>OZ010793.1:271035894-275835894 GCA_963932465.1 Maratus speciosus
ATAGACTGTTCGGATAATTGAAAGTTCGGTTAATTGAAATTCCGATAATAGGCGTATTTCATTTTCAATTAACAGCTTCAATTCTTCGCGTTGCAGTTGAAAAATTAGATTTAAAACGTTTTAAAATTGTATCACTTTAAATAAGTCAATGAAATTTACAATTTCCTCGCGTCATCGCAAGATTGAAATTAGTTTATTAAGTGAACAATGACCATTGGATTTTTATTAATACTTTCTAACATAGTTAACAAGTGTTTATGAATTCGGTTTGTCTGTCTGTCCGTCCGTCCGTCTGTTCCATGCTCTAACTCGCGTAAATATAGTCCGATTACCATGTAATTGATATATGTTATTGTGGTTTACTATGACATGTTCGGTATTGAAAATGAAGTGTGTAGCATTTACGGTTCATCTACAGGTACACTCAAAAGAATTTCGTTACATGGGGAAAAATTTTAAATTACAATTTTCTAATAAGTGTTAATATATGAGTAAAATATTGACACGTATAAATGGCTTAATGATTTAGGGTGATTGCACTAGTAATTCATCATATATCCAGTAAAGTCTTGTACGTGTACGGTTTTTACTGCTTCCTTCGTAGTAATTATAAGTTCGATTCACACCCACGCGACAGAAGACGGTACTTTTTTTTTTTTGTTGTTGTTTCTTTGATATGACGACCCGATTGGCGCACTGCAAGATAATTCGACGAACAGCGGAGCAGAGTTTCTGACATGTTTATCTCCTCTTCTAGTTAAAACTTCTTTTGTCGATTTTGTGTGCTTTGCTTGTAAACATTTGGAGATAAATAAAACAGGTCCCAACTGACCACAAAACCTCTGGATAACAAAGCCCAGGAAAAGGATTTGACTTGTCGTATAATTTGATCTGCATGGAAGCCTTACAGAACTTGAACATATGATCAGTTTCTATATCATGATTAATTACCTAATAGCAGTGGATGATTAACTAACAGGGAAATTTTCATTTCGAATAGTATCACGAGTTAACGACATTCTAGTGTTGCACCTACTGTTTTAGCCCCCGATATGCTATTTCTTCCATACAACAATTAAAGTGTCGTTACTAAAAAATAACGTTACGTTAGATAAGCCAGCTGTAAAACGAAGTAGATGTATCATTGTAAGGTTAAATACTGATAATCTCTACTACAATTTTTTAAACTTCTAAGTATCGCACATTTTCACTATTTACACCTTCATATAGGGAAAGAAAAGTTCTTTTAACTGCAATTTGTTTAAAAACTGCAGCTCAATTTATTTTTGAGATATTAATTTTTTTGTAGTTTTTTATGCTATTTCTGTAATTGTGGCAACTGAAGTACTCCATTTCTGTAGAAAGTAAAGGGGAAATAGTTGGAAAATAGTAGATTATTATACCTTTTTGTTGCCATTTTCTCATAACAACTGAATAAAAAATGTAATTAAAATGTGTGCTAATTTGAAAAAATATAAATGAATGATTTCTGATAAAACATGGAGCTATTATAAACTACATTTAATTTTCAGCATCCATATTAATGTTAAAAACAAATGATGGCATATGAATTATTAGACAGACGATTTTTTTTTTTTTTTTTTTTTTTTTTTTTTTTTGCCGAGTTTACGACATCGTACTTTCTGGGTTTGTGTATTATTACGCGATAGTGACGTCATATGCATACTTTTCTATAGATGCTGTTTAAGACTGGATCATAAATGTGGAGTTCTTCAGCGAATGACGTCATTTTATATAAAATAAAAGCGTTTGTTATAAGTCTTAAAAAACTGAAATATATTTTGTAGTAAGTACATCATTTTCACTCCATCAGCTTTGAAATTCTTCACAGATGGAATGAAATCTCACATTGATAAAACACAAAGTTTTACAAAAATTTAGAGTATCTTTATAGAAGAGCAGTGACATTTTAGGTTCAAAATAACAGGGTAAAGTGCCCATATTTCGTCCCCCTTTACTTCTCCGCTTCTGCAAAAGTGGCGTCACTTATGATGCAAGGCACAGGGAACGGGAGGTAAAAGGGGTCAGCATTGAAAGTTTCGTTCACCAAGACGCATACATAAATTAAAGACGCCGAATTTCCTATTTTTAGAAGACCTGAGTTCTTATTACGTCATTTGTAGAACGTTATTTACTATACTGTAAGTATTTATTTCTTATTCATTGCATGCATTTTACGTAGGTAAGATGCTGACAGTAGCATACAATGAGTTTCAGGATGCTCAGTTCATCTTATGGGAACTGAAGTTCCACCATATTGGGAAGTAGCGTGGTCCCAATTTTGTCCTCCTTGCAATTCTTATTTTCGTCCCGGGGACGAAATTAGGAATACTTTTTCATGACAATTTTTTCAATTTTTTTCTCATGTTTGGATGGCTAATGTTTCGTTATGTTATTCTTCCACTGATAATTAGTACATTTGTTTGTGCGTTACTTTAATGTAAATTAAATTACTGACTCATTTAGAAATAAATTTTGATTAATAAAAAGTTAAGCCTCGGCGTATTGGATTTTTTGATGGGGACGAAATTGGGATCTTTTTTTTTTTTTGCCATATTTAGATACTTTTAACAAAACAATTTTTCGCTTAAAAAAATTTTTTTTTGTTCGATATTGGCCTATCTTTCTATGTGCGCGGGTAGTTAGTCTATGTAAAATCCAAATTTGGTAGGTTTTCACTGAAAATTACAACATTTCGGGCCTAAAAGTGATTAGGGAGACGAAGATAGGGCACCTTACCTTATTTGTTTGAGAGTTATAGACTAACCAATATAAAATGCATTTTTTATTCTAATTTTGTATGATTATTATAAATTAATGAAGTAGTTAGTTCCTCCTTAAACATTAATAATAATTAACTTAATAATAATATATTTTTTTCTCTGATCGGGGAAGACACTAAATTCTAGAAAAGCAAAAGTTTTTATTTTATTTATTTATTTATTTGTCCGCACTTTTTTTAAATAAGTATAATTCTTTTTATTTTTACCGCAATTTCAACGGGATAGACATTTGTAGAAAAATTTATATAATATATAATTTATAAGCAATTTTGTTTTAAAAATTCTATAGTCGAAGGTTAAGAATGCGAATGATAAATATACTACACATTTCACATACATGATGATTTAAAATATGTAATATTAGAGGACATATTCGTCCATTACATACTGGTCGAAAGGATTTTGAAAAAAAAAAAATAGGCAGTCAGAGGGTATCAAATTGTCATTAAATACGAATATTGCTATTTCAAAAAAGTGGTGGCAATCAAGCAAGAATAATAATAAAAAAATGTAGCGGACTAGCGATACTGCTACAATCCTTTGACAAATGTACTATGCATATTCGTCAGAATAAAAACAGCAGCAATACAGAATAAAAGCAACATATTCAGAATAAAAACAACAACAATTACAATAATAAAAAAAAAACCCAAAGAAAATCGTTATTTGAACATAATTTAACGGGTAGCAGGGCATATGAAAGGAGCTCTAGGAACCGAAAATATCTTTAATTGATCATCTACTGGTTCATTCAGTCACCCTATGTCGTGCAATATTTAATTTGCAAGAGCTAAAACAGGTATGTATTTCCCTGTTGTGAATCGTTGATCTGTTAAATCATGATCATGACAATGACATCTGATTAAAACACTACAGCTTGTAGTCTAGTAAAATATATTTTGGATATTTTGAAAATACAAAATACTTGGAAAAAGCATTAACACTTTTATCAGTTTGAAATTAAAAATACAAATGTATTTTCGATACTGCCTATCTCTCTAGATAAGTAAATGTAATTTGCTAAAAATTACAATGCATTTTTCAGTATTTAAATATATGAAACAAACACCAAACTTATTTAAAATGTTGAATGTTTTAATGTAAGGATTAAATGACATTAAAAATATTTCTGGAACATACATAAAAATTAATTTTTTTTTCAGTATATGAATATTCCTTACACTCTGTTAATACACTTACACAGCCTTAATTTCAACAGCAAAGTTTATTTAGTTCATATTTACATTTTCTTTAAAGCAGTCTTTGAAAACAGCTTTATTTCTTAAAGAAGATCAGATTATCATCATGAACGACAACAACTGTTTTTATATTTCTATAATTAAGTTTTCTATGTATTTTTTCCGGTTGCAAATAAAATATTTGTTTAATTACATTATCGATTTTTTCAAAGATTCAGTTAAGATCTATGGTAATATTTTGTTAAACCGGTTTTGACAGCATTGCTATAGGAGGGATGCCTTTAGGGAGGATTTTTGAAAAGAAATTCATCCACATTATTGTTCCCGTGTAAGGAAAACCCTGAAGATCTTGCACAAACTGTGCTGGTAGCTGGTATCGAAGCCGCACACATCGATCCAAGTTCCTCATTCTGTATCCAGTATGCTAACCATTGGTCTGACTGGATCCATTCAAATTTCAGGATCTGTGATATATATTTAAAAAAAATTGTACAGATAATGTAGCCTAGGTGTAAAAACCTATTCTGAGTTAACGATACCTGAATTATTTCCGAACTATCCCTAAATTTAATAACTGTGAATGAATAATTTCTGAAAACTACTGGGATGCGACGCATTTTCTGGAAACTTAACTTTTAAAATATTTAAATTTCACTACGTTCAATAAGAAGTTCAAAATAATTCGAGGCGTATTTCTCTGTTTGCTCAATCTTGAGGTCAAGAGATGTTTCCTATTGATCTTCAATGAAAAGAGCTGTTTAACAACGACTTTTCACATTTTAGTTTATTTAAAAATTGTTCTATTGCTCTACACTGTAAAAAAAAAAAAAAAAAAAAAAAAAAAAAAAAAAAAAAAAAAAAAAAAACGGACTAAAATCTTCGTTTAGCGTCTCATCAATATAAAAGGAACAAAAAAATATTGAAATGTAACATTTTTATGAGGTAAATGCGTGTTTTATAAAGCAGGACGTCATTTTCTGTTCAAATTATTTAATTATTTTCAATTATAATGAGAAAATGGCATCAATAAAGATATAATCAATAAAAGTAAACAAACTAAATTTTTTGTTTTCTCTGCAAAAATGGAAGTTATCCAATTGCCCCCATTTTAAAGAAATTTCACAAAAACTATTAAAATTCAAAATAAAATATAAAAATGGAAATAAAAAATAGCAAGAAAGGACATATCTACAAATGAACAGCTTTCATCTGAAAAAATAATTATCAAAATCGGTTCAGTAGAAAGCTCAGGGCCGATTACTAAGAAAACAGCCTGGTCTTTTAAATATATTGATGTTCATATTTATATTATCTTTAAAGCAGGCTTTGAAAGCAGCTTTATTTCATGAACATGGTTCATGCTACTATTACTACTAACAGCAATGTTTTTATATTTTTACAACAAAATTTTCTATGTATTTTTTCCGGTATTAAATGAAATAATTGTTTAATTACATTATCGATTTTTTCGAAGATTCAGTTAAGATCTAGGGCAATATTTTGTTAAACCAGTTTTGGCAGCATTGCTATAGGAGGGATGCCATTAGGGAGGATTTTTGAAAGGAAATTCATCCAAATTATCATTCCCGTGTCAGGAAGACCCTGAAGATCTTGCACAGACTGTGCTGGTAGCTGGTATGGAATCCGCACTCATCGATCCAAGCTTCTCATTCCGAGTCCAGTATGCTAACCACTGGTCTGACTGGATCCATTCAAAATTCAGGATATGTGATATATAATTATAAAAATTTGTACAGATAATGTAGTCTTTTTACACCTACTCTAAGTTAACGATGCCTGAATTATTTCCGAATCTATCCCTAAATTCAATAACTATGAATGAATAATTTCTGAAAACTACTGTGATGCGACGCATTTTCTGAAAACTTAACTTTTAAAATATTTAAATTTCACTACGTTCAATAAGAAGTTCAAAATAATTCGAGGCGTATTTCTCTATTTGCTCAATCTTGAGGTCAAGAGATGTTTAATATTGATCTTCAATGAAAAGAGCTGTTTAACAACGACTTTTCACATTTTAGTTTATTTAAAAATTGTTCTATTGCTCTACACTGTAAAAAAAAAAAAAGGACTAAAATTTTCGTTTAGCGTCTCATCAATATAAAAGGAACAAAAAAATATTGAAATGTAACATTTTTATGAAATAAATGCGTGTTTTTTAAAGCAGGACGTCATTTTCTGTTCAAATTATTTAATTATTTTCAATTATAATGAGAAAATGGCATCAATAACGATATAATCAATAAAAGTAAACAAACTAAATTTTTTGTTTTCTCTGCAAAAATGGAAGTTATCCAATTGCCACCATTTTAAAGAAATTTCACAAAAACTATTAAAATTCAAAATAAAATATAAAAATGGAAATAAAAAATAGCAAGAACGGACATATCTACAAATGAACAGCTTTCATTTGAAAAAATAATTATCAAAATCGGTTCAGTAGAAAGCTCAGGGCTGATTACTAAGAAAACAGCCTGGTCTTTTAAATATATTGATGTTCATATTTACAGTCGTGGCCATAAGTTTAGGACCACCACTGAAAATTAAGATCCAGACAATAAATTGAATACTTACTCGTTAGTAAAATTATAAACTCCGTTTACTACATGAATATTACATTTCTACGCATATAAATCATATACATTAAAAACAAATTTTACAGAAAAATCAATATTTTGTTGGTCCGCTGTTAGCTTTTATTACGGCCGGCAAACGTTTTAGCATGCTTTCTACCAGACTTCGGCAGTATGCAGCTGATAATTCTTTCACCCAAACTTCCTTAATTGCTTTTCCGGGTTCCTTAGCACTTGTTGGCTGTTTCTCAGAGACCTTGTGCTTTAAGGGAGTCCATAAGTTTTCAATTGGATTCAAATAGGGACTGTTTCCATGCCAATCAAGGATTTGAATTTTCTTCGTCTTCATAAACTGAGTAATAATTTTAGAACGATGACATGGTGCACCATCATGCATAAAAAATGTGTATTTATGAACGGCCATGTGTAATTCTAACTTCTCCTTCAACAAATCCACATATTTTTTTGCCATTCATAGATGTTCCTGGTGGTAGTAAGAACAATGCAGCCGTTCCGTTCACTGACATTCCACCCCAAATCATGACACTTGGGGAGTGTTTAATAGTCTGTAAAGTGTAACGTTCATCGAATCGCTTTCCAGGAGGTCTACGAACATAGTACTTGTGTGTAGAGAATTGCTGTATGGTAGATTCGTCCGCAAAAAAACCTGTTGCCACTGACGAATTGTCCATTTGGCATGTTTCTTGGCAAAGTCCAAGCGCTTAGCTCTCATGGCCACTGTTAACCTGGGTTTTTTTGCAGGTTTATGGGATTTTAAATGAAAGTCGTCGAACAAACGCCAACTTATTGTTCTACGACTGACATCCGCACCTTTTGCAAGCAGCACTGACGATATCTTGCTTGCGGAACTCATTGGAGAACGAACTGCTATTCTCCTAATGACATGGTCATCCCTAGGTGTGGTTTTACGAGGTCGACCACACCTTTTGGCATCAACATAAGTCCCTGTTTCTTTAAATTTCTTGATCGCATTGTGAACTGCATTCTTACTACGTCTTACTAGTTCACTAATTAATCGTTCACAATATCCTTCATTATGAAGAATAACAATTTGTGCACGCTAAGCTTCAGAAACTGACGATTTTCGACGCATTTTCATAGGTTTTCAAAACTTGCAAAACAAGCAACAATTGCATCTGCGACGTTTATTACTCAAAGATCAAACAAAAAGTGAATACAGTACTCCACTGCCAGACGGAATGACGCCATCTGACGCAATCAATTTGATTTATGATGTTATCAGTGGTTTCGATTGTAAAAATGCTAGTTTCTGCACTGTGGTCCTAAACTTTTGGCCACGACTGTATATTATCTTTAAAACAGGCTTTGAAATCAGCTTTATTTCATGAACATGGTTCATGCTACTATTAGTACTAACAGCAATGTTTTTATATTTTTATAAGAAAATTTTCTATGTATTTTTTCTCGGTATTAAATGAAATAATTGTTTAATTACATTATCGATTTTTTCGAAGATTCAGTTAAGATCTAGGGCAATATTTTGTTAAACCAGTTTTGGCAGCATTGCTATAGGAGGGATGCCTTTAGGGAGGATTTTTGAAAGGAAATTCATCCAAATTATCATTCCCGTGTCAGGAAGACCCTGAAGGTCTTGCACAGACTGTGCTGGTAGCTGGTATGGAATCCGCACTCATCGATCCAAGCTTCTCATTCCGTGTCCAGTATGCTAACCACTGGTCTGACTGGATCCATTCAAAATTCAGGATATGTGATATATAATTATAAAAATTTGTACAGATAATGTAGTCTTTTTACACCTACTCTAAGTTAACGATGCCTGAATTATTTCCGAATCTATCCCTAAATTCAATAACTATGAATGAATAATTTCTGAAAACTACTGTGATGCGACGCATTTTCTGAAAACTTAACTTTTAAAATATTTAAATTTCACTACGTTCAATAAGAAGTTCAAAATAATTCGAGGCGGATTTCTCTGTTTGCTCAATCTTGAGGTCGAGAGTTGTTCTACTGATCTTCAATGAAAAGAGCTGTTTAATAACGACTTTTCATATTTTAGTTTATTTAAAAATTGTTCTATTGCTCTACACTGTAAAAAAACGGACTAAAATACGGAAATTGTACTGGCAATCGTGACGTTAGTACTATTTCTGTATTTTAACGAAAATTTCCCCCGTTCCAGAAAAACGGAAAAATTTCCGTTAAAATACGGAAATTGTACTGGCGTCTCGATTGCCAGTACAATTTCCGTATTTTAGTCCCCCTTTTTTACAGTGTACTAACAAGAATATTAGCTTAGGTATGATTATTATGCATTTCTTAGAGATAAAGTATTGCAATTTCAGATCACTACGAAGTTTGAAATTGAATTCCATCGTCAGTACCTAATATCCATGGAAAGATGTAATTTTCACTATGTCATGTAAAAGATTTAAAAAGTATTTTTGCTTTTATCATGAGGGCGTTAGTTATGAGCGATCATTCATGATCAAGAACGTGTGGTGATGAAATTGTGACTAACTTCAAATTAGTTGGGCAATTTTGTAAGTTAAGAACTTCTGAAATATTAAATGAAATTAACTAGTTGAAAGTCAGACTAGTAATAATATTGCCGAAGTTTATTCATAGATGGCGTTAGGTGTCATAACTGACGCTATGGCTTAGCGAGCGGAGATGTTATTCAATGGCCACCACGATCACAAGATCTTTCTCCGCTTGATTTCGGTGTATGGGGTTTTGTAAAGGATCAAGTGTACAAGCCGCCACTTCCTGCATCCATTCCTGAACTAAAATCAAGAATCTCCACCGCAATTAATTTGATCGGCGGAAACATGCTGAGAAATCTGTGTCAAGAAATGATTTACCGATGGGACATTTGGAGATTCACGAAAGGAAGTCACATCGAATATTTGTGATAATGGTAAACTTGAACTAGTTGTCTATCTTGCAACAATATGTCCTTTAATTTTTTTCCTCTCAATTCTATTCCATAAATCATTCTTTTTGCCCAACTAATTTGTAGCCACCATGTATAAAGTGTGAGTGAATATTGTACTTTTTGTTGTGCGAATGTTTATGCTCTCTTTTAGTTGTTAACAACTGTTGTCTAACAGTTTAACCTCTTCAGGACGGGCGTCATTTAACGATATATTAAGTTTTAACCCCTTGAAGGGCGGTGATGCCGCTATTGGCATCGCATAATTTTAATCCCTAATTGCCACATTTGCACCCGATTTTTTAAAATTAAAATTTCACTTTTATTAAGTAAGCGAAAATATACTTTTACTTGTTTACAAATAAAAATTCTTGTAAATACTGGTGTCATTCAATTATTTCAACATTTTACAAATACAAGTATCTTGCCCCTGAAAGGGTTAAGGGCAGTTGAATGGCAAATTAAAAGGAATGGCAAATGAATGGAAAAAAAATCCTTTTTCTGATTTTTTAATATTTTGAATCCTTTATTTTTCCCCTTTCGAATAGTACAGTAAAACCTCTAAATAACGGATACCTTGGGAGCTCGGAAACTGTCCGCTATTCGGAGGTGTCTGCTATTGGGAAAAACTCAGAAATTCAAAAATTGCTAAGAAATGCATAGTGTTTCATTAATTGAGTTTTATATGTCCTAAAACTCTATTAGATGATTAATCAGAAATTAAATTATTTTTTAACACTAGAACGCTCGGAAGGAGTCGAATCGACTCTGACCAAATGATTAAATGGCAATTGGAGCCAGAAAATGTTTTCATAAAATAAGTTAAATTTCAACCACACAGAAATACGTTAAATAAATCAGTTAAATAATTTAAAAAAAAATTCTGGTGTGTAACAAAAATATTTTTGTGAAGCTTGCGTAAAATTTCCGGGCGTTCTAGCGTTAAGCAATAAAACTAAAATAAAATTGTGCAGACCTTTATCCAATGTTTATTACATTCTTACGAAAAATATCTGTTACAAATGTTTGCTTTTGTATGCGATTACATGTAATTTGTTTTTCAATGTTTTTGAACTCTGTCAGTAGTTTTAATCCTTCTAAATCAATCTTTTTTTTACAAAAAATTTGTGTAACTGAACACTGTATTTTACCGCTTCTTAGAAATTCTTGATATTCCAGGAAAAGAATCTCCAGTTTCATTGTCTGTTTCATCATCACTAATAGAGTCAGTTTTTGTCGAAAATTCTGAAAGAATATAATCGCATACATCAACTGATTCTTCTTCAGTCATCATCAATATTAATGAAATTTTCGGCAGTTTCTTCACTCCTGATACATTTCATTAATTCACTTATTTCGTTTAATTCTTCATTTGTGTCGGAAATGTGTGTTTAATTTTCCTTTAATAATAAAACCTGCTTTTCTGAAACATTGTCGTATGCTTTCTGGTTTTATGTTTTTTATAGCCGAATAAGTCGAAATTATAGCATCGAGAGCATTAACTAATTTTAGACAGTTCTCAAGTGTATTCATAGAATTTAACTTTGAAAGAATGTTGTCTAATAAAAGCTTTATGTACTAGTCTTTAAAATTGTGTATTACGCCTTGATCAAGTGGCTGGCATACTGATGTTGTGTTTGGGGGGGAAAACACAATTTTAACATTGTCGAATTTCAAATGTTTTGGATGAGAACTTGCATTGTCTAAAAACAAGAGAACTTTTCTTTGTTGTTTTGTCACCCTATTATCAAAGGAAGTTGACCATTCGATTATTAAAGGACTGATCATCCACTTCAGAGACATTTTCTAATAATAAAAGGGATTTCAAATTCTCCTAACACATTGCAACATAATAAAATAGTGAGCATTTTGATATTTTTCCTCCGATACAGTCATCCTTTCAAAAACACAAAGTCTTATTCGGAAAAATTCGGAAAAAGAGTCCGGTTTCATTGGTATTAAATTTTTTTCTCTCAAATTGATTGCAGTCGCTCATGCCAATCCTCCACTTCTTTGAGATCTACAGATTTTGCTTCTCCACATATTATTTTGAAAGAGATGTTGTGCCGAGATCGGAACTTTTCCAGCCCTCCCCACTTCCCCCCACTGGAAGGCTTAAACTCGTGTAATCCGAGTTCTTTAGCGACTTCTAAAGCCTTTTCCTAAATCAAAAGCCCACTGATAGAAATGTGTTTTGAACGAACTGAAGTAAACCAATTCAGAATTATAGAATCAATTTCAATGGAATTAGTCTTCCTCAATTTCACATTTTTGGTGTTCTCGTTAGAGTTAGTAATCCACAAATTTCTTATTTCTTCTTTATTTCGTAAAATCTCTCCCACCTCTGTTTTAGCTATTTTAAAACGTTCAGCAAGTATTCGTAAACTCAATTTCTCTTTCTCAGATGCACCTACAATTTCAAATTTTTCTTTTAAAATTAATCGTTTTCTTTTTGAGACCATTTTAAAATTATTAATCACAATCAAGAATCAAAAAGCCATCGACATTGCGAATTAGTTTTATTCCCTGCTCTCTTCGCATTCTTGGAGCCTTTAATTCTCGCTGCCAAAAGTCAGTACGCAATTTCTCAATAAAAATAATAAATAAAATAGAGTAACTCTTTTCTTTGTTTTATAAAAGGTTAAAAATAAATAAATAAAATCGTAAGTTAAGTTTTCTGTGGTTATTTTTCTTTTGATAAGATTATATGACTCCATGTGACATCTCTGATTTCTCTCTTCTATGTTATGCAATGATGTAATCCAGTTAATTGCTTTTTGAATTTTACGAATGAGCCCTACTAAAATGAAATTTTTGTTTGTTTTTTTTGTTTCTTGATCCGATTATCCGAAAAATTGTTTCAGATTGGATATAATGAAACAAAAATACTAGTCAGCGTATTACCTATCCATACATTTCATGCCAGTTGTAAACAAAGTTATCTTATGCGCATTTAAAACGAAAGAGAAAATGATGTATGTAATCTGCGGATCAAGAAATTTGCACTTATAGAAATTAATCAGCAGAAAATCCTAAATCTTTTAAGGAGGGACGTTTGCTTTCTCCGATGTAGATGAGAGAGGGTAGATTTTCCCCAGCCCACCTCCTACATTTATCTGTGGTCACAGAATTTGTGACACATTGCCCTGATAAATTTAAAGGCTTTACTTTTTTATTTTTTTTTTCTCGTAAAAAAATAACTTTTCACCTTTTATCGCCAAAATTGCTGTTCGCTATTCGGAATGTCCGTTATTCAGAGGTTAAACATACAAAAATTTAGGTTTTGGGAGTGGGGATTGGAAAACTGTCCGTTAAATAGAGATGTCCGCAATTCGGGTGTGTCCGTTATGGAGGTTTTACTGTATATTATTTTTGTTTCTACGACAGCGAGAAGTTTATAAAGTAATTCTATTTGTTTACATCAAACATAAGCATTACGTGCATAAACTTCAAACTCAGTTTTCTCGAAAGTTTTTGGAACTTCGATGTATTTTTTTGTATAGAAACTACTTCATATAATTGTTTGTAATGTTGCCTGAATATTTTACACACATTCCTGATCAATTTGAAGTGAACTTTTGTTATTAATCAGTTTATGCCTGAATTTTTCTTTTCTCAAATTTGTTGGTATAATCACTTTAAAATTTTGCAAAATGAACTAGAAAAATACTAAAAAAAAATACTGTAAAATATTTTTTATTTATTTGATAAAATGTAAACATTCTAAATATGGGAATATGCTTAATATTTATAATAGTATAATATGCATAATTATATGTGTTGTCAAAATTCATATAAAATACGCTTTAAATTGTATGTTATATACTATTATTAGTATTTTTATAAACTGTTAATAATATACATATATTTCTTTACAGAGACTAATAACCCGTAAGGCATGGTGATGTCACGGCGACGTCGTTGTGAAGTCACACTGTGATTTTGTGACCGTCGATGTGACGTCACGTGACGTCGATGTGACGTCACAGTGACTAGAATGCGAGGTCGTTATGGCCGTTTTAGAGGTCGTTTGTGACGTCACATTGTGACCACTCTGTGAAGTCACGGTGTGACAAATTTGTGAAAAGTGTGTCATTTGTGACTATTTTGGCATTAACTTTGTGACGAACCTGTGACGAAAGCGACAATGCTTTGACGTCACACTGTGACCAATTTGTGAAATATGGGTCATTTGTGACGAACTTGTCATAAACATTGTGATTTCAAATGAAAATCAAATTTCAAATTAATTGCTTAAAAGACGCAAATAGTGAAAAAGATTCCATGCTGGGACTCGAACCCGGGCCATTAGTACAGCGCACTGACATTCTACCGACTAAATCACATGGAACGATACCCAGGCTGGAAAATTTCTCACTATTACATGATGGCGAGGCTACAAACTCAGCACAAGATGGAATATTTAGCGTGAGCCACCAACATGATGCAAACACGAAACTTAATTAAATCCAGTATCGATTGAAATTATATTAATACTTGGAAATTTTTCCAGAGAGAACCATTCGCCTTGCATACAATATTTCAAATGAAAATCAAATTTCAAATTAATTGCTTAAAAGGCAATTTTAATTTGAAATGTTGTATGGAAGGCGAATGTTTCTCCCTGGAAAAATTTCCAATTATTAATATAGTTTCGATGCTGGATTTCATTAAGTTTCGTGTTTACCGCATGTCGGTGGCTCACGATAAATATTCCATCTTGTGCTGCGTTTGTAGCCTTGCCAACCTGTAATAGTGAGAAATTTTACAGACTGGGCGTCGTTCCATGTGGTTTAGTCGGTAGAATATCAGTGTGCTACACTGATGGCCCGGGTTCGAGTCCCGGCTTGGAATCTTTTTCACTATTTGCGCCTTTTAAGCAATTAATTTGATATTTGATTTTCATTTGAAATATTGTATATAAGGCGAAGGATTCTCTCTGGAAAAATTTCTAAGTATTAATACAGCGATGAATTTTGAAATAACCTTTTGCTGTAAATATAAAATCTTATCTTTTTACCGTACTTTTTAGCAAAATATCGCTATTTTGGAGTCCTATTCTTCTAAATCATTTTAAATTTTTCCACTTAAAAAACAATGCTTATCAACTGACATATTTTTTTATTCAGTTCTATGCTTGATATTAAGTTCTATGCTTGATATTGAGTTCAAGCTTGATATTTAGAATGTGTAAATTTTTTAATTTGTTGTGATTTGTCATTGCTTTATTAAATACGAACATGGAGACTCACGGATATTAATACAACTATTATTTATAGAGCGGCATGATAAGCGATATTTATTTAAATTTTTTATTCCCGTGTATATTGTATTTTGTGAATATGAGCTAAATAGATTTGGTATGTTTTATAGGAAAAGACTGATCTGGGAAATAGAAAAAAAACGAGTAAGAAAAATCATGCGTTAATCATAGATTATAAAATACTTTCCAACACTTTCTGAATGCTTTAACAAGACATCGTAATTTAGGGAAATGACGTAAATAAGATAACTAAGTAAACATTTGAAAAATTGATTTCAGCAGTTACCGTCCATAGCCAAATATGTTTTCCAATTCTTTTGAACAACCCTGTATTTGATCTGTAGGTTGATACACTGAGAAAAATGAAGTACTCAAAAATAAGTAAACCGACGTACTCATATCGAATTGAATATTTTTGGATCAAAAATGAACCCATGCTTTCTCTATTTTGAAACATCACATGTTATCAAACCCAAACAAACGAATAGTTTTGTACCCTGTAATGGTTCATTTCATTTATGGCGGCATAAATGATGTTTATTAATGTAAATATTAAATTATGCACAGCATTTTAAAAATAATTTAAAAGTGCTTGGAAATAATGCTCTTGTCATAAAAATATTCGATTTGAGTATCTTGTTAAGAATTTTGCTATTTTTCTTAATAAATAATCAATTAAACATTTCTTGTTAAGAACTTTGAACGGGAAATAAATGTCAGTACATTTTTACTTTAAATTTTAGGTTTTTCTTTTTTTTTTTGGGGGGGGGTGAGGGGGGCAGTACATAATGATTCATATTTGATCAGAACCAATGAATAAAAAATGAGTACATGTGTTTCTCAACTTCGAGTACATTTGGATCGGAGCTATTTTGAGTATGTGACGCATTTAAATTTGAGTACTTTTTACTCAATTTTGACTTCCCATTTTTTTAAGTGCATATATACTATATAATGGGAAAATTTAGTTTAGCAAGAAAACGCCTAACAGGTTGAAATTCTTTTTCAGCAATTTATACTAATGTATGGAAACATACTTGAATACTTTTGTACAACCCTGTAGTTTACCTAGAATCTTTATTACACGCCACCATTTAGTTAAAATTTAATTCAAACTAAGACACTCTTAAAACTGCTGAAATCACATTTCCAGAAATTATAATTTATAGACGGTCATGTATCCAATTCTTTACGTGATCCTGCATATCGTTTTATCTATATTCTACAAACATTTCTTGGTAAATTAAATGCAGTTCAGCAAAAAAGAGCATAACTCATTTAAAAACCACCTTTAAGCAATTTGCGCCCATACCCAGTAATCCTTACGAATACTTTTGTGTAGCCTTGTATAGGAATTATAGCATTTATATACACCATATACTATGCATAAATACAGTGAATCATAAAAGCGCATATCATAATTAAAAATACATTTCCAGCAATCATCGCTAATGAACAGTACTTCGGATACAATATAGTATCTGAAATATTTTGTGTGTCCCTGTAAATGCTATATACGTATTATTCGTATTATACATGAAATAATTTATAGTATGTAAACCTCAACGACATATATCAATTTCATTATATATGAAATAGATTAACATAATTAAAGTATGCCGCAAACAATTCCCTCCACCCCTATATCATTATGTATTTGAATTCCTTTTTTAGCCCTGTAAATGAACAATAACTATTCTTTGCATCGCATAGTCAACAGAATGCATATTTTAGTGCACTTCATAAATGCATATAAATTTTATTCTGTTTGAAAGCGTGCGTAAAATCATAAAAAATCATTTGAAACGATTTTTTTCCATAGGCTGTAATGTAACGGAAAACTTTTGACTGTCCCTGTAAATGAACAAAGCATGCTACAAAGTTCATTACAAATAGGTACCGTGCTATGGCAAACGTCAATAACATCCAAAAATTTCAGGGCAATCCGAGTATATTTTCGAGAGTTAGAGTGCGGATAGACTGCTAGACGGACAGACAAACCGAAGTCATAAGCACTTTTCATCTTGTGTCCTATAATATGTATCCTGTATTATATGAACTTTTAAAAATATATACTAAAGCAGTTTAATCTATAACTTCCCATCAGGCATGAAAAACACTTTGTTTCAATGCTTAAGTATCATATTTTACTTTTTAGTGCCAATAATTACGCGTATCATAAACGTAGAAAATGAATTTACAAAAGAAGAAAATTTAATAACCGATTCAGAATGTCTATAATTAAATGTTTGATTAAAATCACAAACAGAAAAGAAAAAATGCTTACATACAATTTAAAAAAATAAATATACCAATTTGAAAAATACTAAAAATAATAATTAGGATTTATAATTGTACTATTAAACAACAGCAAACTCAATAGATAAATTAAATGCCTTATTAGATTTAACAATATCTCAAAAATATTTCGATATGGTATAAGGAATTCCTATTATTTTATAATTTCGGCAAATGTTAAATCTGAAAACATTGGTTTGAAGATTTAGGATTTTGAAAGATAATTTAAAATATTATTAACACTAAAAGAAAATTCTTTCAAATGTTTCACTACTGTAATATGTAAAGATACATTTTCCCAGTATAATGTTAATTTCTAATCTGAAACAGTTTCGTAATCTTATGATAATCGAACATCATATTTAACCCCAAAATAATAATAACTATAAGTGTTAGTAATCAAAAAATAGTAAGAAGCCGATAAAATAATTCCAAATCATTGTCGTTCCATACATTTTCAATCTCAAGTAAGAGTAAATTAATGTTTATATTAATTCCAGTATGAATGTAGGCATGCACAGTCTCTGCGCAGTTTTTTTTTCAAGCGATGGCAGATTAACATATTTTTCTTTACAGTTATCGAATTTTAAAATATCGCTTCTAACAGTTTAAAGATCAGTCTCTTACAAATATCTCTCTATTCTAAAAAAAAGTAACTACCGCTGTCACCGCCGCCGCCGCCGCCGGTTTTGAATTTTTTGTGACCGGAGGTCTTTCTTCGTTAATATTAAGAAAAATAATGCATACAAAAATGTGAAAATCGGTGGTTTTATACAGAAATGTTTGATAAACATGCTGATGCAAACAGTTTTCAAATCGAAGAATTATTTTAAGAGATATTTAATGCTAAAGTTGGACAAAATCGTTCCACTAAAAAAGTTTTATAGCAGCAAAAACTATACATGGCAGTGTAATCATTTTTAGATCATTTTATGCGTTAGAATTTGCCGGAGTGCAGATTGCATTATTTTTTTTATTTTGACTCATTTTTTCAGGTTTTATTTCTATTTTAAATTCAAATTTTCAGCATTTCTAGAGATATTTTTTACAGATTTCAGAAAATTGTACTAATTTAAACTGTTGCCAACTGTATAAAAAGCGCAAGCAATAATATTTGCTTCAAATTAAAAATTTATTTACACGTGACTATTATAAACAGGAAAAAAACTTTCAAATTAAAATTAAATAATTACGTATAAAAAGCAGGAATTTATTAAAAATTATGTCATAAAAAGTACACACGTGAATTTTAAAAGAGAAAGGATATTGTAAAATAATAAGTTCATTAACATGCGTTAGAAGTCGTAGGAGAAATTACGTCATATTTACGTCACATTATAGTTATTACATAAAATGAACACAAAATAATATTGCAAAAAAGTTTAAATTTAGAAATTGCGCTAGACATTTATTTAATATTTTGAGAGGATATTTTCAACTATTTTTTTAGGAAAGCGCAAATAATATTTCATTTCTAACAAAAGTATCTTCACGTGAATATTTAAAAGAGAAAAAAATAGCTTGGTAAAAATTACGTTAGACTAAAAACGATTAATTTAAAATGTCTCATTTAAAAGAACTTTCTTTTCGCTTTGTTAAAAAATACCAGGAGACAAAGACTCTGTTTACTTAATTCCTTTTATATTAACTTATTTTGAAATGTTCTTACACGTATCTACGTCATCAAGTTATTTTTATTCGACGTTTTATTTGTATTTTTATTAATGTTGTACGAATTTATTTGTTCTATTGTTATTTAAAATAAAAAATTATGTCAATTTGTATAATTTGGCGAGTGGTTTGGCGATTTATATAATTTGGCGAAATTGGTCGATGAGATAATCAAGCAGTACCGCAGCGGATTTGGCGTTAAAATTCCCCAATCAAAGACAAATGATTAGAAATTCGTTTATAAGGAGATCGCCACTGCTTTTTACATTATAATTCAATCTTTCGAAATATTTTTAAAGTCGATCAAATTAGCGTGCATTTAGAGTCTGCGGTGTCTGGGCGGGGGTTGGCGAGCGTAGCTCGTAGGGGGCCGAGCCCCCTAGTAACATAAAACTATTTAACTCATATGTACAAATCAGTAATAAAATATTTAAATTAAATAAAACTTACATATACGTTCTATTAATATCCGTGTATTCAAAAATGGTCATTTCCTTATCTTAAAGTGTTGTAGACGTGGTGAAGGTGATGTTCTAAAAACAGTGAACTATTTATTTCCCGCGTCTTCTCATGTTTATTTTTTTGTGGGCAGACGATTTTCAAGCAGATGGTCTGGTACAGATTATTTGTTTTTGCATGCAAGAGATATGAAACTTGAATGCGCAGTAATTTTCTGAAAGTATGGTTAATTAAAATTTTGTATTTGAAGAAATGTCCAATGTATTTAACCTTTTCTTTTTATCCGTACCAAATAATACAAGTTAAAATGTATTGTAAAGTTCATTTTTTCTAAATAATTATAATAATAATATTCATAATTAGAGTTTATTAGATATACCATTGTTTAAATTTTCAAAAGGTGTAAAAATAAATTTAATGGTAATAACGAGCCCCCCCCCTTTTTTTTTCTTTTTTTCTTTTTTTTTTTTAAGTAAAGTTTGTTTTGCACAAATTTTGTATATTTCTTTTATTTTCGGAAAATGCTAATTTTATTTAAAAAGTCTGAAAGAAGTAGAATTTATGACTTGAATACAAATTATAAAAATATTCTAAAGCAATAAATGCATAGATGACTAAACTCTGAAGACTCTTTCTACGTGCTCATTAAAAGGTGCAGATTTAACTGTAATAGAAAATTTTTATTTTGAAACCACAGAAGTGTTTCGAATAATCCTGGTCGGTAAAAAAATAAATAAATAAATAAATTTCCTCCCAGCAAACTAAATATGCAAAGTGTATAAATTTAATATTCCTAATTCTAATTATATTATCCAAATGCTAGATAAAATTTAAATCATGAAAAAGTATACATTCACTATCTTAGATATCAAATTGATAAAATATAGCCTGAAAATTTAGTTTATTAATGATTGTATCGTGCACTTTATTTATTATGCCCCCCACCCTTTCCCCTTTAGTGAGAGAATTTACCATTTGCTATCCACTAATATATTTTATTCCTTATGCCATGTAACTCGTGACTGTTTAAAATATTTCTCTTCATTTTCAAAGATTTTTGAAGTTCATATTTTTGTCACACTGTGACTTACAATATGGTGTTTTTTTGTCACATATGTGACGTGACGTACGTTACATAGCAGTGATATAACAGTGACCTCACAATTTTTTTTTAATTGCCAGGAAAACATAATTTTACAGTAAATAACATGTTTTGAAGAATTTTCGTAATTTTTTAAAGTTTTCTAAGAAGTTCACATCTCAGTCACAATGTGACATCACTGAGGGGTGGCATTTTGGTCACAGATGTGACGTGACCACAGTGACTTACAGTGACGTCACAACGACGTCACCGTGACCATGCATGCTATGAGGGAACTTTATGAGTGTTATTAATAACAATTTTAGAATAATCGTATTTGATACTTAAAAACAATTTATTTCTTAATCATCTTGAAATGAACTTTACATAAATAGCTGTCCCCTAAATAGCTAATAAAAATATATACACATTTGTGCCTAGCGCCCTATATTTTACACGTCATAAAAATGCATAAAAATAGGCTTGAACGTATAATATCACAATTAAAAAAAATATGTATTTCAAAGAAGTCTACAAGCTAAGATTATGACTTATTCATTTTTATCCTTGATAGAAAAAATACAAACAAACTTACTTTTTAAATTTCTCCATCTTGAGAAATGAAAAATTTATATACACCGAAAAAAGCCTTCATTTATGCAAATAAATATCCATCTTATGCTGTCATCTCTCGGTAACAGATATACGTAGATAATTACTTCATGCAGTTTTCATGTTATAAAAAAGGAGAAAATTATACAAATTTATTAAAATTCGAAGCCTCCCAGAAATTGGACACTAGGCATAAATGGGTTAACATATGTACAAAATTTTTGTAAAAAAGTTTTTCTTTTAAAAAAATACAAATTTTTGTTATTTAAAAATGTTTTTTATTCCAGATAAAAAAAAAAAATAACTAAAGAATATCTGTTTGTAAATTTAACTTCACTTTATTAGGAATTATTCATATTATGTATATTTCAAGTAGATATCTTTAGTGGTTTCTGAGAAAAGGTACATTAATTTAAGCGGTCTCTGAAGTCAGCTTCAAAATTTTCGAAATTTTAATTTTTTTAGATGTTAAACTTCTATCTTTTCTGAATATTTTAATATAATTGTTTCCTTCAAATTCGCATTAGAACAGAAGTTATGATTTTTAGCATTATACCATCTCAATAGCTGAAACGGCGTTTCTGAAACTTTTTGTTCTGAAACTGAAAAGTCCTTTTTCTCCAAATGACGTTTTTGGGCATAACGCGCATGATATCTCAAAAACTTCTGAATACCTTTTCATAAAATTTTCAAAGCATATGCTTCATGATAGTCTGTATAAACTGAACCTAAAATTTCATCTTTATTGTTCAAAAAAGTATTTTTTTAGGTGATTATATTGTTGAAATTTTCAAAGTTTTATGGTTGTTCCTTTAATTTTTCTCGCCAGTGTACGTTAAAATAACACCACGCAAAAATTTACACTATGTCTCAAATATAATATTTTATCGTAAATTTGTTGTTTCCCTTTATCTAACTAAGCAATAATAAGCAATTTTGTCAACAGCACGTAGTAAATATTTCTGCCTAAGATAAAATAATTTTAAAAAGTGCATGTTTCATGAAAAAAAAGTCGTGCTCTTGAGGGATAAAAATGTATTTTATCCGCAAAAAAATGTACATTTTTTACGCAATAAGTTAAATTTACCTTTCATAAAGCATCGAATAAAAAAAATTAATTATTTAAAATTATTGAAAAAAATATGTAAAACAGTCAATTATAGCCAGTTGGAAAATATGTATGCAAAGAAAACTTTTGGTATTTTTTGACAACTTGCTTATTCTCTCCGTGTAATGTACAGTTGTACTTGAAAAATAATTTTTTTTTTTTTTGTTCCTCTAAAAGTCATTTTATCGAAATGAAAATTCCCCAAAATTATGGAAGATTTCTGTTAAAAAACGAATATCAAAACTGGATGTTTAAGAATCGCGGAAAATATCCTAGAATTTAAGAAATTCCACACCCCCTCCCCCTAGATTAAAATACGGAAATGGTATTGGCGTTCCGATTGTCAGTATAATTTCTGTATTTTAATGAAAATTTTTTTGACAGTGTGGATAGAAAATCCCTTAATACAGAACTACCCATTTATTACACTCGATATTTTAAACTAAAGCAAGATAATTAAAATAACTTTTCTTCTTAAGATGTTTTTTATTCACGTTTTAATGCGGCGCTTTATTTTTTAATATCTTCAAAGTACCCGAACAAATTGATATCGGAAGAAATAAAAATGCTTTACAGAAAATAGTTACGTGTTTTGAATGATTAAGAAGGCGTCTAAATACTTCATTACCATTATTATTTTTTTCTTTTCTGAAGCTTTCTTCTATGCCTGATGGAGAAAATCTAAATCGGAACATCTTTCTGGGGATTAAAATACACTGTTTGCATTTGATATTTTTTCTTTTTCCCAGTGTGTATTTTTCTAATACAATAAGAAAGTTGTTTTTTCTGTTTAATTCAAGAAACAAAATGTTATTGAAACAATGTTTTCGACATTAATTCGTTATGGAATTGAGCTTTCAGAGGAAGAAAAAAAGGAAGACTAAGGTCATTAACGCTAATATCCATGTTTGAATTAATCTAGAAATTTATTTATTTAAGAATGCTTGTGTTTGACAGCAAGAAATTAAACTTTCATAAGAAATATGGAAATCCATGACATAAATTGATTATGAAAGGCAGATTTATAGCGTATTGCATATCACCCCCTCTTTATAAATAATTATGCGATGATAGTTGACCAACTATTTTTTACCCTTAAGGGGGCTGGTCACTCAGCTTCCGGTTTCCCCTCACTAATGTAAAGTCAATAAGCGTTTGATGCATTCTTATATTTAAAATATCTCCTCGGGAAATTAATATTATTAACTTCTATTTTTTTGTACACTTCCTAAAAGGAGTCTCTTTTTTTTCTTAGTTCTCAAAATATCTCTAAAGTATAGACTTAATTTTACATAAAGTGTTAAAAACTTACTAACAGGTCTCCCGCTTTTAACACATAAAATATTAAATTCGGCATAGATTTTAGAAATATTTTGAAAACTAAGAAAAAGAGAGACATCCTTTAAGAAGAGCACACAGAAAAAAGGTGTTAAAAATATGAATTTCCCGAGAAGATATTTTAAATATACGAATGCATCAAAAGTCCATAGACTTAACATCACGGAGGAGAATTCTGAAGCTGAGTGACCAGCCCCTTAAAATCATTTCATTGTATTATTCACAAAATTATTTTTTAAACTGTTCTAGGAAAATACTTAACAAAAAGATTCTGTTGTTAATAGACGGCTTTTCTTTTCTCAATATTTGAGCAGTATTATCCAGTTTTGCAAATGTATTAGCCTAAGAATTGTGAGGTATTTATAACTTGAATTATACATATATAGGATATGTTGTACTAAGGTATGTGGCACCAAAATCGGCGTTATTTGTATATTGACGAATGGCAACAGCAGTAATGTAAACAAATGTAAACTCGACAGCTACCGCGTAGATTCTGATCTGTTTGCTGCCGCATGTAATAAAATAGAATGTATCAAGTTTAAAAACGAATCGACACTTTAGCTTTGCAAGTGATAGAAAGAGAACTTGGTGGGTACTTTTATGGCAGGTATCTGATACGCATCTGGTACGCATCTGATAAATTGTCAAATATTGTTCCCATGACCATTATTAGTATTCTATTCATTTCATTTAAAATATAAGCCTTACGCTCATTTCATTTAAAATACATATATTACATACGTTTAAAATACACGTCTTTCACTCATTTAATTTGAAATAGAAAATAAATAACTAATTTGTACTTTTCCCGTATAGGGGCTTTGGCGAGATAGAGAAAATGGCCTAGGTGAGAGAAAGAAATTTAGTAATGAATTATCTGGCAACATACTCACTGTTTCTTATACTCAAGTGCTTTTTTTAAAGACTTGTATAATTTATTTAATATAAATAAGCCATTTATCTATTTTTATATAAAACTGAAATAAATTGCATACAAAAATAATATATAATTATATAATAATATATAATATTAAATGTTTAGATATTTATATATAAATACATACATTAACAGGCATAAAAATTCATAAAGTTTATTTTCATAGCTGTTTATATCATTAGGCAACAAATCTCACATTGCGTAGCCCGAATTGCGCCAATTTGTTTTATAAATGCCAAACCCCCTATACTGGAAAAGTACCAAATAATTAAATGAAAAATAATATCATAAAACAAAACATTTTATTCCAGCATTAAAGAGCTATTTCTAACTTACACGCGTGAAAAATAAAAGCTGCTATTAGCGAGATTTGCGCCCTGCTAACATAAAAGTATCCAAGGTTATGAAATCACTTGAACTTTATCAAGAAAGCGAGAAAATGATGGGGTCTTTTACAAGAAAATCGACGTATTTTAATCAGCTAAAAGAGAAAAGTGGTCAAGAGTGAGGACAATACTGGTATAACGTAAATGTGGTTATCATTGAATGACTTTTAAAAGTTCTCTGCAACACCAAACCATACTCACGAAAATACATCAATTAGTTTCTGATAACTGACTAACGAGAAACCTGATGTGAGAACAAAAACAGATTTTCTAATACTATTACGAAACCGAGTCCACAGCAAAATGGCCGTCAAATATGAAAGATGCTTGCACATGGTTTAATGTGTATGTGGACACCATTAAATGGTTTTCACAAGACTAATCTATTGCATCATATCATATTATATAAAACTAGCTGCTCTTGGAGACCAGTTTGGTCTCCCTTAAAATTTATGTTTGGGAAAGCAGGCTAAAATATCTCAATTTGTTGATTTTCCGTAAGCAAGTAAACCCTATTGATTTACAGTTGAAGTCTATGGGGATTTGGCGAAATATTAGAGATATCGCCGTTGGCGTCATACTTGGTGGTATTTGGCGACAGAACAGGGTCCCCCCTATGGTAACCGCCCTTATAGGTATGCATATGCATTAAATGCAGTTCAATAACCAATGAGATGCGTTTCATTCGGGCGTTGCCATTTAAAAATTAACAAATAATCGCGGTTTCTGTGCCACGTACGATAGTGTAATATATATATAGATACCGCAATTTTTCAGTAGGCGCAATTAAATTTTACTTAATAGGTTTAAATCGCTCTACATACAAAAAAGTATTGCAACTGAAAAGCAAGTGGACGTGAAGTTGGACGCAGTTGGCGAGTGCGTCAGTTATGAAAACTCATTTACTGTATCAAGAAAATAGAATAAAGAGAAAACAAAACTGAATACAGATGGGCGTCTATGAAAAGGCGGTGATTTTCAAAAAAGATTGCATACCAAGGAACAAAAGTTGTAAAAAGTGGACGATACAGACAACAAATGTGGTTATCATTAAATGGCTTATGAAAGTTCTCTGTTTCACCGAAAAATATTCGCTGAATATGCCCATTTCCGTACAGCCTAATTATGGAAGGAAACTTAGGTGAATACAATAAGACATTTTCTAATCTTCGTTAACGTGTCTACAGCTAAGATTAACATCAAATATGAAATATACTAGTAACAATAGTAACAATATAAATTTATATAAATGTGGATACTATTAAAGTGTTGTCACCAAAAACACTTTATTGATCCGAATCATATCCACTAAAATACGCCAACTGACAATGGAGCCAATGACAGAAGATTGCTTACACTGTTAAAAATTTCGGTTCAACGTTTCAAAAAAAGATGGTACAAGTGTAAATGCAACCATAAGATGGTAAAACCTTTCTTCATCCTTTTGGTGCTTTGTTTGAACCATAGTTTGGTTATATGTTAAACCATGATTTGGTAATAGGTTGAACCATAGCTTGGTAATAAGTTTCACCTTCGTTTGGAAACATGTTGAACCATAAACTGAATTTTGGTTGAGCCATACTTTGGAAATAGGTTGAACTATGGTTTGGTAATAAGTTGAACCTTCGTTTGGCAATAGGTTGAACCATAAATTGAAATTTGGTTGAGGCATACTTTGGAAATAGGTCGAACCATAAATTCAATTTATGGCAATGCTCATACATTTTTATAGAGACAATCTGAAGCATTTGTTTCGAAACTAAAATGAAATAAATTATAATTTTTTTGAAAATTATTGATAACATTCAAATTATTGTATAAAGAAATTAAATGTTCTGCAAACACAAATCTAATTTCAAATAATCTGTTTGAGGCATTTTAACTGAAGACAATTTAACTATTTTTACACACGTTAAAATTTCTCAGTTAAGAATTAAAAATATATTATGTGGTTTGAATTTCAAAATAAATACTTTAAATTTTCTTCCACCAAAATGTATGAACATTGCTTATATTTAAAATGTAGTGTTTCAAACTTAAGTGATTGGTTGCCGTAACCTCTCAAGTAGTAATGTTTTTGTACACCATTTAAAAAATACTTATCAAGGTTAAATATTATACTGTTTAATGATTTATGCTTGTACATTTTTATTGCTATAATTTTTGAAACATTTTCAAGACTAATGAATAATGAATATTTATTTGTTAAGCTTTAAAACCCAGAGTGTTTGAACGAACAAATTTATTTCGTAAACCGAAATTATTATTTAACAAGATACTATAAATTCAGTATTCAAACTCGGGTTGAGAAATAAATAGATGGCATTTCTAATGCAATAAATCAAGCATTATGTAAGCATTTCTCTGACTCCCTACCCTTAACAATTTTCAAAGGCTCAAATTTTTCAATGCTTTTTTAAACTCTCTAAGCACTGCTCAGATAACCAGACTCATTTTCAGCAAAAATAAGAAAAACTCTTGAATCCCTCCTTGAATGCTTATGTAATACTTGAACTCTAAGAACTATTGCATTGGTTTTGATAAAAGTTTAAAATAATTTTAATTAGTATGTTTTGTTTGTATTATTTTAGTTTACGCTACAAAGGTGTAAGTAATATTTTTATCTAATTTCAATATCAGTTATCTAACATACGTTTGATCAAGCAGAATGCTAATATTACATAACCAAGCAACATTACACGAAAATGAAATATACTTAAGGATTAATAAGGAAGTATACTTTATTCACAAATTATGGTTAAGAAATATAAATAAATCCTTATATATCGTTAAATGAAACAAAATAAAAATGCCTTATGATCGCTTTTATCCTGCACGTACATGGCAGATTCTATGGCGGACGATCTGTGATTGGCTGCAACATTTTGCCATAGGATGGTAAAAGGTTGAACCATTCCAGGATTCACCAAAAAATAGAATTTTTTAAATAGAGACTGAACCATCTTTTGGTACTCTTGCTGAATTTGGACCATATGATGGTTCAAGATAGAACGGAAATTTTTACCAGTGTAATATGTTTAAAAGCCTACCCATAAGTTAACGTATTGCAATGGAAAAGCAAGTGGATAGAAGCACAAGTGTCTAAGTGAGTTAGTCAAACTCTGTAGAAGAAACATGAAATACAGGAAAACAAAAAAAAAACTTACGAAATGTATCTATGATTTGCAAAGTACTCTTGCTATGTCTATAGCAAACTACAGATTTGGAGAAGAATTGAGCAAGTAAATTGAATTGAGAGGGGATTTATTTATTTATTTTTTATTTTTTACTAAGCATAGCGTTGCCGCATCCGCTGATTTTATATTTAGGCATTCCGAATTCTAACCAGTAAGTTTTAAAAGTTATTCTTGGTTTGTAAAACGATAGATATTTTCAGAAAATCAAAATTGCTATTCAAAATTTTCTGGTGCTAACTCAATATTTCAAAATAAAAAAATCCGGCAATGCATAGCATAAATTTAAGGGGATCTGGGACACATTTAAAAATAATTTTTATTTATTGAGTTAAAATTTTGACTTTTTTAGTAATGTTAACCATATCATTTGTAAACAAAATCACATGATAAGACTTCTCTTAATTTAAAAAAAAAAATTAATTTAAAATTTATTAAAAAAGGGAGGTAATTTAAAATCGTTATAACTGGAAATATTATTTATAGAATTTCAATTTTTTATCATTTAAATAAACAGAAATATATAAGTTTTAATATAGATTCAGAATTTTTAAAAATATTAATTTAAAACAAGATTAAAAGTATTTAAAGTAAAAATTTAAGAAAAAATTATGTAACTTAAAAAAAAAAAAAAAAAAAAAAAAAAAAAAATAGCAATTTAACAAATTACAACGACCATTTGGAAGATGATTTTTTCAAAGACTAAAATTTAAGACATAAAAAATCGCACGGAGTTGATCCTACATTACGTACGCCATGGATTAAACGATAACACTCCTGGACCCATCGTGAACAAATTTTAAAAGAAATTTCAGTTTTACAATTTTCGGTACTGTAAATTTTTAAACTTCTACGGAGCTGGTCATACATTACGTACGCCATGAATTAAACATTAATAGTGTTATTACACGTAAAAATTGCAAGATTTCCTGAAACTTGCGTATTATCCAAGCATTTCAGTGGCTGTTCGGGAAAAGGCTTTTCTATCATCAGATTTCCAAAAAATCTCACGACTAATTTTAAATAAAATTTCATTCTTAAACTTCTAAACATCCGACAATATTACTTTTTATACCTTCAGATAGAGAAAAAAATTTACTTTTAAATGCAATTTGTTTGAAAGCTGTATCTCAATTTGTTTCTGATTTATTAATTTTTTTTGTAGTTTTTATTACTTTTTTGTCATAGTGGCAACACTCTGTTGTCCATCGTTGTTGAAACCAAAGGGAAATACAGATTACTGTATATACCAATCAGATAACGAATAAATTGCGGATTAAACCAATGAAAACGTTCAGATATGCTTTTGATTTCCTACCCTGACGAGAACAATAACCATTTTTCCAAATGGTTAAAAATCATATTTTCAAAAGTAAATATTTTTTTCAAATTTGCTGAATCAAAATTAAAGTAAACTAATTGAAAAAGACATGTTCCAAGTTTGAATCATATATCTTTAACGGTCCTTGAGTTATAACAATTTAAATACAAGAAATGGTGAAAAAACCCATCATGAATAAAAACGCACTTTTACAAGAAGTCGTTTGCATGACAACCATTGCTTGAAAGCTAGATTTTGAAAACAAACCAAAACGAAAAAAATAATATGTTCTGTTCTGGATTTAAACATAATTTAAGAGTCATTTTAAACAGAAAAAGCGGAGAATTTTTTAATGCTATAAAATATTTTTAAAAAATGTGACGATTTTTGTGTCCCGGACCCCCTTAAGGAAGACCAAGTTTGTAGACATAAACCAGTAATTTAATGTATTCTTCATGCTGAATACACTGTAAAAAAAACCACTGTAAATTTGCCAGCACATCTCGATCACAGTTGAATGTACTGTATCTTTCTTTGATTTCCTGACTATTTAAACATGAAAAATACAGTAGTTGCGTAAAATTAACAGTACAATGTACTGGCAATTTTGGATGCATTTGGACCACAGCACAAACTACTGGCGTCCAAATTGCCAGTACATTGTGCTGTTAATTTTAGGCAACTACTGTATTTTCCATGTTTAAATAGTCAGGAAACCAAAGAAAGATACAGTACATTCAACTGTGATCAAGTTTGTGCACGAGATGAACAGTACTTTGTACTGTAAAAATGTCGTTTTTTTTTTTTACAGTGTAATACATTTAGTATGTTCAACATTTTAACATTTTAAACAAAAAACAAAAAACTAAAAAAAAAAACTAAAAAAAAAAAAAAAAAAACTAAAAAAAAACTAAAAAAAAAAAAAACTAGGTTAGCTATTACAATATTTTTCTTTAACATGCTTTTATTCAAATTTTAATGCTGTTTTTATTTTAAATATTCCCAAAGTACAGGAACGAATTAATATCGAAACAAATAGCTATTCTTTACAGAAAATATTTACGTGCTTTGAATGATAAAAGAGGCGTCTAAATACTTCATTAACTTTTTTTTTTTTCTGCAGAAGCTATTTCTTCTACTATGTTTGATGGGGAAATTCTAAATCGGAACATCTTTCTTGGGATTAAAATACAGTGTTTGCATTTGATATTATTTTCCTTTTTTCAATATGAACTCTTTTTGTTGTACCATACAAAAGATCTTTTATTCGTTTTAGTCTAGAAACAAAATGTTATTGGAGCAATGTTTTCCGCATTAATTCGTTATGGAATTGAACTCCCAGAGGAGGAAAAAAGGAGGGCTAAGGTCGGTAACGCTAAGATCCATGTTTGATTTAATCTAGAAATTTATTTATTTAAGAATTCTTTTGTTTGAGATCAAAAAATTTAAACTTTGATAAGAGAATATGGAAATTTATGGAATAAATTTGATTACCAAAGGGATATTTATATGCATACTGTCATCATATTTCCATTTATAAATAAATTTGTGCGGACAGTTTGCGACACACTTTTAACACTTTCCAACATACAGTAGAACCCCGCTAATCCGAAATTCCGGCTAATAAGAACTGATTTTATTTTCGAAAATTGTACTTGAACAGATTAAAAAAACAGAATAAAAAATATACTCAATAATGTAAAAGTAAAACAGTGTACATGAATATAAAATGAAAACGTGCACTGTAGGCATACTCTTAGAAGCCATCTTAAAAAAAATCTCGAATATCTGTTTGTTTGCCAGGCACTATAAAATTATTTTCTAAAATGCAAAAAGTATTTAATTCAGGTGATAAAAATGAATTTTTCCTTTCAACAGTTTGATTTCGTAAATTATCTACAGAAATGATTTATTTCTTCACCCCTCGTCGACGTGGCGATTGAGCTATTTATAGTTCGCGATTTTGAACCGTATGTAAAATTACCGAACCGTAATGGGTTGCTACGTAATTAGTCACTCTGAAGTTCCATTGGATTATTATAAACACCGGGTATGATTTAACAGGAATACTATTTTTTCTGAAAGTCGTGCCGGATTATCCAGCATGTCGGATCTTAGGATGCCGCATTACAGGATGTTTACTATACTACTGGGTACATTTTTTATAGCACGCATCTTTTTCTTTTCTATTTTTATTAGAATTTCGGTAATCCGAAGTTTTTGTAATCCGAACTGGCACCGGTCTCAATTAGTTCGGATTAGCGGGGTTCTACTGTATTTGGAAAGCGTTCATGCATTCGGTTTGTCTGTCCGTCTCTCCGTTCACTCTCTAACTCGCGTAAACATATTCGGATTTTTATCCAATTGATATATGTCAATGATGTTTATCATGGCATATTCGGTATTTAATATGAAGTGTGCACCATTAATAATTCATTTACAGGGCCACTCAAAAAATTCCGTCACATTAAGGCCAATTGGGAAAATCGCTTGCAGTGTATTTTAATGACATTACGCTATTTCAAACATATTGAAATTGATATAGATCACTGAATTTTACTACAAGATGATTTTTTCAGAATAGGGCATTTATAGCATTCATTGTTCATTTACATTGATACACAAAAGAAATCGGTTACAGTACTGTCTTTGAGGAATAATTGCTGGAAATGCGTTTTTAATTTCGGTATGCATTTTAAATTTTACTATATTTTTGTATGTTACTCGTTGTGTCTAAATTCTACACCTCGTATAGAGAGCTCCAGAAAATAATTCACGTACCATTCTCCTTATTGGCGGAAATGGCTGAAAGGGAATTTTCAACTGAGATATATGTATTTCGTAACTGAACTAAAATTTTGCATGCGTGTAGTTTATAGATACAAATCTATATATCATGTACAGGGCTGCTGAAAGAATTCAGATGATTTTTCGACTGTAGATGGGAATTGCAGAAATTGGGTTTTCAAATGTGCTGTGCGTTCCAAATGGTTCAATCAGACATCCTATTTCAACTTATTAAACGGTGAAGTTTTGTAACATTATTCTGAATATGTTGGAAAGTGTTTCATAATCTATACTTAACGCATGATTTTTCTCTTTTGTTTACTCTTTCAGTTATTCCATTGGGTTTTTTAGATTTTAGATGTTATGATTCAAAATATTCAACATATTCCAGAAAAATTACATAAGAATAAAAACATCTTATTGTTTAGCATACGGTTTTTTTGTGTCGCGAAATAGATGAAAGAATAGATGAAAGAATTCAGATGATTTTCCGACTGTAGATGGGAATTGCAGAAATTGGGTTTTCAAATATGCTGTGCGTTCCAAATGGTTCAATCAGACATCCTATTTCAACTTATTAAACGGTGAAGTTTTGTAACATTATCCTGAATATGTTGGAAAGTGTTTCATAATCTATACTTAACGCAGGATTTTTCTTTTTTGTTTACTCTTTCAATTATTCCATTGAGTTTTTTAGATTTTAGATGTTATGATTCAAAATATTCAACATATCCCAGAAAAATTATATAATAACAGAAACATCTTATTGATTAGCATACGGTTTTTTTATGTCGCGAAATAGATTGTGGGCGATGTTTTAGTGAATCGTTGAATGGTCGGTCGACAGTTCTTAGAAATACAGTACAGCCCCGATTATCCGCGGGTTTGGGTGGCAAGGGCACCGCGGATAACACAAAAAAGACTGAAAATGGAGTGCTAACACGAAAAAAAAAGAAAATTCAATATAAAAACTATGTTTTAGTGTACAAAAAACAAAATAAAACGTTTAAAATACATACATATGCACAATATGACAGAAACCTTTGCATTACGTCTAAATCACTAAAATAAAGAACAGTAAACAAGAAACAATGCCGTACATACTGTACAAAAAGAGGTGAGTTACATCTTTTTTTAAAAATCAGTCACTTGTTTTTGCTTCTTGTTTTGGAAACACATTTTCTTTATTTTAAATTGTAAACTATTATTTTTCTTTTAGTATGCAATAATTTTTATCTCAAAAATGAAGTTATTCTTTATATGCTCTCCTGGAATTTATCATAATAGTGTTATTTAATTGTAAAATATTTTAATTACTGTGCTTACGTTTGGTTAATAAAATCAAGAAAGGACATCAAGACTTTATATCTGATATTTCAAACATGGCAAGCGAATCTAGAAATCATTGATTTTTCTGTTTATATTTAATAGTAGGGCTTATTGTATTTTCCTTGTTGTTGACTTGAATAAAAAAAAAAAAAAAAAAAAAAAAAAAAAAAAAAAAAATTGCTTCGCGGATAAACCGCACCGCGAATAATCGGGGCTTTACTGTAATACATAAATTTTAATCTGCTGTAAGAAAAATAAATAACACCTGAATTAGAAATAATAACGAATCTATATCGTTACCGCAGAAAAATACAGAAAACAGGAAAATATAACGAACGCGTAATAATACCTCTTTAAAGAAAACATCGTCAAGTATTGCAAACAACTTCGTGAAAAGAGAAAATTTTTTTTAAATTTCGTTAACAAGTTTCAACCCTGATATACGCTCGCTCATTGGTTGAAAATAATGTAATAAATCGCCTTGATATTCAACTTTTTTTTTAAAGTATAGTCTTTAATAAACGCTTTCAGTCGTGACGTCAGATATGACGTATTGCTTGGATACTGACTCCAAACAAACCGTTGCTATGCTGTGTTTTCTATTTTTACTATATTTTATAGCTATATTTTGCAGCTATATCTCATAGATATATGTTTTAATACTTTATATGCAGTGGTAACATTTTCTACAATTTATATTTAATAAGATATGAACATAGCAACCGTTTGTTTGGAGTCAGTTTCCAAGCAAAACGTCATGATTGACGTCACACTGAAAGCGTCTATAAAAGTTTTTTTTTTCATGCATAATAAAAGAAGGTTACATTTTATGTTTATACTGCATTATGCTATGACTACAGTAAAACGTCTTAAAACAAAACCTGTATGTAACAGAATGCTACCTTAAGGCGTCTCAGGACTCTTAAAATTGGAAAAAAAGAAAAAAAAGACCATTTTCAACAATTAATATCTTAAAATGTATATGATTTTAAAACGCAATTTTAATTGGGATGAAAGATATAAGTATTTTTTTTTCTTTTCATCTATTTAAAAAATCGCAAGATACATAATTAGCATTTTACAGGGGATTACAAATTATCCGACATTTGACGAGCAGAAAATTGGTATAACCGCTTACGCACACGATTACAAAATAAATATTGCAACTAGAATGAAAATTTTGGTGCCTACTTATACTTCATATTGTAATAATTACCCTGAACCTATACAAATTTTAATTTCAAGCATTTTTATTTTTTTAATACAAAGTTGTATTTAGCTAATACAACATTTTAAAAGTTTCAACAGTATAATCACCTAAAAAAGTAATTTTTTGAACAATAAAAATGGAATTTTAGGTTCAGTTTATATAGGCTAACATGAGAGATGCGTTTTGAAAACTTCATGAAAAAATATTCAGAAGTTTTTGAGATATCGTGCGTGTTATGCCCAAAACCGTCATTTGGAGAAAAAGGACTTCAAAGTTTCGGAAACGCCGCTTCAGCTATTGAGCGGGTATAATTCTAAAAGCCATAACTTCGATTCTAATGTGAATTTCAGCGAAACAATTATATAAAAATGTTTAGAAAAGATAAGAGTGTAGCATCTAAAAAAATTAAAATTTCGAAATTTTTGAAGCTTTACAAGTGCTGAGACCCCTTAAATAAAAAGTCCTTCCGGCCAGTACCGGGAGGAAGAGGTAGCTTTCATAATCCTTATTTTAAAAAAGCCAACTTATATCATGCAAACACACGAAGCTCAATTTAGTGGAAACCGAATATAGGAGATTCAATACTAATTTTTATCAATATAATGAATGAGAATTTCTCGAAATTAGTCAGCTTTATCCAAGCTGCTTTTCTTTAAAGTAACTTATATTTGGCTGTCAAATTCGGCAATTTCTTAAAGTGCCTGTCATTTTAAGACAACATGGTGGATGAGGCTAAGCAGTGAACTTGGTCGAGACCTTAGTAATTGCTGTGCACATGCTCACTCACATCGGAATCGGTTAATATATAGGAGTGCTGTCGCATGCAAAAAATCAGATTTTTCAAAATGTCACCCACAATAGAAATTGAAACTGCTATATTTGAGCCATTTTTTAAGGTAAAGACAAACAAAAAATGCTCCTGAATCCTTATATCAAGATCAAATACTTAAGAAAGAAACCTTTTTCAATTTCTAATTTTTTTGCACCTCACTTTAAATATATATATATATATTAATTTAATGGCCGCCATTTTGAAACAAGATGGCTGATGAATCTGGCCAGCGAACTTGGTCGAGGTGTTGATGTATACTATCCACATGCCTTCTTACATCGAAATAGGCGAATACGTGTGTTATCGCGTGACAAATACAAGATCGTTTCAAAATGTTAGCCATGCTAGAAATTCAAAGTGCTATAAATCAACCATTTTTTAAGATATCAACAAAAGAACAAATTTTCAGAAACAAAAACTGCTCCGGAATCTTTGTATCAAGGCCAAACACATAAAAAAATCTTTTTCATTTTCCAATTTTTTAATACCTCATTTTGAAATTTAAATTTAATTTTTTTAAAATGGCAACCCTTTTGAAACAAGATGGCGAATGAAGCTGGCCAACGAACTCGGTCGAGACATTGGTATGTACTATGTACAGACCAAGTTACATCCAAATAGGTTCATAAATACGCCTGTTATCGCGTGACAAAAATCAGGTCGTTTTAAAATGTCAGCCACAAGAGAAATTCAAAATGCTATTACTCAGCCATTTTTTTTTTAGATATAGACGAAAGAAAAACTGTTCCGGAATCTTTGTATTAAGGTCAAACACATACAAAAAAAAAATCTTTTTCATTTTCCAATTTTTTGGTATCTCATTTAAATTTTTTTATTTTTTAATTTTTTTAAATGGGCGCCATTTTGAAACAAGATGGCGGATGAAGCTGGCCAACGAACTCGGTCGAGATATTTGTATGTACTATGTACACACCAAGGTACATCCAAGTCGGTTCATAAATACGCCTGTTATTACGTGGGAAAAATCAGGACGTTTCAAAATGTCAGCCACGCTAGAAATTCAAAATGCTATAACTCAGCCATTTCTTAAGATATAGACGAAACAAAAACTGCTCCCGAATCTTTTTATCAAGGTCAAACACATAAGAAAAAAATATTTTTATCAATTTTCAATTTTTGGTACCACATTTCAAATTTAAATTTTTCTTAAAAATTTAAATGGCCGCCATTTTTAAACAAGATGGCGGGTGAAGCTGGGCAACGAACCCGGTCGAGACATTGGTATGTACTATGTAGAAACGAAGTTACATCCAAATCGGTTCATAAATACGCCTTTTATCGCGTGACAAAATTCAGGACGTTTCAAAATGTCAGCCACGCTAGAAATTCAAAATGCTATAACTCAGCCATTTTTTAAGATATAGACGAAACAAAAACTGTTCCGGAATCTCAGTATAAAGGTCCAATACATAAGAAAAAAATATTTTTCCATTTTTAATTTTTTGGTACCACATTTCAAGTTTAAAATTTTTTTAAAAATTTTAAATGGCCGCCATTTTGAAACAAAACGGCGGATGAAGCTGGCCAACGAACTCGGTCGAGACATTGGTATGTACTATGTACACACCGAATTACATCGAAATCGGTTCATAATTACGGGAGTTACAGTGTGACATAGGTCAGATATATATATATATATATATATATATATATATATATATTGATATATATATATATATATATATATATATATATATATATATATATATATATCAATTTTAAACGGAGGGTGGTTTCGGGGTCTGGGGGTCATGATCGATGAAAATATACCAAAATTTTTTGAAATCGCTTTCCTCCGAACGGCTGCAATAGGTAGCTTTTTTGTAAAGAAAGCTACCTAAAACAATTCAAGGTCCAAATGAAAGGAATGCGATGCAATATCAATAAAACAGTATATATTTTGCGTACTACAGGGCGGTTTTTTCTCAGAATTTTTTTTAATCCCTTGCAATTCCGTCTTAATAAGTTCTACTAAATAAAAATTGATTGGTAATATTACGAATATCTATTACTCTTTTCAAGTACAGGGTGTCCATAATTAAAGACCCTACTTTAAAGTTGTCTAAATACGAAGCTATTGGTCAGAAAGTTGTGAAATTTTCTGTCTGACATAAATAAGGAATGGGAATTTGTTTGAGCGAAAAAAAATTTTTAGTTCAAAATTTCGCCACCAGAGGACGTTTTTAATAAATTACACATTTAGCCACCGCCCACTGAATAAATGGCGAGAAATTGAGCTCTGAGAAAAAAAAATGGCGGCTGTTGTAGGCGGATATTTTTTTTCAGAGTTTGTACGGTCCTTTCAATTCGATCACCAATGATTTTTAAAAGATTTTACGCTTTATCTTTTTCAGGTGGCGGTCTGTATATTTGTCTTATTTAATCTGAGAAAAATAAAGCGTAAAAACTTTTAAAAAATTGTGTAATTCACTAAAAAATCCCCCTGGTGGCGAAATTTTGAACTAAAATTTTTCTTCGCTCAAACAAATTCCCATTTCTTTATTATGTCCGACACAAAATTTCACAATTTTCTGACCAATAGTTTCGTCTGTAGACAACTTTAAAGTAGGGTCGTTTAATTATGGACACCCTGTATATGCTTTGCACGAATTTTTTTTCATAAGATAGATGCTACAAAAGACTTTTATATACTTGCATACTATGTAAGTTTCGAAAAAGTTACTAATTGGTCGCATAACAATGAAGCTTGAGAACTACGGGCTTAGACAAATTTAATTTTATCAACATTTCAGCAGTATTTTCCCCCTGAAAAGTACAAAGCGTAAAAAATTTTGAGATATTTTTAACTTGAAGTAATTATGGTATTAAGGATTATTTTCCTAATACTGAACAATAATAAAAAAAAAAAAAAAAGAAAAAAAGCAATTTAACAAATTACAACGACCATTTGGAAAATGATTTTTTCAAAGACTAAAATTTAAGAAATAAAAAATCGCACGGAGTTGATCCTACATTACGTACGCCTTGGATTAAACGATAACATTCCTGGACACGTCATGAACAAATTTTAAAAGAAATTTCAGTTTTACAATTTTCGGTACTGTAAATTTTTAAACTTCTACGGAGCTGGTCATACATTACGTACGCCATGAATTAAAGATTAATAGTGTTATTACACGTAAAAATTGGAAGCAAGAAAAGCCGCCTGCGACTCGTCAGATTTCCTATAAAACTTACGTAATAGCCAAGCATTTCATTGGCTGTTCGGGAAAAGTCTTTTCTATCATTAGATTTCCAAAAAATCTCACGACGTTAAATAAAATTTCATTCTTAAACTTCTAAACATCCGACAATATTATTTTTTATACCGTCGGATAGAGAAAAAAATGTACTTTTAAATGCAATTTGTTTGAAAGCTGTATCTCAATTTGTTTCTGATTTATTAATTTTTTTTTTGTGGTTTTTATTACTTTTTTTTGTCATAGTGGCAACACTCTGTTGTCCATCGTTGTTGAAACCAAAGGGAAATACAGATTACTGTATATACCAATCAGATAACTAATAAATTGCGGATTAAACCAATGAAAACGTTCAGATATGCTTTTGATTTCCTACCCTGACGAGAACAATAACCATTTTTCCAAATGGTTAAAAAATATATATACTGTGTGTTTCAAAAGTTTGCCTCGAAAGTAAAACGCGATAAAAAAAGATCTATGGGTTCGGAGAGACATGCGGTTTGCAGATAAATATTCAGCGTGGTACGGAAATTTATATGATAAAGAAAGAAAAAAATAGTTCAAAATTTCGCCAATGAAGGGCGCTACTACAGATAATTCTATGGAATAATTTCATATTGCTCGCGCAACGCAAGATTTGAATACACAATCATTAGAGAATACTGCATTTATACTATTTTTGTATTCAAATCTTGTGTTCTGTGAGCAATATGGAATTTATTCCATGGAATTATCTGCAGTAGCGCCCTCTATTGTCGAGATTTTGAACAATTTTTTTTGTTTGTTTGGTTTCGTACAAAATGCCGTACTACGCTGAATATATATCTGCAAACCGCAAGTCTGTCTGACCCATGAGTCTTTTTTTATCGCGTTTTAGTTTCGCCCCGAACTTTTGAAACACCTGGTATATAGACGTATGCACTAAAAGTGATTACAATACACTTAAAGGCTTATAAAAAACTTTTAATAAGCAGATCTACTAGTTTCATACACACAATTGGTGCGATTCTCAAGATCAAAGAATTGATCTTGAGAATTTGCTCGAATGTTACGCACCTTCTAAACTATGTCATTTTTTTTTTCCAAAATGAACTTGGTCTACTATGGTTGTGAGCTCCTCGTATATAATTCTACTGATCTATATATTCTTTATTTTCAAACTTTCAAATTTAAAATATACCTAAGGATAATTATTACAATATTTTTCTTTAATATGTTTTTTATTCACATTTTAATGCAGGGCTTTTTTATGTCCCCAAAAGAATCTGAACAAATTAATATCGGAACAAATAAAAATGCTTTACAGAAAATATTTACGTGCTTTGGATGATAAAGGAGGCGCCTAAATACTTCATTAATTTTATTTTATTTTTCTTCAGAAACTTTCTTCTATGTCTGATGGAGAAAATCTAAATCGGAACATCTTTCCGGGGATTAAAATATACTGTTTGCATTTGGTATTTTTCTTTCTTGCAGTATGAACTTTTTTTTCTTTTTTCTTTGGGTGCCAAGGAAAATATCTTTTTCTTTTTGCTGTTGGAGTCAAGAAACAAAATGTTATTGAAGGAATGTTTTCGGTATTAATTCGTTATGGAATTGATCTCCCGGAGGAAAAGGAGGCCCACTATGTAACGCCAAGGTCGAGGTTTGATTTAATCTACCGATTTTATTTATTTAAGAATGCTTCTGTTTGAGAGCAAGAGATTAAACTTTGATAACTGAATATGGAAATTCAAGGAATAAATTTGATTATCAACGGGAGAGTTTTAGAATAGTGTAACCTTTCCTTCCTTTTATAAATAAATATGCGCTGATAGTTTGCGAGATATTTCTTATCCTTAAGATTAAACGAATTGTGCATTTAGCATTTTGTATTTTCACATGGAAAATTATATTTTTTAATTTTTGTTTGAAAATCATAAAGATACTAGAAAAAATCTTTTGGTAGAAGTAATATACTTTTCAAAACGTGCAAGGTGCAAAGTAGTAGTAAACGCTAAGCAACTTGAAATTCTTGTCACCACAAAGACAATATGTTGTTTAGGGTTCCGTACTTAAAAAGTAAAAACGGAACCATTATAAGATCACTCCTGTGTCTGTCTGTCACAGCCATTTTACTCATAAACTATGGAACGCGGAAAGTTCAAATTGGGGGAAGTAATAAAGACTATTGACTCACATATTTTCAGATTATTAAACATTCATAAATATATTTAGTAAAACTGTAGGGAGGCTGATTAAGCTACTTGAAAAAAAAAAAAAACTCTTTTCTTTGTATATCGTGTGGGATATCGTTTGAAAGCTTTCGTAACGCTAAACTCAAAAATACATTCATTTTAATTTTAGGTATTATATTATTAAAGATATTGTTGAAAATGTAGCCCAAAAATATGTCCGTCCCACCTTCAACTAATTCCGAATCTACTGAAACTAAAATTATGAAAAAATTAGAGATTGTAGACGTGTTAATTTAAATCTTGAAGGAAAATTATAGCGATGACCCTAGGTCTCACAGTTTTTGAGCAAATCGCATTTTTCCGTTACACACAAATTTCGATTTACGGGCATTCAGCAAAAGTGTTGAGCCGCGCTGGAGGTACCTACCGTAGCAGAAGTATAAAAGCATTGTTGATAATGATTTTCGAAAAAAAAAAATCGTCAGTAAGCCCAGATATTAAGGCTAATGTTAGACGAACGTCTTTTTGCACGCTTTTTTCCTTGTGTATTATCCCTGCACAATTCCCTTAGCATTGTGTAGGGATAATACACAAGGAAAAAAGCGTGCAAAAAAGACGTTCGTCTAACATTAGCCTTACCCTTAAAGATACGGACGATTTGGGCATACATACTGACAAAGGCGGCGTACTCTGTACCATCGGCTTTTAAAACCTAGTTAACAACTTTTAATGATATATATGTGTAATATAATGCCCAGTAGCAGTATAAAAGCTATAAACATCAAATTGCTAAAAACAGATTAATTTAAGAGGCCTCAGAACTCTTAAAATGTGAAAAAATGAAAAAAAGACCATTTTCCACATTTAATGTCTTAAAATATATGTGATTTTAAAACACAATTTTTATTGGGATGAAAGATATAAGTATGTTCCTTCATTGGATGTATTTAAAAAATTGCAAGATGCAGAATTAGTATTTATAGGGTCTCGAAACCGTTAGAGATTTGTCGGGGCTCGAAACCGTCAGACATTTGTCGAGCAGAAAATTGGTATAACAGCTTACGCGCAAGGGGTTAAATATGAACTACTTTTATTGTCAGTACCAAATTAAGTTCATCATAAACAGATTAGGATAATAATAATAAATGAGTTATACATAATAGCTATATTTGATATTATTTAGGTTCCATATCTCTTTAAACTCTCATGGCATATCCATTTACACTTGTCTATTATATACAGTTGCACCCAACCCCACGCTGTATAGTTTTTTACAAAGTCTTAGTATTCTTTTAGCAACGTTTTTTTAATAATTACAAATTCATATATTTATTCTACTGAACCCTCGTGCGCGAGTAATATTCGCACTTTACCGTTTATTTTTTATTCTTGAGATGAGTGAATTTTTTATTTAGAATTTTGTATTTTCCATTCAAAATTATTTTTTAAATTTTTGTTGAAAAAGAATATATATTACCAGAAAAATACTTTTAGTTATAAATAGTAGATTTTTAAAAAGGGGAAGATGCAAAGCAATGTAAACACTAAGCGACTTGACTTTTGTCAACACACTAATCAGTATTTTTAGGTGCGTTCTTAATTGTATAAATACGTAGCACCTATAGTCGTCATCTGATCCGTCCGTCTGTCTGTTTGTCCGCGTATAAAATGGCAAAAAATACTCAACCGAATGGTTTGAAATTTAATATATATAATCGTTGCAGTATTTTGTCGAGTCGTTTCAAATTTTATGAAAATCGAATCAAAATTTAAAAAGATATTAATAAAAGTTTTCTTCATTCTATTAAATCCTATCATACGTAATTAATTCAACGATATCCCATGATCGGCAATGATTCTAGGTTGCCATGGTGATGACGTCCCATTTAAGATGGAGTCCTATTATTTCCGTATTACTGAATTTAATATATAGAATCGTAATAAATTTTGTATTTATGCACTTTTGCATAAGAGTGCAACAGCTATTGCACCAAGATCTGACTATTTATAAAACTAATTATAGTACGAAAGTCCCTCATTTGCCACATTTGACGTACGATTTCTATGGAAGTAGGAAGAAATTGTGTTATTATGTGACAATTTCTGATTTGTTTCATTTTATCTAAAGGCTGCGTATAAATATTGTGATTTTTCTTTTATGCATAAGATTATTAAGCCTCAAAATGATTTTAATGTTCTGTTGGTGTTTACTTTTGTGCACGTTCAAAATATCATTGACAGAAATTAATCAATAGATAATTGCGGACTTTTTGCAGATTTTTTTACGTATTACATTCTATTTTAAATCATATTTGTAATCCTACTATTTTTGCCTTTACAAATGAATATGTGAGGATACTTTTCAAAATATTTTTCATATTTAGGCTAATGTCAGACGAACTTCTTTTTGCACGCTTTTTTTTCTACATATCCTCTCTACACAATGCCAGCGTCATTGTGTAGGGATGATATGTAGGGAAAAAAGTGTGCAAAAAGACGTTCGTCTGACATTAGCCTTAAGGTTATTGAATTGTATTCTTAGGATTTTGTAATTTCTTTTGAAAAGCAATTTTTCAGATTCTTATAGAACTATTCCAAGAACCATTCCATTGTTTACTTTTGTAAACATTCAAAAATGCATTTTTTTTATGATTAAAATTTATGCAAGCAAATGTTGAGAGTTATTTTTTATACTTAAGGTCATTAAATTGTATTCTTAAGAAATCGCACTTTCTTATGCTAAGTTTTTTTTTCAGACATTTATAGAAGAAACAACTAAATTCACAAAGGTTCTATATTATTCAAGCAATTTTTCTTTTGTCAGCATTTAAAGCAACGCGTTGCGTACCACTTCATTAAAAGTTACGCGCGCAAAATTTAAAAAATATTTAATATTTTAAGATTGTTGATCTCAGTTCAGATAATTTCTTTTTGTCAATTTTCAAAGCAATATGTGCATAACTGCTGATTGTGAGTTTAAAATATGTTTTTCTTCCATATTCAAAGCGTAGTCTAACCTTCCCCACCATACCTTACCCTTTGTAAGTAAATATGCATGGATATTTTGCGAAGTATTTTCTTATCATTAAATTCGTTCAACTGCCTTTTCGTGTTAACTTATTATTTTTTAAAATCTTGAAGGAAAATCATCTAAATATCAAAACGATTCCATTGTTTAAAATCATTTTATTTCATGAATTCCTTTCTTTTACACCTTTTTCCATTCTGTATCACCTTTGTAATTGTATATTCGTAACCCTCTCTATATAAATATGCGAGGGTAATTTGCAAGATACTATTTTTCCTCAAGTTCATTGAATTGTATTCTCGGAATCTCATATTTTCGCAGGTGAAGTTATTTTTCAGCTTCCTTATAGAAAAACATCTGAATGCCGGAATTATTCTATTGTTATGATTTTGTATTTGTAAGCGTTCGAAACAACATTTTCAGAAATTATATAGTAGATAATTCTAAGTCTTTATGAAAAGAAAATGCGATTATATGTACAGGGTTGGGTATCCTATTTGTTACCTTCTTCATGATATTTTCTCCTTAATAAATAAATATGTGAGAAAATTTGCAAGATATTTTTTATCTTTAAGGGTGTTCTCCAATCCAAAGTGACTCTGACATATTCACAATTCGCTATTTATTGTGTGTAGTAGTCCCAAATTCATATTCTTTAGCTTTTTTATGGCTAAAATGAGGATGAAACCACACACTTTATAGCGAAACAGCACCGAAAACTGGCGATTAGAAGCAATTAAAATAATAAAACTTTGTAAAAAATCACCATAAACTAAGACAAAACACAGTTCGTATAAATCATTAATAAATAATTAATACCATAAATTATTAATGATTTATACGAACTGTGTTTTGTTTTAGTTTATGGTGATTTTTTACAAAGTTTTATTATTTTAATCACACACTTTATCAGTGGAACTCTAGGCATTTGGTTCTATTGTTTAATTTTCTCCTTTTTTTCTTTTATTTTACTATGTTTTTAAAATCTATGTTGAATTTGTTTAGGGGAAAGTTTGTTTGCCAATGAATAACTTCTTTATATTTATAATTTCACAATTTTTGTTGGTAATTTGTAATGATTTATACTAGTTATACAAGTATATATATATATATATATATAACCATTATAGAATATTACAAATCATCATATGTAACACAATTAAAAACCATTACAAATTACCAACAATAACTGTGAAATTATAAATAAAAAAGAAATTTATTCAATGACTATAAAAATTATCCCCTTAACATTTTCAACATGGATTTTTAAAACATAGTAAAAATAGGAGAAAAGGAATAATGGAAATTTGTAGAACCAAAACGGATTCTTCAGGTCCTAAATGCATAGAGTTCCACAAATAAAGTGTGTAGTTTCATCTTCGTATTAGCCATAAAAAGCTAAAGAATACGAATTTAGGACTACTACACCCAATAAATAGAGATATAAATTATTGGAAAAACAAATAAGTTTAAAATAAAACATGAATAAAAAGGATTGAGAAATAAAAAGCACATTACCAATTTGAAAGCTTTTCTAACCAAGAAATGAGGCAGCAATAAAATCAAGTATAAGAAATTATTTGCACATGTTGCAAAAAAAGCTTTTAAATGATGATGGACCAAGAAATAATAATGTACAGTATATGCATGTACATACCTCAATACAGGGTATATCTGAAATGCTTGAACAAACTCAGACGGATGGTAGTACTCATGAAGACGAACAAAAAATGCAACAGAACATGGGGTCGCAAATGACGTTTAAAGGATGGAAATCGAGAAAATGAGTCTGGAAATGGACAAACTGAGACAAGAAAGAAACACTCCAGAAAATAATTTATTGCACAGAATAGGTACAACACAGCTCGTGATGTCCAGAGAAAACAAATATTTTACAACAATTGTTCAAAGTGTCGACCGCGGACATTAGTACAGAGAGTACATCTACGGAGGAACGACTGGCGGACACACTCGAAGACTTCGAGATTTTCCCGGATTTCTCCTGCAGCGGTCATAATACGCACTACTACTTGTTTGGCTTTCTTCCAAGTTTTTGTTATCTCTTTCTGACCGGATATGCACAAAGTGAAAGGAAAACCAGCTTCGTGCTACTAGGCAGTTCTACAGAAAAGCAGCATGCGTGATTTCGATATTTTGTGTTAGTTTTGCGATTTTCACCCTTTAAACGTCATTTGCGACCCCAAGTTCAATTGCATTTTTTGTTCGTCTTAATGAGTACTATCACCCCCCCCCTAAGTTTGTTGAAGCATTTCAGATACACCCTGTATATGTGACCAGCACCCTCTATAGATCATTCAAAAATGAATACCACCATGTTATCCAAAGAATCAATGAAGTGCTGCCATCTTTAGTCTTTATGACTAAAATATATTGTTTTGAAAAAAATTAATACATAATAAAAAATATTTATATATATTAGTGGATTAAGCTTTACAGCAAATACTGCCTACATATATATAAATGATAAATAATATTTAAAAATATATTAATAAATTTATACCATTATATTAGAAAAAATAAGTAAATGATGTATTAAATTAAAAAAAAAATATGTAAAACGATGATATTGAGGATTCATTAATTAATGTTTCACATAAATAAATGTACCTCATTATTACATATCAATATTTAAATTACTGTGACAACATTGCATAATCACTTAAATAAATATATTATTAAATAAAAATAAATAAATTATTAAAATCATGATTAAATTAGGGTGTTTCATCCTAACTGAACCGGGGTCGACGGTAATAATTTCGAGGAAAATAAAACCACTGCAATGAAAATGCAACGATATGTAGCTTTTTTTGTGGGAAATGTGATCACGAAACGATCTGGAATAACATGTTGCTCAAGCAATCGATGATACCGTATGAACTGATAATCACTGTCCAAATTGGGGGACGTCAAGTGCATACTGCTGGCCCGAATAATGCAAACTTCCACCACTTTTGTTCGGTGTTATCACATTGACAACAAAGGTGAGAATGTCTGTTAAATGTTTTATTATACAAGGTGTTTATAAAGTCCCGGACCCATTTTGATGTTTAATAACTTATAAAATAATGAAGATATAAACAAACTTATGGCATTTATTGATGGAATAACTCATATATTTTCCTTTTCAGGTTTGAATATCTTTACTTTTGTAAATATCGTCTGCGCGTGTGGTTAATTTCAGATAATTTCATTTTCCACTCTAAATAATCTGTACTTTTCTAAATATCGTCTGCTTATTAATTGCATTTTTCTCTCTTTTGTTTTAGGCAACTATTGCAATGTTATGTTTACTTTTGGTGTGTTTGTTCTATGTTACTTTTGCATGTGATGTTTTATCTGTGGATGTTTTATCATTATTATCTGTGGATGCCGACATGCTTGCCGCTACCTGGCGTGAAATTGACTATCGACTTGATATTCTCCGTACGACGAAGGGGGCACACGTGGAAGTTCATTGACAAGGGTCATGAAACTTTTTGAGTCTATCTAACCATTTATGTTATTAATTTTAATCTATCTTTATTATTTTATGACTTATTAAACATCAAAATGGGTCCGGGACTTTATAAACACCCTGTACTCTACTTCATTTTTCTGAAAGTTATTATCGTCAACTCAACTTGAGTTAGGATGAAAAACCCCGTATTTTTGATTAAATACGTGGTTTGCGACGCCATGTTCTATGGTAATTTTTCATCCTCTCGATGCCTACTACCACCCCTCGGAATTTGTCGGTCGAATTTTGGAGCACCCTGTATATTCATGCTTTTATGTTTAAAAATAAATCTTTAATTGAAGCAGAATGCCTCACGTTGTTCAGTGGGTAAAAATATTTTTTGAGAATACCATTAACCTCCTCAGACCCAATGTATCCTATGGGATACACATATTTACAATTTTTTTTCACGTATATAAATAATGTTAAAAAAATAGAAATTGCTGTGAATGGAGCTTAACAGATAGCACAACTAAACAAAATCGCAATTTGTTTCTTATAGCGCTTTTTTTAACCATTTGGAAAAATGGTTATTGTTCTCTGTCAGGGTAGGAAATCAAAAGCATATCTGAAGGTTTTTATTGGTTTAATCCGTATTTTATTCGTGTTCTGATTGGCCTATACAGTAATTTGTATTTCCCTTTACATTCAACAACGATGGATACTTTCTATTGCCACTATGACAAAAAAGTAATAAAAAATACCAAAAAAAAAAATTAATAACTCAGAAACAAATTCAGAAACAGCTTTCAAACAAATTGCATTTAAAAGTACATTTTTTTTCTCTATCCGACGGTGTAAAAAGTAATATTGTCGGATGTTTAGAAGTTTAAGAATGAAATTTCATTTAAAATGTTTCGTCAGATTTCTTGGAAATCTGACGATGGAAAAGTCTTTTCCCGAACAGCCAATGAAATGCTTGGATAATACGTAGTAATAACACTATTAATGTTTAATTCATGGCGTACGTAATGTAGGATGAACTCGGTGCGATTTTTTATGTCTTAAATTTTAGTCTTTGAAAAAGCATTTTCCAAATGGTCGTTGTAATTTGTTAAATTGCTTTTTATTTATTTATTTTTTTTTTTTTAGCGAGATACGTGTTATATGAAAATGGCTTGCTTCAAAAATGTACGAAATGTACAAAAACGAAAATAATTTTTCTGTACGCTAAGATATGATTTGTACAGTCTATTAGTAATAAAAAATTATTAAAGGTATAATTAGCCCATGTTTTTCATTGTTTTTGCAATGCAACAAAAATAAAATAAAATAAAAATTCTGACATGTTTTCAAAAAAAGTACTTATTGAGCTCCCGTCTATCATTAATTTTATGTACAAAAAATAAATTAAAAAAATTTTTTCGCTTTTCAATTAGTTTTTTAAGGGGTTTTGTACCTTTTAAACGCAATTCGAAAATTAACGAAAAACTTCAAAGTTTGAATTAGTCTATCTTCCAAACCTTTTTATGTATAAACATGAAATTTTGGATATTGATTAAACGTACTGTGCTTTGTAATATGCTACCATTAGAAATTTATTAGCCTTTTAAAGAATTTGTGTATTGTTGAAATCAAAATAGCTCTTTTTTTTACTCCAGAAGTCATTCCGCGCATGATATCTTGAGAAAGTATGTATGGATTGTCATGAAATTTGGTAAAGATACTAATCAAATATGCGTGTTTAAAATGAACTACTTTTAAGTATTTACAATGATAATATTTTTAGTTACGACTATTTTTATTCATAAAAAATATAAAATTTTTTATTTAAGAACTTTTTTTTTTTTTTCATATAGTTAATGAAATAATTTTGGCCTAAGAGTAGTTCATTTTAAACACAGATATATGTTTAGTATCTTTACCAAATTTCATGACAATCAATATATACATTCTCAAGATATCATGCGCGCAATGAATTGTGGAGTAAAAAAAAGAGATTCTTTTTATTTCAACAATACATAAATTCTGTAAAAGGCTAATAATTTTCTAATGGTATCATATTACAAAGCACAGTCTGTTTAATCATTATCCAAAATTTCATGCTTATACATAAAAATGTTTTGAAGATAGACTAATTCAAACTTTGAATTTTTTGTTAAATTTCGTCGCGTTTAAAAGTACAAGACTCCTTAATATAAATTCATAACTGAAGTAAAAAAAAAAAAAAAAAAAAAAAAAAAAAAAAAAAAAATATATATATATATATATATATATATATATATATATATATATATATAAATAAACCCTGGGGTCTGAAGAGGTTAAGGCTATTGATATGTAACATTAGAAGATGCCTTGATTTATTTAGTACTTTCTCATTAAATTTATTTTCAGTTTCTTGTAAGAATAATAATCTAAACACAGAAATGATTCTGTTGTTCTAATGGTTATGTTTTGTCAAAATTCAAAACCTCATTTAAAAAAATTAGTCGACGACAAATTGCTGATTGTATTATTGTAAATGTTAGCAACAGAGACTTAAATACACAATGTTCTTTTATTCACTATAAAGAAAAGTTAATATTTCAAGCACAATGAGTATTTTTCTACTCTTTTACAATTAAATAAATAAAAATATTTATTTTCATTTTCTTATTGAAAAGTACTTACAATTTATTTTCGTCAGTTTCTTACATGATAAGTTCCCCGAAATCATTAAATCTTCCAAGTATATCAGAATATAATTTTATTCCCCTTTCTTATTTTTCAAAACCATGGCAGAATTCCAAAATTAAAATGTAAACTAAAATAATGCTATTAATGAAGTTGTTAACAATATTATTTACTTTTTTAATATAATATTTTTAATTGTAGCATTCTTTGTGAATTTTAATTGCAAAACTCTTAGTATGGTTACTAGAATTATGTAAAAATTCATTAATTTATATCTCAAAGATAAATACGTCACTATTGCGAACATAATTTATGAATAGAATCTAAACAAAGGAAATTATACGTACATTTATGAAATTTAATAGGTACTCATGTTGCAGAAACGGTTACCATGCTTTCATATTGAACAATTTTTCCAAAGCTACTTTGAACAAGTGGGAAATATGTCAAACGTGGCAAATGAGGTTATAACTAGTTTTATAAGTATTCAGATCTTGGTGCGCTGTTGAACTCTTATGCACAAAGGCATGAATACAAAATCTATAACGATTATATATATTAAATTCAGTAATACGGAAATGATATGACTCCATCTTAAATAGGGCGTCATCCAGGGCTTAATTTGCGCCGGAGCCCACCGGAGCCCAGCTCCGGTACTTCTCTGTTTTTAGCAAGTGTTTAAATATCGGTCGGAATTCACCGGAGCTCATAAATACAGGGCTCCGGAGCCCAGTGCAATTTGTAACTAATCATTTTTATGCAAAAATGCATAGCTACGAACTATTCCATTTTAGTGTTAGCACTATTTTCGAATCATAATCCTTACCATATTTAATCGCAGAATTCTGCAATTAATTAACATTAAAACTAGGCAAAGATTACAATTCGGAAGGAATGATAACTAAAAAGTGGAATAGTTGGCAGTTAAGTATATGCTGATTGATATTTAAAAAATTTTTATTTTGCTAAAGAAAAAAAAATGCTTTAAATTTTGCAAATAATGCACGAAATATAAATATGCTGATTGGAGTGACAGAGGGGGGAGGATGGGGGGAAACGGTACAATTATAGTACTGGTACCACATAATATTAGGGCTCCGGTACTTTTTTTCTTAGAAATTAAGCTCTGGCGTCATCACCATGGCAAACGAGAATCATTTTCTATCATGGAGTGTCACTGAATGAATTAAGTATGATAGGGTTTAATAGAATGAAGAAAACTTTTATTAACATCTTTTCAAGTTTTGATTCGATTTTCATAAAATTTGAATTGACTCGGCAAAACTCGGCAGTGATTATATATATATTAAATTTCAAATCATTCGGTCGGGTAGTTTTTGCACTGTTAAGCTGCTACGTATTAGTATAATTGCGAACGCACCTAAAAACTAGTCAGATATGCAACCTTTGAGTTCATTTTCTGATACATTTTTCAATATTTTATCATTAACACGTTGAATGGCAAGTCATTCACCGGTGACTGACACTGATATTTCCGTTTAGGCCACGCCAGTCATCGGTGACTAACACTTATAGATTCTGTAATGAGAGTCTTATTTCGTGGCCTAAACGGAAAAACAGACAAAATAGACTTGGCATTCAACGTGTTAACTGAAATTCTTTTAATCAAATAACTTGTTTTAAACAACTATAAGGACACTATGTCAAAAACTTGTTCAAAACCTTTTGTATAACATCCCATTCATCGTTGTGCGTTTTGTATGTGAATAGAAAAAGGGGTGCTGACATCAGAAATAATATGTATGATGATACTTAAACTTAAAAATATAACGGAAATTCAGCATACAATGTCAGATGTCGGCAAAAAATCCTATCCAATAATACCTCATTCATCGTTGTATGCCACATATTTGTCAAATTCAGTATGGGGTGTCAGATGTGGGCAAAGCATCCTATTTAATGATACCTTGTTCATCGTTGTACGCTACATATTATTTGAGAAAATGGGATATATGAATAATATATATGAAACGCACTAATAACAGAAATATTATACAGGATAATTATAATAAATACTGAACATAATATATATATAGAAGCTCTATATCTCAAGTTGAAACGACATATTCGCCTTAATAAAATAAATAAGCAATATGAATACTTAATTCACAATACATTTCTTTACTAAATAGGTGTAAACATACATAAGTTTTAAAAACATTCCTTCTCCATCCATTCTTTCCTTCCCACCCTCCTATTTGTGGTTTTTGGTTTCGCCCTCTGTATTTAACCAGCGGTTGTCTATCAGGTTGCTTCAGTTCCCCTGATGACGACTAATGTTTTAGTTGAAAGCGCTCGGGTTTTTAACATCTTCTGACTCCAATGTTTTTAACATCTTGATTGTTTTAAATATTTTTAAAACTAATGTATGTTTTCACCTATTTAGTAAAGAAATGTATTGCGAATTAAGTATTCCCATTGCTTATTTATCGATACAGAGCATTTTCGAAACAAATTTTTATTTTCTATTTAACAATTCTTCAATTTTATTTATTTATTCAGTTAAATAGAAAACTATTTCTTTTAATTCAGTTCATTTCTCCATTTATTCATCATATACTACGAAAACTTACTCCTTTATTACAAAGTATTACATTGTTTTCAATACAGAGACAATATAAATATAAAGAAAACAATGTCGTGTAATGCCCTGTTAACAACATCTTATTTTCTTCCCCTATATTCTTCGTTAACTACCGCTATTTATTTTTTACTAATAAAAAAAGCACATATGGTGTTCATTATTTTAAATGTTTAGAGATTTTTCATTGTTTTTACTTCACTGTCATGTGCAACTATGCGCTCAAAATAATAAACTGAACAGATTAGTCTGGAACGTGATCTAAAACTTAAAGAAAGCTTTTCCCTTGAAACCAGAAAAAAGTTACAAATTTAAGCCCAAAGCAACTTTGATCTTTAAAAAAATATTTTTTCTACTCTACGGTATAAAAAAATATCTTAAAAAGTTTAACATTTGGAAAGCAAGCTATCTTAGTTAATTATGAATAATATAGATTAATAATGACTAAATTTTTAAAAATATTTAAATTAAACCCCAATAAAAACATATTTAAAACAGTTGTTACATTCTTTTTTTTTCTGCTTTTTAGTGCTTAAAATATTTTATTGTTGCAGTTTTCCTGCCAGTTGGTATATTTTAGCGAACATAGTCTGGCGTATAATTGTCTCCATTATTTAATAAATTGTACATACACATGCATTAGTACATGTGTTAGTACAAGTTTATTATCATGTGTTAGTTTTATTTAGGACAACCTATAATTGTCGCTAAATTTGGCGAGAGTTCGCCAAGAACTTGATGCTGGCGGACACCGTTATGCAAGCACGTTTTCCCGTGCTAGTGTGTACAAATATTTTATGAATACAAATATATATTTTTTCTTTTAAATATGACGTTATTGGATGAAATGACTATTTAATTTTATGCGTACGAAAATTGCAATAATGGTTACAACAATGAAAGAATGACGAGAAACCACATTTACAAAAACTGATAAATTAAACCCGATTATTAAAAAGTCTTTTATGCTTACATCCGAAACGGTTTCAAAATCGATTGCCATTGCATGACAAAAATCTGATTTGTATAATATAAATCAATAATATGTATATATATATAACCATTATATAATTACAAATCATCATCTATTTCCAATTACTAAAATTAAACTAATAAATTTAGCTACAATTCATAACACTGACATTATACAAAATAAAGATGGATCCTTTAACTAGTAATACAGAATCAAGCACAATACCATCAATTCACTAGGACATTGCGGACGATTAATCCATATAAAACGTATGAAAAACCACCAATTTTTGATAAAAATATCCTATTAAAGACAAAAGATACAAATAACCAGCTAAATAATGTTGAACTATAAAAAGACGCATCGTGAACAAACAATAGATCAAATGGATGTATGAAGCCAGAAGCTTATATAATATTTATCTTTTTCAAGGGTACATAAAATACATATATAAGCAAAAAACATAGTCGACTTCTGTTATGGAATCCAGCATTAAGCTAAGAATTGAATTCCATTATGTACCCAATCGACTATACACCAAAAGTATAAATCCACCATGCCAAATAAATTGAATAAAAAAAATATTAATCAATGCAATATCCGCAACAATGAATAACATTAAAAAATGAAACAATTTAAATCAAAGACATACCCAGCAAGAGAACCGCCATGGCCATTTTACAACTCAAACCTTTAACCAATTTTAGCACAGCAAAAATCCCGCCCAAATAACTTGCACAGTCAAAAGCGAATCCCCACGGTTGCCGTAGAAAATATTCACATTCTTAAAATATAACAATTATAATTAACATATAGTCCATATAATAAAAATTATTACATGCTATTTTAATGATCCTAGAATAAATTATTACAAAAAGTACATTAAGAAGTATTTGTTTAAAATTAAACAATTAATAATTAAGAGACATAATGTAATATAATATATAGGATGGCAACATTATAATATTAGAACTAAATAAATAATTATTTAATGCTGCCATCTAGTGGTACTTCATAAAATTAAAAAAAATAAGAATGTCTATATATGAATACATTCACGTCTAAAATAAGTAGTTAAATTTTATAGTGCTGCTATCTATTGTAGATAACAAAATATAACTGTAGAAAAATTTCTTATTTAAAATATTGCTAATATTTGAACCTATAAAAACACTTTAAGACTGCACAATAATATCATTCTAAAACAGCTCAACAGAATATCAATAATAATGATTTAGCATATTTAATATAATGTGTTATAATTATTTTTTATTATTTCAGTTAAAATTAAGTAATTTAATATATATATTCCACTGCTTAAATTGATTAGAAGCAAAACGTAACTTTTCTTGGTGGAGCATTTAGTTTTCGTGAACTTACTTTGTTTTGCAATGATCTTACTTGTCGCCAATTTGACTACGAATATCCAAAAGCCAAAGTTCTATTTTCGTTCGGTCTGATTTTTTATAACTAAATTGTGATGCACATAAATCGTCATCCATATAAATATATGTGAGGAAAATAATTTCTTCCGTTACATAAACAATCTGACATTTTAAATTAGCCACAAATCTCTGTAAATAATAATTTGTTCAACCTTGAAAATCATGTGATGAAGAAAATGACATTTGAGTGGCTAAATTAGACTCACAAATTAAACTGTTTTATTGTTTTTATTCTTTATTTTATAATGTAAATGTTAATTCATTCTGGAAATTGTAGCTATCGAAGAAAGAGTGCATATAAAAAACTCTCATAATACAACTTAAATATGTGTCGATTAAATATCTTAAAATGTCGGTTCATCTCAATTTAATAATAGATAAGTAACCTAACATACCTTTATTTAAAGGAAGTAGAAGAAGTCATACATCGTAGAATATAATTACTTCTCCAAATAAAAGGGGAAAAAAGTGCAAAATATGATCAGCGGATACCATTTGGATAATACATAAAAAGTGTAGTTGCCATAAAATGATAAGTGGTCTGAAAAGGGGTATGTCCAAATTTACTTACCTTATAAAGAAAGAGCAATATATTTACTGTTAAATAAAGTTAATATTTATCGCATAAATAAATTATCGTATTCACGCCTATTTAAGGGATTCAAAATCCTATCAAGTTGAACTTTTTATTGGCTTGCTAATTGCTGGACAGATAATTACACCTGTTTATTTTCTATTAAATTTATATCCAAAATTGTTAATTGGTCCAAATCATCCAAGCAACCTCATAGCAAATTGGTATATAATTTTATATACCTTAGATAAATTCAAATAATATAAGTGATCGTAATTACATAATTCTAGTAGAAGAGCAACGCGAAGCATTAATAAAATTAACTTAAAATTCGCGTCAATATGTAATTATTAAATTTAAATAATTACGAATAAAATTAAGAGTTTGCGTTGTGAATTATTTAGACGAACTCTTCCACCTATGAATTAAACTAAAATTTTAAGCTGTAAAAATAAATTGACACACCTTAAACATTATCAATTAAATAATTACAGAAACTTTTTAAAACTTGATTACATATTTTATTTACATTGAACACAACTATATACAGAAAACCATAATATTAATTCAAAAAATAGAAAGCAATACTTTTGTTTGCTTCTCATTATTTTATGCATATTTAATCTTTAAAAAAAAGACAATATTTTCATGTACTCTAATTATTATAATTGTTTCTTTTTGCTAAAAGAATAATTCTCTTTCATTTTTAAATTACCTTAATCTTATTTAATTATTGGTTTTGCGGATCTCAGATTACTCTCTACCATAAAATATCAGAAAAGTATTTTTTATGATTTTTCGTATGATCTTAAGTGGTAAAAGAAAATGTTTAAAATAGTACCTTTTTTTTAATATACGGGATGGTGGCCTTTATTCATCAAATTCAGAGTTGTCGCGTTGCTTGGGATCATATTCTTATGTCATCCGGAATTCGCTTTGTATCAGAGCGGCAACATCGGGATGGCAGGATGCAAAGCTTCGGACCTCTGTAGAATAATCCTCTTTATTTTAACATCAGGAAGACATCCTCAATTTGGCTTGCTTAGGCTCACTCCGATAAGTACATCAGGAAGACATCCTCAATTAGGCTTGATTAGGCTCGCTCCGATATGTACATCAGGGAGACATCCTCAATTAGGCTTGATTAGGCTCGCTCCGATATGTCCATCTCGCCTGGGCTTTACTAGGGCTTTTAGGATTCATCGCACGGGCTTCAGGAGAGCTCCTGCGTCCTCTACATCTTTTTTCAGACTCTCTTTTTCAAACCTTATTCTTCTTGCACACCAATTCCTGCAGTGGGTGGAACTATTTTTGTCTAGTCCACTGTTATTGGATGTGAGAAGATTTTTTTATTATACTTCGATAGGCCTATTAGCTAACAGTCTGCAAATGGCCCCTTACATATACTTTAATATTATTATCTGCCTTAAAGTTTGGGTGGTCTGAAAAGCCATAAATTTATCCCAACACTTTTATTGAGGCCATAAATTGATTCCAACGTTTTTATGATTTTACGATTTCTAATTATACACCACTTTCCATTGGCTTGTCATAAAACGACACCATGGCGTCTGGCTATTGTTGTTGTCTGAGATCCGAACTCAATTCAACATTATACATTCATTTTACAATACAACAATTTTTTAAAAATATATATTTAATATTTAAAATCAACTTAATAATTTTTGTATGAACTTACACTCCTATTTTACTTAAATATATAAACATTATAATTTTACACTCATAATTATATTTTATAAAAAATATTTATACAAACAGAAATAACAAATTACGCAATTTTACTTTGATTTAACCAACATGGTGCGGGAACATATCATAGTTATATGTTGCCCAGCATCTCTCCCGGTGTCAGAAAAAAAAAAAAAAATAAAAACTGATTGCTGGTTTTTTTTTTTTTTTTTTTTTTGTAAAGCTTAAAAGAATGTCCGTGTCCATATGACTGTGTATCTACACAGTCTTTGAGCGAAGACTGTAAAGTTCAATTATCAATGGTTCTGGTATATTTTATAAGAAGTTCTTCTATTTTTTCATAACAGAAAGTTCAACACATGATAGCATAGTTGTCTGTTGACATTCACATTTATAGAAGACCTCTGTACTGACAATCAGACGTCTTTCTCGAAGCCTTTTTTCTTTACCACACACATGTTTAATAATTTTGTAACTTTACAGTTTAAGTGCCCAAAATACATTCAAAGCTATAATTTTGTATGAAACTAATATGCCGAAATAAACCTAATTACAAGAAAAATAATGGCATACACATTTGACATATTATTTCCTCACATATAACCTTATGACACAGTGTTTCATTTAAAACACATTTTATACTGAATAAAAGTAAATACAATGCTTGTCGTATGACATGTTATTTTTCACATAATTAAGCTGGTGTATTCAAATTATAATCAGAAAAAATATTGTATACAGACTTGTTACATTATTTTATTTATTTGTTACTTCTAACATGTATGATATGTCAAAACATACAAGCTATTTCATCTCCTTTAATATATCATTACGCAATGCTTTCCAACTTTACCCGATACGAGAAAAAAAAAAGAAGAAGGGGGAGAGAATGAAACCAGTTTTGAACGTCACCGATCCTCCCGAAAAGTGGGGGTTGGTCAAGCTACTAATCCCTTTCTGCGAGGTGATTAGTGCTGTGACAAAATTTTACGACTACCAAAAGTATGTATTTAAAACCATTTCATGCTTGTAATTACCTTATTAATTAGTATAATTTCTTGATATACTTTCTTCTTAACTAACTGTGCATGCCTGTATGTAATTTTTAACATAATCTATGCATAAACAGTGTATATATTTGTATCATATCTAATGTAAACCTTCTGCTTTTTTTTATTATTTTGCAGGGGAAAAATGGCGATTCTAGCATTTGAATTCTCCTGCCTCATACTACAACTGAAGCGAGGGTGTCTTTTTATGCTGACAGGTTCAAATCTAAACCAAATTGCCTTTCAGGATTTAAAAAAAAATGCATATAATTTTCTTTAACTGATTACATTGTATATTTTTAGACCTTTCTAACAAACACAAATTTTGATTCATGATATTGTTTACTATTAAAATGTAAACAACACGGAAATATGACTTCTACAGCCTCTCAAAATGCAAAATATGCATTACGCTGACCTTAAAAATGCACCTTCATTTAATACTGTTAAATAGTGTTGTCAGAAAATGCCATTGACGAAGAAGAGAACAATTTTTTGTCTTAAATTATTATTTATTTAGCCAACAATTCTATCTTAAAAGATTGTTAAATTTTCATATTTATTTATTTTTTTACTGAATGAAATAAAAATTTATTTATTCAAAATTTTATTTATCATTAACATTCCGTATGTGAATTCTAATGTCTAAAATTTAATGATATGTTTAAAAAAGTAAAAGATACCAAATTATTATTATTAATCAAACATTAATAATTATTATTTAATTATAAAAAAAATGTACTTAATACACTTGTATAATTTAAAAAAAAAAACAAAAGCAAATGATAATTACTACGTAACATCGTATGCAGCCATCTATGAGTACCCGGCCGGACCAAAGAATTTCTGCCAGCAGAAAAAATCTTTGTATACTCACAAACAACCACATCCATTTTTTTTATATAGATCAAGTTTTTAAAATAATTACTGTACGTACTATAAAAAAAATTAAGTAAATAAATTTATTAAGCCACACTACCTATTTTAATAAAAATAAGGCCAATATATATAAATATATTTATTTATTTATTTTGTTTCCTTATGTTAAATTGGCCAAATTATATATACAAAAAAAATTTTATGAACTCACACACTCAAATTTATCAATACTATGTATATTTATATGTGTTAAATTTAGAATTGCATTTAATTCTAAGGGAAAGTAAAGAGAAAACAAAAAAATGCTTAAATTCTAAAATAACATAAATTTATAAAATATTTCATTTAAAAAAAAAAAAAATCTAATTTCTAGCTGATTTCAGCAAGATGTCATTTAATATTTATATTAAATAATTTTGCTAATACATTTTATTAATTATTAAATTTGCATATTTTTATATATACAATAAAAATATAATAGTCTTACATAAAATTTTACACTACAACAATGTTATTAATTAATTTAACTTGAATTTAAGCCTACTTTAATTCTAATTGAATACCGTTAATAAAAGTAAATTAGCTTATCAAGTTAAATATAATATAAACTATGTTTGTCTAATGTTAATTTTGCTGAAAATTCCATAAATTTTAACTGTAAATGCTAATTGCTATACCTTTTGTTATTTATTTTGAAAACAACACGAACTTATATTTTTATTTATTATTTTTTTTATTAAATCTAGGAACTATACACTGAGCTAGACACTCCATAAATGTGTAAAACCTAAAAATCAAAAGTTTTCCTAAATAAAACTCAAAATGCTGCTTTTTACAATATAATATTACTAATTTTATTGTTTCTGAGCATAACATCTAGTAATTATACCATACTTAATTTTTTCTTCGATTCCTTTTTCAGCCAAGAATCCTGAAGTTAATGCCTAAGTGATGACTATATATTGATGAATTGATAAATAATTTTTCTACAAATATTTTGTTGGTGTTGGTGCATACCCAGCCGTAGGCCAAAATTGCACCCTATATAGAAAGCCTTTGGTGAGAAAATTTTAATTTTGCTTCAATTATTTATTTGTGTAATTTTTTTACAATAATTTTGTGTGCAATCATATTGAAATAACTTGCCTTGTCCATTGTTATACATATATATGTTTTTATAAAAACCAGTGTGCTACACCAAAATCCTTTTTTTAAATTTTTTTATAACACTTTTGTTCATAAAACTTATCCCTGCTGTCTAAATTCTAGACTTTAGCATATAAGTTGTAATTGAACTACCGGAATAAATCTTAGTACTTTTTGTACATTTTATTATATTTAGGCTTATAGCTGACCGCTATCCTAATATAAAGTGCACTAATAATTTATTCCTTGTCAACCATATATTTATATAAGAAAAAAATACATATATGAGTATGCTATAAAGCTGTTCTAACTACCCTGAACCGATAGCTTACACCTACTCATTTTAAAGAATAATTCTGAAATTCTGTCATCTAAATTGTAAGGCTATTAGCAAAGGCTACCCTTATAGAAGACAGAAAAAATTCTCTTTTTTTTTTTTTTTGAAAATTACTCCAACATTATTTACTATTAAATTAATTAAGTTTTAATGTTATTTGGCTTTGTTAAGATTTTATATTTTCTAATTCATAATCGAATAGAAAAATAAATATAACTTTTGCCTGGAGATACATATTTCACTGCTCCAGTGAAGTTTTGTGAAGCACATTACATAATTTTATAAGTATGTTTTCGGGTGCGCCCTGCACATTTGCTCAATATTGTAACCCTGAGACAAATTGGCGTTCCCATGTTCCTATCCTTTCTTATTATTATTTTGAATTTTAAAAAGGCAAGTTATTAATTTTGTTTCAATCTTTTTTTACCTAAAAGAGAAAAATTTATTTTTAAATTTTGAAAATTTTAAAATTTTGAAATTCGATTAATTATGTATTTTGATTTGTTTTTAATACCAATTCATATCCCATGGATAATATTGGGGAGGGGGGAAAGGGTAATGATCTTGTATAACATCCCCGTATAAGTTTGTATATGGTGTATAACCATATAACGACATATTTTTATCATAATCTATTTGATACTTTAAATATCAGAAAAGTATTTTTTATGATTTTTCGTATGATCTTAAGTGGTAAAAGAAAATGTTTAAAATAGTACCTTTTTTTTAATATACGGGATGGTGGCCTTTATTCATCAAATTCAGAGTTGTCGCGTTGCTTGGGATCATATTCTTATGTCATCCGGAATTCGCTTTGTATCAGAGCGGCAACATCGGGATGGCAGGATGCAAAGCTTCGGACCTCTGTAGAATAATCCTCTTTATTTTAACATCAGGAAGACATCCTCAATTTGGCTTGCTTAGGCTCACTCCGATAAGTACATCAGGAAGACATCCTCAATTAGGCTTGATTAGGCTCGCTCCGATATGTACATCCCTCATAGCATGCATGGTCACAGTGACGTCATTGTGACGTCACTGTAAGTCACTGTGGTCACGTCACATCTGTGACCAAAATGCCACCACTCAGTTATGTCACATTGTGACTGAGATGTGAACTTCTTAGAAAACTTTAAAAAATTACAAAAATTATTAAAAACATGTTATTTACTGTAAAAAATATTTTTCTGCCGGATTTAAAATTTTTTTAAACCGTGGTCCAAGTTGCCTCTGTGCCTCTAACCAAAACTTTTTATTTTCATATAACATAAAATGTAATTAATTCATCAGCGACACAAAAAGATTTCCTAATTATGCGAATTTGATATTATTAAAAAAATGTTTTAGGCAAACAGACCTCGACTTATCTTTTATAAAGATATTTCTAAATGATCATCTGTTATACTAGAAGTTTCTCAAAGAGTAGTCGAAACATTTCTGTGGTTTCAAACTAAAAACTTTCTATTACAGTTACGTCTGCAGCTTTTAATGAGCACGCAGAAAGCGTCTTCAAAGTTTAGTCATATATGCATTTCTTGCTTTATAATTTGCATTCAAGTCATTTTTTTTCCGCTTAGTGTTTCACTATTTTAAGTAACTTTTTTTTTTTTTATTCTACTTCTTTCAGACGTTTAAAATAAAACTGACATTTTCCGAATATAAAATTAATGTACAAAATTTATGCAAAGCCCATGACATAATTAATTATTCATATTTTATTTTTTTGTTTTCAAAATATATCTTTAAAAATTATTTTACAAAATGTTTTATTCTACAGAAAATTAATATTAAGAGAATGACAGATTGACAAAGAAAAACTCATCTCTTCTCGATAATCTTGTTGTAATTTTTAAGAAGATATTTTGTATATATTACCTGTGATACAAATTTTACTTTAAAAAAAAGGAGGGGGGCATCATTATTACCATTAAATTAATTTGTACACATTTTGAAAAATTAAGCAATGTTTTATCTAGTAAACTCTAATTATGGATAATATTATTATTATAATTTACGTAAATGAAACTTTACAATTCAATAAAACTGATAAAAATAAAAGGTGAAATACAATAAAACATTTTCAAACAGGAAATTGAATTAGAGACAATTTGATAAAATTATTACGCATTTAATTTCCTTCCGAAGCTGTTGTATAGAAAAACAAATAAAACTGAAAACATCTGCTTCCAACTTCGAAACTTAAAAATCGTCTGCATCTGCACTATTTCAGTTGTTACGACTCGACCGCAGAATAACGAATAAAAGTAACAGTGAAACTTTTTAGAATAAACGTGGGAAGTTCTGTGGACACTGGACAGCATAGGCGTGTTGACACGGATTTAAAAACTGAAACAAGAACGTTCTCAGGATCCAAGTTAGTTCAACTAACAAAATATAAACCCGAGAAAATTACGGTAGCTTTGACTTGTTGAAGATGATTCAAGCCATTGCTATCGTACTTATTATCGGATTTAATTGGTTCCCCAAAATCAAAGTATCACGTACAATGTCAATGAAATTAGGTATGTAAAAATATTATTTTCCCTGTTTGCTTTTTTTTAATCACAACAATTTTAGTTAGCTTCTCATAAACATGCTGTAGAACATAAATATTTCATTACATTTATTTTTTATTTTGTTGAAATATCTAAAATATTATTTTCCTTGTTTGCTTTTTTTTTAATTACAATGATTTTAGTTATCTTCTAATAAACATGTTATAGAACACAAATATTTCATTGCATTTATTTTTTATTTTGTTAAAATATCTAACTTCCTTTTCAACAGCTTTGATCAGATTATTAAAATTAGTGATTTAAGTGATTTAGTGATTTAAAATTCGTGATATAACATTTTAATCTGGTTTATTTTCTTATTTAAATATTTGGTTAAAACCACATGGTGTCATAAGTATGAAAGTATATGGACAAGTATTATAATCAATCATTAATATAATTAATAAACATTTAAAGATAATTAAATTATTCGAAAAAAAGGCTTTTTATGGAATAACATTATTGGCAAACATAATTTTTTTATTTTGTACTAAGTGATGGTCTTAAACAATTTGCATTGCATGTTTTTATTTTAAAAAAATTGCATCTGCTCAGAAGAGGAATTTATAAAAAATAAGACACAACGCAAACGTATACTATTAAAAGAGATCGTAGATATGTAATGTTAAGAAAAAATGATTATTTAATGTATTATTCAACCTGAGAAATGTTTTAAAATCTATAAAGAAATAGTCATAGCGGGTGAAAGCTTTTCAGTTGTTAAACATTTTTACTGAAATGTTTTCAAAGTGAACTAGAAGTCTGTTGGCAAATGAAAATATAGAATTTACGCAATCAGTAAGTGTTTAAATATGATTTTACTTTAAAAATAACGCAAATACTTGAACGGTATGAATCTAAAATGTAATAACCATCTTTTATTATTTACTTTTCTTTCTGGATAATTTTATCATTTTATTTCCTGAATGATTTTATCGAGATAAATTTCAAAGTATCGATATTATACACTCTTTATAAACAGCGTGATTAAAATGGATTTCTTATTTATAATTACCATAATCTTGTAAATAAAATACTAATAATAATAATGAACCTATGTGTGGCTCTATTTTGTGTTTATGGTCTCAATTTTTATACTTTATTTACATTAAAAAGTAGTTAACCATTTGATACTGTATTCATTATTTTGTTTTATTGTGTCATATAAAAATAAATATGATTATTTGTATTTCTAATACAATATATACAGTAGAGCGCCGATTGTCCGAACAAGTCGGGACCGACCCTAGTTCGGGTAAGCAAAAGTTCGGATAAATGGGCAGACAGTTTAAGGGATGTTCCTGACTATTCTAAAACCTTCACACTTTATCTAGGTTTAGGACTGACACCACCAGTTAGTACTGGAGTGCTTAAAAATTGTTTTTTTTTTAAATCGTTTTTGTTTACTTTTTTATTATTTAATTTTTTTTTTCTCTTTTTATCATTTTCTAAACTTTAGAGATTATAATTTAAGCCAAAAATAAATTGGAAGTAAGGTGTTTTTTGTTTGTTTTTTTTCATTTTTAGAGAGAGAAATATTTGGATACCTGGAAATTCGGTTAAAAAGTATTCTTTGAGAGAAATATGCTGTTCGGATAATTGGAAGTTCGGTTAATTGGAGTTCCGATAATCGGCGTTAAGCTGTATTTATAAAACTTTCACCAGACTTTATTCTAAAATTTTCGTTGTAGATTCTAATCTCTTTGTACTATTTATGATAATATCAGAGTTATAGATGTCATGGCAACATATATCCAGCCATATAGATCTTTGGCAAAAGATAATAACTTTCACAAAAAATTTCACATTGGCGCAAAATAGAGTAGCTGCGGTGCTGTGTTTTATAAACAATAAGGTCTTATTGTTTTAAAAAATCATAGATAGTAAGATTTATTTTTATAATATATAATTTCATAAATAAAAATGTAATTTTGGCAATCAATTATTAAAGTTATTTTTTAATAATCAAAAAGTTGTTTTATATATGGATTTTACTTCAAGCAAACCCTGATGTAAAATAAATTAACCCTTTGTATCCCCGTTCTATGCATACCCAAAAGTTTTACTTACTAAAATTATTAAAGCGAGCCTAAAATTACGATTTTATTTATTGCTGCTATCTTCCAACATAACGATTATTGCGGAAATTGTTCTTAGAATTCTCAACATAATGATACTGGTGATACTCAGTTAATTTTCTATACCAAAGCCGTATTTTTCATTTGAGTAGTTTCAAATGGTTATTGCTAAAATGTACTTCGGAAATTTTGTAATGCATGTATGTGGCATAAAAGACGTAAACAATACGTATATAAATGACTATATGGCACATGATGAGCGTTTCGAGTGTATATATATATATATATATATATATATATATACATATTGAAAAATCCAAATTCATACAATTTAGTACACGATAAAACATCTAACAAACTGTAACTAAAACAATAATTAACAAAACCAAGAGTAACTAAGAAAAAACTAAATATGGAGACAAGTGGCCAAGGCTTATGACTTGTACTGCGGGGTTAAACATGTTTTACGTGAACAACATTCCCCCTCACTTGCCAAGACCAAACAAATAGAGATTGAAAAATTAAAATCACAAACTAACCCAAAAGCCGTCAAATGAAGTCCGTGAATAACCTCACCGCTAAGCTATTTTCGATTGGAATCACATATCGATAAATCACCATCATCGAACAATTCCAATACTTTATTTCGATAGCATTTTTTCTTGATAAAATTGAAAGTTAAATCATTCAGAAAATGTATTGGGTAATTTTGTTTACTGGCGTTTATGTAAAGGTTAAAAATTTCACCAACCAATTTATCAACATTTGAACACAAATTTGCAATACGATTTAATCCATTTAAATATATATTTCTAAAAATTGAAACATGCACGTTACTATTAAAGTTTAATATTTTAATTGTATCAAAATCAAAATCATTTCTTTTATCGTAAATACTGTATACTAAAATTCCGTTTTTAATCTCCAAATTAACATCCAAGTAGTTGACACTGCTTTGATTATCCGAAGCACTCTTTAAATTTAAAGTGTCTGGATAACATTTAAATTGATAAATTTCTTTATTATTATTCAGCTCAACCACCAAAACATCATCTATATATCTGTATATCTTTAAGTCTTTTTCCAACAATAAACCGGCTTCATATGTAAACAGATAAATATCTGCAAGGATGGAGCTACAACTGCCCCCCATTGAAATACCTCTCACTTGTTTACATATTTGTTTCCCTTCAAACAGATAATTTTCGTAAACAACAAATTGAAATAAATCGGTGAATATTTCAATACTGATATCCTTCTCTTTAGATTTCTTGAAAAAATCCATAACTCTGTACTTCAAATCATCTAAATTTATGCTATTATACAAATCCTCGAAATCATATGTATACAATCCTGTAATGTTTTTCAGCTTTTTTAAACTTTTTATAAGTTCATAGCTATTTTTTATTACTATCGAAGAATATTCATTTATAACCTGATCAAAAATCTTTTGTAATATATTCAACACTTTTTTATTTACACATTCCAGGTAAGAACCAAACCCACAAGTTACGGTTCTAAAAGTATTGGGTTTTTATGGAATTTTGGAATCATTACAAGATAAGGAAATTCCGCACTATTTTGCTTTGATTTTATTTTTTTATAAAACGCCTTCACTCTGTTTACAATAACTTGTTTAGTAGTTTTTAGTAGTTGATAATTTCCCTCATTATTGGAATCATTATTTCCCTTAGAATATCTCCGTATAATTTTTTACATATTATAGCATAGTTGGTGTTAGCTTTATCCACATACGTAATGATAAAATCATCCTGTAGATTTTTTACTGATTTAATCAAATCTTTGTAAGATTCTCCCGAGACACCCTCAAAATCTTTATGGTAATAGCCTTGAAATTCTTTTAAAATATAGTGCCTCCATTCCTCAAAAACGCTTTTTGGTAAACCAGATTTGTATATTAATTTTTGAATGAAGATATCTATATTATTTGACAAACGTTTTATAGCTAATCCTCTACTCACGACAAATATATATATATATATATATATATATATATATATATATATATATATATGTATATAACGCATGCATAGACTTCACAATGATCTTAGCAACGTTGTTACTGCAATTTTTGCATAATCAAATTTATAAGGGCCTCTATAACAAAGAAGTATCCTATTTTCTCAGCCCCACCATATTTGAAATACAATCATATATATATATATATATTATGGTAATCAATATCATAAAACATATAAAATTTAATTACTTAATATCGGCATTTCTTTTTATCTTTCTTTTATTATTATTATTATAAATGTTGTGTAATCGAAAAAATTGAACTTCACCAGTGACTTCGAGTTTGTAATGCGTATTAAATGAAATAAATTAATTTCATTCAGTATTTTCTATTGTTTAAAGAATATAAAAAGTACTGTATATATTATAAAATATTATATTTTAACACAAATTTTATTTTGATAAAGATTTGAAAATTTAAACAAATTGTTTCTTTGGTAATTTTAATGCTTTTAACAAATAGCTAATTTTCAAAAAAAAAAAAAAAATGTGATAGATCGATTACTCAGCTGTCTTCAATATTCTCATTTATTGTAATAAGAAAGAAAGGTGCAACAAAAATTGAAGTCTGCGGGGCATTGCATTTTGATTCAATAAAATTCTTTTGGTATACCCTTGTTATAGCGGCCCCCAAGTTTTAATTGCGATGTATCGCCGAAGTATATTAACGTTATAGATGTAAATGATTTTACAACATGCATAATTATGACTATGTGTGACATGCATACGTGTTTACAACTGGACAAGTATGTCATAGTGTGACTTCACAGCATTGCCACTAGTCACATATTCGTCACAACGTTAATGACAAAATCGTGACAAATCACACAATTTTCACAAAATTATCACAATGTGACTTCAAAGCAGTGTCGCTGTCGTCACAGAATCATCACAGTGTTAAAGACAATTTCGTCACAAATGACACATATTTCACAAATTGATCTCAATGTGATTTTAAAGCATTGTCACATTCGTCACAAATTCGTCACAAAGTTAATACCAAAATAGTCACAAATGACACACTCTTCACAAATTTGTCACACCGTGACTTCACAAAGTCGTCACAATGTGACGTCACAAAAGAGCTCTAAAACGGCCATAACGACCTCACATTCTAGTCACAATGACTTCACATCGACGTCACGTGACGTCACATCGACGGTCACAATGTCACAGCGTGACTTCACAACGACGTCGACGTGACGTCACCATGCCTTACGGGATCAGGGAGACATCCTCAATTAGGCTTGATTAGGCTCGCTCCGATATGTCCATCTCGCCTGGGCTTTACTAGGGCTTTTAGGATTCATCGCACGGGCTTCAGGAGAGCTCCTGCGTCCTCTACATCTTTTTTCAGACTCTCTTTTTCAAACCTTATTCTTCTTGCACACCAATTCCTGCAGTGGGTGGAACTATTTTTGTCTAGTCCACTGTTATTGGATGTGAGAAGATTTTTTATTATACTTCGATAGGCCTATTAGCTAACAGTCTGCAAATGGCCCCTTACATATACTTTAATATTATTATCTGCCTTAAAGTTTGGGTGGTCTGAAAAGCCATAAATTTATCCCAACACTTTTATTGAGGCCATAAATTGAGTCCAACGTTTTTATCATTTTACGATTTCTAATTATACACCACTTTCCATTGGCTTGTCATAAAACGACACCATGGCGTCTGGCTATTGTTGTTGTCTGAGATCCGAACTCAATTCAACATTATACATTCATTTTACAATACAACAATTTTTTAAAAAATATATATTTAATATTTAAAATCAACTTAATAATTTTTGTATGAACTTACACTCCTATTTTACTTAAATATATAAACATTATAATTTTACACTCATAATTATATTTTATAAAAAATATTTATACAAACAGAAATAACAAATTACGCAATTTTACTTTGATTTAACCAACATGGTGCGGGAACATATCATAGTTATATGTTGCCCAGCACTAATAACATATTAAAAAAAACGGGGGCGAGAGAGAGGAAGTAACGGTTAGAATCAAACGAAATCATTTCAAAATCCACATAAAAATTTAATACCTAAACTTAGCAACTATTATGGAATTACAGCTTAAAAATGTTAGTCTAAACTTAAAAACTATGATGAAATTACACCAAAACATTAAATAATTTCTAAACAGTTACAGCTTCAGAGTAAAGCTGTTTATTTATTGAAGCACTTCAATGTGGATGAACATTTAACGTTAAAATAAAAAGATAGGCCAAAATTTATTTTAAAACAATTTTTGTGTGGAAGAACAATTCTTTATGCTTTTCCGAAAGCAGAACCGGAACTGTGTTCCAGCTAAGAGCGAACAGAGCCCGATTAGGATTGTGTTGAGCTCAAAGCTCAGCCCCTGTTTGAGGCTCTTCTTAATCCAAAATAGCAGCTAGAAAATTTAGGAACAAGTGTGCAATATCAACACGAAGAATGCGCAGTAGGTAGAAAAGAAAATGGGACTGTTTACATTCATATATATTGCCTATGATTATTAACATTAGATATTACGATACGGCTACCAGTAAACAGCTACTTTTTTAATTTTTTATTTTTCAGCAAATCATACAGAAAGCTGCATTTAACTATTTATTTTAAAATGATTTTCCTCCTTCTGAGGACCCCCTTCCCCGCTCTGGGACCAAGGCCGTTGCCCAGTCAGTTTGTGCGGCAATAAAGCTCTGAGTGCTCTCCTAATAAGATCAGATTAATAGTAAGGTCCCGCATTTCGACGCTAAACCAAAATATGTCAACCGAAAAGATGGGTTGTTGGTTTATGTTAAACTTAAAATTAATATTACTTTTGGTGTAAAATTTTTATGAAATCTTTTAAAATTATACATAAATTTTGTAAAAAGAAATACCCATAAATAAAATTTGCGAAAATTTCCAAGAACGTAAACGGCATTATTTTACTCATTAAAACCTATTAATTTCTATAAAGATACTTAGAATGGGAATTTAAATTTATTATTATTTTTAATTATCGTAATTAGACGCTACTCTTTACATGAAAATTCAACCAATGTACGATAATGAATAAATTAATTTATATCCAAAAGATATAATATATTAATACCAGAAAAAAAAAAAAAAAAAAAAAAAAATTACCGCTATATACGGGAGTTGCGTTGGAGCTCTGTTGTGAGGTGGACGTAAGAGGTGCTTGCTCCATCGCATGTTATATTTTTCGCAGTGTGAATGGCAGGTGGGGCGGTTCGTTAGAATAGTTTTCGCTCGCTATTTAGTGCTGCATTATGACGGCTACAGATGATCAAGATTATTATATTAAGGAAGTTATCGACAAAATATGTAATGGAACGTTAAACAGCAATTTCAAGGGCCAGTTTGACAGATTTTCTTCAAATTTTGAAGAATATGCTAAAACTATATTAGGAGATTTCTACACATTTGTGGATCAATTTATTTTGGACATTAAGGCTAAGGACGGCTATTCTGCTTCTGCTTCAGAGCAAGAAGAGGTAAGGAAAACTTGCCTTGATGCTTTTACTTTGCTTAGGGAGCCAACCCATGATAATTTGCTAAATTCAGCTATCTTTAGTTTTTTCTGCTCTGTTAAGTATAAGAAAACTCCTAATTTTTTTCTTACTAACACTAATCTTAAAAAAGAAATTTTCAACGCTGTTAAGAAAGGAGTTAAACGTCCTATTTCGGAGGAGAGTTCTCCTATCCCACTTAGTAATAAATATAAAAATATCGCTAGCGAAGTTAACCTAACTGAAAATGTGGATATGTATGAATCAAATGTTAGTGAAAATACACAGGATACTGTCAAAGTTAAAAAATCTGTTAACCCTTTCTACGTCGAAGTCGACAGCAATTGGGCGACGGTTGCCCGTGAAATTACAGAGTTAAACTCAGAAAAACCCAAAATAACGCTAAAAGGCGAACGCATTGTTATACAATGTAACTCTGATAAGGACTTTAAATCTACTCAGAAATGGCTAGACCAAAACAAAAAGAAATATACCACTCTTGATCCTAAAGAACTTCGACCCAAAAAAATAGGCATTACACAGAAAAAAATAAGACCTAAAATAGGTAAAAAAAAACCCAATTTGGGTTGAAAGATTCTTAGGTTGAGGTTACCCAATTTGGGTTTATACCAAATTGGGTCATGATCCATGCCTGTTTTGGTTATCACTATGTATCCATTTTAGACACCGTTAAATACCCATTTTGGGTATCTCAAGCCACATTTTGGACACCACTCAGAATCCATTTTAGGCAGTGTTTAATATCCAATTTGGATATCTTAACACCCAGTCTGAATATTACTAAGCACCCATTTTGGAGAATACTTAACACCCTATTTGGTCATGCTAACATCTATTTTGCACAATCCTAAATATATATTTTAGGACACATTAATACTCAATTTGGTTGCCTTTAAATACCTGTTTAAGGATAAATTCAACATCCAATTTGGATAAATTGAAATATTTTTCTTGGCATATTTAGTACCTATTATTTTGAACACACCGCAAATGATTGATACAATGTATATGAATTTATTTTAAATGTTAATTAACATCCTAATTAACTCCATAGACTTTAGTGCTTTTATTAAGGGATAAGATTAAAATGTCGAAGTTAAAATAATACCCCCCCCCCCCCCAAAAAAAAAAAAAAATAAAAATAAAAATAAAAAAATTATTGATATTTAAAATATAAAACAATTAGCTCAATTTCAATTTTTGATGAGATTCCAATAATAAATAATTAAATAATTTTCTCGGCAACTTTGGAATTTTTTTCTATCATATTTAGAATCTTTCTGCTGAAGATCTTGATTTGAAGCAAAATTACGACTTTCTTATGAGATAACTTATCAAGTTAAATGTGTTATGCTACCAGCTTTTATAATTTCTTTAATTTGTCACATTAAAAGAAAATTGAAACACTAATTTGTATTTTTTTTTTTTTTGGTCATTTTAAAAGTTAAAAAATTTCTTTGATAGAATATAATTCTCACCACAAGCAATAAATTTACTTTTAACATTAGAAAGACCAATTGGGGTGATTTTGACCGCTATATCGAATGCCGAAAGCATAATTGTTATTTATCTCATGCATGGTTTTGTGGCATTTTATATGTGAATTATAATATTTAGGTATTCTGTCATTATCCATGCTTAACCCTTAAATGCGCGATTTTTTATTTTGTTTCGAAAAAATTATATATGATTCTCTGAAAGGTTTATAACACGGGAAAAATAATGAAAAAAATCAGAGATACATTTTTTATATAATACGTCAATCTTTTCTTCTGTTGCACTTCTGATAAAATTACTATCGTGTGGCTGTTTTACGCTAAAATATTGGAAATTAGTAAATATTTTAATAAGTATATCTCCAAATACGTTATTTTATATAATTATATATTTTATAAAACTTAACCTTTAACCCTTTAATTCCCATGATATAATGCGTTCTAGAAATTACGTAGTTCAGAGAATCTGACTTTACACCAGAAAGTTTCAATGGTTAATTTCACTTTATTTAAATACGGAATGTTTGTTATTAATTAAAGTAAATTTTGCTACTTTAATTTTCTGGTGTGAATTAGGTGTATACGAATAAAAAAATCGATTAAATTCAAAACACTGTTGTTTGCATATATGTAAAGCTGCGTACTAAAGGGTTAAAATGGAACCGAGTTACAGTTAATCATACCTTAAAAAACTGTGGAGTTCTATAGTTTATTCTAGTCTTATTTTCATATAATTATATGTTTTAATCTTTTATGACATTTGCATTTAATCTTCAAATCTTTGTCCTAAAAAACAGATTTTAATGTTTTAATTATTATTCTTAAAAAACATGAAACAAAAATACATTCAAAACAATGTCAAATATATCATTTGGGTCCTTTTTTGCTCTATAAAAAAAGAAAAAAAAACACCACAAAATATGTTACAAATTATGAAAAATTATATATAGAACAGCATTAAAACATTCATTTTTAATATTTTATGGAGCAGGCAATTTTTTTTCACGTGTCTAAATTAAAAACTTCATAAAAAAGAAAGAAAAAGCTGTAGCCAGTAAATTATAAGAAAGTATACAATTTAGTTAACCAAAAATTTTTCATGATCAATCACAAAGAAAGAAGTCTTTGAGTTTTGTTATTCCTCTGTGCTATGTCACTTAAATCAAAAATAACAGTACACAGTTAATAAAAAATAAAAATACTTTTTTGAGATTATATTAGACTTTTTAATACTGTTTTATATTGGAAATGTTATATAATGTATCCCATCTGCCCCCCCCCCCCCCCTTAGTTTCGGCCCTGATGACAATCAATAATGTTGCAGCGAACTCATAAAATCCACTTTCATTTATAGTGGAACGCGTGTAAATGGGAATGCAACAAAACAAATTTGTTAGGTCAACATTTATACAAATAACATTACAATAACATAAAGTAACAAACAATTCAATAAATACCCGAATAAATCCAGTAATGGTACAGCGAGGGTTCTGTAAATATCCAAAGAATTCGAACTCGTAAACAAGACGCCACACAAACACAACACAGACGAAATGAAGAAATCAAACATGGCGCGCAGTGACGCTGCTATTTATCCGAATCAAGATAAATGGGTAGTAGTCGTTACCCAAATCAGCGCCCGCTGCTCATACCAGCAGAGCTGTAATCCAATTTGGGTGTTCACTGTCCCCATACTGGGTATCGCAAAGCTGTGTCTATGAATATGTAACCGTTTTCACCCAATTTGGAGAGATCTAAGACCTGTTACGGGTCTCATACCCTTAAATAGGTATATTACAGCCCATATTGGAGTTTCGAAAGCTAATATGGGTGGTTTTTCATTTTGGGTGACATTCTAAAATAGGTTTAATTTTTTACTGTGTAGGGGACTCCCCTGTTACACCGATACTAAAATTATTGAAGATAGTCTCAGGGAGCATGGTTTCGCAGTCACTAGGGCTGCCATGCTTAAAAATCGTAAAACTGGCCAACCAATGCCGATATACATGGTAAATGTTATACCTCGTAAGAACTTTGAAGAAATTTACCAAATTAACAATATACATTATATTTCTGTTAAGATTGAAGCTTTTACTAGCAAAAATCGTGTAAAACAATGTTACAAATGTCAAGGTTACTGTCACGCATCAGAAGTGTGTGGCTTTGATGGTAAATGTGTAAAATGCGGAGATCTACATTTAAGTACAGATTGTCACCACAAGGGGCGTATTAAACCCACTTGTGCCAATTGTGGACTCGGGCACCCGGCGAATTTCCGCGGTTGTCCAAAAAATCCCTATAGATTAGAAAATAAACAAAACCGTAAAACAAGTAATAGCGTCAGCAATCTATCCCACGAAACCCAAATCTTAGCGGATATATTTAAGAATTATAATTATGCCAAAAATACTAAAGACTCTGAACCCTCAACTAGTAATGTTGAATTAAACTCTGATAACAATGATAGTACTACCGCAAACACCCATTCCTCCCCTACTATTGAAAATTCTAATGCTCCTACTAATTACACCAATGATATTAAAGACATTCTTAATACTTTCAACGAAGTTAAACAAATCTTTCAAATCACTAAATTCCTAAAATGTATAAAGAACATCTCAACTCAGACTAAGAAACTCGATAATCCTATGCAAAAATTGATGGTTATATTAACTGAATTTGATAAACTTGCAAGTCATATCAACATTAACGAAGATTAAGCTCTTCATTTGCTAAACTTTATTCCTTCTTTTTGTTTGTGTTGTTTGTTTATATAAAAAAAAACTTCTATTCTAGTATCTTATGCTCTTCTCATGATATTACTCTTATTTCTTTCATTCCCATGTTTAATTCACCTCAAATTACTAGACTGGGTGGAAGCCGTCCTCTTGCTGTCGTTTGATCCCCTCGGCTTTTGCATTTATCTGTTTTTTTTTTAGTTTGAACTCTCCTCACTGTAGCTTTTTCTTACATTTTTATTCTTTTTTTACTTATAGTAATTTAAATTCTCTTGTAATTAAGTATTTATTTAGTTTTGTTTCTCTTCTTCACTGTGTTAAACTTTTTTACCTATCAAGCTATATTAAATGTATGGTCTCTGAATTGAGTCTTTTTTTTACGGGGCTTCCTTTGGTAGCTTTTTCGCCTGTCCTGGACATTTATGTGGATCATATGGAACATTTTTTTCCCACTAGTTATACTAACAATTTTTTCTATTAAAAATTGTCTATCTTTTTAGCTTTTACTCTCTATTTTTCGTGGCTACTAGCCGCGTTTAAACGCTCTTTTTTCTAAGGCTCCCATTGCATTGTAACACGATTTACTCTTAGCCTGGATGTAAAGTTGCCAAGCAACTAGGGAATCCATACACCAGCTTTATTGTTCCATTGTTACATTGCTAAATACGGAGTAGTGAAATATGAGTAGTGAAGTCGGGACGTCTAACCGTACCTTTGAGACAGTTAGAATTTCTGTTATTGTAAAAAAAAAAAAAAAAAAAAAAAAAAAAAAAAAAAAAAAGCAATTTAACAAATTACAACGACCATTTGGAAAATGATTTTTTCAAAGACTAAAATTTAAGACATAAAAAATTGCACGGAGTTGATCATACATTACGTACGCCATGAATTAAACATTAATAGCGTTATTACACGTCAAAATTCCAAGCGACAAAAATCGCATGCGACTCGTATTTGGTGTGAAATATTTATATGTATTCATTCCTGTCCTATTTATCTTTTTTTTTATTTTAATTGGCTTATTCCATTTTTCTTTTGCACGTGAAAATCTTACAAATTAAAATTAACTCTTTGGCAGAAATTGTTATTAATTTTCTTTCATTTTCATTAGTTATTATCCACCTGAAACTTACGTTTTATCCAAACATTTCATTGGCTGTTCGGGAAAAGGCTATTTCATCGTCAGATTTCCAAGTTATCTGACTACCAATTTTAAATGAAATTTCATTCTTAAACTTCTAAACATCCGACAATATTACTTTTTACACCGTCGGATAGAGAAAAAAAAATGTACTTTTAAATGCAATTTGTTTGAAAGCTGTATCTCAATTTGTTTCTGAGTTATAATTTTTTTTTTTTTTTTTGCAGTTTTTATTACTTTTTTGTCATAGTGGCAACAGAAGGTATCCATCTCTGTTGAAAGTAACGGGAAATACATATTACTGTATAGACCAATCAGGAAACGAATAAAATGCGGATTAAACCAATAAAAACCTTCAGATATGCTTTTGATTTCCTACCCTGACGAGAACAATAACCATTTTTCCAAATGGTTAAAAATATCAAGTCTGCTATTAACCCACTTACTCAAATCATTTACGCTTTTTATTGATTTTTTAAAACTAAAAATACAAATTAATTTGAAATTGCAGGTTCATGAGAAAATGATTCATGAACGAAAGTCTACTTTGAAAGAAGTAGGAGATACGTTCGACATACAAATCCTCATTTTGCTTCATCCCCCTATAAGGGAAGTATGTAAAAAAAAGTTTTCATATGAAATAACGTTAAATTATAAACTATTATTGATAGGATGTTTGGGAATAATAACAAAAACAATCTGTAAAAATCGAAGAAACTTCCTTCGAGGAAATTTTCTTTTCGTTATATGTTTTATTTCTAATGCAGAATTAACACCCTCCTTAACACACAGTAGCAGGGGAGACCGGGGGAATGACGCCACTCGGTGTTATGCCGCCACCCCTCCAAGTTTAAAAACTAACGGTAGTTTAAGATAGTGCTTGCGCCTGCTCTATAGTGGCCATCAATAGAAATAGTGCCTAGAGTGAGAATGATTTTGTTATGCGTCCTTAGTTTGCTCTAGTGAAAAATTTAGTTTTCATCTAGTTGCTTCTGATTTTGGAGCTTCAAATGAGTAGAGGTAAACACCTTTTATTGTAACATTAGGTACTTAAGATAATATTACCTGTAATCTACATGCATTCGCAGACAATTTGATGCAATTTGTTGAACAAGTTCGGTTCTTCTTTCGGCTTTGCTGGGGGATTTCCGCTATATTGTCCTCTCGGGGCAATACCGCCACCATGGCAAAGGGTGACTTTTTAAATTTGAATTAAATTGTAAGTTTAGCACATTAATAAATCTAGCTTAAGGAACATTGTAATTATTCATTATTCTGCTAAATTACATTGCTTTCTAAATATTTTCAGTTGGTTATGTGTTTCCTAGTGTCCGTTTTATGCATTTACGAGGTTATTAAAGGTGGCATCATTACCCCGATATAGTGGCAGAATTACACCAGTATCCTGGGTAATCCCGCCACTGTACAGAAGTTGAAAGAAATTTTTTTAAATGTGTGCTTACTTTACAGTTATGATTACGGTTAAATTTATACAGAAACTAAAGATCATGATTCAGCTTTAGAATTTTTACTATTAAAAAAAAAAACATTTTTTTGAGGCGAAAAAATTTAAATTCCTTAAGGTGTCGACATTCCACCGGTCTCCGCTATTGCATGAACAGAAGACCTAAATCAAATCTCTTATACCATTCAGCGTTGCCCTTGATCGGTTTGAAATTTCGAATTTGAATGTATAATATTTAGCAAAAAATTATAACTACATTTAAAAATACTGTGCGTTATCCGGTTTAAAATTTTAGTTCTTAGGTTAACCATTCAATGGTGGAAAGTAAGAAAATAAACAATAATATTATACACTTCTTAATATTTCAAAGAATCTTATTAGTAAAACACACATACTACAATACATAATATAACACACACAAATAACGCCTACATTCAACAGTTAACAGTATATATAAATATTATACAGACATACATACAATAAATACAATAAACCCAACTGGAATGAAAAATTAGCCGGAGACAGGAATCGAACCCGGGAACAGCATTCCAGGCTGTCGCTCTAATCCTTGATGCAATTTTTCATTAATAAATCATGTTGGGGTGAAAAATTGTAGACCCAGGTATCGGCCGGAGTAGCTCAGTGGTTAGAGCGACAGCCTGGAATGCTGTCGCGGGTTTGATTCCTGGCTCCGGCTAATTTTTCACTCCAGTTGGGTTTATTGTATTTATTGTATGTATGTCTGTATAATATTTATATATACTGTTAACTGTTGAATGCAGGCGTTATTTGTGTGTGTTATACTATATATTGTAGTATGTGTGTTTTATTGTATATCGTAGATCGATGTAATAGTAAAATCTATTCATCGTTGTCCGGTCATCGAAGGCTGTCGTAAGATGACTGGTGACTTCCCCAACATGGTTTATTAGTGAAAAATTGCAGACCCAGGTATCGGCCGGAATTAGCTCAATGGTCTGTGGTCCCGGGTTCGATTTCTGGCTCTGGCTAATTTTCACTCCAGTTGGGTTTATTGCATTTAGTATATGTATGTATGTCTGTATAATATTTATATATAATCTTATTCGTGGCTGAATCGTCAAAATGAATTTCTAAGAAAAAACAAAAAAAAAAACTAATTAGCAGCCCTTCTAAATAAATAGTTCTATTCATTCTGTATGTACTTCTTTAGAACACATGGATAATCCCTTATTTGTCTAGTGGAGTAGTAAGATTGCTACCTATAAGTCAAAAGGTGGATAGAATTAGCGCTCAGTTTTGAGTATTCGTAATGTCGCATTCTCTTTTAAACAAAGGCTTCGGTCTGATTAGAAGTTGTTTGAAAGAATAACCATAGCTACTTCAACTGCTCAGTATCTAACTAGTTTATTCTTCACTAATTCTGTGATTTACCGGTTAAAGTTTCAGTTTAAAACAAAATTGTGGTTGAATGTTTGTAGGATTTCATGGATAAAGTAAAATAACTAATCATGGAAAAAAATTTCCCCATTGCAAGGTTGCAGCTAGAATAATACCAAATTTTGTTAACTGTTTGAGGGGCAAGCAAGCTCGTTTGTGTAATGCTAATTCCCACCGGAAATTTAGAATGTTTTTATTTCAAAATTAGGAAAAGAAATTTTTTAACTCCCCCCCCCCCAAAGTTGCAAAAGTAAAACTTCATTAAAATTTTCTGGTGCAAGTCATAATTAAACTTAGGCGGGATATAATATATCCCACCTAAGTTTATATATATTAATATATATATTATATATATATATTATATATATATATATATATATATATATATATATATATATATATATATATATATATATATATATATATATATATATATATATATATATATATATTACATATTATATTATATATATTAATATATAGTCGTCCCTCAAGGGGTTAAACCTAGCACGAAATTTTTAGTGTGTGTGTGGTGGGATTGCAAATCAGCTAATGTACGAAAACATTGGTAATATGCATTGTTTCTTTATTGGCACATGTTATTTAATAATCCCCGCCCCCCTTTTTTTGTACTTTCTACAAAATATTTTTCTTTCCGAAATGAGCGATGATGCAGAGTGTAATCTAAATTGATAATATGAAACTATGGGCGCCGACAGAATTAAAACAATGAAAGAACAGTGTTTAAGAAGAGAAGTGCCTGAAATATTTGTTTTTTATAATGAAGAATATAAAGGTGAAATAAGCTAAACAAAACCTCTGTACATGAAAATATTTAAACTTATCATTATAAAAAGCAGTATACATAGTTAGAAACACAGCAAATATAAGGAATAATTAAAGATACAAAAGTTCTTACTGGCTTTTTTAAAACAAAGAATTCCAAAAAAAATTTCTCTTTTTCTTCAGGAGAGGGGGGGGGGGGGTACCTCTGTACCTGGATACCGTGTTTAAGAAAATATTTAATATATGAACGTAAGAAAAAGCTAAATACTAAAATAAACTACTGTTTCACCTGTGGGAGGATGTTCAGGCACGGAAAATTCATAGTTCTTTCTGCTCTTAAATTTCAATTACAGTAGAACCTCTTTTATCCGAAACTCTTTTAACCGAAACTCTCGGTTAATCGAAATCCATTTATGAAACTTACTATCACATTCCTTGCATGCAAAATCCATTTTGAAAGCATCATTTTTTAACTACCATATTCCTTGTGTGAAAGTGGTCCTTTCCGAACTATGAGTACATATAAATATTTTCGATCCCCTTTCTTAGAGTTCCTTTGAATTTAACTTGAGTTCCCGTAAGTTGCGGAGTGGAACGAAGAAAACGAACACATTAGCAATTTTAAAACTTCTGAATGTTTTGCAAAATGTTTGGCATGTCTGGAGCAGCAGAAAGACTGTGATACTGATGAACTAATAATATTAAAAAACTCCGTGATAGAGCTTTAAAGCAAAGGCAATTGAAACTGCGACAAACAAAACATTTTTTCAAACCCTTGTAATATATGTAAAAGGTACTTAATTTCAAAATTAAAATTCAGGTAATTTATTCTTGTTTCTATTTTCCTATAGCTTTATTTTTATTTCACACTTGTTACCATAATAAGAAATATTGCATATATTTCTCCTTAATCTTAAAAACAAAGCATTCTCGATTATCCGAAAATTTCGATTTTCTGAAAGAGGGTCGGTCTCAGTTACTTCGGATAATCGAGGTTCTACTGTATTTTTATTCACTTGAGAAGAACGAATTTTAATTATTTTTTTTCTTTTGTATTTACAAAAGATAAAGAAGAATTATTTAATTAAATATTTAAAAATTCCTTCCTTTTCGGCTCCTCTATCTAAAGTTTATTATCCAACCTGTTAGAAAAGTACGATGGAAAAGGATGAACTTAGGATCACTGAAATCTATTTGCGGCTGATCGATTGGTCCCTTGAGAAAGAAATCCAATTGTTAGATATGCCGTGACCCCCCCCCCCTCCCCCCAAAAAGAGGCAGCTGAGTGCAAAAGATTACACTTTAAGTAAATTTAAATTTTGGTACTTTACTAATTTCTTAACCAGTTGTTTTAAATTCATCAGAGAAATAGCCAAAATTGATGAGTGAAATTAAAATATTTTAGTTAAAAGTGTAAAATAGTTGGGAAAGTTTATTGTGTAGCAACAGGGTCCGATTATGAAAGTTTTGGGCCCTCCACAAAGAAAAGAGTTTGGGCCTGAACTGTCAATTACCGTATTAGAGAAATATTATTTTATTAAAGTACGAGAGCTGCATGAATATGCTACTATGTATAACTGAATGGAAAAATGTAAATGAAAAGCATACGTCTCATCAGTTCATAGTTTTAGTATCAACTTTATATTTTTTAAATAAAAATAATTTGGTACAATCAAATACGATCTAAATTATTAAAAAGCAGAAAACCAACGTTTAAAAACGCACAAATAATACATAAAAAGTAGCAGCTGTTTCGAATCTACTAGCGAGATTCTTCTTCAGTGTAAGATAGACCGGTTTATAGACCCGTATCGGGTCCATAAGCCGGCGCGTACCTGTCATTTTGCCTAGCCTAGCTTTTTTTCTAGCATGGTATGGCTTGTTCTATCTTGAACTGAAGAAGAATCTCGCTAGTACATTCGAAACAGCTGTTTGCTGCTTTTTATGTATTATTTGTACTCTTTTAAACGTTAGTTTTCTGCTTTTTAATATTATATTCTTGCATAAAGGCTTTATTTTTTAATGATCTAAATTAAACTTGAATTAATTATCCACAATCCTGAAAAATCTATGCATGACAATGGAAATATCACTTCTAGGGATTATACAGACTTTTTATTAGCAATATAATGCATCTATCTTATAAAGGAGGAACGTGGCCGTGCGCATTGCTGACGTCATTTTGACGGTGGAAACAGCATTCGATTAAATTTGAATTTTATTAACTTTTATTGCAATTTTCTAAATACTGCACATTTTCAATTTCTATGCTGTCGAATAGGAAAAAAAGTGTACTTTCAAATGCAATTTGTTAGAAAACGGTATCGCAATTTATTTGAAAACTGGTATCGCAATTTATTTGAAAACTGGTATCGCCATTTACTCAATTTTTATTGTTTTTCAATAATTTTCAATCATGAATTTAATTTTATTTCAAATCTATATCGCGTGCAGACGATTACGTAAGACAAATCCGTCTGCACTTAAATTTATATATAAATTGTTCATAATCTGTTTCCAGCTTATATTCCATAACGAAATTAAAACATTCATCAATCATTAAATAAAATAATAAAATGTAAGTAAATCACGAATTTAAGGCATGTAATCGAATTGGCGTTTCTTTATTTTGGTGCTTCTAGAAACATTATCGTTTTTTTCTTTTTTTTTTTTTTTTTAAATGTAAAGCACACGGCGCAATTTCGAATTTTCTGCAACTTTTAAACGTGTACTGTGCTCTTAACATTAACATTAATATTATTTTGTTGCTCTTTGCACGTAAAAATTCAATCATGCAACTGAAAATATTCAATTGAGAATTGACAGCATCCATGCAAATCGATAATCCGGTTTGAGAAAACTGAATAAGGTACTATCAAAACTACTCGGAATCGTTTCTGAAAATCAGTGGTATGAAAAGAAACTATTTTTATAGGTGATTCTTTAAATCAAATGCCCTATACTTCACGACACGACGTATTGTTCGCGTTTGAATTTTCACTATTTTTAAAGTACCTTTTGTTTAACACTTTCAGGGACAGGCAATCGTGTTTCTATAAATTCACACACTTAAGGTTCTTAAATTCACACTGGAATTCTCAAAACATTTTATTTTAAAATAAGTCGGAAACTGTACGTCAAAGGTGGAATAAGGTGCGTTCGTACTATAACTAGTTTTATAAATATTCAGATCTTGGTGCAATAGCTGTTGCACTCTTATGCAAAAATGCATGAATACAAAGTTTATTACGATTCTATATATTAAATTCAGTAATGCGGAAATAATAGGACTCCATCTTAAATAGGACTTAATCACCATGGCAACATAGAATCATTACTTATCATGGGATATCATTGAATCAATTACGTATGATAGGATTTAATAGAGTAAAGAAAACTTTTATTAATATCTTTTTCAGTTTTCATTCGATTTGCATAAAATTTTATATGACTCGACAAAATTCTGCAACGAATATATATATTAAATTTCAAACCATTCGGCTGGGTATTTTTTGCGCTGTTATATACGGACAAACGGACAGACAGACGGACGAACCAAACGACTACTACAGGTGCAATGTATTTATATAATTGCGAATGCACCTAATAAGGAAAAACAATTTGAAAAACCTCTTTTTTCAAACCAAAGTTATAAAAGTAAAATTTAATTAAAAAATTCTGGTGCAAATCTTGATTAAAATTAGGTGGAATATAATTATACCCCACTACCCCTCAATGGGTTAAAACCAAACCAATCGCATTGAAACTTTACGTTGCTATGGACTTAAATTATGACATTTTAGTCATTAATATAAATAAAGCGTTAATTTTCAAAGTAATTTTTCCTTTCGTATGATAGTGAGGGGGAAAAAAGCATTATCTAAGCACGTTTTAACATTTTCTTTTTAAACTTATCTCCATTTTTGTAGTTACCAACTTAACAACCAAAAAAATTATCCAGAATCAGAACGTATTTAAAGCAGAAATACTTCCATGAACCTTCCGTTACAATTTATCATTAAAATACAGATTTCAGCTGGCGAAATTTATGGATGGCAATTTCATAAGTACGTAACTTACGTGCTTTATGTCTACAGAGTGATTACAGCATGAGCATCAAATTCAGATCGGTCTAAGTACCATAGACGGGAGTGAACGTGGTGAAGAGCCCCATCAAATTTATTTCTACAGTTAAAAGTTACGGTTACTTCTTTGCGTCAAAAATCATTTCTCAATAAATCACGATAACAAGTGGGTTTTCTGAAACTTGTTAAAATTTACTTCGCGTATGGAGATCTAGTGAGATTTTAGTTATTTTTAAACAGATTAAATCTTTAACATGATCACAAGTATTGTATTTGGCTGAAATTGTTGGAATAGTGTGTTATTGTTTTAAGACCCATAAGATTTAGAATTTTTTTTATGTTTTTATTTTTTAGATCCAAAAACTCTGAAAATTAACTAATTACTTTCATAAATAAATCAAAAATAAGTTTCATGAGAGAAGTCGATGACAAACTAAATCTCGTTTAAATTTGAAATTTTATTTGTTTTTTACTTTCAAAACTCATTTTTAAAAATCAATGCTCAGTATATCTTATGAATTTCCAGTGTTTTCTAACACTATTCAAATTATCATAATTTGGTAAGTTTTGGTCATAAAAAATGGGATTTTTTATGTCCTTCTTAGACGCCTGGCAACATTTTTCTCAATATATGTTAAAGAAAAGGGGACTCCGTAGGAAAAATAAAAATAAAATTTGTATGGCTCTTTGAAAAACAACCGTATCTAAAAGCTATACTTGATTTCTATATATTATGTAATTGGAAATATGTTTCTCGCTTTTTTTGAGGATTGACAGTATTAATGCCATATTTTTTTACGGATTATTATTATTATTACTACTATTATTATTATTTCAATTAAAGTGATTTGATGAAAGTGTCGAAAGTATTGCGAACGTGGATTTGAGATCCTTGAGAGATATTAGAGAGATGCTAAAATTTCCTTTTTTGTAAATCTTGTAGGATTAACTATCATTATTACATTGCAAAAGAAAACGAATCAATACAAATGAGATCCTTAAATTGTACTGACAAAATACGGAATTATTTTTTAGAGAGTAAAAACATGAAAAATCCCAAAGCATTAACGAAAATGACTAGACTTTCATAATTAACTAGACTTTTACAATTATTATTATTATCTATGTCAAGGATATTTTTAAATGCGCTTTTCGAAGCTTTTGACACATTCAAGAAAGTGTTTTATCGGAGAAAAAATTTCGTAAAAATACGGAAATTGTACTAATAATTAAAGTATTTATTTTTCTTTTTTACAATATCATAAGCTGTTTAAGAGATAATCGTCATTAAAATCTATTTTGAACCACTGGGATATTTTACGATTTGTAAAATACAGAGCTACCACTAGCTATTATTTTACATTCTATTCGCACCGCTATTTTAAAAAAATAATCTTGTAATATATTTTTCTTTGACATTTTGCGAAACTTCATATAAGGGCATACAGTGTCCCTAAATGATGTCACAATTTTTTCAATATTTTTTACCCCCCTTTCCCACTTTATCACAAAGTGTCGCACTTCACCATACATCCTCCCCTTCCCTTGTCACATGTCACGCTACATTACATAAACATATATTTGCAATTCACAAACAAACTACTTTCGTTATAGATCATATTTCAAATTTTATTTTTAAACTTTAACAATGTGTTTTAGTGACATTTGCAAGCATAACAATAAAAATGATTCCTATACTTATTTTGCATGAAATAAGAGTGAGATTTACAACAAAAAATATAATATAGAATAGTAATAAAATATTAATATGAAAGAGCAATTGAAAACAGTAGTATTTTGGAATTTGAAATGGAATTCAATATATTTGGCTTTAAACCTTATCTTTACTTTATGAACACAAAATACTTTAAAACAGATTGATTTTTAAAAACAAGCCTCAATATTAGTTTTACTTAAATACAAATTCATCACATTTCATTTGTCACATTAATATGAACATTTATAAAATTATATACTAAATCATAAAATAGAAATTACATTTGAATCATTTACTATTACGACTCTTCCTATCATGAGAAGATATATGCTCGTCCATCGAGCACACAGGCATTTTGAAATCGCTCTCATCCTCGGGTATAGTAAGGTCCCTAATGTCAATATCGTCTTCATCCAGCTAATCTACAAATTCCACATTTTCAGTGAAAACAATTGCAGCCATGATTTCTTATTGTCTGCGCGCAGCTTTTCGAAGCGGACAAACTCTCCAACTTCTGGTTGACACTTTCTACTGATTTTATGCACAGCAATTATGTGTTTCTTCAACATGACATTGGGTGTAAAATATAAATCACAAACTTCAAAATTTAATCGCTTTCATTTTAACCAAAGTGTATGATGTCACACATCTTCTTACCCCCTGCTAACCCCTTGTCACAAACTGTCACAATTTCTCGAAGCCCTTCACCTTCCTCCAAGTGTGACATCATTTGTGGACGGCCCCTGTATGACTTTTGTTTTGAGAAAGTGGTCCGAGATTGAATTAAAAAATAGTCTCCAATGGCAGCCATGAAAATATTGAATGATTCAAAATACACGTCCCGGCGATTAGCTCTTAAACCACTGATGATTGAAACATATTTTTAATTATAAAAAAGTGTAGAAATCAAGTACAGCTTTTAGATATGGCATTTGTTTCGCGAGGAATTGTATATCTATATTATATAGAAAATATAAAGTAACGCTGACGTCATATTGACGGTGGCGACAACCTGTTCAATAAATTTCGCTTTTACTGCAATTTTTCAAAATTTATAAATGTCGCGCATTTTAAATTTTTACACAATCGAATACGGATTCCCCCCCCCCCCCCTTGGAAATGGAATTTATTGGAAAACTTTATTCCAATGTAACTAATTTTTATGGTTTTAAAAATAATTTTCAATCTTGATATTAAAAAAAAAAAAAATGTATCTTTGTAGCGTGCAATCTAATTAAAACATATTAGCGTATATGGAGATTATTTTTTTTTTTTATAAATCGTATTATTTATAGCTAAATAATACTTTGAATTTTATGAGATTCCAGTTAACTTTTTTTTATAATCGGAAGTATGTTTCTATACAAGGTATATTCAAAATGAGTTGTTATTTTGAAGTTGGAGAGATATAAGGGATAGGTTTTCAAAATTCTTTCGTGATAATCGTTCATGCGCATTTACTTGAAAATGAAATAACTTCGAAGTGTTATTAAAGTAGTTTGCGTTACAAAATAAATAAATAAATAAATAATCGATCAAGCGCGGGTACTACTCGCACACAAAGAGTTCTGTACAATAATATTTGAATTAGTAATTGGGCTTTGCATTACACAAAAATTTCATTAAAAGTTGTTATCTAGGATTTAAAAGCCGATGACACATAGAGTACTCCGCCCGTGTCTTTATGTATGTCCAAACTACCCGTGTTTTTAAGGGTCAATACCTTGGCTAATTACTGACATTTTTTTTTTCCGAAAATCATTATCAACAATCCTTTTATACTTTTGCGACGATAGGTATCTCCTGAACTCTTTTGTTGAAGGCCTGAAAATCGAAATTTGTGGTAACGGAAAAATGCGATCGTCTGAAAAACTATGTGACCTAGAGTAATCGCTATAACTTTCTTGCATGGTTTAAACTAACTTCTATTACCCCTATTATTTCATAATTTTAGTTTCAGCAGATTCGGAAATAGAGGGGTGGCGGTAGATATTTTTGCATCTCATTTTCGACGATATCTCTGAAAATAATACACTGGCCTCCAAACGTTAAGGTACAGGGACAGGATGCTTTCGATTGCACACGGTTTGTCGAATATCTACCAACATTATTGACGAATTGTTCTTGAACATCTGGGAAGTAAAGAACATGTTTGACTTCATATTTCTCGATGAAGATTTAGTCGGGCCGACAATTAGGGGGGTAATAATAAATTTAATAATAAAATAATATTTGCGATCAGCTATGCAACAGAAATGCTGGAAATGGTTTGTCACTGCGTTAAATGACTATTTGGGCCCTGTTCAACGTTTGTGTGCATTTGTGTAACCATATCACTCATATTCGTGAAGATGTTAACGTTTTTGTGAAAAATTCAAAAACTTTTGTTTATAGCATACAGAGTTTTCAACCAAATTTAACACAACTTTCCGAAAACCTGACAAAGAACAGTAGCAACAGTCCACTTTAATTAAAACATGAATATATTGAATATTTGATGAGATATGGGCACTTGTATGAAATAATTTTTAACTGCGCATGCGTGGAAGATTTCAAAATTTTTATTTCATAATTTGGTAGTCAGCTATTTAGGGAAACTTATCTAAAATGTCCAGTCAAATATCGAGAAATTTCACAAAGATAGGGGCGATATAGTAAGTTGTTCTCTAAAAATAGCTTTATTATAAAGGTTTTTCCACAACTTTTCAATCAACTCACTATATCTTTCTGAGTTTTCACAATATTTGACTGGACTTTTTACAGAAGTTACCCAAAATAGCTGGCTACCAAATTATGAAATAAAAATTTTGAAATCTTACACGCATGCGCAGTTAAAAATTATTTCATACAAGTGCCCATATCTCATCAAATATTCAATATATTCATGTTTTAATTGCAGTACACTGTTGCTACTGTTCTTTGTCAGGTTTTTGGAAAGTTGCGTTAAATTTGGTTGAAAACTCTGTATGCTATAAACAAAAAACTTTTGAATATTTCACAAAAACGTTAACATCTTCACGAATATGAGTGCTATGCTTACACAGATGCATACAAACGTTGAACAGGACCCAAATAGTCATTTACCACAGTGACAAACCATTTCCAGCCTTTTCTGTTACATAGGTGATCGCAAATATTATTTTATTATTAAATTTATTATTAGCCCTCTAATTGTACCCCAGATAAATCTTCAACGATAAATATGAAATCAAACATGTTTTTTACATCCCAGAAGTTCAAGAACAATTCGCCAATAATGTTGGTAGATATTCGACAAACCGTGTACAATCGAAAGCATCCAGTCCCTGTACCTTAACTTTTGGAGGCCAGTGTACCTAAAATTAAAAGAAATATATTTTTGAGTTCTCCGTTACGAGAGCTTTCAGACGGTACCTCACACGATATACAAAGTATTTTTTTAGGTAACTTAATTAGCCCCTGCACATGTTTTCTAAATATATTTCTGAATGGTTAATAACCTATAAATATGTGGGTCAATAGCCTTTATTACTTTAGCCCATTTGAGCTTTCCACGTTCCAAATTTTATGAGTAAAATAGCAGACGGACAGACAGACATATAGGAGGGGTCTTATAATGGTTCCGTTTTCACTTTTTAAGGATGGAAGCCTAAAAATGTTAAACATTTAGAATAATATAATTTGAGACTTCTGTTAGAAATTCTGCTATTATCGACGTATAAAGCATTAAACCCCTGCTTAGTTTCAAATTAATCCTACTGTGAGATTATTAGTATTAGCTTTGTTATCGATAACTGCTTTTGAGTCATTACGTTTGAATTAGTACTATTGAATATCGTATTGGCAAATGTAGTTATTAACTACAGTAGTTCCATAAATGAAGCAGATAAAAAAAATATATGTAATAATTGATTAATGCTTTAAAATTAAGCTTTGAAAATTTATTAACATTGATGAAACGCATCAATAACAGGAATTGGCTAACTGAAAACATCTCTTAGCTGGTAATGAAACAGTTTTTATACATATAAGATATTCTGTATTTTTTTAATTATTAATAATTAACAAGGCAATCTATACTGACAATTAAATACTGGCTGTAAAATAGTGTTTAATTAGTCAAGTCTGTGTCATAAAATCTAATTTAGTAAAGCAGTTGATTACATGATAGTTACACGATACATTTACACGATAAAAGTAACATTTTATAATTTCTGTTATGCTAACACTGACGTCACCAACGCTCGAGGCGATTGAAAATACAAGAACCTCCAATTTTAATGACTACTGTAGCTTTTTATGCTATAGTTTTATATGCAATAAACTTTTGGCGCCCCTAAAAGTTTAGCACCCAGAACAATCGCTCCACTAACGCCCTACCTTATGCTATGTACTATATGCTGGCAATGATTAAAAAATGACGTTTCTAATCAAATGATTCGTAGATGCGGCACTTAACACATTACATGAACAACATAATTTTATTCAATACCAGAAATGATTACATTCAATCTGATCAGAAAGAACCAAAACTGTGTAGTGTGAAAAAATTAATTTTGTAATAATTTATTGTTCAATTCTAGATTTACTAACTAGTACCAATTAATTTACAGTTAGAAGTCAGAAATTTTGTTTACTATCTAGCTAACTAATAGATGGCAGTTATTTAACAACCAGGTCTAACCGGTAATTGCTTTATACTTGATAGCCAAGTAGAGTATTTTAGACAATTTTTTTGTAGTAAATATTACACAGACTGTAAGACTTTACTATTTTTACTGTAAAATACCGTATCCAAGTACAGTGTTTTACAGTACGATAGAAGGGGTAGGTAATAACCAGTGCTTAATTTTCGCATGAGCTCAGCACGCGTCCTCTTTATTTCCAATAAATATTTCAAAACTAGCCGGAGCTTATAAATAATGCACAGCGGAGCGTACCAGAATATTATTGGTTGATTAAAAGAAAAAAAAGAAAAAAAAAATCCTTGGCGAGTAACATTTTCTGAAAATCACTCATATAATTGATTTTGCTATTTGTTCATTTCTTAGAATGGAGGGGAAGGAGTGTATGCTACAGTTGTTAGTACTGCAGAATATTAGGGCCCCGGTACTTTTTTTGCTGGAAATTAAGCTTTGGTAACAATGTATTATATTATGTGAAAATGTGAATAATTTTTCCCTTTCAGAAAGTTTGCTTAGCTGAAACAAAACCGATTGAAAAAAGAAAGAAAATCATTCGGCGATTTAGTATTTTTTTTTTTTTAATCGCCGGTTAAGGGTACAACTAAACATCAACATTTTACACTTTTAAAAAGTATATGAGGAAAGCAATTTTAAAACTTCACTTATCCAAAATTAAAAAAAGTAGTGTTTTCTCAATCAACCTATTCTATTAGTAAACCTGCAGCGAAAAAAAAACACAACAATCTGTAAAAAAAAACTTGTTTTATTCTGTATTTCTGCATTTGTAAAATCTTGATTTACAATGAAAACCAAGGGACGCGGTTAGAGGTTTTTCGCGATTTCCTTAAAATTAGATTTTTTGGATAAGTCGAGTTTTGAAACTCACGTCCTCATATGGATTCACCATTAACTCACAAGAATTCGCAACCGACACGAGATACTCCAATTGTTTGCTTTCATTGTTTTCACAGTTTTTTTTTTCCTTTCCGGAAAGGGGTTGAGTTTCCGGTAGCTGAATTAAAGGTCACATTCTTTGGATAAGGGGAAAACAAGGCTGTTACCGAAAAGCCAAGACTATTTTGATGAAAAAAAAAAAGTTAAAGCAAATCTTACATACCTGAAACTCATTTCTTACTAGTTAATTTTTTAGCTCTTTCTTGATAAGCATTACAATGATAAATACTAAATTTGAGTCTCTGCAAAGTTAGTAAAAAGTATAAAAAAGTGACACCTATCGCTAATTTTCTCAATATACAGGATGTTTATAAAAAAGAATGTCCCAATTTCAATGGTATATTATAACAGTTTAATTTAGACTATTTACAATAAATCATACATCAAATTGAAGGTAAACTAGCCTAGTTTTTCTTACAAATGTTCAATATGTACACTTTTAGTTATACGGCACACATCCAACCTAAAGTCCAATTCTTCCCCCACTTCGGTTAACAAGTTCGGAGTAATGGAAGCAACAGCCTTTTCAGTTCTGTGTCTCAACTCTGGCAAATCATTAGGTAGCGGCGGAACGCAGACACGATCTTTTATAAAGGCTTAAAGGAAAAAAATTGCACGGCGAGCACCAATAACGCTTTACGCTCGGGAATCGCCATTTTGAGTATGTGGTACTGCAAGGGAATAAATAACAAAGCAGTACTCGCGCATGCGCTTATCCAAAACTGTTTGAGTTACTCTTTATTTGTGATCTTGAACCAACACGCTACAAAGCTTGCAATCGATACTATTAAAATTTATAACTGAACATTCTTTTATGGACACCCTGTATTACAGGAAAAAGCATATCAATGCGTAATCAAAACTTCCACAGTCGACGATGAAACTCAGCAATTGAGAGTCTACACTAGTCACTCAAAAAGACCCGGATGATAATGCTAATACAGTAGTGCTCAAAAGTATTTTGACAACCTTATATTCTCTCTTATTTTATTTAATATAAAAATGTAAAAGAAAATATATTCCCTATAATTGGGAACACTATGACTGCAGTTATTTAAATGTATCAAGTTTCAACTTGTTTGTTTACCATCGGCGCCACCGAAGAAATATGACTCCTCCTTAGCTCAAAAGTATTTTGACAATTAGTTTGCATTTAATTGTTGAAGGTGTCAGTGGCGCTATAGCTTCGATTAGTGTTTATATTGACTTATTTTGATTAATTTTAAGGATCAGGAATGCCGTAATGTAAAAAATATCGAAGCTATAATAGAAAAGCCGCTGTAAATGCACTTAAGAAAGGTAGACTGCAAGCAGAACTAGCTCGTTCTTTTAACGTGTCTCAGCAACTTGTTATTACATGGAATAAAATTTTTAATAAACAGAAATACATCGAAAATAAGCCTCAAAGTGGCCATCCGAAAAAAAACAACTTCAAATGTTTACTATATTATAAAAATGATATCTACAAGTGATTGTCGTAAGTCCGCTGTAATAATAAAAAATGAATTGAAAGAAAATTACGGCATAGACATACACGTTTCATCAGTCAAACGACGCCTAAACCTCTATGGTTTACATGGTACAAGACCAGCAAAAACACATTTGTTATATACTAAGAATAGGAAGGCTAGAGTTGCATTTGTAAAACAGCATAACCCTTTCAGGGGCAAAGCAATTCCATTGCTAAAGTGTTGAAATTAATGACTGACACCGGAATTTGAAAACAAATTTATTTTTAAATATGAAAAATCTATATTTCACACACATAATAAACCGAATTTTTTTTAACCAAAATTCTGGTATCAGTCATTAATTTCAACACATCAGCAGTAGCATTGCTTTGCACCTGAAAGGGTTATGCCGTTTTACAAATGCAACTCTAGCCTTCCTATTCTTAGTAGATTAGAAACGTGTTTTTGCTGGTCTTCTGCCATGTAAACCATAGAGGTTTAGGCGTCGTTTGACTGATGAAACGTGTATGTCTACGCCGTAATTTTCTTTCAATTCATTTTTTATTATTACAGCGGACTTACGACAATCACTTGTAGATATCATTTTTATAATACAGTCAACATTGCAAGTTGGATTTTTTTGGATAGCCACTTTGAGGCTTATTTTAGATGTATTTCTGTTTATTAAAAACTTTATTCCATGTAATAACAAGTTGCCGAGACCCGTTAAAAGAACGAGCTAATTCTGCTTGCAGTCTACCTTTCTTAAGTGCATTTACAGCGGCTTTTCTAGAATCACTTCAATATTTTTTACATTTCGGCATTCCTGATCCTTAAAATTAATCACAATAAGTCAATATAAACACTAATCGAAGCTATAGCGCCACTGACACCTTCAACAATTAAATGCAAACTAATTGTCAAAATACTTTTGAGATAAGGAGGAGTCATATTTCTTCGGTTGTGCCGAATGTAAATATACAAGGTGAAACTTGATACATTTGAATAACTGCAGTCATAGTGTTCTCAATTATAGTGAATATATTTTCTTTTACATTTTTATATTAAATAAAATAAGAGAGAATATAAGTTTGTCAAAATACTTTTGAGCGCTACTGTAATATGGGGAAGTTATTTTCAAATATCTCGCGTGAATTTTGATATTTTCGAATGATTTTTTTTTTTTTTTTTTTTTTTGCATAGGATAGCTGAGCACGATCTACAAACGGGCTAGTTTTTTCTTTTTTGATTTTGGTTTCAGATTTAAAAAAAAAAAAATTACTTTTACTTTCGGAACCGCTTTGAACTGGTTCTGAAATTGAAACTATACTAATACAAAAAAAAAAAAAAAAAAAAAAAGTAAGAAACTATAACTCAAATCGAAAAAGTAAAAACTATCCCGGTTGTAGATCGTCCTCCGCTATCCTATGCAAAAAAAAAAAAAAAAAAAAAAAAAAAAATCATTCGAAAATATCAAAATTCAGGCGAGATATTTGAAATTAACTTCCCCATAGGATTAACATTATCACCCGGGTCTTTTTGAGTGATTAGTGTAGGCTTTTAAGTGACAAGTCAACTCTTAAATTAGTACAATTAGCTAATTTTCCTTCTCATGGAGCTTGGATTGTTATGCGTTTCTGAAAATCTTTGCAATTCAAACATAGTTTTATTCAATCTGAAAACTGAGCGTCTATAAAAATGCATTTTAAGTATGAATGTTATTTAACATAGCTTATTTGTTACATTTATTTCTATCTGTTGCATTTCATCTATGAATATCTAATTCAGAAGATCGAAGAATTAGACGGGCTCAACAATAAGATTATCTTTTTTTTCTTTTTTAACCATTTGGAAAAATGGTTATTGTCCTAGTCAGGCTAGGAAATCAAAAACATATCTGAAGTTTTTTATTGGTTGAATCCGCATTTTATTCGTTTTCTGATTGGTCTATACAGTAATCGGTATTTTCCTTTACATTCAGCAGAGATGGATACTTCTGTTGCCACTATGACAAAAAAGTAATAAAAACTACAAAAAAAATAATAACTCAGAAACAAATTGAGATACAGCTTTTAAACAAATTGCATTTAAAAGTAAATTTTTTTTTCTATACGACGGTGTAAAAAGTAATATTGAGGGATGTTTAGAAGTTTATGAATGAAATTTCATTTAAAATGGGTCGTCAGATTTCTTGGAAATCCGACAATGGAAAAGCCTTTTCCCGAACAGCCAATGAAATGCTTGGATAATACAGGTGGATAATACGTAAGTTTCAGGAAATCTGACGATTCGCAGGCGATTTTTGTCGCTTGCAATTTGTACGTGTAATAACACTATTAATAGTTAATTCATGGCGTACGTAATGTATGATCAACTCCGTGCGATTTTTTATGTCTTAAATTTTAGTCTTTGAAAAAATCATTTCCAAATGGTCGTTGTAATTTGTTAAATTACTTTAAAAAAAAAAAAAAAACACACTTTGCACTTTGTTGTTTCTTTTAGAGTTTCAATAATCTCAGTGACTTTTTAATTATAGATTTGTTTATTTACTCATCTTTAGGATAGTGCTGCACAACCTATTTGCCAGAAAATTGTTTGCCACCACAAAAAATTTAAAAGTAACATTTTAATTATTTAATAGCAAAGTTTCTATCAATTAATTAGGAAAAATTTTCTGCAGAATAATTCGGTGGGGCCACAGGTTGTACACCCCAACAGGAGGCCTTAATTATAGAAACATAAGTCAGAGAGAAACTTAAATTGTTCTAAATAACATAATGCATTGGATTTCACAAGAAAAACAAAATTCCTCGTTATATTGATACATAAAAAGAGTTTTGTCGATTAACTAAAATGTCAATTAACAATCATTTAAAAAAATGATGTTATTCACTAATTCTAGATATCAGAATTTGTAGGTAAGTGATGTCGAGATCAATGACAGAGGGTGATAAACGATGATGTGCAGTGCATGGTTACAAATAAATAAATAAATAAAAATAAATAATAATTCAGCATTAGAATTTTAATTATATAAATCATTATAAAAAATCATTAAAACTGGCCAATCTTTGTCATGAAAATTAGGAATGTTCTTTATTAAATAATACCAAAATAAAAGAAATACATAATATGATAGCATAGAGAGTGCTTATCATGTTTAGAGAAGTGACTCCTGTGATTAAGCAGGAAAGGGTGGGATTATAGTCAACAACATTTTCCTGAAACAAAAATGTAGATCGGAACAAAACCCAGTGTTATAGGTAAATTGCAAATAAAGTAAAATAAAACTTCCAAGAAAGCTTATCGCTATTATTTTTGTTAGACGAAAAATCGACAGATAAAAAAATTTGAACAGATGAAAACTCATTAAAAAAACATATCTTGAACATAATCTCAACTTTTCTTAAAAATTTTTAATAACTCAATTTCATCTGCTTGTATTTTACCGGTAAAGAAATAAGTTTTATCACATTTATTCGCTTCTGCACTTGGAGTATGAAAATACGTATATGCGCAATTATTATTCCATAACAAAGATGTAAACTGGAAACCAAGTCCATATTTGCACAGTTGCTGTCGTTGACCGAAAAAATATACGTCTAAACCATCTGTATAAATAACGTTCCCCTGAAGTGCTGATGACAAACCCCAGATCGTTCTTAGGGGAGGTCGTTAGCTACACCCTTCTGAACAGAATCTCCTGTTGACATCGTCGTTTTGAGTCACTGTTATGAAGTAGTCGAGAATAAAAAAGAAAAATGAATGTGCTGCCATTCGAGGAAATAAAAATGTTTTCCTAATTTCAATGCCAGACTTTCATGGCATTCGAGGGTTACATATTTCGAAAGTTTTTGCTCTTAAATACAGCTGGTATAATAAGAATGTAATCAGAAATGTGTTATTCATTATTATTGTATGAATATTGCACTCTATCTCCATGAACATTATACTGTTCTTGGAGAAAAGGGAAATATAATAAAACTAGAAGGACATTTAAGCGGTAACACCAGTTTGATGCTCTGAAATTTCAGGCCTTTTTTTTGGAAATTTCGTATTAGAGAAATTCGATGGGTTTATAGAAACCCAGTTGCATTAAATTATCATGCATACACAGTGAAATACGTTTAACACGAAAACGCTTAACATGAAAATTAGGTTAACACGAAATGATATAGCTGCCCGGATAGTTTACTATGCAATTTAATACATTTGTTTTCTTTTAACACGAAACAAAAATCGTTTAACACGAAAATGATTCGTTTTCGAGCTAATTACTTTGAGTTGAAATTGATGAATTTTATGTTAAAACCACTGAGTTTTGGGTGAAAATCAGTGAATTTCGTATTTTTTGTAAATTAGCTTATGTTTTATTAGCGCAATGGCTGAGAAATCGATGCGAAAACAAACTGCTATTTCGCTTCAAATGAAGATGAAGCTGCTTAATGCAGTTGATGAAAAAGAAGGGCGAAAACGGAAATCTTCAAAAAATTTGGCATTGCCAATTCTATTTTATCAACAATAATAAAAAACAGGGATCCCATTACGTTAACGCAGTATGTTTAAGTCAGAGAGAAAACGTATGATAACCGCTAAGCACGAAGATTTAGAGACAGCTTTGCTTATTCGGTTCAAACAAGCTAGATCTCAGAATGCTGAAAAAGACACTTAAAAAAAAAAAAAAAGATATCTGATTTTCCCCTAAAAAAAAAAACAATATTTTTTTACTTGCTTTTTATCCTAATAGATGCAACTTACTAGTTGTTTAACAGGAAATCGAAGTAAAATTTGACGACGGCGAAAATATTTGTGAGTTTTGTTCTTTTTTTACGAATCTTTTAATGCGAAATTCTTTTAACACGAAAAATTTTTTCGGTCCTCTCAGTTCCGCGTTAAACGTATTTCACTGTACAGGGCTCGATCAAGACAAAGTATGAGGAATGTTTAAGGACAATTCACAAAAATCCATTTAAGGGGGCAAGGGACCTTCGAACTCATTTTATTATTATTTTTTTTCACTTTAAATATTATTCAAGGGCACATTATATGCATTATGGCACTATTATATTTATCAGAGAAAAAAAAAATTTTTTTTGGAGAAAAATAAGAAATTTTCTTGAATATTTTAAGCGTTATGAAGAACTGTTCAAAATGCTCCATGCACATCCCATATCAATTAAAATCCCCAACATTTTTTATAGCTGTTTGTCATTATATATATCATAAAACTGTGCATCTTTTTTTTAAACTAACAAGGGAACCACTTTTGGTGTTGCTCGCACCTAGCATCGAGACCTGGTGCGTTTTGTAGCCCTATACGTAACAGTTAGAGAACCGATAAAATTTCTCTGTTAAAATCATATTTTATATACTTTTTTATACTTTTAATTTTTTATTATTACATTTTTATTTGTTTATTTCACGCCAAAAGTGAGCCAAATATGGTGCTACAATTTTCCCGACCGCTTTATTCAAAGAGTAAATATACAGTACATATTATTAGTATACAGATTGCGATTTTTTTTTTAAATAATTGATAGCATAAGAAACAAATATTAGGTTTTTATTTCTTTTTCTATGCAGATGATAAATATATAAGTAATAAATATAATTCTATAAAAGCTTCGAAGATCATTGAAAACTATTTTTTAGTGAAATAGAAAATAAGCAAGCAATTTTCTTTTGAAATCGAATGGAATAAAGTTTCGAATGTTTAAAATGAAATGTTGCTGTATTAAATGGTCCTTTGGTAAAAGTAATCATAAAGTAAATTAATATTTTTACACAATTTAGAAAAATTACTGTTGCTAAATATATCGGACATTGCAATTTCTAGCCATTACAAATTCAGCTATGACATTTGGCTAGGGTTGCTGTAAAGCTTTACTTTTAAAAATAAACGCAAACTGTTTCCCCGTTAAAAATATGAATATAATGTTGCAATTTTTCAAAATCAAATTCGTGAGTTTTTGAAGGAATTTTCGAACTTTTTAAAATATTTTATACTTATTATTAACTAATTTTTATTTTTAAATGCTTTTCTTTAAAAAAATTCAATGTTAATAGTCCGATAAGTGGTCTCGAAAATTGCATTTTCAGAAAGTTATGCTGCTGTATAATCAAGAAATATTATTTTAACAGAAAATTTTTATCGATTCTCAAACTTCATAATATAGGGCTTTAAAATGCACCAGGTCTCAATGCTAGGTGCGAGCAACACCAAAAGTGGTTCCCTTGTAAGTATAACTGGAAAAGTTAAAGATAGTTAACTGAAGAAATAGGATGAAAAAATGCTGAAAATTTCGTAAAATTTTGAAAATATTTTTCTTACCTTTACATTCAAACATGTAAAATTCGATGCACAGTTTTATTTGTATATATAAAACAAACTTGCATAAAAGACATTCAAGATTTTAATTGATATGGAATGCGCATGGGGCATTTTGAAAAGTTTTTCATAACGCTTAAAATATTCAAGAAACGTCCTTATTTTTCTCCCCCAATTCTTTTTTATTTATTTATTTTTTTTTTAATTTCTTGTGTGATAAATATATGCCATAACGCATATAGTGTGCCCTTGGATAGTATTTAAAGTGAAAAAAAAAAGTGACTTTGATGGTCCCTTGTCCCTTTAATAAAACTGATCCCTTCGCAAAATTCCTTTCAATAAAATAAGCCCCTTCACAAAATTCCATTCCACAAAAACATACATCTCATTAATTAGTTTTATTTTTATTTTGTTAGATTTCAAAAGAATTAATTTGGAAACAAAACAAATTCACCGCAAAGGAAAACTTTAGCAGAAGAACTTAAAGAAATTATTATTAAAGAAATACTTGATTAGAATTTCAGCAACTGTGCTTCATCTTTCATTACAAAGTGTTATTTTTTTACACATATATATATATAAAAAAATCACAAAAATAACTTTTATTTTTTGCAAAATGGGCCCCGAGAAAACAACCCTGCATCGACCTCTGAAATCTTAAAGTAGAAAACTATGTTGGTTTTAGTTGATATGTTACTGTAAAAGCCTCTGTAGTGTACTGGTAAAACCTAGATTTTGCCGATAAATCCCAGCATTTCCCAGAGAGAATTAGTTGGTAAAAGCCCGAAATATACTTCTTAACACTTCTACTTAGGGCTTTCACCGGATCATTTAGGTAAATGGTTGGATTGGTTGGGTAAAAGACCGAAATGATTGATAAACTTAGCTAAGAATTCGGGAATGTGTGGTGAACATACTGCACTGCCTTAGGCAGATATATGCTATATTAACTCGAACATCTATTTATTTTTATTTACTTAAATAATATGCGAGCTGCTTAATAAATTAAGAGAGCGACAACAGTAGCGAAATCACATGTAACACAACTGACATTGACGTAATTTTTTCTCGAGAACTACTCACATACATATAATTCAATAAATATTTCACTAGTTTTGGAAGTAGCTATGACTTGATCATTCGTCAGAAAATAAACATAAACAAGTAAAAATTAAATTTAAAAAATCAAAAAACCCGACTGTGTAAAAAGCGAACTAATGAATTATTTCTCATCAATGTGAAACTATCCTTTATATTACTTACCTATTTTGTTTATTTACTTGTATTGACGACTTTTAAGTTGTGTTTAATTGTTAGTTCCAATCTATAAACAATGTTTTGAAGAGGCTTATAGATGTCTATGAAGGTTAGAGTTGCAGTAAATCTAGAGATCATACCTACACAACTTCCAGGTTGTCTAATATTTAAACGGAGTTTCTGATTGTAAAATAGTCAATGAAACATACTCTTCATTTTGAAAGACCTATCCAATAATATGCCACTCAATAGGATTCGTAAATTTAATTTTCGTCGCTACCGCCATTTTGAATTTATAAAAACAAAACCTAGCCTAAAACCATCGGACGTTTAAGATGAATCGATAGAGACCTCATTCATTAAAATCCATCCAGCCGTTGGGATGTTTCGTGGGTATAAAGAAATCCACATACCCAGATACGCGTGAAACACATAACCCTTCTTGGCAGTCGGGTAAAAATAGAAGAGTTGCAGGTTTAAAAACGAAAACAAATCTAGTTTTTTTTAGTCAGTTTACAGTATATCTACCGCCAAAATCATAAAAAAATATGTGAGGATTTTACAAGTAATTTTGCAGCTGTTGTAGACCCCTTAAAAAAACATTTTTTTTTTAATTTGTTTTTTTCATATTAAATTTAAACAAAGTCTATAAAATATTAAATTTTACTCTATATAAACTTGAATTTTTTTACCGAACCATTTCGGAATATGCAAGGATTTACCAGTAAAAGCTCGATGTAAAAGCCTATTTCGGGCTTTTACCAACTCACTTTGGTGAGTGCTGAGGATTTATAGGTAAAATCTAGGATTTACCAGACTTCGGGCTTTTACCAGTCAAAGATACAAAGTGGGGGTTTGACTGGATTAACGATATCGCTTCGAAAAAAAGAAGGTCGAGCGACGAACATGATAACTCATTGTATATTTAACCTAGCACAATGAAACACGAAAAATAGTTTTTTTTTTGGTTCAAAAACTAGTGAAATACGTAGCCGTTTTAAACAATTGCATGTTTAGTAAAAGACTTTAATTTGAAGTACAATGCAAATTTTCAACAAAACACTTCGCTACTTAAAGTCGCATACGCACACACACACACACAAATAAAAAAAATATAAATTTAAATGTTTCAAATAAATCCTACCTATTTCGCTAAAAAAAATATAAGGCAATTAATTTTCAAATAGACAGAAATGCACTACAACTTGGCGCTTAAGCAAATGAAATAATCAGAATCAAAATGTCTGCTTTAAGTAGCAAAATCTTTGGCGATGTCTTGTGCTATATTTTCATTTAAAAAAAAAGAATGGTTTTCACACATATGTCCTAACCCGGTAATCCCGGATTGGACCCCTAGTTTTCTTTAAAAAAACAAATTCCGGCAAAGAAGGAATTGCACTGGTAATCCAGTTCTAGTAGAATTTCCATATTTTTTTGGAAGCTCTTTTTAAATGTAAGATAATTAACTAGAAGACGAAAATAAGACATTTTGTATAAAAAGTTGTAGAAAAAAAGAACAGAAAGACCTGTTGACATAGTCATTTTCAGCTATTTTGAGACGTTTTGAAACTGTTAATAAAAAAACAAAGAACAAGCCTGAAATTGTACGTCAAACGTGGCAAATGAGGTGCGTTCGTACTATAATTTGTTTTATAAATATTCAGATCTTGATGCAATAGCTGTTGCACTCTTATGTAAAAATGCATGAATACAAAATTTATTACGATTATATATATTAAATTGAGTAATACGGAATTAATTACATCTTAAATAGGACGTAATCACCATGGTAACCTAGAATCATTACCTATCATGGGATATCATTGAATTAATTATGTATTTATGTAGATTTACTAGAATTAAGAAAACTTTTGTTAATATCTTTTTTAGTTTTGATTCGATTGTCATAAAATTTGAAACGACTCGACAAATTTTTGAGACGATTATGTGTATTAAATTTCAAACTATTCAGTCGGGTAGTTTTTGCGCTGTTATATGTGAACAGACGGACAGACTGCAGGTTCTACGCATTTATGTAATTATGAACGCACCTAAAAAAAAGAATGTGTTGCCATTAGAGAAAATAAAAATATTGTTTCGACGAGAGACTTTCACATCACTTTATTTCGAGGAATTTGTGCGCTTAAATACGGCTGGGATAATAAAAGTGTAATCAGAAATGTGTTATTCAATACGGTAATTTTCAAAGCGAAAATGAAAATACAATAAAGCACCAAAAAGACTTTTAAATGATTAATTTTTGTGTAAAAAGTCACATAAAGAAGATATATTTCCTTATTTAAACGCCTTTAATTTATAATGTGCTAAACTGAAATAAGAATTGGACTCTTTTAATGACCCTCCCGAGAAAGATGTTGAAGTGGAAAATCAAATAGATTTTACCATTAAATAGCTATTAGTATTCTCTTAGGTAATTAGAGCGTCAATTAGGAAATTTTAATGCAGAAAATCTGTATAAACAAATAAACAAATTCTAAGACGCAAATGATCCATCCCCTCGGAGGCAGGAAAGACTCGAGTTTCGAATATCTGTGGAAAGGACATCGCCACACTGGTGGATTTAACATCCTGCTTTCATTCGTGTGCTGAAATGTTATACGCAAACATTATGTCTCAGGTTTGATAAATTACAATGAAATTCAATTTTAGGGACCCATTATCCATCGTCACTGATTGAATATTCCTATGATATCAACGAAACAGGACAAAATATTCTCTAAATTAATTGAAATTCAGACGAGGTTAGAGGTATCCATTTAGAAAAGAAGCATTTATGGAAGGGGAATAAAGTAAATAAATTTGTGTGTTCATTCAGCTTCGTTATGCTTTGAGTATGTGTGGAGATCCATATGGATAATATGGAATTGAAAAGAATAAATGATAGAAAACAGAATAATATAAAAAAATGTCTGATTTATTTTACGTTTTTAACCACTTCAATAAATCATCCCGATTTAACTCATATCAAAAGATAACAGACAATTTTATTTTGTACACCAAAAATAGTATTTTAAATCTTATTATGAAAATAAATAATTTATTAGACCACCCAATGTTAACTTTTTGTTATTGTTAAGGGACTTACTTTCCACATGATACATCTAATCTGCTCAGCATCGGTGATGTGTGACAAAGGTAACAGGCTCCTCGAGAAAAAGTCTTAGAAGTCGGAAAGAAATGCTAGGATTAACTCGTTGTGTTGTATGTGTATTTTAAAAGATATTTCGGGGGGGGGGATTTAATTGCATTCTGAATTTTAAAGATGTTTTTAATATTATGAACATTGGGTTCTTATACATATCCGTTGAGTTTTTTAATTAAAAGTTTTTAAATCCTAAGCTAAAAATTTATTTTTTATCATTATAAATCTAAATTAGACGTTTCAATCACCCTAAAATTCCCGAAAATTAATTAAATAGTTCTCGAGTTTTCGAAAGATTTACTGATTGGCTGATTTTCCCGGTTTTTTCCCGAAAACAATTTTAGATATTGGACTGAGAATAACTGCATATTGTAGCAAAATTTATAATTCACACATCTTAAATATACCTCTGAATCGCCATAATATTCCTTTAAATTGATCAAATAGTTCTCGAGTTTTTGAGTATTGAAAGATAGTTCGTCGTTTTTTCCTGTTTTGTCAAAAACCAATCTAAATATTGGAAAGTAGCAAACAGCAAAGTGTAGTCAGAGTTATCATCTATAAATCTTAATTAGACCCTTCAATAGCAGTAATAAGGTTCTTTAAAATTGCTCAATTAGTTCTCGTATTTTTTAGTATTGAAAGATTGGTTGACAATAATTAAGGATTTTGCGTTGTAAAATCGAATATTAAACAAAATAGAGGTTTCTATCCAACGTACATATTAGTCACAAATTTAAAGCAGCTGGAAAAATAGAAAAAAGATTCAAAGTTTCGGTTTAATCTTTAAAACCATCATCAGGAGTAAAATTTTCCAAAAGTACAAATCGGCAGGAAACAACTTACTTATTACATCTTCAATAATTAAATTCAAACTACTGAATTTAATTACTGAAGATGTAACATGTAAATTGTTTCCTGTCGATTTGTATTTTGGGGAATTTTACTCCCGATGATGGTTTTAAAGATTAAACCGAAATATTGAGTCTTATTTTCTACATGCGTTTTTATTTTTACATCAGCTTTAAATTTATGAATAATGTGTACGATGGATAGAAATCTTTATTTTGTTTAAGATTGGTTGATAGATTGATTCTCCCGGCTTTTCCCTGTTACCTCAAAAACTTGTTTAGATATTGGTTCCGACAAACTGAAAATTGTAGCCAGAATTATAATATATGTCTTAACTTAACCTTTCAACTGACGTAGGCTATTTTAAAATTGTTCAAATATTTCTCGAGTTTTTGAGTATTGAAAGATTGGTTCATTGATAGATCCGTTCAATTTTTTCCTGTTTTCTGAAAAAACATTTTAAATATCGGGATGAGACAAACAGCAGAGTTTAGCCAGAATTGTCATCTATAAATCGTAATTAGGCCTTTTAATTGCAGTAAGAGTCCTTAAAATTGACCAATTAGAGTTTTTGAGTAATGAAATATTGTTTGATTGTCCTAGTTTTTTCTCATTTCTAAAAACTATTTTAGGTATTGAAATAAGACAAACAGCAGAGTGCAGTCAGAATTATCATCTACTAGGAAACCCCGCGGCTTTGCTAGCGTAATATTTGAAATATGCCAAGTGATATTTATATGTCTAATTTTTATTAAAAGGTACTAACTAATTTTTTATTTTATTAAAAGGTAATATTTTATTTTAATAAAAGGTACTTATTACTTTTAGGAATAATTCAAAAATTACTATTTAAAACACAGTTTGTTTAAACATTCTTATTACACTGCATTAGGCAGAAATGAGACTTAAATTAATAAATGATAATTTAGAAAATATTTTGAAACTTTTACGCTCAATTAATAAGCTCATTTCAGTATTCATTTGAAGTTTTGAATTTTTTTTAAACTATCTTCTTACATCTTAAAATTAACCATCATGTCAAATTCCAAGTCCTACCACCTCTCTCAACATAAAGGGCTATGTTGAAACAGGAACTGCCACCATTAATTTGCCAGCATTAATTTTGAAATCGGTTTGCTATTTCCTAATATTCCACAGAAACGTAATTTAAAAAGCTTTTAAAGCCCTTTTTTAGACCGTTTGTTGTTCCTGTGAACCCCAGGTGGTAGAATCACCGGCATAAAGTATAGCCTGTGTAGAATCAGAGACTGTTACAATTGATTCGCAACTATTACTTTTATAATCGGTTTATATTCCCTGAAAATGCATAGAATCGTAATTTAGAACTTTTTTAGAATGCTTTTCGCACCTCCCCTTCGCTTCACTCCTTGTTAATTCGAATTTATTTTCGACGTTCCTTCGAGGGCATTTATATTTTATAAGTAACTACCATGTCATATTTAAAGATTCTAGCCTTTTCAGTATCACAGAAATCGCAATTTAGAAAGTTTTTAGCTCCAGCAACCTTCTGGTGGTAGTGGAACATACATAAAATATAGCTTATGTTTGAGCAGGTTCTATCACCAAAATTTGTCATCATTATTTTTTAATCGGTTCGGTAATTTATAAGCTTCCTTAAAAATTGTAATTTATAACGCTTTTCACTCACTTCATTTTTTAAAATTTGGAATTTTCTTTCGACTGTTCTTAGAAAGCAGTTGCATCTTGTAAGTAAATACCATGCCATACTTCAAAGTGTTAGACACCTTAGTTGTGCAAAAAACGCAAATTAGAACATGTTTTGCTTTTGCAACCCTCAGACGGTAGTGACAGCAACATAAAATATAACCTATGCTATAACAGGGTCTGTCACCATTGATTTGCAACCATTACTTTTGAAATAGCTTTGCTATTTCCTTAGATTGAGTAGAAATCGCAATTTAGTACGTTTTTAAGACGCTTTTCGCGCATTTTCACCCATTTTTAAATTTCCAATTTTTTCGAAACAGTTCTTAAAGATCATTTATATCTAATAAATATGTACCTTGCCTAATTTTAAGTTGCTAACCCCTACCGATCACAAAAATTGAAGTTTAGAACGCTTTTTTGCTCCTGCAACGTCTTGGTGATAGTGATACCGACATAAAATAGCGTCTATGTTAGAGCAGGGGCTGTCAGCATAAATTTCCTACCATTACGTTTGAAATCAGATTCATTCTTTCTGAGATATTGCCGACAAATCGGCATTTAGAACGTTTTCAGAACGCTTTTCGCGCATTTTGCTCCTGCATCTCTTCTGGGGTAGTGGAAACAGATATAAAATATAGCCCATCATGCAGCAAAATCTGTCACCTTCATTTGTACACCAATACATTTGAAATCGGTTCAGTACTTCCTGAGATTGCATAGAAATCGCAATTTAGAAAGTTTTTTACAACGCTTTTTGCGCATTTTGACCCCCCTTTTAAATTTCGATTTTTTAGGAAATGTCCTTAGAGATCATTGATATCTTATAACTAACTACCATTCCAAATTTCACGGTTCTAGGCCCTTCCGTAACGCAAAAGCCGCAATTTAGAACGTTTTTCTCCTGCAACCCCTTTGGGGTAGTGTCACCGACATAAAACATCGCCTATGTTGGAGCAAGGCTTGTCACCATCATTTTGACGCCATTATTTTTTAGATCGGTTTGGTATTTCCTGAGATTGTTGTAGAAACCACCATTAGAATGTTTTTTAGAACGCTGTTCGCGCATTTTCACCACTTTTAAATTCCGAATTGTTTAAGAACTGTTCTTAGAAATCCTTTATATCTAATAAGTAGCTAATATTTCAAATTTCATATTTCTAGGCCCTTCGGTAACGCAAAAATCGCGTTTTTAGAACGTTTTTTGCTCCTGCACCCCCTTCCGGGCAGTGGCACCGACATAAAACATAGCCTATGTTGGAGCAAGGGTTGTCACCGTCATTTTGATACCCTTATTTTGACACCATTATTTTTTAAATTGGTTTGGTATTTCCTGAGATTGTGTATAAACCACCATTTAGAACGTTTTTTAGAACGATTTTCGCGCATTTTCACCCCTTTCAAATTTCGAATTGTTTAAGAACTGTTCTTAGAAATCCTTTATATCTAATAAGTAGCTAATATTCCAAATTTCCTATTTCTAGGCCCTTCAGTAACACGTAAATCGCATTTTTAGAACGTTTTTTTCTCCTGCACCCCCTTTGGGTTAGTGACACCGACATAAAACATAGCCTATCTTGGAGCAAGCGTTGTCACCATCATTTTGACGCCATTATTTTTTAGATCGGTTTGGTATTTTCTGAGATTGTGTAGAAACCACCATTAGAATGTTTTAGGTAGCTTTCATTACAAAAAGCTACCTATTGCAGCCGTTCGGAGGAAAGCGATTTCAAAAAATTTTGGTATATTATATTTTCATCGATCATGACCCCCAGACCCCGAAACCCCTCCGTTCAAAAGTTGATATATATATACCGGGTGTCCCAAAAAGGACTGACTGATTTTAAAATTCAATAACTTGCAAACGGTGACAGATATTTAAAAAATTCTTGCAGGAGGGTTATGCATAAGGTCAAAAGTTTTTTTACAGTGATTTTCAATTTTAGTTCGAATTACAAACAATAGATGGCGCTGCGATCAAGAGACGCTGAATTCAGGCTCGATTTTTGGTACTTCGCGGCCCGGATAATACATTTCCATCTCCTTTTTCAGCATGGAACAAGAGAAAGGACCAGAAATCGAGCCTGTATTTAGCGACTATTGCTTACAGCGCCATCTATTGTTTGTAGTTCGAACTAAAATCGAAAATCACTGTAATAAAACTTTTGACCTTATGCATAACCCTCCTGCAAGAATTTTTTAAATATCTGTCACCGTTTGCAAGTTATTGAATTTTAAAATCAGTCAGTCCTTTTTGGGACACCCGGTATATTTCCGTATATATATATATATATATCTGACCTTTGTCATACTGTAACTCTCGAATTTATGAACCGATTTCGATGTAATTCGGTATGTACATAGTACATACCAATGTCTCGACCAAGTTCGTTGGCCAGCTTCATCCGCCGTTTTGTTTCAAAATGGCGGCCATTTAAAATTTTCTTAAAAATTTTAAATTTGAAATGTGGTACCAAAGAATTGAAAATGGAAAAATATTTTTTTCTTATGTATTTGACCTTTATACAAAGATTCCGGAGCAGTTTTTGTTTCGTCTATATCTTAAAAAATGGCTGAGTTATAGCATTTTGAATTTCTAGCGTGGCTGACATTTTGAAACGTCCTGAAGTTTGTCACGCGATAAAAGGCGTATTTATGAACCGATTTGGATGTAACTTCGTTTGTACATAGTACATACCAATGTCTCGACCGAGTTCGTTGGCCAGCTTCATCCGCCATTTTGTTTCAAAATGGCAGCCATTTAAATTTTTAAGAAAAATTTAAATTTGAAATGTGGTACCAAAAAATTGAAAATTGAAAAAATATTTATTTTTTATGTATTTAACCTTGATACAAAGATTCGGGAGCAGTTTTTGTTTCGTCTATATCTCAAAAAATGGCTGAGTTATAGCATTTTGAATTTCTAGCGTGACTGACATTTTGAAACGTCCTGATATTTGTCACGTGATAACAGGCGTATTTATGAACCGATTTGGATGTACTTTGGTGTGTACATAGTACATACAAATATCTCGACCGAGTTCGTTGGCCAGCTTCATCCGCCAACTTGTTTCAAAATGGCGGCCATTTAAAAAAATTTTTAAAATTTAAAATTTAAAATGAGATACCAAAATATTAGAAAATGAAAAAGATTTTTTTTTGTATGTGTTTGACCTTAATGATCCCGGAACAGTTTTGTTTCGTCTATATCTAAAAAAGTGGCTGAGTTATAGCGTTTTGAATTTCTAACGTGGCTGACATTTTAAAACGACCTGATTTTTGTCACGCGATAACAAGCGTATTTATGAACCGATTTGGATGTTACTTGGTCTGTACATAGTACATACCAATGTCTCAACCGAGTTCGTTGGCCAGCTTTATTCGCCATCTTGTTTCAAAAGGGTGGCCATTTAAAAAAAATTAAAATTAAAATTTAAAATGAGGTATTAAAAAATTGGAAAATGAAAAAGATTTTTTTATGTGTTTGGCCTTGATACAAAGATTCCGGAGCAGATTTTGTTTCTGAAAATTTGTTCTTTTGTTTATATCTTAAAAAATGGTTGAATTATAGCACTTTGAATTTCTAGTATGGCTAACATTTTGAAACGATCTTGTATTTGTCACGCGATAACACACGTATTCGCCTATTTCCATGTGAGAAAGCATGTGGATAGTATACATCAACATCTCAGCCAAATATAAGTTACTTTAAATAAAAGCAGCTTGGATAAAGCTGACTAATTTCGTGAAATTCACAATCATAATGATTTAGTATTGATAAAAATTAGTATTGAATCTCCTATATTCGGTTTCCACTAAATAGAGCTTCGTGTGTTTGAATAATATAAGTTGGCTTTTTTAAAATAAAGTATTTGAAAGCTACCTCTTCCTCCCGGCACTGGCCGGAAGGACATTTTTAGAACGCTTTTCGCGCATTTTCACCCCTTTTAAATTTCGAATTGTTTAAGAACTGTTCTTAGAAATCCTTTATATCTAATAAGTGCTAATATTTCAAATTTCATATTTCTAGGCCCTTCGGTAACGCAAAAATCGCATTTTTAGAACGTTTTTTGCTCCTGCACCCCCTTTCGGGCAGTGGCACCGACATAAAACATAGTCTATGTTGGAGCAAGGTTTGTCACCGTCATTTTGATACCCTTATTTTGACACCGTTATTTTTTAAATCGGTTTGGTATTTCCTGAGATTGTGTATAAACCACCATTTAGAACGTTTTTTAGAACGATTTTCGCGCATTTTCACCCCTTTCAAATTTTGAATTGTTTAAGAACTGTTCTTAGAAATCCTTTATATCAAATAAGTAGCTAATATTTCAAATTTCATATTTCTAGGCCCTTCAGTAACACGTAAATCGAATTTTTAGAACGTTTTTTTGATCCTGCACCCCCTTTGGGTTAGTGACATCGACATAAAACATAGCCTATCTTGGAGCAAGCGTTGTCACCATCATTTTGACACCAATATTTTTTAAATCGGTTTGGTACTTCCTGAGATTGCGTAGAAACTACCATTTAGAACGTTTTTTAGAACGCTTTTTGTGCATTTTCACCCCTTTTAAATTTCGAGTTGATTAAGAACTGTTCTTAGACATAATTTATATCTTATAAGTAACTAATATTCGAAATTTCATATTTCTTGCCCCTTCAGTAACGCTAAAATTGCATTTTTAGAACGTTTTTTGCTCCTACACCCCCTTTTGGGTAGTGGCACCGACATAAAACATAGCTTATCTTGGAGCAAGCGTTGTCACCATCATTTTGACACCAATATTTTTTAAATCGGTTTGGTATTTCCTGAGATTGTGTAGAAACTACCATTTAGAACGTTTTTTAGAACGTTTTTTGTGCCTTTTCACCCCTTTTAAATTTCGAATTGTTTAAGAACTGTTCTTAGACATCATTTATATCTTATAAGTAACTAATATTCCAAATTTCATATTTCTAGGCCCTTCAGTAACGCTAAAATTGCATTTTTAGAACGTTTTTTGCTCCTGCACGCACCCCCTTTGGGGTAGTGGCACCGACATAAAACATATAGCATATCTTGGAGCAAGCTTTGTCACCATCATTTTGACACCAATATTTTTTAAATCGGTTTGGTATTTCCTGAGATTGTGTAGAAATTACCATTTAGAACGTTTTTTAGAACGCTTTTTGTGCATTTTCACCCCTTTTAAATTTCGAATTGTTTAAGAACTGTTCTTAGACATCATTTATATCTTATAAGTAACTAATATTTAAAATATCATATTTCTAGGCCCTTCAGTAACGCTAAAATCGCATTTTTAGAACGTTTTTTGCTCCTACACCCCCTTTGGGGTAGTGGCACGGACATAAGATATAGCCTATGTTCTAAGTTGGACTAACACCATCATTTTGATACCATTACTTTTGGAATCGGTTCGGTAGTTCCAGAGTTTAAGTCCTACAAATAAACAAATTTTTCCTATTTATAATAGGAGTACAGATAAATCTTAACTAGACCTTTTAATCACAGTAAGACTCCTTAAAATTGATCAGTTAGTGTTTTTGAGTAATGAAAGATCGTTTGATTGATTGATTTTTCCGGTTTTTTCCTGTTTTCTCTAAAACCACTTTAAATATCGGAATGAGACAAACAGCAGAGCTTAGCCAGAATTACCGTAATTTCCGGCGTATAATCCGCGCATCAAACAATCATATTTCGACCCAGAAATTTTTAAAAATAAAATGTAACGTTTTAAATCGCGGTAAATATTTGTCTTCAATTACTGAATAAAATTTCTGGATTCAAACAGAATTGTTTGTTCTGCGTATTATACGGCGGAAATTACGGTATCATATATAAATATAAATTGGACCTTTTAATTGAAGTAAGATTCCTTAAAATTGATTAGTTAGGGTTTTTGAGTAATGAAAGATTGTTTGATTGATTGGTTGTCCCAGTTTTTCTCTGTTTTCTCAAAAGCTATTTTAGATATTAGAATACGATAAACTGTAGATTGTAGTCAGAAACATTTTCTGTCTGCTTCTAATAAGTTTAGAGTTTGATATGCTACCGTTTCCGAGTCTTTCCGGATAAATAGACAGGCAGACAAAAATATTTTTAATCACTTAATTGTTTTGCCTGAACTGAGTTCGGGTAAGGATAGTTTGCAGGCTTCGCTACTAAAAGCTTTTGGATATCACCAATTTTTACCTGTAATCTTCGGTTTATTAATTGGCAGACATTTTTGATTATTTAAAGCAAATATTTTGGTACGTAAAAAGTGGTGTTTTGTCTCTATTTTTAGCTTATTTTGTCAAAAACATAGAGACTTAATGTGTAAAATGTTATTTTTGACTAAACATCATGTAAATAGCCGCGTGTACTTAGAATTAGATGTTTTTCTAAAAATTACCTTACAGGCACTTCAATTTTACAAATATGTATAGAGGATTTAACAGTAAGTGATTTGTTAAAAATAATATTTCTTCCCATGCTGATTGATTATGATGATGACATGCAAAGTAATGATATTATTGGTACTAGTGGAAAGTATAAACTCAAAAGATGATTATTTACCCTTCATTTTGTGCAAGAAAAAATGTACTAAAAAATTGCAAAACTATTGGTAGGATGGTAGATTTAGGTCTCAAGTGTATTTGGAAAAGGTCTTCGCCACACTGCAAGGCCGTAGCCAGGAAAATATTTCGGAGGAGCGAGTGATGAAGTCAAATTTTTTTTTTATCATCTTTTTTCTTCTTTTTTTTATTAAGTAAGTAGACGGAGCGTTAAAGGATCAATTACTAACTTATTAAAAGCTTATATCGTGAAGTGAAGTAATTCAATAATGTAATTATAAAAGAAAGTTTTTCTCTGAGCCTCCTTCATTGCAAAAAATATAGAATCTCATTTGTGCTGATGCTGCTTCGCCGTTGTGTAATGATTAGTGCATCCAGTATGTTTTATGCACACATGTTTTCAAATATTTTATTATAAAAAAATGTCATTACAGGAGCATGTATTGGAATAGTTACGTTTTGCAAACTTTAAGTTTGTGGATATTCGGAAAATGCAATTCTCACTGTTTTCTTCAAGAATTCCACTTAAACAAATTTGACAATGTGCATCAAGCTTTAAAAACATTTTATTTGAAAACAATGAAATCCCACTTAACAATGTTCCCTCCCGGAAAAACATATGGATTTTAAAGATTTTCTCGAAATTGCATTCATTTTTGTAACATGCTGGCGGAATCGAACGATAAAAGGATGCTAGGGTAGAATCCTAATTTTCGAATCTTGACTGTAATTTATTTTTGATCTTGTCCATCTTGACTAATATTTAATGGTATATAGTAAACCTGACAAAAAATTTCGGAGGGGAATCAAACCCTGATGATCCTCCTTACTGGCTTTGTCATACTGGTGGATTTAATATTCTGCTTAAATGTTACGTGTGCTCAAATGTAACGTAAACATTATGTCTGAGGTTTGATAAATTACAACAAAACTCAATTTTCGAAACCCATTATCCATCGTCACTGATTGAACATTCCTATGATATCAACGAAGCATGACAAAATATTTTCAAAATTAATCGAAATTCAGACAAGTTAAGAGGTAGAAAAGAAATATATTTATAGGTAATAAACTGCGCGTAAAATAAACAAATTAATGTGTAATTAATCAGTTTTTTTTGTTTCGAGCGTACATGAAGATTCCCAGGAATAATAACAACAACAGCAACAAAGACATAAAAGTTACAGGATATGGAATAATATAAAAATCATTATATATTACTGTTTAACCACTTACATTGTTATTCGATTTAACTCATATAAAAATGAAATATTTTATAAAAGAGAACTAGTGGAAATAGTGAACACGAGATAACAATTTACCAAAATCATTTTCCGCTAGAAAAAAATTACCGAAAAATTGCAAAACTATTGATAGGATGGTACATTTAGGTCTCAAGTGTCTTTGGAAAAGGGCATCGCCACACTGGTGGATTTAATATCCTGCTTAAATGTTACGTGTGATGAAATGTTACGCAAACATTATGTTAATTAGCCGAAACATTATGTCTGCGGTTTGATAAATTCAGTGGTGGAAAATTGGCGCAGAGGCGGAGCCTACTGACACCACTAAATTTTTATGGTATTATTCAGTTTAATAAAAACTCAGAAATTTGATCATTAGTTAAGAGGTAAAATACTACTATAATTTAGTGGTTTGAATAGGCCCCACCTCTGCGCCAATTTTCCACCACTGATAAATTACAACGAAATTCAATAAGAGGTATTCATTTAAAAGTTTAAGAGGTATTTATTTAAAAACGGAATATATTTAGAGGTCATGTAATACACGCAAAATAAACAAATCAACGTGTTCATTCAGTTTTCTTTGTTTCGAGTGTACATGAAGATACATACAGGGGCTGTACGCGTCCTGAAATTTCAAGACCAGAAAATTCTTCGGTACCAGTGTTTTCTGATAGAAAATCTCTTCTTAAATACGGCGAAATTTCGCGCATTTAACCTAGATTTATTTTTCTATAAAAAAATACTGATATTTATCCTGAAAAATTTCCTAAAGCGTACGAACCCTGTACATATGAATAATAACAAAATAAATAAATATAAGTAAAAAATGCTGAAGGACAATTGATTGAAATAAATACCTTTTTTAAAAGAAAAAAATTAAACTGCGAGTGATTTTTTTATGAGTTTATTATTATTTTTTTTAAAGTAAAAGGGATATTCAAATTAAAAACTAATTCCTGGCAAGAAAAAAAATCGATCAACGTCCTCGTGAGGATTGAATCCACATCCATTTACATCCGGTGCGGAACTGAAAAATGGCGTTTTACCAACTATGCCACAGCAAAGGTCGAAGGACACGAGCCTATCTCTGTAGCAATCAATGACATTTACATGATCACATATGTGATGACATTTATGTATCTTTATTAGAGATAGGTTTTTGCCCCCTTAGGTGTGGCAGATACAAATTTTAAATACAGTAAACATCCTTTAATCCGGCGCGTTCGGGACTTGAAGCATGCCGGATTAAGAAATTATCCAGATTGCAGTATGAATGTCGGGAAAAACGTGCAGAAATTAGAATTAAACAAAAAGTGACATTAAATCATGTTTTCTTATTTTTTAAACAGCTTGAATAGAATAAAAAAAATAATGAATAAAGTAAAGTACAACATATGTACATGACTATAAAATGAAAACCTGCACTGTAGGCTTACACAGAAGGCCTACTTGTACAAGCCATCTTAAACAAATCTCGAAAATCAGTTTATTATGTAGCAGACTTCTTCTTTTTTAGGAAGACATTTTGTATGGTGCGGAGTTTCATAATTTCCACATTGTTGAACAAACTTCTGCACTCAGAAAACTTGATAAATGTATTCAAGGCATCAGCTGCTTGATTCCAACTGATGTCTCGTCCACGTCACCTTCACCAGAGAGAATGTCTTTGGGAGGGGGAGGGGGAGTTGTGTTGATAACACTGTGAATAATGGCTTCATCTGTCAAAATTTGCTCTGTCGGCTAATCAAAATCTGCTTCAACGCATTATTTATTTCTTCTCGATTCCGTTATGGGATGCGGTTCTCTAAAGGTAAACAACCTAAAACACCTTCTAGTTCATCGTGAACTGTATCGCTTTTAGTAACTTCAACATTTTCGTTCATTACTTCAGGCCAATGTTTACGCCAGGACTTTTTCAAAGTTTTCTAATTCATTCCTCATTGTAAAGTTCCATCAGTTTATTATAAACATCAGGAGTGAATAAACAAAGAATACTATTTTTTTTTCGAAGGTCATGCCGGATCTTAGATTGCCGGATTAGAGGATGTTTACTGTACTTCTTTTATAGAATATTGTATCGTCACCAGTAATACACTACATTCCTAAATATTAGGTCAATTGTAACACTGGAAGTGTATTACAATTCGATCTCAAAATTTGAATAGAACACTCACGAGGCAACTTAAATAAAAGCATGTAAAAAAATGAAAGATATAAAAGCTACAAGAATAATATAAAAAAATATTTTATCTTAATTTTTAACCAATTACATTGCTATCCGATTTAACTCATATCAATAGAATACAGAGAAAAATTATCTTATGAAGCAGAATTTTTATTTAAGATATTATACAATAAATTGTGTGATTGATTCCTTTACAGAGTTTTTCTACACAGTCCTCAACAGTTATTGATTTCGCTTCAAGTAGTATTTTTTTAAAGAATTTAAAGAATTTTCTAGACATTCCCAATAGGAGCCTAGGTACAAGATTCAACCAATCAGAGTCCACAGAACGTTCTCGAAAACAGAATTCAACCACTCAGGGTACATAGATATTTCTCAATACATGCTTGGCGCCAAATGAAAGAATGTAACTAAATTTGGCGACATTTTTGGCGACAATTGGCGAACAAATTGACTTTCATAATCTGAAGGAATTTTCTAGAAATCAGTAATACAGCGAGAATTCATTTTTATATCGAGTTGAAAATAAATCTAATTTTAACCTAGCGTAGCTGTCTTTCCCGCTGGTATGTATGGTTTTTGTTATTCAAGGAAGTTAAAAAATAGCTAGTTACCACTTTACTAACTTTATTTTTTGAATCACTGTGAATGATTGTGACCATGACTTTGGAAAACCACGCTGATAGTAGTTTTACCACACATAAAAATGTAACCCACCATAACACACATCTCAAGTTATCCACACATAAAAATTTAAAATAAAAAAGTTTTGCAAAAATATTGATAAGATGACGGATTAGGTCTCTAATAAGGAAAAAAACTTCATCACACTGGCGTATTTAGCATCACAATGAGTAATTATGATGCAAACTCGAAATGCGTAAATAAATTGATAAATTGAGGCTTTCAGAAGACTAATCCGACTAACTCCATTTTAAGTGGCATTTTTTTTAAAAAAAAGGAACATTGAAAATTTTCTATATATTTATACAGTGATAAAAAGTTGCCTTTGATTAACAGAAAATTAATGAGTTCAGTCAAAATATCCGGAGAAAATATATTGTATAGATACAATCTTTTTATAGTTACAATAACTTCATCTGTTTATACTGAACATTTTCATTTGATGGAGTTAAGCGATTTGTGGACTGAACGGCTCAATTTTTACCCGAAAATTGCAAAAGATATTATTATATCTAATTAAGTAATGAACATTACATCGATAATATTCAAATAACTACACAATGTTTCTTACAATTTATATATTTATGTTTCTTTATGAATTGCTCGCATTCACGCACAGTATATTTTATTCAGTTTAACTGCATGATAATATTACAACTTTATAGTTTATATTTATACAATAATCAATCACTCGAGAGAAAACTTCATAAATTCATCTCGATTTATCGCAGTATATACACTGTATTTATAAATTTATGCCCAGTGAATTATTTCTCCAGAGTATTCGTGGTTTACCCTGTTCATAAAGTTTTCATTTGGTTCCACTACTGGATAATAAGTGATACGTATGCACACAGCAAATAGTTTGAATGATATTAGTTTTCCGTGGTTCATTGATTTTGACTTAGTCTCCTCGCTCAACTGAAAATGCTTTAAGACTTTCATCTTTAACTAGAAATCTGAAGGAAAAAGATTTAAAAGGGATTGTTTTGTTGACCATCTTTTTTAATGATTATTATTAATCTCATTTAAAAAAGCTCCCGAATACACACACGCACACAAATTCAGTCTGTAATAAATATCAGCTACTTGTAATTGGTTGTAGATATTTATGTAAAGTACAGCAATTTTAAAGAACAGTATTTTTCAGATTCTACATCCGCAAGTCATGGTATCTAGAAGAACATTACTAATGGTTATTTAGATAATTACATACATGAAGATTCATTAATAAAAATTATGTAGTTTAGAAAAAAAGGGAAATATTGCCAAAGCACGTAATTTTGAAGTTCTAAAGAAAGAAAAAAGAAGGTGGCTAACTAAGGTATATTCATAAAATTTTTGCATGTGGGCCGTACATCTGTTCATTATTTAAGAAGAAAAAAATAAAATACTTTAAAAGAAGTCTACAGCTTTCCATCTCCCCCTATTTAATATATTATGTCCGTAATTACATGCATCCTTCCCTAATTTATATGCCTACATAAATACATATTTCTACACATTTACCTATAGCGTATGTGCATACACCTTATAACATATGTATCTGGCAGTGTTGACAAATGTCCCGATTTTTAGGAACTCTGAGACCTGTAACCGACCGCTGCGCAGGACGACAAAACTACCGATTTTTCGTGATGCACAATTTATTTTAAATTCCTTTTAGTACCATGATTTTCGTTAATCTGCACTGAGTGGAGCTTAATACAGTAAAACCTGTAAAGACAGAAAAAAAGAAAGAAAAGAAAAGAAAAAAGGGCGCATTTCGGTTAGCCGGTATATACATGTATATAAACATATATATGTATATATAACACTAGAGACCGGATAACCGAAAAGTACCGAAAAAAGAAAAGAAATGTTATCTACTATGTACACAAAATTAATGGTTTTTGTATATTACACAGATATGGATACTCATATACAATTTACACATTAAACTGTGTATTTTAGAGTTATCTGGTAACATTTTACACACTTAAGCAGCTTAATGTGTTATCAGAAAAATACACAGGGCAATGTGTAAACACGACCTCCCTGTGATGCACAATTTCTTTTAAATTTTTTTAGTACCATTGTTTTTCGTTAATCTGCATCGGGTGGAGCTTAATGCAGTAAAACCTGTGAAGACAGAATCTATCTACACTTTAAATCATAAATTGGTAAATTTACACATTAAAACAGGTATAGTGATGACACAAAAACGATTTGTCTGTAAGTGTAAATTGCCAAATACACGCCTGGTGTGTCAATTGGCGTGTAAATTGCCAAATACACGCCTGGTGTGTCAATTTCAAAATACACGTCGTCCTGTGTATTTTGCTGATAACACATTAAGCTTCTTAAGTGTGTAAATGGTTATTAGATAACTGTAAAATACACGTTTAAAGCGTAAATTGAATATGAGTACCCATATATCTGTGTAATATACAAAAACATGATTTTTTTTTTTTTTTTTTTTTTTTGGTACAGAGTTTTATATAACCCAACATAAAAAACAAACAAAAAAAAATATATAAGGGCGTAAAACATTTTATTGATAAATAATGAACATGAACATTTTTATACATAAAATTAGATTCTTAAGTTTTAGTGAAATTCTTTACAAATGATTACATATCATACCTTAAATATTAGGTATTAAACATCTTACCAACTTCCAGCTATGTAATCGATTTTTTTTTTTACTTTTACTCAGAGAAGGGATATTTAGTTATTAAAATTATTTTAAATGCAGCTTCAGTAAATAATGAAAAGCTATTAGCAGTTTTGTATTTTTTTTATTCGTTTGCAGAAAAATCTAGGATTGATTTAATCATTTGGATTCGTAATTAACTCACAGCAAATAGTTCAGGATATTTCTAAGTAAAGTATTTTCACAGCAGCCAATTAGAAACGGGAAGTTATTCGGCATTAAACATTAATTTTGTTTATTAAAAAAAGGCATGTAACTAAACAGTGTTCCGTTTTAGAGCGCTGTATTTCGAAGATTTAATTAAGTTTTTAATTAATTTTGAGCACTCGTTCAACTTCTACTCGATACAAGAAGGGTAAGAAAAAAAAATCCATAAGAATAATTCGAAATTTTAATTATTTTAAACAAATATACTGTTCGACATGACAATATTAAACTGACAATGCACGAAACGTTTAGTTTTTAAAAAATTACATCATCAAAGTTCATTGTGCGTTTCTTCGAAGAAGAAGAATTCGCTACAATAATTAGTCAATTTTTAAGTTGAGATAAATGTTTACTTACTGCGTTGTATTCAAAGATTTAAGACTGTTATTAAACATCACACAATTTCAATTTTTACACTGTCGAATAAAGGAGAAAAATGGATGCTCAAATGTAATTTGTTTTAAAACTGTATATCTTATTTACTGAATTTTTATGTTTTTTAAAATTGTTTTCAAGCATGAATTTTTAAAAAATCCATCTTTACTGCTCGCAGCCAATTACGGAAAATTAACCTGTTTAACTCAAAACTGTATAAACAGATCAACATTTTTTTTCGGCTAATATTCTATAACGAAATTAAAATTATAATCATATAATAATATAAACCTTAATATAATCTAAAAGTCTGCTGTATGCAGGGAAATCTTTGGCGATTTTTTGATTATTTACCCCTTGCATGCAGCTAATTTCGAAATTATCGTTTTCAATAAATTTCCAAACTTTATTTAAATACGTAATTGATATTTTTTATACATAAATACTTTTGGTGTTTTTAGTATACAAACAACAACAACAACAACAACAACAACAACAAAACCAGTAGAGTTGTTTTTACCCAAGGGGGCACCCAAGTTCTGCAAACAAGGTTCTTTAACCGGGGAAACCCAGAATGGATCCTCTAGTACCTAGTACAGCGGTCACCAACCTCTGTACTAGACAGTAGACATTGACTAGACACTAGACACTGATTGTATTAGACACTAGACATTGTAGCTCACGGGCTACTAAATTCCTAATTCTTGAAACCGCGGAACAATAATAAGAATATTTGAATAATATAAATAGAGTATATTCACAATAATTACAGTCGAGCCTCGTTAACACGAACACGCTTAACGCGGATTACTTTGAACATAAACTGTTTCCGGTTGTCCCGTCAAGTTGTGTAGGCATTTACTGTGATTTTAGTCATTTTAACAAGAAAACGCTTTAATGCAAAATATTGTTTATTATGAATTGAAAAGGATCGGCCGTTGAAATATTCCCTAATCGTAGCACGAACGAAATAAGTTTTCCTAACTTTTCAATACAATTGTCCGGAGTTCGATTTTTTTTCGAATTCCAAATTTTGAAAGAATGTTATAACCATATTTAAACGCAATCGGTCTGCCAAGTCATATCTTGGTGGAAAACACTTGAAAACCCGATTTTAGCGGCTAATTCGTAGGTTTACCATTGTGTTTTCCTGCACCCAAAGGTATGAAAAAAGGGAGGACTGGGAACAGGAAAACACAATGGTAAACTTACGAGTCAACCACTAAAATCGGGTTTTCCGGTGTTTTCCACCAAGAGTGGTCACCAACCTTTTGAAGCTCACGGGCTACTAAATTTTTGAAACCGCGGAACAATAATAAGAATTTGTGAATATTCTTATTATAAGAATAATTCTATTGTAAGAATTATATTGAGGGGCGAAAAAAAAGTACGTTATGCTAATTAAAGTTGTTTTCACAGAGCCGCAGCTCTGTGAAAACAACTTTAATTAGCATAACGTACTTATTAGATGTAAATTTCCAACTGGGCGAAAAATGTCCGGACCAGGATTCGAACCCGGGACCTCCCTGGCTGAAGCCGCCAGTGCTCTGCCATCTGAGCTATCCCGGACGATTCTGGTCGAAATAGCTCAGATAGCGTCCGGGATAGCTCAGATGGCAGAGCACTGGCGGCTTCAGCCAGGGAGGTCCCGGGTTCGAATCCTGGTCCGGACATTTTTCGCCCAGTTGGAAATTTACATCTAATATGATATGTTTACCAATTAGAATAATTGTGTTAATATTAATCTAGCATAACGTACTTTTCTACTACAACATTCTACTTAACGTAGCGTACGTAAACATGTTTACGTACGCTAATTAAACTATGATATTACTGTGGCGGTGACATAGATTCTAATCCGCAAAAATAAATCAAGTTGGCTGTCCAAAGCTTTGATAGATTTTTTCGGATTTCAGACCGATTTGGACTTGGACTTGGCAGACCAATTGCGTTTTAATATGCGAATTGAGATTTAACTAATCCTAGAATTTCATTCGGGAACTCAATGAGGTGATTGCCTGTGCTGCAGCTTCCGGTCTATTAGTTTTGGAAGGGAAATGTCTTTAGTCTTGATAGCCGTAGACTAGCGATTATAAAATTGCCAAGCAGTTGCTCTTTCTACGCCGCTCAAAAGATAAAATTCTATTGTAATAATTATATTGAGGGGCGAAAAAAAAGTACGTAATGCTAAATAAAATTGTTTTCACAGAGCTGTTTACGTACGCTAATTAAACTGTGATATTGCTGTGGCGGTGACATAGATTCTAATCCGCAAAAATAAATCAAGTTGGCTGTCCGAAGCTTTGATGGATTTCTTCGGATGTAACAATACCGGCCAGTTCTCCTTGAAAAGAATTCCATAGAGAAATATTCGTCTTGTAGGTCTATATTCTGGACGGAACGATTTTAGGAACCAAAATCAACACCAGCAACACACTAGATTTTGAAGATAGTATGTATGTTTGTTTTTGTTGCATGAAATATATAATATTTTAAAAGTATGGATAACGCGAACTACTTTTAACACGACCAAAAAAAAATTTCCGCACGAGTGTTCGCGTTAACTAGGCTCGACTGTGTAACCTAGTTTTCAATTTATTAATATAAAATGCACCTAATCGATGTAGCAATTATAAATAAGGGGTTTCAAACTGTGGCCCACGGAATATATTTTTTAATAATTATCTTTAACTTATTTAATCGCAGAATGAGCTTATCTAATCTTCAAAAAATATTTAAAGGTTGTTTAATTAAAATAAAATCAAATTAATTTAATTATTACAAAATATTGAAGCTTTTGGGTATAGCACATTTTTAATGTGAAAAATACATTATTGTTTGAAAAAAGTTCCTATGTTTTTGTTTATAGCATCAACGACGTTGCTGGAACATGGAGGCCGTTTTTATATCAAGCCAAGGCCGATACCGAGCTTTAATTGTTGTGACTCAAAATATTTGCTCCGCACAAATAGTTGTTACACTGGAATCCAAATTCTCATTGATTTTTCTGTCAGTAATAAATATACACATTTTAGGTACAGCAAAAAATAAAAATTGCATTTTTTGAAGATAAATAACAAATAATAGGTATTAAATAACTATCAGTGCCTGCTGTAATTAATTTTTTTAAAACTAAACACCTACATATTCATAAATATAAGAATTTTTTAGAGTAGTATCATGTTTTATTATTTCTAATTTTATTATTGATACAGTTCAAATAAAAAGAAACGAAAAAATCCTAGTAACGTCCAGATTCTTCTGCGAACCATCTAAATTATTTAACGAACGACCGGTTGACAAACTCTGGCTGGTATATATATATCTATGTGTTTAAAACTCAAGGCTGTATTTTTAATCATCTGCCCTGATTTTTCTAATGAACCACTTTTGCTAATTATTTGTATAAATGAAAGCTGTTTATTTGTAGGTATGTGCTCACGCAAGCTATTTCTTAAAAATATTTCCATTTTTGTATTTTAATTTAAATTTTGTGTTTTTTTTTTTTGCGAAATTTCTTCGCAGTGGTGGCTATTGGATTACTTCCATTGTTACAGAGAAAAGTATGCCTATAACTGGGTCTGTAGTTTAAGTCTATAACTCTCTCTGTAGTCTAAGTCTTTGTCTCTCTATATAGTCTCTATAACTGTCTCTAACTAAGCATATAGACTGAACGTAAAGCTGAGGCCAGCTCGAAAGCCCCTCACAGCTACTTACTCAGTTGAGCTATTGTTTATTACACATATACTTAATTAAGGATTCTGATCTGGTCTATTAATTAAACTGTCTTTAGGATAGCTGCATTAAATTTCTTTTTAAGTTGCAAATAAATAAACAAAATTAGTAACAACTATACAAAACTGGTAGACAAAATAATTACATAATTATTTTTTAAAGGGAAAAATAATCGTATATGCTGAAAATAATAATCATACAATTTCAAGCATATTCTATTGCAACCTAACTTTTAATCAATGCCATTTAAGTTGATATAAAACGATTACATTTAAAGAATGATATATACAGCAAATGAAAATTTCTGAGAAAGTAAAACTCGAGTAATTAAAACCTATGAAAGTACTCACTGCTTAATAGTTGTAAATGGGGATTTTCTTACCTATAAAGGAAAAAAAACATGATTCAAAATAAGATAATTTTAAATATAAATTTTATAATAATGTATAGAAAAAGAAAAAAAAAAGACATTCCATGCTCATATCCCACTTATAATTTCAGTCTTTTGTTATCTAAGGATGTAAAATTTTAACCCCTTGAGGAGCGGTTGGATATATTTTATCCCACCTACGATTAATGAAGATAAGATTTGCACCGAAAAAATTTTATGAAATTTTACTTTTTTATCTTTGGTGGAAAAAAGTCGGAAAATAGCATTTCCTTATTTTGAATTTCTTTTTTCTAAATTTCCGGAGGAATTCAGCATTACACATACGCAATTGCTTGCCTCTCAAGGGGTTAAAGAATACTGAAATAAAATGAAAATCTGTCTTGACAGATTTCAGCTTAGTTCTAAAGTGCGGTATCTTATGGTTAATCTTTCGTTATTTGGTCTATAGTTACTTGGAGTATTTGAAAAAAATGTGATTTGGCGTGCAAGTTTTTTCTTTTCCTTTTTTTAAATATTTACTAAGTATTTATCGTTGAATTAGATTTAAAAAGAATCATACATGATAATTAGTTAAAGGATAAAAAAAAAAAAACATACATTTATACAGCACAAAAATTTTATTGACAGGCATCCAAAAATCGAAATTAATACAGAAAAATATAAAACATTTGAAATAAAATAACAGAATGGAAGTAATAATAAGACGGATTTAATATTAACGGGCGAAAATGGAAAAATAAATTATAATCAACGTTTAGAAGCTGATAATTTCAGAGAAAATACATTATATCTCTTTTAACACTTAATAACATTGTTAACGGATTTTGCAAAAAGGAATAATAAAGATATTTCTTTGAATTTATTACGTTATCAAATAATCATTTTATTTCTCCCCAAGTATTATTTTTTACTAAAAACTGATTATTTATACATTTTTATTATTATTTCGACAGCAACAAAAAAGAATAGGTAAATAAGGAAGGCAAAATTGTAATAGAAAGAACACATCATTTATCTGTGGTTTTCCGATGCAAAAAGAATGGAATATCGGAAAAGTTTCATTAACACGAATCGAAGCAACAAACTAACATAAAATATTGAAAGCATCCGAACTAAAATGAAATAGAAACAAGAACGAAAAATCATGTGTCAAGCGCAGATTATGGAACACTTTCCAACACATTCAGAAAGCTGTCACGTAACTTCACCGTTAAATAAGATAAAAGTAGAGTAACTGTAAATAAACAGTTTAGAAAACGTGTAACACATTTTAAACTTTAAATTACACTATGTGCAAATTACTTAAAAGAGGAAAAATATATAAAAAAGGTGTTAAATTACTTTAACATCCTTAGTACTTTCAACTATACACATAGACTTCATCAGAGAATACAAATATATATATATATATATATATTATATACATATATGCCCTTAAAGAATTACCATGATTTAATTATCCGTGAATCAATAGAAAATATTACTAAAGAAAATACTGTTTGTAATGACGTTTTATCCTGCAACATACCCAGAATTTCGCTCAGTTTGCTTAAAGAATCATAAAATACGTAATATTCCACTTCCCTCTATATCCATATTTTTATTTTCCCAATGTTTTCGGGATCTAAAAATTTACTTTCACTTTCACTCCTTTCGACACCAACTACGTGAAATTTGAAAATAAGACGCTTGTATTTTTGTATTCTCTGATGAAGACTATGTGTATAGTTGAAAGTACTAAGGATATTAAAGTAATTTAACACCTTTTTATATATTTTTCATCTTTTAAGTAATTTGCACATAGTGTAATTTTAAGTTTAACTTTTTTAAAGGTGAATTTAACACATTTTAAAATCCCGCTTCACAAATTATCGTCCGTAGTTAAAAAAAAATAATAGAATTATTTTGTGCAGTCCTGTATGTGATCTATAGAGTTTTACATATATAGGGTTAGTCTAAAGGATTAATCAAGTTTCAAAAGATTGTTTGTTTACAAGTGAGGACGTGAGTTTCAAAACTCGTCTTATCCAGAAAATCAAATTTTGGGAAATCGCGAAAAACCTCTGATTGCGCCCATTGGTTTTCATTGTAAACCAAGATTTAACAATGCCAGAAATACACGATAAAATTAGTATTTTTGCTGATTGTAGTGTTTTTTCGATGCAGGTTCACCAATAGAATAGATTGATAGAGAAAACTCGATTTTTTAAAATTTTGGATAAGGCAAGTTTTGAAACACACGTCCTCAAGTACTATAAGACGTATAAAGTCGGGTGATACATTAAAAGGTACACACAGTCAGCAAATTTCTGGTACGTGCTAAAAATGTTCAATGTGTGCGCCCTTAGTCATCCGGCACACACCCCAACTGCAACCCAGTTCCGTCCATACGCTCAATAGCATGTTTCTGTCAATGTCCGCCACAGCAGCAGTGATGCGTTCCTGCACGCATGGCAGGAGGCAGGCTTTTAAACTTGGTGAATGTATGTATCTTATCTTGTTATTGTATCACCCGTCTTTTTAGGTCGTCACAGTGTTTTGAAACCCAATGAATCATTTAGGCTAAACCAGTATAATTAAAAATCATAAGTTCGACGCAGCAACGGTCGTGCGGTAGCTTTAGAGTTCCGAGTCATCCCTTTTCGCTTCTCGGTGTCTTTAATTTATATAATTTCCTTTTTAATTTGTCCGGTTTTAATTTTTAATTTTTTCTTCAACCTGGCTTCATCTAGAGCAGTGTTTCTCAACCTGTGTGCCATGAGAGATTATCAAATATGCCGCGAGGGTTTTTGACAAATAATTAAAACTGCATGGTGGCGTATCAAGAATACGACATTTTCTATTTACTACCTTCCTTGTTCACTCCTTTACCCGTATTAGCATTTCCAGCGCACCACTCCTCCCTTGTCTCTCCAAGGTCCATCCGAAAATGTCGTCACATCAACATCAAGCCTGAAGTCATTTAAATAAAAATTAACACTGTGGACATCTGTAATAAAGGAAATTTTGACTGCTTTCCAAGTGTAAATGAATCTCAGTCGAAAAGAAAAATTGGACGAAATTATAAGTACCATTGACGAACTTAAAACTTACTTTCCTTCGTTTTCAGTTGACGAATATGAATAGTTAATGAACCCTTTTTTAATTTGCAAGACGCCAAATTTGACAACAAGAGAAAAAAAACAGCTCATTGATTCGTTAGTTTTACCGTTCAACATTATTTGGGGAAAATTTGGATGAGTGTTTGGCTTTCTGTCAAAAATTTGTACCCCGTAACTAGCTTGAAAGCTTTTGCCTTTTGCTTCTTCATGGTTCTGTGAATTTGGATTTTCAGCATTCACAGAAATAAAGTCCAATTTTTGGAACCCTGTTTTGAATTAGTTTGTTCAAGAAAACAGACTCAGCCTTCTCATTGAAAAAATATTGTAAATAAATATATATATTTTTTATAGTATCATACAACTTTTACATTTTTTTAAATTCAGGTGTGTGGCAAATAATTCGAGATATTTTTCGTGTGCTGTCAACCAAAAAAGGTTGAGAAATACTGCTCTAAAGTCTCTTATACTCGGGATGTGGGAAATAGATTCATGACGAAGAACAATTTACATATTTAAAAATCATAATCTCGACGCAGCAGCGGTCTTTCGGTAGCTTCAGAGCCCCGAGACGTGCTAAAATTGCAAGCTAAAATTTAGTTGTTAGAAGATGCATAACAAAGTTGAAAATCCACTTTTAGAAACTTTCATCAATAGATTGAAATGCACTCGAGTTTTTTTGTACAGTACTGTAAATTATCCACAGACATTTATACGCACCGTACTATAGTAAACTATTTATTCAGGTAAAAGAACGTATGACATAACAAAAAACGTACTTCTATCAATTACCAACCATAAACAGCAATGTACCCAGTTATTTGCATAGTCCTAAATATGAATTTATTTATCTTCTACAAACTTTTCTTAGTTCAGCAGGAAAATGCATACACTTACAGAAATTATCGTTCATACATAGTACTCTAAATGAATTCTTTTATGTTTTCCTGTAACTGGAAGATAAATGATATGCATACCATATTATACAGTTAACATCTTATAGTACACCTCAGTAATGCATATCCATTTTACTATGTTTGAAATATCGTAACACCATTAAAATACGCTGCAAACGATTTCCTTCCACAGGCCATTATGTAACGGAATTTTTGTGCGTGACCCTGTAAATAAATTATAAATGCTTTGCACTCCAATTTTTATCGAAAAAATAGTGCACTCCAGAAATCCATAACAATTTTATTATGTCTGAAACTGTACGACTTCATCAAAATGCATTCAAAATTATCTTACCCCAATGATCTTAACGTAAATGGATACTTTTGAGTGTCTCTGTTAAATAACTATAAATACTACACTCTTCACTTTCCACAGAAACCATACTATAGTAAACTCAAACATATATCACATGTATGGTAATACGAGTATATATTCATATTAGTTAGAGCACCGGTAGATGGAAAGGAAGAAAAACTGAAGCCATGAACATTTTTCAACAATTGTGAACAGAGTTTAAGAAAAAGAAAACGAATGAAAATGTAAAACAAAATAAGTTTCGATTTAAAATAAAATAAGTTTCTACATGTAAAACAAAATAAGATTAAATCAACATCCAGAAATAGATGTTGTGATGAATTCACATTTGTGGTATTTGTGGTAGATCTCTATTTCAGATGTTAAAGGAATCCATCACGAAATTAGTGTTTTGAAATAGCGGTAGCAAATGTAGAACACCGCGAGCCCTGCCCCAAAATTTTTTGTGTTACGTTGAACCAACCTTTGGTGCTATAGAAGCTGCAACCATAAGATGGAGAAATCTCCCCACGACATTTAGTGCAGGGTTGCCAGATTTGACCAGTATTTACTTCTGAAATTTTACATTCACACCAGAAATACTGTATAGTATTATTTTCTTTATTTAATGACAGACGTTTCGTGCATACCTAAAGTAAAAATTCTTCTTTCAAAAATTCTGACGTGAATTCGAAGTTTTTAAGTTAAAAGTAGAGGCCAAATTGTCAACAAAGATCTGGTGCTCCGTTTGAATAGACCATAAGATCTAAATGTTGGAACAAGATTTTACCATCTTATGGTTTCTGCTACCGCAGTATGAAAAGTTGGTTCAACTTACCACAAAAGTTTCAACAACGTAGCCGTAAGATATACAAATTTAATTTACAGAAATATAAATATTCAAATGAATAAAAAATTTAAGACTGACTTCCAAGCTAACAAAAGATATTGAAAGCCTCGAAACTAAAGAGAAACAAAAAGATAGAAGATTAGCGAAAGAAAATGTAATTTCAATACGTATTTATAGAAAATTTAAATATACATCGAGAAGCTCATACCGTGATGAATTCAATACATAAAAACACCTATTATATGACATAAAATTTTTATTAACAGGAATCTAAACGTCCAAACGAACATAGAAATAACTAAACTGAAGTAAATAAAATTTACGAAACAAAAGCTAGATTTCGATTCACATGCGAAATCAATTAAAATCAACGCTGAGAAACTGATCTCTTGAAAAATGCAGATATAAATTAATACATTGCACCTCTTTTAAAGCTTATTAAATAGTTTTTTTTTTTTACTATATATAATTGAAATTAATTTTTCAATTAATTATCAGTAGTGAAATTACCCTCGAAATTATAAAAATATTTAATATGTGATTTATCACTTGCTAATTAAGTGTAGAACCAACAGAGTGAAAAATGTCCAAGCCGGGAATCGAGCCCGGAATGCTTGGAATAGCGCTCCAAGTGCTCTACCTTTAAGCTACGAGGACGATACCCAGCTTAGCATCTCTCACTCACATATGTTGGTAAGGCTGCAACGGCAGCACAAGATGAAAATAGTCTTCATAAAAACACAATCCTGTGGCGAAACATGAGACCTAAATAAACCCAGCATCGGTGAACACATATATAATTTTAATTAATTTTTCAATTAATTTTCAGCGGTGAAACCTGCTTATGAAGACTATTTTCATCTTGTGCTGCAGTTGCAGCCTAACCAACATAAGTGAGTGAGAGATGCTAAGCTGGGTATCGTCCTCGTAGCTTAAATGATAGAGCACTTGGAGCGCTATTCCAAGGGTTCGGGTTCTCTTCCCGGCTTGGACATTTTTCACATCGTTGGTTCTACGCTTAGTTAGTAATGTGATAAATCACATATTAAATATTCAAGTTTTCACTATTTAAAAACAATAATTTTGTGATAGGTTTCTAAAACATATGCAATAGAAATCTAAATCCACCACAAATATTGTTTTAAAATATGGTAGAAATGTAGAACGCCGCGAACTTGCACACATTATACAGTATACAAATTTTATTTAGAGAAATATGAACATGCAAATGAACAAAAAATTCAATACTTCCAAACTGAAATAAAATGTTCAAAGCTTCGAAACTAAAGTGAAATATAACAAAAGAAGCTAATGATATTCTAATTCGATTAGCGAATGAAAATGTAATTTCTATACGTATCCATGCTAAATTTAAAAAAAAAAAGCAATTTAACAAATTACAACGACCATTTGGAAAAGGATTTTTTCAAAGACTAAAATTTAAGACATAAAAAATCGCACGGAGTTGATCATACATTACGTACGCCATGAATTAAGCATTAATAGTGTTATTACACGTAAAAATTCCAAACGACAGAAATCGCCTACAACTCGTCGTATTATCCATCTGAAACTTATGTATTATCCAAGCATTTCAATGGCTTTTCGGGAAAAGGCTTTTCCATCGTCAGATTTCCAAGAAATCTGACAACCAATTTTAAATGAAATTTCATTCTTAAACTTCTAAACATCACACAATATTACTTTTTACACCGTCGTATAGAGAAAAAAATGTAATTTTAAATGCAATTTGTTTGAAAGCTGTATCTCAATTTGTTTCTGAGTTATTAATTTTTTTTTTGTAGTTTTTATTACTTTTTTGTCATAGTGGCAACAGAAGGTATCCATCTCTGTTGAAAGTAAAGGGAAATACAGATTACTGTATAGACCAATCAGAAAACGAATAAAATGCTGATTAAACCAATAAAAACCTTCAGATATGCTTTTGATTTCCTACCCTGACGAGAACAATAACCATTTTTCCAAATGGTTAATAAACATCGAGAAACATCGAGATGAATTCGATACGTAAACACACCCATTGTATGACAAAGGTAACCTATAACTAAACCTAAAGGTAAATAAGATTTACGAAACAAAAGCAAAATTTCGATTCACATATGAAATCAATTAAAACCAAATTGAGGAACTGATGTCTTGAAAAATACAGCCCACAAACCAATATACAGGGTGTTTATAAAATCCCGGACCCATTTTGATGTTTAGTAACTTATAAAATAATAAAGATAGATTAAAATTAATAACATAAATGGTTAGATAGACTCAAAAAGCTTCATGACCCTTCTTGAACTTCCACGTGTGCCCCCTTCGTCGCACGGAGAATATCAAGTCGATAGTTAATTTCACGCCAGGTAGCGGCAAGCATGTCGGCATCCACAGAGGCTGTTGCGGTTGTAATTCTGGCTTTTAAGTCATCAATGTTCGACACTCTGCTCCTGTAAACATTGTCCTTTACAAATCCCCAAAGGAAAAAGTCCAGCGGCATTATATCAGGTGATCTGGATGGCCAAGGAATTGGACCTCCTCGCCCAATCGATCTTCCTGGAAAATGGTCATTCAAAGAAGTACGGACGATGGTACCCCAATGAGGTGGTGCACCATCTTGTTGCAAAATGACATGTGACTGAAGCTCTTCTAGTTGTGGAAATACGAAGTTTTCCAACATGTCTAATTGATGACTGATGAGACCGTCTCTTCTGTAAAAAAGAAAGGTCCAACCGCAATAGCCTCTGTGGATGCTGACATGCTTGCCGCTACCTGGCGTGAAATTTACTATCGACTTGATATTCTCCGTGCGACGAAGGGGGCACACGTGGAAGTTCATTGACAAGGGTCATGAAACTTTTTGAGTCTATCTAACCATTTATGTTATTAATTTTAATCTATCTTTATTATTTTATGAGTTATTAAACATCAAAATGGGTCCGGGACTTTATAAACACCCTGTATTATACCTCTTTTAAAACTTATTAAATAGTTCTCACTATTTAAAAACAATAATTTTGTGATAGGTTTCTTTAATATAGAAATCTGAATCTAACTCAAATATTATTTTGAAATAGTGGTAGAAATGTAGAACGACTCGAGCCCTGCACACATTATACAATATACAAATTTCATTTACATGATTATATTATTTATATCATTACATGAACATTCAAATGAACAAAAAAATCAATAATACTTCCAAATTAAAATAAAATGTTTAAAGCCGCGAAACTAAAGTGAAATTGAACGAAAGAAGATTAAAGAATGAGTGCTATTGTGTTATTTATGACGGCCAATTATCAGCACGAGGGATATACGCCCAAAGGGGGGGGGTGACCTCTGTGGGGGGGGGGTCTTTCTAAGGGAGCCTAAGCCGTATCTACGCAAGGAAATCCAGGGTCCGAAGAAAATCACGGAAAACTTCGAACAATTAGGCCGACGCACAGTGTGGTATTTCGCTGAAAAAGCTGGCCAAAAGTCAAAATTTCAAATTTCGTATATAGCTTATCATTTTCTGGTTGGTATAAGAGCACTATCCTGTCCATATGATAAAGGGTTCATTTCGATCTGTAGACTCTTCAGGTGTCTGGTATTTTACTTGGAATTCATGGTTTGTGCATTTCTCTTTTTATGCTTCTGATCTATGCATCTTTTTATCGAACGTCTAAAAAACTATTCTTAGTAGAATTTCAGAAACTTTTTACGGTTTCTAAAGACGAAGATGTATACTTCCTTTTACATAAATATTTTTGTAAATATAATGCATCTTCATTATGATGTTCACGTTTGAAACCACAATTTTTTAAAATTAAATATTTTAGATAAAATTATAATTTTAATAGGGAGTTAAACTGAGTTCAGTAAGAACTCGTGTGTTTTCATATAGTATATGTCGGCTAATTAAAAGATATGAAATAAAATCTACCCCCATTTGACCCCCATTTTTTTAATAAGTAAAGCAAAATTTCAAAAAAAGTTTTTGAAAAACAATTTTTTTACTTTATTAAAATTTTAAATTTATTAATTGTTTACATTTAATATATGCTGTAGTGTTTTACTCCATACTGGTGACCATTTGGTGTGCAGAGGACAAATCTGAAAATTGAAGAGAAAAAATCCCTTTTTTTAACCCTTTGAGCTCTGGTGGTTGAATTTTTTCCCACTTAATTTTAATCCCCAAATGTCACAATAACACCAGAATATTCGACAAAATTTATTTAAAAAGAGTTTAATGCATTTTTTCGTCTATATTTTAAATCGAATTTTTTGATATCAAAATACTGGTGCCAATGTAACATTTGGGAATTTTGAAGAAATTCACACACCAGAGCTCAAAGAGTTAAGTAGTTAGACGTGCCTTCTTTTTATTTTAAGCAAGATGTTTTTTGATCCTACAGTGATAACGGGCACTAAATGATTCTTTGTAAATAATGTCACATTTTGGTTTTGTACCAAGTGTTTGTAATATGTGAATTATCTGTTATCATTTTGGATAATATATTTTAGATTAGCCATAAAGAAGGGCGTTCTTTACTCACTAACGAGGTAAGAGAGTTTTATATTATTAAGAAGAAATGTACTAATACATTTATTTTTTGAATTCAATATACGAAAATCAATACAAATATCAAGAAAATATATGTGTGATGTAATCAAAGTAGTGTGACACAGAAAAATAAACAAGAAGATGAAGTTTCTAGAAAAGAAACTTATCGAAATTACGAAATGTCCAGAAAATTAAATACATTTGCTCCGTTACAAAGTAAAATCTTTCAAACATACTTATAAACAGAAATGAGTTTCTTCGCGATTCACTGAACAATGTTTTCAAGAAAACAACGAGGAATGACTGAAACAAATGCTTTATTTTCCTACAAAGACAATAGAGAAACTCAGTCGCCCAGCTAAAGAATTTAAAGATTGTAGTGGCAGAAGTAAGAGGCGTAAAACAGAACAATTAAGATCTGAAATAAGCAACGGACAATTGACACTCAAAGGAGCGAAAGAGCTGCAGGATATGCAGTTGCAGGTGTCTCAAAAATTATTAAAGACGTTACAGCCAGCCCAACTAGGGAAAAAAAATATTGAACAATTTTGAATTCTTCGGTTTAGACAACAAAACTAAGTACATTGACGTTATCACCGACTGAGGCTTTGACCGTGTTTGTTGCAGCAGGTCACCACTTACAATCAATATAATATAATCCGAACTTCTAATAAATATATATGTCCTTGCTATTCACTTCTATAGCGAGCTAAAGAGAGCTACTTGTTATATTCAAAAGATACTACATTACTGACAACATGGCGGAAGTAAAACATCAAAATCTTTTAGATCACACTACTTAGAGACTGTGTAAATACATAGAAGATGTTTTCACAACAGCAAGAGAAGCAGAATTGAAAAATTTAGAATACTACTGCAAATGGGGTTTGTGACGGCTCCCAGCAACAAATGTTCAAAGAAGAGTTTGAAAACTCCTCAAATATCTTCCAAAGCTCTTTAGTTCATTTGAGATTAATAAGTAACATAAATGGATTTGAAAAAGTATGGTGGCAGAACCTTATACTTTCATCTCCACGTTTTTGCCGTTTTATACGAACAAGATTCATTCATACAGATAATGACATAATCCAAGAGGAAGTAAAATACATTGAAGAGCAGGCACGAACTTTAATAAACACAAAGATACTCACAGCTTATGGCTTACTGCACGTTCAGTACAGATTAATGCTGACTATTGTCGATGCTAAAGTTTACAATGCTATTTACAGCACCAATTCCACGATGCGATGTAATACTTGCAAACAATCATCCAAAGATTTTAATAAGTTAAAAATAATTAAAGATATTGACCATGATTCTTTAAAATTCTGTCTCTCAATACTCCAGTCTAGGATCAGATTTTTCGAGTCAATTCTACATCTTGCTTAGAAGTTTCCAATACAAAAAATGGCAAATGAGAAGTGATAATGATAGATTTTCAATAAAAGAAAAATCAATGCAAGACAAGTTTTAAATTGAGATGCGATTACCGGTAGGCATTGCAAAAGCCCGTTTCGGAAACATCAATAACGGAAACATTCCAAGAAAGTTTTTCTCAGACCCAGAAACATCAGCTTAAATTACAGGAATTGACATAAAATTAATGCACTACCTAAAAACTATTCTAGAAGTGTTATCTAATGGTTCTAAAATAAATACTAAAAAATTTTAAGAATTCGCGAATGATACCTCTAACCATTATCTAAATTTTTATGGTTGGCGACCAATGTCAACCACATTACACAAAATCTTGAATCATGGAGCTACTATTATACAACATGCATTGCATCCAATCGGGCAGCTATCAAAGGAAGCGGCTGAAACTCGCAACACGCATTTTCGTTTATATAGGCAAAACTTTTCAAGAAAAGCCTCGCTCATAGACTGGAATCATGAGTGCTTAATCGCTTACTTTTATGTTCTGATTCTTGTTTAAGTTTTAGTATGCGAAAAAAACTCCGCAAAACATAAAAATTTCTCTGCAGAGGCATTACAGTTTTTATTGCCAGAATCTAGTTTTCGAGTGATTCTGAAGTGGATGATGTGGACGACTATGATCAAAAGAATGATGGCCAGTAGGACATTAATTTATTACACATATTTGCATAAAGTGTACGAAAAGTGAGTTGTTTCTACCATATTAAAATATTTTTCGGTTTCTTAAGACATTTTATCTGCTATAGAACGCACAAAAGATTTTAAATAATTTTGGCCAGGTTTTTCAGCAAAATACCACACTGTGCGACGGGTGCGATTGGGTTCGAATCCAGCACCTCCCGTCTACTAGCTTAGAGCAGAATCTCTCGGCCACTGGTGGGACTAATTAGCGAATGAAAATGAATGAAATACGTGTTCAATACGTTTCTTTACTAAATTTAAATAAACACCGAGAAACTCATATCGCGATGAAGTCAATACACAAACACATCCATTACAGGAATCTAAACGTCCAAACTAAAATAGAAATAAATACAAAATATCTTCTAAACTAAAGGTAAATAAGATTTCCGAAACAAAAGCAAAATTTCGATTCACATAAAAAATCAATTAAAATCAAATTGAGAAACTGATGTCTTGAAAAATGCAGCCCATAAACAAATATATTATACCTCTTTTAAAACTTATTAAATAGTTTTGTTAACTGATTTTGAATCAAAGAAAAGGGAATAATAAAGACATTTCTTTGTATTTATTACATTATCAGCTAATCATTTTATTTCTCTCCAGGTATTATTTTTTAATTAAAACTGATGAGTTCCATATTTTTATCATTATTTCAACTGCAACAAAAAAAGAATTAGATAAATATAGAAGAAAAAAAATATCGCAATAGAAAGAACAGAAATCATTTAATTGTGGTTTTCCGATGCAAAAAGAATGAAATGGCGGAAAAATATCATTAACAAGATTATTTCAGAGCCCAATCAATAGATAAAAGAAATCTAATTTCGAAGATGAATTAAGGAAAAAAAGAGAATTTCTCCTAATACCTTATTTTTATTTATTTAGCTTTTATTTCTCTAATTTATCAAAACATCATATAATTTTTTGCTTCATTTAAGTGAAAATGAAAATTATTTGTTACTTGCTTTTAAAACGAGATTTTTTTAAAAATATTTACTAAAGTAAAAAAAAAAATAAATAAATAAAGAATAGAAAAAGGCTTTAATCAAAACAATTTAAAAAATTATTTTAATGCATGTGTATTTTAAATTTATAGTGTTTAAACTATCTATTTTAATTCATAATATTGATCTTAAAATTTCTCTAAAGCTTTTAAATAAAAAAAAAAAAGGTTTATTTTTGTTTGTACAATTTTTTTTATATACCGTTTTCTATTAATCTTACCTGGTAATTCAACTAAAATATTTTACATTTTTAAATTGATTCTTTTTAAATTAATTAATTATTAATTATTCCGTTTTGCTGATAATGGGCTTTATGAGTATTAAGTGAAAGTTTTCAACTTAATTAGAAGTAAATTTAACTTTCTTGAATGAACTATAATTAATTCAATTTTTTATATTATCACTTCTATTGGGAAAGTTGTGTTTTAATTATAAAATTTACTTTTTTTGAGCTTAAGATAAGAATAAATTTGCGATTAGCTTAAGCTCTTCTCTCTTTACATTTTTTAAAAAAAGTTATGAAACCTGATAAGTTCTAAGACTCAGACTTATCATATGTTAAAATGGTTTTCTTATTTTTAATTATAAATTAATCCGTCAATACATAAGACAATGGAAGTTTGCGGACGCATCAGTTTTGTTCCGTACACTTTTTAGTCTCAAAACTTTTTGTTTCTTTTTCTCCTGGTGTTTATTTAATTCTTTTTAAGTCATTTAATAAAGTAATGCTTGGCTTTCCTTTAAAAAATAATAATCTAATAATACAAATAAACTATTTTTTGTGTTATATTAAATGGTTCTTTTAATTCATTAGTTCTAAAAATAATAGGTGTTATATTTAATTTAAATCATATTAAAACACAAAGTATTGTACTAAGGTATACAGTCGGGGTGGAAAAAAAAAAGTAAACACCCCCTACTAACTCCTCAACAAATTATCGTAGACGAAAGTTACTGGTACCAAACGATTGGAAATAAAGTCTACTTTTAAATGATGTATATAAAATTTGCTTAGGGGGGCATCTACATATTAAAACGAATCCAAACTTCATTTTTTTTCAATGGCAATACCCAATTTTAACGAAATATTTCAAATCTTCGGTTCAAACTATGCCTAGACACCAAATTTCAAGTCATTTGAATGATAAGTTTTTGAATTATAAACATTCAAAATTTAGTGCTTCTAATGTTAAATTACATGCTCCTAATGAGCTAATTTTTTTTGTAGCAATAATACTAATATACCCAAACATAAATACGCTGAATTTGCAATTTTTATAATTTTATGATATGAATTATGAAATTAATATTCGAAAAAATTATGAATTGCAACCTACAATTTTTTTGATGGATTTAGATTTATTAAGTCCTGTTTTATGGAAATCCGAAATTTCACGTTTTTCTACCAAGTAGTTTTCAAATTATGCTTAAAAACGGTAAAATGATGGTTTAAGGGGCCGTCTATGATAGAAGTGAGTAGATATTTAGAAATTTACTCTGCTGTTCTGTAATCTAACAGGATTCATTGACTCTTTGAGCCGCGCTTAAGGTGCCTTGATCAAGAAGGGGGCTCTCTCGGTTAACAATCGAGTACGGAACTTCAATTTGGATACAGCCCTTAAAATACACTCGTTTTAAAATAATTAATTTCTCGGAAACTTATGGTACGAATTGCATAAAAAATTGTTTTTGGGCTAATTGAAAGGTGTAGAGTTCATTTATGCTGTCAGAATTGTGTACTGCTATTGAAAAAAACAAAGTTATGATTCATTTTAATATGTAGATGGCCCCCCTAAGCAAATTTTATATACATAATTTAAAAGTAGACTTTATTTCCAATCGTTCGGTACCAGTAACTTTCTTCTACGATAATTTGTTGAGAAGTTAGTAAGGGGTGTTTACTTTTTTTTTCCACGACTGTGCCATAGACATCCATGATTTTTTTTATTTTCTGTAAATTTTATTTGAAAGAGATAACGTGTTATTCAAGCAGTTATTACTCATAAACAATAATATTATATTTAAGTTATAATATAATAGTCATTTAGATAAATACATAAGTTACTGAAACTAGTTTAAAGAGGAAGTGTGCTGTATTCTACCTCATCAACATGTTAAAATTTTGTTGAGCATCTTTAAGAAAATAATAGTGTGCTATGTGCTTAGACAACTGACAGATAGTCTAATAGCTCAATACCAGGATTTGAATAATTTACAAGCTACCATTTGGTGTATATCCTTTTCAAACAAATAAACAGCAATAATAAGAATACAAGCATCAGTTTTCTGATGTTCATTTCTACAACATACTAAAACTAAATATATCTGCAGATACCTATGCATTTTACATAAACAGTTTATAGGCGTACCTGTGTATGCATACACGCCGACATGAGTGTTATGTAGTACACTTATATAAAGTGAATAAAATATAGCTGCCACTTGGTGTATATCCTTTCCAAACAAATAAACATTAATAATAACAATATCAAGCATCGGTTTTCCGATGTTCATATATGTGCAACATATTAAAACTAAATATATCTACCAATACCTTATACACACACAGTTTATAAGCGTGCCTGTGTATGCATACACGCACACATGCAAGTTATGTAGTATACTTCCATAAAATGAAGAAAATTTAGCTACTCCTTGGTGGATATCCTTTTCAAACACTATACAGCAATAATAACAATATCAAGCATCGGTTATATCTGCCAATACCTATACCTTATAAACCCTGCGTGTATGCATACACATGCACGTTATGTAATATACTTAGATAAAATGAAGAAAATATGTTAACACTCGAACGCTCATAACTAACAATTTTTTTTTGTTACAAATTTATAGTTTGTATTGTATTCACTAAAAGAGAGTAATAGAAAACGGTACTTCTTAGTTATCCTGTCGACCAAATTACTGTCGCCAAATTGTAAGATTAAATGCCAATAATGGTTGCCATTAATTAATTAATTGTAAGATTAAATGCCAATAATGGGCAATAAAATCATTAATTCTACGTTTTATTTGTATTTTTATTAATGTTTTACTAATTTATTTGTTCTTTCGTTATTTAAAATAAAAAATTATGTCAATGTGTATAATTTGGCGAGTGGTTTGGCGATTTATATAATTTGGCGAAATTGGTCGACGGGATAACTAAGAAGTACCTAGAAAACAAATTTTATCAAAAAGTACATATCACCTATAGACCAGAAAGCGGCAGCGCAGACAATCACCTCATCGAGTTCACGGCTGAAATTCCAGAATCAGTAAAAACTCAATTAGCATATTAAAACGCAATCGGTCTGCCAAGTCATGTCTTGATGGAAAAAACCTGAAAAGCCGATTTTAGCGGTTGACTCGGATGTTTACCATTATGTTTTCCTGCACCCAAAGGTATGAAAACATGGAGGACTGGGAGCAGGAAAAAACAATGATAAACCTACAAGTCAACCGCTGAAATCGGGTTTTCAGGTGTTTTCTTCAAAGATATGTCGTGAGAGACCGATTGCGTTTTAATATGCGAATCGAGTTTTAACTAATTCTGGAATTTCAGCCGTGAACTCGATGAGGTGATTGTCTGTGCTGCTACCTTCCAGCCTACTACGGATAGTGTTGCCAGGTGTCCCGGGTAAATCGGAGCTCCAAATGCTCTGGACACCAGTATGTTAAAGTAATTTTCTTCGCCTTATGTAATGAAAGAATTATCTGCTATTAAATATCCGAAAATAAACTGGAATAAGTTACTGGTGTCCAAAGAGTTTGCAACCCTGACTTGCGCGGACACTTAGCGATATTACCTATGGGTGACCACCACAAATTCAAGATCGCGTCGCAAAAATTAAGCAAAAATTAATGAAACATTCAAAATCCTACAAATATCAATTCAACATTTAGTTAACTTTAACATTATGGTTAAAAAAAAGAGGGTGGGTGAGATTTGCTGCTTTTTTGTCATTTTTATCACCAAACCGAGCACCAAGTCCTTGCTTGTTTGGGAGAGATACAAAATTCTGGATAATTATGCCATCATGTCAGAAAATCCGAGAGACATGGAACCTTTTTTCTGTGATTAAGATAAACTGCTCTAGATTCCAATATAGGGACCACGATACATATTCACTTAAAATCTAACAAGGAAGGTCTCCATATGGGCATATTCAGAAAAATCTGAAAAAATTACAGAGTGTTCTTCTAATGTGGATATATATGTTTATAAAAAAAATTTTGGCGGAACCGCGATAGAACGTTCGTAAAAAAATAATGAACATTTCGTTTATTTGGCGATTTATCATCGGTTGGCGATGAAATGAAATTTCAAAAAATGCTTTTTTATGCCGAATACTCTTTAAGATAAAAATGTTTCATGTTGAGCTTGTTTAAATAAATTTAATGTATATGACTTTAGTTTTGTCAGTTTTAGATTGATTTAACTATAGTTTTGTCATATATATATTTATAAGGAAAGTTAAATATCAAATTTTATGAATTAAAACAAAATTAAAATAAATTGAAATTGTTTCAATGTCTCAAAATTAAGTCCAATTGAGCACTGTCGATTCAATATTGTTGCTATGGAAACGACGAATTCTTTGAAATGAATAACTGCTAAATGAATCTTGCCTTTATTTTGGAATACGCTTAAATATATGAAAGTATTTTTTATACATGAAATTGTTTTTAAAGTAATAAAATTAAATAACAAGCAATATAAATATGTAATAGGAAAAAAGGTATTTATAAAATTCTTTCATTGTTTAAGTTTAAATTAAATACTATTTACACGCATTCTAAAAACCAATTAACAATCAATTTTCAGGTGCACTAAATCGTTTGCTTTTGGCGAGGTAAAGTATTGCTCGCCAAATAGCGTGACGCTTTCGTCGTTTCGCGCCAAATACTCGAAAGTATTTTATTTTTTTACAGACTTTCTACTGTAATTCCGCCGCTAAATTTGACTGATCCTTTATTACATACATAAGTAGTTTATTTAGTATTTTTTTCAAAATATTTTGAGTATGCCCAGTATGGAGACCCTCCTTGTAAGCCTAAAGGCTGTTTCAAAGATCTGGAGGTGACAATGAGCGTTAGCGCGTTAATGAGATACTGCTTCTTGACAATTTGAAAAAATAATGTACAAGGTGGGCATTAAACTGACAGTACTCAGGGTGTTCTGTAGCACGATCTAATTGAGGGAATGACGCCAGATTTTGTAAGAAGATTAAACAAGACGGGGAACGAAGGATTCCGCGAAAAAAAATTTAGTTCCAAAAGTCATCGCTAAGGGAATATGTGGCGCTGTGTAAGAGAAAAGAGTGTTTTAAAAAGTGCAGAATCAATATTAAAATCGTTAAATATGCTAAATAAAAGGTAATTTTATTTCAGTAATGATTCTGCCTTTTTTAAAAATCTCTTTTCTGTTACACAGCGCCACATATTCCCCTAGTGGTGACTTTTGGAAATAATTGTTTTTTTTCGCGGAATCCTTCGTCACCCGTCTTGTTTAATCTTCTTACAAAATTTGGCGTCATCATTTCAATTAGATCGAGCTACAGAACACTCTGTGTACTGTCAGTTTAATTTGGCCACCTTGTACTATTGCATTACATAATTGCTATAATTTTATAATATAAAACATTTCGGTACAACTTTGGTGCGTCAAATAGTATCTGCGCGTATGACGTCGAATTCGCAGGAATAACAAAGACACATTGGGGATAATTGAAATCACTATTTCTCAAGCTATTGTAATCTACAGCAAACTCAAACTCATGATTTAACATCCACGGTACACTAAGGTATAATGCTGAAGAAACATAACGAAAAATCTAAAGATTAAAAAAATTTTTCAATACAATTTTTTCTACATTACATCGTGTCAACAGTTCAAACACTTCTACTGAACTTTATATTATAAAGATTTTTCTTCTGGTGAAATTTTTTTTACTCTATATTATTAACTTTATGTAAAGATCTGGAAACATTTTCATAATTTCTCCGAATACTTTCATAAATTGTACACAAAAACTGAAATAAGCTTCAATAAGAAATGCAGCTTTATAACACTAAACCTATTTACAAAGTAAATCTACCTATAATACAGAAAGTTATATACAGTAAATTAGCAATGCTTTGGTTAACTTATGAAATTTTGAAAGAATTTGACGGAAAATTTCAGCGACACACCTGAGGTTCTCTCGCTGTGGACAAGTGTGTCGAGACCCACCAGTTGAGGACCACTGCTTGAAACACGACTGAAAATTTTTGCGGCACACCTGCTGCGGACTACACTTTCAGAAATGTTTTCTGCAATTCACGAAAATATTCCTGGCAGCACTGCTACCGGCATATATCCGAGAATTGAAGAAATTTCCGTTCTTTTTTTCCGTTAGTAAAATTAAGAAGATTAAGAAAATTTCCGAAAGTTTCCGTTAAGAAAATTTCCGTAATAGTAAAAAAGGAGCTTTAAAAAAAATACGCCTCTTGTTCTTCTGTGGATCCTCTTGTGTTTGAACCTGAGACCGCGCGTTTTGAATCGAGCTTGTTAATCACTTGGCCAGCAAGTACTCTGAAAAAGCCCAGTTTGAAACGAAGATACGGGTTTCTTCAAATGAGGGATTGGTAAGGCTTCTTAAATTTCTTGTTCAGAAAGCTTGGAAATTTAAACTTAATTGTAGGGACATTTCGTCATTATGAAATAATGGTTGGTGTTTTAACACTTGTAGAATAACAGAGGATAAAAATTATTATATACTAGACATATTTTAATAAGACATAATTTGATTGTTAGATGTAAAATATCAATATTATATTTTGAATTAAATTCCAGAAGAAATGTTTGCTTTTTTGAATAAAATCGATTTTTTTTTTAACCTCATTGAAAAACTATATATTTTTTAAATGTGTTCGTTTAGAATATATTTGGCATGCGAATATTTTTTTAATACTCTAAAAAATAAATTGCGAGTAAATTTAAATGAATGAGAAAATTGCTACTGTATTAAATTCGAAAGCATTATTTTTGTTTGTTTGATTAGAAATTAGAAATTTTAATTTATTGAATTTTCGGTTTTTCATTTTAAAAATAATTTCAAACTTAGGTATTCATACAGCCAATACGCATGCGTACAAGGAATAAATGTATTTCCCCCCTCTTTTTCAGACTTTCAGAAAGATATAACGGAAAAAGCCTGTTTCCCAGGAGTACGGAAATTATTTGTTTAAAAATGACGAATAATTTAATGTATAAAGACGGTTTTTCAGGCAGTTTAGTGTGTAGTGGTCCGCTGGTTGGGAATCACTGCTTGAAACTTATAACATGCAATTTAGAAAATATACACCGCAAGTACCGAAATTTCTGTGTAATATAAATTTCATTTAACATTACCGAACTTTGATTTCCGAATTTTGTTTTATTTACACTATCCTACTTATAAACATGATGCAGATTTTTATCATGAACAACTTTTGCATTCATATAGAGAAAACCTGCTTGCATTCTGAATAGTTGTTCTTTTCTCTTTAACCCTTTCGCATACGTGACGCAAAAAATTCACAGAATCCTTGATTGTTTATACCAGTAACGTTTAATTGAAAAATTTTGTCATCTACTTATAATAAAATCCGAGTGGAGAAAAGTGTAGGTAACTATTCCGGTGCGAACCATTCTGGTCTGCGAATCGAACGTATACGCCATGTTAGGCTTAATGGAAAACATATGCTAGCATATGACAGCTAAATGATAATTTCTTCTTTTTGAAATAATGTTTGTTCATCATATTTTCATATGAAACATGTATATCATATCCAGTTATAATGTATCAAGTTCCAAATTAAAAATAAGCTATTAAAAATGTTGGTTTTCGGGGCACACAGAGTTAGCAGAATAGCTCGACATAAACATTTATTAACACTAACACGAAGACAAAAATATATACATAGCTTAAGTGCGACTAAGCACTGACATGTTTTTAACAGAACTAAATAATCTCGCTCGCAGAGCGGATTTGTAGAAACGTCACTGTACGCGCATGCGCTGAAAGAAAAGGGTAAGATAAATGGACGTTGTATTCCAACAATTCCCCCTTTACAACGTGCATTTTCTTAACAAAACAATGTTCTCCTATTAAGCAAATTACAGAGAAATAATATTAATATAAAAATTACAAATACAAATTATATACTTATATAAAAAGGATACAGAATAATGCTGAAAAATTTTTAAACATTTTGTCCTATCATTTCACAACATTTTTTATGTTTATAAGCATTTAAAGCTTTGGTTAAAATGTCTGCAGGCATATTTTCTGTCTCTAGGTATTTAACCTCTATTTCGCCATTGTCGTAAATTTCACGCACAAAATGATGTCGAATGTCGATGTGTTTCGTACGCGAATGGTAAACCGGATTTCGTACTAATTTTTGAGCAGACTGGTTATCACAAAATATTATAGTAGGCGCAGTCACTGTTTCAGGAGAAAGTTCACTTAAAAACCGTCTGAGATGCAAAATCTCTTTGGCGGCTTCTGACAATGCCATGTACTCTGCCTCTGTTGTGGATAAGGCGACAGTTCGTTGTTTTTTCGATTCCCACGATATGGCTCCACTGGCGTATTTAAAAATGTAGCCAGTGTACGATTTTCTGTCATTCACATCCGACGCCCAATCGGCATCGACAAATGCAATCAAGGATTCCGAATCACGTTTAAAGATCAGTCCTTGATCTTGGGTTCCTTTCAGATATCGCAAAATTCTTTTTGCAGCTATCCAATGAGGTTTACCCGGATTGTTGTTAAATTGACTTAGGAAATTCACAGCGTGAGTTATATCAGGTCTAGTAGCAACTGATAAATACATAAGGGATCCTATTAATTGACGGTAGGGAATATTATTCATTTCAGACTTTTCTTCTTCAGTTTTGGGACACATATCTTTAGTAAGCTTCACGTTATTATCAAAAGGTGTAGATATTGGTTTGGATTCTTGCATATTAAATTTGCTCAGAATATCTTCAATGTATTTCTTTTGTGTAATTTTAATATTGTCCCCGTTTTGCATAAATTCTATGCCCAAACAATAGTGTAAGAGACCTAAATCTTTCATTTTAAATGATTTTGCTAATTCATCTCGAATATATTGATAATCTTCTTTACATTTAGTAAGAATTATGAGATCATCAACATAAACAATGATAATAGCTTCAATGGGAGATTTAGAAAAATACACACATTTATCAGCATTTAGTGATTTAAACTTCATTTGTTTCAATTTTTCATCTAATTTTTTGAACCATTGGCGACCCGATTGTTTTAATCCATAAAGGGATTTTTTTAATAAACAAACTTTGTCATCATTAGATTCATTTTTAAAACCTTCAGGTAATTCCATGTATATTTCTTCAGTTAAATCACCATTTACATAAGCCATAATAAAATCTAATTGATATGCAGTGAACCCATTTTGGATGCCATATGCGATCGCAGTTCTTATTGAACTTAATCTAGCTACAGGAGAAAAATTTTCGTCAAAATCGATACCAGGTTTTTGTGTACAACCTTTTGCTACCAATCTCGCTTTAAATTTCTCGATTGACCCATCTGGCTTATATTTTGTTTTTAAAACCCACTTAGATCCTATAATTTTCTTATGTTTTGGCCTATCTACTATTTGCCATGCATTTTCTTGCATTAATGAATTAAATTCTATATTTATCGCATTTATCCATTCGTTTTTATACGGACTATTTAGAGCTTCAAATAATTCAGGACAAGAGTCAAAAGAATTATTTACTGCAGTTTGAGATTTTTCTTCTTTCGGAATAATAATTGTTTGATATTCCTTTCTAGGTCTCCCTTTTCTACCTGTTTTTATTTTCCTTGGCCTCCCGCGCGTTCTGAAAGAAGGGGGGTCGGAAATTTCATCAGATTGCGAATCAATTTCTCTTTCACTGTCGCCACTAGAATTGTCTGGTTCAGTTTTCATGACTGAAAATATTTCTGATTGTTGCGTAATTGTATTTGCGCTCGTATTTTCATTATTTTGAGAGAAAGGAAAAATTAATTTTATTTCGGTGTTACAAGAGGGATCATTTTCAAATTCGTTAATAAATCGAACATCACGGCTTATAACAATTTTTCTAGATTTCTTGTTCCAAAGCCTATATGCTTTTGATTCATTAGAATAACCTACAAAAATATGTTCTTCTGATCTAGGATCAAATTTTCCCTTATTTTGCCTTTTATTAAGTACGAAACATTTTTGCCCAAATATTTTGAAGTATGATAAAGTTGGCTTGATGCCAAAGAATACTTCATATGGAGTTTTATTTTCGCTTAAACGTCGTGTCGGGCAGCGATTGCGTATGTAAGCAGCACAATTTATAGCTTCGGCCCAAAAAGATTGTGGAAGATTACTTTGTAATAGTAAACACCTTGCCATTTCAGTTAACGTTCTATTCGATCTTTCAGGGGTGCCATTTTGCTGAGGGGTTAAAGGGGAAGAAAATTCTCGTTTTATACCGCATTCTTCGATATATTTATCAAATTCTCCACCGCAATATTCTAAGCCATTATCTGTACGAAGAAATTTTATTTTCTTTCCTAATCGGTTTTCGACTGCTGCTTTGTATTTAACAAATGCATTCTTAACCTCATCCTTGGTTTTAAGAAAACTAACTTCAATATAACGTGATTTATCATCAATAAAAGTAACAAAATATCGCGATCCTCCATGGGAAGGGACTCTCATGGGCCCACATAAATCTGAATGGATCCGAAATAATAAATCATTACTTTCAAAATTTGATTGTTTAGGAAAAGGGCGGACAGTTTGTTTACCTTGAATACAAACTTTACAATCTTTAAGAGACTCATCATCATTGAAATTTAAATTTCTAACCATATTATTAGATTTAAGTTTCTTTAAATCAGACTCATTTAAATGTCCTAACTTTAAATGCCATTTTACAAAATCACTTACCTGTGCTATTGCAGCTCTTTCGGGGATTGGATGTACATAATATAAATCACCTTGACGAACAGCTTGTACTAGTATAGAACCATTAGGCTCAATTATTTTAGCATATCATTCTTTAAAAAGCACAGAACGATTATTAGCCGTTGCTTTTGACGTTGAAATCAAATTACATTTTAACTCGGGTACACACAAAACGTTCTTAAGTGTGAGATTAGTAGTCCCACTACCGTTAGGCACCGTAATAAGAACTGTTCCTATTCCTGTGATTTTTGCTGTTTTATCAACCGCAAGCTGTATTGTAGAATTATCACGAGGATGAAATTCTGTAAATAAATTTTTATCTTTGCACATATGAGATGTACAACCACTGTCTAAACACCATGCAGTAGATTCATGATATACGTCGTTAAATGCCATACTAACCGGTTCTTCATAACTAATCATTGAACCTTGATTTCCTTTATTTAAAGATGCAAGCTTTCTGTCAGCTATTTTCTTTCTACATTCGTTAGCTTTATGCCCGATTTTGGAGCAATAATTGCACTTGAAATTACGATAATTTCTCTCTGCAGGAAAATTTTTATTCGTATTAGTCTTCCATTTTTCATTTTTCTTTTGTTCTTGATTATTTCTCTTGTTTTCTATATAATAGGCATTTTGTGAATCATGAGTCGTTTTTCCTTTTCTAGCTTCCCATTCTTCTAGCATCTTAATTTTCAAAGAATCGGGTTTAGGTAATTCATCTCTCGATTCTATAGCGCATCTAAAATTTTCGAAATTCTCAGGAACACTGTAGAGTAGAAGAATTGATAACAAATCATCCGCAATTTCTATTTCCATTTCTTTTAATTTATCAACAATCTCAAAAAAGATATTTAAATGTTCAGACATCGTTTCACTGAAACTCATCTTTCGAAACAGAAGCTGTTTTAACAGCGTTGCTTTCTTTGCGGGGCCTCTTGATTCATAAACGTCTTTCAATTTATTCCATACAGAATTTGAAGTCGCACAATGCTTGATGTGGCACAATTCACTAGGATTTATGGCCAGAATTATATCAGCACGGGCTTTTAGATCAGCCTGGAGCCATTTCTTTTCATCAGCGCTACCTTCGACCGGTTTCTCTTCTTTGCCGGTTACATAATCCCAATGATCATTTTTTATTAATACTGCTTCAATTTGAAGTTTCCAGCTATCAAAGTTATCTTTGCCGAGCTTTTCAATTGTCGTAACATGTGACATGATTAAATAAAATATCTCGCAGCCACAAATCAAAACAGTTAATGACAGAACGTAGAAGAGTTCTTAGTTTCGGTTTAGGCTTAAGACTTTATGATTCGAAAGTTCGAATTAAAAAATATTTCTGCTATTTATAGCGCAGTGGAAGCGTGCTGGGCCCATAACCTTTGTTGGTTTTGGGGGCACACAGAGTTAGCAGAATAGCTCGACATAAACATTTATTAACACTAACACGAAGACAAAAATATATACATAGCTTAAGTGCGACTAAGCACTGACATGTTTTTAACAGAACTAAATAATCTCGCTCGCAGAGCGGATTTGTAGAAACGTCACTGTACGCGCATGCGCTGAAAGAAAAGGGTAAGATAAATGGACGTTGTATTCCAACAAAAAACATCAGATTACTAGATATAAACAAACGAACACTGTTGCCCTTCACAATTTCCGAATTTTGAAACAAATGAAGGACTCTTTGAAAGGTTCATTAAAAAAAAATACAGGTTAATTATCTGATTTTGTTCTGAAAATATTTGTAAAAGCATATTAAAGTCTTTAAATATTTTAATTTTGTTTAAAACCTTCGAAAACTGTCCAATTTAGTTCTAAATTAAAAATAGGGAAGTTGCAATCAGCTGATAAACCACTGTACTTCAAGTGGAAGTCAGGGTGGTTCCACCAATCAGAACTGCCTATTTGTTGTGTGTGACCTCCAGCATGACTTCAATTGCAACTGTCCTCAGGAGTACAGCGTCTAGAATACCTAGTGTGAAAATATGCTATCCAAATAGTGCTAAAAATTTGTATCCCTTAAATGTGCGACGATGCTGCTAAAATCCCAAGTGCCGATCGCAGCGACATCTGCGGTATTTTCGTATTACATTGTATACACTAGCAATATCTTGCAGTTGTAGAAAATATCCTGAAGATGTCGCTGCGATCTTCATATTTCAACAGCATCGTTGCACATTTAAGGGATGGAATACTTTAGCGCCGATTTCCACACTATTGGGAATTAAAACGGCCTATAGAGGCGCTGCTCGCAGCCTTCGGTACAAGAAAATTGTCCTTTTAATTTTACTTTAACCGATGCTAAAGTGCCATTGAAATAATTCTTTATTGTAAATGCATTTAAAAGTTTTAGATATTCAAATTCGGATAATATTTACTTTGTCATATAAGACACAAAAAAATGTCACAGGAAATCTGAAATTGGACAAAAGAATAATTATTCTGAACGAATTTAAAATACATGTAATGCAATGCGCTTGCATGACACTATCCTGAAACGAGAAGTTACATCTTTTCTCCACCAGATGGCGTATTCGAGCACTTGAATCGCCAATATATTCTAGGCGCTATACTCAGGAGTATTAGGAGGGAAATCAGGCACTTATGTTTCTTGCCAATTCTTTTGGCGCCATCTATGAGCAATTAATATAAACAAAGAACCTTTTATGCTGTAATCATGCTTTTTTTAATGCATTTTATCAGATTAAAAGTCATTGCAAATAAAATAAATATTTCTTATCAATTCTCATTGGAATTGAAACATAAAGAATGTATAACACAGTTGTACAACATATTTTAACTATCTTGCAGATAAAGTCATGAATTTTAACATCGTAAGTTTGCAGCGAAAGAAAAAGTCATAATGCAATTAATAGCAATTTACTTTCAGAAACGATGCAGATTAAATTCAATCAAAAATTGCTGTTTAGCGTATTACAGAATAATTCAAAATTAGTTTCTGAGTAGTAAAATAATTTGTAAGTCACAAAATTAATATAGAGTAAAAAATAATATATATATAAAAACCTTCTACTCATTAATATGGATATGTAAAATATTTTATAGAATTAAGCGTAATTTTTCGTATACTATATAGTATACATATATATATGTGTATATATATGCATATATATTTACATATACATATGTTATAAATGCAATGCAACTTTAATCTTTTCCTGTACCATGTTGAAATATTTAAAATGTGATTTTAAATTGTAGTCTACGTAATATCTTTGTTCTAATCATCAAAATTCAAAGGATAATACTTTTTAATTAAAAAAATGCATGAGGAATCTTTTTTTTTTTTCTTAAGTCAGAAAAATGTATTTTTTAATATTGCTTTGAAGATTTATCCTTCACGTTTCGTCTTTTTTTACGGGGGTATATACTAGTATATACATAAACTCGGTTTATGGCGTCGGCTGCCGCCATCCGAAAAATCTACAAAAGTCCATTCCTCCTGTAGGATCTATCCCTTATCACCTTTTCAGTATCATCCATCCAATGGACTATATTCCAAATCTGGGTTCGAGGCTGAAAAAAAGCCACGTGGTACCGGTAATTTACCCAAAGAACTTCTAACTAATAAGAAGGGAGGCTACTACTGCTTTCCGCATGAACTTTTTACTGGCTGGATGGCTCCTTACATTACGTCTACGGAGCCTTCTCTTCATTACGCTAGAAGTTTTTACCTTGACCACGTGATCAAAACGTAGATGGAATACCCTCCATTCTTTCGTGGTGTTCCTCGTTTCCCTTTTTTATTCGCTTTATAATAAAATGAGATTTTGGGTAGCGATTTTGTCATATTTGAAAAAAAAAATTCCAATTAAATAAGTCAAAAATTTCTATTTAAAGAAACCGGCGACAGAGAATAAAAAATTCTATAAAGGTCTTTCGTCGCGAAGGCCTTGAAGTAGACTGAACAATAATCCATATGTTGCTTTAAACTCAACTTATGCCTGTATAATTATGGAAACGACCTGTAATCTCATAGAAATGCAGGTGTTAAAAAATATCATTAAATGATGAATTATAATATTTAATCATTACAGTAGAACCTCGATTATCCGAAGTAATTGGAACCAACACTCTTTCGGAAAATGAAAATTTTCGGATAATCCAGAATGCCTCAAATTTAAGATTTTAGAAATTTTTACAACAATTTTTAGAACAATTAAGAAATTTTTTAACACTTTGAGTGTCACGGTGATTGACACTGAAGCAGAAAAATTTACAATGTTTTAAGTAATTTTTAAGAAAGTATAATCCTGTAATAAATAAAAGGTAAGTAAATTTTAAATAAATTTTCAGTAATTACTTAAAACAATATATATATTTTTAGTTTTATATCATATTTGAGAGCGGTAGTCATCGGTGAAAGACGCATTCCAAACGAAAAGTTCAGTGTCAGTCACCGGTGACGGACTTGCCGCTTAAGAGGCCACACTAGTCCCTCAAAAAGACCCAGATGATAATGTTAATCCTATGGGGAAGTTATTTTCAAATATCTCGCTTGAATTTTGATATTTTCGAATGATTTTTTTTGCATAGTATAGTTGAGGACAATCTACAACCGGGCTATTTTTTACTTTTTTGATTTTGTTTTTAGATTTTTTTTAAAAAATTACTTTTACTTTAGGAACCGGTTCTGAAATTGAAACTATCCTAATATGAAAAAACTACAACCAAAATCGAAAAAGTAAAAACTAGCCCGGTTGTAGATTGTCCTCAGCTATCCTATGCAAAAAAAAATCATTCAAAAATATTAAAATCAAAGCGAGAAATTTGAAAATAACGCCCCCATAGACTTTACATTAGCGTTTTTCTTTTTTGCAGTGACTGAAGTGGTCTCTTAAAGTGCTGAATAATTGTTTTGCATTAGATTGCTGAGCTCAATCCCTAAACCTGTCCTTTTTTTTTTAAACTTTTGCGATTTTGGTTGTAGTTTTTTTTTTCTGATAGCACTTTCACTTTTGGAACCGGTTCCGAAAGTGAAAGTAACTTTAAAAAAGAAATCGCAACCAAAATCGAAAAAGGTAAAAAAAAAATAAATAAAAATAAAAGGCAGATGATGGAATCGATCTCAGCTATCCAATGCCTAAATAATAAAAAATAAATAAATAAATAAAATAAAAATATCGAAATGCAAATAAGATATTTGGAACGAAACTTGCCATAGGTTTAGCATGAGCTTGCAAGTGTCTTCGCCTGACGGGACGGGAGTCTTAATAGCATCGAATCGATTGTCTATCTTAGGTATGATACAAATATTCCGCATTTTAAAAAACTTTTGTTCAATGAACTTGAATTTAATTCGAATGAGAACAGATTTATGAAAAGTTGCAAAATTCTTCTAAATTTGAATCGTTGTAAATGACATTCTTTACGAACAAGTCGTCGCCTCAGGAGCAACAGTAGGACCTCTAGTAATACATCGAAAATGAGACGTCTGACCTACTGCTATGAAAATCTGTGTCTGCATATAGTGTAAAAGTGGGGAATTTTTATGAAACACATCTTACAAGGGAACCACTTTTGGTGTTGCTCGCCCCTCGCAACGAGACCTAGTGCATTTTGTAGTCCTATACATAAAAGTTAGAGAACCGATAAAATTTCTCTGTTAAAATAATATTTTATATACTTTTTTATACTTTTAATTTTTTATTATTACATTTTATTTCTTTATTTCACGCCAAAAGTGAGTTAAATCGCCAAATATGGCGCTACAGTTTTTCCGTCCGCTTTATCCGATGAGTTAATGGTACATAGAATTATCCCAGATTGCGATTTTTTTTTTTTTTATATATATATATATATATATATATAATTGATATCATAAGAAGCAAATATTAGGTTTTTCTTTTTTATTCTATGCAGACGATAAATGCTAAATAGTAAATATAATTCTATAAAAGCTTCCGAGATCATTGAAAACTATTTTTTTAGTGAAATACAGAATAAGCAAACTATTTTATTTTGAAATCGAATGGAATAAAGCTTCGAATGTTTAAAATGAAATGTTGCTGTATTACATGGTCCTTTGGTAAAAGTCATTATAAAGTAAATTAATATTTTTACACTATTTAGAAAAGTTACTGTGGCTAATTAGGCAACATCGAACATTACAATTTCTACTGAAGTCCAAACCACTCCTCATACAAGACAAATAGCTATGACATTTGGCTAGGGTTGCCGGAAAGCTCTAATTTTGAAAAAAAGCGCCTACTGCTTCCCCGCCAAAATTGTGAATATAATGTTGCAATTTTTCAAAATCAAATTCGTTGGTTCCTGAAGGAATTTTTTAACTTTTTCAATATTTTATACTTATTATTAACTAAATTTTATTTTTAAATGCTTTTCTTTAAAAAACTTCAATGTTAATAGTCCGATAAGTGGTCTCGAAAATTATATTTTCAGAAAGTTATGCTGCTGTAAAATCAAGAAATATTATTTTAACAGAAAAATTTTATCGATTCTCAAACTTCGTAATTTAGGGCTTTAAAATGCACCAAGTCTCAATGCTAGGTGTGAGCAACACCAACAGTGGTTCCCTTGTTAGATATAGTAATTAACATAAATTTGTGTTTCATAAGTTGTTCCACTAGATGCAAACACAGTAATTCAGAGCAGTAAGTCACACATCTCATTTTTTATTATTACTAGATGTCCTGACTGATGTCTGAGACGCCGAAGTGACTACATTAATTGAAGATGGGAACCTTTAAAAAAACTATCCTGAAACTGTACAGTCATTCAGGGTAACTTTGATCCGCATATTCTCTATTTTCATATGCCACACTCTTATTTTAAGAATATTGTTGCAGCTAGGGGCATGAAAGAGAAGAAATGATTTTAAATTATTGTTTGACTAACAAAAATTAATCGAATAATAAGGATAAAAGCAATAAAAAATGACTTTTTAACCTGGTGCAAAGTTACCCAGCCATTAAAGGTAACTTTGCACCATATGATAAAAATTATCTAAAATTATTCATTATAAAAAAAAGTATTATAGTTAGGACAACTTTAAACCCCCAAAAATGTTTTCAGATATGTAAAGACTCCGAATTTATATTTCCCACCATCACAAGATTTGTATAATTTATGATATTACAAGAAATATTATGCATAAGAAAAGTGGAAGAAGAGAACCATGAATATTTAGAAAGAAAAAAAAAACTGTTTATTGTTCATATAAAACATAAAAATGTAGTGTAAAACAATTTTCAATGTTTTAACTCAACAATATATCCATAGTTACAGTAATACATACTAGTAATAGTATTATTCAAACAAGAATAAAAAATGTCGAATGTATGAAATGTCAAATTTGAGTAGCTCCGCCCCGAAAAACGCCTTTAAATGAATTTTACCTATTTTACACATATTTGTGAAAATATTTACATGTTATATCTAATGCACACTTTCGGCATTTATTACACTTTCGGCAATTTCTGCATTTTATTAAAAAACTATGTAACTGAATGGTATACCTCCTCCCCTTTTTTTTTGTAAAGGCAGAAGATCTTTCAGAAAATACTGTCAAAGTTGGCGTTTTGATCCGAATTTCAGGGTTGCGACAACGCGGGAAAAAAAGGAAAGACCTGTTGTTACGTGACAACAATCGTTTACAACCAACGCCTCCGAGATAATGGTGGTACTCTTATTACAGGAGCCTTAGATATAACGGAGAAAACTTTGACACACGTCCCGAAAACGTCACACAAAGCAGGCAAAACAAAGAAAATAATTCGAAAAACTTAAATGTTTTGATTTTGTTGGCACGTGGATTTATTAACCCCTTCCGGACCGGCGGCTCTTACATAAATTTTATTAGGTTGGCACCACGTTTTTCAAAAATATTACCTTTACTTAAATAATCACGAAAATGCTCTAATTGAAGAAAGCAAATATTACTTTTCCTTTTTACTGGTACCAAAAACATATTTTGTATACACTTTTTGAAGGTGCATATTTGCACCCATGGTCCCGAATGGGTTAATTCTTATTTTCTAATAATTATTAATAATTCCAAGAGCCAACGAAATCGAAACGTGCAAGTTGTTCGATTTTTTTCTTTGTTTTACCTACCTTGTGTGACGTTTTTGTGACGTGTGTCAAGGCTTTATCCCTTATCTAAGAGGCGTTGTTATAACCCGGTAAGTAATTTATTTATCAAAAAATTAAAAATACCATTCGATTCTATATCGCCTCAACAGTCTTTGCTTGCAGGTGTTATCAGGGTTGCCAATTTGGCATCCATTTTTGTTTCAAAATTTCAAATTCAAACCGGAATTTTTAAAAGAAGAACTTTTACCTTAGGTAATCACTAAGTGTCTGCCATTAAATAAAGCAAAGAATACCATTCTTAATTTCTGGTATGAAATAAAATTTTCATTTAAAATGGAGGCCAAACTGGCGGCCCTGGGCAAAGCGATATAAGTAAGCGTACAAACTTAATACTGGAATCGGGCGTAAATTAACACATTTGCGCCATCTTGTGGACGGGGTGATAATACACATATGCGGGATTTTAGTGTGACGTCATATATGACAGGATATTTACAATCTGCACATATTTTCTAAATCTTTAGTCACTCATGGAACTGAATATTGTTTACCGCATTTATTGCAAAACAATGGCGTAGCGAGAGGGGCAAAGCGCTATAAGTAAGCGTACAAAGTTAATGCTGGAATCTGCCGTAAATTGACACATCTTGTGGATGGAGTGAATAACGCAAATACGCGGGTTTTTTGTATGACGTCATATATGACAGGATATCTACCATCTGCGCATCTCGTGCGCAGGTCTATTTGAAGATATTTACAATTTAAGAGTTATAGGCGGAAAAGCAGACAACGCTATTTTAGAGAATACATGTTAAAATTTTAATCATGAATTTCAAATATTTACTCACTCATGGAAGATGAACCTTGTTTACCAGATTTATTGCAAAATATTTTTGTTACAGTTTGTTTTGATAAAAATATGTGTATTTTAAAAAAATCGTAATGTCATTTTAATTTCGGGAGAAAAAGCACTAATGCTCCGTAAAAAGTATTGCCTTTTGCCCCGAAACTAAACTGACATTACAACTATTTTTTAAATACATATATTTTTATCAAAACAAGCTGTAACAAAAATATTTTGCAATAAATCTGGTAAACAAGGTTAATGTTCCATGAGTGAGTAAATATTTGAAATTCACGATTAAAATTTTAACAGGTATTCTCTAAAATGGCTTTGTCTGCTTTTCCGCCTATAACTCTTAAATTGTAAATATCTTCAAATAGACCTGAATTTTATGCAAGCTATTCAGGCTAAAAGAAAACCATTTTTGTTAATAAAAGTTATAGGCGTAACTTTTAATTCCAGGTTTTTTTCCCACATTGGAAGAAACTTGCCCACCTTGGGTTTATGTTATTATTTATTAGAAAAAAAAATGTATTTTAAATATAATGAGCTAAAAGCATGTGTTTAAATTGATGTAATATACCAGTATGTATGTATTTTAAATAAAGTTATGTTTTTCAAATGACGAGTATGTTTTTAAAATGATGATTTTATAATTTGAATGAAATGAATGCAACATAAACGCTGGTGATGGGGAAAATATTTGACGGTTTATGAACTGCGGCCGGCTAACATAAAAGTACTTTTTTACACTGTTCATTTAATCTAACCCTGTTCATATATATGTAAAGATAAAAAATTTTAATCGATTTTTCCCTCCCAGATATGCTAGAAAAATAAAAATTATGTACATGGATGTGTTTCTAGTAACAATACTACATTTTAGTATTTTTACAACTTGATTATAAATTAGCAAATTAATTTTACGTTATCTAAACGTAGCTGATAAATCCTTAAACATTCTTTATGGTTGTTACAACTGTATATACAAGTACAACAATTGAGTAAGTTATGTAACAAACTACGATTTCTAAAATATACCAGCTGGTTGGGAAATTGCAAAAGAGAAATATTTAAAACCTTTAAGGGGTCTTGTACCTTTTAAACGCATCGAAAATTAACGAAAACTTCAAAGTTTGAATTAGTCTATCTTCAAAACCTTTTTATGTATAAACATGAAATTTTGGATATTGATTAAACAGATTGTGCTTTGTAATATACTACTTACACAAATTTATTAACACTTTTATAGAATTTGCGTATTGTTGAAATAAAAATAGCTCTTTTTTTATCCCATAAGTCATTGCGCGCATGACATCTTGAGAAAGTATGTATGGATTGTCATGAAATTTGGTAAATATACTAAACAAAAATGATCTACTTTTTAGTATTTACAATGGTAATATTTTTAATTATGACTATTTTTATTCATTAAAAATACAAAATTTTTATTTTGATCACGAAATTATTTTTTTATATAGTTAATGAGATAATTTTAGCCTAAGAGTAGGTCAATTTAAACACAGATATATGTTTAGTATCTTTACCGAATTTCATGCCAATCTATACATACTTTCTCAAGATATCATGCGCGCAATGACTTATGGGGTAAATTAAAGAGCTATTTTGATTTCAACAATACACAAATTCTGTAAATGTTAATAAATTTCTAATGGTAGCACATTATAAAGCAGAATCTGTTTAATCAATATCCAAAATTTCATGTTTATACATAAAAAGACTTTGTATATAGACTAATAAGTTTTTCGTTAATTTTCGACGCGTTTAAAAGGTACAAGACCCCTTAAGCATCTTAAACGTGATTTTCAGCCCTATAATTTTTTTATAAAAAAGTTAAAATATTATTTAATATATATTATTAAATGTCAGTGATTTTAATACGTTCAATTGGCCCATCTCCGTCCGCAGCCCTTTTTTCAACTACTTATTCCGACTCTTTTGCGGAAGCCAGATTGAAGAAAAAAAAAATTCAAAAATTGAAACCGGACAAAATTAAAAGGGAAATTTAAAATTATTGGCTACCGACCAACAACTGCTACTTCGAGCTTATTATTAGTCTATAGTTTTCAGTTATTGGCAATTGTTGTGTGTTTCTTAAGCCTTTTTTAAATTTGGAGAATGCTCCGCAATTGGGTTATTTCGATAAAAGTTACTTTCATTTTCTAACCATTATTTAACTTTTATACAGTTACAATTGTATACTGTTTTCTCATTTGACGACAATCATGGCTATCGGCCCGATTACGGAAAGTTATCCATTGTACTCCTGCGAAGAACCGGTGTAAGATAATAAATGTTTAATTGAGCATACCACTTACTATTTGTAAATATTTTATATTTTATTCCCATTTTTGAAGTTTCTTCTATACTTTGTATGCTTTCTGCAATGTTATTCACCTGTGCGAAGTGCAGGTATCCCATGAAAACTATTTTTCCCGGATATGACACAATGACCGACATATTTCTAGATTTAAAAAAAAAAAGTAATTTGTCGATTTTAGGAATTTTTTTAAAGCTGTTGTCTAAAATTCTCAAAATATTTAAAATTATAAATAATCAATTATTGCTGGTTTAATAGTACAAGAATTACTGCTTGCATTTTAAATTAAAGTGGATCCTAATGTAAAATTAAATGAGTTTTAAATGAAATGAATGAAATGCTTCTATTTTAAATATTATAAATGCAATTCGATCAAGAGAATATTTGGCAATTTATCGCCTGCGCCCGGTAAATAAAAAATATGCCTTAAAATTAATTAAATAATTTATACTTAAACTTTAAGCGTGATAAAACGTTTAATTCTCATTAGAAATACACATGATTATGTAATTTTTGTAACTCTATCTTATCAGGAATTGAATTAAAAACGCTGCTGTAAAATTCTATCTTAACATACATTAACTAATTTTTATGTCCTTGTTCATTGCATTACAAAAAACATAATTCAAATAGAACGTATTAAAATCATTGACATTTAATAATATATATTAAATAATATTTTAACTTTTTTATAAATTATAATAAAACACAAAACTAACCTGCTTTTCTCTTTTGGGAAGCGAAAAAAATGAGTTCTCTCAGATAGAGAGTTATTTTTGCAGTTTTGAAAACTGCAATAATTAGAACGCCAACGTGGCATTTTCCCAAATAATATAAGTTCTTAAAAGAACTGATTTTGTTTAAATAACTAACTTCAATTAATAAATTAAATAATGGCGAAGAAATAAATCGAATTATATCTATACTTGCAACAATTAAGTACTGCAGACGACAAACGAATACAATCACGGCTGCGCGTGCGCATAGTTATTTCATAGATATCGAACTTATAGATCATCAACAAAGGGGAAAGAAGTTAATAATCCTCTTGTAGTTCACTCCGTCCGCTGGGTGGCGTATGACCTTGATTGACGTGACCTCGCCTTTAATCTTGCGGTTACCTGTCTCATTTAAGATAGGACGCTTACTTATATCGCTTTGGAGAGGGGCGTCCCAATGCACTAGATACCACGAAGTTTTCTTCGCCTTGTCAGTAGCATTTCAGCTATTAATCAAGGTGATAAAAACTTTACAAATTTATTGGTGTGATGTAAGAAAACAGTTAGGCATCTTCCTGTAGTTTAACCCTGTCCGCTACGTGCCGTGCCACCTTGATTGATGTGACCTCGCCTTTAATCTTGCGGTTACCTCCCCCATTTAAGATGGGACGCTTACTTATATCGCTTTGGCTCTGGTTGTCATGCTCAGCGTTGCTGCATCTGGCTGATTTTTTATTTCGGTATTCCGAATTCTAAATAGAAAGTTTTAATAATTACTTTTTCGTTGTAAGGTAAAAGAAGTTTCAGAAATATATTAAAATAAATTGCTGTTCAAAATTTTCTGGTGCGAACTTAATATTTCAAAATAAAAAATCCGCAAGATGCGTTAACACTGGTCATGCTTATGTTTTTAAAAATGAGTTCATAAATGTATCAGAAAGTTTCGCGTTGTTGACCAAGGGATTTTTTTTTTCAGAACCTTCTTAAAGGATATACACGACAAGACGAACAATTTGTGTACAAGAAACCATTACCAATCCACTAATTCAATCAAAAATACAGCAGTGGTGTAGTCGTAAAAAAAACAGAGGGTATACTCTCTAAGCAGAGGGTATACGCTCAAGGCAGAGCGTATACCCTGGAGTGTATATACTATAGCTTTCTTGAGAAACAGAGGGTATACGGTGTTCCTTAAAAAAATCCAGAGGGTATACGGCGTATACCCCCATATACCCTCCACTAAATCCCTGAAATACAGAACGTTTCACTCGAAGCTGAACGCAGACTTGGGTTCATAACTTTAACAATAACGAATATATTTGAGCAAAATTTTCAACAAACTTACTTCGCTTTCTGTGATCGCCGATGACGTGAAATGCTGAACGTGCACTGTAAGTTGATAAATGAAACCATATATACTGTCAGCTATACTTCGAATTAAGGCGCATTTAACTCAATGTTGCTTGGACGTAGATGTTGGCCACTTCCACTACTTTCCTTGAGGTCATCATATTTTTTTAAAAAAGCAAAGTAAATATCTTTAAAGTGTCGTTAAATCATACGCGTTATTTTTAAATTTATGAACAAAAATCGGGGTTTGGTTTGGTGACTTAAGTTCATAACTTTAACAATAACGAATGTATTTTAGCTGGATTTTTAATAGGCTTACTTCGCTTTCTGTGAATGCGGATGGCGTGAAATGCTGAACGTACACTGAAATTTCATAAATGAAACCATATATACTGTCAGCTATAGTTCGAATTAGGGTGCATTTAGCTCAGTGTTGCTTGGACGTAGATGGTGACCACTTCCACTAGTTTCCTTGATGTCATCATATTTTTTTAAAAAAGCAAAGTAAATATGTTTAAACTATCGTTACATCATATGCGTTATTGTCAAATTTATGAACGAAAATCCGGGTTTGTTTTAGTGACTTAGGTTCATAACATTTAACAATAACGAATATATTTTAGCTGAACTTTCAACAGGCTTACTTCGCTTTCTGTGAACTGTGATCACATCATGCGAAATGCTGGAAGTGCACAGTAATTTGATAAATGAAACCATGTGTACTGTCAGCTATAGTTTGAGTTAGGTCGCATTTAGCTCAATATTGTCTGGACGTGGATGGTGATCATTTGCAGAACTTCTATTGATGCCTTCACACGTTTTAAAGCAAAGTTAATAAGGTTAAAGTATCGTTAAAACACATTCATTACTGTTAAACTTATGAACGAAAATCCATGTTTGGTTTGTATTCGAGATACCATAAATTTGTATTCAATATGCGGATTTCAGCCCTGTTTTTCCGCGCAAAAGTTGCATGTGAATTATTACATCTTAAATTTTTCTCCTATTTGTCCTCTTATACCCTGTATATTTTTTGTAATGGAAAGTTTTACCCTTAACGGACGGTAGCTTTAAATACATGATTCTATATTCATATTCTATTCCCACCATATATTTTAAAAGTAATTTTTTTTAGCAAATTTATCTTTCAGATGTTGTCAATATACAAGTAAAAGTGTGTCCTTTAAAAAAAGTGGTGCGAAGCGAATAAATTTAGTTAAGAGTGTCAATGCCGTTTAACCCCTTAATTATCGCTCCCGTGATATTCACGGGCTGTGTCTTTTAGTTAGCTTGTTTGATTCCCACCAGTTTTATAAAATAGTGTAATTGGCTTTATTATGGTATCATTTTACCTGTCATTAAATTAGGTGAATATTTCTTTTTCAAAAAAGTGGTGCCAATAAGCAATTTGAATTTTTAAACCGTAATTTAATGCGACCGTTAAGGGGTTAAAAAGTGGCATCGGTCCGATAAGGGTAAATACTAATTGTCTCTTAAAAAATTATAAAACTTCAGTCTATATAAAATAGTATTTAGAAAATATATTGTAATTCCAGAAAAAAAGTGTAGACAATCTATTTGAAACAGTAATTAATTTCGAGTCTTAGCGTAAAGTAAAAAGAAGTAATAACTACAATAATAACAAAAGAAAAAAACTGCTATTGTGTTTGATGGTTCTTTCTTCCCGAGACATTTTATCCATACTCCTTCATTGGATTTAGCACACAAGAAAAATGACATTAGCATTCTTATTACTGGATTTAATTACACGTCGCGTATAGAAAAATACAAAAGGAAGGAAATCATTCGAAGAGAAGGGGAAAAAAAATCATTTAATTGTGATTTTCGATGTCGAAGAAATGAGGCGATAAAGAAATATCATTAACAAGATTATTCGAGAGCATCGATGAAACAGCAAAATCTAATTTAGGAATAGAATTAGAAGTAAGGTTTCTTCAAAAGGAAATTTATATCTTCATTCTCATAACATTTCTGATCTGGAAAGATATGTTGATTCTGTTGAGGATTGAATCGAAAAATTCGATATTTTTTCTTGTTTTAGCGTTATCTCAGATTGCGAAAAACGAAAGATATTAATTACATTTAATTAAAATCTGTATTTTTGCTTCTTATGAAGAGTGGATTCTTTTCAGTTTTATGCGGGGGAAAATTTTCATTTTCTTTAAATAATTACGTATCTTTTAAATCAATCTAAGATTAAGTATTTATTATAAGAGTTTTAAATTGCATTTTGTGCAGTATCTACAAGCATGGCGTCCATATCTCAAGAATCTTTTTGTGTCATTACGCAAGAAAAGAAAGGGGGCGGAGACAAATAATAGAAATCTGTGTGGTTAGTTCAAATACAGCCTTTTATATTTTTTAGTAAGTTTGCGATGCATTATTTCAATAACTATTGCTTCTAAAATATTATTTATCAGTAGATACAAATAAACATGTGCTCTCAACTATATTTGTTGTTTAATATATATATTATTCATGGAAAATTCATTTATACCACTTAATTTTATGTGAAATACTCGAAAATATACAGATAATTCGATTTAAATTTGAATAGTCGGAAACTTCGATGTTTTTCTTGTTTTAGCGTTATCTCAGATTGCGAAAAACGAAAGATATTAATTGCATTTAATTAAAATCTGTATTTTTGCTTCTTATGAAGAGTGGATTCTTTTCAGTTTTATGCGGGGGAAAATTTTCATTTTCTTTAAATAATTACTTGTCTTTTAAATCAATCTAAGATTAAGTATTTATTATAAGAGTTTTAAATTGCATTTTGTGCGGTATCTACAAGCATGGCGTCCATATCTCAAGAATCTTTTTGTGTCATTACGCAAGAAAAGAAAGGGGGCGGAGACAAATAATAGAAATCTGTGTGGTTAGTTCAAATACAGCCTTTTATATTTTTTAGTAAGTTTGCGATGCATTATTTCAATAACTATTGCTTCTAAAATATTATTTATCAGTAGATACAAATAAACATGTGCTCTCAACTATATTTGTTGTTTAATATATATATTATTCATGGAAAATTCATTTATACCACTTAATTTTATGTGAAATACTCGAAAATATACAGATAATTCGATTTAAATTTGAATAGTCGGAAACTTCGATGTTTTTCTTGTTTTAGCGTTATCTCAGATTGCGAAAAACGAAAGATATTAATTACATTTAATTAAAATCTGTATTTTTGCTTCTTATGAAGAGTGGATTCTTTTCAGTATTATTGCGGGGGACAATTTTCATTTTCTTTAAATAATTACGTGTCTTTTAAATCAATCTAAGATTAAGTATTTATTATAAGAGTTTTAAATTGCATTTTGTGCGGTATCTACAAGCATGGCGTCCATATCTCAAGAATCTTTTTGTGTCATTACGCAAGAAAAGAAAGGGGGCGGAGACAAATAATAGAAATCTGTGTGGTTAGTTCAAATACAGCCTTTTATATTTTTTAGTAAGTTTGCGATGCATTATTTCAATAACTATTGCTTCTAAAATATTATTTATCAGTAGATACAAATAAACATGTGCTCTCAACTATATTTGTTGTTTAATATATATATTATTCATGGAAAATTCATTTATACCACTTAATTTTATGTGAAATACTCGAAAATATACAGATAATTCGATTTAAATTTGAATAGTCGGAAACTTCGATGTTTTTCTTGTTTTAGCGTTATCTCAGATTGCGAAAAACGAAAGATATTAATTACATTTAATTAAAATCTGTATTTTTGCTTCTTATGAAGAGTGGATTCTTTTCAGTATTATTGCGGGGGACAATTTTCATTTTCTTTAAATAATTACGTGTCTTTTAAATCAATCTAAGATTAAGTATTTATTATAAGAGTTTTAAATTGCATTTTGTGCGGTATCTACAAGCATGTTGTCCAAATCTCCAGAATCTTTTTATGTCATTACATAAGGGAAAAAAAGGGGGCGGAGACAAATAATAGAAATCTGTGTGGTTACTTAAAATACAGGCTTTTGTATTTTTTAGTAGGTTTGTGACGCATTATTTCAATAACTATTGCTTTTAAAATACTAATTTCCTCAGATACAAATAATAATGTGCTCTCAACGATATTTGTTGTATAATATATATATATATGTACCGGGTGTCCCAAAAAGGACTGACTGATTTTAAAATTCAATAACTTGCAAACGGTGACAGATATTTAAAAAATTCTTGCAGGAGGGTTATGCATAAGGTCAAAAGTTTTTTTACAGTGATTTTCAATTTTAGTTCGAATTACAAACAATAGATGGCGCTGCGATCAATAGACGCTGAATTCAGGCTCGATTTTTGGTACTTCGTGGCCCGGATAATACATTTCCATCTCCTTTTTCAGCATGGAACACGAGAAAGGACTAGAAATCGAGCCTGTATTTAGCGACTATTGCTTACAGCGCCATCTATTGTTTGTAATTCGAATTAAAATCGAAAATCACTGTAATAAAACTTTTGACCTTATGCATAAACGTCCTGCAAGAATTTTTTAAATATCTGTCACCGTTTGCAAGTTATTGAATTTTAAAATCAGTCAGTCCTTTTTGGGACACCCGGTATATTATTCACGGAAAGTACATTTAGACCACTTAACAAAACTCGAAAATATAGAGATAATTCGATTTAAATTCGAATAGTAGGAAATCGGAAACTGCGATATTTTTCTTGGTTTAGCGTTATTTCAGATTGCGAGAAACGAAAGATATTAATTACATTTAATTAAATTTCGTATTTTTGCTTCTTACGAGTGGATTCTTTTCAGTTTTATGCGGGGGAAATTTTCATTTTCTTTAAATAATTACGTATTTTTTAAATTAATCTCAGATTAAGTATTTATTATAAGAGTTTTAAAATGCATTTTGTGCGGTATCTACAAGCATGTTGTCCATATGTCAGAAATGTTTCTGTGTCATTAAATAAGGGGAAATAAATTCTAAATCAGTTAGAAGGGGATGGGGACGGAGACAAATAACAGAAATCTATGTGGTTATAGTCTTAGTGACAAATACAGCTTTTTTAAAAATCTTTTTTAAAAAGTAAGTTTGCGATGCAGTATTTGAATAACTATTGCTTTTAAAATATTATTTCTCAGTAGATACAAATAAAAATATGTGCTCTCAACTATATTTGCTGTATAATATATATATTTTACTCACGGAAAATTCATTTAGATCACTTAATTTTATGCGAAATACTCGAAAATATACAAATAATTTGATTTAAATTTGAATAGTGGTAAACTTTGATATTTTTCTTGTTTTAGCGTTATCTCAGATTTCAAAAAACGAAAGAAATGATTTACATTTAATTAAAACGCGCATTTTTGCTCCCTATGAAGTAGATTCTTTTCATTTTTATGCGGGAGAAATTTTCATTTTCTTTAAATAATTACGTCTCTTTTAAATCAATCAAATATTAAATATTTATTATAAGAGTTTTGAATTGCATTTTGTAGTAATTGCAGTACAAACATGTTGTCAATAGATAAAGAGTGGTTTTATTTCATTACACGTAAGGAAGGTACTCAAAAGCAAATTTTGCAAAGAAAAATGGTCCCGAGTCAGACTCTGACTTGGACTGAAAAGTGTTAATAACTATTGTTTTTAAAATGTTATATCCCGGTAGCTAGAAATAAAATTATGTGCTCTCAACGCTAGTTGTTGTATAATTACAGTAGAGCGCCGATTATCCGAACAAGTCGAAACCGACCCTAGTTCGGATAAATGGACAGACAGTTTGTAGGGGTGCACAACCTTTTTAAGAGAAGGGCCACTTACAAAAATGTCTGGGTTGTCGAGGGCCACATTAGTAACACAGGGAATTCTATTTCGGAGAGGTGATCTGAGGCTTATAATCGGATAAAAACGTGGTTTCAGAAGGAGGGGAAGTTTTACCAATCTAGGTTCCCCTACCCAGTCAACATATCCATTTTAGTTGGCAAGGATTTACCAACAGTTTACGTTTGTATATAACAGAGATATAGCTATTATTTTCAGGTAGCGATAATGTTCCTTGACTTTGTTCGGGGAAGTAAAAATTTTGGTTTATTAAAAGTGCTAAAAAACAAACATAGGCATGAATGTGGCTAGTGGCGAAAAAAAAAAAAAAAAAGAGAACTTTATGAACAAAGGGGGGAGGAGGAGCCGATCAACGAAATTTGAGATTTTTCTGCACCCGATCAATGAAATTCCCTTTTTCCGCGCCCAACCAACAAAATACGCTTTTTTCCGCACCCGATCAGCGAAATTTTCCATTTTTCTACGCCTTATAGACAAAATTCGAAATTTTTCCGAAACCGATCAACAAAATTTGAGATTTTTCCGCTCCTGACTGACAAAATTTTCGATTTTTTCTGACCCGATCGACGAAATTCATGATTTTTTGCTCCCGATCAACGAAATTTGCGATTTTTCAGCGCCTGATCAACGAAATTCGCGATTTTTCCACGCCCTATAAACGATATTAGCTATTAACTGACTCTGACAAAATTTTCTCGTCGTTAATCCTTGATCGTAAACGTGATTTTTCCGAGCCCAGTCGACAAAACACGCGATTTTCTACGAAAGTTACAATTTTCCATGCCTGATCGAAAAAATTCGCGATTTTTCCGCACCCGATCAACGAAATTCGCAATTTTTACACACCCTATCAACGATATTCGGTATTAACTGACTCTGACGAAATTTGCAATTTTACCGCAGCCGATTAACGAGATTTGTCCGTGCCTGATCGACAAAATTCGCGATTTTTCCGCTCCTCATCAACTAAATTTGCGATTTTTTCCGCGCCTGATCGTTGAAATTTGCGATTATTCCGCGCCTGATCGGCGAAACTCGCCATCTTTCCTTGCCCGATCGACAAAATTCGCGATTATTCCGTGCTTGATCAACAAAACTCGTGACTTTTCCATGCCCGAACAAATAAATTTGCTACTTTTCCTTGCCTGGTAGACGAAATTTGTAATTTTCCAGTGCCCGTTCGATGAAATTAGTATTATTTTTCGACTAGCAACTGACAAAATTGGAAATTTGGGAATTATCTATGTTGATATCTATGGTATCGGCCGGCCGATAAACGAAATTTGCGAATTTTTTCCTGCGAAAAATTGACAAAATTCACAGTTTTTTCCTGTGACCTATGGGCAAAAATTGCGATTTTTTCCAGTTATAACTTTACCAAGTTTTCGGGCCACTTTTGGCCCGCGGGCCACCGGTTGTGCATCCCTAGTTTAAGGGATGTTCCTGACTATACTAAAACTTTCACAGTTTATCCAGGCTTAGGACTTTCAGCACCAGATAGTGCTAGCGTGTTTAAAAATTGTTTTTTTTTTGTTACTTTTCTATCATTTAAAATTTTCTTTTTCTCTTTTAATACTTTTCTGAACTCCAAAGATTAGAATTAAAGCTTTGGATTGTTGCTTGCTTCAAAGAAGACGTTCTTTCCAATGCTGCCATATCTCGAATTCATCTTAAATACGTTAGTTGAATAGGATCAGAGTTCTTCTGCCGTTCGAGCCATTTCATAGCTGTTTCCAAACATTCAAAGGACATTCACATTATGTGATGGACATGGGTCATTTTCAAAGCAATCGTTTTCATTTCTTCAATTTCTTTTTCATGTTAAATCTCATCCACAATCTCATCATCATTACAAAAATTTTTTGAGAGAAATAGGCTGTTCGGATAAATGGGAGTTCGGTTTTTTTTTTTTTTTTTTTTTTTTTTTTTTTTTTTGAGAGAAATAGGCTGTTTGGATAATTAGAAGTTCGGTTAATTGGAATTCCGATAATCGGTGCTCTACTGCATATATATTATATTATTCACGAAAAATTCATTTAAACCACTTAATTTCATGCGTCACTATTCGAAAATATACAGATAATTCGATTTAAGTTTGAATAGTCTGAAAGTTCAATATGTTTCTTGTTTTACGCGTTATATCAGATTGTAATGAAGAAACATATTAATTAAATTTTATTAAAATCAGTATTTTACAACTGATGAGTGGATTCTTTTCCTTTTTATGCAGGAGAAAATTTCATTTTCTTTAATTAATTACGTATCTTTTAAATCAATCAAGATTAAGTATTTATTACAAGAGTTTTAAATTGAATTTTGTGCGATAGCTACAAGCATGTTATGTCCACAGCTCAAGAATGGTTTTATTTCATTACGTAAGGGAAAAAAATAGTTTGAAGCGGACTAGGGGCAATAATTGAAATCTGCATGAATAATACAGTGACAAATACAGTTTTTCTTCCTTTTTGATAAATATTGCGAGGCAGTGAATAATTATTGCTTTTAAAATAATACTCCTCGGCAGATACAAATAATTACGTGTTCCCAACGATATTTTTTGTATAATATTTGTATATATTATTCACATGGAAAATTCATTTAAACCATTTACTTTTATGCAATAATACCCGTAATTATGTAATAATATTATAATTTATTATAATAAAATGACTCTAAGAAAATATACTTCTTGTAATAATTGTTCTTGAACATAACGTCGAGCCTATAATAAATGAACGTCACTATACCAATATTAACTCCTCCGCGACGAGCTTCCTTTACGGAATTTTTAATGTCTTACCGCCGATTTTTCGAAACAGCAATTTTTATGTAATTGAATCGCAGCAATGCTCTGATTAAATAAGGCAATGTTTACAATTAAAAATAACTGGTGGGAATAATCAACGATCCTGAACACCTTTTGCGTCACGTATGGATAATCAAAGAACCAAGATGTAACATTTACATCAATGGCAAATCTGCTTATTCAAACTGAGCATGTTCTTTATCAGAACATATATAAGTTAGAACATTATAAGTAATTTCTAATAATTTTTGTAATAAATTTTCTGGGTAGTTGTTAGGAATACATAAGGTGATAAAAACTAGTCAGAAAAACTCGAGGGAGAGCAGGCCGAAATTGAATAGCAGGATTCTCCACATTAATGCTAAGTAAGTATATAAATTTTAAATAAATTAATTTATTGAAACATGAATGAAAACTACACTCGTGCTCAAAATTAAAAGAACTTGCATATTTTGTCGAATTACATGAAAGTACTAATCGAAAGGTAAAGGTAATGCTTCGAAACAAAGATGCAACTCTTTAGAGTCGAATACGTAAGCGTACACATGTGTATGGTTGGAGTGTGTAGAGAAACAGGCTTTATAAGCGAGCATAGCAATTTTCACGTTTGTTCGCTCGCACACCTCGCTGAAATACCTTGCTATTTTTTTTCTTTTCAACATTCAATGAAATTCAAAAGAAAATAGTGAAAATGAGTAACCACCGACTTTTTGATGATGGAATGAAGTGGCAAATCGTGTATGGGCTGGAAACAGTGCACTCTCAAATGCAGACTCCCAGAGACTTCCCAGCAAAGAGGAAATTGCTGGCCAGCAGCAAGATAGGTGCTGGCAGTGATGGAGAAGTGCTGGCTGATGGTCTACTACTGCATGACCACTGCTGGACAGCTTCAGTCAACTTTGCTGTTGGAAATCATCAGATAAAATTCTGGTGGGCATCCATTTTATCTCATGCGCTGGCCCACCACTACATGGAAGTGCACGAACTTTTGGAGTATTATTGCTGGGAACCCTTACGCTATGTGGCGCTGCGAATATCGAAGACACTGAGTATTTGAACACAAATCTGAAATGAATATGTTAACACAATTTAAGCTGTAAAGCTATTTTTTTTTGAAACTGTAAAAAATATAGCACCACTGCCACCAACAAAATAAATAAGTAAATGAATAAATAAATAAATTCTTTATTTCAACTCAGTTTTTTTCACTTCTTAAATCTGGTTTTACTAGGTTACAAAGGATTTCGGTTTTCATAATTTACGCAGTTCAGAATCAATAATAAAAAAAAGCGTATAAAATACATAGGATTTCTATAGAATAGAATAATTTCTATACCAGTTTAATGATTGGGAACGTAAATCACAAAAGAAACAAACTTGAAATAGTGTAATGAGAGCTTGAAAACTACGAGCAATCGTAGCGTACGCTGAAAGCACTTGTTCATGCCAAGTCACGAAAACCAAGCAGCATCGAGCGCGGTCAGTACTTGGGAGGGTGACCACATGCAGTTCAAATATATCTACAGACATATCTATTTTAGACACTTCTACAGATGTTTCTATAGCTCTTGGTGAAACTAGCTTATAGAAAAAAGAGCCATAATTATATAATACTTTCTTTTTTTATAGAATTCTATAAGAAATTTTTGTAAGGGAAAGTGCTGGACCAGCAAAGGAATAGCAGTGGGATAGGTGCTAGCACTGCAGGTAAAGTGCCGGATTCAAGTAATGTGATGGCATACTAATGCTGGCCTGCTGTTGGCTTTCACTGATGGGCCAGCTGCATTCGGCTTGGACACTTTTCGACAGGTTTAAGTAATGGCACCCTTGCACTTTACCGCTGATAGCACTGCTGGCTGCCATCTTTTTTCCAGCTGATGGCCCACTGTTTCTTTCTTTGCTGGGTACATGACAGAGGGTTGTTTGCAATAAGACCTGCTTCTTGCGCTCCGCTCATGTCTGCACACAGGAAAACTCGTTTAGCATGGTGGAGAGATCATCGACTTTGGGCCAGGAATCAATGGGGGACCATCCTATTCACTGATGAGTCCCTGTCCAGCCCAAATGCAAATTCTCGACTTACTTTCATCTGGAGAAAACAAGGGATCTGCTAGTTGCTTTACAACTTCCAAGAAAAAGACCACTATGGCAGCGTAGGTTTGATGGTCAGGGCAGTCATCATGTTGGATGGGCGCACATCCCTCCTTGTGTTTGACAAAGGTTCTAACTGATGTGACGTGCGGGGATGATATCTTGGTACCCTATGTCCGCGTTTTTAAAGATGCAGTTGGCCCTGATTTCATTTTAATGGACTCCAAAGCCCGCCCAGATAAAGTTCATCTGGTCGACGAATTTCTAAAAAGTGAGGATATTCGCTTGATGGATTGACCAGCCAGATCGCAAGACCTAAACCATATAGAGCATGTCTGGGACGCTCTGGAGCGAATAATTTTAACTCGATTTCCAGAACTACCCAGAGCCTGAAAACACCGTTTTTGGAGGAGTGAGAATAACTTCTACAGGGACCCATAAACTGCATGATTTCCAGTATGAGTTCCTGTTGTGAGAGCTGCATAACTGTAAGAGGGGGCCATACCACATCTTAATCCATTTTTTGGTTTAATATTGTAAGCTTTGTTTTATACCTTCCGACTCTGACGATTCTTACGCACGATTATGCGTGTGCATTATAATTGCTGAATGTTTATTTTTGTTTTTTATCAACCTATGTAAATACCTAATTTCATTAAAATCTGTCTAGTAACTATAGAGATAATCAACCAAATCTGAAAATCCTCTTAATTTTGAACATGAGTGTCGTCACAAAATCAAACAATGACAGAAAAAACAGGAAAAAAAATAAAAGGATTGTAAACTACTGTACTTCAAATTTGTACAGCTTATCACGATATTAGATATTATAAAATGATACCAGATATGACATATTTCAATCTTTTTTGTGTTACATTTTTAATATATTCAAGCTTCCTACTTCCTCATGGAATAAAAGGTAACGGATACAGACTAACAAGATTATTTATTTTGAAATAAATAATTCAGCTAGATTTCTGTAATTTTGATGAATGCAGTTGAGAAAGATTTCTGTATTTGATGATAATTAATACAAAACGAATTTCCATGCTTGCATAAGTTATTTACAAGTAATCACTTTCAGATTTATTCTTTACATTAAAAATTGTATATTTAATGAATAACTTAGAGGCTGGTAATCATAATGTTAAATTTACTTCTCGTCTTTATTCTCTTCTTGAATATGGATTCTATTCCTTCGATAATATTCTAAGAATATTTAAAAACTTTTTTGGAGAAGTTTAATTTAAAATTTTCCGAATAATTATTTTTATAACCTTGAATTATACTAAAGTTCAAAAAGTATTGATCAGTAATATGCATGCATAAACATGCATAGGATATTTTATGAAAATTCTTAAAACTTTTCGAAATACTATATGTGCTGTGCAGAACTTATTGTTAATAAAAAGCAACAGAATAAATTTTCAGTTCATTTGAAAATGAGATTACAGCAGAAGTCAAATCTTATTATCTGCTTTTAAAAATAACTGTTTTATATTGCAAATAATTAAAAAAGATAAAAATGAATTAAATTCTAATGAAATAATTAAACAGAGAAATATTTTAAAGGACTAAACATTTAAAATTATCAATTTTTTTTTTTTTTTTTTTCTTGTAAAGAGAAAAAGCAACAGGAACAGATATTTTTGCTGCTCTGTGTTCAATATTAACCTTAACGGGCGATAGATTTAAATACATAATTTTAATTTAATATTCTATGTACACCACTATATTTTAAAAGTAAATTTTGTAATAAATTTCTCTTGCACAATTGAACATATGGTTTCTGAAAAAAGTCTTTTTTTTTTATGCTGCGTCATACCTCCGGTAGATTTTTTCACGACTTTATGGACTGTTTCAGGTCTGATAGGATATAACGGACATATTTTCTTTAATGTTCTTTTTATATTGTTATACTTTTACAACAAATTTATGTTATTAACCATTTGGAAAAATGGCTATTGTCCTCTGTCAGGGTTAGAAATCAAAAACATATCTGAAGCGTTTTATTAGTTGAATCCGTATTTTATTCGTTTTCTAATTGGTGTATAGAGTAATCTGTATTTTCCCTTTACTTTCAACAGAGATGGATACTTCTGTTGCCACTATGACAAAAAGCAATAAAAACTAAAAATAAAAAATTAATAACTCAGAAACAAATTGAGATACGGCTTTCAAACAAATTGCATTTAAAAGTACATTTTTTCTCTATACGACAGTGTAAAAGTAATAGTGTGGGATGTTTAGAATTTTTAAAATGAAATTTCATTTAAAATTGGTCCAGGAATATTAATGTTTAAACCATGGCGTACGTAATGTATGACCTGCTTCGTAGAAGTTTAAATATTTACAGTACCGAAAAATGTAATCCATGGGGTACGTAATGTATGACCAGCTCCGTAGAGGTTTAAAAATTTACAGTACCGAAAACTGTAAAACTGAAATTTCTTTTAAAATTTGTTCATGATGGGTCCAGGAATGTTAATGTTTAATTCATGGCGTACGTAATGTATGATTAACTCCGTGAGATTTTTTATGTCTTAAATTTTAGTCGTCGAAAAAATCATTTTCCAAATGGTCGTTGTAATTTATTAAATTGCTTTTTTTTTTTTTTTTTTTACTTTTTTCTCTTTTTTATTTATATTTTAAAATTTCTCTTTTGTGGTGCAACTCAACTGTGCACAAAGTAAGTTACTAGCTTTCAGTACTAGCTTTAATACTAGTTTTCATTGTATGAAAGTGTATGTATATTTTGATGAAAATGCAGTTAATTAAATATATAAAAAAGTTTTAGATTTTATACAAAACAGTTTTTTATGTACATTTTTTTTTTCAAATGCTAACTATATTCTTTTAGATAATATTTTTTTAATATGCCAACGATAACTTTTATTTCTATTAGATATAGTGCAGTACTAAAATGAGACTTACAGGCCTCTTTTAAACTTTTAGAAAAAAAAAAATAGTTTCCCAAAATGTTTTGCACTCATCGTGAATCTAGTTTTCGCGCCTATAGGATACCTGTATAAGATTTTCTGACATATTTGTGTCTTTCCAAAAATGTAAACTACCAAAGATATTTCTTGTACCTGCCCCTGAAAAAAACATAATGACGTTCTAGTGTGAATTAGAAAGAAATACCACAATCTTTGCATGTATTTAATAATACTGAAGGTGAACTACACGGTTTAATAATAATAAATGTACTCTCTCTAATAAATAATTCTCAGAAATACACGTTCTGTCTATCCCATGATGATCGAATATTTATTTATTTTTCAAGATTTGTTGAAAAATAAATGAATATTGGAACATTTTGGGATACATAGAAGGAACGTACTTCTTCCAGGGTTATTTATTACAAAAACAATCTCAAGGAATATTAGAATGAAATAAAGAAAAAAAAATCCCTCTTTTTTTAAGTTTCTTCACTGTAAAAACTTTATGGAGTTACTTAACTTACATAATGGCATAATTTAAACTGATATCACTTGTGTAATACTACACATTAATATAACGTAACACCAGTTATATCGGTTAAATTACTTAATAAAATAGAGGCAGCAAGACTGCAACCAATTTTATGCAGTAATGTTACATCACTTTTTACAGTGTTATTTAAATTTCAAAAATGAAACTTCAATCTCAACTACATCCAACCATGGCTGAAAATTAGATTTTTGACTTTGAGTGATTAGAAAATCATAATAGGTGCTCTATTCGGGGGAAGGGAGATGCTTTGTATAATTAGTAAATTTTTAAGCAGTTCCAAAATTTTTAATTCTGCATAACTTCCCGTATTTTAAAACTTTCATGTCCCTTATAGTCAGTGTTTCCAGATTGGGGACAGTTTTAATTCAGATTATTTGATTTTTTTTATAATAGTATAATTCGCCTTGTTTTTCGGAATTTTTAATTTATTTTTAAATATGGCGAATATTTCTATTAAAAAAAAAACAACGGTGACAGTCAACAATCTCGGGACAAAAAAGTTCCCAATCTGGCAACACGGCTTATAGTCTATTATAGAAAACTAAGTATTAATATAAAAATAGTATAATGCAGATCTGAAGTGCGGTCTGGAGTTTAGTGGTTTGCGCTGGGTGTAATGTACCCAGTCCCGCATAGAGCCCCTTTTCCTACAATAAAGGTAAAAGAGATTTTTTTAAAAACACTTTTGGAAAACTATATTCCGAAAATGTTTTACACCCAGGCTTATTCCTGGGCTAAAAGGAGAGAGGGAGCAACGAGATTTTCAGACATTTTCTGCCTTTACAAAAATGAAAAACACCAAAAATCTTTCTTGCTACTGAGCCCTTTCAAAGTACAAGTTTAATCCTGTCTGAATTAGGAAAACCTGCCATAATCAATGGTGAACGCATTTATCCGTTAGTGATGCATGAAGTAGATGGTTTAATAATAATAAATGCACCCTCTCTGATAAATAATTCGCAGAGAAGTACGTTCTGTGTATACCATGATTTTCCAATATTCATTTATTCTTCAAGATTTATTGAAAAATAAATGAATATTCGAACATCATGAGATGCATAGAAGAAACGCAGTTCTTCGAGGATTATTTATTAAAAAACAATCTCAGAGAATATTAGAATTAAAGAAGGGAAAAACCTCTCCTAAGCACTACAAAAGTTCCTTATTTAAATTTCAAAAATGAAACCTTCAAACTCAACTACATCCTCCCATGGCTGAAGATTAGATTTTTGACTTTGAGTGATTAGAGCAGCATAATAGGTGCTCTGCCCGGGGGAAGGGGGATGTTTAGCGACATCATTTTATCCCCAGAACCCTCATCCACAACCTCCTTCCCAGCTGCTTTCAAAATATTCTTATTTATTTTTTCATTCGAAAATATGTCAGCGTCCTCCTCTAAATTACTCTGCGAAAAGGAAAAACTCGATTAATGTTGCCGTTAATGAGATTTTGGTCTCGTTATAATAATAACTGTATAATCCTTTGGTGAATCTTGTTTAGAAGGAAAGCAAAAAGGGTGTTCCAGAAGGGGATGATTCGAAAATTTCGAACGCCCACGCCCTAGGTTCTTGAAATTAATTTTACGTAAATACTGTTATAGCTTCATATTCGGTTAATTCATCATGCAAAAATGAGAGATTAAAAAAAAAAAATTCTGATGATGAGCAGCACAAAGAAATTGCAATTAAATGGAACGTCAGAATCATAAATAATCGAAAGTGGAATTAAAATCTTCGATGAAATTTTGCAGGATAATTATTGGGTGCTTTTTTAAGCAACGCACTCAAAATGCCGGAATGAATTTTCATTTGGTTAGTTACATATTCATGCTTTCATTGTTTTAATTTATAATTCCACATTTTTTTTCTAGTGTTATTTTTACTAAGGGTATGCATATATAATATGTACTAACAGGTTTTTTTTACGATTATTTTAAAATTGGAACGTGTTAGTTGTTACATATTCATACGATTATTGTATTTATTTATATTTTTCCATTTTCTTTTGAAGTTACTTTAAAAAGGTGTATTTATAATAATTAGTAATTTTAGATATGTAAGGGCGGTTATTTGAATCGGATCGCAATGCGTTTGTTGTTTGGCATGTGTGTTTTCCAGTAAATCTGAGTTTTTATATCAACGCTTAAAATTATCAATTTTATCTAAGAAAGAATTTTGAATAAGTTAGATAAAAACGAAAATGTTTTTATCTTTCAATACTTGTTAGAGTAACCCAAAGTTACCTTTTACCACCATTTTGCTATAATGTATGGTTGCATAGTTACTCAATTTTATCTACCTGACAGAAGTTCACGTATTCTTAATTTTTGACAAATAAAAATTGGCAACATAATTTAAAATTTCTAGAATATTCTGTAAAGGCGAAACAGCATAACGCTTCATAAGAGGAAAGCTGGAAGTCCCCTAGGTTCTTGAAATTAATTTTAATTAAAATACTAATATAGCTTCGCATTCGGTTCATTTATAATGCAAAAAGTGAAAAAAAAATCTGATGATGAGCGGAACAAAGAAATTGGAATTAAATTGAGCATCATCATCATAAATAATCAAAATCTTTGCTGAAATTTTGTAGGATAATTGTTCAATTCTTTTTTTAAGCAATGCAATCAAAATGGCGGATTGAATTTTCCTTTGGTTAATTACGTATTCATGCATTCATTGTTTTCATGTATGTTCCAGTATCTATTTTTCTTTAGCGCATTGATTGAACTACTGGTTCTGAAAGTTTAATCAGAATTAAGAATATACATTTTGGTACACCTTAGAATAATTTTATTTTGTTCCATTGCATGTTTCTTTATTTTGAATAATAAATTATCTTTCTTTTTATAAAGTCTAGAAAACGGACTCTTTTGAAAATTGCAATTAACTATACAATATATATGCTAAAATTTCAGTCATAAGAATGTTTTCTCTGATATAAGGCATTGTTATTCCATGGCGAAACACCACCGAAAACTGGCGGTATGAAGCAATTAAAATAATAAAACTTTGTAAAAAATCACCATAAAATAAAAACAAAACACAGGACGCGTTTCGAGCTAAAAACATAACAGCTCGTCATCAGCTAGCTTTTTTAACTTGTTCGCTTGCGGACACGTGTATGCTGTAGCTGATGACGAGCTGTTATGTTTTTAGCTCGAAACGCGTCCTGTGTTTTGTTTTTATTTTATGGTGATTTTTTACAAAGTTTTATTATTTTAATTGTTATTCCATGTTGTGTCCATTTATATCATTAGCAAATTGTTTATACTATTCATTGGCTTTTATGTTTTTTCACCAACTCATTTTTTACCCCTGTCTGGAAGAAACATTTATATTTAATATTAGTAATTATATTAATATTAAGATAAACTAGACAGGGTTGGCGAACCTTATGGCACGCGCGACAAGAGTGCCACGCGACATAATATTTTCAGTACATATTGATTGATGTTCTAAATCAAAATACATTGAAATTACAGAAAACGCACGAATTTATACTAGTTGAGCATTGTCTGAAATTTTTTGACTAGAAATTGAAATGTAACTTATTTAATTCCAATCTAGTTCAATATGGGATCAAATATTTATTAAATCGAAAGAACATTTGAAGACTGTGAAAAAAGAAAGATTACAAGGAATCATAGACAAAAATGCTGATGATAGAACTAAAGTAACTCAGAATTTAACTGTAGACGTGTATAGATATTTAAAGCTACTAATGTTAGCCATTTTGACAAAAAAAAAAAATACCTACCTACGTTTGCAAATCGTCATGAAAAAAAAAAAAAAAAAAAAAAAAAAAACTCAAGTAACAATCAATCGCTTGTCAATTGATTTCAGTTCAGGTTACATTCTGTTAAAAGTAACTAAAGAATGGACCTGATATTAATTATTTGGCATTTAAAATTAACTACACAAATTGCACTTAAAAAAAAAAAAACTTTTTAGAACACAACTCGTATACATAAATCGTAATAACAGTAACTAAGTAACTTTGAGTCATCAGTGTTTATTGATTATTTTTCAAGAACGGTGGCGAAGAGTTCTTGGTACGTTACGGTTGCATAAAATAATTTTTGAAAAAAATTGGTATGCAAATTTGAAAAGGTTCGCCATCCCTGAATTAGATCCTTTCTAATTCACATAATCATTCCAGAATTTGTTCACCAATTCACACATCACCAGAATTTGTTCCCAATCCCATAATAGATCAAATATCATTCTTGATAAATTCGTAAACTGTGTGAGTAAAAATGTCCTTTAAGAAAAAGACAAATAAGAGGAAAGAGTCTGGAGAAGAAAAAAAATGAACCCCCCCCCCCCTTTTTTTAGCTCAACCTAACAAATCCGAATTGCACCAAAATATTCAAAGGTATCGACTGTTCTTTTATAGGTGTTTATATTTATATAAACACTTATTATTGTGGTTACTTATTATACAGTTATACAGTTATTATACACTTATTATACAGTTATTAATTTATTATTGTATTCACGTAATCATTCTTCATCAGAATCTGGTCCCAATCTCATAATAGATTAAATATCATTCTTGATAAATTCGTAAACTGTGTGAGTAAAAACGTCCTTTTAAAGAAAAAGACAAATAAAAGGAAAGAGACTGGAGGGAGAGAAAAAAAAATCAAAAAACATTTTTTTTAGCTTAATCTTACAAATCCGAACTGTACCAAAAGACTGAAAGGCATGGACTCGGACTGTTCTTTAAAAATTTATAGGTGTTTAATACTATTTCTTTGAACTAAAGTCTTAATCCCTTTCTACAACAAAAGGATCTAAAAGACAGTGAAAAATATCGAAAAAAAGAAAAAAAAATCTTAGGCAGTCTTCTCAATATTTTATTCTATTTCCTTTCAACAGGAAAGAAAATGTACAATCAAAAGTCAAATATTCTGGGCAAATCGACACGTATATATATAAACTTTATTTTATTTTCTTCGGTATTTGTCAAAATTTTGGCTTTGGGAATTTTCGTCAAAATCCTTTCAATCCGCTTTTGTCTTAAAAATGCATCAACGAGGTTTAAGTGTTTTCTCGGATGGTTTTGGCCATAGAGCGGGAAAGAGTAAGATGTGGATTGGGAGAGAAGGAAAAATAAAGATGGAGAAATGTGCTTGCAATTTTTTTAGGGGGAGGAATATGTTTGGCGAGGTATTAGCGGTTGGTCTTCAGAAAATTCTCAGATTTTTTTAAAATATTTATTTTTGGTTAGTAAAGTTTAAAAACTATAACCGTATTAGCGCTAGAAATATATTGTGTCTTAGTGTACTTTTAAAGCATTAGGGATTGTACAAGGGAAAAAATACTCTTTGTGTTTGTTCTTGAATACAACCATTTCATCTCCGATACTGCTATTATTTTAAAAATACAATTTTGCAGAGACTTTACTCGCTTCTGTCTAAGCCTTTGTAAAGTCATAGACATGGTGTACTTTGTAAAGTAATTGAGAGTAATTTTATTTTTTTACATTGTATGTTTCTTTATCTTAGATAACAAATTCTCTCTTTAAAAAAAATAAATTCTATGAGAGGGACTGTTTTGAAAATTGCAATAAACTATATAATATATCTTCTAAAATTTAAATCATAAGAATGTTTGCTCTGGTGAAACGTATAGTTATTCCATGTTGTAGGTGTCCATTTGTATCATTAGTCAGTTGTTTATCCATTCATTGACTTTTTATGGTTTTTGACAAACTCTTTTTTTACCATTGCATGGAAGAAATATTTGTCTTCATTAGTGATTATTTTAATATTAAGATAAACTAGGTCCTTTTTTATTCACATAATCATTCATCACCACAATCTATTCTCAATCCCATAATAGATCAAATATCATTCTTGATAAATTCGTAAACTGTGTGAGTAAAAATATCCTTTTCAAGAAAAAGACAAATAAAAGGAAAGAGTCTGGAGGGAAAAAAATATAAAAAAAACATTTTTTTAACTCAAACTAACAAATCCGAACTGTACCACAGGACTCAGAGGCATGGTCTATTCTTTAAAAAATTATAGGTTTTTATATTTATATAAACACCTTATTATTATAGCTGTTTATATATATTTCTATATATTATTTATTAGTGATTATTTTAATATTAAGATAAACTAGATCCTTTTTTATTCACATAATCATTCATCAACAGAATTTGTTCCCAATCCCATAAAACTGTCAAATATTATTATTGATCAATTCATAAACTTTGTGAGTAAAAATGTCCTTTTAAAGAAAACGACAATTAAAAAGAAAGAGTCTGGAGGAAAAAAAATTAAAAAATATTTTTTTAGCTCAACTTAACAAATCCGAACTGTACCAAAAGACTCAAAGGCAAGGACTATTCTTTAAAAAAATATATATGTTTATACAAACACCTTATCATTATAGGTGTTTATCAGGGCTCGCAGCGTTCCTAAAATTTTCGCTCTTTGCTACCACTAAATTAAAATGATAATCTTTGCTGTATGAATCTATTGTAGATGTTAAAGGAATTTACCACGAAGAATTCTTATTTAAAATACTGGTAGCAAAGTGCGAAAATTTTAGGAACGGTGCGAGCCTTGGTTTATATATATTTCTATTTAGTAGTTATTCTTTTAAAATGAAGATAAACTAGACCCTTTTTTATTCACATAATCATTCATCACCAGAATATATTCCCAAGTCCTTAATAGATCAAATATCAATATTGATCAATTCGTAAACTGTGAAAGTAAAAATGTCCTTTTAAAGAAAATGACAAATAAAAGGAAAGAGTCTGGAGGGAAAAAAAAAAAAACAAACATTTTTTTTAGCTCAACCTAACAAATCCAAACTGTACCACAAGACTCAGAGGCATAGTCTATTCTTTAAAAATTTATAGGTTTTTATATTTATATAAACACCTTATTATTATAGCTGTTTATATATATTTCTATTTATTATTTATTAGTGATTATTTTAATATTAAGATAAACTAGATCCTTTTTTATTCACATAATCATTCATCACCAGAATTTGTTCCCAATCCCATAAAACTGTCAAATATCATTATTGATCAATTCATAAACTTTGTGAGTAAAAATGTCCTTTTAAAGAAAACGACAAATAAAAGGAAAGAGTCTGGAGGGAAAAAAATTAAAAAATGTTTTTTTAGCTCAACCCAACAAATCCGAACTGTACCAAAAAACTCAAAGGTATGGACTATTTAAAAAAAATATATAGATGTTTATACAAACACCTTATCATTATAGGTATTTATATACACTGGTTTCCAAAAATTAAGGAAAAATCACAAAAAGAGCGATAACTCTTTCAAAAATAAACCTATCCGTATGAAATTTGGATATGTTGTTAACTAAAAGATGCTGATTAAAATTACAAAATGCAAATTAGTGGCGCTGCAATCGGATTGCGTCATCTGTGCGGAGCGTAAAAAATGCATGCTAGAGAGTACGGCTGCTGGTGTCGCTGTGATTATGAGATAAGAAAACTGAGATAGCCAATTCATTAGTATGACCTCGAGGTATAATTTGTCCGCATAACTGCAATATAGAGCTATTGGAAGATTGGATGTAGGCCAAAGTCAGACAGGGGTGGCCATATGGCTAAATGTGAGTCCTTCTGTCGCTCATAGGCTTTGACAACACTTTCAAACCACTGGTTTGGCCTCCAGAAGGTTCAGCGAAGGACGAGCAAGAGCTACGACAAGCACCGATGACCGATATTTGCGGTTATGTGTACGATGGAATAGAACAGCAACCCCCTCTCATCTTAAATCCGTCCTTGCTACAGTCACTGGAAGGTTGGTATCAATGTCTACTGTGCGTAGAAAGCTTCATGAACGTGGTCTGTACGCGATGCAACCGGATATTTGTGTGCCGCTCACCTCGTGTCTCCGGAGGGAACGTTTAAGTTGGGCACGTCAACATGTCCACTGGACGGCTGATCAATGTAGGCGTGTTCTCGTCAAAAATGTGTTGCAGTTTAGCATCCAAAGCGATAGTAGGCATTGTTTGGTTTGGAGAGAACAGGGAACACGCTATCATTCATCAAACATTCTTAAGAGATATTCGTATGTAGGAGGCAGTGTCTGTGTTTGGGATGGTATCTCTTTAGGCGGACGTACAGACCCCATGTCTTTCCACGTGAAACTGTGAATACTCACGTTTATAGAGATGGCATTCTTGATGCTTATGGGCACCCTTATGCCGGTGCAATAGGTAAAGATTTCCTGTTACAGGACTATAACGCTAGACCGTACAGGGTTCACATCGTAGAAGATTATCTTCAGCACCAAACAATTCAGCGCATGGAATGACCAGCGCAGTCACTGAACTTGAATCCCATTGAGCCTCTTTAGGGATGCTTTAGGAAGATGTGTCTCTGCTCTCAACCTCCCTCCTCAGTCCTTTGCCACGCTTACAACTGCTTTACAAGAGAAATGGCTCGCACTTCCCAGCAAACTTATCGATCGCATAATTGACAGTATCACACTTCACTGTATGTTCTGTATTGCTTATAGGGGTGATCATACTCCATATTAAAGGTACTTTTCCTATACCAAACTGAGACATTTATTTTGTTTATTTTATAAATGTATTAATTTCTGAAATACCACAATCGTCTGGTAATTTCTGTTACTGTTATTTTATACCTTATTATGTGTTGTAAATTGTGTCTGAGTTTTATTAAAATCTGAGCAATCGCAACTTTTGTTGTTTTTCCTTAATTTTTGGAAACCAGTGTATATTTCTATTTAGTAGTGATTATTTTAAAATGAAGATAAACTACACCCTTTTTTATTCACATAATCATTCATCACCAGAATATATTCCCAAGTCCTTAATAGATCAAATATCAATATTGATCAATTCGTAAACTGTGGGAGTAAAAATGTCTTTTTAAAGAAAAAGACAAATAAAAGGAAACAGTCTCGATGAAAAAAAAAGAATCAAAAACCATTTTTTTAGCTTAACCAAACAAATCCGAACTGTACGAAAAGACTCAAAGGCATGGCGTGTTCTTTAAAAATTTATGGGTGTTTAACGCTATTTCGTTGAACTAAAGTCTTAATCCCTTTCTACAATGAAATTTTATAAAAGATAAGTGAAGAATATCGGAAACAGAAAAAAAAAACACACACAAAAAAAAACATAGTCAGTCTTCTCAATATTTCATTGTATTTCCTTCCCACAGAAAAGAAAATGTACAATCAAAAGTCAAATATTCTGGGCAAATCGACACACATATATATATAAACTTTATTTTATTTTCTTCGGTATTTGTCAAAATTTTAGCTTTGGGAATTTTCGTCAAAATCCTTTCAATCCGCTTTTGTCTTAAAAATGCATCAACGAGGTTTAAGTGTTTTCTCGGATGATTTTGGACACAGAGCGGGAAAGAGTAAGATGTGTATTGCAAGAGAAGGAAAAATAAAGATGGAGAAATGTCCTTGCAATTTTTTAGTGGGAGAAATATGTTTGGCGAGGTATTAGCGGTCTTCAGGCAATTCTCAGATTTCTTTTTTATTTCTATAAATAAGTTATTTTTGGTTAGTAAAGTTCAAAAACAATAACCGTATTAGCACTAGAAACATTTTGTGTCTTAGTGTACTTTTAAAAGTATTAGGGATTTAATAAAGCAAAAAAAAAAAAAAAAAAAAAAAAAATACTGGTAGTGTGTGTTCTTGAATACTACCATTTCATCTCCGATATAGCTATTATTTTCTAAATACAATTTTGTAGGTACTTTACTCACTTCTATCTATGGCTTTGTTAAGTATTAGACGTGGTGTACTTTGTAAAATATTTGAAATAGTATAAATTTTTTTTATTGAAAGCACGTGTTTTTAATTATTGATGCTCTTTTCATTAGCTGTATTTGTAATGATTTTGATATACACTTTTGTAGGGTCTTTACTGGCTTCTATCTACGGTTTGTTAAACTTTAGAAGCGTTGTACTTTGTAAAGTATTTGAAATAGTATAAAAAATGTTTACTGAGAGATTGTGTTTTTAATTTTTGATGATGTTTTGATTATTGATGTAATTTTAATAAGCGATATTGTCGTTGATTGTTAAGTGCAATTTTGTAAAAAAAATAATATATTTTTCACCATCGTCACAAATATTCTAAAATATTAGAAAAGTTGTAGTTAAAAATTTGTTTAACTTGCTGGTGAGATTTTAGAATACAGAGCTTCGTTGACAAACGATAGTGTCACTTATTCCAAAATAATGTTTTAAAACTTATTGTTATATGTAGATAATGGTAAAGGTTGTTCAAAATGTACTCTTATTCACCAGTGATAAAATACTTTAATGGAATATTAGAAATAGTCCATGCTAAAACATATGTTTTACTGATTAATTCGAGATTTTTAATAAGGTTGCTCCTTTCATCATACTACTCTCAAATTTTGTAAAACCTTTTTTTCTTTCGCTTGTAGTAGCAGACTTTGTAAAGTTGGGTATGAAATTGTGTTTCACCGTAGCCTTCTCCTACCAAACAATCACATAAAAAAAAAGATTTTCCATATCATGGATTTTACGTGGACGTATATGGGGCATTCTCACAATCTTTTGACTTTTGAGAAAAAAATCTGATAAAATTAAACTTGCTAAAATAACATTTTAATCTGATAGACGAATGCCTTAATGATTCAAAATAAAGAAAAAAGGGTCAGCAGCGAAATTTTTTTTATTTAACTGAGGTTTAAGTTAAACTTGCGAGTTTAATTTTCCCTACCATTTTATCCCTATAACTTTTTATTTTCTTTTAAATTTTTACTTATAATGAATTTGCATAGTACCCACAGGGCATTCAAATAAGAAATAATAACAATGTAATACTTTTAATACAGAATTTTGGTATAACATTGTCTTAAAGGGGTATTAAAGAAGGGATGGTAAGGTAAAAAAAAGGGGGGGGGATGGTATTGGAAAAAAGGGACGGTAAGGATGGAACGGTAAGGAAAATTACCACTTATTTTTAGGAAAATCATGTTAAGACTAAGTGATAGCCACAATGTTTATTGTTTTTTAGAAACAGTTGTTAACATAGGATTAAATCAACTTTTTTTTTAAATTTACATCGAAAAGTGCAGGAATAAACCTTGGGGACGGTGAAATTACCAATAAAGCCACGATGCTTGAACTTGATATTTAAATGCTGATTTAAATTCTACAGTAAATTTCCTGCCAAAGAATTTTAGACACTATTTCTCTGGCATACTTCAGCATGAGAAAAAACTTAAAAAATAATAACAACCTAAAAATGTGTGCAGGTTTATTTTTAGCTACATATTTATATAAAGCAATAGTTCTAGTTTCAGAAAAAATTTACATCGAATTATTTTTATATAAACAATTTTATTCAGACAGCTCCAAACTTAAAAATCATCGTCAGGAACACGGGACGGTATAGGAGTTTTCCAGGTGTTTGGACCCCCAACATCGTCCAAAACTTATTTATCTCGTTAATATTGTTGTGCAATCATGCAATGGGATGTTCCCCAGTATATGAAATTAAAAAAAAAAAACACACACACAAAAAAGTGTATTAAATAAAAAATTATTATTCAGGGACATGAAAGTCAAAAGATTGTGAGAATGCCTCATATGTCATATACAGAAAAAAGTTTTCAACGACTGAGTATCGAACTGAAACACTCCAGCTGTAAGCTTTGCAAGCAGCCACTCCAAACCAGTGTTAATAATAAAAATTCGTAAGCACCGAACTGAAACTTTCTACCAGTAAGCTTGACAGTCAGCCACTCTGAAGCCGTGATAATAATACAAATTAACAAATTTCTATTTGTATTATTAACACTGTCTTAGTTTCGGGCTTACATCTGGAGGGTTTCAGTTCGATATTTTGCTGTGTACATTACATGTACGTTCGTGTAAAATTATTAATATGTGTTTTTCGCTATGTGACTGTTTAGTAAGAGAGGGGTACGGTGAAGAAAATGTATCACCCGGAAGCTGTCAAAGTTTTGATGAACGTCTTTCTTCTTCAGATCGTAGGGCATTGCTTACTCATAAAATTCCAGTTGGGTATCCGAGTAGGAGATTCCGGTGTTATTAACAGTCTTTTGTATTAATAAGATTTTTTATTGTTAATAAACATGTTTCATTCTAAAGTTTAATTATATCCTTTTTATTCTAATTACGAAAGGAAAGGATCTAGCTACTTAATGCAAAAATAATTAATCCTTAAACATAAAAATTATTTAATAACATGAATATTGTATTTTTTACTTAATAATAGAACTAAAAATGTACAGTAAAATTATCAACTTGTGTTCTTTTAGCAGTTTTGTTTTACAAAGCTAAAGTTTATATTAAACGCTATAATTCAGTCTTAGGGCCATTAACCTTTCAAAGTCTTCTATACTTCAAAGTAACATTTATATTTTCTCAAACAAGTTTCAAAGTATTGCTCTATATTACAGCAATAAGCAGTTTAAAATTGAGAAATGTTGTGTTAAAAGGTTCTTAACAACATCTGTTGTTAAGCTTTTAAACTGTTTCAACTATTATCTGCACTTTACTTATAGTTGTATTTGATAGTTAAGAAACTCATACAGCTTGGTTTATAAAGTTTGTGAAATACTTTAAGTAAAAGAAAAAAAAAGTTTCAAATGTGATGACTGCGAAAGACTGGATTTAACTCTTTAGTGCATAGGGATACATGTTAATGATATGTGGTAATAAATATTAAGTATTTGTCCTATGCCATGGATTTACGCAAAATGTGCTTTGTTTCACAGCAGAAATAAACACACATAAAAAACAGTAGTTATGTCTGCTGGACAGCAATTTTGGCTTGTGCTATTTCATCCCATATATCTTGCGACATAGCTATCAAGCTGATCGTGAAAAATTACGGCATAGCAGCGTATCCTGTCTTGTAATATAACCAAAATTCAATCTGTACAAATTTACACCATGGTCCAACTAAATATGAAGATTCACGAACTTACATGTAATAGTTCTTGAGTTACAGCACTTAAAATTTGTGTAGTACGCCGACAGGCATCGGTCCAAGAATAGTGGAATAGTGCTATCATATTTAAGATGTTCCAAAACGCAAAAATCTATGAAAGACCGGGAGTCAAAAAATTTCATGAATTCAAATTTTCTTTTCTTAGGAATGTAAAATAATAATAATAATAATAACAATAATTCACTCCGGAAAAAGTTAATTGGAATATTTTAAATATATGTTTTTATTACATATTTTACAGAGTTTTCTTCACTGTGTTAAACTTTTTTACTTATCAAGCTATATTAAATGTGTGGTCTCTGAATTGAGTCTTTTTTTTATGGGGCTTCCTTTGGTAGCTTTTTCGCCTGTCCTGGACATATATGTGGATCATATGGAACATTTTCCCCCCTACTAGTTATACTAACAATTTTTTCTTTTAAAAATTGTCTATCTTTTTAGTTTTTACTCTCTATTTTTTGTGGCTACTAGCCGCGTTTAAACGCTCTTTTTTCTAAGGCTCCCATTGCATTGTAACACGATTTACTCTTAGCCTGGATGTAAAGTTGCCAAGCAACTAGGGAATCCATACACCAGCTTTATTGTTCCATTGTACAGAGTGCTCGACGAGCAGAAAACAGCTGCTGTCTATTTCTCTAGAAAACTAACATTTCCCAATCGCATTACTATCAATAACACTACTGTTCCTTGGACTAATGACACCAAGTATCTGGGGGTTACCCTTGATAGAACACTTACCTGGAAAAAGCATTTTATTAATATCCGAGGCAAAGTTGCTGGTATCTCCCAGGCCCTCTCTCCTCTTCTCAAAAGCAATACTCTTTCTATTCATAATAAACTAATCTTGTATAATGCATGTATTAGATCAATCTTAACTTATGCTTGTCCGATCTGGGGATTCGCTTGCAAAACCAGTATGGAGTATCTTTACGGTGCTCATAACAAAAACTTACGCCATATCCGTAATGGTCACCATTTTCTTCGTAACACCACTATCCGCAGGGATTTGAAAACCACTTCCTTAAAACAGCACATTAATAAACTTGCTAAAAATTTTTATAAATCTGTATACAACCTCCCTAACCAAATGTTAGCGGAACTACCCGACTACCAGGTATCCGACCCCATTAACAGAAAACGACCTAAATACTCGCTTTTGCTTAACGATGAAGACTGAGTTTCCCTCACCTTCTGCTATACTTAACCTTTCTGTTTGTTCTGTCCTGTCTATAGTATTAAAAAAAAATTGTTTTACTGCTAGTTCTTTAGCATTATATATTTTTAAACTAATGTATGGTCTCTGAAAAGAGTCTTTTTTTTATGGTGTACTTCCCGGTAGCTTTTTCGTCTTTTCCTTCTTTTTTTGGAACTAATGGAATTTTCTTTCTTTTTTAATTAATTTTTTTTCTTTTCTTTGTTTTTTTTTCTTTTTCACATATGTTATACTAGTACTTATGTACTTTGTTATTTTTTGTTAGTCTTTTCTTTTTCTAAAAAGTAAATTTAACTTTTGTGGCTACCAGCCATGTCTAAACATTATTTTTTTTTTAAGGCTCCCTAATGCCCTTGCAACACAATCACCTATCCACTGGATGTAAAGTTGCAACGCAACTAGGTAATCCAATCAGCTGCTCACATTGTTCCATTGTACAGAGTTTGTTTATTAAAAATTCAAATAATAATGTTTATCACAGGACTGCTCAATCACAGCATTATCAATACAGCATGTGAACTTCCTGCAATGGCGCGGTCGCTATTTACATCTGTTAAAAACTGAGAAAACTCATTTCGAATATTGTGGATTTTCTAATTTAAAAGTATGTTCATTAAGTTTTAAATTTTCAAATATTCCCCGATTTCAATGTGCAAACTACAGAGTGCTACATCTTACAGACAGCGGTCAAAGACCTTTTTAATTAGATAATTGTTAATCATAAAATTCAGTTCTTTCCCATTTAGATTGTAGAAAGAAGTGAAATAAGATATATCTTTAATGTATGATGCTTAGTAATTTGAGTGGGTTTTGTGCTCTTATCTGTCACAGTTTGAGTAGGTAAATTGCATTTTGTGCGTCATGCATCACGTACGATGAATTAAAAAAATTCTACTTAATTATTGAAGTCGTATTTAGGAATATTGTTAACTGTTCAGTTTAAACGTATATACATAAAGTTCTCCATTATCAAATATTCTCTGATTTTAATGTGCGACAAAATATTATTTATAACAAAAAAAACGCTTAAAAAACTTTTTTTTTTTAACCATTTGGAAAAATGGTTATTGTCCTCGGTCAAGGTAGGAAATCAAAAACATATCTGAAGCTTTTTATTAGTTGAATCCGCATTTTATTCGTTTTCTGATTGGTCTGTAGAGTAATCTGTATTTTTCCTTTACTTTCAACAGAGATGGATAATTCTGTTGCCACTATGATAGAAAAGTAATAAAAACTAAAAAAAAAAAAAAAAAAAAAAAAAAAAAAAAAAAATTAATAACTCAGAAACAAATTGAGATACAGCTTTCAAACAAATTGCATTTAAAAGTACATTTTTAGGGTTTCGTTCATCTCACGAAACCCTATTCGTCTCGCTCCTCTGTCTGTCTGTCTGTCTGTCCGTCTGTCCGTCACAGAGCCCGTTCTCAGAAACCATACATGTTAGACACTTGAAATTTTGGGTACTTATAGCTGAACACCTCACATCAAACAACAAATCATAAAATTTTGAAAAAGTTGGTAATTAACCGAATTACGGGCTAATTAACTTCTAAAATTAACCAATCCACCTTTTTAACGCAAATTCAAATGGACTTTCTCGAAATCATCCGTGTTTCTCCTAAGGGTTGCCCGTAAAATCAGCCGAATGCACGGTTACCACGGAGGAAATTAAGCCGAAAAATGAAGTGGAGATTTTAAAGCGAAATCGTATATCAGAAAATATTGGTCCGAGAAATTTGTAAATGGAATAGACAGACGCAGAAAAAAATCTACTTTCATTTGGTATAAAGTTCACATTTCTGTGATGTGTATAAGTTAAAATATCCACTAAACATCGATCGATAAAAATTTAATTTCTTTAATTGGAAAGACAAGGAAATAAAAAGATTTCAATTCGGCGGGAAAGCAGGTAGACATGACGACGCTGCGGTTTTCCATAATAGCATATTTTAATACAAAATTTTAACTTTTTAAATATTAAATTTTTTGGCATCCCGATGTCAAATTTCTCGCTTATTTCATTGATACCCATATCTAAGTCCTATCTTAATTACAAACTGAAATATTAATTATTATTTAATTAATCGGTTTATTCCTATCAAATGCGTCGATTAAAATGAAGAGACGCGCTTATTTAACCACGAATTAACTTAAATTAGGAAATCTAATAATTTGCCTGGGCTTTTTGAACAGCGATATGAGATAAGTATAACTCATTCATCATCAGAAAGTTTACTTCATACCACTATTTTCTAATAGTAATTTCAGGAAATATTTTGAATTATTGGTTAAGATCGCCACTCAGTCTCTTTGAAACTTTAAGATAGTTTATAACACATAGAAAAAAGTGTAAAAAAGAATGGAGTGTGATATTTCGAGGAGGGGGGGGCGGGGGAGCTAGAATTATTTTTAAAATCTTAGCGTTTGTTACCGCAGCAAATATTTTAAATTCTTGTTTAAGACCGCCACCATCCCGACCCATCTATCTACGGAAAGATTGCGTAAAGGAGTTTCGTTCAGATATGCTTTTGTTAAGAATAGAGTGCATTCCCTGGTGGTGGAATGTGGAACTAACATAACGCGATTTTGTTAAAATTAGGAAATCTAACAAGTCGATCTGTTTGAAACTTTAAGATATTTTATAACACATAAGATAAAGTGTAAAAAAGAATCACACGCGAAATTCCGGGGAGGGGGGGGGGGGGGCGCTAGATTTCTATTTAAAAAATTAGCGTTTCTGACCGCTTTAGGTGACTTTTTGAGGGAGTCCTGAGATATATGCTACTTATTTAATATAAAATTGTCTAAAATTTAGTTACCACTATTTCCTAATAGTAATTTCAGCAAATATCTTAATTTCTTATTAAGACCGCCACCACCTCGAGTAACATATCTACTTATAGGTTGTTTAACGGAGTTTCCTTCCGATACAGTTTTGTTAAGAATAGAGTGCGCTCCCTGGTGGTGGAATGTGGAACTAACATTTTTGTTAAAATTAGGAAATATAACAAGGCGATCTGTTTGAAATTTTACGATAGTTTATAACACATTAGAAAAAGTTTATAAAAAATAGCGCGTGAAATTTCGGGAAGGTGGGGAGAGGAGGAGGGGCAAAATATTTCTTTTTTGTTTCATACCGTTTCAGGTGCGTTTTTTGATGGAGTCCTCAGATACATGCTACTTATACTTATTAAATATAAATATGTCAAAAGTTAAATTACCACTATTTCCGAATAGTAATTTCAACAATTATCTTAAATTCTTGCTGAAGACCGCCACCCCCTCGAGTAACATATCTACTAATGGGTTGTGTAAAGGAGTTTCGTTGAGATACGCTTTTGTTAAGAATACAGTGCGCTCCCTGGTGGTGGAATGTGGAATTAACAGACCGCGATTTCATTTAAAGTAGGAAATCTAACAATTCAATCTGTTTTAAACTTTAAGATACTTTATAACACACGATAATACATTATAAAGAAGAAGGGCGCGTCGCATTTCGAGGAGGAGGGGGGGGGGGGGTTGAGGGAGGTGCGCGAACAAAATTAGGAAATATAACTGGACGATCTGTTTGAAACTTTAATATGGCTTATAAAACATAACATAAATTTTTAAAATCAGGCCGCGTCAAAAATCATGGTGACCATCTGCCCCCCCCCCCCCCCCCCAAGAAGGGCACGTTTCGAAATTTGGCAGATACCCGTCATGTGATATATCGTAGCATTTTGGGGGGGAGGCGAACAAAATTAGGAAATATAACAAGGCGAATATGTTTGAAACTTTAACATAGTTTAGGATGTGTTTGCCAAAATTTAGAAGGTATTCCATGGCGATAAATGTACTGGACGTTTTGAAAGAAAGTGTTTTGAAAGGAATATTAAACGAAACCCTTTGTGCGATGTATGATCACACTTACCCACTTGTTTTCTCTATACGACGGTGTAAAAAGTAATATATTGTGGGATGTTTAGAATTTTAAAAATGAAATTTCATTTAAAATTGGTCCAGGAATATTAATGTTTAATCCATGGCGTATGTAATGTATGACCAGCTCCGTAGAAGTTTAAAAATTTACAGTACCGAAAAATGTCATCCATGGCGTACGTAATGTATGATCAACTCCGTGCGATTTTTTAAGTCTTAAATTTTAGTCTTTGAAAAAATCCTTTTCCAAATGGTCGTTGTAATTTGTTAAATTGCATTTTTATTTATTTATTTTTGCTGTAAGAGTTGGTCTTATCAAAAACTTTTCAGTATGAAAGTTGTAGATAATATTAAGAAGATGTATAATAAGATGTATAGTAAGCGGATTGGATATCTTGTGAGTTAACGAAGTTATGAATTTTTTTTCTTCGTCAATCCCCCCCCCCCCTTTTTTTTTCGATTTTAATTTTTTTTAATTATTATTCTGAAGAGAAAAAATCTTTCTTCTTATGAACATACTAGAAAAGGAAATGTACACCTGCTTGATAAACAGTGCTTAGTAATTTGAGTGGGCTTAGAGCCATATCTGTAAAACTTTTTTGAAAAGTTGCGGACAATAAATTAAAAAAATTGTAATTAAAAGTTGAAGTCACGTTTTTAAAATATTTTTTTCTCTTTTTATACACTGTTGTTCAATGAGCATCAAGTTTTTTAATACTTTCCAGTAAAGTTTAAAAGTGTTTATGAATTCGGTTTGTCTGTCCGTCTGTATGTCCACCCTCTAACTCACGTAAATATACTCGGATTTTTAAGCAATCGATATATGTTAATGATTTTTACCAAGGCATGTTTGGTATTGAATATGAAATCTGTAGCATTAATAGTTCATTTACTGCAGCACTCAAAATAATTTAGTTACATCATGGTGAACGGGGAAAAATAGTTTGCAGAGTATTTTAGTGACATTATGCTATTTCAAACGTATTGAAATTGATATAACTCACTGAATTTCACTACAAGATGATTACTAGGGAATAGGGTATTCATAGCATTTGTCGTTTGTTTACAGGGACACACAAAAGAAATCGGTTACATTACTGTCTTTCAGCAATAGTTGCTGGAAGTGCGTTTGCAATTTCGGTTTTTGCTTTTAAATTTAACATTTTTTAAAAAATATTATTCGTTGTGTATAAATTCTGTACCTCCTGTACAGGATTGCCCAAAAGAATTCACGCACCATTCTCTTTATTAGCAAAAATTGCTGAAGTTTTTTTTTTTTTTTTAAACTGAGGAATATATTAAAAAGCAGTAAACCAACATTTAAAAGGCACAAATAATACGTGAAAAGCAGCAAACAGCTGTTTCGAATCTACTAGGGAGATTCTTCTTCAGTGCAAGATAGGGAAAAAGGAACAGCGTACTAGAAAAAGCAAGGCTAAGCAAAACGATAGATAGAGACGCGCTGCCTTATATACCCTGTGTGGGTAGCGAAGGCGCCAAAGACATCCAATGAGAGAGAAGAAAGTGCAAATAACTGGGTGGACAAGTAGCGACATCTACCGGAGAAGGAGAGAAAAATAAACCAAAAAAGGGGGAAATTAAATTAATGCTTTCCAAATACTTGGAAAATCAGGAGCACTAGATAAATCATTGACTAAAGAGTGAGAATTTTTAATGATGTGGTAAGCTTCCCAAAAATCAAGATCAAGGTTAGAAGAGCATTTTTGGATAATGGTGGCTGAGGAAAAATCGAACCTATGTTGAGAAGACCAAGGATGTTGAGCAATAGAAGAACGTTTGAGCTCCTGATTTTTAACATAACCTTCATGCTCTTTTAAACGAAATCTTAGAGCTCGTTTAGTCTGGCCAATATAAGAAAGGCCACGCTGGCAAGAAATTTGGTAAATACCCCAGTTATCTAGGCGATCAACGAGGTGTTTGAGATTTGAAAAAGAGATTTTATTAACAGGAGAAAAAATAACATTAAAATAAAACCTTCTTAAGATTTTAGCAACTTGCTGACTGATTTTAGGAAAAAATGGTAACACAACTGAAGTATTAGAGTTGGAATTAGAATGCTTTTTAGAATGGACGGGTTTCGTCAATTTCTTATAAATAGAATCAATAATATTAGAAGAATAACCACGATCAACAGCAATAGCTTTGAGGTAATTAAGTTCAGCAGTAAGTAACTGAGGACTGGAACAAATATTGGTAGCCCGAAAACAAGAAGAGGCTTTGTGAATTCCATTTCTCTTATTTTGAAATCGAGGAACTAATCCTTCTCACTCGCGCTTGCTTGTCGCAAAATACTTTTGTTTTCAATGGTAATTTTTTCCGCATGGTTGATGGTTTGGCTATGGGTAATCCTCTTAGTCCAATTTTATGTGATATTTATAAGCACTATTTTGAGGTCAAACTTTTTGAAATTTTAAAATTTCCGTTCTGTGTTCGTTATGTTGATGATGTTTATGTTCTGGTTGAAATAAATTCGGATATTAATCATATTCTCTCTATTATGAATTCCATTGATCCCTGCATTCAATTTACCTCTGAAATTGAGACCAATAACTGTCTTTCTTTCCTCGATGTCCTTGTTATCCGTTGTGATAATGGCTTTCAGACTACCGTCTTTCGTAAACCTTTTGCTGTCAGTCTCCCCCTCACAGGCATTCTTCTCACCCCCCTAACCAGAAATTCGCTGCTTTCAATACTTTTGTTTTTCGTGTTACCAATATTTGTTCCACTCCTCAGTTACTTGGTGCTGAACTTAATTACCTCAAAGCTATTGCTGTTGATCCTGGTTATTCCTCTAATATTATTGATTCTATTTATAAGAAATTGACGAAACCCGTCCATTCTGAAAAGCATTCTAATTCCAACTCTAATACTTCAGTTGTGTTGCCATTTTTTTTTAATCAGTCAGCAAGTTGCTAAAATCTGAAGAAGGTTTGATTTTAATGTTATTTTTTCTCCTGTTAATAAAATCTCTTTTTCAAATCTCAAACACCCCGTTGATAGCCTAGATAACTGGGGTATTTACCAAATCTCTTGCCAGTGTGACCTTTCTTATATTGGCCAGACTAAACGAGCTCTAAGATTTCGTTTAAAAGAGCATGAAGGTTATGTTAAAAATCAGGAGCTCAAACGTTCTTCTATTGCTCAACATTCTTGGTCTTCTCAACATAGGTTCGATTCTTCCTCAGCCACCATTATCCAAAAATGTTCTTCTAACCTTGTTCTTGATTTTTGGGAAGCTTACCACATCATTAAAAATTCTCACTCTTTAGTCAATGATTTATCTAGTACTCCTGATTTCCCAACTATTTAGAAAGCATTAATTTAATTTCCCCCTTTTTTGGTTTATTTTTCTCTCCTTCTCCGGTAGATGTCGCTACTTGTCCACCCAGTTATTTCCACTGCCTCTCTCTCATTGGTTGTCTTTGGCGCCTTCGCTACCCACACAGGGTATATAAGGCAGCGCGTCTCTGTCTATCATTTTGCTCAGCCTTGCTTTTTCTAGCACGCTGTTCCTTTTTACCTATCTTGCACTGAAGAAGAATCTCGCTAGTAGATTCGAAACAGCTGTTTACTGCTTTTCACGGTTATTTGTGCATTTTAAACGTTGGTTTACTGCTTTTTAATACTCCTGCACAAAGGCTTTAATTGCTATTTTAATGAGGAATATATTATCTTACTCAACTAAATTTTTGCATGAATGTATAATAGATAGAAATCTAAATATCATCGACAGGGATTCGGATAATTTTCGAACTGTAGGCGGGATTTGCTGAAATTGGGATTTCAAATATATTATCCGTTCCCAAATGGTTCAATTGGACATCATTTTTCAACTTATTAAACAGTGTAGTTTTGTTACATTATTCTGAATGTGTTGGAAAGTATTTCATAATATACACTTGACGCATGATTTTTCTTTCTTGTTTTTTTTGTAACAATGAAAAAAAAAATCTGTAAGTATTAAAGATTCTTTTATTCAGGATTTTATTTTCAAATATATGTCCAATCATAACTTTATTTATTTAAGATTCTTTTTTATCACGGTTCGCACATATTTACCACTAAATTTTTACAGTATTTTCAAAGTATTTCACTGCAGAAAACTACTGCAAAATCTGTGAATAAAGGTGGTGTTTGCGAATTCTGTGTTTTAAAAATCAAATGTAAATTTTCTTATCATTTATATTGGTGCCAGAGCCATTGGAAATTCCAAGACGTGTGCGAACCTTGTTTTATACATTTTTACAGAAGTATGGGGCTGCTGAACTGCAGGATGAAATATCGTTAATCCATTTTTATGAATGCTGACCGTGTCAGATCTTTACCATTTGATGCCCCAGGGCAAGCATTATTTTAGGATCACTCACGATTTATCCACTCGTTCAAAACTTTTTCAAAAAAGAATTGGTGTCGATGACATAAGAAAATCAACCTCGATTGTCCAAGCAACTTTACCTTATTTTTAAACTTTAAATGTCCCCCTTTTTTTATTTTATTTACATGTTCTATGTCTACTAATTAGTAATATGAAAACTGGTGTTCAGTTTAAAAATTCCATTATTTCTTCAGAAATTATGCCTAAGGTAGACTTTACCATTTACTTATAAATGAGGACCCCAGAAGCCAAGGAGTATAAGTGACAAAATTGAAAAAAATGAACTAAATGTACAGACGATCTGGAAATATGCTTTTTTCTTTTCAGGTAAAGAAATATAAGTGATTTTCTAATTATGTATTGTGTTTTAGAGATCAACCACTTTTGCCGAATAATGATCAATATTGATAAATTATAAATTTAAAGAAAATTGCACTCTACTTTTTTCACATTTATTGAAATAAGAGTTCAAAGGCCGCTGTGAAACAAGCAGCAGTTTGCTATTTCAATTCAGTCAATTATTATTGATGTTTAAATTTAACGTCAATTATCTTTGAACTCAATTTACTCCAAATCGAAATTTTGTCGCATGGTACCCCTTGGCTTCTGATGTCCTCAAATGTCTTTTTTAATCAGAATTATTAGTACTATTATATTTATAACAATAAGAAAAGGAGACACTATTGTAATACATCAATGTATTATTTGTTTTATAATGTTTTTGTTAGTACATATACTGTCTTTATAATATTAATTTTCTATATTAGATATACATATTGGATACCAAACCCACTATATTTCAACTACTATCTGTACTTTGCTATAATACAGTTTTAGTTGATATTTAAGGAACTCTTACAGCAATCATATAGCTTTATCTATATTAAAATTAATTTTCTATATTTACTATTGGACTATAAATCTACTGACACCAAATTTACTACATTTCAACTACTGTCAGCATTTTGCCATTGTAGTTTTAGTTATAAATAAAAAACTCGTACATTCTGATTAAAAGATTCTTTTAAGCGAAAAAAAAAATGTCTTGATAACTGCTACATTTTGAATTTAAATGATTCCTTATAAATACTTTTTTCAAATATATGTGCGGTTATGCAACTTTATCTATTTTAAATTCATTTTTCCACATTTTTACAAAAGTAAGGGACTACTGAACTGCAAGATGAAATATCATTAACCCATTTTTAAGAATGCTGACCGTGCCAGATCTTTACCATTTGAAGCCCCGAGGCAAGCATTATTTTAGGATCACTAACGATTTATGCACTCGTTCAAAAACTTTTTCGACAAAGAAATTGGTGTCGATGACTTAAGAAAATCAGCCTTACTTGACCAGCTTCACCTCATTTCAAAAACTTTTAAATGTCATGATTTCTTTTTTTCAATTTACATGTTCTATATTTATTAGAAAAACTATCATTCAATTTAATGTTCTATATTTCTTCAGGAAAAACGCCCAAAGACAATTTTCTTTACCATTTGCTTAAAATTTTTTTCTCTTTGATTAGTTTTATTATCATTATTATTAATAATAGGATTAGTTAGAATTATAATTAAACAAAAACCTAATTTGCAGAACAAATTAAAAAAAGAACAAATTTATTTCCTAAATTGTTTAAGCCCGAGAAGGGGCAGATATTAAGATATTTCATTCAATTCGTTCTACATTTAATGTTAAATTTTTGTAACAAATAAGTTAAACCAATTGATAATTAAAAAATAAAAATGAAATTCATACAACATAATGCTTTAAACACCTATATACTTAGATTCCGTTCAGTTGAAATCGAAATAAATCTTAGACTTTTTTTAAAGTTTTGTATTTTGCATGTACCTTATCATATTATGTACAATCGTCATAAACATAATGCAAAATCTGCAGTACAAATGTTTACAACTTAAAAATGGAAAAAGTCTAAAATTTATTTCAATTTCATTTGAACGGAATCTAAGTATATAGGTGTTTAAAGCATTATGTTGTATGAATTTCATTTTTATTTTTTAATGTTCAATTGGTTTAGCTTATTTGTTACAAAAATTTAACATTAAATGTAGAACGAATTGAATGAAACATCTTAATATCTGCCCCTTCTCGGGCTTAAACAATTTAGGAAATAAATTTGTTTTTTTTTAATTTGTTCTGCAAATTAGGTTTTTGTTTAATATGTCAAGTTTTTTAATAACTACTGCATTCAGACAAACACATTTCAAAATTAATGGAGGCTATCATCATCAGGCTTTGATTTGTGCGATATCGCATCACAATTTGTGATGCAATTTACCTATGTATAATTCAAAATGTTTCACCAGTGCAGTAATGCAGGTTTTTGTAGTTTGGTCAAAAAATTACAATCTCAACTTAAAAAATCTGCTTGAAAATGTCATTTTTTTTCCACTATGACGTCATATTCATCTTCTTTTTAATTCTTAAAAAAAGAAAAAAAACAAAAAACTTTCAATTTCATGTTACACGTGAAAATCATTCGACTAAAAATAGGCAAATTATTAATACGGCTTTTGAATTATTTACAACAATGAAGGAAAAATTTTATTAGAAAATGTCCGTTGATTCTCAATGAAAAAAGCGAAATTTGGAATTACTAAGAAAACTATTTGAATAATGTAAATAAAAATTAGCCCATGTTACTCTCTAGATTATAATCCAAATATATGCAAAGGCATTTTATGATCCATTTTGATCCTGACGTCTGGCAAATGTTTTTACACTTTGAATTTATAATATTATTAGAATTAGCAAAGAATTAAAAATGAGTGGCATCAGGGACAAAAAGGTGGGAAGAAAACATGAAAAAGTTATCATCTCCATAGGCTTTTCTATGTTAAATTAACATTGAGAAGTGACACTGGAAATAAATAAGTATTGCGCTGCCGCGCAATACTTAAATAATCAGAGATGAGATTTCCGACTTTTTGCACACAAGTATAATCTTAGAGAAAATGCTATTTTATTTAATCGGAACGTTGTTGCGATTTAAGAGTACAACATTTTCTCTAAGATTTTACTGGTATGCAAAAATTTCGCAAATCTCATCCCTGAATAATATTACAACAAGAAGTTTGCGTTATATATTTATTTTTCATCAATTGCTTTTCTTCTTCCCTTATGGATTTTATTTATACAATAGAAGATGTTTATAACGCAATTCAATATACAATCCAGTTTATTAATTGAATTAAAAAAAAATTAAATGTCATGGTTTTTTTTTTTCAATTTACGTGTTGTATATTTATTAGAAAAACTAAGACCAACTTTAATATTCTGTTATTTCTTCAGGAAAAACGCCTAAATGTTTTTAAATTTACTATTTGCTAAAAAGAAATTGTCCCTTTGATTACTATTATTAGCATTAGTATTAGTAATATTAGTTAGAATAATATTGCAAGAAGAAATTTGCGTTGTATGTTAATTAGTTTTTTCACCAATTCTTCTTCTTTTTCCTTTATGGATTTTATATATACGAGTTGGAACCCGTCGAAATTCGACGCATTAAAATGTATAGAATGATACTGTTAGATCGAATTTATAATAAACCTACAAAAATAATTACAATAAAAAATTCATCTTGCATTGGTTATCTAACTCTTAAAACAAATAATGTTTTTAACCTAAAATTACCAAAATATTATTTCCAAAAACTTCAACTGCTTAAATTATAGAAAAATTAAACTGCATTGGAATACGTAATCAAGATGAGTAATGGATTTTATATATACGAGTTGGAACCCGTCGAAATTCGACGCATTAAAATGTATAGAATGATACTGTTAGATCGAATTTATAATAAACCTACAAAAATAATTACAATAAAAAATTCATCTTTCATTGGTTATCTAACTCTTAAAACAAATAATGTTTTTAACCTAAAATTACCAAAATATTATTTCCAAAAACTTCAACTGCTTAAATTATAGAAAAATTAAACTGCATTGGAATACGTAATCAAGATGAGTAATTATGTTGAAGCTATCGATTGAGGCTCTTATGATTGTTTTTACGGGATGAAAAATCAGTAAAAAGGATTTCGCTTTGTCACATCATAAAATTTTCTCCCATAAAATCTAAACTGTATGTTATTTTCACATTCTCAAAATTTATTCGCATTAAATTCAAGTTCTAATCTCAGTGCCCGCGAAAATTTACCATTCAGAAATTTGCCTTTAGTTGCCATAGTATTGGCCATTTAGTATTGAAATAGCAATTAAAGCCTTTGTGCAGAAATATTAAAAAGCAGTAAACCAACGTTTAAAATGCACAAATAATGCGTGAAAAGCAGCAAACAGCTGTTTCGAATCTACAGCGAGATTCTTCTTCAGTGCAAGAATTCGGAAAACATTAATTTAATTTCCTCTTTTTTGGTTTCTTTTTCTCTCTTTCTCCGGTAGATGTCGCTACTTGTCCACCCAGTCGTTTCGACTGCTTCTCTTTCATTGGTTGTTTCTGGCGCTTTCGTTACCCGCATAGGGTATATAAGGCAGCGCGTCTCTGTCTATCATTTTGCTCAGCCTTGCTTTTTCTAGCACGCTGTTCCTTTTTCCCTATCTTGCGCTGAAGAAGAATCTCGCTGTAGATTCGAAACAGCTGTTTGCTGCTTTTCACGCATTATTTGTGCATTTTAAACGTTGGTTTACTGCTTTTTAACATTTAGTATTGGTCAAATATTTAGTTTTATCAAAGAAAATGATCGTTTTGTTTTAAATATGACATCATTTTTACTCACTGAATCATTTTGCCTAGCGGTTCAAACTCAGTATCAGCTTAATGTAAAAATATTGAAATATCTACTTCAATCTTTTGATTTATGAAGAAGAATGAGTTTTTTTTTTTTTTTTTTTTTTTTTTTTTTTTTTTTTTTTTTTAATGGCTGACGTAATTTTCTGTTCAAAAATTAGAAAAAAGTTACTTTTATTTGTAATGTGAGAATGGCATCAATAAGGATATAATCAATAAAAATAAATAAACCATGACTATTTTCCTTTTACTTTTAATAGAAATGGAGTTACCACAATTACAAAATTGGTACTAAAAACTATAAAAAAATTAATATCTCAAAAATAAATTGAGATAGGGCTTTCAAAAAAATTGCATTTAAAAGTACATTTTTTTCCCTATACGACGGTGTACAAATTGAAACTGTGCGATGTTTAGAAGTTTAAAAATTTGCAGTAGCGAAAATTGCAAAACCGAAATTTCATTTCAAATTTCAAAGTGTTGCCATTCGCAGAATGACGTATGCGTTACGCACAGATATGTTTGTCCTTTATAATATAGATATAATGTAGATAGTAGAAGATCTTTATAAGGCAATTCTATATAATGCAGTTTATTAATAGAATTTCAAAAACTTTTAAATGTCATGCTTTTTTTTTTCAATTTACATGTTCTATATTTATTAGAAAAACTATGACTGAACTTCATAATCTATTATTTCTTCAGGAAAAACACCTAAAGGAAAATTTCTTTACCATTTGCTTGAAACATTTTCTGTTTGATTAGTGTTATTCTCATTATTATTAGTAATACTAGTTCGAATTATAATACTATCACAAGAAGAAATTTGCGTTGTATATTTATTTTTCTTTCACTAATTGCTCTTCTTCTTCCTTTATGAATGTTATTTATAACAGGGGTTCAAACCCGGGCTTTCCGGGTTGTTAGAGATCATATTGCTCCGTGTATATAGGACATAGGTCAAAAACATTCATAATAGAAAACTTTTAGATTTTTACATTTAATATATATTTTTTAGATTGCCCACTAATAACACCAAAAAACATTTTTACATGAAAAATGTCAATTCATCATTCAAATAAATTTTTGAAAATTATTAAAAGCGATACTTTCGTTATTAGCTGCAGACCAAAAGTTAATAGTCAAAGAAATCGCCAAAAGTTTTACTAATTACATTACAGAATTACTGACCTATTTGATTATAATATCAAAATTGAGTATTTGTGTTGAGAATTTCAAAGTTTGATTACATTTTATGTATGAATATGACCCACTAAAGTTATTTTTTTTTAAACATACAGTGGTGGCCAAAATTGTGGACACTTTTAGGTAGCTTTCATTACAAAAAGTAAAAAGCGACATATTGCAGCCGTCCGAAGGAAAACAATTCAAGAAATTTTGCTATATTTTCGCCGATCATGACCCCCAGAAACCAAAACCACCCTCCGTTGAAAAGCTGACATATCTATAGGGGAGACTAGGGAGGGTTGACCCACTTTTTACAAAATTATTTTTAATTTTTTGAATATTGAACGTTGAATAAAAGTTTATGTATCATTTTATACGTTATATAATCAGTTATCAAAATAAAATTGCTACATTAGTGTAATATATAATAAACTTGAAAAATGATTGATTTTAATCATGAGAAAATAATGGGTCAAAGCTCCCCACATACGGGAGGCTTGACCCACTATAAGGGAGGCTTGACCCACTTTGTTTTATATTGAAATATTTGTGAAGAGAAATAAAATCAGATTAAAAAATGGTAAAATAACTTTATGCTACATGATTTAATTATTATAAAAAAATAATTTTGAAAATATGAGGCTTCAACAAACCTTTTTTAGGCGTAATCGGATGTCAGAGGGGGGGGGGGGGATTTATTTTATGCAGGAATTTGTCCGAGCAGGTATAATTCTACAACAGGGAAAATGAAATTTTAATATTTAAGACATTATTCTGTTAGAGACAGGTTCCGATTTTATAGGGTTTCATATATTATTAAGTCCGGTAGAAGCAACTGTCGCGCTTTTTATGTCTCCTTGCCCTACTTTCTGTGACATGCGATCTGACAACTCTAGTTGTCATATACTTTGGCCTCATCTCACTCTATACATTGTGTTGAAATTTCTCTACATACCTTCCTAGTTTTTCGATTTTTGCTATGTTCTTTTGCAGCCACATGAGTACTTAGCTTATCATTAACATCTTTTAACCCTTTCGGAAGCAAAGTACTTTCAGTACTAAAATGTTGAAATAAATGACTGGCACCGGAATATACGAACAAGTTTATTTGGAAATATGAAACAGGCTATATTTCACATGCATATTAAATTGAAAATATTTTAGAAAAATTCTGATGCCATTGTGGAATTTGGGAATTAAAATAAAGTGGTTTCATAAACATACCACTGCCCCTGAAACGGTTAAGACTGCTCCTTTTGTACTCTCTAGTATTTTCCACTGTTTCTATTTACTTATTGTAAGTAATATTTAAATGGAAAACAGTTCCTATCGACTTTCCCATTTATATTTCATTATTTTTTTTCGTGCGGTACAAATAGCAATTTTTTACATCTTTCTTTAATCAGTTTTAAACGTTTTCTTTTCCATCACTCCATTTTTCTGTACCTTTGCAGAATAAATTTAATTCATTTCATACAAAAATACATTCATTTTCATATAATAACCATTAATCTTTCATTATGCACAGTATATAATAAAAAGATTTCCAAAACCCTTTAATTAACACATAGCCGACGGGTAATTTTTATCAAATCTGAATTTTAAAACAGTAGAAGCACCTCCCTGTTCTGAAAGTCTTTTGTAAATTGGTGTTCTAGATAGGTTTCCAAAGTTTATGCATCGGTAAATATCTTTCAATGAACGATCTTAATAAACACTCGCTTACAATCTAAAAAAATATAGACAGCATGATATAAATTCATTTTCTGTAAGATAGAAGCCACGCCCTTAGTCAATGATGTTTTTTTGAATGAAAACGAGAATTCTCGTTTCCCGCCGTGAATATGTTAAAGAAGTCTTGAACATGTGGTCAACCCTCCATCACATTGACTGGGTCAAGCCTCCCCACATAGCCTTTTTCTACATAATAGCACATTGTTATGTTAAGCCTAACTTACTGTGTAATCTTTATGCCTGGAATTAAAGCTCGATATTTCTGCTTTACTTAAAACCTACTTACTTAAATTCCTGTGATATATTTTATTTGAAAAAAGCTTACAAAATATTTCTAAAAAACACAACTTTTAGGTTGAAAACGCCTCACAATTGATTTTTCCACACCTATCTCGATTGTCTGTATGAAACAGAGACTGTCGTTTGAGCATTCCAGTAGCTTTGCTTGACACCTGTTGATAAAATCCTGAAATTCTTTTAAATATGAAAACAACTGATGGGTGGGTCAAGCCTCCCGTATGATCAACCCTCCCTAGTCTCCCCTACACAATTATAGATGATGGTTGGTAATGTTTAATTAATGGTTATATATATATATATATGATACTTTTATATGCATAATGCTGTAGTTATATTCATATATTTATAAATTCATATTAAATTTATTCATTTTCATTTATATTTAATAAAGTTAACGATTAACTTGTATTTAAATTTTAGTCTACTCAGGACAATATCATATTAATTTCTAATGGTATACTATCTTAAATGAGAATAAAATGCATAATGAGTGTATTCGTTATACCTAATGCTATGACAGTATGGATTTTAATTTGGTAATTTGTTTCTTATTTTTCCTCTATCCTTTTTAATCATGTTTCATTTCGAACTTAATTGGTGTTCAATGGTTTATTTCTCGGTTTTATGTGTGTGGTAGTCCCAAATTCATGTTCTTTAGCTAATTTATGGCTAATATGAAGGTGAAACCACACATTTTATTTGTGGAACTTAAGGCATTTGGGACCTGATGATTCTCTCTAAGTTCTAAAAATTTCGATCATTCAATTTCTGTTATATACAATTTCTGCTGTTTTTTACTATGTTATTGGAATCTATGTTAAGTGTGTTAGGGGAACGTTATTTGTTAATGTCATTTTATTCATAATTTTACAGGTTTTGTTGGTGGTCGGTAATTTTTATTTAATGGTTATATATATATATATATATATATATATATATATCTGAATTTTTTGTCATGCTCTAACTCTCGAATTTTTGAACCGATTTGGATGAAATTTTTCATGAACATAGTACATACTAATGTCTCTAGCGAGTTCGTTGGCCAACTTCATCCGCTATCTTGTTTCAAAATGGCGGCCATTTGAATTTTTTATTCTTTTTATGTTTTCTAACATTGTATACTTATAGAAAATGTTATGTTTCACAAAATGCAAACTCTAATGTATCGTTTTAAACAGAATGATAGAAACATTAAAATATATTTTAAAGAGTCACTCAGTGCAAGTTAACAACATAGGCCATTTTAAGAAGAAAGTTAGGAAACCTAAAAATTTGCAAAAATGTCCACAAAATTCAAATGGCCGCCATTTTGAAATAAGATGGCGGATGAAGCTGGCTAACGAGCTCGGTCGAGACATTAGTATGGATGAAATTATGCATATGAAAAATTTCGTCCAAATCGGTTAAAAAATTCGAGAGTTACAGCATGACAAAATTCAGATATAAATATAAACATATAATATACATATATATATATATATAGATGGATATATATAGTATATATATATATATATATATATATATATATATATATATATATATATATATATATATATATATATATATATATATGGATAGATATATATAGTATATATTTATCCTCCTGAGACCTGGCATCTATTTAAATGGATGTTTTGCTTTCTCCTTCTATTGTGTTAAATTTCATTGCAGCAATCTAAAACCAGATGGTTTTGGTAACGTATGGATCAAAAACCAACATTCAGCTTTTGGATTTTGGCAACGGTAACTACTTTGTATACAAAATGCCGTAATAAATGAGTCAAGTTGGAATTCTACGTTCTGCTGGTAATTTTCGTTTTTATGTTATTTTAATTTGTTTAAACTATTTTTATTTTGCAATTTTAAATCAGATGTTAATACTTGCCGTATGTTCTTTATCAATACAAAAACCCTTAACGGGTTAAAAGTTTGTGACGCAGCACTTTATCTTATGCTCTAAGAATTTTAAATATGGAACTTAAAAATAATGATATCAAATTTTGAGTGACGCTATGCTATTAATTATAATCTCTCTATATATTATTTATTTCATCTTTTTATTTTTTTATAATCGCATGTGCAAAAATTATGTTCAATTTAAAAAAATGTATAAAAGTTTATTCATTGATGCTTTAACATTTACACCTCTCATAAATTCCAAGTATGAGTTTTAAAAGATATGATATCAAAATTTTAGTGACGCTTTGATGTGGCTTTAAACGATTTGTTTTAAAATTAAATTTAAATTATTTTTGTTTTGGCTAAGATATATTCACACATCTAAATAATAGTTTTAATTTTCCAATATACTTTAAATATGTCAATTTCACTGAATTTATATAATGCATTTAAATGTATTTATTTGAATAAATTGATTTATCCTTTGTCCAATGCTATTAAAAATTTAAAATAAGATTTGCGTAAATAATTTTTTTGCGTCATTGTATCCAAACTAAGGAAAATGTATTCAAATGGATACTATGAGGCAAAAAAATTATTTACGCAAATCTTATTTTAAATTTTTAATAGCATTGGACAAAGGATAAATCAATTTATTCAAATAAATACATTTAAATGCATTATATAAATTCAGTGAAAGTGACATATTTAAAGTATATTGGAAAATTAAAACTATTATTTAGATGTGTGAATATATCTTAGCCAAAACAAAAATAATTTAAATTTAATTTTAAAACAAATCGTTTAAAGCCACATCAAAGCGTCACTAAAATTTTGATATCATATCTTTTAAAACTCATACTTGGAATTTATGAGAGGTGTAAATGTTAAAGCATCAATGAATAAACTTTTATACATTTTTTTAAATTGAACATAATTTTTGCACATGCGATTATAAAAAAATAAAAAGATGAAATAAATAATATATAGAGAGATTATAATTAATAGCATAGCGTCACTCAAAATTTGATATCATTATTTTTAAGTTCCATATTTAAAATTCTTAGAGCATAAGATAAAGTGCTGCGTCACAAACTTTTAACCCGTTAAGGGTTTTTGTATTGATATCATTACTTTTTTGAGGTTATTGAAAAAAATAAATAAAACAATAAACACACACAAAAAAAATTAAATACCAATACAAAGAATTTATAGTCAGGATTTCAATTCACCTTCAATCTCTCCCCCCTCCCTCCCCGCAAAAAAAGATGACCATACTTCAATTTTAAAGAGCACTGTGCAATGAGATTTTTATAAGAACTCTTTGGTAAGATATGGAAGTAATGTACAACATGCATGTTTAGAGGGTATTTCTGTTGGTTTGCTTCAGAGATATAAAAAGCTATGTTAAATTTTGCTATATAAAAAAATTACTTTGTTAAGAAAAATAACAAGAAATATTACTCTTTAAACCCTTATATATATATATAACAATCATCGCTCACTTATAAAAGTAATTCCATACATTTATATTAAATCCAAAACTACAAATTTCTGCTTCTCCCTTTTCTCATTCCTAGTGCAAAAAAATTAAACATTCTTTAATTTTATATAAAATAATCTTTCACCATCCCTATTTAAAATTCTTTATTAACAATAATAATAAATCATATAAAATAATCCCCTGAGCTCCGAAGATTCCACTTCTGCTTTTGCACCCACCTCTCCAGCTTACCTAAATAATAAAATCTTTCAAAAATTAGTTTGAAAAAAAAAAAAAAAAAAAAAAAAAAAAAAAAAAAAAAATCTGCAACATTTGTTGCTTACTAACATAAATAAATAAATAAGCACTAACTTCCCTAATGTACAGTCATGGGAAAAAAAGTAAACACCCCCTACTAACTCCTCAACAAATTACCGTAGAAGAAAGTTACTGGTACCGAACGATTGGAAATAAAGTCTACTTTTAAATGTATATAAAATTTGCTTAAGGGGTTATCTACATATTAAAAGAACCATAACTTTGTTTTTTTCAATAGCAGTACACAATTTTTACAGCATAAATGAATTCTACACCATTTAATTAGCCTAAAAACAAATTTTTATGCAATTCGTACTATAAGTTCCCGAGAAATTAATTATTTTAAAACAAGCTTATTTTAAGGGCTGTATCCAAATTGAAGTTCGGTACTCGATTGTTAACCGAGAGAGCCCCCTTCTTGATCAAGGCACCTTAAGCGTCACTCAAGCAGTCAATGAAGTCTGCTAGATTACAGGACACCGTAAGACATTTCAAAATATCTAGTCACTTCTATCATAGACGGCCCCTTAAACCATAATTTTGCCGTTTTTTAAGCATAATTTGAAAACTATTTGGAAGAAAAATGTGAAATTTTGGATTTCCATAAAGCAGGACATAATAAATCTAAATCCATCAAAAAAATTTTAGGTTACAATTCATAATTTTTTCGAATATTAATTTCATAATTCATATCATAAAATTATAAAAATTGCAAATTCAACGTATTTATGTTTGGGTATGTTAGTATTTACTGCTACACAAAAAATTAGCACATTAGGAGCATAATTTCAGGAGATATGAATAAAAATATGAAAATATAATTTAACATTAGAAGCACTAAATTTTAAATGTTTATAATTCAAAAACTTATTATTCAAATTACTTGAAATTTTGTGCCTAGGCATAGTTTGAACCGAAGATTTGAAATATCTCGTTAAAATTGGGTATTGCCATTGAAAAAAAATGAAGTTTGGATTTGTTTTAATATGTAGATGGCCCCCTAAGCAAATTTTATATACATCATTTAAAAATAGACTTTATTTCCAATCGTTCGGTACCAATAACTTTTGTCTACGATAATAATTTGTTAAGGAGTTAGTAGAGGGTGTTTACTTTTTTTTCCACAACTGTACATTTCACCTCTTCTTCCTGCCCCTACTCCCCAACATTAAAAAAATTTAAATCTTTATTTTTATACAGAAAATTCTTCTATATAAATTATCCTCCTATTCCTCAAAATTACCACTTTCCCACTCCAGCCTAGAGATTTCAATCTTTAAAGCTTTTTAGAAAATCGGATCTGCAAAGTCTTTTGCTTAATAATAAAATATATAATCATGTACACTTTTAATTATTTTTCACGCAATCAATTGATGTCATGATAATAGTTGTTCTGAGCGAATATTGTGTTGGCTGGGCTGTCGTACAGATAGCTCAATTGGAAGAGTACTGGCAATTAAAGCCAAGGGTTATTAAAGTTCACTGTAATTCAAGAGGTTTAACCCCTTCACGACAAGAGCCCTTTGGTTAATTTTTAACCTTTTACTACAGGTTTTTAAAAACAGAAAATTTTCTGTAATTGAATCACAGAAATGCTCCCATTAAAGAAGGTAAACTTTATAATTAAAAATAAGTGGTGAGAATAATGAAGGATTCTGAACACCTTAAGTGGCCAAGTATACCGGTCGCTCATTCCCAAGGGCTTAAAGATGCTTTTTTGCTATTAAAACCTTTAGGATTTACAATATAAAAAAATCTTAATCACTTCTGAGGTAAATAAAGACAGTGGAAAAAAATCAAGATGGCAATGTTTTGATTGGCAAATTCTAAGCTGAGTAATTTGTGCTACAGAATGAAAAAAATATAAAGTTGTAATAATGTTCTCTTGTTACAGATACTAAATCTTTAAGGTTTTTGATGTGTGAACTACATATGAATACAGTAGAAGATCTTTATAATGCACACCTTGGTATGAGAAGTTGTGCGTATTATAGAATTTTGCATTATATAGATCATATTTCATACATCATTAAATTTACTTCGTATACATGCTTTAAATTACATTCCTTGGAACCAGAAAATGTGCAAATTATGATATTTTATATAATAGGTATAGATCACACATTATTAAATTACCTTGAAATATAACATCCAAATATGCCTGGGCAAAATCATTATAAACAGTGGTAAATCATGACAGACAGTTTTGGGAACACTAAATCTAAATGCATGGCTGGCCAATTTATTCTTTTTCACTATTTTTAATAATGAAATCTTTGCCTTATTTTTAGCAGAATTTTCTTCCATTAAATAAGGCAAAAATTTAAAAAAAAAAAAAAAAAAATTGGAAATCATGCATTTTAGTGCTGCAAGAAAAACCTGTCATGAGCTGCTCTGATTATAACACTCATTTACAAAAAAATTTAATATAATAACAATGTTTTCATTACTCCAAAATAATGTGTTAAAGGCGATAATGTATCATATTTAGTGTTCCAAGAAATAGCAATATTTGTAAAATACATGTGCTTCTTAACTGAAAAATTCATTGTTTATATCTGAGAAATACATTACATCTTCTGCATTAAAATTTTTTAGTGGCAGGCTTTTGTGATTGAACAAGGACTGCTTGCAGAATGCTTTTAAGGATTTTACAATATAAAATTATGGCTCTTGAACTACTATTAATCAAATACGGTAATAGGGATAAAAAAAAAATCATTAAATAGTTTATTTTAAAAAATTACTTGTATTTTCATCAGATATATTGATTATTACTACCATATGTTATATGTAACATATTTATTAGAAAAGTTACAACTATTTTCATGAAGTTTTGGATTCCCCCCCCCCCCCCCCCATCATGACATACTGTCAAATTTCGCGAGGTTATTTTTTCTTGTGATGTTCCTCCCCCGACCGAGAATGGAGAGGTTTTTTTACAATCAATTGATTAATTTTGTTTTTCTTTTATTGCTACTTTTTTATGTTAGTGTGGTGATCTTTCAAATGCTATTACACAACGAGGCGATAAACGCGCTACTCTGTAAGTGGCACGGCAACCCTCCAGTGTACAGGTGGAATTGATAAAAAGAGTTTTTGTAGTCGGAATATGCAGAATGTTACAGAATAGTGAATGGTTTAATGAAAGCAGAATAAAAACTTAATATTTAATTTAAGATGCGAGTCAGATTAATATATTAATTGAAATGGTTACTGAGTAATCACTTTATTAGTTTATACAAAGTCTAATCATCATGACAGCTACAATGCAGCTGCTAATGAAATTTTGTGAAACCAATCTTTTCTAAATAGTAACATGTTCTGAATTGTTCTTATTTACAATAATACTTCATTCCCACAAATACCATATAAGGGAGCTGGCTACTTTTATATTTTTTAAAAGTAAATTATTTAAAGCTTTCTTTTAAGCATATTAACTTTAAAATTAAACAAAAACAAGTGTCTTACTTTTGCAAAAAAGCTGTTTTATCTTATTTATCTATAAACTTTAATTACTAAATAAGGAAAAGTATCGTGATGAAATTTTTTACTTTTAGGAGCTCAAAACAACCAGTCAGGATAAAATAGTTCATTTTGAGCTAATCGTATAATTTAAGTATATAAAGTAGAATTTACTATCAGTCAAAAATATGTCCAAGACTGAAATCAGTCCCGAGACTGAAGGTCTTGCACCCATGGCTGTAATCAATTAGCCTAAAAGAAATGCTTCAGGTGTTTTCTCTTTCTTTTTTTTTCTTCTGTTTTTCTTTTGTTACAGAGATAAACGGCAATAAGAATTTTTTTCCCCTTTAGGTTAAATTTTATAAAAATAAAATACTACGATGCTTTGATTTTTGAAGCTGAAAAGAGTTACATAAAAAAAAAATAAATAAATAAACGAAAGATGTCATTTTAAGTCAATTTTCGTTTATAATATTATTAGAAACGATTCGCAAATGAATCATTTTATAAACGGGATTGGAAATCTTAATTTTGATTTCGTCATACCTTTTATTTAAATTGTGCGTTCTTTAAAAATGAAAGATTTTGTTTAATTTCTTTAAAAGAAAACTCAAAATTAAATTAGTAATCTATCTGTATTACACTCACATATCACAAGAAATACCTATGACACACATGAACGTTATTTTGTAAAGAAAACAGCTATATGTATTGATGAAAATAAAAACAATTCAGAACATTATACTAATTAGAAAGGATCGGTTGCAAAGAATGCTGTCTGGATAATTAGAAATTGTACTCACTTTCTCCCCTTGGAATACCATTTCAAGATCTTTGATATTTCTTATTTCTTCAGTCAACTTCGCGTATCGCGTAGTGATACATGGCGAAGTCTTATGGCGAACGCGATGAATTTTCCTTTCGATACGAGAATTTTCGATAAATATCGAATTTCGATACGAGAATTTTTTTTTAAATGTGAAATATTTTCTCCTTAAAAAATGTTTACTTACTATGAATAACAATGAAATAAAATACCTATAATTACAAAATACTGCTCCATTTTAAAAAATCAGTCTAAGTATTTTAAAGCACATAATAAACTGTTTTCGTAGTTTAAAAAAAGATTTATTGCCAATATTCAGATTTTTAACTGTGACCTAAACCGCGCAAAACCGATGTGCAACGTTCTGTCTGCTAGCCCATAGAATAACATGTAATCCGCGATCCTAAGAAGTCCATTTTTTCATGCGGATTATATAAAAATTAAGAGTTTTCCTAGATACTAGGTTAGTCTTATCCACTTCGTCAAAAACAGATTCATTTTATATATTAATGTTTTTAAAAAAATCTAGACCGTTTCGGAGAAAAAAAAAAGACAAACTTACACCATCGAAATTGCTTTCAAAATGGGTTTACAGATCTGAAAATATACTGCACGTAGAATTGTAAAAAATTCAGAATAGGATTAGACTGCAGATATAAGACTGTTTTACAAAAATCAGAACAATAGGACCTATATTTGATGAGTTATTAACAGGCGGCTTTTCGCATTTTCTTTGATGTCGAGTTAGCTGTATATATGAGTTCCGTCATCTACGAATTCTACGATACAATACGATACGATTTTAGGCTTAAGGCTGCGTCACTCGGAATACTACCGTCTTCCATGATAATAAATTCTATTCTTTCACATACTTCTCGCATTTTTTTAATTACTTTAAAGCGAGTTATGGCCTGAACATCCATTTAGATGGATGTGCTGTAAAACAAAATTAAAAAATCGAAATTTATTAATTTCTTTAAAAACGTCATTTTTTATGCCTATTTGTTGAAAAAAAACTCATATTTAAAAAAAAATATGTTTTACATTTTGCTTGGGTCTCAGGAGGATGTATATAAGTCAGCATTTCAACGGAGGGTGGTTTTGGTATCTGGGGGTCATGATGGGTGAAAATGTAGCAAAATTTCCCGAAATGTTTTCCTTCGGACGGCTACAACAGGTAGCTTTTTACTTTTTGTAATGAAAGCTACCCAAAAGTGTCCACAATTTTGGCCACCACTGAACGTTTAAAGAAAATATAATTCCCAATAGAATGGCTATCTTCCTTTTCTCTTGCTCCTACTTGCCGATAAAATACATAGAGCACAACATTATAGTTTTAATAAAATACAACTTTTTTTTTTGACTGACTGAACGTTTATAAGCAGGAATGTAAAAATATATGTAAGTATGTTGTTTATTCTATGTATTGGAAGCATATTGTATGTTATAAGTTGCATGCAAAAATGTATGATGCAGTACGTACGAAGATGGGAGTATGTAGGGATATTTATTGAATGTAAGATAACATGTAGGCAGGGATGTAGTGGAGGGTATACGCCGTATACCCTCTGGATTTTTTTAAGGAACACCTTATATCATCTGTTTCTCAAGAAAGCTATCGTATATATACACTAGGGTATACCCTCTGCCTTGAGCGTATACCCTCTGCTTAGAACGTATGTCCTCTTTTTTTTTTTACGACTACACCACTGCATATTGCTATACAAATTAAAATATATATATATGTATCTTAAAGTATCTGAGTAATTTAAAATGTGTAAAAAGAAAAAAAAAAGAAATATTTATTAATATTAGCCACTTTAGAATATAAGTAAAATCTGTAATCAAGGCAATTTTTTTCTAAACATATTCTGATAACATATTTTCGAAATTCGCATACATGTAAGTATGTTGTTTTTTGTACGTACTGGAATCATGTTGTATGTTATAAGTTGCATGCGGGAATGTATGATGCAGTACATATGAAGAAGGGGGTATGTAGAGATATTTATTGAATGTAAGATAACTTGTAGGTATACAGATGTAATATATATACATATATATATATATATATCTTAAAATATCTAAGTAATTTAAAATGTGCAAAAAATGAAATATTTATTAATATTAGCCACTTTAGTATGTAAGTAAAATCTGTAACCAAAGCAATTTTTTTTCAAACATGTTCTGATAACATAATCTCGAAATTCGTAGCGAGATTTTAACACACACAGGTTTAAAAAATATTCTCACCAAAATTTTTATTTAAAACTTATTTATTAACTTTAACTTATTTATTTAACATAGTTTTGTGTGATTTATATGAAGAAATTTCCGATTAGAATCAAAATATTTTCATATGGTACCCGTCAAACGACAGGTTTTCTATAGGCGAAATTAAAACTGGTAGGAATTAGGAATGAAGCCACATAAAAGCAATTTAGTAAAAAATATTTGTTCGTTTCGTTCGAAACAAAGAAAATTAAAGACGAATACCATTAAAGGAATTTTTCATTTCTTTTGGCGGGGAGGATAAGGGCCTTTTTTTTTTTTTTTTTTTTTTTGTTAAGTTCTATAATATGGGAAAAAAGTAGAGCTCTTGCTAACTCTGTTTGCTAACTGAATGAAAACCTTTATTTCACCTATTTCTTTACTTGAATTAACATTTTTATGCAATCAATATTACGCAAAGCTCTAGATTTCCAGATCGATCTCGTTTGCAAATAAAAAATGCATATATTCCGCCCCCCCCCTTTTTTTATCGGAAAGAGCCAAAAGAAAAATCAAAAACCTTGATGCGTCACATTTTATTAAGGTTGCATGATGGGAAGAAAATATGTAATGGCACTTTTTAAGGCTTGAAATACAGAGTAAAATTTTGATGCTTAATGAGGGAATTATTTCCCAGCGGGAAGAAAAACGTGTTACATAATGAAAATTTTATGAGTCTCTGATAATATGTTTATTATAAATAGATTACATAAATAGCCTTTGGCTTTATAAAAAGATAAGCTGAAACAAAATCATTTTAAGAATGCATAAATATGAAATAAATTGATAAATGATAGAAAATGTAGAAAGAATGTTTTTCTGTTTCTCTTGCAGATTAATGTTTCTTTTTTAAATAAAAGTTGATATTTTTATTTTATTTTTTATAGAAGGAAAACATGATCCCACCGTTCTTGGGCAATAAATCGTCAGGCCTGATAAACCTTTCCATCGTTTCGCATATTTTATATTAGCCCAAGTATTTATGTTACTTATTGTAGCACAATTGTATCGCACAATCATTGAGTCATATTTTTGTAGCAAAGATTTCTTATTCACTCGTTAATAGAAAACATCAACAAAACTTGAAAATTACTGGAAGAAATCATCACAAAATAACAAAATAAATTACGGTTTTCCAGCAAAATTGTTTGAAAGTTCATATTTTGTATTTCATGGTGTGAAGTTTAAAATTGTGCGAAACTTAGAAGCAGCGATACATGCGCTCAAAGCGACAGACATAGGTATGTTACGACATCTAGTGTCGCTTTTGAGTTTAACGTTATTCACAGAGACATTTCTGTTTTAATTTATAGTAGAGTAATCTACATTTCCAGTTCGATCTTGCAAATATCTTAAAATATGCGCATATTTGTTTTTCCTTTTTTATCTGGATACGTCACATTTTATTAAGGCTGCATGATGGGAAGAAAATATGTAATGGACTTTTTAAGGCTTAAATTACAGAATAAAATTTTGATGCTTAATGGGGGAATTACTTCCCAACGGGAAGAAAAACGTGTTACATAATGAAAATTTTATGAGTCTCTGATAAAATGTTTATTATAAATAGATTACATAAATAGCCTTTGGCTTTATAAAAAGATAAGCTGAAACAAAGTCATTTTAAGAATGTATAAATATGAAATAAATTGATAAATGATAGAAAATGTAGAAAGAATGTTTTTCTGTTACTCTTGCAGATTAATGTTTCTTTTTTAAATACAAGTTGATATTTTTATTTTATTTTATTTTATTTTTTATAGAAGGAAAACATGGTTCCACCGTTCTTGGGCAATAAATCACCAGGCCTGATAAACCTTTCCTTAGTTTTGCATATTTTATATTAGCCTAAGTATTTATTTATGTTACTTACTGTCGCACAATTATTGTATTGCGCAATCATCTAGTCATATTATTGTAGAAAAGAAATATTTCTTATTCACTCATTAATACAGGGTGTCTACAAATTAGTTGGGCAAAAAGGTAATTTATTGAATGGAATTGACAGGGAAAAAAGTACATATTGTTAAAGTACATATTGTTTTAAGATAGTAAAAAAGCTCAAGTTTACCATTATCACAAATGTTTGATGTGACTTCCTTCCGTGACACATCGGTAAATTATTTCTTGCCACAGATTTGTCAACATGTTTCCGCCGATCAAATTAATTGCAGTGCATATTCTTGATTTTAGTTCAGGAATGGATGCAGGAAGTGGCGGCTTGTACATTTGATCCCTTACAAAACCTCATACACCGTTGAGGTCATTGCTCCGCTCGCTAAGCCATAGCGTCAGTTATGACACCTAGCGCCATCTATGAATAAACTTCGGCAATATTACTACTAGTCAGACTTTCAACTAGTTAATTTCATTTAATATTTCGGAAGTTCTTAACTTACGAAATTGACCAACTAATTTGTACACACGCTGTATATAAAAAATAGACAAAACAAGTTTGAAAATTACTTCAAAAAATCATTACAGATTTTATTAAAATAAATTACGGTTTTCAAACAAATTTGTTTGGAAAGTGCATATTTTGTATTTTATGATTTGAGGTTTGAAATATTGCGAAAGTTAGAAGTAACGATACATACGCTCAAAGCGAAAGACATTGATATGTCACAACATCTAGTGTTGCTTTTCAGTTTAACGTTAATTACAGCGACATTTTTGTTTTAATTTACAGATAGAGTACTTTTTATATCTACACTTTCTCAGTGATCTTATTTGCAAATATGCACATATGATTAATATGCACATATGATTTTTATTTTTTACCTTAGTAATCAAAATAAAAATCAAAAACTTTTTTAGATTACCTTTTTTATTAAGATTGTATCATGAAAATAAAATGTATATTGGAATTTTTAAGACTTACAATACAAAATAAAATTTTGATGCATAATGAGAGAGTAATTTTCGGTCGGTAAGAAAATCTCGTCACACAATGAAAATTTTATCAGTATCTGATAATATGTTTATTATAACTAGATTACATAAATGACCTTTGGCATTTTAAAAAGAAAAAACAAAACGAAATAACTTTCAAGCTTATGTAAATATAAAATAAATCGATAAACAATAGTAAGGGTTGAAAATTTTTTTTTTCATATTTAGAATATTATTATTATTATTATAATTTTTTACAGTGTATTTTAATAAGAGCTAAAGATTTAGTAATTAAAAACTTCTAATAAGAAAATTTTACAAGTATTCAAGCAATCAGAGCTATTTCGCACATTAAAAATCAAAAGAACTCCTTAATTTCTTCTTCAAAAAGCTTTATATAATTATTATTTTTATTTTTTTAAATGTTCAGATGTTTAGAACAACTATATGCAATTTAATCAGCAAGAAATTTTTCTTTAACGTAGTCAAGAATAACGTGGCAAACATTAGTAACGTGGGCAAGATCTTAAGCCCAGTGGTGTAGTGGTCAGCCCGTCTGAATGCCACGCTGCAGATCGAGAGTTCGACTGCCGGTTGGACACGATTCACTCAACCTTTTATCCCTTCGGGGTCGATAATACTATGTTCACACTGGATACCTTAAGATATCTCAAGCCGCCGAACTCTCTGAGAGAGTTTCACAAACTCTCTCAGTGAGTTTCGACTTACTTCGGCTAGATACAGGAACGACCACTCACTCTCGTTGGCTATGAAGCTTCGCTTTTACTGATTGGCTGTTGCGGCTGTTTTTATTTTAAGCGCATGCGCATACTTTACTTTTCTTCAGATCACAGACACAGTGACGCTACTGAGATATCTTAGGTAAGTTTTTCGATGTGAACAGGCATCCAATTCCGGGAGGGTACCACTTCAAAACTGGCGGTCTATTTAGTCTATCTTAAGTTTCTAGTGTGAACAGGGTATTAAGGGAGTACCAAGCTACCTTAGAAACTAAACACCGGAGGTCCCGCATTAGGCTGACCAGGGCATATGTATAGCTCTTCGAGGACCAGGGTTAAGAATACAGCAATGAGTACTGTAGGCCCTGATTCTTCATGGATCGTACAGCCACGGGTTTAGTATTTGGTTGTCAAGAATGAACATTTATTTCTTGTCAACTTAAAATGTTTATAAGAAACTTTTATTAATTTTTTATATAATGGAAGCCATTAAAAGTTTTTTTTTTCATCGTACAAAGTAAGGAATGTAAGGTAAATGATATTTTTGTGCATATTGCAAATTCCTAATATTATATTATAAACATTACACTAAAAGTACTAAGATTATTCATATTGGCTATTTCCTTTTATAAAACTTAAACATAAACACATTTTAGGGTTGAATATGTAAAAAAAATAAAATATAGAATAGTACACGTCTACCCCTCTTTACACCCCATTCGCCCTTTGCGTGGACATTTGTAGCAGAGTGCTTAACTACTCTTTTGTAAGGGGACTCTAATGGGCAATTTTTCAGATTTTGCATGCGATTGTGGTGTCCTGAATTCTAACATTTGTCCGTGATTGAGGCCTATTTTGTCATTTCTTCAAGTTTCACACAGTATGTATATGTATAATCGGTAATCTGGTTATCACGGTTAATTTTTCAATGTTATGTTCATTAGATAACTGTGGTTGTGTATTATTATGTATAGTGCGGTAGGAAGTGGAACCGGCGTGTTTAGAACGCATCCTGCCCTCAGGTCAGAAAGTTCTCTAGTGTAGTTCCAGCCCAATGTTGACTTCAAGCGGAGTTTCTAATTAGCAGTTTCGGATACAGTCTTTGTATGCAAATTTTTTCCAGTTTGGCAAACAGTTGATCTTTCTACTACAAATAAGAGAGATTTTAATCTACGGGATTCCATTTTATAGTGATTTTACCTGCGACTTTCTTAGGTTCATGCAGAACGAATGGTGAGGTTATTTAGAGCCGAATTAAGTGAGCTAAATTTAATAAGTTTTGGAAAAGCATTTCGCCCTCTCAGTCTTTTATAAAATTTAGATATTTTCTGATAATCTGCATTAAAATATACCCGCTCCCATGCTAATTTCCTGTTTATGATTAAAAAAACTAGTTTCGTGGCAACCCGATTTGTTGCTTTTGAATTGCATGAGATTGTTCAATTTTTTTTCGGAAAATGAAATCTAACTTTGTTGTAAATTATTATTATTATAGTATTCATTTAATTAAATACAATATTTCAATTAATAAATTATAATTCCAATTTAATTCAAAAGCCCAATAAAAATGCACATATTGTATAACTTTATTTTCTAAAAGCTTTTTGCTCTTCCAACATTTGGCTTCTATTAGGTTGTAACGAATGTTTTCCGCCAAATCACCATCACATAATACTAATTATAATATATATAATTAATTGTAATATGATACATAACCACCATTCCGTCAAATCTTCACAGTGTCATATGATACAACCCTAGTATCTAAAGCTGTACACTTTATTAGGTGACATTCTGTAGCTGACTTTTTGCAACAGAATTGGAAGAAAATGATGATTCTAAACTGGTAGCGTGATAGTTCCCTTTTAGACACTTTGTACTTAATGATAACGATATTTTTTATAAATTTCACAACACAGTGTTATAAAGTAAGTCTTTTTCTTTCAAATGCCAAAAATCGCTTGCCAAAATATGAGCAAATATGTCATCGCGAACTGTTTGCACAGATTGTATTAGCTGTGGCGGGAAACTTTCGTTAAAACCTGATAATTTCGGAGTTGGTAGAAATGATGTCATTTGGGTGAACTTATGCAAAAATTACTTTGTTTTGGCACATTTATTTAAAAGCATTTTATATTTATGAATTCAAATAAATGCTTAGAGAAATATAATTTTTCTCATTAAAACATTTTTTTTTTTTTTTACGTCCTTATGGAAAGTTTTAATCGCAATCTTGAGGAAATACTTGAAAATCTGTTCTTCCACTTTAAATTAAAATAAAAAATACGATGATTTTTCTTTCTTTTTACGTCATTGGAATTTATCTCAATGTTCGAGTCGACAGACAATTTTTTGCTTTCTAAAATAAACTGATTCCTGAAACTTGAATATGTAAAAATAAGTTTGTATTTGTTGATTTTTTTTTGAAAGATGCAATTTAATCATAATATTATTTTCACTATCTATTCAAATAAAAGGAAAAATGATGCCAAACAAAGAAATCGAACAATCCCCATCGTTTCTCCTTTTCTCCACAAAAATGGAACAATTTAGTTGGCCATAGAAAGCCCAGCGTCGCCCACTGAATTTATCATTGCAAACAAGAATTATTGAAATGCCGGATCTTTCTTCTTTGGACTAAAAATGCACATAAAATACGAGTCTTTGTCATTTTACGACTCTTCTAATAATTATAAACACTTTTGCATGACGAAGAAAAATTACAAAAATTCCTTAGAAACGTTTTACTGTTTTCGACATGTTATGATGTTTCGTATATTTTTAATTCAGATTTGTTCCAGTATTTTACAATTTTCTGAAATAATAATGTGGTTTATATATTTACCAACTTTTTGGAATATAATAAAATAAATAAATAAATGAGACATTGTTAATTATTTTAAAAGAAAACAAATTTTAAATATATAATTCTTTAAATAAAAGAGTATAAAATTGAAATCATTATACGCAATTTTTTTTTTATAAAATTCTTAAACTATTTAACTAACTACTATTCAAATATTCTTATTTATTTACCAACTTTTTGAATTCTTCGGGAAATCAAAAGAAAATATTTCTAAAGGAAATAATTTTTAAACGAATCTTTAAGTAAATAAATTAAAATATTTTATTTCACTTTCCTTTTATGAATTAAATAATTTTTGTATTAAAGTACTTTAATTCATAGTTTTTTATTTACAGTACATTAAACTTGTACAATTCAGGACTATTGATAGCTTTTTTTTTTTTAAATCGTCGTACTTCTTTCTGTATTGTTATAAAAATTAGAGAAAAAAATTAAGTGAGAAAATGTTTAAAAAAAAAATTAGAGAAATAACTTTAATTTTCCAAATAAAAGGATGATTTTTTTTTCAAATGTAAAAAAGATTCATCTTGATTGTTTTTGTTTTATTTATATTTACTTAAACAAAATAAAATAATAATGAAGCTCTAACAATGAATACATTAAGAAGAATTTATCAATTAATATTGCATGGTAGACTGTAACCTTTAATATTTTGAAATTTATATAAAAATGAGGATCTGAAACTATTTAAAGCGCGAGTATGTAATGAAATATATTCATCACATATTACGTTTAGTTAAAAAAAAGAAAAAGCTTTAAATATTATGAAATAAAGTAATAAAGATAATAAAAAACAACAAGAAGTGATTTCTAAAGAATATTTTTCTCGCCTTTATGATATATTAAAGCTTTAGTTCAACTTTAAAACATTATTTGAGTAAATCGTAAACGTTATTTGCCAATTAATGTTTATAACATGAGTGTTGTCAGTTGAACTATTTTTTTTTAGTCAGATTGCTTCATTGCTACCACTTTTTTTAGCTAAAAATATTCGACCTATGTAATGACAGACTAAGATTTGCTCTAACAGTTAACTCCAACATCTTTCAGGTGTCGGCGATGTGGGACAGAGGTCACAGGCTCCTCGAGTAAACTGTTTTCGAAACGCGATAAGGCACATATTACAATTTCACAAAAGTTGCAGTAATCAGGCAATTTGGATTTTAAATAAAAAACAAAAAGTGCCCCGTTAAACTGATGGAATTGAGCTCACAGGCTATTCACACTAATTGTATATTATACTCTTATTCCAACGAATAATGCCCCTCGAAAAATAATTTAAGAGGGGGATCCCCACCTTCGTTTCCCCACTTTATACTTAACCAATGAGCCTCTAAATGTCATCAGGGAAGCACCTTATTGAAATAAACCGGTATACCAAATTTGAAGCAAATCGGATAGAAAAACCCATTTATCTAAATTAAGGGGTTATTAGCACTCCTTCTCCCCATTATATTTAACCAACGAACTTCCAAATCTAATCAGGGAAGTACTTTATCAGAATAAACTGGTATACCAAATTTGAAGCAAATCAGATAACCCATTTATCAAAATTAAGTGTGTAGGTATTAGCGCCCCGTTCCCCCCTTTAGACTTAAACAATGAACCTTCAAATCTAATCAGGGAAGAGCGTTATCAGAATTAACCGATATACCACGTTTGAAGAAAATCTGATAAATCTGCATGACAAACCCATTTATCTAAGTTAAGGGGGGTGTTAGCCCCCGTTTCCCCCTTTATACTTAACCAATGATCTCCCAAAACTAATCAGGTAAGCGCCTTATCAGAATGAACATAAAAAAATTGAAGCAAATCGGATATTTCTATCAAGAGTTATCGTGTTACGTACATACATACGTACTGTACGTCCTATCTTGTAGGTCCTGTACGTACATACATACTTACATACAGGACCGGCGGGCACATTAGCTCTCAGGCTTTGATAGCCTGTGAGCTAAAAAGTAGCATAACTAGCGACACTAAATCTTTGAAACTTTCATAAAAATTAGTATAATTATATATATCTATATCTATATCTATCTATCTATCTATAGATATATATATATATATATGTTTGTTAGTTAAATAGGTGTTTGTTCTGGGTTTATATAAAAATATGCTGCAATTTGCTCATGTCTCTCTTATGACTCCCCCAAAATGTCCCTTTTGGATGGTTATTTCAGTAAGATCATTGTGGCTGAAGTATGGTTTGTGGTATGTGATGGACACATAATTATTGAATTTTGAATTGGGAATTGAATAGTTTTGAAATATGCATAACATGGAAGGTAGAATAAATTATATGGAGACCGGCAAGAGACGGTACATCAAAGATGACCGTTGTGCACGGTCGACTCTCAATAAAATGGTACAGAGTGGATCGTTAGAAAGTGACCATGACTATGCGAGTTTGGAGCATAGTGATTGTGAATTAAATATAGCTGAAAGTGTGGAGAAGTGGGAGAGCGTAAGCGATTGCAAAAAAATATTTGAAAATAAAAAATTAAATAATTGTGGAAAAGCTAATAAAAATAGTGGTTTTAATCATGTTTCTATGAATTTGGATAGCGGTGGTAATGATGGTGAAAATTACGTTAGGTACAATACTAAGTGCTTCTATAACAGTAGTCATATAATTAAGGGTACTAGAAATGGTAATATAGGTATCAAATATAAATGTTATAAAACTAGATATTTTTACAACAGAAATTATTATAAGAATAATAATGTATTAAATTTTGATAACTGTACAGATAAAAGATGTAAGGTATGTATCTGTGCGGAAAACACGAAAAATGAGTTTGGACAAAACACTAAGAAATGTTTAAAATTTTGTAAAACATACAATTGCGTGTATAAGTTAAGATGTCAAGTATGTAATGTTGCATACATTGGTCAAACTTCAACTCCACTGAACAAACGCTTCAATAACCATAAGTCAGATATAAGAAATTTAAAAGTTAAAAAAGAGCATGAAGATATAGAAATAAAACGCTTCGCAGAACATGGTATAGATAACATTAAAATATCAATTTTAAAAATTTTCCAAAATAAAATTAAAAGAAAAATACATGAAAAGGATATGATGATTGCACATGGTACACTATATCCCTATGGGTTGAACGTTATGTTTGGTGGCTGTAACATTATACAAATCTTTAAAAATCGAGACATGACTGACTCCCTCTATGCTAAGATAAAGTGTGATATTAAATGGTTATAAAGATTATAAAGATGGAAAAAGTAATCGTGATTTAGAGATTACTAGAGAAAAATTGGTTGGATTGAAGGACGGGGAAAGTATTGTAACAGCTTTAATAAATTGTAACGGTAATGACAAGTTCAAGAGTATCAAATATATCATATTCAATGTCAAAAAGAAGTTAATACCTAAGGTTTTGATTTTGCTAACGCAAAAAATAGGAATACATAACATAGATCTTGGCATTGATCTATTAAAATATAGAATAAAATTAAATAATTGGCAAAGTTACTGTAAGTCAAAGTGTGAAAATCAGGAAGATGCGGATAAAGTATATTTCCTTATAGACTACATAGGAGGGTGCTACAGTAATGTAAATTACAAAAGGATTTTCAATAAATATAAGGACATGTTACCAATAAAAAATTTAAATATTGTTAAAGCATTAAAGTATGACAAGCCTTTAGGTAGAATGATCTTTAATTATAATTATTATGCTAAAAATATTAATAGGAACGAAAATACAGACATTTGTAAATGTAATGAGGATGTGTACAACAAGTATTTAGACAAACATTATCGACATACAATAACTGGAAATCTAGATATCGTACAAAATGTCGAACTAAAAAATCAAATGAGTTATGGAGCAAAATACAGAATAAAACGGAATTTCACGAAAAGTAATGTAGTTAAACGTTTTAAATATAATATTGAAATCTTTATACAAAAGTTAACTCATAAATACAGACTTCCTGGAGAATTATTTGAAGAATGGAAATATCATATTTTAAAGGATCTAGAAGAGACATACGTTAAAAACTTTGAGGGTTTGTCCGAAGAGAAATATATTTATTTAAGAAAAACTATAAAAAACATCCAAGATGATTTTATAATAACATATGTAGATAAGGCAAGTACTAACTATGCAATTATCTGTAAAAAATTACATGGAAAAATATTAAGAGAAAGTTATGAAAATACAAATAATTATGAATTAATTGGGGCAAAATTTAATGAGGTGGAGAACAGAATAAGGGCAATGCATAAAAAATTTAAAACAAAACAGGATAATTTGAATTTTCCTTATTTGGTTTTAATACCCAAGTTCCATAAATGCCCTGTGAAATTTAGAACCATTACCTGTGATTATAATTCCTATATTGAATGTGCGAATAAAAAATTATTAAAAGTATTGAAGAGAATGTTTTTAAAGATTAAAAGTGAGAATTCAACTTTTATAATAAGTAATAGTTATGAACTGTTGGAAAAAGTAAAAAGGTATAAAAATAAGATTACAGGATTGTATGCATATGATTTTGCAGATTTGTTTAACAACATCGAGATTGAGGATTTAAGGGAGAAGATATTGGAGGTGTATAGTAAGTATGGTGATTAATACATAGATTTAAGTGAATTTCAAAATTTGTTTCAATTGGTGGTTCAAAAGAATTTTGTATATGAGGGCAATACGGTATATAAGCAGATTAAAGGTATCCCTATGGAGGGGGGGGGGGGGGGAGTTGCAGTTCAATTTTGGCCGACATGTATCTAGATATATATGAAAATAAAAGTGAATTACATAAACACATAATCAGTTTCAGATATATAGACGACGTTTTGATTGTTGAGCTGAATGGAATGAAGACTAACCATGAATTTAACTATTATCCAAAAAATTTAGAATTGAAACTTTCCGGTAGTCAAAATAGTTATAATACAAATTATTTGGATGTAAATCTAAAATTAGAAAACAGAAATTTAATTACATCGGTTTATGATAAAAGAGAAAACTTTAACTTTAAAACAATTGCAGTATTGAATTTCAAATCAAATGCCCATATATCGGTATTCAGAAACATTTATATTAACGGTCTGTTATCTGTTTAACAGATTTTAGCAGATTTATTAATCTGTTTAACAGATTAAACCGATTGACACCAGATAGAGACATTTTGAAAGAGGATATGCTTAAATGGTACGTCATTGCTGTGAAACAGGGTTATCCTGTGAGTCTGGTTAAAAATATGACGTATAATTATGTAAGAACTTGCAAGAACAGAAGTGAATTGATGCCTTTACTCGAAGCGTGTGGTTTACGGAATATAGTGGAAACAGATCGCATTTGATATTGATTGATTTCGGTCGGTCGGTTTCATTTAGTGTTAATCTTGTTTCTTTCGTTTTTCAGTATGGTCTCGACAGGTAAATCTGGGGAATGTTGCATGCTTAAAAACAGTTTTAACTCTGCATTAGCGTGTCATAAGCCACGCAACCCGGCTCCATGCTTAGTTAGTTATTTGTCTTGTTTCTTATGGTTGATTTTGTTTAAGTTAAAGTTGGTTATTGTGTGTTTCTTAGAGATTGTTTATTAAGTTAAAATATAGTTCTTATTTGGTATGGTTCACTTAATTTTGTACTTCAATTAAAGTTTACAGTTTGTGGTAATGTTTGAAATTACTATTGGAATTTCTTAACTATATATATATATATATATATATAGTCGTCTCTCTGTTTAACGTCGCTCTACTTAACGACGATCTCTATTTAAGGACGATACTTTTGCGGTCCCGTCTCCTTTAAGTAAAAAAATCTCTATTTAAAGACGAAATTGTTTCTATTTAACGACGATTTCCACGTAGTTTTTTATTTCCCGATCCCTTTAAACATGTTAAACGAGCGAACTTCCTCTGATAGAAAAACAAGGTTTCTTACATTTCAGATTAGTACAGATAAAGGAGAAGGGTGTAATTGTTGGAATATGAGTATTCGTTTCTCCCTCCGCCCCTAAAAAATTTTATAGATTTTGACGAAGACGTTTTAACAACCGACTTCATAAATTTGGATCAAATTTCTGAAGACGTCGCAAATAAAAATGCAACTTCAGATGCAGAAGATGGTACTGAAGGTACTGAAGGATACAGAAAGCGAGATACCACCTCCTTCTTACTTACTCCTTTCTTACCTCCTTTTCCCCTGGATATTCTTCGCCATTACATTGTTTTGTCAAATATGGAAGATGACTCATTCAACCTTCTTGAGAAGCTTCAAGCAAGGGTACTAAAAATTAGACCATCATTGAAACAATCTATACTTTTTGATTTTTTAAAAATTAAATGTGCTTAATTGAATGTATTATAAATATTTTTATTGTACTGCAAGTAACATTGTATGTTGTTCTTGTATGCAGTATAATTAATGCAATTTGTATTTGTACAGTAAAAATATGTCGTATTATATTCGTATCAATAAAAAAAAAGTAAGAAAGAAAACATAAAGTAAATTTAAATACGTATATAAAACATTTCTAAACACATCAATATATTGATAAATGTATTGACAGTCCTAAGCCTGTAAAGTGTGAAGGGAAATGTTTTCCACAAATTCTGTTTAAGGACGATCTCTATTTAAGGACGATTTTGCGAGGTTTCTTGAAAGTCGTTAAACAGAGAGCCAACTGTATATATATATATAAAATAAGAATAATGACAAGAATTTTACGTTAAGAGGACTTCAGTATTTTTTTCTGCAAGGTCTTTAAATTAGATAACACTATTAAAAAAAAATAAAAATAAATACTTAAATTTTAAGAACAAAATTAATATAAAAATATTACATTTCCTTTTGAAAGCAATATGTCTCTGCTTTGTATAGTGTTTGTAAAAAGTTTATTGTTAGCGCCATCTACAGTATAAAGATGTAACAATTCAAGCGATATAAAAAGTATAATTTATAAACATGATATCACAAACCATTAGTTACTCATGGTGAAACGAGATTAAGTTGTTCTTGAATCAAAAACACGCTACTTTAACCACAAGCATGCAACAGTTTTCATTCATCGATATAAAAATTTGATTCATTCTAATTTAGTTTGCAAGAGACTGATATATATTTGTAATAAAAAGTGTATAGCTTTACTCTTATATTAGTCTCTTTTTAAACGCTAAATCACATGTTTTATAATCACGCTAAATGTAATCTGTGAAATTTAAATTCAAATGAGTTTCAACTATCATATTTCAGTTATTTTAATCTATTAGATATTAGAAGAACTGGGAGCTTTTTAACATAACAATTAAAAGTAAATTAAAACATGGACATGAGCAGAATTTTCATAAAGGGGAAGGGGTTAAAATTGGTCCGATTTTTTCATAAGTGGACAAAATTCTTATTTTTTCAAAATTTAGGAGAGGGGGCTGCCTCTCCTGACCCCCCCCCCCCCCCCATTTGTTCGCGCACGAATTCAAATAAGAAAATCATGATCAACGTATAACGTGCTTTTTGAAAAAAGTATATCTTATAACCATTAATCTTATTTTTTTTGTAAACATTTTTATTTTATCTATTTATTTTTTTCTTATAGAAAAGTGATGCTAATCTATAAACATTTATATAAGAATTTTTCAATGAGTATTTTTTATATACAGGGTGATCAATTTAAAAGAGTACCCGTTTGTTTTTTGTATGTAGCAAGATTTTTAACATCATTACTTATTTAATATGTCTATATTTAATGAGCGTGTATCTTTTTTTCACTTCCTAAATGCGAAAACTCCTTTAATAAACATAAATTCGCGTAAACATCATTAGTAATTTTTAATCCGATTCTGCACAAATTATTTGAGTAAATCGTCTGCTTTCCAGAGAAGCCCTGCAAACGACCATGAATTAAAATAAATCATAACTGAAGAAATCTCGTCAATAACAATGTTGCGAAGCGTGTCAAAAACTTTGTTCGACGTGTTCATGTTTGCATACATGTTGTCATTCATTCAATTTGCATTCACATTTTCAACATTTGCTGTAAGGAATGATAATGTAAAAAGTTTGAGTTAATGTTATAAAATATAGCTTAAACTATAATCATTGACCGTCATGTTCACCTTGATTAACAATTAAAATATGCGAGATTAAAATTCTGTCATAATTTAGTTAAAATGTGCAAAAATATACTTAAAAAGGTCTTTATAGCATTAAAAACCGTGAAAAGATTTTAAAAAACCCCAGTCGCTTTCAACTGCACTATAACAGCCGTCATCAGACTCCTCTGATCTTTTCATCTGATGACGGCTCTTATAGTGTAGTTGAAAGCGCTTGGGGCTTTTAACATCTTTTGACGGTTTTTTATGCCATTAGGACCTTTTTATGTATATTTTTGCACCTTTTAAGTAAATCACATCAGAATTTTAACCCCGCATATTTTAATTTGAATTAAATTATGTTTTTTTTCTAAATAAAATTATCACAGGATTAAGTAACATTGTGCGTCTCCATTTCTATTTTACCTTACAATTAAAGTTGTAACAGTCCAACAGTGTTGGAAATTGTCTCCACACACTTAAACAGGATTCAAACAATTATGCTTCAGTGTTAGAATAGTTGCCGCATCTGTTGGATTTAAGGGCAATAAGAAAAACCAACGGGTACTCTTTTAAATTGATCATCTTGTATATATATATATAATAAAAATAAACCTCCCACTAATTCGTAAAAATCAATTAGGTAAAACATGATATTAGTCAGGACTTTATAAGTAGTTGTCGAAATTTTTAATACTTTAATTCAATTTTTCATCTCACAGTTTCTCCTTAAAATATGTAAGATTATTTTCTTTTGTGAAACATGATATTACAAACCATTGATCGGTCAAATGTTAGCAGCTAAATATATATATAAATATATATATATATATATATATATATGTATATTTACATACAACCATAATATAATTACAAATCATCATCTATTTCCAATTACGATAATTAAATCAATAAATTAATAAATTTAGCATCAAATCATAACTGTAACATTATACAAAATACAGATGGAACCCTATACAAGTAATATTAATACAAACTAATTGATAACTAATGAACAACAGTGATATGATCATGTTGAAATGAAGTTTAACATATGCCATGAAAGGTGACAAACATGTAGCATAAAATGGAATTTCTTATATATAGGTATCAAGTAACTGCAATAGTAGAAATCATATGATAACACACTAAGTTTTTGCGCAATTGCAGCAATAAACCTAGCGCATAAAAATTATTTAAAAAATAGTTTTCGAACATTGCAAAACATTTAGCTAACAGAAATTATATATTTATAAAATATATAAAAGATACCACTTAAAAGAAATTGCGTTCCAGAAAGAATTCTTTCAATTCTAAATGAAAATAAAATAACAAATAGTGATCATTCGTAATGACTTGCGCATAAGCAGCATAGAAATTTGAATGATAAAATATAACCATAATATAATTACAAATCATCATCTATTTCCAATTACGATAATTAAATCAATAAATTAATAAATTTAGCATCAAATCATAACTGTAACATTATACAAAATACAGATGGAACCCTATACAAGTAATATTAATACAAATTAATTGATAACTAATGAACAACAGTGATATGATCATGTTGAAATGAAGTTTAATATATGCCATGAAAGGTGCGAAACATGTAGCATAAAATGGAATTTCTTATACATATATATATACAGGATGCAATATGTTATCTATCGCCGACCTTTAATTTCTCAACCGTTGGTCGCAGACATATAGTTCCAATTACAAAAACGTTTCAAATGAGCTAAATATTCATGTTGTGGCATTATTTAAAGTAAAAAATCATTTTTATAAAAATTACGAAAACTAACTTTTTATACGTCCCCCAGTCTCTATAGTTATATTTATAAAAGTTATACATAACAGATGTAACACAAAAAGTTTGACATCTGTACTACAAAAATTGACACAGTTATTAAATTCCAAAGTTTGAGATTTTTGCACATGATTTTGTCTTTCATTGAGGGATCAGTTAATAGATGAATTAAAGTAATTCGAGATCAAAATCAGGGTGCAATGTCCTTTTTACGGCAAAGCCACTTTTAGCCGGTATCGTCGGTGCTTTTGAATGTTGTTCGACCCATAAAAGTCAGCTCAAATTTTTAGATGAATTAAAACCCTATTTCGTGATTCCCCGATTTGGTGATACCGGCTAAAGGTGGTTTCGCCGTAAAAAGGAGATTGCATTCTGATTTTGATCTCGAATTACTTTAATTCATCTTTTAACTGATCCCTTAATGAAAGACAAAATCATGTGCAAAAATCTCAAACTTTGAAATTTAATAACTGGGTCAATTTTTGCAGTACAGATGTCAAACTTTTTGTGTTATATCTATTATGATATAAGTAAACTTTCACTAAATATAACTATAGGGACTGGGGGACCGTATAAAAAGTTAGTTTTCGTAATTTTTATAAAATTGATTTTTTACTTTAAATAATGCCACAACATGAATATTTAGCTCATTTGAAACATTTTTGTAATTGGAACTATATGTCTGCGACCAACGGTTGAGAAATTAAAGTTCGGCGATAGATAACATATTGCACCCTGTATATATATATAAGAAGAAGAAGAAGAGGAAAAGAAAGAAAGAAACATCTTCGTAATATTTTAACATGATGAAAAAAAAATTGTGAGAAATTGTTATGCTAAAGTGAACTTTAGGTGATTTTTTTTTTCTAAACAAACAAACAAGCAAATCTTTCTTTTGAGATTGCAGTGTTGTTTCTCTATATTTTTTTCTGCACACTAATTTCTAAACATTACATTTAGACAATAAATATCTTATGAGCAAAACACTTATTTTTTGGTAGAAAAATTACGCAAATATAGTAAACTTAAGTATTATCAGTTAATTAACTATTTCTCACTAGAATTTTACAAGCAGTAGTCTTATTTTATTTTTGCATTATTGTTATTTTTATATTAAAAGCTTCTGTCCAACATAATTAATGTGAGAAATATTACTTTTAAAATGATTTTTAAGCAGTAGTTCTATTGTTTAAAATCTAACTGCAATCTTCCACATCACACTATTTTTATTTATAATATTTAATAGGCTCTATCTTCTTCTGTGATCTTTACATAAATTTTTGTTTCAAACTAAAATTCTGTTAAATATTGAACACTTAAAAACAAGGGGAATAAAAAAATAAAAAAACCAACAACAACACAAAAACCCATAAGAAACTTTTCGATAACACAACATGATGAAAAAAAAAATTCTGTGAAAAATTCATGTTAAGGCTACTGTCAGACGAACATCTTTTTGCACGCTTTTTCCCTAGATATCATCCCTACACAATGCTAGCGGCGTTGTGTAGGGATGATACTTAGGGAAAAAAGCGTGCAAAAAGACATTCGTCTGACATTACCCTAAAAATAAATGCAGACAATATTTTTAAAGAAAAGAAAAATCCGCTTTTGCGATTGCAATGATATAATCTTAATTTTTATTTTATAATTATTTCATTTTTTTCATTTTCATATCATACTATAAACATTATTTTTAGTCAAAACCTACCTTATAGACATTAGTTCTATAAAATGCTGAACTTTTACTAGAACTTTTAATTAGAAACTTAAAAACTTGCATTAGAACTTTTTATTACAAAATTAAAACTTTTTTCGGAAAAAAATGAGATAAATATAATTAACATATAACAATCCTTTATTAGATCAGCAGTATTTCTCTAATTGATTTTTGTAAGAAAACTTAATTGATGCAAACAAGTCGGAAATTGTACGTCAAACTCGGCAAATGAGGTGCGTTCGTACTATAGCTAATTTTATAAATATTCTGATCTTGGTGCCATAGATGTTGCACTCTTATGCAAAAATGCATGAATGCAAAATTTATTACGATTACGTAATTTAAATTCAGTTATACGGAAATAATAGGACTCCATCTTAAATCGGCCGTAATCACCATGGCAACCTAGAATCATTACCTATCATGGGATATCATGGAATTACGTATGGTAGGCTTTAATAGAATGAAGAAAACTTTCATTAACATTTTTTTTAAAGTTTTGATTCGATTTTCATAAAATTTGAATGACTCGAGGAAATTCTGCAACGATTATATATATTAAATTTCAAAACCTTCGGTTGGATAGTTTTTGCGCTGTTATATGCGAAGAGATGGACAGACAGACAGACGAACCCGATGATGACTATAGGTGTTACGTATTTATATAATTACGAACGCACCTAAAAACGTTATATTTATTGAACTTCTATAAACACTAGTACTATTAAAAAAAAAAAAAAAAAAAAACTTAACTGCAATATTTCACCTCACAGTTTTTCTTTATAACATTTACTATCTGTTATCTCCTTCTGTGATCTTTACATTTATTTTTGTTTCAAAGCAGAACTCTGTCAAATATTGGAATTTTAAAAAACTTCTCCGTAATACAACGTGATGGAAAAATTTAAAAAGTAAACTTTATGAGAAACTCTTACGCTAAAAATAAATGCAGACATTTTTTTTAAACAAAAAGAAAAAAAAAATCTCTTTTTTGAGATTGCAGTGATATTTCGTTATTTTTTTTTTTCCTATGCATACTTTACTTATCAGATTTCGAAATCTACAGAAACTGCAAAAATCAAAAGGATAAAATTTTCATGAATGCCAATGATATTCCTAGTTTGATTTGGAGAATAAAAAAGAAAAGTGGTTTTCTAGGGATTTATTCTAACATAAATTTTTGATACTGTTTTTTCTTTTCTTACTATTCATTTTTCCCTCCTTATTTTATATTAAAATTTAAGGGAAGAAAAAACTTATCTTTTTTAACCAGAAATTTCTAAGAACAGAAATTACCTTTTCTATTTGCTTAGACATTTTTTCAAGAACTTACTAAGAAAAGAAATTAGCTGGAACACATAATAAAGATAGCTTCTTCTTCAGCTTGAATTATTTAGTGTAAATCAATTCTCCTGTTTTTATACTTCTTTTAAGCGACAGTTTTGCTTATTGCTTTCAAAGAAAGGAAAAAGGTTGCTTCATTTATGACAAATGCTGACCATTCAAAAAGAAATAAAATCGTGTGAATAGTCATCTATTTTTCTGTTCATTGTAAAGGAACATTTTCCGTTTTGATTTGCCCCTTTCACACCAAAATACGGTAACTTCACTTCAAAATACGGTCCTTAAAAAAGGACATCTAATTTTAATTCTAAAACTGACAAACGGCACCAAGAATATTTAACTAAAATTTTCCTGTTATAATGTACATGGAAATAAGCAAGTTCATATTTTATAATAAATTCGTTTATAAATTGCGGTGTCAGTCCATTATGTCATCAGTTTATAAACAGAATTTACTCCGCGCCGGTACAGGTTGAGCCGCTAAGAAAAAAAAAAAAAAAAAAAAACGATTTAACAAATTACAACGACCATTTGGAAAATGATTTTTTCAAAGACAAAAATTTAAGACATAAGAAATCGCACGGAGTTGATCAAACATTACGTACGCCATGAATTAAACATTAATAGTGTTATTACACGTAAAAATTGCAAGCGACAAAAATCGTCTGCGACTCGTCAGATTTCCTGAAACTTACGTATTATCCAAGCATTTCATTGGCTGTTTGGGATTTTCCATCGTCGGAAATCTGACGACCAATTTTAAATGAAATTTCATTCTTAAACTTCTAAACATCCCACAATATTATATTTACACCGTTATATAGAGAAAAAAAGTACTTTTAAGTGCAATTTGTTTGAAAGCTGTATCTCAATTTCTGTCTGAGTTATTATTTTTTTTGTAGTTTTTATTACTTTTTTGTCATAGTGGTCACAGAAGTATCCATCTCTGTTGAAAGTAAAGGGAAATACAGATTACTGTATAGACCAATCAGAAAACGAACAAAATGCGGATTCAACCAATAAAACGCCTCAGATATGTTTTTGATTTCCTACCCTGACAGAGAACAATAACCATTTTCCCCAAATGGTTAAAAAAAAAAAAAAACAATTTGAAATCCTATTTAAGGTGAGTTTCCCTCAAATTACATGCATGCATCTTATAACGGTGATATTCCGGCAACTGTGCCACCAGAAATTTTGTGTGTGTTCTTTTTCCTTTAAATCATGGAAACTTCACTAATCTAAGCTCAAACTCACCCAAAAGCCTCCAATCAAAGGACGGATATTTTGTGAAATCACGTGGGTGAATCGTACTGACAATGCATTATACATTCATTGACGGAATTTTATTTAGAGTTGTAAAAAATTACCAGGTTTCCAGGAATAGAAATAAACCCGCGAAATTTGGGCAATAAGCCCGGAATTTTGGAAATTAATGAAATTTTTGAAGGGATAAACAAGTCATTATTCAATTGAAAGTACATGGAATAAGAAACACAGTTTATATCGGTAGAGCATAAACCAGTTTTAATACATGTAAAATAATTTTATACCTCTGAAAAATAAATCATCTTCTGCAACTGAATTATTTTTACAGTGTGCACAAATAACAAAAACACACAGCTTTGAGAAAAATACATGCAAATAAAAAAACTAGTATGTTGTGGCCATCACAAAACTTTCTTCTATATAAATCACTTCAATTAAATCATTTATATAGTACAAGAAATAACAAAAATTTAGCACCAATTCATATCAAAGTATATCTGAATTTGAAGTTGGATGAAAATTCGTGCATTAGTTCTTGAGATACAGCTATAGGGGAAATTCTAAAAAATGTAGCTTAGCAGCGCCACCTGTTGAGCGATTTCCACCAAAAATAAACAGCACTAAATGATATCAAGGTATACCTGAATCTGAAGTTTGTTAAAAATCAAAGCATAGATGTATCTCAAGAACTATTGCACGGATTTTCATCAAACTTCAGATTTAGTTAGTCCTTGACATGAATTGACGTATAAATTAGTGCTGTTTAATTTTTGGTGTAAATCGCTCAACAGGCTATGCTGTATTTTTTGCGATTTCCGCAATAACCTTATCTCAAGAACTAATATTAGTTCTTACGATTTTAGCGATTTACACCAAAAATTAAACAGCACTAATATAAACGTCAATTCATGTCAAGGACTTAGTTCTTGAGATAAGGCTATTGCGGAAATCGCAAAAAATACAGCATAGCCTGTTGAGCGATTTACACCAAAAATTAAACAGCACTAATTTATACGTGAATTCATGTCAAGGACTAACTAAATCTGAAGTTTGATGAAAATCCGTGCAATACTTCTTGAGATACAGCTCTTGCGGAAATCGTGAAAAATGCAGCACAGCAGCGCCACCTATTGGGAGATTTACACCAAAAATTAAACAGCACTAATTTATATCAGGGACTAACTGAATCTGAAGTTTGATGAAAATTCGTGCATTTTTTCTTGAGTTAGAGCTATTGCGATAATAATGTTAATACAGCATAGCAGCGCCACCTGTTGGGCGATTTGCACAAAAAAGTAATAAGCACCAAACTATATCCTGGACTAACTAAATCTAAAGTTTTATGAAAATCCGTGCAGTAGTTCTTGAGATATAGCTATTGCAGAAATCGTGAAAAATGCCACATAACAGCGCCACCTGTTGGGCGATTTTCACCAAAAACTAATCAGGTCCAGTTTATATCAAGGTCTAACTAAATATAAAGTTTTGTGAAATTCCGTGCATTAGTTCTTGAGATAGAGCGCCCACAAAATTTTTGTCACATACAAACTCACAGAGTGACAGAGTGACAGACAGACATTTTCTAAAAACCACCAAATCGTGTTCTGGGCCTTCTAAAACGTATAAATCCGTCAAAAACCGGAAGTCGAAATTTGTCACGAATCCAATACTTTCTTCTTGTAAAGATCGAAGAAAGTCAAAAAATCAATTAAAGTCGCTATTAAAGTAAACACTTTCAATTTTGACCTGGTTTTAATATGAAAATTTAATGTGGCTTTATTTGATTGATTCAGAATTGCATAGACTTTTAAAACATACACTTTTAAAAATTTGCAGCAAATTGTCCAGCGATTCGACCATTTTTATAGAACACTTTTATCGAAAACGATTTTTTGAATGTTTAAAATTGACGACTCCCCTAAATTTAGCTCCCAGACGTTATAGAAACAAAACACCATCAATTCAAATAGTGCAAAATTATTGTTATAGACTGATTCACATAAAATGAAATTGTTGTAGACAAGTTTGCTTTATATTGGTTTTTATAAGAACATACAGAAACGAGAAATAATATCCATAAAAAAATAATAAATGTGATAATTTCTTAAAATGTACGATTATTGAATCTTTTTAGGTACTATATGAAAACTGTCATCCTTGGATTCTTTCCGAAATATTTTGAGTGTTAAGAAAAGTTTTTGGACATGAAATTGTTGAAAAGAAAATAATAAGCATTGATTGATATGTTTTGCGAGATACTTTTTTGTACAATAACAAATATGGTACCAGAAAAAAATGAAAAAGAAAAACGGAAATAAATTTATCATTGATAAAACATTTGGAATTAAATCTTGTGTACATATTTATTTTCAAACATTTTTCTTATCTATCTTTATTTAAAGGACAAACGTGTCCGTGCATTACGCTGACGTCATTTTGATGGTCGCAACAGCAGACGTTTAAATTTAACTTTTATTAACTTTTATTGCAGTTTTTTAAAATTCTAAATACCGCATATTTTCAATTTTTACACCGTCGAATAAGAAAAATATGCACTTCCAAATTCAATTTCTTTGAAAACTGTATCGCCATTTACTCAATTTTTATTGTTTTTAAAATAATTTTCAAACATGAATATTTTTTTTTCAAATCTATCACTATACCGTAGTTAAATTTATATAAATAGTTCAACATTTGTTTCCACTTATATTACATAAGGAAATTAAAACATTCATTAATCAATAAATGAAACATTAAAATGTAAATAAATCGCGAAAGTGACATGTAATCGAACCGTACGAACTTAAATTGCTAAAATGAACAGAATCAGAAGGGCTGAATGTAAATAGCGGTTAGAGGCTAATAAGAAAGTATCGCTTTTAATAAGTTACAAAATTTTATTTGAATGCATTATTGCTATTTTTCTTATGAGTATGATTTCTAACTATTGTTAATGGGCATTCTCAAAAATATATACCATATAAAAAATCGCGGAAGTTAACAAAAACAAAACAAACAAGCGAAAAAAAAAAATTACAAATCCGTGCGAGGCTTTTTCGCCGAAATCTTTGATATTTGCTGATACGTTTTTTCATTAATTTTTTATTAATTGCATTCTTAAAAAAATCAACCAACGTGTTTTACTGTATGTAAGGATAAGGAACTTTCGAAAAATACTTCATTCACCGCTGTGCCTTTGATATGTTCAGAAAACAAAGGATGTTAACAACAGAAATAATGTACATGTTATCGCTCACCTGCAAGGAAAGTGACACATCTCGACAAAAGTAAATTTCACAGGAGAAGCAAAAAAAAAAAAAAGGGGGGGGGGACTTGCATGATTTTACTGTAACATGAAATTATAGCACTTAACTCTGCATGCATGAGTAAAAACGTGCACAAAAGCATAGAACCTTAGTTAACCTTGTGTTAGTTTGTTTGTGGCGAACGAAAATTTTCTAGTAGGGGAGTTAGGGGATGGATGGGACATTCTCAATATTTCAGGCAATAAACAGTTATTTTAAATTGCTTCCTAACCCCATATATCTCTACCATAGTGTGCTTCAGAACTAAAAGTAGGACCACATTGCTGTTTTCATTTTCCTTCAAAGTTGCATTTTCTGAAATCTCTGCTTAAAAGTAAGTTTTTTTTTACATTTGAAGATGTGAAATATCTTATACAATATAAAAAATTAAGCTATGTTGCAGTTATTTATTTTAAGGTTCAATATCAATAATTAAAATGAATGAATAGTAACCATTGTGACAAAATAATTTTTGAGGTAAAATGGCTGAGAAGGGATATTATGCATCATGGGTATGATTGGGACATTTCAAATGGGGATGAATGGGACATTCTCACTCCTCCCTAGAGATGTTGAAAATTTTATTTATTAATTAAATAGTATTATATAGGATGATAAATCAATAATTTACATCAATTAATAGTATTAAATAGTTTTATATGAGTTGTTATTGTTTAAAATTTCTGAGTGTTACTTATTGTATTGTAATAATTATTAATGGATTATCAAAAAATTGGTACTAAAACTTAATCAAAATAGATAAAATTGATAAAAATAGTATATGTGTATTGGTCAAATGTTGGAAATTATATTGAATTTTGAAATGTTGCACAAATAAATCCCGACCCCTAACATATTGGGTCAATCGAAAAGTCGGGTCGTGTTGGGAAAATCAATTCGTACCGGAAAATTCAATCATTTAATTATTAGACAATAATATTACAATTCCGATATCTAATGTCTAATAATTATCGGGCAGAATTTTCTGGTACGAATTGATTTTCTCAACACGACATGACTTTCCGATCGACACAATAATTTCCGTTCTGCATGTTTCTACGATACATTTAATTAATATTAATTAATAAGTTATGATTGAAAATTTTTAGCTATGCTATATTTAAAAGACATTTTGCACTTTCATTTCAAATCTAAAATGCTTCATAAGTGGAAAAATAAGAACAGGTTGATAGCCGAAGTCCACATTAAAAGTTAAAACTGCAATAAAAGAAGTTATTGAAAAAAAAAAAAAAAAAAAAAAAAAAAAAAAACATATCGATTCGTGCTGTAAAATCATATATTACAAATATAATTTTCATATAAGGTTATAATTATAAATTTTAATTTGGTAAAATTGAATACAGGGAGGAAAATCTTTGTGTCCCATTCATCCCTGCTGTGGGGATGATTGGGACAGGAGGAACGTTTTTTTGATTTCATAATATTTTTATGAATAAATCATAATCTAGAATAAATATTGTTCATATATGTTGGCAAATACCTAATGTATGAAATGTGATATATAATATTGATAGTAACTTAAATAAAAAAATATAAAAAATATTTTTCTGAAAATGTCCCATTCATCCGCCACCTCCCCTACACACAAAAGAATTCCGTTACATTTACGGTTTACCGAGAAAAATCGTTTGCAGTTCATTTTAATTTTGATACTTCAAACATAATGAAATTGATATCCAACACTAAAGAAGACTACAATATGCTTTCTATTAAGTATAGAGTAAGTATTATTTATAGTTCGTTTACAGAGGTGCAGAAAGAATTTCATTACATTATGATCTATTGGAGAAAATTATTTGCAGAGTATTTCAATGACGTTACACTGCTTCGAGCATAATGTAATTCATATGCATCACTGAGGCGCAGTACAATGTGTATACTGTAGATTATGGAGGACGTAGAATTTGTCGTTTATTTACAGACACACACAAAATAATTCAGTTAGAGTACTGATTATGAGAGAAATTGCTCTTAATTGCGTTTTCAGATGTGATGGTTTTTTTTTTTTTTTTTTTTTTTTTTTTTTTTTTTTTTATGTATTACGCGGTGTGTATAAACACTATAGATTTCATAGAGGATTTCGCAAAAGAATTCTCATACGTAACCGGATATGGGCAGTAACTGATGAAAAGAACTTTTACAGCGTTATGTTTTTTTGTTTATTTAGATGTCTTATTTTATTGAACGAGAAAATGAAATTTATTAACAATATTCTTATAAGTGTTGTTAAGTACATCATAATCATGCTTGTTGTCTGAGTTCCACTTTTACTGTTCATCGACTGATCCTTATGTAATTAGAAATGAATTCGTACATTTTCTTGTTTTATTGCCATAAATACCATGCTAATCCTAAATGTAAAATATTATATTTCTCGTGTTTTTTTTTTTTCAAATACAGCTCGATTTTACTCTTTATCAAGCCCTATCAAACTCCTTATCTAGCTACTGATGCAATACAATGAAACGATTAAATACTACGGAATTATCCAATATTTTATTTATTATGGAATCTCTTTGCTTGAGGTCATGGTCGTCGGCAGAACGAAATCCGTCATGGGGCAAAATTTTATAATAGATGTGTGTGTAATTCTTTTTATAAAATGAGGAATATAAACATGAAATAAGATTTCTCATAGTTTCACCAAGTCCTTTCATATAGTAATTAATTATTTTAAGTCCCATGTGATCAATAAATTTTATTTATTTTTCCCCAAAATAATAATAGATAAAGAAAATTTAGTTATTAAATTGCGAACTCTAGAAAGGAGTAATTGCTTAAACATTTTTTTTTTTTTTTTTTTTTTTTTTTTTTTGTCAGAACACCACATGGAAGATATTTTTTAAAAGTATATTAACATAAATAAAAAATGCAGAAGTGTAACGATTAAACAACATTAAATACTGAAAAGTAAGTTTCTTCTGGCATTTTTTAAAGAATTAAACATCACATTTTTTCCCGTCAGGTAAAGGAGGTGTGTGTGTGTGTGGGGGGGGGGGGGGTGTCTCAGCTTCTAAACCGTTCCATATGAAATCATTTTTAAACACATGAAGATGGAAAGAAAAATAGATTTAAAAGGTGACTTCCACGGGTGGTTCAGGTAAGCAGAGCGACCCTGACGAAAAATATTAGTAATCCTTTCTCATAGTTATTAATTATTTTTAGTCATTTGTTAACAACATTTTGTTTTTTCAAAATCATAAGACGTAAAGGAAATTTAATTACTAGATTTCAAAATCTAGGGAGATAGTTATTAATTATTTTTAGTCATTTGTGAACAATATATATATATTTTCAGAATCATAAGACGTAAAGGAAATTTAATTACTAAATTTCAAAATCTAGGGAGATAGTTATTATTTTTAGTCACTTGTGAACAATATATATATATTTACAAAATCATAAGACGTAAAGAAAATTTAATTACTAAATTTCAAAATCTCGGGAGATAGTTATTATTTTTAGTCGTTTGTGAACAATATATATATATATTTACAAAATCATAAGATGTAAGGAAAATTTAATTACTAAATTTCAAAATCTCGGGAGATATTATTTTTAGTCACTTGTTAACAATATCTTTTTTTTAGGATCATAAGACGTAAAGAAAATTTAATTACTAAATTTCAAAATCTAGGGAGATAGTTATTAATTATTTTTAGTCACTTGTTAGCAATATATATATATTTTTTTCAGAATCATAAGATGTAAAGTAAATTTAATTGCTAAATTTCAAAATCTAGGGAGATAGTTATTAATTATTTTTAGTCACTTGTTAACAATATTCTTTTTTCAGAATCATAAGACGAAAAGAAAATAAATTTCAAAATCTAGGGAGATAGTTATTAATTATTTTTAGTCACTTGTTAGCAATATATATATATTTTTTTCAGAATCATAAGACGTAAAGTAAATTTAATTACTAAATTTCAAAATCTAGGGAGATAGTTATTAATTATTTTTAGTCACTTGTTAACAATATTCTTTTTTCAGAATCATAAGACGTAAAGAAAATTTAATTACTAAATTTCAAAATCTAGGGAGATAGTTATTAATTATTTTTAGTCACTTGTTAACAATATTTTTTTTTCAGAATCATAAGACGTAAAGAAAATTTAATTACTAAATTTCAAAATCTAGGGAGATAGTTATTAATTATTTTTAGTCACTTGTTAACAATATTTTTTTTTTCAGAATCATAAGACGTAAAGAAAATTTAATTACTAAATTTCAAAATCTATGGAGATAGTTATTAATTAGGATGAGCGAAGCGAATCCTCTACTAGACTGCACAAATTACATTTTGTCGTACACTTTATCAAAAAAAAAAAAAAAAAAAAAAAAAACTATTCAGTATTTTGACTTGAAACTAAACATAAAAATAAATTATGATCTGTAGATTTGCACAATATTATTATTTTTTTTTTTTTACAGGATAACCTTAAAAAGTTTATTATTTTAATTAATTTATTTCAGATGTTTTTTCATTACGGACGCATTTTTGAAAAAAAAAAAAAAAAAAAAAAAAAAAAAAAAAATGAAACACGTATATTTTCAAAAGAAAAATAAATAAATCATGGAGTTGGTAATTATAGATAGAATAATGATTAATTAAATAGTTTCACGATTTCTTCTATGAAATTTTTAAAATGCCTTTTTTTATGAAAATTATTTTTGATGAATTAAAATTTGTGAAAATTCAATTATTTACATTCAATTATAAAAGTATTTTTCAGTGTTAAGAGTTCAAATACACAATTTATTTTTATTATGTGAAATTATTTACGCAGACGTTATTTATGCATTTTAAAAGAATTATATTATGATTTTTTTTTTTTTTTTTTGTAAAGTAGCAACAAAAGAATTGCAAACAAATAAAATTAATTGTTAAATTCTTTATATCAGAAATAAAAAAATTCCGAGGAAATTCTTAGTTATTTAGCTGAATTTGCATTTCTAAAATTAAAATGCGCCAAAACATAAAATAACGCTTTTGCTTTAAAGATGCAAAAATTATGTAAAAAAAAATATTGTTACTTTCAAATATTTATCTTATTAAATAGTGCTTCATGAATCCAAACAAAGCATGGGTTTTGCTAGTTATTTTTAGTCACTTGAGAACAATAATTTTATTTTTTATTTTTTTTTTCAAAATCATAAGTAATAAAGGAGATTTAATTACAAAATTTCAAAATCTAGGGAGGGGCAATGTCCTTTCCTTGCACTCCTCCCTTTGCCCGCGCCAATGATTGGTCTCAGTGCTCTTTTCATACACCAGTTCAATTTTGCTCCTTGTCAAGTATCCCTCAGCTACTGGTGCAACACAATACGATGATTAAATACCGCTGAATATTTCAATGCGTTATTTATTATGGTATCGCGTTGCCCGAGGCTGAAATAGAATCACTAAGCCTTGAAGGCAAACAGTCGACGTGATTCAGGAGTGCATCGATATGAATTACGTGTTATGCTAACGCAAGCTCATTTGATGAAACTGGCCAGGTCTCAGAATTTCTGTTCCATAGATACGTATAACAACAGGTAAATCCATGCATAACACCTGATTATGTTTAAACAGTGAAGGAAATGCTTTCGTTATAATGCTGATTTCTGTGATTGTAGACGTCATAGAAATAGTATAATTTTGTAGAACAAATTTCATGCTTTTCATGTCAGACGAAAACTAAAATTAGAGATTTATGGATTATCATATATCCAAGATAATTTTCTTCATTTGAAATATACTTTAAATGTGTTGATATTAAGTAAGTAATTAAAAAAATAATAATAAATGCAATTTAACAAATTACAACGACCATTTGGAAAATGATTTTTTCGAAGACTAAAATTTAAGACATAAAAAATCGCACGGAGTTGATCATACATTACGTACGCCATGAATTAAACATTAATAGTGTTATTACACGTAAAAATTGCAAGCGACAGAAATCGCCTGCGAATCGTACGTATTATCCACCTGAAACTTATGTATTAGCCAAGCATTTCATTGGCTGTTCGGGAAAAGGCTTTTCCATCCTGAGATTTCCAAGAAATCTGACGGCCAATTTTAAATGAAATTTATTTCTTAAACTTCTAAACATCCCACAATATTACTTTTTATATCGTCGTTTAGAGAAAAAAATGTACTTTTAAAATGCAATTTGTTTGAAAGCTGTATCTCAATTTGTTTCTAAGTTATTATTTTTTTGTAGTTTTTATTCCTTTTTTGTCATACTGGCAACACTCTGTTGCCCATCTCTGTTGAAAGTAAAGGGAAATACATATTACTGTATAGACCAATCAGAACACGAATAAAATGCGGATTAAACCAATAAAAACTTTCAGATATGCTTTTGATTTCCTACCTTGACGAGAACAATAACAATTTTTCCAAATGGTTAAAAAAAAAAGTATAATTGGGAGGCTCACAACCATAGTAGACCAACTCCATTTTGAAAAAAAAGAAAGAGAGATAGTCTATTTAGAAGGTGCGTAAAATCTGTTTTATCTACTACCACAGTGGACCAGGCTTGTTTTCACATACAGGCATCCCCCGACTTACGTAAGTAATGCGTTCCGCAAGCTTTTTCGTAACATGAGTTTTACGTAAGTCGAATTTGTAAATTGCTCGGGTAAAACTTTGTAAGAAACTACAAATTATCAAAACCTGAGCATATTGTAACACCTAAACCTCAAAAAAATATGATGACGAAAAATTGGGAAACACACCAGGGTTCAGAATTTCTCCTCTACAGATATATGTATCAATGGGTATTTCTGTGTATAACACCTGGTTATGATTAAATGGTAAGGTTGGTTGGTTGGTTGTATCTATGACGGCCAATTATCTGCACTAGGGATATAGGCCCAGGGGGAGTGCCCTTCGTGGGGGTCTTTCTAAGGGAACCTAACCCGTATTAACGCTTGGAAATCCAAGGTTCGAAGAAAACCACGAAAACTCCGAGCGATTAGGCCGACGGGGATTAAATGGTAAGAGAAATAAATGTGTTCCTAATGTTGATTCGGTGTTCCGGTGTAAGAATGTTGATTTCGATTATTCTAAATGTCATAGAAATAGTATAATTCTGCAAAACAAATTTATGCTTTTCTAACAAGGAAGGTCTCCATACGGGCATATTCAGAAAAATCTGAAAAAATTACAGAGTGTTCGTCTCATGTGGATATATATGTTTATAAAAAAATTTTTGGCGGAATCCCGATAGAACGTTCGTAAAAAAAATAATAAATTTTTCATATATTTGGCGATTTATCATCGGTTGGAGATGAAATGAAATTTCGAAAAATACTTTTTCATGTCGAATACTCTTTAAGATAAAAATATTTCATATTGAACTTGTTTAAATAAATTTAAGTTAAATAACTGTAGTTTTGTTAGTTTTAGTTTGATTTAGCTATAGTTTTGTCATATATGTATTTATAATGAAAGTTAAATATCAAATTTTATGAATTAAAAGAAAATTAAAATTGTTTCAATATCTCAAAATTAAGTCCAATTGAGGGCTGTCTGTTCAATTTTGTTGCTATGGAAACGACGAATTCCTTGGTTTGAAATGAATAACTGGTAAATGAATCTTGCTTTTATTTTGGAATACGCTTAAATATATGAAAGCATTTTTTATAGATGAAATTGTTTTTAAAGTAATAAAATTAAGTAACAAGCAACATAAATATGTAATACGAAAAAATGTATTTATTAAACTCTCTCATTGTTTATGTTTAAATTCATTAAATACTTTTTACACGCTTTCTAAAAATCAATTAACAAACAATTTTCAGATGCATTAAAATCGTTTGCTTTTGGCGAGGAAAAGTACTGCTCGCCAAATCGCGTGACGCTTTCGTCTTTTCGCGCCAAATACTCGGAAGTATTTTATTTTTTTACAGACTTTCTACTGTAATTCCGCCGCTAAATTTGACTGATCCTTTATTACATACATAAGTAGTTTAATTGGTATTTTTTTCAAAATATTCTGAGTATGCTCAGTATGGAGACCTTCCTTGTAAGTAAACGGAAGACAAAACTGCAACTCTATCGAATACTATATATGAAACAATATGTACTTCAGTTAAAACCTTCTTTAAAATGGGTAAATACTAGATAGTGTTTATTATTTCAAATTTGAAATAATGGGGAAAATTTCCAAATATTAAATAAATAGTGTTTGTTATTATTTTTTTCTTTTGAGAGGTATTAATAGTTTCTAAGATTTAACATTTTTCAAGTTTATATTAAACCAAGATGATTCAAGACAGCCCATATTTTTCGAAATTCCTCTTGCGTGGATATGTAATATAATGCGTAAATCCATGGCTGATATCTGATTATATTTAAACAATGAGGGAAATGCTTTCGTTATGATGTTACTTTCGGTGATTATAAACGTTATAATCAAATTTTTAAAACAAATTTATCCTTTTGTCGTTAAGCAAAAATTCAAATTGCACAATCATGGAATACCCACATAAGAAATAATATTTATTTCAATAAAAGTCTTTTGATGGGATAATACTAGATCATTTTTATTATTTTTTCTTTTGAGATGCGTTATTTTTTTCGACTTCGTTTCATACATTCTGTAGCAATTTTCAATCAAAATGATTCATTCATTCCAAATTTTGATTCAGTTTCTCTTTCTAAGTAAAATACCTTCGATAATTGAAAATAAATATTAGGTTGAACGGAAAATTTCTTTTAATTTGTTATCTTTTAAATGAATAAGTACTAAATTTTTCTCCCTTCATTTGAAAAGGGTTTGCTATTTCTTAATTTTTCTAAATCAAGTTCCTTTAATAAACCAGGTTCAGAATTTCTGTTCTGTAGATAGGTTTATTAACAGGTAAATCCATGCACAGTACCCGATTATATTTAAACAGGCATGGGAATTTGCTCCTTATAGATGAGTTTAGGCGTCAAAGAAACAGCGCAATTTTGTAGAAGAATTCTCTTGTCCGATGAAGCCCAACCAGTGGCCGAGAGGTTCTGCTCTCGAAGCTGGTAGACGGGAGGTGCTGGGTTCGATCCCAATCGCGCCCGTCGGCCTAATCGTTCGGAGTTTTCGTGGTTTTCTTCGAACCTTGGTTCTCCAAGCGTTAATACGGGTTAGGTTCCCTTAGAAAGACCTCCACGGAAGGCACTGCCACCCCCCCTTAGGGCCTATATCCCACGTGCAGATAATTGGCCGACATAAAAATACAGCAACAAATACTTGTCCGATGAAAATTAAAATTACAGTTTTAAAGCTGTATTTCAAGAGTAAATTGATTAGAAACATAAAATTGTATATTAATTTCTAATAAGATTTAACTGCAACTATTTTTTTTCTTCAAAAATGGACTTGATACACTTTTAAAATCACCGGCTCATTTAGAGAAATGATTATTTCCTTTATAAACACAAATTTACGAGGGAGAGTCAGTAAGTAGGTCATAAACTGATATGAGAGGTCGGAAATTAGTAGCAAATTGTTTCCAAATCTGCCAATAGGCGGCAGCATAATCCAACTATAAGATGTTAATTTCGAATTTATGAGACAGCAGTTGCACAAGATGAGCAGGGTCGTTCAAAAATTGTTGCCGAAGAGCGAAGTGGTTATTCAGTTGAGATTGCAACACAAGAATCAGTGCGGAGGGTTGAGGAATTGGTTAGAGCTGATATGCGAACAACAATAGACAGCATAGCAACCATTTCCTCAACCTTCCGCACTGATTCTTCTGTCGCAGTCTCAACTGGACGACCACTTCGCTCTTCGTCAACAACTTTCAAACGACCCTGCTCATCTTGTACAACTGCTGTCTCATAAATTCGAAATTAACATCTTATAGTTGGATTATGCTGCCACCTATTGGCAGATTTGGAAACAATTTACTACTAATTTCTGACCTCTCATATCAGTTTGTGTCCTACTTACATTCTTTCCCTCGTACTTGCTAAAAAAATGCGCAACTAAAAATAGACCTTTTCCAAAAATGTTAAAACTTTAGTTTAAAAAAATCGTAAAAAAGAAAGGAACAGATGTGTTATTATCCCACCCTCCGCCATCTTGGTTTTTTTTGGCGAGAAAATCCCTTTTCCGCCAAGTAGTAAATGTCGCCAAGCACCCGTTTATACGCATGTTTGGCTCAACGAAAATAAAATGTAAATAATAAACAAAATTCGCTAAACTGGTAATCAGTAATCCTTGTATGAGCGCTTCGCGCACATTTAACGGAAAAAAACATCGCCGAATTCAGCATTTCTCGCGATATAGCATTCTCAGAATTCAGCAGTTCTCGTCTTGTAGCAATCTCAAAATGTAAAAAACTCTTAAAACAGCAAAATATACCTAAAAAACGAAACTTGCTAAAGTGGCAATCAGCAATAGTTGTATGAGCTCTTCGCGCTCATTTACCGAAAAAAAAAACATCGCCGAATTCAGCATTTTTCGTGATATAGCATTCTCAAAATTCAGTAGTTCTCGTTTTGTAGCAATCTCAAAATGTAAAAAACTCTTAAAGCAACAAAATATACATAAAATTATCAACATACCTTAACAGATATCTGCTTTCTTGAAACATACAGCACAAAATATAACACCGCCGTCATTTTCCAAAATAGGCTTAATACGCATTGACACGCTATAAACAAACCTCCCTTTCATGTCAAAATTTCCTCATATTTCTTAATTACTTCAGCAAGAGCGTTTAAACGGACTACAGAAACTATAGTCAATGAAATACATCCAATAAATTTAACATAAAAATAAAAAGACAGCCATAGAACACGATATCAAAGAGTATTTGGTACAAGACTCAAGCAACCGTCAGCAACGACACCCGGCAGTGAAATGAATGTCCACGCAAAAAGCACGCTCTCGTGTCGTAAAAAAGGGGATTGCCATAATAAGTTACTAGACGCCAAACGCCGGGGTTACCAGAGCGATAAAAATCGCCAAATATTCAACATCGCGGAGGGTGGGATAATAACACATCTTAGCCAAAAAAAAAAAAAAAAAACGCCTCTTTCAAAAGTTAAAAAATGTTTCACTGTCGTGCAATATTGTTCATAAGAAGCAGTCACAAATTTATTTCATTATCATTATTTATTTCAAAATGTCGCAGTTAATAAAATAATGTATGAAAAAAACTCGCGACAAATAATTAATAAATTTGGGTATACCAGAGTCTATAAAGCTATTTGATGAATAAAAGTGATGAGAGAACTGATTAAAAACGTAAAATTATATGTTAATTTGAACTAAGATTTAACTTTTTTTTTCAAAAATGGACTTTTCCCACTTTCAAAATCAATGGCTCATTTAAAGAGATAACTATTTCTTTAATAAACATCAATAAAGTTTCTAAAAAAAAGCGCAACAGAAAATATACTTTTTCCAAAAATGATAAAATATTACTTTAAAAAAAATTGTAGGGGAAAAAAAAGTCTTTCAAAAGTTTAAAAATCTTCAATATCATGAAATGAAGCATTCACAAATTTATTTCAGTATCATTATTTATTTCAAAATGCCACTTTTTCAAGACAAAAATTGAAAAATAAAAATAAAGTATGAAAAAACTCGCAACAAATAACTAATACATTTGGATATACCAAAATCTCTAAAGCTATTTCATGAAAAAAAATGATGAGTGAATTGGTTATCTGTAGATATCAAGATATCTGTATGTTAATTTGTAATAAGATTTAGCTTTTTTTTTTTTTTAATGGACTTTTCTCACTTTCAAAATCAATGACTCATTTAGAGAAATGGCTATTTCCTTAATAAACATCAATAAAGTTGCATCAACTAAATCAAAAAAGCGCAACTGAAAATAGACTTTTTCCAGAAATGATAAAATATTAGTTTAAAAAAAAAATAGTAAGGAAAAAACCTCTTTCAAAAGTTTAAAAATTTTCAGTGCCATGCAATGAAACAGTCACAATTTTATTTCAATATTATTATTTGTAATACGATTTAACTTTAACTATTCTTTTTTTCAAAAATGGGCTTGCCAAATTTTCAAAACCAAGGGCTCATTTATTTCAAAATGTCACTTTTCCGAGAAAAAAACTAAAAAATAAAATAAAGTGTTAAAAAAAAAGGTGACAAATAATTTGGGTATACCAGAGTTTCTAAAGCTATTTCATGAATAAAAATGATCCGTGAATTGATTAAAATCATATAGTATATTAATTTGTAATAGGATTTAACTTTAACTATTTTTTTTATTATTGTTGTTGTTAAAAAAATGCAGAACTGAAAGTAAACTATTTCCAGAAATGATAAAATATTACTTAAATAAATCGTAAGAAACAAAAAACCTTTTTCAAAAGTTTATAAATCTTTGATGTCATGCAGTGAAACAGTCACAAGTTTATTTAAATATTATTATTTATTTCAAAAATTCCCTTTTTAGAGACAAAAACTGTAAAAAAAAAAAAAAAAAAAAAAAATCGTGACAAATAATTAATACATTTAGATATACTAGAGTCTCCAAAGCTATTTCATGAATAACTAGTTGGATGTGCCAATCCCAAAACTTTCTCCTATCTCATCTATCTTAATATTTCCAAAAGTAATACTTACAAATGTTAATACTGCAATATTATAAATTCTATACTGTACCAACTCCAATTTTCATCTTAAATTTCTGTTTCCGTCAATTAATTGGCGTAAAAACGAGTTAATCTCGATCATGATATTTATTAAAATCAATAATGTTTCTTTATTCTGTTGCACATCAGCTGTTTGCGAATAGTCAGCTTAGCAGGACGCGGGTTCCCGTCGCGGTACGAGCCGCCGCTGGACAACAGAACTACGAAAATCCGAGAAAATTATACAAAAATTGCTATTACAGCAACTCCTTCCGGCAGAATATTTTCAAATTCAAGGAGAAACTGCTGGCCATAGCAAATACATACACAAAAATTTTGGTTCAATTATGTGCATAATTGCATACACTTATTGATGGTACAATAATGAAAATGGTACAGATATCGATATTATAGCGCCTCCTTCCACGGAATATTTCCAAATCGAAGGAGGACATGCTCGCTATAGCCAAAAACATACACAAAAAATTTGTTTCAATTCTAGCATAACTTCGTGCACTTTTCGATGGTACAATAAGGAAAATGGCACAAAAATCGCTATTATAGCGCTCCCTTCCGGTAGAATTTTTCTGAACTTAAGGAAGTCCTGCTTCCCATAGCCAAATACATACACAAAAAGTTTGGTTCAATTCTATGCATAACTTTATACACTTTTCGATGGTATAATGGCGACAGATGGACACATGGACGGACAAACAGACATTTTGTATAAACATGTTTTTCCGGATTACTGACCCCTAAAACGTGTAAATCCGTCGAAAACCGGAAATCGGAAAAATTTTGATTACAATACTTTCTTCTATTGAAGATAGATGATAGTAAAAATGATGAGTTCTGAGAATTGATTAAAATCAAAAAATTGTATGTTAATTTGCAATAAGATTTAACTTTAACTATTTTTTTTTTCAAAAATGGACTTGTCAAACTTTTAAATTCAACAGCTCATTTAGAAGGATGATTATTTCCTTAATAAACATCAATATAGTTGTTTAAAAAATTCACAAGTAAAAATAAACCTTTTCCAAAAATGATAAAATATTACTTTAAAAAAATCACACAAAAAAACCTCTTTGAAAAGTTAAAAAATCTTTAACTGTCGTGCAATGAAGCAGTCACAAATTTATTTCAATATCATTATTTATTTCAAAATGTCACTTTTTCGAAACAAAAAACTGAAAAATAAAATAAAATATGAAAAAAACTCGCGACAAATAATTAATACATTTGGGTATACCAGAGTCTCTAAAGCTATTTCATGAGTAAAAATGTCTGCATTTACTTTTTTGTTTCCCAGGTTCTTTCTCTTTAAAAATGAAAGTCGTTATTTCTCCTTTATGGCGAAGGAGTTTACAGAGAAAACACAAAAAGCACATACAGTACATTTCATTAAGTCGGCTCAGTGGGAAAGGATATAACCGTAGTTCCCCGAGCAGTAATTTAAAAACTGAGATGGCACGAATTAAATGTGTATAATCTTAATAAAATGAGTTCTAACTACTCTTTGGAGTGTTTTTCAGAAAAAGCAACATTAAAAACCGCTAAAAAATATTCTTTAAAAGGAAATCTGTGAATAAAACTAAACTTTTAAACAATAAAATATTTTCTTGAGAGTTCAATTATAAAGTGGATGAAATATAAAATAGCGGGTTGTATTTAAAAAAAAAATGATTATTTACAACAAATACCAAGCTTTGGGGATTGATCCTGTGATTATAATTTAAAAATATATCAATTTTTTGCGATTCACTATTATTTTCGTCTTTTTTAGCCCCCGGTATGATATTTCTTTCTCCCAGCATATTTTGTGTCGTCTCCAAAAAATAACGTTACGTTGTAAAAGCCAGCCGTAAAACAAAGCCGATGTATCATTGTGCGATTAAATACTCTATAGCAATTTTTTAAACTTCTAAGAATCGCACATTTTCAATTTTTATACCGTCGTATTGGGAAAAAAAGTACTTTTTAATGCATTTTGTTTGAAAACTGTATCCCCATTTATTTTTGAAATATTATTTTTTTTGTAGTTTTTAGAGCCATTTGCTTAATATTGGCAACGGAAGTACTCCATTTCTATAGAAAGTAAAAGAAAAATAGTTCTAAAATGGTAATTATATATTTTTGTTGCTATTTTCTCATAACAACCGGAAGAGAATGTAATTAAAGTACGTACTATTTAGAAAAAATATAAACGAATGATTTCTGTTAAAACATGGAGCTATTTTAAACTATATTTAATTTTGGTATCTATATTAATGTTACAAACAAATGAAGGCCTACGAATCATTAGATAGCCGTTTTTTTGTCGATTTTCTTTAACGACGGCATCTTTTTGCTGCATTTGTATATTATTTTGCGATAGTGACGTCCTATGTATGCTACTGTACATGTTTAAGAGGGGATTGTAAATATGGAATTCTTAAGAGGATGCGAATGACGTCATTTTACATAAAATAAAAGCGTGTGCTTTAAATCTTAAACTTGAAATATGTTTTGTACTATTTATATATACATATATATATTTTTTTCATCGGGGGCGACACTAAATTCTGAAAAATCAGAATTCCTGTTTTCTAGTCTCTCTCTCCCTTTTTTTTTAAATTTTTGAAGTCATTAATGAAATTTTAAGCTGTGCATATATGTAGATATGTAGATGTACATGCGTAGAGGTGAAATGTAGATGTGTTGCTACATGTAGATGCACATGCGTTGTTGTAAAATGTAGATACGTAGTTATGTTAGACATGTAGATGTAAATGGAAATACGTTGATACTAAATGTAGATGTGTAGATGTAAATGTGTAGTTACAAACGAGTCCATGTGAAGATATAGATGTATAGATAAGTAGATATATAGATGTAGATGTAGAGGTGTAAATGAACACATGTAGATGGACCATCTAGATGTAGCTGTCTTTTTCTTTTATCGTACACCATTTTCCTGGATGTGTTTATCTTTAAAATTAAAAAAATACATATTTTCATCTTATTTTAGCCACTATGCCATAGAATAAAACTGCCAAATAAGGCAGTTTTTATTTTGATTACTATTTATTTTAATGCTTTTATTTTTCTTTTAGTTAAAATTTAAAGAAAATAATTGATAAATATGTTAAACTCAGTAATTGCTATGAATTTTTGAACATATATTTTATGCATTTGTTCATTCGATTAAAATACTAGTTATTACTAATTAAATAGCAATAATTTTTTTTTCAAACTTTACGAAAAGAAAAGCAGCTATTTCAAGCTAAATTCAGAGCTGCAATGGAGGGAATACGGTGGTATTTACGTATACCTTCTAAATTTTTTTAAAAAGAGACCCTGTATACCTTCTGTTTTTTGCGTAAAACTATTACATGCTCTGTAGCGTATACCCTCTGCCTCTGCTTCTGCCTACAGCGAATGCTCTATATTTTTTGGACTACAGCAGTGGTTAAATTAAGATTTCTCATGCACAATTTTAAAATTATATACATCGGAGAACATATGAATAATGGTGTATTTTGTATTTTGTTCTACAAAGAGAAATGAGGAATCGGATCCTACAAATGTCGTATATCCATTTTAATGCTGCTTGGTCTGGAACTGACAATCACAAGATTCAGAATTTTCATAAATAAAAGAACTATAGTTTCATATCTCATTGATTTAAGGGGATGAAAGTCTTAATTAGTGCATTTTAGGGAAAAATAAAATATTGATAAATTTTTAGCGTATTGACGATTACGTTTACTATATAAATTACTTGCATAATATTAATATTTTTCAATTCTAATGGTTTTGATGCTTTTTAATGTTTTTTATAAAAGGTAATTTTGGTAAATCTTGTAAAACTTTCTATAAGGTTAATGTTAAAAATGCCAGATGAATTGTCATTTTTAACACAAAGCATTAAAAATAACCGCCAAATATATTTAAATATTTACCTAAAATCGAAAAAAGTATAAATGTATACACAAAAAGTCAAATGTTAACGACATAATTTAAAATGTATTTTATTTTTTTCAAATTGAAATTTAAAGCATATAAGGATATTATTTATAATTTTTAAGTATTTAATAAAATATCATTTTTCAATGATCCCAAAGACTTAATTTCATTTTGCATTTTTTACATTTTCTAGCAAAACTTAATTCACTAAACAGACAAGCGAATTAAAATATTCAACCATATTTAAAAAAAATAATAAAAGACTTTTATACTTGCTATAAACTGATATTATCTAATTACATATATTAATACATAACATATTAATACATAACATATTAATACAATAACATATTACGATATACAATAGCATATTACGACATATAATAACATATTATGACAAAATATGCAAAACGATACAATCGGCATACCTCAAGATTAAAGATTTCAACCCGTAAACTGCACTGTAAAAAAAATAATGCCAGCTTTCCGGTAGGAATCGGAAAAATAGTTGCCCTTATCGTACCGGAATAATTTCCAACCCAGCTCGGAATAAAATCCGTAAAATACCGTTTTACTGGCTATTTCCTTATTTTTACTGATTTTATTCCGAGCTGGGTCGGAAATTATTCCGGACACGATAAGGGCAACTATTTTTCCGATTCCTACCGGAAAACTGGCAGTATTTTTTTACAGTGTGCTTCTGAATGACATTAAAATTTATTTACTTTCAAGCTTATTTTTAATCTTTGTGAAATTTCAGAGAAGTAAACTTGATTGACGGCAGTGATATCACACATATGTGTCTGAAGATATATCATTCCAGGCGAAATATATGTCTGAATGATAGTCACTTGGCAATACATAATATATACACTGTAAAAAAAAAAAAAATGCCAGTTTTCCGGTAGGAATCGGAAAAATAGTTGCCCTTATCGTACCGGAATAATTTCCAACCCAGCTCGAAATAAATCCGTAAAATCGGAATAAAATCTGTAAAATACCGTTTTACTGACTATTTCCTTATTTTTACGGATTTTATTCCGAGCTGGGTCGGAAATTATTCCGGTACGATAAGGGCAACTATTTTTCCGATTCCTACCGGAAAACTAGCTGTATTTTTTTTACAGTGTAGGATAATCAGTGCTATTTTTTCTTCTCAAAGTACGTTGTCGAATTTTCATAACTATTCGTAATAATTTCTATACAATGTCAATAGTACAAAATATTTTAATTGTGAACGATTTCTCATAAGTTACTAACCTGGACTAATGGCATGAACTGTAACGGTTCATTTTAGAAGCGACCGCGTTTAAATAAAAGGCTGCGTGATTTAAATATTTAATAAAAAGACTTTTTATCAATTTATGCATTGCAGTGATGTATTTCTATTTCATGAAATTTCATAACAAGTTGAATTAACTTAAATCACAAAGAATTACAATATAACACAACATGGAACTAAGGAAATTATTTAATAAAATCTGACAATAAACTGTCAACAAAATAATTACGATGATAATTTTCAAATTTAAAGATTTCAACAGAAAAGTTCTTCTAAATTTTTATAAATTTAATTTTTTTGAATTACATCAATAATTTTTGACAAGCTGAATTCACTTAACTGATAAAAAAATTATACCATTCGTATACGTGAAACAGATCATATTATTTTATAAAATCAGACGGTAGACTCTCCGAAATAATGTAACCGACTCTGTAAGATTAACGATTTCAACCGTGAACTATTCATGAGATACATCAAAATTTATGTGATTTGAATTACATTAATGTTTTTGGCATCATAAATTCATTTGACTGATAAAGAATTATAGTATTCAAATATGTGAAACGAATGATATTATTTCATAAAATCGGACTACAGAATGTGCAAAATAATATAACTGATATTGTAAAATTCATGATTTCGAAAGAAAATTACTCCTGGATTATAATAAAATTTATTTGCTTCCAAGTGTCTTGTTTCTTTGTTAATCACAGGAGCAAGACAATATTGACATGATATCACACATATGCGTCTGAAAATATATAATTCTGGACTGAAATGTATGACTGATGAAGGGTAGCTTGGCAATCGATAACATGTAATAAAACATGCTAAGATGAGCACACTCGAATTTTATTCACCTGTTAGATTAACCTCTTTAAGTTGACTACCTGTTAAGTTGTCTATCTGTTAAGTTGACCAGAAAATTGTTGCACCATTGACACTCAATTTACACAAATTTTAATATAGAGTATAAGCAGTGTTTACAAGATAATTAGTGTTTATTAACGGCATATTTTTTCCTGTTCAAGTGCTTGTCAAAAATACAAAAGTATTTAAAGGAAAAAGAAATATCAATTGCCATAGATTATAATATAATTCATTTTTTCAATTCGGGAAGTAATGATATTTTAGTTTCAATGATATCTACTACTTTTAAATATTTAGTAAAATCGATTCATGCATCGCTATGATATATTTTTATTTCATGAAATTTCCTGACAAACTGAATTATTTTAACTCACAAAGAATTACAGTATAACAGAATATGAAACGAAGACTAAACATTATTTAATAAATTTTTACAATAAATTGTCAACAAAACAATTATGCTGATAATTTTCAAATTTAAGGATATTCAACAGAAAATTATTCCTACATTATATTAAAATTTATTTGCTTTGAATTACATTAATATTTCTTGACAAGCTGAATTTACCAAGTTGATTAAAAAAAAATTACAATATTCGAAAATGCGATACAAATATATGACTTTATAAAATCTGGCGATAGAGTCTCCGAAATAATATAACTGTAAGATTAACAATTTCAACCGTAAACTGTTCCTGAGTTACATCAAAATTGATTTGATTTGAATTACATTAATATTTTTGACATCCTGAATTACTGATAAAGGATTACAATATTCAAATATGTGAAACGAATTATATTGTTTAATAAAATATGATGACAGAAAATCCAAAAGACTACAACTGATACTGTAAAATTAATGACTTCAACCGAAAACTGTTCTTGTATTATATTAAAATTCATATGCTTTCAAGTACCTTTTATGCTTTCTAATGTATTAGTCCAAGACCTGTTAAACATTTTAGGGAAGGTATTTGAGGCACCCTGAAAATTTGTACAACACTCCTTTTGTAATGGCTGAATACAAAATCGAATGTCTGGCTGAAGGATCGTGGCACAAAAACTGTGCCAGACACGTGTCAAGTGCCATTTTTTGACTACCCCCAAAAAAAGGTATTTGAGGCACGCTGAGATTGAGACAGAATAATCTTTATACTTAGAAAAAAATATTTTGAAAACGACAGACACTTTAGTCGGCCCACAAACTGTGCCAGACACGTGTCAAGTGCCATTTTTTGACTACCCAAAAAAGGTATTTGAGGCACGCTGAGATTGAGGTAGAATAATATTTATGCTTAGAAAAAAATATTTTGAAAATGACAGACACTTTAGTCGGCACAAAAACTGTGCCAGACACGTGTCAAGTGCCAAATGGCACTTGACACGTGTCTGGCACAGTTTTTGGGCCACGATCCTTCAGCCAGACATTCGATTTTGTATTCAGGCATTACAAAAGAAGTGTTGCACAAATTTTCAGGGTGCCTCAAATACCTACTCAAAAATGTTCAACAGCTCTCCTACTATATCGCAGTAGTAAGTTTGAGTGACAGTAGTTACATGATATCACAGGTACGCGTCTAAAAATATACGGACTGAAATGTATAACTGATGGAAAGTAGCTTTGCAAGCTATGAATGTAATAAAACCTGCTTTGTTGAACACACTGGAGTGTTACGCACCTGATAAGTTGACATTTTTTAAAGTTGTCCATATGTTAAGTTGACCGGAAAATTGTTGCACCGCATGCGGCCAATTTACACGGGCTTCATTATATAGTAATAGGCAATGTTTAGAAGATAACTAGCGGTTATTAACTTCATATTATTTCATGTTCAAGGGTTTTTCAAAAATATAAAAGTATTTCAAAGAAAAATAAACATTAAATGCTATAGATTATAATGTACTTCAATTTTTCAATTCGTGCACGTGTGATGTTTTAGTTTCAATCATAACTACTTCCAGTAAAAAACAACAGCACAAAAACGGCAACCACCCCTTCCCCTCCAAAAGAAAAGAATGAACTACAATGATAGATTTATCTTTCAGGAAATTTCAAAAAGAGTTGAATTAACTTAAATTATAAAGAGTTAAAGCATTTCAGAATGGGAAATAAAGGGCATTATAAAATCAAACAATAGAATAACCAAAACAATTACGCTGATTATTTTCAAGCTTAACGATATCAACAGAAAACTATTTATAGATTACATAAAAATTTATTATCTTTGAAATACATTAATATTTATTTTGACAAGCTAAATTCCCTTTAGTTACAAAATTACAGTGTTGTGAAACAAAGGATGTTATTTTATGAAATAAGACAATAGACTTCAAAACAATTATGCTGATAATTTTCGCATTTAAATTTTTCAACAGAAAACTGTTTGTAGAATGTATTTTCTGTGAATTACATTAATATTTTTTGAAAACCTGAATTCCCGTAACTTATAAACAATTACAATATTAAAATATGTGAAACAAATTATACTATTTAATAAAATCAGAATGTCCAAAACAATATGACTGATGCTGTAAGAGAAACGATTTCAACCGTAAACTATTCCTGGATTATATTAAAATTCATTTGCTTTCAAGTGTCTTTTATGCTTTGTGATACATCACAGGAGCAAACTTGATTGACAGTAGTTACATGATATCACACGTATGCGTCTGAAAATATATGATTCCGGGCAGAAATGTATGTCTGACGGAAAGTAGCATGGCAATCGATAACATGGTATAGGCAATGTTTAGAAGATAACTAATGGTTATTAACGACATACTATTTCATGTTCAAGGGCTTGTCGATGTGAAGGATTGTGGGTTCTTGTTCTGAATTATAGTGCTTTTATACTATGTTGCAGTATTTTGTAGAATAAGATAATATGGATTACGATGCATATTTGTGAATGTGTTTTTAAAGTATTTCATAGGAAAATAGGTATTTTCAGTTACATGCAGAAAGGGACTTTTGATATATTTCTATATAACTAAACGAAGGTTATTAAACTTAATGAAATACAAGTTAGAGAGAAGGGGGCTGAGTTTGTAGGTTATTTTCCTTTTGGATATAAATGGTACATAATATTAAAATATAGATACACAGCAGCTTAAAGGAAATATTTACATCTTAACAATAAGCAAATCGGATGGAAATAGCGAAACAGCATTCACAAACACTGAATGGTTGAAAAGTTGTGTCTTAATTTTTTAATGCTACTGAAGTACACATAAAAAATGTGCACGATAAATCTGTGAATAATTGAGTTCATTCATTGAGAAACGAATAGAGGTGATAGATATATATTATTATTTTTTTATTATTATTACTCTTTAGCCCAATATTGAAAAGTTATGACAAAAAATAACGTTGTCATTATCAATGATTTCATTTCAAGCTGATAATTTAGGATGGCATGTACATCCCTGTTTTAATAGATATTTAGTTATTTAAAATTGTTTTATTAATAGAAGATATTTAGTTATTGTGATAACTCGGTTATAGTAATAAATACTTTGGCTCTTATTTTTATCATCATGCCAGAGTTCAAATTTACTAAATCCTGCAAATGTAATCGTTGTCATTTGACGTACATACATCATTCAAACAGCAGGTAGATACACAGAATATTACTTTTCTAGGATTAAAGAAATGTTTTAAGAAGTTCAAACTTATAATCTCTGTATTGTAAAAAAAAAAAAAAAAAAGTAACTAAAATGTCACCGCCGCCGCCGTATGTGAATTTTTCATGACCGGGTCTTTCTTCGCTAATACCAAGAAAACTACTTGATACAAAAATATGTAAATTGTTAGTATTATAGAGAAATGTTTGATAAACACGCTGAAGCTGACAGTTTTTAAATCGAAGAATTGTTTTAAGAGAAATTAAACGTTAAAGTTGGTAAAAATCGTTCCATTAAAAAAGTTTTATAGGAGCAAAATCTATTCATAGGTATTTAAACATTTTTTACATTAGATGCTCCCTCTGTGCAGACTGCATTTAATTTATTTTTTTTAATTTCATTAAGTTTTTGAGGGCTTTTTCAATTTTGAATTCAATTTTTAAGCATTTCGGGAGACATATTTTACATTTTTAAGAAAATGTTATTATTTTAAATTGTTGACAATTGTAAAAACAACGCAAAAAATAATATTTCCTTTAAATTAAAAAAGTATGTACACGTGACTATTATAAATAGAAAAACCTTTTCAAATTAGATTTAAATGATTACGTGTTAAAATCAAGAAAATGTTGAAAATTACCTCATAAAAATTCTATTTACACGTGAATATTAAAAAAGAAAGAAAACTTAAAAAATAACGAACTCCTTAATATGTGTTAAAAGCAGTAAGTGGGGGGAAATTACGTCATATTGCAAATGGCCAAATAATAAGATTGCGAACAATTTAAATTTTTTAAATATATTTACAGGAGATATTTATTTCCGATTTCGAGATGATCTTTTTAACTAATGTTGCCAATTCTAAACAGCGCAAATAACAACATTTCCTTTTAAACAATAAGAATATTTTCACGTGATTATTAAAAAGAGAAAGAAAACTTTAGTGAAGATTTCTCAGATTTAAAACGACACATTTAAAATGTCTTATTTAAAACAATTTTCTTATAGCTCTGTTAAAAAATACCGGGATGCAAAGACTATGTTGACTTATTTCATTTTATATTAGTTGATTTCAAAAGTTTAACTAATCTTATTTAATCAAACACGAAAACAGTTATTAACAGCAGCTGATTCGGCCTTAAAATCCATCTGTAAAAGGGAAATGAATGGAAATCCATTTACAGAGAGATCAACACTGGTTTTTTATTTCAATCTTCCATAATCTATTTAAAGCCGATTAAATTAGCGTGTTCATAGACTCATAGACATAGGCTCAGAGCCACCTAGTTTTGAAAAAAGAAAGTAATGAAGATTTGGAACCTATTTTTCTAAATTAAAACACATTTTTTGTACATATTTGTAATAATCACGGAAAGATGCTTAGAGCTTTTAATCAAGCATTTTATACTTAGCGTTTTCCTCATGGAGTAGTTTTCTAAAATTTTAGTGTCTTCTTATTGTCTAAATAATGTGAATAATTTGGATAGTGAATGTAACTCAAATTTGTTTCAAATCCCAATTCACTACTTCCTAACACATTTAAAACAACATTTTCCACCATAAAAGCGTTTATGGATGAATTCGGATAAAAACGGTTTCGGATATTCTTATTCAAAACCTGACAACTTTTTTTTTTTTTTTTTATCATAAAGCATAAATGTAACGTATTTTATAAAGATAAACGCCAAAGTTGATATTTTTAATGGATTTTAGAGCCATAATAATCCTGAAAAAGTGAGGTAGCAATTAACTCTAATCATGGGTATCTCACACTTATGTAAAAATAAAGCATTTTTTTTTTTTTCACTTTTGTATCTGAATCAGAATAACGGAAAATGTCCCGCTTATAAGAATGAAAGTAATTTGTAACTGTGTTAGGGTGTTCCGTGTTGTTAAACGGAGAAAAAAAAATGAGAACATATCCTTCCTTAAGTCCCTTTCGGCATAAATCTAACATAAACTAGGCATTAAAAACATATGTCTCTATTTATACCAGTAGCAATATCTATATATAAATTACAAAAGAAACATTTGCAGTTATTCGTCTAATGATTTCTTTATAGATATGACTTATTTTAGCCATTTCCTAAGAATTACGAAGCCTTTACCTCTAATCATTTTTTTTTCAGACTATCGTTTCTTTCATGGTTTTGATACTGATAAATGATAAATGATTTGGAGTATTTTATTTGTATTGAATTTAACTCATTCGCTCTTAATGAGCCGTGTAATTTCTACTTGATCAAAATTTTTGATAACTTTTAGAAGAATTGAAAAATGAAGAAGAAAAAGATAAAATTTCTTTTGGCGAGGCTGGTAATTACATTCTTATAGTTAAATGTTTCTCTTTAGTGGTTAAATAGAAAAACACACAAAAAAATCCAAATACTAGAAAAATGTTTTATTTTTAGAAATCGATCAAAACTAGCTATGCAGGTTAAAAAAAAAGTAAACTAATATTTCGTATCTTTTTATGTGCACATTTTGAAAATCTGATAAATTCTACAGTTTCTTCTGAAAAAAATTCTTCCATTTCTTAAATTACTAGGAAAGTAATATATGTACTATTCTTTTTTTTTATATTCCATTTTATTCATCTATTTACATTTCCGTCAATTTTGAATCGCTTTTGTAACAAATGTCACATAATACTATAAATAATAGGTTTAGAAGAAAATCATTGTGGATTTCATCAATAAAAATGACGTGTCAGTTTAAAAAAAATTCTCTTGTATATGCAATTTAAGTTGTTTGAAAATAATATATTTCTGGTGCATTGAATAATAAATAAGTATATTTTCGTGCATATATGATAATACCGATAAGAATAACGCTACTGAGTATTTTTATATCATTTGCATTTTCCCTTTAGATTGTGAGTTGTGAAATGTATCTTAAAAAACGGACATTAATATATTACATTCTAATCCTTTGTTCACTATTTAAAGTCCGGGTGTAGTACTTTTTTTAGGCCCCGGTATGCTATTTCTTTCTCTCAGCTTATTTTGTGTCGTCTCCAAAAAATAACTTTACGTTGTATAAGATAGCCGTAAAACAAATAGATAGATAATTGTACGATTAAATGCGCTACAGAATTTTTTTTTAACTTCTAAGAATCGCACGTTTTCAATTTTTACACCGTCGTATTGAAAAAAAAAAATGTATTTTTTAATGCAATTTGTTTGAAAACTGCATCTCCATTTTTTTTTTTTTTTTTTTTTTTGTAGTTTTTAGAGCCATTTGCTTAATATTGGCAATGGAAGTACTCCATTTCTGTTGAAATTAAAGGAAAAATAGTTGTAAAATAGTAATTATATATGTTTGTTGCCATTTTCTCATAACAACAGAAAAAAATGTAATTAAAATACGTTCTATTTTTGAAAAAATATATAAGCGAATGATTTCTGTTAAAACACTGAGGTATTATAAACTATATTTAAGTACCCATATTAATATTAAAAAAATGAAGGCATAGGAATCATTAGATAGCCCCTTTTTTTTGGTCGAGTTTCTTGAAAGACGACATCTTTTTGCTGCATTTGTGTATTATTTCGCGATAGTGACGTCCTATGCGTACTTTACTGTAGATGTTTAAGAGTGGATCATAAATTTGTAATTCTTAAACGGATATGAATGATGTCATTTTACATAAAATAAAAGCATGTGTTTAAAGTCAAAAATGAAACTTGTTTTGTACTATTTATATATACATATATTTTATTTCATCGGGGGCGACACTAAATCCTGGAAAGCAGAATTCTTGTTTTCTAGTTATAAATTTTATTTTAGTCTCAAATAGCTGAATTATTGAAACTAAAGTCTTCCATATTGAATTTTTTAAATTTTAGTTCTTAAATAAATCTTACCTTGGATAATGTTTCAATGATAAAATCAATTAAATCTAAATCCTCTTCTATTAAAGTGTACCAAATAATTTAACTTCGTATACTACACATATGACTAGATCATTTTAAAAAATTAAATATATTGTATAAATTTTAAAAGCGTAAAAACCAAAATTATAACACAAATTTAAACAATAAATAATATATTTTTGTAATTTCTGGAGTAATTTCAGGTCTTAAAAATTTTTTATGATATTTTATGTATCTCAAATTAAAATGCTCAAATTTATTTGCATTCAGAAGACTTTTACTCCGAAGTAGATAATTTTCAATACAAATCGGTCAGATCAACATAGAATTTTATGTAAGAAGAAATAGAATTACAAGGATGGAAGAAAAAAAGAGAGTCATAGAGAGAGAATGAGTGTTTTTGTATGCGTCAGATTGCGAATGTGTGAGAGAAAGAAAGAAAGAGAGAAAAGTGAGAAAGAGATAGAATGAAAGAAAGTGAAAAGGAAGTAAAAAAAGAAAGAAAGAGAGATAGAGAGTCAAACAGAGAGAGAGAGAGTGGGTGTTTTTGTATGAGTGAGATTGCGAGTGTGTGAGAGAAAGAAAGAAATAAAGAGAGAAAGAGAAAAAGAAAGAAAGAAAAAGAAATAAAGAGAACGAGAGTGAAAGAGAGAAAAAGAAAGAGACAAAGAGATAGAAAAAAGAAAGAAAGAGAGAGGATTAAAAAGGAAAAGGACAGAAAAAGAAAGAAATAAAATAAAATAAAAGAAGGGTATAGCGATGAAAAAAGGCGAAATGAAACAGAAAAGAGAGAGTGAAAGAGAGAGAGGGGGAATGAGGGAGTGAGGCAGTAAAAAGTGGAAAGAAAAATTAAGGAGGACAATTTTTGTTAATTCATATAAGTATGCATTTATTTTTATATTTAACTTTATTTAATTTACTTCAGCTATTTTTTTCGAATATAATATTCCCTTTTATTTCCACATACTTTCAGACTATTATTTATTCATTGAAAAATAGCCGCCTTTAAAAATGAACAAAACTAACAACACTACACATCTACACATTTCATCTTTCGTCTTCATATTTATTTTCAGGAATATTTTCTGAGATTTAACAAGAAATTTTACACGAAAATGACATTCCAAAATGGAATTACACTGTAAAATATATTGAAAACCGTTTTGCCAAAGAAATATCTTTTGTCAAAAATATTTCACGTTATCAAAGTATCACAGAAAAAAAAAAGAATTTTTTTTACTTTTAAAGCAAGTTTTCAAATCTCATTTTGTATTTTCTGAGTGCGCAAGTCACATAATTTGACGAAAGCCTAGTACCTCATGAATGTTTTTTCATTCAAGCAGGAAACCCTCATCTTTCTCCTCTGAACACGAGTGAGAGGAAAGAGGCAGACATCATCACCCTCCCCACTACTGTTTCCTCTCCTAGTGTTCTTTCTAGACATTTAGTGTCGGTTTCGTGGCGAGTGACAGGTAATAGGTCTAAAGAATAATGACAGAGGATTTTTTTCCAGAAAAAAAAAATGACATACATGACTTATAGGTTCTTTACTAGAAAAACGCATATATTTTTTAAACTTTGCGGTTTTATAAAGGTTAAAAGGCTTACATTTATAATATAAAATACATGCCTTATAGGTGTTTTCACGTGTACACTGTTAAAACACTATTCTTAAAAATAAGTAAATTGTACTAATTATTGGGCGCTTCCCGATCTTAAAATAGCTCCGAGTACTTAACTCTTAAATTTGAAAAACGCATGTACTCATTTCTTTGAGTACATACAGGAACTCGAAAATAAGTATGTATAGAAACACACATACACTATCAGAAAAAAGCAAAATTACAGAGAATCGACAAATCACCATTTTTAATTACGGTAATTTTGAATTGCGAAGAACTATAATTTTCGGAGTAAAGAACAACGAATTTACTATTTTAATTCTTGAAATTTTGTGTATGAGACGTCCCCCGTAATTTGAACCCGAGTCTTCTAGGTGGGAGATCAGTATTGTACTGACTGTGCTATAAGAGCAGTTACCAGCTGTTTTCAAATGACACCTTTTATGAATCATCGAACAGAAGATCGCTAACAGCAGATATGAGTTTTCCCTTTCTTAAATATTCTAATTTCTAATAAAACAATTTTTAAACTAAATTTTCCTCTTTAATATTTCTAGTGAAATTGTAAATAAATTTCAAAAGTGTGTATTATAAACTAAAAATTATAACAAAGATAGACATATCTTTAAATAAAAGCTTGGACATCTCTACTGTCAATTCGGTATAAGAAAAGGGTTTATCAGAAAACTCATATTTTTGAGCACATAGGATTATCATAACCATGATCATCCTATGCATCATAAATATGAATATTAAGACTTTAAAATACAAATAATTGTATTCATTTCTGCATACATTTATAAATCAAGTATAAGCATACACAACTTCAAAATATCATGTACTCGTTTCTGAATTAATTGTACTTAAAAAAATCGAGTACAAAGAAATTTTCATTTTTAAGTAGATTAATGTTCCTTTTTGAAGCAATTGTACTTAAAAAATATGAGTACATAGGAATGCTCATTTTTAAGTAGATTATTTTTAACAATGTACTTTTTTTTTAAGCAATTGTACTTAAAAAAAAATACGAGTACGTGGAAGTTCTCATTTTTAAGTAAATTATTTTTGAGAGTGTGGGTATATTTTAATGTTCATTTATTATCGATGTATAATAAATAAGTTTAAAATTTCCTGGTTCTGAAAGTGCTCCTATTATTGAAAAAACTTATTTATATATTATTAATTTATCTGCAATATCAAGAATTTTTTTTTTCTGCGACGGGATTGATGTATACTGGATATTGATTCGTAATGCAAAGTAATCTGAAAATTTCGGAACAAAATGTATCAAAAACACAATCAAAAGAAAGAAAGAAAAAATCACACACACGCATACACAAAGAGATAGATTGTACAATTCATTTAAATGTGAAATTATGTGCTTACTTACATTTATTTAATTTCCGTTTATATTTATGTTTAATATGTTATTTATAATTTTTTTTTCTTCACAGTCTCAAATAATTTCATTATTCTGTAAAAAGTGAATGAATTTGCAAATGTGAAAAACTAAAAATACCATTCATTTTCTACACATTTCATTTTTTGCCTTCATATTTATTTACCACGAATTGGTTCTCTGATCTAATAACAGATTTTACACAAAAATGACAAACCGAAAAGAAATGACATTGCAAAAAACATTCAAAACCCTTTTTCCAAAGAAATATCATTTATGAGCAATACCTTACGATATCAAAATATTGCAGAAAATAAGCAAAACAGAATATATATATATATATATATATATATATAAAATATTTTGCAATTTAAAGTAACTTTTCAAAGCTCATCCTAATAAAGCTCAACTGGGTGTGTAAGTCACATAATTTGAGGAAAATGTAGTACCTCATGAGCGTATTTTCATTCAAGCACGAAACCCCCAACTTTTTCCTCTGAATATCAGTGAGAGGCAAGAAGCCCAACTCATCACCCTCCCCACTGCTGTTTCCTCCACCTTTTGTTTTTTCCAGACTTTTAGTGTTGGTTTCTTGGCGAGTGATATGTAATAGGCCTAAAGAATAATGCCAAAGAATTTTAGTATTTCCTTGTTATCAACGTCCTCCTATAAAGGCTTATTTAGCTATTAATAATTTATATGCAATATCACGAATGTTTTTTTTATTCTGTGACAGAATTGAGCTAGATTGATTTGTACTGCAAAGTAATCTAAAATATTCAGAGCAAAATGTACGAAAAACGCACAGACACAAAAGAAAAAAAGAAAGAAACACACACACAGATATAGATAGATTTTGCAATTCATTTAAATATGAAATTATGTATTTACTTATTTTTATTTATTTCCTTTATGTATTTATGTTTAATATATTATTTACAATTTTTTTTTCTCGATCTCATTTCATATTCTGTAAAAAATGATTGAATTTGTGAATGTGAAAAACTAACAAATACCATTCCTTGTCTACACATTTCAATTTTCGCCTTCATATTTATTGTAGACGAATTGATTCTCTGATATAACAAAAGAATTTATACAGAAATGACGAACGGAAAAGAAATTGCAAAAAACATTAAAACTCCTTTTTCCAAAGAAATATCTTTTACCAGCAATGCCTCCCGATATCAAAGTATTGCAGATAATAAGCGAAACAGAATATATATATATTCAATTTAAAGTAACTTTCCTAAGCTCGTCTTGTAATTTCCAGTGCGTAAGACACATAATTTGACGAAAATCTAGTGCCTCTTGAATGTAATTTTCATTCAATCAGGAAACCCTCATATTTTTCCTCTGAAGCCAACATCATCACCCTCCCTACTGCTATTTCCCACCTGGTGTTTTTTCTAAACAGTTAGGGTTTTGTAGCGAGTGACAAGTAACAGATCTAAAGAATAATGACAAAGAATTTTTTTCAGAAAAAATGACATACATGCTTTGCAGTTTCAAAAAATAAATAAATAAATAAATAAATAAATAAAATAAAATAAAGAAGCAATTTAACAAATTACAACGACCATTTGGAAAATGATTTTTTCAAAGACTAACATTTAAGACATAAAAAATTACACGGAGTTGATCATACATTACGTACGCCATGAATTAAACATTAATAGTGTTATTACACGTAAAAATTGCAAGCGACAAAAATCGCCTGCGACTCGTCAGATTTCCTGAAACTTCCGTATTATCCACCTGAAACTTTCGTATTATCCAAGCATTTTATTGGTTGTTCGGGAAAAGGCTTTTACATCAACCAAGAAATCTAACGACTCATTTTAAATGAAATTTCATTCTTAAACATCTAAACATCCCACAATATTACTTTTTACACCATCGTATAGAGAAAAAAAATGTACTTTTAAATGCAATTTGTTTGAAAGCTGTATCTCAATTTGTTTGTGAGCTATTAATATGTTTTTGCAGTTTTTATTACTTTTTTGTCATAGTGGCAACAGAAGTATCCATCTCTGTTGAAAGTAAAGGGGAAATACAGATTACTGTATTGACTAATGAGAAATGGAATAAAATGCGGATTCAACCAATAAAACACTTCAGATATGTTTCTAATTTCCTACCCTGACAGAGAACAATAACCATTTTTCCAAATGGTTAAAAAAAAAAAAAAAAAAATATAAGCTTGTGGGTGGTTTATAAAGGTTTACAGTCATGATATGAAATACATGTAACGTACATAGGTGTTTTCGTATGAAGATGTCTTCTATTCTGTTAAAATATCTTCTGCCGTAAAATCGATAAATGCAGTATTTATTGATAATAAAATTGTGTCCACCTCTTTTAGTGTAAAAGGTAATTGTATTGCTGATCGTAACTCAAAATAGGTGCTCGGTTAATTAGACCGGTTAAATATCGTATTAAATACATTATTTAATACGATATTTATATGTTAAAATCAGAGAATGATACGCATGATCTAATATGTTTAATCTAATATGACCGAGGAAAGACTGAGAGATTGAAAGAAACAATGAAAAAAAAACAACATTGAAAACCCTTTTTCCAAAGAAATATCTTTTATCAGCAGTATCTTACGTTATCAAAGTATTGCAAAAAATACGCAAAACAGGAAAAAAAGTATATATAAATTTTTTCATTTGAAAACAACTTTTCAAAGCTCATTTTGTAATGTCTGATTGAGCAAGTCACACAATTTGATGAAAATCCAATACCTCATGAATGCATTTTCATCCAAGCATGAAAACTCTATCTTTCTCTTCTAATCCATGACTGAGAGACATGAGGCACATATCACCATTCTCTCCACTATTTCTTTTCCTGGTGTTCTTTCTAGACATTCAGTGTTTATTTCGCGGCAAATAACAGATAATAGGTCTAAAGAATAACGATAGGAAATTCTTTCCGGGAAAAATAATATGCATGCCTTATAAGTTCTTTTCAAGAGATGTGTATATTCTGAAGTTTGTGGTTTTAAAATGCTTATTTTTATGATATGAAATACATATATCATACATAGGTGTTATTATATAGGTGTCTTCTTTTTATATAGGTGTCTTCTTTTATGTAATTATCTTCTGACGTTGAATCGATAAATGTAATATTTATTTGTTATCAAATTGTTTGCACCTTTTTTCGGTTAAAAGTTAATTGAGTTACAGAGAGTAACTCAAAATACAGGGTGTACATACGAGAGTAAGTCAGAAATTATCCGCAATTTTGACATAACTCTTCTTATATTGTTCATACTGACTTCTGTCCTCGTTTATTTTATTGTTATGCTGTTGTGGTCGTGCTTTGAAAGTTTGATCGTAATTGCTCCATTTGTCTTCCTTTTGTTGCTAATAGATCATGAGCGCTCCATTAGAGGTTTGCACCAAAGAGGATAACAAGCAGTGATCCGGTTTTTGTGGTCGGAAAGTGTATCAGGGGCCGCAGTCTATCGAAGACTTTTGGCATAATACGGGAACAGTGTAGAGGTCTGTACGGGCCGGAATTTCCAGGCCCGGGCCCGGCCCGGCCCGAAGGAAAGCTATTTTGGCCCGGCCCGGCTCGGTGTAAAAATTGAAAGTTCGGCCCGAGCCCGGCCCGGCCCGGCCCGGCCCGGCCCGTTTACATTTTTACCGTTCTCGGCCCGGCCCGGCCCGGCCCGGCCCGACTAAATGTCTACAAAAAATTCCGTTTCTTCTCGACATACAATTAAGATTCTTTTAATGAATACTACATGCATATTTATGGGAACATTTTACAGTATATTTTAAATTACTATGTGTTCGCAAAATAGAAAACACACAATAGTAAACGTTAACGATTACTTACAGTGTTTTACGTTACTTACAGTGTCAACGTCTCTACAGACGTTTCAAAATTTAAATAAGGGTTCATTAAAAGATTATTGTAATTTAGAATAAAGGGTTAAAAAACATGATAACTTTTGAAGCTTATAATAAAAGGTAGATTTGTGAAAATATTTCTGTCATTTTTAAGGCTTTTCTCAAATCCAAAGGAGCTATATTTTGATACATTTATGAATTCATTTCTTTTCGGAAACGCATGAGATTGGCAGGTATTCTTATTCAGAAACCATGTAAATGCCGTTTTTTTTTAGATAAAAGTAATATATATTTCAGAAAATACTGCCAAAGTTAGCGTTTTGAATCGAATTTCCGGAAGCGATAGCACAGGAAAGGAGAAAACGTACAGTCACGTGACAAGAGTCTCTGTTATCTCTGTACGTAATTTATGAAAAATGGAAACGCTATTTGATCCCAATTGCCTTCAATACTCAGCCTGTCAATTTTATGCCTTTATAGTTAAAAATGAGTCAGAAAATGTGTCTGAGAGTTTCGCATTGTTGAGCATTAAATATGAGAACCACCTTAAGGTACATTTCCAAAGATACTGTTAACAGAAGTTCATTATCGCTATTAATACTTTTACAAAACATAATGCCTGTCCTACACATCCTGAGAACGATTAAGACCAGTTCCGTCCCGGCACAAGTCTGCCGAAAAAAATTAAACCCGGGATCAGGCATCATGTAACTGTACGATGCCGATCTCTACGATGGACATGTTACATTTCTGTATTGATGTTGTTAAACTCGCATCGCTCGTAACGCACATTTATACTTCTCGAAAAAGTCATATTCATTGGAAATGACCTCGTATTTTATCTGCTCCTCTCAAGTTCTTATATCGGGCCGATAGGCCCGATTAATTTTTTTTATTGGCCGGGCCCGGCACTTCAGGCCCGTTCAATTTTTTTGCCGGCCCGGCCCGGCCCGTTGAAAAAATTGTCCTAATTCTGCCGGCCCGGCCCGTTTGAAAATTCTCCTCCATTCCGCCGGCCGGGCCGGGTACGGGCTTCGGGCCAAGCCCGGGCCGTGCAGACCTCTAGAACAGTGCCGTAACGGAGTGCCTACAAATGGATTGAAAAATTCCAAAATGGTCTCACAAGGAATGAGAAAGTATCCGGACGACCGTGTACGGCCCCAAATGATGACAACATTGAGCGTGCACGTGACATGGTTCTCTTAGATAGACGAGTGACTATTAATGATGTGGCACATTGTTTGCAAATTAGTCATAGTTCTGCCTACGAAATCATCCACACCAGGCTTGGGTTTCATAAAGTCGGTGCACGTGTGGCTTTCTGTTAGCCGAAAATATTTTTCTCTGAGGGCATCAGGAAGTTTGTGCAACGATGGATCAAGTGCGTTGAAAAGCATATTGAAAAATGACGTTAACGTTAGTTTACTATTTGTATTGCAACTACTTTGAGGATATTTTTTGACTTACCGTCGTAAATGAATATCCCAACTTTACAGAGCTATTAAAGGAACAAAAAATGAGTACAACCTTGTTGTTCATCGGAAATCAAAAATAACAGTTGAAAGTTTCAACGCAGTGTTCAAGGTGATCCCCTCCCGAAACATGAATGATGTCGATGCGGGACGACAGCTCATCCCACACTTTTGTCAGAATGATTTTTTTTTGTGTGTGGGGGCCTCATCAAAGATCAGGTGTTTGTTCCACCGCTACCAACTGACGTTAAGGGTGTATCAATGCAAAAACCCTTGACGGGTTAAAAGTTTCTGACGCAGCACTTTATCTTATGCTCTAAGAATTTTAAATATGGAACTTAAAAATACTGATATCAAATTTTGAGTGACGTTATGCTATTTCTTAAAAAATATATTTGTATTTATTTCATCATTTTATTTTTGTTTTATTTATAATTGCATGTGCAAAAGTTATGTTCAACATGAAAAGCTGCATAAAATTTTATTCGCTGTTGCTTTACCATTTACATCTCTCATAAATTCAAAATATGAGTTTTAAAAGATATGATATAAAATTTAAGTGACGCCTTAATGTGACTTTAAAAGGTTTGTTTTAAAATTCAATTTAAATTATTTTTGACCTGGTTAAAATATTTTTTTACATCTACACAATACTTTTAATTTTCCAATTCACTGTTAAATATATCACTTTCATTGAATCTATACTATGCATTGAAATGTATTTATTTCAATAAATGGATTTATCTTTTGTGTCACGCTATTCAAAATTGTGAGTAAGATTTATGTAAATGGTTTATTTGCGTCAAACTATCCTTTTTCATACATTTCATGTAGTTTGGATACAATGACGCAAAGAAACCATTTACATAAATCTTACTCACAATTTTGAATAGCGTGACACAAAAGATAAATCCATTTATTGAAATAAATACATTTCAATGCATAGTATAGATTCAATGAAAGTGATATATTTAACAGTGAATTGGAAAATTAAAAGTACTGTGTAGATGTAAAAAAATATTTTAACCAAGTCAAAAATAATTTAAATTGAATTTTAAAACAAACCTTTTAAAGTCACATCAAGGGGTCACTTAAATTTTATATCATATCTTTTAAAACTCATATTTTGAATTTATGAGAGATGTAAATGGTAAAGCAACAGCGAATAAAATTTTATGCAGCTTTTCATGTTGAACATAACTTTTGCACATGCGATTATAAATAAAACAAAAATAAAATGATGAAATAAATAGAAATATATTTTTTAAGAAATAGCATAACGTCACTCAAAATTTGATATCAGTATTTTTAAGTTCCATATTTAAAATTCTTAGAGCATATAATAAAGTGATGCGTCAGAAACTTTTAACCCGTCAAGGGTTTTTGCATTGATATCATTACTTTTTTGAGGTTAGTGATAACATGATTAAAAAAAGATACTTATGGGATTTAATGCAGATTTAATTTTTACTATTTTATTACAATTTTCCTTATAGAGTTTGTATATAAAAACAAGTGGGTAAGTATAATCGCAGATCGAAAAGAGGGTTTCATTTGATATTCCTTTAAAAACACTTTATCCTTAAATTAATAAATCCAAAATGTTAATTTATAATTATTAAATCCTTACATAGATGGTGCACCAATAGTTCCAATTTTCATGGGGCAGGGAACGCACTCTTTTAAACAAACCACCTTCCAACTGAAGTCATCAAAAACCAATTTGAATAAGCCAAATCGCGTTGCGTTGTTTGACAAATGGCAGTCTCATGTCCCCTCCTTCCCCCCTTTTTCAAAAATTTTCAAACCAGTACCTAAGAATGGAACCGAAATAATTTTTTCTCTTCAGAAATTACGATAAAAAAATAGTATGCAGTACTCATAAATTTACTTTAATGTTATATAGGGTGATTATTAAGTTAATTATAACGTTTGGAATCTGTTGCATTGATGTCCGAAAGGTAGTTTCTGAGTTATGGAAGCTGGACCCATAAGGCGCCATAGAGGGGCGAAGCCCGATAGTGTCTATCATAATTATATCTGCCATGTGGACTAATTGCGATGTTTAATCAAAATAGTCCCCCCACCCTCCTCATCCCCGGAAATATAACAAATACAAAATGTGTCTTTATAAACCTATCGTCAAATAGGTTTTTATTTCTTTTTCCCTAAAAAAAAAAAAAAAAAAAAAAAAAAAAAAAAAAAAAAAAAAACATGATTTTTATATCCGTAACGTAAATAGCAGATGAAGCCCGTTAGTTCCTATCATAATATACATTTTTAATAATTTTATATAGTCTATAATAAAAATCAGACTTAAAATAGTCTAGTTCCATGAGTACTTGTAGTGTCAGTTACATGCTACGATTTTTGGATACCAGTATTTTAGAACGGGAAAATGTGACTTATTTTATGGGAGATATCTCATTAATTGAATAAGGCGAAGCAAACTTTTTGAAAAAAAGGTGGCCAACAAGCATGGCAGTTATCAGCTATGTGACTTTGTTAAAGTCCCTTAATTTGATCTGCTTTAAAAAGATTACGGAAGATTGAATTATAGTAGAACCTGGATTAACCGAGCTTCGATTAATCGAGGTTTCTGTTAACCGAGCCGATAACAAAGTCTGGTTTTTTTTTCCCTTTTGAATGAGCCATAAAAATAACCACACTCTTTAGCTCACTGTCCGTGCTATACAGGCCCTTCTGCCCCCAAAAGCACTCAACTCCAAAGAAACATTGGAGCCTGAGAAGTCAATAGCGAACAATGCTTTGTTTCCAGTGGCTGTGTGAACTTTCGTAAATTTTTCAATTTGCATTTTAAAATTTACTACTGGTAGTTGATTTTCTTTTTAAATTTGTTAAGCTGTGAAACAGAACTTTACATATATTTATTTTTATTATTTAAAAAACGTTCTATATATTTTTTTTAAAAAGAGATGTTAAATTCGCAAGCACGGCGAGTTTTTACACACAGTTTCTATTAACCGAGATTTCCGATTCCGATTTACTAACAGTCCCAATTAGCTCGGATAATCGAGTCTGCTCTGTATAATTAAAAAATCAATGGCGATCTTACTGTAAACGGGTTTCCCTTTTACTGAGGGATTTCAAGACCACATCAGCTGATGTTAGTTGCTGTTTCCGTGCTTGATTAAATAAGATTAGTTAAACATTTGAAAATTACCAAATATAAAAGGAAATAAGTCAACAGAGTCTTTGCTTTATGGTATTTTTTAACAACGCTATAAGAAAATGATTTTAAATAAGAGATTTTAAATGTAACGTTTTAAATCTGACATAATTTTCACCAAACTTTCCTTTCTCTTTGTAACATTCAACTGAAAATATTTTTATTATTAGAAAGATAATATTATTATTTGTGCTGCCTGAAAATTGGCAACTATAGTTAAAAATATCATCTCGAAATTTGAAATAAATCTCTCATACAAATATATTTTTTAATTTAAACTGTTTTGCAATATTATTATTTGGCCACTTTGGCCAATATGACGTTATTTCCTCCATTTACGACTTTTAACACATATCAATGAATTTAGTATTTTAAAATTTTCTTTTTCTTTTAATATTCACGTGTAAATATAATTTTTATGACGTAATTTTCAATGTTTTCCTGCTTTTAATGCGTATTCATTTAATTCTAATTTGAAAATAATTGATTATTTTATAATTTTCTTTCATTTTAAGTAAGCATGTGTAAAAACAATTTTTATGACGTAATGTTTAATATTTTCCTGCTTTTAACACGTTATCATTTAATTCTAATTTAAAAGGATTTTTTTCTGTTTTAATAGTCACGTGTGAATAAATTTTTAATTTAAAGGATATATTATTATTTGCGCTGTTTTAACAATTGGCAACAATTTAAAATAAACTTTTCTAAAATATGTAAAAAATATCTCTGGAAATTCTGAAAATTTTAATTTAAAATTGAAATAAACCGTCAAAAAATTAGGCAAGTTAAAAATAATAAATGCACTCTGCGAACTTCGAGTTTCTATTGAATGATTAAATTGAATGAAAATGATTAAATTCCCATGTATATTTTTTTTTCCTATGAGACTTTTTTAATGAGACAATTTTATCCAGATTTAACATTAATATCTCTTAAAATAATTCTTCGATTTAAAAACTGTCTACTTCAACGTTTTTATCAAACATTTCTCTATAATACTACCCATTTTAATATTTTTGTATGCAGTAATTTTCTTAATATTTGCGAAATAGACCTCTAGTCACAAGAGATTCTTTCAAAGCGGCGAAGAGCTTTAGTTTTTTTTTTCCGAATAAGAGGCAAAATGTAGTACGCAATTGCGTCAAAAGATGGCGACACCAGAATTCTGATATGCTTATTATGTAAACTGTAAATATTGCATAGTTAAATAAAAACAATTGTCTCGGGGTTATCAAACTTTATTGTTATTTATAAATAAAACATTTCAACTAAATTATTTATTATAAAAGAATTATTACATCACAATAGTTTTTAATGCAAGGAAAATAATAATTATAATAATAATAATATTATGGATGTCAGTGATTATATATTGATTGACCGTCATAATAATAAAAAATGATATTATAAAAAGAAGAGCTGAAATGAATTATTTTTTTACGTTTCTGATCGTGTGATTTATATTCAAATAATAATCATTAATGTATATTTTTTGTAAAGTGATTGAAATTAAATATATTTATAAAATTTATGGTAATATTTTTATTGTTGAAAAATTGCCAAGAAATAATCATCATCAAATTGGCGTCATTATAATTGTAATTTTATTTAACTTAATAGCAATTAAAAAATTACGAAGGAACTGAGAATAATGGTCAACTAACAGACTTTAAAAGAAAAAAAAAGCACATTCACATGTGAAAAAAAGTACCAGCGAGTATCGAACTGCCTATCTTACGATCAGTAGACGATGGCCCTTAACCACTCAGCCAGTGGGAAGACAAAATTTTCTCCCCAAAAGTGGTTAAAAAGAAAGCATGTGTATGAATACAGTGTCATGCATTTTCGGTGAAATTTCCATAGAATGGCGAAGAAATAGAGTCCGATTTTTCATGCGCATTATAAAACGTACAAGAGTCTTGCTGGAAACAAGTAAATTGTTATTTGGTTCATCTGAAACATATTTATTTGATTTTTAAAAAATCGCCCGTGTCATTTTCGAGAGAAAAAAGAATCGAATTATTTAACGAACGAGAGTTTTCCCAGAAAAAAGAAAAGTGTTATTCACCTCGCCTTAATCACATTTATATTATGTATCAATTTAAAAATAATCGTTAGAACCGTTTTCGAGATTTTCAAATTAGGAACTTCCTCGATATCATACCAACGTTTTCACTTTAAAAATGGCTATTTAGATCTCAAAATATACTGCACGTAGAAACATAAAAATTTCAGTATACGATTAGACTGCAGATATAAGACTGTTCTAGAAAATTCAGAACAATAAGACTTATATCTGCTAAGTTATTAAAAGACGGCTTTTCGCGTTTTCTTTGATGTCGAGTTAGCTGTATATATGAGTTCCGCCATCTACGAATTCTATGATACGATACGATACGATACGATTTTAACGATACGATACGAAACGATTTTAACGATACGAAACGATACGATTTTAGGCTTAAGGCTGCGTCACTCGGAATACTACCGTCTTCCATGATTTTTATGACGTAATTTTCAATGTTTTCCTGCTTTTAATGCGTAATCATTTAATTCTAATTTGAAAATAGTCTAGTTCAATGAGTACTTGTAGTGTCAGTTACAGGCTACGATTTTTGGATACCAGTATTTTAGAACGGGAAAATGTGACTTATTTTATCGGAGATATCTCATTAATTGAATAAGGCGAAGCAAACTTTTTGAAAAAAAGGTGGCCAACAAGCATGGCAGTTATCAGCTATGTGACTTTGTTAAAGTCCCTTAATTTGATCTGCTTTAAAAAGATTACGGAAGATTGAATTATAGTAGAACCTGGATTAACCGAGCTTCGATTAATCGAGGTTTCTGTTAACCGAGCCGATAACAAAGTCTGATTTTTTTCCCCTTTTGAATGAGCCATAAAATAACCACACTCTTTAGCTCACTGTCCGTGCTATACAGGCCCTTCTGCCCCCAAACACACTCAACTCCAAAGAAACATTGGACCCTGAGAAGTCAATAGCGAACAATGCTTTGTTTCCAGTGGCTGTGTGAACTTTCGTAAATTTTTCAATTTGCTTTTTAAAATTTACTACGGGTAGTTGATTTTCTTTTTAAATTTGTTAAGCTGTGAAACAGAACTTTACATATATTTATTTTTATTATTTAAAAAACGTTCTATATATATTTTTTAAAAGGGATGTTAAATTCGCAAGCACGGCGAGTTTTTACACACAGTTTCTATTAACCGAGATTTCCGATTCCGATTTACTAACAGCCCCAATTAGCTCGGATAATCGAGGCTGCTCTGTATAATTAAAAAAATCAATGGCGATCTTACTGTAAACGGGTTTCCCTTTTACTGAGGGATTTCAAGACCGAATCAGCTGATGATAGTTGCTGTTTCCGTGCTTGATTAAATAAGATTAGTTAAACATTTGAAAATTACCAAATATAAAAGGAACTAAGTCAACAGAGTCTTTGCTTTATGGTATATTTTAACAACGCTATAAGAAAATGATTTTAAATAAGAGATTTTAAATGTAACGTTTTAAATCTGACATAATTTTCACCAAACTTTCCCTTCTCTTTGTAACATTCAACTGAAAATATTTTTATTATTAGAAATATAATATTATTATTTGTGCTACCTTAAAATTGGCAACTATAGTTAAAAATATCATCTCGAAATTTGAAATAAATCTCTCATATAAATATATTTTTTAATTTAAACTGTTTTGCAATATTATTATTTGGCCACTTTGGCCAATATGACGTTATTTCCTCCATTTACGACTTTTAACACATATCAATGAATTTATTATTTAAAAATTTTCTTTTTCTTTTAATATTCACGTGTAAATATAATTTTTATGACGTAATTTTCAATGTTTTCCTGCTTTTAATGCGTAATCATTTAATTCTAATTTGAAAATAATTGATTATTTTATAATTTTCTTTCATTTTAAGTAAGCATGTGTAAAAACAATTTTTATGACGTAATGTTTAATATTTTCCTGCTTTTAACACGTTATCATTTAATTCTAATTTAAAAGGATTTTTTTCTGTTTATAATAGTCACGTGTGAATAAATTTTTAATTTAAAGGATATATTATTCTTTGCGCTGTTTTAACAATTGGCAACAATTTAAAATAACCTTTTCTAAAATATGTAAAAAATATCTCTGGAAATTCTGAAAATTTTAATTTAAAATTGAAATAAACCGTCAAAAAATTAGGCAAGATAAAAATAATAAATGCACTCTGCGAACTTCGAGTTTCTATTGAATGATTAAATTGAATGAAAATGATTAAATTCCCATGTATATTTTTTTTTCCCATGAGACTTTTTTAATGAGACAATTTTATCCAGATTTAACATTAAATATCTCTTAAAATAATTCTTCGATTTAAAAACTGTCTACTTCAACGTTTTTATCAAACATTTCTCTATAATACTACCCATTTTAATATTTTTGTATGCAGTAATTTTCTTAATATTTGCGAAATAGACCTCTAGTCACAAGAGATTCTTTCAAAGCGGCGAAGAGCTTTAGTTTTTTTTTTCCGAATAAGAGGCAAAATGTAGTACGCAATTGGGTCAAAAGATGGCGACACCAGAATTCTGATATGCTTATTATGTAAACTGTAAATATTGCAAAGTTAAATAAAAACAATTGTCTCGGGGTTATCAAACTTTATTGTTATTTATAAATAAAACATTTCAACTAAATTATTTATTATAAAAGAATTATTACATCACAATAGTTTTTATGCAAGGAAAATAATAATTATAATAATAATAATATTATGGATGTCAGTGATTATATATTGATTGACCGTCATAATAATAAAAAATGATATTATAAAAAGAAGAGCTGAAATGAATTATTTTTTTACTTTTCTGATCGTGTGATTTATATTCAAATAATAATTATTAATGTATATTTTTTGTAAAGTGATTGAAATTAAATATATTTATAAAATTTATGGTAATATTTTTATTGTTGAAAAATTCTCAAGAAATAATCATCATCAAATTGGCGTCATTATAATTGTAATTTTATTTAACTTAATAGCAATTAAAAAATTACGAAGGAACTGAGAATAATGGTCAACTAACAGACTTTAAAAGAAAAAAAAAAGCACATTCACATGTGAAAAAAAGTACCAGCGAGTATCGAACTGCCTATCTTACGATCAGTAGACGATGGCCCTTAACCACTCAGCCAGTGGGAAGACAAAATTTTTCTCCTCAAAAGTGGTTAAAAAGAAAGCATGTGTATGAATACAGTGTCATGCATTTTCGGTGAAATTTCCATAGAATGGCGAAGAAATAAATATAGTCCGATTTTTCATGCGCATTATAAAACGAACAAGAGTCTTGCTGGAAACAAGTAAATTGTTATTTGGTTCATCTGAAACATATTTATTTGATTTTTAAAAAATCGCCCGTGTCATTTTCGAGAGAAAAAAAAATCGAATTATTTAACGAACGAGAGTTTTCCCAGAAAAAAGAAAAGTGTTATTCACCACGCCTTAATCACATTTATATTATGTATCAATTTAAAAATAATCGTTAGAACCGTTTTCGAGATTTTCAAATTAGGAACTTCCTCGATATCATACCAAAGTTTTCACTTTAAAAATGGCTATTTAGATCTCAAAATATACTGCACGTAGAAATGTAAAAATTTCAGTATACGATTAGACTGCAGATATAAGACTGTTCTAGAAAATTTAGAACAATAAGACTTATATCTGCTGAGTTATTAAAAGGCGGCTTTTCGCGTTTTCTTTTATGTCGAGTTAGCTGTATATATGAGTTCCGCCTTCTACGAATTCTATGATACGATACGATACGATACGATTTTAGGCTTAAGGCTGCGTCACTCGGAATACTACCGTCTTCCATGATTCGAAAAAATATTTTTTCACCCTCAACAGCTCGAAATTTTCTGAGACATTTTCAGACTAATTTTTAAAAGTAAAAACATGAAACTTGCTGAGGTGATTTTTGAAGAGATGTATAAGAGGCCGTGTGATTTCATTTTCCGCTCAGTTAATTAGAATTTGAGTTTTAAACAATTATTTTTTCAGTATGACCGGTTTTTTCATTCCCAGATCTCCCGCTTCGGAAAATTCGGTTCAAAACGCCGACTTTGACAGCATTTTTTTACAATATTTTCTGCATTTATAAAAAAATCGAGAAGCACGAAGCATTATGTAGTTTCTAAATAAGAGAATTTTCCAGCTTGATGCGTTTGAGAGCAAAAAAGAATTTAAAAATGAATCAGAAAATAAGCAGTTTGGATTTGAATACACCCTTAACGAACTTTGGACACGCATATCTGCAGCTATACAAAGAGTCACATCGGACATGCTGAAAAAAGTGTGGGATGAGGTATCATACCGCTTCGATATCGGTCATCTTTCTGGAGGGACTCACATTGAATACTTATAAATATTTAAATACATTATTTAATACAATATTTATATTTTAAAATCATAGAATGATATGCATGATCAAGTATGTTTAATTTAATATGGCCGAAGACAGACTGAAAGCTTGAAGAAGAGGGAGAGTGATAAGTTATGAAAAAGACAGGTAGAAAAAGATTTAAAAAAAGAATAGAATGAAGTAAAAAGAAACAGAATGAAAGATAAAAGAGAGAGAGTGGACAAGAGAAAAAAAGAGGAAAGCAAAGAAAAACGGTAAAAAAGTCCTATAATTTATTCATACATGTATTTACTTATTTATCTATATTTATCATCCTGCAGCAATTTCTTTCTAATATATTACGGACAGTTGAAGGGTTCTCAACCTTAGTACACCAAGTCCATTTTGAAAAAAAAAAATGAGATATTCCTTTTAGAAGACGCATAAAATCTGTTTTATTCACTCCCACAGTAAACCAAGTCAGTTTTCACATACTTTCTCATATATGTGATCCGTTTACAGGCTTGTTTAATGTGGAAGTGGATAAAACAGAATTTACCTTCTAAATGAACTAGCTCATTTTTGTTTCAAAATGGATTTGAACTACTATGGTTATAAGCCCCTCAATTCACCCTGCCTCTCAATTTTATGAAATTCCTTATCCAATGGAAAATGGATCTCTATAACGGAAAGTAGATAAAATTCTTCTTTTGTTGTCATATTTGCTTACAATAAATTGGATCTTAGATTTAACAAGAAATTTTACACAAAAATGACGAACCGAAAAGAAAGCGCATTGTAAAAAGAAGTTGAAAAATCATTTTGCAAAAGAAATATATTTTGTAAAAAATTTCTCGCGTTATCAGACTATCGTAGAAAATAAACAAAAAAAAAAAAAAAAAAAAAAAAAAATTAAATTTTATTTCAAAACAGTTTTCCAAAGCTCATCTTGTATCTTCTAAATACGCAAGTCACACAATTTGACGAAAACCTAGTACTTCATGAATGTTTTTTGATCCAAGCAGGAAACCCCATCTTTCTCCTCTAAAACATGACTGAGAGGCAAGAGTCACATATCATCACTCTATTTGCTGCTGTTTACTCCTCTGGTGTTCTTTCTAGGCATCTGGTTTTGGTTTCGTGGCAAATGACAGGTAATAGGTCTAAAGAATAACGATAGAAATTTTTCTTTTGAGAGAAAGTGACATACATGTCTTATAAGTTGTTCTCTAGAAAAAATGTATTTTTTGAAGTTAATAGTTTTATAAAGACTAAAAGGCTTATACTTATTATAGAAAATGTAGGTGTTTTAGATACATAACTATTCTAATTTGCGTTACAGCGTGTATTTATTGTCTAATTTAAAATCGATAATTATACAGCGTGTCCGAGAAAGATCTTTATTATTCTAAACATTAATAACATAAATACTTACAGGTGAAATGAAATGCAGTTTGCTGCAAAAGAATGAAGAAATCTAAGAGTTTTTTTTTTTTTTTTTTTTTTTTTTTTTTACACTACCTACAATGTAGCTAGCTGTACATGAGCTACGTTAGTAGCAGCAAGAATGTCGAGCCTGTACTCGAATTCCCTCTATATGTTTTTTAACATTTGTGGTGTAACAGTGAGGGCGGGTGTTTTCGCATGTAGATACATATGTATTCTAATTTGTATTACAGTCTGTATTTATTGTTTAATGTAAAATCGATAATTATACAGAGTGTCCGAGAAAGATTTTATTATTTTAAACATTAATGATAACAATATTTGAAGGTGAAATGAGATGCAGTTTGCTGTAAAAGAATGAAATCTAAGAGTTTTTTTACACCACTTTCAATGTATATGTACATGAGCTCCGTTAATAGCACGAAGAATGTCGAGCCTATATTCGAATTCCCCCCAAGTGTATTTTAACATTTGCCGTGTAACAGTGAAGATTGCTAATTGTATCCTTTCCCATAAAACGAATATATCAGAAACAGATGTTTGGTAGTAGAAAAAACTCTTAGACTTCTTCTTCTTCTTATTTTTTTTTAAACAGAAAACTGCATTCCATTTCACCTGTTTGTACTTTTGTTATTAATGTTTAGAGTGATAAAGACCTTTCTCGGACACGTTGTATTATTTTTTTATTCTCAAGGTATACATACAGTTCAAAAGGCTTAAATTTGCATTTAATATATATAAAAAAAAAAGTACTTTAAACAGATCAAGTACTGAATTATTTAACAAATTAGCCTAAAATTTTTCGAGGGAAAAATGCATAAAACTACATATTAAAATGAATAGCAGAAAAAGAAAGAGATATAGAGAGCGTGAAAAGAAGAATTTTGCAGCGAGGGAAAAAAGAAAGCGAAATTTGGAATACAGAAAGAGGGAAGAAAGAAAACAAAATTCTACAATCGATTTAAGGATGTATTTATGTGCTTATTTATGTTTATTTAATAAACTTTAGATATTGATCTGTAAACTATTATCGTAAATGTTTTCCTACAAGCCTGGTATTATTTCTTATTCAATAAAAAGTGGTTGAATTTATAAATTTGAAAAAAAAAAAATGATAAATATCCATCAGTATCTAGTATCTGTATTGTACATTTTATCTTTCGCCTTTAAATTTATTTACTGCGCATTGATTCTCTGATTTAACGGGAAATTTTACTGCGGAATGACAAACCGAAAAGAAACTATAACAAATAAAAGATTGAAAACCATTTTGCCAAAGAAATATATTTTATCAAAAATATCTCACGTTTATCAAAGAATCCCAAAAAAGGAAAAAAAAAATTAAGCAATTTTTTAAAGCTCGTCTTGTATTTTCTAAATGTTCAAGTTACACAGTTTGAAGAAAGCCTAGTCCAATAATATTTTCTCATTCATGCAGGAAATTTTTAAAGTATAACTGAGAAACTAGAGGCGCAGATCGTCAACCTCATCATTGTTGTTTCCTCTCCTTGTATTCTTTCTAGGCATTTAGTGTTTGTTTGGAAGAATGACAGATAATAGATCAAAAGTATAACTATTAGCAATTTTTTTTTTTTAATTGAAAATGGTACACATGCATTATAAATTCTTTTCTAGAAAAAAAAAATATATTTTCAAGTTTTCGGTTATGTTTGGCAGCTTACATTTGTGGTGTAAAATGCATGAATTATTGGTGTTTTCGTATGTATATGTACTTCCTGTAGCAGAGGTAGTGAATGTGGTACTTATTGGTTCTTAAACCTTTACCTACTGACGGTACTTATAAGTACCATTAAAATAACTTGTTATAAAATTCATTTAATATATCGATTAGTAGTAGTACAGTTTAGAATGAGTTATAGATGTATTACTTTATCTTGTTCCAAAAGCATTATGGGTTAGACAAAACAAAAGTATTTTTATAAGGATGATTTCTTTTGAATTTGCATTTTTTCAGCTTTCTTGGCGTTGGGGAGGTAGGGGGGATTTTCCATTCGGAAATATTTCTATATTTCTGTTGTAAGAACATTATATTTGTACATTTCCTAATTCTACAAAATACTAAGAAAAATATTTAAAATAAAAGATTTGAGTGGGGTTATAAATATTGCACAAAATCTCTATAAATTCAAATTTAATTAATCCTTAAATTCTTCTAAAATTTATTAAATGATTATGTAAATCTTCTAATGTAGTTTCAAAAATTCACGAGAAATGCTTTTGAAGATAAAATTTCATGAATTCATTATCCAGTATATAAAGGGTTAAAGTGCACCTAGAATTAAAAAGGTTTAAATTTACTTATAATATTTAAAAGATAAGTACTCTGACACAGATTAATTTGTAGTTATCTGTATAGCAAATTAATCTGAAAATTTTAGAGGTAAATTGCTTTAAAAAATCCAATAAAAAAAGGACATATAAAAGAGAGAAATAGAGGGAGAAAAAAGGTGGATTTAGAGGCTAAAGGAAAAGTAGAACGCAAAATATGGAATGAGGAAAAGAGAAAGAGAAAGATTTTATTAAGTATGCATTTCTGTGCTTATTTATTTTTAATTAATTTCATTCAGCTGTACCCGTCTGATATGTTACTGGGATTTTCTTACGTTCTCGAAATTAAGTTTTCAAGTTTTTGGAAAAGCAATCAAATATTTGGACTTATTTGTCTTTTTTTGGTTCTCATGTAGTTTTTATTCATTGAAAAATTGTTGAATTTATAAAAAGGGAGAAACTAACAAATATCAGTGTCTACATATTAAAGCTTTTCTCTTCAAATTTTTTCTCCCCGAATTGGTTCTCTGATTTAACAAGAAATTTCACGCAGAAATGACAAACCGAAAAGACATTAGATTTTTAAAAACACTGAAAAAACCATTTCGCCACCAGAAATTTTTTTTGTCAGAGATATCTTATGATATCAAAGTATAGCAGAACACAAACAAAATTGCAATTTTTTTTTCCCATTTTAAAGCGAATTTTCAAACTCGTTTTGTATTTTCTGAGCGCACTCGTTACATAATTTGACGAAAGCCTAGTACCCCATGAATGTTTTCCATTCAAGCAAGAACCATCTACATTCACCCCTATGTTTCTCCTCCAAAACATGACTGAGAGGCAAGAGTCACATATCATCACCCTCCCCACTACTGTTTCCTCTCCTGTTGTTCTCTCTAGGCATTTAGTGCTGGTTTCGTGGCGAGTGACAGGTAATAGGTCTCACGAAAAACGACAAAATTCTGTTTTTTGTTTTTCATGGAAAATGATATACGTGTCTTATAAGTTATTTTTTTAGAAAAATATATTTTTTTAAGTTTATGCTAGAAAATGAATTTAGAAAATTTCTTTGTATTTTGTGAAAAGCTAAAAAGTTGATGTTTATAATTTAACAAATTATATGTTTCAGAAACGCGATGTCTGAATATATAATCTAAATTAACCCTTTATGCCCCAACGGTACCTTAAAGTACCACTGAAGTAACTTGTTATAAAGTTTATTTAATACATCGATTAGTAGTAATACAGTTTAGAATGAGTACCAGATACTTTAATATATCTGGTTCCAAAAGCATTATTGTTTGCATAAAACAAAAATATTTTTAAAAGGATGATTTCTTTTCCCATTGCATCTTTTCGGCTTTCTTGACGCTGAAAGATTAGAGGGGGGTAGTTCAGAAGTGTTTCTATATTTATATTGTAAGAACATTATATTTGTACATTTCCTAATTCTACAAAATACTAAAAAAATAGTTTAAATAAAGGATTTGAGTATAGTTATAAATATTGCACAAAATCCTTATAAATTCAAATTTAATTAATTAATTTTAATTGGCAATATCCTTCTAAAATTTATTAAATTATAGCATAAATGTTTAACGTAGATTCAAAAATTCACGAAAAATGCTTTAGAAGATGACATTTTCATGAATTCATAATTTGGAACATAAAGGGTTAAGGCTGTAGAAATATTAAACCATAAGAACTGCAATATCGCTGTAAAGCTAGCTCTTTTAAAGGATTTTAAATTAAATTAATTTAACCTCCCCACGACCTTGGTCACATATGTGGACGTTTAGTTTTTTATAATTATAATTACTGTATATTATTATAAAAATAACAAAAATTTGATAATAACTTATACACTACAGAATCTCTCAACAAGAGAAATAAAAATTTTATGGTTTGGCTGTACTGATAATGATATTTCCGATGTACAGTCGTGGAAAAAAAAAGTAAACACCCCCTACTAACTCCTCAACAAATTATCGTAGAAGAAAGTTACTGATACCCAACGATTGGAAATAAAGACTACTTTTAAATGATGTATATAAAATTTTCTTAGGGGGTCATCTACATATTAAAACGAATCTAAACTTCATTTTTTTTTCAATAGCAATACCCAATTTTAACGAGATATTTCAAATCTTCGGTTCAAACTATGCCTAGACACCAAATTTCAAGTCATTTGAATGATAAGTTTTTGAATTATAAACATTCAAAATTTAGTGCTTCTAATGTTAAATTACATTTTCATATTTTTATTTATATCTCCTGAAATTATGCTCCGAATGTGCTAATTTTTTTTGTAGCAATAATACTAATATACCCAAACATAAATACGCTGAATTTGCAATTTTCATAATTTTATGATAAGAATTATGAAGTTAATATTCGAAAAAATTATGAATTGCAACTTACAATTTTTTTGATGGATTTAGATTTATTAAGTCCTGCTTTATGGAAAACTAAAATTTCACATTTTTCTTCCAAGTAGTTTTCAAATTATGCTTAAAAAACGGCAAAATGATGGTTTAAGGGGGCGTCTATGATGGAAGTGAGAAGATATTTTGAAATTTATTCTGCTGTACTGTAATCTAACAGGCTTCATTCACTCATTGAGTGGCGCTTAAGGTGCTTTGATCAAGAAAGGGGCTCTCTCGGTTAACAACCGAGTACGGAATTTCAATTTGGATACAGCCCTTAAAATAAGCTCGTTTTAAAATAATTAATTTATCGGAAACTTATGGTACGAATTGCATAAAAATTCGTTTTTAGGCTAATTGGTGGGTGTAGAGTTCATTTATGCTGTCAGAATTGTGTACTGCTATTGAAAAAAAAACAAAGTTATGGTTCGTTTTAATATGTAGATGGCCCCCTAAGCAAATTTTATATACATCATTTAAAAGTAGACTTTGTTTTCAATCGTTCGATACCAGTAACTTTCTTCTACGATGATTTGTTGAGGAGTTAGTAGGGGGTGTTTACTTTTTTTTTTCCACGAATGTACAGTTAGAGATATAAAAAAGGCGTGCAGTAATTTTTCGGCAGTCAGTGTTGTGTGATTACACAATTCTGCAAAATTTGTGTTATGTCATATTGCTTAGCTTTTAATAATTCCTACGTATTTTGTAGCCCTGAAACCGAAAATGGCCTTCATTTTTTACCATCATGACAGGATATTTTGCATTTTTTTTTTTTTTTTTTTTTTACTTTTTAACTTTTAAATTTACGATTTGCGAAAAATTCTGATGTGATTGTTAAAAACGAATGTTATTTTCACATTTAATGCTAAAAAGTACATAAAAATCAACTATCAAAATTTAAAAAAACAGTCATCGCACCTATTTTATAGTATCAGAATTTTGCTATTTTTTTATTTTATTTATTTTTTTTTTTTTACTTTGAAATTTACGATTTTCAAAAACTCTTGACTCGTTGGTTAAAAATGAAGGTCATCTTCGAATTCAGCGCTAAAAATTATATAAAAATCAGTTATCAAAAGTTAAGAAACAAAACCATTTTCTGTATCTTTCAGTATCAGATGTTCTCTATTTTTTGAATTTTTACCTTTGGAATTTACGATTTGCAAAATATCCTAACGTGATGGTTTAAAAAGAAGGTCATTTTCGTATTCAGCGATAAAAAATACATAAAAATCAATCATCAGAAGTTAAACAACACAACCATCGCAGGCTTGTGTTATTTGAACAAATCGTTAATATTTCATAAAAATAATGTAAGATATACAGTGAAACCTCCTTGTGCTACCACCTCCCTGAACGACCATTTTTTCATGGAACGAAATTTATTCCCATAGGCTCAATACTAAATTTACCTCCATTCAGAGACCATCCCAGTTGAACTCCCTCCATGAGCGACCCATTTCTTTGAAGAAAATGAAACAAATTCCGTTTTTCCCTGGTTGCTTGAAGAAGGTTTTATTAGAAAAATAATTCTGAAGAGCGCATTATTTCTCAAACTTCTAAACTAAGTTCAGAATTTTTTTTTATTCCGCTAAATTTTAAGTGTTTAAACCCCCTTTGTGCCCTTTTAGGCAATGAATTTAACTCTGATGACAAATTAAGAATGACGGTCCCTGCCTTATTCTATTAGGAAACTCTCAAAGAAATAGATAAATTAATGAAATCGTCATTATTTGTTCCTGTCAAAAAAAAAAAAAAAAAAAAAAAAAAAAAAAAACATTTATTTACTGAACATCGAAAGGACTTGGAAATAAAAGTTATAAAAGGTAAAACCGTAAAATCAAAGTAAACGTCAATGTATTCATTTTTTAATCTCTTCAGTAATTAACTTATGTAATTAACTTTTGTTTTGATACTTAAATTTTCATATTTTTTTCTAATGTGAAAAATAAATTTTAGTAACATTAATTGTTACCTTTTTTTCGCAATTAAAATCTAAATTTAAACATGGCTTCCATTAAGAGACCACCTCTCAGAGCGACCAATTTTTATTGGAACGGAACGTGGTCGCTTTAGGGAGGTTTTACTGTATTAAATATATTAAGTTTTGATAATTTGTAGAAATGTATAAGAAAGAAATTTACTATTAGTTTTTTATTTTATAAGAAATCATTTCACTCATAAATTACCAATAACGCTCAGCGGCCACAAATGTGGAAGTTTTTTTTTTGTGTGTGTGAATTTTTATTGATTCCCCCCCCTTTTTTAATTTCTATTAATATAAAATGAATAGATAGTAAAAAAAAGAGTTATTTTTTCCTCGCCATAAAAAAAATCGTCGTTGCAGAGGTTGAAGCTACAAAAGGGCTTACACCAGTCCATCTACTGATAGTTTTACCAATTTATAATTCTATCTATCTAGAAAATCAGACGAATATCATATTTTTTGCTTAGTTTACTTTATAACTACAATATATTCTACAATCTGTTTACCTGACAAGTTAATATATACAGTTTATTATATAAAAAATTAATATAAACAAGTAATAATAATAACTTGTTTAATAGTTAATATAAACAAATATAATGTAAAACGGGTTAAAATAAATAAAGTTAATGTATAAAATTGTTATAGGTGTTTCGTTACTTCATTACTTTTTGATTTAACAAAATGACGGAAAATAATACTATTACATATTCGTAAAGTACAACTGAAAAAGTTTTTTTTTTTTTTTAATTTAGTTTAGTTCAACAATAAAATTGATTATATTATTCTGCTATCATGTGATGTCTTAGTATATAATCTAAATTAAGCTGCAGAAACATTAAACCTGATTTAAGAACACGACGAAAGATATCATATTTGCGTAAAGTGCAATTTATTATTATTTTTTTTAACTTAGTTTAGTTCAACAATAAAATTAATGATATTATTCCCTCATCACGCAGTGCCTTAATATATAATCTAAATTAAGCTGTAGAAATATTAAACCACAGATTAAACTAAAGGTTTCTTCATGGAAGATTTCGTTTTGTCATGGGTTGAAAAAAGTAAGTACTACACCCTGGAAATTATTATTTAACTGCTGTACATTCAGAAACTTCGCGTGCCAGTGACAAAAGGTTCGCGAAGCATAACTGTACGCTTATCATAGTTTTAGAAAGCTTGTTTTAGAGTATTATCAAGTTAAATGAATTTAATATTACATAAGAGCTTGCGTTTATCCCTCGATCGTTATTTTGATCGATTTATCCATCTATCTAGCAAGTTTGTTAGATGGTTATCAGATTCAGTCCACTTAACTACACAGCTATAGATTTATATGTAATCTATTTGCCTGTCAAGTAAAGGCATATTTCACTTTTAAATAAGGATTAGAAGAAAAAACTTTGAGGGAAAACGAAGCTTATGAATTTTGTTTTTGTTTATTGAATTCCTGTGATATTAAAACCAACATAAAAATACAGTTTCATATTAGAAAATGATACATTAAAATCAAATTTTCGGTACAATGTATTTAATTTTTTTTATAGATCTAAGATTCTGTCAGATTCTTGCCACTTAACTACACAGCTTTTATTTGTAATCTGTTTATCTTTCAAGTAAAGAGATATTTCACTATTAAACAAAGAATACAAGAAATATCATTGAGAAGAAAAGAAAACCTGGCAATTCGTTTCCTTTTGTGTGTGTGTGTGTTATTAAAAGAACATGGAAATATACCTTCATACTGTAAAATGAGAGGGATTAAAGGAATTTTCTGTAAGATGTGTTTAAAAAAATCATCTATATTTCTAAGTTACTAGAAGGATATTGGATTCTGTTCACATAAATACTCAGCTATGGATTTTAAAGACATATTTCACTTTTAAATAAGGATTAGAAGAAAAAACTTTGAGCAAAAAAATACTAACTTGAGAATTTTGTTTTTGTTTATTGAAGTTATGTGATATTAAAAACAACATAAAAATATACTTTCATATTAGAACATGATACATTAAAATCAAATTTTCTCTAAGATGTGTTTAATTTTTTTATAGATCTCATATTCTGTCAGATTCTGTCCACTTAGCTACACGGCTTTTGTCCGTAATCTATTTATCTTTCAAATAAAGATATATTTCACTATTAAACAAAGAATACAAGAAATAACTTAGAGAAAAAAAAGAAAAACTTCCAATTCTTCTTTTTTTGCGTGTGTTTTTTAAAGAACATGGAAACATACTTTCATCCTCGAAAATGGTACATTAAAAACATTTTTTCTGTAATATGTCTTTAACCCCTTAACCTACAATGACGGGCATAGCCCGCGTACGATGATCGAGCCAAATGTAAATTTTTCTTACCACTAAAATTTCACAGTAAATATAGATTAATTTAATCGACGAAATTCCATGATTAAACAAAGCAAAAATTTGTATTAAATTTTAGTGGTAGCTATGGATTTGCCAAACCGTGGAGCTGTTAAAAGTAAATCGTAGGTTAAGGGGTTAAAAACAATCCACCTGTATTTCTAAGTTACTAGAAGGATATTGGACTCTGTTCACATAACTACACAGCTACAGATTTATATGTAATCTATTTACTTGTCAAATAAAGGCATATTTCACTTTTAAATAAGTATTAGAAGAAAAAACTTTGATGAAAAAAATAACAATTTGAGAATTTTGTTTTTGTTTATTGATTTCCTGCGATATTAAAAACAACATAAAAATACACTTTCATATTACAAAATGATGCGTTAAAATAAAATTTTCTGTAAGATGTAAGGGAGGTAGGGGTGATATGATACATTTTATTTTTACTAATTTTTTATAACCCTTAGAACGCTATTTTTAAATAATTTTTTTGTGTTTTCTTATAAAGTGACGTTTTATTTATTTATTAAAAAAATAATCATTCAAAAAATATAACCAAATTATTTTGAATGCTTACTATTGTATCAAATCTCCCCATTACTGGGGAGGATTGATACGCTTGCAAGGGAGATTTGATACATTGTTATGCAAATTGAAAAAAAAAATTGCAGACGATTCAATTTTTGCGTCATACATTTTTTTATGATAAATCTTGAAATATTTTAGTAAAATTTAAAAAGAAATGACATTGACATATTTTCGTTTCAGAAATGTTTATTATAAAAAAAAATTAACAATGCTATTAACACACTTTTTCAAAAATAAATCTCTAACTTTAAATTATTCAATAAGTTTTTTTTTTTTTTTTTTTTTTTTTTTTGCAATCATATATCAATCAATATTAAAGATTTTGCTTTACTTTTTCCACCCTTTGTGGTTGAAGCTATTCTCTTGGGATAAGGTCTAACATCCTCGAGACCTTGGGAGACATGTAAATTTGGTATGCGACGGCCCTGTCTTTTCATCTAAAGATTATTTAGGTGTCCTGTCAGTAGATAACTGATTCATATTTAACTGACTGGTTTCGTGGAGATGATCACAAGAAGATGTTGAGGATAAAAAAAAAATAGGTATTGTCGAAACAATTATGGTCAAAAGGGTACATTTCAGTCTTTTTAAATCCAGATAAAATAAAATATTTGTTAGAGTAAATGATTTCGGAAAAGCTTTATCAATTAATCCTCCTTACCAATTTCAGTAACTCTTGCTGTAAAACAATAATGAATATTACAGCCCTATATTAGTTTGCAACTTAAAAAACTATTAAATTTCAAATATACAAGTATATCATTTTATGAAATACTAATGTATCAGTTCTCCCTATTATGCCTTATTGAATTTTCAATCATTTTGTATAAATGCAGTTGGAAAATGGCAATCTACATTCTAGTAAAACTAATCCTAACAATGTACTTTGTAAATAAAAAAAAAAAAAAAATACAAGATATTATCTTCCCAATAAAAAGAGTTATGAAAAAAAAATCAGTATTTGAAAAAAATTACATTGACAATCCAAAAATCTTCAAAATTTAAAGAAAAGAAAAGGTGTCAGTTCTTCACCGATTAGTCCAGCTAATGATGGCTTCTGCAAATAAAAGAAGCCTTTATATGTGTTAGAATAGCTGTTAATACCATTTTTTGAGAAAATTGTCAGTGTATCAATCCTTCCTATGTATCAAACCTCCCCTATTTTAATTTTTTTATAGATCTAAGATTCTGTCAGATTCTGTCCACTTAACTACACAGCTTTTATCTGTAATCTATTTATCTTTAGAGTAAAGAGATATTTCACTTTTACACAAAGAATACAAGAAATATCTTTGAAAAAAAAAAAAAAAAAAAAAAAAAAAAAAAACTTGCAATTCGCCCCCCCCCTCCATTTTTTTTGTTTGTGTTATTAAAAGAACATGAAAATATACTTTCATCCCGGAAAATCGTGCAATGAAAGTACTTTTTCTGTAAGATGTGTTAAAAAAAATTCATCTGTATTTCTAAGTTACTAGAAAGATATTGGATTCTGTTCACTTAACTGCACAGCTACAGATTTATCTGTAATTTATTTACCTGTCAAGTAATCACATATTTTACTTTTAAACAAGGATTACAGAAATATTTTTGAGAGAAAAGCATTTATTATTGTTTTTTTTTTCTGTGACACTAAAAACAACATGCAAAAATACTTTAAGAATATTTTGTTTTTCTTCTTGCTGTAAGTGCTTATATTTTTTGCTGTGAGATGTATTTAAAAAGAAAATCCCTGTATATATCTAGGTTGCTAGATGGATATCAGATTCTGTCATTTCAAACTACACAAGTACAGATTTATCTTATTTATTTACCTGTCGGGTAAATGTATGTTTTTTTTAACAAGAATTTTAAGAAATATGCGTTTCTAATAAAAGAAAGTTTCGCTTTGTGTGTCTGTCTATCGGCCTGTCTACGATTAACGAAAACTACAGCACGTAGAAGTCTGAAAATTTGTTTGAGGATAACCCAAGACGGGTCCTGATGCACCTGAGGCTCCGATTTTTAATTTTTAAAGCCCTGCGCTCCTGTGCCCCTTTAAGCTTTTATGCCCGGAATTGTTAATAACTTGCCCCTTTTTATGCGATTTTCTTCGTTTTGGGGCCCATTCTTCATTTAGTTATTCCCATATTTCTACATTCCAATTAAGACCCTAGACCCCCGGAACCTGGTACAGGGACCCTTGAAGTTCTTGTGCCCTAAATTGTTAATAAATCGCCTCCTTTAAATCCGATCTTTGTTTTGGGGCTCCTTTCCCGTTTAGTTATTCTCCCTTTCTACACTACAGTTAAGACCCTAGGACCCGATCCGGGGAACCTTGAACTTTTTGCCATGCATTTTTCACCCACTAATTTTGTCATCCTCTCAATGCATAACTTTAAACTTGAGTCTTGGTCTCCTCTATCATGGCCAATAACCTCATATTTTTATTGGGGATCCTTTGCCCTTTTTAAAGCATTTCCACGCATTTTTACCCGACTGAAAAGAAGGGATATGTGTTTCACGCGTATCTGTGTATGTGAATTTCTTTATACCCTCGAAACATCCCAACGGCTGGATCAATTTTAATGAATGAAGTCTCTATCAATTCGTCTTAACGGCCCGATGGTTATAGGCTAGGTTTTGTTTTTATAAATTCAAAATGGCGGCCGTAAAATACAAAATGGCGGTAGAGACGAAAAAAATTACACACCCTATTGAGTGGCATATCATTGGATAGGTCTTTTAAAATGAAGACGATGTTACATTGACTTTTTTACAGTCAGAAGCTCCGTTAAAATATTATACAACCTGGAACTTGTGTATTTAGGATCTCTAGGTTTATTGCAACTCTAACCATCATAGACATCGATAGACCTCATCAAAACAGTGTTTATAGATAGGAACTAACAATTAAACACAACTTAAAAGTCATCAATACAAGTAAATAAAAAAAAGTAGGTAAGTAATATAATAAAAATATTTTAAGTCAATTCCTACTTAGGTCAATAACAGAATTTTTTTTTCTCCCATTCTTCTATCCTCCTGAGTGGCGCTTAAAATGCCTTGATCAAGAAGAGGGCTCTCTCGATTATTGAAAATTAATTAATTTAATTAATGAATTAATATTTGAAAAAAACTGGATTAACATCAAGTGTCATCCACTACAAGTTTAAAAAAAATTATTTGAGCTTGATTGGATGAATAATAAGTATTTTATTAACGTATCATAATATTAAAATATTTATTTGCTTAAAAGACGTCATAAAAACACATTAAAAGTAAATTAAAAAATCTTTATTTACATGTTTCAACTCATTTTCTGAGTCGTCGTCAGAATGTATAATAGAAAATTACAAATGCATAATGAAAATGGAAAAAAATCATCGAAAATTTTGACTTACTACTCGCACTTATTTTATTAACGATTGAAAATTTGAACAAGATATATATAGCGAGAGTGTGAGCTAATAGTAGGAATTGAAAAAAAAAATAGTTTCACATTGATGAGAAATAATTAATTAATTCGCTTTTTACGCAGTCGGGTTTTTTGATTTTTTAAATTTAATTGTTTATTTAAAACTTTATTCTAGCGATTAATTCATACCCTATGCTTATTTTCGATTAATTGAAGATCTAAAGCGTTAAGTACTACGACCTTTTAACGTGTTTTCATCTTAGGACTTGCTCTCAACTATCAGTTGGCACTTTTTGGTCCCTCTAATACGTATTATTGTCGACATCGTGATAAGAAGACAAAGTTTAGTAACTCAAATGAAAGAGCGTTGGAATTCACCGGATTCCATTTGACACTAATATTATATACTATTTTGAAGTGACATTTTATAGTGCTAACTACAGTGTTTCTAGGAAAATTTTTATAGTGATCTGAAGTGATATTTTCTTGGGTTAGAACAAAAGATCAGCGTAGCCTATTTATTTAGAGCTAGTGCTTGAATTTAATGATTTTGTTGGGGAGAGCATTCTTCCTCTCAGTTTTAACTTTTCAAGTGTATTCTTTTTTATCACCTTTAGTTCAAGTCTTCTAGCCCCCGCTTGTCAATCAACCTTTTCTAGTACGGTTATAGTCTTAGTGCTATTATTGTTAAATCTTGTGTCATTGTTAATTTTCAAGCTGACGTGCTGAAGGGTTCATCACAAACTCCACATTACACAGACGTATTACACAGGTTTTAAAAATACAAAACAGACTATGTTTTGCAATTATTAAACCTTCCAGGGATGCAATATACCCGTAAAGCCAATCATTTTAAAGCATTATCAAACTAAATTAATTCAATGTTACCCAAGGATTATATTTATTGACCGATCGTTATTTTAATCATTTTATCTATCTACCTATCTAGATTGTTAGATTGCTATAAGATTTTCCCTACTTAACTGCACAAGTTTAGATTTATCTGAAATCTGTTTACTTGTTAAGTAAAGATACTTTTCATGTTTAAATAAGAATGACAAGAAATATGTTTTGGAAAACATGAATATTTATGTTCGATTTTTAAATTTTTTGTGACATAAAAAACAAACTACATTTTCAACTTAAAAAATGAAGTTAAAATAGGAAGAAAAATCATGCTGTAAAATGCATTAAAACTATTTATTTGTATTTTGCGAAAAGCTGAATTGTCGATATTTATGATGCAAATGGCATATTACAAAGACACAGTGTCTGAACGTATAATCCAGACTAAGCTACGTAAATGTTAAACCGTACATACCTATAATTCCACTATAAAGGTAATCCTTTTAAAGGATTATCAAATTAAATAAATTTAATGTTACACAAGAGCTCACGTCTATGTATTGATCGATATTTTGATCAATTTATCCATCTATCTATTTGGATTGTTAGATGGATATCGTATTCTGTACACTTAACTCACGAGTAGAGATTTATCTGTAATCTGTTTAGCTGTCAAGTAAAGATATATTTCACTTTTAAATAAGGATTACAAGGATTACAATTATATAAAATTATTCCTAAAATTTAAAGAACTATATATATTTTTTACATCTTTGACTTGAAATACATGAAATATTAAGAAGTCATATATTTAAATTAAAGATATGTATATATATAGATATAAATATTCTTTAGATGTAAAATGTTTGCACTATGTTTATTATAATTTAAACGATTTTTAAATAAATGTAACAGGGATTCCTTTTAAAAATTAATATAATGATCACATTTTATTATTTAACGTATTTATTCACACATAATTTGCGCACCCATGTATTTTACTCACCCCTACTTTTAAAGAAAATTATGGGGGAAAAAATCTATATAACTATCTATATAACTGCCACGGAAATCGTGAAAAATGAGAGATTTACGCCAAAACATAGACAACATCAATTTAGTTCAAGGTTTAATACTATACGAATTTTGTTCAAATTCCGTGCATTAGTTCCTGAAATATATAGCTATCGCGTGGAAAATGTAGGATGGCAACGACACCTATTGGGTGATTTACACCAAAACTTAATAAGCACCAATTTATGTCAAGGTCTATCTGAGTATGAAGTTTGATTAAATTCCTTATGTAAGTTCTTGGGATAGGGAGCCCACAAAATTTATATCAGATACAGATAGATGCAAAGACTGACGAACAGACATTTTCTAAAAAAAGTCAAATCGTATTCATGATCTTCTAAAATCAGCCAAAAACCGGTAATAGAAATTTTTCAGGAATCAGATACTTTCTTCTTATAAAGATAGAAGTTGCGATCTGCTTTACGGAACATTTTAACAAAAGAGCCGCTGCTGGAAGAGAATTGTGCATAAATGAATTCCTTGTACGATACTGCAGTTAAAAAGTTGAGCAAATAAACGCATGGACGTTTCCAGTAGTCCCAAATCTATTCACTGAAATGCAAGAAGATTTAAAATGGCAGTTGCTCTGTAACATGAGAAATGTTTAAACTATTTTGAGACAATATTTTAACGCAATTTTAAAAAATATTAATTGTTTATTAAAAGATCACAAGAAAGTCGTTTCTTTAATTACTCTTGAGTCTCTCCCCCCTTCAATAAAAGAAAAAAAATTACGCCCTACTTTTGGTACCAAAGAAATGGAAAAACATTTGCTCAAAATACTCAGGTAAATACGGTAACTTTACTTTTTAATGTATTTTTTTTAATTCGTCCTAATTGACAAGATTTTACTTAGTATTAAAATACGTTTTTGTTAAATATAATTGTTTTACACATTCCAACATATTTGAAAAGTATTTATGAATTCAGTTTGTCTGCCTGTCCGTGGTTTAACTCGTGTAAATATTCTCGGATTGCTATTTAAGGGATATATGTTATTAAAGTTTACTATCTAACGTTTGATACTGAATTAGAGTGTGTATAGCATGAATTTTTCGTTTACAATGACTCTCCTAAGCATCCCATTACATTAAGGTCTTAAGGTCAAGGGTGGGAAATTTACGCAACTGCAAAAATAATCGATTACTGTTACTTCAATGTATTTTCAATTTTTTTTTTTTTTTTTTTACTATAAAATTAAGAAATATATACAAGAGAGGAAAGTTTCATAGAGAATAGAACTTAGTACCATGTTTACATCGCGGTAATTTGGAAAGTTACAAAATATCGCTAACTAGTAAAAAAAAAGAAAGCTTTCGGCATATCTCTATAGTTTGCAGTTTTCGAAGACTATGTAAAACTTCACTCGCCCTGTCATAAAATTAAAATGATGTATTTCTCCACACCTGGTTCTTTGGGGAAAATCGTTTGCGGCGTATTTTAATGATGTTACACTATTTCAAACATAATAAAATTGATATACATCACTGGGGTGTGTATATCAATACAAAAAAGGATTAGTGTAGAGTAAGATGTGTACACTGTAAAAAAAATAAAAAAAAAACCACTAAAAAACGGAGATTCTACCTGCAATCAAAACACCAGTACTATTTCCGTATTTTAATGGAAATCCCCCCCCCCCCATAAATTCCAGAAAAACGGAAAATTTTCGTAAACATGCGGATTTCTGGAATTTCTGGAAGGGAAATTTCCATTAAAATACAGAAATAGTACTGCGTCTCGATTGCCAGTAGAATGTCCGTTTTTTAGTCCGTTTTTTTACAGTGTATAGCATCGCTCATTTACAGGGACACACAAGAATTCGGTTACAGTGCTGTCTATAAGCGATAATTGCTGGAAGTGAGTTTTAAATTGTGATGTCCATTTTTAAATTTAACTAATTTTTTGCATATTACTTTGTTGTCATTAATTCTGTATTTAATATCCCGAGCTGAACAAAGAATTCGAGTACATTTCGGCTTTTTGACTTAAATTGCTGATAGAGAATTTTCAACTGTGTTATTAGTTTTCTAACCGAAATAAGTTTTTACATTGTTATAACATGCCATGTTGTAATATACGAATCTTTGATCATACACAGGACTACACAAAACATTTAAACTATTTTTAGGACTATAGCTGGTAATTGACGGTATAGAGTTTTCAAATGTATTACGCTTTTTTTTCCAAATTGCTTATTTAAATATTTTCTTTCCTGTTAATTAACTGTGAAGTTTATTTACAGTATTCTGAATGGGTTTGAAAGAGTTTCATAATCTATACTTTGACGCATGATTTTTCTTTCTTGTTATAAAATATGTTATATACAAACAAATGACCATAAGTAAATAGCTACATTGAGAGAGGCGCCCTACTTTGAAATTGCTCCATCTCCCAAATGGCAGAGAGTGTTCAAATGCAGTATGAATAACTTTGACCCAAAATTTATTTTTGAGGGATCCATCCAATTAGAAACTTTAATGTTAGTTCAGCAAAATTCATTACGTGATTTTAATTCTTGTGGTATAATAGAACTCTTTGTTTCTCTAAGTTTACTAGGCCCCCATTGAAGATGTAAAAGTAATTTTTTAGTATGTGCAATTAATTTTGTGAAATGAATAAAAACAAGCAAACATACATATTTTTTAAAAAAAGTCTTCTGTCTTTTTTTTTTTTCAAAGGAAAAATTATTATTTTTTATTTAACTCATTTATGCCTGAATTTTTATTTTCTCAAATTTGTTGTTAAAATCTCTTTAAAATGTTGCAATAGAACCGGAAAAATACCAAAAAAAATTAGTCTAAAATATTTTTGTGTTTCTTTAATAATATGCAAACGGACTAAATGTGAAAAAATCCATGTACAGTACAGCCCCGATTATCCGCGGAATTGGGTGGCAAGGGCACCGCGGATAACAAAAATCGCGGATAATCCAAAAAAGACTTAAAATGGGGTGCAAACACGAAAAAAAAAAAAAAAAAAAAAAGAAAATTCAACATAAAAACTATGTTTTATTTTACAAAAAACATAATAAAACATTTAAAATACATACATATGCACAGTATATTAGAAACCTTTGCTTTACGTCTAAATCACTAAAATAAAGAGCAGTAAACAAGAAACAATGCCATACATACTGTAAAAAACAAGCCGAGTTGCACCTTTTTTAAATAATCAGTCACTTGTTTTTGCTTCTTGCCTTGGAAACATCTTTTCTTTATCCTAAATTGTAAACTATTGTTTTTCATTTAGTATGGTATAATTTTTATCTCGTTAATGAAGTTATTCTTGATATGCTCTCCTGGAATTTATCATAATAGTCTTATTTAATTGTGAAATGTTTTAATTGCTGTGTTTACGTTTGGTTAATAAAATCAAGAAGAGACATCAAGACTTTATATCTGATATTTCAAACATGGTAACCGAATGTACAATTATTCTTCTATTACTTTCGAATACATGATTTTTTTGTTTATATTTAGTAGGGCTTATTGTATTTTCCTTGCTGCTGGCTTAAAAAAAAAAAAAAAAAAAAAAAAAAAAAAAAAAAAATTGCTTCGCGGATAAACCGCACCGCGGATAATCGACGCTTTACTGTATTTGAAAATATGCATAATCATATGTTTTGTCTGAATTTATATAAATTGAGCTTTTTAATTGTACATTATATACTATCATTAGTATTTTTGGGTCATTTTCAATAAATGCATACAATTCAGAAAACATTTAAAAAAAAAAATTACTTTTAAATTTCACATTAAAAATAAAATAAGTGATAATGTATAAGTTAGATGTGTCTGTAAATATAATTAATTAAGCACTTTAGCTTTTGGTATAATTTTTATACACTATTTTACTATATTTTATACACTATATACCAGTAACATGGTAACAGACTTGACTGGTAACAGACTTGACATTAACAGCAAAATATCTTCCAAAACCTACATGCTAATTATTAACACTGAGAAACAAAACAAAATCTTTAATATATTAACTAGATAATAATATTCAAGCAAAAGAAAGTACTAAACTTATATTTTTAACATAAAAAATTAGGTAACAGACTTGACATTGAATAAAAATACTCAACTTTATAAAAAATTCTTTACTCCACTACACTGTTGTTTTTCAACTGCAAAAGAAAATGGCTACAAGTAAATATTTAACTAGTATAAGTATTTTTATTGCAAATGTGCTGCCGTCTATTGGTGAAATTGTCAACCTTTATTTCATGAAATTGTAGCTTGGTAACAGACTTGACAAAATATGAGGGGCAAAATGTTTTGTAGATTTTCTTAAAAAAAAAAATTGCTGGAATAATGTCAGAAATTTAAAATAATGATGATTTATCTCATTAAATGTCCCAATTACTTTCCTTTTAAAGTGAAAAATGAAGTGAAAAAATATTACAGAATTATAAAATACAGAAGAGGGACAGCTATTTTTTTCTTCTACTAGATGCAAAAATCTGCATCTTTACGATAAAAATATGAAAGTTATTATTTTTATGTTTTAGAAATATGTTGTGTAGTGTAATTAAATAAATATAATATTTATAGTCAGTTTTAAATAATATATTATGAGTACAATTTTTTTTTTTTTTTTTTTTTTTTTTTTTTTTTACTGAGGGACAGCATATGTATGCATATTTTGAAAATGACCCTTTTATGACCTATTAAAAAAATATGTTTATTTCTTTACATAGACTAATAACATTATAAGTATTAATAATAATAATTTAAGAATAATCTTATTTGAGGCTAAAAAACAATTTATTTCAAAATCATCTTGAAAAGGACTTTACATAAATAACTGCCCCTAAATGTCTAATAGAAATGTGTACCCATTTGCGCCTTGCGCCCTATATTTTGTACGTTACAAACTAGCATAAAAAATAGGCTTGAACATATAAATTTGCGATTTAAAAAATACGTATTTCAAAGAAGTCTACAAGCTAAGATTATGACTTATTTATTTGGACCCTTGATACAAAAAATACAAATAAACTTACTTTTTACATTTCGCTATCTCAAAAAATAAAAAATCTATAAACAACGAAAAAAAGCCTTCATTTAAGCAAATAAATATCAATCTGATACTGTCATCTTACGGTAATAGATAAAGACATTTATAGACAATTACTTCGTACAATTTTCTTGTTGTAAAAAAGAAGAAAATTTAAAAAAATTATTAAAATTCGAAACGTCCCAAAAATAGGACGTTAGGCATAAATGAGTTAATGTTCATGAGCTCGCTCTGTCTTAATAGATCTTAAAAGAAATTTTGCATGAATAAACCTGAATTATTGTTTTAAAAGAATGATAAAAGTATTTGAAACAAAATTAAAAATTTATAGTGCTAACAAAGGACGAACCTTGATTTAATTTTTACTAATTTCTGGAAATAATGTATTTTTTTTTATACTAAAGAAAATAAAATGTTTAAAAAAATCATCTTTTAACACCTATTTTACCATCGTACTGTATATGGGACAGCTCAGATTTATCAAATTTTTCACAAGTTATATCGCTTTTTGCATTTCTGCTCCACGATTGAAATATATTCTAAGTTTGATAAGTGTTTCTTATAATCATTTTAGGTTAAATTTAAACCAATTTTTCATGTTTCAGATTAGTCAATTTGACTAATTTTAACTCTTTGGACGGATCTGATTTTTGTTTAAATAAAATAAATCTGGAATGACTACACTCATACATAAAAAAAAAAAAAAAAAAAAAAAAAAATGTTTAGAAGATAAAATTTATTGTATCGTATATTTTATACATTTATTTTTTATAGATTTATTTTCTAATTTTTTATATATGGGCGATTCTCAAAAGGTGGGCACTGGACACAAGTCATAACTTTAAGCCTTTCAAACATAACTTTAATTATCATTGACTTTATTATTTTTTTTAGATTGAGTTTTTAATTCTAGTCAGAGACAGAAAATGACAATGTAAAAGCTTTGTATAAATATCTTAAAATTTTATTATTATATGCTAAATAGGCAAATTTCGGACATTCATAACGTTAACTGCTCCAATGTACCACCAAGAAAAAGAGTTTTAACTTTTTTCCAGGTGGTTCTAATGGTAAACAACGAATGCATAAAGAAAACGGATGATTTTTTGATAATTTCGTTAAGAGATGGCAGGCTGATTTATTGCTTTTTTTAAGATAGAAAGACTTTTCTATAAAGAATTTTTCTGTATTTTGTTATGTCCGAAAGTAACGTACGTAACAAAGCATTTGATTTTATTATTAATATTACTGGATAACAAAGTTAATTATACATATATATATGTATACAGACACATTTACTACATTCTTAGTCTTAAGAATTTTTTAAATACTAAGATCAACGCTCAAAATCTGTAACGTACGTGCGAAAAAATGTCCAAAATTTGTAACGTATACAACTGCTAATTACATACTTTAATAATTAATTTTCCAGAATAGTTGTGTCTTTTAATGTTTGTGTATAATTTTGTAGACACACTATTAAAAATATTTATATATTATATTTATAGACAAAATTAAAGAAAAATTGGCCTTAAATTTGAAAATTTTAAAAATTACATATAGTTAACGTTTAACGATCCCACCTTTTGAGAATCTCCCAAATTTATTTTATAATATTTGTACTATAATATTTGTCCTTAAAGGAATGTCCCAGTTATAAATTTTAATAATATCAATTATAAGCATTGTAGCGTGTTGGTTCAAGGAAGGACACAAATAAAGAATAACTCAATCAGTTTTAGATAAGAGATGCGCGAGTACTGCTTTGTTATTTTCTCGTTTACAGCGCTACACACGCAAAATGGCGATTCCTGAGCGTTACGCGTTATTGCTGGGCTGAAGGTTTAAAAACGTACTCTACAGGGAAAAACTTCCTTTGGAGCTTTATGAAAGATCGCGTATATGTTCCTCCACTACCTAATGATTTGCCAGAATTGAGACACAGAATTGAAGAGACTATTGCTTCCGCGCATGTTAACTGAATTCTTTTGGGAAGAATTGGACTTTAGGTTGTATGTGTGCCGTATAACTAAAGGTGCACACATTGAGCATTTGTAAGAAAAACTGGGTTAGTTTACCTTCAATTTGATGTGTGATTTTTTGTAAATAGTCTAAATTAAACTGTTATAATATACCATTGAAAATGGGACATTCTTTTATGGACGCCATGTATATTTATAAAATTTTATTTTTGTGATAATATTAAATAAATTACAGGAGAGACTAGCCATATTTGGACCGCCGCTTTAAAGGGACCGCTGCAATTCTGCCGTTAATTACAGAAAGTGACGCCATCTACCGCTGAAATCCTACTCATCAGAATGATGTCATTTATAATTAGAAGAAGCACCCACCTTCCACATGCTGTTTTCAGACAATTTTAGAAAATCTAAAATTTGCTGTTTTGATCTATTTTTTTTCCTACTAAATGTAAGAGAATACTTTAAAATTTTATGTTTTCATATACATATCTAAATTCATATGTTTCTTGCGCATATTTTTCACGAGGATTTGTTTGCTATCGTTTTTGTTCTTAGTCTTAAGATTATCTGTTTTAAAAAATGACGCAGTTGCCTTAATTGAACTAATTTGAGTTGCTTAAATTGGACCAGATATACGATCATAAATTTGAAAAGGAAGTAATGAGTTTTGCGGGCCGTTAACTTTGGACCATTATTTTTATATTTTTCAATATTCCGGAGTCAGAGTCAGTAATCACGAAGTCCGCTAAATCTAAGAGTGTAAAATAAATAAATAAATAAATAAAAAAAATAGGAAAATGACATAGACAAACAGTCTGGAAGAAAAACATTAGTGACAGCAAAAGTTGTAAAAGATATAGGAAAGGAAAATGAAAGTGTAAGTTGTGAAGAGATTGACTCGTAAGAAGGTTGAGCTACAAGCCCTCTAAAAAGCCAAATAATCATTAGAAATGTTATTTCCCTTGCCAAAAGCGGTTAAGTCAAAGCACAGAGGGAGCCCAAAACAACATCTTCGAAATATAAAGTAAACTTTGAAATTAAAGACGAAAAGGAAGTTCTCAAAGCACAAAAGCAGTTGGAACATACAGTATAAAAAATAGGCGTAATTCAATTGGAAAGAAAAGATGGAAGAGAAGAACTACAGACAGAAGTTAAAGAAAACTTCTGCTTAAAAAAATTGCCTAATGATTCAAAATCTGAAATAAGAAATCAAGACAGTGATAATTGGTTTTGCCTAATTTGCAAGAAAAAATGAAATAACAAAATTGATTCCATAATTCCCGATTACCAAATATGGTTCCATGTTGTATGCACTGCAATAAACAATGCACAAAAATGCAACAAAATAAATTTAAGTGTAAGCCTTGCAGCATTTCTTGCATGATTTTCAATTATTCCATAATTTCTATTCTTAATTACATATAACTTTGATTTACATTTTGAATACATTTTGATTTAAAACAATTACTCTTGCTTTCAGACATTTGATTTGGTTATATCTTATCGTTTGCGATTGTTTCATTAATCGCGAATTTTGCTTTTAATAAAATTAGTTATATTCCCTACACATTAAAGCAGCCTAATATTGTTCGGTACAATTTAGAAGACTGGGAGTGCTACTTAGACGACCAGTCGATGAATTTGGACTACTTTTGACAAATTTTTCAATATAACTTGAGATTCTCAAAAAGAAATTATTCTACAGATTTATATAGTTAGTGGATGAATAGATTGACGACGTGTAGAGGTATTTTGCAGTTATTCCATAAATTAAGTGAGTTACACCTGAAAATAAGTGAAGTGGCCCAAACTCGACTACTATCCCCTAACTCTATAGCATCAATAGCTAAATTATGTTTCATTAGTTTATATTTATGTTAAATATTACTTATACCCATTATATATTGTATTTTAAATAGTTTTAATTCAGTATTTTTAGTTCATCACACATCTGAAATATACCTTAACATGTACATAAATGACGTATGAGCCGCTTTTAAAGCTTTTATCGAGCCTAGACTTTTCTAAAAATTTTCTTTTGACGCAAAATTTATTCTTGAGGGATCCATCTAATTAGAAACTTTAATGTTAATTCAGGAAAATTCATTACGTGATTTTAATTCTTGTGATAGAATAGAACTCTTTGTCTCTCTGCGTCTACTAGGCCCCAGTGAGGATGTAAAAGTCATTTTTTAGTTAGTGCAATTAATTCTGAGGAGTGAATGAAAACAAGCAAACATCCTTTTTTTTAAAGTCTTCTGTCCTTTTTTTTTTCTTAGTTATCGTTTTTGTTTTATTTTTTCAAAGTAAGAATTATTATTATATATTTTTTTTATTTTATTTAATGTTCACGGTCTTGCTTTCTCTTAATAGATCTGAAAAGACTTTTCATAAATAAACCTGAATAATTGTTTTTAAAAGGATGATGCAAGTATTTCAAACATAATTCAAAATTTATAGAATTAACAAAGGAAGAACCTCCATTTAATTTTTACTAATTTCTGAAAAATATGTAATTTTTTTTTATAAACTAAAAAAAAAAAAAAAAATAATAATAAAATAATAATAATAATAATAAATCAGCTTTTAACACGTATTTTACCATAGTATGTATACAGGGAAGCTCAGATTTATCGGCTTTTTCACAATCAATATCGCATTTTGTATTAGTGCTTCACTACTAAAATAGATTCTAAGTATGATAAGTCTTACTTATAATCATTTTAAGTTCAATTTAAACCATTTGTTATGTTTTAGATTTATCAGTTTGACTAATTTTTAACACTTTCCAACAAAGTTGAGAAGTGTTTATGAATTTGGTTTGTCTGTCTGTCTGTCCGTGCGTGCTCTAACTCGCATAAATATAGTCCGATTGCCATGAAATTTATAGATTTTATTGGATATCACTATGGCATGTTTGGTATTGCAGACGAAGTGTATAGCATTTAGGGTTCATTTACAGTCAATGGGGAAAAATCGTTTGAGGAGTATTTTAATAATATTACAGTATTTTAAACATGCTAAAATTTATATATATATATATATACTGAGTTGAACTACACGGAGTTTATTGTGGAATATGGTGTGCATAGAATACATCATTCATTTACAGGGACACACAAAAGAATTTGGCTACAGAAGAACCTGAACTATTCAAACCTATGAACAATAATTGCCTGAAGTGCGTTTTCAGTTGTGGAACGCTTTTTTAAATTGAACTATTTTTAAAAATATTACTTGGTGTAGATACATTCTATAGATCATACACACGGCTGCACAAAATTTCTCTCATACATTTCCATTTATTCACGGAAATTGCTGAATGGAAATTTTCAACTGCGCTATTCGTTTCAATGAACTAACTTTTAGCATACTATGTCGTATACATACAAATCCATAGATCATGCACAAGTCTGCACAAAAAAAAAAAAAAAAAAAAAAAAAAAAAAAAAAAAAAAATCTGGATATTTTTTCGACTATTGATTGTAATTTCAAAAATTGGGTTTCAAATGCGTTATGAGTTTTTCATATTGTTTATTTATACATCATATTTCACAATAATAAACTGTGAAGTTTCGTTACTGTATTCTGAATGTGTTGGAAAGTGTTAGATAATGTATGCTGGACGCATGATTTTTCGTTCTTGTTACTCTTTTGAAGGATATGACTTTTCTTTAAACAAAATAAATCTGGAATGACTTCACTCATGCTTAAAAAAAAAAAAAAAGAAAGAAAAAAAATCGTTTAGAAGATGAATTTTATCATACTATATATATATTTATTTATTTTATAAATTTTTTTATAGATTTTTGTTTATAATTTTTTATATATTTATTTTATAAATGTTTATATATTTATAATTATTTTTTTTTGTGATATCATTAAATAAATTATATTTTTATGTTGTCAATAACTAAATTATATTTCATTAGTTTATATTTATGTTAAATAATTTTTTACACACATTATATATTGTATTGTAAATAGTTTTAATTTAGTATTTTTAGTTAATCGCAGTTATAAAATATACCTTAAAATATACATAAATGTCGCAGGGGGCACTTTGAAAGCCTTTATCGACCCTAGTCTTTTTTACAATATTTTCCTGCATAGGAAAACAATGTCCTACAAAAGTAAATGTACAACCTGTTTTTAATGTCTAATTTAAAAATGAATGAACAAAGAAACAGGAAATTTTGAAGAAATGTGCACAAAACAGTTCTTTATTAATTTCGACAACCGAGACATTACTAGACTCTCCAGGGTATTTGTCAACGAAATTACGAACAACAATCAAAATAAACGATTATGCACAATATTTACGCACAAAATCAGGAAAGTTCAGTTATTCCACATTGTCTCTTACTCCTACATAAGTGACGGTTTTCTTAAAATAAAAGTGATGACCAAGGTTATTTTGCATAAGTTTTCTGAAAGTTTGATGCTACCATTTTATTTTATGCCTAAGTGGATCAAGATCACCAGATCACTAGGATCTGGTGTAGACCTTATTTGCTGCAACCGGTAAGTTCCCCGACATGCGGGGATTCACTAAACATAGTTCCAGTCCTCGGACAAAAGGCACATGCCAACGAGGGGAAAAAAATGCATTAAGGCCGCGTACAGACGCGTATTTTGCCTACTTCTCTAGTTTTCTTGGAAAATCTTTTATTCTGAACCCATCTGCGGTTTATCCACAAAAGAATGAGGGGAATCAACAATGGGTCAGGAGATAAGGAACTCGACTCTACTTGAAGGAAAGGTTTCCTCTTTTGCCGGACATCAGTCCCTTTCCTGCTAAACTCGTTAAAAATCAAAGACACCACGTGGCCACTAAAAAGAAGCTGACACTGATAACAGTTAGAAGGATGGTGCGTGCGCAGCCTAACACATAGATATACATAAAAATTAGCCGCTGGAGCACAAAGCTCCTACGCGACAAGCAGTGGTGGGTTGATGCTGGAGATAAAAGTCCATTAATCAAAAAGGAAATTTGAGGATTGTATCATGATTCCGGACCACATATTCCAGATGGTATGTGCGCCGGAGACCTGTTCCTGCACGACAAGGGGCGCTAGGACTGATGGAGCTCGACAAAGGCTCTAACGCGACAAAGGGCGAGTCTCAGGAATGCAGATGCAGAACAGCTAGGAAGTAAGATTGATCAGGTCCATAAGGAAGTGAAATATTTCTGCCAAATGGCGGAGTAGTCTTGGGCGAGATAAGATGTTGTTGAGCCAAGTATCTGGGCGGGGGTTAGGGTACCTAATGTGCCAGGCCTCTGTGAGTGTGCAGAAGAAATAGTAATGATCTGGGGACCCAAAAGCCCCACACTCACAGAGGTCCGTGCCAGAGCGTTTGAAATAATTTAGGTATGTCCTAAATGGACCATGACCGGAGAGGAAAGCTGATGTGGGAGGGGAGAGAGCTAAGAGATTATAGGAGACTTTTGGGATTAGGAAATAGGTGTGCCTGCCTTTACGTGAGGTATCCCCGTAGAGTTGCCAGTCTGAAAGTATGTTCCTTTTAAGGAAACAGCGAACATGAGATGGGGGAACAGGAAGGGCAAGATCTATGTTTGGACGTGAGGTGGCCTCCTTGGCCAGCGTGTCAGCCAGCTCATTGCCAGCTATGCCGATATGAGCGGTGAGATGGCCGAGAGAGACCCTATGACGAGAGTTTTTAAAATTAATTTGATTTTGTGTACTAGGGGGTGTTTAGTCCTATGGGTGAAGATTTCTTGCAGGCTGGAAAGGCTGTCAGTATAAAGGTGAAAGTATATAAGTTGAGGATGGAGAGCAATCCATTCCAAGGCCCGGAGGATTGCAAACAGTTCCGCTTGGAACACTGAATTGTCATCTCCAATCCTGCATGCCCACCGATGAGCCATAAGGCCGTCTATGAAGACGCAGAAGGATGACGCCACTCCCGTCTCCGTGCGTGACCCATCGGTGAAAATGGCTGGGTTCATTAAACACTGTGAATTTTATTGCTATTGCCTTTATTTTAATGGTGAGCTTCGAAAAGCATCTTGTACCTGAGGGCAGTGCATTTAAATTCATTGCGTTCAAAAATTAGTAAATCTGTTAAAAATTCGCTCTTTCTAACCTTGTAGATTGAGTTTAAAATAGGATTTTAGAAAGAAAATAAATCCTCTTGCATTTGTTTGTATTCCTATCTCATCTAATTAACCATTTAGGAAAATCTTGTTTTCTTATTTTACAAATTATCAATTTTTTTTCACTTTTCATAAAAAAATAAAAAAATAAATAAATAAATAAATCTCGCTCACGACCGAATTTTCACCTACTGAAATTTACTATTTTCTACAAATAACGGAAAAAAAAACATTCTTTTCAAGAAATAGTAAAATAACCACAACCAATAAAAATTTAAAGAAAGTTATTAATAAAATTGCGAACTTCCAAATTACAAAAGATATTTATGTTTCATGATTTAAAAAAATATGACAACTTCCCGTAACTTTTTATTCTTGAGAAAGCTACATCTACAATATTAATCATTTCGAAATAGCCTTTTGAAATTAACATCTGATACATACTACATGCGTATGTCACATAATTTGACAAAAGCCTAATATACCAACGATGTATTTTTCGTTCAAGGAGGGAACCCCTCCTTTCCCCTCCTTACGTTGATAGGTAAGAGGCACATATCATGGCTACCCCCATCGTTTCTCTCATATGTTCTTTCAGAATATTTTCTATTGGTTTCGTGGCGACTGACAGGTAATATGTTTAGAGAATAACGATGAGATTTTTTTTCAGGGGGAAATGACATATATGCTTGATAAGTTGTTTTACCATGAAATATATTTTTAAAATTCGCTTGTGTTTTCTATGTAAAAAAAAAGACGGACGGAAAAGCTTATGTTTTTGATGCAAGTCACATACATCACATGACAGACACCGATGTTCATATGCTTCAAGTTGTATGTATGAAAGTAAAGTTACCTACACTGTAAAAAAAGAAAAATGTTTCCGAAAATATTACAAAATTTAATACTTTTAACAATAATATAATATAACCTCTTTTGAATTACCCACGAATCTGAAAAGCGTTCCTTTATTATCTGAAACTCCAGAAACGAGCAGATTTTTTAGACATTAAACAGCATCTCTGAACAAAAGTTCCTTTTGCTGTTCGCAACTTTCCTAAACGTTTCCGAATAGTTTTTACGGTGGTGCTCTGTTTTCAGTTCTTCGAATGCTATTTATTCTCAAGAAAACATTTTCAGATGTGTAACAGAATTTTTACATGCGTGGGTAACAAAAAAAAAAAAATATTGATGATAATGTTAAGGATGTTAGTTTAGCGTGTTTGGTTATTTAATATTTTTGTTGAACGTGAAAATATTTACTTGAGAATTGATAGTATCTGGAAAAACGATATTTCTTGTTGAAAAAAACTGATTAAAAGAGTACAAAAATGACTTGGAAACGTTTCGGAAAATTACGGTTTTTGATGCAAGTCACATGCATCACATGATAGACACTGGTGTTTATATGCTTGCAGTTGGATGGATGAAAGTAAACTACCTATACTTTAAAAAAAGATAAATATTTCCCAAAATAATACGAAATATAATACGCTTTTCAAAAATATAACATCTTTTAAATTACTCTCGAATCCGAAAAGCGTTCCTTTATTATCCGAAACTTCAAAACGAATAGATTTTTTACATATAAAGCAGTATCTCTGAACAAAAGTTTCTTTTGCTGTTCGCAACTTTCCTAAACATTTCTGAGTAGTTTTTACGGTGTTGTTCTGTTTTCGGTTTTTCGAATGCTATTTATTCTTAAGAAAACATTTTTAGATGTGTAACAGAATTTTTACATGCGTGAGTAATAAAAAAATATTAATGATAATGTTAATGATGTTAGTTTAGCGTGTTTGGCTATTTAATATTTTTGTTGAACGTGAAAATATTTACTTGAGGATTGATAGTATCTGGAAAAACGATATTTCTTGTTGAAAAAAACTGATTAAAAGAGTACAAAAATGACTTGGAAACGTTTCGGAAAATTACGGTTTTTGATGCAAGTCACACGCATCACATGACTGACACTGGTGTTTATATGCTTGCAGTTGGATGGATGAAAGTAAACTACCTATACTTTAAAAAAAGATAAATATTTCCCAAAATAATACGAAATTTAATACGCTTTTCAAAAATATAATATAACATCTTTTAAATTAACCTCGAATCCGAAAAGCGTTCCTTTATTATCCGAAACTTCAAAACGAATAGATTTTTTACATATAAAGCAGTATCTCTGAACAAAAGTTTCTTTTGCTGTTCGCAACTTTACTAAACGTTTCTGAGTAGTTTTTACGGTGTTGTTCTGTTTTCGTTTTTCGAATGCTATTTATTCTCAAGAAAACATTTTCAGATGTGTAACAGAATTTTTACATGCGTGAGTAATAAAAAAATATTAATGATAATGTTAATGATGTTAGTTTAGCGTGTTTGGCTATTTAATATTTTTGTTTAACGTGAAAATATTTACTTGAGAATTGATAGTATCTGGAAAAACGATATTTCTTGTTGAAAAAAAACTGATTAAAAGAGTACAAAAATGACTTGGAAACGTTTCGGAAAATTACGGTTTTTGATGCAAGTCACATGCATCACAGGATAGACACTGGTGTTTATATGCTTGCAGCTGGATGGATGAAAGTAAACTACCTATACTTTAAAAAAAGATAAATATTTCCCAAAATAATACGAAATTTAATACGCTTTTCAAAAATATAATATAACATCTTTTAAATTACCCTCGAATCCGAAAAGCGTTCCTTTAATATACGAAACTTCAAAACGAATAGATTTTTTACATATAAAGCAGTATCTCTGAACAAAAGTTTCTTTTGCTGTTCGCAACTTTCCTAAACGTTCCTGAGTAGTTTTTACGGTGCTGTTCTGTTTTCGGTTTCTCGAATGCTATTTATTCTCAAGAAAACATTTTCAGATGTGTAACAGAATTTTTACATGCGTGGGTAACAAAAAAATATTGATGATAATGTTAATGATGTTAGTTTAGCGTGTTTGGCTATTTAACATTTTTGTTGAACGTGAAAATATTTACTTGAGAATTGATAGTATTTGGAAAAACGATATTTCGTGTTGAAAAAAACTGATTAAAAGAGTGTAAAAATGACTTGGAAACGCTTCGGAAAATTACGGTTTTTGATGCAAGTCACATGCATCACATGACAGACACTGGTGTTTATATGCTTGCAGTTGGATGGATGAAAGTAAACTACCTATACTTTAAAAAAAGATAAATATTTCACAAAATAATACGAAATTTAATACGCGTTTCAAAAATATAATGTAACATCTTTTAAATTACCCTCGAATCCGAAAAGCGTTCCTTTATTATCCGAAACTTCAAAACGAATGGATTTTTTTACATATAAAGCAGTATCTCGGAACAAAAGTTTCTTTTGCTGTTCGTAACTTTCGGAAACGCGTTACCGAGTAGTTTTTATAGTGTATTATTCTGTTTTCTCAACATTTTCGGTTTTTCTAATGCTATCAATTCTCAAGAAAATATTTACAGATGTGCAACAGAATTTTTACATGCATGAGTAACAAAAAAAAATTATGGTAATGTTAATGTTATTGATGTTTTTTATAATTGTAGCGTATCAAGAAAATAAAAGATTACTAAATTCTATCTTTACTTAAAAAAACAAAAAAAAAAAAAAACAAATTTGGTTAAATAAGTGAGTGTAAAAATAATACATTCAATATACATGGTGTGTTCACAAAGTTTCAAGACTGATCCTAGAATACAAAAGTTATTAAACATTTTTGTACAGCGAACTAAAATTTTTCGAAATATGACCCTTGGGCATAAACACACCGCTGCCAGCGCTTTTTCTATTATTCATAGGCTCCCTGGGGTTCTTCGCGCGCAAGGCTGTTAAGGCACCTCGTCGAAGCTGCTTAGGTTGCTGAAATCGTGTCTAATCGCTTTCCTTTCAGGCCTTTCTTGATCCGGGGGAACAAAAAAAGTCGCTGGGAGCAAAATCGGGGCTGTAGGGGGCATCCGGCAATATTGCCCCATTAAACTTAGGCAAAACTTCGGCAGCGGCAAGCGGCTTCTGAGAGGGCGCATTGTCGTGGTGAACAATCCAATCGTCTCTGGTGTCTGGGCGGGCGCGCCGGACTCTATCCTTCAAATAGTGGTGCATTCCAGCGTAAAACTTACCTGACCCGACGCGTCCTCCCAGACACTAGAGAATATTGGATTGTTCACCACGACAATGCGCCCTCTGACACGTCGCTCGCAGCTGCCGAAGTTTTGCCTAAGTTTAACGTGGCAATACTGCCACAAGCCTCCATACGGCCCCGACTGCGCTCCCGTCGACTTTTTTTATTCATCCGGATCAAGAAAGACCTGAAAGGGAAGCGATTCGACACGATTCCAGTGATCTACGATTCCAGCTTCGACGAGATCACTTAACAGCGCTGAGCGAGAAGACCCTCAGGGAGCCTATGAATAATAGAAAAAGTGCTGGCAGCAGTGTGTTGAGGCCCAAGGGTCATATTTCGAAGAATTTTAGTTCGCAGTACAAAAATGCTTAATAACTTTTGTATTCTAGGACCAGTCTTGAAACTTTGTGAACACACCATGTGCATTCAGTTACACATATACAATAACACATATACATTCAATTAATATTAAAAGCACACTAGATACTAATCAGCGTATATATATATATATATATAAACAATATTAAAACTTAAAACAAATATTTAAAATACACCCAGCGTTTCGAACTTTGTTTTTAAAGTCATCTTCAGGGGTTTGACTTTCGAATGGAGGTCACTGTGTGAGACATCAACAAGTCAGTTCCAAACGAAGGTCAAACCCCTGAAGATAACTAAGAAAAGTTGGGAGTATTTTAAATATGTGTTTTAAGTTTTAATATTGTTTTTATATATATTTACGCTGATTGTTATCTAGTGTGTTTTCAATATCAAATCTGACAGCGTAAATCCAAGTTTTATTGTACATTCAATTATAGCTAAAAATATTTCGCTTTTCAACGCACTTTTAATGTAAATTCAATTCATTAAAAGATAACAACTAACAATTTTATTTTACTACCGTTTCAGAAGGAAGGAAACAATTGGCTTAAATTACTTTTACCCTAGATTTTAAATTTATTCCTTTTTTAACATCGACTAACGAGATTATTTGAAACAAAATCAGTATGCTCCAACTTTCTAAAAAGAAAAACAGAAAACCCAGAATCGATTCAGTGCTGGTCGATCATTTCTTGAAATTTCCTGTCATTATTCTAAACCTTCGTTAACGGGAATCCGTTCCAAACTCGATACATAAATCTTAAAGTTTTATACGCAAAATTCTTACGTCGAAATCCCTCTTGAGAGGGGGATGCAATAGAAACTGCACGCAAAGAAACTTTCGCCATCTTTTGTCTCTGGGGGGAAACACAATGTATCGGAAATATACAGTTTTGTATTAAGAAGAGGCTAATATAAATGTCAGTGAAAGCAAACAAAAAGGAATACAATACAATTGTTTGTAAAACTTTGTGTTATTGCTCCCACACTCTTTTTTAAACTTTATTTTCTCATAGTCAAATACAGTAAGACACGGAATATATTTAAACTAGCATCTAAAAACCCATTCTTTGCTAAAATAGAATAAAATAAATATCTCTTTTATCAAACCATGAAAACTTTAAAAAAAAATTATTATTAAATTTTATTTGCAAATAATAATTTTTATCTTAGTAGGTAAATAAAAAACATCCATTTTTTTTTTTTTTTTTTTTTTTTTTTAAGGCTGTTTTCAAATTGAAACTTTTTTTTTAACACACTAACATCTGCAAATTTATTAAAATTGATTTTCTTTTCTTTTTTTTTTCTTTCTTTCTTTGTATTTTTTTATAAGGGAACAAACAACATCTTTCATTTCCTTTAATAATAAAGTATGTATGCTGCCAGAAATGTAGGGGAGATATCCAGTTTTGTAGGTCCATACAAATGTCAGATAAAGCAAATGAAAAGAATTCGATATAATGTTTTCTAAAACTTGGTGTTATTGCTCGCAGACACTTTTTTAACTTTCTTTTCGCATACGCAAATACAGTCAGACATACAATGCATTTAAATCAGCATTTCTAAAAACCAGTTCTTTGCTAAAAAAGAATAAATGCTCTCCCCCCCTCCCCACACTTTTTATCAAAGTAGATTGCCATAAGAACTTATTATTAATTTATTATTAAATTTTATTTGTAAATATTTTTTGTATTAGTAGGAAGTTAGACAGCATTCAATTTTTTTTAACCTGTTTTGAAATTTAAACTCGTTATTTTCTAACACACTTGCATCGGTAAATTCATTAAAAATGCATTTTATTTTCTTTTTTTTTTTTGGATTTGAAGGGATCAAGCAATATTTTTCATTACCTTTAAAAGTAAAGTATGTTTTAGAAAATTGTGCCAAAAATGTATTGGAAATATACATTTTTACAGGCTAATGCAAATGTCAGTGAAAGCAAATAAAAAGAAATGCAATATGCAGTGCGCTAAGAAATTATAAGACCCCTAACGAATTGGTGCACAGAAGAAGAAGACACAATATGCAAATTTTTAGCGTGTGTATTTAAAATTGATCGTAGAACGTTTTCTGTTATAATTGCTACATTAAGTTACATTCAATTAAAATCTTCTAATTAAAAAAAAATGTAAATAAGGCGACTGTTAAGAAATTATAAGACCACCTGAGGAAATTAGAATATTAAGTATATGTCACATCAGAATCATTATAAAACCTACATGTTTGTATATCGTGAAAATATTCCAAAGAATCAAAGGTGCAGGTTCAGATAGTGTTATTTGAGATATGGGGGATTCTCACAATCTTTTGACTTTCGGGAATAAAAATCTGGTGAAATTAAACTTGCTAAAATAACATTTTAATCTGATAGACGAATGCCTTAATGATTCAAAATAAAGAAAAAATGGTCAGCAGCGAAAATTTTTTTATTTAACTGAAGTTTATGTTAAACTCGCGAGTTTAATTTTCCTTACCGTCTTACCACTAAAAATTTTTATTTTCTTCTAAATTTTTACTTATAATGAATTTGCATAATACCCACAGGACGTTCAAATAAAAAATAATAACAATGTAGTATTTTTAGTACAAAATTTTGGTATAAAATTGTCTTAAAGGGCTGTTAAAGATGGGACGGTAAGGTAAAAAATGGGGACGGTATAGGAAAAAAGGGACGAAATGGGAAACAAAGGGACGGTAAGGAAAATTACCACCTATTTCAGGCAAATCATGTTAAGACTAAGCGGTAGCCACAATGTTCATTGATTTTTAGAAACAGTTATTTACATTGGATTATATTATTATTATTTTTTTTATTTACCACGAAAAGTGCAGGAATAAACCTTGGGGACGGTAAGACTACCGATAAAGTCACGATCTTGAAATTGATATTTGAGTGCTGATTTAAATTCTGCAGTAAATTTCCTTTCAAAGAATTTCGGACATTATTTCTCTAGCATCACTTCTGCGGGAGAAAAAACTTGAAAAAAATTCTGTGGCTGCATCTGAAGTGATTTTCTGTATAAGTTTAGCAAAAGGGACGGTAAGGATAAAAAACCCAGGGACAGAGTTCAAAAAATAATATCAACCGTAAAAATGTGTCCAAGTTAAATTTTTTCTACATATTTATATAAAACAGTTGTCCCAGTTTCAGAAAAAAATTACGTTGAATTACTTTTATTGAAACAATTTTATACAGTCAGCTCCAAACTTAAAAATCAGCATTAGGGACACGGGACGGTATAGGAGTTTTTCTGGTATTTAGACAACCAACATCGTCCAAAACTTATTCATCTCGTTAATATTGTTATGCAATCATGCAATGGGGTGTTCCCCAGTATATGAAATAAAAAAAAACACAAGAAAATGTACTAAAAAAATTATTATTCAGGGACATAAAAGTCAAAAGATTGTGAGAATGCCCCATATACATATTTGAAGATACCGTGGGCTAAAGAGTTGTCTGCGACCGAAGTAAGAAACATTTGGTTTTATAAGGGTGCTGGTAAATTTGAATGAGAAATAGCTCAGTTAATGAAGCGTTCGAAAGCTGCCATTCACAATGAAATAATTAGAAAAAATGATTCAAATAAAATTAAACGATCTGGAAGAAAAGGGATTTTGACAAAACATGGGATGATCGACAAATTTTAAGATTACCAACTCAAAAAGGTTTTTCAATTCGGGAAATTTTGAACCACTTCAGCAAAAGAACCTCACACGTAACAGTTTGGAAGACTCTGAATTCAATTAGTAATGCAAAATGTATGAAACTGTTGTAAAAACCGAGGTTAACGAAACATCATAAAGAAGAAAGACTGAAATGGGCTAAAAATATCATGTCATGGGATAAGAAATGGAAACAAGTGATATTTTCATATGCAAAAAAAAAAAAAAAAAAAAAAAAAAAAAAAATCTCGACTGTCCGGATGATTATAAACACTATTGGCATGATTTGAAGAAGGAACCGAAACAATTCTTCAGCGACAAATGGGAAGAGAATCAGTAATTTTTTGGGGAGCTTTTAGTCATGATGGATTATGCGATTTAACCCGAATTTCCGGATGTCTGAACTCTGCGCAATATCAGGCTATGTTATATGATCATTTGATACCGTTTGAAATTTTTTTTAGGTGGTGCTAACTGGATGTTTCAGCTGGACAATGCTTCTTGCCATGTGTCTAAATCCCCCCAGCAATGGTTTAAAAAAGAAAAAAGTCATGTTTTGTCATGGCCAAGTCGAAGCGCAGACTTGAACCCTATGGAAAATCTTTGGGGCGTATTAAGTCGCAAAGTTTGTACTAATAATAAACAGTTTTTATCTGCCAGTGAACTAGAAGTAGCAATTGTAAATGAATGGCACCTCTTTTTATTTTTTGTAGATTGCCATAAGAACTTATAACTATTTTTCTTTATACATTTTATTAGTAAATAATTTTATTAACTAGTAGTAAGAAAAATTTCCAAAATTTTTTAAGATAGTTTTCCAAATCCAAACTCGTTTTTTTTCTGACATTCTTGCATCTGTAAATGCATAAAAATTCCCTTTTTTATTTCTAGTTTTCAAAAGATCAAACATCTTTCATTACCTATAAAAATAAAGTACGTTTTAGAATATACTGCCAAAAGTAAAAGTATTTGAAATGTACGTTTTTGTAGGCTATAACAAATGTCAAGGAAAACGAACAATACAATTGTTTATAAAACTCTGTGTTATTGCTCGCAGACTCTTTTTTAGGTACATTCGTAATTATATAAATACGTAGCACCTATAGTAGTTTCTGGTCCGTCCGTCTGTCCACATATAACAGCGCAAATACTACCCAATCGAATGGTTTGAAATTTCATATACACAATCGTTGTAGAATTTTGTCGAGTCTTGTCAAATTTTATGGAAACCGAATAAAAACTTAAAAAGATATTAATAAAAGTTTTCTTCATTCTATTAAATCCTATCATACTTAATTAATTCAATTATATCCCATAATAGGTAAGGATTCTAGGTTACCATGGTGATTACGTCCTATTTAAGATGGAGTTCTGATATTTCCGCATTACTGAATTTAATATGTATAATCGTAATAAATTTTGCATTCGTGCATTTCTGCATAAGAGTACAACAGCTATTGCACGAAGATCTGAATATTTATAAAACTAGTTATAGTACGAACGCATCCTATTTAACACGTTTGACGTACAATTTCCGACTTGTTATTTTTTTTTTTTACTTTTTTTTCGCGTAGGCAAATAAAGTAAGACAAAACATATTCAAACTAGAAGTTTGGAAACGCTTTCTAGGCTAAAAGAGAATGAAATAAATCCTTTCTTATCAAAGTGGTTTATCATAACAAGTATTGTAACAGTGATTTTTTGTGTGTGAGTGAGAGGGAGAATAGAATAATTCGCAAACGGTAGTTCCGATTCAACTCCCATTTAGCAAATATGTTATATCCCTTTAAAACCGGAAGATTTTTGGTAGCAATGAAAAATTTTGGTGGTTTCCCCTAGTTAATAGGGTCATATTTGATTGAAAAAAAAATTACAAAAATACCCAATGTCAGGCTGTGCCAAGGGAGGATCCACGGAATTCAGTAGGTGCAGGCTCGACTTTAAATCGCATAAAAAGAGGAAAATGTTTTTTCTTTTTCTTTAGGATCACCTACACAGTTGTGTAGGTCAGGGCTTAAAGGATTAAGCGCTATCGAAAGACCTGTACACTGTAAAAAACAATCTGTAGTTCTACAGATGTAAAGTTACATGCTTACTAAACTTTCATCTGTAACTACACAAAAAAAATCTGCGAATCTTCATACTCGTTTTTATAAAGCTACAAAAATCTGTAACTTTACAAATGAATCTGCTAAAATTACAGTAATCTTACTAAAATTTTATCTGTAACCTGGGTTGCAGTTACATGAAAAGTTCTAGGCATTCCAGTTTCCTAAAAAATTCTTAGTAACCTTACAGATTTTTTGATTTTCGTCGCAAAAGTGCGTATGTTACAGGATTTTTTGTTGTTGCCTTTACATAAAAAGTTCTAGTAATCCCAGTTTCCTAGAAAAACTTTAGTACCTTTACAGATTTTTTTTACAGTGTATAGATTTTTGCACAAATCGGGCGACGGATTAGGTATTTAAACCATTTTGCAAACGATTCCACAGGGAAAATCACCAAGGAATTGTGGCAGAGTATAAGTGATAACTATTTCGGCGATGTATTCAAGCATTAGTTACACAGAGATAATGTCTCGAGCTTCTAAAACAGAGTTCTTACTCTATTTGAATAAAAAAAAATTCCTGACTTTTCCAGGTTTTCCAGACTATATTTCCTACAATTCCCCGACCACGATTCACGAACTTTTTAGAAACACAAATTACAATTCTAGATCTTAATGATTTAACTTATAAAGCAAAAGAGAATACTCTGAAACATTAATAAGAATAAAATGTAAACTTTCCTCTGAAAATGAAAATTGCCTATAAAACTGAAACTAAACATCTAAACTGAAGAGCCAAAACATTATGACCACCTACCTAATAACGCATGTCTCGCCTTTGGCTCGCAAAAATTCTGCAACCCCCCTTGGCATGGATGACACAAGTTGTTGGTACAGGGCCGAAGGCAGATTGTACCAGATGTTCAAGCAGCGATCACTCAAATCCGGGATATTACAACATGGTTATTTTTTAACTCTGAGCTGCTGTTCCATGACACCCCAAATCTGCTCTATCGTTTTAAAATTCGTTAAGTTAGACTGCCATGACCTTAACTGGAATTTAGTATTATGTTCTGGGAACCACTCCAGCACAATTCGATTACTGTGACATTGAGCATTGTCTTGCTCGAAGACTCCATTTCCAGTTGGGAAGACAGATACCATGTAAGGGTGCAACTGTTCCTCAATGGTGTTCAGATAGTCCGCGGACTTCATAGTCTGTTCTACAACAATCACAGGTCCCAGAGACGCCTGTGAGAACGCCCTCCCCCCCCCCAAAAGTATAATATCGTCATCAACGGGCTGTGTATGACCTGCTGCATAAGGGGGTGCAACAGTTCGCTTCGAAGAAAGCTATCTCGACACTGCTATCGACGTGTTGAAGAATGAATCGTGATTTATCCGATCAGGTAATTCTCTTCTAATGATCCATGGTCCAGTCTCGAATCACGATGTTCTCGGGCTTAGTTTAGGTGTAGTTGACGATGATGCTTTGTCAACAGGGGCACGTGAGTGGGACATTTTCTGAATAGTCTCATATCCAACAGTGTCAGCTGAGCTGTGTGCTCCGAAACAATTCTCCTTGGACCTGTATTGTATTGGGCTGTCAGCTGAAGCGGGGGAGTTTCCGACATATCTTTTCCTTGATAACGCGCGGACATCCAACTCCATGGCGTCTGCTGATGGTTTCACTGTCATTCATCCACTTTGCACAAATATATATCGCGAACAACCCACGAGTCGTGTTGTTTCGGAGATACTCGTTCTAAGCCGTCGAGCTATTGAATTCTGCCCTCTATCAAAGTCGCTTAGATGAGCGACCTTTCCCATCAAAGTCAGAAGTAAGCGCAAAAATGATTTCTGGGATTACCTAGAAGTAGTTAAATACCATTCCCACCTGATTACGTGCCCTCTTCGCCATCCAGGCGAGTTCATTGCAAAATGTGGGGATGGTCATAATGTTTTGGCTCTTAGGTGTATATAATTTGATATTTAAAATATAAAAAATGATAAGCAATTAAATAAATAAGTAAAACTGTAATACAACTCAGATGGATTCAAAGTAACTTTTTGCTCATATAACTGAATTTACACAAATTAAACATTAATTTTTTTTCTAGATCTGCTGTCATATAATTTATTTGTGTTGCTTCAAAAGCAGTTTGTTGTCTAAGTTTCAATTTTTGTCTTTTTAAAATTTTAATTTTAATTTCAGCTAAAGCTTTTCTTTTTTTTGTTTCTCTTTTGCTTGCTTCATAATTTTCTTTCTTTTTTTAATTTAAATATTCATGATATCTCAACTTCATATCTTGACAAATTTGTATAGCTCGGAAATCGGAAGCACCTTGACATATGATAGCACATAATTTTAAAAAACCCTTACTTTTCCAGGTTTTAGAAAAAAATTGTAATTTTCCCTGAGTTTTACATGACTTTTGAGCACTTATCATTTTCCCTGACAGTTCCCTGTTTTCCTGTCGTGTCGGAACCCTGTAAACGCCAAGTCCAGCGTTCGAATCTAACGGATTACATTGTGTCAGGGATTTATTTAAATGCTAAGAGGCTTCGCCCGCTATGCTGATCGGTTTTGTCAAAACGAAATGTATCGGTGAATTTGACCTTGTGTTTTAACATGTTCAGAGACAAAGTACTTCTGTTGTTAAAATGTTGAAATGGTCGACTGACACGAGGATATTCAGAAACAAATTTATCTTAAAAGTAAGTAATTTTTTTTTTTTTTTTTTTTTTTTTTTAACGCAAATTTTAAAAGCAAAATTTTATACTGTTTCTGGTGTCGTTGTGGCATTTGGCGATTAAAATTAAGTGGGATATATCTGTCCCACCGCCCTTCAAGAGGTTAATGCAATATAGATTTTTACGCGGACTGTCCATCCGCATTGCTGAAATGATACAAACGCCATTGCGCTATTCTGTTTTCTAATGCGTCAGACAAAATGTTGGCTGTTAAAGACCGATTCTTTTAGTTGATCATTTATACCAGGATTTGGTAAAGAACGATAGAACGATGCGCAATAAGCTAAAACGATCCCTGGATAATTATCTAACTAATAATGCAAGTCTCATCAAAACCCGCAGGTAGAACTTTTAAAAAAGGCTAATATTTCAAAATTGGGTTGTGTGATTGTAGAATATCTATAACTAATCAATGTACAGTCGTGGAAAAAAAAGTAAACACCCCCTACTAACTCCTCAACAAATTATCGTAGACGAAAGTTACATGTGCCAAACGGTTGGAAATAAAGTCTACTTTTAAATGATGTAGCTAAAATTTTCTTAGGGGCCATATACATATTAAAACGAATGCAAACTTCATTTTATTCAATGGCAATACCCAATTTTAACGAGATATTTCAAATCTTCGGTTCAAACTATGCCTAGAAACCAAATTTCAAGTCAATTGAATGATAAGTTTTTGAATTATAAACATTCAAAGTTTAGTGCTTGTAATATTAAATTGCATTTTCATATTTTTATTTACATCTCCTGGAATTATGCTCTTAGTGTGCTAATTTTTTGTGTAGCAATAATACTAATATACCCAAACATAACTACGCCGAATTTGCAATTTTTATAATTTTGTGATATGAATTATGAATTATGAATTATGAAATTAATATTCGAAAAAATTATGAATTGCAACCTACAATTTTTTTTATGGATTTAGATGGATTTAGTCCTGTTTTATGGAAATCCAAAATTTTAAATTTTTCTTCCAAGTAGTTTTCAAATTATGCTTAAAAAACGGCAAAATGATGGTTAAATGGTGGAAGTGAGTAGATATTTTGAAATTTATTCTGCTATCCTGTAATCTAACAGGCTTCATTGACTCCTTGAGTGGCGCTTCAGGTGCCTTGATCAAGAAGGGGTCTCTCTCGCTTAACAATCAAGTACGGACCTTCAATTTGGATACAGCCCTTAAAATACGTTCGTTTTAAAATAAATAATTTCTCAGAAACTTATGGTACGAATTGCAAAAAAATTTGTTTTTAGGCTAATAGAAGGATGTAGAGTTAATTTATGCTGTCAGAATTGTGTACTTCTATTGAAAAAACAAAGTTATGGTTCGTTTTAATATGTAGATGGCCCCCTAAGCAAATTTTATATACATCATTTAAAAGTAGACTTTATTTCCAATCGTTCGGTACCAGTAACTTTATTCTACGATAATTCGTTGAGGAGTTAGTAGGGGGTGTTTGCTTTCTTTTTTCCACGACAGTACAACGATAGGTTACATACTAAAATCTTCTCTGAAATAATATCTAACAGTTCAAGTCCCATCAAAATCCATTCAGCAGAACTCAAGTAATAAGCGACATTTTCACCTGCATTTTCTACACATTAAGAGATCAATCTCGGATCTGAAATCTTTAAGCCCTGACCCGCACAATTGTGCGAGTGATACTAAAGTAAAAGAGAATGACTATTTCCTGTTTTTGTGAGATTTAAAACCAAATCTGCACATTTATATGAGTTAATTGGCTTCAGATGTTTTGATAAGACACAACTAGTTGGCTACAACTACAATATAGGGTTAGATATCCTGCTTTTAAAAAGACTATATTACCTGACAGCAATAGACAAAAAGTATGTACTGTCGTAATTTCTTTTAAATATGATTTTTAGTGTTTGCTTAGATTTAATTTTTCTTTTCATATACTTTATTCATGATTTTAATTGATTTTGTCTTTGATAAATTTAATTAGGCTTTACAAATGTTGAAAACAAATGACCCGCACAATTGTGCGGGTCCGGTATTTATAATTTCCAAAAGGGGTACAATTCCTAATATATAAAATTTTTATTTTTAAGTGATTTTTTTTTAAACTTATGTTTTTAGCAATGTATTTTTTATTAATTGCAATTTTAAAGCGGATTAATTTTAAATTAATAGGTTTGTACTATTCATGATTTCTATTTAAAATTGATAGTATTAGATATATAATATGCACAAGCACATATGTTTCTGCTCTGAGTTATAGATGTCATATATGATTTATAAGTTTTATATGAGTTATATGCATATCACGAGATAGATTTTTAAGGTTGATAAATTCATTCCGTTTTGTCGACACAACGAGTAAACCACCATGAATAAATAATAAATTATGGAACGTTCAGCAAATGCTCGACAGATTCCATAGCGTCTGCTTGAATTTACCAGGAAATCAGGGAAAATGTTCCATACATGAGCAGACGATACCTTTTTTTAGGACGTATAGCAGTATATAAAAAACAAACCACACTCTGTTGCAACAGTATTACCGGGGATAGTTTTAAATTTTGTAGTATACCAGTGGGAAAGTACAGAACTGGTCCTCAAGGATCTAGGCTTAGGACATGTTGTAGTCCTTACTCTGGTTCAGACCTAGTTTTATGTACTTCGATCGGTATTTCAGCAAAATACCGCTGCTGGAAAAACGAAAAAAAAAATTTGAAGGATCAGGCACAATCCATGGGGAGTGAAGGGCATTGTCATACCATTTGTCAACGTTCTTAAGAGGGGTGCGAGCATTGAGCACGTCACAGAAAATGAAATTGTAGTGGTTTATCCAAAAACAAAAATTGTTTCAAACACTTTCATTGTGGCTGATGAAAATTATCTCGATAAACAACAACTTTTTTTGCTTAAACTTTTATTTTTAGATATTTGCACACATAATCCCAAACTACACAATTGTGTAGATTTAGCCCCAAAACGGCTGCATTAAGGCCGAACCCGCACAATTGTGCGGGTCCTCCCTTGGCATAACCTGACATCGGGTATTTTTTTAAATATTTTTTCCATCAAATACGATCCTATCGATAAGGGGAAACCACCCAAACTTTCAATTTCTACAAGGCAAGCTCTATACCAGACTTCGTCAGTATGCAGCTGATAATTCTTTCACTCAAACTTCCTTAATTGCCTTTTCCAGTTCCTTAGCACTTGTTGGCCGTTTCTTAGAGACCTTGTGCTTTAAGAGAGTCCATAAGTTTTCAATTAGATTCAAATCGGGACTGTTTCCAGGCTAGTCAAGTATTTGAATTTTCTTCGTCTTCAAGAGCTGAGTAACAATTTTAGAGCGATGACATGGTGCACCATCATGCATAAAAATTATGCATTCATGAACGGCCATGTGCAATTCTAACTTCTCCTTCAACAAATCCATGTATTTTTTGCCATTCATAGTGGTTCCTGGTGGTAGGAAGAACAATGCAGCCGTTCCGTTCACTGACATTCCACCCCAAATCATGACACTTGGGGAGTGTTTCACAGTCTGTAAAGTGTAACGTTCATCGAATCGCTTTCCAGGAGGTCTACGGACCTAGTACTTGCGTGTAGAGAACTTCTGTATGGTAGATTCGTCCGAAAAAAAAAAACCGTTGCCAGTGACGAATTGTCCATTTGGCATGTTTCTTGGCAAAGTCCAAGCGCTTAGGTTTCATGGCCGCTGTTAACCTGGGTTTTTTCGCAGGTTTATGAGATTTTAAATGAAAGTCGTCGAACAAACACCGACTTACTGTTCTATGACTGGCATCCCCACCTTTTGCAAGCAGTACTGACCGCATCTTGCTCTCAGAACTCATTGGCGAACGAACTGCTATTCTTCTAATGACATGGTCATCCCTAGATGTGGTTTTACAAGGTCGACTATACCTTTTGGCATCAACATAAGTCCCTGTTTCTTTAAATTTCTTGATCGAATTGTGAACTACATTCTTACTCCATCTTACTAGTTCACTAATTAATCGTTCAGAATATCCTTCATTATCAAGAATAACAATTTGTGCACGCTGAGCTTCAGAAACTGATGATTTTCGACCCATTTTCATAGGTTTTCAAAACTTGTAAAACAAGCAACAATTGCGTCTGCGACGTTTATTCTTCAAAGATCAAACGAAAAGTGAATACAGTACTCCACTGCCAGACGGAATGACGCCATCTGACGCAATCAATTTGATTTATGACGTTATCAGTGGTTTCAGTTGTAAAAACGCTAGTTTCTGCACCGTAGTCCTAAACTTTTGGCCACGACTGTACATAAAAAAATTCATGTTTTAAAATTATTTTTAAAACAATAAAAAATGAGTAAATTTCGATACAAATTTCAAACAAATTGCATTTGTAAGTACACTTTTTTCTCTAATTCGATTGTGTAAAAATGGAAAATGTGCTATGTTTAGAAGTTTAAAAAACTGCACTAAAAGCGAAACATAATCGTCTGTTGTTGCCAACATCAAAATTACGTCAGCGTTACATGCAGACACGTTTGTCCTTTATACACTGATGCCCAAAATTAAGGACCAGTCACAAAATGCTAATTTTTAAGTAAGAGAATACTCAAAAGGAAATAATATAATTCGAATAATTACTATCTCAATAGCACAGATATTCCATATAAAACCTCATTCATGTCACACAGGGTCACAAGTGTCACAGTCACTACGGTGAAGCAAAAAATAGGAAATTCCATACATCTCATTATGAGTCTCAAATGATCCCTATATGTGACTCCACTGAGACGTCACTGTGACTACTGCTTTGTGACGAGTCACCATGTGACTTTACAATGTGGTTACATTGTGACTCTCATGTGACTCTCATCTGCAGACTCAATTTCAATACCATCGTGAACGCTGCATTGTGATAAGTTACCAAATAATGTCACATTAAAGTCACATGATCACTTTCAGGTTACTGTGAAGTCACCATTGTGCTCTTTTGTGAAAAGTCACCATGTGACTATAATGTGATATTATTTGGTGACTTATCATAATGCAACGTTTATGATGACTTTGAAATTGAGTCTAAAAAGGACAGTCACATGAGAGTCACAATGTACCTACATTGTAACGTCACTTGGTGACTCGTCACAAAGCAGCAGTCACATTGATGTATCAGTGGAGTCACATATAGTGATCATTTGAGACTCATAATAAGACGTGTGGAATTTCCTATTTTTTATTTCACCGTAGTGACTGTGACACTTGTGACCATGTGTGACATGAATGAGATGCTATATGGACTAGCTGTGCTCTAGGGATAGTAATTATTTGAATTACGTTATTTCCTTTTGAGTATTCGCTTACTTAAAAATTAGCATTTTGTGACTGGTCCTTAATTTCGGACACCAGTGTAATATAAACATGGCAGATATTCTTATTCAAATTTCAATGTGTACGCGTATCTAATTTGGAGAAACTCTCGGATAGAAAATTGACGAAAAATAATTATTTTTATGTGTTATATTGAGAAATCGAAATATTTTGAAATAACTTTTTTATTCTGAACTTAATTAGGCAAATATACACATCTTTTACGAACTCTCTTTTTCTAAAATAATTTTAAGAATTATCAATTTCCCTTAAATCTTCAAATTTACCTTTTTATTCCAATTTTATCGCTATATTTTTTCCCCTATAACTTACTACTTTTCTCAAAAAATTTCTGATAAAATTGTTGTTGTTTTTCATCTCTATTGACTTTCGTGAAATTAGAGTATTTCGATTCAAAATGTCTCCAAAGATTGTATTTCTTTCGCATTCCAATCTTTACGACACACATAAGAAACATTTTGTCCGCGAACACAGAAAAATATGACTACTCAGGATCGAAAATTCAGTATTCCAAAGCATTTCCTCTGTTTCTTTTTATTCTCATATTTTATTACCGTATTCGCATATACGTGTATTATTACTGATGTTCAAAGCCCAAAATATTGCCATAAAGAGTATGAGGTTATCCTTTAGGTTTGACTGGATAGCCGGACATTTCATATGTCATCAATAATAAAGAAAACTCAATCAGTTTATTTCTTTGATATAAACGCGAGATTGAAGGGAAATTTTCTGCGGTTTGTGAGTTTGCCTAACAGAAGCTAAACGTACCTTCGTGGAAAAAAGTAAATACCTCGTTTCGTGTTTCTCCCAGGATTGGTGGCTCACGAACATTATGCCAGTGTGTGCTGCGGTTTGCAGCCTTGGCAATAGATAAGAGTGAGATCTGCTAGGCTTGGCATCGTAGAAGTCGCTTAGTGGCAAACACTAACACGTATAGTCAGTGACCCTGGTTCGACTCCAGGCTTGGACACTTTTTCAGCTGGCTCTAAGCCTTTTAAGCAATTAAACTTGAAAATTACTAAATTCAAGGCGTGGGAATTTTTCTACGAAGAAAAAAATTCCAAAAATTATATATGTAGATTTAATAACTTTCATCGATACTTGATTTCCCTTTCTTTTCCTGTTTTCTCCAGGGTTGGTGGCTCACGAACAATATTCCATCGTATGCTGCGGTTTGCAGCCTTGGCAACAGATAAGAGTGAGAAGTGCTACTCTTGCCATCGTCCAACTAGCATAGTGGCAAAGTATTGACGCGTATAGTCAATGACCCTGGTTCGATTCCAAGTTTGCACACTTTTTCACTATGTTGGCTCTACGACTTTTAAGGAATTAAAATTTGAAAATTTCTAAATTCAAGTCGAGTGAAATTGTCCAGGAAATTTTTTTCCAAAACTTATATATGTAAATTTAATATGGACCTTTACTTGAATATCTTCCGCATTGCTGAAACGATAAGGACTTCATAGCGCTATTATATTTTTTAATGTGTCAGACAGTATACTAAAACCAGCACTGAAAAATTATCAAACTAACAATGCAAGTTTAATTAAAATTAGTCCAGTAGAACTTCGTAAAAAGACTAATCTTTCCTAATCGAATTTACCTGATTATAGAACTTTCCCCATAACTCTGTAACTAAACAACGGTGAACGATATGTTATATATGAAAACCATTCTTTAAAAACTATCTAACTAACAATTCAAGTTCCATAAAAATCTATTCAGCAGAATCTTTTTTTAAAAAGCTAAATTTCACAATCAGATTTACCTAATTATAGAACTTTCCCCCCATAATTCTATAACTAAACAAAGTTGAACATTATGTTATATATTAAAATCTTGCCTGAAAACTTATTTAACTAACGGTGCAATTGCCATCAAAATCCATTCAGCAGAATTCTAATTATAAGCGGCCAGAACGAAATTTCCATTTGCATTTAATATACAGGGTGTATCTGAAAATGGGCAAAACTTTACAGGGTGATAGAATGCAGCTATAAGAGGAAATTTCGTCATAGAATGTATGGTCGGAACGCAAGCAGTGAAAAGTTAAAAGGTAGTTTTCTACTGTCACAGGGTAATGGATTGGTCGAGGTCTTTCCATAACTTGGCTACCAAGATCGCCATATATTTCGAGTTTGGACTTTTTCCTGTGGGGATATAATCTACGAGTGCCCCATAAAAACCGATATGGATGTAGTCGCCAGGATTGCCGTTGTGGCCGGCGATATTCGGGAAAAGCCTGGTGTCTTCACAAATGTGCGACAGTCCTTATCCCGCAGGTGTGAAGCGTGCATTAAAGCTGGCGGATGATATTTTGAGCAGTTTCTTTCAACATGTACATGAATTACATTCCTGTTAATTAAATGTTTTCCGAAGTATCTCCTATCATTCTTGTGTTAATTCTTTAACTGCGACAGTGGAAAACTACCTTTTACCTACTCACGCTTGCGTTCCAGCTATACATTCAATGACGAAATTTGCTCGAATAGCTGCGTTCTATCACACCGTAAAGTTTTGCCACCTTTTTCCGATACACCCTGTATAGTAGAGAATTAACTGCCAATTTGATCTTATGTTAATTTTTTGAAAATATTTCGCAAAGATAAATAAATAAGTAAATAAGCCAATTTTATTTTAATTATTTTATGCACGTAGAGAAAAGTCTTTCTCTCTCTCTCTATATATATATATATAATAAAAATGAAATCACAAATGTATGAACAAATGTTAAAATTCTAAAGATGAACAAGATACGAACATAGGAAACCAGTATGTAAAATAAGAAACTATGAATAACCTACAGAATCATCAGAAGTGCATGTTGGTTAATTCATAATGAAGATGCGTTATTTCATCCAATTTTGTCGGCATCAAGCCTAAAATGACAAAATTTAGCACCTAATAGCGCATTTTAAAATAAAATAAAATACCAAGAGATCTAAAGAAAGATACACCTCACACAGGATATTAAAAATTATAAGAGCACAATGCCTCAATTGAATACAAGGATCCAAAACATCATAAAGTTGATACACTATGTTAAAACATGTGGGGATGCGAGTAGAATTAGGATTAGGACTATTAGAACATGTGGGCAGAAGTTGCTGAGAACGAGAACACTGCTGCCAGCTGGTGTGAAAAAGGAAAACTATATTGTAATTAGATTTTTAAACAAATGTTTAGTGTTGCCATCTATAGCCATAAAACAGAAGTGAAATTAATTGAAGAAATTAAGAAATGATTAACATTAACATTTATTTAAAGTAGAATGAAAAAATAGGAATAAACTTAATAAGTACTGAGTAAATATGAAATAAAATAAATAAGTACATAAAAATAAGTCAATAGAAGGGCATTGATTAAATTAACTAGTTTTAAAACGAATATTATAAAATAAAAAATGAGTATATAAATAACATTTAAAAACAATGAGGATTACATTGAGATAGTACAATATGGCCTTGTATCATGTATCAATATGTGAAAATTAATGAAAAATACGATGTTAAATGCATGATACCACTATGATTTTTTTTTTTTGATTTTTTAAAACTATATCCATATAATGTATAAGCACACATACATACGCATATACATGCTCACACACAGATAAACATATAAGGTTTTAAAACTTTTTTTTTAGCATTCCCGACCACATGTCTCCATAATAGTAATTTTATTTATTTATTTATTTATTTATTTTTATAATCGTGTGTAATTTATTTAAAAGATACAAATACATTTTTTTTCTTAATTAAATTTTTGTGTATGTTTTATAATTTTTTCAGCAACACACATCCCACTTTTCATAATAGTGTTTTCGATTATTTATTATTATTTTTTTAATACATATTATATGCCTATACTGGTAAAAAGTAGATAAAAGGAATATTAAGATTGTATATATATAAAGCTTCATACTTTCTATGAAAAATGTTTGGCCAAAGATTTTATCGAATATAAAGCTTATTGATGAAGTAAGTCCACTGGAGCTGATTCAACTAAACAAATTTTACCTTCCATTAGCCCAAAGCCTGGATTGTCTGCTACTGGATGACTGATGGCAGCCAAAATATGCTTCCGATGGCAGACTGGGTAAATACGAATGAAAAATCGCGAAACGTTGCACCGCCAGAGAGAAATAAGATTCTGGAGGAAAGAAAAATATAAATTTGTACAGAAACTTCCTAAGCTTTAATTTTCAGAAGGTAGTTGGAGGCATTTATTATAAATTGTAAAACCCTGTTATGGTTTGATAAATTTCAGAAAATATTTATTATATTAACCATTTGTTAAATGATATTTGTGTATTCTTATGAAAAAAAACTTAATACCTTTTGAAAATAATACGTTTGGATAAACAAGAACGAAAAATCATGCGTCAAGTTACGAAAACACTTTCCAGCAAATTCAGTATACTGTAACAAAACCTCAGAGCTTAATAAAAGGAAAGATGATATCAGAAAACGCATAATACATATGAAAACCCAATTGCAGCAATTACCATCAATAGTCGGGAAAATATCCGAGTTCTTTTGTGTAGCCCTGTATATGGCCTACAGATTTGTCCCTGTATATGGCCTACAGATTTGTATATATATATAACGTAGTATTCTAAAGTTTAGTTTAGTTAGGTAACGTATAGCACAGATGAAAATTCGGATTCTGTAATTTCCGTCAATAAACGGATATATACTCGAGATCTATCGTGCAGCTCTGTTTATGATGTTTATGATTTACATAGACCATGCAAAAAAAAAAAAAAAAAAAAAAAAAAAAAAAGTTAAATTTATAAAAATTAACCACAATTGAAAACACACCCAAAGCTGTAACCGAATTCTTTTGTGTTACTCTAAAAATGAACGATGAACGCTATGGGCAACATACCCTATAGTAAGCATCTTGCAGTGAACCTCAGCGATATATATAAATTTCAATACGAACAATAAACGGAAATACACTCGAGAATACACGCACCGGAAATACACACACATTTTGTGCAGAATATGATCTATAGGATTTACATACACCATGCAAAAAAAAACTTAAATAGTAATAATAAAAAACCACAACTGAAAACACACTTCCAGCTATTATTGTTCATAGCAACAGACTTCTTTTGTGTTACACTAAAAATGAACGATGAACGCTATACACAGCCTATTTTATAGTAAGCATTTTGTAGTGCACTTCAGTGATATATACAGGGTGATTCAAAAAAACGTTTACAAATTGACTTGGTAAATTAGCAGGATAAAAAATTGCATAGGAACATAGGGTCGCAAATACAGGGTGTTTCATTTTAACTGAACCCTGGTTGACGGTAATAATTTCGAGAAGAATCAAAACATTGTAATGAAAATGCAACGATATGCACCTTTTTTTGTGTGATATGTGATAACACCTCGAAAATGTCTGGAAAAGCACGTTGCTCAAGCAATCGATGATACCGTATGAATTGATGATCACAGTCCAATATGTAGAGCGTCAAGTGCACTGCAAATAGAGGCGTCTTAAATTCAGACACACATGTGACTGAAAAATAAATTCAGACACTTAAGTGTCTGAATATGAAATTTCAAACATCACAAGTGTCTGAATTTAAGGCACTTAAGTGTCTTACTGCGACCATGGTACAAATGAACTGAGAAAAATGTCTGAATAAGGATCATGTGTCTGAAATTAAGACATGTAGAAATCCAGACACTTGTACAATGAAAAAAAAAAAAAAAACGGACTAAAAATTGGAGATTTTACTGGCAGTCGAGAAGCCAGTTACTATTTAACGCGCTACAACTTAAAATCTACGCAAAATTATAGAGCACATTGGCACCAAACAATACATTGAAACTAAACTTGGATCTTTTTAAATGTACATAAGTAATTAATAATAAGCTTTTAAGGGTGCCTTGAAAATTGTAATTTGACAGACAAAGCGTGCCATTTTGTTGCCATTAACGCAAAAGCTCTTTGGACATTTCATGAATAAAAATTTTAAACTATTTGCATATCCTTCTATAAAGTTGTTAACATTTGATGCTTTCCAGCTATTTTTGCAAACTTCTTCACTTAAAGTTAAAAAACAAATCCTGGATTGGCCGATGCTGAGGCAAATTGCCGTTAAGTATGAAGGGTACTTTTTGTGAATTTAGAAAATCCTTGTTTTTGTCTTAATAAGACAGACTTATCAGGGCAAATGCATAGTTTCAGTCAGAATATTTTTTGATAAAAGAAACTAAATTATTTTTATGGCACTTCTTTTGATACACTTTTACACGATTAATTGTTAAATAATTAGTCTTCAAGTAATGTTCGGAAATTCCCTTATCAGAGATAAATAAACAACGCATCACTTTTATTTCAAATTTATTCTTAAGGCCTGTTCTGCTACCGTGAAGAAACTCTCAAGCTAATGTTAAACCAATGGCTGAGTAACTTTCAAAGTTCTGATTTGCATTTTAATCTTTTTAAATTATTATTATTTATTATTATTATTATTTTTTTGTATCTCCGAGGTCAATGTCTAACCGATGTGCTTTCGTAACTTTTCGATTTTGGTTGCATTTTTTTTTTTTTTTCTGAGGAAACTTTTGCTTTCGCAACCGATTTCGAAAGTGAAATTTTGATCTTCATAACAATATAAGATTGTCACAAAAAGGTGAAGGTAAAGTGCTCAATTCAGGAGGTGGCCCGGAAGGACGCCCCCCCCCCCCACACACACACACACACCGGAGGATTTGAAATTTTATAATAATTAATTGTAATTTATCCCCTTGAATGTCAGGCCTCCAATAATGTCAAAGTTCTTTCCGACGGAAATAGACTGAATTCAACACAGTACAGAGAACAGTAAGAGACAGTACCTTTGAAGTCGGCTATATTAAAAAAAAAAAAAAAAAAAAAAAAAAAAAAACTTTTTTCGGAAAAACTTTTAGTTCCAATTTATTCTTTTAGTCTTAATACTTAATGTTCGCCTTCTGTCCGGTTTTCTTTTAATTGTTGCATGTTTAACCAATGCTTTTTTGCTTTTCACCTTCGGCAAAGAAAAAAAATCACCCAGTACGGTTTTCTAATTTTTTAAATAATTTTTATAACAAATAAAACATGCAGAGACTTTTGATAATACTGTTTATAGTCTTGAGTTCTTTGAATAATTGATGTTTAATAGAAAGGTAAATTTTGAAATGTAAGATTGAAAATCAAGAAGTAGATTTTTCTAAATCAAGTGTTTCTGATAGATCAGAGTAAAATAATAAAATATTAAGAAAGTAAAAGTAAATAATACAAATTTCAAATCTGTTATCCTAAAAGTCTTTGTTTTTATTCAACTAGTTTTTGCCGAATAAAAAGAAACACGATAATCACTATTTTATGGATAATATTTTCTTATTGTCTGCATCAAGAACAGTTAACAATCGAAAGCAACATATGTTATAACAATAAGAACTCAATAATATTATGAAATGTTCAGATTGTATTAAGGTTATTGCTATTAAATTAATATAAGTTGGAAAAAATATATAGAACATTACGAAAGAGGTAAAACTTTTTTACAGTGGAATAAGTATATGATCCAATATCCATTTTTTGAATGACAATTTTCAAATTTTTGTTCACGAAATTTAAAATGTAAGACAGTAATTTTGAAGTCTGAAGCACGCATTTAATATTATGAAATATTATTATTTACTTATCATTTTATTACTTTACTCTGAAGATTTTAACTGTTCGATTCTTCACAATTACTGTAAAAACGCGAATAAGAACTTTCAAACAATTGTTTCCTCTCTTTTTTTTTTAGAATTTTACCAATTTTCGTAGGGCGAGGAAATTTGAAAAGTGGCAGTGGGGTGGATTTGTTGCATTTATACATCCTTTTAATGTAGATGTAAATGTTTCCTATGCAATATATAGATACAAAAAGTAAGTCAGGCTGCACACCTATTGATAATCCGCAAAATTTGTGAGTACGTGAATTAGGATGTAAATGCTGGAAGTCAAATCTGTTTCGCCTTTATTTGAAACCTGTTTCTTCACCTAAGATTCACGTTGTGTCGGCATGGTGTACGGCCTTCCTCAGGGTAGGCTGCACACTTTGGCAAGATGGACAACAAGAAATGCGAGTTAGGAGAAGGAACAGGTCAAAACAAAGAAGAAACTATTTCAAACCTGTTTTAAACCTGTTTTTCTTCGATGTCGACAACATGTTGTATAAGTCGCCTCAATTTGAAGCCTGATACCAATATTGATTTCAATGAGCGGACACCAAACATTGTCACGCCTTTCCCTGAATTTGTAAAATTTGAAATATAAACATACTAAAGCAAAAATTAATTTGCACAAACCAGAAGAAGATACTTACGCTATGTTTGGGCAATAAATCGTACAAATGTTACTTTTAACTTTATTACAGTTAGAAATATGCTAAGCTGACCAGCTAGCGAAAAGCTCTTTTCTTTTTAGCAAATTATTTTTTATATCCAAGTTGGCACGTGAGTACGTGTATGTGTAGGTATGCATGTCTACATACACGTAAATATGGGAAAACTTCCACAATCGGATCGGATTCACAGCCAAATGACAATTTTTAAAAAGCATAGACAAATTTTAGCGAACCTAGTTTGGCACAAAATCTATTGTTATAACTATTACACAGTTGTAACCAAATTATTGTCAACACAGCTATGATGTCATCTTTACGGAAGTACACTTTTCTGTTTTATAATATAGATAACAAAATTCATCATAGTGTTGTGCTCTATCTGATAAGTTTAATCATTTATGTACAGTTGTGTAAATGTTTCATTAGAACTTCTTACTGGGAGAATAACTTCATTTACGTTCTTATTTTATTCTGGATGAAATATTATTCATGTCAGCTGAATTTTTTTTTAACTATGTATAATGTCCCATTAACTGAAAAAAGAAGTACGATGCAAAAATAGCTAGTTGTATATTAAAAAAAAAGTATGTAAGCCAAACTTAATATATTTTTATGTATAAAAACATAAGAATAATTTTAATTTTGAGAAAATAAAAGAAATATGTAAGTTGCGATTTACTTTAAATAAATATTTCTGTAATTGATTAAAAAAATATTATCCAAAATAGAACATATGTATTATAAAACCGAAAATTAATTGCATGAAGAAAAAAAAATTAAATACTTAAAATTTCAGAATAGAAAAGAATTTACTCAATTGCATAAAATTGTATGACATAATAGTTCTGTACTAAGATAATATTTTTTTATAGTATGGGAGGATAGTACACAGTGAGACGAAAATTATTATTACTTAACAAATGTCAACGATTTTTATGATTTTAAAAATTTTTTTGCTACATATTTAAGGTACACAAATGCGCTACACATTAATGTATAAATGGTTTTTATAAAGTTATTTATAAAAGCACAGAAGCAGCATAACGGAGTATCGAAAATTGTCTCTCTGTGTACCACAAGTAGTACACAGTGAGACAATGTATATATTTTCATAAATCATACAATTTTTACACTCTATCAATAATTTTCTGAAGTTTATGATTTCTAATTAATGTTTCTAGATCTTCAAAATATTAAAAATATGAGCCTCGCGGGGACAATGACAGATCTTGGGCTACCTTCATGCAAATTTTCAGCCTCTTACGTTTAGTAAATTTCCCTAGACATCGCACCCCCACAAACACACAGAGAAAGAGAGAGAGAGAAAGAAAAACCTTCTTTTATTAATAAATAACTTTTTTAACATCAGAACCACATAGTATGTACACAATAAGACACGTCTCACTGTGTACCACAACTGTGTGTCTCACTGTGTGTACTTTCGTTACGTTGTAACAAAATGGATGCCACATCTGTTATACCAATTTCATCGCTTTAAAAAGTTTATGTCGCTTTGCCGAAATTGTCTATTATTAGATATAGCTAGGTTTGGTTAAGTAAACATATGTCATATTGAAGGAAATAAACTCTAAAACGTTTATGTAACTTTAACCACTATAAAATAAGAAATTATTTACTATTTTGTCGGACGAGTAACTAGAGTGCCGAAACTACATCCACGTGTTGCATAAGATGAGGTCGGTATGTGTGTGTGCCAGCTTGAAGAAAAGGTTACAACTATATGTCAAAGTGGTTGCTGTCTCACTGTGTACCATGTCTCCCTGTGTACTCCCCTACCCTATATAAAATAATTATGGCCTTATATAAGGAAATTAATATCGATAGTTCCAAGCCTAAAGCTATCTCGTTTCTATCAAACTTATTTTTATCAAAGTATTTTAATAATAGATTAATGAAATGTTAAATGTAAATTATTAAAATTGCATATAACTTTATCATTTTTAATTGCATATAATCTCAGGACTCTTAAAATTGGAAAAAAATGAAAAACAAATCCCATTTTCAACATTTAATATCTTAAATGTGGATGTTTAAAAGCACAATTTTTATTGGAATGAAACATATAAGTATGTTCTTTCATTTCATGCATTTAAAAAATTGCTAGATGATTAGCATTTATAGCCCCAAACTGTCAGATATTTGACTAGTAGAAAAGTGGTTTAACAGCTTACGCGCACGATTACAAAATAAATATCGCAACTAGAATGAAAATTTTGATGCCTACTTATACTTCAAACTGCAATAATTACCCTGAACCTAAATAAATTTATATTTAAGGCATTTTTTATGTTTTTAATATAAAGTTGTATTTAGCTAATGCAAAATTTTGAATATTTCAACAGTATAATCACCTAAAAAAAAAAAAAAAAAAATTTTTTTTTGAACAATAAAAAGGAAATTTTAGGTTCAGTTTAAACAGACTATCATGAAACATATATTTTGAAAATTTAATGAAAAAATATTCATAATACTTTAAGATATCATGCGCGTTATGCCCAAAAGCGTCATTTGGAGAAAAATGACTTCAAAATTTTGGAAACGGCGCTTCAGCCATTGAGCGGGTATATTTCTAAAAGCCATAACTTTTATTCTAATGGGAATTTCAAGGAAACAATTATATCTAAGTGTTCTAAAAAGATAGGAGTTTAACATCTAAAAAAATTAAAATTTCGAAAATTTTGAAGCTAAAAAAGCAATTAATCTGGTATGGTCATGTCAAAAGAGTGAATGATGAAAGACTACCCAAAATCACATTCAATTATGAAACAAACAAAAAAAGGAAACTTGGAAGACCACGAAAGAACTGGATGGATGATATTTCAAAGGCAATGAGGGATAGAGGTCTGGAAGAGGAATGGACCCTTGACCGGAAAAAATGGAAAAATACTCTTGTAGATTCTTCGGATGACGGCATCTGACGCCATAAACCGAGTTTATATATAATTTTGAAGCTTTAAGAGTCCTGAGACCTCTTAAACTTTTTTATTGATGGAAAAGTAATAACTGAAACAATTTATACTAAAATCTTTAAAAAACTATATTTAAAAAAAATCCGATTTTTTGTTGTTGTTTTATTTTTGCATAAAAGCTTAAAGGTTGATTATAAGAATATATTTAATTGCGCAGAAAAAAATAACGAAAACCATTAAAGCTCTACAGTGAAAGAATTATTTTTTTATAAAATATATTGTTTTTTATTAGCGCCCATGTCTATAGCTATAAAAATTAAATTACCTTATCTATATCTAATTCATTCTTATCAAACTATATACTTCCAAGAGTAGAAAAATGTAGGTAAATATATATATGTATGTATATAGCATGTTTTTTTATTCATTTGCCCTAAGCTTTCTTCTGAACCGATTTTGCTTTTTTTATGAAATTTATTCATTTGTAAATGTTCCCGCACTCGCTATTTTTAAAAATATGCCCATTTTTAGGTGCGTTCGTAATTATATAAATACGTAGCACCTATAGTCGTCGTTCAGTCCGTCTGTCCGTCTGTCCGTCCGTCCGTCCGCATATAACAGAGCAAAAACTACCCAACCGAATGGTCTGAAATTTTAAATATATAATTCTTTCAAAATTTTGTCGAGCCATTTCAAATTTTATGAAAATCGGATGTATAGTTTAATTACAGGGACATTCAAAAGTTTTTCTTTACATTACGGCCAATGGGAAAAAATTATTGCAAGTGCATTTTAATGATGTTACAGTCTCCCGAATGGTCTGAAATTTTAAATATATAATTGTTGCAAAATTTTGTCGAGCCATTTCAGATTTTATGAAAATTGGATGTATAATTTAATTACAGGGACAGTCAAAAGTTTTCCGTTATATTACGGGCAATGGGAGAAAAATTATTGCAAGTGCATTTTAATGATGTTACAGACTATGCACTTATGAAGTGCAAAAAAATAATACATTCAGTATCAGTACAATATGGGGTGCAAAAAATATTTATAAAACTAGTTATAGTACGAACGCACCACATTTGCCACGTTTGACGAGCAATTTCCTACTTGTTATAATTTATGTTTAATTTAAAAAGTCTTTTGTAAAATTATTTCAAAATGATTGCAATTGGATTACTTCCATTGTTTCAAACTAAAGAGAAATAATCAAAAATATTCCGACACGTGGCTTTTTTGGGTGTATTATTTCATTTGCAAATTATTTTCGGTAGAAAAATTATGCACTTGTACTTTATTACATAGGCGAATAAAAATTAATATTTATTTCGACATCACGAGAATATTGTCCATTGGGTTCATTTTATCTTTATGTATTACGACTTTATTATTTATTTTCATTATAATTTATTAGAAAATATATTTTTATTTGATATATTATAGTTGAGCATAAAAGTACGTATATAAAATATGTTTGAAAAGTTAACGATGGTGACGTTATGCTTAGCTTGAAATGTACTTTTACAATAATAAAACTAAGGAGAAAAATTGATATGATTGTGTCAACATGGCGCAATTTTCACTGAGTTTTCATTCCTTAATTCTAAAGATTAGAATCGGAACTTTATTGATCGTTGAACAATTTCAGAAATTGAATATGGAGTAAAAAAAATATCCTCATCATTTGTATTTGTAGAAATCATTTGTCTTTTTTAAAATGTAGTTTTCTACAGTACAAATATTTAAATAAAAAAAAAATCTCCATGCTGTTTGTTTGCATGAAATCTTACGATAATGAAACGCAGGTCAACATTCCGCCATTTCTGGTGGAGTTATATACTAGCTTCTAATTATGGAAAATAAACAATAAATGTTAAGATACTGAGTCTTTAAAAAAAATATATACAATAAAACGTACTAAGACGGAATGACATGGGATCGGGAAAAAAATTCCATTTTTGGCAGGTTTTAGCTGAAGCAGATAGGTTTTTATGCTATTCCTTCCGTCGTGATTTGATAACGTTTGATTTGCGCCAGTAATACGTTATAGAGAGGATCTATTTTTTTTTCAGATTTTACAATATTTCTTTTATTGATTAAAATAAACATAACTAAAATAAAACACATAAATAAAACATTAGTACCGTATAAATTTTAAAACTTAGAAGTAAAAAAAAATAGGATCTGTAAAAAAACAAAAATGAAAACAAAAAAAAATCTTTTTTATAAATATAAAAAAGTCTTAAGTGCGTTAATGCCTTTAGTTCTAAGTATTAAATTACCTTGTTTATATCGCATTTATTCTTATCGAAATCGAATCTTTCAGTTTGTCAATTATTCTTTATAAGAAGTGAAAGAAAGTCAAATGTAGAAAACAACGGCAGTTTGCGAATTCTTTCTCAAAGTAATACTATTCAGAACTGATCAAAACAGAAAATTCTCACTGTAAATAGTTCCATTAATCTTTCTTGCTAGGAAGAAAATCGCGACACACAAAAAACCATTTGGATCTACCATTAATACCTGTTTCCGAAACAGTTGCAGAAAGTACAAACAAAAATAAAACAAAATACAGAAATTGTGCGACAGTATAGAATGGAAAATAAATTCGAAACAAAAAAGCAGAAAAAGAAAGACTTGGAATAAAAGTTTGAAATCATTGCTTTGGCAACAGAGAAAGTTCAGTTGCTGCAACTAGATTTGAGGAAATAGGGAAGTTTTGCTTTTCACCTTTTTATTTTTCTGCATCAAAAGTGTTATAGACTTTGATTGTTTGTTTTAGGAAACAAATGGTTCGTCTTTGTTCTTTGCTATTTTGTCGAAATAGTATTTTACTATATATGGTTTAGTCATTTACTCGTGAGCCTTTCTTATAGAAAAGCTCTGATGGGACTATGTTATGGTTTCATTTTGCAATAATATAGATATATTCTAAATTTGCAGTTTTCTTTTTTTTCTTAAGTAAAGCATCACGATATTTAACTACGGGAAAACGGAAAATAATCATTTAAAAACGCATTTTGGAGCAGGTGAAACAAGTATTTAGGATAAGGATGAAAAAGAGGGCCAGTGGTGAAGTTTATGGTAGGGGGACAGGGGAGCTGGTGGTGATTCCCCAAGACCAGGGACGGCGAATCTATGGCACGCCAGCCGTAAGTGGCACACTGAAAAAATGGGTACTCAAAATTGAGTAAAAAGGACTCAATTTTAAATACACTGTAAAAAAAAATATTACCAAGTTTTCTGTAGGAGACGGAAAAATAGTTGCCCTTCTCGGGACGGAAATTTTTCCGACCCAGCTCGGAATAAAATCCGGAAAAAAAAACTAAATAATAACTAAAATGGCATTTTTCGGATTTTATTCCGAGCTGGGTCGGAAAATTTTCCGTCCCGAGGAGGGCAATTATTTTTCCGTCTCCTACAGGAAACTGGGTCGGATTTTTTTTACAGTGTACGTGACATACTCAAAATAGCTCCGATCCAAATGTACTCAAAATTGAGAAACAAATGTGCTCATTTTTGAACCGATGGTTATGTTCAAATATGAATCGTTATGTACTGCTCCCCTGAACCTAAAAATTAAATTAAAAATGTACTCACATTTGTTTTCCGTTCTAAATTATCAATAAGAAACTTTTAATTGATTATTTATTAAGAAAAATAGCAAAATTATTAGCAAGATACCCAAATCGAAAACAAAAGCTTTATTTCTAAGCACTTTTAAATTATTTTAAAATACTGTACATAATTTACTATTTGAATCATCATGAAAATCTTTTATGCCACCATAAATGAAATAAATCATTACAGGGTACAAAATTATCGTTTCGTTTGGATTTGATTACATGTGATGCTTAAAAATTGAGAAAACATAGGTTAATTTTTGATCCAAATATACTCAATTCGACATGAGTACGCCGATTTACTCATTTTTTAGTACTTCATTTTTTTCAGCAAATACTCCAAATTATTTTTGGCATGTCATACATCCAGGTTCAACATCAAAATATAGTAGAATTTCACAAAATGCATTAATTAATCTAGATGTTGTCTCTGTTTAACTGAATTCGAAACGTTCGGTTTGTTGACATTGTCAAACAGAAAAAAGAAACTAAAATATAACTTAATATATACCAATCGAGCTCAATATTGGCTCTCAAAATTTTAAGAATAAGAGAGAACTAGGAGATTATCGCTAATGAAAGATTAAAAGGCATTATAATCGAAAATGGTAAAATTATAACAACTTGGAATTTCATTCCAGACACTAAAAGCTATAGATTCTGGTGCTTACTATTTTGACAATTTTTTCAGCGAGGCATTCTTTTCGGAGATAAATAATCTGTAAAACTCAAATAAAAACATCTTGTCGAATAAGTCCAATTCAATTTCCATTCTCTTAAAAATAATTGAGTACGAAGCTGATATAAATTATATGGCATCTAAGATGAGACAACAGAAATAATATTTTAAAAATACATTTCTAAAGTATAACATCAAATGAGGTGTTCATTAGACAATCCGACTAACTCCATCTTAAGAAGTGTTTTTTAAACAAAGGAACTTTGAAAATTTTCCATATATTTATACAATGATAAAAAGTTACCCTTGATTAATAGAAACTTAATGAGTTCAATCAAAATATCCCAAGAAAAAATATTATATAGATACAATATTTTTATAGTTACAATGACTTTAATTGTTTATACTGAACATTTTCATTTGATAGAGTTAATCGATTTGTGCACTGAGCGTCTCAAATATTACCCATATTTTTTGTAATGCCGAAAATGAAAATTTTAAGTAATTTTGATTTATTATTATTTTATTCCTTAAATTTTTTTATTGTTGGGACATCAGGATCACGAAAAATATATTTTTAGAAAAATTTGACTCGTAGATGTGAAAAAGTTCGCCGTCTCTGCCCAAGACGTTAAATTTCTGATGGCATTAGAAAATTGTTGCATAAGAAATTATAGTATATGTCCAATATATATAATAAATGTCCAATATATATAATAAATGACCATTAAAATAATTATAGTAAAATCCAATATATATAATAAATGTCCAATAAATTAATTATAATAAACGTCTAATTTTTTTAACATATTTAGTAGCAGCTAAAGAGGAGGTAAAATATTTTGAAATGTCCAGTCCTCAAAACCCATCTTGCGCAATCACTGCGAGAAAGTGAAGTAAAAAGGAAAATATTTAAGGATCGACCGAAAATGGTTTTTAAGGCCAAACCTGAAACCGAATTTTGGTGATCTTCCTATTTTCGGCCGAAAACGAAAACGAAAATATCTAATTCTTTTAAAGTAATTAAATTGTATGTATTAAAGTAAGTACAACATACATAAATATACATAATTATTAATTAATTATACGTATTTATTAAATATTCATACTTATTAATTAATTATGCGTATTTATTAAATATAAATAATTATTAGTTAATTATACGTGTGGCTGAAATTGGCTCTTTGTGGCTTATACCCAAAACTTTTTATTTTCATAGAAAATAAAACGTAATTAATTCATCAACGACATGGAAAGATTTTCCAATTATACGAATTTCATTTAATTAAAAAATATTTTAGTTTTGTGTATGCACACCTTTTATAAAGATTATCTTTTATAAAGATTTCTGTAAATGATCATTTGTTATACAAGAACTTTCTCAAAGAGTATTCGAAACACTTCTGCGGTTTCAAACTGAAAATTTTCTATTACTGTCATGTCTGAGCTATTAATGAGCAAGTGAAAAGTTTCGTTATATATGCTCTTCGTTATATAAATGCATTGCTTGCTTTATAATTCGTATTCCCGTTTTTAGTCAGTCATGAATGATAATTGTAAACAACGAAGTTCGTGGAAATAAATAGTCTCATTTGAGCCGATGAAGATCAAATCGTTGAGTAATATTGAAAATTTCTGAAGGAAGAAACGAGATTTTTGGAATACTGATACTTTCGGTCCGGCCGAATTTTCAGCCGCATTTTCGCCGAAAACGAATTTTCGGCGAAATTTAGATTTTGAGTCGAAAGCGAAACCGAATTGTCGGTCGATCTCTAGCAAAAACTGACTTGGGGCATGGAAATATAGGGACCGTGATAAAATATATTCACTTTAAAAATACCGCAAGTTTATTAATATTGGGGTGAAACTTGATTACAAGTGATCTTCGATGCTCGTACAATTTGTTGTTTTCTACGTATTTCTTACAATACATTTATCTCTTGATAAATTTATAAAGAAAGCTAACTAACGTATTTATTTTGTCTTAAATTTGTCTCATAATCTCGAATTTTCAATTAAAATCTCTTTTCTTTCTTTGGGTATGCATTAGAAATTAATATATATATTTATTTATTTTTGTTATTATTATTATTTTCATCAATATTATTATCGTAAAAAACAGCAAACCAATTCATTTACAGAGATTTAATAACTGCCATAGTTGTTTGCTATTGATTTAATAAATAATGTCAATATATAAAATATGTATTAAATATTTAACATAGAAGCATAATAGGAGATGTTCTGTCAAAAGAAATAATATCTAATGAGTCAAAATTCTCGTCTAATGAATATTTGCAGGCGGTCCTCGACTTTCGTACTATTTCAAGAGCCAATTAAGTACGAAACTCGAGGACCGCTTGTATAATTGATCGAGTCTAGGAGTAGCTTTGTATTTCTTTTAAAATAAGACTAGAAGTATGTTGAAAGTAACCTGCAAACACAGACTCGAAAAGCTTTACACGTTCATGGAAAGTTATTCTATTAATGATAAAACTTAATGGGCCCATAAAATGAAGCAAAAATTTCGCTGTATTTTAAAGTAATAAGGGATACGACATTTCCATCTATCATGAGACACACAAATCCTGCACCATCTCTGTTTAAGGATTGGGATTATTTCACACATATATTATAAAATGTGTTTTCTACTACATTCAGCAGTCTAAATATAGTTTTCTATTGAAATAGAGTATTTATTGAGAAGGTTTATAAGTATAACTGCACATTAAAATGTTTGATACACACGTTTTCATTTCTAATGTTATAAGCGATTTATTTAATCGAAAAAAAAAAGAGAAAAGAAAAGGCTAAGAATATCTATAACATAAAGCAAAAGCATGTCCCTGATATTTAAAATCTGTGCTAAATATTTAACGTAGAAGCCTAAAAAGGGATGTTTTGTCAAAAGAAATGATGTCATATGAGTCAAAATTCTAGAAGTACGTTGAAAGTAGCCTGCAAATAGACTACAAAGTTTTACACGTTCATTGGAAGTTATTCTATTAAAGATAAAGTTTAATGGGCCCATTAAAGGAAGCAAACGTTTCTCAGTATTTCAAAATAATAAGGAATACGACATTTCTATCTATCAAGAGATCCGTAAATCCTGCACCAGCTCTATTTAAGGATTAGGATATTTCACACGTACATTATATAATATGTTTTTCACTATATTCAGCAGTATAAATATGTTTTTCACTATATTCAGCAGTATAAATATGCTTTTCTATTTAAATAGAGTATTTATTGGGAAGGTTTATAAGCATAACCATACATTAAATTTTGATATACATAATGAAAAGTTTTCTTTTCTAATATTGTACGTGATTTATTTAATCGAAAGAAAAAAAAACTTTTAGGGTAAGAATATCTATAATAAGCAAAATCATGTCCGTGATAATGTGGATGTCATTTTGATGGTGTCAATGAATTCACAAATAATTTTTTTTTTTTACTACAATTTTTTTCAACCTCTAAATATCTCACACCGTCGAGTGAAAAAATGTACTTTCAAATGCGATTTTTTTTTTTTTTTTTTTTTTTTTTTTTGAACTGTACAATCTTGTATCATTTTTAACTGTAAATCAACCTTTATTAGAAAGTATAGAAAGAGAATATTTAAAATTTGATTCAAAAAATATCATTTGTTAACCTCAAAATAACTAAAGCACTAAGCAATTTCTGAGGCAGGCTTGGACAACAAAGGGTTAAATCTTGCTAAATAAACCCAGCCTTGAAACAACTTTGATTTTTTTTTTATATATTTAGGGACTACTTTGGTGCACTTTCATTTTATGAAACATATATAATATCAATAACCATTAAATACCAATATTTATATAATAACTATGATAATTATTATTTATTTGAAAATACAGCTAAATCTTCTTCTCCGTTGGTATTACAAAAATTGGAGACTGGTTATTAAATGTTTCCAATGTCAAAGCAATAAATAAAATATTTTCCTCATTATTACGTCAATATAATTTTGCTGTTGGGAAAATTATGTTGTCACATAAGAATGCTTTACATTTTCTTCATTTTTGTTATATTAGTCTGGAAGAGATATTTCAAAACTGTTATCGAGTTTCTCATTATCGTAAGGAAACTATGAAGATAAATAATGTTGAAATATACTATATTATTTTACGTACTCATGTTACTGTAATCCACATCATTTTCACTCCCAAACTTGGTAGACAAATTGACTTACCTAAAATAACAAAAGATTAGGTTATAAAATCAGCAATTTAAAAACACATAAATAACAGAATGATGTAAATTTATTTTAGAAAAAAACTGAATAAAAAAAAATGTCATCTTTAGAAACTTACGATTAGAAACCATGTGTGCCGTATATCAGCATTGTTTAAACAAGAAAGAAAAAATCATGCGTCAAGCATAGATTATAAAACATTTTCCAACACATTCAGAATTATTTAACAAAACTGCACCGTTTAAAAAATTAAAATATTACATCTAATTCAACCATATGGAAACTCATAACATGTTAAAAAAAAAAAAAAAAAAAAAAAAAAAAAAAAAAAAAAAAAAAAAAAATGTCAGCTGTTCTCATCTACAATCGAAAAATGATGGGAATTTTTTTTTCAGCAGCCCTGTATATGATATATAGATTTGTGTCTATTAACTACATGCATGCAAATAATTAGTTCACTTAGGAAATACATGTACTTCAGTTGAAAATTCCCCTTCAGCAATTTACACACACGCACACACACACACACAAAAAAAAAAAAAATACTTTTTTTTAAAAAATGAAACTAAATTACTCGGGAATTAAAGATGAGGAAATATTCAAAAAGGAGTACATTTCACGTATTTTTACGAGGTGCATTCAAGTTCTAAGGCCTCCGATTTTTTTCTAACTACCACTCACCCGAAAACTATGAAACTAGTGTTACTTCTCGACGTAATCTCTCTGCAGACGTACACATTTTTCACAACGTCGACGCCATGATTCCATGGCCGCGGTGAAGGCTTTTTTAGGAAAATCGCTGAAGCAAATCGGGCTTTTTCACCAAGACAACGCACCTGCATATCGGGCTAACGTTACACAACAGTTTCTTCGTTAAAACAACTTTGAAGTGATTTCTCATGCTCCCTACTCACCTGAACTGGCTCCTAGTGACTTTTGGCTGTTTCCAACAATGACAGACGCTCTCCGTGGCCGCACACTCACCAGCCGTACTGCTATTGCTTCAGCGATTTCCCAGTGCTCAAAACAGACTCCTAAAGAAGCCTTCGCCGCGGCCATGGAATCATGGCGTCGATGTTGTGAAAAATGTGTACGTTTGCAGGGAGATTATGCCGAGGAGTAACACCAGTTTCATAGTTTTCGGGTGAGTAGTTAGTTAGAAAAAGAATAGGAGGCCTTAGAACTTGAATACACCTCGTACATATCCATTTTTTCACAGTGTATAAAAGAAATCAATTCACACACGCAAAACTTGACAGTGTTTCTCTGCTTATATGCAAATTTGTCAACCTAAAAGAAATGAAGTAGAAAAAGAACCAGGTTTTAATTAGTCTACCAAATGTTATTTCTTAGTTATGTTCTTTTTTTAGTCCACAAAATAAATTTGAGATAATTCCATCACAGTATAACCTTTTATACCTGGCTAATGATTTATTGAATCTTTCGGTATTTGAAAAATTTATTTAGGAGAGATGACTCTAAGTAAAAAGATAATTTTTATTCACAGTATGAGGAATAAGTGCTTTAATTACAGAGGAAACATTAATCTGTTTACTTTAGATCCGATAAAAATGAAAATAGATCCGATGAAAATGATAAAACTTAACTGTCATACTCTAGAGGCCCTTGTAGTATATAACTTTTGTATTAACACGTACGTTATATACATATACAGATATATAGATATACGTTGTTTTAATTCAATTAATGTTTGATTTGAATCGTTTTCTAATAATAGAATTTTGAATTTTAAAAATCTATATTAATTTTTAATATGCATTGAAGAAGTAAGTATACAGGTAGAAGGAATCTTATAGGTAGAAGGTACACTGTGTTATTTTAGGCTTGGGAATCAATTCCTAGTTTATTTTTCTCCTTTACTAAAATAAATATGTCTTGTGATTTATTATTAACCACGTACATTTCTGATATTTTTATTCGATTTCTTTTCGGCTGGCAAATGCAGTAAAAAAAAATCCATGATTATTAAAAATGTGACATTAAATAGTAATTCGAATAGTATTTTTCGAATTTCAGAAATTTTTGGTTCCTTTTTTGAAGATAAACATTATAAAAACACAACATATTCAGTCATCGCGAATTTCATACATAACATTTTTGATACGATTTTGTAATAATATTTCTCCTTTACTAAAGTAAACATGTCTTGTGATCTATTATTTATCTGTATTCACGCATATTTCTAACTCTTTTACTCCTTTTTTATCGGCTGGCAAATGCAGTAAAAAAAAAATCCATGATTATTAAAAATGTGACATTCAATAGTAATTCGAATAGTATTTTTCGAATTTCAGAATTTTTTGGTTCCTTTTTTGAAGATAAACATTATAAAAACACAACATATTCAGTCATCGCGAATTTCATACATAACATTTTTGATACGATTTTGTAATAATATTTCTCCTTTACTAAAGTAAATATGTCTTGTGATCTATTATTTATCTGTATTCACGCACATTTCTAACTCTTTTACTCCTTTTATATCGGCTGACAAATGAAGTAAAAAAAAAAAAAAAAAAAAAAAAAAAAAACATGATTATTAAAAACTAATGATGCACTTCAAACTAATTCAATAGTAATTCGAATAGCATTTTTCAAATTTCAGAATTTTTTGGTTCGTTTTTTGAAAATAAACATTATAAAAACGCAACATATTTAATCATCGCGAATTTCATACATAACATTTTTGGTACGATTTTGTAATAACATTTCTCCTTTACTAAAGTAAATATGCCTTGTGATCTATTATTTACCTGTATTCACGTACATTTCTAACTCTTTTATTCTCTTTTTTATCGGCTGACAAATGAAGTAAAAAAATCCATGATTATTAAAAACTGATACAATTCAAACTAATTCAATAGTAATTCGAATAGTATTCTTCGAATTTCAGAATTTTTTTGTTCCTTTTTTGAAAATAAACATTATAAAAACACAACATATTTAGTCATCGCGAATTTCATACATAACATTTTTGGTACGATTTTGTACGATTTTTTGAACATTTCTCCTTTACTAAAGTAAATATGTCTTGTGATCTATTATTTACCTGTATTCACGTACACTCACTAACTCTTTTACTCCCTTTATTATCGGCTGACAAATGAAGTAAAAAATCCATGATTATTAAAAACTAATGATGCAATTCAAACTAATTCAATAGTAATTCGAATAGTATTCTTCGAATTTCAGAATTTTTTGGTTCCTTTTTGGAAAATAAAACATAGCAGCATATCCAGTCACCGCGAATTTCATACATAATATTTTTCATACGTAACATTTTCATACATTTTTGTACATTTAGGAGAGAAGGCCACTTTTTCTTTTAAAATATAATTTTTAATGCAATTCTTGTGGAAAAAATATATATTCATGAAATTAAAAATTTACTCTCGTGTATAAATAATTCGCATTATCATTAAAATGCCTAGCAGTGAATTGGGACCAAATCTCAAAGTAAGTAGCAAAACATTCCTAATCGTAATTGTAAAGATTCTTTTTATGTATTTAATAAATAGTTATTTTCATGAAGTATTAGCTCTGTTTTCACGATATCATGCATAATTACGAAGCTTTTAATCAATGCTATTCATTTGCAATCTTCTTTTGTGTTTGTGATAAATGGTTCATTTACAAAATGCCTAAATACAGTTCAAAATGGTATGGAGACTAATGGTATGTGTCAAATTATGGGAGAGGGGGAAGGTGCAAAGTAATTACATACTGTAAAAAAAATATATGTAACGTATTATTGAGTAATTTAACTCTCTTAACTGGTGTTACGTTACACTAATGTGTTATATTACACAAATTATATCAGTTTAAATTACACTATTATATAAGTTAAATTACTGCATAAAATTGGAGGCAGCATATTGCCACCAATTTCGTGGAGTAATGTTTTTTATTTATTTATTTATTTATTTATTTATTTATTTTTTTACAGTATATACAAACAATGCATCCAAATTTTGTTAAATAATGCATCTTATGTCCCTTACTATTTTACATCTGTTACAAAAAATATCATTTTACCAATTTTTTACCAACTTTCAATAAAAGTATAACAAAGTAATAAAAAAGATTTCAATCAATTTTCCTTTAATAAATTTTACAAAATTAAAAGGAAAATTTAGTTTTAAAAGCAAGATTTTTTTCTTTGAATTTATGATAGTACTGATCATGATACTGATTATGATAGTACATCTTAAATTTGTCTATTTAGGAAGCATTTATGCTTAATTATTGTGTTCCATTACACCACTGGCAAGTCCCATTATGCCTCATTTTCATATAACAGACACACTTTTGCGCCGAAAATCAAAAAATCTGTAAGGTTACTAAGAATTTTTTTGGAAACTGGGATTCCGAGAACTTTTCATGTAACTGCAGCCAGGGTTACAAATAAAAGTTTAGTAAGATTACTGAAATTTTAGCAGATTCATTTGTAAATTTACAGATTTTTGTAGCTTTACAAAAACTAGTTTTGTAGATTTGCAGCTTTTTTCGTACAGTTACAGGTGAAAGTTTAGTAAGCATGTAACTTTACATCTGTAGAACTACAGATTTTTTTTTTACAGTGTAGTTTTTGTAAAGCTACAGAAATCTGTAGCTTTACAAATGAATCTGTTAAAATTTCAGTAATCTTACTAAAATTTTATCTGTAACCCTGTTTACAGTTACATAAAAAGTTCTATGCATCCCAGTTTCCTAAAAATTTCTTAGTAACCTTAGAGATTTTTTCTATTTTCAGTACAAAAGTGTATCTGTTATATGAATTTTTGTTGTTGCTGTTACATAAAAAGTTCTAGGAATCCCAGTTTCCTAGAAAAACTTTAGTAACTTTACAGATTTTTTTTCACAGTGTATGAAATGTAAAACAATCTCTATTAGCCACCGTGTTCTCTATTATAGATTTCAAGAGAAATTGTTTACTAAATGTTCATGTACAATTCTGAAATATTTTGTCTGAAAACGAACTATGCTTTATGGTGGATATGTGACATTCGGATGTGATAATGTACAGAATATCCATAAAAAAATGTCCCAGTTTGAATGGAATCTTATAACAGTTTAATTTAGACTATTTATAACAAATCATACATCAAATTGAAGGTGGTAAACTAACCTAGTTTTTCTTACAAATGTTCAATATGTGCATTTTAGTTAAATGGCACACAGCCAACGTAAAGTCCAATTCTTCCCACACTTCGGTTAAGAAGTCCGGAACAGTGGAAGCAATAGCCTCTTCAATTCTCTGTCTCAGCTCTGGGGAATCATTAGGTAGAGGCTCAACGTAGACATGTTCTTTAGTAAATCCCCAAATGAAAAAAATCACATGCTTCTAATGGGGGTAAAAATGGCCATAATTTTCTTTTCAAAAAAAAAAAAAAATGTCCATTCCCCCCCCCCCCCCATTCTGACAGAAGATCAGAGTTCTAACTTTTTACGGCTGCTCTTTCATCTTCACCTAACACTTCATTTATAATGGCTGTATCATAATAATAGAAACCACCAATCCAAATGAAGTAATGGAAATGCCGGGGGCGGCACTAAATTCTGAAAAATCAGAATTCCTGTTCTCAAGTTTATTTGAATTTTTTGCTGCACAAAGATTTAAAAGGGCAGTTTTATAAAATTAAAGTATTTACAAAAAAAAAAAAAAAAACAGGTTTTAAAAATTGAGATTTAATTACTCGAAGCTAAAGGCGGATGAAATAATTGAAAAAGAGTACATTTTGCATATTTCTATATTTCCTTTTTTAACAGTGTATAAAATAACTTAATTCCTACATGCAAAACGTAGACAGTGTTTCTCTAAGTATATGTAAATTTTTCACCCTGAAAAAGATGAAATAGTAAAAGAACTACGTTCTAATTCTTCTATATATGCAATTTAACAGGAATAAAAATACAAAATTTTCTCACCAGTGTTGTTCTGACAATTCCAGATTTTGCTATACGTTATAATAACAGACGCTTAATGATTTTTTGACCAAAATGATGTACTAAAATTAACGTTCAAGATAATTCAATCACAGTATCAACTTTTATAGCTAGCTAATAATTTACTAAATCCTTAGATATTAGAAAAATCTAATTAGGAGAGAGAACTCTGAATAAGAAGAGAATTTTTATTAAGTCTATGAAACTAGTGATTTAATTAAAAAGGAAGCATTGAACTGTTTACTGCAGCTTGAATAAAAATGATAAAACTTAAATGATTTTCGAATTTATTTTAATAAAAAACACACGGCCGTAAATATACGCCAATTTGGCGTAAACCGCAATTATTTAAGATTCCTCTAGAGAATCAGTGTTTATCATAATGAAATTAAAATACAATTCCGCGCATATTCTCATAAAATCTAATTTATCCATTTAACTTACAATTAAATTAATTTCCAGTTCAACATAATATGAAAATTTGTCTTTTCGTAAACAGATATTATGTTAAAGAAGTATGGTAAGTCATGTGTAATCTGATCTTATATTTTATCTGCTTTTTTCCCCTTTTTAATTTTCTCTGAACAATGAATTGCTAATTAAAGTTATTTTACAAGAAATGTTCGTTCTTGAGATAGATTGAAAAGTGAGAGAAATAAAAAAACTTGCTTGGCATTTATTTTAAAATGTCGCTAAAAGCCACTAAACTGAGCTCCAAGTTTATTAAAAGCTGATTAGTGGATGAATATACATATATATAGATATATATATATACACTGTAAAAAAAAAACTGGTGCAATTACTAAACTTTTTCTAGGAAATCGAAGTGCCCAGAACTTTTTATATAATGGTAACAGCAAAAATGCATATAACAGATACACGTTTGTACTGTAAAACAGGAAATCTGTAAGGTTACTAAGAATTTTTTAGGAAACTGGGATGTCTAGAACTTTTTATGTAACTACAACCAGGGTTACAGATAAAATTTTACTAAGATTACTGTAATTTTATTAGATTCTTTTGTAAAGCTACAGGTTTCTGTAGCTTTACAAAAACTAGTTTTGTAGATTTACATCTTTTTGTACAGTGTACAGATAAAACTTTAGTAAGCATACAGATTTCCATAATTTTACATCTTCAGAATTACATATATTTTCTTTTCTATAGTATATAATATCGTATTATTCCATTTTACATAATATATATTTCAACATAAATTGTTTAATAAAAGATCATGTACAATTCGTAAACATTTTATCTGAGTAGGAACTATAGTTTTTGATGAATATACAGGACTGACACTGGCAACTATTTTTAATTCTATGTTGCACCCCTTTCTTAACCCCTTCAAGACGAACGTCTTTTACAGAATTTTAACTTTAATCACCGGTTTTTTAAAACAAAAATTTTTGCCTAATTGAATCGGGAAAATGCTGGAATTAAATAAGGAAATATTTACAATAAAATTTTACTGAGGAGAATAATCACCGATTCTGAGCACCTTCCAGTCGCTCGTCCCCAAGGGGTTAAAACAAAAATATTTTACCAGAATACTATACTTTGACAACATGCGCAAGAGAAAAATATTATAACTTTTTTTTCTAGGAAATTCCATATATCAAATTCGTTTGTGACAATCACACCTAATATTTCAAATTCGTGTGTGACAATGTGTATATGCTTTATTTACATTTCTTGCAGCACAATGATTTATCATGGTCACATTCGTAAAAGCGCAGTTATGTAAAATTAAAGTATTTGCTGAAAAATAAGTACAGCTACTTAAAAAAATTGAGACGCAATTATTCAGAGCTATTATAAGAGAAAGAAATACTCAAAATAGAGAGAATGGAATCGGTAGTATTAAAACAATTGACCTTCTGTCTTGAAACTGTAAGTTTAATGCTACGCAGCTATTGCTTAATTGTATTACCGCAATTTATATCTCGTATACTTTGTCACGTTTCCCCGGTAGAATCGGATGCATAATGGATTAAATATCTAATCCGTCGACCGATTTGGATGAAAATTTATCCAGATCTTACGACAGTAGTTTATAACATATTCGCGAAATGGAGGTAAATCGAAAGTACCGTTTGAGTGTTATCCTGTTCATTCACACATACAAACTCAAATCCTAGTTGCAATACTTTCCTTACGCTATATGTTCAGAAAGTAATAAATGAATTCATACAAGATCAGATTTTACCGCTGCGATTTTAATGCTTGCTTACATCGTCGCAATACTTGTCACTTATATTCTGTCACATTTTCCCAATGGATTTGATTACATAATGGTTTAAATATTTACGCCATCGACCAGTTTGGATGAAAATTTAAACAACTCTTAGGACAGTTCATAACATATTCGGGAGATGGAGTTAAATCGGAAGTACCGTTTGGGTGTAATCGTGTTCATTCACACATAAAAACACAAACACAAATTCTGAGTACAATACTTTCCTTACTTCATGTGTTCAGTAAGTAATAAATCAATTCATACACAATTCCATTTTACCGCTGCGCTGTTACTGCTTAGTTATATCGCCGCAATATTTATCACTTATACTCCGCCACATTTTCCATATAGAATCGGCTGCATGATGGATTAAATATCCAATCCGTCAACTGATTTGTATGAAGATCTATACAGCTCTTACGAGAGGGGTTTATAACCTATTCGTGAAATGTAGGTAAATCGGAAATATCGTTTGGGTGTTACCGTGTTCATTCATGCATAAAAACACAAACACAATTCCTCATTACAATACTTTCCTTACGCTATGTGTTCAGCAAGTAATATACCAATTCATTCGCCCAAAACGCATACAGTGTATCTCTGTATATATGTAAATTTGTCAGCCTAAAAGAGATGAAATAGAAAAATAGTTGCGATTTTATTAAACCACGTATGTAATTTAGCAGTGAAAAATGAATTTGACTCATCAGTATTATCCTTAGAATTTCATTTTTTTACCGTTACCTTGACATAACAAACGCTTAATGATTTTTTGACCAGAAAATTTATTAAAATTGAAGTTTGAGATAAACACAGTATCATCTCTTAAAGTTAAGATAATGATTTATTGAATTTTTAGATATTGGAAAACCTAATTAGAAGAGAAACTCTCAGTAAAAATAGTATATTTTTATTGACAGTGTATGAAATTAGTGCTTTAATTAAAGAGGAAACGTTGATCTGTTTATTGCTTAGCTTCGAGGAAAATCATAAAACTGAATTGACTCATTCGAAAAGTTACTGTAATAAATAGCTTTTGTAATAAAACATATACTCACACACGCAGACACATGTTGTTTAAATGAACTAATGCCAGCTTTTAATTTTTTTCTAATGATACAATTTTTAATTTTTGTTTTAATTTTTAATTGTTGATATTCATAGAAGAAGCTGCACTGTGTGCACGAAGCTACACTGTGTTAGTTTACACTTATGAATCCATTTATAGTTTCCTTTTTTCTTTTACTAAAGGAAATATGCTTTTTGGTTTGTGACTTAACCCTTCACTGTGCGAATTTTTCTATTTTTATGATTTTTTTTTTTAAATCTATATACTGGTATATATACTGGTAAAAATACTAAAAAAAAAAAAATTAAATTTCAAAATTTCAGCTAAAATTTGATATTTTATGGCGTGTGCCATATGTACACATTTACGGTTTTAAAATATTATATTGCTATATTTTGCAACTAAATGAGCTTAAATTAATTAATTTTATCTGCTTAACACTATGCAACTTTTATTATATTAATATTTTTAAGCATTCAGTAAAAATAATTAAAGTAAATTTTACCTTAATAGCTTGATCGAAATTTTTTTTTGTTTCCGAAGAACAAGTTCTAATTTTTAGTATAATGCAGCCATCGGACTTGGAAAAAATAAGTGTTATTACATTCTTTGGATTGTTCTTAATCAGTTACAGTGATCATAGCCAAATTCATGGCACATAATGAAAATTATAATTCTTTTAGGTATGTGCCAGATATGGCACATGGTACAGTGAAGGGTTAGTTGGGTTCACATACTATGCAATTTCTGATACTTTTACACCTTTTATACTGCCAAAAAGGAATTGGAGACAAAATTGAATTTAAGAAATCAATTATTGTTATAATCCTGCCATTCAATAGTATATATATTTTTTTGAAATTTTTAATTTCCTTTTTTTATAAACAAGCCTTATGAAAACACAAATTCTTCAGTTCTACGAATTTTATTGATAATATTTTTCTCACATTTTTGTACGTGTGAGATTAAAATGTAATCCGCTTCTTCTTTTTAATTATATATATATATATATTTTTTAAACCAAATACTGAAAGAAAAAAATTTATAACTAAAATAAAAAAAATTACTATATCATATAAATGAAGCGTTTTATTATTATAATATGAAGCTCTAAATTTGCTTTAAAATGCTATAAAATAAATAATTAATAATAAATAATTAATAATAAATAAATAATTAAAATTTGCTATGAAATATATGCATATATTTAAAATTAACACATACACGCAAAACGTAAAATCTTTTATCACTATATATATGTAACTATTTTATATTATAAATCAAAAATAAGACTTTTAATAACGCTAACGCCATATTAACGGTGGCAACACCTGGACAAAAAACTTTTATTGACATTTATTTTAACTTCCAAATATCGCACAAGCTCAATTTTTACATCATCATATACTAAAAAAAAAAAAAAATGTTCTTTCAAATTTCAAGCTTAGATTTTTAGAAATCTCTATTGCGTTTATAAAAGATTAACTGGTTTGCACTTACAGCAATATAAATAGTCCAACATTTGTATCCTGCTGGTATTACATAACGAAATTAAGCCTATATCAATAAATAAATAAAATAATAAAGTAACATAAATAAAACTAAAATTTAACACACATTTAATGGAACTACACTGTAAAAAAAGATTGCCAAATAGACAGAAAAAACTGTCAATTTTGGCGCCAATGGAAAACCGTTTAATTTACAGAAAACAGTTTTTTTCTGTAAAAAATATAGGTTTTTTTCTGTAAAAATTACAAAATCCATATTTTTTACAGAAAAAACTGTTTTTTCTTTAAAACAATTTTTTTCTATAAAAAATACAGTCTTTTTCTGTACAACTTATAGGTTTATTTTACAGTGTACTGTAGACGCTTAAACTATTGGAAATTATCACAATAAAAAATGCTGTTCTAAGTTGCGAAATCTAACACCTGTGAAATCTAACCCCTGACACGCGACTAATACGAATGTATATCTTTAAAGACCTACAGCAGTTCGATATTGCTTGATTTTAAATTGGAGCTATAAATATTTCTTTAAATTAAACAATTTTTTTATACAATAAATTCTAGAAATCTTTGTTTACGTATTCCTTTAAATAATTTTAATAATACATAATAAGAATTTAGTTTAATTAAGACATGCTAATTAAGGCTTTTCAATGACATACGTGTGTTGCGCGCAGGATTATAAAAGATATATTCGATATATCTACTTAATATTACATATACTATATAATCTTATAACATCGTACTTTAACTTCAACCTAAATTAATAATGAAGTTCAAAGATGCAATTAAGTTATAAAATGTAAATTTTATGATAAACTTTCAATAAAAATTAAAAAAGAAATTAATGTATTACATGTACTTAAATAAAAATAGGTAGAGGTTATAAAGATATATAAGATACAATATGATTCACAATTTTAAGTTTCTATGTTACTTAGTTTTGTAAATAGATGTATGCAATGTTAAAAATATCTGATTTCAGTAAAATGGCTTCAAAGTTAAAATTTACCATGATTTAAGCAGGTATCGCTCCACATATTTTATCACAAAACCGGTACTAATTGGAGTATCATCATAATTTTCTTTAAAGTTCGGTAATATGTTATTCTTTCATAATGGACAAAAAAAAAAAAAAAAAAATAAATAAATAAATAAAAATGACGTTTTAAAAAGTTTTAAGGCGGTCTCCCCTCTATATTTTCAAACTTTATTTTAATACATTATAGCTGTTTTTCACATAAAAATTCTATTTTGGTGTTATTAGTAGGTAATATAGAACAATATATATTAAATGTAGAAAATCTAGTAGACCTTCAAATTAATTTTTTATTAATTTTTAAATTTCACATTAAATACTATCCAAGGGCGCACTGTATGCATTATGGCATATACTTATCACACATGAAATTAAAAAATATATATTTTGGGGAGGAAAATGAAGAATTTTCTTCAATATTTTAAGTGTTATGAAGAACTTTTTCAAACTGCCCCATGCGAATCCCGTAGCAATTAAAAAATCCAATATTTTTATGGAAGTTAGTTTTATATATACATGTGAAATATTACTGTCGACTTCTGTAACATTCCGGCGACACTCTTATATATCGAAGTAATGTAGTATAGTAATCAATGCCAAAAGCTTTGCCAACTCTCCGTTATCATGAGACAACCAGAGTGCAGTCGTGGTGGCGATTAGAAGACAGACTCAGAAAACATTGGAAGAATTTCCCATGGAATAATTAATAGAGGCATCGTAAATTTTAACGTTGAATATTTGGCAGACACATATCGTAAACATTTCCAGTAGCTTATCCACCAGCTCTCGAATAATCGCTGATCCACTTCATAATAAACTTAAGATGTTAAAGGTATTAGAATCTACACATTAAAAATCGAACCACCAAGTGACAAGGATTTATTAAACAAACGAAACGCGTAAAAATTCTGAGTTCCTAGTCGATACAACACTATAAGTACTCAAAGAAACAGAGCGCGAACGAATACATTACAAGTGTAAAAACCAACCTCGTTAAAAAACCGGGGAGGACGGGGAAGGAGACAGGCTACGATTCGATGGGAAGGGTGAAGAACGCGTGACGTCGATAATGAACTCTTTATTCTCGGCGTCAGTATTATAGCGCAGTCAAATGCTGGCGGGAAGCTTTCAAGGAATTATGGGATATCGAACATCATCGAACGAAAATATTGAAAACATTGAAAGAAAAAGAATTGTCTCAGAATAAAATAAAAGAAAGTAATTTAGTGGTTTTAAGAAGTAAGTTACGAATGGATTAAGGTTTTTAGAATAATAATTAAAGAATACGCAGGTTTATAAGCATGAAATAAAAGACAAAGATATTTAAGATATTATTAAAAATAGGTAAAAAAGGGTAGACATAAAGAATTTGGAATAGTTTTACTAAGATAAAAGGGGGAGAATTTTTATTATTACATACATATAAAACTGTGCATCGAATTTTATATGTATTTGAATATAAACGTTAAAAAAAAGTATTTTCAAAATTTTATGAAATTTTAAGAAATTTTGCATCTTATTTCTGCAGTTAACTACCTTTAACTTTCATAAACTACCTTTAACTTTCATAACTTCACAAAAAAAACTTTAATTATATTAAGTTTCAAAAACCAATGCACTGTTTTATGGCATATATAATGAAAAACAGCTACAAAAATATTTGGGATTTTAATTGATATGGAATGCGCATGGGTCTTTTTGAAAAGTTCTTCATAACGCTTAAAATATTCAAGAAAATTCCTTATTTCACCATTTTTTTTAATTTCACGTGTGTTGAATATATGCAATAATGCATATAGTGAGCCCTTGAATAGTATTTAAAGGGAAATTTTAAAGAAATTAAAAAATGATTTTGAAGGTCCCTTGTCCCCTTAATATATATAAAGAAAAAAATACTTTACACTTATGTAACCCGGGAAATCCGGGTTTGTTCCCCTAGTATTTATAAGCCTGTGAAAAAATATATTTATAAGCCTAAATAAGAAAAGAAGTATAATTTAATTAACTAACATATGCTGTTTTAATTGAAAAAATATTAAATATTCTCCTTTTTCCTGTCCTGCTCTATGTTTAGAATTCCTTTATTTTTTTTTCCGTTATGTCGTAACAACAGACGCTTAATGATTTTTGACCAGAAGAATTTATTAAAATTAACGTTTCAGATAGATAATTCAATCACAGTATCATCTCTTAAAGTTAGCTAATGATTAGCTAATGAATCCTTAGATATTGGAAAAATCTAATTAGAAGAGAGAGCTCCAAGTAAAAAGAAGATTTTTATTAGCAGTGTGCGAAATTAGTACTTTAATTAAAGAGGAAACATTGATCTGTTTACTACTAGCTCTGATGAAATGAATAAAAATTAACTAACTTAATCCACATTGCATTTTAATAAATAGCGTTTGTATATTAATACAGACGCACGCAAACGACATATTGTTTAAATTCGCTTATTTTTTTCTTAAATTATTTTTATAACGCAATTTAAAAATATTATATTTCATCTTACCGTTAATGATATTTTTTTTTATATACCAGAGTTGGCCAATCTTTTCGCGCGAAATGCCAAAAAAAAAAAATAAATAAATAAATAAATAAATAAAAATAAAAAAGCTTGATTGCAAAGCTTTTTTTTTTCTTTTTTTAAAACTGTTTTTTACCCTTTTTTTTTTCTTCAAAATTTAGTACACAAGACTGTACTTATGAAAGATGTATGGAATACAATACTGAATTACTGAAAATCTTGAGTATTTAATGTCCTATGGTATATTTTTTAACGATATCTAACACACTGTAAAAAAAAAAAAAAAAAAAAAAAAAAAAAAAAAAAAAAAAAAAAATCTGTAAAGTTACTAAAATTGTTCTAGGAAACTGGGATGCTTAGAACATTTTATGTAACGGCAGCAACAAAAAATCATGTAACAGATAAACTTTTGCACCGTAAATCAAAAAATCTATAAGGTTACTAAGAATTTCTTAGGAAACTGGAATGTCTAGAACTTTTTATGTAACTGCAACCTGGGTTACAGATAAAATTTTAGTAAGATTACTGTAATTTTACTAGATTCTTTTGTAAAGCTACAGATTTCTGTAGCTTTACAAAAGCTAGTTTTGTAGATTTATATCTTTTTTTATACAGTGTACAAATAAAATTTTAGTAAGCATACAGATTTCTGTAACTTTACATCAGTCGAATTAAAGATTTTTTTTTTTTATTATTACAGTTCACTGTTATAAAATTATTCCATTCAAAGATAATTAAAAAAATAGACTTTTTAATATTTCATAATTTATTTGGATAGAGTAACTAGTTTTGATGGCAACACATTTTTAACCCTCTTCGTTAGCCAAATGTATCCGTACGCTTATGAAAATTCGGCAACGGACATCTATTTTCTATCATTAGTAGGTTGTTTCTCATATCAAAGTGTATACAATTATACAAGCTGTTGCCAAATTCGATTGAGAAATTCAGAGGAGTGATAGCAAGCATCAAGAGTATGAAAAATTACCATAGAACATATAGTCGCAAACCACGAATTTAATCAAAAATACAGGGTGTTCTATTCTAATTCAATTTGGGTTGATTGTAATAACTTTCAGAAAACTGAAGTAAACTATAATAAAACTTTTAATAGACATTCTCAACTTTTTTCTAAATGTGATAATATAAAAAAAGTGGCAGAAGTTTCCATTATACGCGCCAGCAGTATGCACTTGACGCTCTCCATTTTAGACTGCGATTACCAGTTCATACGGTATCATCGATTGCTTGAGCACCTTGTTTTACCAGAATTTTTTTGTGATGACATAACATTTCACTCAAAACAAGGTAGATATCGTTCCAATGTTTTTATTTTTCTCAAAATTATCACCGTCAACTGAAATTCAGTTAAGATGAAAAACCCTGTATTTGTGACTAAATAAGCGGATTGCGACCCAATGTTGTAGGGCAATTTTTTATCCTTTTGGTGCCTACTATCACTTCACTGAATTTGTTGATCGAATTCTGCAACACCCTGTATATATATTAATTAAAAAATTGCAAAACAGCTTTATAATACATGTCTGCCATTCCTGTTAAGTAGAATATTGTTAATATATCTCAAAAGAAAAGGAAATTGCATAATCATACCTTTCTTGGTTTTAAAGTCTGAAACATATCTAAATTGAACTAACTTAAGGCTGTTCTCAAATCCAAAGGGCAACTTTATGACACAAGTTTTAATTCATTCGGAAACGCATGAAATTGGCTGTTGTTGTTATTTAAAAACTATGTGATTGAAAGACGTTTTCAATTTTTTGATAAATGCAAAAGATTTCTCAGAATATACTGTCAAAGTTGGTGTTTTGAACCGAATTGCCGGACGAAAGGAAAAAGACCAGTCAGCGAAGGGAAAATACCCGGCTGTCACATGACACAAAATCGATTATAACTGCATAAATTATTCATTTATCAAAAAATGAGAAACATCTTTCGATTCCAAATCTCATCCACAGTCAGATTTTGTGCCTTTACGTTTAAAAATGAGTCAGTAAATGTGTCAGAACGTTTCGAGTTTATTGAGCAGCAGACTTGAGAACAGCCTTAACCCATTGGGGACGAGCGACACGTATACGTGCCGCATGAAGCGCTCAGAATCCTTGTTTTTCCTCACCAGTAAAATTTTACTGTAAAACTTCCCTTAATTAATCAGCGCATTTTCTCGATTCAAGAAGACACAAATTTCTGTTTTTAAAAAACGGTGACAAAAGATTAAAAATTTCGTAAAAGGTTCCCGTTCCGAACGGGTTAAAGTGCATCTATCGACACGCGGTTCGGCTCAGGTTAGGTTGGTGCTATTATATAGGATGGCCCTTCTGTTAGTTCCTTTTTGAACTATGAATATTTCACAGGTTATTTGTGTCAGTTGTCATGTGACATGCATGTATGAACTGTCAAATGTATGCCAAATTTATGACAAGACGGTGCAGCGGCACACACTGCTCTCCAAACCACCAACTTATTGAACGAGAAATTTATAGATCGCGTAATTTCAAGAAATTCTGATGTGAATTGGCCGCCAAGATCGTGCGATTTAACCCCAATGGATTATTTTCTTTGGGGGTTTCTGAAAAGTAAAGTGTACGCCAATGCCGCAGCACAATCCAAGACCTCAAATGTAACATCCGGACTGAAATTTTGGCCATGAATCCGCTCATTTGCTCCCAAAAAGAAGCAAAAAAGATAAGGGGTTGTATCAAATATATGTTGATTAGTGCCAAGATAGCATACACAATATTGCATGTACTACTATATTTGAATACAACCCCTCATCTTTCTGCTTCTTTTTGGGAACAACGGATTTAGAGCTTATTCTATCGACGATAATTTTCAGAATTTTCAAGCTACGATTTTGAGACATTCACAAAAGGTACTCGATAAACTTAGCTAATACATTATGCATATCACATTTTGATTGCATTCGCGCATGCGCAGTGAAACATTTTTTAGTAAACCTGCTCATTTTTCATCCAATTTTTATTATTTTTAATTCTGATTACAGAGTGTTGTGTACAATGTTGTTTGTCATATTTTCTGAAAAGAACTATATTAAGAACTCTGCAAATTATAAGCAAAAAACTTGGCGAAATTTGGGACTGTTTTTATAAAAACCTTAATTTCTCTACTACTATACATGCTATTCTCATAAAAATGAACACATATATTACAATAAGCCACTTATTATTAATCTCGAGTTTGAAAGCTTTTGCTACATTAGTTTTTACAGGGTTATCGAAAAGATATTCGTTCTTTTTCAATTTGTTTACTGTCCCCTATGGGGTTTCGGGAAAAAATCTTCGCAGAAATATATGACCTATACTGTACTGTTTACACACCTGCAGTTTGAGGTTGATTCCTCATGTATTTTTCTAGATATTTAATAAAACGTCAAAAATCGCAAGTGATCGGTCACCTTTGGCCATATAGTGTATATAGCAGATACAAAACGTGGAGATATGCATTATTTCATTTTTAGGACGCACTTTAAGTTTAATAGGTGAAGTACGCTTCTACAAACGTTATAAATACATCTGCGTACGACGAAATTTTAATAGTATGGATTATTATATCAAAAATGAAATAATAACAGTAAACATGTCCACACACAAAAGAACAATTCGATAAAGCGAAACTTTTATCCTGTCATAACCTCAGAATTGCGTATTTCATTCTTCTCTAGCCATAGAATCTCTATTGAAGCACTCCCTTCGTTTCTTCTTTTATTCAGCTGTTATCGTTGTCATTCTTCTTCCTGAAAATGTCTAATTCTCTTTTTTTTTCTTCTGAAAATCAGAAACATTCTTTGCCTCGATTTTACTCATATGAAAAAAAAAGATTAATGAAGCCCTTTTCATAGGGGGTGGTCCTTTTCCGATATCAAAGCACTACTGTTCAAGTATAAAAGGATCATACTCAGAAAAGTCAAAAGCGAATTTTTATCTTTGGTACAGGATTACATAAGCATATGCATATGCGTATTTTTCTTTAGAAGATAAATTTTGACTAAAGGGGTCTCAGGACTCTTAAAGCTTTTAAATTTTCGAAATTTAATTTTTTTTAGATGTTAAACTCCTATCTTTTCTAAACATTTTCATACAATTGTTTCCTTGAAAGTCTCATTAGAACAGAAGTTATGGCTTTTAGAATTGTACCCGCACAACACCTGAAGAAGCATTTCCGAAACTTCAAAATTATTTTTCTCAAAATGATATTTTGGGGCATATCGCGCACGATATCTCAAAAACTTCTGAATATTTTTTCATGAAATTTTCAAAACGTATGTTTCATGTTTGACTGTATAAACTGAACATAAAATTTCCTTTTTTAGGTGATAATACTTTTGGAATTTCCAAAGTTTTGTATTAGCTAAATATAACTTTGTATTAAATATATAAAAATGCTTTAAATATAAATTTATTTTGGTTCAGGGTAATTATTACAATCTGAAGTATAAGTAGGCACGGAAATTTGTATTCTAGATGCAATATTTATCTCGTAATCCTGCGCGTAAGCTGTTATATCAACTTATATCTTTCATCTCAATAAAAATTATGTTTTTTAATCATGTACATTTTAAGATATTAAATGTTGAAAATTGTCTTTTTTTTCCAATTTTAACAGTCCTGAGACCCTTTAAGGATGTAGAAAATTGATTGAAATGCAAATATCCACAGAAATAGCTATTGTCTTCTTCAGCTGCTTTAATAAATGAAGAGGAAAACTGTTAAAAAAGAGCATATTCCGTAAAAGAAAAACAAAAATAAAACAAGATTAAGAAATAAAAAACTTTCTGGGAAAATTTTATTTCCGGTGTAAAAAAATTCCGGTATTAAAAATGGGTTTAAAGGGCCAAAAAGGTTTAAAATGACGAAAAAAATGTATTTATTATTATTTTTTTTATAACGTGTGAACCTTTAAGTATTTCGTACAGTTGGTCCGATAAGAAAATTCCTGAAATTACGGTCGTACATACCGTCGATATTGAGTGACACAGACCGGCGATACTTTTTGGCAGTTTTACCACAATAACTTTTGAGGAAGTTAAGGCAATTTACATTTTTTAATAAAGGAAATTAAATTCTCTATTAATTATACCTGAAAAAAATATGGCAAATAATATTAGCAATTTTTTGGAATTTAGAATTTTTTATTACATTTTTTAACCTCCTTTACTTTTTTTGGTGTGTATTGTGTGTGCGTATGTGTGTGTGTGTGTGTGGGGGGGGGGGGGGGTTGTTGTTTTCAGTGTGATTGAGAGACAACATAATAAGCAACGTAAAGAAGAAATAAGGATTCTAAAATATGAAACCCTGGCACACATAGGGGTTTTATTCAAAAGCTCACTTCATGTGCGCACCAATGGTTCTTTCTTACACAGAACTACTCGGTTTTGGTACTCGGTACTCGGCTAATGTACTACTCGCTACACCACTAGTATAAAGTACAGAGGCTTCCGGTTGATTGCGACACATTGGAATTAGCGCGGTTTGTTCCAATAAAGCAACTGGTCCAATTACCAATGCTATTTTAATTTTTTTTTCTTGATATTTTGCCCCATTTAATCAGGTGTCATAATTAAATGGTGTCCCAAATAAAAGCAATCTACTGTTTTACGTATGAAGGTAGTTGGAAAACTAATTTTTTTTTTAACCTTAAGGAGACCAGGAATGTTTGGAATGACGAAAATTAACTGAAGTTTGATTGTAGATTTAAAATTCTACAATTAACTAAAGTTTAATTGTAGATTAGAAAGCCTGTAATTTATTTAGACTACTACAGTAAACATCCTCTAATTTGGCATGTTCGGGAATTGAAATTTTTGTACGGTCCCCCGGTCCTATAAGTGATATTTAGTAAAAATTTACTGCGGCACTAACAAGTAAGACAAAAAAAGTCCCAATCAACTAGCATTAAAATTGACCGAGTTATGAAACTTTGAAATGCATGACTTATACCACTTTATTGCAACTCAAAACAGATGATTTCGGCTATGTTTTCAGGGGTCGTGTATAAAGTACTTAAACTTATTTCAAGGTTCCTGCGCTTTGAAAGAAATTGTACAACTATTACAATCGAGATAACATTTATTAAGTTTCAGTATAGTAAAAATAATTGTATTTTAACGTATGATTTATTTTGTAAGGATTTGAGGCTATGATTTCTTTTAGCAAAAATTAGTATATTATTTTCACAAGGTTTTATTTAACGTGCAACGATCGTCTTTCCAGTTTAAAATTTGTACTTGAACTTTTAACTAACTTTCAAATACCCGATGGAAGATAAATTTTACATACTGACTTAAATCCAATGACTATGTAATATTATTATGATTTTTGGCGCTTACCATTTATAAATACTTATATTAGAGGATAACACAAAAAAAAATCGGATAGATTACCGTCAACAAGTTTAAGAAAGAGTTTTAGATTAGATAACATAAACCGGCGATGGTTGTGTTTTTTAACTTTTATAATTACATTTTATGTATTTTTTAATGCTGAATAAAAAAATTACCTACACATTCAGAATTTTTCGCAAATCGTAAATTTCAAGGTTAAAAAATAGCGAAAAATCTGATACTATAAAATAGATGTAAGACTTTTTTTATTTATATTAATTTTATTTTATTAAATAATTTATTCAATTTTTTGGCTTATACTGGGTTTCTTACAGCTAAACAGCTCAGGGGTCCGATGACGTTGGGAGGGGAGGGGGATCAATTTTAACTTTGACTTTTTTAACTTAGAAATTTGCGATTTGAGAAAAATCCTGACATGATGGTTTACAATTAACGTTATTTTCGGATTCAGCGCTAAAAAATACATAAGAATCAATTTTCAAAACCTAAGAAACATAGCACAACCCAAAATTTGAAAGACAGTGCAATCTAATAGCATTTTAAAATATGCATCATTTTGTAAAGAATTGAGGTAGTTGTTTTTCATCCTTTTATATAACAAAAATGCTGTTATTTGTATCCTTTTATGTATTCAGTACAAATAGTGTATTTTGCAGTAATACGTTAGAATGATTAAATATTTCAAATTTATATTGCAATGCTAATTTTATTCTCAACCATTTCTTTAACATATCTGACGAAATTATATTTCGACTAAATTTGTGAATGACCCCTAATTTGCAGTAAAAATATGCTCCAACTTTAAACAGCTATTACTCGATCAATTTTAATCGTAGAATAACGGGACTTTTTTTGCCTTACTTGTCAGTGTAATAGGAAAACTTTACTAAATATAACTTATAGGGCCGGGGGACCGTATAAAAATTTAGATTCTGTAATTCTTCACAAAATTGTTTTTTCGCTTCAAACTTTTTTTATCTTAACTCTGCAATTAATTTTGACCACTTTTGTAACTGGAAGTATGCATCTACGACCAACGGTTGCGAAAATAAAGGTAGGTCAGGTTATACGTGGACACACTGTATATTTTACGTAAAGACTTAAAATGCAATATTCTTCATGAGTAATTTAATTCTTTATGCGTTATTTTAAAAATATTTCTTTTAACATGCTATAATAATAATAATAATAATAATAATAATAATAATAAATAATAAATAATAAATAATAAATAATAATAATAAATAATAATAATAATAATAATAATTAAAATAATGAAACTTACATAAGTAAAAAGTAATTAATTTTCAAAAGAAAAACTACGCGTCCTTTAAGACGCAGTATGGTGCATCAAGCGAAGCAATTATTTTTCCATTAAAGTTTCAGTGAACTCAACGCTTTGTCACTGATGTCATCTTCTGGTCAGTATCCTTGACGTATTATATTGTATTTACTGTAACAGCTCCAAAGGGCGTCGGATACTTTTTTTCGCCATTTCCTCAATTCATAATATTTCGCTCTTTCTCGCACCCAAGAATTCTTTTTCTTTTTCCCGTTTCTCCCACTCTCTCTTTGTCTCTCCATCTTTTTATAATTTTCTGCGTCTTGACTCGGAAATGGACCCGTAATGGAAAAATCAGTGTGAAGGGAGAATTTGACTTATCTCCAGAAAGCAAGGAGTGGGCCAAAAACAGCTAATGTCATTTATTCCGTAGATATACAGCTTTTCGTCTGCTAGAAGTGTTAAGGCTGTTTGTTCTTAAATATAAAGGAGCTATTTTCTGACACACTTCTGAATTATTATTTTTTTTTTCGGAAATGCATGAAATTGGCAGTTGTTCTTATTCAGAATCTATGTAATCGAATAGCATTTTCCATTTTTCGGCAAAGGCAAAAAATCTTTCAAAAAATACAATTAAAGTTGACATTTTGAACTGAATTTTCGGACGCGACAGTGCAGGAAAAGCAAAAAACCTGTCGTCATGTGACAAAAATATCTTATAACTCATTATGTAATTTATTTTAAAAAAAAAAAAATGAAAAATGCAATTACATTCCAAATCGTTTCGCTAGTCAACCTTACCAATTTTATGCCTTAACGTTTAAAAATATGTTAAAAAGTTTTGCGTTCGTTTAGCATTGAATTTGATAAACGCTTTAAGCATTAGTTTAATGATGGTCTCAAATCCAAACTAGTGACTTTCTGACACATTTGTGAATTCATTTTTGTTAGTAAACACATAAAATCGACAGGTGCTATTCGTCAGAAATTGTGTTATCGAACAGTTTTTGAGATTTTTTGGTAGCGACATGTGATTTTACAGAAATCGTTGACAAAGTGGGCGGTTTTTTACGCAAACAGCACCACTTAAAAAAAAAAAAAAGAATTGTATCTATTTGCAGTAAGTACAATAGAATATTTCAACTACCCACTTGTTCCAAAATCAGTAACTACCTAACAAGCAAAACATATCAGCCACTTAAGGCTCCGCTGCACTAAAATTCCCCAATCACAAAATCCCATGTTAGCCTAAGGGAAAACTTTGAAACGCTATTAGGGGCATTCTCACAAACTTTTGACTTTCAGGAATAAAAATCTGGTGAAATTAAACTTGCTAAAATAACTTTTTAATCTGATAGACGAATGCCTTAATGATTCAAAATAAAGAAAAAATGGTCAGCAGCGAAATTTTTTTTATTTAACTGAGGTTTATATTAAACTTGCAAATTTAATTTTCCTTACCATTTTACCACTAAAACTTTTTATTTTCTTCTAAATTTTTACTTATAATGAATTTGCATAGTACCCACAGGACATTCAAATAAGAAATAATAACAATGTAGTGTTTTTAGTACAAAATTTTGGTATAACATTGTCTTAAAGGGGTGTTAAAGAAGGGACTGTAAGGTAAAAAAAGGGGACGATATAGGAAAAAAGGGACGGTAAGGATGGAATGGTAAGAAAAATTACCGCCTATTTTAGACAAATCATGTTAAGACTAAGTGGTAGCCACAATGTTCATTGATTTTTAGAAACAGTTATTTACATTGGATAAATAAAAAAAAAAATAATAATAATTTACCTCGAAAAGTGCAGGAATAAACCTTGGGGGCGGTAAGACTATACCAATAAAGCCACGATGCTTGAAATTGATATTTAAATGCTGATTTAAATTCTGCAGTAAATTTCCTGTCAAATAATTTTAGACATTCTTTCTCCAGTATACTTCTGCATGAGAAAAAACTTGAAAAAAATTCTGTGGCTGCATCTGAAGTGATTTTCTGTATAATTTTAGAAGAAGGACGGTAACGAATCTAAAATCCAGGGACAGAATTAAAAAAATAATAACAACCCTAAAAATGTGCGCATGTTAATTTTTTGCTACATATTTATATAAAACAATAGTTTCAGTTTTGGAAAATAATTGCATCGAATTATTTTTATTGAAACAATTTTATACAGACAGCTCCAAACTTAAAAATCAGCAACAGTAACACGAGACGGTATAGGAGTTTGCCTGGTATTTGGATCCCCAACATCGTCCAAAACTTATTTATCTCGTTAATACTGTTATGTAATTATGCAATGGGATATTTTCCAGTATATGAAATAAAAAAAAACCACAAGAACATGTACTAAAATAAAAATTATTATTCAGGGATAAAAGTAAAACAATTGTGAGAATGCCCCATTACTCATTACCTAATATAATGATTAAAATATACCGTTTTCACCATCAGAAAGTAGACGTCAGATGCCGATGATGTGCGTTTTTAAAAATTATCTCAGTAAATTTTAAGTACATGAAAACTACCTATAAACTTTGAAATTTCCATTTTATTAAATTTTCTCATCTTCTTAAAAATGCTTAAAATGTACGTAGACAATTTTTAAAAACGCACATTATCGGCATTTGACGTCTAATTTCTGATGGTGAAAACGATATTTTAATAATTATATTAGGTAATGAGTAATTGCGCTTCAAAATTTTCCCATAGGTTGACATGGGATTTCGCGATCGGGGAATTTCAGTGCAGCGGAGGCTTAACCTGCTTATTGATGTTTTAGAATAGATAGATTACAATAGATTCCCATTGACAAACTAGGTGCTGCCAGTGGGGTATGTACCCTGGACGCCAGTGTAGAATGGGACGCCAAAAGAAGATTTGGTTCGTCATTCAGTATAAAAACAAACAACGAAATTTAGGCGAAAATGACGTGGAATCGGACAATCCAAAGTAAATATGTATTGGTCAATTTTATATTCTTTGTTTTAAACACGGCCAATTTTTCCATTATGTCACCGCCTAGGGGCGCTGAAACAATATTTGATTAACGAATTCATCCGAGATACTTGCAAGATCAACAATACACTTTTCCATTGACATTTGAATTGGAGCGATATATCGAACATGATCATGACGACAAGTTTTGTGCGTTCCTGTAAACAGACTATAAGATATATATGATTAAGAAACTTATCAAATATATTTGCATGACCAATACGCTGTGCCAATAAAGTTCGAATTAGTTCAGTATTTTGGACGTTATCGTAGTGACAAGATATGAATTATGTATAGATAAATATAAAAACGAAGTTATTGCAGAAGATTGATTTTTAAAGAAATTCGCCTAAAAATCTTAAAATTAACATACTTCCTAATGCTCATTTAATATTTAAAATAAGAATTGAGAAAATGGAATGAAAAATGACATCTCTTTATAAATTTATCTTGGAAAGGAAGGGGGGGGGGAGTTATCACGAAATGTCATCCTTGCCTTAGGTGTAAAAATTCATACTTTTGGCCTTGCTGGTCCATTACCTTCTCAATACTCATTAAGACGGTAATGGCTGGTCAGTATCCTTGAAACACATTATAGTCTTTACTGTAACAGCTCAAAGGGCGGGCCAATAGCTTTTTTGCCATTTCATGATATTTCTTTCTTTCTCGAACCCAAGAATTCTTTTTCTTTTTCTCTTTCTGCCTTTATCTGTTCATCTTTTTTATATTTTTCGATATCTAGACTCGGGAATGGACCAATAATGGAAAAATCAGTATGAAGTGAAAATTTAATTTATCTCCAGGAATCAAGGAATTAGCCAAAAACAGTTATTGCTATTGACTTCGTACATGTACAGCAACTCCAGTGCGTCTCTTGTCATGACATTTGACATTGAACAGAAAGTCGTTTTGTTGAAAATTTTGCCAAAAAACCCCTTCATTATTGTTAAAATTATGAATGAAAATCCCAGTTTAAATTAGTGAGAGATATTTTGTATTTTCCATTGAATAAGTAGATGGATAAATAATAAGTAGATGGGCATTGGATAAGTAGACTAGTTTCCTCTCCCAAATTTGTTTGTCTTGACAAGAACTTTAATATGTATTATTCATTTTACATTCGTCAAATTCTTATTTAAAAGGCTAAAATGAAGTACTGTTCATGCGGGGTTTAACAAAACAATATTTTTCAGTTTTAGCATTTTAAAAACAAAACAAAACAAAATGGAAAATGATTTTTTCGAAGACTAAAATTTAAGACATAAAAAATCGCTCGGAGTTGATCATACATTACGTACGCCATGAATTAAACATTGACATTCCTGGACCCATCATGAACAAATTTTAAAAGAAATTTCAGTTTTACAATTTTCGGTACTGTAAATTTTTAAACTTCTACGAATCTGGTCATACATTACGTACCCCATCGCCATGGATTAAACATTAATATTCCTGGACCAATTTTAAATGAAATTTCATTCTTAAACTTCTAAATATCCCACAATATTACTTTTTACAACGTCGTATAGAGAAAAAAAATGTACTTTTAAATGCAATTTGTTTGAAAGCTGTATCTCAATTTGTTTCCGAGTTATTAATTTTTTTTTGTAGTTTTTATTACTTTTTTTGTCATAGTGGCAACAGAAGTATCCATCTCTGTTGAAAGTAAAGGAAAAATACAGATTACTGTATAGACCAATCAGAAAACGAATGAAATGCTTTTTCAACTAATAAAACGCTTCAGATATGTTTTTGATTTCCTACCCTGACAGAGGACAATAACCATTTTTCTAAATGGTTAATAGAGAAACGAAAAATATTACAGAAGTAAAAACTACCTAATTTTGGAAAAAAAAGAAAGAAAAAAGAAAAAAACCTAACGCGTAACTCATTTGCAGTACGATATTCTAAATCAGTGGTCTTTAACTTTTTTTGGCTGCAGGTCACAATCAATCAAAAAGTATGTACTAAGAAGACGTTTCGGGTCAATGGTACTTTTATTTTAAAACCGTCTCTTTTGGTGAATAAAGATAAATTTTATTGAGAAAGTAATTACGATACGTTTTTTAAACGTTAAACATAAACATAAAAATTATAATAATTATAAAAGAAACATAACTGAGTGAACTTTAACTTTCTCTTCGATATCAATTTTCTCTTCGATGAACCTGTGTTGAACTTGTGACGTCAATTCAGTCAAGTCGTCATCGTCTTAAGAAGAATACAAGCATGTGAATTTTCGGTATTGTTCAGCTGTTCCTTTTCCTACTTAAAACAAATTTCATATCTGAAAATATTTGCTCACATTTATAAGTTGGACTTAGTGCGGACGAAATGCTAAGAAAATTTTTTCAGAGATAAAATCTTCGTAAAAAGTGATTTGAATATGTCGAAGACAGCGATTGGATGCTGTGGCCTTCGTTTGCCCAATCGCTGCATTGGTTTTGCATGTTCGTTACTGCAACTTTGTAATCAAACAAAAATGTTATTGTTATTATTTATTTTCAATCTACATTTTTATGAATTCTTTAAGTGTTCGTTTCATATGTATGTTATATATATATTTTTTTAATATATTATAATTTTTTTTGGAACTCAAGTGGGCCACTTGAAATTATGAAATGGGTCTGTCGGTGACCCGCGCATCATAGGTTGCCGACCGCTGTACTAAATAATGAAACGAAACAATTATATGTTTTCATTTAAATGGCTGATGCCATCTTCTGGTCAGTATCCTTAACGTATTATATTGCATTTGCTGTAACAATTAATAAGGCGTCGTCGTCGACTCGCTTATTTGCTATTTCCTCTATTCATCACATCTTGTTTTTTCCTCGCACCCAAGTATGGAGTTTTTTCCACTTTCCTGTTTTTCCCTCTCTCCCTTTGTTTATCGTTTTATAATTTTCTGCGTCTTGACTCGGAAATGGACAGTAATGGAAAAATCAGCGTGAAGGGAGAATTTGACTTATCTCTCGGATGCAAGAAGTCGGTCAAAAACATATAATGCCATTTATTTTGTTGATGTACTGCTTTTTGTCTGCTAGAGGTTTTCGGGATTATTTTGAGGGAAACGTTTCCCAGTTTCTTTTTTCTAACATTACTTTTACTTTTCGCTACATATTCATTAGGGGTAATTTTGTGCATAATACCAACCAACTTCAACCCTTTATGTACTGAACTATTAATTCATGAAAATTTTATCTTCTAAAGCATTTTTCGTGAATTGTTTAAACTACATTAGAAGATTTACATAATCATTTAATAAATTTTAAAAGGATTTTAGAAGGATTGAAGGATTTAGGAGGGTTAATTAAATTTGAACTTATATAGGGATTTGGTGCAATATTTATAACCTCAATCAAATCTTTTATTTTAAATCTTTTTCTTATTATTTTGTAGAGTTAGGAAATGTACAAATATGATGTTCTTACAATAGAAATATAGAAATATTTCCGAATTTGAAAATCCCCCCCCCCCCCCCAACGCCAAGAAAGCTGAAAAGGTGCAAAGATAAAAGAAATCATCCTTTTAAAATTATTTATTTTTTGTGTAACCAATAATGCTTTTGGAACAAGGTAAAGTAATGTATCTGTAAGTCATTATAAATTGTATTATAACTAATGTATCAAATGAATTTAATAGCAAGTTATTTTATTTGTACTTATAAGTACCGTCAGTAGATAACGGGTTAACAATTAAAACACCATGGGAAAACGTATTTTTTGGAGCACAAAGTTATTTAAATCAGAAACAGGTTGCATTTTGCGCCAGATAAAAGTATTCAGAATTATTTTAACCCTTTCGGATCTGGCGTACTATTAATAGTCCATATCTTTTCATTTATTATTTTGTCTTAACAATTACATTTTTTTACTATCCACCTGTAATGGTAGTATATGTTTATACATTTCTTATTATAACTTCATTTATGTTATGGCATTTAGTAATAATAATAACAGTAATTGCAGTTTGCTTAATTCTCTTTGCACCGTTGGCGATTCTTTTATTTTGTACATGTATTTCACCTTTAAGAGGTCGCAAGACTCTTAAAGCTTCAAAATTTCCGAAATTTTAATTTTTTTAGATGTTAAACTCCTATTTTTTTTTAATATTTTGATATAATTGTTTCCTTGAAGTTTCCATTAGAACAGACGTTATGGATTTTAGAATTATATCCCCTAAATAGCTGAACCGGCGTTTCCGAAACTATGAATCCATTTTTCTCCAAATGTCGTTTTTGGGCATAACGCGCAGGATATCTCAAAAGAACTTCTGAATATTTTTTCATGAAACTTTCAAAACATACGTTTCATGTTAGTCCGTATTAAACGGAACCTAAAATTTCCTTTTTATTGTTCGTAAAAATATTTTTTTTAGTGATTATATTGTTGAAATTTTAAAAATTTTGTATAGCTAAATACAACTTTGCATTAAAAATATAAAAATGCTTTCAATACAAATTTATTTAGCTTCAAGGTAATTATTATAATCTGGATTATAAATAGGCAACAAACTTTTCATTCTAATTGCAATATTTATTTTGTAATCCTGCGCGTAATCTGCAATACCAATTTTCTGCTCGTCAAATGTCTGACAGTTTGGAGCCCCCTATAAATGCTAATTATACAAATTCCAATTTTTTAAATACACGAAATGAAAGAACATTATCTGTCATTCCAATAAAAATTGTATTTTGATATCATATACATTTTAAGACGTTAAATGTTGAAAATAATCTTTTTTCCCAATTTTAAGAGTCCTGAGACCCCTTAAATTTTAAATATAGATTACTTTTCTGAACGAATCGTGTGTGATAAAGTGGAAGAAGTATTGAAAAATTGCAACATCTTTTAAATCTTGTTGTAATACCTATATTTGATTTTTCGAAATCTCTACAAAAATTCTTCGTAAGCCTATTATCACATGAATATGAATTGAATAATAAGCAAAATAACTACATTCGTTACATTTCAGAGAATCAATTCGTTAAACTTCAGTAAATCTATTAGGATAACTACTAGTAACATTATTAATGTAAAAATTATTTTTTTAACCCAAAATTGGAAAAAAAAAAACGGAACTGAGAGGATTGAGAAAAACTTTTCTCAGCTTTTTCTTTTATTGAACACAATTGTCACTGCATATCAGCAACAGGTAATTTTGTGTAGCGTTCCAACTAATTCTAAGTTTTAAAACAATATATACAAGAGAATTTTTTAAAGTAAAATATTTTGCTATTATCCAGTAGGGATATAATGTATAGTAGAGTCATTCGGCCGAATTTTAGGCGGAATACCATTTTATTAGTAATATCGATTATTGTTTTTTAACCCCTTTGGGACTAGCGACCGGTATACGTGCCATTTAAGGTGCTCAGAATCCTTCATTATTTCCACCAGTAAATTTTCATTGTAAAGTTTACTTTATTTAATCAGAACATTTTCGCAATTCAATTGCAGAAAAATTCTTGTTTTGAAAAATCGGAGGTAAAAGATTAAAAAGGAAGTAAAACGCTCTCGTCGAGAAGTAGTTAAATGTTAAATTAGAAATTTCAACCCGAATAGGAATTCATTATTATCACTGTTTAACCCTCTGACTGCTCAATAAACACAATAAACACCAGGACTGTTTAATAAATGCATAGCGAAACTATAAATTATTTCATGAATAATATTTTTTTTAAACATTTGTACAAAAACAATTTTTCGTCATATAAATACGAGTTTTCTAAATATAAATGTAATTGTTATGATTTGAAAACACATGCCGTTAAATCATGTCCTTTAAAAACTTTTGTATATCGGTAACATTTTTGCTTGCCATTAAAAAAATTACGAAATTTTGGGCTGAGCTACATCCAAACTGTGATTAACGTTTTATGAACTAAAAAAAATAATCAGTACTTTTTTAAATGAAAATATCCTCTTGTATTTAATAGTTGATAATACGAAGGTAAATTGTTACAAATCAATCCTAAGAACAATAAAAGAAAGTTATTAAATTTGCTAAAGTGAATAATAAAAAAAAAAAAATTAATTCATCTGATATGCATAAGTTTAATAGAAAGTTTCATGAAAAATAATTTAAGTAACATCGGAAACTTTAAAGCGAAAGTAATAGAAACTAACACAAAGTACTTGAAACATATGTATACATTACATATACATTATATACATTATATTATGAAACATATATATATATATATATACATTATATTTATCTTAAAAGTATTCAAGATAAAGTAATAAAAAGAATTTTAGCTTAAGATAAATAATTTTCTGTGTCTTGACTCAGAAATGGACAGTAATGAAAAAATCAGTATGAAGAGAGAATTTGGTTTATAAAAAAAAGAAGCAAGCAGTAGTTCAAAAACAGCTGATAGCATTTATTTTGTAGATGTACAGTTTTTTTGTCTGCTAAAAGTGTTAGTATCATTTAAAGAAAAAATTTGCCCAACTTTTTTTTTTCTTCTTCTTTTCTTTTTTTAGAGGGGAGGGGGAGGGGGTAGAGAAAAATGGTTTTTTTGGACGCCTCAAACGGATGATATAATTTCTACAACCTAACTAATTGGACTAAAAATATTTGATACTGAGAAAAATGGAATGGTTTATTAAGCTCTAAAGACTAGGAGAAACTTATTGAAAAAACTCCCACATTTATACATAAAATAGAAATCGTTATCTAAGTATGCATACATATTACCATAATTACATCTATATATATATATATCTAAAGTAGCATAATAAATACAAAAATTATGCAATTTTTATGTTTTTGAAAAACATGCAAAAATATAATGTTTCAACGCATGTTAGTTATTAACATACTTTCGTATTATTATCTAGTACTGTAACACAAGAGCATATTTTTATGTTTAAAAGTTATTTAAGTATTGCGCGGCAGCGCAATACTTATTTATTTCCAGTGTCACTTAATTTAACATGGTGTCACTTAATCCAGTGTCACTTAATTTAACAGTGTCATGTTAATTTAACATGGAAAAGCCTATGGAGATCATCTAATAAAATCATTCTCTTTTAATAAAACGTTGATTGCAGTTTGGGTGTAGTTTTGTACAGTTAGCCAAAATACGCAAATTTTTGTATGACAGTAAAAAATGTTACTGGACACAAAAGTTTGTACATGACACGAAATGTATATGTGTTTCCAAATCATGACAAATTTGACAACTAGGAGCTTGTTAATTAAACGGTTGGCAACGCAACGGCCTTGGCCATGACTATATCCTGAAAGATGACACACTAAATGATACCAAGTTTCTTATAAAATATGACGGTACTGATAGATCGACTTGAACTTGCTTGCCTTCCTTAATGGTGTTTTATGTAGACATGTTTACAGCATTCGGATGCAATACTGAATTTATTAAAAAAAATTATAATAAATAACAATTCTTGTTATAAGTAAATTGATACCAGGAAGTCGTAATTTGGAGACACAATCTTTCAACGCAATGAAAAACGTGATCTCATATTAAAAGTAGTTCAGTCTTATTAGTGTTTTAGTGAAATAGCTGTGAATATAAACTTCATTGAAATAAGGGAGATACTAAAAGAAATATAAAATAATTTACAAAATGGTATAATCACAAAATAGGCTGTATGTATAACCTCCTCTCACCCACGCACAAAAAAATTGTCCATACTATTAAAATATTCATTTAAGTGCACAATATTAGTGGCTCAAGGGTTATATTGGATATGTCCGTACTCTAGTTATATAACGACTGTTCTGCAACTTTTTGTAAGCAAATCCTTATGCATGCGTTCAAAGCAACAATAACCGCTTGCAGTTATAGTGCATTTTGTGGTTGATACAGGTAAACTTTCTATTTTAACATAGCATTAAATTTTTACGCATTTCTAACACCACTAAAATTTAACAGAATGTTCTTTCTTATTTAGTCTCGGATAATGTAAGTTAAATAGGCTAAAATTCATTATTAAATTTTAATGATAAATCATAAGGTTTAAAAGCTTGCAGCTGTCATTTTATGCATCTTTAGTGTTCATATTAAACCCTTGCAGTCCCTGATAATTTTTCCAATAGTTCGGAACCTTGTGAATTTGTTGCTCCACGAAAGTGGAGGACTAATAACGTTTTCCAATAGTTCATTCAACTTGGATTAAAAAAAAAGGCGTAATGTCAAATTATTTATTTAATAAATTCTAACAAAAATCTGCTATAACACTATCTTTTTTTTCACCATTAAAGCAGGTAAAAACAGCATTTGAATTAGGATATCCAAAATTTATAAAACAAGAACTATAATGTAATGAAGAAAAATTGTTAAATTACACAAACATAATTATGAAATACATGTTATAGAAGTTACAAACAAACAGTAATACAAAACAAAATTTATTTTTCGACAACAATACTAAGCATCTGTATTCTGTATTCGTTCCTTTCCTCTGAGACTTAAAAGAATGCTACTTCTTATTCACTTCATTCAAGCAATCTTACAGCATTTCCTGTTAAGATTTAGACAACAACAAAATGCTATTTGAACACTCTTCTTTCGCAGCGTAAGAATCATTTCTTCCCTATCTCAGCTTGTCAATGTTTCATTGTTTGAAACATTCGGCATTTAAATTTGAAAACGTACATTAAATGAAAAAACAAAACAAAAACTAAACGAATATTATTCAGCATTATTTTTCTGACGTTAGTAGGTACGATATTTAAGATTTTCTTTTTTTGTGTGTGTGTGTGTGTGTTCGTTTTTTTACATTTGTAAGCTTTGTCGTGATTTCATTATCACGATAACTTCCACAATTCTACACTAATCTCTTCCAAACTTATACATAAAATCAAGGGGCAGAAAATCTCAAGTTCGTTAATGGTCAAAATCGGACTAATGGGGTGGAAATAGGGAGGGGTTTTCTGAAAACCGAAAAAAACCCGTAACTTCTTGATTAAAATACATATCAAATTAGTTTAAAGTTATTATTAATTTTAGGAAAAGGGAAAAAAATTATGCATCACAGATTTTTGATAGAATTAAAAATGGACTCAAGGGTAAAAAAAAAAAAAAATAGGGTTTTAGGGAGAAAAAAATTCATAACTTCGTCAATTCTCAATATATCAAATTCACTTAAACTTATAATAAATCTTCTTAATATTATCTACAACTTTTATATTGACAAGTTATTGATAGAACTAACTCTTATCGAAAAAAAAAAATAAATAAAAACGGGGGAAAAAAGGGGAGGTGGGGATTTAGTAGAAAAAAATTCACAACTTTTCCAATTCAAAAGATACCAAATCCGCTTAAATTTATTATAAATCTTCTTAATATTACCTACAACTTTTATATTGGCAAGTTTTTGATAGGACCAAATCTCACAGAAGAAAAAGGAGGGGGGGGGGGTGAAGAAAAAATATCGTATTAACAGGATTCTGATAAAACCAGATTGTACAGCAAAATGAAATTAAAAACTCATCAAAAGCGGGCAGAGAAAATTGTTAAACTTGGTATATCTCTAATCTTTATTTAGTTTTTGTTGGTGAAATTAGTACTTAAAGGCCGAACAGACAGAGATTTTTTTAAATTTTAGAATCGATGTACTGCTAAAAACTTATTCAAAACTTAACATTAATATAATGCATTATATGTACGTTGTTTATGAAGATAGTTGACCTATACAACACCCCAAAATTATTAGTAAGAAATTTGTGAGTTTTTGTCCATTTTTGTGCCAATTTCATATTGGATCACCTCGTTCTTTGTACACGGCAATTTTTAATTAACTTGTGCCATTTACATATTTGAAACCTCGATGTCATTTCCAAACTGTTCATTCAATCTGTGAAAATTTTAATGGATTTTTTAGTTTCATTTGCTGAAAATTTCATAATTGTACTTGTTGCAGTCGCAATAGGTTATGTGTGTTTATCATAAAGCTAGCAATTTAAATAAAGAATATATAAAAAAAATAACGGTGGAAATTTTTTTAGATCGTAAACACTTAAAGTGTCTATTTATATTTTAAAAGTCTGCTTTGTATTTGATTCACACTTGTAATATGATTAGCAAATTCTATATACAATGTAATAAACATAGAAAATTGGGAATTTTTAGGGAAATTTATCATATAATGGGTAATATAATTTTTAAAAACTGGTACATAAATTTAAAAAGCTCTTTACCTAGATCATCAGAGCATATAAAAACACATATGTTATAATTTAAATAATGTACAATATATCACATTCTCTTAGTAGTAGTGTTTTTAAAAACAGATGAAAATCGGTTTTAAAAAAGCACAAAGTAAAATGATGTAAAAGATATTTCTGAGGGGAAAAAATTACAGCTAACAAATAATAGGTGAAAAGGGAATCATTGCTTTATAATAGATAATAAAAATTTTGAAAAATTTCTCACAGATCTCCTTTAAGGGGGATAAAATTAAAGTTTATTATATTGCCTTTAATCCTCTTAATAATTCTGATTTGTGTGGTCAATAACTTACATAGAGACAAATGCAATGTATAAACAACTTTTCTCTTTTTTTCTAAATAGCCTGAATATTCAACACGAAACTATATTTTTCATGAACTATAACAGCACTACTACAATGCCATTTAGACATAAATTTCATGTATTTAAAGTAAGAAGAACCAACACTTAAAAAAATTATGCTTGTTAAATCTTTAACGAATTTTAAAGCCTGTAGAAAAAAATGGAGATTGCAATGAAGATTTTTATGACTGGTAATGAAATAAAATTGTATCATATTTATATTTACCAGTGTCACCAATTCTTAAATATGAAGTCAAAGAAACATAAAAAGACAAGTAAAATGTGTCAACAATTTATTTAGGTGAAATTAGCTTTTAGAGTAAAACAGTGCCGAATATTTTTCATGAACTACAACATAACTTTGTACTGCCATTTAAGATTAATTTTCAACTGTCCAAAGTGAAAAGAATCAACACTGTTATCTATGCAAAAAATACTCTGTGGAATCACAGAGAATCTACTTTTAATCCATTATCTTAAGTCTTATGTAAAATTACTGAGATTAGAAAAACAGAGATTCTGATAAATAAAAGAAAAATTATTCGGTAAAATTATATACAGTAGACTCTGCAAATTTACATCGAAAAAAATACGCAAGACTCTGTAAATTTATTTTTATAATTTATTGAATCTTGAACTTCGAAGAATTAGAATATTCCGAGTGAGTTTTTACTGCTGTACCATTTAACACTTTATCTACTGACGGTACTTTTAAGTACCATTAAAATAACTTGTTATAAAATTCAATTAATACATCGATTAGTAGCAATACAGTTTAGAATGAGTTATAGATGCATTACTTTATCTTGTTCTAAAAGCATTATTGGTTTCACAAAACAAATTATTTTTAAAAGGATGATTTCTTTTGCATTTGCATCTTTTCAGCTTTGTTGACGTTAAGGGGGGGGGGGGGGGTAATTTTTTAATTCGGAAATATTTCTATATTTCTATCGTAAGAACATTATATTTGTACATTTCCTAATTCTACAAAATACTAAGAAAAATATTTAAAATAAAAGATTTGAGTGGGGTTATAAATTTTGCACAAAATCCCTATAAATTCCAATTTAATGAATCCTTCTAAAATTCTTCTAAACACCTTCTAAAATTTATTAAATGGTTATGTAAATCTTCTGATGTAGTTTAAACAATTCACGAAAAATGCTTTAGAAGATAAAATTTTCATGAATTCACAATTCAATACATAAAGGATTAAGAAAATGCGCCCTTGTAAAGTGTTTGAAGCGATTTAATCTGTTGTAACTAAGCTGCAGAACCAATAGAAAATTTATCTAACAGAATCAAACTTATTTTTAGTTACGACAAATAAAACAATAATTTTTAGTTATGAGGTCAATCATACCAATAAAATTTATAAACAAGTTTTCTCTTTATGTCTGAACAACTTGAAGAGTCAAAGACGAGGCTATACTTTTTATTAACTATAGCACATTATTTACTGTCACTTAGGCATAAACTTCACCAGTTGAATATAAAAAGAGCCGACACATACAAAAAAATATGCATTTGTTAAGACTTTAAAGAGATTCGAAGTTTTGTAACTTAAGATGTATAACTAGTACAGAAGATATAATGAACATAAATCACTTTTGTATACTAACAATTACTCTACTATGTTCGCAATCTTTGTGTTAATAAAGGAAACGCTATTCTTGTTCAAAATTTCAATGAATAATCTACTCATCTCTAACTCCTTTGATAATTCTCGTTAATCAATCGTATTAAATTTTCCATTTCTGCTTGGATTGCGACGGAGTAATCTTTGAATACATTTCTCTGTTCTCTATGAATTCTTCGCCTTTGATCTCACCCGATAAGTTTTTCATTCTTCAACCATTGTTTAGGTTTGAAAACAAAACAGTAAAATAAAATAAAAGAAATTAATCAACGGCATTTTCCATTACATAGAAAAATCGATCAGTTTTAAACTGCTCAGGAATAAAATTCTGCTAACCAAATTTAAATACAGATCATGATTAGGTAAATTTAATTTTTAATAAGTATTTTAAATTCCTGTTTCTTTGAATTAGTTTTTGACAAAAATTTGAATGACTTTTGTTAAAATAGAAAGATTGCTCAATATAAAATGATATCTCCAATCAGAAAAGCATAAAAATACATCGTGTAAAAAATCTGCGTTGTTCCCTGAAATTTCGTATTAAATTCACATCATGAGTATGTATATTGAATTCTTGCTAAATATTTTAAATTCCAGTTTCTTTCAATTAGTTTTTGACAAAAATTTGAATGACTTTTGTTAAAATAGAAAGATTGCTCAATATAAAATGATATCTCCAATCAGAAAAGCATAAAAATACATCGTGTAAAAAATCTGCGTTGTTCCCTGAAATTTCGTATTAAATTCACATCATGAGTAGGTAAATTTAATTCTTAATAAACATTTTAAATTCCTGTTTCTTTGAATTAGTTTTTGACGAAAATCAGAATGACTTTTGTTAGAATAGAATGATTGTTCAATGTAACATGATATCTTCAATGAGAAAAGCATAAAAATATATCGTGTAAAAAGACTGCGTTATTCTCCTGAAACTTAGTATTAAATACAGATCATGACTAGATAAATCGAATTCTTGATAAACATTTTAAATTCCTGTTTCTTTGAATTGTTTTTGACGAAAATCAGAATGGCTTTTGTTAAAATAGAAAGATTGTTCAATGTAACATGATATCTCCAATGAGAAAAGCATAAAAATATATCGTGAAGAAAACTGCGTTGTTCTCCTGAAATTTAGTATTAAATACAGATCATGACTAGGTAAATCGAGTTCTTAATAAACATTTTAAATTCCTGTTTCTTTGAATTAGTTTTTGACGAAAATCAGAATGACTTTTGTTAAAATAGAATGATTGTTCAATATAACCTGATATCTCCAATGAGAAAACCAAAAAAAAAAAAAAAAAAAAAAAAATGTATCGTGTGAAAAATACTTCATTGTTCTCCTTAAATTTAGTATATTTTATACGGAATTATTACTAGTTTTATGTTAACTAACTTCAAACTTTAGAGCAGTAGATTTTAGCAGCTTCTTCAACGGGTGTGCCCAGAAAGGACCGATTCATGCATCTTTTCAGTGAATTTCTACCAACGTTGTACAGAGTATAGTTACTTTGACTACATGATCAAACCCGGCCTTTTCAATTTACAAAATATAAGTTTAAAAAAATTAAAACAAAGATTTTTTAAATTTAATACAGAGTGACCCAGCCAGTAGTTCATCAAATAAAGTCAATGTTACACTCTAAAATTGGGAGGAGTGAAAAGCCCACTCTTTGAAAGAGTGACAGGCATTTTCACTCTTTTTGGAGTGAATTTTGTAAAAATACACTCCTTAAAGAGTGGAATTTTCCACTCTCTAGAAAGGAGTGCAATATCTCAGTCCGTTAGCGAGAGTGAAACAGTCACTCCCGAAATAGTGGCTTACGTATGCATTGCTTATTAACCAATCAGGAACAGCAAGGCGACAGCGCTCTCGTAAGATAAGAAAAATGATCACTTTTTCGTCCGCCATTTTAGGATTAACAGATTAGGATATCATTAAACTTATTCTTAATGGAATACATAAAATAAATGTAAGTCTTATTTAATTTTAACCATTTATTCGTGCAGATATGTTAGATGAGCTAAATAGTTGTATATTGTATAGAAAAAGATTGATCGAAAATTGATTTCCTAGAAAAGAGATTGTCTATTATGTTTCTTTATGTAGCGGTTTGAAATATAATTGTTTTAACAATTGAAAAGTACAGAAATGCTTAGCAAAAGATAACCAAAACTTCATAAATTCGGCAAATGTGAATTTAAAAAAAAAAATGGGTGTAAATATTTATTCTTCCCATTCAATTTTCCCAATCCCATTCGAACTTTTTCCAACGATCAAAAAAAGAAAGAAAAAATAATAAATTTTATCTGTTTCGTTTGCAAAGCTGAGTGACACAGAGGATATCTGGATTTCTTTCAATTCATAGCAGATGCGAAGATGCGATGTAAGCAAAATTAATTTGCCGTTCTGTGAGATTTTGTTTTTTCTTTTTTGGTTTATATTGATTTCAGATTTTACACACTTAGAGTATTTATCATCATTATTATTGTTTCGGAGTTAAATATGATATTTGATGATTATGATATTACGAAAAGGTTGGTATTAGAGGTCAGCACGGACCGAAATTTCTAGGTCCGGGCCCGACCCGAATCATAGAAAAAAATTCGGCCCGGCGCGGCCCGATACGAAAATTAAAAGTTTGGCGCGAGCCCGGCCCGAACCGTAGAAAAAATATTGGCCCGGTCAGGTAAAAAACTTAAAAGTTCGGCCCGAGTGAATTTCTACAAAACATTGATTTTTACGTCGATTTTGTTAAAAATTTCTCCCGTACGAGGAGTTCTGACCCAAAATATTTATCTTAACATTTTTTTTTTCATGTTTATAATCTTCATTTTTATAGAAGTGCTGGGATATTTATATTATCAAATTTATATAGGCTGGGATATTTATTTTTTTTAATGAATCTCTATATCTTGTATATAAATGCTTCAGTTATCATTAATATTGTTAATCCATATTCTATGTATTGAAGTGTTAAAAATCTGAAAAATGCTATACAGTAAAATCTTCTAAGATGGAATTGTATAGAAAAAAAAAAAAAAAGAAAAAAAAAGAAATGCGTATAGACAAGTTCCCTTCTTAGCAAGTGTAAATGTATTATACATTCTTTTCGTACGTATTAGTATAATAATTTTGCATGGATCAAGACGTTTTACAGTTTAAAACAGGGTTCTGTCATAGGCAAGTTCCTTTGCACACGTTTTACTATATTTTAATTTAGTTATATTTTATTAAGCATAGAAAACTACTATTCTTTATTTTATTTATTTTTTAATGCTTAAGAGTAGAGTAATGGCGATTTAAAAATGTATGTATTTTTTGCAAAAAATTTTGGTCCAGGCCTAAATTAACTGACCTTTGAATGGACCAGGCCACGCTGAGAGAATAATTTTCATACGGGCTGTGTCAAAACTACGACTGAAAATTTTGGGCCGTGAAGACTAGCAATGAAACCAGTCCCGGGTCTGTACAGAAAAAATAAGTTGGCCCGGCCCGAGTGCCGTGAATGAAAATCGGCCCGTGAAGGTCTCTCTTTTTTAAATTGTATGTAAGATTTTTCTGCGGTTTATGATTTTAAAATTTCGAGACTGAGTAGTATAAAATAAATTAATTATAGACATTCTGCATAACTTATTAAATTTCCTTCAGTTTAAACGCATTTTCTACGTTGTTGATGCACGTAAGATTTGGCAGTAAAAAGTAAAACATGATATTTAAGTATTGAAATAAAATGTTTTTTATGCCTGTTTTGAAGTTTATCGATAAGACAGCTTTAGTGTATTTTTTAAAAAGTTCATATTTTCTTACATAATCTGAATATTTTTTTAAAGAGATTAATAACTACTTTTTTACATTAAAATGTTTTCAAACAATAAGAACTATGCAGTCATTCATATGCAGTCATTTACTTTATTTTTATTAAAATTCATACAGATACAGATAAATGTAATGTGTTTATTTTTATATTTATTTTTTTTTTCTATTTCCTAGGTCAATCTTTTCCTCTAAAACATATCAAATCTATTTTGCTCATATTCCCAAAATACAATATCTACGGGAATAAAAAATTTAAATTAAATATGGCTTACCGTGTTGTTTCATTAATAAGTATTGTTTTCAGCAATAATGGGTGAAAATTAGAAATCATGATTAAGTTAAGGAATATGTTTAAAAGAAAAATATATACGTATTCCAGAGAACTTAAAAATTAGACTCCATGCTCATATTAAATAAAACAAAAGCAAATCACAGCGGATAAAAAAATATGTATTCTTAATATTTAAATCATGTTTAGAACTCATTAAAAAAAAAAAAAAAAAAAAAAAAAAAAAAAAAAAAAGATGTAACTTTATAAGCATTGTTTTTATGTGAAAAAATGAAAAATATTTTAGACAAAAAGGACTTTGTAAAAATAGCAACAATTCACGGAAAAAATACGGTAAAAAGAAATTTATATTTAAAACAAAAATTAAAATGAAATCAAACATTGTTAAACTTATAATATCCACCTATTAAAAAGTTATTTATAAAACTTTAAAAGTAATATTTTTATAAGGCATGCAATAAAAGCAAACACAAAGGATAAGATTGGAATAAAATATATTAGTTTATTTCTGTCAGTAATCTAATTTAAAATTCTTATGTAACTTTAACTGATTTTCTCCATAAAAGTTCAACTAGTGTTACAAACTATGAATTAAATAAATATTGCTAATAAAGTATTTTATTTCAATCTTTACCACGGTTGTATCTATTTTCATTGCATGCTGTAAAAGATGCGATTCTTTTCAAATGCCCATAAAAGCAAAATAAAAAAAGAAATGACTCCATAAAAAATGAACATTCACTCCTATGAAAGAGTGACTATTCACTCCTACCAGGGGTGAAAAACCGCACTCCTTTAGCAAAAGTGAATAGTCACTTCTTCGAAAGAGTGATTATCCACCCCTGTTTACAGTGAATATTCACTTCCCAGGAGTGACTATTCACTCTTTCAGAGAGTCAAAAATTTCACTTTTGCTCAGAGTGAATAGTCACTCTAAAGAGGTTGGGCATATTTTGACTCTACGATAGAGTGACTATTCACCTCTCCGGAGTGAATAGTCACTCTTTTTTATTTAGAGTGTACGGCGTTTTTATTATATTTCCTTCCTTTTAAGTTTTAGAAGTAAACTAATAGGATTGCTACAAACCTTAATGAATATCCATTAAAACGAAAAATTAAATCAGCTGAAATGAAATAGTAACAAAATTATAAATAAATAGTTTTCTTAATTGCCATTTACCCAGTGGTTGATGAGGTGAAAAAAATCAATCGAAAATCTAAAAATTAATCTTTAAACATCCTTGGGCTATGATTAAAAATAAATCTTATAAAAATATTAGTTAAAACAAGCAAGATAGAAGCGGAATAATTCCACTTACCGTAATTATCTCCAACTAATCAAAAACTAAATGTTTACACTTTCTAATTAAGAAAAATCATAAAATGGCTTCTCTTAAAGCAGACAATTGGCAACAACGTAACAACAGGTACACTAACATTCAAACAAAAATATTATATCTAGTACCATATATAAAACTCATTTCCGCAAACTATGACGCAATATTTCACAAAATTTGATCAACTACTGGAAGGGTATCAACTACTGTCGGAGTCACCCTATATACATTTTAGATTGGCTAATAATAACGCAAAAGAGTATTTTTATACGAGAAATATCAGCAATGTATTCAAATAAAGTTTTGAAATTTATTAAGGGGTCTCAAGATTCTTAAAACTGGAAAAAAATAAAAAAAAGACCATTTAATATCTTAAAATTTATTTGATTTTAAGACACAATTTTAATTGGGATGAAAGATGTAAGTAAGGAAGCATGTTCTTTCATTGCAAATATTTAAAAAATTGCCAGATGCAGAATTAGTATTTACAGGGGGCTCCTAACGGTCAGACATTTGACAAGCAGAAAATCGACATAACAGGTTACGCGCAGGATTACGAAATAAATTTTGCAACTAGAATGAAAATTCTGGTGCCTATTTGTACTTCAGATTGTAATAATTATCCTGAACTTAAATAAATTTGTATTTAAAGCATTTTTATATTTTTAATACAAACTTGTAATTAGCTAATGCAAAATTTAGAAAATTTCAATAACATAATCACCCCCCACAAACGTATTTTTTAACAATAAACTAACATGAAACATTTGTTGCGAAAACTTCATAAAAAGAAATATTCAGAAGTTTTTGAGATATAGTGCAAGTTATGCCCAAAATCATTATTTGGAGAAAAATGACTTCAAAGTTTCGGAAACGCCGCTTCAGCTATTGGGCGAGTATAATTCTAAAAGCCATAACTTCTGTTCTGATGGAAATTTCAAGGAAACAATTATATCAAAATCTTCAGAAAAAATAGAAGTTTAATATCTAAAAAAATAAAATTTCGAAATTTTTTAAAGATTTAAGAATCCTGACACCCCTTAAAAGAGAATCTTTCGTATTACGAGTTAATGGCCGAATAAATTTACAAAATTTTCATTACTTGTAGCAGGTTTTGGATTATGATGAATTCTGCAGTTTAAACGCATAATTCGATTACATGTTTCTTAAATTTGTGTTACTGATATCACGATTAAAATTTTCAACAAGCTTAAAATTTATCTTATATCGAAAAATCTTTCAACAACAGCCTTAAATGGAATTGAAATACTCGCTGAAAATGGGCTTTATAACAAATTTAGTTTGTTTCATTTAATGTCTAAATAGCACCATTTCTACTATCATTTCTGAACTCATCAATGACTTTCTCATACAATGTATCAACGTAGTGTCTTCTGATAAAAGGTTTATTGAGTGTAATCTGGATCGCATAATAATAAATTTTTGGATTCTGAAATTATTTTAAATATCATCATGTTGATTATAATTTTCTTACATGAATGAAATACGCATTCCTGCGACGACCAGCAGGCTCTTTACATTTGTGTGGATTATAGCTTCAAACTGCATGACATACTGAATTTCCGAAGTTAATATTCTCAAAGTCGCTTAATGTCATGAAGTCAGTGCCAGATAGTCAAAAGTCAATTTCCCCAAAATTTCTGAATTTTTTCCCAAATCAGTGGGGTTTTTTTTTTCCGCAAAAGTCCCCAACTCAATTTTTACTCAAAAAGGGAATTTTTTAAATTTTCAATTTACCACTCTAAAAAATATTTAAGTAATTTAAGCTCAAAATGTTTCCCCAAATCAAACCTTTTTTTGAAAAAATTCCCCATTTACAAAAAGCAAACTTTTAAACTGGGCTGAATGTATATTCTGTAGCTACATTAAGATATAAGTATTGTCTAACAATGTTGGACTATTGTTACATTAGCGTCATAGCTTTAGACAATCTCTTATCAGTTAGGATTTGAATGAATCCGAGATGGTACGCTACGCTGTTTTAATTTTTTTGTCATCCCTATACTGAAGTACATAATTATAATGCAAAGTATTTTCGCTGTATCAATCGATGTGCTTTTGTATATCATAAAAGAAAAATACCTGCTTTCCACGTATTTAAATTATTATTATTTTTTTTAAGTGCGGCAATAAAGAAAGAATTTTTCGTATAAGTCCTGCAGATGTAGTCACGTGCAGGTTTAAGGTCTTTAGGTCTGATGCATCTGTAATACGCGTAAACTGTAATGTAGTAAACAGCAAACACGACCACATCCAAGAGAATAATGATTGACATTTCCTATTTCTGGATTGTATTTTCGTTTCTCAAATCAGAATTGAGTTCTAGACAGATCCAGTCCCCCAAAAATTCCCCTAGAGGTTCAAAATCCCCCAAAATGGGGACAAAATCCCCAATCTGGCAACACTGCGTGAAGTAGACACTATTCTGTTCAGTTTATTGCCGAAACGTCAGTGAAGGCTTACTGTGGAGACACGAAAAGTTTTGATTTCCGTTTGTCTGTCTGTCTGTCTGTCTGTCTGTCCGTCTGTTCCGCGATAACTGCCGCAAAAAGCATCCGATCGGCTTGAAATTAATGTGGCATGTTGATGAGGTACTCGGACTTAGCTGTATGGTTTTTGGTTAAATTTGGTTCATTCGTTCGGGAAATATAGAATATTTTATTTTGCTCTGTAATGCTTTTCAATGGCAAGTCAGACGATTTTCAAATTTTCATTTGTTGAAAGAAATGGCTCATATAAAAAATGGATTTAAATGGTAAATTTTTGATGCTGAAATTTTTAAATAAGAGTAGTAAATTATTCCTATTAGTTTGCAATTTTGTCAAAACATTTGTCAGAGCTTTTAAATTAGGTGTATAACTTATGATGGAATTTTATACATGTGTTCGAATAATATAAAACATTTTATTTTATGAATTTACTTATATTTCATTTTTTTCTTTTAACCGTTGCGTAGCAACTATATCTCATCTAAAAATATCATAAATGTGAAAGTATGTATGGTTTTTAAAGTCAAATCAAAGTTAAAAGGAATGAATTAATGAATGCCTTTGTATAGATATTTGCATATAAATTGATTTAAACGCAGAAATGAAAATAGTATTTATATACTATATAGAATAATATCTTTATTTATGTATTCAACTATTGTGATTATAAAGGAAAAAGTTCGTTATTTTCATACAGAATAAACTGACATTATTCTATTAAACTTTATAAACTTTATTGTTGCCAAAAAAAAAAAAAAAAAAAAAAAGGGAATAAAAATTTCTCCCAAAGAGTTCATTTTAATTTGTAAGATTTCCACGTGCAAAGGGAAAATGCAGCAAATTACAAATAATAAAAAAGATAAATAGGACAGGAATGAATACATATAAACATTTCACACCAAATACCACCTAAATTAATTTTTGTAGTGGTATTTTCCCACACTACGAAGAAAGATTCCTCGATTTACACGATTTTACTTGGCGTTCCTTTTCTCATTGGTTGCGATTTCATTTTCGCAATTGAGTATATTAATTGGCACAAAATTTTACATTTTTATGACTGAGGTATATGTAAGGCCATACAAATAAGAAATTCCGTATTGTTTCCTATAAAATGTGATAAAGTGTTGGTTAACTATATATGTTTCTATTAAGAGGAGCAGGGCTGCCAAGCCTCCGGCGTTCTGGATACCAGTATTTTAATACAAAATATGTTACTTTATTTAATTGAAACATTTGCGCGATTTAAAAGAACAACATTTTCTGTAAGGTAATAGTGTTGTGCAAAAAGCCTGAGACTTGCCATGTCTGGTGGTGAGTGAAATGTTTTATTTAATGCATTTATCTCTATTTTAATGCTACGTGAACAACGTCCCGTGTAACAGCTTGTAGAGTGTAAAATAAATTATTAAAATAATCCCTATTACGAAAAATGAAACAAAATGCCCGGCTAAGGGAAATAAAAGGTTAGTTAACCTTTCGTAATTTGACCTGAACACAGGTGTGCATCAAATTTAAACGGTGTTTGTAACATCACGATTTTAAATTAAATGTGGATACTATTAAAAGGCTATCACAAAAAATACTTAACGGCGCCATATCACGTTTATCTATTTAGTCAATTGGAAGTGGACACGATGATGAATTATTAACCGTTAGGTTTAGAACTCCCCCTACTTTAGGGTGATTTTAGTAAGTTAATGCTATCGAGTACATTTTTAGATATTTAGATTAGATCTTAGATATAAATATTGCAGAATGGTAATCAAAATTATTATTAGATTTCTAAATTAGATGTCTCAGTTTACATTTCCAAAAGTTCTTTATCCATTAGATACGGATGTTTGTGGTTAGCAGGCAAGTAAATACTGCTGTATGGATATTAGGATAACGTAAAATGCTTGACCAAATTGTTGCTTATCCTTATAAATCGCAGTGTAAAAATGAATCTAAGATATAGGATAATCATTAACTCAATCAATAGAAAATTACAAATACAAAATAAATTACACAACGGGGGGTTCAGGGGGGGGGGGGCACCCCCCTGAAGAAATTTGCTTTATTATATAAAAATTACTAGAATAAGTAGCTCGTGAGAATTTCAGAATATCATTACATAACAACGTGTTTAATTTAACGCTTCTAATGTCTGAAACCATCGAAATATTTTTTTCTCCTTCTATAAATGTTTGTGTAATTTAAAAGTTTAAATTTTGTTTTTGTAGAAAGATTAATATTAAGCAAAATTTGCTAAAAACAATAAGTTGCAGTGATGACGTTGAGGCTCTTGATCTGCAGATTTACTAGTTTTATTATAATTTGAACTCTAAACTCTCCAAGAGGCACAGTTAGGCAGCTCGATTAAAAACTAGGGAGCTTTGTTGAGCGTATACTTATCAGAAAATTCACTTTTATAATGAACGTCTTTTTCTATATTTTTCCGGTATGTATTTTCGAATACTTTCAATAAAAAAAAGTCTATGCCTTTTATTTATTGAGGTATATTTTCAGTTTCTTTTTTAAGGAACCGATTAGGTATTCCATACACAAAACCTTTGAACCGTCCACCCTGAGCTGCCGCATACCATGTAATGGGAATATCGAGTTCATTGTTCTCATTTATTCTCTAAAGAATAATTCATTTGGCCATGTTTTGGGTATTGAAAACGACTGACTAGATCAATATCCACTTTTAATCGTTTTAAAAAATATGAATGCACATGTTCAGTAAAATTGGAACTTTAAAAATAAAATACACTTTTGTATGTGACACAGTTGCAAAATGTATATTTTACCATTAACGATAAACTCTTAATGATATCTTTTACTTCATATTTGAATTAAAATTTTTAACTGAATTTATCTGAGACCTTACAAAAAAAATACAGAAAATTCTACTTTTACAAACACTGAGTTCTCTGTACTTTTTTCCCCCTCTAGGTTATATATATATTTATTTGTACGATGAAATAATGTATCATTTTACTTTGAATCATCGTGTTAAATAGCCAAATGATGATTTTATAACATTCATAATTTGATTATTGTTTCTATCTTTTTTCACCTTCCATCTCTAAAGTTGATTCTTATTTTAGAATTTTAATATTATTATCATTATTATATTATTTTGATTCTTGAAAACATGCAAATATGTCTGTTCGTTTCTCGATGATTCAAAAAAAATATTTTTATCTTTCTTTTCGTTAATTCTGTTCGTTTGATGTTATTTTATTTTAAACCTATATTTCATGTATTTTCCCATTATTGTTTATGCAAATAATTTCATGTTAATACGCATATACGTAATAGAAGTATTTTTAATGAAATTTCTAAATAAGTATTCCTTTGTGCACATTCATAGAAAAATAGTCAAAATATGGAAATGCGTATACACATAGGCGATTGCATATGGTGTGGACTATAATCCTTACAATAGATTTTTATTTAAAAATAGTAAATAAAGCCTTTGTGCAAGAATTTGAAAAGGCATAAAACCAACGTTAAAAAATTCACAAATAACACAAAAACACATTGATTTTCTATCACGCTGTGCCTTGCTCTCTGTTGCGCTGAAGAAGAAACTCACTTATGAATTCGAAACAGCTGATTTTTGTGCATTATTTTTAGAATTTTTAAACATTGATTTTCTGCCATCTAATATCTTTATTTTTATACATTATTATTACTGAACCGCTTGTATTAATGTTTTTCTGATACTCTGTATTTATACATCTCGACGTTTGACAGTTTTTAAAAATTATTTAAGGGGTCTCAGGACTCTTAAAGCTTTAAAATTTTCGAAATTTTAATTTTCTTTAGATGTTAAACTCAAATATTTTCTGAACATTTTGATGTCATTATTTCCTTGAAATTTCTATTAGAACAGAAGTTATGGCTTTTGGAATTATAACAGCTCAATAGCTGGAGCGGCTTTTCCGAAACTTTGAAGTCATTTTTCTCGAAATGACATTTTCGGGCATAACGCGCACGATAACTCAAAACCTTCTGAATATTTTTTTCTGAAATTTTCAAAACATATGTTTCATGTTAGTCTGTACAAACTGAACCTAAAATTTCCATTTTATTGTTCAAAAAAATATTTTTTTAGGTAATTATATTGTTGAAATTTTCTAAATTTTGCATTAGCTAAATACAACCTTGAATTAAAAATATAACAATGCCTTACAAATTTATTTAAGTTCAGGGTAATTATTATAATCTGAAGTATAAGTAGGCACCGAAATTTTCATCCTAGTTGCAAAATTTATTTTGCAATCATGCACATAATATATTATGCCAATTTTCTGCTCGTCAAATGTCTGACAGTTTGGAGCTCCCTGTAAATACTGATTCTGCATCTTCAAATTTTTTTTAAATGCATGAAATGAAAGAACACATTTATATCTTTCATCCCAATTAAAATTATGTCTTAAAATAGAATACATTTTAAAATATTAAATTTTGAAAATGGTCTTTTTTTTTCAAATTTTTGGAGTTCTGATACCCCTGTTATCATTCTGATGATGTACATAGTTTTTTTTATTTTGCTTTGCTAAAATTGACATTAATAACAAATCCCTATTGACAATAAAAAACAGAAACGTTCCATAGAATGTACATTTTCATTAAAAACTGATAAATTTAAATAACGTATTGCGTAATTATATCAATATAATGTACAGTCGTGGAAAAAAAATAAGCAACCCCTACACACTCTGCAACAAATTATAATAGAAGAAAGTTACCGGTACCAAACGATTAGAAATAAGGTCTATTTTTAAATGATGTATATAAAATTTACTGAGGGGACCATCTACATATCAAAACCAGGCCAAACTTTGTTTTTTTAATTACATTTTCATATTTTTATTAATATCTCATGAAATTATAATCTTAATGTGATGATTTTTTGTGTGATTATACTACTAAAAAATCCTAACATAAATACGTTGAATTTGTAATTTTAAGATTTGTATAATATGAATTGTGAATTAAGAAATTAATATTAAAAAAAATATGAACTGCCACCTACATTTTTTTATAGATTTGTATTTATTATGTCCTGCTTTATGCGAATTCTCAATTTCAAATTTTTCTTCGAAGGAGTTTCCGAATTTTGATTAAAGAACGTTAAAATGATGGTTTAAAGGGCCATCTATGATGTGCAGAACAGAATAATTTAATATATATATATATATATTATATTACTCATTTTATTGAAACATTTGGGCTGGCAATAGTCGAAACATATTAAGCAAGTGAAATGGTCATTGACAAGAATAATACATTAATAGAAGTGACATTATCATTCTGTACCATTTCAACATTTCAGTACCGAATTTCAATTTGGATACATCCCCTAAAATATACTCATTGTTAAATAAATATTTTCTCTGAAACTAATGGTACGAATTTCATGAAAATTCGTATGTAGGCTAATTGAAGAATGTAGAATTTATTTATGCTTTCAAAATTATTGGTATTGAAAAAAAAAGTTTGGGTTCGTTTTGAGATGTAGATAGCCCCTAAGCAAATTTTATATACATAATTTAAAAGTAAACTTTATTTCTAATCGTTTGGTATCAGTAACATTCTTCTACAAAAATTTGTTGCAGAGTTAGAAGGAGTGTTTACTTTTTTTTTCACGACTGTGCTTATATAGCTAGAAATACTGTAGTTTTCGAAAGTCATTGAAACATCACATTGTTAGTATATAGCTATGTTTTCTGTTACACTAACTTTAACACTAATAGCAAGTAAAGGGCAACGTAGAAAATTTTAAATAAGATGCATTTTTAAATTAATAATTTTAACTTTACATATTGACTTAATTTTACACTAAATTGTTATTTCAACAAATTTATGCCAACATTCTATTACTATAAAAAAAAAATAATAATAATAAAATAAAACTTATCATTCTGATAAAGTACTTAGTTTTTCTGTTTCATTATATTATCATTATTTACATGTCACTGGTAACAACTGAAAGTAGAAATGTTCCAAATAATTCATTTTTAGGGCTCCGTACTTAAAAAGTAAAAACGGAACCATTATACGATCACTCCTGTGTCTGTCTGTCACAGCCATTTTACTCGTAAACTATGGAACATGGAAAGTTCAAATTCGGGGAAGTAATAAAGACCATTGACGCACATATTTTCAGATTAATAAACATTCATAAATATATTTAGTAAAAAAGTAGATGAACTAACTATGCTACTTGAAAAAAAAAATCTTTTCTTTGCATATCATGTGTCGTATTCTGTGAAAGCTTTTGTAACGCTGAACTCAAAAATACATTCCTTTTAATTTTAGGTATTATATTTTTAAAGATATTGTTGAAAATGTAGCGAAAAATATGTCCCCCCCCCCCCCATCTAATTCCGAATCTACTGAAACTAAAATTATAAAAAAAATTAGAGGTAGTAGACTTTAATATAAACCTTGCTGTAAAATTATAGCGATTACCCTAGGTCAGATAGTTTTTGAGTAATTAGCATTTTTCTGTTATACACAAATTTCGATTTACGGGCATACAGAAAAATTGTTGAGCATCGCTGATATACCTATCGTTGCAGAAGAATAAAAACATTGTTGATAATGATTTTCGAAAAAAAATCATCGGTAATTAGCCGAGATATTAACCCTTAAAGGTACGGTCAGTTTGGACATACACAAGGACAGGGGCGGCGTACTCTATGCCTAGTTAACAACTTTTAATGATATATATGTGTAATATAATGTCCAGTAACAGTATAAAAGCAATAAACGTCAAATTGTTAAAAATATACTAATTTAAGGGGTCTCGGGACTCTAAAAAGTGGAAAAAATGAAAAAAAGACCATTTTCAACATTTAATGTCTTAAAATGTATATGATTTTAAAACACAATTTTAATTGGGATGAAAGATATAAGTATGTTCTTTCATTTCATGTATTTAAAAAATTGCAAGATACAGAATTAGTATTTATAGGGGGCTCGAAACTGTTAGACATTTGTCGAACAAAAAATTGGCATAACAGTTTACGCGCAGGATTACAAAATAAATGTTGCAACTAGAATGAAAATTTTGGTGCTTACTTATACATCAGATTATAATAATTTCCCTGAACTTAAATAAATTTGTATTTAAAGCATTTTTATATTTTTAATGCAATGTTGCATTTAGCTAATACAAAATTTTGAAAATTTCAACAGTAAAATCACTTAAAAAATATTTTTTTGACAATAAAAAGGAAATTTTAGGTTCAGTTTGTACAGACTAACATGAAATATATGTTTTGAAAATTTCATGAAAAAATATTCAGAAGTTTTTGAGGTATCCTGCGCGTTATGCCCAAGAAACGCCATTTGGAAAATAATGACTTTAAAGTTTCGGAAACGCCGCTTCAGCTATCGAGCGGGTATATTTCTAAAAGCCAAAACTTCTGTTCTAATGGGAATTTCAAGGAAACAATTATATCAAAATATTCAGAAAAGATAAGAGTTTAACATCTAAAAAAATTAAAATTTCTTAAATTTTGAAGCTTCAAGAGTCCTGCGACCACTTAATGCTTGCCGGCACGGAGTAATAATATTTATAAACTTATGAAATAATGAACTGACACCAGAATTTATAAACAAATTTATTAGAAAATGCGAACTTGCTTATTTTCACGTACATGATAAAAGGAAAATTTTAATTAAATATTCTTGGTGCCGTTTGTCTGTTTTGGAATTAAAATTAGGTGTCCGTTTTTTAAGGGCATCGCCTTCGAAAGATTTAATTAGAATGAATCGCATAAATACTGTGGGATTCGCGATAGTTTGCATTGATTGTATCTCTCAATACGCCTCGAGTGACTTTAAAAGTTAATTAAACACCTATCTGGAAAAACGCGGCACTGACCAAGGCGGCGTTGCAACTTTGAGACCTGAATTCGCAGTGCGTTTAGCACAATGCCAAATTTAAACTTTGAATAAAGGTTTTATTTTGGCTACTCTGTAGAAATAAAGGTTATTACTACGCTGAATTTAGTTTCATGAAATGCCAAGTGAAATTTAACTATGCACTGCTTTTATTGTCAGTACCGAATTAAGTTCATCATAAACAGATTAGGATAATATTAAAAAAAGAGTTATACGAATAGCTATATTTGATATTATTTTGGTTCCATATCTCTTTGAACTTTCATGGTATACCCATTTACACTCTTCTAATATGTACAGTTATACCCAATCCTACGTTGTATAGTTTTTTACAAAGTCTTAGTATTCTTTTAACAACGTTTTTTTTTCTTTTTTTAATAATACAATACAAATTCATATACTTATTCTACGGAACCCTATGTGCTCGAGTAATTCTCGCACTTGACCGTTTATTTATTCTATAATAATACTAACATGACTGTTCAAACGCTTCTCCTTCTTTGATATTTGGATGAATATAATTTTACTTTCTTGTTGTCTTAGAAATGTCTCATCCATCTTATCAGACTTTACTTTCTATGATAATGAAAAAATTACATACTGTTTTCTCAACGCTGCATAGATTTATAAAATATTTTAAAAATACCATTCGTATAGTATATACTTTATTTCAATTTCACTAATATTATCATTAACAACATGTCACGGACGACAATCGAAAGTGAAACTTTCCGAAGAATTCGTTCCATTAGTTACTTCGTTCGTTTCTTCGAGAATGCTCCATTGGCTAAATTTTTCGAAAAATAATATAACTTGACTTTGTTTAAATACATTTTCTCCTCTAAGGTTTTGATGATTATAACATTTTGTCCTTGATGGGGGGGGGGGGGCGGTAAAAAATAGAAAAATGCCCCTCTTTGGGTCTAGTATCGCGCCTCCAGGATTACATCCTCAACCCTCTCTTTGAAATACCGTTTGCAGAAATGTGTTACTGTTCACAGCGACTATATAGAAAAGGACTAATACAATGTAGCAATTTCGTAAATTTCACTCAGTTATTTCTATGTAAGGGCGAAAATTTATTGATACATCCTCGTATAACATTACATACTTACATTATTGCAACACGTTGATACATTTAGAAATTCAATTGTTTTAAGAAATAACTGCAATTTATCACATTAATAAAGTAGATATTTTTCCTAATTTCACTAGTATTAACATTGAAAATCCCTGATGACAATCGAAAGTCGAAATGTTCCAAAATAATTCTTTTTTTTTAATAATAATAATAACATAACTTTGTTCAAACACTTTTGCTCCTCTGAGATTTGGATGAATATAACTTATCGTCCTTGATGTCTTCGAAATGTCTCATTTATCTCCTCACACTTTATTTTCTATACCGACTTAGACCGCGATGGAGTTATTGTTAACACATTTTTTCGTTTTCTAAAAGATATATTTTACGGTCTCCATCTGTTCGCCATGTGCATTCATTGACAACTTCAACGTTTTCATTCGAAAAACAGTCATTAAGAAAGAAGAGAATTAAAATTCTCCAGTTTTATGTTTTATCTACTGAAAAAATTGTAAATTAACACTATTTCCACCGATGTCAAATGACACCTTCTAAAAGACTTCAATTTATGGAATGAACACTTTTTCCACCGGTGTCAAATGACACCTTTTAAAAGACTTCGTTTTATGGTTTTTCAGTTGTAATTTTTAGATAGAAGTGAATTAAAATGATCAAGTTTTATGTTTTATCTACGGAAAAATTGTAAATTAACACTTTTTCTACCGGTGTCAAATGACACCTTTTAAAAGACTTCGATGTATGGTTTTTCAGTTGTAATTTTTACATAGAAGTGGGTTAGAATTCTCAAGTTATATGTTTTATCTACGGAAAAATTGTAAATTAAGGCTTTTCTACCGGTGGCCAATAAACATTTTAACCCATTTATGCCTAGCGTCTCATTTTTAGGATGCTTCGAATTTTAATAAATTTATACTATTTTCCTCTTCCTCATAGGATGAAAATTGTATGAAATAATTATCTATAAATGTCTTTATCTGTTACAGCAAGATGACAGCATAAGATGAATATTTATTTGCTTAAATGAAAGCTTTTTTTCGTCGTTTATAGATTTTTCATTTTTAAAAATGGCGAAATGTAAAAAGTGAATTTATTTGTATTTTTTCTATTAAAGATCCAAATAAATAAGCCATAATATTAGTTTGTACACTTCTTTGAAATACGTATTTTTTTAAATGGTGAAATTATATGTTCAAGCCTATTTTTTATGCATTTTTGTAACTTACAAAATATAGGGTATGAGGCAAGAATAGGAACATATTTTTAATAGCCATTTAGGGTACAGTTATTTATGTAAAATCCTTTTCAAAATGATTATGAAATAAATTGTTTTTAAGCCTCGAATAAGGATATTTTTGGTTAATTATTAATAATAGGTATTTATAATGTTATTAGTCTCTGTAAAGAAATAAATGTATTTTTGTAGTTCATAAAATTACTAATTATAGTAATTTTATGAACTGTAAAAAAAAATCTGTAAAGTTACTAAAGTTTTTCTCGGAAACTGGGATTCCTAGAACTTTTTATGTAACAGCAACAACAAAAATTCATGTAACAGATACACTTTTGTACTGAAAATAGAAAAAATCTCTAAGGTTACTAAGAAATTTTTAGGAAACTGGGATGCATAGAACTTTTTATGTAACTGCAAACAGGGTTACAGATAAAATTTTAGTAAGATTACTGAAATTTTAACAGATTCATTTGTAAAGCTACAGATTTCTGTAGCTTTACAAAAACTACTTTTGTAGATTTAGAGCTTTTTTTGTACAGTTACAGATGAAAGTTTAGTAAACATGTAATTTTAGATCTGTAGAAATACAGATTTTTTTCTTTACAGCATAATATGCAATTTAAAAGTTTATTTTATATAAATTTAGACAATCCAATTTTTTCCAATACATTTTGCGACATTTTAAAGCAATTTTACCAACAAATTTGAGAAAACAAAAATTCAGGCACAAATAACATAAAAGAATTCGATTTATGGTTTTTCATTTGTAATTTTTAGATTGAAACAATTACAAATCATTTTTAATGCATTAAAGACTTTTTTATGCTTATTATACTCAAAAACTACGAGCTAAACAAACATATATAAAAATTTCAAAAAGGTGTCATTTGACACCGGAAAAAATAAGGTTAAATAGTATAACATTATTTTATTTATTATTACACATATTTTTAACGCTTTCAAACTAAGTTGAAAAGAGTTTACGAATTCGGTTTGTCTGTCCGCCTGTTACCCTCTCTGTCTGTCCGTGCTCTAACTCGCGCAAATATAGTCCGATTGCCAAGAAATGGATATACAGTAAAACCTCCCTAAGGCGACCACGTTCCGTTCCAAAAATTGATCGCTCCGTGAGGTGGTCTCTTAATGGAGGTCATGTTTAAATCTAGATTTTAATTGTTGAAAAAAGGTAACAATTAATGTTACTAAAATTCATTTTTCACATTAGGAAAAAATATGAAAATTTAAGTATCAAAACAAAAGTTAATTACATAAGTTAATTACTAAAGAGTTTAAAAAATGAATACATTAAATACATGAATACAATTGCTTCGATTTTACGATTTTATCTTTTATAACTTTTATTTTCAAGTCCTTTCGGATTCAGTAAATAAAGGCAACTTTCTTTTGAACGGAGTCAAATAATGACGATTTCATTAATTTATCTATTTCTTTGAGAGTTTCTTGACAGAATATTCACCGTCATTCTTAATTTTCCACCAGAGTTAAATTCACTGCCTTAAAAGGCACAAAGGGGTTTAAACACTTAAAAGTTATCGAAATAAAAAAAATTCTAAACTTAGTTCAGAAGTTTGATGAATAATGCGTTTTCCGGAATTATTTTTCTAATAAAACCTTCTTCAATGTGACCAGGAAAAAACGGAATTTATTTCAATTTCTTCAAAGAAATGGGTCGCTCATGGAGGGAGTTCAATTGGGGATGGTCTCCGAATGGAGGCAAATTAGTACTGAGCCTATGGGAATACATTTCGTTCCATAAAAAATGGTCGTTCAGGAAGGTGGTCGCACAGGGAGGTTTTACTGTATGTTATTGGGGTTTACAATGGCATGTTCGGAATCGAAAATAAAGTGTGCAGCATTTTAGGTTCATGTACAGGGCCACCTTTACATTACCGGTCTATGGGGAAATACCTTTTTCCGTGTATTTTAATGATGTTACAGTATTTTAAACATTTTGAAATTGACATATGTCTCTGAGGCATACTGACATATATCACTACAAGGTTCTTACTACGGAATATGGTGTTCATAGGACTTATCGCTTATTTATAGGGACACACAAAAGAATTTGGCTGTAGTAGAAAAGGAGCAATAATATAACTATATTGACTACGAGCCTACTAACAATAATTGCTGGAAGTGCGTTTTCAGTTGTAGTATGCGTTTTTAAATTTAACTATTTTTTAACTATTACTTGGTGTGTATAAATTCTATAGATCATATACAGGGTTGCGCAAAAGTTCTCAACAATATCCGTTTATATATGGAAATTGCTGAGTGGGCATTTTCCACTGTGTTATGCATTTAACTGAACTAACTTTTTTAATACTATGTAGTATGCATACTCTGTAGATTATATACAGGGCTGCAAAAAATCGTATATTTTAACGACTATTCATCGTAATAGCAGATCTCGGGTTTTGAAATCCATTATGCATTTTCCAAATTGCTCATTTAGACTTCATCTTTCACTTAGGGGGCGTCCTCAAATGATTTCACGCTTGGAGGGAGGGAGTCGTGAAATTATGACAAGGGGGTAGGAGGGGTAAGAAGAAATGTGACATCACACATTTTGGTTAAAATAAAAGCATTAAAAATCAGCAGATTAAATTTTGAAGTTATTTTGAAATTAAAGTATTTTATGTTCATGCAGAAAAGACAAGATTTAAAGCCAAATATATTAAATTCCATTTCAAATTCCAAAATACTACTGTTTTCAATTGCTCTTTCATATTAATATTTTATTACTATTGTATATTAATTATGTTTTTTGTTGTAAACATTAATCTTATTTTATACAAAATAAGTACACGATTAATTTTTATTGTTATGCTCACAAATGTCATTAAAACACATAGTTAAAGTTTTAAAACAAAATTTGAAATATGATCTATAACGTAGGGCTTTGATTCTGAACTACTAGTATGTGTTTATGTAATATAGCGTGACATGTGACAAGAGGGGGGGGGGGAGTATGGTGAAGTATGACACTTTGTGACAAAGGGGGTGAGGGGAATAAAAAATATTGAAAAAAAGTGTGACCATTTATGGAAGCCCCCTTAGTAAAATGTGAAGTTTTGTTAAAGTATTCTGAATGTGTTTGAAAGTGTTTCATAATCTATGCTGTACGCACGTATGATTTTTCGTTATTGTTTTCATTCTGGATAGTGTTTTATAGGAAAATTTGTACATCAAGATGTTTCAACTGAACTGAAATGGTTGTTCTAAAATTTCGTATAGTTTAGGAGTTATTTGTAATTTCTTACAAACTAACCTCAGATTTAAAACTAATTAAAATTTTTCAATTAATTCGTATTTTTGGACATTTTTTTTTTACGATTAATCTAGATAGTGTCTGCGAGCTTCTGCTGAAGAAATATATCAGATTTCTTACAGAACATAAGTAGAAGATTATGAAATTGTATACGAACATTCCATACATAATTATATTGTTATTACATATTTATACAGCTTCATATTCTATTGCTTACAAAAGTAATTGAAATGTATCATTCTGATAAAATATAGATTTTTCCAGTTTCACTAATATTATCATTAATAACAAGTCACTGGTGACAATCGAAAGTGAAACGTTCCAAAGAATTCGTTTTTTTTTTCTGTTATAATACTAAGATGACTTTGTTCAAATATTCTTTCTCTTTTGAGATTTGGACGAATATAACTCTTCGTCCCTGATGTCCCAGAAATGTCCCATTCATCCCGTCACACTCTATTATCTATAGAGATTTAGATTGCGATAGTTATTTTTAACACATTTCTTTGTTTTCTAAGAGATATATTTTATTGGTCTTCCAGTATCAGCCATCTATTCTTTGTCAACTTCAACGATTTGATTAAATAATAGGTATTATAAGGGAAAAAATAATAAAAATTCGTAAGTTTTATATTTGATCTTCAGAAGATAAAAAAGATAAATTAAGAACAGAAAAATTCTTATTTTGCTGCATACATTTTCTACGTAGTTTTCCTGCAAATAATGTTTTCTGGTAATATTTTTCAATCAAAATGTTTGAACTGAACTAAAACAGGTTTGCTAGTTTAGTTTCCTTTTATGTTCACCAAAACCAGAATTAATACCAGAAATTATGAATAGTATTTTTTGCAATTTTTTTAAAATCTTTTTTAAGGACAGGCAATCTGTGATTATATAAAGCTAAGTTATTAAAAATCTTGCACGAAATTTCCATAGAGATCGTATTCTTATCCCAACGATGGCTTGCGGTCAATAAAATCATATACTATTTCCAATTCTGTTGGTAAAAAAAGACCGCTTGCCAACCTTAGTGGAGATGACGGTTTTGCCCCACCTTCTAAACGAAGGCGGCGCGAACCACCTTAAACGCATCATCGCGGTTATTCTAAATTCTAATTTTGTATATTTTTTCCCTTTCTTTTAAACTCTATTCTCTCATTTTTCAATTTATTTCCTCGACATCTTTCCTGCCTATGCATTTGGCACCGGAATTCATCCCCTTTCTGTAAAACTTATGATTTTTAATGATTTCTAGTTTTTTTTAGCTTCTTGCTGCCACTTTCTGGCCTCGGAACGTGATTCGCTGCTCACCTACAACCCCATTGGCTGCAGAAGTTGCACATCAAATCCGCTAGTGACTCTTCACGTTACAGCTCTCTGAGACATCTGCTTTTCTGTCATTTCAATCCTTCCTCTTAGCTCGATTTTTACCGGCAATTTGATTCGTTGTACTCAGCATCCTCATTGGCTGTTGAAGTTAGACGTCAAGTCCTAGCCGGATTTTTCTCTAAATTTAATTTTTTCTCTCATTAAATCTCTAATCTTTGTTATTTTTCATAGTTCTATTGTATTTTTTCTAAATTGTTTTTGATTTATTTAATTTATATTTAAAAAAAAAAACAAAAATGTATGGCTCTGAGGCATTTTTCTTTTTCTCCCTTACCCTCATTGTTTGCTTCGACCACCCCAATGCTCTGGAATTTGAGTACAAATTCCAAAAATGTGCTTAACATCCATGCTTTATTGCAAATCGATTGATCACTGTCGATTTAAAATGAACAAGAGCATCACAACTCTTGTAGGTTTCATAGTCGTCTGCACTCTCAGAACTAAAACTCTCACTTTTGACGATTCAGCAATCCTTGAGCGATATTTCGTCGTTTTTGACGATCATGTCTATCAAAATCACGTGACTTTTAACGAAACGTAAACTCTCACATATTTGACGAAAGTTGTTCCTCACTCACAGCCAGACTCAATGCATTTTAAGGAAACATTTGCGGCAACTGTTTGAAGAGGGGCGTGCTACTGTACTTCCTCAAATACTGCAATTTTAGCAAGCAGATATTTGCTTGTTTATGTTATTCCTGTAATAATTTATTTAAAAAATAGCACTTTTTAGCGTTTTTCAGAAAATACTGAAATATATATATATATATATATATAGGTAGTTATTGTTTTAGCTGTTAAAGGATTAGAGAATGTTTATTATTATTATTATTATTTTGCTGTTGTTCGTTATGGTTTAATTCGAAAAGAATAAATTTTCTGTGTTTTACAAAATCGTTCAAAAAGAAAATTTGGTCAATAAAATTTCAAAATTCCAGGATCGCTTTTTCATTTAAAAAGTATATTCATATAACTATCAAATTAAAAATATGCATAATTGATCCCTCTACCTTCTGTAAACAGTAAAGTGTTAAAGTCTTTACCACCTATTCAAATTGATAAAATCTCCCCCAATATGCGCTTCAAAATTCGCTATTTCAGAGCAATAAATTAACCAAACTATATTTTAATCATTCATTGAGCAAAGAAAATTTCTGTGATAAATTATATTAATCAAGCCATATTTTAATTATTCATAAATTATAGGAAAACCATAATAATAAATTAGTCTTATTAATTAAAACTTGCAGGAATTATAACAGCATTGGTAAAATTACAGTCTTCATTATAAAAATATCAGCACACAGTACAATCCACTACATGCTTCTAAAATCACATCTATGCGAGGGCCCAATAGCGAGATGGCTAGAGCAATGGACTCCTACACCGGAGGTCGTGAGTTCGAACCACCCCGGAAGAAAAGATTGGTGATATGACTTTTTCCCCTGTCAAAAAATACAGATGCTTCTAAACTGTTCAATAGATGGCACCGCCAGCCCTTTTATTGCACCTTTCGGCCAAGCAATTTCGACGAAATTTGTATCCTCAAACAAGCAAAGAAAGTAATATTCTCAATTTGACGAAATATTTGCTCGAAGAATTTCCCAGGAAACGGTTTCGTCAAAAACGAAGAAAATTTCGTGAAATCTGAGTATCCATTTCTGAGAAGGTGCATTGGTTCATATAAAGTTAAAATTATTTATCCTAAGTTTTAGGCATGAAATAAGAATTTCTGAATAAAAATGTTTGTTCTAAATTTCGTAATATTAAGAAATTGTAGTTAATTTCAAATTACTAGTTGTTTAATAAACTAACCTCATGTTTAAAAAAAAATTAATTTTAAATCAAATTTTATTTCGGACACTTTTAACTACAATCAATCGAGGCTAAATCGTACTCACTACGCAGCCCGCGTGCCGCAGAGTTACCGTTATTTTGTATTACAAATCTTTCCTTTATTTATGTCAGAAATTTTGCTCTTAAATAAGTCTAATATTATTTATACAAAAAGCAGTGAGCACCGCAGATCTAAATAGTACCTGTTTCGTTACTCCAAAGTCTAAAGCGCCCTCTATCGTCATTTTTTGAACTTTATCTTTAAAAATTATTTTCAAGAAAATACTGACATAAAGAATAGTTTTAGTGGAAACCGCAAACGAATCGATCAATTTTTCCGTTTTTTATAATCATTTGAAATTTTGGACCCTAAGCTTTAATGGCGCCTATCTCCTTCGGAAGACGTTTGGAACCATTAGTTTCCTATTTAATATTGTTTGTCTTGATGTGTACTATCACTCCTTAAAGTTTTACCCAAGAGTTTAGATACACCCTGTATAGCTATAGTTTCTTTTGTTTTCAAAAATAAGTGAAACTTATCATTCAGATAGTGCACCTAGCATAGTTTCGCTAATATAATCATTAATAACAAGTCACTGGTTTCTATCGAAACTAGAAATGTCCCAAAGGATTTATTTTTTCAATAATAATACAAACATGAATTTGTTCAAACACTTTTTCTCCTCTGAAATTCAGATGAATATAACTTTTCATCTCTAATGTCTTACTAGTTAGAAATGTCTCATTCATCTCGTCAAGCTTTTTTTTCTATAACGACTTAGACTGCGATAGAGTTATTTTTAACACATTTCTTTGTTTTTTAAAAGATATTTTTTACGATCATCATGTGCCAGCCATCTAATCTTTGACATTTTCAGCGTTTTGATTAGAAAAAGAGGTATTAAAAAAAAAAAAAAAAAAAAAAAGAATTAAAATTCGCAAGTTTTATATTTTATCTGCGAAAAAAAAAAAAAAAAAAAAAGAAAAGGTCTAAATTGAGAACTGAAATTTTTTTCTTATTGCCGCATAATTTTTTTAGCTTTCATGCAAGACAATATTTTTTGGCAGTATTTTTTAATCAAAATGTTTGAACTGAACTGACACAAGATTGTCAGGTTGGCTTCATTTTACGATTATTAGAATTATAGAATAGTAATTTTTGTTTCATTTAAGGACAGACATTCTGATATTACATAAAGTTAAAAATTTTCTTTCGAAATTTTCAGTTATTCTGAATAAAACAAGTTGAAAATTGCGCGTCGTTGGAAATGAGGTACGTTCGTACTATAACTAGTTTTATAAATATTGTTTGCATCGCATATTGTACTGAATGTATACAGGGTGTCCGGTCTCGACGGTGTCCAATGGCTAATTCCTAAATCGTTAGTCATAGACATATAGTTCCAAATACAAAAATGTTTTAAATTAGGTAAAGAAATATTTTAAAAGTGATTTGGATCAATAAAAACATTTCTTGAAAAATTACGAAATTTAACTTTTTATACGGTACCCCAGTCCTATAAGTTATATTTAGTAAAATTTTCCTATTACACTGACAAGCAAGACAAAAAAGTCCCATTCATATAATACTGAAATTGAGCAAGTTATGAAACTTTAAAAATGCATGACTTATGCAACTTTTCTGCTCTGAAAACAAATGAGATCGGCTTGGCTTTGAGAGGTCACATATCAAGTGCTTAAAGTATTCGAAGATCTTATTTCATGTGTATCTGCTCTTTGAAAAAAATCGTACAAGTATTACGATTCAGTTAACATTTATTAAGTTTCAGAATGGCTAAAATAACATATGTTTTATTTTGTCAGGATTTAAGACTGCTTCTTTTATGATTTCTTTTAACAAAAATTATGTTATTGTTATAAGTTTTTATGTTACTTCAACGATCGTATGAATGTTTTTCCAGTTCAAAATTTGTACTCGATCTTTAACTCACATTTAAATATCCGATCGACATTACATTTTACATACTGGCGCAAATCCAATAACAATCTAATATTATTAGGATTTTCGGTGGTTACCATTTATACTTATTTAACGGGATAACACAAAATATTTCGGATAGATTACCGCCAAGAAGTTTAAGAAAAAGTTTTAGATTGGATAATACAAGACTGCGATTGCTGTTTTTTTTTTTTTAACTTTTATGTATTTTTTAGCCCTGAAACCGAAAATTACATTAATTTTTAACCATCATGTCAAGATATTTCGCAAATCACAAATTGTCAAATTTAAAGAATAACAAAAATCGGATACTATAAAGTGGAGGAGATGGTTGTGTTTTTTAACTTTTGATAATTGATTTTTACGTACTTTTTAGCACTGAATCTGAAAATGACCTTCATTTTTAACCATCACGTTAGAATTGTTTTGCAAAAAGTAAATGTGTAAGTTAAAATATAGCGAAAATCTCATACTATAAAACATATGTAAAAATTTTTATGTTTTATTTTATTTTATTTTATTTTATTCAATAATTTATTCGATATTTTTGCTTATCCTGGGATTTTTACAGCTAAATAGCTGAGTAGTCCGATGAGATGAGGAAGGAGATTAATTTTAACTTTGAACTTTTTAACTTCGAAATTTGCGAAAAATCCTGATGTGATGGTTAAAAATAAAGGTCAATTTCAGATTCAGCGGTACGGAATACATAAGAATCAATTATCAAAAGCTAAAAAACATGACGTAACCCAACTTTTGCAGGCTAGTGTAATCTAATAATATTTTAAAATACGCATCATTTTGTAAAGAATTGAGGCTGTTAATTTAGCATCATTTCATTTAACAAAAATTCTGTTTTTTCTTAAACGTTTATTACAAATTGTATATTTTCCATTAATATGACAGAATGATTAAAGATTTCAAATTTATATTGCGATGTTAATTTTACTCTCAACCATTTTTTAATATATCTGACGAAATTATATTTCGACTAAATTTGTGAATGACCCCCAATTTGCAACAAAAAATATGCTCCAACTTAAAACAGCTATTACTCGGTCAATTTTAATCGCAGAACAACGGAACTTTTTGTGTATTACTTGTCAGTGTAAAAGGAAAATTTTATTAAATATAACTTATAGGACCGGGGGACCGTATAAAAATTTAAATTTCGTAATTTTTTAAGAAATCTTTTTATTGACCCAAATCGCTTTTAAAATATTTCTTTACCCGATTTTAAACATTTTTGTAATTGGAACTATATGTCTATGACTAATGGTTTAGGAATTAGCCATTGGACACCGTTGAGACCGGACACCCTGTATATTAGTGCACTTCATAAGTGCATATAAATTTCATCCTCTTCGAAAGGCTAAAACATTATTAAAATGCACTTGAATAAAAAATTTCCTATTGGCCGTAATGTAACGGAAACTTTTTGACTGTTCCTGTAATTGAATTATACATTCGACTTTCATAAAATTTGAAATGACTTAACAAAACTTTGCAACAATTATGTATTTAAAATTTCAGAACATTCGGTTGAATAATTTTTGCTCGTTTTGCTCTGTTATATGCGAACGGACGGATAGACAGTCCGAACAACGACTAAAGGTTCTAAGTATATAATTACGAACGTACCAAAGAGGGACCAAACTCGCAAGACGGAACTGAAATGGTTGTTCTGAAATTTCGTAACATTAAGAAATTATAGTTAATTTCATACAAATTAATCTCAAGTTTAAAACTAATTTTAAATTTTAAATTAGACCGTATTTCGGACATTTTTATGTACGGTTAATCTAGGCTAGATCGTACTCACCACGCGGCCGTGTGCAATAGAGTTACCACTATTTCCTATTGCAAATGTTCACCTTTTTTGTATCAGAATTTTTATCCTTAAATAAGACGTACGGTCGTGGGGAAAAAAAAGAAAAAGTAAACACCCTTACTAACTCCGCAACATATTGTAGTAGAAGAAAGTTACTGGTACTAAACAATTGGAAATAATGTCTACTTTTAAATGATGTATTTAAAATTAGCTTAAGGGGCCATCTACATATCAAAATGAACTCAAACTTTGTTTTATTCAATAGCAATACCGAAGTTTGACACCAGAAATAAATTCTACACCCCTCAATTAGCTTAAAAAGAAATTTTCATGAAATTCGTACGATTAGTTTCAGAGAAATTAATTATTTAAAAAATAGCCTATTTTAGGGGCTGTATCCAAATTGAACTTCGGTACTCGATCGTTGAAATGGCACAGAATGACTATGTCATTTATATTAAAGTATTATTTTCTGCGAATAGGACCATTTCACTCGCTTAATATATTTCCACTATTGCCAGCACAAATGTTTCAATAAAATCAGTAAAATATATTTTTTCAAATTATGCTTTTCTGCACATCATAGATCTCCCCTTAAACCGGCATTTTGACATTTTTAAATCTCAGTTCAAAAACTACTTGAATGAAAATTTTAAATTGAGAAATCGCATAAAGTACGACATAATAAATATAAATTTATATACATAAGAAAAAAAAATTGTGGTTGCAATTCATATTTTTTTCAACTATTAATTTAATAATTCATAATTTATACTATAACGTTTTTTAAATTACAAATTCAATGTATTTACGTTTGGGTTTTTATTATTATACCCACACAAAATTTCTTACATTAGGATTATAATTTCAGGCGATATTAATAAAAATATGAAAATATAATATAACAAAAGAAGCTCTAAAATTTTAATGTTTAGAATTCAAAAACTTAGCATCCAAATGACTTGAAATTTCATTTCTAAACATATTTTGAACTGAAGATTTAAAATATATTGCCAAAATTGGGTGTTGCTATTGGAAAATACAAAATTTAGCATAGTTTTGATTTGTAGATGTGGCTCTAAGCAAACTTTATATAAATCCTTTAAAAGTAGACTTAATTTCCAATCGTTTGGTACCAATAACTTTCTATTATAATTAGTTTCAGAGTTAGTAAGGGGTGTTTACTTTTTGTTCCACGACTGTACATCGCTTTTTGCAAATAGCACTACGCTAATAATTTTTTAGAAAAAGCAATGGATATCACTGATCTATATAGTATCTTGAAACTTCCACAGAAAAAAAAAAAATTATATTGTACCAAGAACGTATATAAAGGATTGTGAAATTACATACTAACATTAGACTGCTTTACATAATTATATTACTGTTACATATTTACACAGCTTCTATTGTTTAAAAAATAATTGAAACGTATAATTCAGATAATATGCATAGCTTTTTTTCTGTTTCGCTATTACTATCACCAATAACAAGTCACTATAATGGCTATCGAAAATAAAAAGGTCTCAAAGAATTCATTTTTTCAATAATAATACTAACATGACTTTGTTCAAACACTTTTTCCCCTCTGAGATTCAGATGAATATAACTTTTCGTCCCTGAAGTCTTAGAACTGTCTCATTCATCTCGTCACACTTTATTTTCTATAACGACTTAGACTGCGATAGAGTTATTTTTAACGCATCTCTTTGTTTTCTGAGAGATATATTTTACGATCTCCATGTGTCAGCCATCTATAGTTTTTGACAATTTCAACGTTTTGATTTGTAAAACAGGCATTAAAGGAGAAAGGAATAGAAATTCTCCAGTTTTATATTTGACTTGCAGAAAAGATGGCAAATTAAGAATTGTTATATTTATTTATTTATTGCTTCAAATATTCATTTTGTTTATCGTTTTCCTTCTAAACAATGTTTTAGGCTATGTTCTGTTTAACGCACTTTAAAAGGATGTTTTTTTTTTTTTTTTTTTTTTTTTTTTACGCTGAGAGATATTTTTTAAGTGTTCCATTTTTAAATTTTCGATAATAATGAGAAAATCACACGTTCTTTATACGGTACATATATATATATATAATTAAAATAAAATCACGAATGTATGAAGATGTTGCTAGAATTCTAAAGATGAACAAAATATGAACTTTGGAAACCAGAAATATATAATAAGAAACTATGGATAACCTAGAGAATCGTCAGAAGAGCTTGCAGGTCAGTGTTGCCAGATTGGGGATTTTGTCCCCATTTTGGGGAATTTTGAACCTCTAGGGGAATTTTTTGGGGACAAGTAATTCGTGGGGAAACTTTTGGGGATTACAAAAATTTTGGGGGGAAACTTGGGGAATTTTTAGATTTCTTTTAGTCCTGTAAAAAAACTGGATCAGTCTCGAACTCAATTTTGATTTGAAAAACGAAAATTCAAACCAGAAATCGGAAATATCAATCATTATTCTCTTGGATGTGGTCGTATTCATTGTTTACTACATTACAGTTTACCCATATTACAGATACATGAGACTCTAAAGTCTTAAGCAGCTTAAATCTCCACGTGGCTAAATCTGCAGGACTTTAACGAAAAATTCCTTCGCCGTACTTTAAAAATTTTTTAACTTAAATATGTGGAAAGCAGATATTTTTCTCTTATGATATGCAAAAGCACATCGATTGATACAGCGAAAATACTTTGTATTATGATTATGAACTTCAGTATAGGGATGACAAAAAAATTAAAACAGCGTACCATCTCGGATTCATTCAAATCCTAATTGATAAGAGATTGTCTAAAGCTATGGAGCTAATGTAAACATAGTCCAACATTGTTAGACAATATTTTAAAAAACAAACATGAAATAACTTGTCACTGCAAAATATCTTTCATTCTCATGTAGCTACAGAATATGCATTCAGCCCAGTTTAAAAGTTTGTTTTTTGTAAATGGGGAATTTTTTCAAAAAAAGGCTTGATTTGGGGAATTTTTTTAAGCTTAAATTACTTAGATATTTTTTATAGTGGTAAATTGAAAATTTAAAAATTCCCTTTTTGAGTAAAAACTGAGTTGGGGACTTTTACGGAAAAAAAACACTGATTTGGGGAAAATTTCAGGAATTTTGGGGAAATTGACTTTTGACTATCTGGCAACACTGTTGCAGGTTTAATTCATAGTAAAGATATGTTCTTGCATTCAATTTTGTTGGCATTAGGCCTAAAATGGCAAAATTTAGCTCCTTATAACATATAAAACGCCCAAAATAAATGAAAAAAATCTGACATATCCAAAAATTGAAATACTAAACACACACACACACATATATATGGCCACTCAAAACCGAGATTGTGATTCTACCCAGAAAACAAAACAGTCATAACCGGTAATAACTGCATGCTTAGTTGACTATGAACCTGTCTAAACGTGCATGGTATCCCATTTCACGCTAGAAAAAGTTTAATCTTTTAAATAATTTGGCTAAAATATCTTCATTTTTCTTAATTGATTGAATAAGCGAATTTGACATTGTAAGTAAGTGGTTAAGTGAAAAACAAAATTATATAAAGTATTGTTTTCTCCTCTCTAAACGGAATTTTCGAATTTACCAACACTGCAAAAAATGGTCATGTGCTTCTTGTGAAAATATAACATAACCACGTAAAAATATGTCAATAAGTTCCGAGTTAACCTTGATTCCAAAATATGTTCTTTATCATTAGATACCTCAGAAACTACCATATTTTCAAGATTTAAAAATTCAATTGTAATATCAAAGTTTCTTTTACTGGCACTGATTCTTAAAAATGTTACAAGTAGTTTGTTACAATGTATTTGTCATGTTTCTGCCGTTAATGAGCGCGTGACTAATTAATATTACTGTTAATTAATATTATTTTATTTTATCAAATATATTAATTTTGTAAATTGTTTATTTATTAATTTTTATTTTATTGTTTTTTATGTATATCACTTTCTACGTACTTGGGTTAGACAAATATTTTTCTTATCATGAAGACTGAAACAGGCGATTATATTCATCTATATTGTATGAAAAGATCCATGGTATAAACGACATTCCAACATTCCGTTTGTATACGAGAACGTAGACAACAAACAAAATAAATAACGTGGAAAAAAGAAAGTCCTTGGGAATCCTTAGTGAATGACCGAGCAAGGAAGCAAAGTGCAGTGAGAGATAAGGTGATTCCTTGATTTTATAAAGGAAGACGCCACGTGTTTTTCTCTAGAAGTGAAAGCTGAAAGCGAATGTTTGGGAGTCTTGGCTGAAGTCTTGTGTGTAGAGGCTGGACGGTTGAACCGTGGATTGCCGATGAAAATGTTCCGGAGAAAAGATTGACTCCTTTGGGCATAAACGTATATACAAGGGGAGATACCTGTGAGGTTCTCCGATAAGCCTTGCTGAGTACGGTAAAATGAGAAGTGAACAGCGTAGTTTAAGTGGTCTTGTACCTTTTAAACGCGTCGAAAATTAACGAAAATCTTCAAAGTTTGAATTAGTCTATCTTCAAAACCTTTTTATGTATAATCATGAAATTTTGGATATTGATTAAACAGATTGTGCTTTGTAATATACTACTAACAGAAATTTGTTAACCCTTTACAGAATTTGTGTATTGTTGAAATCAAAATAGCTCTTTTTTTAACCCCATAAGTCATTGCGCGCATGATATCTTGAGAAAGTATGTATGGATGGTCATGAAATTTAGTAAATATACTAAACAAATATGTGTGTTTAAAATGATCTACTTTTCAGTATTTACAATGGTAATATTTTTAGTTATGATTATTTTTATTCATTAAAAATACAAAATTTTTATTTTTTTTTTAAGAAAATATTTTTTTTATATAGTTAATGAAATAATTTTAGCCTAAGAGTAGATCATTTTAAACACACATATATGTTTAGTATCTTTACCAAATTTCATGCGAATCCATAGATACTTTCTCAAGATATCATGCGCGCAATGACTTATGGGGTAAAAAAAGAGCTATTTTGATTTCAACAATACACAAATTCTATAAAGGGTTAATAAATTTTTAATTTTAGCATATTACAAAGCATAGTCTGTTTAATCAATATCCAAAATTTCATGTTTATAGACAAAAAGGCTTTGAAGATAGACTAATTCAAACTTTGAAGTTTTTCGTTAATGTTCGACGCGTTTAAAAGGTACAAGACCCCTTAATAATATTACCTAATAGACAGACATTATTTCAAAGTAAAGTGAAGGCTGGAGGGTTGAACCGTGGATTGCAGATGAAAATGTTTCGGAGAAAAGAGTGACTCCTTTGGAGAAAAACGTGTATACAACGGGAGATACCTCTGAGGTTTTCCGATAAACCTTGCTGAGTATGGTAAAATGAGAAGTTAATAGCATAGTTTAATAATATTACCTAATAAGTAGACATTATTTCAACGTATAACTTAACGTTGGGCAGAATATGCTACATCCGAGTCTGTTTTTTTTTTTTTTTTTTTTTTTTTTTTTTAAATAATTTATTTTTTAATATTAACTGAATAAGTTAGTGTTTAATTATTATCCTTCTTACTTTGTATCCTATATCACACATTTATATCGGTGGTGGCAGCGTATCAAGAAAACAGCGGTTATTCGAAGTCTTTACAAGTGTTGGATTGGAGTTTGCGTGATAATCATTATCGTATGGACAACGACAAGGCGTAACAGTGTTACCATAATTTCTGGCGTATAAGCAGCTGGTCAAACAATTCTGTTTGGACACAGAAAATTTATTTTGTAATTGAAGATAAATATTTACCGCTATCTAAAAAGTCACATTTTATTTTTAAAATTTTCTGGATCGAAACTTGATTGTTTGATCCGCGGATTATACGCCGGAAATTACGGTAATCAGTTTTCTCAAACCGTAATATCAGTTTTTTCAATTCTCAATAAAACATTTTCACTTGCGTTACTGAATTTACAGCTGCAAAAGTAACAAAATGTACTATTAATTTTAATAGTAATGTTAATGGTGTTAATTTACCATGCTTATTTGTAAAACATGTTGAACATGAAAATCTTCATTTGGGAGTTCATTAAAATCCATATCCCAATTTGAAAAAAAAAAAAAAAAAAAAAAAAAACCTGACTAATACACTATAAAAACTACTCGAAAAGGTTTTCGTAAATCAGAGCCTCAAAACACATTTTGTTTTTATAAATGCTTCTTTGAATCCTGAAAATGTATTGGTTTGTGAGGCTTCTGAATATAAAGAACGTTTTTCTGAATCGTGGGTAACTCGAAAGAAGTTATTGTAGGGGAAGGTGGCCTAAAATGACCCTTTAAGGCGAAAACTTGTGTAAAATAACATAACTGTTTAAATGAAACTTTAGCTCTATATGTTTTACACTATATTTTGCATTGTAAACATTTTTTAATAATATGTTAAATCCAAATTGAGTAATGAAAAAATAGATTTTTGAAAATATGTCAAAACGATTATTTTACCATCACCCAAGGGCAAAATGATCCTTCATTTATTAAAAATAATTGTAAAATGTTTTTTGTTTTTTATCGGCAAAATAAACGATATAAAAGTAATTATGACAATATATAATGAAATAAAATATGTTTTGCAATCCAGTAGTATACATAATTTATTTTATGTAAATTTTAAAATAAAAAGCGTCATAAATAATTTTGAAAAAAACAATAAAATGGAACATTTGAAAATTAAGATCGTGGGATAACACATGGACCCAAAGAGAAAGGTTTGGGGCTGTCACACATTTGGCTCCCATGATGGCTAGGACGCGGTACCGGATTTTCTTCAGCCAATGAAATGGTAGTAAAACGATCCACATAATGGATCATTTTACCCGGCAACATCGCTATCTATTTTAGGTCATATAACTGGACATCGCCGAGAAACATAACAAACTTAGCAAGTATAATTCACATCTAAAAACATACTCTATTAAGTAAACCAAGTCGTATTTCTGTACATGAAATACTGTATATCTAAATAAATATGAAAGTTAGTGCTTATCTTATAACAGATGTTATAAAAACCACTTTTTCAAAGAATTCTTTTCAGATGCGTAATACTGCGATCGCTTGAATATCGCCATTGCTTCTTCTTCACTTGGCACTACTAGTTTATGTGTTACCCTGTAGATAGCGCGACCTGTCTGGAAGAAAACCTATGTTGATCGTTTTCCCGATAGGATCATTTTAGGCCACCTTCCCCTATATTTATCCATAGTAGAGTGTTAGCCTACATCATTCATCAGGTTTCGAAACACTTTGTATTGAGAGATATACGACCTACAATGACGGATGATACATAAACAAGGTTCACACACTCTCCAAGTTTAACCCTTAAATGTGCGATTTTTTATTTTGTTTCGAAAAAATTATATATGATTCTCTGAAAGGTTTATTACACAAGAAAAATAATAAAAAAAACAACAACATATAATACGACAATCTTTTATCTGCAATAATCTGCAATATAAGTAAAAACTGCTGTCGTGTGGCTGTTTTACGCTAAAATATTGCAAATTAGTAAATATTTTAATAAGTATGTCTCCAAATACCTTATTTTATAAAACTTAACCTTTAACTTTTTAATTCCCATGATGGAATACGCTCTAGAAATTACGTAGCAAGGAGAATCTGACTTTATACCAGAAAGTTTTAATGGTTGATTTCGCTTTATTTTAATACGGAATGTCTGTTATTAATTAAAGTAAATATTGATTTTTTAATTTTTCTGGTGTGAATTAGATATATATGAATTAAAAAAAATATTAAATTCAAAACACTGTTATTTGCATATACAGTGAAATAAGTTTAACACGAGAACGCTTAACATGAAAAATCGGTTAACACAAAAGGATATAGTGGTTCAGACATTATACTATACAATTTAATACATTTTTTTTTTCTTTTAACACGAAAAATTTCGTGTGAAATGTAGATTCCGACGACGAATCTGACAACGCAATCAACGATGCAGTTCCTGCCTCCTCTACTTCAGAAATGCAGAAAATAATTAAAGGTGTGCGCATTTATTTAGATGCGCTTTCGAATGGAGAGATGAATAAAACAATAGATGATCTTAAGCAAATTGTGGACAATATAGGCTGAAAAAGACACCTAAAAAATGTATATAATTTCCCCCCAAAAATACAATAATTTTTTACTTGCTTTTTATCCTAATGGATGCAACCTACAAGTAGTTTAACAGGAAATCGAAATAAAATTTGACGACATTGAAAATATTGGTGAGATTTGTTCTTCTTTTACGAATCTTTTAATATGAAATTCTTTTAACACGAAAAAAATTTTCGATCCCCTCAGTTTCGTGTTAAACGTATTTCACTGTATGCAAAGCTGCGCACTAAAGGATTAAAAGCCCGCGTCGTGGCTCGCGTGCAGGAACGCATCATTACTGCTGTGACGCACATTAGCAGAAACATGCTATTGAACATATGGACGGAACTGGATTACCATGGGAATGTGTGCCGGGTGACTAAGTTGGCACACATTGAACATTTGTAGTATGTACCAGAAACTTGGTGAGAATGTGCATCTTTTCATATATCACCCGTCTTTGTACGTCGTATGCTTGTAAATAAGCAGTATTTTGAAACCTGATCAATCTTTTAGGCTAGCCCTGTATACTTTCCTAGATTAAGGAGGTAGGATACCTTTAAACTTTCAAACTTTTCGAATATTTTTAATACATATTTTAATTCGTAATCATTCCTGAACAATATGCAAAAAACCGCATTAAAAAATTCCTATTAGTTTACTAATTATGGCAGTTTTATTAAGACTACAGAGGATAATTAAACTCTGCGTTGCGTTTATTCAAAACGAGGAATTTTGATACTGCGCGCAGTGCTACTAAAAAACTATGCATGGCAGTCAAAAGAAATTTTTACCACATATTCGTTTCTGTGTCAACTACAACTTAAAACCAGAAAAAGATAAGATTTCATTTTTTTATGTGTTCTTGTACTTTGAAAATATTTTTTAAAAAGTGAAAATTTTTAAATTTTTGTTAATTTTTTTAAATTTAGTCAATATTTTTTACGAATATTCTGGTTTTAGTTATAAAGGTAACACCATTATGTGTTTATTTTAACAAAAATGTCCTCTTTACATGCATGTTTTCAGATTTTTATCATACGCGCAAGATTACTTTTCTCTTATTATTGTATATTTTAAAACTTATCATTTCAATATTTATTTATGAATTTACAAGTACAGTAGAGCACCGATTATCGGAACTCCAATTAACCGAACTTCCAATTATCCAAACAGCCTATTTCTCTCCAAAAAATTTTTAACCGAACTTTCATTTATCCGAACAGCCTATTTCTCTCAATTTTTTTTTTTTTTTAAATGATGATGAGATTGTGGATGAGATTTAAGTTGTAAAAGAAATTGAAGAAATGAAAACGAATCCGCTGAAAATGATCCAGGCCCATCACATAACGAAGGCTTTGAATATTTGGAAAAAGCTATGAAATGGCTCGAACGGCAGAAGAACTCTGATCCTATTCAACTAACGTATTTAAGAAGTATTCGAGATGTGGCAGCATTGGAAAAAACGTCTTCTTTGAAGCAAGCAACAATCGAAACCTGTTGTGCTTAAATTATAATATCTGGAGTTCAGAAAATAATAAAAAGAGAAAAAAAATTAATGATATAAAAGTAAACAAAACAACAACAACAATAAAACAGTTTTTAAAAACACAAGCACTAACTGGTGCTGCCAGTCCTAAGCCTGGATAAAGTGTGAAGGTTTTAGTATAGTCAGAAATATCCCTTAAATTGTCGGTCCATTTATCCGAACTAGGGTCGGTCCCGACTTGTTCGGATAATCGGCGCTCTACTGTATCTATATAATTTTAAATATAAATTTAAATATGAGCTTTATATTTAAATTAAGTTTGATTTTTATATCTGACTTATTACACAAGTTTTGAAGGTTCGAACATAGTGATATTTTTTTTCTGTTTCGACCTGTTCAAAGGTATCCTACCCCCTTAAGAAACATTTGTCTTTTTTATTGTGTAGCAGTGATTAAAACTCTTGTTTGGTATTTCCTATAAATATTAAAGGCAACTAATTTTTGTAATAACGTTGTATGGAAGAAAAGAAAGCAAAAAGAATTCATGATAGAGCCATATTAAATTTACTACAGCAGTTTCGTGACGAAAGGGAAAAAAAAGGGATTTTGTGGAAAGTCAATAGAGTTCAACGCCCAAATGGGTCGTAACAAAAGCTGTAATTTAATTGATTGCTGCCTGAAAGAGGAATAAGGCGACATACATAAAAGAGAATGAAAATATTTAAGTTGTGTTATCAAAACAAACTTCTAACGAAAACACATATAAAAAGAGCAATTGCCTGTTTATGTATTTTTTATGTAAACAAAAATTGGTTCATTGGGTTATTTGAACGAAAATAGTATTAAAATTTTAAACAGTTATTAACCCCTTGAGGGGCGGTGGGATAAAATATATCCCATCTAATTTAAACAAGATTCTCACCAGAAAATTTTAAGTAAATTTTATATTTTTAACTTTGGAGGAAAATCGTTGGAAAATTGCATTTCCTTATTTAAAAATAAAATTTTTCGATTATTCCGGTGAGAATTCAATATTTAGAGACATTTTTGCTTGCCCCTCAAGGGGTTAAGGAACCCGTTAATATATACATATTCTTCAATGTAACAATCCAGGATGAAGCCAGGCAAAGATTGCTATTTCGGAAATAGTGGTACTAAAAAATGTGAGCCTCTAAGCATCATGCATTAGTACTCGTTCATTATTTGAAAAAAAAAAAAAGGATTTTGTGGAAAGTCAATTAAGTTTAGTGCCCAAATGGGCCGTAATAAAAGTGGTAATTTAATTGATTGCAGCCTGAAAGAGGAATAAGGCGACATACATAAAAGAGAATGAAAATATTTAAGTTGCGTTATCAAAACAAACTCCTAACGAAAACACATATAAAAATAACAATTGCCTGTTTATTTATTTTTTATGCGAACAAAAGAATGGTTCATCGTGTTAGTTGGACGGAAATGCTATTTAAAAAAATCAAATAAGTTATTAAGGAAGAAATAATCCGTTACAACACATATTCGTCAATGTAACGATCCGTGATTAGACCAGGCGAAAATTAGTATTCGGAAATAGTGGTGCTCAGAAATAAGAACCTCAACGCATTCTATATTATTACTCTTTCAGTATTTGAAACCTTTGGAAAATTTTAAAAGAGAAAAAAAAATCTATTAAGGGTTCTCAGGACTTTTAAAATTGGGGGGGGGGGGGCGCCATTTTCAACATTTAATATCTTAAAATGTAGATGATTTTAAAACGCGATTTTTCTTGGGATAAAAGATATAAGTATGTTCTTTCATTTCATGTATTTAAAAAATTGAAAGATGCAGAAATTGCATTTATAGGTGGGAAGGGGGGGGGGTGGCAAACTGTTAGACATTTGACGAATAGAAAATTTGTATAACAGCTAACGCGCAGGATTACAAAATAAATATTTCCAACTAGAATGAAAATTTTGGTGCCTACTGATACTTCAAATTATAATAATTACCCTGAATCTAAATAAATTTGTATTTAAAGCATTTTTATATTTTTAATACAAAGTTGTATTTAGCTAATACAAATTTTGAAAATTTCAACAGTATAATCACCTAAAAAAATATATATATTTTAACAATAAAAAGGAAATTTTAGGTTCAGCTTATACACAGTAACATGAATCATATGTTTTGTAAATTTCATGAAAAAATATTCAGACTTTTTGAGATATCCTGTACATCATTTGGAAAAAAATGACTTCAAAGTTTTGGAAACGCCGCTGCTATCGAACGGATATAATTCTAAAAATCATAACTTCTGTTCTAATGGGAATTTCAACGAAACAATTATATCAAAATGTTCAGAAAAGATAGGGGTTTAACATTTAAGAAAATTAAAATTTCGAAAAGTTTGAAGCTGTAACCCTTTCGGTCTTTTACAGAATTTTTAATCTTTTATCACCGGTTTTTTAAAACAGAAATTTTTGCCTAATTGAATCGGGAAAATGCTCGGATTAAATGAGGCAAAATTTACAATAAAAATTTACTGGTGAGATTAATCACGGAATCTGAGCATCTTACGCGGCACGTATAGCGGTCGCTCGTCCACAAGGGCTTAAGAGTCCTGAGACCATTTAAAAATCATGCATCAGGGATAGATTATGAAACTTTTCCCAATGCTAACAGAATATTATTAAGAAATTTAATTTTTTCGTACAATGAAATGAGATTTCCAAACGCACTGCAAGCGATCCCCCCCCCCCCCCTATAGACCACAATGTAATGGGAATTGTTTCAGTGTATGTGCTAACAAATCTATAAACGCCACCCACTCTGATTTCAATAGCGACATTCTACCATGAACCTCATTAACATGTAAAAATTACATGTCAATCCTAGTATATTTACACGAATTGGAACACGGACAGTCCGGCAGACAAAACAAATTCAAATATGTTTTTCAACGATGTTACACAGTGTTAACAATCATAAAAAACAATTAGAAAATTTCGAAATATACATAAATAGGAATTATTGTTTTTTACAGCAAGGCAAAAAATATTTTATGTAAATTTGACAAGAAAGCTTCTATTCAAAAGTCAAATTAAACACCAATTTATTTATATTTCATTTCGATTATTTGTCATAATATTCTTTTATGTATATATAAAACAGATATAAAAAATGGCGTTGATAAAAGCTCTTCTTGAATCTCCTTCTTTTAATTTCTTTCAGGAAATTCAACTACGATGATAGTAAAATAAAATGATTTAGAAATCAAAAGCAAATAAAAGAGAAATCGAAAGTTTAAACTCGTTTTAATAAAATAGAGAGGAAGGCTTTCTTTGTAAAATTAAGGCCTTAGGTCATAAAAATATTTTTATTGTGACTTTAGAAAAGTTTTTCTTTTTTTTAGGTTTTAGTTATTTTTTTGTTTTTATTTTATAAAGCATATAAAATTATTTTTTTTAATATTGACTTATCGCCAATTTTTACAAAAATGTATTCATACATTGTAAATGTTATTGAGAATAGCGAATGTCGTTGAATGGTTGTATTAAGTGGTGTGCATAAATTCTATAGATCGCATATTGGGCTACACGAAAGAATTCACACACATTACCGGATACGGACAACAATTGCTGAAAATGGCTTTTTACTGAGTTATTTGTTTTTTTAAGTTACTTATGTAGATACATTATTTCATTCTATGAAAAAAAGGAATTTCCTAATAATACTAATTAGTGTTGAAACGCTGCCCCCAAAATTTCCAGGTGTACTTTTGGGACAGAAAAATATAGGGAGAGTTGCTTACAATCTAAGATAAGAGAGATAGAATTAACATGACTAGAAAATAGGAATTCTGCTTTTTCAGAATTAAGTGCCGCCCCCCGATGAAATATACATACATATCTATATATATATATATATATAGATATAGATATAGATAGATAGATAGATAGTACAAAACGTATTTCAGTTTTAAGACTTAAAGCACACGCTTTTATTTTATATAAAATGACGTCATTCGCATCCGGAGGAAGACTTCTCATTTACGATCTAGTCTTAAACAACATCTACAGTAAAATATTCATAGGACGTCACTATCGGTAAATAATACACAAATCATAAAATAAAGATAACGTCATTCAAGAAACTCGACAAAAAAAATCGTCTATCTAATGATTCATGTGCCTTCATTTGTTTGTAATATTAATATAGATACTTAAAATTAAATATAATGTATAATAGCTCCATGTTTTATCAGAAATCCTTCATTTATTTTTTTTTTCCAAAATAGCACGTATTTTAGCGAAACAGCACCGAAAACTGGCGATATAAAGCAATTAAAATAATAAAACTTTGTAAAAAATCACCATAAAATAAAAACAAAACACAGGACGCGTTTCGAGCTAAAAACATAACAGCTCGTCATCAGCTACAGCATACACGTGTCCGTAAACGAACCAATATTATTCCGTATTTATTCGTTTACGGACACGTGTATGCTGTAGCTGATGACGAGCTGTTATGTTTTTAGCTCGAAACGCGTCCTGTGTTTTGTTTTTATTTTATGGTGATTTTTTACAAAGTTTTATTATTTTAATAGCACGTATTTTAATTAGATTTTTTTTCTGTTGTTATGGGAAATGGCAACAAAAAGATATAATTGCTATTTTCCAAATATTTTTCCTTTACTTTCTACAGAAATGGAGTACTTGGAGTTGCCAACATTAAACAACTGGTGCTAGAAACTACAAAAAAATTATTATCTCAAAAATAAACTGAGATGCAGTTTTCAAACAATTGCATTTAAAAGCACTTTTTTTTTCCAATATTACGGCATAAAAATTGAAAACGTGCGATGCTTAGAAGTTAAACAGTACAGTGATACATCTGCTTTGTTTTACGGCTGGCTTATACAACGGTGCGTTATTTTTTGGAGACGACATTTTAATTGCTGGACGAAAGAAACAGCATATGGGGGCTAAAAAGGAATAAATATTAAGACTTATAGATTTCAACCGAGTAACATAAGAAAGGAGTGGAAGGTAAAAGATATCGCCTTAAAAGTTTGCAGGTGCCTTCTTCAGGTGCTACTCTGACATTTGATTTTAGACTCAGGTAGAGAATTGAAATATTCGTTAAAAATTCACAGGTGTTCTTCTATACATTTAATTTCAAACTCGGGCATTGAAATTATGTTATGGAATAATAGATCTATGATCTCTATTTAGAATGCTGGCGAAAATCAATAGATGAAGGAAGGTTGAGAGATATTATTACGAAGGATTAGATGTTTCATGGTGCACCTATGGAGGGCGAGTCCTGGAATTTTGAAATGGTCGAAAAGCAAGCCAGGATTAGTGAGGAAGGAAGAAAACGCCCCAGAACCATAAATTTTTTAAAAATATAAATTAAGTATTTCAATAATAAAATATGATAGGATTAAGAAAAGTTACAAAAATTACTGATAAAATATCAAATTTTGAGTAGAAGCTGGCAGGGATTTGACGGCTAACTTCAGCAGCCAATGAGGATGCGAAGCACAACGAATCAAGCTGCCGTAAAAAGATAGAGCAAAGAGAAAGGATTGAGACGTCAGTGGACCTGGATGTCTCAGAGATCTGTAGCAGGGAGAGTCTCTTTCGAATTTGACGGCTAACTTCGTCAGCCAATGAGGCTTCAGAGCGCATCCAATCAAATTCCTGCGTCAGAAAAGAGATGCGAAAGGGACCGGGGGTGTCTGAAATGACAGAAATACAAGAAAACATAATAATTTTGATAGAAAGTGAATGTTTAGTGTTGCCAAATGCTTAGGCAGGAACGATGTTGAGGAAATACATTGGAAAATACGAGAATAGAATTTAATATAAAGGGAAAATTTAAACAAGGTTAGAATTTAGAAAGTTAAATCAGTGTTGCCAGATATTCAAAAGTCAATTTCCCCAAACTTTCTGAAATTTTCTCCAAATCAATGTTTTTTCCGCAAAAGTCCCCAACTCAGTTTTTACTCAAAAAGGGAATATTTAAATTTTCAATTTACCACAATAAAAAATATTTAAGTAATTTAAGCTCAAAATTTTCCCCCAAATCAAGCCTTTTTTTGAAAAATTCTCCATTTACAAAAAACAAATGTTTAAACTGCGCTGAATTCTGTAGCTACATTAAGAGAATGAGAGATAAATTTTGCAGTGACAAGTTATTTCACGTTTGTTTAAAGTATAGTCTAACAATGTTGGACTATTGTTACATTAGCTCCATAGCTTTAGACAATCTCTTATCAGTTGGGATTTGAATGAATCCGAGATGAAACGCTATTTATTTTTTTGTCATCCCTATACTGAAGTACATAATCATAATGCAAAGTATTTTCGCTGTATCAATCGGTGTGCTTTTGTATATCAAAAGAGAAAAATATCTGATTTCCACACATTTAAATTAATTTTTTTTTTTTTTTAAGTACGGCGAAAGAACTTTTCATATAAGTTCTGCAGATTTAGTCACGTGCAGGTGTAAGCTGCTTAAGACTGAGTCTGATGTATCTGTAATACGTGTAAACTGTAATGAAGTAGACAACGAATACGATTATTATACCACATCCGAAAGAATAATGATTGATATTTCCGATTTCTGGATTCTATTTTCGTTTTTCAAATCAAAATTGAGTTGGAGACAGATTCAGTTTTTCTACAGGACTAAAAGAAATCTTTACGGTAAATAGCTAAAAAAAAAAAAAAAAAAATCCCCAAGTTTTTCCCCAAAATTTTTGTAGTCCCCAAAAATTTCCCAGAGGTTCAAAATTCCCCAAACTGGAGACAAAATTCTCAATCGGGCAACACTGAGTTAAATGTAAGCAACAAATTATAGGCTAATTAAATAAGTTAAATAGTTTTAAATAAAAATTCTGGTGTGAAATTCTTTTTATAAAATTTGTGTAAAATTGGTTCTAGTGCTAAGGGTCGTCTAGGAACCACAGGTGAATGTCAGGTGAACGAAAAAGCATCACGTTTCAGCAGAAGAGGACGCGGGAAGATGGAGATGAAAATAAACCAAAATTTTACTATTGAGAAGGGGTTCTTGCACCAATGCTGTGATACTTATTGTAAGAGAAAAATCCATTGAGATTCTGGAGTTTTGAGAGGGGGGTGTAGGACACTGATAATTCGTTTTAGTGAAAAGGGGAAAAAATAAGGGATTAGTAAGTAAGATTTCGGATCTACCAAGAAGGGCAGATTATTTTGGGTCGAGTTTTCTGGCACTTCAACTTGCTTCTGTTTTTAGATGTGTTATGCTTAGTCTTTGGATATTAGTGATATTTTCTGCGATGTCTTGGATCCGCTTCAGACTGACTATGCTGATGCTAGGTAAACAATTTTATTTATCATACCACTTCTCAACATATTAATTTATTATTAAAGGAGCACATTTATTTTAAAAGCTAAGAATTTTAGATAGTTTTTGTGGAAAGTTGACTCTGTGCATGAATACGTCTATAAGGCAAATAGATAGGGCATGTACAATCTCTACATTTTAATAAACATTAAATGTTAATTATTTTGAAATGTATACTAATATGTGTAATGTATTGAACCAGAATTCATAATAAAGGTTGTTAAACTATAACTTAAGTCAGTCTTTCATTTATTATGAGTATTTTTATGGACCTGGATAATAAATTAACAAATGATGATGACCACGGCCTGTACAAATGCCCTAGTACAACAACGTAAATTAATTCCCTTGGCAATAATTCTAATAGTTATTATAAGTGATTTGTTTGATTAAAAACAATAAATTATGGGAATTTATATTTAAATATACTTATCTAGAATTATGTTGATCATAGCATCCCAACATTAGTATTGAAAAGTGATTAATAATTAATGCCGGTGCATGATTTTTCGTTCTTGTTCATTGTCATTTTGTTTTTAACTAGGCATTTTTTTTTTTAAGTTCAGATATACTGGGGCTATTTTTGTGACATTCAGGTGCAGCCCACTAAATTCTTTATGCATTTTAGAAGCTAAAAGTTTGTGCATATTGCTTGGCTGTACATTGGAAAGAAAAGCATTATAATTTATAGACTTTCTTTTCAGATTAACTGTTTGGGTCTTCATAGACTTTTTTTCAGATTAACTGTCTGGGTCTCCATAGACTTTCTTTTCAGATAAACTGTTTAGGTCTCCATTTGTATGCACTTTAAATTTATTTTTAATTCGTGACATAGTGTCTCAACAAAAACTGTAAAAAAATTAAAATAAAAAAATTTAAAATATTTTAAATCTATAAAAACTTATCATATTTTTTATTATAGTTAGAAAAAAGAACTTTTTTCGTTTGTTTTTTAGGTATATAGTTTGTAGAAAAAAATGTAAATCCGTTAATTTGTTCCAAAGCTATTGCGGCAAAATCACTGACAAACAGTGTTTCGAGATAACTGAATTTAAAATTTTCTCTTCCCTTCGCATTTATAACTAGTCTGAGCGGATTAACGTGCGTCGGCTCATGCAACCATAATTTTAGGAATTTTCCTTTCGGACCAACTCTACGACATTCTTACATTATAAAAAATATATAATATAAAATACATTTTCTTGTCATTTCCAACTTACTTGATTTATTTTAACTGACACAATGCTACCATATAACTTTTAATTTTAAATATTATACATCTTACATTTTTTACGGGAAAATAACTAATTAAAGTTTACTTAAATTTTTAAATAAAATTCAATGATTAAACTAAAGTCATCTTCATAGCAAACTGTAATTTACAAACATAATAATGTTAACTAATTAGTATTATTATATTTCTATACAACTGTTTAAATGTGCAAATGAAACCGCTTTATTTAAAAGCAAGAAAGAGATTTTATTGACTCTAAGTAATCTTGATTACATAATTTTACTTAATTGTAAGTGGGAACGTCAATGATGATCTTAAATTTCCCAATTGATTTCGTAGCGGTAAATAAGACTATAAATATTTTATCTCAATAATTAGAATTGAATCTGGCGTAATAATTCGGATATTTGGTTGATGCTAGGGGCTATTCGAGGTTATGATGAAATTATCAAAATGGAGGCTAAGTAAATAGAAAACATTAGTAGAATAAACAAATAACTCAATTATTTAATTAAGAAGGAAGGAATTATTCAGAATAATTATTTTCAATACGTTATCATTAGTTGATTTAGTAAGCAAAGTATTAAATGGAAGGATATCAACATTGTTTTAACTTTTTCGAAATTCGATTGTTTAAATATGTTTAATGGGTAAAAGATTGATATTGCATGTTAAATAATGGAACGATAATATGTAAGTATTTAAAATAGCATATTAATATTTCATTTGATTTTGTTAGATTAATTTTAAAATCAATGAAGCGATTTATATAGATTATGATATGATAATTATTATACAATTCTTTATCGGAAAGAGTGTATCCAATTGAATCCGGAAATTTTATCTCTTATATAGAAAAGTATTTATTTTGATAAATACTTTTCTATGTAGGGCAAAAAGTATTTCAGGAAGAATACAGAAAATTATACACAAGCATGCATACATAGTACCGATCTGATATAGTTACTTACAGTGCAGAGAACTGGTAGAAATTAATACATTAGAGAGATCTGATATGCATACATACATTGCGGAAATCTGATATGCATTTACACAGTGTATAGATCTGATGTGCATACATATATTGCTGAGATCTGATATGCATACTAAATACACACCAGATGAAATTGTTATACCTAAAATTCAGAAAACAGGGAGATAGTAAATAATTGTTACAGGAAAATAATATAAAGTCAAGGTGATATTAAGTTATGAAGGGGATCCGTCTTCTTTCGCTAGCTTTTTTTCTGTTTTTAATTCCCGGGTGGGCGACTATTAAATTTGATAGATAAAGTTTTATCTATATTTTAAGATAATCTCCCAAACAGTTTACTTCTGATTTAGTGAATTCAAATTAGTGCCATTAAATTATTGGAATACTAAATTCATTTTCACATTAAAATTACATATGAATTATATTATTCCAATTTGAATGTAGCTCGTTAACGACCAAGTTGTTTTAAAGTTTGAATTTTGGAGACATTTTTTAGAGTATGTTAAGAAAAAAAAAGAAATTTTTTCTTATAATAGAAATGAAAGACAGTTTTTAAATACACCATGAATAAATTGTAAGTAAAAAAATGTTTTAAAGGCAAGTTTTTATTATAATGTGCTAAAAAGGGACAAAATGTTGAAAGACATAAATTAAATAAGGCATAATAAAAAAAAAGATTGACATAAATATCTTTTTAAAAAGAAATAAATTAAAATGCGAGGGAATTTTTTATCAGTTTGTTTTTTAAAGAATAAAATGGATATACCATTTTAAATCCAGCTTCTTGGCAAGAAAAAAAAATCGATCAACGTCAACGTGAGGATCGAACCCACCACCATTCACAACCTGCGCCGAACTGAAAATTGCCGCATTTACCAATCTGCCATGGTTCAATTGAAGAAAAGCAGCTTATTTCTGCAGTAATCAATGACATTTATGAGATCGCATACATGATTACATTTATACCCTTATTGGACAAGAGTTTTTACCCCTTGAGGGGTGGCAGGCGCAAATTTCAACTGTTTTTATTACAGAATATTGTCACCTTAAACACTTCACACTACTAACTACACACTACACGTATTGTATTGTAACACAAGAGTGTGTATCATATTTTCTCTATAAAAACATTCAAAATCACCGTAATTTATTCATCGACTGGTGCAATCAATGGCGCGTCAAACTTAATGAAAGAAAAACTACTGCTGTCTACTTTTCTCGTTCTTTTAATGTTCCCAATAGACTTGCTATTGACAATATTACTATTCCTTGGTGGGGGTTATCATTGACAAACGCCTAACCTTCAATAAACATCTTCTCAGTATCTGCGGTAAAGCCACGGGGGTTGCTAAATGCCTTTCTCCTCTTTTACGGGGCCCTAGCATGTCCTACCACAACAAACTACTTGTATACAATGCTTGCATTCTTTCTATTATTACCTACGGCTGCCCGGTGTGGGGCTTCCTCTGTAAAACGGGTATGGATAGATTTTCCCAATTACATAACAGCAATTTCGACGTATCCTTAATGGATCCAGATTTCTTCGTAATATTACTATTGGAAATGACTTAAAAACTTCTTCTCTTGTTAACCGTATTGAATTCCTTTCAAAAAAATTCCATAGCTAAATTTAAAAAGTGCCTAACGATATTATGTACGAATTACCAGACTATGATGCTCTCAGCTCTTCTAAACGTAAGAGTCCCCGTTTTATTGCTATTTTAGAAAAGCAATAAACTCTTCGGCTAATACTTTTTCTGTCTTTTCTTTCTTAGTGAAATTATAAAAAAAAAAAAAAAAAAAAAAAAAAAAAATCTTTATATATTCTTATTATTGCTTTACCTCGGTAAAGCTGTTAAACTAATTGTAACTTTTTTATATATTAAATGTATGGCATTGAAAACAGCCTTTTTTGTTGAAGGAAATTGGTAAATTTTTCTAGCTTTGCTTTGTACGGTTTTTTATGAACAGTGTAAACATTTCTTTTTATCTTTAAACTCATTTTTACTTTTTATAATTTTTTTATCTTTCATTCAAAATTTTAACTTAATTTCATTTTATTGTAATCCTAGGATTACCCTTTCATAAATTTTCAGCCTCTCTTATTTTATTTATTTCTTATTTTTCTTTGTTATATTGAAGTACATTTTGTGCTACGGTTAGGCATAATTTTCATGGCTCCTCTAGGATGTGTTATACGCATACTCATACACAGGGAGTGGAGTAGCACTGCTACTGGGTATCCCCTTGAACAGTTATCCTGTTCACCTGTTCAGGAGGTGTGTTAAAATTGGATTGCAAGATTTGAGCAGAACGGATAGGCAAGTTAAATAAAAACTTGTAAAAAGAAACTAACGCAACGCGTTCTGAAAAAAAAAAAAAATATGTATATTCAACAAGCGCAAAAAGACTTTCTACCACGAGGACGGAATACTAACTTCATCTACTCTGATAGTGGTAGAACGTAATACAGGTAGCGCGTACTAGTCAATTATACCATTTTACGGGATACATTAACGATCAAGTACAGAGATGGAAGAAGATGGCATTGTTTATGTCAGCAGACGAAGAATCTAGATTATACCGATTCCCAATAAATGGAAGGGTGAGTAGGAATGCTGGGAAACATGCACGTTAACAAAACATTAAGTAAGACTGGTTAGATGAATATGCGAGAACGTAATGTCCTCTTTATAGGGCGCTGGATAAGTAGGTTAAATTGGAGTTCGAAACACAATTATAAGCAGATCTTTAGTGTAAAAAGGACTTTCATTATTAAAATGGACTACTAATAGCAAATGGCAATAATGATGTTGGTTCATTATAATTTATATCATAAACATTTATAATAGAAAATAATGAGTTAAGCATAACTTTTCAGACAAGTCAGAAAAACAAATAAATATTTTGTGACAAAGCATGCATTTTGAAATCGAAATGCAAAGACAGGCTGATGAAAAGCTGAGAAAAAACATTTAACCCTTAAATGCCTGACTTTTCAAAAATCATTGTAATAATGTTTTTCGGCTTTCATTTTTTAAATAAATCATGGGAAAAGTACTTAAAAAAATTATATTTTGTTTTAAGTGTGGTTTATGGCTAACAAACAGTTTGTTACTAATCGACAATACTGGTCTTTAATTGAAAAAATAATTTTCCTTGATAAAATTCCATAATGTTAAACAAACAAGAATTTTAGGAACTATAATAAGAAATAAATTTTACTTCCTCAGTGCAGAACAAAATAGGGTATTTCGCAAGCTTCTAAACAAAACAAAAAGAACAAGTAGCAACAATTGAAAAAATAAATCTATTTTTATACTTAAGCAGCACAAGTGTTGCCATCTACATGTTGAAAATCGATTTAATAGTATTTTCAGAATGTATTTTATTGGCAACATTAGGCATTATTGCTTCAATATTATTCTAATAGTATTTTAGAGCCTAAATTGGGTATGTTGCCGAAAAGCAACACCCGACATTTAAGGGTTAAATTAAAGATGATAATTTATTTAACCACCTATCTAGATGTAGTATTTGCAGAATATTATATAGCCCTTTTATTCTCTAATGTTGATTTCAAGTTTGATAGTAGTAACTTATCTTTTAGAACTGTAGAAATGAAATTTTATGATTCATCTTTATTGAAATAGATTAACCACGTGCTTATTGTTTTAATTTCACATTACTTTACAAAAACAACGGTCTCAAATTCCTTCTTGCATTACACATTCTTTTCTTAAATCCTTCGACTAAGCAATGGACTTTTGTTTTTCTGACTTTTCAGTCATACTGTTTCATGTTTTCTCCTTTCCTCATTCTTATCTCTTTATCCCTTCAGTCTGAGCTTGTTTTGGACACAGATATTAATGAACGATCTAAATGATGCTTTGTCAAGAATTTCTTATGCCGAGAGATTAATGGAGCTATTTTTGGTTCGGTTTATCATCCTACATTTTTTGAAACATCCATCGAGAATATCGAAACGATAGATTAAAAAAAAAATAGCCTTGTAAAGTTTGACAATCGTTTTATATTTATTAATATATATATATATATTTGCTTCACATATGAATTTATACACTGTAAAAAAAAAATCTGTGAAGTTTCTAAAGTTTTTCTAGGAAACTGGGATTCCTAGAACTTTTCATGTAACGGAAACAACAAAATTTCATGTAACAGACACACTTTTGCGCCGAAAATCAAAAAATCTGTAAGGTTACTAAGAATTTTTTTGGAAACTGGGATTCCGAGAACTTTTCAGGTAACTGCAGCCAGGGTTACAAATAAAAGTTAAGTAAGATTACTGAAATTTTAGCAGATTCATTTGTAAAGTTACAAATTTTTGTAGCTTTACAAAAACTAGTTTTGTAGATTTGCAGCTTTTTTCGTACAGTTACGGGTGAAAGTTTAGTAAGCATGTAACTTTACATCTGTAGAACTACAGATTTTTTTTTTTAGAGTGTAGTAGTAACTATATGGGAAATCATAATATTAAACATCACATAAAATAAAGTTACATATATATGGTGTTGTATGTGCCATGTAGTAACCTTGCTTGCATTTTGAAAAGAAAGTGAACAAATAGACTAAATGATATATGTACTTATCTGTACACTGTAAAAAAAAAAAAAAAAAAAAAAAAAAAAAAAAAAAAATCTGTAGTTCTACAGATGTAAAGTTACATGCTTACTAAACTTGCATCTGTAATTGTACAAAAAAAGCTGCAAATCTACAACACTAGTTTTTGTAAAACTACAGAAATCTGTAACTTTACAAAAGAATTTGCTAAAATTACAGTAATCTTACTAAAATTTTATCTGTAATCCTGGTTGCAGTTACATGAAAAGTTCTACACTGTAAAAAAAAATCTGTAGTTCTACAGATGTAAAAATACATGCTTACTAAACTTTCACCTGTAACTGTACGAAAAAAGCTGCAAATCTACAAAACTAGTTTTTGTAAAGCTACAAAAATCTGTAACTTTACAAATGAATCTGCTAAAATTTCAGTAATCTTACTAAACTTTTATTTGTAACCCTGGCTGCAGTTACATGAAAAGTTCTCGGAATCCAAGTTTCCAAAAAAATTCTTAGTAACCTTACAGATTTTTTGATTTTCGGCGCAAAAGTGTGTCTGTTACATGAAATTTTGTTGTTGACGTTACATGAAAAGTTGTAGGAATCCCAGTTTCATAGAAAAACTTTAGTAACTTCACAGATTTTTTTTTTACAGTGTAGGCATCCCAGTTTCCTGAAAAATTCTTAGTAACCTTATAGAATTTTTGATTTTCGGCTCAAAAATGTGTCTGTTACATGAATTTTTGTTGTTGCCGTTACATAAAAAGTTCTAGGAATTCCAGTTTCCTAGAAAAACTTTAGTAACTTGACATATTTTTTATTACAGTGGTACCAGTGGTTTCGTGCGAGGTTCTCGCACTGCAGTCTTTCACATCATTTGCTAATTTGTTTTCTCATTGATTTTTAATTGACTGCCATTTTTAATCAAACAACGTATTTTAATGTAATGTTAGTGTACTATGTAAAACGATCTTTCAAAAAGCTTTGAATGATAACTCATTTATCGTATACGTTTTGTACGTGCATCGAAAAAAGGATGCTGACATCAGAAACAATACATTTGATATATTTATATATAATCGATCCAGATACACGTTCTTATCGTATCGCTAATGTTAAAAGAAATACTCCAACTTAGAAGTCGTAATAACTTACATATCACCAAAAATATGGATTAGGATGTTATCATGGACGTAGAACCTTTCATGGATGTTATGAGCAATGTGAATCAGTTCTAAAGTACATTATAATTATGCAGGAAACATAAAACGTAGAATTTTATGCTCGCCGAGACCATTTCATCACTAGAAATCGTAGAACCGTGATAAACAACTGGGAACGAAATCGATAGTATTTCCCCATAAAGAAAATCAGCGTCATAAATTGAACAAAGTGTTTTTATTAGCAGATCGTTCTTGGAACACTCTCTAACAACCGCTTAAAAATCATGAAGTTTTCGCAATTCAGAATATAAGTTAAAACTCGTAAATATTTCTATAAAAACTCAATAAAATATTAAATATTATATTAGTTATTAAACTAATCTTCATTAAATTCTATGTGAATCAGCGAATTAACTGACGTTGACTAAACTATTAGAGAGTATAAAGTGCAGAAAATCTCTTTTCCAAACTCATGCAAGCGTATTGAAACCGCTGGCGGAGGAATACAAATTCGCAATGCGGATACAGAATTTGAACCAATCACAGTCCTCTCTTTAGCGCTGTGGTCGCGGAAGAGAAAAACTTAAGTAATTTGATTTTAAAATGGCGCGAATTAATTTCTTTTCTGGAATGGGATTCTGAGCCTCCTTCGAATGAAATATAAAATTGGCTTGATAAAAATAATAGAACGGCTTGATTTCAATTGAAGTGAGACTGGATAACAAAATAACGATAATAGAAAATGAAATTTACAAAAGCGGGAAGCAGAAATAAAATATATTTTGAGATAAAATATTGCAAATTAAATAAAAACATTTTAGAATAAATTTAAGATATGTTAATTTAAATTCTGTTGTATGTACACAGTCGTGGAAAAAAACGAAAACACCCCCTACTAACTCCTCAACGAATTATCGTAGAAGAAAGTTACTGGTACCGAAAGATTGGAAATAAAATCTACTTTTAAATTATGTATATAAAATTTGCTTAGGGGGCCATCTACATATTAAAATAAACCCCAAACTTCATTTTTTTTCAATGGCAATACCCAATTTTGACAATTTATTTCAAATTTTCTGTTCAAACTATGCCTAGACACCAAATTTCAAGTCATTTGAATGATACGTTTTTGAATTGTAAATATTCAAAATTTAGTGCTTCCAATGTTTAACTACATTTTCATATTTTTCTTAATATCTCCTGAAATTATACTCCTAATATGCTAATTTATTGTGAAGCAATAATACTAAAATACCCAAACATAAATACATCGAATTTGTAATTTTTCTAATTTTATGATATGAATTATGAAAATAATATTGGAAAAAATTATGATTTGGAACCTACAATTTTTTTGATGGATTTAGATTTATTTATTTTGAAATTTCTTATGCTATCTTGTAATCCAGCAGTTTTCAATGACTGCTTGAGTGGCGCTTAAGATGCCTTGATCAAGAAGGGGGCTCTCTCGGTCAACAATAGAACATTGAGCTTCAATTTGGAAAAACTTCAATTTGGTTTTAAAACAATTAATTTCTCGGAAACTTATCATATGAATTGCATAAAAATTGTTTTTAGGCTAATTGGTGGGTGTAAAGTTCATTTATGCTGTCAGAATTGTGTACTGCTATTGAAAAAACAAACTTATGGTTCGTTTTAATATGTAGATGGGCCCCTAATTAAATTTTTTATACATCATTTAAAAGTAGACTTTATTACCAATCGTGTGGTACCAGTAACTTCCTTCTACGATAATTTTTTACAGAGCGGTGTTTGCTTTTTATTCCACGACTGTACCTATATATTCTTCAAATCGCAGATGGTTAAATTTTAATTATCTAATAAAAAAAATGTAGGATATAATATTATTTCCTATTTCATTTTCCGTAAAAATCTTGATACTAATAACTTGACATCGTAGCCAGTTTTCGTTTGATGCATTGTTCATTTTGCAAATGTTTTGTTACAAAAATAACTAGAGACTTTTGAATCACCCTGTATTTAGTACAATAAAAGCTTCAAAGAACTTTTGATTACGACTAATAAAAGTGAAAATACGAGAGCGACAACTACCTATTTAAGACACATGTGATGCATGATGCACCAATGAGTTTCACAGAAACCAAAGCATTATATTAGAATATGGGTCTTCAACATATGTACCACCACTTTTTAAAAATATAGATATTTGCCTTACAAACTGAGGGAAAGTCGTAAGACGAAGATCACATTTCGGAATTTCTGGTGGAAAAATACTTTCAGGCAAAAATGAATAAATGAAACTTTACTAGAAAATATATTTACAGCTATACAACGTATTTATTCGCCATTTTATGGTTAGGAAATGAAATTTTATGCTTTCATTCTTCATTAAGTACGTTATCTGTGCTTTTATTGTTTTAATTTTACATTACTTTAGGAACAGGTGATCACAAATTAATTTTTGAAATATAACAGCATTCTTTTCTTAAATCTTCCCAATAAGCAATGGAATTGTCCTCTCTCTGACGTTTTCGGTCATGCTTTTTCTTGTTTCTTTCCTTCCTAATGTTTATCTCTTTATCCCTTCAGTCTGAACTTGTTTTGAACACAGATATTAATGAACGATCTAAATGATCCTTTGTCAAGAATTTCTTATGTCGAAAGATTAATGGAGCTATTCTTGGTTCGGTTTATCATCCTACACTTTTTTGAAACATCCATGGAGAAAATCGAAACAATAGTTGGAAAAAAGCATTTTCTGAAGTTTGACAAACGTATCATGTTTATTAAAGATATGTATATTTTGTTTCCTTCAAATATGAATTTATAATGATAACTGTATGAGATATCGTAATATTGGACGAAACATAAGAAAAAGCAGTTATGTATGTATTTTATATAATGTAACATTTAGTAACACTGGATGTATTTTGAAAACGAAGTGAACAGATTAAACAATGTATATATATATATATATATATATATATATACATATACTAGTGGACCCGCGCAAGTTTTCCGCACTTCAATCATTGAGATCATTTGCTGATACTTTTTTTTCACTAACTAGGGGGCTCGGCCCCCTACGAGCTACGCTCGCCAACCCCCGTCCAGACACCGCAGGCTCTAAATGCACGCTAATTTGATCGGCTTTAAAAAGATTTCGAAAGATTGAAATATAATTTAAAAAAACAGTGGCGATCTCCCTATAAACGAATTTCTATTCATTTCTCTTTGATTGGGGAATTTTAACGCCAAATCCGCTGCGGTACTACTTGATTATCCCGTCGACCCATTTCGCCAAATTATATAAATCGCCAAACCACTCGCCAAATTATACAAATTGACATAATTTTTATTTTAAATAACGAAAGAACAAATAAATTCGTACAACATTAATAAAAATACAAATAAAACGTCGAAATAAAAATAACTTGATGACGTAGACACGTGTAACAACATTTCAAAATAAGCTAATATAAAAGGAATTAAGTAAACAAAGTCTTTGTCTCCTGGTATTTTTTAACAAAGCGAAAAGAAAGTTCTTTAAAATGAGACATTTTAAATTAATCGTTTTTAATCTGACGTAATTTTTACCAAGCTATTCTTTCTCTTTTAAATAATCGCGTGAAAGTACTTTTGTTAGCAATGAAATATTGTTTGCGGTTTCCTAACAAAAATAGTTGAAAATATCCTCTCAAAATATTAAATAAATGTCTAGCGCAATTTCTAAATTTAAACTTTTTTGCAATATTATTTTGTGTTCATTTTATGTAATAACTATAATGTGACGTAAATATGACGTAATTTCTCCTAAGACTTCTAACGCATGTTAATGGATTTATTATTTTACAATATCCTTTCTCTTTTAAAATTCACGTGTGTACTTTTTATGACGTAATTTTTAATAAGTTCCTGCTTTTTATACATAATTATTTAATTCTAATTTGAAAGTTTTTTTCCTGTTTATAATAGTCACGTGTAAATAAATTTTTAATTTGAAGCAAACATTATTGCTTGCGCTTTTTTATACAGTTGGCAACAGTTTAAATTAGTACAATTTTCTGAAATCTGTAAAAAATATCTCTAGAAATGCTGAAAATTTGAATTTAAAATAGAAATAAAACCTGAAAAAATGAGTCAAAATAAAAAAATTAATGCAATCTGCACTCCGGCAAATTCTAACGCATAAAATGATCTAAAAATGATTACACTGCCATGTATAGTTTTTGCTGCTATAAATCTTTTTTAGTGGAACGATTTTGTCCAACTTTAGCATTAAATATCTCTTAAAATAATTCTTCGATTTGAAAACTGTCTGCATCAGCGTGTTTACCAAACATTTCTGTATAAAACCACTGATTTTCATATTTTTGTATGCATTATTTTTCTCAATATTAACGAAGAAAGACCTACGGTCACAAAAAATTCAAAACCGGCGGCGGCGGCGGCGGCGGCGGCGGCGGTGACAGCGGTAGTTACTTTTTTTTAGAATAGAGAGATTTTTAATAAACTGCTATTTTTAATCGAAGAACGTGTTTTAATATGTCAAATATCAATGACCATTCGAATGATATATCATTCAGAGTTGTACGTTTTGTATGCCCATAGAAAATAGAACGTTGAATATAATCCTTCAAATCAAAGATGATTAAATTTTAACCAGCTAATAAAATAAAGTAGGATATATTAGTCGTTCATATTTCTAGCTTCTTACCAATCTTGATAGTAATAACTTGACTTCATTTTGCCATAGGAGTGAAAGTTTACGCTTTCATTTTTCTGGAAGTACATTATACGCGTTTTTATTGTTTTAATTTTACATTACTTTATGAAAAAATGGGCTCAAATTCCTTCTTGCAATACAGAATTGTTTACTTAAATCTTTAGACTAAGCAATGGACTTTTCTTTTTCTGACTTTTCAGTGATATTGTTTCTTGTTTTCTCCTGCCTCATTTTTATCCCTCTATCCCTTCAGTCTGAGCTTGTTTTAGACGCAGATATTAATGAACGATCCAAATGATCTTTTGTCAATAATTTATTACGCAGAAAGATTAATGGACCTATTTTGTTTCGGTTTATCATCCTACAATTTTTTTTTAAACATCTAGGAGAAAATCGAAACGATTGATAGAAAAAAGTGTATTCTTGAGCTTGATAAGGGTTTCATGTTTGTTAAAGATCGTTTTCTTGCTTTAAATATAAATTTATAAAGAACACGGTTAGAGAGTTTGTTATTTTCAGTAAACAAATAAATCCCTTTAAAATGTTGGCAAATACATACTTTGAAAGTATACTGGCAACATGATTGCCAATAATTTTTTTAAAATGTACTATTGATTGTGGGAACCTCCACTTTATCCTCTGAAAATTTATAAAAATTGTGTTCATTATTATAACTGGTACATTATTATTTATTGTGAAATTCGATTTATATGTTTCTGATATTAGTAAAACTTAATGAAATTAATTTGATAAAACAAATTTCAAAGTGGATGTACTTTCTCCCAATCTTTTTCTTGTTTTCTTCCTTCGTAATTTTTATCTCTTTATCCCTTCAGTCTGAGCTTGTTTTGAACACAGATATTAATGAACGATCTAAATGATCCTTTGTCAAGAATTTCTTACGTCGAAAGATTAATGGAGCTATTCTTGGTTCGGTTTATCCTCCTACACTTTTTTTGAAACATCCATCGAGAAAATTGAAATGATAGATAGAAAAAAAAAGCTTGACAAGCATTTCATGTTTGTTAAAGATTGTTTCCTTGCTTTAAATATGAAATTAGAAAGAACATGATTCAAGATTTCTCACTATTGGACGAAATAGAAAAACTCCATATGCGTATGTTTCGTTCAGTGTTATTAAACAAACATTGAATTATATTATTTTTTGAAAATAAATCTAAGTAATTAATTTTAAGTTTTTATTTTTCAAAATAGTACATTATCAAAATTTATTAAAATGCTTTAATTAATTAATTAATTACGTTTTTCCTAAATAAATTTTAATGTAAGTTTTCCCAGTTTTATAAGGGAAATTAAGATTACGAAATCAATGACATGTTTATATTTCCATATCAATACACTGTTAAAATTTTTCTCTATACATTTCCGATTATATTCTTTTTCTGGTACGCACAACACAGAAATTAAAGTATATGACACGTTTATACGTCTACGTAATAAAAATAATTAAACAACCAAAAAGAAAAAGGGAAGTTACTTCAACGTACAATAAATTTCTTAAATAAAATAAATGATGTAATTTGAATTTTAACAGCCGTGATATGTAGGAAGAAAATGATTTTTTTAAAAGTAATAATTAATCAAGATCATTATTAATCTGTACTTTATTAATCTTCAAAGCGTGCTCAGATTTTGTTTTGAACTCGCAATTTCTTAGGAATTTTCTTCTAAAATATCGATTATATTAAATATGTTAAAATTCGAAAAAAAAATGCATTTTTATGTATATTACAAGAATAATAAAGGCTGCATTTAATTTCTCATAATATGTAAATGAAAACTAGTCATGGAAAATATCAAAATAATTTATAGTGACTTTATTACTAATACAAGTTAGCAAAAACAAATTTAATTATTTAGGCCGTACTGTTTTTATATAATTACATTATTAATGAAATAACGTAACTTGCGTGTTTTCACTCTAATATATATTTTTGAAATCATTTATTCAGAAATAACGAGGAATAAATGTTTGCAAGTTACTTTTGCTATTTTCAAAAGGTAATTAGTAAAGACTACATCATCAGTTATGTTTAACAGAAATGTCATTTTAAACCTAATTGAGGAAAAGTAAAATTATACTGGTTTGAAAATGAATGACTCTGTCAAAATTACTAAAACATGATATAAAAATACGGAAAAATTCAATTATTGGCAAAATTCATTCAATTAAAAATTAAAAAGCCGATAAGAATGTTTTTTCCCTGCATTAAATTACATTAAAATATATATTATAATAACAAGAAAGAAAAATCATGCATCAAACATACATAATGAAACACTTTCAAACACTTCCAGATTTTTTTTACGAAACTTGGCTGTTTAATAAGGTAATATATATATAGATATTTAAGTAAACATTTTTAAAAAGGCATAAGACATTTAAAGCCAGATTTCAACGATTACCGTCCATAGCCGGAAAAGTAATCCAATTCTTTTGTGCAGCCCTGTATTTAAACAACAGATCAGTATACATTCTACATAGTATGCTAAAACTTAATTTAGTATGAAAATGCATAATATTTGAAAATTTATCTTCAGCAATTTTTATCAGTCATACGGAAACACACTTTAATTATTTAGTACAGCCTTGTATATTACCAAGAGTTTTTTATATGCGCCAAATATTAAACTATTTTTTTATTCATGCTAAAACATAGTTAAAACTACTGAAATCACATTTATAGACATTATCATCCCAAGGAGGCTGTGTATCCAGTTCTTTGTGTAGCTGTGTATTTTTATTTATATTATTCAAACATCTCATAGTATACTAAATGTAGTTCAACTTGAAACCGCATATCTTAGTTAAAATCCGCCTTTGTGCCATTCACGCTGATACTCCGCATTGTTTACAAATTATTTTGTGCAGCTTTGTATATGATCTGTAGAATTTATACACACCATTTAGTAAGAAAAAAAATTAGTTAAACATGCATATCATAAATGAACTCACAATTACAGCAAATATCGGTAGTAAACAGTACTTCAAAGAAAGTACTGTATCGAATTTTTTAAATGTCCCTGTAAATAAACAATAAATGCTATGCACATCATGTTATACATCACGTTTTACGTTGTAAACATCAGTAATGTACATCAGATTCATTACATTTGAAATTGTGTAACAGAATTAGAATACGTTGCAAACTATTTTTCTCTGTAGATCATTATATACCAGAATTCTTTTGTGTGGCCCTGGAAATGAATAATAAATGCTTTTCACCTCATATTTTACAGAATGCATGTTTTAGTGCACTTCACAAATACATATCAATTTCAGTATATTTGAAATGGTCTCACCTCATTAAAAGGAACTTGAAATGATTTTTTCTAATTGATCCTAATGTAACGGAATTCGTTTTATCGTCCCTGAAAATGAAGTATAGAAGCTACACACTCACTTTTAAACACCGATTGTGTGCAAACACAATTCTCGGTTTTAGTTCAAAATAACAACGATAGATGGTGCTGCAAACAAAGGGTTCTCAATCCAGTCACGATTTTTTGGCCTCTTTCTTCTCCCGGTAATAATGCGAAGGAAGGAGGTTAAGTATATGGAGTGGTTCCCAAGAACAAGATTGCATTAGCAACTGACACCCATTCGATATATTTATTCGTCTTCTTTCGCATCAATGCTGGCAGAAGAGAGAGGTACAAAAATTGGACTTCGATTTAGCGCGTATTGCTGACAACGCCTTCTATAGCTGCTATTTGGAACTAAAACGCTTTGAAACTAAGGAGTCGCAGTAAAAAGAAAAATCCTGACATCTAACATAACCATGCTATATTTTTTTTCTTTTAGCTGTCACCCTTTGTAAGTGATTGAATTTTAAAATCAGTCTCTGTCCATTTTTGGACACCCAGTATATAAATAATCATTGTATATACTTATGCATACTTACACGGAAAGATCATTTGTATTGAATATTATCATTTATGCTTTTATCTCCTTGGCTTCCACCGCATTCGAACTTCGAGACTTACAATTAGAGGAAGAATGCTCTGTCCCCTACATCATCTTACCAAATCGATCGTCTTGGTTATACGCCAAAACATCAAATATGAAAATTTAACTAGAATTTTTCTGTTTCTAAAAACTGAAAAGAAAAATATCCATTTGTCTGTCAAAGAAGGAACACTTCTGTTTTTAAAATTCAGTGAGTAAGAATAAGCAGGAAATTTTCCGTTTTTCTCACAGAAATTTCCCAGTACGATTTCCACTCAAAATAGAAACTTTAAGACAGAAATAGAAAGTTAAAAACAGAAATTTTACATAAAATCTCCCACGTGTATACGGATTATTTTTATGTGCGTTATTTCATTTAATTGATAATGTCATCCTAACAGAACTGTAGCTTATTTTGTTGAAAAAAAATTTTCTAAAATTTCTATGTAAAAAAAAAAAAAAAAAAAAAAAAAAGGAATGGAATATTTGGTAACGCAAAGAAACAAAATTCATACAGGAACATTGGATCGCAATTCAGTCATTTTGTCAAAAATATAGGGTATATTACTCCAAACCAAATCTGAATATTCATTTACAGCTTTACAGGGTGCAGAGAAAGTATTGATAGTAAAATCAATCTCTACTACAACGCCATAGATACAATTATTTCAATAATTTTTATTGAGTTTTAACAACTAAGTAACAATTGATATTTTTTCATTCATTTTCGATTCGGTCTCCTTTTGCCTTGATACACTCACAGAGAAGGCGCAGGAAGGCATCCACGGTGCGCCGCAAGTAGTCTGCATCGAGACCGTCCCATTCTCACTTGTCAGGCGCAGCTTTTAAAGAAGAGAAATTCTTGTGAGGTTTAGCACAGAGTACTGCTTGGAACACTCGCCATATTGAGTAATCAAGTGGATTCAAATCTGGACTATTCGGTGGCCACTCTTGAGAAGAAATGAAATGGGAAGCAATCGGAAATCGCTTTGGTCTTTCTTGATGCTGGAGTAGAGATTAATCATAACAACAATCTCAACGATATTCTGATAAAAGAGGTCCTTCCATGGCTAAATTATCATTTTGGAAGCAATCCATATGTGTTTTCACAAGATTCAGCACCAGTCCATAAGGCTCACCAAACGTAACAGTTGTGCCAAGCAAATCTTAATTTCTTATCGAGGCTGGCACGGAATAGTCCGGATTTCAATCCACTTGATTACTCAGTATGGGGAGTGTTGAAAGCAATAGCCTGTACTAAACCTCACAAGAATCAAGTTTACTCAATAAAAATTATTGAAATAATGGTATCTATGGCGTTGTAGTAGAGGTTGCTTTTATTATCAACACTTTCTCCACACCCTATAATATTAATGGAGATATTCGAAGGATTTTTTCAAAAGACTTATACTTTAGAAGAAATATGAGGACACTGCGAGAAGTGCTGGAAGCACCCAGTGTTCATTTCCGAGCAAGAGTGAGCCAAACAGTTAATATTTCGGAATGCAACTGACAGTATGTATGTCGTCACTGACCAAATTAATGCGTATTTCCAGCACTTCTCGTGATGCAATCACATTTAATGCAAAGCAAAGAAAATCTGTTGAAAATGAAGTTGCAATGACTTCATTATCGTTTGAGTGCTGAACGAAAGTTCGAATTCATCTTTGAAAGCGGCATTCTGTACTTTAGATCACATGAAAAATAGCGACTCTTATGTTAGAATTGTGATTATTGTTCTTTTTATATTTCTTATTTTCCCTTTTATTTTTGTGCATAATTTGGAATCACCCTGTATAATACTAGATTTTTTTTTTAATTCCACTTTAAGATCTTATATAAAATGCATTTATTATTTATAGGTTGTTATAATCACCCTCATAGTATAGCCAGTCAATTTCACGTCACTTTGACTTCTTAAATGGTCACGCTACGTTCATATCTATTTAGTTAGTCCCATTATAATTTTTAGGCGGCCGTCGCATAATAAATTCATTGTGAAGTTCAGGTAACTAATTTTTGAGATATTTGTACCTCTGTCACAAAATGTGACTTACATCGTCGCCACAGTGACGTACGTCTCAGTGACTCATTTTGACGCCACGTGACAGTAACGGAGAAAGTAAGAGTTGTATTTCGGTCGCTTTCGGGACGTATCACTATTAGAGAAATATAATAAAAAATATCATTTATATTTATACAGTAAAATTTCCATAACGGACACTTCCGAATATCAGATAACTGCATTTACCGAACACATTTTAAACCATCAACACCAAAATTTTCCTTCGTTTGTACTACTGAATAGCGAATACCTCCGAATAGAGAACAAATTCCGTGATCCCGAGGTTCCCGTTATGAAGAGGTTTTACTGCACTTATATTAATACTATTAACATTTAAATGATCATTTATGCTATTTTTAGGTTTGTTCGTGATTATATAAATACGTAGCACCTATAGTCATCATCTGGTCCGTCCGTTTGTATGTCTGTCCTTCTGTCTGCATATAACAGCGCATAAACTACTCAACCGAATGGTTTGAAATTTTATATGTAAAATCGCTGCCGAATTTTGTCGAGTCATTTCAAATTTTATTAAAATCGAATCAATTAAATCTAATCATATGTAATTAGTTCAATGATATCCCATGATAGGTAAGGATTCTAGGTTGTCACGGTGATTACGTCCTATTTAAGATGGAGTCCTATTATTTCCGTATTACTGAATTTAATATATAGAATCGTAATAAATTTTGTATTTATGTATTTTTGTGTAAAAGTGCAACAACTATTGCACCAAGATCTGAATATTTATAAAACTTGTTATAGTACAAACGCACCTCATTTGCCACGTTTGACGTACAATTTTCGACTTGTTATATTTGCTTTTAATATTGTGCGTTATCCTTTAAAAAATTTCCTACAAGTTAAAATCTTAATCTAGAATCTTCCACAAGTTTAATAGTTGAGTTTGTCAAATATTTAGTTAAAGAACTTAAATAATTACTTCTAATTCAAACACAAATAAAAAGAAAATCCTGTGTCTATTTACACAAGAGTTTGCTTTATGGCGGCTCGGAAATTCAGTGTGTAAATAAATGACAAAAAAAAAAAAAAAAAAGTAGGAGAAGACTTTCTCATTGATTGAAATTTTCCTATTTACCTCTAACAGCATGCAAATTCTAAATCTTAGGTGTCCATCAACATCTTAAATAATAATTAACCCATTTATGCCTAGCGTTCCATTCTTGGGACGCTTCAAATTTTAATAAATTTGTATAATTTTCTTCTTCTTTATAACATGAAAATTGTATGAAATAATTATCTACAAATGTCTTTATCTGTTACCGAAATATGACAGCATAAGAAGGACATTTATTTGATTAAAATTAAGGCTTTTTTTCGGAGTTTATAGATTTTTCATTTTTTGAGGTAGCGAAATGTATAAAGTAAGTTCATTTGTGTTTTTTCGACCAAAGATACAAATAAATAATTCATAATCTTAGTTTGTAGACTTCTTCGAAATACGTAATTTTTAAATTGTGAAATTATATGTTCAAGCCTATTTTTTATGCATTATTTGTAACGTACAAAATATAGGACGCTAGGCAAGAAGGGGTACATATTTTTATTAGCCATTGAGGAGACAGTTATTTATATAAAATCCCTTTCAAAATGATTATGAAACAAATTGTTTTTAAGTCTCAAATACGATTATTCTTAGTTTATTATTACTAATACTTATAATGTTATTAGTCTCTGCAAAAAATAAATATATTTTTTTAGTAATTAAAAAAATACTAATTATTGCATAATATACAAGTTAAAAGTTTATTTTATATAAATGTAGACAAAACATATAATTATGCATATTATATAATTACAAATATTATGCATATTTCTACATTTAGTACGTTTAAATGTTATCAAATAATTACGAAAATTTTTTAGCGTAATTTTTTTTAGTATTTTTCCTGTTCATTTTGCAACAATTTATAGTGATTTTACCAAACAATTTGAGTAAACTAAAATCCAGGCACTAATGGATTAACACCTATAATCAGATATAATATTTCTATTGTCACCATTCCGTTTTTTATGCACATATAAAACGCACAACCTTGAATAAGGTATCATGCGAAAGGTTTTTGAACCGGCTTTTGAAATAGTTAACATTTCATTAAAAAATGCTGTTTGAATAAAAATTGCAAACAGTCAAAAATACTAAAAACATAACATTATTATCGTGTACAAGGAAATTTTAATTACTGTTTCACTTTTAAAAGGCTGTAAAAAAAGAACTACTGGTCAGAATGTCTTGATATTTCCTGTGAGTATACGTGAAGCAATAGTGATTTGTTTTGCGAAAGAAAAAGAAAGTACAAAAGTTGACCGATAGATGGCAATATACTCGTCATAACATGCTAATAAAAAGACGTTACATGCGTACTGCACATTACACTTAGTAGCGGATAGGGACAGCTTAATGCAACAATGTTAAAACTTCGACTGCATAACGATATAGGGGGAAAAATCCAAAAATCCCTAGCCGGCTTTGGCACGTTGTTTTGATTGTGCTGGTGTTCGTTTGTACTTGGTACTTTAATTATCCATGTGTTTTATATTTTATTGTGCGTTTATATTTCATTTTTCTCATATTTTTATTATAATTTAAGATGTTAATACTTGAAGAGATTAGAATGATTAATATTCTAATGTTAAAAAGTTTATGAGATGCTCTCTCTCATTATACATTTGCTATAAAATAGGAACTAAAAGAATCATTAAATTAAAATGTGTTTAGTTCAACGTAATAAAAAAAAAAAAAAAAAAAAAAAAAAAAAAAATGAACTATGCACTCTCAATCGGGATTTTTTTTTTTTTTTTTTTTTTTTTTTTTTTTAAACAAAGAAACATGTTAAATTAGGAACAAAGAGAAAACAAATACTAATAGCTTTTAAATCTTTCAAAAGTAAGAAAAAAAGTTTAAGCCACATTGACGTATTATATATATAATAGTTTCATATACACAATTATACTTAGGGAACAAGTATTAAATTATGTATATTTTAATCATAGAAGTGTATGTTACTTAAATCATATTTACTGTTTTCTAAAGCCTTGACTGACAGTGAAGTCAAAAGATTTAGCTTAACATAAGAAATAATAATGGCTTAGATGTGTTATTATCCCGAGGTCGGCCATCTTGGATTTTTTTCATGCATGAAAACTCCTTTTTCGCCAAGTAGTAATATCGCCAATCGTTAAATATTGTTGATATGTTAATATAATATTGAAAAAACTGGAGTATAATAATTATAACTATTAATAGAAAAATAATTTGTAATTCAAGCCAAGAAAAAAATCCAATATGGCGGACCCTGGGATAATAACACATCTGTTCCATAATAATTTTATTGTATCCCTTGGAAACTAATTTTCTTAAAGCTGTTAGAACGCCACATACACATCACTATCAATTTATTTATATAAAATGAGTTAATTACTAAATAACATTATTAGGACATAAAAGATGAACTGCTTTTAAATTTTAAAAGTAAAAGTTGTAGATATTTGTTTACTTATTTAAACATTTCTTACTAAAATGTTGGAAAGATTATGTTCTAAAGATTTTGTTTTTAATATTATTTTCAAATATTTTTGGTAGGTGGCGCCAGTAAAAATGCAAAAGATTTTCCCTGTGATTTGAACCAGGTTTGAAGAAATCCCTACGAGATTTCCTTCTCCCTTCTTCTATTATGCACCCGCTTTTTTAACATTGCTGCATTAAGCTGTCCCCATCCGCTACTATTACACTTGGCATAAAAAGGAGGGAACATGCAGTTCCTCTTATTCTGCGTCTGAGAATGTGGTCATGACTCTATCACTGAATGATCTGGCTCTGCTTGTGAAGCTTTTTTTTTACAAGAACTTTGACTCTTCTGTAATTGAATTGAAGAAATTCCGAACATAAAAGGGTTTAAGAAGCAGCTCTGGCCTGATGACTGCATTCGGTCTGAAGAAGTTGATTGATAAATTCGAAGAGACGGGTTCATTTTCGTTTTTGCTATTTCCACGATTTTTGGCCTAGGGACAATTAAAAACAGATTTTCTCCTATCGGCTGCGGCACCAGCTTGTTGTGTTGGGTGTGATTTGAACAAAGAGTTCCACAACAGCATGCCACATCTTTTAATTAGCAACTTATGACGAGTACAGTGCCATCTGTCCGTCATCTTTTGTACTTTTTTTGTTTCGCAAAACAAATTCTCACTTCTTCACGTATACTCACATGAGGTCATTCTGACCAGTGGTTCTTTTTTTTTATACAGCTTTTTGAATGGGAAACTTTAATTATAATAATCATCCTGTATATGAAATGAAACATTTTCTCAGAGTATTGTTGTTTCAAAAATAAAATACTGTATTATATGCTCAACAATGATCTAAAAAGTAAAAAAAAAGTACGAAAGAGATAAAATGTGGCGTCTCCGGGCACGGCTTTATTTTATATTTAGATTACAAAGCAAAATTGCAATTGAAATGTTTATAAGTAAAACACTAATTGTTACATTAAGAACATGTTACATTAAATTTTATTGTAATTTAAATGTATTTTCATTTATTTTTGTTAGTCGCACTTTTTCCTCCAAGCGGATGAAGTCATTCTCAAATGCAGTTAAAATATGATTGTAATTATTATTATTTTTTCCCCGCGTGAGCTATCTTTGATCAGTTTTCACTGTAGTGTGATACTCTCGCACAGGTTCACTGGTAATTAATAATATCGTGTATTTTTATAATTGTAATTAACAGTACGCGCTTTAAATTACTCTAAATGGCAATTTTTAATATTTTTCTGATTCAGTTCCGATAATAATAAAAGAAGCATACTTGCCAACCTTCCGGTTTTTTTAATACTGTAAATTCTTACAAAAATGTTATCTTTATTTAATTGCAGAACTTGTGCGATTGTATAAAATAAGCTTTTCTGCATAAAAATATTGGTATTAAAAAAAACGGGAAGTTGGCAACAATAAAGTTAATTTCTACGCGGTAATTGTGCTATTACTTTCATTGCAGTAAAACCTTGCATTAATTGTAAGACTCATAACTGTAAATGCTGTTTTATTTACTGTATACATCATTTTATAGCTTTTTTTAATGACTCTAAAATATTTGCTTATAGCAGTTTAGAGATGAAAAACGAAAAAGCCTTGCGCAAGTCACCTCGCCAGTCCAAGCTCTGGGGAGCCTATATGCGCTTCGCGTCCAAAGAGATTGGAGTGAGCCAGAGTGATGCCACTGTAATAAGTGCTACCGACAAAGGAAGAGCACCGTCCAACGCATGTCACTATTCCTGCGCCCCAAGTGCCATTGGAAGTCAGTTGCTGCGACAGTATGGATTTCCTTACCGGTCATGGTCCCTTTGGGACATACCCTTTCAAATTCACGAGAGCCCTTTCTCCTCTATGTGCGTGCGGAGATGTAGCTATTACCTCGCATGACTTCCATAACTGTCCTTTAACAACCCGCTGGTATATTCGCTGTCCTCCTGTTCTTCCAGATGGTTGGCTAGCCAATATCTTATCGCGCCCGGATTTCCTCTCAAAGCTTAAGGGCGCACAAGATCTTTGAGTTTGTTGAAACTATCAAAAGTATCGCCTTTTTTAAAGTACTAAAACACACGTAATATGCAATTAATATATTTATTTTTCCTTTCTGCGCAAAGTATATATTATTAACTATATTATTCCGAAAAATTAATATTGTATATACAAAATTAATTTTTAAATTTAAAAATTCATCTGACTAATGTGTGAATTAAAATCATTAAGTGATGTACGCATGATAAAACTCTAAATTATACATATAGAATACAATTTTTGAGCAAAATAGAATCATAACACACCTACTGCTTCTAAATTAAAACCAAAACATACACAAAAAGTTTTGTTTAAAATTTAATTTCAGCACAAAGAAAAAAAAATCAAAAACATTTTTAAGTGTTTCAAGTGCAAAAACATAAACAACCATAAATAACCAAAATATGTGGGTTTTATTTATTTTTTTTTTTTTTGGTGGGGAGGGGGGGGGGGTAGTATGAAGAGTATAAAGAAACGCATATTTGGTTATTTTTTTTAAGCTGTAGCTTATATAGTTTGAGAGTAACAGTGCGCGCAAACTCCAAATTTACTGATATGAGAAAACGCGTTTTAAAGTTTCAATTGCTACGTACCTCTACCATTTTGTACTCTGTGTTTATAAATGATAATAACTCATGAAATAATTCAGATTTTTAAATAGGGTTTTTTTTACATACTGTTGAGAAAATTTAAAATATTCAGCGAAAATTTAAAGGTCCTGTGCTTCCTTAAAAACATGTTTAACTTCCTATGTGACCTTTCTATTTTACTCCATCATTGAGCCAGAGGCTCCCTTTCCTCCTTATTCAGTGCTCAAGGTCGGGTCGCAACTTTGATAATATTATCTATTTCTTTTTGTCTGTTTATTGTCATTTTACAAATTTTGTTATTGTCACATTTATTTGCATATTGTATACTCCACTCTCGACTTCTGTCCCTTAGTAGTCTCGGGTGTACCGGACACATCAGAATACACTTTTGTACACGATTTTTGTTTCTTATTCGATTCCAACAGTTTTCTGAAATATAACTTAAAGCATTTATTTCAGACTAAAGAAAGAACTACGTAACATATTTTGGGTATAGTAATCAATACTCTTCACGCTCTCATAATGGTATGTGCTGTTTTTATCTATTACTTTTACGCTACGTCAATAAGCATTGCTTTAAATAAATTCGACAGAAGTTTTAGTTATAAAATGATGGTACTGTTCTTTGTTGCTAATTCACCACAAATATGTTAGCAAAATATCGAAAAATATAAGGGGAACGTGGACATTTGCTTGAGCAAAAATCGATTTTTTTCTTTTCCCTATCATTATTCTCAAGTTTATTCTAAGTCATTTGAAAAAAAAAAAAAAAACTGCATGTAGATGCGATTATTTATTGTGAAGTTACAAGCATTTGAATTTTGTACACAAACATGTTTTTAGCCATTAATCTGTTTTCATCAAAACTGATTTTTCAACGTTTTTAGACATTGAATCGCTCCATGCGTCTTAATTTTTGATCAAAATTAATGAAATTGATAAGAAAGAATTCTGATACTGTGTATGCATTTTACAAATCGACTTCAGTAAGATAATTGCATTTGAATTTTACTTATTAAGAGGTAAAATTTTGATGAAAATCGATATGAAATTCAGAAAAAAAAAATCCCTAAAACATTAACTAGTCAAGGGATTAAAAAATCGATACACAGACTGGTTTTAATAGAGTTTTAAGTGATTAAAATGTAAAATCGGGAAAATATTTTAAAAATAAAGACGCGTGGAGCATTTTAAAATTCCGTTTTAAAATTTTAAATAAAAAAAAATCTTAAAATTATAATAAGATTGGAAATTCTTTTTAAGGTTTTCTGTATACTTATGATGAAATATATATTTTCACAAAATTTCATATCTCTAAAAAAACTATATATATATACAGGATGCAACGCTGTCCTTAAAATACTTGCGTACAGAGAGAGATACAGCTATGCAAGTGAGGAGGCAAAGTTATAGTAAACCGACTACGCCCGACCTAATGCAAACGACAGCAGCGCCCCTAGTGACGAAATTTTGCGTATAACCCTTGCAAATCGAAAACGAAAAGATATAGGGCAAAATTTCCAATTACAAAATTTTAGAGCATCAATTAATTAGTACAAAACGACATTTGATTTACATGGATAAGATAAATCTTCGCCTGTATATCAAAAATGTCCGAAATCGATGCACGCCATTTTGTGTAAACGTTTGAATGGAATAGCCAGAAGTATGAAGAAATACGCACAATTTATGGTATAAATACGTACTTATCTCAATACATTTTGATAACATCACACACACACACAAAAAGAAAACTGTCTTGCAGTGACAAATAGTTAATATTCAGTATGTTCGAAAAGTTCGCCATATCTCACGATACACGTTTATATTCTTGAGAGTAATTCCGCAAGCACATTTATCAGCATAGAACGTCTATTGCAAGCATCCTCAATACGACGACATAAATTTAACCCTTTCAAGGGCGGTGGCTAGACGGTCTAACCACCTAATTTTAATTCCAAAACTGACAAGTGGCGCCAAGAATATTTTAATAAATTTTGCTATTGTAATGAAAGTGCAAATTAGCAGGTTTTTATATTCTAAGAAATTCCTTTGAATATACTGGTGTCAGTCAACTATTTCATCAGTTTATGAACAGAATTCCTCTGCCCCTGAAAGGGTTAATCTAAAATTTTAAATGCATAGGAAATTAAAATTTTTACAGACATTACAGCACAGTACAAAGTCAGAATACACAATTGTGCGCTGCTACATTTCCGGAATGTGAATATGCAAAGTAGAATTCGTGCTAATCGATTTCGGACATTTTTGGGTATACAGGCGACGATTTATCTTATCATTGTGAACCAAATGTCGTTTCATACTAATTAATTGATGCTCTAAAACTTTCTGATTGGAAATTTTGCTCTCTCTCTTTTCGTTTTCGATTTGCAATGGCTATATTCCAAATTTCGCCACTAGGGGCGCTGCTGTCGTTTACATTAGGTCGGGCGTAGTCACTTTACTATACCATTACCTCACTTGCAAAGCTGTAGCTCTCTCCGTTCGCAAATATTTTCAGGTTAAAGGGACGTTCCTTTGCACCCTGTATATCTATATACGTCTTCCGTCCTCTTAATCCATTGTAACTTGTGAAATACAAAAGTTACTCAGAACAAAAAAATATTATCCAGGACAAATTTTGCTGATTTTTTTTTTTTGTTTCTGGCGCAAGGAAAAATTGCAGCAGGTGGATTATTATATCTGAATTGACCACAAAAATCACAACAAGAAAATCTTTTATTTCATGTTATCATATCCCTGTTGATTAGCGTAATCACTAAACGCACAGGTTCGTTGATGTACCAGAAAAATATAAGAAAAAAGATATTGACCTTTATCACCTTTGCTCTGACATTCAGTTTTCAATTTAGTTGTTAGAAAAACCACATCACGCTTTGCAATCTCCTTCGTGACAAGTTTGAAATCTGCAAACAACATTTTTCCTGGTAAACAGTCGGTGACTCTTACTTTAATTGCATTGATCTGATCTTGAATCCCTTTTTACTTGGTTTTCGATTTCTTTGTAAGGAACAACTGATAATTGTTTATTTAATTATTATTTACGAGTAAGTTATAAATTCCTTCTAAAAAAATTGTAAGGTATGGGAGCTGTTTCACATATTATGAGTGAAAGGGTTTTCGTTTTAAATCACCCTTGGAAGTTTTTAATTTTATATATTCTTTTCCATACATTAAAAGAACAAGTCAAAAATTGTATGTCAGACGTGGCAAATGAGCGTTCGTACTTTAACCAGTTTTGTAAATATTCAGATCTTTGTACAATAGCTGTTGCAAAAAATGCATGAATACAGATTTTAACACCTTCGGGACGGGAGCCTTTTACGAAATTTTTAATCTTTTGTCACCGTTTTTTAAAAACAGAAATTTTTTTTCTTCTTGAATCGAGAAAATGCGCTGATTAAATAAGGCAAATTTTACAGTAAAATTTTACTGGTGAGAAAAAACAACGATTCTGAGCGCATCATGAGGCACGTATACGTGTCGCTCGTCCCCAAGGGATTAATTCGATTATGTATATTAAATCCAGTAAGACGGAAATAATAGGACTCAATTTTAAATAGGACGTAATCAGCATGGCAATCATTACCTACCATGGGATATCATTGAATTAATTACATATGATAGGATTTAACAGAATAAAGAAAACTTTTATTAATGTCTTTTTAAGTTTTGATTCGATTTTCATAAAATTTACAAAGACTCGACAAAATTCTGCAGCGATTAGATATATTAAATTTCAAACCATTCGGTTGGGTAGATTTTGCGCTGTTATATGCGGAGAGACGAACGCACCAGACAATGACTATAGGTGCTACATATTTATATAATTACGAACGCACAAAAAAAGACAAATATTTCTTAATGTTCTGAAACATAATATAATCAGGTACGAAAATATACAATTACTTTTTCCGAAGTAAATAAATAAATAGAAATGCATAATTCATCTTTAAAAGTTAAACTTAAATTTACACTATGTGTAAAACTACTTAAAAGATGACAACATTTAAAAGGTGCTAAATTACTTTAATACCTTAGTGCTTTCAGCTATAAAAAACATAGTCTTCGTCAGAGGAATGTAAGAAATACTATTGTTGTTAACGTCTAATTTTCAAAATCCACGTAGATGACGACGAAAGGAGTGGAGTGTACTATTGCTATTAACGTCTAATTTTCAAAATCCATGTAGATGATGACGAAAGGAGTGTTGTTATTAACGTCTAATTTTCAAAATCCAGGTAGATGATGACGAAAGGAGTGTTGTTATTAACGTCTAATTTTCAAAATCCAGGTAGATGATGACGAAAGGAGTGTTGTTATTAACGTCTAATTTTCAAAATCCACGTAGATGATGACGAAAGGAGTGCAGTCACTCCTTTCGTCATCATCTACGTGGATTTTGAAAATTAGACATTAATAAGAATATTATTTCTTATATTCCTCTGACTAAGACTATTTTTTTATAGTTGAAAGTACTAAGGTATTAAAATAATTTAGCATCTTTTAAATGTTGTCATCTTTTAAGTAGTTTTACAGATAGTGTACTTTTTCCGAGTAACCCACGATTCTGTAAAGCGTTCTTTACCTTTACAAACCTCAGAAACTAATACACTTTCGTAATTTAGGTTAATTAAAAATAAAATTAGGTCATTAGAAAATAAATAACAATTATTTCCATGACACTGATTTTCGAAAACGCCTGAGAGTAGTTTTTATAGTATATTAATCAATTTTCTAAAATATGGAATATCGATTTTTAGGGTGCAATAAATTCTCAAGTAAACATTATCGGTCCAATAACTGAATTTATACATGCAACAGTGACAAAATAATATTAATTTTAATGGAAATGTCTATGCCGTCAATTTATCATGTTTGTCGGTAAAAAAAAAAAAAAAAAAAAAAATGTTTATTGAACATGAAAATGTTTATTTGGGAATTGATAATATCGGAAAAACGTATAATCCTGGTTGAGAAAACTGATTAAAACGCTGTAAAAACCACTCGGGTATGCTTCTTTAAATCTCGAAAATATATCGGTTTCTCAAGTTTCTAGACATAAATAAGGCTTTTCGAAATCGTGGGAAACTCTGAGGAGGTTACTGTGTATTTTTGTATGTTGATATTATATTTCCCCAGATTGAGCAACTTTTTTTTGTGTGTGTGCGTTTATAAACCATTTAACTCGACAGTTAATCGACCGATTGGAATGATTTGCATTTACAGAATGTTTATCCAAACGTGGTACTTTGTCATTTATTAGTACATAAGAATTTGCTAATTGTAATAACTACTTCGCAGCTATTTCTAAAATTTCGAAAAGAATATATACTTTTATTTAACCCTTAAATGCCTGATTTTTCAAAAATCAATGTAATAATGTTTTTCGGCTTTTATTTTTTAAATAAATCATGGGAAAAATACTTTAAAAAATCATATTTTGTTTTAAGTATAGTTTACGGCTAAAAAACAGTTTGTTACTAATCAGCAATACTGGTGTTTAATTGAAAAAAATGATTTCCCTTGATAAAATTCTATAATATTAAACACACAGGAATTTTAGGAACTATAATAAGAAATAAATTTTACTTGCTCACTGCAGGTCAAAATAGGGTAGTTCGCAAGCTTCCAAACCAAACAAAAAGAACAAGTAGCAACAATTGAAAAAATAAATCTATCTTTATTCTTAAACAGCACAAGTGTTGCCATCTACATGTTGAAAATCGATTTTGTAATATTTTCAGAATGTATTTTATTGGCAACATTAGGCATTATAGCTTCAATATTTTTCTAATTGTATTTTAGAGCCTAAATTGGGTATGTTGCAGAAAAGCAACAGCAGGCATTTAAGGGTTAACATGTAATCACAAGGCTGGGGCCGCCGAGGAACTCAGAAGGGAATTGACTTGTTCTAGGTGATGTGTGACCCTATTTTCTCATCATTGTGTTCATTTGTAATTTGTAAATGTGATTGAGAGAGTTCCTTCTTAATTTTTAGCTACACTGTAAAAAATAAATTGTAAAGTTACTAAAGTTTTTCTAGGAAACTGGGATTCCAGGAACTTTTTATGTAACGGCAACAACAAAAATTCCTGTAACAGACGCTGTTACAGGAATTTTTCTTGTTGCCGTTACATAAAAAGTTCCTGGAATCCCAGTTTCCTAGAAAAACTTTAGTAACTTCACAGATTTTTTTTTACAGTGTACTTTGTGATTTGAATTGTGTGATTATTAAGTAATAATTTTGTATGACTTTAACAACACGTTATTTCTTTTAAAAACTTGTGATTCCAGTGTTAAAAGAATCTCCATCAATCATTTCAAAATCTATTGTTTTCTGAGATTTCTGTCTGGATATTCTTCTGTGCTTCTAAAGATAAGGAGAATGTTTAAGGAATTGTCTGTAACTATACAATATATTGATATTATTTGAAATTTTGTGAACGTTTCTTTCACTTAAATTCTCCGATCGCGAAATCCCATGTTAACCTACGGGGAAACTTGAAAGAGCGATTACTCACTACCTAATATAATTATTAAAATACGGTTTTTCCCATCAGAAAGTAGACGTCAGATGCCAACCATGTGTGTTTTTAAAAATTGTCTCCTTTAAATTTTAATTATTTCAAAAATCCCTATAAACCTTGAAATTTATTCCACTTGATTAAATTTTATCATCTCCTTAAAAATACTGAAAATTTACGGATAGAATTATTAAAACGCACATAATCGGCATCTGACTTCTACTTAATCATAGTAAAAAAAATTTTTAGTGATTACAATAGGTATTGAGTAATCGCACTTCTAAGTTTTCTCATCAATTAACATGGGATTTCGTGTCCAGGAATTTTTGTGAAGTGGTCCTTTGGCAAGATATGTATTATAAATAACGGCTACTTCTTTTTTCGCTAAAAAAAAACCGCAGAAATTTTTCCTGATGTAACAGAAACGTAAAGAAAGTTCAACACCTCAATCACCTCAATAAATGTAATTACACACACTTCCTTAAACATTCTTCTTACGTTTAGAAGCGCAGAAGAATATCGTGTAGTTTCAGTGAAGGCAAATGGAGAAGCAGTTTTAGGGGTGTGACCTAGTGATGGGCAATAACGAGATGTTTTTCTCGATTTTCTCGATTGTATGGACATCTCGATAATTTTCGATTGTGTAAATTTTTTCTCGATGACTGCAGTTTGCAAATTTCTTTTATAAATCATATATTATGTATTATATACGTCATACATTTATCAAGAATCGTCTGCGTGTGAACTGGAATGCGTCGATGTTAATAAAGACTAGGTGACTTCGACCGCTAGCGGGCCCCTCCTTTAATCGGGCCCCTAATTTATACGTAATCTTGTAATATGAAATCACGAACAGGTTACCCGCTATATACGGCACTGATATATGATAGCAGGGGGGTGTGGTGTGCACGCACTACAAAATCTTGTAAAAAATATAATATCGAAACGAATGAACCTCGGACCAGATCTCTTGGGGGAGGGGTCAAAGCGAGCGGAGGGACACAGCAGCTGCATAATATGATTAAGTCGTCACAGGTCTTTAGGCCTTTCCAACCATATGTCACATGAGAAGTCTGGATCTGAATTTATAAAAAAGCCCTCCCCGTGGGGGCAAAGGGGGGAGGTGTGCGGGAGGTGGATAACATGAGTAAGTGGTCATAAGCCTTTCCAATAATATGTCACATGAGGGGTCCCGGCTAAATTTAGAAAAACACCCCGTGGGGGAAAAGTGGGGGGGGCGGTCACCGGAGGTGCATTACATCAATAAGTAGTCACAGACCTTTCCAATGATATCTCACATGTGGGGTCTTGGCAAAATTTGGAAAAGTGTCCCCCCCGGGGGGGGGTGCAAAATGGGGGATGGACACCGGAGGAGCATAACATCAATAAGTAGTCACAGACCTTTCCAACGATATCTCACATGTGGGGTCTTGGCTAAATTTGAAAAAGTGTCCCCCGGGAGGGGCAAATTGGGGGAGACTGTCACCGGAGGTGCATAACATCAATAAATAGTCACAGACCTTTCCAACGATATCTCACATGTGGGGTCTTGGCTAAATTTGGAAAAGTGCCCCCGGGGGGGGCAAAGTGGTGGTGGGGACACCGTAGGTACATAACATCAATAAGTAGCCACAGACCTTTCCAACGATATCTCACACTAGGGGTCTTGACTAAATTTGAAAAAGTGTCCCCGGGGGGGGGGGCAAAGAGTGGGGGGGGGACTGTCACCGGAAGTGCATAACATCAATAAGTAGTCACAGACTTTTTCAATGATATCTCACAAGAGGGGTATTGACTAAATTTGGAAAAGTGTCCTCCGGGGGTGGGGAAGTGGGGGGGCGGCCACCGGAAGTGCATAGCATCAATAAGTAGTCACAAACCTTTCCAACGATATGCCACATGAGGGGTCTTGGCTAAATTTGGAAAAGTGTCCTGAAATTTCATATATTATAAATAATATTTAGCGGAGGGCTCCATAAAAAAATCTGATCTAAAATGATAAAAACGGAAAAAACTACCCTCGCAGTGGGGGCCAAATTGGGGAGGAGAGGAAGAAAGTCTCATAATATGAAAGAGTCATCCGAGAGCTTACCGATGACATATCACATGACTGGTCCAAAAAAAGTTTGAAAATTGCTCCCCCTCCCACCCCCCGTGAGCACACTCTTTCGCCCCGGAATTCACACAGCCGCCACTTTAAAATTTTTATGTTCAATAATTAATGTTTACCAGAAGACTACATAAAAAACCCACATCTAAAGTGATATTTAAATTTATTATAGAAATCGGCTACGGTTTTAAAAATTTGTTCGCCCCTTCCCCATCCCCCTTTGGGCGAAGAAAGGTTCATAGTATGAAAGAGTGGTCAAAGGGCTTTTCGATTATATGCCACAGGAAGGGTTCGGTAAAATTTTTAAAATTGCACCCCGCATGATTCCACTCTCACGTCCTCCTTCCTCGAAATCACCCGACCCACCTTCCTCTTTGAAATTTTTATATTTAATAAATAATTTTTATCGGAGGGCTCCAGGTATATGACATCTTGGTAGGGCTAAAATAAGAGAAACTTTGAAAATTAGGGCTTCATTTCACAGCTCATTGTCATGCCTCTTTCTCTAACTTGTCCCTTGGTACTCTCGATAAATTTTCTTACATTTCTTCTCTGCCGAGGACGAGAGAAATCCTCGAAAAGCTTCTCATAGCGAAATGTCGAAAAGCGCGAGCGAAATCCTCGAAAGGCTTTTCGTTGGGAGATTTCGAAAAGAACGAGAGAAACCAGCCACCAGCGAGAGGCTTCCCATCGGGAAAGGTTGAAAAGGGCGAGAGACACTCTCGAGAGACTTCCCATTCCGAAAGGTTTAAAACCGCGAGAGAACAAACCATCGAGCAGCTTCCCATCTGGAAGCGTCGAAATGCTGGAAAAATCATCGAGATGAGATTTGCCGAAATGCGAGATGGAAATGAAGCTTTTAGAGTCAAACTTACCGGTTGGTTTAAGTCGTAATTTCTCAAAGGAGTCCATCTGCTTATCCAATCTCTTTTTAGCTCACAGGCTATCTAAGCCTGAGAGCTAATGTACCCGTCGGTTCTGTGTGTATGCATGTACGTATGTATGTACGTAACGCGATAACTCTTGATTAAAGTGTATGATTTGTTTCAATTTTTTTTAATGTTTATTCTGATAAGGCGTTCCGCTGATTAGTTTTGACGGTACATTGGTTAAGGATAAAGGGAGAGAAGGGGGGCTGGTCCCCCCTCCTTAATTTAGATAAATAGGTTTTTCATGCAGAATTATTCGATTTGCTCCAAATTTCGTATACCGGTTTATTATGTTAAGGAGCTTCCCTGATTAAACTTGGAGGTTCATTAGTTATGTATGAAGGGGAGAAAGGGGGTAGACCCCCTCCTTAATTTAGATAAATGGCATTTTTCATGCAGAATTATTCGATTTGCTTCAAATTTGGTATACCGGTTTATTATTTTAAGGAGCTTCCCTGATTAAACTTGGAAGTTCATTGGTTAAGGATAAAGGGAGAGAAGGGGGGCTGGTCCCCCCTCCTTAATTTAGATAAATGGGTTTTTCATGCAGAATTATTCGATTTGTTCCAAATTTGGTATACCGGTTTATTATGTTAAGGAGCTTCCCTGATTAAACTTGGAAGTTCATTAGTTAAGTATAAAGGGGAGAAAGGGGGGGGTAGACCCCCTCCTTAATTTAAATAAATGGGTTTTTCATGCAGAATTATTCGATTTGCTCCAAATTTGATATACCGGTTTATTATGTTAAGAAGTTACCTTGATTACATTTGGAGGTTTACGGGTTAAGTATAAAGGGGGAGAAGGGGGCTGGCCCCCCCCTTAATTTAGATAAATGGGCTTTTCATGCAGAATTATTCGATTTGCTCCAAATTTGGTATACCGGTTTATTATGTTAAGGAGCTTCCCTGATTAAACTTGGAAGCTCATTGGTTAAGGATAAAGGGGGAGAAGGGGGGCTGGTTCCCCACTTAATTTAGATAATTGGGTTTTTCATGCAGAATTACTCGATTTGTTCCAAATTTAGTATACCGGTTTATTATATTAATGAGCTTCCCTGATTAAACTTGGAGGTTCATTACTTAAGTATAAAGGGGGGAAAGGGGGGTAGACCCCCTCCTTAATGTAGATAAATGGGTTTTTCATGCAGAATTATTCGATTTGCTCCAAATTTCGGATACCGGTTTATTATGTTAAGCAGCTGCCTTGATTAGATTTGGAGGTTTATGGGTTAAGTATAAAGGGGAGGGTCTGGCCTCCCCCATAATTTAGATAAAAGGGTTTTTCATGCAGAATTATTCGATTTGCTTCAAATTTAATATACCGATTTATTCCGATATGGCGCTTCCTTCAATAGATTTGGAGGTTCATTGGTTAAGTATACAAGGGCGAAAAGGGGGCAAGTCCCCTCCCCTTAATTTAGATAAATGGATTTTGATGGAGAATTATTCAGTTTACTTTAATTTATTTTTTTTTCTATGTTAGTTCTGATAAGGAGCTTTTCTGATTAGATTTGGAGGTTCATTATTTAAGTATAAAAGGGTTAAAGGGGTTAGACCACCCTTAATTTAGCGATATGTTTCTTTTTTTCATGCAGAATTATCTGATTTTCTTCAAATTTGATATACTGATTTATTATAGTTAAGGAGTTTCCCTGATTTGATTTGGAGGTTCATTGGTTAAGTATAAAAGGGGTAAACGGGGTATATTTCCCTTCATTTATTTTTTGAGGGACATTATTCTTTGAAATAAGAGTATAATATACAATTAATCTGAATAACCTGTGAGCTCAATGCCATCAGTTTAACTGGCACTTATCTTTTTATTGCTATTAACCGATGTGGGTTATGAAGCATAGTGGTTTATGTATTCTGTTCTGTATAGTCCTAGTTTCAAACTTTACTGTTAAATTTAGTGTCATTTTGCCCCGAATTTTCAATGTTTCTCTTATTTTAGCTCTGCCAAGCTGCCCCATACCTGGAGACTCAGATAAATACTATTTATTAAATATAAAAAGTTCAAAGAGGAAGGTGAGTGAATTCTGGGGGGCGCGAGAGTGGACAAAGGGGGGGGGGGTAATTTTCAAACTTTTACCAAACCTCTCCATCGGAAAGTCCTTTCACCACTCTTTCATATTATGAACCTTTCTCCTCCCAGACTTGAATTCCGGAAGGGGGCGGGGGGGGGGGGAGCGGTGCGGGGGTGATTTTTTTTTTAATTGTAGAGATTTCTACAATAAATATCATCAAATGAGGTTTTTTAATGGAGCTCTCCGATAAATATTATTTATTAAATATAAAATTTTGGTGGCTGCGTGGGGGGTGCTGTGGGTGAAAAGTGGGGCTGCGTGATTTCCGGGTATATTCTAGGATAAAAGAGGGAACCCACGTGGGAGGGGTAGATTTCAAACTTTTTTTGGACCAGTCATTTGATATATCATCGGAAAGTTTTCGGTTATCATCGGAAAGTTACTCTTTCATATTATGAACCTTTCTTCTTCCCTCCCTATTTTGGCGCCCCGAGAGAGGCACTTTTCGAACTTTTTTGAAATCGTAGCGTTTTTAAACATTTTAGATCGGATTTTTTTATGGAGCCCTCCGATAAATAATTTTTAATATATGAAAATTTCAAAGAGAAGGATAAGCAGGGTATATTTCGGGGGAACGATAATTGGAATCCTGGGAGCTGGGACTCTTTTCTATCTTTTGTGATACCCCTCATGTGATATATCATTGGAAAGCTCTGTGACTACTATTTCATTTTATATATCGCCCGCGCCCTTCCCCTTGCTTTGCCCCGCGCGCGGGCACTTTTCTAAATTTAGCCGACACCCCTCATGTGACATATCGTTGGAAAGTCCTGTGACCACTTATTCATATTATGCACTTTCCTTGCCCCTGCCCCCTACTTTGCTCCCGGCGGGGGTTCGTTTAATGTATTCCAGTCGAATTCTTTCTAAAAATGGGGAAATTAAAGATCCAATCTCAAATGACGTAGAAAAATCAATAAAAAATTTTGATCTCTTTTATCATCCTTTAGTTCATGTTTTTGCCACTAGGGGGTACTTTTGATTCTTATTTCTTTGGCCATTTTGGTGCTAATTGCCGAAAAATTCTAATTTTTGATACTTAAACTTCCCTTACCGCTTCATAGCTACTCGCGTTTTTTCAGCTTTTTTCAACCAGGGGGCAGGCGCCCTTACAAGACTTTTCCAGTCTTATGGCTCCTTTATAGCCTCCCTTTGGTTTGTTGTTTTTTTATTCCATCTGTTTTCAGTTACCCTATATTTAATAAAATCTGCCTTATATATATGTAAAAACAATGATTTCAATAATCGATTCTAGAACATCTCCTTTGTAGATTCTCGAAAATAATCGATGACTGTATCGATTGTGTATTTTACGATAACGATTTTTTTTCGATTGGTAAATTTTAGAGAATCGCCCATCACTAAGCCCTATCACTACTATGAAAAATTGTCGGCCAGAATAATAGCTAAGTTTTCCAATAACGTTTTTTAGCTTTTCTCGTTATAATCGATTGTAAAACATCTCGATTGTAGATTCTAGGAATTAATCGATGGCTGTATCGATTGTGATTTTTTACGATGACGATTTTTCTCGATTGTCGAATTCTCGAGAATCGCCCATCACTAGTGTGACCCCGGTCCGCCCCTACCGGCCCGCTATAAAAATTTAATCGAAGCCGATAAAATATGAGACATTTTCAATGAATGTGACTTTCGCGAGAATAAGTATAAATGTGCGTCACGAGCCGATGCTAGTTTCGCAAAATCAATACAGAAATGTAACATGTCAGCGTAGATATCAGTATCGGACAATTAAATGGTGTCTGCTTAATTTTTCAGCAGACTCATGCCGGCCGAGATCAAGCTTGCATTTTTTTTTTTTTTTACATAGTCGACCAGGGCCGGAACTGGACTTATTGTTCTCAGGATGTGTAGGGAAGGCAGTATGTTTTGTAAAAATATTAATAGCGATAATGAACTTCTTTTAACGGAATCTTTGGAAGTATACATTATGGTGGTTCTCAAATTCACTGTTCAACAATGCGAAATTTCCTGACTAATTTTTAACTGTAAGGCATAAAATTGACAGGCCTAACTATTGAAGGGATTTGGAATAGAATAGCGTTTTCCATTTTTTAATAAATAAATTACTTATCGATACATAAGAGATTCTTGTCACGTGACTGAAGGTTTTTCGCTTTTCTCGTGATATCGCTACTGGAATTTCGATTCAAAACTTTAACTTTGACAGTATTTTCTGAACGATATATTGCTTTTATCAAAAAATGGATTTTATCAAGAAGTGCATTCGATTACATAGTTTCTCAATAAGAACTCCTGCCAATCTTATGCATTTCTAAAAAGAAATGAATTCAGACATGTATCAAAAAGTAGCTACTTTGGCTTTGAGAAAAGCCTTAATAAATGGCAGAGAAGTATTTTTATAAATCTGCTTTTTATTATACAGCTTCAAAAGTCATCATGTTTTTAAGCATCCTGTTTTCTTTTATTCTAAATTGTTAAATCCTTATTTGAATATTGAAACGTCTAAGACTTTAAATTATCATTAACGTTGCTATTGTGTATTTTCTGTCTTGCGAGCACATAGTAATTTTAAAACATACTGTAAAATTATTTCATAAATATGTATGCAGTATTCTTTAAAATAGTCTTAATTGTACGTTTAGAAAAATCTGAGTTTTTTGTAGAAATTGAATCGGGCTGGATCGGGATTCATTTAATTGATTTTTCCACGGGCCGGACCTGTTTTCACTGATTTCTGTACGGACCGGGCAGGGGTCGGGCCGAACTTTTAATTTTTTCATCGGGACGGGCCGGGCCATGATCGCTTTTGTTCCGCCGCGCCGGGCCTGGAAATTCCGGCCCGTGCAGACCTCTAACCAGATCACGCGAAATTAGAAGTGTACGGCGCGCACGCCAGGGCATTTGTCCGCGCAACCCGATCCGCATCATCAATTTTTATTTAAAAATTTTTGAAAAGTTCTTCAAATGATGAAAAGAAAATGCAAAAATCCCGAAGCTAAGAACTTTATTCCTGTTGCAGAAAAAAATTGCAAAAAACACCCTTCTTTCGGTTTTCTACAGACAAAACTCTCTTTTGAATTCCTTTAAAAAGTTCGAAAATACCATACGGAGAAATTAAAACCCGATTGCCAATAATTTCTTTAATTAAAATGCGCGTGCAGAATAACGGGATATCGCCACCAGTTCCTCTGAAAATACATGAAAAATTGTGTTCATTATTATTACTAGTACATTATTATTGATCGTGAAAATCAATTTATATGATTCTGATATTAGTAAAACTTAATGAAATTAATTTGATAAGGCAATTTTCAAAGTGGATGTAGTTTCTTCCAATCTTTTTCTTCTTCATTATTTGATAGTGACTTTCTTTATAGGATATGTTTTTAATCAGTACAGTTTTAATCACCATTTGTAAATTAAATTTTTAAGAATGACAAATTAAAAAAATATATGAAATTAATTAATGAAAATGAGAATCAGTTGTTTTGTTTACTATAGTGCATAGTGAGATAGAAAAAAAAAAGAATTTAATTAAAAGAGTTTACTATATTTATAATCATCAGGTATTTTTTTTTTTAATATATATAATGAAAATTCGTCTTTAATCTTCGCTTTGAAATTGATTTTTCATTTAACTTTTATTAAGTATTCAGTTTTTCACTATTTTTAGTTATAGAGATCGCCAATTGCCGGTTTTTAAACATAGATATATCATAACCGTCTTTCGAGAGTTCCGAAAATTATTTTTAGTAATTTCCGTGGTTCAGATTTTCCTAAAGTTAAAAGAGATTAATGAACTAATATTAGACGAAGTTCTATTTTTGGGTAATCAATGAGGTTAGTTTTAGAAACGAATAGATCGGAGTATAATACTTTTTTTACTTAACTTGATGATAGAATATACTTTAACGCCATTTTCATTGGGAAATGTAATGTTTACAGGGTATTTCCAATAAGATTAGACAAACTTTAAGAGGTGTTATGACTCACTTCAAGAAATAATTCCAATTCACTTTTTCAATCATAAATGCAGAGTGTCTCAACCCAAGCCGAACATTTTAATTTTTTTTAGATGTTAAACTTCTATCTTTTCTGAACATTTTGATATAATTGTTTCCTTGAAATTAACATTAGAACAGAAGTTATAACTTTTAAAATTATACCCGCTCAATAGCTGAAGAGGCGTTTCCGAAACTTTGAAGTCATTTTTCTTCAAATAACGTTTTTAGGCATAAGGAGCACGATATCTCAAAAACTTCTGAATATTTTTTCATGAAATTTTCTAAACATATGTTTCATGTTAGTTTGTATAAACTGAACCTAAAATTTCCTTTTTATTGTCCAAAAAAATATTTTTTACGTGATTATACTGTTGAAATATTCTAAATTTTGCATTAGCTAAATACAACTTTGTATTAAAAATTTAAAAATGCTTCAAATGCAAATTTATTTAGGTTCAGGGTAATTATTATAATCTGAAGTATAAGTAGCCACCAAAATTTGAATTCTAGTTACAAAAGTTATTTGTAATCTAAGCGTAATATGTTATGCCGATTTTCTGCTCGTGAAATGTCTGACAGTTTGAAGCTCTCTGTAAATGCTAATTCTGCATCTTGCAATTTTTTCAATATTTGAAATGAAAAAAACATATCTGTCATTTTCAATTAAAATTGTGTCTTAAAATCAAATACATTTTAAGCTTTTAAATATTGAAAATGGTCTGTTTTTTTCATTTTTTCCCAAATTTTAAAAGTCCTGAGACCCGTTAGTAGTTCTAAAAATAATAACGATTTATCAATTTTAACGTAATTATACTAACTGATAAATAAATCATAAGAGTTACAATTTTACACCACAATTACAACTCGTATTATTTATTGAACAATTAGAATAATTGCGTAAATATTAGTGTAATTATGTATCCAAGTTTCTTGGAATTACATTACCTGCGATTTATTCTGTTGAACTTATTCAGATATAAAACCAGATGACATAATCAATATGGCTCCCTGAGTGAGAAAAGTCCGCCAGATTTGACCAGGATAACTCAATTGTAGAGTGCAGTAATTCCTTAGCATTCGCGACATTTGATTATTCTTGAAATAAAAAATGAACAACATTTCAACTTTCGAGAATACGTAACTTGGTTATTCGCGAATTCTATTTTGTAAAGAATATTTTTTTACGACGTAAACTCGCTTTATTTTACCGATTCCGTAAACTATTTGACACTGGACAGCTGATTTGTAATATATACACTAAGTTTCGAAAATTTCAGACCTTGTAAACAAAAATCAAAATATAGATCAGTAATTCCGAGAAACCCAAAACATGAATTAATGCTAAAAATTAAAAAATCCTAAATTTTCTAAAATTCAAAATTATTATTGCAAGTGAAATTTTTTCTGCAAAAATTGCATGGGAAATTTTAAAGCTTCAGCAAAAACTTATTGAGAAAGCAATAGAATACTATCCATCACTGGTGCGAAGTCTTAAATTTAAAAGAGAAATCGGGGCCTCAACTTTCTCTTATATGGAAATTCATAAACAGATCGTATATCAATAAATTTTTTCAGCCATCAACTAGCAACTAAATTTTGTACAATATGTTTATAATTATTCAAATTCATTTACAGCATGTACATTTTAATGTTTAATAAATTTATTTCAATTGCTTTTTTCAATTTAAAAGAATCATAAAACCTTACCCCTTTTTATGCACGGGAAGGTAGTCTCAACATTCGCGATTTTGACATTCGCAGAGGTTTTCGAGTACCTAACCCTCGCGAATGGGATTATTGTATTGACAACTTACTCCAAAATTTTTCTGGTTCGAATCCTGACCTGGACACTTTTTCACTCAGTTGGTAAACTTACAACTAGAATAATAACGATATTTATGGATATTTTTGAGACATTTACCTTCGTATTTGTGAAATTTGACTACTCCACGAGAAGTGCTTGACCACTACTCACGTTTCAACAACATTGAGACACATCATACTTCAAATAGCAGGCAGTTTATGCAGTGTCACTAAATGAATTACAGTGAAATTTACATTTTCATGATGTCATCACATTTTACAGAAACCGAAATACGTCTATTGAAAATATCATTACTAGAAAACAGGAATTCTGCTTTTTCAGAATTTAATGTCGCCCCCAATAAAATATATATATATATATATATATGTGTATACAAATATAGATAGTACTAACATATTTCAGTTTTAATCCTTAAAACACACGTTTTTATTTTAAATAAAATGACGGCATTCGCACCCGGAGGAAGAATTCCTCATGTATGCATATGACGTCACTATCTCTAAATAACATACAAATCGAAGAAAGAGATGTCGTCATTCAAGAAACTCGGCAAAAAAATCGGCTATCTAATTACCCGACTGCCAAGAAGGGTTATGGGTTTCACGCGTATCTGGGTATGTGGATTTCTTTATACCCTCGAAACATCCCAACGGCTAGATGGATTTTAATGAATGAGATCTCTATAGATTCGTCTTAACCGTCCAATGATTATAGGCTAGGTTTTGTTCTTATAAATTCAAAATGGTGGCCGTAAAACACAAAATGGCGGTAGAGACGAAAATTTTTTTTTACTCACCATACTGAGTGGCATATCATTGGATAGGTCTTTCAAAATGAAGACGATATTTCATTGACTATTTTACAGTCAGAAGCTCCGTTTAAATATTACACAGCCTGGAAATTGTGTAGGTAGGATCTCTAGCTTTACTGCAACTCTAACCTTCATAGACATCTATAGGCCTTATCAAAACATTGTTTATAGACAGGAACTAAAAATTAAACACTGCTTAAAAGTCATCAATACAAGTAAATTAAATAATATAAAAAAATAGTTTCACATTGATGAGAGATAATTAATTAGTTCGCTTTTTACGCAGTCGGGTTTTTTAATTTTTTTAAATTTCATTTCATTTATGATTCATCTGCTTCATTTGTTTGTAATGTTAATATAGATACTTACAATTAAATATAGTTTATAATAGCTCCATGTTTTATCAGAAGTTATTCATTTATATATTTTTTCAAAATAGCACGCATTTTAATAAATAAAAAAAAAATTCAGTTCTTATGGGAAAATGACAACAAAAAGATATAATTACTATTTGCCAACTATTTTTCCTATACTTTCTACAGAAATGGAGTACTTGAGTTGCCAATAAAAAACAAAAACTGCTAGAAACTACAAAAAAAAAAAAAAAAAAAAAAAAAAAAAAAAAAATTGAGATGCATTTTTCAAACAAATTGCATTTAAAAGTACTTTTTTTTTCCTAATACGACGGTATAAAAATTGAAAATAAGCCATAAAAGTTAAAAAAATTGCAGTAATATATTTAACAGTACAATGATACATCTGGTTCGTTTTGCGGTTGACTTATACAACGGAACGTTATTTTTTGGAGACGACATTTTAATAACTGGGAAAAAGAAATAGCACACAGGGGACTAATAACATCAATTGTTAAAGTTATGAATTAAAATCTATATTCGGCTTCGAGCGGGACACTATATTTTTGATTCAATGTGGATTGGAACTAGTATTGCCAGGTCCAGTGTTACAAAAAGTGGGACAAGGAGATAAAAAAGTCGGGACATAAAAATATAGTAAATCCTATTAAAATGGAACCTCTCTATAACGGAATCTTATTTTAAAAGTAAAATTTCACTGTCCCTATAATAAGAAAAACATGCAATTATTCCTGATAATACAAAAACCTGTGTAAAGCAGACTTTTTCTTCTGTCGCTTCCGATTCCGTCTTAGCAGGTATGCTTTTACTAAATGAACACAACAATTTTATATTGTAAAAACCGTGAAAGAAGAATAGCTGGGAAAATGAAATTTTCACTTTTACAATATAAATCCGTAACATACAGGTTCTTTTTTACAGGTTTTTCTGAACAAAGTATATTTAAACCTATAAAAACAGAAACTCTGTGAACCTCAAAAAATCCGTTTTAGACAGACCTCTGTTTAGGCACATAGATTTGTAAGTTATGCCTTTTGGAGTATAGTTACCAGATCTAGGGTCACAAAAACTAGGGCGACAAAAAAAGAGTGGGACAACGACTTACAAATCGCGACATACAAATACAGTAAACCCTATTAAATGGAATCAGTCTAAAACGGAATCCTGTTTTAAAAGTAACAATTTTGTTGTCATTACGGTTAGAAAACCATACAGTTATACCCGAAAAGATGTAAACTTGTGTAAAACAGATCTTTTCTTCGGTTTCTTGCGATGCCGTCTTAGCAGGTTTACTATGCTAAATAAACACAACAATTTTATATTGTAAAACCTGTGAAAGGAGAATCACTGGGTGAATGAAATTTTTACATTTAGAATACAATTCCGTTAAAAACAGGTTCGTTGTCATTGGTTTTTCTGAACAAAGTACAGTTAAAATTGCAGAAACAGAATCGCTATGAACCGGTAAAAAAAATCTTTTTTAGAGAGATTTCAGTCTAGGCAGGTGGATTTTTAAGTTAGTCCTTTCGAAGTTACTATAAAAAAATTCCGTTATAGGCAGGTTCTACCTTTTCAGGTTTTAATGTTTTAAGTTCCACTCGATGAAGACTAACAAACACTATAGAAATAAAAAAAAATAAATCTGTGCAAGCAGAAAAAAAACTGATTTAGACAGACCTCCGTCTTGGCAAGAAGATTTGACAAGTTATCCTTTCAGAGTGACTATAGAAATTTTCCATTATAGACACGTTCTACCCTTCCAGGTTTTACTGTTTTAAGTTCCACCCGATGCAGACTAATGATTACTATAGTACTAAAAATTTAAACCTGTGGAAAAAGAATCGCTATGAACAGAAAAAAAAAGTTTTAGACAGACCTTAGTCTAGGCAGGTAGATTTGTAAGAGTCTATTCAGAGTGACTATAGACATTTTCCATTGTAGACACGTTCTACCCTTCCAGGTTTTACTGTTTTAAGTTCCACCCGATGCAGACTAATGATTACTATAGTACTAAAAATTTAAACCTGTGGAAAAAGAATCGCTATGAACAGAAAAAAAAAGTTTTAGACAGACCTTCGTCTAGGCAGGTAGATTTGTAAGAGTCTATTCAGAGTGACTATAGACATTTTCCATTGTAGACACGTTCTACCCTTCCAGGTTTTACTGTTTTAAGTTCCACCCGATGCAGACTAATGATTACTATAGTACTAAAAATTTAAACCTGTGGAAAAAGAATCGCTATGAACAGAAAAAAAAAGTTTTAGACAGACCTTCGTCTAGGCAGGTAGATTTGTAAGAGTCTATTCAGAGTGACTATAGACATTTTCCATTGTAGACACGTTCTACCCTCCCAGGTTTTACTGTTTTAAGTTGCACTTGATAAAGACTAACGAATACTATAGTACTAAAAAATTTAAACCTGTGCAAACAGAATCGCTATGAACAGAAAAAAAAAGTTTTAGACAGACCTTCGTCTAGCAGGTAGATTTGTAAGAGTCTATTCAGAGTGACTATAGACATTTTCCATTGCAGACACGTTCTACCACCCCCCCCCCCCCCCAGGTATTACTGTTTTAAGTTGCACTTGATAAAGACTAACGAATACTATAGTACTAAAAAATTTAAACCTGTGCAAACAGAATCGCTATGAACAGAAAAAAATCCGCTTTAGACAGACGCAGTAGATTTGTAAGAGTCCTTTCAGAGTGACTATAGAACTTTTCCATTGTAGACACGCTCTACCCTCCCAGATTTTACTATTTTAAATTAAACTCATTGCAGATTAACAAATACTACAGTACTAAAAAAAATTATACTTGTGCAAACAGAATCGCTATGAATAGCAAGAAAAAAAAAAAGAAACATCCATTTTAGACAGACCTCCGTCTAGGCAGGTAGATTTCTAAGAATCTTTTCAAAGTGACTATAGAAAATTTCCATTACAGTCACGTTCTACCCTCCCAGGTTTTACTATTTTAAGTTGAACTCGTTGCAGATTAACGAATACTACAGTACTAAAAAAATTAAACTTGTGTAAACTGAAACGCTATGAATAGCAAAAAAAAAAAAAAAAAGAAAAATCTGTTTTAGACAGACCTCCGTCTAGGCAGGTAGATTTCTAAGAATTCTTTCAAAGTGGCTATAGAAATTTTCTATTATAGACACGTTCTACCATCCCAGGTTTTACTATTTTAAGTTAAACTCGATGCAGACTAACGAATACTACAGTACTAAAAAAATTTAACCTGTGCAAACAGAATCGCTATGAACAGCAAAAAAAAATCTGTTTAAGACAGACCTCCGTCTAGGCAGGTAGATTTGTAAGCGTCCTTTCAGAGTGGCTATGGACATTTTCCATTATAGACACGTTCTACCCCCCCAGGTTTTACTATTTTAAGTTAACCCTTAAATACCGGGTGTTGCTTTTCGGTAACATACCCAATTTAGGCTTGTTTTCCATTATAGACACGTTCTACCCTCCCAGGTTTTACTATTTTAAGTTAACCCTTAAATACCGGGTGTTGCTTTTCGGTAACATACCCAATTTAGGCGTATAAATACTAGTAGAATAATATTGAAGCTATAATGCCTAATGTTGCCAATAAAATACATTCTGAAAATATTACAAAATCGATTTTCAACATGTAGATGGCAACACTTGTGTTGTTTAAGAATAAAGATAGATTTATTTTTTCAATTGTTGATACATGTTTTTTTTTTTTTTTTTTTTTTTTTTTTTTTTTTGAGCAAGTAAAATTTATTTCTTATCATAGTTGTAAATTCTTGTGTGTTTAATATTATAGAATTTTATCAAGGAAAAATATTTTTTTCAATTAAACACCAGTATTGCTGATTAGTAACAAACAGTTTTTTAGCCGTAAACCATACTTAAAACAAAATATGATTTTTTAAAGTATTTTTTCCATAATTTATTTAAAAAAGAAAGCCGAAAAACATTTTTTAAATGATTTTTGAAAACTCAGGAATTTAAGGGTTAAACTCGATGCAGGTTAACGAATACTACAGTACTAAAAAAATTAAACCTGTGCAAACAGAATCGCTATGAACAGAAAAAAAATCTGTTTAGACAGACCTCCGTCTAGACAGGTAGGTTTGTAAGAATCCTTTCAGAGAGACTATAGAAATTTTCCATTATAGACACGTTCTAGCCTCCCAGGTTTTACTATTTTAAATTAAACTCGATGCAGACTAACGAATACTACAGTACTAAAAAAATTAAATCTGTGCAAAGAGAATCGGTGTAAACAGAAAAAAAAAGGAAAAAAAGAAAAATTAGAAATATCCGTTTTAGACAGACTTCCGTCTAGGCAAGTAGATTTGTAAAAATCCTTTTAGAGTGATTATAGAAATTTTCCGTTATAGACACGTTCTACCCTCCCAGATTTTACTATTTTAAGTAAAACTCGATGCAGACAGTCGAATACTATAGTACGAAAAGAAATTAAACCTTTGTAAATAGATTCGCTAAGAGGAGAAAAAAAAATCTGTTTTATAAAGATCTCCGTCTATGCAGGAAGATTTTAAAATTATTGCTTTCGGAGAGACTATGAAAATTTTACGTGATAGAGAGCCTTCACAAGTTTTACTGTTTTATTTTCCCCTTGATGCAGACTAATGACTAGTATGGTACGAAAAGAAATTAAAAAAATCTTGTGCATGATGAAAAATCGGGACTATTGGCGTCCCGCGTACTGGTTCCACGGGACAAGTTTTAAAAGTCCTAAAAATCGGGACAACCCGCACATATCGGGAACGCTTAACAACAATAATCATCATATGCTTTCTATAGAATTTAGTCAGCAGCATCTATTGTTCATTTCCAAAGACACATAAAGTATTTCGATTACAGTACTGTCAGTAAGAAATAATTGCTGGAAATGAGTTTTTAATTGTGCTTTGCATTTTTAACACTAGCAGCGCCGGGAATTTTACTCAGGTTTTAAAAAAATATGTACACCAGAATTTTTATTTAAAGCTTTTTATTTAATGTGTTTAACTCCTTTTCGTGTGACATAAAAAAATCTTTATATTCTCATTATTACTTTACCTCGGTAAAGTAGTTAAACTAATAGTAACTTTTTATTTTAAATGTATGGCAATGTAAACTGCCTTTTTTGTTAAAGGGAATTGGAAGCTTTTCTAGCTTTGCTTTTGTCCAGTTATGTCGGATAAAGAACAGTGTAACACTTTTTTATCTTTTAAACTCAATTTTACTTTAAATCTTATTTTTATCTTCCATTCTATTTTTAAACTTAAAATAACGTACTTTTTATCCCCGGATTACCCTTTCAAAAAATTTCAGCCTTTTCTTATTTTTATTTATTTTTATTTTATTTCTTATATTGTAGCACATATGTACTACGGCTAGACTTATTTCCATGGCTCCGCATATGATGAGTTATAAGCTTACTCATACATAGGGAGTAGTAGCAATGCTACTGGATATCCCATTGAACTTTTCTCCTGTTCACCTGTTCGTGTGACATATATATTTAAATCTTAAAAAAAAAAAAAAAAAAAAAAAATGGTTCAAATCAAATTATACATATTTGCTATAGCAGTCAAATTGAGAACTCTTGGCGCTTCCAGTGTTTAAAAAAAAAATCACTGTAATATAGGGTGTAGTTAAGGCTATTCTAAAATCCAAACTGGCTGCATTCTGACACACCTTTTAGTTTAGGTTTGTTCTCACACGCATCGATTTGGTAGGGGCTCTTATTCTGAAAATAGGTTCCTAAACACTGTGCGCAACCACTAGCGTCCAACGCAGTGGTTACGCGGGACAGGCCTTGGAACCCCTGTAATTTGGGACGCCCACGTAGCTGGCAACACTAACTGCGACCTTCGTTTCCTATACCAATCTCATTTATTCTTGTGTTCATCCATGCCACTCCCTGAGCAAATCATGCAAAATACTTTTGTGTATACATATTTTAATCGCAATATTATAATTTAGAAAGAATAATTACTTAAGAAAGAGAAACAACGTAGAAATACACAAATATAAATATGTATAAAAAGCATACAGCTGTTTCGAAACCTCTAAGATTTCATACTCAGTGCTTAAAATCAAAGATAAAGTTAAAACTCTGGATTAAAGGGGGGAGAGACAAAGAGCCAGAAAGGCGCACCTTACAGCTCGACTGTTAATGGCGAAATGCGACCTACGGTTGGCAAACAGCCGCGGAGAAGATCTCACGCGCACACAGGGAGACCAATCAAAATTGCCCCGTCTGCTGGTCCAACAATTATAAATTTTAAAATTTCCGAAGCCTCGTCAATTCCGAAATACTCATCAATTTACGATCTTGACTTCTGGGAAGCTTATCACATATGGAAAAATTCAAACAGTTAATGATTTGTCCAGTAGGCCGAACTTTTTCAAAGATATGGTTTAATTTTCTATAATTCGTTCTCTTCACTCCTCCCCCCTTTTTTTTCTCCTCTCTGAAGTTTTCCGGAGCAATTGGGCAATTTTGATTGATCTCCCTGTGTGAGCATAGGATTGACTCCACGACTGTTTGTCAACCATAAGTTGCATTTCGAAGTTGACAATCGAGTTGTAAGGTACACCTTTCTGGCTCTCTGGCTCCCGCCCCCCTTTAATCCAGAGTTTTAATTTTATCTTTGATTTTAAGCGCTGATGATGAAATCTTAGAGGTTTCGAAACAGCTGTATGCTTTTTATACAAATTTATATTTGTGTCTTTCTACGTTGTTTCTCTTTCGTAAGGCTGTTCTCAAATCCAAAAAGGCAATTTTGTGACATAAGTTTTAATTTATTTTTGTTCGGAAATGCATGAAACTAGCAGGTGTTCTTGTCCAAAAACTATGTAATCGAGTTGTTTTTTCCGTTTTTTTTTTCAAACGCAATAGATCTTTCAGAAAATAGTGTCAAAGTGGGCGTTTTGAATCGAATTTCTGCGCGAAAGACGAATAACCGCTCAAGAATGGGTGAAAAACGTGTTTGTCACGTGATTAAAATTGATTATAACTCAATAGGTAATTTATTGATCAAAAAATGGAAAACACAGCTCGATTTCAAATCGCTTCCATAGTCAGGCATTCCAATTTTATAACTTTCTGTTAAAAAATGAATTTGTAATTGTGTCAAAATGTTTTGCGCTTACTGCTCAGAGCAGTTAACAACACCCTTAATATATTGGCACAAGGTACAATCCTTCTCCCTTTTTATGAATACTTACTTTATTGTCACATTTACATCTAAAAATACAGAGATTTTGAAAAACCTTACATTATTAATATTTCATTTATCAATAACGAATTTCTCAATTTTCATTTTATTTTATTCTACAGAATCTTAATTGCCAGTTTTTAACCTTAGATATATTATACCTGCTTTTCTAGGGTTTCGAAAAACTATTTTTAGCAATTTCTTTGATTCAGATATTCGAAAAGTTAAAAGAGATTAATGAAATATATTAGGCGGAGTTCTATTTTTGGATAATCACCGATGTTAATTTTAGAAAAAAATAAATCGAAGTATAATCCTTACTTCTTATTCTACATTTATTTTTGTTTCATTTCTTAAATTAATGATAGAGCATACTTTAATGCTATTTTCATTGGAAAAAAAAAAAAAAAATCTTTTTTTTTTTTTTCACGTTTAAAGCAGAACTAAATGAAGTTATTTAAAAATAAGAAAAGAGAAATAAAAGAGGAAAATAGTCATTAAATTAAGCCTCTTTTTATGCCTATCACGTGCAAATGTTTTTTCGATACGTGTTTCGATCTTTATATTAGTATTAAAAAGAGTTTTTCGCTTTATTGCTATTACACTGTAGGCAGATTTTCCTTAATCTATACAAATATGATATAACTATGAATAAAAATATACAATATGCTCTTCCGACTTCCCCACGAATCCGAAAAGCATTCTTTATCTTTAGAAACCACATAAACTTTATTTTTAAACCACATAAACTTTATCTTTTGGAACTACATAAACTTTAACTTCAGAAACCACATAAAATGGTCATTAAATTAGGCTTCTTTTTATGCCTATCACGTGCAAATGTTTTTTCTGTACGTGTTTTGATCTTTATACTAGTATTAAAAAGAGTTGTTGCTTTATTTCTACACTATAAAAATACACAAATTCTCCTTATTCGATGAAAGTATATTATAACCAAGAATGAAAAGATACAATAGCATCTTCAGGCTTCCACATGAATCCGAAAAGCGTTCTCTATCTTTAGAAACCACATAAACGTTATCTTTAAACCACATAAACTTTATTTTTAAAGCACATAAACTTTATCTTTAAACCACATAAACTTTATTTTTAAAGCACATAAACTTTATCTTTAAACCACACAAACTTTATCGTTAGAAACCACATAAACTTTAACTTTAGAAACCATATAAATGATAATTAAATTAAGCCTCTTTTTATGCCTATCACGTGCAATTGTTATTTCAGTAAGTGTTACGATCTTTATATTAGTACTAAAAAGATTTATTCGCTTTATTGCTACACTGTAAAACTAGGCAAATGTTCCTTAATCTATACAAATATGATATAACCACGAATAAGAATATACAATAGCCATTTCCGACTTCCCCATGAATCCGAAAAGCGTTCTTTATCTTTAGAAACCACATAAACTTTATCTTTAAACCACATAAACTTTATCTTTAAAGCACATAAACTTTATATTTAGAAACCAAAATCTAACTTTAGAAACCACATAAAATAGTCATTAAAGTAAGCCTCTTTTTATGCCTATTACGTGCAAATGTTATTTCTGCACGTGTTTTGATCTTTATACTAGTATTAAAAAGAGTTGTTTGCATTATTGTTGCGCTATAAAAATACACAAATGCTCCTTAATCGACAAAAATATAATATAACCAAGAATGAAAAGATACAATAGCATCTTCAGACTTCCACATGAATCCAAAAAGCATTCTTTATCTTTAGAAACAACATAAACTTTACCTTTAAACCACATAAACTTTATCTTTAAACCACATAAACGTTATCGTTAGAAACCACATAAATGATAATTAAATTAAGCCTCTTTTTATGCCTATCACGTGCAATTGTTATTTCAGTACGTGTTTCGATCTTTATATTAGTATTAAAAAGATTTTTTTGCTTTATTGCTACATTGTAAAACTAAGCAAATGTTCCTTAATCTACACAAATATGATATAACCACGAATAAAAATATACAATTGCCTCTTCCGACTTCCCCACGAATCCAAAAAGCGTTCTTTATCTTTAGAAACCACATAAACTTTATCTTTAAACCACATAAACTTTATCTTTAAAGCACATAAACTTTATATTTTAAAACCACATAAACTAACTTTAGAAACCACATAAAATGGTAATTAAATTAAGCCTCTTTTTATGCCTATCACGTGCAACAGTTACTTCTCTACGTGTTTTGATCTTTATGTTAGTATTAAAAAGGGTTACTTGCTTTATTGCTACATGGTAAAAATACACAAATGTTTCTTAAAACCCCTCACTGACAAGCCCGTGTTAATACGTTCACTAAGCTCCAGGTTTCACTGCAATACAAGCAATGTTTAAAGTAATATAATTCTATTGATTTAATGTATTTTTAATACATTGAAAAATGATTAATACTTCCACGGATTGCATTCATATTCGTTATTAAGTTTTTTTTATAAAATGTTCAAAGGATAATTTTTTTTAGCATTTAAAAAAAATGCAGAGAAAACAACTTTACAATTTTGCCCTTTTCCAAGACAGTCGGAGGGTTAATCTGCGAAAATATAATAAAACAAAGAATAAAAATATACAATAGCCTCTTCAGACTGCCCCATGATCTCGAAAAGCGTTCTTTATCTTTTGAAACCACATAAATTAGTCTATTTTCAAGATTTAAAGAAGCATCTATAAAAACAATGTTTCTTTTGCTACCACTGATTTTCATAAACGTTTCTGAGTAGTTTTGATAGTGTATTAATCAGTTTTATAAAGCTGGATTATCGGTTTTTAGGATGCTATTTATTCCCAATGAAGCATTTTTAGCTGCGTAGTTGAATTAATATATGCAACAGCAATACAATAACATGAATTTTAACGTGAATGTAAATGGTGTTAATTTATTATGTTTGTCTGTAAAACACGTTTGTTGAACATGGAAGTTTTACTTGAGAATCGATAGCATTAGAAAACCTTTATTATGGATTGAGAAAACTGATTGATGCACCATAAAGACTACACGGAAACGTTTAAGAAAATAAGTGACATAAAAAACTGTTTTTATAAATGCTTCTTCAAATCTCGAAAATATATTGGTTTCTTAGGTTTCTGTGATATGTACGCATTTTGAAATCGTGGGCAACTCGAAAGTGGTTATTGTATATTTTCGTTCGTTGTTATATTATATTTTCATGGATTAAGAACAATCTACCTTTGTTTACAGTGTACGTTTACATGTATAGATAGAGAGGTTTTAAAGTTTTGCATTTATCTATAACTAATCATATGCATGGTGATTCATAAAAAGGGAGACAATAATCTATTTCCTTAAATATTGCCATTAGACGAATACAGTAGAGCGCCGATTATCCGAACAAGTGGTACCGACCCCACATCAGATAAGTAAAAGTTCGGATGAAAGAACAGACAATTTAAGGGATGTTCCTGACGATAGTAAAAGCTCCACACTTTATCCAGGCCAGTTAGTGCCAGTGTTTTTAAAAATTGTTTTTTTTTTGTTATTTAATTTTGTTTTATTTAATTTAATTTTATTTTTTACTCATCTTTTGAACTCTAGAGATTATAATTTAAGCAAAGAAGCTTTCGATTGTTGCTTGCTTCAAAGAAGACATTCTTTTAAATGCTGCAATATCTGGAATTATTCTTAAATATATTAGTTGAATAAGATCAGCATTCTTCTACCGTTCGAGCCATTTCATATCTGTTTCCAAACATTCAAAGGCTTCGTTATGTGATGGACCTGCATCATTTTCAAAGCATTCGTTTTCATTTTCTTCAATTTCTTTTTCGTTGTTACTGCACCCGACGATACACTTATCGGGGATTCAATTTCGCATGCTAAATTTGAAGGGAAAAAATGAGAGAAACAAGGTGTTTGGATAATCGGAAATTCAGATTAAAAAAAAAAGAAAAAAAAAAAAAGAGAGAGAAAAATAAGTATTTCGGATAACTGGATGTTCGGTTAAACTTTTTTTTTTTGAGAGAAATAGGCTGTTTGGATAATGGGAAATTCGATTAATTGAAGTTCCGATAATCGACAATCTACTGTATTTCTAATTGCAAAGTTTCATGAAAAAAGGTGCGAAATTTGATGACTTAAGTTGCAATCTGCTGGGGTGTCTATTTGAGAAAATATACAAGCTAAATTTTTATACCGTAGGGTAAAATTTTCAATTCTAATTCGTTATCAAGAACTAATAATTCGTCAGGTTTTAATGGATAACACATAAATTGAAGCGCTTGTAATTAAAAAATTATGTAAAAATCTCAATGTATGTCTTATTCTCTCAATATTTGTTCTATTATCTCAATTTATGTCCTATTTCATTTATGTTTCATTCCCCAAACAGGTGTAATTAAATAATTGCCTCAAATCGCCTTTAATAACTTATAATTCTGTGAATGGTCCCTACCTTGGATTCCAAATGCATCAATATCACGTTGCTGAGAGGTAGGTATGCTTAAGAGGTGCAAGACATGAATTTTGGTTTTTAAAATCCTTTATGTACTGAATTATGAATTCATGAAAATTTTATCTTCCAAAGCATTTTTCGTGAATTTTTGAAACTACCTTAGAAGATTTACATAATCATTTAACACATTTTAGAAGGATTTTAGAAGGATTGAAGGATTTAGAACGGTTAATTAAATTTGAATTTATAGGGATTTTGTGCAACCCCACTCAAATCTTGTATTTTAAATATTTTTCTTGGTATTTTGTAGAATTAGGAAATATACAAATATAATGTTCTTACAATAGAAATAAAAAAATATTTCCGAATTGAACCCCCCCCCCCTCTCCAACGCCAAGAAAGCTGAAAAGATGCAAAGGCAAAAGAACATCCTTTTAAAAGTATTTTTGTTTTGTGTAACTCTTAGTACTTTTGGAACAAGATAAAGTACTGCATCTATAACTCATTTTAAACTGTATTACTACTAATCAATGTATTAAATGAATTTTATAACAAGTTATTTTAATGGTACTTATAAGTAGCGTCAGTAGATAAAGGGTTAATATCTCTGTGAGTTTGCAGATATATAAGAATGGATTTTTTCAAGAAAAATTTTCCTGAATGGGAATTTTAACCTACGGGGCCGTATAAAAATTTGGGTTGTATATTTTCTCAGATAGACATCCCAGATGTTTGCAGCTTATGTCATAAAATTTTGCAACTTTTTTATGACACTTCGCAATTGGAAGTATGTGACATGACATCGCGGTGCTTAAAGGAGTGCCAACGCGGCGTGAAACCGCTACGCGTAACCTCCAACGAACTTCAATGGAAACATAGAGATGAATTTCGAAGCAAAACAAGGTCTAAACAACTTAGAAATTGCACGTCAAACGTGGCAAATAAGGTGTGTTCATACTATAACTAATTTTATAAATATTTTTTGCACCGCATATTGTACTAAATCTATATTTTAGTGCACTTCATAAGTGCATATCAATTTCTTTCTGTTCGAAAGGCTAAAATCACTAAAATCCACTTTAAATCATTTTTTCACATTGGCTGTAATGGAAAACTTTTGACTGTCCCTGTAATTAAACTATACATCCAATTTTCATAAAATGTTAAATGACGCGACAAAATTTTGCAACAATTGTATATTTAAATTTTCAGGCCATTCGGTTAGGTAGTTTTTGCTCTGTTATATGCGGACGGGCGGACAGACAGATAGACGGACCGAACGACAACTACAGGTGCTACATATTTATATAATTACGAACGCACCTAAAAAGTATAATTATAGGAACTCTGGTTAGGGGCAATATTTAAGAAAATAGGCTATTGGCTCCATCTTTATTAATCACCATCTATATTTTTTTGGTTGATCGCAGGAAATAAAAACGATAGTGGAATTTATTTTTAATCCAAAATGTCCGAAGTACTCAGAAGGCTTGACGACTGTAATTTAATTTATTCGAGGTTTCAAAAAGTATACCGCATATAAGAAAGAAGGTAATACAATCTGCAAGCTCATTGAATTAAATTTTGTATAGAGTTTGATTATTTCATACATTTGTTTAAAAAAAAAAAGAACATTAAGATTAGAAATTTTATGGGTTGTGAATCGATGTTGAAGGCACTTTATTTATAAATTCTTCATTTAACAATATTTTGCCATTACAATGAAAAGTGACAACTGTTCAACTTCAAATTTTGCATTGCGTTTTCTATATATATATATATATATACATATATTTAGTCGCACAATGTGTACATTTTATAATATTTTAATAATATATATTTAATTTAATAATACAATTATCTTCCCCACTAAAAATATTAAATAGTCTACCTTTGCTAAAAGTCGTGCGATACTCACACAAACACACATATTTATATATATATATATATACTTGAAACTCTAAAAATAATATTAAATAAATAAAAAATAAAGACTGAAATAATTGAAGCTTAGACGAGAAATAACATATATTTCTAATATACATTTCTTTTTTGTACAAAATTCCTCAATAATATTAAAAGAAAATGTAAAAGGTTTTCAAGCGTTAGACTGACTCGGGAACATAGTCAGCTGTTAGTTTTAGATTTCATGAAGAGTGGCACAGTTGAAAGATGTTCCTACGAGGATCAATGTAAATAATGAAAGTACACGCCCGAATCCAACCGTTTACGAGATACGAGTTCATTTCTTCCGTGAATTCATGAAGAATGAAAGAATAAAAATCGTGAAATAAACCTCATCAGAAGATAAAATTAGAGTACCGTTTTAATCTCATTAGTTAGATAATCGTTTGTCAATTCCCATGACAAAGTTTCCAACGCTCACACAGTTGACGCAATTGGAATTATTTTTTATTGTTATGCATGAAGTCACAGAAGAAATTAGCCCACATCTTGTTAATGGATATTCCGGCAAGTATTTTCTATATTTTTCTTCATCCCCGTGGCAAGAATTTTTCAACGATAGTGCACTTGACGAAATCGAATTGCTTTATTTTTCTTTATATATGATGTCACCGAAGAAATTGGCAATCATCTCTTGAATGGTTAGATCCAAGTGGGTAGTTCCTGTAATTTTAGTAATCCTCATGACAAGATCTTTTCAACAGTGACACATTTGGTGAGATCGGATTTATTTTTTATTTTTCTTTATGTATGACGTCACAGAAGAAATTGACCATATCTCGTAAATGGTTGAATTCGTGTGGGTATTTACTGTAATTTTCATGATCTTTATGACCAGATTTTTCCTACGATACACGCTTGATGAAATTGGATTAATTAATTTTTCTTTATATATGACGCCACAGAAGAAATTGGTGCGTACCTCATAAACGGTTATATTCGGGCAGATAGTTCCTATAATCCCATTAAAAGACCTTTCCAACCACGCCAATCTTTACGAAATCCATAACTAACAATTTAGTATGTTCCCTTGTTAGTTTTTATACTTGCAGCTTTGCAACGTACAACTTCTGGCATACGTTTTAGCATGTTTTTCTGATGATAGATATCTGAAAAACGTATAATACGCAAATAATTAAATATGCATGATGCGAAATCGTATCCCTCAAATTGATTATTCCTTGTATTTCTTTACAACAGGATAAGAATTTAAACGTATAAACGACAGAACTATGAAAACAGAAATTTAAATTTACCTTGAACATGCTGTTATTATAATGGAAAAGCCATAGGACGAATCGTGTTACAGTCGTGAATTTAACGAACAGCTGGAGAACTTTAACAGCATTCTCTAACCGTAACGCACGTTATGCAAGACATAAAAATGTTGTTAGAAGATTTACTTTTATGTAAACGAAATAGGCAATCTTGAGTAAAAAAAAACTTTAAGATAGTGTATGAGCACAAGATGCTTCGCTTTTATTTTTAAATTTTACGATATTATTTTTATCCATTTAAATTTTAAAAGGGTACATTGTGCGTCAGAAGTTCAATCATAAATATACCTTGATTGTATTCAATCAAAGTATATTTAATAAAGTTTTCTTTTAAAAATAACAGCGGATTTTTTTTTACATATATTAACTGTGACCGCTCTGGATTTACTTATTTAAATCGTTTTAATGAAATATTATTTTTGTCACCAGAAAAAATTTTGACTTCTGGTTTTGCCCATGATATATTGAATACAATTTTTAATTACATATTTTTTTAGACAATTTTCTTTGAAAACACATATAAACAATGCTCCATTGTATTTAAGTAAATAGCAACTTAAAGTTTTCGTTTTCTTTTAATTGAATAAAAATAGTAAAACCATGCTTTTCAAACTCCACACTCGGACTAAATTAGTTCTTTTTATGAACTTCTTCCGCTTTCGGTTTTATTGCCTTTGAAGACAATTTTTGTGTTTTATATTGTCGAATACCATTCAACCCTCTGTCTTCAGTTACAGTATATATTTTCGTTAATATAAACTAATGGATATTGGTGCCAAACATACGGAGATTAAGGAAACACGATAATACGTGAAGACCATTTCCTAGACGCTCATTGGATAATATTCGAAGCAGAAATAGAAACGGGAGAAAAATCTCTGCTATAATTTAACTTTTACTTTCATTCTCCCGTTTTATTTATTTCATCACTTCCTTCCTTAAACAAACTGGAGTTATTAGTCATTATTAGTAAACACATGGAAAATGTTATCCAGTTCTGCTATTTGCAACAAACAGTGAAGATGAATGAATTAGCAAATTGCCAGGTTGTATAGTGTAGCAAAGAGAATTATTCCTTGTGTTTGTTTAGGGGTGTTAAAAATGAGTGTAATTAATCATAAAGGAATATCTGTTCTTTACCGGAAAATGAACAAGAAATAAAACTAATGGAGAATTTTGACTAATTATCAAAACAAAGCCAAAGGGGTTTTCGAGATACTTAGTAAATAGAACATTACAAAAGTAAATAATGAGGGAATTACACGTAAGAAGGTCTAATAATAGCAGATTGAGTAACTATTATTGCAGTACCCTTTTTTTAAGCAAACAAATCAATAAAAAGCTGAATAGTAACATATTGTTTTTCGAAACGAAAAGTATTTTGTTATTTTAGATACTTCTTTCAACTGATTTTATTACTATGATAAATTTTCTCGTTTATTTTATGTTTTGATATTCCAAATGTATTGGAAAGAGAACAAGGAAAAAATTACAAATTATCAGAGTTAAGTTAAGAGTATTTCTACGAAATAGTAAATAGTATCTTATCAAAGAAATAATAGAAAAATGTACACCTGTAAAGTTTAAATACTGACACATTAATAATTTATTATTGAAGTACACCTTTTAAATCAAGAAAATTATTCATATGAATAGATTGGTAAAAAGAAATATAACAACCCCAGTAGTTAGGAAGGTTAATTGGACGTTAGTTTAGCCTGGGTGATATAGCACAGACACGTGGTTCGTATACGGATACCGTTATTTCTCCAGGGAACTACCAGTATATTTTTATAGAAAAAGAAATCTAGGTTAAACACGCAAAATTTCGCCTTCTTTTAAGAAGAGATTTTCTATAAGAAAATACTGGTGCCTACAAATTTTTGGTCTGCAAAATTCAAGGAGAAGTACGAACCATGAGACAACCACCTCATCGAGTTGCAGGCTGAGATTCCAGAATTAGCTAAAACTCGATTCTCATATTAAAACACAACCGGTCTGCCAAGTCATATGTTGGTGGAAAACACCTAGAAACTCGATTTGATCGGTTGAGTCGTAGGTTTACCATTGTGTTTTCCTGCTCCCAATCCGCCAAGTTTTCATACCTTTGGGTGCAGGAAAATGCAATGGTAAAACTTCGAGTCGACCGCTAAAATCGGGTTTTTAGGTGTTTTCCACCTAGATATGAATTGGCAGATCGATTGCGTTTTAATTTAGGAATCGAGTTTTAGCTAATTGTGGAATTTCAACCTCCAACTCGATGAGGTGGTTGTCTGTGCTGCCGGCTCCCAATCTAAATAGGGGAGAATTTATTGGTGTTGAAACCAGCAAAGGGCTGCATGTAAACATAGCTTAAGTGTATATAATGTTCTTTCTGCAGATGTGATGTGTTGTAGAAGCGGTAGTAATAGTTTGGTTTAGCCTTTACAGTCATATAAGAAATAATTGTGCAGTTGTTTATCAAAACGTTTACGAATCTCTTTTGGATTACTGGTTCCTAAAATTTCTATTTTATTAAGGAGTGATTGCTCGTGTTATATGTTTACTTGCTCCTTCTGAAAGTTTCTTCAAAAAAATATTGTGCCATTTTATTCGAATTGCTACACAAACCGCATTGTCAGAACAATAAGTCTATATTGATAACTAATATTTTTTCAAAAATATTCTTGTATACCCTTCGGATAATTAGTATATTCGTTTTTTTAATACTGAAACATGCAAGTACAATATAGATCAAACGTTTGCTAGCTTTATTTTACTTATTTTTATTTACTTATTTATTTATCAGGCGCGAAAATGACATATTTTGGACGCGTGATTTTAGCGTTGAAAATGTATAAAAATAAAGTTCGGCATGAAAATATCCAATCCATTGATTTAGCCTCAGTGAGATAATTTTTTTCATGCACGGAAATTATTTTTTTAAGGAGGGAAAAATCTAAAATTTCAAAGATTTGGAACTTCTTAAACTTTCTATAAAGCCATCGATAGTCCAGTGTACAAAAACAAATTAATAAATAAATGAAATAATAAAATAAATGTTGTACTTTCATGCATGAAGGTGGGAAAAATCCTACATATAATTCTAAATGTTATTTTTTGATTAGTTCAAATAATATTATCAATTATTATCAATTTCAATCATTATAACTACCAAACAAATTTTATAAAGAATAACTAACTGCTCATTGGTGATCATTTGCAAAATGTAAAAATACGTATGAATACGTATGAAATTTTTAAGGAGTATTCTTTTAATGCGCGAAATACGCTTGTAGAGGAGTTAAAAATATCTTTAAATACATTACTTAGAAGTTAAAAGAAGTAACGTTATATCATACTTTAGGAAAATGATTTTATGATTACTTTTTTAGTCTTATTTAAAATTCGTAGTTCGAAATTTGAAATCAAAATATTTTCCATGTTTGTTCCTCCCACTTGTAAGATAAAGCTAAAAATGTTTCTTTCCTAAAATACCTTTTGAATTTTACAGATGATTGCATGGTTATATAACTAAATTTTTCAAGAAAAAATATTCATATATGTAGATTAAGAAAAAAATAATAATGGTTATATCACTTCAAAGAAAAAATAATCTTCAGTTTGTCATACTATCAAGATAAACCGGACGTATTTCAATTTTATGATTACGTCATATTATCAAGAAAGCTCAAAATCCCTCTGGTGATAACAAGATAAAAATACTCATTCAAATATCTTCTAAAAATGTAAATAGAATAATAACACAAACACAAAATTTAAAAGGTAGTTGAAGCTAAACTGCGCATGACAAAATATCCAGAGGAAAAGATTAGGAATAGACTAGTACGAGAGGTATTTTTTGAAGAAGTATCATTTTGATATAAAAAAAAAACAAGCCTGGATCTTAATCTCTTTTTCAATCTAATTTCGGCATATATTAAGACACTTATCGTATTGTACGACCAGCTTTTCTATCCCATTCTCATAGAAATCTGCCGATTGCTGTGCTAATTAATGAATCACCGACGTTTTGATGTCATCATTATCGTCGTAGCGCTGACTGCTAAGGTGCAGGAACAAGTGATCGTCACTTGGCGCTAGGTCTGGGTTATACGGAGGGCGATCGATTCGTTCCCAACTATATGATGCGATGAGATCCGGAGTTTGATGAGTTTTATTTTATTACATTTTTACCGTTCTCGGACCGGTTCGGCCCAGCCCGTACAAAAATCTGTTAAAACAGGCCCGGCCAGGCCCGGCCCGACTAAGTTTCTACAAAAAATTCCGTTTTTTCTCGACATACAATTAAGATTCTTTTAATGAATACTACATGCATATTTATGGGAACATTTTACAGTATATTTTAAATTACTATGTGTTCGCAAAATAGAAAACACACAATGGTAAACGTTAACGATTACTTACAGTGTTTTAGTCAACGACGTTTCAAAATTTAAATAAGGGTTCATTAAATGATTATTGTAGTTTAGAATAAAGGGTTGAAAAACATGATAACTTTTGAAGCTTATAATAAAAGGTAGATTTGTGAAAATATTTCTGTCATTTTTAAGGCTTTTCTCAAATCCAAAGGAGCTACATTTTGATACATTTATGAATTCATTTCTTTTCGGAAACGCATGAGATGGGCAGGCATTCTTATTCAGAAACCATGTAAATGCCGTTTTTTTCTTAGATAAAAGTAATATATCTTTCAGAAAATACTACCAAAGTTAGCGTTTTGAATCGAATTTCCGGAAGCGATAGCACAGGAAAGGAGAAAACGTACAGTCACGTGACAAGAGTCTGTTATCTCTGTACGTAATTTATGAAAAATGGAAACGCTATTCGATTCCAAATGCCTTCAATACTCAGGCCTGTCAATTTTATGCCTTTATAGTTAAAAATGAGTCAGAAAATGTGTCTGAGAGTTTTGCATTGTTGAGCAGTAAATATGAGAACCACCTTAAGGTACATTTCCAAAGATACAGTTAACAGAAGTTCATTATCGCTATTAATACTTTTACAAAACATAATGCCTGTCCAACACATCCTAAGAACGATTAAGACCAGTTCCGTCCCGGCACAAGTCTGCCGAAAAAATTAAACCCGGGATCAGGCATCATGTAACTGTACGATGCCGATCTCTACGATGGACATGTTACATTTCTGTATTGATGTTGTTAAACTCGCATCGGCTCGTAACGCACATTTATACTTCTCGAAAAAGTCATATTCATTGGAAATGACCTCGTATTTTATCTGCTCTTCTCAAATTCTTATATCGGGCCGTCAAATTCTTATATCGGGCCGATAGGCCCGATATAAGAATTTGAGAAAGATTAAGAAAATTAATTTTTTTTTATCGGCCCGGCCCTGCAGGCCCGTTCAATTTTTTTGCCGGCCCGGCCCGTTGAAAAAATTGTCCTAATTCTGGGCCGGGCCGGGTACGGGCCTCGGGCCAAGCCCGGGCCCGTGCAGACCTCTAGTGGACGGAGTTAGTTTTTTTGATTTGTTAGCAAGTAGCGAAAGTGAAGTTATTCTAAAGCCACAAGTTTGGCTTACTGTGTTTGGCTTATTGTATACAACTCTTGTAAACGATTTAATTGTACATAATTTACATCTTGATATTTAATTAAATTTATTTTGTTGTTAATTGAATTGAGTATTAATTCAATTGTTTTATGAGCTATGGCGATCTTTTCGATAATCTTCGCTACCAAGTCGAGTGCCGATACCACATATGTTTTTACACTATATTTTAAATAAACTTTAAAAAAATTTCAAATCTGAAATTTTTTTTTGAAAATTATTAATTTTAGGCCAAGTTCTCTGCTTGATTTTTGAACGCTTTCTTACAAATAATGCCTTCTGGCGGCCGTCAGTACATCTTAGCGATTTATTTAAAATCAATACAACAACAAAAATATTAGTTTAATATTTTATCTAGCGGTTAATAGAAGATATTTTTAAATTAAGGAAAATGAGTGTCTCTGAGAGCTTACTTATCAATTTTAGGGGGTGGAGAAGCCTCTGTTTATTATCTATATATATAAAAAATGTATTGATTAAAGAAAATTCGCCGATTAAGTATCAGCTTTTTATACCTAGAATATGCTAAGCAAATTTTATTTAAATCCATCAAGTGACTTTTAAAAAATGTTGGTCAACGTCTTTTATAACGTTTTTTGATAAAATTGTATTTAAAGTTTCATACTAATGTTTATGACTGAAGTCCTACTACTCTATGTTTATGTTTATAATAAAATAGATTCTAGTACAACACATAACAATAGATTTCGATGGATTCAATATGAAGGTAAAAAAAAATTATTAATAACTGCTACTATGAGCTAATTGCCGTGGAGAGTAGGAGGATCCTATGATAATTATAGGTGTTAAGAAAGAATTATTTAGATAAATCATTACTATAATTTAGGAAGAACCTAATTTCATTTTTTTACTGAAATAATGAAATAACTCTTTGTATTAAAAATATCCTTCATCTGTTTATGGTAATATCAAGAACAATCCAAGGTTACTTACTCATTAAGAATGAGCTTCAGTACACAAGGACGAGAGGAGATCAGATGTAAGTCAAACATTGTACTGAACTGACACACCCACAACAGCATTTGTATTGCTGAGAGAAATTTACAACTGAACCCTGTTATTACATTTAAATTTAATTACTACGCATTCAGGCGACAATTAACAATGTTGTAAACATTGTAATATAGCATTTTTATATTCATTCTGGTGCTCATTTTTAAATTACTCACAATCAAACAATAGGATACCTCTAAAAATATCATTTGGATCCACTTGAAAATTCCACAAAATATTTTTAAAACATTATACTTTAAGAAAAAAAAATTGATTCTTTGAAAAATCTGATTACCCCTAACCTCTTTTTACCAATTAATAGCACCCTGATGTGTTGGTCAAAAATCACCTGGATAACTCAAGATACAACTGCTGAGGCACCCTAAATTAGTGATATTAGATTTAGAATAAGAAATATAGAAATGATAGTACGCTAAGATAGGAAAATTTTAGATCTTCACGAAAAGGCAGGCGCGTGGTTTTTGTAATGATTGTAAGAGAAAACTAGTGGGGTTATAGTTATTATTTACAGGCGTGCCACTGAGCATTTTAAATTTCCTGGGCGTAGATCCACGGTCGACAACAGACGACCGCGGAAGATCGAATATTGGCCCGCCAAAAATTTTCAATTTGAATAAATAATTTATTAATATTTACACATAATAGATATCGTTCGAGATTAACGGACACCCACCTTGAAGACACTCTTCGCATTAGCTGTTTACCACGTGAACCAAACTATTAAAAAACTGCCTCAAGACCGCAAGTGTAATTTTTCGCATTAATTTTTCAACGAACACTTCCCTTTTCTATTTTATTATGTGTATGTAAAAATTTTCGGAACGTATAACCTGTGTATGTAGTAATTTTTCAGAACGAATAACTGACTTTTCTATTTTCTGCTATATAATATATATGTGTATGTAAAAAGAAATTTTTTTAAATAATAGTTATTATATTACTTATGTGTTTTTTACTCTGGACCTCGAAAAAATATTTCAAAAGTATTCGGACCCAACTTAAAATTACTTGCTAACCCCTGGCGTAGATGTTCAGGGGGTGGGAGTGTTCTCGATCGACCACGGAAAAGGAGGCATTGAAATGTATAGGATGTAGAGAGTTATATACACGAGAGCATGCAGTATTCCTCCATAATTTCGTATTTTATATTGAGATATTTCAGTTTAAAATAACTTCTTTTAGTAGTCGTGGACTTTTAGTGTTTCGACAGCTATGATTGGAATTCAAGAGAGGAGATAAGGGATTTATTCCAGTTACCTCTGAGCTGATATAAATGTTTATATTAACGTAATATTAATTCAAGTTTAACTTAAGATATTAAAATATTAGTTTGTATCAATAAAATTGACGGACATTTTCTACCATCTAATATAATGTATTGCATATTTAATCAAATGAAAAAAAAAGTTTCTTTAAATGAGTTTTATTCTTTAGAACTGGGTAAACAAATTATGAGTTTAAAGAGAAATCCTTATCTTTTCTCATTTATCCTATACGCTCATCGGCCATCTCAATTACAGAGTAAGGGCGGAAACTAGTCTCCTAATGCAACATCTATAGTGTGTACCACAAATATACTCAATCTATGTTATATATAGGGAACATATAAAAAAAACTGTTTGAGGGAAATATTATCAACAACATCATAAACAAAATATGAGTTTAAAGTTAAATCCTTATCTTTTCTTATTTATCCTATACGCTCATCTGCCATCTAAATTACAGAGTAAGGGCAGAAACCAGTCTCCTATCGCAACACCTATAGTATATGCCATAAATATACTCAATCAAAGTTATGTATAGGGAACATTTAAAAAAAAAAACTGTTTGAGGAAATATCTAAACTCAGATAAGCTCCTTTCTGATATAATATTTGTTGTACTGATGAGTGTAGACCAATGGAGAATTTAAAAATATTTTCCCAGGTCAAAAGGGAACCCATAATGATGTTGTGCTCCCCCTAGATTCAGAGCACAGAAACCAGTCTCCTAACGCAACATCTACAGTATATACCGCAAATATACTTAATCTACGTTATGTGTAGAGAACATTAAAAAAAAAAAAAAAAAGCAATTTAACAAATTACAACGACCATTTGGAAAATGATTTTTTCAAAGACTAAAATTTAAGACATAAAAAATCGCACGAAGTTGATCATACATTACGTACGCCATGAATTAAACATTAACAATCCTGGACCCATCATGAACAATTAAAAAAAAAAAAAAATTCAGTTTTACAATTTTCGATACTGTAAATTTTTAAACACTACGGAGCTGGTCATACATTACGTACGCCATGGATTAAACATTAATATTCCTGGACCAATTTTAAATGAAATTTCATTTTTATACTTCTAAACATCCCACAATATTACTTTTTACTCCGTCGTATAGAGACAAAAATGTACTTTTAAATGCAATTTGTTTGAAAGCTGTATCTCAATTTGTTTCTGAGTTATTAAATTTGTTTTTGTAGTTTTTATTACTTTTTGTCATAGTGGCAACAGAAGTATACATCTCTGTTGAAAGTAAAGGGAAAATACAGATTACTGTATAGACGAATCAGAAAACGAATAAAATGCGGATTCAACTAATAAAAAGCTTCAGATATGTTTTTGATTTCCCACCCAGACCGAGGACAATAACCATTTTTCCAAATGGTTAAAAAAACTGTTTGAAGAAATATCTAAATTCAGATAAGCTCCTCTCTGGTATAATATTTGTTGCACTGATGAGTGTAGATCAATGGAGAATTAAAAAAAAATTTCCCAGGTCAAAAAGAACCCCCAAAATGATACTGTGATCCCCTAGATTCAGAGAATAATCGGGTCATGGTTATAAGCGATTTCAACAGTATTTTTCTTTTCTTTTCTGTTTTTTTAATACAGTAAAGTAAAAAAAAAAAAAAAAAAGGATGTTTTAGAGTTATTAAAATAATAAATTTTGAGGGGTGGTAGTGCACACAATATAAAATTATGTTATAAAATTAAGAAAATTTAGAAATTCCTAATCATTATAAACAGACATTATGTAAATATTTGTGTCTAATATTTAAAAAAAAAAACTCTAACCATTATTATTTTTTTAATTTTATAAAACATTTATAATTATAAAACTTCCAAAAATTTTTTTTTCGAAACTTTTGTTTTCGAAAGAAAAATAATAGATTATTAGGAATAGATTCGTTCTAAGAAAAATAAATCTGATATCAACAATTGTGTAGCTAAAAAAATAAAGAAGCTTTTCTGAGTCTTCAAACGAATTTATGACCACCAGGCTTCAACCGACATTACTCGATATCTTCTACATCATTAGCTCTTCATTACCAACTTAAGCCCCTGAGATAATTTCAGATAGCCATAACTGAGTCTCATAAAACACTTCACCCGCTTTCAACACATGGCCCCTGAGGCAATAAAACGCCACTGGCTTATCTCTAGCTCTTATGTATGTGGAGTCACTACAGACACTTACTGTCGTCTAGTTGGTGTTAGTTAATTTGCCTCTATGGGTGGCCTAAATAAGGGTTCATGTCCAATCAGATGAGGCATGTTGCTTTTATTTTTATCAGTTTTGGTATTATGAGTGTTAGTGTCATGCTGTGAATGTGTGGGAGGCCATATTAATTCTTTGTGAGAAAGAATTTTATTTGTATACAGAAGTGATACAAGTTGGAATTTATTACAAGCGGGGTTTATTATGTTTATAAGCTAAAAAAAGCTTAGGATCAAATTAAGTTAGAAATTATAATTTTTATTGATTTCAACAATGTTAGTATTTTGTTTAAAAATTAAATTAATTCGCGTATTACTATCTGTTTCTCAATGGTGATTATATTTACAAAAATTTATGAACGTGAAACAGAAAATTTTATGTAAAAGATTACGCCGAGAATTTATTTATTGCACTGATAAACATATCAGTTCTATCTAAATAGACTGAATTATCTTAAGAAAAAAGAACATAATAATTTCTCTTAAAAGTTTTATCATTTTAGGATATAAGCCATTATTTTCAAAAATGAATAATCCAATGTATGATATTTTCCAGTCAATGTAACTAGGTGAAAATATTTTACGTGTTTGTTTTTCGCTTCATACATTTTTAAAAATAAGTACTTAAAATTAAGCAAACTGTACCATTTTTTCCCGTTTATGGAGGGTGCACGTTTGAACGCTGAAAACAAAATCGGCCGTTAGTTTAAGGTGAAACGTTTATGGCAACGAGTTTCTTTCAGTGTATTGGATTGAAATAAAAACGAAATATTGACTGCTAACCAAATTTTATTTAAATATAAAACGGATACTGAATGGTATATGATATTTATTCCGACATGTATTCGACGAGAATTTTGTTTAACATTGGCCTGTGATAGGAGTAAGAGGGCACAATATGAACATCAATGCGTCTGGTGAATGTACTAGTGATCGTGGTATTGCCCAGTAATGTTGATTCAATATGCACGTTAGTTGAGGACGAACCTTTTTGAAGAGTTCACCTCCTCTCGTCAATGTCCTGCATTACATCGATTTAACTGATGTTGATAACCATCAGCTCGGAGAAACCTTTGATAGTTGCATAGGTGCCATCATGGTACTTAAAAGGTACTTTCTACTTACCTTGGGTGTCATCTTCTCTTGACTATTGCTATATACAAGTACATCGGTTCGAGTAAAGCAGTGATAGAGGTGCTTGCGCTGTCGTTCACCTAGCTCTCGAAACAGTATCGTTCGCTCGGCACCGAATATTGGAATATCTATGCGTAGCTTATAACCCCTTTTTAACGATATGCGTGATCTATATTTTCGGGTAGCTCTTGGGCAGATATATTGAATTTTTCAATTTATCGCACACTTACTTTAAGTTTTTACATGGAAATATTGTCAAACATGCACTTATTGTTGTTTAAATTGATTTAAACAAGCTTTACGCACAAACACACCAATTACCGCTTTACCACATCTGACTCGTAAGTTCTACTGATTGGTTTAGGTCACTTAGTGTAGTGCAGTCTTCCCTCCGTCGGTGGTACTAGTCCGCGATGCAAACTAAATGTGGGGTTAGTGAGCTGACCATATATGTAAAAAAACAACACTGTACTTACGTCTCTGGGGTTAATAGTTAAAAATATATTAAGGGTTTACATGGGTTTGAATATTTAAAAAAAATTCATTTTATTATTATTTTTTTATCTAATAGTACAATATGTCTAGAATATTTTCACAAAGTTGCAAATCAATCGGAGAAAAAGTCTAGGAGAAAGAGGCTTTGGAAATCAGGCTTGATCGGCCGGGAGCGACGCAGGTATATTGAGGCAACTTCTTAGCTATTGTTTGTCTGTCTCTCGCTCACTTCTCTCACTTTCTAAGGGTCACCTATTTTAAATATTTTAGTTTTACTCCTTGGGTACAGATTTATTTGAAAAAATCTTGCGTTTGGAATGGATTTAATTTGCTGATGCGAAACCCTAAATAAATTCTGGATACTCCGTAAGCTGCTAAAACAGGACTTGCTCCTGAATTGGAGTCCGGCATGGATATAAAACTTGGCCGAAATAGCTACGAGTGCGCTGGGAAAGAAGATAAACATCGCATACTCATGGCTGAGAATAAAGATGAGACTAGAACTCGAGAAGCAAGAATTCATCTCAGGCAGTAAATAAAGGATGCCCTGGACATTGCAGCTGCAGCAGGATCTTTGCTTTATGGAGTTGGAATCGACGATTCAACGTAAGTTTTTTTTTTTAAATATTCTTCGTTTTATTCCTACTTAAAACTGTAATCCTTGATTTCTAAAAACACTAGTTTTGAAATCGGTGGATACAATTTTTCAAAAACTAATGTACCGATCTTATTGAAATGTTGCACATTTCTTCAAAATATGATTGGCTAATGACTGAACGATGGAATTTTTTTGCTTTTTGTATTACAACTAATTTTACAAGGCTATATGTAGTGTAAATTGCACAGAAAATTGTACTATTTTGCATACAACTCTGCCACAAATTCAAATTTCAATTTTTATTAAAATCCTTCGTTCAATCACGATCTATACTTATCTACTAACAGAAAAATTTGTTTTTTTAATTTAAGATAAAACTATCATGAGTTATCCTGACCATCACGAGGATACTTTTTTGAGAGGCCTCTGGAAACCAGGTCCCACCGGCTGAATTTTCAAAAGTTTTGAATGAAAATTTTATAGAATACTATTTAAATGTTGCGCTTTTATATATGTATAAAATTTTGAATAAAATAATTTATTTATTATATTAAAAAAATAGAGAATATATGCTTTTATCAACCTTCGAAACCACTGTCACCTCTTAAGGCAAGACGATATAGACGTTTTCGTTACGGTCCAAATTTTTGTCCCGGTGCCCGTATCCGTATGTTTCGGTGTGACGCTTGACGCCAAAAAGTAATATTTTAGGAACTGTTTGTGGGTTTGAATATCAACATAAGCTGTTTGGGTCGGGTGGGGAGGAGTTACAATATATCCAGTTATCTTCGGATAGTGTTTCGTAACTTTTTATCTACAAAAAAATTTATACTTTGTTCTTGATTCTTCATATCCATGTAAACGAGGTTATCCTGAAAATGCAATGTCAGCTGGCAGCTTGAACGAAAAATTCTTCAAACATAAAAAAAAAAATATCTTAATATTTAGTATATTGGTTATGGCACACCGTAGAGTTTTAAAAATTAAAATACTTATGAAAATGGTGGCATTAGAAAAAATAATTTCTTTCAATCTGGCCTTAAAAGGCTTGTAAACAATCGAAAAATATTTTTTTGTCTTCTTCTTTTGAATATTATTCAAAACAGTTACGAGTTCATCTTTCAGTTTATGATCTTTACTCCCTCATTTGTGCACGATGTATCAGTCTTGTCTTACAACGGTTATTATGTATATATAAATATAATAAATATAATCCTACGTAGTGCTATAGAGAATTCAATTCTAAACGCCTGTATTAAAAGATAAAGAAATCGATCGTCCTGCTTTCACGTAATCTAACCGGACAGTTAAAAGAAAGAAAAAATGTTTAAGAAAATGCTTCTTTAAAGTTTAGAGTTTGCTTTAGAGGCAATTAGTTATATAGCGGCATATTTGTAGCTGTAATTTTTGTAATAATTCGGAATCCGAAAAATCCGCCAGAAGAAGAGTGCTACAATAGCGAAACAACAGTAACCGCTATTTTTCCCAGTACTTTGTGTTGTAGACACTACATTTTGAAAAATGAAATGTAGCGAGTAGTGCGATACGAAAAATCAGTAGTCTGTAGTGAGCACCGATGCTACAATATTTTTTAACGCTGTTTCAGTGAGGGAAAAAAACTGTGGACTTCTTCTCCCTTCTTCATGTGCAAAATATGTTCTGCGTGACAATTTGCAAATAACAGTGACAAATTTCAGTTTGATTAGAAACGCATCATCATAGATAATTTTCAGTCACATTTTCTGTAAAAGGCATGTGTTGACCCACAGAAGAATTTTATTTGTTTCTGGAATTTTTTTCTACCTACTCATCATTACATCTTTACGATTTATTGCCGCGTTTATTCCTTTGAAATTACTTTATTTAATGATTTTTTTATGCATATATTAGGGGGGCTCTACCCCCTACTCGCTACGCTCACCAACCCCCCGCGTAATTGCTGCGAGATTCCGTTCGGTATCGCGAAACAATCCCTATTTTCTAGTCAACCCCAGACGTAATTGTTTTGCGTTTACATTCTGATTGCTTCGCGATTCCTTATTTTCTATGCATTCAATTTTTAGATTCCAAACGCAGATGACCTCCCACCTTTCTCATTAGTTAACGGAAATTATCTTCTTTCTGTAAAAATCACTTTTGCCATCGACCCCTAAAAAACTCCTAAAAAAACAGAAGTCTATCGAAATGAAGAAGTTTCTTACCTTTCCCCATCCATCCAATCTAAATTCTCTACTTTCATGGTTTTCGCAAGCACAATTCCCACTAAGAAATGACAGAAAGCTCTCACCAATCAGATGCGTTTCGCAGTATCTATGCAGATTTTCATTGGTCCATTTCCAAAACTTTTGGCCCATTTCCAAATTGTTGCCTTTTTTTATATATAGAATGATTATGACAGAGAAAATGTATAATGAAATGCAATGGTTATAATGAGTAATATGTGTATAAATTGACATTTTGGATGGCCTGCCATGTAACGAGTAACAAAGCGCTTACGGAGTTTCTTTAAAATATCTAGAAGACATATCGCGTATATCACTGTATACTCTCCATTAGAACCCTGATCTGAAACTAGTAAAGTAGTGCCTATTTTTGAAAAAAGTAATTTGCACTCGTTACTTTTTAAAACAAGTAGTTGTAGTTGTTATTAACTTCATTTTTTTTATAAAGTAGTTGCAGTTCGCTTCAAAATAAAAGAAATGTAATTTTCTGATCACTGTTCTGTTCTGGACACTAGAAACTATCAGAAAATGCACATATAATAACAATAAATCAAATTTCTTTAAGGTTTCAAATTGTTTTCAGACTTTTACCTAAATGAGCTCTGAGGCAGAGTTAAATTCAGTTTCAGTTACATTCAAATTATTTTTTTCCAAGCGGAATTTCTGAAGCTCCGGAGGAGGGGGTAGGGGGCACTGTGAAGTTGAGGGGGCGATTTGTACTTTCACTTCTAAATTATTAATAAACACAAAATCTGGAATCTTTAGGGGAGGAAAGATTTTGATGCTCCGGGAGGGGGGGGGGGAAACCATCCCGAACCATCCGCTGATTCCATACTGCTCTGAGAATTTAAGTTTAAATTTTGAAAAATGAAGTACTCATTTTTTCAGCCGATCATTCGCTTTTAGATAAGTTCTCTAGTACGTAGTTTTACTTTAAAGAATGCATCCATGTTAAATTTCTGTACCACATGAAATGTTATTGAAACGAGGCACTCATGTTCCCGCACAGATTCGATCTGCCTTAAAGTTTTAAATAGTCAAGCTTAATGTTTAGTTTGTTTAAATTGTTTGAACAAAATATATCCTATTCTTATAGACACATTTATTAAGAATCTCTTTTGAAACTCGGAATTTAAAATAAAGGGACATGAAATTACATTTATATTTACACACAAGTAAAAATTTTACCTTACTTACCTTATTTTCTTCTATTCAAACTTAAAGGACATTCTAACAATTATAACTGTAGATTTCAAAAAAAAAAAAAAAAAAAAAAAAAAAAAAAAACGAAAGAAAGTGAGCAATTTCATCATTAATATTCAATTTTACTATTAATTAGCATTTAAAATCATTAAGAATTTATTTTGTACTTTTTTGCTTCCGGTGTCTTTTTTTTTCTTTATTTCTGTTTGAAAGTTGAATATAATGTAGGTTTTGGAATATGAGCTTTTTTAATAAATCATCTTTCCATTATTGATGTAAATGCTCTTAATAAATATTCTACTTAAAAGTATCGGTAATTTATAATGCAGGAAATAGGAATTAATAAAATAATGTTTAAAAGCATACAATGAAATGTGAAAACAATTGCATAAACCTTAGATTTTTGAACGTCTTTTAGCTGCCTAGTTTAACTATTAAAGCATTAAAAAATTACAAAAAAAAAAAAATCAAAGCAGTATTACTTTTAGTAATACTGGAGTTAATTCATGTACTTTTTCTTCCTAATAAAAAAAGAGAATCGCATTATATATAGTTGAATTCATATTATCTTTTTTAGAGAACCATTTTTTTTACTTGGTTTTGAAATTAATTTTTATAATTATTTATTCTTATGCGCTGCTTTTTTTCTGCCTCGTTAATGTGGATTTAATGAATATAAAAACTTAATATTATAACTACACTTTTTCTGTATCTTTTTTTTTTCTTTCTAAGCAATATATACATTTTTTTTATTTCTGCCCTATATATATATATTTTTTTTTTTTGTTTAAAGTAAGTTTAGATTAATTCAGCTTGGTCCATTAATTTCTCTTACACATCTTTTAAAATAAATGAATAATCGTTTTAATTTTATTTTACTAAACTTTATAGAAAAACATGGCTAGTAAAGGAACACTATAAATAAATAAAAAAAAAATACAGTGTGTACAATAACACTTTTTTCAACTCTAGTTGAGAAATACGTCTTCCATTGCATATCTCAAATTGCTAAAATTACGAAAATCTTTTATTTTTTAGAAAAATAAAACATTTGAATTATCTATTTATGTACTAAAACTATTAAATTTCCAGTATTTTTCAAATTATTGCGGTTTGCATTTTTATCATCCTTCGACAATAAAAGAAAATGTTGATCAATATTTTAAGGTTTCGATTATTATTAGAGTAATTTTCATTCACCCAGCTTAATGTGGTGAAAGGACAATTCAGGTATAACAAGAAAGTCAGATAAGGCGGACTTCTACAAATACACAATTCGTGCTCCCATCCCCCATACCCTTAAAACAAACTTTTTAAACTAAAATCCTCTCTAAATTACGTTTTCCGACATTTTAGTGCAAGCCGGTCTTAATGTATTTTACTTTATGTAATGTACTGCATGTTTTAAAAGATGTATCACAGAAAAAAAAATTCCAGTATTATATATATATAAATGTAACATTTTAAGAAATATTTCATTATTGTATAACTTAATTATGAGAAAAATAAAATTATGTATACTGCATGTTATGAATAGAATACATAAAGTTAATAAATATATATGTTAGAAAACACTAAAACATAACAAAACATTAAACAAAGGAAATTCACATATTATTAGGCAGATTTTTTTTTCTTTTTTTGTAAACCAGACCCGATAGTACGGAGAACGGAAATTCGATAGTCAGATTCTCACGAGAATCACTGGCATTTTTTTTTTTTTAATTTCCATTTAATGAACATATTGATTGACTAAAATGTTCAATAAAAGGATTTATAATATTACTGGACAAATTGGATGTATGGTCATACGTAAAAGTTCATCACATAAAAGTGAAATCAAAGTAATATTGTAGATCTTATGAAAAAACAAACATTCTTCGCTTTATGTTAGAATATAAGGCCCTTGGATCTTATGTTAACTTGCAGGAAAAATGAAAGGCATTTATTTGATATCGTTATATATATATATAAAAAAAAAATTATTTTTCTTATTGATGTTTTACTTAAATTTTATAATTGTTTATTCTTATTCTCGAGAAAAACAGTGTTGAATTTATACACTGTTTCTATGAGAGGTAGTTTTGCATCTCTGGCGCGTATGTGGGAGGGGGGGGGGTTGGAGGGGGGTTATACGCTTTTAAGGTGACAATGGACTTTCAAAATCACGAAATTTGACTCAAAAAATCTGTTTTTCTTTTTGAGAATTATGAAAATAGCTGCTCAAATTTATCTCATTCAAAAAGATTTTTCACTTCCGATACGTCTTTGAAGGGATTTAAGCTTTTATATCAGTAAAAACTGTATATAATATACAGTTTTTTAAAACTTAAAATGCTGATTTCTCAAAATTGAAAATTATGCATGTTTCTAAATTTTGAAACCTTTATGCGCATTCCTAATTATCAATTTTTTTTAATTTATACCGCATATCCGTTATACAATACTAAAAACATGTTAGCATAAAAAGTTGAAATTGATTTTAATGTTGAAATATACATATGAAAATATATCGCTACTTTTTTAGAAGAAACAAAGCATAATTATAAAAATATTTTTTTTTTCTACTTATTCATTCAGCGAAGTTTTACAATTGTATTTTTTTAATTGTTGATACATGTTTTTTTGTTTTGTTTGGAAGCTTTCGAAATACCCTATTTTGTTCTACAGTGAGCAAGTAAAATTTATTTCTTATCATAGTTCTCAAAATTCTTGTGTGTTTTATATTATAGAATTACATAAAGTAAAAATATTTTTTCAATTAAACACCAGTATTGCCGATAAGTAACAAACAGTTTTTTAGCCATAAACCATACTTAAAACAAAATAGAATTCTTTAAAGTATTTTTTCCACGATTTATTTTAAAAAATAAAGCTGAAAAACATTTTTTAAATGATTTATGAAAACTCAGGCATTTAAGGGTTAAATAGAGCTTTTAGACGTGCAAGAAATAAATTCATCATATCGCTCACCCGCAATAAAAATGACACATATTGCAAAAATTCATTTTGCGTTTTATTCCACTAATATTTCTGACATAGGTGCACCTTGTTACACGAACAGTTTCATAAGTTAGCTATGAGAAAAATCACTTTATTACGCCGTATGTCCATTTGTGACCACAGAAGAGGTGCAGATTGTGTAAGGAGGTAAAATTACCCAACCCTCCAAACCTCATCCTATGTTTTCATTTTGAAGAGTTTTATGCTTTTATGCAAGTTTTTATTCCTGCATCTAGAGCTAAGTGCTATAATTTCATGTTACAATAAAATCATGCGGGTCAATCCATTTCAAGTGGTCCAGAAAATGTCATATTCGTTGCTCGACCATTTTTTAAAAATCTGAAATTTTTTGTACAACAACCCTAACATGATGGAAGTTCAAAATGACTATTATTTTAATTTTATTAATTTTTGTTTGTGCATGGCGGCCATCTTTGTTTCATCGTCTGCAGCAATTTTCTCACAAGAAGGGTTTACGGAATTGTAAATAATTCATCGTTTATTTATCCAATTCAAGTGCGGATTAAAGCAATTTGTACAGAATACATTGGGCTAAAAATTTGGTAATGGAGTAGTTTCCGAAACTAACTGCTTATTGGTAAAATTTAAGCATAAAGTTTCAGTTTTTTTCCAAAATTTGTCCATTTACAAGAGGAAATTTTTCTAGCAAGAAAAACTGTCAACATGACACAATTTTTTTTACAAAAACGCCGAAAGTACTTGTACTCATACGCTGAGTTCCAGATCTGGGACTTGCTTTCTCTTCGCTAAAAAAAATCCCAAATTTTTCAAAAATGACAAAAATCGCACTTTTCAGGCTTTGATATCTCTGGTGGGGCACGAGATAAAAATCTGAAATTTTTTTTTTTGTAAAAGTATTGTATGGTAGTGTTATGCACAAGAAATTTCAGGATGGAGATTTGACTACAAGCTGAGATATGGCAAGGGCAACATGTCAAAACAATACTGCCAAACTATTGTTTTGTTGTAGTCACAGCAAAGTATTTATCTCAGAGTATCATTTAAATTTATTTTTTAGATTATCTTTAAATAATAGTAACAGAAAATAAATCTTTTGCAATTAATTTAAAAAATAATTATGTCTAGGGCTTACATTTTGTATGGTATGAGTAATTTTTGTTGTAATTTTAGTAACTAAAAGAAACCTCAGCACTTTTACATTGTCTTGTATATATATATACAAGACGTGAGACAAAAACTGAATAGGGAAAGAGAAAAGCTGTTAATGTTGGCATACTTGTTGAGACATGATCAAACGTGTCAAAACACATTCCTGCTTGTTGGTTTAAAAACCACAATTTTAATGCTGTTTGCCAGTCCCTGAAACTTGTTCCTACCATAAGTATGTTCCTGTAAATGAAACATTATGTGATGTTACCATGCATCAGCCTCAAGTAATTTTCAGAAAGTAAAGATACCCAAAGCCTTTTCAAAATTTATACTGCAGAAAAATCACATTTTTTCATAAGTAAGCTAGGAATTATTAATGAATTGAGACTTGCACATACTGATTTCAAAGTATATTTGTATGAGCCAGCAGGGACAAAATCTTTAATCAAGTTATCAAGAGATGAGAAGACTTGGTTCCTACAAATAAAATTTTGAGAAAGATCAAAATTGTGGTTTTTGAACCAACAAGCAAGAATGTGTTTTGACACGTTTGATCATGTCTCAACAAGTATGACAACATTAACAGCTTTTCTTTTTCCTTATGTTGTTTTTTGTCTCAGGTCTTGTATAAAAATATTTTTTTTTCTTTATGTAAAAGTGCTGAGGTTTCTTTTAGTTACTAAAGTTACTTACAACAAAAATTACTGAAACCATACAAAATGTATGGCCTTAGGCATAATTTTTTTTATTAATTGCTAAGCTTTGCAAAAGGCTTTATTTTCTGTTACTATTATTTAAAGATAATCAAAAACATAAATTTAAATGATGCTCTGAGACAAATACTTAGCTGTGACTACAACAAAACAATAGTTTGGCAGTATTGTTTTGACATGTTGCCCTTGCCATATCTCAGCTTGTAGTCAAATCTCCATCTTGAAATTTCTTGTGCATAACACTACCATACAATACTCTTACAAAAAAAATTTTCAGATTTTTATCTCGTGACCCACCAGAGATATCAAAGCCTGAAAAGTGCGATTTTTGTCATTTTTGAAAAATTTGAGATTTTTTTTAGCGAAGAGAAAGCAAGTCCCAGATCTGGAATTCGGCGTGTGAGTACAAGTACTTTCAGCCTAATTGTAAAAAAAATTATGTCACGTTGACAGTATTCCTTGCTAGAAAAAATTCCTCTTGTAAACGGACAAATTTTGGAAAAAAATGGAAACTTTATGCTTAAATTTTACCAATAAGCAGTTAGTTTCGGAAACTACTCCATTACCAGATTTTTAGCCCAATGTATCCTGTACAAATTGCTTTAATCCGTAATTGAATTGGATAAATAAACGATGAATTATTTACAATTCCGTAAACCCTTCTTGTGAGAAAATTGCTGCAGACGATGAAACAAAGATGGCCGCCATGCACAAACAAAAATTAATAAAATTAAAATAATAGCCATTTTGACCTTCCATCATGTTAGGGTTGTTGTACAAAACATTTCAGATTTTTAAAAAATGGTCGAGCAACCAGTGCTGGACCACTTGAAATGGATTGACCCATGCAAATTTTCCTTTGCCTCTCCTGTGAAATTTACTTTTGTGGATTATTCATTCAGCGAAGTCTTACAATTCCTGCCAATTTCCATTGTAATATACAATATGTATCTGATAAATAAATATTGTCATATTTTATGCAAAAGAAATACGCATGGGGAATTTTAAAATCTGTCAATTATTCATTATTTAAAAAATTAAATATTGAATAAATCAAAAGTTTTTTATTATTTTAACACAAAATTTAGAATACAACTATTTGATCTTACCATTAACAAGTCTTTCAATTTTCAAATGAATCCATTGAAAATTGAAGAATCTGATTTTTAATGTCCACTGTCCCCTTAAATTATCAAACGCAAAATCTCATATTTTCCGGCAGCGGCATTTTGATCCTCCGCGAGGGAAACCCTCTTCTCCACCGGGACACCCCCTGAATTAATTGCAGGAGATTAATAATTGTAAATTTAAACCATGCTTTTCAATTTATGTTGCTACAAATTAAAATTTTTACTCAAATAATAAAACCGAATAAAATAAATTAACCATATGATAAAATTAAATAAATTCATTCTTAACCCTTAAATGCCGGGTGTTGCCTTTCGGCAACATACCCAATTTAGGCTTATAAATACTATGAGAATAATATTGAAGCTATAACGCCTAATGTTGCCAATAAAATACATTATGAAAATATTATTAAATCGATTTTCAACATTTAGATGGCAACACTTGTGCTGTTTAAGAATAAAGATAGATTTATTTTTTCAATTGTTGATACATGTTCTTTTTGTTTTGTTTGGAAGCTTGCGAAATAACCTATTTTGTTCTACAGTGAACAAGTAAAATTTATTTCTTATCATAGTTCTCAAAATTCTTGTGTGTTTAATATTATAGAATTTTATAAAGGAAAATTATTTTCCCAATTAAACACCACTATTGCCGATTAGTAACAAAAAGTTTTTTAACCGTAAACCATACTTAAAACAAAATAGGATTTTTTAAAGTATTTTTACCATGATTTATTTAAAAAAATATAGCCGAAAAACATTTTTTAACTGATTTTTGAAAACTCAGGCACTTAAGGGTTGAATAGAGTTTTTAGACGTGCAAGAAATAAATTCATCATATCACTCACTCGCAAGAAAAATGATATTTGCACTCGATAAAAAAACTTTACATATTTATTTTTATTAATTGCACATCTTTTTACATTTCTTGAACTTTCAAAATAATTTAAACGTGTACTTTCTTCTTTAATAATATTATCTAAATTCCACATAAAATGAAACTTATCACAACCAAAAATGGGGCTAATTTGAGGTAAAGGAAAATTAATAATACCAGCATATTTCACTTTAGCCTTCTGTGTAGAATCTTCAGTCATATTAATCATCATATCAGCATTACCAGTAAATGTATACGCAGAAACAGCGAAATAAAATGAAATATAATTAAATTTCACCCACCGGTACATTGCACAGAGCTCCTTGAACCTTTCAACAAGAGGATATGGCATTACAGGTAACTTAAAATATCTGGGGTTGGTATCGAGTGATATTACAAAAATTCAATTTGCGTTTTATTCCACTAATATTTCTGACATAGGTGCATCTTGCTTACACAAACAGTTTCATAAGTGTAGCTATGAGAAAAATCCCTTTATTGCGCCGTATGTCCATTTGTGACCATAGAAGAGGTGTGGATTGTGTAAGAAAGTAAAATTACCCAACCCTCTAAACCTCATCCTACGGTATCATTTTGAAGGGTTTTGTGCTTTTATGCAAGTTTTTATTCCTGCATGTAGAGCTAAGTGCTATAATTTCATGTTACAATAAAATCATGCAAATTTTCTTTTGCCTCTTCTGTGAAATTTACTTTTGTCGAGATGTGTCACTCTTCTTACGAGAGAGCGATATGTTCTTTAGAAGATTTGTAATAAAACCCCCGGAAAATTACATTCTTGTAGTTTGAAAAAAATATATAGTCATTGGATGATCAATTAAATAAAGAAAATCACTTCTTCTCATATTAGTAATAATAATAAAAAAAACTTTTTCAGTATCAAGATTTCAGTACTGACATTTGTTATAAAAATAATGCCAAAAGAACTTCAGACAAACAGGTCAAAGAGAAATATCTGAATGTCGTGATTTATCTATAAACTGCTCTCTCCCGATTTAGCAATCGAATGTTCATTGAGATGTATTATTGCAACATAACTGTGTATAGATTCAACCGGCAGCGAAATGAGAATCGTGCATTATGAAAAAGGTATAAATGCTAATTATAACATATGACATTCGGACAAAAATATATAATGAAAGGGCAAAGAACACGTCTATATTTGTGAAGCAGAACTGAAAAATCTAGATTCTATGCGCATATAACAAAAGATCGCACAGCATGAAATAAAAATAAGTTTAATGAGAGTTAATTTCAACTTAAGATGTTCAGTTTAGTGCTAATGATTATGATAATCTAAACAAGACAATAATTTTCTTTGTAAAATAATTCTATGAATTCTTAATTTCTATAAAAACACATGAATTAATATTTTAAACCATTTTCTTTTTTTCCCGTTTATTAAATAATTTATCAGTAAAACGCTAAATAATTAACATCCGGACAAAAATAAATGTTTAAAGGGCTAAAGAACATTCATATTTTATTTGAAGCAGAAGATCTGAAAAACTGAGATTCTGTTCACACCTAACAAAAGTTCGCACTGCATGAAATAAAAATTAGTTAAAGGAGAGTTAATTTCAACTTAAGATGTTCAGTTTAGTGCTAATGATTGTGATATTTAAACAAGCAAAAAAATTTTTGAAGTGAAAACTTCTTTAGGCGCGTTGAGCTTTTTTTGAGATGGAGAAAAACCGCTGATTTGGAGACACTGTTACGTAACCGACATGCTAGCATTTTGGCACATAAACACTAGCACGCCAAGCGGTGAATGACAGGAACTTTTCCCTCTTCAGCTCAATCCGCAAAAGAAGAACGAAGCTAAAACTCACTTTTTCTCCCGGCGTTCACACAGGAACACACACAAAATTTACATTTTCGTTGCAGTACGCTGTTGTGTTTATTGTTAAAGACAAATACTTGATACTTTCATTATTGAAGTGAAAGCTTCTTTGGGCGCGTTTGGCATTTTTTGAGATGGGAAAAACCATTGAACTCGTGATACTGTTATTGTAACCGACACCTCTGTATATAAGTATGTACATGTATTGTGCATAGTTCAGTATGAGGAGGGCGGGCAATTAATTGTTATTGATTGCTTAATCAATAACAACAATTTACAGGCAAGCGCGCCGCATGCTTGCCTGTGCGCTATTGGTTCCCGAAATACACGTACAAGAGTTAGAAAAAGGAAATCTCATCAAAAACATCTCAAGTAAAAATTAGCCAAGTCTCGTGACTCTTGCTAAAATAAAACTACCTTGCTCTAGCAAAATAAGATTATCTTTATTCAACAGTTGTTATTTATGTCAATAGTTGGCGGCAAAAGTGAACTATTCGATCAAATATCGGGTTATAGTCGGTATAAATACTGTTTAGCAGAAAAACACTCTTGTTTTTAAATTCGTGTTATTTTTGCATTATCGTGTATGTTATTGTATAATAATGAATAAAAAAACACTACATTTAAAAGTATTTCCTGCACAATAAAACATTTCCTGACGATTAAAAAAACACACACGTAATTGTTGAAGTTTTCACTTCTATTGGCACTCCCGGAGTGCCACTTTTTTGTTTTTTTTCTAAAATAGTAATTCTATGAATTCTTAATTTCTATCGAATGCATGAATTTAATATTTTTAACCAATATCTTTTTTCCCATTTATTTAATAATTTTTGTATAAAACATTAGATAACTGATATTCGGACTAAAATTTATGTTTAAAGAGCTACATGTATAGATTTGATAAGGCTGTTCTCAAATTCAAAAGGGCAACTTTATGACATAAGGTTTAATTTATTTTTGTTCGGAAATGCATGAAACTAGCAGGTGATGTATCCCTGTCATCCCTGTTCAAAAACTATGTTATCGAAGTGCTTTTTCCGTTTTTTTTTTTTTTTTTTTTTTTTCAAACGCAATAGATCTTTTAGAAAATATTATCAAAGTAGGTGTTTTGAACCGAATTTCCGCTCGAAAGAAGAATAACCAATCAAGCAAGGGAGGAAAACGTTTTTGTCACGTGATCAAAACCGCTTATGACTCAATAGGCAATTTATTATCAAAAAATGGAAAACACAGTTCGATTCCAAATCGCTTCCATAGCCAGGTCTTCTAATTTTATATCTTTCCGTTAAAAAATGAATTTGCAAATGTGTCAAAACGTTTTGTGCTTGTTGAGCAGAGCAGTTGAGAACAGCTTTAAAGTCATTGACGTTTGACATAACAGCATTGAAGTCGAGTCACGAGTCACAAAACGAGTTCACATATAACAAAAGATCGTATTGCATGAAATAAAAATGAAGCATAGAAGCGCCACCAGTTCGAAGATTTACACCAAAAACTTATAGGCAACAACTTATGTTAACGTCTAACTCAATCTGAAGTTTGATGAAAATCTGTGCATTACTTCTTGAGATAGAGCTGTTGCACAAAATCGGAAAAAATGCCAACTGTTGGGCGAATTACGCCAAAACTAAACCGCACTAATTTATATCAAGGACAACTGAATCTGAAGTTTGATGATAATCCGTGAATGGCAGATAAATCTATTGCGAAGATAAAGCTATCGCGGAAATCGCGAAAAATGCAGAATAGCAGCGTCGCCTGTTGGGCGATTTTCACCAAAAACTAATCAGCACCAATTTATATCGAGTACTAACTGAATCTACATTTTTATTAAATTCCCAGCATTAGTTCTTCTTGCCCACAATATTTGTGTCACATACAGGCAGGTATTTTCTAAAAATAATCAAATCGTATTCAGGACTTTCTAAAACGTATAAATCCGTCGAAAACTGAAAGTCGAACTATGTCATGAATGAAATATTTTCTTCTTGTACAAAAAGTGAAAATATGTTAATTATTAATTAATTTAAACTTAAGATGTTAAGTTAAGTGCTAATGATTCTGATCATCTAAACATGGCAATAATTTTCTGTACAAAGTGATAATTCTACACTCTCAAAAAAGAAAGACAAATGTTTCTTACTCGACGAAAATGTAATATAACCAAGAAAGAAAATACAATAACTTCTGGCCAAGTTACTAACTTTTCCAAAAGCCGCTTTTTATCTTTAGAAATGCCAGAAACCAAAATATCCTTGAGATTTAAAAAAACATTTATGAAAAAAAAGTTTATATGGTTGCCACTTATTTTCGGAAACCTTTCAGGGTAATTTTTATAGTGCATTAACCACAATAAATAAGGACTTTACGTTGTATGCTCGAATGCGAAAACGAAACAGTAAGTTGCTATCCGATTTATTCTGAGATATTAAATAAAGATGTAAAAATTAAAATCACAAAAATAAAAATTATACTTTGACGTATCGGTTTATCTTTAACACCATCCTCAGGAGTTATTTTTCTTAAATTCAAAACGGTAAAACATTATTCACATGTTTCATTATCGAAGTTTTATTCAAACTGAAAGGATTTAGTTTGAATATAGTTTCTTTGAATCAGTTTGAATGTAACGTGTAAATAATTCTTAAATGCCGTTTTGTATTTAAGAAAATTAACTCCTGGGGATAGTTTTATAAATAAACCGAAACGTCGAAGGTAATTTTTATTTTTGGGATTTTAATTTTCACATCTCTGTTTAAAATCGCAGCAGAAGCAACTTATTGTTATGTTTTCACAGTGTGTTAATCAATTCTCTCAAACAGGAATATAGAGATCTGCACGGGCCGGAATTTCCAGGCCCGGTGCAAAAATTAAAAGTTCGGCCCGAGCCCGGCCCGTACAAAAATCAGTGAAAACAGTCCGGCCCGGGAAAAAATCAATTAAATCAGGTCCGATCCGGCCCGACTCAATTTCTACAGAAAATTCTGATTTTTCTTAACATACAATTAAGATTCTTAAAGAGTACTGCATACATATTTATCGGATAATTTTAAAGTATATTTTAAAATTACGATTTGTTCGCAACACAGAAAATACATTATAGCATTATTAATGATTACTTAGAGTCTTAGACGTTTCAACATTCAAATAAGGATTCATTAAAAATTTAATATAGTTTAGAAAAAAGGAGGGTTAAAACATGATAACTTTTGAAGTCTATATTAAAAAAAAGTATATGTGTGAAAATATTTCTCTGTTATTTATTCAGGTTTTTTTCAAATCCAAAGGAACTACTTTCAGACACATTTCTGAATTCATTTCGTTTCGGAAACGCATAAGATTGGCAGGTGTTCTTATTTAGAAACTATGCAATCGAATGACGTTATTAATTTTTTAATAAAGATAATGTATCTTTGACAAAATACTGTCAAAGTTGGCGTTTTGAATCGAATTTCCGGAAGTGATAGCACGGGAAAGGAAATAAATCTGCAGTCACGTGAAAATAATCTCTTATATCTCGATACATAATTTATTTATCAAAAATGGAAAACTCTATCGATTCTATATCTCTTCAATAGTCAGGTCTGTCAATTTTATGCCTTTACTGTTACAAATTAGTCAGAAAGTTTGGCATTGTTGAGCAGTGAATTTGAGAACCACCTTAAGGTATATTTCCAAAGATTCCGTTAGCAGATGTTCATTATCGCTATTAATATTTTTACCAATGTATTGCCTGACTTACGCATCCTGAGAACATTGAAGTCCAGTTCCGACTCGACTCGACACATTAACCTTGGACTCAGGCACCATGTAACTGTCCAATGCAGATCTCTACGCTGGACATGTTAAATTTTTGCATTGATGTTGTCAAACTCGCATTGGTCGTGACGCACATTTATACTTATTCTCCTCGAAAGTCATATTAATTGAAAATGGCTCATATATTAGCGGCTTCGTTTAAACTTCTATATCGGGCCGGCAGGCCCGCTTAATTTTTTTTATAGGCCCGGCCCGTTGAAAACATTATCCTAATTCTGCCGGCCTGGTTCGTTGAAAAAATTATCCTTATTCTGACGGCCCGATCCGTTAAAAAAATTATCCTAATTCTGCCGGCCCAGCCCGTTTGAAAGTTCGCCTTCATTTTGCCGGGCCGGGCCTGGTACGGGTCAGTGCAGACCTCTACAGGAATATCGTTTTTAAGAATACTATTAATTCTCAATTAAACTCTTTCATATATGTAATTGAATTTATACATTCAAGAGTAACATATTAATTTTTAAATTAATGTTAATAATAATATTAATTTATGAAGTTTGTGTAAAACATGCTTATTGAACATGAAAATGTTTGCTTCGAAATTGATAGCATCCGAAAACCTTGATTTCCAGGTTTAGAAAACTGATTAACCCTTTGCGGTCGTATCTCTCAGTCACCACAACTTTTTTATCGTTCCAGTCATACGTCTGCTGTCAGCCACCAAAGAAAAGAACCATAATGATCTTATATTATATTAAGTCAACAAGCTTCGAAGGTAAAAAAAAAAAGTAAACACCCCTACTAACTCTGCAACTATATATATAATAGATTAAAGTTACTGATACCAAACGATTGCGAATAAAGTTTACTTTTAAGTGATGTATATAAAATTTGCTTAGTGTGCCATCAACAATTCAAAATCAGACCAAACTTTGTTTTTTTTTCTGAAAACACCCAATTTTAACAATATATTTTAAATCATCGGTTCAAACTATGTGTAGAAACGATATTTTAATTCAACTGGATGATAAGTTTTTGAATTATAAACATTCAAAATTTAGAGCGTCCAATGTTAAATTACATTTTTTGATATTTTTATTAATATCTCCTGAAATTATAATCCTAATATGATAATTTTTTTGTGTGGTTATAATATTAAAATACCCAAATACATTGAATTTGTAATTTTAAAAATTTTAGAATAGGAATATTGAAATTAATGTTCGAAAAAAATATGAATTGCAACAAACATTTTTTGATAGATTTATGATTATTATGCCCTGCTTTATGCAAATTCTGAATTCCAAGTAGTCTTAGAGTTATGACTTAAAAACGTCAAAATGATGGTTTCAGGGGCCGTCTGTGATGAGCCGAAAAGCATAATTTTAAATATAGATATCTGTATATATATATTACTCATTTTATTGAAACATTTGGGTGGAGAATAGTTGTAACATATTAAGCGAGTGAAATGGTACTATTGAAAGAAAATAATACATTAATAGAAGTGACGTAGTCATTCTGTAGCATTTCAAAAATCGAGTACGGAACTTCAATTGGGATATAGTCCCTAAAACCGGCTCTTTTTGAAATAAATAATTTCTCGGAAACTAATCGTACGAATTTAATAAAAATTTGGATTTAGGCTAATTGAAAGGTGTAGAATTTATTTATGGTGTCAAACGGGTATTGCTATTGAAAAAAAAAAACAAAGTTTGGGTTCGTTTTGATATGTAGATGAACCCCTAAGCAAATTTTATATACATCATTTAAAAGTAGACTTTATTTACAATCGTTTGGTACCAGTAACTTTCTTGTACAATAATTTGTTGCAGAGTTAGTAGGGGATGTTTACTTTTTTTTTTTTTCCACGACTGTATAATTTGAAATATAATTTTAGAAATTGCATTTAAGTGTAATTAGGCCATTTTGCTTATATTCGGTAGCGATAGATCATTTCGTGCATTTTATTTTACAGGGTGATAACAAGTATTAGTTTTTTCTTTGATTTTTTGTTGGCCCCCTAATCGCCCCCTTATCAAATCGACATTGCTAAATATGAGGTCATACATGTTCTTATCAATCCTGAAATTCCAAAAGAATCTGTCAAGTATATTTCTAATTATTCGACAAAATGTCTAAAATTGAAAGTTGCCGGTCATTAATGGCAATATAGTGTATATATATATATATTACTCATTTTATTGAAACATTTGGGTGGGCAATAGTTGTAACATATTAAGCGAGTGAAATGGTACTATTGACAGGAAATAATACATTAATAGAAGTGACGTAATCATTCTGTAGCATTTCAAAAATCGAGTATGGAACTTCAATTTGGATACAGTCCCTAAAACAGGCTCTTTTTAAAATAAATAATTTCTCGGAAACTAAGCGTACGAATTTAATAAAAATTTGGATTTAGGCTAATTGAACGGTGTAGAATTTATTTATGGTGTCAAACGGGTATTGCCATTGAAAAAAATCAAAGTTTGGGTTCGTTTTGATATGTAGATGAACCCCTAAGCAAATTTTATATACATCATTTAAAAGTAGACTTTATTTCCAATCGTTTGGTACCAGTAACTTTCTTGTACAATAATTTGTTGCAGAGTTAGTAGGGGATGTTTACTTTATTTTTTTTTTTTTTTTATCTACGACTGTATAATTCGAAATAATATTTTAGAAATTGCGTTTAAGTGTAATTAGGCCATTTTGCTTCTTAAAATATTTTTTAAATAATACTTTAACATGGCTAAATGAAAGTTGCCGAAAGAAACGTACCGTGAAAGTGAAAGTAGTTTAAAAAAGATAAGATAAAAGATGTAAAGAGAGTAAAAGATTGTAAGAGAGATGTAAAAGATTGTTTTGCATGTTCAAACAGAAAAATTCGGAGCTGCATATAGCAGACTGATTTGAGAGATATCACACAATGGAGAACTATAAAATATAGTTTTTCCATAAAATTAAACTGATTATTGTGTTAAATCTATCTAAAGTTTAAACAAGAATTAATAAATTTTGTTTTTCCTTCATAATCTTTCATATTAGGTATTACGGTTCGTTCAACAAAAACTAATTCCAATCAGCATGACACCTATGTATAAACTTAATACCAACGCAAAAGGTTAATGTTAATACCATTAATTTATCATTTTTTCCTATAAAACACGTTTGTTGAACATGAAAATGTTTATTTTGAAAGCGATAGAATCCAAAAAACACAAATACCGAGTTGATAAAACTGATTAATACACTATAAAAATTACACGGAAACGTTTTCGAAAATCTGTGGCAGCAAAAGGTGAGTTCATTTATAAGTGCTTCTTTTGGTCTCGAATATGTACTGGTTTCAACGGATGCTAACGATAAAGAATGCTTATCGGAATATTGAGGTGAACTTGAAAGAGTTTACCACTTACAAAAAATTATATTTCGTTTTCGTTGCCGGTCCAAAATCTGAGATTGGGAATGCTGCCGAAAATTCGGCCGGATCGAAAATATCTGTATTCCAAAAATCTCGTTTCTTCCTTCAGAAATTTTCAACATTACTTATTGATTTGAGCTGTATCGGCTCAAATTAGACACTCTTTATTTAGTACTATGAGTTTCACTGTTTATAACTATCAGTCATGTCTGACCGGTGTGCAAATTAAAAAATAAGCAATGCGTATATGACTAAACCCTTAAGACGATTTCCACGTGCTCATTAAAAGCTGCCGAATAAACAGTAATAGAAAATTTTTAGTTTGAAACCGCAGAAGCCTTTCGAATACTCTTTGAGAAATGTGTAGCAAAAGAAATGAACATCATTTACAAAAATCATTATAAAATATAAAAAGAGGTATGTATACATAAAACATTTTTTAATTAGATGAAATTCGTATAATAAAAAAATTATTTTGTGTCGTTGATGAATAAATTGCATTTTATTTTACATGAAAATAAAAAGTTTTGGTCAGAGACACAGACAGTCAACTTGGGCCACACGTATATTTAGACGTATAAGTAATTAATAATTATGCATATTTATGTACATATTAATTATTTAAAAAATTTTTGGTCAGTTTCGTTTTCGTTTTCTGCCGAATTTCTGTTTAGATTTCGGTCTTAAACACTTGTTTCGGTCGATCATTAGTTACTGTACAGTTTTGCTCGTAGTTGTATTATATTTTGCCAGACAGGGTGACATCTGTCTTCCTTTTTACATTGTATCAATTCTAAATTTCTATCAAGTACATTAAGTGTTTTTTTTTTTCTCCATTTATTAAACAAATTTATGACGATAATGCTAGATAATTATCTTTATATCCATTAAAAGGTTTAAATGGAACATACAAGAATAAATGATTAAGGAAAAAAAACTAAAGGAAATTTAGAGCTGTTATTTAACATCGGTTCAAATAACGTTTTTCTTTAAAAATGGGTTTTACGGCAAAAAAAGAAAGATAAAAAGAAGGAAAAACTCTCGGGAACCTCATCTGGAGGGATGGTGATATCAAGATCCGAAAATTGCGGTTTCTCGTCACGTTCGACGAAAGCTCTCGCTTATGTTTGCTTTAATTAATATTTTATCTATTGTGCAAAAATTTATTGATCTCGACAAGCTAAGCATTTTTTAACTCCTCAAATATTTATGCTTTTGTATTAAATTTACTTCACTTTGATGATTTTCCAATAAATTAAAAAAAAAAAAAAAGTCGAAAGAAGGGGGAAAAAAAAGGAAGAGTAGAAGAGGAACATAACTAGTTATCAAAAGCAAGTTATTTGTTTTTCTTAAGAGCGCAATTGAATTTCAACCACATATCACCTTCTAAAGGAAAAAAAAAAAAAGCTTTTCATATTTTAAATAATTTTGAATAAGGCAAGACTGTTTGATGCAGATATGGAATTTAATTTATCAATGTATGAAACGAACAGTGTTTATTATTTTACTTTCTCGGGAAAAAAAACCTGTTCGATGCAAATATGGCATATGTATACACTACATAAACCTTATTATTTTCTTTAGAAAAAAATTACCATTCTTTAGAAATGCTCCCTTGAATTAATAGAAATTGAAACGTACATCGTTTAAATGAATCACTTTTAGGAGTTGAAACATTAACTTAGTAGCTGAATGCAATTATCTGCAAATGTAACGCTATGATTATTACTTGGTTGTTCATGCTTTGATATATGAAAAAATAATGATTCCGCTTAATAAGAATTGATATAATCGTTCGCTACTATGTTGTATCAGTTATTTAATAAATGCAAAACAGAATTCCAACAAATTTTATCCAGATTACATCTCTTTGTGAAAAAAATGGAAAAATAAAAAAGAAGGATATAATAATTTTTTTTTTATAAAATGTGAAAATTATGTAAGCTATAGGTGTGAATCTGGTTAAACATAGCAACAGATAGTTATAGTATAAATAAGTAACACTATCATTTCCAATTCATTAGGATTGAATGGACAATGAAAATTGTATTGAATCAAAATGAAAATAAATTGAAAATGAATAAATGAAAATAAATTGAAAATAAATGAATATAAATGAAAATAAATTGAATCAAAATGAAAATTTTTATAAACCAATGAAGCACGTACGTTGTAGGGTAAGATCCAGTGTATGAATCAGATTAAAAAAAAAAATGAAAATGAATTTCCTCTTTTAAAATCAGATTTTAGAAGAAAAAAAGTTCCCCTTGGAGACAAGTGACCGGTATACGTGCCGCGTAAGGTGCTCAGAATCCGTGATTATTCTCACCAATAAATTTTTATTCTAAATTCTGTTTTATTTAATCCGAGCATTTTCCCGATTCAACTAGGCCAAAAATTTCTGCTTGGAAAAACCGGTGATAAACTTTGTACGCGATAGCTCCAGTCCTCCCAGAATATGGACTGTATAATTACTTAAAAATACTAAATAAATTTGTTACTTCTTACTCAATGAAACTCTTCCGATTTCAAACTTAACAAAAAATTATTTACGTAAGAATTCAAATGGGACTGGCAGTGGTTGATGCACTGCTCTTACGTCCAAAAACACATCTGGGGGGGAAACTGTTCCGCGCACAATGCAGTCCTGCGCGATCAGTAGCGTCCTCTCACTATCAATTATGATACACGGAGGAAACAAACGATTAAAAATTCTGTAACAAACAAAATAAAACAAGAATTCTGAAAAAAAAAGAACTCTGTAACTGTGTCTGATTAAAAATTCTGATAAAAGATTGAAAATTCTGTAATTATACTCTTATTTCAAAGAATAATGCCCATCAAAAAATAAATTAAGGGGGATTAGCCTCATCCCTTTCCCCCCTTTTATAATTAACCAATGAATCTCCAAATCTAATCAGGGAAGTGCTATATCAGAATAAACTTGTATACCAAATTTGAAGCAAATCGGATAATTCTGGATGAAAAACCGATTTATCTAAATTAAGGCGGATTAGCCCGGCCCCTCCCCCCCCCCTGTTTATACTTAACCAATGAATCCCCAAAACTAATCAGGAGAGCGCTTTATCAGAAAGAAACTAAAAAATTTTGAAGCAAATCGGATATTTCTATCAAGAGTTATCGCGTTATGTACGTACATACAGAACCTGAGGGTATATTAGCTCTCAGTCTTTGATAGCCCTGTGAGCTAAGAAGGATTCCGTTTAATAATGATTTATTTAAGTGTTTGTTACTATGTTATATCAGTCACTTATTATATAGAATTCCAATAAACTTTATCCAGGTTACATCTATTTTTGAAACAAAAAAATATAAGAAATAACGTAAATTTGCTCATAAAATGTGAAAATTCTGAGAGCTATGCGTGTGAATTTGATTATGCATGTTAGCTAATATTTACAGTAGAAATAAGTAACACTATCGCTTCCAATTAACAGAATTCAGTGGATTCTATATATATATATAAAGTAACTAATGCTGTAACCGCCATCTACGCTAATAAAATCCGTGCGCGTATCTATGTAGCTTCAAAAACTCAGAAACCACGGGGCGCAGGGCTACGAAATTTGGCACACGGGTTGCTGGTAGGAGATCCATGAACGATTGAGGCAAAAAATTCGAAAATTTTGAATATGTATATAAATTTTATGTTTTTGACGAATTTTGTCTTTTTTATGTTCAACCTGTAATCGCGCGAGTTCTTGCAAATTCTAAATATTTACTGCTATGTGAGATATACATATTACGTACGCCCACTGTAATACTATAAGAAGCTGTAGCGGGTATAATGATAATTCTTTTACCTCGCATGCAAATAATTAAAGATTATTTTAATTGCGCTTGATTATTATCTTTTTTTTTTTTTTTTTTTTTTTAAATAAAGAAACACATTTTATCACAAACATCAACAAAACTTTTTATTCTATTTATTCCCTTATTCCAAAGATATTGTTTTATCGCCTGCTGCCTATAGCAACATGATGATTCGGCAAAATTTTATTTTTAATTTTGGTTTTAGAATTAAATTCATGAACTCCCGTGTGTAGAACGGGTTAAACAGCCAGTAAATGAATATTCTGTGACCGGAGGTAATTCTAGGCTAATATTAAGAAAACAATTGAATATAAAAATATGAAAATTGGTAGTTTTATAGAGAAAGGTTCAATTAGCACGCTGAAGCAGGTAGTTTATAAATCGAAGAGTTATTTCAAGAAATATTGAATGTTGAAGTCGGTCAAAATAGTTCCGTTAAAATTTTTTATAGGAGCAAAAACTATGTATAATTAGTTTAACAATCTTTTGAAGGGATGGAAATAACAAACTTGCAGAGTGCAGTTATTTTTGTAACTTGACTAATATTTTGAGGGGTTTTTTTTTTTTATTATTCCAATACAGATTTTTTTTTCGAAAGGGTTACTTTTTCTATCGTTGCCAAATGGTAAAACAGAGCAAATAATATTCCCTGTCAATGATAATAAAAAAAAATCGCACGTGACTATTAAGAACAAAAAGAAAACTTTAAAATAATAATTAAATGATCGTGTTAAAAACAGTAAATGGGGAAGATTACGTGATAAAAATGTATTTACACATGCATATTTAAAAAAGAAAGAAAACTTTGTAACAATAATTAAATTATTGTGCCTTAAAAGCAGTAAATATGGAAAATATATCATATTTAAAATGCCCAAATAATAATAATAATGGCAAATAATATTAATTTAAAAATATATTTACACGAGAGATTTATTCAATATTTCGAAATTTTTTAACTATTTAACTATTCAAAAATGTATTTTCACGTGAATATTAAAAAGAAAAACAAAATTTTGTTGAAAATTACGTCATATTTAAAACAAAACAATTAAACTGTCGCTTTTAAAACAAATTTTTTATAGCATCGTTATAAAATACCGGGAGGTAGCTACAGTGTTTATTTAACACTTTTATACAAACTGATTTTCAAATGTTTAATTGATCTTATTTAATCAATCACGAACACGGCCGTTAGCTGTCCCGGCAGCAGTTGATTCGGCCTTAAAATACTTTAGTCAATGGAAATCTGATTAGAGGAAATCGCCCCTGGTAGTTTAACTATAATTCAATCTTCTGTAATGGTTTTAAAGCAGTTCAAATTAGCGTGTTTTTACAGTCTGTGGTGTCTGAAAGGTGGTTGGGGAGCATAGTTCATAGGGGGCTGAACCACTTAGTCAGAAATATATATATATATATATATATATATATATATATATTAACCAATATATTATATGTGATAGTGTAAGATTGGGGTGTAAGAGTCAGAATAAAATATAAAATTAAATTAACTTTACTCTTTTTAACTAATTCGTTAGAAGAAAAAGTTAAAAGCTGTAAAAAATTTCGCGAACCTCATCTCAAGTGACATTGATGTCAAGATCAGAAAATTGCGGCTTCTTGTCACATTCCAAGAAATCTCATGCTTATGCTTGCTTTAATTAACATTTCACTTATTGTGCAAAATTTATTCATCTCGTTAAGCTAAGAATATTTTTTTACTTCACAAATTTTTATGCTTGGCTTTTGTATGAAATTTAATTCTCTTTAATGATCTTCCAATAAATATAAAAACGTAGAATGAGGGGGGGGGGGGAGATGAGGAAGATTACTAATTATTCAGCGCAACTTATTTGTTTTTCATAAGAGAGCAACTGAATTTCAATCACATGTCACCTTCCAAAAAAAAAATGTTCAATTTTTAAATAATTTTGAATAATGTTGAACTATTTGCTCATTAACTCATTGCTCATTATTAAGTGTGACATTTATTTTATCATTCGAGGAAGCAAACAGTGTTTATTAGTTTACTTTCTTGAAAAAGAAAATTGTGGTCTTCAAAATACCCTGCTTGTATTAACGACTTGACAATGCAGTAATTATCGCTTAAAATGAACCACGTTTGTAGGTCAAAATTTAAGCAACTTACCGGCTGATTTATATGGTCTGCAAAGTAACAGTACGTAAAACGTAGATGAGGAACATAACTAACGACTCAGCGCAAGTTATTTCTTTTTCTTAACAGCGCAATTGATTCTCAATCCCATATCGACAAAAATGTTCAACTTTTAAATAATTTTGAATAATGTAGACCTATTTGCTGCGAATGTGACATTTATTTTATCATTGGATGAAGCAAACACTGTATATTATTACTGCCCCCAAGAAAAAAAATCATATTCTCCAAAATACTCTTCTTGTATTAATGACTTGATAATGCAGTAACTATTGTTTAAAATGAACCCCGTTTGTGGGTCAAAATTGTAAAATTTAAATACTTTTTTTTCTTTAAAAATGGGTTTTAAGGGGAAAAAAAGATAAAAGAGGGGGGAAATACTCGTTAACCTCATCTGCAGGGACGTTGATATCAAGATCTGAAAATTTGCGGTTTCTTGTCACGTTCCACGAAAACTCTCGCTTATGTTTGCTTTAATTACTATTTCATCTACTGTGCAAAAATTTATTGATTTCGTCAAGCTGAGAATTTTTTTTTCTAATTTATCAAATATTTACCCTTTTGTTTTAAACTTAATTCACTTTGATGACTTTCTAATAAATAATAATAAGAACAATAATAATAAATGAAAGAAAATAAAAGTTAGGGAGAACAGAAGGGAACAGAAAAAGAAAACAAAGTAGAGGAACATAACTAGTCCAATGCAAAATTATTTGTTTTTCTTAAAAGTGCAATTGAATTTCAATCATATAACTCCTTATAGATTTAAAAAAAAAAAAAAAAAAAAAAAAAAAAAAAAAGACTAAACTAATTGTGAATGAAATGTTTGTTTATGCAAGGAACCAACACTGCTTAATATTTTAGTTTCGTTAAAAAAATGGTTTAAAATTTTTCTCTTGATTTAAATGAAATTTATAATATAAACCAAAACATGTCCTTGAGTAACGCTCACGTCATATTGACGGTGCCAACACACACCCACACAAAAATATCCCTGTAAAATTACGGGCAAAGGTCATCAGCAGAGATTCCAGTCATACTCCGTAAAAAGAAAAAAAAATCCATATCCAATTACAAACCAGTATTTTTCCTAACAGATGGGATAGAACTGTAAAAATATGTGGATTGCTCTTAATTTTCTAAGTATCTAAGGGATAAGGCAACTTATTTAATGGATCAGACTGTTTTTAATCATATAAGGCTGTTGCCCGTGAAAATGGAAGGGCAAACGCTCATAAATTTACAGTTTTTCCTGAGAGTGCATTTATTCAAAAAATTTGGCTTTCAGTGCAATTTTTTTTTTAATATTCTAAGCATCGCAATGAATTAGTAAAAAATGTTTTTTATAAATCATTATTGAACGTTTAAAAAACAAACTATAAATCACATTTATATTGAAAATGATTATTAATTAATACACAGCAAGCTAATGCTAAACATTCAGTAAAGAAACACAATCAATTTCATTTCGTTAGTAATGAAGGGAATAACTCATAAAAACGGATCATTTTATTAACTAGTGATTCATATACCATGCATGTGTCTCAAAAATAACTGATGGATTTTAAAATTCAATAACTTGCAAACGGTGACAGATATTAAAAAAATTCTTGCAGGAGGGTTATGTATGATACCAGGAGTTTTTTTTTTACTGTGATTCCTGATTATAGTTGGAATTCCAAACAATAGATGGCGCTGGGAGCTATAGGTGCTCTGTCCAGACTCGATTTTTGATACTTCGAGATCCATTCGATACATTTTAATCTCCTTTTTTCGCAGTGAAGAAGAGGAGAGAGGCCAAAAAATCGATCCAGGATTTAGCGGTTATTGCTTGCAGCGCCATCTATCGATGCTATTTGTAACTAAAAATAAACTAAAAATGCTATATGTAACTAAATCGCAGCATAAGAACTCCTGACATCTTGCAAGAACACTCCTGCAAGAATTTTTTTGTATCAGATGTCATATATTCCCGCAGCCGCCATCTTGGATTTTTTTTGGCGTGAAAAGCCCTTTTCCGTCAAGTAACAAACGTAGCCAAGCACCGATTTATGCGCATGTTAGGCTTAACGAAAATAAAATGTAAATAATAAACAAAACTCGTTAAAGCGACAATTAATAAATAAACGTATGAAAGCTACGCGTTCATAAACCGAAAAGAAACATCACTGGATTCAGCAAACTACTTCTGCAGCAATCTGGAAATTTCACGAAACTCATTAAAGCGGCAATTAATAAACCAACTTATGAACGTTACGCGTTCATTGACGGAGAAAAAAAAATCACTGGATTCAGCAAACTATTTCTGCAGCAATCACAAAAATGCACAAAACTCGTTAAAGCAGCAATTAGTAAATGCACGTATGTTGCTCTGCACCAATCTAAGAAATGCACGAAATGCATCAGAAATATACAATAAACGGCTAATACTAAACATTACTGCAAAACATTACAACAAAATATACATGAAATTATCAACACACCTTAACAGACATCTAGTCCCTTGAAAATCAACTGTAAAAAATGGTCACTTGCCATAATTTCTCAAATTTCAAGTCGTCGTAAAACTGTCATTTAACTTTACAAAGAAAAAAAAAAAAAAGAACAAATACTTACAATTTCAAACTAAATCACACAAGAACTTCACCTTGCAATATTGATCATATACTACCAATATCAAACTTCGCATTACCGTAATTTTAATTTTACAATGAAAAATCAATACAAAATGTCTCCGTTCTTCAAAACTTTTCTTACTACAAACTATAAAACATGCGGAGTTGAGTTGTCAAAACACCGCTCAGCTAATTTTTCAATCTCGAATATCAGAATACACTATATGGCCAAAGGTCACCGGTCACTTGCGATTTTAGACGTTTTGTAAAATATCTAGAAAAATACATGAGGAAAATACAAACCTTAAAACTGCAGGTGTGTAAACAGAATAGTATAGGTCATATGTTTCCGCGAAGATTTTTTCCTGAAACCCCATAAGGGACAGTCAACAAACTGAAAAAAAAAACGAATATCTTTTGGATAACCCTGTAAAAACTGATGCAGCAAAAGCGTTCAAACTCGAAATTATTAGTAAGTGGCTTATTGTAATATACTGTGTTCATTTTTATGAGGATAGCACGTATACTCGTAGAGAAATTAAGGTTTTTTATAAAAACAGTCTCAAATTTCGCCAAGTTTTTTGCTTATAATTTGCAGAGTTCTTAATATGAAAAAAAGTTCTTTTCAGAAAATATGGAAAACAAAATTGTACACAATACTTTGCAATAAGAATTAAAAAATAATAAAAATTGGATGAAAAATGAGCAAGTTTACTAAAACTGGTTTTACTGCGCATGCGCGAATGCAATCAAAATATGATGTTCATTATATATTAGCTAAATATATAGAGCAACTTTTGTGAAAGTCTCAAAATCATAGCTTGAAAATTCTGAAAATTATCGTCGATAGAATAAGCTCAAAATTCGTTGTTTTCAAAAGGAAGCAAAAAGATGAGGGGTTGTATCCAAATGTATGTGAAATATTGTGTACGCTATCTTGGCACTAATGAAGAGATATTTGATACAACCCCTCATATTTTTACTTCTTTTTGGGAACAACGGATTTCGAGCTTATTCTATCGACGATAATTTTCAGAATTTTCAAGCTATGATATTGAGATTTTCACAAAAGTTTGTCAATATACTTAGCTGATAGATTATGTATATTATGTTTTGATTGCATTCGCGCATGCGTAGTGAAGCATTTTGTAGTACACCTGCTCATTTTTCATCCAATTTTTATTATTTTTTAATTCTGATTACAGAGTATTGTGTACAATGTTGTTTGTCATACTTTCTGAAAAGAACTTTTTTTATATTACTCTGCAAATTATAAGCAAAAAAACTTGGCGAAATTTGGGACTGTTTTTATACAAACCTTAATTTCTCTACGAGTATACATACTATCCTCATAAAAATGAACACTGTATATTACAATAAGTCACTTATTAATAATCTCGAGTTTGAACCCTTTTGCTACATTAGTTTTTACAGGGTTATCCAAAAGATATTCGTTCTTTTTCAATTTGTTGACGGTCCCCTATGGGGTTTCGGGAAAAAAATCTTCGCGGAAATATATGACCTATACTATAGTGTTTACACATCTGAAGTTTCAGGTTAATTCCTCATGTATTTTTCTAGATATTTAACAAAACGTCTAAAATCGCAAGTGACCGGTCACCTTTGGCCATATAGTATACATCATTAATGACGCCAATAAAACGATATTTTCATTAACAAAAAAAAGCAATATTGCAGAAAAAATACACATAAATAACACTATTGAAGAAATAAATTAGCAAAAAAATATCAAATATACATCAAATTCCCTGATATTTCTCAATAACATCGCCCACAGCAGGTAAACAAAATACGGAAGCCACAGTCATTGAAATAAATCCGACGCAAAAGACAATCTCCCCAAAAAACGGTGTTACCAAAACCAACACTCAACGCGGGTGCCATATCGATAAAGATCGCCAACAGCACCAACAAAAAATCGCCAAAAAATCCAAAATAGCAGCTGCGGGAATATACAGCATCTAAGCCATTTTTTAATCCGGGAGAACTCGCTGCTGAGATTTTCTCTCACAGTCGTACTTTTTTTAAGACTCTTATTTAAACGATTTTTCATTTTAATGGAAATTTCAAAATGTTATTTCAATTATTTTACCTATTTTGTGAATAAAAGTACTAAGCCAAACAAAAAAAAAGTTGATATTAAGTTAATGTAAAGTAAAGAAAAGCAATTGGGCACCGTGAGAGAAATTCTCACTAGCGAGTTCTCCCGGGTTAAATATCTGTCACCGTTTGCAAGTTATAGAATTTTAAAATCCATGAGTCATTTTTGGAACACGCAGTATGTGGCAGAGTACAATTCAATATAAGATTCAACTAAAGAGAAAAATTTAAATATTTTTTCTTTAAAAATGGGTTTTTAGAAGAAAAAAACAAGATAAAAGAAAATTAAAGAAAGAAAAGGAAAAAAAGGAAAAAAATCCTCATCTGCAGGGACGTTGATTGGGACGGACCAAAAATTGGGATTGCTTGTCACGATCTACGAATGCCCTCGCGTATGTTTACTTTAATTATTATTTCATCTATTGTGCAAAAAATGTATTGATTTCGATAAACTGAGAATTTTTTTTTTATTTATCAAATGTTTACTCTTATGTTTTAAACTTAATTCACTTTGATGGCTTTCCAATAAAAAAAGGAAAAGTCTGAAATTGTACTTCACTCTTGACAAATGAGGTGCGTCCGTACTATAACTAGTTTTATAAATATTCAGATCTTGATGCAATAGATGTTACACCCGTGTGCAAAAAGGCATGAATACAGAATTTATTGCGCTTATATACATTAAATTCAGTAAGGCGGAAATAACAGGACTTCATCTTAAATAGGACGTCATCACCATGGCAACCTAGAATCATTATCTATCATGGGATATCATTGAATGAATTACGCATGATAGGATTTAGTTGAACGAAGAATACTTTTATGAATATCTTTTAAGTCTTGGTTCGACTTTCATAAAATTTGAAATGACTCGACAAAATTCTGCAACAATTATGTCTAATAAATTTCAAACCATTCGGTTGGGGGGTAGTTTTTGAGCTGTTATATTTGGACAGAAGGACAGACAGACAGACGGTCGGACCAGACGACGACTGTAGGGTAGGTGCTACGTATTTATATAATTACGAACGCACCTAAAAATGAAGGAAAATAAAAGTTAGCAGGAAAGATAAAAAACGAAGAAAAGGATCATATTATACTTCCCAAGTTATTTGTTTTTGTTAAGAGTGCAACTTAATTTCGATCATATAACATAATACAGAGAAAAAAAGAAAGATTTTTTTTATAATTTTGAATAAGATGGGTGCTTATGGAAGAAGTCAACAATATATTTAATATTTTATTTTCTTCTTGTTCTTCAAAGGAAAAAAAATTCTTCAGTTAAATGGAATCTATATTATAAAGCAAAAAATATCCTGAATAATGCTGACGTCATATTGGTGGTAGCAGCACTTGGCCAATGAATTTCTTCTTAAAGGCATTTTTTTTTAACTTCTAAATATCGCACAATTTAAATTTTTACACCGGCGAAAAGGGATAAGAATGTTATTTCAAATTGAGTTTATTTGAAAACTTTATATCAGATTGTTTTTTAAAATAATTTTCAAGCACAATTTTAAAAAATCTATCTGTGGCTCGTTCCAAAAGATTAACCCGTAATTAAAATAATATAAATAGTTCAACAGCTGTTTCCGGCTAATATTCTATAATGAAATTAAGACTTCATCAAAAATAAATAAAATAATAAAAATAAGACACAAATTTAATAAACAATGCGCTTAAACCACTGAAAGTACAGTAATCCCTTTACATTCGCGGTTTTAACATTGGCGAGTTTTGATTATTCGTGAAATAAAAAAAGAATTACATTTCAACATTTGCGAATAATTAACTTGGTTATTCGCGTTTTTTTTTTTTCGTAAATAATATTTTTTTTTACAAAGTAAACTTGCTTTCTTTTACCAGTTCCGTAAACTATTTGATACTGGACAGCTGCATTGTACTGTATAAAAGTTTCGAGAATTTCAGTTCTTACCTTGAGGCAAAATATAGATCAGTAATTCCGAGAAACCTAAAGCATGACTTGATGCTAAAAAAAATAAAAAATCCTAATTTTTCTAAAATACAAAATTTTCATTACAAGTGAAAATTTTTCTGCAAAAATTATATGGGAAATTTTAAAGCCTCAACAACGACTTGTTGAAAAATCAATAAAATGCGATTCTTCACTGGTGAGTAAGTAGTCTTATATTTAAAAAAGAAATCGACTTGATGCTAAAAAAATAAAAAATCCTAATTTTTCTAAAATTCAAAATTTTTATTACAAGTGAAAATTTTTCTGTAAAAATTATATGAGAAATTTTAAAGCCTCAACAACGACTTGTTGAGAAAGCAATAAAATGCGATTCTTCATTGGTGAGTAGTCTTATATTTAAAAGAGAAATCGAAACCGCAACTTTTCCTTATATGGAAATTCATAAACAAAAGATCAGTTCTTCCAAACAATAGTACATCAATAAATTTTTTCATCCATCAACTAGCAGCTAAACTTTGTACGATATGTTTATAATTATTCAAATTTACTTACAGCATGTAATTTTAATGCTTAATAAATTTATTTTTATGTTTCAATTGCTTTTTTCAATTTAAAAATATCATAAAACCTAACCCCATTTTATGCACTGGAAGATAGTCTCAACATTCGCGATTTTGACATTCGCGGAGGTCTCCGTTAACCTAACACTGGCGAATGTTAAGGGAGTCTGTAGAGTTACAAATGGTGCTGGAAAAAAATTGTAGATTTTTCAACTAAAAGTAAATTTTCCCAAATGTTTCCGGTTAGTTTTCATAGTATATTAAACAGTTTTCTCAACCCGGAATATAGGTGAGTTATATTCCATCAGTTATTTATATGATGTAAAACAGAATTTCAACAAATTTTATGTGTCTTATATTTCTTTTTGAGAAAGAGAATTAAACGGAATTATGTAAATTTGTACAATTTTTGTAAATATATCTTTAAAAAAGTTGATTATTTTCAATAGATAGAAAAAAAAATACTATCATTTTTATTTTGTGAACATTGAGCAATAATAAAAATAGATGATTTTATTGACCAGCAATTACGACGGGGGATTTATAATTAGCTGTCACTTATTTGATGTAAAACAGAATTTGAATAAAATTTATAAAATGTGTGTGTCTTATATATGTATATAGTTTTTTTTTTTTCTTTTTTTTTTTTTTTTTTTTTGAGAAAAAGAATTAAAGGAACTTTTGTATATTTGTACGATTTCTGTAAAAACATTTCTTTTTTTTCTTTTTTTTTTTTTTTTTTGAAGACTGGTTTCAATATATGCAAAAAAATACCGTCATTTCTATTTTGTGAATTTTGAACGGATAAGTAAAAATAAATAATTTTATTAACTAGTGATTCATAAAATTAACATTTACTGTAATTTATCAGTAACTTATAAAACGAAAGGCAAATTAATTAACCAATTTCATGTAATCTGTATTCTTTTCGTGAGGACAAAAAAGAAAGAATTTTTCTTTTAATATATTGAATTTTTCCCTTAAACATAATGAAAAATTTTCTAAATTACGTTTTTAGAAAGTGAAAATTTTGTGAACTTTTAATACAAGCTGATGGTAAAGAAAAAAAAAAAAAGCGTTTGTTTTTCGAACAAAAGGAAATATTTTTAAATACTGAAAAATATATTTCCAATGAAAAACAATTTTTGACTCCGTAAAAATACTTTTGAAAGTTATAGTAAACACACAAAACATAAAATAAAAAGAAATTAAATAAAATAATTCATTAAGCTAAAACCAAACAACTAGTTTATAAACAAATGAGTAAAATTAATCTAAATATGGAAATAAAACAAAATAACTTAAATGAACATTCAGTACTTTCGTATGTAGTTAAAATTTATAAGAACTTCAATATTTCGCGTAACTTATACTTACTACTTTTCCTCAGCAAGCATTTCATTTTTAAAAGAATCATTAAAATCGTCTTAAGTATTCCTTTCAACAAAGAACTATTTTAGAAAATATTATCTTAAGTATTAGTTTTTCGAAGATATAAGATACCTGTTTCTTTTTTAAAGAGTAATATTGTAACCTTAACAATAATAAGTTATTAGACAAAACTTTTGCAATCATTTTTAGTTATAAGAAGAATTATTCTGAAACTAAGCAGAAAAAGTAGCTTGATTTTATATATTTTTTCTGGTATGAAAATAAATTCAAATCTTTATTCTTTTTACTGAGTATGCGGCATGGAAAATGAGACTTCTTTTAAGGCACTCAAACTTTCAACGAAGAAACTAAAAGAATAAAACATTTTTAATAGTTTTTACAATAATTTATGCAATTTATATTTGCATTGTTACGATAGTAAAGCAAATTAAAAACTCGTACATATAAATTAAACTATAATTAAATTTGTATATACTGTTATATTATAGAAATATTCTTGCTTAGAGATGTACCATTTTATCATAGGAAACATTATTATTATTATTGGTATTCTTCTTATTATTATTATTATAGGTAAAAGTATTTTTAATTGAAAACTCAAACAGATTTTTTTTTTTTTTTTACGTTTAACAAACATGTATTTATAATTTATATATGTACTTTATATATAATTATATATGTATTAACATATGTATTTATATGTATATATTAGTAGACAAAGTAAGACGTATAATGCAGTAAAGATGTTGAAACGTTTTTATTAATTTAGCGTTATGACTGGAATTTTCTATATATTTTATTTCTCCATATTTTCTAATGCTATATATTTTCTGAGTTTTATAGTTGTTTTATATTAGTTTTTAATGTTGTTTAAGATACTCTTTTATTTTTTAAAGATTATAATATTTAAAGGCGCTTACATTTTTATAACTTTATTTCAGTTTAAACGAATTTATTTTTGTGACGTGAATTGTTTAACAAAATTTTTTGTGACGTGCATGGAACAGAATTATGTAACACAATTTTTTTAATCGCTTTTTTTACAGAAAAAAATATTTCATTATTTTAAGGGAAAGATATGAAAAAAAGATATACATTGTTTAATGTTATTTTTAAAAAAATGCTTTTCTTTACAGTCTTTGAATAATTATACATTTTTTTTATCGTCATTTATTTGTGTTTTCATTTTCTTTTCATTGTGTACACATTTGATAATGCCTTTTGATTGTTAAGCATTTTTTTCATATTTTATTATTTAAACATATATTGACAAAGAGATTTTCTCAAACGACAAAGAATTAATTAGTTTTAGCATACAAATGACATTAAATTTGTGAATAAAAATTAGTTAAAATTTTAATGATAATTTTGTTTTTAAATATAATGTAAAAAAACATATAAACATTGTATTTCAATAAAAAGTAAACATTTAAAAAATATATAAATGAAAACAATTTTCAAGAAACAGCAACGTCAACCTTTGCAAATGGCAAATAATTGTCATTTGGTTCTCTGTTGTTATATACTAATGACTCATTAATATTATTTTCTGTTTTGCATCAAAACATTTTACTGAAACATGAAGAAAAAAAATCCTCCAAAAAAATTCAAATATAAAACAAGTTGTTTTCGTTCGATAAGAGAAATGCTTTCAGTGTTCTAAAGAAGACAAAGAAAAAAATGAGAGCAGATCTGAATTCTGTTTTTAAATTACTCGGAGTAAAATGCTAAACGCTTTAAAAACGATTCTTTTGTGTGTGTTTTTTTATAGCTTGAATGTTTCTCCATGAAGGCATTTAGGATTATTTCGATTTAATATTTTCCCAGGAATGTTATTGAATGCCAAAAAAAAAAAAAAAATGTTAATCTGAATTTAAAGTTGAATAAAGAGTAACATTAAAATAATGATTAACAATTATTTTTATACCAATTAAATTAATTTAATTGTCATGAAATTAATTGTTTTTAATGGGAGCTTTTTAAAGTTTTTTTTTTCTAGAAATATTTACACCAGGGCTGACAAACTCATAGTCCCAGCGGCTGTCAAACGTATGCGACCCTGTGTAATGAATACGGCCCGGCAGCGAAACGAAGATATTCTTTAAAAAACTGATATTTCAATCATTAAAGACATGGGTGATTTGTAATGACATAAAATCACGGGGGGCGCACTCTATGCCCCACCAGTTTTTAAATCGTAAATAACAGCTTTTAATGCTACACGTCTTTAATGAAATGACAAGTATCAATATAAATGCAGTAAATATCAAATTGTTAAAAAAAATTAATAATTTAATTAAAATTAATTTAATGCACATGTTTGTTGTTTTGTAGCAACATAAAGACTCGGGTGCCATCGGTTTGTTAAATCGTAAACAACAACTTTTAATGCTACACTTCTTTAATGCGATGTCCAGCATTAGTATAAAAGTAATAAAGATCAAATTGTAAAAAATAAATAAATAAATAAAACTCATTTAATTTGAATTAATTTAACACACATGGTTTGTAGCAACATAAAGTTACGGGCGACGCATTCTATGCGCTATCAGTTTTTAAAATCTAAATAACAACTTTTAATGCTACACTTCTTTAATACAATATTCAGTATTAGTATAAAAGTAATGCACATCATATTGTTAAAAAATAATAATAATTAGGAGTAATTTAACAGGCATAGTTTGTAGTAACATAGTCACGCGCGGGCGCCACGCATCAAAGCGTTATAAGTAAGCGAACAAACTTAATGCTGGAATCAGGCTTAAATTAACACAGTTGCGCCACCTTGTGGATGGAGTGATAATTCACATACGCGGGCTTTTAGTGTGGCGCGTATTTCCTAAATCTTTAGTCACACATGAAAATGAATTTTGCTTGCCACATATATTGCAAAATAATGGCGTAGCGAGAGGAGCGTCCAGATGCACTTGACACCACGAAGTTTTCTTCGCCTTATCAAAAGCACTGCAGTTATTAATCAAGCTGAAAGAAAACTTCACAATTTTAGTGGTGTGAGTAAGAAGACAGTTAGCTATCTACCTGTAGTTTACAATCCATCCTCTACGTGGCGAATGACCTTGGTGGATATGACCTCGCTTTTAATCTTGCGGTTATTTCTCCCATTTAAGATAAAACGTTTACTTATATCGCTTTGGCACGCATGTTCGAAATACTCACTCGGTTCAGATTTGATACTGATATTTCTCAGTATATTTTTCTGGTATGAAATTTGGAATATTCTGAGACACTTATGAAAGCGATCGCAATGTCGTAGAAGCATGGAATTATTATTTAACATTTTTGGGGTTTCACGTCCTATTCAGAGAACATATCTTTTAATTGAGTATTATTTTGTTTTACCATTTATTTTTGTTTAATCCTAATAATATTATAAATGTGACAGTCTGAAAATTTTTGTCTAAAATCAGCGTCAAAAAAGATGATTAAATACCTTCGTATTAATTATCCAGTATAATATCCTTTTTTCTAGTGTGCAAATTTTCTACTTAACACCTTCGGGACCTGCGTCTATTACACAAATTTAGTTCGGTTGGCACAACTGTTTGTTTTTTTAAAGTTATCCTTATTTTTGTAATCCCAGAAATGCTCTAATTAAATAAGGTAAATATTACTTTTTTATATTACTGGTACCAAAAACATATTCTGTATGCACCTTTCAAAGGTGCATATATGCACCCATGGTCACGAACAGGTTAAGGTAATAAAATGTACATATTTTATTTGTTTGTAATACATAAAATAAAAGTTACAAATTAAACCTAATTTCAATCAAATGTTAAATCAAATGTTGCGTTTGTAAGACAGAGCGATTTCAAGGAAATAAAAATACGAAAATTAATTTAAATTTCCGTAATAATAGGCACAATAACGTTAACTTTACTAAAAATGCACATGATGCAACAATCCAGGAGTGATTGTGTTTCCGCAATTATGCAAAATATTTTTTTGCTAGTAGTTTGTAAATATGTGCAAGATGTAAATTGGCAAAAAGTATTTTGCAATTTCACTATTAAAATTTCCAATATAAAATAAATATTTTTGCAGTATGGACGTTTTGTTAGAGATAATTACAATGTATAGCAATATTTTTGCAGTATTGAACTTTCATTAGAAGTATTTACAAAGTAATTTTGCTAATATTGGAATTGATGTTAAAGTATCATCGTTAGCAATCAGTGTTGCAAATTAAGCGTAATTTTGTATTAAAAATGTATCAGAATTTTTTAATAATAATTTTCGCTTTGTTTAATTGCTGATTTTCGTCGATTAAATAAAATGCAAATTACCATTTCAAAAGTCTGGTAGATATTTTGAATTAAATTGGCAACACTGTGAGGGATTAATGCAAATATTGATACAAAATAACAAACATAACTGATACTGTTTTTGAAGGTAATTGTTTTCTGTGTTTTTATAATAGCTGTTTTCAAATAAGTAATCTTCGTTTTATTTAATTTCGGAATTTATTAGACGGATATTACTATTAGAATGAAACAATAGTTTAACAAAAAATCTGGAAACACAATCACTCAGGTTTTCTCTAAAGGTATATTTTTAGTATGGTTAACATTACTCTACCTATTATTACTGCAATGTCAAATCGATTTTCACTTTTTTTTTTCTTTCTTTGAAATGTCACAATATTGTAAATGGAATAGAATATTATATTGTTACATTTTATTGATAAGTAGATTTTAGTTTTGTAACGTTTAATTTATGTATTACAAAGAAATATAGTATGTAGATTTTATTAACTTAAGTGAAAATTTTGCACATTGAAAATAATAATAATACAATGTATAATGAATACAAAGGCCATAAAGGTAATGAATAAAACTCATCCGTTTTAAGCTGACTTAACAAAACATTTTCAGACTTTAACACTTTAAATATTATCACGATTAGGATGATATCATTACTACATGGGGATAATAGCAAAACTAATCGTTAAAACAAAATAATACTCGGTGAAAAGATTTGTTCTCTTAATAGGATACCAGACCACAAACGGATTAAATAATAATTCCATTCCTCTGTGACATAGCAAACGTCTTCATAAGTCTTTCAGAATATTTAAAATTTTATACCAGAAAAATATACTGATAAATACCTGAATGTAAACAGAATAGGTACTGTGAATATGCGGGCGGCGCACTCTATGCGCCACTCATTTTTTAAATCGTAAATAACAACTTTGAATGCTGCCCTTGTTCAATGCAATGTCCAATATTAGTATAAAAATAGTAATCTTAAAATTGTTAAATAAGACTAATTTAATTAGAATTAATTTAACACGCATGGTTTGTAGTAACATAAAGTCACGGTTGGCGCACTCTTTGCGCCATCAGTTTTTAAATATCTAACAATATCTTCAGTATAAAAAAAAATCAAAAAGAAAAAATAGTAATTTTTTAAAAGTAATGTATTTTTTCAATCGCCATTTTCCTCTTTAGGATATTTATAGGCACAAATCAATTTGTATATAATAAAAGGTCAACCCATTTTCATTTAATCTATGATGGCATATGAACTGCAACAATGAGTTGTTGGCTTCTAAAACAGACATACAACAAAATTCACTGTAAGAAAACAATACTAATTAATTCAACATTGAGTATTTTTAAAAATATTCCTCAGGTTTATATTTATTAAATTTAATGAGCTAAAATAATAAATACACAGAAAATAGGATATGATTAAAATTACTAATTTTCTTTCTACATATCACTATTTTGAAAATAATATGCATAACAGTCAAAGAAACATTTTATTTTTTTTAACGCAGCCTTCTTTCTAATTACGCTGCGAAAATATTTTGGACCATTTTAAGGAGAATTTTCAATCGTTATCTGGTATTTCTTTTTCTTGCTTGACATACTGTGTTTAATTATTACCTCGGATGACAAGTACATATTTTTTCATTTAATTGGGTGCTGGCTTTCACAACATAGAAGTGAGTTTATAATGAGTTGTGATAGCATAACAGTATCACCATCGAAATAATTAAATACTAAATTTATTATTTGTTTTTCTTGGGAAATTTTCGAATTCTGTGATATAAGCAAGGAATGAAGATTTGCAAATAAATTTTGATACGGCGAATTATTATAAGTGAATAAGATGCATAAAAATATTTTGAAAATAATAAAACATGTAATTTAATTGAATAGTGAAGCTGGTATGTAGGGTGAAATCTAATGTCAGGAAACGCTCAAATAACTTTTAAAAGTACTAAAATAGATTTGTGGAACGACTATGCGCTATCACATGAGAATGTCTGAAGTGCCGCATATTGGCGTAGAAGAAATCACTTTATAAAGAAATGTGACAGCATGACGGTACCATCATCAGCATAATTAACTCTTTGGACTCCGGCGAATCATACACAAGTTTTATTCTATCGGCACCACTTTTTAAAAAGAAGTTTCCTTCAAGTACATAATTTCAAAAATGCTTTGATTAAATAAGCCAAATTTTATTTTTCTTCCTTACTGGTGCCAAAAACAAATTTTGCAAACAAAGGTGATGTCGCCGCAACGGCGACAACGGAATGCAAAGGGATAAATACAAAATTTAGGGTAGATGGCCATAGAGGAGAGATGGCCAGCCTAAAAATATTTCAAAAACTATATCATAGATTGCAGCATAAACTTTGCTCGTAAGAAATAGTTCAACGTGTTCATTTAATGCGACTTGCTGCTGTGTTTTTCAATTATAAAAATAAACTGTAATTTTAATATTTATTTAATTTAGTGGTTGAATAATTTTGTTGAGTTAGGTATATGAGCGTTTTGCAGTACGTATATACAGTTATACGCTGTATACCGGGTGTCCCAAAAAGGACTGACTGATTTTAAAATTCAATAACTTGTAAACGGTGACAGATATTTAAAAAATTCTTGCAGGAGGGTTATGCATAAGGTCAAAAGTTTTTTTACAGTGATTTTCAATTTTAGTTCGAATTACAAACAATAGATGGCGCTGCGATCGATAGACGCTAAATTCAGGCTCGATTTTTGGTACTTCGTGGCCCGGATAATACATTTCCATCTCCTTTTTCCGCATAGAACAAGATAAAGGACCAAAAATCGAGCCTGTATTTAGCGACTATTGCTTACAGTGCCATCTATTGTTTGTAATTCGAACTAAAATTGAAAATCACTGTAAAAAAACTTTTGACCTTATGCATAACCCTCCTGCAAGCATTTTTTAAATATCTGTCACCGTTTACAAGTTATTGAATTTTAAAATCAGTCAGTCCTTTTTGGGACACCCGGTATATGTATAGACAGAGTTTTGCAGTATTTACTTTTACTATAAGGATTTTAATTGCACGTATATAATCCAATCTTTGCTTTAAAGTCTAAAACAAAGACGTACAATGGCCGAGTGTTGCTTTAAATTGGGTGGCAATCTGTCCATCAATTTTAGAATAGATGGCTACATTAAATCGAGGAGAGATGGCCATCTATAATCAATATTTCAAAATTAGACAGAGTAAGGTTTTTAACTAAATATAATTATTTTTAAAACAATTATATAATTTTTATTTTTATAATTATATTAATTGACATAATTATTTAAATTTTAACTAATATAAATATTTCAATAACAATAATACAATAGAGTCTGATGGTGCTTTTTTTGTTTCATAAAATATTGAAAAAGTTCGGAAACGTTCATCCCAGAAACAGATAAAGTTGATATATAAATTTAAAACCGTGAAAAAGTCTAAAATAAACGTGAGAAAAAAACGAAAACACAACATTTCCAGCAGCGAAGAAGGTGAAATACATTTGAAATTATTAAATTCTACATATTCCGAGGGAATAGAATTAGACAACGATCACTGTGTTGGTTATGGAGAAGAATATAATAACAGAACCAAAAAGGACGACTGGATACAATGTATACGGTGCCAGAAGTGGTTCTATGAACCGTGTACAAACTATCAAGACCTTTGCCGAAAACGTAGTAAAATTTTACGAAAAGTGAAGGATTGAAATTATACTTCAAATTTTATTTATTCAAATTCATTCACTGATTTCTCGTGATATAATTTCATCTTTAAAAATTTCTATATGTTTTTCATGATTAACTGTATGAAATGTGTTATTTTTTGCTATTTTAACTTCATTTTTTCTTTCTTATATTGCATGGCCATCTCTCCTCGGCTTGAAGGAGAGATGGCCATCCGCTATTTTAATTTCAATTTTGTTTGCCACTTTTTGTTCTCGATATTTAATTATTTTTTGTCCAAAATATGATGATGATATGTATAATGCATGATATAAGCAATAGGATATAAGCAATAATGATATAAGCAATAAATATGATATAAGCAAGGAATGGAGATCTGTAAATACATTTACATACTTTGAGTTATTATAATTGAATACGATGCATAAAAATATCTTGGAAATAATAAAACATGTAATTTAATTGAATAGTGAAGCTGGTATGTAGGGTGCAATCTAATGTCAGAATACAGTCAAATAACTTTTAAAAGGACTAAAATAGATTTGTGGAACGACTATGCGCTATCACATGAGAATGCCTGAAGCGCCACCTAGAGGCGTAGAAGAAGTGAGTTTAATGAGTTGTGACAACATGACGGTATCAACATCAACATAATTAAATACAAGATTTATTATTTGTTATTCCTGGTAAATTTTCGAATTCTATGATATAAACAAGGAATGGAGATTTGTAAATAAATTTTGATACGTTTAGTTATCGTAAGTGCACAAGATGCACAAAAATATTTTGGAATTAATATAACATGCAATTTTATTGTATATTGAAGCTACTAAGGAGTGTGTAATCTAAAGGCAGGAAACGCTCAAATAACTTTTGAAAGGAAAAAACTAGATATGTGGAACGACTATGTGGCTATCACATGAGAATTACTGAAGCGTTCCCTGGTGGCGCAGAAGTGAGTTTATAATGAGTTGTGACAGTATAACAGTATCACCATCGAAATAATAAAATACGAAATTTATTATTTGTTATTCTTGAGAAAATTTCGAATTCTATAATAGAAGGAAGATATATAGAATTACAAATGTATTTTGACAGGTTGAATTATTATAGGTGAATAAGATGCATAAAAGTATTTTAGAATCATATAACATGCAATTTTATTGTATAGTAAAGCTGCTACGCAAGGTGCAATCTTAAGTTTGTTCTCAAATCCAAAGGAGCTACTTTCTGACACATTTCTGAATTCGTTTTCGTTCGTAAACGCATGAAATTGACAGTTGTTCTCATTCAGAAACTATGTAATCGAATGGTGTTTTTTAATTGTTACTAATGCAGAAGATCTTTCAGTAAATACTGTCAACTGGGAGTTTTGAACCTAATTCCCGAAGCTGCAGAAAGGCAAAAGGGGAAAAACTTATCGTCCCGTGATAGCTTATAATTTGATAAGTAATTAATTTATCAAAAAATGGGAAAACGCTATTCTCTTCCAAATTATTTCTATAGTGAGGCCTGCCAATTTTATGCCTTTACCTTTAAAAATAAATCAGAAAATTTCTCGATGTTGAGGAGGAAATTTGAGAACCAACCTAAGTCAAGAAGAACTCAAATAACTTTTAAAAGTATAAAACTAGAATTGTGGAACGAGTATCTACTTAAAGTAAAATGACTATGGGCTATCATATGAGAATGACTGCAGCACTTACTAATGGCGACATTTGGATCTATCGACCACATTTCAAAAAGTACGAGAGATAGCGAAATAAACTCAGTTACAAAAATGTATAACTTTATTACAATAACTTTATTACAAACCCTAAGATTTCCGTCCTACACAGAATTCACCTAGGACAGAATTTACTGTATAATTTTTACTGTAAACAATAAAAAATACGGCAGATAAATACATTTAAATTAGATCAACGTGTCCTACAAAATAACTGTTTTGCGTATACAGTAAATACCGATTAAGAATTATCCATAAATAGACATAAACTTCCAAATAAAATATATATTTTAACTTTGATTTAGACAGGAATTTTAAAGAAAGTATATTTGATCGGACGACTTGATTTCGGATAATAACAGTTCTATTCTAATACAGAATTAGACTATCACAGAAAATGTGATCTTACGTACTAATGTAAAACACACACACACAAAAAAAAAGACAAAAAAAAGTAACAACAACAACAAAAAAAAAATAAGAAAAAGAAAAGAAAATGTAAAAAAAAGAAAAAAAGAAAGAAAGAAAAAGAAAAAAAGATCAAATTTAGCAAGAATTTTGTCAACGTATATCAACGAGAATTTGATAGCTCTTTCGGCACTAACTATTCGACTGAAGAAATGTCAGTATTTCACGAGATTCTTTAATATTCATTAAAGTTTTGGGAATGATAATCCAGCTCATTCTAGATTACAGCGTAAGCAGGGTTGACAGGAAAATACTAAAATTTTATTTTTAACTCCACTAATTTCGTATAGTGTTATTAAAGTTGTTTAATCGCAAAATTTCTGTCATTAAATGAAAGAATTATTTTCCCATGAAAATAGTAATATTAAAATAAAATTTTAGTATTTATATGGCAACCGTGAGTGTGAAGGACATAAATTCGAACATAACTCTTCCCTGCAATTTGAAAACATTTTTTTATTGAATATTACTTTATGTATGGTGCATTAGGAATAATGATAGATTAATAATTGCTAAGCAGTTATAATGTAAATATACTGGGTGATTTAAAGAAAACTTTTACAAAATGACATGGCAATCAAGCTTACAACAAGGATGAAAAATCACATAGTCTCGCAAACCACTTATTTAGCCACAAATACAGGGTGTTTCATCGTAACTCCATCTGAGTTGACGGTAATAACTTTGAGAAAACTGAGGTATTTTATAATACAGTCGGACCTCTATTTAACGAACCTCTATTTTGCGAATATTACTTGGAACGAAGAACATTTTGCAAATTTTTTCGTAAAATAACCTCCAAATAGCGAAGTGCATTCTCTATTTAACGAACTTTTCATTGGGATCTAAATTTTTTTTCTCAGTATTTCGCAAAAAATTACTGGACATTTCAAACTTATTCTTTCTTTTAACACATTTTATGATGATTAGTGACCAAGACCAGGTCTTACCAGGCACCTAACTCACCGAGAGCAGTAAAATCGCTGTGATTCTTTACTTTTCATTCAAGAAGTGCAAACTTTCAATATCCTCTTTTAACCCTCTATGGAGCTGACCCTTGTCCTTAGAGTCTCCCGTTTTCTAGATTGTTGATCATGATCAGTCGTGTTGGTAATTTCTGTTCTTGTAGCTCGAAAATGTCAAAGCGAAAATGTTTGAGTATGAAAGAAAAAAAATTAATTCTTGATCAGGTGGGTAAAGGAGTGAAGAAAAAGGTTGTTGCTTTAAAATTTGGTATTCCTCCAAACAGCTTATTAACCATAATAAAAAATCGTGATTTTTATGTAAGATAATTTTTTAAACTGAAAATACAATGTATTTCCAGGCAATGTTTTGTTTCATTCTTATTTTCCTTTCAGATTTCTTTTGGATGGGTAAAATAAATAAAACAAATAGATATAATTTATAAAAAAAAGTGTGGTTAATTACTTTTTTAAATTATATTTAGTGTTTATGGACATGTTTTATGTAGTTTAAAGTGTTCTAAAAAGTGACTCTCTATTTAACGAATTTTCCATGTAACGAACTTTTTTCCGGGATTTAGCGACTTCATTAAATAGAGGTCCGACTGTATAACATTTAACAGACCTTCTCACCTTTGTTGTAAATGTGATAACACTAAGCAAAAGTGGTAGAAGTTTGCATTATAAGCGCCAGCAGTATGCACTTGACGCCCCACATTTTGGACTGTGATTATCAGTTCATACGGTATTATCGATTGCTTACGCAACATGTTTTTCCAGATCTTTTCGTGATGATATCCTATTTCACAATAAACAAGGTTACATATGGATGCATTTTCATTATAATGTTTTTATTTTTCTCGAAATTATTACCATAAACCCGCGTTCAGTCAGGATGAAACACCCTGCAACTGCAACTAAATAAGTGGTTTGCGACTCTATGTTCCTATGTGATTTTTTATCCTTGCTTTATGCCTGATTTGCTATGTCATTTTGGAAACTTTTTTTGAATCACCCTGTATATATATTTCCGTATATTCCGGCGTACAATTCGCATTTAAACATCCAGAGTATATTTTTCCTTTTGTGGACATTTTCGCCGTATTTCGCCGTCGACCTTCTTTTTAAAGAAATCTTCATGTGATTTGTAAGCAAAAAATAACAATAAAAAAACCCCCATAATAATTAATATTTTCTATGTAATTCCATAGCACGCTTTGTTAAGCTCATAAGGCATGTCATTTTTTGTAAATGGTAAATACCATGCTCTCTAATGCAGAAATTTAACTTTTTATGATCATATGTTTACCTAAATATTTCCTAGTCCATATTTTTCTTTCAACTTTACACTCAACGTATAGCACGCACCTGTGAAATTCGATCAATTTTTTTTTGTACTAAAACTGCGCGCTAATACGCTTTTGTACGCTTTTGACAGTATTTTATATATTTGAATATTCTCAATAAGCATGCAGGGATGTAAGCGCCGCGCCACAATTATCTGATTTTAACCACTAAAGTTTAATAGTATTCTTTGCTTTATTAAATCAAAGATATCTTACCACTAAGTAAGGCGAGAAATGCTATTAAAATTTAGTTGTACCAATCGGGCATTTGCGGCGCAGAGCTTGCATCCCTGAGCATGTGAAAAATATTTATTTTATTTTTTATTAAACTTGTACCTGTTTCTATGATTTTTACGTGTTATGGGAAACACATGTAATCACTTAGGATTTTACTCCTTACGACCAACATCTATTGTTTGTGTTAAATTTTACGAACAATAATAAGTTAGTATGATGGAAAGGGAACGTTCTTAATCCGACGCTTGAATGCACTTATAAGTCATGTCGCCACGTATCCAGGAAAAATCGGGGCTCCAAATGCTTTGGACTTCACCCCTTCGATATCTGGGTCCACATATGTGGACCTCTATTCTTTTCCCCATAAAACGTAAACTGTTTGATTTTTTCACATTTTGACTTCATTACTTAATAGCTGGATGTTTTTTGCTTTAACTTCAAACTAATAAATGGCTACATCTATGCTCTTTTCCTCATAAAATAGATGTTATTTTAATCGGAGTTCGCAAAATGCTTTCAAGACCGTGTGGTCTAGAAATTTAGAAAATTTCGTAATTATTTAACGTAAATGCTTTTCAATAAAATGTTTTGTGGATTTGTATATTATTCACTTGTTTAAAGGTCTTAAATTTGTGATTGTGTAAATTTAGGTTAGTGATAAGATAATTAAATTGATGTTTTAAGGGGATTTGTATTTTAGATTCCGATTTGTATTAACCTAAAGTATTATTCCCCTAAAGTATCAATTTCCGAAAAATTCTTTTTTCTGTCATTTATGATGTCATTTTGCTTATTTAAAGTCAATGAATGACTATTTGTAGTATTATTTTAGCTTCGGGAACGAAGGTGTTAAAGTAAAGATTTTAAAGTAATTTTCTAAGCCTATGTATTGCGGAATTATCTGCGATTAAAGATGGCGAAATTAACTGTAACAACTGTAGTGGTGTCCAGAACATTTGGAGACCCGATTTATCCGGGACATCTGGCAACACTACTTATAAGCCTTATTTTATAAAGTTCTGAACAGAATAGAAGATTGGTGAGATAGTGCACACTTATTACACTTAACTTGATCTTTCATACTAATGTGAGATAAACTAAAACAGTTTATTAGATTGACAGTTTCGAAATCGAAGAAGAATTTTGTTAAAATACACAAGCCTGCAAAATTTGAGTTGTGTTATATTCCTTAGCTTTTGATAATTGATTCGTACGTATTTAGGAGCGCTGAATTCGAAAATGGCCTTCCTTTTTTACCATCACGTCAGGAATTTTTACTTTTTCTCTTTGAAATTTACGATTTGCGAAAAATTCTGACATGATGGATAAAAATGAGGGTTATTTTCAGATTTAGTGCCAAAAAGAAGATATAAATGAATTATCAAAATTTAAAAAACACAACCATCACATCTATTGTATAGTATCGGAATTTTGCTATTTTTTTATTGTGAAATTTACGATTTGCAAAACATCCTGACTTGGTGGTTGAAAATGAAGGTTATTTTCGAATTCAGCACTAAAAAATATATAAAAATCAGTTATCAAAAGTTAAGAAACACAACCATTTCCTGTACCTTTCAGTATCAGATGTTCTCTGTTTTTTTACGTTTTACCATTGAAATTTACGATTTTCAAAAAATCCTGACGTGATGGTTAAAAATGAAGGGAATTTTCGGATTCAGCGCTAAAAAATACATAAAAATCAGTTATGAAAAGTTAAACAACACAACCATCGCAGGTTTATAATATATAAGTAGTTGTTTGCTTTATCCCTCAAAATATTCAACTAATGAAATGACTGTATTTCGCAAGGTTTAGAATTCGTTAAAGTTTTGTGAATGATAATCCAGCTAATTCTGGATTACGGAGTGAAGGACTTCAATCCGAAGATAATCCTTCCCTGTAAATTGAGAACATTAATCTTACTGAATACTACTTCATCTATAGAGCATTAGGAATGATGACAGATAAATATTTGTTAAATAAATTAGCATAATGTAAAAAAAAAGAACTGAATTATGCCAATAGTCTCTCCTACGCAATATATATATATATATATATATATATATATATTAATGTTTACTTTTAATAAACCTCTACCTATTTTTATAATATGTTATGAAATATAACTGGGACGAAAAATTCTGTGTACAGCATAGATTATGAAGCACTTTCCAACACATTCAGAATTTTACAAAAAAAAACTTCTCCGTTTACTAAGGTGAAAGATGATGTCTAAATAAACAATTTGAAAAACGCATAACGCATTTGAAAATTTGATTTCTGCTATTACCATGAATAGCAGATTAATATACGATATCAAAATATACGATTTTTTTTTTTTTTGTGCAACCCTGTACGTGATTAGTGCGCGTATCAATTTCAATATGTTTACGATATGATTACGTATCAGTTTCAATATGTTTAAAATACTGTAATATCTTTAAAATACACGGCAAACGATTTTTACAAATGTACCGTAATGTAACAAAATTCTTTTGAGTGGCCCTGTAAGTGAACCGAAATTGTTACACACATCATTTTCAATACCGAATATGCCATAGTAAACCCCATCAGTAGCGCCAACTTTTTAAAAAGATTGGGTGGACTCAAAAATTTTTGAGTGAAATAACACATATAATTTTTTCCCTTAGTGTGTATGTGCGTGGAAAGAGAGAGAAAAGGAGCGAATGACTAAAGATGGTAATTCCAAATTAAATTATGTTTTTCCAAAGCAATTTTTTTTATTGTTATAATTTAATTGCAATTTTATAAATAATTTTATTAAATTATATTCTTATAAGTTCTTCTTTATAAATAAATTAATATTTATTTTAAATAACATTGGAATTGTTAACTATTGAAAATGCAAAAAACTAAATTTCAAGAAAAGCATACATTTTACTCACCTAAGTGCTTTATCAATTCAAGACATCAAAACAGATGGTAAAATATACAGGAAATTTGTTTTTGTGAGGAATTTAACCATACATTCGCTGAAGGGGTTTTCTGTGCTCCTGGAAGTCTAATTAATGTCCTTACTATTTTTCAAACAAAATTATTTTGCGAACGTTAATAAACCAAATTCCATTTCAGCGATTAAATAAATGAAAAAATAAATTACGAATTAAATCAATTGAAATTGGGTGGGCGGAGAGAGCAAATTATTGGGGTGGGTTCGCGCCCCATAGGCCCATATAACTTGGCGCCACTTAACCCCAATAACGTATATCCATTTCATCGCTATCGGACTATATTTACGTGAGTTAGAGCACGGACAGACATACAGACGGACAGACAAGCCGAATTCATAAACACTTTTCAACTATGTTGGAAAATGCTAAAAATTGATATCTTCCATAGAGAAATAACAAGGTGTAGATTGTTATCCCTTACACCAACATCAAGAGACTCATATATGTTACTGATTGAACTCAAATTACATAGAACTATATCGAATAGATAGAGTCGGACGCTATATATATTTAAAAATTTTTTTATTTACAGACAAACTATTAACCAAGACGCTAGTAAAAAATTGTTTGTTTTACAGATATAATCTGTATTTATTATAAAATTACTAGTAAAATCGGTTAAAATAGCAGAAAGTTTGCAATAAATAAAGTTTATTTTGTAAAATAAAAAGTTTTTACCGGCGTCATGGTTGACAGTTTTTTTTTCTGTAAAATCTACAATTTTTTTTTTTATCAGTGGAGCTAGGATCACTGATGCCCTCAGGTTTTAAAAAATATAATATTTGTTAACTTTAAAAAATATAATATTGTTTTTTAAAATGTTCTAGAAAACTTGCCTTTGCATCTGAACTACATTAGCATGCCTTCTTTACAGACATTTAGTCAAGGTGCTGCAAATGATATCGGAACAAATATATTTCTATAAAAAATACTTTTTTCAGAAGAATATAAAAAAAACCCCACTGTAATGCTTCTTAAAAAATGACAAATTTACACCGGAAAAAATAAAAAAAAAATATATTAATAAATTTTAAATTTGATCTTATTATTGTCCATATTTTTTAGTACTATAATTCAAGATGCCTAACTGTGTCTTCTGTACACGTTAGAGCTCTCAAATAATAAAGAAACTATCGACTTTTTCGCGTGAGTTTGCGTCAGGTAAAGACCGTTATCGTAAATTTTTATAATAACTTTGTGGCTGAGGACGTCCGTTGTTCTGACTTATAAAAATCCTTTGAGATTGTTTCCCTTCAATCCCTAGTTTACGTAAATAAATCTATGCGTATTGAATCTTTAACACTCGTATTCACTATTTACTTCAATTGCGAGTTAAATGTTTAAATCTAGGTCAAACGGTCAAATGATATTCACCATCAACCTGACTAGACTGATTGACTCGCGGCCGAAGCCCAATGAGGTTAATGACGAATATTATTTGAACGATCAACGAAAATATTCGCTCTTAACCGGCAGTTGAGGTAGACGGTGAGTACGTGAAAAAGTTTCTGATGTTATGAGTACGCTATCAGAATTGGCATTCATTTGGTGTTTTGTCATAGTATGGTAACTGATTAATTGATTTGTGGTAATTAGTTACGATTTTCCACGTGCCTGTTGTGATGCTATAAAGTTCAGATAGCTATATATGTTTATAGTGAGCCTCAATCTAGACTCAGCTGTGTGTCTCTAAAAGTGGTAAGATTATGGTCTTCAGTACTTTGAGTTTGTTTTAGTACTTAAAGTTTGTTTTAGTATAATGGATCCTACTTAGTTAAAGAGATTAACCCTCTCGCTGCTTAATTGTTTTATCAAAATAGCTTCAAAAATTGCGTATTTAACCCCTTCGCAATGAGCGAATTAAGAATTTTTATTCTTTTGCCACCGGTTTTTTAAAGCAAAAATTTTTGTCTAATTTAATCGTGAAAATGCTCAAATTAAATAAGGCAAAATTTACAATAAAAACATAACTGGTGGTAATAATCAAGGAGTGTTAATTAGACGGAAAAAATGAGTCCCCGAAGAAATCTCAGGTTGCGCAAATTTTGCTACTTTTACGTTCCCGAGGAAATCTCGGGTTGCGCAGCGAGAGGGTTAAGAAGGTAAATATGTGTGCTGTTTTTTAGACTTTAGAGAAAATAGTTAGGTTTGTATTCTTATTATCTTGAGACTGTGAGCAGTGATTTAAGAAAGTTTAAAGGTAACTATTTCATCCAGTATTTAGATTCAATTAAAGCCTTTTATCTTTAATCTTTTTAATTTTACTGTTGTAACATCTAGGGCACTAATGCAATAAATACCATATATGAGGGGCTCACAACCATAGTAGACCATTTTGAAAAAATGAGATAGTCCATTCAGAAGGTGCATAAAATCTGTTTTATTCCCTCCCACAGTGAACCAGGCCTGTAAACAGATTCCATATATGAGGAAGTATGTGAAAACAGTCTTGGTTCACTGTGGGAATAGGTAAAGCAGATTTTATGTACTTTCTAAATGGACTATCTCTCTCTCTTTTTTTTTTTTTTAATGGACTTGATCAACTATGGTTGTGAGCCCCTCATATTGTCCTTTCTTATTGGCTGTTTTCTTCATCTTCCCTTCCACAGGTGCTCCTATGAGAACAGGGATACTTTGAGGCATCACACCATTGAATTCTTGTCAAGCGGAATTGCTTCGTCTTCTTCGGATCTGTTCTTATGTTCACTGTTCCAGATACACATGAATTTTACCTGTTGCTAGTAATGTATGTAAATTTTGTGCACATAACTTTAACGGGGCACTAGTAATACATGACAATTTGTACACGTAATTTTATCGTTGTGATTGTGATAGCGTTTGTTATAAACTGTCTTTTTAAATTTTTTATTGCGACATTTATAATATTATTTCCATTTCTCTTTTTATATTTTATTACAAACATGGCGAAATGACGCTAGTAGTTAACGGAAAATGAAATTCGGTCTATTTTCTTGAAATCCGACAATAAAGAAAGTGCTGATAATTTTAAAATTTATGAAGTTATTGATAATAGCTATGCTGATACGGGCTACATTCCTGATGATGATATGTACTTCTTGTTGAAAGATGATGAAAAAAGACAACTTAAAAAAGGTTTGTACGATAAAAGAAAAGAAAAAAAAGGAGCTCCATCCAGAATTTACGAATATAAAGTACAAAGAAAAGAAAAGAAAAAAAGTTGTAGCTTATTTTTATTTCACGACAATGTCCCAACAGCATTCCAGAAAGAAAAGAAGAAACTTTTGACCCTGATATCCATTACAAATTCTAATTCAACTTGACCAATTTGCCGAAAAACGAAAAGGATTATAACACGTAATTCCACGAAGGACGAATTTGACTCTTGTGCAATCATATGAACTGTGGCAAAAAACCAAGATATAGTTTCTATAACAGGATAAATATAGCATGGAATAAATGCATGTATGATCTATCTGCATAAGTTTTATATAGATGGATATGGAAAAGAAATGTCGTTATAACAATTGCAGTTTATGCAGAAGCTTAATCAACAGTTTTGCGAAATATGTCAACGTGAAATTCTGAGTATTTCAAACTTATCAAGAGACCTGAAAGTAATGACCACGAAAATTTCGGAAAGACATATAGAATGCAGAAGTTGCTCAAAATCAACAACAGCGTCGAATCTACTGCAGCTTTTGTGGTTATAATTAAAAGAGTATTTAAATAAATATATATATATATATATATATATATATATATATATATTACTCTTTATTTTTTAATTTTATTTTCTACTGTTTAGTGTTTAAAACATTTTATTGTTGCAGTTGCACTGCACAGCCAATTGGCATATTTTAATTTGGGCGTTTTATTAACACGTTCACTGCCAAAACTGTAAAGTAAGAATTTTCAAATTTCTTGATGAATGTCGTGTGCCACCACAAATTCAGAAAGGTAAATTTCGCTATATCAATACAGCGAAATTTCTGCCAATAAATAAGGCAATTTTTTTAATTCTAAAATAGTGGTGAGAAAGTAAATAATAAATTAATGCCACGAGTATATTCGTAATTGGCAGTGAATGGAATAACTCGATCCATTCTTTTTGTAGCTCGAATACTGTTGTAGCCATAAAGAGTATTTGACGATTTATCACCTGCGGCTGGCTAACGAAAAAATGCCTTAAAATTAATTTATTAATTCATAATTTTCTAACAATATTAAAATGTTGTTTTGCCATTTGAAATACATCTATGTGCATATTTTTTATAATTCTAATCTATCAGGAAGTGAATGAAAAATGAATTACAAAATCCCATCTTTACACACACAGAAGAAACTGTTTTGTTGAAACAACTAAATATTGGTTAATATAGCTCCAACCAAACATTTTGCTTGGAATGATAAAATTTCGGTTAGATTAACCAAGGTATTTTGTTAATTCAGCAAATCATTTGGTTAGTCCAACTAAAATTTGGTCATTACAACCAAAATATTTGGTTGGAGCTATATTAATCAAAATTTAGTTATTTCAACAAAACAGTTTTTTCCGTGCACAAAAACCAAGTTAAGTTTAAAGAATGTAAAAAAAGAGAATGACTATGACATTCAGCACATGTGGAAAGGCGATATGTGGACAGCACCAATAGAAGTCTTGTCCAAGTTATATTTATGCATGTTAACTTGGTAACTAGCGTTTTAAGTGCGTTCATAACTATATAAATACGTAGCACCTGCAGTCGTCGTCTGGTTCATCCGCCTGTCCGCATATAACAGCGGAAGAACAACCCAACCGAATAGTTTGAAATTTAATAATGAAATTTAATAATTTGAAATTTCAAATAAAGATTTGGAAGCCGAATTTTTTAATTTCTTTCTCAATTTCATTGTGCGTTCCCTTGTTGATCTCAATAAATTTTGGATATTATTTAATATAAAACTGAGTTCTTATTGTTATCTTACAAACGTGGATGTGTTATAAGGTAATACTACAACTTAAAGGACTGCACGGGCCGAAATTTCCAGGACCGGCCCCGGCCCGACTCATCGAAAAAAAAATTCGGCCCGGACCGGCCTGATAAAAAAAATAAAAGTTCGGCCCGAGCCCGGCCCGGCTCGGCCCGCTAAAAATTTTAAAAGTTCGGCCCGATCCCGGCCCGGACCGGAAAAAAGTTAAAATATCGACCCGAGCCCGGCCCGGCCCCGCCCGGAAAAAGCTAAAGTCTCGGCCCGAGAAAAAAAAAACCCGGTCCGAGTGAATTTTTTACAAAACATTGATTTTTACGTCGATTTGGTTAAAAATTTGTCTCGTATGAGGTAGCTCTGACCAAATATATTTATCTTAACTTTTTATTATCATGTTTATAATCTTCACTTTTAAAGAAGCGACACAGACTGCGATATTTATTTTTTTAACGAATCCCTATTTCTTGTATGTAAATGTTTAGCTTATCATTAATATTGTTAATCCATATTCCATGCATTAACATATATGTATTCTATGTATGCCAAAAATCTGAAAAATTCTATACAGTAAAATCTTCTAAGACGGAATTGCGTAGAAAAGAAAAAAAATGCTTTATAGACAAGTTCCATTCTTAGCAAGTGTAAATGTATCATATATTGTTTTCTTACGTATTAGTATATTAATTTTGCATGGATCAACACGTTTTTCAGTTTAAAACAAGGTTTCGTCATAGGCAGGTTCCTTTACACACTTTTACTATATTTTAATTTAGCTATATTTTAATAAGCGTAGAAATATACTATTCTTTAAAAAGAATAAATTTTAATGTTTAAGTGTAGAATAATGGCAATTTAAAAATGTATGCATTTTTTGCAAAAATTTTTGGGCCAGGCCTAATTTGACTGATCTTTGAATGGAGCTGGGCAAGCTGAGACAATGATTTTCATACGGGCTGAGTCAAAACTAGGGCTGAAAAGCTTGGGCCGTGAAGACTAGGAATGAAACCAATCCCGACTCTGTACAGAAGAAATAAGTTAGGCCCGTCCCAGCCCGAGCCTTTAGAAATAAAGTATGGCCCGGCCCGGCCCGAGTGCCGTGAATGAAAATCGGCCCGAGCCCGGCCGCCGGCCCGTGCAGATCTCTACTACAACTTTCACAATCGATGATGACACTTGTACTATAGCAAAGGTAAATGTTCTTACCAACGCACAAAAGAGAAGACAGTACAGAGTTAGATTTTATCTAAATCTGAGCTCATATTTTTCACTTACAAACGTAGATGGGTTTATAAACTTATTATAAGTTAATGATACTTCATACTAATTTGTTTGACAGACAATTTTGAACTGTATCAAGTATATCAATAGTCAAATATTTATAGTGCTTTCTTCACTTAAATATTCAAGTATTGAGATGTTTGGATTTCTTCAGATTTAGTATTCTTTAAAATTTTGGAAATGGCATGCTCCAGTTGATTTTGAATTATGAAATAAAGCATTTAAATCCAAACATAATCTTTCTCTGCAAGTTGAGAGTAATTACCTAACAAAATAACTGCTTGAAATACGCTGTGTTAGGAATAATGAGAGATACAAGATATTACCCCCGAAAAGCTAGCGACTTCCGAAAAATGCATAATAATTATAATAGAGGTTGAAATTTCTTCACCTCTTCTCTCTTTCTCGGCGCGGCGTAACGATGATTTTTTTCACGCTGCTTTACTTTGGCGTTACGTAACCTCTAGAAAACCTCTGCTTTAACCCCTTAATTCTCGCTCCCGTGATATTCACGGGCTGTGTTTTTTATTCAGATTATTTGATTCCCACTAATTTTTAAAAATAGTGTAATTGGCTTTATTCTCGTATCATTTTACCTGTCATTAAATAAGGTGAATATTTCTTTTTAAAAAAACTGATGCCAATTAACAATCTGAAATTTTAAAACGTAATTTAATGCAGCCGTTAAGAGGTTCATCGGTTCAGCCGGGTACTGCGTGCAGTTCTCCGAACTTTTCAGAATTATTTTATGACTTTTTCGAACGATTGTTTTTTCTTTTTATGTTTAATTTATTTAAATAATTGGTTTTACAAAACTATAAATCGTTTCTAAAATTACTATATCTTTTAAGCGAACGTGAAGTACGGGGTATAAAATGTCATATGTTTCAGAAAAAGCGTAGCATGTATTGATTTTTTACCCTTAGAGCTGTTCTCGAATTCAAATTAGTTATTTTCTGCATCAATTTTAAACGCACAAAATTGGCGAGTGTTCTTATTGAGAAACTATGAAATCGCATATAGTTTCCATTTTACAATATTGGCAAATAAAGTTTTGAAGTTGACTTTTTGAACCGAATTTTCGTAAGCGGCAGCACAAGAAAGGTCCTCATAAGACAGCAATCACTTGTAACTCAAGATGTAATAAATTTATGGAAATATAAAAACCGCTAGTCGATTGTAAATCATTTCTAAAATCGATCCTGCTAATTTTATTCTTTTAAATTTAAAAAGGAGCCCGTGAATTTTTCAGAAAATTTTGTTTACTTTAGTGTGTGTTTGTGTGTGTGTGTGTGTGGGGGGGGGGGGGATATGTTTTGAGAGTCACGTTGCCAGCAAGTTCAGCATCACTTTATTTTCTCAATTATTACCAAAAATATTCAGTTCAGTGGTATGAACAGGTAATATTCTTAATTTAGTACGAGAAACACTCTATCAGATCTTTTTTTAAGTAACAGAGTTGCCTATTGCTTTCAATCACTGGTAAATTAGCACTGGATCATTGCAAACTTACCAACTTCCGACTTAACTTCCGTAAAATATGAGTTAATTTAAACAAGGTTAAACATGTTTATTGCAAACTTGCCAACTTCCGACTTAACTTCCGTAAAATGTGAGTTACTTTAAACAAAGTTAAACATGTTTCGAACTAGAATTCTTTTTAAAGAAATGATATAAAACAAGTAGGAAATTAAATAGCTAATGGTACATCTAAAATATTTTCCGGTTACAAACCTGTTTAACCTGGTTTAAGTTAACTCACATTTTACGGAAGTTAAGTCAGAAGTTGGCAAGTATGTCATTGTGATAGTTAACAATTATATCACAAAAGGTGAACTTCTATGCCGCAATTGATCAAATTGCATTGAAGATAATTATCCTTTTGTTTTTAAATATAAAATCAGATTTATAACTAAAGTATTGTTAGTTTATTTCCATATTGTAAAAAAATAACATATTGTTCATTTTAGAAAGTTCAAACTTTTATATTTAGTGTAGTATTAACATATCTATGCGGTTTTACTGGCACCGGAGGGGTAATACCAGATGATTTAACTTTTCATAAATAATCATGTATTAATAAAAATATGATGGATTAATCATATATTTAACAGGATATGGTACAAAGCTAAAGTTCAAAGTGGGTATGCAATGCTATATTACATTATGTTGGATATTCTTCATTCAAGATCCAACTAATAATAAAGTAAGCTGTTTTACCCTCGATTCCTCAACTTTTATTTATAATTAATAAGAAAAGGGCAATAAGACAATTTTTAATGATTCAATTTTATTTTGTTCTTCCTGGAAAAGAACCGAGTTGGAAATTACTCTTGAATTACGTCATACACATCTTTCGTTAATTCTACATGCAAATATATGACATTGCTATTAACTTCGATACAAGTACAGTGGAACTTCTCTTTAACGAATTCCCTATTTAGCGAAGTTTTCTACTTAACAAAATTTTCTATTGAACCTTGACTTTGAATACCATTAACATGTGAATTAATCTCCATATTACGAAAAATATATTCCATATAACGAAGTTTATTCCACTTTCGTTGGCGTACAGCATTCAAACGGAGAGGTTGCTCTTACCCAATGGTTCAGCAAACAGCCTTGGAATTTGCTAAAGAATTAAGACACTCAATTTTTCTTAATCAGATGCTTGTTTGTGAGATCTGAAGGGAAAATGGCAGCAACTGAATCGAATCTAGAAAAAGGTACAGAACTCTCTAAGTTTTTTAAAGTTAATGAAGGTGTAGTGACAGTTGAATATCCTACAGGTGATAAAATATTGCAAAGTGTAATAAAATGTAGTAAAGAAACTACAGCTAACGATGAAAATGATAATGAGGAAGAAATTGAAAGACCTTCAAAAGAAGAAATGATAAATTCTTCGATACAATAAGAAGGGGATTTCAGTTTCACGAAACTGTTACTGATGAATAGTTCGGATACTTACAAAAGTGCGCAATTTGTTATGAACAGTGTATTTTTTTAAGAAACTTGTACAATGCAATATTAGACTTTTTAGAGTTAAGGATTTGGAATATTGGTAAGAAAGAGACAAGTTACGCTACGCTTCAGTTTTTGTTTACCTCTCTTTATTACTGTTTTATTCTGGACATTATTCTAATTAAATTATTCTCGGATGTCTACATTGCATAAAAAAAGTTGCTGCCCGAATTAAAATACATTTTTTCCCAATATTTCCATTTTATGTGTATTTTTCATTTTACGCATGTGTGTTTTATTATACTAATTTTATGAATTTAAGTTGATTTCTATTTAACGAATTATCTTCATAACAAAGTGTTTGAGTGTAACGAAGAGTCTTCGTTAAATGGAAGTTTCACTGTATATAAAAATCTAAAAAAGTAATTTGCATCATAAACAAACTTGTTATGCAGATAAGTGCAATTTATTTAAATTAGTAAATAACGTTTTTGTGCAGTAAATTTCGCAGCCTTTTTAGTTTTGTAAATGATTATCCAACATTTAAGATTCTTTGCTTCAATAAATCTTCATACTAAAATGACAAGAATGTATTCATATTTTTAAAATGTGGGGCTTATTAGACACAATCTGTGAATATATATAATGTAACTGTAATTTAAATTTAAATGAGTTCGATTCTTTATAAACTATGAAAGTTTAGTTACGAATTTTAGAAGGAAATGTAAATTTTGAATTAGATGTACGTACTACTTGAATTTGATAACGCACATTTATTACATATAACTTGATCGTGCATGCTAATATGAAATTTCTACGGATTTCGATTAATTTAATTTTGTACGCGTACATATCAATCTTAAAGAAAGATTTCAATAAATGCATTATGCAGAAAAGTGCAATTTATCTGAATCATGTAAATATTGATTTTTATAAAATAAATTTGACAGCAATTTTGTAATAGATTCTGTAATTACAGAACCTTTTAACATTTATTCCTCCAATAAATCGTTATATTAAATTGACAAGAATACATACTTTTAAAACCTGATATATAACGGGCGTAATAAGCGTATATTATATAATATTTATTGAAATCTTATTGAATACTTATTGTAATACTTATTGAAATCTAAATGGCTTCCAATCTTTATAAAGTAGGACATTTTAGCTTATTAATTTTAGAAATGAATGCAAATTTTCGTAAATGGTTTTAATTATCAATTATAGCGAGAAAGACATTTTTGAGTAAATAATTAAATATTTATAGATAAATTATTTGGAAAGTTAATTTTCTATATATACGCATATAATTTACTTTATTTTCGATAATTAAAGATCAATTTGGCAGTAAAATTTACAAAAAAAAAAAATTAAATCAAACATCATATACAAAATAAGTACACCGCTCATTAAAAGAAAAGTTTCACGAACTAAAAGACTAAATCATGAACAAAAGTTTCTCTTGAAAGGAAAAAAAATTATTTGTGGGAAAAAATTCTTACACAAAAAAGTTTCTAAAGATTTTTGAGAATACTTATAGGTCTTTTCAATAGTAATTTTACAACATATTACTCCTAATTAAATAAAGAATTAATATGCTAGTGAAAAATAATTGAAAATAAAAATACTTGGTTTATTTTTATATAATAATTTGGGGGTACTTAAATATTACTTTCGTAAAAGAGTTCACGTTACAAGTTTTTTCTGCGGAAGGGCAAATCTTCAAGAACATTTTATTTCCTTTTTGACAAGCTATTCGAAGAACCAGCTTTACATGACTATATCAGCTTTACAGTGTTTAGGCGAATTATTTGTTTTACATTTTTAACTATACAATGTTTCAAATTATCTTTTCTGGTAAATAACTATATTTCTGCATAAATTACATTTATGATATTTGAGAAGGAATAATTTTAAGTGTATAAAAGGTTAATCAAATTATGTATAGTATAATAATAAATTTACATTATTGAAAGATAATGAATTTTTTAAAATCAGGTTTTAGAAAATTAGGCTGTCTAAATATTGGATTGAATAATAGGACGGTAATGAAATATACTTCATTTTACATTATTTAATAAATTTCTTAAGTTCATATCGATAAAAACATGTTTAAATATGTTTCCTTTTGCATTTTTGATAAAACACTAATTCCTATTTTTTATTAACTACACTTTAAAAAAAGAATATTCCTTAGAAATAGCAGCTGAACTTTACTAAATCATTTTGAAAAGAAGCGGGACGTTTCGCTCCCGACACTTTGGTCCCACTGTTTCGGCCCGGATACCACTTTGATTCCTCGCCATTTCGCGCCACAGTATTATTAAGCGCCACTATCAATGTTTTATCAAGCCTCTTCATTTTATAAAAAAACTGAATATAAGAACCAGAAAAATTTAAACTCTTACAACAAGTGATCAAATTGTCACATGGCGCTCATATTTTATGTGTGTGAACAATGTGACAGAATTTTACAGACGGCATATTGTCACATATGGGGCGTTCAGAAGACAATCCGACTAACTCCATTTTAAGTGACCTATTTTTAAACAAAAATACGTTGAAAAATTTTTATATATTTACACAGTGATAAAAAGTTATCCTTGATTAAAAGAAAATCAATGAGTTCAATCAAAATATCCCGAGAAAAAATGTTATATAGATACAATATTTTTATAGTTACAATAACTTTAACTGTTTATACTGAATATTTTCATTTGATGGAGTTAATCGATTTGTGAACTGAGCGACTCATATAATGGCGAATATATGAGCGCGAATAAGGAAATAAAGTAAACACAAACGAGCAGTAGGCACTGCAGATAGGGTGACAATCGAGGCAATGATGTCGGGTTTATTCTCGTCTCCCTCTGCAGCGATTCTTCTACCTTGCAATTCGGCCCAAAATTATCCCTACAGCGGTAAATCTTAGCTTTTCGGCCATTTTAATCTTAATTTTCCCTCAAAATTGCCCTCTTCTACAGCTAAGAAGTTTACCACCTTTTAGGCATAAAAAATAATCCATCCCTTTTCCAACTGGCATGGCAAGTACGTGGTGTGCGGCAACAATCATAGTTTTGCAAAGTGCAATAAACAACCTAGACTCATCAACTTGGCTTAGTATAGTCGTCCCGGGTGCTTGCTGGTGTGGTCACCGCGGTGTGGTCCGCCGCCTGCGGCGATCTGGCGTATGTACTCACAATGCATCGCCCTGCTTTCCAGGCAATTACAAACCCGTTCAGCTGGGTTAACCCCGGTAGGCAGGGGCCTGGTCAGTAGCCTCCGATAGTCTCCGAGCGCGAATAAGGGCCCGAAGCGGTCTCAGGCTCTGTTTTAATACCAATATTCGGACTGGGCATAAAATGGAAAATTTATTTATTCATAAATTGAAAAGTGGGAGGAAAAGAAAAAAAGAATATAGACTAAATTCCTTAAGGTTTACTTCTTAACAGGCCTTTAAAAGTCAGCTTGAAAGATAATTCAATTATTATTGATGGGATATAGCGAGAAATATCTTGAATATCTGATTTTGAAGTGTTTGTATACAATCAGTGTTAGTAACAAAAAGAAGCCGTGGAATATCCTTTGTCTAACCTCGCTTTCTGATTGAAGTCCTTTACAAAAATTACTATGTCTTTTTGCCATAGTTGTAAAATGCTGTATTTGAAGAATAAGAATTGTGACTTTTCCAGATTTCTAGCAGAGGTTGGATATAAATAACAAATTTTCACCTTTAAACAGTATTTTCAGGGAGCATGAAAACCACGAAGATTTGTCATGAGGGAGTATTTAAAATGTATGTGTTATGTACTGAATTATGAATTCATAAAAACTTTACCTTCTAAAGCATTTTTCGTGAATTTTTTAAAACTACATTAGAAGATTTACACATAATCATTTAATAAATTTTAGAAGGATTTTAGAAGGATTTAGAAGGATTCAGAGGGATTTTATGCAATATTTATAACACCACTCAAATCGTTTATTTTAAATATTTTTCTTAGTATTTTGTAGAATTAGGAAATGTACAAATATAATCTTTTTACAATATAAATTTAAAAATATTTCAGAATTGAAAAATACCCCCACAACGCCCAGAAAGCTGAAAGATGGAAAGGCAAAAGAAATAATCCTTTAAATCATATTTTTTGTTTTGTGTAACCAATAATGCTTTTGGAACAAGATAAAGTAATGCATCTATAACTCATTCTAAACTGTATTACTACTAATCGAGGTATTAAATGAATTTTATAACAATTTATTTTAATGGTATTTATAAGTACCATTAGTAGATAAAGGGTTAATACTTATATGTATGAAAGAAGCGATTTTTAATGAAAAAACTAATCTAGAATTTTTTTTTCAATGTTATTAACAATTTTGTATAGCGTACTTTATATAATGGGCTTGGCCTCTGATGATATTAAATATTTCGGACTTGGGAGGGATCTTAGGGATTAACTTAGGGAGGAACTTAGGGAGGAAAAATCAAATTTTTTATAATGATCAAAAATTATAATTTTCTAATTAGCATTTTTTTCATCTCAACTATTGAGCGCTAGGCAATATTTTTACATATTTCTTTAAAGCTTGATACGGACAAACTGTACGGACTACTGTATATTCAGAAACAGACTATTTATTTTCTTTTGTTCTCTGGAAAAATTGCAGGTAATGCTTCACAAAATAATTGTAGCATACGAAAAATTATGAAAAAAAAATCATCCAAATAATTTCAGAACTTTTACGATTCAATTAAATTTTAAGTATTGACTTTTGGCTAATTGTTTTTCCTTTAAAATCAACATCATTTTTTAAAGTGTGATGGAAATTATATATTAAACGTAATTAGCATGTATTATACACAGTTTAATGTTGATTGGAATTTAAATTGCTTTAATATTCATAAAGTACGTACTATTACATTTCAGGTTATAAATTTTTGGAAACAAATGGGAATTTACATAGATAGTTTTAATTATAAATTTTAACGAGGAGAAATTTTCTCAAATAAACAATTAAATATTTATGCGTTAATATTCATCAATTTTGCATCTTCCATTTTCAGAATTCTAATTTACTTTATTTTGGTTAATTAAGAATTAATCTGGTAGTATGGTTCAATGAAAATTAAAATCTAACAAGATGTGAAGATATTTCAAAATCGATATGCTGTTTTGAAGATCAGTTTCACAGTATAATTCAAATTTTGGAGTAAGTTAAATTTATAATGTTAAACAAATGAAAATTACTCAAAAAAAAAAAAAAAAAAAAAAAAAATCTATGCATGAGAGTGACTCAAATACGAATAACACCAGCAATATTATAATTACGTCCCTGGTTGTCTAGATTATATGTCATAATTATCATATGATATAGTATGTATTAATATGACGGATTTAAGTAAAATAATTGTAAATACGAACGTAATGTATTATGAATAAAGATTTCTTACTTGTTTTAAAGTATTCCGGTAACCAATATTAGCAATTGTGGTTGGTAAATTAAACTGCAATTACTGTTCAGTTTCGAAAACCGCGCCTAGCACTCTGAGACGATTCTACTATCCAAAGGCGTGATACGCTGAAATGGGTATTTTCCTAAGTTCTACTTCGGCGCACAGAGCATTCGGCCTTTACTTGCACGTTGTAACTGAGATTGGCTGTCAGCCAAACGCAGCTAAACAAACTCCTTTCATCCCTATTTTGATAAAATTAAAACAGACCTGACGCATGCGCAAAATCGCGGAGGGTTTCGGTTTCCGAACATAAACAGTGAAACTGCTTATTTATTTATTTATTTTTTGACAGAATGAAAACATTTTTGCCGAGCTATATAGTATACAGGCGTAAATCATCTGTCCAGTCTATCTATCTATATTATGAAGGACAAACATGTCTGTGCGTAACGCTGACGTCATTTTGCGAATGGCAATAGCAGACGATGAAATTTAACTTTCATTATCTTTAATTGCATTTTTTTTTCTAAATACCGAACATTTTCAATTTTATACCGTCGAATAGAGAAAAAAAAGTACTTCCAAATGCAATTTGTTTCAAAACTATATCACAAATTGTTTGAAAACTGTATTGCAATTTACTGAATTTTTACTGTTTTAAAAATAATTTTCAAGCACGTTTTTTAAAAATCTTTATCTGTCACTTGCAGACCGACGATTACAAAAGATAAACCTGTTTCCGCTAAAATTAATATAAATAAAGTAGTTAAGCCTTTGTTTCCGGCTTATATTTTATGACGAAATTAAAACTTTATATCAGTCCCTAAATAAAATACTACAAATAAAGCACAAATTTCAGACTAGAACCACGCTTAACCTACTGTGATTATCAGAATAAAAAAAAATGCAATTTAACAAATTACAACGACCATTTGGAAAATGATTTTTTCAAAGACTAAAATTTAAGATATAAAAAATAGCACGGAGTTGATCATACCTTACGTACGCCATGAATTAAACATTAATAGTGTTATTACACGTAAAAGTTGCAAGCGAAAGAAATCGCCTGCGACTCGTACATATTATCCACCTGAAACTTAAGTATTATCCAAGCATTTCATTGTCTGTTCGGGAAAAGGCTTTTCCATCGTCAGATTTCCAAGAAATCTGACGGCCAATTTTAAATGAAATTTATTTCTTAAACTTCTAAACATCCCACAATATTACTTTTTATATCGTCGTATAGAGAAAAAAAATGTACTTTTAAATGCAATTGGTTTGAAAGCTGTATCTCAATTTGTTTCTGAGTTATTAATTTTTTTTGTAGTTTTTATTACTTTTTTGTCATAGTGGCAACATTGTGTTGTCCATCTCTGTTGAAAGTAAAGGAAAATACATAGTACTGTATAGACCAATCAGAAAACGAATAAATTGCAGATTAAACCAATAAAAACCTTCAGATATGCTTTTGATTTCCTACCCTGACGAGGACAATAACCATTTTTCCAAATGGTTAAAAAGGGTAACGATCTTTTGCGATTTCTTCAACTGTTAAATCGTGGCACGAGGGCAATACAAAATGAGCGCTTTTAATAAATTTCAAAATTTTATTTTAATACACAATTGCTCTTTTTTTATCTAAAAATGATAATTGGCATATTTAGGGAAAAATCTAAAAAAAAAAAAATATTTTAAATGTAAAATATTTTTTAGAGTTTTCAATTTAAAAAATAAATATATATACATAATGGTTTTCACCTATATCCTGTAACCCGGGAAGCAGAGTTTGGCAAATTTGTAATCTCAATTATCCGCAATATAATTACAAGTTAATTGAATGTAATTGATTATATTTACACAGATTCAAACGGAGAAATTTCGTCAAATAATGGAATGGGGGCAATTTCAGCTACAATACTACAAGATTTTATTTTATTTATTTTTATTTTTATTTTTTTATTTTTTTAGAGCATGTAATTTTAAATATAATTAATTGCATCCAATTAAATTGTAATTACATTTCAAATAATTGAAATTACAAATTTGCACAACTCTTCCGGGAAATCCGGGTTGGAATTCCTTGTTATTATAAAACATTAAATAAATAAATTTTAGAAAAGTCGCATACATAAAAGCATCACGAAGAATCCTTTTGCATTAGATGGTTCAAATTACACTTTAAGACGTGTGTAAGATCTTAACTTAAAAGTGAAATAATGTATTCAAAAATAATACTTCAATAGCGAAAATATTGCATTTTCAGCGATATTTGTAATAATTCCTCGTAGGGAAAACATACAAGTTCTTTGGGAGCAACATGTCTTTAGCGTATGCTGTGGAAGTAATTCAAAGAATCCCTTGGTGTTCCAGGGATTTAAAGAGATTAAAATTTTGCAAGTTGAATGGAATCAGCGAAATTTGGCTTATTTCTAACCAGTTAAAATAGGTATAAAGGAGTTGTACGAAAAATGCGTGGGTGTATATATTCCCTCCTATCTCTCTCGCTCTCTCATACATTGTCACGTATTTCACGATTAATGGAATATATTTTAAAGGCATGAAGGAAGAAAAATCCTGCTTCAATCATAGATTATGAAACACTTTCAGAACGGAAATTCGTTGTTTAAAAAGATGAAAGATGATATGTAAGTGCACAATTTAAAAAACACATAACGCATTTAAAAACCAGATTTTAATAATTATCGTTCAAAACCGTAAAGGTAATGGAATTCTTTTGTGCATCCCTGTACATTAGAGTGCATTCTTGAAAAAATGTGCAGCACGGCGGGGAAAAAATAGCTCGGCGGTGAAAAAAAATGGCACGGCGGGGCGAAAAATGGGTCGGAGGAAAAGAAAAAAAGCATCAATAGACATAAAAAATGACATTGAAGAAAATAATGCTGAAAAATAAGTTTCGTAAACAAAGTCATCTGAAAAATATAGCAAAAGCTCTTACAATTGAGAAAAAAACTTAACTCAAACTCCTAAAAAAAGAACGACCTTGGGTTAAATCTAATTACTCGACACGTTGCAGGACTCTGCTCTTAAGTATTTTTGTTTAATTGAAGAATAATTATAAATTAAAACTGAGATTATCACAAACTTACTTATGAAATTAGAAAGAAAGAAAACCGATCCGTGAAAATTCGCCTTTTATCTGACCTGATACGATTCGTTTCACCTTTAGGATGGGAATTCGTGTGTAAATATTATCAAAAATACGGTTGTCTCGTAGTTAATATAAATTATGACGATTTTGTGTTAAGAAAAGATAAGGTTTTTTTATGACAGTATTTACGGATTGGTGATCGATTTTTTTTTAATTTTCGGAACTGAATACCTTATCTTTTCGGAAATTTCGAAACAGAATCAGCTCCCGCTCTTAAAAATAGGCGCAGCGCTCTCAGAGAATTGTCAACGTATTTAAAAAAAAAAAAAAAAAAAATAGCACAACGAACCAAAAATATAGCATGGCGCACCAAAAAAAAAAAAAAAAAAAGCACTTTCCAACTATGTTGGAAAGTGTTAAAAACAACTAAAACAAAGAAAAAAACTAAGACAATAGAAGTTTTATTTAAGATTAAATATAAGAATCAATTAACGGAGTTGGTAAAGTCGTATGAAATTTCAAAAAATCTTGCATTAAACCAAGCAGGAATGTTTTTTTTTTCTAAAGTAGCTATCCTATGGTAATATACCCAAAGCTGATTCATAATAGCATACACAATCCGCATTTTGAGTAAATTTGATAATAAGATAAATGGAACTTATTCGTATGAAAATTACGACCATTTTTATGAATAGTTCAGTACAAGATGGGTAAAAAACTAGTCATTCTTCTAAATATATAACAGCTATATCGGTGAGTGCATTTTTTCTTTCAAAGCAAGTTAAACATGTAAAAATAAATATATAAATAAATAAATAATATTACAAAACGAATTGGCAGTTTTATGTGTCACTTTTGAATAAAATCTCGTAAAATATTCATTTTAATTTCAAAATTTAGTATTTACCGCATCAATTACATATTAAAAATTTTTGATATCCTAAAAATTGTTCTTTTATTAGTTAGACATGGAGAAAAGATAAACATATTTTAACTACGCAGAAAAAAATAATTATAATAGTTAATTAAAGTACGCAAGAAATTTTTAAATATGATGCATTTTTAAATTTTTACGCTTTTTTTTTTAAATATCTTCTTAGTAAAATAAATTGAAAAGCAATCACTAAATATATTTCCATCGATAAAAAGTAATTTGGAAAACGTTATATTATTTTAGAACATGAATAAAATATTTTTGAAGGCAATAAATAAATAACTAAATGAATAATAATGCAAAACGAATTGGCTGTTTTATGTGTCACTTTTGAGTAAAATCTATTATAATATTCATTTCAATTTTAAAATTTAGAATTTACCGCATCAAATACAGATTAAAAATTTTTTATATCCTAAAACTTGTTCTTCTTTTTAGTTAGACTTGGAGAAAAGATAAACATATTTTAACTACGCAGAAAAAAATAATTATAGCACTTAATAAAAATACGCAAGAAAATTAAAAAAAAAAATATTATGCATTTTTAAATTTCGACTCTTTTTTTTTAAATATCCTTTTGATAAAATAAATTGAAAAGCATTCACTAAATATATTCCAATCGATAAAAAGTAATTTGGAGAAGGTTATATTATTTTAGAAGAGGAATGAAACATTTCTGAAGACAATAAATAAAATTGAGAATGCATTTACCTAGCTGAATGAAGTAAAAAGTCATTTTTCGTATCACTGTGATGTTAAATATAAAATAGTAATACATCAGTCGTGGAAAATTGGCGCAGAGGAGGAGCCTATTGACATCACTAAATTTTAGTAGTATTTTTCGGCTTATCTAATGACAGAATTTCTGAGTTTTTATTAAAGGTAATAATACTATAAAATATTAGTGGTGTCAATAGGCTCCACTGTAATACATACTCTTTAAACAATGGTAACTTAAAAAAGAAAAATTAAGCTGTAAATACAACAAACTCTGAAATTGTTCAGGTTTAGGAAATTGCTTTTAATAAAGCAAATTTTTCAAGAATCATGCACGAAACAAAACATTCTCCAATCATTTATAATTGTAAATATTGAGCTTTTGACAACATAAATAACAATTACATATCCCAATAAGATATACATTTTCTTTTGATCAACACTTCTTTTACACATTCGAAGAAAAATATCCCGGAAACGGGTGTCCATTTTGACAGATTTTAAAGATATTAAAATTTCCTATTGATTGGAAGTCAGGGAATTCATAACTATTATTTGCATTTAGTAAGTAATATTAGTAAGTAATATTAGTAAGTAATATTAGTAAGTAATATTAAGTAGCCAGATGTGATGAAAAAACATAAAAAAAGCTAGGATTTTCTAAAATGGAAATTTTTAATAATTGATTATTTTATAAAGATGCACTGATTGTCCAAGGATAAAAATTTTATTGACGTAGGATAATTTAAGTTTCAACAGTCAATAACTCAACGAACATTGGTATAGTTAAAATTACAGAAAATATAAACATTTTTTTTTATATAAGTACATGCAATATGTTACGCAATGGTTTTTTTTAATATGTCGTATTCTTATTTTTCTAGGACTTTTTGATTTCATTTTGCTTCGTCGAAAATTAGCTGCAAAATATTCACTGATTGTATTGCAATCAATCGAACAATGTTTGTAAAAGCTTTCGTTATTCCAGAAAAATATTAAACATATTTCTAAAGACAATAAATAGTAGGTTGGAAAAGTCAGAATACATATAACAAACTAACAAGAGAGAAAAAAAATTCTTCTAAGAGTAATATGTTAAAATGTACAGAAAATACATAATCTTTAAAATAATAGCTATCCTTAAAAACTAAAATTATGCTGTAAATACAACAGTCGCGGAAATCTTTCAGGTTTAGGAAATTGCTTTTAATAATGTACTTTTCTCATGAATTATGCATGAAACAAAACATTCTGCAATCATTTATAATCATAAAAATTTGAGCTTTTGGCAAAATAAATAATAATAACATATCCCATCATGCAATCCTCCTTGGATCAGCACTTCTTTTACACAATCGATACACTGTAAAAAAATCCGAACAGTATTCCTGTAGGAATCGGAAAAATAGTTGCTCTTATCATACCAGAAAATTTTCCGACCCAGCTCGGAATAAAATCCGTAAAAAAAAGGAAACACTCATTAAAACGGTACTTTACGGATTTTTTTTTTCAATTTTACGGATTTTATTCCGATTTTACTGATTTTATTCCGAGCTGGATAGGAAATTTTTCCGGTCCGATAAGGACAACTATTTTTCCGATTCCTGCAGGAAATCTGGTCCTCTTTTTTTTTTTTTTTTTTTTTTTTACAGTGTAGAAAATATCCGAGAAATAGTTATCCAATTCGATAGTTTTGAAGAGACGAAATTTTTCTGTTGAATTGAAGTCATGGAATTTATTACTAATATGCCCGTTTAGCCAGAGTAAGTAACATTAAATAGAGAGATTTCATGGAAAATCATAAACAAAGCTATGAGTGTCTGAAATGGAAATTTTTATTAATTGACTATTTTATAAAGATTCATTAATTTTTCAAAGATAAAATTTTTGTTTGTAGGTTAATGTAAGTTTTAACTGTTAATAAATCATCGAATATTGGTATAGTTAAAATAACAGATTAAAAAAAATTAAGTGCATGCAAAAAATTAATGTAAAAAAGCAATGATTTTTTTTTATGACGTTATTGAATTTTTCTACATCTTTTGGATTTCGTTTGACAAAATAAGCTAGTAAGAATTCATTGATTGCATTTCAATCGATAGAACATTGTTTACAAAATATTACATTACTCCAGAAAAAATGAAACATATTTCAAAAGACAATAAATAGTAGTTCGAAAAATTCCGAATACATATACCGAACTACTAAATACAATGAAAGGAAATTTCGTGTATCATTAAGATGTTAAAATATGAAGAAAATGCAAACTGGTTGTATTACAATTAATTAGAACATTGTTTGAAAACGATTACTTGACTCCAGAAAAAATAAAATATATTTTTAAAGAAAATAAATAGTAATTAGAAAATTTCAGAATACATATAGCGAAATAAATGGAGAAAAAAGAAATTTTGTGTATCATTGAGATGTTAAAATATGAAGAAAATATAGACTGATTGTCTTACAATTAATTAGAACATTGTTTTAAAAAGATTACTTGACTCCAGACAAAACAAAAAGTAAATAGTAATTAGAAAATATCAGAATACATGTTCCGAAGTTAATGGAGAGAAAAGAAATTTTGTGTATCATTGAGATGTTAAAATATAAAGAAAATACATTTTAATTGTATTGCAATTAATTAGAATATTGTTTGCAAAAGATTACATTTCACCAGAAAAAAATGAAAATATATTTCTAAAGATAATAAATAGTAATTTGAAAAATTCAGAATACATATACCGAACTAAATACAATTAAAGGAAATTTTGTTTGTAATTGAGATGTTAAAATATAAAGAAAGTACAAACTGATTGTATTAAAATTAATTAGAACATTGTTTGAAAAAGACTAGATGACTCCAGAAAAAACAAAACATATTTTAGAAAATAAATAACAGTTTGAAAATTTCAGAATACATATACCGAACTAAATGGCAAGAAAAAGGTGCTGTGTATCATTGAGATGTTAAAATATAAAGAAAATACAAACTGATTGTATTGCAATTAATTAGAACATTATTTGAAAAAGACTACATGACTCCAGAAAAACAAAACATATTTTAGAAAAAAAATAGTAGTTTGAAAAATTCAGAATACATATACCGAACTAAATGGAGAGATAAAAAATGCTGTGCATCATTGAGATGTTAAAATATAAAGAAAATAGAAACTGATTATATTACAATTAATTAGAACATTGTTGTAAAAAGACTGCATGACTCCAGAAAAATAAAACATATTTCTTAAAAAAATTTTGAAAAATTTTTGTAATTTTTGAAAATTTCAGAATACATATACCGTAGTAAATAGAGAGAAAATAAATTTTGTCTATAACTGAGATATTATAATATAACGAAAATACAAAGATATTGTATTGTAATTAATTAGAACATTGTTTGTAAAAGATTACATTACACTAGGAAAAATGAAACATATTTCTAAAGACAATAAATAGCAGTTTGAAAAATTCCGAATAATATACAGAACTAAAATTGAGGAAAAAGTTTTTTGTGTGTGTGTGTGTCATTGTGATGTTAAAATATCAAGAAAATACATACTCTTTAAAATAATGGCAAATTAAAAACAAAAATTATGCTGTAAATACAACAAGTGCGGATAGGGGTTAGGAAATTGCTTTTAATAAAGCACATTTCTCATGAATTATGCATGAAACAAAACGTTCTGCAATCATTAATAATCTTAAAAAATTGAGCTTCAGGCAACTTACATAATAATAATAAACCCCAAAGGAGTTCTTTACACCCTTTAGATCAACACTTTTTTTTACTTTTTCAATGGAAAAGACTCGGGAAATGGTGAATCCAATTCATGCTATTTTAAAGAGATTGAAATTTTCTGCTGAATAAAGTCACAGGATTCGTTACTAATATTCCTACTCATTTAGAATAAATAATGCTAAATAGCGAATTTTTATATATAAAAAAAGGTAGAAATAAAGTTTTGAAATGGAAATTCTTATTAATTGATTATTTCATAAAGATTAATCATGAATAATATTTTTTTAATGTGAGAATGAGATTTAAAATTTAATGAATCAAAGAAAGTTACTTAAAATTGTAGTTGAATTAATTAGATATTAAAACTTAATATTTTATGCAATTTTATTCAATATGCAGAAAAAATGTTTTTAAAGATGGAAAAGTGTTATAAAAAAATGTAAAAAATTCTTAAGTATTATTATTCTTAATTTTTAAGATTTTCTCGATTTTGATAAAGTAAATAAATATTTAGATAATATACAGGGTATCCACTCTCAACGATGTCTAATGGCTAACTCCAAACCGTTAGGCATAGACATATAGTTCCATTTACAAAAATGTTTTAATGAGGTAAATAAGTATTTTAAAAGTGATTTGGGTCAACAAAAACATTTCTTAAAAAAAGTGCGAAATTAAAATTTTTATACGGTCCCTCGAACCTATAAGTTATATTTAGTAAAAATATACTATTCCAGTAAGAAGTAAGACAAGAAAAGTCTCATTCTTCTACGATTAAAACTGACCGAATAATAGCTGTTTAAAGTTGAAGCATCTTTTTTACTGCGAAATAGGGGTCATTCACAAATTTACTAGAAATATAAATAATCGTCAGATATAAAAAAATAATAATAATTGAGAATAAAATTAACATTACAATATAAATTTTAAATCTATTTTCATTCTGACATATTAAAGAAAAAATTTATAACTTGTACAAAAAAATATAAGTTAAAAAATAACAAAACTTTTATTAAAAGAAATGATGAAAAACAACAGTCGCAATTCTTGACAAAATTATACATATTTTAAAATGCTAATGGATTATCTAATCTGAAACTTAAATAAAATAAAAGTTATCTTAAAACTTGCTCGAAGTGACTCCCTTCGGCTGCAATGCAGAAATGTACACGCAAAATAAATCCTAATACTTTAAGTAATTTGTGTACTTTGTGTACGATCCTTCAATGCCCAGGGCCCCAACTTTGGTGATCCTCTTACGATGTCACTCAGAGGCGAAGTCTTTTCAGTCTGCATAATTTAATACGCCAAGAATACATGTGTGTTGAGCCAATACGCCAATCACAAAATATCGGTTAAACTGGGAGCGATATTAAAATTTGAACGAGATAAGCGCCATGTACAGAAACCACATTTGGCTATAAATAAAAAGTGAAATAAAAAGGCAAATCTATTATTGCTTACACAAGTATAATGGCAAGGATAATTAATGATCAATATCTACTTAAGGCAGACGTGAAAATGTAATTTATGGCTCTTTTAATGATTATACGAGCGCCATACAGCTTAAATTAAGGCTGCTGTCCCTGCCAGCGAAGGCACTCACGAGCTAATGCTATTCCTATGGGGAGAGATTTTTCTAATATCTCGTTTACATTTCGACATTTTTAAATAATTTGATTTGCATTGGACAGCCGAGGTCCGTCGCTACATCGCACCTTTTTTACTTTTTTCGATTTTTGTTGCAGATATTTTTTAGAATGACACTTTCATTTTCAGAACCGGTTTTGAAAGTGAAAGTAACTTTATAAAAAATATCTGCGACCAAAATCGAAAAAGTAAAAAAGGTGGGATGTAGAGACGGACCTCGGCTATCAAATGAAAAAAAAAATAAAAATGTCGAAATGTAAACGAGATATTAGATAAATCCCTCCCCATAGGATTAGCATTAGCTCGTGAGTGTCTTCGCCGGCAGGGACAGGAGCCTTTAATGTAAAAAGCGGCGTTTATCTAATAAAATATCAATAAAGAATATTTATGCGGGGATAACGATTGCGCTTAAATTAGAAATAAAGAGAGATCATTTTTGAATGATAGCTTTAAACAGAAGAAAGGAAAATAAATTTGGAAAACGGATTAATTTTTAATATAAATCTAACACAAATATATGGCCTCTCCATAAGTCACATTTGAATACTACGATTTTTGGAAAAATTAGCGTCGGAATAACTTTTTTTTCACGACAGTATATTACCTCCTTTCACACATATTCGAAAAACGGTTATGCGATCTATAAGACTTTAGCGTAAAAAATTCCATTGAATGGCAGCCAGATGAGTGCCTAATATTTGTATTCATTTATATTAAATAGTGGTAATTAGTGAAGTTTTATGAAAAAATGTAAACAAAGCTATGAATCTCTAATGCAAAACTTTGGATTAATTTGTTAATAAAATAAGAAAGCCACCAGTTTAAATTTTTTTTTTCATTTATTAATAGCTTATAAGGTTTAGAATTTAACCCCAAAGTTATTTTTCGAAAATAGAATTCATACAAAAGTTACAGTGAGAAATATGCCATTGTAACTAATTACCGCTAAAGCAAACTTTACATTTAAAAGCATTTTTTTTTCAAAACAACATTTATTCCGATCGTTGCTGGTATTGCATGAGAAACGTTCGACAAATTTCCTCTAATAAAAACGTTCAGAATTGGATTCTTTGTGGTGCTACGTAGGATACATTTTTTTGCATATTTGCGTCTTTCGATTGCCTTAGGAATAATTAAAGGACAATTTGAATTTCCTTTTAAAGCTCCCATTTTGAAAAAATATTTAAATGTTGAAAGAAATCCTACACTACACCGTAGCCAATACGCTAGAGACTGGCTATGGCGTAATGACATAAGTTTTTAACCATTTGCAAAAATGGTTATTGTCCTCGTCAGGGTAGGAAATCAAAAGCATATCTGAAGCTTTTTATTGGTTTAATCCGCATTTTATTCGTTTTCTGATTGGTCTATACAGTAATCTGTATTTCCCTTTACTTTCAACACAGATGGATACTTCTGTTGACACTATGACAAAAAAGTAATAAAAACTACAAAAAAAAATAATAATAATTCCGAAACAAATTGAGATACAGCTTTCAAGCAAATTGCATTTAAAAGTAATTTTTTTTCTCTATACGACGATGTAAAAAGTAATATTGTGGGATGTTTAGAAGTTTAAGAATGAAATTTGATTTAAAATTAGTCCAAGAATATTAATGTTTAATCTATGGCGTACGTAATGTATGACCAGCTCTGTAGAAGTTTAAAAATTTACAGTACCAAAAAATGTAATCCATGGCGTACGTAATGTATGATCAACTCCGTGCGATTTTTTATGTCTTAAATTTTAGTCTTTGAAAAAATCATTTTCCAAATGGTCGTTGTAATTTCTTAAATTGCTTTTTTTATGTTTTTTTTCCTTTTTTTTTATGAATTGTTTGAGGAATGCCGGGTACAAGCGGCCCGCTGCAGTGTATTTTCACGATCCCTTCGTTTACATGGATGAAATCGACGAAGTACAAAAAGTTTTTTAAGGAAAAAATACGACACTCTCGTCAAAGATACCGATATACGTGTATTGCAAACGCAACCACTCACAACAGATTACATTGTTACTAAAATCCACAAAATATTCCTAAAGCATGAGCTTTATTTCGACCTTCAAACTGGCGTCATCCCTTAAAATTATTCAAAGGAATTTACGATTTTTTTTTTTTAATCGCAGAGTAATTTAAATTTCAAAATCAAGATAAAATTTCAAAAAATGTAAAGTAAAATATGAAATTATCTGACGTATTTAATTATAAATATACATAATTATTCATGAAAAACGAAATAATTAATGATCATAAAGCATAAATTAATATAAATAATGATAATAAAATATTTAAAATTAGTTATACATCCCTTTTGCATTCACACCTCTTTCACTTTTTCAAAAAAAAAAAAAAAAAAAAAAAAAAAAAAAAAGACTGGGGAATTCACGAATGCAAGTTAATGATATTTTAAAGAGATTAAAATTCTCTGTTCAATGAAAGACGCAGAATTGTAACTAGATTTCTAGTCAGCTATAGTAAGTAATATTAAGTAAAGAGGTATTTGAAATGTATAAATAAAGCACAGACACCTACCGCGACATAACGTATCTTTTTAAGTCATATAAATGCATCTGAAAGGGAGGTATACATTCCCTTCTCATTCACATGTTTTTTACTTGAAATAATAATAGTAATAATAATAATAATAATAATAATAATAATAAAAAGTCTACTGAATTGGTGAATACAATTCATGAGATTTCAGAGATTAAAATTCTCTGTTCAATGGAAGACATAGAATTTTTAACTAGTATTTCTAGTAGTTATCTTGTTATTTTGTAAGTAATATTAAGTAAAGATATTTTAAATAAATGTACTCGTATATAAAAAAGGGGTAGCCACCAAAGGGTAGCGACAGCGACTTAACGTACGGTTTTTAAATCAAATAAATGCATCTGAGTCAGACATTTTATTCATTAGAAAAATTCATAAATAAATTTCACAAAAATATAAAATATAAATTTACTAAATAAGTTTTTTTTTGTTTAAAATATGTTTATTTGATTTTGATAAAATACCGGATTTTGACATCTATGAATAAAATTACCAGTGTTTGAAATTGAAATTAGATTTAATTGAATATTTCATAATAATTTTTCAAAGGAATATTTTTTGTGTGCAAACAAATTTAAAATTTTAATAAATTAAGGACTATCTATATTATAAAGGACAAACATATCTGTGCGTAACGCATACGTCATTCTGCGAATGGCAACACTTTGAAATTTGAAATGAAATTTCGGTTTTGCAATTTCCGCTACTGCAAATTTTTAAACTTCTAAACATCCCACATTTTAAATGTTTACACCGTCGTATGCAGAAAAAAATGCACTCTTAAATGCAATTTGTTTGAACGCTGTATCTCAATTTACTTTTGAGATATTAATTTTTTTTATAGTTTTTAATATCAATTTTCTAATCGTGGCAGCTGAGGTACTTCATTTCTATTAAAAGTGGTTTGGTTATCTTTATTGATTATATTCTTACTTATGTCATTTTCTCATTAAAATTAAAAATATCCTTTTTTAAAATTTGTACAAAAAATGACATTACGCTTTAAAAAGACACAATTTCCCTGATGATGCTGTTATATTTCACTATTTTTTCATTTCGCTGCTATTGAGTTTGAGACAATAGGCTAAATATTTCAGCGACTGAAAATGACGTGATATTTAAAAGAAAACAATAGTTGTATTTGATAAAATAAGATATTTCCACTTGAATACGTCTAAAAGTTATAAATTTCTGGAATTTTTACGCGCAGTTACAGAGATTATACTAAGACCTCAAATCACGAGTTGGAATTTTAACATGGAAAATTGTAATAGTTGACAAACGTGACTTCAAGCTTGAAAATATATTTATTAAGAACCTATTTCGCGTTAAAATGTTTTTAAATGGTTAATATGGATGTGAAACGTGGAAAATGACTTGTTTCGGTTTAGTTTTAAGAGGGGAGGGAATTCTATGATTATGTCAAGGTGAAATCCTTTTTGCTGATTTTTCACTCCGTAATACCAAGCATCAACTGATAACTTAATCAAAATTACTTATCTTGAATATATGTTACTGATTATGCATATGAATAAAGTTTAATTTTTCAATAATTTTAACAGTTGAAGTTTATGAAAAAAGTATTTTGTTAATCTTAGGTTAAAATATGTCTTTGGAGAGTTAAACTAACAAGTGTAAGATGGATTTTTTATTGTAATTATTGTTACAGTTCCTTTGTAAAAATTTTCTTTCGTCGAAATTCGACGGGTTCCACCTTGTGTACATAAAAGTGCTCATAAAAGATTGTCCCACTTTTTCCTTTGGGGACTTAAAAAAGATCGTGTCTACGTTCCGCTACTACCTAATGATTTGCCAGATTTTAGAAACAGAATTGAAGAGGCTGTTATTTCCATTACTCCGGATTTATCAACCGAAGTCTGGGAATAATTAGACTTTAGCCATGCCGTATCCATGCCGTATAACTAAAAGTGCACATATTGAACATTTATAAGATAAACTAGGTTAGTTTACCTTCAGTTTGCTGTATGATTTTTTGTAAATAGCCTAAATTAAACTGTTATAATATACCATTGAAATTCGGGCATTTTTTTTTATGGACACCCAGTATATAAAAATAGAAAAATGAAATATCTTTTACATTTGATGATAAAAAAAATAATTATTAAACCTAAATAATGTCGAAAACTCTTGAACTATATTAAAAAGTACGGAAAATAATGCAAAGTGTTTGATAATAAATAAGTAATTATTACACCTAATTAAATATACCTAACTAGAAGTACATGAATTAAAGTCATGAAGTGTCAGAATACTTAGAAGCTTTTTTGGAAAGAATGTGAAGCTGAAAATGCATAGTGTAAAATAACACTAACTTAAAAACAAATTTATTCTGTGAATACAACAATCACCTAAATCTTTCAGCCTTGGGAAATCGCTCTTAATGAAGCATATTTCTTATGAAATATGCTTTAAACAAAACATTCTGCAGTCATTAATAATCTTAGAATATTGAGCCTGAGGCAGCATAAAGAATATTAAAATACCCCAAAGGAGATGTTTATTCGCGTTGAACCAATACCCTTTTTACATTGTCAAAGGGAAAGACTCCGCAAATGGCGTATGCAATTCATGGATTTTAGAAAGATTAAAAATTTCTGCTAAATGAAGTCAGAGGATTTGTAGCAAATATATGTACTCAGAGTAATTATTACTGAGATTTTACGAAAAAGCATAAAGTAATGTATGAGTGTGTAAAATGGAAATTATAAAATAGTCGAAGGGAAATAAATATTTTTTAGCGTAGGATAATGTAAATTTCAAAAGTCAATAAAAAGTAAAAAATATTGTTATAATTAGACTTATGGAAACACCATTTTTTAAGGTACGAAGACAATTTTGATATAAATGAATATTTAAATATATCAAGTTCTTTTTTCTAGACTTTTCTGATTTCGTTTGATAAAATAAATCGAAAATTTTTAGCCGAATATATAACAATCTATATAAAACAATTTGTAAAAAAAAAAATGTTTAAACCATAAAAAATGAAAAATAATTTTGGATTAAAAAAAAAAATGCTATTGGGACTGCCTGTTTCACATTGCTGAAGCAACGACCTTCCTATTTCGGATTGGCTGTCTGAACGGCCACCTGCTCATATGGACTTTTTCTCTCAATTTCTTCTCGTTCTTCACCGGCCTTAGACCAGATCACACAGGGTCACAAGAGTCACAGTGACTACGGCGAAACAAAAAATTGGAAATTCCATATGTTTCTTTTATGAGTTTCAAATGACTTTTCACCACTTTTCACAGTGGTGACTTCATAGTAGGTTCTCTGTCACCATTTCACAAAGTCATGTGACAGAAAGTCACCATGTGACTTTAATGTGACATTATTTGGTGATTTATCATAATGCAACGTTCACAATGACTTTGAAATTGAGTCTCCGGATGAGAGTCACACGAGAGTCTCAGTGAAACGAAATTGTAAAGTCACCTGGTGACTCTCCACAAAGCAGCAGTCATAGTGACCTGGCAGTGGAGTCACATATAGCAGTCATTTGAGATTCATAAAAGAAACGTATGGAATTTCCTATTTTTTGTTTCGTCGTAGTCACTGTGACTCTTGTGACCATGTGTGACTTGAATGAGATGTTATATGGACTAGCTGTTCTGCAGGGATAGTAATAATTCGAATTATATTACTTCCTTTTGAGTATTCGCGTGAATGAAAATTGGCATTTTGTGACTCGTCCTTAAGTTTTGTCCACCAGTGTATGTATGTGTGTGTGCGATGTAAATACAACAATCACGGAAATATTTCAGATTTAGGAAATTCCTCTTAATGAAGAATATTTATCACAAATTTTGCTTTAAATAAAACATTCTGCATTCATTAATGCTCTTAGAATATTGAGCCTAAGGCAACATAAATAATAAGATATCCGAGTTTTTTATTCTTGTTGAATCAACACCACTTTTACACTTTCAATGGAAAAGACGCCGGAAATGTTGTATGCGATTCATCAGATTTTAAAAAGATTAAAATTTTCTGCTGAATGAAGTCAGAGGATTTGCAGTTAATATTTGTACTCAGAGTAAGAATTATTAAACATAGAGGTTTTAGGAAAAAGCATAAAGAAAGGCGTGAATGTGTAAAATGGAAATTGATATTAATTGATTATTTTATTAAAACTGTTTAAGGGAATTAAATATTTTTTAATGTAAGATAATTTAAACTTCAAAAGTCAATGACTCAAAGAATATTGTTCTGATTTGGCTTATAATATATATTATGTACGCGGAAGATTTTAATACAACTGCGCAATGAATTTTTAAATACGGCACATTCTTTTTTTTTTTCAGGTATTCCTATTCCGTTTGATAAAATTAATTGAAAAATATTAGCAGGATTATTAGAATCCACAAAAAGTAACCTATAAAAGATTTGTTTAAACCAGAAAAAAATGAAAAGTATTTTTATCGACTTAAAAAAAAAAGTTTTACAAGAATCACTCTTAAACTTTTAAAATATATGTACCTAGTTGAATAGGGTGAAAGAAAATTACGTTTTCCTTTGAGATGATAAAATAAAATTAAATACATGTTTTTAAAATAATGGTAACTTAAAAAAGAAAATTATGCTTTTAAACACAATAATCGTAGAAACCTTTCAGGTTCAGGAAATTGCTCTTATTAAAGAACATATGTCGTGAATTATACATGAAATAAAACATTCTCTAATCATTAATAATCTTCAGGCAACATAAATAATAATAAGATATCCCGAAATAGATGTACTTCCCCGTTGGAAAACGTCTCTATTACACTTACAATGGAAAAGACTCAGGAAATGATAAGTGCAATTCATGATATTTTAAAAGGATTAATATTTTATGCTGAATGAAAGACAGAGGATTTATGACTAATATTTGTGTTTAGCTAGAATAAGGACTATTAAGTAGAAAGGCTTTATAAAAAAAAGCATAAACAAAGCTATCTTTATCTGAAATGGAAATTGGTATTAATTGATAGTTTCAAGAAGATTGTTGAAGGGAATTAAATATATATTTTTTTATGTAGGATTTTCAAAAGCCAACATATACCTAAAGGATCTTTTTTTAAGAAAGTGAAAAATGAACCCTTATGAAAAAAAAAAACTAAAAAGACAAGAACGAAAAATCATGCGTACAGCATAGCTTTATGAAACACTTTTTAAACACATTCAAAATACTATGACAAAACTTCATATTTTACTGAGGTGAAAGATGACGTCTAAATGAACAATTTGGAAAATGAATAACGCATTTTAACACTCGATTTCTGCTATTACCATGATTATTCGTTAAAATATACGATTTTTTTCCAGCCGTGTATATGATCTACAGATATGTATGCATACTACATAGTATGCTAAAAATTTGTTCAGTAAAACCCATAACACAGTTGAAAATTTCCACTCAGCAATTTCCGCCAATTAAGGGATGTTGTTGAGAACTTTTGTGCTACCCTGTATATGATCTATAGAATTTGTACACACCAAGTAATAGTTAAAAAACAATAGTTAAATTTAAAACGCATACCACAGCTGAAAACGCAATTATCGTTCGTAGGCTTCAATTATTGCTCATTTTCTTCTATATCTAAATTCGTCTGTGGGTTCCTGTACGATAGGTTCTATGCACACAATCTTCTATAGTAAGAACTTTGTACTACACCTCAGTGATATATATCAATTTCAATATGTTTAAAATACTTTAATATCATTAAAATACACGGCAAACGATTTTTTCCCATGACCGTAATATAACGGAATTCTTTTGAGTGGCCTTGTAAATTGACCAAAAATGCTACATACTTCATTTTAAATACCGAACATGCCGTGGCAAATACTAATGATATATATCTTCATTTCATGGCAATCGGACTATATTTACGCGAGTTAGAGCACGGACAGACAGACGGACAGACAAATCGAATTCATAAACACTTTTTAAATATGTTGGAAAGTGTTAAAGACTGAAAACAGTCTGACGAGTTGACTGAGTACAGAATATTACAGAAAATTCACAAACAATAAAAATAATTAACCCTTTGTATCACCGTGTTGCAAATCTGCAACATACCTAAAAAGTCAATGTTATTTCAACAGTAAACTTCAAAAGATGATTTTGCTGATTGTTGTTATTCTATTACACTTCTATTAACATACTTATTTCATTAACCCCCTCACTGACAAGCCCGTGTTAATACGTTCACTAAGCTCCAGGTTTCACTGCAATGCAAGCAATATTTAAAGTAATATAATTCTACTGATTTAATGTATTTTTAATACATTGAACAATGATTAATACTTTCAAGGATTTCATTCATATTCGTTATTAAGTTTTTTATAAAATGTTCAAAGATTCATTTTTTTTAGCATTTAAAACAAAATGCAGAGAAAACAACATTACAATTTTGCCCTTTTCCAAGACAGTCGGAGGGTTTCATTAAATCCGCAACAGATCGCTATACTGATTTTTTTTTTCGCGCCAAAGTTTGATATATCGCTTGATCAGCTAACGTGATTTTTACTGAATTAAGCTTTGAAATAGTGTAGTTAAAAAAGTCTGCAGACGTCTACAAGTATACTGTTTACAAAGGTAAGTTTAAATTCTTTATTTAAAGACTATTTTCGAGCTAGGAAATTTATAATATGCATAAGATAAACGTAAACTTTTGTTCGTTGCAGATCTGCAACAACGCGCCATGTCTTCATTTGTAATGGATTTTTTTAAAATAGCGAAAGAGCAAGATATAAAATTTCTTCTAAATGGTTATTTAAGTTACATTTCTTTCGAAAGACCAAAATTATTGAAAAGGGGAAGCATAAGTCTGTTTTTATATTATTTAATTGCTATAGGGCAAGTTAGGGATCTCCCCCCTCCCACCACCACCACCTCTGGAAAATTAGTACCAAATCCAAAATTAGCAAAAAAAGGAAAGGCCGCGTAGAAAAAAAAATTCAACAGAGAAAGCATAGAACACATACTCAACATATTCCACTAGAACAAGTGCGTCTAGACGAAATTGGGCACTGGCCATGTTGGGCAGCTAAAAGAATACGTTGTAAATGTCCCGATTGTTAAGACTTTATTCATACCTTTAACTGTTGAATGCAGGCGTGATTTATGGGTGTTTCATTATATATTGTTGTGTGTGTGTGTGTGTTTTACTTTACTCAAACTGTTTGTGAGAAATGTGGTGTGGGACTTTGCTACAAAAAAACTAACAATTGTTTCAAAAAATTTCATGTAAATTAAAATTTTAAATATGTTCAGTTTTTCTGTCACTTGGCAAGATGTTGCAGATTATGCAATAAACCCATTTTTCCAAATAAAATTTTATTTTTCTGTTCTGAATTTTTTTTATTTTTTTTTTCATGCTTAAAATTATGCATTTTAATATCTGTGTAAGAATTTTTCAAATCGGAGTTGTTGAGTTACAAAGGGTTAATATTTCACTACACAACCGCCATAAAGTTGATATTACATTTAGCATCGCTGAAAATATATTTTTTCAGTGGCGCAAAAAATATTCAAATATTAACAGAAATCGACCAATGTGCAAAAGAAGCAAAAAAATTGGGAACAGTTATTAAAGAAATGCTGGAATCTTGAAATGAGGTCGAATTTTATTTTGAAATAAACAATGTGTCTATTTTATAAAGGACGAAGGTGCCTTCTCGTATCGCTGGCTTCATTTTGCCGGTGGCAATAGCAGACGTTTAAATATAAGTTTTGTCAACATTTTCTGCATTTTTTAAAAATTTCTAAGTACCCCACATTTTAAATTTTTACACCGTCGAATACACGGAAAGAACGATTTTGTTAAAACAACAAAAAAATAGTTGTACCAACCAAATTTTGCCCCCACCAAATATTTTTTGTTGGACTGGCAAAATCCTTTTGTTAGTTCAATAAAATTTTATTGAACGAACAAAATCATTTGATCAGTCGAACTAACATTTGGTCAGTCCAACCAAACATTTTAGCTGGGGCTATATTAACTAAATCTTTTTTTCCGTGTAGAGAAAAAAAATGTAATTTTAAATGCAATTTATTTGAAAACTATATCCTAATTTGTTTGAAAACTGTACCGCAATTTTCTCAATTTTTATTGTTTTAAAATAATTTTCAAGCACGATTTTTTTAGATCTATCTCTGTCAATTGCAGACAGACGATTTCAAAAGACAAATCTGTTTGCACTTCAATTAATATAAATAAAATAGTTCAGCATTTGCTTCCGTCTTATATTCCATAACGAAATTAAAAATGTTACCAATTTAAAAATAAAATAACACAAATATAAATAAAACACAAATTTAACGCATGTAGTCGAACCACGTTTAAACCACTGAAATTACCAGAATAAAAAAGGCTAGCGATGCTTCGCGATTTCTTACACTGTTAATTCCTGGCACGAGGTCAGTACGAAAGCATCTCTTTTAATAAATTTCAAAATTTTATTTGGAATACATAATTCCTATTTTTCGTATAAAAGTGATTGTTGGTATTGTTAGTGAGAAATCTAAAAAATATATATTAGCACATTGAGTGCCACGGTGACTGATACTGAAGCGCAGAAAAATTTACAATGTTTTAAGTAATTTTTAAGAAAGTATAATCTTGTAGTAAATAAAAGGTAGGTAAATTTTAAATAAATGTTCAGTAATTACTTAAAACAATATATATATTTTTTAATTTTATATCATATTTTAGACGTCAGTCATCGGTGAATGATGCGTTTTAAACGGAAAGTTCAGTGTCAGTCACCGGTGACTGACCTGGCATTTAACGTGTTAAATGTAGAAAATCTATTAGAGTTTTCAAATGAAATATATATGTATATATATATATATATATATATATATATATATATTACACCAGGGGGAATTTTTAGCTTAATTTTGACGATATTGTTAAACAGTTTTTAATTAATTTAATAGTGCATTTTAAATATGTAATTACTTTCTATTTATTTTATTTTATATTATATTAAAAGTTATTTAGCATTTATTTCAAAATGTATTAACTGCATCCTATGGTATCAATTACTGTGATTTCTTAACTGTTTTATTCACCTTAATCTTTACGATATTTTGGGTGCCATGTGAGCGTGGATTTATTCTAAAATATTGAAATATTAATCGGTATGGTGTTTATTATTTCTATTTTATATCCTATAAATATTTAAATAGGTTTTATTGATTTTTCCATTTCATATTATTTGTTTCTATTCTGTTTTCATTTTTAATCAATTCACTTGATTTTAATGGTTGTTTGGGCACAGGGGAAAATAACTTTTAGCTTTAGCTTATTTTTCTCACAGAAAACAACCATTTTGCTTATATCATTGAATTCTGTGCCCTTGACAACGTAATTCAATATATAAGCATTTCCATTATTTGTCGGTGTCCACTTTCTTATTTTATGTATCAGTTTGGAAGAGATTGCTGCAGAATTGTGGAAGTTATCGTGTCCAGAAGAAAGTGATATATATAGATAGATACATACACACACACATATATATATATATATATATATATATGATGCATTAAATCATGGTTTTCCAAAAAAATTCATATATTCATTAATATACAATTAGTACTTTTCTTACATGATCTTTTAAAACAAATTAACACATGCGTAAATAAAATTACAAAAAAATTATAAAATAAAAAAAATATCTATAAAAAATTAAAAATTGTAAAATAATATAAACAAATTATTATAGGTTGGTTGGGTGGGTAGATGTTAGAGTACGGAGGAGGGTGGTGTTGTCTAGATATTACGCAATGGTTAATTATTAAAAAAATGGGGGCTTTTGTATTATTACTATATTTTTGATAAGTATTTTATATGGATGTTGATTTGATATTTTATATGTAATTGGAGAATTTCATTAATATTATAATTAGCTTAATTATTGATTAATCTAATTTACAATTATTTGTTATTAAATTTTAATTTACTAAGGACAATATCATATTAATTACTAATAGTATGCCATTTTTATAGTGATTAATATACATATAAGTATGTTTAATATAAATATAGTTATACTGTATGTATTAAAATTGGGTAATTATTTTTATTATTATTCCTCTATTCTTTTTAATATTTATTATCGGTTTAATGTTTTTGAATGTCCCACATTCATACTTTTTGGATTTTTATGGATGTATGAAAATAATCCACACTCTGTATTTGTGCTTTTTAAGTAATGGGAATTTAAGTATCATTTAACCTTATATATACTTCCACATGTTTTTTATTTCCTGTTCATTTTATAAATATCTTATATATAATTGATTTAAAAAATAATTTTTATATTATTTTTAATAATTATTTATATTAATTATTACTGAATTTATTTTGTTTTATAGCATATAGCTATATGCTATATATTATCAAAGTTCTAGAATTATTTAAATTCTTAGTTTAGTTTAAATAAGTTAGCTAATAGAATATTTTGTGTGCTTTTAAATTTAATTAACAATAATTTTTTTTAAATACATTGTGTGGTTTATATTAGGTTTATAATTCTCTATATATAAGGATATGTTTGGTTTTGCTGTTTAAAAAATTATTTACATTCAAATGCTTACAAATATTTATCTTGCGACAGTTGATTAATAAAAGTAATACTAGATGGCAGCACCAAAATTTGTCTCTTTAAGATAGCTCTAAATTTTAATTTTTCTAGCTCCATTTCAGTTATAATTTAATACACCAGGGGGTATTTTTAGCTAAATTTTGACGATATTGTTAAACAGTTATTAATTAATTTAATAGTGCATTTTAAATAATGTAATTACTATCTATTTATTTTATATTATATTAAATGTATTTAACAAGGTATTTCAAATTTTATTTCAAAATGTATTAACTGCATCCTTTGGTATTAATTACTGTTATTTCTTAACTGTTTTATTCACCTTAATCTTTATGATATTCTGGTAGACATGTGCGCGTGGATATTTGTACAATACTGAAATATTAATCGGTATGGTGTTTATTATTTATATTTTATATCCTATAAATATTTAAATAGGTTTTATTGATTCTTCCATTTCATATTATTTGTTTCTATTCTGCTTTCATTTTTAATCAATTCACTTGATTTTAATGGTTGTTTGGGCACAGGGGAAAATAATTTTTAGCTTTAGCTTATTTTTCTCCCAGAAAACAACCATTTTGCTTATATCATTGAATTCTGTGCCCTTGACAACGTAATTCAATATATAAGCTTTTCCATTTTTTGTCGGTGTCCACTTTTTTCTTTTTCTTCCATAATAATTCTTATAATAAATTATTTTTTTATACTTACAGCTTTAATTCATAATATTACGGTTTTTGATGGTGGTAGGTTATGTTTAATTAATGGTTATATATATATATGTTTTTCACCTATACATTGTGTCCGGGCTAAAAGTATCCGAGAGTTGTGGCTTATTTTTACGGGATTACCCATTAGAATTTTGTAAAAAAATATTTAACGGAAAGTTCAGTGTCAGTCACTGGTGACTGACGTGGCGCTTAACGTGTTAAATGTAGAAAATATTAGAGTTTTCAAATGAAAAATATATATATATGGTTTTCACCTATACAGGGTGTCCGGGCTAAAAGTATCCGAAAGTTGAGGCTTATTTTTACGGAATTACCCATTAGAATTTTGTAAAAAAATATTTAACGGAAAGTTCAGTGTCAGTCGCCGGCAACTGACGTGGCGCTTAACGTGTTAAATGTAGAAAATATTAGAGTTTTCAAATGAAAAAAAATATATATATGGTTTGCACCTATACAGGGTGTCCGGGCTAAAAGTATCCGAAAGTTGTGGCTTATTTTTACGGAATTACCCATTAGAATTTTGTAAAAAAATACTTAAATAAAAATAGCATTTAGCGAAGTTTTAATATCAATTGAATTCAATATATACACTTTTAGTAGCACGAGAAACGTCTAAACGGTAGTCCAGTTCTCCCCAAACGTTTCGTAACATATCAGGAGTTATTAGACAAATTGCTTCTATGGTACACCTTTTCCACTCATTTACATTTTCAGTTTTTTGTTTTGTTCAATGTTTTAAAATCTCGGAGGGGTTTCCAATCCACGGAGGTAGAGCCTATTATATTCTAATGGGGAGTTCCGTTATAATAAGCCATAATTTTTGAATACTTATAGCACGGACACCCTATATTATGAAACCCGGGAAGCTCGGGATGGATTTTTGTCTGTATGTGTGTGTGTGTGTGTGTGTGTCTGTTGGATGATGATTAAGAAAATCTACCGCGCGTAGAGGCCTGAAAATTTGGATGAGGGTCACCCCAAGCAGGTCCGAATGCTCCTGGTGCTCATATTTTTCATTTTTTGATAATTACCCGAGATATTAATTAAAAACCACAACGAAATCTCATCATGGATACGTTTTTTTCCTCCTGAAAATGGCACGCGTCTGCAGTTGCGCAGCGAAATTAAATATTTATTTTTCGCGTGTAAATGAATTTTTAAAATTAAAGAATTAAAAAAAAATAGAAAAATTAAATACGCAAAGTGGTTGATGATGAATAAGTAATTATTAAAACTGTTTCTGTGGATATCATTTGAATTAAAAGGAAGTGATGAAAAATAAATAAATAATCTACATTTTTAGATGATAAATAAGTAATTAGTTAACCTAATTGTGTTGAAATCATAATAAGTACTAGCATTAAAGATAGTTCCGAAGCGAAATTAAATATTTTTTTTTGCGTGTAAATAATCTTTTAAATTAAAGAATATAAAAAAAATAGAAAAATTAAATACGCAAAGTGGTTGATGATGAATAAGTAATTATTAAACTTATTTGTGTGAATATCATTTGAATTAAAAGAACGTAAAGAAAAAAAAGAAAGAAATCTACATTTTTAGATGATAAATAAGTAATTAGTTAACCTAATTGTGTTGAACTCACAGCAAGTACTTGCATTAAATATATGAAGTCTCCAAATACTTAAAAGCTTTACTTAAAAAAATATACAGCAGAAAATACATAATCTTTAAAATAATAGCAACTTAAAACAAATGCTTCAGAGTTCAAATTGTTCTTAATGAAGTACATTTCTTATGAATTATGCATGAAACAAAACCTTCTGCAATCATTAATAACCGAAAAACATTGAATTTCAGGCAACATAAATAATAATAAGATATCCCAAAGGAGATGTACAACACCGTTGGATCAACACCTCTTTTACAATATCAATTGAAAAGATTCAGGAAATGGTGTATGCAATTCATGAGATTTTTAAAGAGATTAAAATGTTCTTCTGAATGAAGTGAGAGTATTTCAAACGAATATTCGTGTTCATTTAGTTTAAGTAATGTTAAGTAGCGAGGTATTATGGAAAAATATAATTAAAGTTCTGATGATGCGAGATATAAATTTCTGTTAATTGATAAATTTCAACGAATTAATTCTATGAAATTAAATATATATTTTTTAAATTCATGAGTGAATTTCAAAAGTAAATAAATCAAAGAAAGTTGTAAAAAAAAGGTAACACGAAAATTGATATAATTCTATGATGAATAAACATTTGCACTAAAATCTTCTAAAATTGAATCGTTAGGGACTGTATACAATTTTTGTCTAAGCAAGTACGCCCATTTTTATTTATGAATCATTTATTTTATTTTATTTTTTCACGGGACTATGGATTTTTTATTTTAACGCTCTAACACCCGCAAGTAAACTTATGTTTTCCTGCCACAAATGCATCGGTTGCATTTATTGTTTCTACTAAATGATTTGATAATTAGCGAAAATAATCATTAAACCACGCAGTTAAAAGAATCGACAAAAAGCGTCTCACAAGTGCATGCGAAACCTCACGTCTCCTTCTGAATCTTCAGAAGCAGAGAAGGTCCAATTCTCGAAGAAGTGAACGCTCACTTTTTTTTTTTCTTTCGGGCTGCTTTCTAAGAACGCATCTGTAAAATCGTTCTAAAACTGAAAAACTAAAAAGACATTCTTAAATTTCGTACTTTTTACTTTCAAACGCGGAAATCCGTTAAAAATATACGAAATGCAATCCTTTCAAAAATGTTTGATTCGTGGGTTCCCCCCCCCCCACACACACACACTTTTTTCGTAGCCCACATCCGTCTGCCTTTTCCAGATATAGAAAAACAAAGTAATCCACTTAATCCTTTTTCTCCATGATAATGCAATTCTTTTAGAAAAATATGAATATTAACCCTTTCAAATAAATTCGCAACTGCAAGTCACTTCGCACCTGCCGCTGTTTTCTACATTAAATGTATCTGTTTTAACGCATTTTTTTTACACGTTCTTCGAACACTTAATATACACTAGGTATAAAAATATAGAAATATTTGGTCGATTAGAAGTATTTAAAAAAATAATAAACAAATAAAGTTTGTAAAATTATAGCTCGGAACGTGAATACGCGGATAGCTTTTTGCTCATGTTTTTACGACAAAATATCAATATTTTTGCACAAAAATTTGTCGCAGATTTCTGAACATTATAATTATAAATCCTAAAAATTTCAAAGAGATTGCACAGTAAGAATAATTTAGTTTTTAATATGAAAGGCTGATGTGGAAAAAAAGGGGAAGAAAAAGTTCTGAGTGGGCGTCAGCATGCCCTATGTACGCTATCGCAGACAGTGGGGGCCGCACTTCTAGGTTTATTTGGATAGATTTCCATTTGAAAATATAAAATCATACAAAATCGAGGTTGCACGCTGCTGAAAGCTGTTGAGCCCCAAACATTAGGTTTGTTTGGAAATATTTCCGGTTGAAAAAAAAAAATCTTTTACCACTAATTTTAAGTATGTTTGAGGTTATTATCACGGATACGAGCAACGCCGGGCGGATCAGTTAGTTCTAAATAAAATCGGTTTAAATGCAGAAAGAAATACAATAAATTATGACGTTACGTTTAAAAATGTTTCAGATAACTTAGACTTAAGCATTTTTATATTCAATGGAGAATTGCTGTTTGAATTATTAAAGGAATCCGATAATATATTTCGTGAATAACTTCTTCGATCCATAAAATATGAAACTCTTTTCAGCAATATCAGTTATAAGCTATCTAAAGGAAACTTACCTGCACCTTATATCACTAGTTCAGTAATTTTAAGGAAGAATCTCAGAAAATGGATCTGGCAATTCAGGAGATTTTGGAAGGATTAAAATTCTCGAAGTTGAATGGAGTCAGGGGATTTGCAATAACTGTCTGCGGCCTGTTCGGTTAGAGAAGGAACGGACCATGCATATAGGAATATCTATTTATAGCAGAAGTGAGAAAGATGGATAATAAGTTATTATAATTATTTTAATTACGGTGTATTTTCGTGAATTGGGAAGAATTGTGTGGTAGATGAAAAAAGAAGAAAAAAATGAACAACGGTGAGAAATGATAGAATAAAAAAAATAAAAGTATGGTTAAAATGTTAATATAATTTTTTTTTTGTTTTTATCGTCAAAAGTATTTTAGAATGAAAAAAAAATTATGTAATTCATAACACATAAACTAAATATTTCTCAAACATTTCTTCTTTCTGTCAATAATGCTAAGCTCAAGGCTAGGTACAGTTCGGTACAATGCTTCCAATTTAGATGTTTTCCTCCTAGATTTGGAGGGAAAAATTGGAGCCATCTCTTTTTCAAGGGGTTAATGTAATGCTAACTCTTAGGTGGAAGAAGAAAAAGAAAAATCGATGAGAAATGATAGAATTACAAAAAATAAAATTATGTTTAAAATGTTAATATAATTTTTTTGTCATCATCGTCAAAAGTATTTTAGAGTGAAAAAAAGTTATGTAATATATAACACATAAACAAAATATTTCTCAAACATTTCTTCTTTCTGTCTATAATGCTAAGCTCAAAATGGAGGCTAGGTACAGCTCGGCACAATGCTATCAGTTTAGAGGTTTTTCTCCAAGATTTAGAGGGAAAATTTGGAGCCATCTCTTTTTCAAGGGGTTGATGCAATGCAACTCTTATGTGGAAATCACATTAGATTGTCGCATTTACTTTATTTCTATTAACTTTTTTGTTAAAGTAAGTTAAAATCTTATTGTCCAATTTGGCATTTTATATAAACAAACAGCTACAGAAAGGACATTAGTTACTTATGCTATGATAGGTCAATATACCCAACATAGCTGATTATTTATTTACTATATAGCCAAGACAGTGTCCGCAATATTTTATCATTAATGTGCATACCTCTTTTCTGACTTATATACATATCTATATCTATATCTATCTATATCTATATATATTTTAGGGAAGGGGTAAGCTGGTAATTTAGCTGTTTAGGGGAAGTCTTTTGAAGAGGTTTGAAGCACTACATTGTTTCTTCAGTTACAGGGTTATATAACAATTGTAATTAATAACAATTATTACAGCATTAATAAAAATTGTATGTTCATCTACATTATTTTTATTTTCTTTAACTAATGTTACAATTATCTAATGAAAATGGAAGAGATTGAGGTCTGAAATAAAAAAATTTATTTGAATATGCTAAGATAAGTTATTACCATTTTAAAAAATGTCAATAAAAGTTTATGAATTCGGATTCTATATGTGTTTTTAAATTGCTAATAAGTTGAAACAAGTATCTGAATTTTTTGTTGAAAATCTTTGGACACAAAATTACTACTTTTAACGTTAATGATGAACCCTTATGTGCCTTTAAAAATTCAATTGAGTATCTTATATATGGTAAGGAGACGTGTCCGAATACTGGATGTCCGCATTTCCAAGGTTTTGTTTCGTTTAAGGTTCGTACGAAGTTTAGTACGGTACGCAACCGATTACCAACTGCTCACGTTGAAAAAATGCGGGGTACTCCTAAAGAAGCTGCGGAATATTGTCGAAAAGATGGCGACTTTAAAGAATTTGGTAACTTACTGACAATTACTAAATCTAGTGATGTCTTTAAAAGATGCGTCGATCTCGCTGAGAGGGGTGATTTGGAATCAATTAAAGTGGAATATCCTGGATATTACATCAGGTATAAACCTACTCTGCAAACTTTGCTTAAGTTTGACGTAGAAGAATTAAACAGTTCATGTGGTGTTTGGGTTGCAGGACTTCCTCGTTGAGGTAAAGATTTTGCTGTTCGTAATTTAGATTCTGTTTTTGTAAAGTCAATTAATAAGTGGTAGGATGGTTATTACTAAAATATCTAGTTCATAACTAAACTTTAGTTCATTACTAAAATATTTAGTTCATAAAATGCTTATTTTTTTTTGGTGAAATGTGACTGACAAATTCTTTTGTTTATATTTAGTTAATCAAAGCGATCTTAAATGTTTCTCACCTGTTTTACACACACACGTGTACACGTATATTAACGTGTGTACTTATATTTATTTACACAGGTTGTTAAGAAAGTCTCTGGGCACTTTTTAGCAGCATTTATTTAGTCAATTTCGTGCGAGCAACTGATAGCGATTTAGAAACAAAATAAGTCGATCCAAGCTACAGCTGGAGATAAGAAATAACTGTTGGAACACACTTATAAGTGTTCAATGTGAGACCCTGAAAAACACGAACGATATTGAGAGGTACGATAACTCATCCCACACTTTTCTCAGCTTGATTTTTGTGTGTATGTGGCCTTATCAAAGATCGTGTGTTTGTTCTACAGCTACCAACTGATGTTGACGAACATAGGACACGTGTATCTGCAGCCATCCAAAGAGTCACACCGGACATGCTGAAAAAAGTGTGGGATGGGGTATTGTACCGTCTCCATATCGCTCGTGTTTCGGGAGGGGCTAACATGGAACACTTACAACTGTGTTGAATTTAAACTTCCAACTGTTATTTTTTATTTCCGATGAGCAACAAGGTTGTACTTTTTATCTTCTCTTTTATTTTGCCCTGTAACGTTGGGATATTCATTTATGTACACACTGTATATTGAAATATTTGGAATTTTAAATACAGTAGAACCTCGATTAACTAAAGTAATTAGGACCGACCCTCTTTCGGAAATCGAAATTTTCGGATAATCGAGAATGCTTCCATTTTAAGATTAAGGAGAAATACATGCAATATTTCTCATTATGGTAACAAGTGCTTAATAAAAATAAAGCAATTGCAAAATAGAAACAAGAATAAATTACCTGAATTTTAATTTTGAAATTAAGTACCTTACATATATCACAAGGGTTTGAAAAAATGTTTTGTTTGTCGCAGTTTCGATTGCCTTTGCTTTGAAACTCTATCACGGAGTTTTTTAATATTATTAGTTCACCAGTATCACAGTCTCTTTGCTGCTCCGGCCATGCCAAATCTTTTTCAAAACATTCAAAAGTTTCAGAATTGCTATTTTTTTCATTTTCTTCGTTCCACTCCGCAGCTTACAGAAACTCAAGTTAAATTCAAATGAACTTTAAGAAAGGGGATCGAAAATATTTATATGTACTCGTAGTTCGGGAAGTAACGCTTGCACACAAGGAATATGAAAGTAAAAAAAAAAGAAAAAATAGCTTTCAAAATGGATTTCCACACAAGGAATATGATAGCAGAAAAAAAAAAAAGCTTTCAAAATGGATTTGCACACACAGAATCTGATAGAAGGAAAAAAAAAGTTTAAAAAATGGATTTCGGTTAACCGAGAGTTTCGGATAAAAGAGGTTCTACTGTACTGATTGTATTTTCAAGTGAACTATGGTAAAACAGATGTTCCGTAATAAACTGTGGCTTTACTCGCCAAAAGGATCATGTCTTAGATATGAGTCTTTGTTTAAAGTGCGATCACTATGAAGGTTGCTTAGGAAGGACTCAAATGGAGACAGATACCTTTTGCTGCTCCAAATGTGATTTAATTAATTTAGATTTATTCATAAAATAATAATGACTATTTTGACTTTTTTAAACTGTATATTTCATTGTTAACAATTAAAATGTGCAACTTAACAGCACTTTATTTTGTTCTATTTTGGTTTAATACCTATAAAATATCTGTTAATTAAAGTTAAACCCTGTAACTTAGCAAATTATGGCTTTATTTAGAACACATACTCCGAATAAAACCACTTTAACGTATTTTCTGTTTTGAACTCTCTTGGGCAAAATTTTAAACGCGACAAAAGTATGCATGATTTCCCGTAAAGTACCGAAAGTAAGCACCTCCGAACATAAGCTCCAACCCCTCATATATGCGAATTTTTCCTATTTTGAAAAAGTGCCATTTATAAGCCCTCCCCTTCAAGTTTTATTTTCTGACGCTTTCAATCCTTCTGTATTTTTCTGGAAATTCCATTTTTTTTTTCAATATCTCCAAAATGAATATGGGGCATTCTCAGAATCTTTTGACTTTCATATCCCTGAATAATAATTTTTTATTTAATACATTTTTTTGTGTTTTTTTTTATTTCATATACTGGGGAACATCCCATTGCATGATTGCATAACAATATTAACGAGATAAATAAGTTTTGGACGATGTTGGAGGTCCAAATACCAGGGGATCCATAACTCATCTACCGTCCCGTGTCCCTGATGCTGATTTTTAAGTTTGGAGCTGTCTGTATAAAATTATTTCAATAAAAATAATTCGATGTAATTTTTTTCTGAAACTGAAACTATTGTTTTATATAAATATGCAGCTAAAAATTAACCTGCACACATTTTTAGGGTTGTTATTATAAACTCTGTCCCTGGGTTTTAGATTCCTTACCATCCCTCTTCTAAAATTATGCAGAAAATCATTTCAGATGCAGCCACAGAATTTTTTTCAAGTTTTTTCTCATGCAGAAGTATGCTAGAGAAATAATGTTTAAAATTCTTTGGAAGGAAATTTACTGTAGAATTTAAATCAGCATTTAAATATCAATTTCAAGCATCGTGGCTTTATTGGTAGTCTCACCGTCCCCAAGGTTTATTCCTGCACTTTTCGAGGTAAATTAAATTTTTTTTTAATTTGACCTAATGTTAACAACTGTTTCTAAAAATCAATGAACATTGTGGCTATCACTTAGTCTTAGCATGATTTTCCTAAATATAGGTGGTAATTTTCCTTACCGTTCCATCCTTACCGTCCTTTTTTTTACCATTTCGTCCTTTTTTTCCAATACCATCCCCTTTTTTACCTTACTGTCCCTTCTTTAACACCCCTTTAAGACAATGTTATACAAAAGTTCTGTATTAAAAGTACTACATTGTTATTATTTCTTATTTGAATGTCCTGTGGGTACTATGCAAATTCCTTATAAGTAAAAATTTAGAAGAAAATAAAAAGTTATAGGGGTAAAATGGTAAGGAAAATTAAACTCGCAAGTTTAACTTAAACCTCAGTTAAATAAAAATTTTTTCGCTGCTGACCATTTTTTCTTTATTTTGAATCATTAAGGCATTCGTTTATCAGATTAAAATGTTATTTTAGCAAGTTTAATTTCGCCAGATTTTTTTCTCCAAAAGTCAAAAGATTGTGAGAATACCCCATATATCTTATGCAATTTATTTTGTATCTAATCTCTTTACATGTTTGTATCAGAATGACATATTTCGCCATCCGCGCTACCCAGACCTTTTTAAGGAATGTTCATTTCGAAGGATACTATTAATATTTTCCTTCATTTTTATGTACTGAGATTTGATAGATATTTATATTGAGTTTAATTTTTATAATTTTTGTTCATATTTCTTTGATATCTAATCTAATTATTTTATGTAAGCTTGTTTCATTCATTTATCATTTTTATTAATGAAAAGTAATTAGCTTATATGGAAGGGAATTTTAAAACCAAAAAATGTTAATTTGATCTGATTTTATTTTACAAATTATAAAAATCCTGTGAAATTTCATAAATTCCAAATATACCCCCCACCCTCCCATTTTCATATTCATATCACAAAATTTCCAGTTAAAAGCCCCCTTAAAGTCATTGAATTTTCCTATCTGCTAAAGGCTTACTTTCGGTATTTTACGGTAATATTGTAAAAGTATGTATAAACATTACTTCAAACAACATTCAAAATGTTAATACTGATATAACGCATTTTATTGTGACATGAATCCATAATGTGGCCTTATTTGGTACAAGCACAAAATATATAAATGTGAATATGTATGTATATAAGCGCAATTTAAACTAAATGTAATTCCATTCTTCACAGTCAATAAAGCATAATAATATATTTGTAAAATAGCCTCACAATTTGTAAAATATTGAACCTTTAGCGATATGAATAGTAAAATATCTGAATGAGACGTAGTACATTTGCCTTATATCATCACTAGTTCTGCAACTTCACAGAAGCTCGGAAAATGACTTTGCTGATTCCAAGAGATTTTGAAGGGATTAAAATTCTTCAAGTTGAATTGAGTTGGGGATTTAAAGCCAATAACAGTGGTTGGTTAGATTCGAAATGGAATGGTTCATGCATATGGAAATATTTATACGTGGATGAAATGTGAACGGTAGGCAATCAATTATTATGAATAATTTTGGGATAAAGGGAAAATATTTTCAGAATTTTGGAAATCGATTGATATCACGAAAAATTTTCCATTAAGGATCTGCAGTACCTTTAAATAATTAAAAAATTTGGTTTTCTGCTTTTAAAATATTCTCTTTTTTTATATTTTATACTTCAATCTATACACAAAACATATTCTCAACAGTGTTGCCAGATTTTTTTTAATCCGAAGTATCTACTAGTAATCTTCACTTTACTTAATTGCGGAATGCCTGTCACTAAAGGAAGGGAAGATTGCTATTTTGAAAAAGTACTAGATGTTTGAATAAAAAGAAATCCTCATCTGGCAAAATTGATTCAATAACACTGTGGTCAGAATGTGAACAAAATGTGAAAGCAATGTGATCAAATGCGGCACCTCTTACGGTCCACATTGTCTTCATGTCGTTATGTGTCAAAAATGCACTTCACTATGAAGTCGATATATCCCGAGTTGTGTGGAGGGGCAAATGAATAAAAAATCGGTCTCGACGACTTCACAGTCGAATCACAAAGTTAGGACCGTCTGGAAGTTATAACGCTATGAAATAAAGATGATGTATAAATTTTGGTCACCGTTGTAATTCTGACCTCACGAGGATGTCACATAGACAGGTCCTGCAGTTAGGGAAATTGAATGCTCCCTTATTTATTTTTTTTTTTTCGCGTATCCCCCGGGGTGAGAAAGATTAATTATTTCGGAATACTAAAACGAAATTGTTATTAAACAAAACTGTGACGTAGATTCACATTACAATTTAAAATTTAAAACGAGTTTTTGCAAAAAAGATGAATTCGCAAAAAAGATGAATTCGTATTTTTCATGGACTGTTACTCTGAAGCAATTGAAGAAAGTTCCTAAAACTATAACGATATATAATTTTTTTACAGCATATATGCTAAAAACAAATGCAAATTTGAACTAAGAAAAAAAATGCATTTGAGCAAATGCATTTTTGTATAAGCTGTATGCTAATTTTTTAAATTAACTTTTTGAAAATATTTTTGTTTTATATTAAATTTAAAAGATTTAAAAAAATTACTTTGTCATTTTTTTAATATATAGAACTATATTTTTATTATACTACTTTTTCCTGTTACATATTAATTATATAAATTTTTGTGTCTTAAAATGTTAATACTTTTCAGTAATTTTACAAAATTAAGTTGATATTTTAGGCGAAATATCGAATAAAATATAATATTTACTTTATGTAAAGAGCACGATATATTTTTCTTCATCATATATATTTTTAAAATTTTGAATTTCTTTTTGCTTATTAAAGTTTCGATCGATTCAAAAATTCTGGGGCCCTTTAAAAAAGAAAAGCCAATCGTGAAAAGGATCTCAAATGTATGTTAAGATGAATATTTGAAATATAAAAGGTAAAAACTATTTAGTTGGCTTCGGAGATGCGCATTTTAAATTAAAATTACCCTCAATGTATTTACATAAAATATTAGAACAAAACTTTTCCGAAGAGTGCTAAAATATTTAGCAAGAGAAATTCTAAAGCTAATTGACTGAAATCTTCAGCAAGAATTCGCCTGTCTCAGGCCTTATGACATACCAATGCCGAAAAGCGATGATATTCCGTTCAAAGTTTTGAAGAATTTATTCTTCCAGGCAAGATTGAAAAGTTCTTCAAAGCAAAAGCTGAAGAAAACTTCGGAAATATGCATTTGTTTTCAAATCTATGCATATATTTACACATTATTTGGAAAAGAATACATTGCAGTTATGTAACCAAAATGTTTGATCAACCCTTTGGTATGTATTTTACATATGAATTAAATAATGTTTAATGGTATTAATTATATTATATACTGTATTCATTACATACATGCTTATATTACGTCTTAAAGCATGTATATGGAAATAATCATACATAAATGGAATATAAATTGTAAGGAAATATTTTTTAAATAAAAAAAATATTTACAAAAGTTTGCAAATAATTTGACAATACAGGGAGTTTTAAAACTGTACGTCAAAAATGTAAAGTGAGGTAGAGATGACCTAAAATAACAGATTTCATATAGGAATGTCGGTGCGGAAATGCAGCGTTGAGGCAGTAGAGAGCGCTGTTCAATTTGGCGGATGAAAGCGCTTCTCTAGCTTGAATCGTCATACCCGCACGGATTTCGAGGAACATACAGCGTCACACCATTGCGGTGCTTACCGGCATGCATTTCATATATGCAGCTGCGCAAGAAAATGGAGCGGATGCTCAAGGGATGTACATGGAGCGATTTCCGGGTAGGAACCTGCCGGATCGCAGAAAATTTGAGCGTCTTCATCCGGAGTTGTGCGCGAGTGGATCATTTTATTCTTCTAGGCGTAATACGGACAATGGAAGACATTGCGGAATTCTTGCAGAGGATGAAGTAGTATTAAGTACAAAAGAGGATGGTCCTTCGACGAGCTCGAGAACTGTTCTACATGTGTTGGGTCTAAGTTATGTAATTGTTTGGGGAACATTATCTGAAGACAAATGTACCCGAATCATTTACAATCCGCCAAACAACCTGCCGCTAATCTGATCTTCACTGCGGATGTTTTATTCACTGACTACCTTTTCTCGTTGGGTATGGTTCACACCCATAATTCTCACTTTTGGGTGCATGATAACCCACATGGCATCAGAACACATGGCAGATTTCCCATTAATGTTTCGGCAGGCATCGTGCACAATAACTTAGTAAGACCGTACGTTTTACCTAGTCGTTAAAACTACCACACATACGGCATCTTACTACAAGAGGGACAACTACTCTTCTAATCGGTTGATCCAAATGTTCGCACACGAATATGGTTCCAGCACGTTCCTGCCCCTCTCACTTCAGCAGGAACGGCAGGAATCACCTGAACACTGTCTACGGCTAGCATTGGATAGGATGGAGCGCGCTACCCAGATTTGACGTGCTTTGATATCTTCTTTTGGGGTCACATTAAGAGCATGGTATACGATACTCCTATAACATATGAACAAGATCTGGTGGCCCGATTGTCTGTCGCTGCTGGAAATGTGTGTGACATGCCTGACGATTTAACTCATGCACGCCAATCCATGCGCCGCCACTGTGAATATTGTATCGCTATCGGTATTACTCTTTTGAGCAGCTATTGTAAAACTGATAAATAAATTGTTGCTTTCCTTTGTCTTTGCTTGTCTTTGCACTTATCTGTTTTTAATACTGCCTTACGTGCTTGCACTTCAACGTTTCAGTTCTGCACCCACATTCCTGTACGTAATCTGCTTATTTAGGTCCCCTCTCCCTGATTTTTCATTTCTGACATATAGTTTTGAAACACCTTGTATAAAAGAATCTTTATTTTCAACGATAAATATTCCCAAAAAGAATGAGAAATGTGTGATAAAACAATATTTTGATAAATATTTAAAATTTATAGATAAATCAACGTAATTAATTTAGGAAATATACATTTAAAATCAAAATTACCCTCAAAGTGTATTTTAGAAGAAAATATAAGCAAAAAGCAGTTCAGAAGAGTATTAAAATTTATAACAGGAGAAAAGCTAAAGCTAATTGACAAATATATTTAGCAACAACTCATTTGTCTCATGCTTTATGACGAAATACTTCTACGGAAAAGTGTGGATAATTTCGCTCATAAATTTGAGGAATTTATTCTTTCCTCCAAGTTTTGAAAGTTCTATAAAGAAAAAGGCTGAAGAAAACTTTAGAAATATGCATTTATAATATACACAGCAGTTGTAAAATCAAACTATTGAAACCTGTTTATTTATACTTTACGTTTGAATTAAATATTGTTTACTGTTATATTTGTTTTATGTAGTGTTATTTTTTTATATTGTATGTTTTTTGTTAACGTATGCATATACGCGGAATAAATGTGAATAGCAGATAATTGTTATTTTGAATAATTTTTGCTGAATGAAAAATACGTACCTAATTTTGGTAATCATTTGGTAATACAAAGGTTTCCCCTTTTAAAAAAATACTAATCATAAAATAAGATAAAAGAGAGATGTCTTAAAAAATACTTAGATGAATAATAAAATATAACTAAAAACTGACTACTTTCTGAAATATCTGTTCAGCATCTTCGTGACGAGTGATGCATGTGGTACACATACGGTGCACAAAAACCCTGAATTTAGACACAAATAAATTTGAACAGATATTTTTTGGCTGATCTAACCACAGATTTTCAAAGTGTTAATACATTAAAAGTTTTATTGAGAAAAACTGGTGCCGAAACATTTATGAAATGTAAAGGACGCTTTTCGCGAAGGGGTTAAATTAAATTGAAACTACCCTCAAATAGTGTAAGTTACATAAAATAAATGCACAAAAGTGTTAAAATATTTATCAGGGGAAAATATAAAGCCAATAGATTAAAATCTTCGGCAAGAATTTCTCTGCTCAGGAACTTATGTTATACCACTGCCGAAAAGAGATTATGTTCCATTTAAATTTTTGAAAAATTTATTTCATGGTACGTACCACAAATTTTTAATAAAACATTTTAGCAATAAACAAAGATAAAAAAAAAAAAAACGATCTATATTTTAAATAGACATTTTGGTGTAATTCATAGAAATTCCAAAAAGTGTACGCACCTTGTCGTTGTCATATAAGTTTGTAAAGTAGTTGAGAGCAAAAGATTGAGAAAATTTCATTTTTTTTAGACTCTACCAAATATATACACATATATTTACTATATTACTGAAAATTTCAATAGCAATTCGATAATCATAGTGCTACACATTGCATTTTGTCTGTTCTTTACATATGAATGTTAGTTACTACGTATATTATTTGAGCTCTATTTCTTTTATAAAAATTTCTTTTGTGTTTCTGGTATCCCGAAAGAATTTTGGCAGCTTTTCTGCTTAAAGTTCAGTTCTTTTTAAAATTAAATTTACTTTTTCAATGAAGTCTGTTAAATATTCAATAGTTTACTTTATAGAATTGAGTTTATGCTAAAAATGAACTTTTCTTAGAGAATCTCAAAGGAGACGACGTAGAAAACGTCTGAATTATGTACATGTTTTCTAACCTACGGAATATATACATTTAGTTACAATATTACGAAAACTATGCGTAGTAGCTACATGTTCATAAGGCTTTATTTTGCATTTTGACTGCATTTTACTTTTGAATATACATTATTTATGTGTATATATGTTATATTATTAATTCTTCCTTCGAGATATTTCCTTTTTACATGGTAAATTAACGGCATATTCACTAATTTCTAATTCTTTAATAATATCTATCATTAAACCTATTGAATTCTCTTTAAAGTAATTATTATCTTGCTCAATTTACTTAAATATAAAGCTTTTAGTTTATTTCTAAATTGTATCATGATTTCTGATCATTTCCATTATTTAACGCGAATTCGAATGTTTTAAAAGAGCCATTTCTTTCTTTCTTTATTTTATTTTGTTTTTTTAGTTTTGTTCTTATTTTATTCCGAGATTATTTTCGCACGCTGGGATATTTTTTACTATAAAATACATCCACTCCACATTGTCAGGACTCTTTACTGCATCATTCCCATTGGACGTGACGTAGGCTTTATTGTACCCTTTATTCTCGCATTGGCCAGAGAGCACGAGACGTCATGATTTTGTGTTTCTACGCATTGTCACAAAAAGCAGATGCACGTTACTTTCCTCAGAGTTTTCGAGAGATTTGTTCGAGCTTTTAACTGCCAACAGCTCCCTGTTTGGTCGTTCTAAGACATAATTTATTCTAAGAGTTTTATTATAATTTTATATTAAGATCATGCTGCGAATTCATTTATTTCCTAGACCGGAATGCCTTATCAAAATGTATTGAACTGCTTTGATGATGTTCGATTAATAAAATCATGGAGATTTAATTCGCCTCGTTCTTTAATCATGGAGAAAAGCCCAACGATTTCATTTCTTGTCATTTCTTAAGCCACCCCACGACTTGCGCCAAATCTACTATGCTACAATAACAGCCACCAGGGTAATGGTACTGCTACATTCATTCTGTGGCAGGACAAATGATTTAATGCCTTTCGCTTTTAAATAACAAAAGCCACTCGTCTACTCTACTTGACTCTCTTTATATGATATAAGCCCGGCAGGATACTACAATTCAGCGGGCAACAGTAATGGTTTTTTACATATAGCCTTATATAATATACTAGCAAACCCCGCGGCTTTGCTCGCGTAATATTTTAAATATGCCAAGTGATATTTATATGTCTAATTTTATTGAAAGGTACTAACTAAATTTTTATTTTATTAAAAGATTTTTTTATTAAAATATACTTATTACTTTTAGAAATAATACAAAAATTACTATTTAAAACACAGTTTGTCTAAACATCATTATTACGCTTCATTAGGCAGAAATGAGACTTAAATTAATAAAACGAAATAAAACTAAATAAATGATAATTTAGAAAGTATTTTGAAACTTTTATGCTCAATTAATACGCTCATTTCAGTATTCATTTGAAGTTTTGAATTTTTTAGAAACCATCTTCTTACATCTTAAAATTAACTATCATGTAAAATTCCAAGTTTACCACCTCTCTCAAGATAAAGGGCTATGTTGAAGTAGGAACTGTCAATAATAATTTGCCTACATTAATTTTGAAATCGGTTTGTTATTTTTAATATTCTACAGAAACGTAATTTAGAAAGCTTTTAAAGGACTTTTATAGAACGATTGTTGTTCCTGTAAACCCCAGGTGGTAGAATCATCGACCTGTGTAGGATCAGAGACTGTTACCATTGGTTCGCAACTATTACTTTTATAATTGGTTTATATTCCCTGAAATTGCATAGAATTATTCCACATATTCCACAAGCATCCACCACAAGCATTCCTAATATTCCACAGAAACGTAGTTTAGAAAGCTTTTAAAGGCCTTTTTTAGAACGTTTGTTGTTCCTCTGAACCCCAGGTGGTAGAATCATTGGCATAAAATATAGCCTGTGTAGGATCAGAGACTGTTACAATTGAATTGTTTCATAATCGGTTTATATTCCCTGAAATTGCATAGAAATCGTAATTTAGGACTTTTTTAGAACGCTTTTCACTCCTCCCCTTTGCTTCCCCCCTTTTTAATTCGAATTTATTTTCGACAGTCCTTCGAGGGCATTTATATTTTATAAGTAACTACCATGCCATATTTAAAGTTTCTAGCCTTTTCAGTATCACAGAAATCGCAATTTAGAAAGTTTTTTGCTGCTGCAACCCTCTGGTGGTAGTGGCACAGACATAAAATATAGCTTATGTTTGAGCAGATTCTATCACCAACAATTTGTCACCATTATTTTTTAAATCGGTTTGGTATTTGATAAGATTGCATAAAAATTGTAATTTAAAATGCTTTTCGCTCACTTCATCTTTTTAAATTTGGAATTTTTTTTCGACTGTTCTTAAAAAGCAGTTGCATCTTGTAAGTAAATACCATGCCATATTTCAAAGTGTTAGACCCCTTCAGTTGTGAAAAAAACGCAAATTAGAACATATTTTGATTTTGCAATCTGCAGATGGTAGTGACAGCAATATAGAATATAGCCTATGTCGGAGCAGGGACTGTCACCTTTGATTTGCAACCATTACTTTTGAAATAGCTTTGGTATTTCCAGAGATTGAGTAGAAATCGCAATTTAGAACGTTTCTCGCGCATTTTCACCCCCTTTTTAAATTTCCAATTTTTTCGAAACTGTTCTTAACGATCACTTATATCTAATAAATATGTACCTTTCAAGTTGCTAGCCCCTACCGATCACAAAAATTGAAATTTAGAACTTTTTTTGCTCCTCCAACCTCTAGGTGATAGTGATACTGACATGAAATAGCGTCTATGTTAGAGCAGAGGCTGTCAGCATCAATTTCCTACCATTATTTTTGAAATCAGTTTGATTCTTCCTGAGATATTGCTGACAAATCGGCATTTAGAACGTTTTTAGAACGCTTTTCGCGCATTTTCACCGCTTTTACATTTCAAATTTTTAAAGAAATGTTCTTAGAGATCGCATTTATATCTAATAAATATATACCATGCAAAATTTCATGAGTCTAGGTCCTTCCATAATTCAAAAATCAAATTTTTAGAACGTTTTTTGCTCCTGCATCTCCTCTGGAGTAGTGAAAATAGATATAAAATATAGCCTATCTTGGAGCAAGAGCTGTCACCACCATTTTTAGACCATTATATTTGAAATCGGTTCAGTACTTCTTGAGATTGCATAGAAATCGCAATTTAGAACGTTTTTTACAACGCTTTTTGCGCATTTTGAACCCCTTTTAAATTTCGATTTTTTTAGGAAATGTCCTTAGAGATCATTGATATCTTATAACTAACTACCATTCCAAATTTCATGATTCTAGGTCCTTCCGTAACGCAAAAACTGCAATTTAGAATGTTTTTTTTTCTCCTGCAACCCCTTTGGGGTAGTGGCACCGACATAAAACACAACCTATGTTGGAGCAAGGGTTGTCACCATCATTTTGACGCCATTATTTTTTAAATCGGTTTGGTATTTCCAGAGATTGTGTAGAAACCACCATTTAGAACGTTTTTTAGAACGTTTTTTGTGCATTTTCACTCCTTTTAAATTTCGAACTGTTTAAGAACTGTTCTTAGAAATCCTTTATATCTTATAAGTAACCAATATTTCAAATTTCATATTTCTAGGCCCTTCAGTAACGCAAAAATCGCATTTTTAGCACGTTTTTTGCTCCTGCACCCCCTTTGGGTTAGCGGCACCGACATAAAATATAGCCTATGTTCTAATTTCGACTAACACATCATTTTGATACCATTACTTTTGAAATAGGTTCGGTAGCTCCAGAAATTACCTCTAACAAACAAACAAATTTTACTTCTTTATAATATTAGTATAGATATGTATATCTATATACAAGGTGGCCATAATTAAATTGACAGTACTCAGAGTGTTCTGTAGCTCGATCTAATTGCGAGAATGGCGCCAAATTTTGTAGGAAGATTAAACAAGACGGAGGACAAAAGATTCTGCAAAAAATTTTAGTTCCGAAAATCACCGCCAAGGAAATATGCGGCGCCGTGTATTCAAAAAAGAGAGTTTCAAAAAATGAAGAATCAATACTGAAATAAAATTGCCGTTTATTTAACGAATTTAGCAATTTAATCCAAGCTCAAAATGGTAACAGTTTATAAAAAGCTAAAAATTTACATAAACACTGCTAAAGTTTCGTTATCTGCAATTTCACTTACAGAGCCCCAAAGAAAGCAGCAGCAGAAGAAGAAGTTCTTTATTCAAGTTTCACGTTTCATGTTTTGGCCCAGTGCCAGCTTGTTCGGCTTTAAAAGGTAATGTGCTACTGTTAGAAGCAATTTCATTGAAAGTTATCTTTCATAATGTCACCTTCTGCGCCAGCCGCTTTTCGTGCTTTCAGAAACCACAAAAAATGCGTAAAGATAACGATCCTTTGTCAGTTAATGGATTAAAAGCAATGGTTGAGAAGTTTGCGAAAACAGGTTCTTTAAATATTCAGTCAGGCAGAGGACGAAAACCTGTATCACAGGATACAATCGAAGAAGTGGCAACGGCGATTGTCGACAGAGCACCAGACAATATTGCTACCACTTCCAGTGCTCGCGGGATATCTCGGAATCTGGATATATCTTATTGTACGGTATGGAGAATCCTACGGAAGATTATCCACTTCTATCCGTAGAAGATCAGCCGTGTACAAGAGTTACGTCACACCGACCATGATAAGCGATTGACTTTTGCTCTTATTTATTTTTTAGCCAGTGTTTTTCGACAGTAATTTCTGTCTCATTTAATGCCCATATTACACTTAAATTTACTTATACCTATATTTCAGGCATTATAGTAGCCACCAGTATAGACACTTTTATCACATTTGTTTTACATTAATATATAAAGATTCATGACACTTAACTTTCATTTTAAAAAATCCTTTATCTTTCGTTTTGTATATATTAAAATCGAACATTATAATTTTCATTTCTTTACTTTTCTTAAAAAAAAACAAACCACATTTTTTTTTACTTAAAAAGGACATAATTCCGGTATATCGTTAAAACTATGCTATTTACAAATATATACTGCATTGTCCATACTCTTTGGCACTTCTCTGAAAAAACGTTTTCGTCCATTTCTTGGACTTCTTCAGTTTCATTTGGCGGCTCGCAGTTTCATTTTCGACCTTTTATCATTTCTCTTTTTCCATTTTTTCCCCCTTCTCCCTTTTCACTTTCCCCTTCTTTAAAAAATTAATTGGATCCAACCAGGACAAAATAAAAAGGATTATACACCCCCCCTACCATACATGAACGGAATAGCACTAAAAATAAAACGCGAAATTAGTAAACTCGGAAAGATAGTCCCAATCACACCCAACCCTTCCCTATTTAAAACGATACGAAATGAAGCAGAAAGATACGACGAATTACAGACGGCAGGAGTATATAAAATTAAAGCCTCAAATACAGACAATAAGGAAATTACATACATCGGGATGACAAAGCGAAAAATAAGCGAAAGGTATAAGGAGCATATCCGCGACATTAAATATAATAATCAAACAACAGCCTTCTCACGAACAAATTTAAAAAACCCCGTAATACCTCAATCAATAAAAATAGAAAAAATAGCTGCATATGATAATCCCCACAACACCCTAATGAGAGAGGCTATCGAGATTAACCTCGAAAGAAAAAATGTATGCAACGATATGGCGCATGCAAATGTTGACTCCCGTTGGCTAAAAATGCTGGAAAGAGGGGGAAAGTGAAAAGGGAGAAGGGGGAAAAAATGGAAAAAGAGAAATGATAAAAGGTCGAAAATGAAACTGCGAGCCGCCAAATGAAACTGAAGAAGTCCAAGAAATGGACGAAAACGTTTTTTCAGAGAAGTGCCAAAGAGTATGGACAATGCAGTATATATTTGTAAATAGCATAGTTTTAACGATATACCGGAATTATGTCCTTTTTAAGTAAAAAAAATGTGGTTTGTTTTTTTAAGAAAAGTAAAGAAATGAAAATTATAATGTTCGATTTTAATATATACAAAACGAAAGATAAAGGATTTTTTTAAATGAAAGTTAAGTGTCATGAATCTTTATATATTAATGTAAAACAAATGTGATAAAAGTGTCTATACTGGTGGCTACTATAATGCCTGAAATATAGGTATAAGTAAATTTAAGTTTTGCTCTTACTTTTCTTGCCAGAATGGAGTTGGATGATGCTTGGCCCTGGAAAATCTTAAGGGGAGACGAGTCCCACTTTTATTTGAATGGAACTGTAAATACCCAGAACTGCCGAATTTGGGATAACAAGTCACCAAGAGCATTCAAAGAAATTCCTTTGCATTCACCAAAGATAACTGTTTGGTGTGGTTTCACAGCAGATATGATCATAGGTCCATTCTTCTATGAGAACATTACTCCGACAGGACTTGTAACTTGTTCTGTTACCGGAGACAAATATCGCTAAATGTTAAACAACTTTGTTATTCTGGCACTTCAGCGAAGACAGTGCCTGGAGAAAATCATTTTCATGCAAGATGGAGCCTCTCCACATATTGCTTTGCGGGTACAAGAGCTGCTACGATAGAAATTCACAACAGAAAGCGTTATTAGCCGCTGTTTTCCAACTGCATGGTCACCTCGGTCCCCTGATCTTATACCCTGCGACTTTTGGCTGTGGGATTACCTAAAGTCCAAAGTCTATCACGGAGGTGTCCAAGACCTGGCTACGTTGAAGGATAACATATCGCGAACCGTACGGGAGATTCCTGCAGACATGTTATTCTCTGCTGTTGTAAATGCTGTGCACAGAATGCAATATGTGGTCCACAAAAACGGCGACCACATCGAACTTGAGTTGGATGTGCTAAATAAACGGTAATTTCATTTCAGTATTTGTTCTTCTTTTTAGAAACTCTCTTTTTCGAATACACAGCGCCACATATTCCCATGGCGGTGATTTTTTGAACTAATTTTTTTTTTTTCACGGAATCTTTTGTCCCGCGTCTTGTTTAATCTTCCTACAAAATTTGGCGCCATTCTCGCAATTAGATCGCGCTACAGAACACTCTGAGTACCGTCAGTTTAATTATGGCCACCTTGTATATATTCTTTTAGGATGCGCTATTACGAGCTAAATTTTGCCATTTTAGGCTTAATGCCGACAAAATTGGATGAAATAACGCATCTTCACTATGAATTAACCTACAAGCTCCTTTGATGATTCTGTGGGTTACTCATGTTTTCTTATTTTACATACTGGTTTCCTATGTTCACATCATGTTCATCTCTAGAATTTTAGCATTTGTTCATTATTTGTGATTTCATCTTTATTATATATATGTCGTAGATGTAACTGGTTTGCCATGTAATTAATACACTGAAGTTTACAATGACATGTTCAGTATTGAAAATGAAATATATAGCATACATAATTCTTTTATAGGGTCACTCAAAATAAATCAGTTACATTATAGTCAATGGGGGAAAATCTTTTGTAGTGCAATTTAGGTTATTTCAAACATATTAGAATTTATATACATCACTGTAGTACATTACAAGATGATTACTATAGAGTATGGTGCGCATAACATTTATCGTTCTTTTACGGAACACACACACACACCCAAATAAAATAAAATAAAATAAAATAAACAGATTGCAGTATTGGCTATGAGCAATGATTGCAGGAAGTGCGTTTTCAACTGTGGTATTCGTTTTGTAACTAATTATTTTCCATATTTCTTGTTGTGTATAAATTATATAGATCATTTTGAGGGCTTTACAAAAGGATCTGGGTAATTTTCTGCTTATATGCTGAAGTGGAATATTCAACATTGTTATACGCTTCCTAACTGGACTAATTTTTTGCATAATATGTAGTATACGTGTATATACAAATCTAAAAATCATATACAGGCCTGCACAAAAGAATTTGGATATTTTTCAAACTATAGATAGTAATGGTGAAGTTTGGATACAGTGTTCTGACTGTGTTCGAAAGTGCCACATAAACTATGCTTGACGCATGATTTTTCTTTCTTGTTATAATTTACTTTTTCATCAAGCATTTTTAATATGAACTTTAAATCAATAGAATGATGGAAAAAAAACAGCTTTCATTAACAAATTGCAAGTTAAACAAATTAGGAAATGTATACACATATATTTTTTAATCTATATTTATATATGCGCTTACTTATATTATTAATAAAAGGATCCGTTACAAATATGTGTTCATAATTCTGTGTTTTATATTCTCTCTGTTCTTTTATAGATTTTGAAGAAATTTGATCACTTCTGTCTATGCTAAAAGTCTCTTTAAAATTAAATTTAGTTCTTTAACAAAATTGTTAAATATTTATTAACTTAAAGGTAAAAATAAAAATTTCATGAAGAATCTTAAAGTAAAAGATGAAAAGAAATATGCATTTGTTTACAGCTCTTCCAAAGACATGCTTTTATTACAGTATTAAGGATAAATTCAATCCAGTTACATGTTCATATTATTACATTTTGTATTTTGCTTGTAATCTTTATGAATGAAGATTTACTATATTATTTATAAAAGCTTGAATGAATTTATTTCTCGAAAAGATATTATAAACTCTTATTCCTTTCTACTCGATCAGTTTCAAAATTAAATTTGCTTTTTCAAACAAGAATATAAAATATTCAGTAGCTTACTTTATAGAATAGAGTCTAAGTTTAAATATGAAGTCTTCATAGAGAATCAGACTCACCTAAAAGAGAGAAAAGATTTTTTTAAACTAATGATTAGAAAACAAATAAAAATAGCGATTATGTTATTTGTTATACAAATATATAGTATAGATATATTTCTACTCTAATAGAAGATTGACAAAGCTTTAACCCTTAAATGCCGGGTGTTGCTTTTCGGCAATATACCCAATTTAGGCTCTAAAATAATGTTAGAATAATATTGAAGCTATAATGCCTAATGTTGCCAATAAAATACATTCTGAAAATATTATTAAATCGATTTTCAACATGTAGATGGCAACACTTGTGCTGTTTAAGAATAAAGATATATTTATTTTTTCAATTATTGCTATTTGTTCTTTTTGTTTTATTTGGAAGCTTGCCAAATACCCTATTTTGTTCTGCAGTGAGCAAGTAAAATTTATTTCTTATTATAGTTCCTAAAATTCTTGTGTGTTTAATATTATAGAATTTTGTTAAGGGAAATTATTTTTTCAATTAAAGAACAGTATTGCCGATTAGTAGCAAACTGTTTTTTAGCCGTAAACCATACTTAAAACAAAATATGATTTTTTTAAGTATTTTTCCCATGATTTATTTAAAAAATGAAAGCTGAAAAACATTACTACAATGATTTTTGAAAAATCAGGCATTTAGGGGTTAAAAGTTGCATTTTTAGAAAACATAGGCAGATAATTAAGGGGTCTCAAGACTCTTAAAATTGGAAAAAAAAAAAAAAAAGACCATTTTCAACATTTAATACCTTAAAATGTATGTGATTTTAAAACACAATTTTTATTGGGATGAAAAATCTAAATATGTTATTTCATTTCATGTATTTAAAAAATTGCAAGATGCAGAATTAGTATATATAGGGGGCTCCAAACTGTAAGACATTTGACAAGCATAAAATTAGTGTAACAACTTACGCACAGGATTACAAAATAAATTTTGCAACTAGAATGAAATTTTTTGTCCCTAATTATACTTCTTGTTATAATTATTAACCTGAATCTAAATATATTTGTATACAAAAAAGCATTTTTATATTTTGAATACAAAGTCGTATTTAGCTAATACAAAATATTGATATTTTGTATTAGCTAAATTTGTATTAAGTTTAATTTCACCAGATTTTTATTCCTGAAAGTCAAAAGATTGTGAGAATGCCCCATACATATAATACTAAATAAGCTTCTCAGGGAGCCCCTTCAGCCTAGGGCGTGACAAGCCCCCCCCCCCTTTCCCGAACGCGCTCCTCATCAAAACCAGCAGATCTACCAATTAACATATCCTAAAGATGATCTGCAAGTGTGATTGTTGGTTTATTCCAAACTTTCTCCAAAATCACCTTCACACGAAATGCGATCAGTTTAATCGTAAGAATAAATGCTATTTTTAAAAGGTCAAACAAGTGTACTTTTATCGATATGGTGTACAGTAGAAGTTTTGTTTAACGAATCTCATGGTTTCTACCAAAAAACAAAATCACAATGTAGAAATTTCGTTAAATTGAAATGTAATGTGGTATCTTTCTTAAAAAAAAAAAAAAAAAAAAAAAAAAAACCTTTTCATTCTTAGTTTTATTTAAACAGCGACATAATTTAAAGAGGCATTTATTATGGTTTCTATGATTTTTTACTTATTGTAATAAAGTTATTTCATTAGATTAGAAAAAGAACTTTACCTTTTAAAATGTTTCGAAGTTTACTGCATCAAAATTAAACCAATGCGTGATTTAACATTTCACTCTTAAAACTTTTCACTGTTTTGACGTTGTTGAAACATATTTTAATCAACACCTTTTAAAAATTGCAACCCACATCTTATATTATTTCTAAAATTTAAATCATTTTTCTTTGAGTTGGATTTTTAAAAGATATTTCCTCATCTTTTTTATAACCTAACTAGCAAACCCCGCGGCTTTGCTCGCGTAATATTTGAAATATGCCAAGTGATATTTATATGTCTAATTTTTATTAAAAGGAACTAACTAAATTTTTATTTTATTAATAGGTAATATTTTATTTTATTAAAAGGTATTTATTACTTTTAGGAATAATTTAAAAAAATTACTATTTAAAACACAGTTTGATTAAACATCATTGTTACACTGCACAAGGCAGAAATAAGACTTAAATTAATAAAACGAAATAAAACTAAATAAATAATAATTTAGAAAATATTTTCAAACTTTTATGCTCCATTAATACGCTCATTTCAGTATTCATTTGAAGTTTTGAATTCTTTAGAAACCATCTTCTTACATCTTAAAATTAACCATCATGTCAAATTCCAAGTCCTACCACACCTCTCAACATAAAGGGCTATGTTGAAATAGGAACTGTCACCATTAATTTGCCAACATTAATTTTGAAATTGGTTTGTTATTTCCTAATATTCCACAGAAACGTAATTTAGAAAGCTTTTAAAGGCCTTTTTTAGAGCGTTTGTTGTTCCTGTGAATCCCAGGTGGTAGAATCATCGGCATAAAATATGGCATGTGTAGGATCAGAGACTGTTACCATTGATTCGCAACTATTACTTTTATATTTGGTTTATATTTCCTGAAATAGCGTAGAAATCGTAATTTAGGACTTTTTTAGAATGCTTTTCGCACCTCCCCTTCACTTCACCCCTTTTTAATTCGAATTTATTTTCGACAGTCCTTCGAGGGCATTTATATTTTATAAGTAACTACCATGCCATATTTAAAGTTTCTAGCCTTTTCAGTATCACAGAAATCGCAATTTAGAAAGTTTTTAGCTACTGCAACCCTCTGGTGGTAGTGGCACAGACATAAAATATAGCTTATGTTTGAGCAGGTTCTATCACCAACAATTTGTTATCATTATTTTTTTTAATCGGTTTGGTATTGGATAAGATTACATAAAAATTGTAATTTATAACGCTTTTCGCTCACTTCATCTTTTTAAATTTGAAATTTTTTTTCGACAGTTCATAGAAAGCAGTTGCATCTTGTAAGTAAATAGCATGCCATACTTCAAAGTGTTAGACCCTTCAGTTATGCAAAAAACGCAAATTAGAACATGTTTTGCTTTTGCAACCCTCAGATGGTAGTGACAGCAATATAAAATATAACCTATGTTATAGCAGGGACTGTCACCATTGATTTGCAACCATTACTTTTGAAATAGCTTTGGAATTTCCTGAGATTGAGTAGAAATCGCAATTTAGAGCGTTTTTAGAACGCTTTTCGCGCATTTTCACCCCTTTTTAAATTTCCAATTTTTTCGAAACTGTTCTTAAAGATCGTTTATATGTAATACATACGTACCTTGCCTAATTTTAAGTTTCTAGCCCCTACCGATCACAAAAATCGAAATTTGGAACGCTTTTTTGCTCCTGCAACGTCCAGGTGATAGTGATACCGACTTAAAATAGCGTCTATGTTAGAGCAGAGGCTGTCAGCATCAATTTCTTACCATTACTTTTGAAATCAGTTTGATTTTTCCTGAGATATTGGTGACAAATCGGCATTTAGAACGTTTTTAGAACGCTTTTCGCTCATTTTGCTCCTGCATCTCCTCTGGGGTAGTGGAAACAGATATTAAATATAGCCTATCTTGGAGCAAGATCTGTCATCATCATTTTAACACCATTATATTTGAAATCGGTTCAGTATATCCTGAGATTGCATAGATATTGCAATTTAGAACTTTTTTACAACGCTTTTTGCGCATTTTGACCCCCCTTTTAAATTTCGTTTTTTTTTAGGAAATGTCCTTAGCGATCATTGATATCTTATAACTAACTATCATTCCAAATTTCATGATTCTAGGCCCTTCCTTAACGCAAAAACAGCAATTTAGAACGATTTTCACCTGCACCCCCTTTGGGGTAGTGGCACCGACATAAAACATAGCCTATGTTGGAGCAAGGATTTTCACAATCATTTTGACGCCATTATTTTTTAAATCGGTTTGGTATTTCCTGAGATTGTGTAGAAACTACCATTTAGAACGTTTTTTAGAACGCTTTTCGCGCAATTTCAGTACTTTTAAATTTCGAATTGTTTAAGAACTGTTCTTAGAAATCCTTTATATCTAATAAGTAGCTGATACTTCAAATTTCATATTTCTAGGCCCTTCAGTAACAAATAAATCGCATTTTTAGAACTTTTTTGCTCCTATACCCCCTTTGGGGTAGTGGCACTGACATAAAACATAGCCTAACTTGGAGCAAACGTTGTTAGTATCATATTGACACCAATATTTTTTAAATCGGTTTGGTATTTCCTGAGATTATGTAGAAACTACCATTTAGAACGCTTTTTAGAACGCTTTTTGTGCATTTTCACCCCTTTTAAATTTCGAATTGTTTAAGAACTGTTCTTGGACATCATTTATATCTTATAAGTAACTAATATTCCAAATTTCATAATTCTAGGCCCTTCAGAAACGCAAAAATTGCATTTTTAAAACGTTTTTTGCTCCTTCACCCCCTTTGGTGTAGTGGCACCGACATAAAATATAGCCTATGTTCTAAGTTGGGCGAACACCATCATTTTGATACCATTACTTTTGGAATCGGTTCGGTAGTTCCTGAGCTTACCTCCGACAAATAAACAATTTTTTCTTCTTTATAATATGACTAGCAAACCCCGCGGCTTTGCTTGCGTAATATTTGAAATATGCCAAGTGATATTTATATGTCTAATTTTTATTAAAAGGTACTAACTAAATTTTTATTTTATTAAAAGGTACTTATTACTTTTAAGAATAATTCAAAAATTACTATTTAAAACACAGTTTGATTAAACATCATTATTACACTGCTTTAGGCAGAAATGAGACTTAAATTAATAAAATGAAGTAAAACTAAATAAATGGTAATTTAAAAAATATTTTGAAACTTTTATGCTCAATTAATACGCTCATTTCAGTATACATTTGAAGTTTTGAATTTTTTAGAAACCATCTTCTTACATCTTAAAATTAACCATCATGTCAAATTCCAAGTCCTACCACCTCTCTCAACATAAAGGGCTATGTTGAAACAGGAACTGTCACCATTAATTTGCCAACATTAATTTTTAAATCGGTTTGTTATTTCCTAATTTTCCACAGAAACGTAATATAAAAGCTTTTAAAGCCCTTTTTTAGAACGTTTGTTGTTCCTGTGAACTATAGGTGGTAGAATCACCGGCATAAAATATAGCCTGTGTAGGATCAGAGACTGTTACCATTGATTCGCGACTATTACTTTTATAATCGGTTTATATTCCCTGAAATTGCATAGAATCGTAATTTAGAACTTTTTTAGAATGCTTTTCGCACCTCCCCTTCGCTTCACCTCTTTTTAATTCGAATTTATTTTCGACGTTCCTTCGAGGGAATTTATATTTTATAAGTAACTACCATGTCATATTTAAAGTTTCTAGCCTTTTCAGTATCACAGAAATCGCAATTCAGAAAGTTTTTAGCTCCTGCAACCCTCTGGTGGTAGTGGAACAGACATAAAATATAGCTTATGTTTGAGCAGATTCTATCACCAAAATTTGTCATCATTATTTTTCTAATCGGTTTGGTAATTTATAAGTTTGCTTAAAAATTGTAATTTATAAAGCTTTTCACTCACTTCATTTTTTTTAAATTTGGAATTTTCTTTCGACTGTTCTTAGAACGCAGTTGCATCTTGTAAGTAAATACCATGCCATACTTCAAAGTGTTAGACCCCTCAGTTGTGCAAAAAACGCAAATTAGAACTTGTTTTGCTTTTGAAACCCTCAGCCTCAGATGGTAGTGACAGCAACATAAAATATAACGTATGTTATAGCAGGGACTGTCACCATTTATTTGCAACCATTACTTTTGACATAGCTTTGGTATTTCCTTAGATTGAGTAGAAATCGCAATTTAGAACGTTTTTAGGACGCTTTTCGCGCATTTTCACCCCTTTTTAAATTTCCAATTTTTTCGAAACTGTTCTTAAAGATCATTTATATCTAATAAATATGTACCTTGCCTAATTTTAAGTTGCTAGCCCCTACCGATCACAAAAATCGAAATTTAGAACGCTTTTTTGCTCCTGCAACGTCTTGGTTATAGTGATAACGACATAAAATAGTGTCTATGTTAGAGCAGAGGCTGTCAGCATCAATTTCCTACCATTATGTTTGAAATCAGATTCATTCTTCCTGAGATATTGCCGACAAATCGGCATTTAGAACGTTTTCAGAACGCTTTTCGCGCATTTTGCCCCTGCATCTTCTCTGGGGTAGTGGAAACAGAAATAAAATATAGCCTATCTTGGAGCAAGATATGTCACCATCATTCTTACACCATTATATTTGAAATCGGTTCATTACTTCCTGAGATTGCTAGAAATCGCAATTTAGAAAGATTTTTACAACGCTTTTTGCGCATTTTGACTCCCTTTTAAATTTCGATTTTTTTAGGAAATGTCCTTAGAGATCATTGAAATCTTATAACTAACTACCATTCTAAATTTCACGATTCTAGGCCCTTCCGTAACGTAAAAGCCGCAATTTAGAACGTTTTTCTCCTGCACCCCCTTTGGGGTAGTGGCACCGACATAAAACATCGCCTATGTTGGAGCAAAGGTTGTCACCATCATTTTGCACCATTATTTTTTAGATCGGTTTGGTATTTCCTGAGATTGTGTAGAAACCACCATTAGAACGTTTTTTAGAAAGCTTTTCGCGCATTTTCACCCCTTTTAAATTTCGAATTGTTTAAGAACTGTTCTTAGAAATCCTGTATATCTAATAAGTAGCTAATATTTTAAATTTCATATTTCTAGGCCCTTCGGTAACGCAAAAATCGCATTTTTAGAACGATTTTTGCTCCTGCACTCCCTTTCGGGTAGTGGAACCGACATAAAACATAGCCCATGTTGGAGCAAGGGTTGTCACCGTCATTTTGACACCATTATTTTTTAAATCGGTATGGTATTTCCTGAGATTGTGTAGAAACCACCATTTAGAACGTTTTTTAGAACGATTTTCGCGCATTTTCACCCCTTTCAAATTTCGAATTGTTTAAGAACTGTTCTTAGAAATCCTTTATATCTAATAAGTAGCTGATATTTCAAATTCCATATTTCTATGCCCTTCAGTAACACATAAATCGCATTTTTAGAAAGTTTTTTGCTCCTGCACCCCCTTTGGGGTAGTGACACCGACATAAAACATAGCCTATCTTGGAGCAAGCGTTGTCACCATCATTAAGACACCAATATTTTTTAAATCGGTTTGGTATTTTCTGAGATTGTGTAGCAACCACTATTTAGAACGTTTTTTAGAACGCTTTTTGTGCATTTTCACCCGTTTTAAATTTCGAATTGTTTAAGAACTGTTCTTAGACATCATTTATATCTTATAAGTAACTAATATTTCAAATTTCATATTTCTAGGCCCTTCAGTAACACATAAATCGCATTTTTAGAACGTTTTTTGCTCATGCACCCCCTTTGGGCTAGTGACACCGACATAAAACATAGCCTATCTTGGAGCAAGCGTTGTCACCATCATTTTGACATCAATATTTTTTAAATCGGTTTGGTATTTCCTGAGATTGTGGGGAAACTACCATTTAGAACGTTTTTTAGAACGCTTTTTGTGCATTTTCACCCCTTTTAAATTTCGAATTGTTTAAGAACTGTTCTTAGACATCATTTATATCTTTTAAGTAACTAATATTTCAAATTTCATATTTCTAGGCCCTTCAGTAACACATAAATCGCATTTTTAGAACGTTTTTTGCTCCTGCACCCCCTTTGGGGTAGTAACACCGACATAAAACATAGCCTATCTTGGAGCAAGCGTTGTCACCATCATTTTGACACCAATATTTTTTAAATCGGTTTGGTATTTCCCGAGATTGTGTGGAAACTACCATTTAGAACGTTTTTTAGAACGCTTTTTGTTCATTTTCACCCCTTTTAAATTTCGAATTGTTTAAGAACTGTTCTTAGACATCATTTATATTTTATAAGTAACTAATACTCAAAATTTCATATTTCTAGACCCTTCAGTAACGCTAAAATCGCATTTTTAGAACGTTTTTTGCTCCTACACCCCCTTTGGGGTAGTGGCACCGACATAAGATATAGCCTATGTTCTAAGTTGGACTCACACCATCATTTTGATACCATTACTTTTGGAATCGGTTCGGTAGTTCCAGAGCTTACCTCCGACAAATAAACAATTTTTTCCTCTTTATAATAGGAGTATAGACTAGCAAACCCCGCGGCTTTGCTCGCGTAATATTTGAAAAATGCCAAGTGATATTTATATATCTAATTTTTATTAAAAGGTACTAACTAAATTTTTATTTTTTTAAAAGGTAATATTTTATTTTATTAAAAGTTTTTTCTATTAAAAGGTACTTATTACTTTTAGGAATAATTCAAAAATTACTATTTAAAACACAGTTTGATTAAACATCATTATTACACTGCATTAGGCAGAAATGAGACTTAAATTAATAAAATGAAATAAAACTAAATAAATGATAATTTAGAAAATATTTTGAAACTTTTATGCTCAATTAATACGCTCATTTCAGTATTCATTTGAAGTTTTGATTTTTTTAGAAACCATCTTCTTAAATCTTAAAATTAACCATCATGTCAAATTCTAAGTCCTACCACCTCTCTCAACATAAAGGGCTATGTTGAAACAGGAACTGTCACCATTAATTTGCCAACATTAATTTTTAAATCGGTTTGTTATTTCCTAATATTCCACAGAAACGTAATTTAAAAAGCTTTTAAAGCCCTTTTTTAGAACGTTTGTTGTTCTTGTGAACCCCAGGTGGTAGAATCACCGGCATAAAATATAGCCTGTGTAGGATCAAAGACTGTTACCATTGATTCGCAACTATTACTTTTATAATCGGTTTATATTCCCTGAAATTGCATAGAATCGTATATAAGAACTTTTTTAGAATGTTTTTCGCACCTCCCCTTCGCTCCACCCCTTTTTAATTCGAATTTATTTTCGACGTTCCTTCGAGGGCATTTATATTTTATATGTAACTACCATGTCATATTTAAAGTTTCTAGCCTTTTCAGTATCACAGAAATCGCAATTTAGAAAGTTTTTAGCTCCTGCAACCCTCTGGTGGTAGTGGAACAGACGTAAAATATAGCTTATGTTTGAGCAGGTTCTATCACCAAAATTTGTCTTCATTATTTTTTTAATCGGTTTGGTAATTTATAAGTTTGCTTAAAAATTGTAATTTATAACACTTTTCACTCACTTCATTTTTTTAAAATTTGGAATTTTCTTTCGACTGTTCTTAGAAAGCAGTTGCATCTTGTAAGTAAATATCATGCCATACTTCAAAGTGTTAGACCCCTCAGTTGTGCAAAAAATGCAAATTAGAACATGTTTTGCTTTTGCAACTCTCAGATGGTAGTGACAGCAACATAAAATATAACCTATGTTATAGCAGGGACTGTCACCATTGATTTGCAACCATTACTTTTGAAATAGCTTTGGTATTTCCTTAGATTGAGTAGAAATCGAAATTTAGAACGTTTTTAGGACGCTTTTCGCGCATTTTCACCCCTTTTTAAATTTCCAATTTTTTCGAAACGGTTCTTAAAGATCTTTTATATCTAATAAATATGTACCTTGCCTAATTTTAAGTTGCTAGCCCCTACCCATCACAAAAATCGAAATTTAGAACGCTTTTTTGCTCCTGCAACGTCTTTGTGATAGTGATACCGACATAAAATAGCGTCTATGTTAGAGCAGAGGCTGTCAGCATCCATTTCCTACCATTACGTTTGAAATGAGATTCATTCTTCCTGAGATATTGCCGACAAATCTGCATTTAGAACGTTTTTAGAACGCTTTTCGCGCATTTTGCTCCTGCATCTCCCCTGGGATAGTGGAAACAGATATAAAATATAGCCTATCTTGGAGCAAGATCTGTCACCATCATTTTTACACCATTATATTTGAAATCGGTTCAGTATTTCCTGAGATTGCATAGAAATCGCAATTTAGAAAGTTTTTTACAACGCTTTTTGCGCATTTTGACCCCCTTTTAAATTTCGATTTATTTAGGAAATGTCCTTAGAGATCATTGATATCTTATAACTAACTACCATTCCAAATTTCACGATTCTAGGCCCTTCCGTAACGCAAAATCCGCAATTTAGAACGTTTTTTGCTCCTGCACCCCCTTTGGGGTAGTGGCACCGACATAAAACATCGCCTATGTTGGAGCAAGGGTTGTCACCATCATTTTGACGCCATTATTTTTTAGATCGGTTTGGTATTTCCTGAGATTGTGTAGAAACCACCATTAGAACGATTTTTAGAACGCTTTTCGCGCATTTTCACCCCTTTTAAATTTCGAAATGTTTAAGAACTGTTCTTAGAAATCCTTTATATCTAATAAGTAGCTAATATTTCAAATTTCATATTTCTAGGCCCTTCGGTAACGCAAAAATCGCATTTTTAGAACGTTTTTTTCTCCTGCACCCCCATTCGGGTAGTGGCACCGACATAAAACATAGCCTATGTTGGAGCAAGGGTTGTCACCGTAATTTTGACACCCTTATTTTGACGCCATTATTTTTTAAATCTGTTTGGTATTTCCTGAGATTGTGTAGAAACCACCATTTAGAACGTTCTTTAGAACGATTTTCTCGCATTTTCACCCCTTTCAAATTTCGAATTGTTTAAGAACTGTTCTTAGAAATCCTTTATATCTAGTAAGTAGCTAATATTTCAAATTTCCTATTTCTAGGCCCTTCAGTAACACATAAATCGCATTTTTAGAACGTTTTTTGCTCCTGCACCCCCTTTGGGGTAGTGACACCGACATAAAACATAGCCTATCTTGGAGCAAGCGTTGTCACCATCATTTTGACACCAATATTTCTTAAATCGGTTTGGTATTTCCTGAGATTATGTAGAAACTACCATTTAGAACGTTTTTTAGAACGCTTTTTGTGCATTTTCACCCCTTTTAAATTTCGAATTGTTTAAGAACTGTTCTTAGACATTATTTATATCTTATAAGTAACTAATATTCTAAATTTCATATTTCTAGGCCCTTCAGTAACGCTAAAATCGCATTTTTAGAACGTTTTTTGCTCCTACCCCCCCCCCCCCCCTTTGGGGTAGTGGCACCGACATAAAACATAGCCTATCTTGGAGCAAGCGTTGTCGCCATCATTTTGACACCAATATTTTTAAAATCGGTTTGGTATTTCCTGAGATTATGTAGAAACTACCATTTAGAACGTTTTTTAGAACGCTTTTTGTGCATTTTCACCCCTTTTAAATTTCGAATTGTTTAAGAACTGTACTTAGACATTATTTATATCTTATAAGTAACTAATATTCAAAATTTCATATTTCTAGGCCCTTCAGTAACGCTAAAATCGCATTTCTAGAACGTTTTTTGCTCCTACACCCCCTTTGGGGTAGTGGCACCGACATAAGATATAGCCTATGTTCTAAGTTGGACTAACACTATCATTTTGATACCATTACTTTTGGAATCGGTTCGGTAGTTCCAGAGCTTACTTCCTACAAATAAACAATTTTTTCCTCTTTATAATAGGAGTATAGATGACTAGCAGGCTATGCCCGCTGCGCTGGTCAATATTTCGAAATGAACCTTGGATTAAACAAAATGGTGAATTTGAACTTGTATTTTAAATAATATGGACCTTCAGCTGGACCTTGCTCATTGCTGAAAACGATGCGAACGCCAATGTGATATAATATTATCTTAAACGTTGGTCAAAATTTACCTATTAAGAAGTAATTCTTTTTGTTGATTATTAACAGTGCACTTTTGGTAAGGTAATGAGACCGTAATGACAACAGGAATTAATAGCTCTATAACTAATCGACATATAATGAAATGTTATATACCAACACCATTCCTGAAAAGCCATGTAACAGTGCCACTTGCTTCAAAATATGTTCTGTAGATTTTTTAAAAAAAGGCTAAACTTTCATAATCAGGTTCACTTAATTTTTTAAGATTTTCTGTTGCTCTATAACTAAGTAACGTTGAACAATATGTATAGGCTAAAACCTTTCCAAAATTATTACCTAACTAATTGTGGTATATCCTATCATAGTATTATAAACAATCGGAATGAAATCCAAATTTCCGTTTGAAATATATAGTAGATGATGATGATCCGATTTTGTGTTATAGAATTCGTCATGAAATTTTCGCTTCAAACATAAACGATGCTTTCAACATTATAGCTAATACACCAATATGTGCTGTATCCGATGATGGAAGGTTAAATTGGATTCTTATGAGCAACTACCCAAAGAAAAGTGAATATGCGCTTTTGTGATACTTTATGTTAGCCGGGCGAGGTAATAAATCAACAGAGATTAATTTCACACCACATTTTTATTTTATTATTTTCATTTGAAATACAAACTTTTCACTCATTTAATTTAAAATGCATGCCTTACACTAATTTCATTTAAAAAACTGAAAAGATAAACAATAACAGAAAATAATTCCATAATTAAAAACAAAGAATTATTTTTAATTTACATACGCAAAATGTAACTACTACTACTGACAATTTTAAAAATGCTATTGGCGAGATATGCGCACGGCAGTTATAAATGTACCCATTTTTTCTTCTTATCGAGGAGCAAATTGTAAATTGCCAAATATTATTTCAATTCCAATTTCTTTCATTGAAAATAATTTTTAAGTCGTTACAAATATTGCTTTCATATTTAAATACTTTCGTTGGTCTTGGTACTACTTAGTTATCCCGTCGACCAATTTCGTGAAATTATATAAATTGCCAAATTATACTAATTGACATAATTTTTATTTTAAATAACGAAAGAACAAATAAATTAGTGTAACATTAATAAAAATACAAATAAAACGTCGAAATAAAAGTCGCTTGGTGACGTAACATGTGTAACTTGCTTAAAGTCAGGTGAATTTGACATTTATGATCAACCATTATTGACATTTAATCTTATAGTTGGCGATAAATTTTTGGTCGACGGAATATCTAAGTAGTACCTTTTTGTTTTATAATAATAAATTCTTAGTAAATTTGTCCCTTTTATTTTATATAAGATCACATTTTTTTTTCTTTTTTTGGTACTACTTAGTTATCCCGTCGACCAAAAAACTATCGCCAAATTATAAGATTAAATGTCAATAATGGTTGATCGTAAATGTCACATTCACCTGACTTTAAGGCAGTTACGCATGTTTACGTCATCAAGTTATTTTTATTTCGACGTCTTATTTGTATTTTTATTAATGTTATACTAATTTATTTGTTCATTCGTTAGTTAAAATACAAATTATATCAATTAATATAATTTGGCGAGTGATTTGTCGGTTTATATAATTTGGCGAAATTGGTCAACAGGATAACTAAGTAGTACCATTTTTTTTATTAAGACGCTCGTATTTTTTTTTTTTAACTCATAGCGCCGTTTTTATTCTTTAGCCAAAAGTGTTAATTTGAATTTTTTCCGTTGCTAGAGTAACGGGTGTAATGTTAAATATTTTGAGGTTTAGATGCCAAAGACACCGCCAAATTAGAAAAATATGAAAACTTTCATGAACTGTTGGACTTATAATAATTTACTTGGCACCATTCGATTCAGCATACAAAAATACATTAAATTATGCTATCATTTGATGCATAATTATAATATCAGATTTTTAAGGAATTTTTTCCCTCCATTTGCAAAAACGATGTTAGGGGTGATACGTTAGAAGATCCTTTCTTAGCGGCAGTCTAATATCATAAGAAGTATTTTTACCACGATTTTCAAGATTTTAGGTTCAGTAGTTTGCGCTGTGCGTTAATTACTCCCTTAATCCAGACTTTATTTTATATATACTATATAGAAACGCCGTTTGGCGATGACTTGATGATCGAAAATTAGTCCAATATCATTTGAAATATTACATAACAGGGGAGAAAATACGAAGAAAGACGAAGAAGAAATGACGATTTACAAAAGACTTGTAATTTTTTTTTCCCAAAATGGTGAATTTTTCGATAATAATAACGCATGATTGTATAAATTTCCTTAAAAATTATCTTCATTTCGAAGTTGTGAATTTTCCTATAAATGAAATTGGCGATATGACTTAAGAAAAAATGAAATAAGCAATAGATAATATTTGCTTTAAAAAATGAGTAATATTCGTTGATCTGAGTTCGAGTTTATAAATATTATGCTTTCGGAATTATGGTAAAAAACATTTTTTAAAAGAATGAAATTATTTTACAATATGTATGTGTGGCAGAAATTCGCACTAAAATTTAAGTATTTGATTCCATTATTAAAATATTAACTGATACACATATAAGTTACAATTGAATATAAAAATGTACTCAAAAAATGATCTCGTTCACTTAAAAAAACACCATTTGTGAGAATATCCTCAAGCTAATGTCAGGCTTATGCATTTTTGGCTTAAAATCACATTGTTTGGCGAAAAAAGTAAAAAAAAAAATCGTAACTAAACAAATAATAATTAAACATGTGACTTACAATTACATCTGCTTGTTTTTTCTTTAAGTCAAATGTTGGGGCAATTATATAAAAAGAAAAAGAAAAGAACAAAAAGAAAAAAAAGTCATTAAAAATTCATCTAATCAAATTTTCAGATTCATTTCTATAATCTAAAGCAAGCGATAAAGAGCCAAATATTGCTTATCAATTCTAATCTTTCTCATTAAATTAATTTTTAAGCATTACAAATATTTCTTTCAGGTTTAAATTAAATTACAAATATTTCTTTTATGTTAAAATTAAATATTTTCGATTTTTTTTTTTTTTTTAACATTATCCCTCATTTAAATGGATCTTTCTTTTTCTTTTTTACAATTAAATATCAGTAATTATTTTCTAACTTATACAGCGATTTCAATTCATTTGTCGCCAAAGAAATATCCTCTGGCAACCTTTTCTTTCAAAATAGCAGTAAAATACGAAATTTATTATCAAAAATCATAGCTGTTCCTGTATATTTTCTCCTAAACCACCCCGGAAATATTTCCTATCGAATGATACAATTTGGAAAAAAATCCACCGGGTAGTTTTTGAAAACACTCGACCGGAACTTTTAGAGCTTACTGCTTTATAATATATATGATAATATATATGATATGATATGATATATAAATATACCTTGTTCAAATTTTCAATCGTTAATAAAATACTTATTATTCATCCTATCAAGTTGAAATAAATTTTTTTAAACTTGTACTGGATGACAATTGATGTTAATACAGTTTTTCCAAACATTAATTCATTAATTAAATTTTAATTAATTAATTTTAGTTTTACATGGGAGGCAAAATGGCGGCCATTGGTTATTGAAGCATTTAATGCACATTCATTTCTATAAGGAGAGTTTCCATAGGGGGGACCCTGTTATGTCGCCAAATACCGCCAAGTTTGTCGCCAACTTGGCAATATACCGCCAAATTTGGCGACCAAAATGATTCGCAAAAAGTGACGCCAACTTGGCGATATCTCTAATATTTCGCCAAATTCCCATAGACTTCCATTGTAAACCTACTTGCTTATAGAAAATCAACAAATTGAGATATTTTAATGCAACAAAAACTAATATTAGCTTAAGAGATTATATTAAATTTTTCTTTGATGACCTAAGTAGGAATTGACTTTAAATAGAAAATTTTTATATTACTTGTTTATTAGAACAACACTTTTTGGAATAATTCAAAAATTACAAATTAAGCCACAGTTTGACTAAACTTCATTATAAAAGTGCAACAGACAGAAATGAGATTTTAATTAATAAGAAGAACTAAAATTAATTCCAAATAAATGATAATTTAGAAAGTGTTTTGAGACTTTTATGCTCATTTCAGTAATATTCATTTGAAGTTTTGAATTTTTTAGAAACCATCTTAACACATTTACATCTTAAAATTAACCATCACGTCAAATTCGAAGTTTCTTGTCTAACAGTCTACCACCGCTCTGGTGTTAGTGGCACCAACATAAAATACCGAAACAGAGTTGAAATAGAATGTCTCTAAAAATGTTGAAACAGAGACTTTCAACATTAATTTGCCAACATTAACCTTGACATCGGTTGGTATTTCCTAATATTCTATAGAAAACTGAATTTAGATGTTTTTAAAGGCTTTCTTGTTGTTCCTGCCAACCAGGTGGTACTGACACCGGCATAAAATATAGCCCGTATAGGATCAGGGACTATCACTCTTGATTCGCAACCAATGACTTCTGTAATCGGTTTATTATTTCCTGAGATTCAATAGAAATCATAATTTAGGACTCTTTTAGAATGCTTTTCGCTCCTTCCCTTCGCTTCAACCCTTTTTAATTTAGAATTTGTATACGACTGTTCTTAGAGGACATTCATATTTTATAAGTAACTACCGTGCTATATTTAAAGTTTCTATCCTCTTCACTACCGCAGAAATCGCAATTTAGAATTTTTTTTGCTCCTGCAACTCTCTAGGGGTTGTGGCACCGACATAAAATATAGCTTAAATATTTGAGCATGTTCTATCACCGTCAATTTGCAACGATTATGTTTGAAATCGGTTTCGTATTTCATACGATTGCATAACAATCGTAATTTAGAACTCTTATAGAACACCTTTCGCTCACTTCATCCTTTTAAATTTGGAAATTTCTTCCGACAATTCTTAGAAAGCATTTGCATCTTTGAAGTAATTACCATTCCAAATTTAAAATGTTACCCCCTCTTTAAAACAATAAACGCAATTTAAAACATTTTTTGCTCCTGTAACCCCTGGTGGTAGTGACATCAACGTAAAATATAGTCTATGTTGGAGCGGAGACTGTCACAATCAATTTGAAATCATTACTTCTGAAATCGGTTTATACTTCCTGAGATTGCATAAAAATGGCCATTCAGAACGTTTTTTAGAAATATTTTCGCACATTTTCACCTCTTTAAAATTTCGAATATTTTAAGAAATGTTCTTAGAGATGGTTTATATCTTATCAGTAACTACCATTCTAAATTTCATGCTTCTAGGCCCTTCAGTTACACGAAAATCGCATTTTCGAACATTTTTTGCTCCTGCACCCCCTTTGGGGGTAATGCCACCGACATAAAATGTAGCCTATGTTTGAGCAAGGGTTGTCACCATCATTTTAACACCATTATTTTTGAAATCCGTTTGGTACTTCCTGAGATTGCGAAAAAATCGGCATTTAGAACGTTTTTTAGAACGCTTTTTGCGCATTTTAACAGCTTTTAAATATAGAATTTTTTAAGAAATGATCTTAGCGGTCATTTATATCTAATAAGTAACTACCATGCAAAAATTCCATGTATCTGAGCCCTCCAGTAACACAAATATCGCAATTTCGAACGTTTTTTTGCTCCTGCACCCCCTTTAGGGGTAGTGGAACCGAAATAAAATGTAGCCTATGTTGGAGCAAGGATTATCACCATCATTTTGACACCATTATTTTAGAAATCGGTTTGGTACTTCTTGAGATTGCATAAAAATCGCCATTTAGAACGTTTTTTAGAAAGCTCTGTTGCGCATTTTCACCCCTTTTAAATTTCGAATTTTTTAAGAAATGTTCTTAGAGATCATTTATATCTAATAAGTAACCACCATGCCAAATTCCATATATCTGGACCCTTCATTAACACAAAAATCGCAATTTCGAACGTTTCTTTGCTCCTACACCCCCTTTAGGGGTAGTGGCACCGACATAAAATGTAGCCTATGTTGGAGCAAGAGTTGTCACCGTCATTTTGACACCATTATTTTTTAAATCGGTTTGGTACTTCTTGAGATGGCGTAATATTCCCCATTTAGAACGTTTTTTAGAACGCTTTTCGCGCATTTTCAGCCCTTTTAAGTTTCGAACTTTTTAAGAAATGTCCTTAGAGATCATTAGTATCTTATAAGTAACTACCATTCCAAATTTCATGTTTCCAGGCCCTTTAGTAACACAAAAATCGCATTTTTAGAACGTTTTTTGCTCCTCCACCCCCATTTGGCCAGTGGCACGGACATAAGATATAGCCTATGTTCTAAGTTGGGCCAACACCATCATTTTGAGACCATTACTTTTGAAATCGGTTCTGTAGTTCCAGAGCTTACCTCCTACAAATAAACAATTTTTACCTCTTTATAATAGACTAGCAAACACCGCGGCTTTGCTCGCGTAATATTTGAAATATGCCAAGTGATATTTATATGTCTAATTTTTATTATAAGGTACTAACTAAATTTTTATTTTATTAAAAGGTACTAACTAAATTTTTATTTTATTAAAAGGTAATATTTTATTTTATTAAAAGGTACTTTTTACTTTTAGGAATAATTAAAAAAAAAATACTATTTAAAACACAGTTTGATTAAATATCATTGTTACAATGCATAAGGCAGAAATGAGACTTAAATTAATAAAACGAAATAAAACTAAATAAATAATAATTTAGAAAATATTTTGAAACTTTTATGCTCTATTGATACGCTCATTTCAGTATTCATTTGAAGTTTTGAATTTTTTAGAAACCATCTTCTTACATCTTAAAATTAACCATCATGTCAAATTCCAAGTCCTACTACCTCTCTCAACATAAAGGGCTATGTTGAAATAGGAACTGTCACCATTAATTTGCCAACATTAATTTTGAAATTGGTTTGTTATTTCCTAATATTCCACAGAAACGTAATTTAGAAAGCTTTTAAAGGCCTTTTTTAGAGCGTTTGTTGTTCCTGTGAATCCCAGGTGGTAGAATCATCGGCATAAAATATAGCCTGTGTAGGATCAGAGACTGTTACCATTGATTCGCAACTATTACTTTTATATTTGGTTTATATTTCCTGAAATAGCGTAGAAATAGTAATTTAGGACTTTTTTAGAATGCTTTTCGTACCTCCCCTTCGCTTCACCCCTTTTTAATTCGAATTTATTTTCGACAGTCCTTCGAGGGCATTTATATTTTATAAGTAACTACCATGCCATATTTAAAGTTTCTAGCCTTTTCAGTATCACAGAAATCGCAATTTAGAAAGTTTTTAGCTACTGCAACCCTCTGGTGGTAGTGGCACAGACATAAAATATAGCTTATGTTTGAGCAGGTTCTATCACCAACAATTTGTTATCATTATTTTTTTTAATCGGTTTGGTATTGGATAAGATTACATAAAAATTGTAATTTATAACGCTTTTCGCTCACTTCATCTTTTTAAATTTGAAATTTTTTTTCGACAGTTCATAGAAAGCAGTTGCATCTTGTAAGTAAATAGCATGCCATACTTCAAAGTGTTAGACCATTCAGTTATGCAAAAAACGCAAATTAGAACATGTTTTGCTTTTGCAACCCTCAGATGGTAGTGACAGCAACATAAAATATAACCTATGTTATAGCAGGGACTGTCACCATTGATTTGCAACCATTACTTTTGAAATAGCTTTGGAATTTCCTGAGATAGAGTAGAAATCGCAATTTAGAACGTTTTTAGAACGCTTTTCGCGCATTTTCACCCCTTTTTAAATTTCCAATTTTTTCGAAACTGTTCTTAAAGATCATTTATATGTAATACATATGTACCTTGCCTAATTTTAAGTTGCTAGCCCCTACCGATCAGAAAAATCGAAATTTGGAACGCTTTTTTGCTCCTGCAACGTCTAGGTGATAGTGATACCGACTTAAAATAGCGTCTATGTTAGATCAGAGGCTGTCAGCATCGATTTCTTAACATTACTTTTGAAATCAGTTTGATTCTTCCTGAGATATTGGTGACAAATCGGAATTTAGAACGTTTTTAGAACGCTTTTCGCTCATTATGCTCCTGCATCTCCTATGGGTTAGTGGAAACATATATAAAATATATCTATCTTGGAGCAAGATCTGTCACCATCATTTTAACACCATTATATTTGAAATCGGTTCAGTATTTCCTGAGATTGCATAGAAATTGCAATTTAGAACGTTTTTTACAACGCTTTTTGCGCATTTTGACCCCCCTTTTAAATTTCGATTTTTTTAGGAAATGTCCTTAGAGATCATTGATATCTTATAACTAAACTACCATTCTAAATTTCACGATTCAAGGCCCTTCCGTCACGCAAAAACCGCAATTTAGAACGTTTTTCTCCTGCAGCCCCTTTGGGGCAGTGGCACCGACATAAAACATAGCCTATGTTGGAGCAAGGATTTTCACCATCATTTTGACGCCATTATTTTTTAAATCGGTTTGGTATTTCCTGAGATTGTGTAGAAACTACCATTTAGAACGTTTTTTAGAACGCTTTTCGCGCATTTTCACCCCTTTTAAATTTCGAATTGTTTAAGAACTGTTCTTAGAAATCCTTTATATCTAATAAGTAGCTGATACTTCAAATTTCATATTTCTAGGTTCTTCAGTAACGCAAAAATCGCATTTTTAGAACGTTTTTTGCTCTGCACCCCCTTTGGGGTAGTGGCACCGACATAAAATATAGCCTATTGTTCTAAGTTGGACTAACACCATCATTTTGATACCATTACTTTTGAAATCGGTTTGGTATTTCCTGAGATTATGTAGAAACTACCATTTAGAACGTTTTTTAGAACGTTTTTTGTGCATTTTCACCCCTTTTAAATTTCGAATTGTTTAAGAACTGTTCTTAGACACCATTTATATCTTATAAGTAACTAATATTCCAAATTTCATATTTCTAGGTCCTTCAGTAACGCAAAAATCGCATTTTTAGAACGTTTTTTGCTCCTGCACCCCCTTTGGGGTAGTGGCACCGACATAAGACATAGCCTATGTTCTAAGTTGGGCGAACACCATCATTTTGATACCATTACTTTTGGAATCAGTTCGGTAGTTCCTCAGCTTATCTCCGACAAATAAACAATTTTTTCCTCTTTATAATATGAGTATAGAAGTATAGATTACTAGCAAACCCCGCGGCATTGCTCGCGTAATATTTGAAATATGCCAAGTGATATTTATATGTCTAATTTTTATTAAAATGTACTAACTAAATTTTCATTTTATTAAAAGGTTTTTTTTATTAAAAGGTACTTATTACTTTTAGGAATAATTCAAAAATTACTATTTAAAACACACTTTGATTAAACAATCATTATTACACTGCATTAGGCAGAAATGAGACTTAAATTAATAAAATGAAATAAAACTAAATAAATGATAATTAAAAAATATTTTGAAACTTTTATGCTCAATTAATACGCTCATTTCAGTATTCATTTGAAGTTTTGAATTTTTTAGAAACCATCTTCTTTCATCTTAAAATTAACCATCATGTCGAATTCCAAGTCCTACCCCCTCTCTCAACATAAAGGGCTATGTTGAAACAGGAACTGTCACCATTAATTTGCCAACATTAATTTTGAAATCGGTTTGTTATTTCCTAATATTCCACAGAAACGTAATTTAAAAAGCTTTTAAAGCCCTTTTTTAGAACGTTTGTTGTTCCTGTGAATCCCAGGTGGTAGAATCACAGGCATAAAATATAGCCTGTGTAGGATAAGAGACTGTTACCATTGATTCGCAACTATTACTTTCATAATCGGTTTATATTCCCTGAAATTGCATAGAATCGTAATTTAGAACTTTTTTAGAATGCTTTTCGCACCTCCCCTTCGCTTCCTCCTTTTTAATTCGAATTTATTTTCGACGTTCCTTCGAGGGCATTTATATTTTATAAGTAGCTACCATGTCATATTTAAAGTTTCTAGCCTTTTCAGTATCACAAAATCACAATTTAGAAATTTTTTAGCTCCTGCAACCCTCTGGTGGTACTGGAATAGACATAAAATATAGCTTATGTTTGAGCAGGTTCTAACACCAAAATTTGTCATCATTATTTTTTTAATCGTTTTTGTAATTTATAAGTTTGCTTAAAAATTGTAATTTATAACGCTTTTCACTCACTTCATTTTTTTAAATTTGGAATTTTCTTTCGACTGTTCTTAGAAAGCAGTTGCATCTTGTAAGTAAATACCATGCCATACTTCAAAGTGTTAGACCCCTCAGTTGTGCAAAAAACGCAAATTAGAACATGTTTTGCTTTTGCAACCCTCAGATGGTAGTGACAGCAACATAAAATATAACCTATGTTATAGCAGGGACTGTCACCATTGATTTGCAACCATTACTTTTGAAATAGCTTTGGTATTTCCTTAGATTGAGTAGAAATCGCAATTTAGAACGTTTTTAGGACGCTTTTCGCGCATTTTCATCTCTTTTTAAATTTCCAATTTTTTCGAAACTGTTCTTAAAGATCATTTATATCTAATAAATATGTACCTTGCTAATTTTAAGTTGCTAGCCCCTACCGATCACAAAAATCGAAATTTAGAACGCTTTTTTGCTCCTGCAACGTCTTGGTGATAGTGATACCGACATAAAATAGCGTCTATGTTAGAGCAGAGACTGTCAACATCAATTTCCTAACATTACGTTTGAAATCAGATTAATTCTTCCTGAGATATTGCCGACAAATCGGCATTTAGAACGTTTTTATTACGCTTTTCGCGGATTTTGCTCCTGCATCTCCTCTGGGGTAGTGGAAACAGACATAAAATATAGCCTATCTTGGAGAAAGAGCTGTCACCATCATTTTTACACCATTATATTTGAAATCGGTTCAGTACGTCATGAAATTGCACAGAAATCGCAATTTAGAACGTTTTTTTACAACGCTTTTTGCACATTTTGACCCCCTTTTAAATTTCGATTTTTTTAGGAAATGTCCTTAAAAATCATTGATACCTTATAACTAACTACCATTCCAAATTTCACGATTCTAGGCCCTTCCGTAACGCAAAAGCCGCAATTTAGAACGTTATTATCTTGCACACCTTTGGGGTAGTGGCACCGACATAAAACATCGCCTGTGTTGGAGCAAGGGTTGTCACCATCATTTTGACGCCATTATTTTTTAGATCGGTTTGGTATTTCCTGAGATTGTGTAGAAACCACCATTAGAACGTTTTTTAGAACGCTTTTCGCGCATTTTCACCCCTTTTAAATTTCGAATTCTTTAAGAACTGTTCTTGGAAATCCTTTATATCTAATAAGTAGCTAATATTTCAAATTTCATATTTCTAGGCCCTTCGGTTACGCAAAATTCGCATTTTAAAACTTTTTTTGCTCCTGCACCCCCTTTCGGGTAGTGGCACCGACATAAAACATAGTTTATGTTGGAGCAAGGGTTGTCACCATCATTTTGACACCAATATTTTGACACCATTATTTTTTAAATCGGTTTGGTATTTCCTGAGATTGTGTAGAAACCACCATTTAGAACGTTTTTTAGAACGATTTTCGCGCATCTTCACCCCTTTCAAATTTCGAATTGTTTAAGAACTGTTCTTAACATCATTTATATCTTATAAGTAACTAATATTAAAAATTTCATATTTCTAGGCCCTTCAGTAACGCTAAAATCGCATTTTTAGAACGTTTTTTGCTCCTACACCCCTTTTGGGGGAGTGGTACCGACATAAAACATAGCCTATCTTGGAGCAAGCGTTGTCACCATCATTTTGACACCAATATTTTTTAAATCGGTTTGGTATTTCCAGAGATTGTGTAGAAACTACCATTTAGAACGTTTTTTAGAACGCTTTTTGTGCATTTTCACCCCTTTTAAATTTCGAATTGTTTAAGAACTGTTCTTAGACATCATTTATCTTATAAGTAACTGATATTGAAAATTTCATATTTCTAGGCCCTTCAGTAACGCTAAAATCGCATTTTTAGAACGTTTTTTGCTCCTACACCCCCTTTGGGGTAGTGGCACCGACATAAGATATAGCCTATGTTCTAAGTTGGACTAACGCCATCATTTTGATACCATTACTTTTGGAATTGGTTCGGTAGTTCCAGAGCTTACTTCCTACAAATAAACAATTTTTTCCTCTTTATAATAGGAGTATAGACTAGCAAACCCCGCGGCTTTGCTCGCGTAATATTTGAAATATGCCAAGTGATATTTATATGTCTAATTTTTATTAAAAGGTACTAACTAAATTTTTATTTTATTAAAAGGTAATATTTTATTTTATTAAATTGTTTGATTAAACATCATTATTACACAGCATTAGGTAGAAATGAGACTTAAATTAATAAAATGAAATAAAACTAAATAAATGATAATTTAGAAAATATTTTGAAACTTTTATGCTCAATTAATACGCTCATTTCAGTATTCATTTGAAGTTTTGATTTTTTTAGAAACCATCTTCTTACATCTTAAAATTAACCATCATGTCAAATTCCAAGTCCTACCAAGTCTCTCAACATAAAGGGCTATGTTGAAACAGGAACTGTCACCATTAATTTGCCAACATTAATTTTGAAATCGGTTTGTTATTTCCTATTATTCCACAGAAACGTAATTTAAAAAGCTTTTAAAGACCTTTTTTAGAACGTTTGTTGTTCCTGTGAACCCCAGGTGGTAGAATCATCGGCATAAAATATAGCCTGTGCAGGATCAGAGACTGTTACCATTGATTCGCAACTATTACTTTTATAATCGGTTTATATTCCCTGAAATTGCATAGAATCGTAATATAGAAATTTTTTAGAATTCTTTTCGCACCTTCCCTTCGCTTCACCCCTTTTAATTCGAATTTATTTTCGACGTTCCTTCGACGGCATTTATATTTTATAAGTAACTACCATGTCATATTTTAAGTTTCTAGCCTTTTCAGTATAACAGAAATCGCAATTTAGAAAGTTTTTAGCTCCTGCAACCCTCTGGTGGTAGTAGAACACACATAAAATATAGCTTATGTCTGAGCATGTTCTATCACCAAAATTTGTCATCATTATTTTTTTAATCGGTTATGTAATTTATAAGTTTGCTTTAAAATTGTAATTTATAACGCTTTTCACTCACTTCATTTTTTTAAATTTGGAATTTTCTTTCGACTGTTCTCAGAAAGAAGTTGCATCTTGTAAGTAAATACCATGCCATACTTCAAAGTGTTAGACCCCTCAGTTGTGCAAAAAACGCAAATTAGAACATGTTTTGCTTTTGCAACCCTCAGATGGTAGTGATAGCAACATAAAATATAACCTATGTTATAGCAGGGACTGTCACCATTGATTTGCAACTATTACTTTTGAAATAGCTTTGGTATTTCCGTAGATTGAGTAGAAATCGCACTTTAGAACGTTTTTAGGACTCTTTTCGCTCATTTTCACCCCTTTTTAAATTTCCAATTTTTTCGAAACAGTTCTTAAAGATAATTTATATCTAATAAATATGTACCTTGCCTAAGTTTAAGTTGCTAACCCCTACCGATCACAAAAATTGAAATTTAGAACGCTTTTTTGCTCCTGCAACGTCTTGGTGATAGTGATACCGACATAAAATAGCGTCTATGTTAGAGCAGAGGCTGTCCGCATCAATTTCCTACCATTACGTTTGAAATCATATTCATTCTTCCTGAGATATTGCCGACAAATCGGCATTTGGAAAGTTTTTAGAACGGTTTTCGCGCATTTTGCTCCTGCATCTCCTCTGGGGTAGTGGAAGATATAAAATATAGCCTATCTTGGAGCAAGATCTGTCACCATCATTTTTACACCGTTATATTTGAAATCGGTTCAGTACTTCCTAAGATTGCATAGAAATCGCAATTTAGAAAGTTTTTTACAACACTTTTTGCGCATTTTGACCCCCTTTTAATTTTCGATTTTTTTAGGAAAAGTCCTTAGAGATCACTGATATCTTATAACTAACTACCATTCCAAATTTCACGAGTCTAGGCCCTTCCGTAACGTAAAAGCCGCAATTTAGAACGTTTTTCTCCTGCACCCCTTTTGGGTTAGTGGCACCGGCGTAAAGCATCGCCCATGTTGGAGCAAGGGTTGTCACCATCATTTTGACGCCATTATTTTTTAGATCTGTTTGGTATTTCCTGAGATTGTGTAGAAACCACCATTAGAACGTTTTTTACAACGCTTTTTGTGCATTTTGACCCCCCTTTTAAATTTCGATTTTTTTAGGAAATGTCCTTAGAGATCTTTGATATCTTATAACTGACTACCATTCTAAATTTCACGATTCAAGGCCCTTCCGTCACGCAAAAACCGCAATTTAGAACGTTTTTCTCCTGCAGCCCCTTTGGGGTAGTGGCACCGACATAAAACATAGCCTATCTTGGAGCCAGCGTTGTCACCATCATTTTGACACCAATATTTTTTAAATCGGTTTGGTATTTCCTGAGATTGTGTAGAAACTACCATTTAGAACGTTTTTTAGAACGCTTTTTGTGCATTTTCACCACTTTTAAATTTCGAATTGTTTAAGAACTGTTCTTAGACATCATTTATATCTTATAAGTAATTAATATTCAAAATTTCATATTTCTAGGCCCTTCAGTAACGCTAAAATCGCATTTTTAGAACGTTTTTTGCTCCTACACCCCCTTTGGGGTAGTGGTACCGACATGAAACATAGCCTACCATGGAGCAAGCGTTGTCACCATCATTTTGACACCAATATTTTTTAAATCGGTTTGGTATTTCCTGAGATTGTGTAGAAACCACCATTTAGAACGTTTTTTAGAACGCTTTTTGCGCATTTTCACCCCTTTTAAATTTCGAATTGTTTAAGAACTGTTCTTAGACATAATTTATATCTTATAAGTAATTAATATTCAAAATTTCATATTTCTAGGCCCTTCAGTAACGCTAAAATCGCATTTTTAGAACGTTTTTTGCTCCTACACCCCCTTTGGGGTAGTGGCACCGACATAAGATATAGCCTATGTTCTAAGTTGGACTAACACCATCATTTTGATACCATTACTTTTGGAACCGGTTCGGTAGTTCCCGAGCTTACCTCCGACAAATAAACAATTTTTTCCTCTTTATAATAGGAGTATAGATAGATATAGAATAGATATAGATATAGATAGAAGATATAGATATAGATATAGATATAGATATAGAAGACTAGCAAACCCCGCGGCTTTGCTCGCGTAATATTTGAAATATGCCAAGTGATATTTGCATGATTATTTTTTATTAGAAAAACATTTTTTGGAATAATTCAAAAAATACAAATTAAGCCACAATTTGACTAAACTTTATTATAAAAGTGCGATAGACAGAAATGAGATTTTAATTAATAAGAAAAACTAAAACTAATTCCAAATAAATGATAATTTAGAAAATATTTTGAGTCTTTTTTTGCTCATTTCAGTATTCATTTGAGGTTTTGAATTATTTAGAAACCATCTTAACACATTTACATCTTAAAATTAATCATCATGTCAAATTCCAAACGTCTTGTCTAACAGTCTACCACCTCTCTGGTGTTAGTGGCACCAACATGAAATGCCGAAATAGAGTTGAAATAGAATGTCTCGAAAAATGTTGAAACAGAGACTGTCACCATTAATTTGCCAACATTAACCTTCAAATCGGTTGGTATTTCCTGATACCCTTAGAGGACATTTATATTTTATAAGTAACTACCGTGCTATATTTAAAGTTTCTACCCTGTTCAGTACCGCAGAAATCGCAATTTAGAAAATTTTTTGCTCCTGCAACCCTCGAGGGATTGTGGCACCGACATAAAATATAGCTTATGTTTGTGCAAGTTCTATCACCATCAATTTGCAACCATTATGTTTGAAGTCGGTTTCGTATTTCTTACGATTGCCTAAAAATCGTAATTTAGAATACTTATAGAACGCTTTTCGCTCACTTCATCATTTTAAATTTGGAATTTTCTTTCGACAATTCTTAGAAAGCATTTGCATCTTTGAAGTAAATACCATTCCAAATTTAAAATGTTAGACCACCTCAGTAATACAAAAAACACAATTTAGAAATTTTTTTGCTCCTGTAACCCCCAGGTGGTAGTGACAACAACGTAAAATGTAGGCTATGTTGGACCGGGGGCTGTCACCATCAATTTGAAACCATTACTTCTGAAATCGGTTTATATTTCCTGAGACTGCGTAGAAATCACTATTTAGAACGTTTTTAGAACGCTTTTCGTTCATTCTCACCCCTTTTAAATATCAAATTTTTAAGGAACTCTTCTCAGAGAGCATTTACATCTCATAAGTAATTACCATGCCAAATTTCAAGTTGCTAGCTCCTTCAGTATCCCCAAAATCACAATTTAGAACGTTTTTTAAAATGCAACCGCAAGATGGTAGTTACGCCGGCATGAAATAGATCCTATACTGGAGCAATATGTCATCATCAATTTCCAACCATTACTTTTGAAATCGGTTGGGTACTTTCTCAGACTGCATAGAAATCGCAATTTAGAACGTTTTTCGTCCCTTTTCACTCCTTTTAAATTTCGAATCATTTAGGAAATGTTCTTAGAGATCATTTATATCTTATAAGTAACTACCATGTCTAGTATCAAGTTGCTAGATCCTGCAGTATTACAAAAAACACAATTTAGATCGCTTTTTGCTCCTTCACCCCCTTTGGGTTAGTGGCACCGACATGAAATACAGCCTATGATGGAGCGAGGGCTGTCACCTTCCTTTTCACACCATTATTTTTTAAATCGGTTCGGTCAGATCATTTGTATCTTATAAATAACTGTCGTGTCTAATTTCAGGATTTTATGCCCTTCAGTAACACAAAAATCGCAATTTAGAGCGCTTTTTGCTTCTGCAACCCCTAGGTGGTAGTGACACCGACATGAAATAATGCCTATGTTGGATCAAGAGCTGTCATCATCAATTTCCTACCATTACTTTTGAAATATGTTGGGTACTTTCTGAGATTTCGTAAAAATAGCCATTTAGAAAGTTTTTAGAACTCTTTTAGCGCATTTTCACCCCTTTTAAATTTCGAATTTTTTAAGAAATGTTCTTAGAGATCATTTATATCTTATAAGTAACTATACCATTCCAAATTTCATGTTTCTAGGCCCTTCAGTAACACAAAAATCGAATTCTCGAACGTTATTTTTTGCTCCTGCGCCCCTCTTTGGGGGAAATGACACCGACATGAAACATAGCCTATGTTGGAGCAAGGGTTGTCACCATCATTTTCACACCATTATTTTTTAAATCGGTTAGGTACTTTTCTAGATTCCGTAAAAATCGGCGTTTAGAACATTTTTTAGAACGCTTTCGGCTCATTTTCACCCCCTTTTAAATTTCGAATTTTTTAAGAAATGTTCTTGGAAATAATTTATAGCTAATAAGTAACTACCATGCCAAATTACATGTATCTGGGCCCTTCAGTAACACAAAAATCACAATTTCGAACGATTATTTGCTCCTGCACCCCCTTTTGGGGTAGTGGCACTGACATAAAATGTAGCCTGTGTTTGAACAATGGTTGTCTTCATCATTTTGACACCATTATTTTTTATATCGGTTTGGTACTTCTTGAGATTGCGTAAAAATCGCCATTTAGAACGTTTTTTAGAACGATTTTTGCTCATTTTCACCCCTTTCTAATTTCGAATTTTTTAAGAAATGTTCTTGGAAATCATTTATACGTAATAAGTAACTACCATTCGAAATTCCATTTATCTGGGCACTTCAGTAACACAAAAATTGCAATTTCGAACGTTTTTTTGTTCCTGCACCTCCTTTAGGGGTTGTGGCACCGACATAAAATGTTGCCTATTTTGAAGCAAGGGTTATTATCATCATTTTGCCACCATTATTTTTTTATATCGGTTTGGTACTTCTTGAGATTGCGTAAAAATCGCTATTTAGAACAATTTTAGAATGCTTTTTGCGCATTTTCACCCCTTTTTAATTTCGATTTTTTAAAGAAATGTCCTTAGAGAACATTAGTATCTTATAAGTAACTATCATTCCAAATTTCATGTTTCTAGGCCCTTCAGTAACACAAAAATCGCATTTTTAGAACGTTTTTTGCTCCTGCACTCCCTTTTGGTCGGTGGCACGGACATAAGATATAGCCTATGTTCTAAGTTGGACTAACACCATCATTTTGATACCATTACTTTTGGAATCGGTTTGGTAGTTCCAGAGCTTACCTCCTACAAATAAACAATTTTTTCCTCTTTATAATAGGAGTATAGATAGATGATGATGATGATGAAGTATAGAAGTATAGAATAGATATAGATAGACCGGGAGATGGTGGGCGCGTCCAGAGGAGCTACCGGTTAGTGACCGGTGAGATCGGTTATTCACCAAGGCGTTCAGTGCTGCTAACCGGGTCGAACCAATGTCGTTCAGCGCAAGTAACCAAAGTGATCGGTGAGAGACCGAACTAACCGAAGAAAATTCTTGGTTATTTGGGTCACGTGATCGGTTACATAAAAGTTTATTTACATTTGCATCGTACATGATGAATCAATAATAAAAGAATAATTACGGCAACGTAATACAGATGGCGCCAATAGTAAATAACACCAGTGCCGTCCAATAGGTCTGTCGACTGATTAGAGACCAGTCACTTACCGTGACGTCGCGTAACCAATCTCACCGGTGACTTTGGTGAGGTCTGCTAGAATCACCCGGTGGCACAGTCACCTCATCGAGTTCACGGCTGAAATTAAAACACAATCGGTCTGCCAAGTCCTATCTTGGTAGAAAACACCTGAAAACCCGAATTTAGTAGTTGACTCGTAGGTTTATCACTGTGTTTCACTGCACTCAAAGGTATGTAAACATGGAGGACTGGGAGCAGGAAAACACAATAGTAAACCTACAAGTCAACCGCTAAAATCAGGTTTTCAGGTGTTTTCCACCAAAATAGGACTTGGCAGACCGATTGCGTTTTAATATGCGACTCGAGTTTTAACTAATTCTAAAATTTCAGCCGTGAACTCGATGAGGTGATTGTCTGTGTTGCCGTCTCCCGTTCTGCAATATTTCTTAAGGATTAGTTTTCACCACACTTTGTAGAATTTCATTATCTGATGGATATTCAGAAGTAGTGTTTCCAGATGTACCGATTTATGCGGGATGTCCCATGTTCCATGGTCTACAAGGCCTGTTCCGTCAGCTGAATGTCTTCTTTTTTCATGGTGCACAAATTCTTTTAAATTTCTTTTCGTACTATATAGTTCGTTAATCAAAATCGAGTGGAACTTAATACAGTAAAACCTGTGAAGGAAGAACCTGCCTATAACGGAATTTTTTTATAGTCCCTTCGGAAGAAATATCTTAGAAATCTACTTGCTTAGATGGAAGTCTCCCTAAAACGGAATTTGTTGAGGTTTATAGAGATTTCGTTTTCACAGATGTTACTGTATTTTGTTCAACACCCTAAGAATACGTACCTGTGTGTAACGGAATTCTATTCTTTAAGTAAAAATTACATTCTCGCAGCGATTCCGCTTTCACAGGTTTTACTGTACAACATTCTTGTGTTTATTTTGAATTGCAAACCAGTTGATATCGAATTGCAAGAAACCAGCTGATAATACGGAATCGCAAGAAAACAGAGAAAAATTCCATTTTAAACAGATTTTCGTATTACCCGTTATAGTACGGGAGCGTAAGCCCCGTCATCGCGGAATTGAAATTTTTTTAATGTAAATTGATAGTAAAAAGTCATACGAAGAAAATTATCTAGGTTTGACAAGCCGAAAATAAGTATGTTTATATAAATTAATTATTATTATAAATCAATCATTTTTTACCGTCATCGCAGATATTGATGACTCTTAGAGCCTTTTATAGAAAATTTTGTGCTCTTTCAGAAAAACTTGGTATGACAAACATTATTTTGCCGGAAATCCGATAATACTTAATTTAAAGAAGCAATGGGACAATGGAACAATGTGAACTGATTTATGGATTTCTTAGTTGCTTTGCATTTAAAGAGGCTGAACAGTGGAGCAGCGTTGAGGGGTTTCCTTGTTGTCAGGCAACTTAAGACCCAGGTTGTAGATATGATGTCTTACAAATTAATGAGTCATTATGAAAAAGAGAAGGTATAGTTATTTAAAACTACAATATAAATGAAAAAACAATAATGATAAGTACTAGCATAAGTGCTTTAATTTTAGAGATAAAAAAGTTAAAGTTTAAGAACTTGAAAAGCAAGCTAAGTTATATTTAAATACAGGTGTAGCTATAGTTGCAAGAACTACTATAGAAATTTAAAGAGGCGGCCGGTGATAAAATTACAACTTTTATTTTCCTTTGAATTTTTACCGATGGCGGCTTTATTTTGCGTCTGGACGCTGGCTAAGTGTCAGCTTTCCGCGAGAACGGTAAATCATTACAGCTTTTTAATAATAATTAATTTAATTAAACATATTTTCGGCTTGTGAAACCTAGTTATAGCTTGCTAATTTTGTTCGTATGACTTTTTATTATCGATTTAAATAAACATTTTTCAATTCCGCAATGACGGGGCTTTTGATGTCACCGGCTCCAGGACTACTACAATTCTTATAGTACCTGTATGGTATTCTTACAATAGGAACAACGAAATTGTTACGTTTAAAACAGGATTCTGTTATAGACAGGTTCCATTTCAATTGGGTCTACTGTATTTTAATGTCCCAGTTTGGCTGTTTTCCACTTTTATTTTCTCCCTGTTCCGCTTTTTGTGTCACCGGACCCTGCAACACTATTCAGAAGTAGTGTTGCCAGATGTCCCACGTAAATCAGAGCTCCAAATGCTCTCTACACCACTAATTTTTTTGCAGTTTATTTCGCAATCTTTAATCGCAGTAAATCTGCCATTAGATATAACGAAGAAAAATTACTTTAAAATAATGCTGCCCAGAGCATTTACGCGGCACGTGCCGATTTGCATGGTCTACAAGGCCTGTCCCGCAAAACCCCCAGGAAGCCCCCATTTTTCATGGTACGCAAATGCTTTTAAATTTCTTTTCGTACCATATTGTTCGTTAAGTCAAAATCGAGTGGAGTTTAATACAGTAAAACTTGTGAAGGAAGAACCTTGCTATAACATAACGGAATTTTTTTATAGTGCCTTTGTAAAGAATAGCTTAGAAATGTACCTGCCTAGACCGAATCCTGTCTAAAAGGGAGTTTGTTGAAGTTCGTAGTTCGTAGTTCATTCTGTTTTTCAGGTTTTACTCTATTTTGTCCAGTAAACCCTGTGAAAACAAACCTGTTTATAACGGAATTCTTACAGGGAATCGAAACTAAAAGTAAAAATTGCTTTCTCTCACCGATTCCGCTTGAACAGGTTTTACTGCATAATATTGTTCTGTTTATTTAGTATAGCAAACTTGTTAAGACATAGTTGCAAGTAACCAGAGAAAAATTGCATTTCAACCCTTTCCGGTGCGGTGGTACGTTTATGAAACCACTTACGTTTAATGCCTAAACGGCCGCAAAGGTACCAGAATTTTGGTAATTATGCATGCGAAATATAGTTTTTTTCGAATTTCCAAATAAATTTGTTTTTAAATTCCGGTGTCATTCATTCATTTCAGCTTTTTAGGAATGGAACTGCTTTGCCCCTGAAAGGTCTAAACAGCTTTTAGTATTACCCATTATAACTCTTACAGTACCCGTATGATATTCATACAGTAGGAACAACGAAATTTCTACGCTTAAAACAGGATTCGGTTATAGACAGGTTCCATTTCAATTGGGTATACAGTATTTTAATGTCCCGGTTTGAAGCTGTTTTCCGCTTTTTTTTTTTTTTTTTTTTTTTTTGTCTTCCGGTTCCGCTTTTTGTGCACTGAAAAAACTGGGTACTCAAAATTGAGTAAAAAGTACTCAATTTTAAATACGTCACATACTCAAAATAGCTCCGATCCAAATGTACTCAAAATTGAGAAACACGTGTACTCATTTTTTATTCCAGGATTGTGTTCAAATATGAATAGTTATGTACTTCCACCTGAACCTACAAATTAAAGTAAAAATGTGCTGACATTTATTTCCCATTTACAATTATTAACAAGAAATGTTTAATGGATTATTTATTAAGAAAAATAGCAAAATAATTAGAAAGATACTCAAATCGAATATAAGAGCATTATTTGCATTATTATAAAAGCATTATTTGCAAGAACTTTTAAATTATTTTAAAATACTGTGTATAATTTAATATTTAAATTAATAAACATCTTTTATGCCGCCATAAATGAAATAAACCATTACAGGATACGCAATTATCGTTTTGCTTGGGGTTGATAACATGTGATGAATCAAAATTGAGAAAGGATAGGTTCATTTTTGATCCAAACATGCTCAATTTGATTTGAGTACATCTATTTACTCATTTTTGAGTACTTCATTTTTTTCAGTGTGTCACTGGATGCCGCAACACTATTCAGAAATAGTGTTGCCAGGTGTACCGCGTAAATCAGGGTTCCAAATGCCCTCTACACCACTAATTTTTTACAATTTATTTCGCAATCTTTAATCGCAGATAATTCTGCCCTTAGATATAACGAAGAAAATTACTTTAAAATATTGATGTCAAGAGTATTTGGAGCACGATTTACGCTTGATAACACTTTTCATAGAAGTGTCTACTCTATACCATTATCAACTTCAAAATATTCGATAAATGAATATCCATCTTCGGCTTTTCGTTTGTTTATCAACTGTTTCCATTTTAATTTAATCTATATATATTCTTTATATCTACATATATTCTTTTGTATAGCAGATCCATAAATACCCAGAAATAGAAAGTGTTAATGGTGTATTGTGATGATTTACATAAAAAAACAAGAAAGACTTTTACATAATTTTTTTTTTAACCATTTGGAAAAATGGTTATTGTTCTCGTCAGGATGGGAAATCAAAAGCATATCTGAAGGTTTTCATTGGTTTAATCTGCAATTTATTCGTTTTCTGATTGGTCTATACAGTAATCTGTATTTCCCTTTAATTTCAACAACGATGGGCACTTTCTGTTACCACTATGACAAAAAAGTAATAAAAACTACAAAAAAAAAATTAATAACTCAGAAACAAATTGAGATACAGCTTTCAAACAAATTGCATTTAAAAGTAGATTTTTTTTTCTATTCGACGGTGTAAAAAGTAATATTGTCGTATGTTTAGAAGTTTAAGAATGAAATTTCATTTAAAATTGGCCGTCAGATTTCTTGGAAATCTGACGATGGAAAGACTTTTCCCGAACAGCCAAAGAAATGTTCGGATATTTACGTAAGTTTCAGGTGGATAATACTTAAGTTTCATGAAATCTGACGGGTCGCAGGCGATATTTTTGGCTTGCAATTTGTACGTGTAATAACACTATTAATGTTTAATTCATGGCGTACGTAATGTATGATCAACTCCGTGCGAATATTTATGTCTTAAATTTTAGTCTTAAAAAAAATCGTTTTCCAAATGGTCGTTGTAATTTGATGAATTGCTTTTTTTTTTTTTTTTTTTTTTTTTTTGCATGTTGAAAACGATTAGAATTTTAAAACTTTGATCTGGAAATTCGTTTTTATTATTTACAGATTTTATCCTGTGTTATTTTTATTCAAAATAATTCTAACGAAAATTTAGTAATATAGAGTTCGTTAAATAGAACTTCCTTAAATAGAAGTTAAACTATATTTTATGTAACATTATGTCCCAATATTAGTACGGGACGTTAAAGTATTCACAACAGTTTTCATTTAAAAAACGTATATTTATAGGAGAAGGACATATGTGCTTTTTAATAATAAAATCAACAACAAGTCATTGAAATTCACGTTAGTAATTATATTCGCATATTCACGTTCGCAGGTTTGATTATATCTCAAAATACCTAAGGTATTTAACATTCTGCTTTAGTTAAAGGAAATAAGAAGCGTAAAACAATACGAACTTTTACAACCTTGAAAATGATAATTATTTAATTTTAAGACTATTTTTTAAAAGAATATTGTTAATATTTAGGATATTTCAATAAATATTTCACTTCAAAATTGTACGCATTTCTGGATTATGCTATAATATCTGAAAGAAAAAAAATCTGGAGAAATATAAAATTGTTACCTATAAATAATTAAAGTATTTATAATAATGTACAGTAGCAAACCATTACAACCTTTTATTAGATTACGAAATAAAATTATTAAATTTTGCTTCACTAATGAAAAAGAAATAATAGGTAAGTAATACATTTTTATCTCGATACTGAACAATGTTCAATTTCGTAATGTGTTATACTTCTGCCGAAAAACAATATAATGCATTAGTGGCATAAGCATTAATTACATCGTTGCATCACAGAAATATGTAAAGTATTTAATTTTGCGACATTAGTTAAATAAAATGAGCAAATGAAATAACATAAGATCTTTCAGTCTCACACTGAAAGTTATTCAGTCTTGTGGTTTAATTTTCCCCTATTAAAATAGCTTTATTATGTGCAGATAACATAACCATTAATTACAACTTTTATTGCATCGTGAAATATGCAAAGTAATTAATTTTGTTGAGCTTCTTAAAGAAAATTAGCTGGCAAAATAACGTAACACATAATATAACAGAAACTCGTAGCTGAAAATTGTTCAGCTTTGTGGTGTGAGCGGTTTGATGCGCAGATAAATGTGCATTAACTACGACGTTTTATTGTATACAAAATACGTAAAATATTTTATTTTGCTGTAATAATTTAAAAAAAAAATAAGAAAATAAAGTAACATAAAATAAGATCTTTGCACGTGGATGTTGATAGTTACTGAATTTTGCTATGCTATTTTCTTATATTAAATGGACGATATCATCCACCGTTGTAATATTCTATCGCACCAAGAAATAAGCAATCTAATGTTGCTGCACCAATTGAACAAAGTTAGCAAATAAAATAACACAATATGTTTCAGCTTCATTACTGAAAATTGTTCAGTTTTTGGGCGCCTCTATTTTGGCGCCTCTGCCTTATGGCTACCTTTGTTTAATGAGTGTTGCCATGCACAGGTGACATAAGGATGCATGTAAAATGATGTAAAATGTTTAATTTTTCTGCTTTAGTTAAATAAAATATTATTATGGCAGACGATAAAATAACATTTTCATATTCAAAACTGAAAATTCTTTAATTTTATTAAGGTCCGTTATCATGCATAAGGAATCTACGAATTAATTACAATGCTTCATTTACATGACAAAATGTTTGAAATATTATTTAATTTTAGTTAAAAAAAATTATTATAATACATGATAAAATAATATCTTTAAACTTCAATACTGAAAATTCTTTAATTTTATAACGTGACGCTTTTCTATTAAAACGGCAATATCATGTACAGATAATCTAAGCATTAATTGCAACGTTTTATTATATGGCAAAACGCTTAAAATATTTAATTTTGCTGCTCCAGTTTAAATATGTATATATATATATATATATATATATATATCACTATAATAGAAGATTTAATAACATCTTTCAACCTCAATGCTGAAAACAGTTGAAATTTATTATGTGACGTTCTTCTTTAAATTAGCGATATCATGCATAGGTAACATAAGCATCATTACAGCATTTTGTTACTTCGCAAAATATTTAAAATAATTAATTTTCCCGCTCCAGTTAAATAAAGTAAGCATGTAAAATAAACCAACACGTCTTTAAATCTTAATACTAAAAACTGTTAAACGTTGAAATATTTAATTTTAGTTTAAAAAAATTATAATGTAAGACAAAATAATATATTTAAACTTCAATGCTGCAAATTCTTCAGTTTTACAAGGTGACGTTCTTCGATTAAAATGGCGATATCATGCACATGTAACCTAAGCATCAATTACAACGTTTTATTATATGGCAAAATGCTTAAAATACTTAATTTTACTGCTCCAGTTTTAAAAAATATATATGCAACAATAACTATAACAGAAAATTTAATAGCATCTTGCAACCTTAATGCTTAAAACTGTACAAATTTATTATGTGACGTTCTTTAAATTAGCGATATCATCATTAGCGATAAGCATCATTACAGCATTTTGTTACTTCGCAGAATATTTAAAATACTTATTTTTTCCGCGCCAGTTAAATAAAATAAGCGTATAAACTAAACCAACACGTCTTTAAATCTTAATACTAAAAACTGTTAAACGTTGAAATAGGACGTTCTCCTGCTAAGGGAACATTTTCAGGCACAGATGACATAAGCATATGATCGATTGGTTTCGTCCAAGTAAGCACAATGATAGGAACGTGAGGGAGGATTCAATGGACAATGGATACTTATTGAAGGTTGATATCAGCTTAAATCGATTCATGGACATTAACGGGTTGTTTGAGTTTTCCGGCTTAAAAAGTAGGCATTTTTTATAAATGATTTTTTTTAAGTCTAGAAGTGAGGTAGAAATGTGTAGATTTTTGCATTAAAAATACCATATATTTTGAACTTTCACATACAGTCGAGTCTCTCTTTAACGAAATTCCATATTACGAATTGGGCTATATTACGAATTTTTAGCAGGAACGGTCACTTTTCGCCATAATTACATTAAAAATAATCTCCATATAGCGAAATATCTATTTCTATATAACGATTTTTTTCCAGAAAATTTTCTTTATTTGTCCAGGAAAAGCTTCAAAATCACACGAAATTAATTTTCCTTCACTGATTCCTGGTTTATCTTTCAATGCTGAGTTCTTTACATTACTACTTTACCTTGTTTAAGCGACAATAAGCATAAAAGTGAGAACTTACAACAAGAAAAAAAGCCATCCGAAATGAAATGATGAATTCCACTGATTTTATAAGGAGTAATTTCAAATTGAAGAAAATGTTCCCGATTCAATTCTACATTCATTGCTAAAGTGCGAACATTTTTACGAGAATTTGACAGTTTTGAAAAAAAAGAAAAAATTCCACAAAACAAATGTAAGTTTCCCTTAAGCAATGTTTATTGTGCTTTCAAAAAATGCCTGTTTTCTGTTTTGCAACTGTTTAAATAATTAAAAATATATAATATTAGGTTAAAATTTAGAGATAAACATTTCAAAATCTTTAATTAAACACCTCAAAAACAATATCTTTCAAAATTTATACAATAAATAAGAATTTTTGTGTAATTCTATATAGAGCCAATTTTTCGACTGGAACAATGGATTTCGTTATACAGAAACTCGACTGCATTTATTTTACGAATGCATAATAAAAAAAAATTACTGTAATCATGATTTGTACGTGTATGATAGAGAATGAACAGGACAACTGCCAAACTGTACTTCCAATTGAGATCCCATTTAAGAATTATGTTATAGACCATTGCTGCAAGATCTTCATAGGTTTTCGTAATAATCGGCCAACCTTAATGCTTAAAACTGTACAAATTTATTATGTGACGTTCTTTAAATTAGCGATATCATCATTAGCGATAAGCATCATTACAGCATTTTGTTACTCCGCAGAATATTTAAAATACTTATTTTTACCGCGCCAGTTAAATAAAATAAGCGTATAAACTAAACCAACACGTCTTTAAATCTTAATACTAAAAACTGTTAAACGTTGAAATAGGACGTTCTCCTGCTAAGGGAACATTTTCAGGCACAGATGACATAAGCATATGATCGATTGGTTTCGTCCAAGTAAGCACAATGATAGGAACGTGAAGGAGGATTCAATGGACAATGGATACTTATTGAAGGTTGATATCAGCTTAAATCGATCCATGGACATTAACGGGTTGTTTGAGTTTTCCGGCTTAAAAAGTAGGCATTTTTTATAAATGATTTTTTTAAGTCTAGAAGTGAGGTAGAAATGTGTAGATTTTTGCATTAAAAATACCATATATTTTGAACTTTCACATACAGTCGAGTCTCTCTTTAACGAAATTCCATATTACGAATTTGGCTATATTACAAATTTTTAGCAGGAACGGTCACTTTTCGCCATAATTACATTAAAAATAATCTCCATATAGCGAAATATCTATTTCTATATAACGATTTTTTTCCAGAAAATTTTCTTTATTTGTCCAGGAAAAGCTTCAAAATCACACGAAATTAATTTTCCTTCACTGATTCCTGGTTTATCTTTCAATGCTGAGTTCTTTACATTATTACTTTACCTTGTTTAAGCGACAATAAGCATAAAAGTGAGAACTTAGAACAAGAAAAAAAGCCATCCGAAATGAAATGATGAATTCCACTGATTTTGTAAGGAGTAATTTCAAATTGAAGAAAATGTTCCCGATTCAATTCTACATTCATTGCTAAAGTGCGAACATTTTTACGAGAATTTGACAGTTTTGAAAAAAAAGAAAAAATTCCACAAAACAAATGTAAGTTTCCCTTAAGCAATGTTTATTGTGCTTTCAAAAAATGTCTGTTTTCTGTTTTGCAACTGTTTAAATAATTAAAAATATATAATATTAGGTTAAAATTTAGAGATAAACATTTCAAAATCTTTAATTAAACACCTCAAAAACAATATCTTTCAAAATTTATACAATAAATAAGAATTTTTGTGTAATTCTATATAGAGCCAATTTTTCGACTGGAACAATGGATTTCGTTATACAGAAACTCGACTGCATTTATTTTACGAATGCATAATAAAAAAAAATTACTGTAATCATGATTTGTATGTGTATGATAGAGAATGAACAGGACAACTGCCAAACTGTACTTCCAATTGAGATCTCATTTAAGAATTATGTTATAGACCATTGCTGCAAGATCTTCATAGGTTTTCGTAAAAATCGGCCAACGGATTAGGTATTGAATCCATATTTATACTAATTCAGGCTCATTTACGACCGAATCTATCACACTGTAAAAAAAATCTGTGAAGTTACTAAAATTTTTCTAGGAAACTGGGATTCCTAGAACTATTTATGCAACATTCATGTAACAGATACACTTTTGCACTGAAAATCAAAAAATCTGTAAGGTTACTAAGAATTTTTCAGGAAACTGGGATTTCTAGAACTTTTTATGTAACTGTAACCCGGGTTACAGATAAAATTTTAATAAGATTACTGTTTTTGTAGATCCTTTTGTAAAGCTATAGATACCTGTACCTTTAAGAAACTAGTTTTGTAGATTCGCATCTTTTTTTGTACAGTGTACAGATAAAATTTTAATAAGCATACATATTTCTGTAACTTCACATCCGTAGAATTACAGATTTTTTTTTCAGTGCAGGAAAATCACCAAGGAAAAGGAAATGTGACACTGTATAACTGATAAATATTGTGGTGATGTAATCAGGGATGAGTGGTGCAGGGATAACGTCTCCAGTTTAACGCGATCCAGCGAATCCTGCCAATTTACATTGTGTGACAAATTTATAAAATTTCCCTCTTTCTTTTTTTTTTTTTTTTTTTAATTTTCTGGACGCACACACCAGTTATCGGGAAATCGAGTAGTCTCACTCCTGGTTTGTTTTTAATTTTATTGAAAAATACTCCTTTTTGGACTTGCTTGTTCTCAGTGTTGCACGGCGTGTACTCCACAACAACTACGATTTTACTGAGTGGTTTAATCTGAAACCTGTGAAGCGAAAAGTACGTTACTATATATCGCTCACCCGCAAGAAAAATTATACACCTCTCAAAAATTCATTTTGCGTTTTATTACACTAATAGGCCTGTCATAGGTGACAGACTACACAAACAAGTGTCTTGCTACACAAACAATTTCACAAGAGTAGCTGCACAGAAAATCCCTTTATTACGCGATATGTCCATTTATGACCACAAAAGAGGGGTGGATTGTGTGGGGAAGTAAAATTTCCCAACCCTCCAAACCTCATCCTACGTCTTTAGTCTTAAGGGTTTTATGCTTTCATGCATGTTTTTAGTCCTGTATCCAGAGCTAAGTGCTGCAATTTTATTTTATAGTAAAATTCTGCAAATTTTCTTTTGCCTCTTCTGTGAAATTTGCTTTTGTCGCGATGTGTCACTTTTTTGCGGGTGAGGATATAAAATCGTTTAATCATTGACCGACGGTTTTTTGAAATGTTGCATTTATAACAAAATGGTGGGATGTCACACTTATTGTATCAGTTGAAGGATATATATGTGCTTTTCTGTTGTTTATAAAATAATAATAATAAGTAAAAGTTCAAATAAAGAATCGGTCCAGGACTAGAAAAAAATATATGAACTTTCATTGAAAAAAAAAAAGTTACCTTAATATTTTAGACTTGAAATAAATTGTTTTCAAAAATCCGCATTTACAGTTTTGCAACACATACGCTTGCTCGTAGTATATGGTGCGACAAGAATCGCCATAAAAAATAATTAAATAATAAGTTTAAAAAAAAAAACCCATAAACTTTTAAATAAAAGTGGAGATATAGATTAAAACTTGATTCGAATTTTATTAATTTTGAATTTTTGAAAATAGTATAAATCATAACTATATTCAATTATGACCATTTTTAACATTGTTATGATTTATATTATTTAAAAAAATTCAAAAGTAATAATATCTAATCGAAAAAATAATTTAGGATCTATTTATAACAGTTGCGTTATAAATAATCCATAGCAGTAAAAAAATTCATTTTATTTTATTCAAGAAAACACGTTGGAAAACACACACAGAGTTACAAACACTGTGGGTCAGGAAATTCGAATACCAGTATTTTTTAACTATGATATATTCTAAATTTAATGTCAGCAATTTGGGATTAAATATGATTAAGATTACTGTTCTAAAATAGTGGTATTCCAAATCCCGACTTCTTTTATTCGTAGCAAGACTGTCATACTTAATTACACAGCATTTTCTGGAAAGAGTATTAAATAACAAGCGGGTATGTGCCATCGAAGATCGCACAGTGGGTTTCATTTAATATTCTTTTAAAACATTTTATCCTTTAATTAATAAATCCAAATTTATAATTATTAAATGTATAATCTTTTTCAATAAAAACAATGAAGGCAACACCATTAAATTAAATTAAAAAATTATTACAATTGGTAGATATTTTTTTAATCAAATTAAAAATATACAAGAACTACTTTTTAGACAATTGTAACAGATTATATCGGAAAAGCATATTTAATTACATGATTTAATTTTAGCTGGGAAAAAAAGAAAAAAAAAAGAAACACTCAAAATGGTAAAAAAAAAAAAAAAAATACGAAAGTTTATTTAATTAAATCCATCGGACAATAAAATGTAGACAATTTAAAATTTCGGAAATTTTCAGAAAAAGAATTTTTGAATTTAAAAAATAATTAATAAAATATTTTACAACAACCTTTGGTCTAAAAATAGCAAAAAAAAAAATATGTATAGTTATATCTATTTGATAATGAAAGCTATTCCAGGGGGAAATTTTCGAATACCGATGCCTTGGGTTTGAACAAGGAACCTTTCAATTAGCAGGCAAGTGCTTTACCACGGAGCCTCTATTCAGTTGGAATGAACTGAAATTAAACTTCCGTTTTAAAATCGAAATCGCAAAAAGGGTCGGATGTTATTAAAGAAATTCATTTAATTAAAATAATATAAGACATTTTTAATTTTTTATGATTTGTCGTGTGATGGGAGATATTCAGCTATAAGTATGAAATTTTCATGTCTCATTGTCAGTTTCTGAGAACGAACCCTGTGACAGAAAGACAGAAGAGTGAGACGGGTAGAGTTATTCAGCGTTTCTTAAACTTTTAGTCATCACGGACCCCTTTTCTTGCTTTCCCTGTCTTTGCGGACCCCCTGGAGATTTAAGGCTCAAATAAATGACATTCTTTAAAATACTGTTTACATGGTACATAAAATAATAGAGGTATATAAACTATCGTACTGGAAACAAATCGTCAAATAATAATATAAGAAAATAACTATGTTGAAAAATGAGAAGGAGAGCTGCATATGAACAGGAAAACCCATATACTGTGCTAATGACCAGCTGATTTTATTGCCGACTTCGACGAACATTTGAATTTCATTGTCAACCCTTAGCCAAAAATTTGAAGAAAAGGAATGAAAATTATGATGCAAATTATTGGATCTATTCATAAAATGCGGAAAAACCTTATGACGTTATCATCAGGAAAAAAACTGTATAAGAAACACCGTTCGCGAGAGACAATTGGGATTAGAAACAAGTGATATTAATTTGAAAACGAAGTGCAACCAGCGATATTTGTGCTTTGCTGATTTTATCAGGTCGTTTTCTTGATTTTTTTAAATACAAGTTGTAGTGTATACGCTGTGTTTCTGAGAAAGATCGTCATATAAATCGCATTCATCGACTAAGAAACTGCGTTTTTATTACAAGTCTCCGTTAATTGCTCAGAAAGTGGGAGATTTTTTAAGGGGACCGGGAAAGCTCTATCTCGGTCATGTTAAAATACATAAACTTTATGCAACCTTTTCTCAGAAATGGTGAAAGATAGAGGTCTAGATTTTTTAGAATAGTTTGAATAACATGCTTTGCATATTTTAACAGACCATGTTCTTTCTAAGTGAAACTGAAAATTAATTATTAATTCTTCATTGAAAGACATTTTTAAATTAGTATTTTTGGCAAGATTTCACTGCCTAAAATAAGTAATTCTCAACAAATCTTTAAATACCTATGTTTAAGTACACACAATAACATAATATAAGTATTTAGAAAAATCTGAGTTCTTAAGTTTAATAGATATTGAAAAAAAGGAACACAAACCTGAAAAATCGAAGTTTTGGGAAAAAGTCAATTAAAGCTGTGAAGCAGTGTTATCAGTAGGCTACTATTTTTAAATTATGATTTTTTAATTAGCACCACTTTTTCCAAATAGTAAAATTCGCGTTATTTAATAACATATTAATTAAGGCGAAAATAATGGGAATTTGACCACTTCAGGAAAGTGGTGGCAATCAAGAAATCTGAATTTTAAAAAAGTAGCCCACTGCTGTGAAGCGCTCTTAGAAAGAATGAAAAAATCCAACTATTTTTTATTATATATAAACATGTGTAATACATTATTGAAAAGATAAAAGTTTAAACTATTTAATGATATAAAAAACTAAAAATCTATATTTTGGTTGAATTTCGCTTTCCCGGTCCCCTTAAACATACTGTATATTTTAACATTTTTTCTTTAGTCGCAAAATTTTTCGCATCTTCTAGATAATTGAAGAGATATACTTCGAACGTTAGACATTTGCGGACCCTTGACAATGCGTTGAGGAACCCTTGGGGTCCGCGAACCACAGTTTAAGAACCACTGATATAGGTGGAAACAGTGTAAAGTTCAAATTATAGAAAATAATTATAACATGAAATTTCCGGTATAGATAAAAACCATTTCGAGATATTGAGTTATTAATGTTCAAATATTTTTATAATATTTCTGTTAAGAGAAATAAATACTGAGATCCGTAAATAATGTCTGAGAATTATTAATATTTGACTAACACATATTTGTTTTTATTCGCACAAATCATAAAAAAAGAGTGTGGCATATTTAAAACGTTGAAGTAAAAGACCATTTCTTTTATTCATAATATATCTTTTATTCATTCGAAAGAAAGAAAGATTAACAAAAGAAAAGATTAAATTAATAGACAAGATTTATCTGGATGCTTGAATCGTTGATTAAGTAAGATAAATTACCATCTTCTGATTTAGCGTACTAATTAAAAATAAAAGGCAGTTCTCTCAGATTAATTATTTTTTTAAATAAATGAGGCTGTTTAATTTCAAGCTATTTTCTTTTCAATAATTTTTCATTTCGTTAAATATATTTTTTCTTTAATTTAAAGATAAACCTTGTGTGTAAGTGTCTTTGAATGGAATTAAAATATAGAGAAATGCGGATTAAAGAATTAGAGGAATGACACCAGTTTAAAGGTATTGATTTCATTAAAGAATATTTTAAAGTGATAATGAACGCTAATTGAAAAGAAAAAATTTTACATAAAACAAGCGATTTATTTCAGTTACTCAGGCAAAAATATAGAGTGTCTCATTTCGGGCTTTTGGCATTGTAACAATTTCTTAGTGAAATAGCATTTCTCGCAGATAAGGAAATTCCTTTCTTTTGAGAGTGAACAAAAGAGTCCATTTCCACTTATTATGGGATAAGCTGTGGAATGTTCGGGAACGGAGAGGAGTTTGTTCCATACTCCGCTAGGGTGAAATGTGGAGAAGAGGTAGTCCGTGCTTTGACGAGATTCGTGAATGTTGCTCAAGAAGAGCTCAGAACTAAACGGATAGTTATTTTTTTTTAGTTGCGAGCCTGTGGCAAGTGCTATGTTATGCTAAAGCCTGGATTGTGGCTTATGGAGTTCTTGCGTGGAGAACTGATGTAATTGATTCATTTGTACATAATCTACCTTTTGTTTTTAATAATTTTGTTTCGTTTTAAAATTTAAATTGAGTTTTTTATTCAAATGTTTTACGAGCAATACTGTCAATTTTGATAATCTTCGATACCCAATCGAGTGCCGTTAACAGCGCTTAATTTGCGCCGGAGCCCACCGGACACACCCACAGCTCCGGCACCTCATTGTTTTTGGTAAACATTTAAATATTGGCTGGAATTTACCGGAAATCATAAATGCAGCACACCGGAGCCAGTGGAACAATTCATCCGGAAAACCGAAGCCTAAATTATCTTTTCCTTTTTCTCTCAGCTACAATCATTTGCACTTTGTTGCCACCAAAGTGCTTAATTACATGCGTGATGGAGTGTGTCGCGCACGTAAAAGCATACTTGTATTCAGAGCTCGCAAGTGTAGACTTAATGGTTTTCTGTCTCAATGTTTTCTGAACGGCGGCGAGGTCTGCCAGAATTAATAGCAACTGTATCTGTCATTTTTATCCATGGTCGTGTTATGTTTATTTGCTTCTTTTTTTTCATGCTTATAAAATATTCTTACTGGCCGACATTTAAGCTCCACGCGGTGCTTTATTTGCGCTGAAGCAGCAGCTCCAGTACTTCTTTATTTTTGGTGAATTTTTGTATATTATTCAGAATACTGAGAATCGGCAAGAACTTATAAATACTGCGCACCTAAGTCCGCCGAAACTGCACTGTGTGTTATGTTTTGCTAGTTAAGACAAAGATATCCTTGGCGATAAGGATTTTCTTAAAATTCCCCACTCCTGTTTTTAATAATTTTGTCGATTAATTTATCAGATTTTGTTATATATAAAAGCATATAGATACACTCAAAATATATTAAAAAACTTCTTTTGCTGAAAACGAAATTGATTTAAATTTTGCAAATAATGTATGAAATATATGTATAGGCAATTGGGGGGAATAGAGAAGTACACTATGGTTGCTATTACTGTAGAAAATTAGAACTCCGGTGCTTTTTTGGTTAGAAATTAAGCCCTGGACGTTACTACAGCATTCATGGCTGTTGGTGCGTCAGATCTTAAATTCTCTTTTCTCAGTGCAAATATGTCTTCTAAAAGCAAAGAATGCATCCATATTTTTCAAGAATTTCACCAGAAAAATTATAATGTTTTACTTTTGATTTCTGTATACTCTTCTTAAAATATTTTTCCCCTCTAGTTTAAAAAATATTTATACAATATATACTTGATTTTATGTTTTATGTGTTAGGACTTAGCGAAACTGACCAGTTATGAGAAAGATTTTAAAACTTCAAATAAAATTAAGTATATAATTTAGAAATATTTTGTCAATTAAAATAGAAAGAGGCATCCTTCAAGAAGAGTAACCAGGAATAATAAGTTAAAAATTTTAATTTTTTGATGAAAAATTGGAAAAATACTGATACATTTCATGCCCATAGGTTTAACATTAGAGAGGGTATTTGAAATCTGACTCGAGAAATGTCTTAAGGCTCTAATTCCATGCTCAACAACGCGACATTTTCTGACACAATTTCGGACTCATTTTCAAACCTAAAGAAATACTAATTGGATGCGCCAATACCAAAACTTTCTTCTATCTCATGTCAGTATTTCATTTTAATTAGTTTTATTAGTGTTTTTATCAGAATTAAGCATAACATCATACAATTTTCGATGGTACAATATTGAAAATTGCACAAAAATCGTTATTACAGCCCCCTACTGGCGAAATTTTTCCAAATTCAGGGAGGACCTTCTTGCCATGGCCAAAAACATACACAAAAAATTTGGTTCAATTCTATGCATAACTTCATAAACTTTTTGATGGTACAATATTCAAAATGCACAAAAATTGCTATAACAGCGCCCCTTACCGGCGGAATTTTTCCAAATTCAGAGAGAACATTCTTGCCGTGGCCACAAACATACACAAAAAATTTGATTCAATTCTATGCATAACTTCATACACTTTTCGATGATACAATATTAAAAATGCACAAAAATCGCTATTACAGCGCCCCCTACCGGTGGACTTTTTCCACATTAATGGAGGACCTTCTTGCCATAGCCAAAAACTTTAAAAAATATTGGTTCAATTCCATGCATAACTTCATACAATTTATGATGGTACAATGACGACACACGGACATACGAACACTCGGGCACATGGGCAGACAGATATTTTGTATAAACATGTTTTTTGTGATCTCTGACCCCTAAAGCGTGTAAATCCGTCGAAAACCGGAAGTTGAAAAAAAATTTCGATTACAATACTTTCTTCTATTGAAGATGGAAGAAAGTAAAAATTGTCAGGATTGACTGCTGAAGCGATTTAGAATCGAAATGATTTTTCCATAGTTTGATCAAAAAAATTCTTTTCGAGTTACAAGCGATTCTGGTCATGTGACGATCGGTTTTACTTCTGCGAAGGCGGGAGGAAATTAGGTTCAAAATGCCCACTTTGACAGTATTTTCTGAAATATCTTTCGCGTTTAGAAAAAAATTAAAAACATCTTTCGATTACGTAGTTTCCGAATAACATCACCTGCCAATTCGATATATTTGAGAACAAAAATGAATTAAAATATGTATCAGAAAGTAGCCCCTTAGGATTTGGGAAAATTCTTAATATGAATCGGAATTTTCGTTATCTTAGGGAAATTTTCAAGGTGTTTACATATAGCTTTATGTGAAATGCGATGCTCTCGGAGAGGTATTAGAAGTGCACTGGAATTATGTATCGTCAGGTCCAGTGTCACAGAAAAGGTTGGTTGGTTGATTGACGGCCGATTATCTACTCTAGGGATATAGGCCCGAGGGAGGAGTGCCCTTCGTGGGGGTCTTTCTAAGGGAACCTAACCCGTATTTACGCATGGAAATCCATGGCTCGAAGAAAACCACGAAAATTCCGAACGATTAGGCCGACGGGCGCGATCGGGTTCGAACCCAGCACCTCCCGTCTACCAGTTTCGATAGCAGAACCTCTCAGCCACTGGTGGGGCCGTGTCACAGAAAAGCGGGACAGAGAGACAGAAAAAGCGGTACAACGACTTCTAAATTGGGACATAACAATACAGTTAACGCTATTGAAATGCAATCTGTCTATAAAGGAATCCTGATTTAAACATAATAATTCCGCATCCCCCCTGTGCAAGAATACCATACAACTAAACCTGATAAGACGAAAACCGATTTAAAACGGAATTTTTCTCTGCGGACTCATGCGATTCCTTCTTTGGAGATTTTACTATCTATATTATTAAGGACAAACGCGTCCGTGAGTAACTATGACGTCATTTTGACGGTGGCAACAGCAGACGATTAAATTTAACTTTTAGTGCAATTTTTTAAACTTCTAAATATCGCACATTTTCAATTTTTTCACCGCCGAATAGGGGAAAAAATTTATTTACAAATAAATGCATTTGGTTTGAAAACTGTATGACAAGTCCTTAATAAGTCTTTTGAAAGCGACTTTACAAAAACTTTATTATTGGTAAAGCAATGAGCGAAAATTCAGGTGTGACATGAACCACACCCTGTATTTTGGTTGATTAAGTGGATAGCAATCCAGGTTTTTAAAAAATATATTGCTTGTCTTGTCAGGTAAATGCTTTTACAAATAATTTTGAACATCCAGTATAAAGCAGACATATTAAAAAATAGATGGGTGTACTTAAAACAATAAAGAAAATGACATTTCTTTTATGCATAATACATCTTTTATTCACTCAAAAGTAGGAAAGATTAACAAAAGAAAAGATTAAATTAATAGGGAAAATCTATCTTGATTCTTGAATTGTTGATTAAGTAAGATAAATTACCATCTTTTGATTTAGTATCGTAATTAAAAACAAAAAGTAGTTCTTGCAGATTAATTTTTTTTATATAAATGGGACATTAATTTCTGGCTATTTCTTTTTCAGTATATTTTTATTTCATTAAGTATATATGTATTTTTAATTTAAAGGTAAAACTTGTGTATGCTCTTTGAATGAGATTAAAATATTGCGAAAGGCGACATAAATGACTGTTAGACAAATGGTATCAGTTTAGCGATATTTATTTCTGAGATCCTTTAGGTGGAGATCAAAGCTCAACAATTTTCCCGACTGAGTGAAAAGTACCTTGACCAATGTTTTATCTTTGCAACAAAGCCATTATACAGGGTTTCCACTCTCAAGGGTGGGACAATGGGTAATTTTTAAACCCTTAGTCATAGACAAATTGTTCCAATTACAAAAATATTTATAATGAGGTAAAAAATTATTCTAACAGTCGTTCTGATCAATAAAAACATTTATTAAAAAGTTACGAAATTTAAATTTTTACACAATCCCCCGGTCCTGTAAGTGATATTTATTAAAAATTTCCTATTACACAAAGAAGTAAGACAAAAAAGGTACCATTCATCTAACACTAAAATTGACCGAGTTAAGAAATTTTGAGTTGCATGACTTGCAGCAATTTTCTGCATCTGAATGCAGACGAGTCGTCGAAGGATCTTACATAAATCCGTTAAAGTATTAGAAGGATTTATTCCGCCCCTACTTTTCTGCATTGCAACCGAAGGAAGTCTCCTCGAGCAAGTTTTAAGATAACTTTAATTTTTATTAGTAAGGTTTTAGATTAGATTATCTAATAGCATTTTAAAATACGTATCATTTTGTAAAGAATTGAGATTGTTCCCTTTTATCATTTCATTTTACAAAAAAAATATTAATTTTTTAACTTATAATTTTAGTTGTATATTTTTCTTTAACTTGTCAAAGTGAAAATAGATTTCAAATTTATATTGTTATGCTAATTTTACTCTCAACTATTATTATTATTTTTTTATATCTGACGATTATTTATATTTCTAGTGAATTTGTAAATGACCCCTATTTCGCAGCAAAAAAGATGCTTCGACTTTAAACAGCTATTATTCAGTCAGTTTTAATCGTAGAAGAAAGGGACTTCTTTTGTCCTAAATATTAGAGTAATAGGATATTTTTACTAAATATAACTTAGATGACCGGGGGACCGTATAAAAATTTAAATTTCGTAATTTTTTAAGAAATATTTATTGGCCCAAATGGTTTTTAAATACTCCAAACAAGGTATTTGATTCACGCTGAGATTGAGGCAGAATAATATTTATGCTTAGAAAAAAAATATTTTGAAAACGACAGACACTTTAATCGGCACAAAATCTGTGCCAGACACGTGTCAAGTGCCATTTTTGGCAAAATGGCACTTGACACGTGTCTGGCACAGATTTTGGGCCGACTAAAGTGTCAGTCTTTTTCAAAATATTTTTTTCTAAGTATAAATATTTTTCTGTCTCAATCTCAGCGTGCCTCAAATACCTTTTTGGGGTAGTCAAAAAATGGCACTTGGCACGTGTCTGGCACAGTTTTTGGGCCACGATCCTTCAGCCAGGCATTCGATTTTGTATTCAGCCATTACAAAAGAAGTGTTGCACAAATTTTCAGGGTGCCTCAAATACCTTCCCTAAAATGTTTAACAGCTCTTGGACTATTTTGTATCCCTTTTTAAAGAAATAATTTAAATTGCAAATTAATTATTTTAATTGAAATTTAGCTCACGAATTATTAACAGGCTCTAGGCTCCACTTGAGCTTTATCGGGCAGTGCAGTAAACACAATCTTTTAGAGAACAAAGGAGTTTTTGAAAGATCAAAGTGACAAATTGATATTATTTAAAGCCGTAATCAATGAATGCAATCCTAAAAGTTTTTACGAAAGGCATGTCATTTATTTTATTTTTAAGTACACCACGACAGGGACAAAGTCAGCAAAATACTATGCCATATTAAATAAGGACTATATTAACCCTATTATAAAGAGAATAAATTCACATTATTTTTTATAAATTATTTAGCTTTTAAGAACTGAATTCCGACACAAATCAATACAAAATCTATGATCGGTTAACGAACGATTCGGTTAGCGAACACTGTTTTAAAACGGATTAAATTCGTTAACCGATCACCCACTGTATTTAAAAAAGCACACCTGAACTGAAAACAGACTTCCAGCAATTATCGTTCGTAGGAAGTACTGTAACAGAACCCTTTTGCGTGTTCCTGCATATGAATGATAAATGCTATACACATCACATTCAGCAGTGAGTATTTTATTGTGCAGCTTACTGATATACTATATCAATTTCAATATCTTTGAAACAGTGTAACATTATCGAAATAAACTGCGAACGATTTTCCCAGATAGACCATAATGTAACGGGATACTTTTCTGTATGCCTGTAAACGAACTATGAATGCTACACATTTCATTTTCTATATTGAACATGGTATAGTATATCCCAATGACATATATCAATTACTTAGAAATCTCACTATATTTATGCGAGTTAGAGCTCGGACAGACAGACAGACAGGTTCGGCCCTGTGGGGAGGTCTACCGATTGGTTTGAGCTCAACAAGCCTCGCCCACCGACAGTCAAACAGAATTCCTATACAATTTTCAACTATGTTGGAAAAAGTTAAAAATACCCCCCCCCTTTTTTTTTCAATTTTGGTTTCGCCCTGCAATGTTTAAACCAGTGTGCATTCTGGAGGTTTGCTGATTTCTTGCTCATTTCACCCCTTGATGATGACCAGGGTTTGGTCGAAAGAGCTCGGGACTCCAGCGAATTCTTTTATATTTAACATCTTTAAATTGCTTTTAATATCTTAAAGCCTTTTAATTGTTTTTTACACCTATTTTAGTAATAAAACTGTGAATCATTTGATGTATTTATGTTTTTAATTAAAATTTTAAGGTGAATTTGACTTTCTTTTACATATAGATTTTTCTATATATTTAAAGCTAAAAGGATTTTATTAAAAATTAAAAAGCTATAAAATAGTTTTTTTAAAAAAAATAAGAATACAACAACTTAAGCCGTGCATGCACAATTAGCGTCACAATTAGAAGGAAGTCTCTAAATTTCTTAAATGAAATTATTATTTTTATAAGGGAAATCATAACATTTATAGCAATTCTAAAGAAATCCGCGTATAATGGATGATTTTAATGTTCTTTTTTACTTTGTTATAAGCAGTTTTACTATATGACGCCGAATTCAATAACTCATTTTCTTTTGACTTAAGTTAATATGATTTTTTTGGTTTTTTTATGTTTAAAGATATAAAATTTCACAAAAAAACATTTTTTATACAACAGAATGTTGTAAAGAAATACAGTATAACCAATAAAAAATTAAAAACTCATCAGAAAAAGAGTTGTTCTAAATTGGACGTTGATAAATGAGATATTATAACTAAAACGTGACTACCACAATAAATAGTTAAAATATATACATAAAAAAAAGTAACGTAAACCCATTTAGGATAATTAAACAATGCTGAAGTCATAAAAATTTCATAATCGATGGAGGCAAAAGAGAGGTTTTATTTTTATTTATTTTTTTTTTTTTCAAAAAATAAGAATAAAGAGCAAGTTGAAATATCTGTGATGATGCATATCCAAAAATTCAGCAATGTTGACGCCAGCTGAATTTTTAAAACAAAAATTATTTTTTATTCTCTATAGCTTAATATGGTTCAGTGATTAGAGGAATAAATGTTGTTAACTGTTGTAAAAATTATGATTTTCTGTTAATGACTTAAAAAATTATAGTCTGTGGTTCATTAAGTAGCAATGAAAATTTATTTCTATTTTGACTAGAAATTTTATGAAATGCGGTTCATCTATTTTTTTTCTTCATATATTTTTTAAAGAGATTGATATATTTTTTTTTATTAACAAGGAAAATTTTTCCGAAGGTCTCCAATTATGATAAATATCGTCAAAAATAAAAATAAAATGAATTAATCTCTGAAACAAATGATTTGGAAAATGTGCTTAGTAATCAGATATTTCAAAAAGATAAACATCTTGGAAGTTATCAGTCACTTTTTCAATGCATATTAAAACTTATATTTTCCTTTTTTCCAGTATTATTATACGGAGTAACATAAAAGCAGATTAGTTTTCTTTCGTTAGCGGATTCCTATATCGTGAAAGATGCTTAAAATGTAATAGATAATTTCTTTTCTGGTCTTCTAAATCATATTTCTAAGCGATAAAGATTTTTTTACATCAAACTTTCTGAAGAATCGAAGTCGACATAACTTTAGGAAATCTCTTAAAAAAGGTATATTTTATAGTCACGATTCGGCCATCTGGAACGTGATGCAATTTATAATTTTAGCAGAAAACAGTTAAAGAATGCTGATACAGAAAATAAAGTTACAAATAAAGTTGCCTGTTTGCAGGGAGCTTTTGTTTTTGAAATTAAACCATACTTTCTTTTAATTATAAATCATATCTACTTCTTTGTATTAGCAAATAACTTACAAGACGTCTAAGGCAAAGTTCAAGACGCCTATCTTATTTTACGTTTGTAATGAGTATTTTTGAAAGAAAAAAATAACCAGGACGGTACGAAGAATCACAGAATAATTAAAAACATGCTGTGGTATTAGAGAATAATAAGATGTTTAAAGACATAATATCGTAATTATGATGTGTATGTATACAAAAAATCCTTTTGTAATTTTGTTAGGCAAGCAGAATTTGGCTATGAAAGTTTTACATTATTTAACTGTCTTATTTTAGGCGAGTCTTTATTAAAAAGAAATGTCTCAACTTCTTTGTGTATCCAATAACATTAAAGAATTGTGAAGCAAAGTTCAAAGTACTGACTTCATTACCAACAAATGAGTATATTAGGAAGAAAAAAAAATCAGCAGTACTAAGAGTTACAAAGATTTATTTTATTTCATAAAAGAAACGTGTTTTAGATATTCAGTTGACCAGTTTAAGCACTTCATATTTATGATTGTATTGAGAAAACGTTTCGACCGGTGAAGAGAGAGTAGATGTCGCTGAGATGATGACATTTATCTTTCAGCATCGTTCAGCATTTATCGGAGGCCATTTTTAACCGCATTTTAAATCATTACTGGAATAGCCGTTTGTCACACTAGTATCTTCTAGGCACTATAGTTTAGTGTAGCTGCTTAAATACTCACCCGTAAGGCATGGTGACGTCACGGCGACGTCGTTGTGAAGTCACACTGTGATTTTGTGACCGTCGATGTGACGTCACAGTGACTAGAATGCGAGGTCGTTATGGCCGTTTTAGAGGTCGTTTGTGACGTCACATTGTGACCACTCTGTGAAGTCACGGTGTGACAAATTTGTGAAAAGTGTGTCATTTGTGACTATTTTGGCATTAACTTTGTGACGAACCTGTGACGAAAGCGACAATGCTTTGACGTCACACTGTGACCAATTTGTGAAATATGGGTCATTTGTGACGAACTTGTCACAAACACTGTGATTTCAAATGAAAATCAAATTTCAAATTAATTGCTTAAAAGACGCAAATAGTGAAAAAGATTCCATGCTGGGACTCGAACCCGGGCCATTAGTACAGCGCACTGACATTCTACCGACTAAATCACATGGAACGATACCCAGGCTGGAAAATTTCTCACTATTATATGATGGCGAGGCTAGAAACTCAGCACAAGATGGAATATTTAGCGTGAGCCACCAACATGATGCAAACACGAAACTTAATTAAATCCAGTATCGATTGAAATTCTATTAATACTTGGAAATTTTTCCAGAGAGAACCATTCGCCTTGCATACAATATTTCAAATGAAAATCAAATTTCAAATTAATTGCTTAAAAGGCAATTTTAATTTGAAATGTTGTATGGAAGGCGAATGTTTCTCCCTGGAAAAATTTCCAATTATTAATATAGTTTCGATGCTGGATTTCATTAAGTTTCGTGTTTACCGCATGTCGGTGGCTCACGATAAATATTCCATCTTGTGCTGCGTTTGTAGCCTTGCCAACCTGTAATAGTGAGAAATTTTACAGACTGGGCGTCGTTCCATGTGGTTTAGTCGGTAGAATATCAGTGTGCTATACTGATGGCCCGGGTTCCAGTCCCGGCTTGGAATCTTTTTCACTATTTGCGCCTTTTAAGCAATTAATTTGATATTTGATTTTCATTTGAAATATTGTATATAAGGCGAAGGATTCTCTCTGGAAAAATTTCTAAGTATTAATACAGCGATGAATTTTGAAATAACCTTTTGCTGTAAATATAAAATCTTATCTTTTTACCGTACTTTTTAGCAAAATATCGCTATTTTGGAGTCCTATTCTTCTAAATCATTTTAAATTTTTCCACTTAAAAAGCAATGCTTATCAACTGACATATTTTTTTATTCAGTTGTATGCTTGATATTAAGTTCTATGCTTGATATTAAGTTCTATGCTTGATATTGAGTTCAAGCTTGATATTTAGAATGTGTAAATTTTTTAATTTGTTGTGATTTGTCATTGCTTTATTAAATACGAACATGGAGACTCACGGATATTAATACAACTATTATTTATAGAGCGGCATGATAAGCGATATTTATTTAAATTTTTTATTCCCATGTATATTGTATTTTGTGAATATGAGATAAATAGATTTGGTATGTTTTATAGGAAAAGACTGATCTGGGAAATAGAAAAAAAACGAGTAAGAAAAATCATGCGTTAATCATAGATTATAAAATACTTTCCAACACTTTCTGAATGCTTTAACAAGACATCGCAATTTAGGGAAATGACGTAAATAAGATAACTAAGTAAACATTTGAAAAATTGATTTCAGCAGTTACCGTCCATAGCCAAATATGTTTTCCAATTCTTTTGAACAACCCTGTATTTGATCTGTAGGTTGATACACTGAGAAAAATGAAGTACTCAAAAATAAGTAAACCGACGTACTCATATCGAATTGAATATTTTTGGATCAAAAATGAACCCATGCTTTCTCTATTTTGAAACATCACATGTTATCAAACCCAAACAAACGAATAGTTTTGTACCCTGTAATGGTTCATTTCATTTATGGCGGCATAAATGATGTTTATTAATGTAAATATTAAATTATGCACAGCATTTTAAAAATAATTTAAAAGTGCTTGGAAATAATGCTCTTGTCATAAAAATATTCGATTTGAGTATCTTGTTAAGAATTTTGCTATTTTTCTTAATAAATAATAAATTAAACATTTCTTGTTAAGAACTTTGAACGGGAAATAAATGTCAGTACATTTTTACTTTAAATTTTAGGTTTTTCTTTTTTTGGGGGGGAGGGGGGCAGTACATAATGATTCATATTTGATCACAACCAATGAATAAAAAATGAGTACATGTGTTTTTCAACTTTGAGTACATTTGGATCGGAGCTATTTTGAGTATGTGACGCATTTAAATTTGAGTACTTTTTACTCAATTTTGACTTCCCATTTTTTTAAGTGTATATATACTATATAATGGGAAAATTTAGTTTAGCAAGAAAACGCCTAACAGGTTGAAATTCTTTTTCAGCAATTTATACTATGTATGGAAACATACTTGACTACTTTTGTACAACCCTGTAGTTTACCTAGAATCTTTATTACACGCCACTATTTAGTTAAAATTTAATTCAAACTAAGACACTCTTAAAACTGATGAAATCACATTTCCAGAAATTATAATTTATAGACGGTCATGTATCCAATTCTTTACGTGATCCTGTATATCGTTTTATCTATATTCTACAAACATTTCTTGGTAAATTAAATGCAGTTCAGCAAAAAAAAAGCATAACTCATTTAAAAACCACCTTTAAGCAATTTGCGCCCATACCCAGTAATCCTTACGAATACTTTTGTGTAGTCTTGTATAGGAATTATAGCATTTATATACACCATATACTATGCATAAATATAGTGAATCATAAAAGCTCATATCATAATTAAAAATACATTTCCAGCAATCATCGCTAATGAACAGTACTTCGGATACAATATAGTATCTGAAATATTTTGTGTGTCCCTGTAAATGCTATATACGTATTATTCGTATTATACATGAAATAATTTATAGTATGTAAACCTCAGCGACATATATCAATTTCATTATATATGAAATAGATTAACATAATTAAAGTATGCCGCAAACAATTCCCTCCACCCCTATATCATTATGTATTTGAATTCCTTTTTTAGCCCTGTAAATGAACAATAACTATTCTTTGCATCGCATAGTCAACAGAATGCATATTTTAGTGCACTTCATAAATGCATATAAATTTTATTCTGTTTGAAAGCGTGCGTAAAATCATAAAAAATCATTTGAAACGATTTTTTTCCATAGGCTGTAATGTAAAGGAAAACTTTTGGCTGTCCCTGTAAATGAACAAAGCATGCTACAAACTTCATTACAAATAGGTACCGTGCTATGGTAAACGTCAATAACATCCAAAAATTTCAGGGCAATCCGAGTATATTTTCGAGAGTTAGAGTGCGGACAGACTGCTAGACGGACAGACAAACCCAAGTCATAACCACTTTTCAACTTGTGTCCTATATTATGTATCCTGTATTATATGAACTTTTAAAAAATATATACTAAAGCAGTTTAATCTATAACTTCCCATCAGGCATGAAAAACACTTTGTTTCAATGCTTAAGTATCATATTTTACTTTTTAGTGCCAATAATTACGCGTATCATAAACGTAGAAAATGAATTTACAATAGAAGAAAATTTAATAACCGATTCAGAATGTCTATAATTAAATGTTTGATTAAAATCACAAACAGAAAAAATGCTTACATACAATTTAAAAAAATAAATATACCAATTTGAAAAATACTAAAAATAATAATTAGGATTTATAATTGTACTATTAAACAACAGCAAACTCAATAGATAAATTAAATGCCTTATTAGATTTAACAATATCTCAAAAATATTTCGATATGGTATAAGGAATTCCTATTATTTTATAATTTCGGCAAATGTTAAATCTGAAGACATTGGTTTGAAGATTTAGGATTTTGAAAGATAATTTAAAATATTATTAGCACTAAAAGAAAATTCTTTCAAATGTTTCACTACTGTAATATGTAAAGATACATTTTCCCAGTATAATGTTAATTTCTAATCTGAAACAGTTTCGTAATCTTATGATAATCGAACATCATATTTAACCCCAAAATAATAATAACTATAAGTGTTAGTAATCAAAAAATAGTAAGAAGCCGATAAAATAATTCCAAATCATTGTCGTTCCATACATTTTCAATCTCAAGTAAGAGTAAATTAATGTTTATATTAATTCCAGTATGAATGTAGGCATGCACAGTCTCTGCGCAGTTTTTTTTTCAAGCGATGGCAGATTAAGATATTTTTCTTTACAGTTATCGAATTTTAAAATATCGCTTCTAACAGTTTAAAGATCAGTCTCTTACAAGTATAACATAAAACTATTTAACTCATATGTACAAATCAGGAATAAAATATTTAAATTAAATAAAACTTACATATACGTTCTATTAATATCCGTGTATCCAAAAATGGTCATTTCCTTATCTTAAAGTGTTGTAGACGTGGTGAAGGTGATGTTCTAAAAACAGTGAACTATTTATTTCCCGCGTCTTCTCATGTTTATTTTTTTGTGGGCAGACGATTTTCAAGCAGATGGTCTGGTACAGATTATTTGTTTTTGCATGCAAGAGATATGAAACTTGAATGCGCAGTAATTTTCTGAAAGTATGGTTAATTAAAATTTTGTATTTGAAGAAATGTCCAATGTATTTAACCTTTTCTTTTTATCCGTACCAAATAATACAAGTTAAAATGTATTGTAAAGTTCATTTTTTCTAAATAATTATAATAATAATATTCATAATTAGAGTTTATTAGATATACCATTGTTTAAATTTTCAAAAGGTGTAAAAATAAATTTAATGGTAATAACGAGCCCCCCCCCCCTTTTTTTTTCTTTTTTTTTTTTTAAAGTAAAGTTTGTTTTGCACAAATTTTGTATATTTCTTTTATTTTCGGAAAATGCTAATTTTATTTAAAAAGTCTGAAAGAAGTAGAATTTATGACTTGAATACAAATTATAAAAATATTCTAAAGCAATAAATGCATAGATGACTAAACTCTGAAGACTCTTTCTACGTGCTCATTAAATGGTGCAGATTTAACTGTAATAGAAATTTTTTATTTTGAAACCACAGAAGTGTTTCGAATAATCCTGGTCGGTAAAAAAAGAAATAAATAAATAAATTTCCTCCCAGCAAACTAAATATGTAAAGTGTATAAATTTAATATTCCTAATTCTAATTATATTATCCAAATGCTAGATAAAATTGAAATCATGAAAAAGTATACATTCACTATCTTAGATATCAAATTGATAAAATATAGCCTGAAAATTTAGTTTATTAATGATTGTATCGTGCACTTTATTTATTATGCCCCCCCCCTCTCCCCTTTAGTGAGAGAATTTACCATTTGCTATCCACTAATATATTTTATTCCTTATGCCATGTAACTCGTGACTGTTTAAAATATTTCTCTTCATTTTCAAAGATTTTTGAAGTTCATATTTTTGTCACACTGTGACTTACAATATGGTGGTTTTTTTGTCACATATGTGACGTGACGTACGTTACATAGCAGTGACATAACAGTGACCTCACAATTTTTTTTTAATTACCAGGAAAACATAATTTTACAGTAAATAACATGTTTTGAAGAATTTTCGTAATTTTTTAAAGTTTTCTAAGAAGTTCACATCTCAGTCACAATGTGACATCACTGAGGGGTGGCATTTTGGTCACAGATGTGACGTGACCACAGTGACTTACAGTGACGTCACAACCACGTCACCGTGACCATGCATGCTATGAGGGCACTATTCTGGAAACGTTTTCTTTATCTTTAGGAATTTATAGGCGAAGGACCAATCAGAAATCCCAGAAATTAGTGGTTTTAGAAATTATCAGAAATGTTTTTCCAAAATTTATGGACAGCAAAGTTACTCTTTATTTCAGAAATGTTTTCCCAAACCTCATAAAACTACTGTTATTTGAAAATTGTAATTTATCCTTCTCTAAAATATTTCTGAAGTCAATGGAACAGTTCCCGTAATAATAGGTAAATGACACAATTGACATAGGATTTTCACAAAATGTTACAGTTATATTAGGGAATTTTTTGCTTTTTTTTACAGTGTAGGCTGTGACATCGTGCTTTCTACAGACGAAGATCGGGAGGCAATCAGTAAATATTTACGGGAATAGTATTTTGTAAAAAGGAATCCAGGGACAGGATAGCAAAGTTTGTCTATTTTTTTACTTTGGGATTTATGGGATAGCTGAGCTCAATCTGCAATATGTCTCTTTTTTACTTTTTCGATTTTGGTTGCAGATTTTTTTTAAGTACTTTCGGTTTCGAAAGCGGTTTGGAAAGTGAAAGTATCTTTATTAAAAAAATCTGCAATCAAAATCGAAAAGTAAAACAGAGTCATATTAAAGATAGATCTGAGATATCCTATGCAAAAAAAATCGTTTAAAAATATTCAAATTTAAACGAAAAATTCGAAAACAACCTCCCTATTGGTTTAACATTACGGAGCGGGTGTTCTCAAGTGAGTGAAGAATCCCCTTAACGATTTTTAATGCAATATGTTTCTGAAATATAGTAAAACCTCGATTTTACACTTTCTTAGGAAAAAAAATTAACTGTGTAAATTGCGAAAAATTACAATAGAACTCCGCATTTACAGCGCAGGGCAAACTTCCACCGATATTTTATAATAGAAATCTTCGCTTTATTTACAACAGAAATTCAGGTTTTAAATGAGACAAAATTTCTTTATTAAAATATACGTAGAAGTTTCCGTTGCGGTAATCTGGACCTGTATACACAATTCAATAAAGGCAAAAAAAAAAAAAAAGTATAAATCGTTAAACAAAAAAAAAAAAAAAAAATGTTAATTCCGGGAACCTAAAAATGAGATTATATCGTACAGAAATTATCTCGATTTAAAATTAATATTATAACTCGACACCGGGCATCAAAAACACTTTGAATAGCCAATTTCTATTTCTGCGTACTTACCTCTTTAGGGAAGATTTTTTTATGGTGAGAAAAATAGAACCTTTTTTTTTTACGATTTATTCATTTTATATTAATACGAATTCAAAAAGAAAAAAAAAGAAAAACAATAAAATTTTACAAAATAAATAACGTCGACATTTGTGGCCGTTGAGCGTTAATGAAAATTTATGAGTGAAATGATTTCTTATATAAAAAAATAACAGTAAATTTCTTTCTTACATTTCTAAAAATTTTTAAAACTTAATATATTTAATATATCTGATATTATTTTTATCAAATATTAATGATTTGTTCAAATAATCCAACAACACTGACTGCCGAAAAATTACTGCATTTTTTTTTTTTTTTTTTTTAAATTTTTACTTAACATAGGTGCAGCGAAACTATACAGTTTTTACTTCTCTTGTTGATAGATTCCGTAGTGAATAAATTATTATTAAATTTTTGTTCCTTTTATTATTGACAGTAATTATAATTATAAAAAACAAAAGGTCAACATATGTGCCCAAGGGCGTGAAGAGGTTAAAACACAAAATTATTCCAATACGTTTAATCCCATTTGAGTTTGTTTGCAATCACTATCACCAATAAAGTGATAAGAATTAGTTTAAAAAAAAAAAAAACCCGTAAGATATAGGATGATAATTTTCCCCTTATTCTTTATATTACACTTAAAAAAAAAAAAAAAAAAAAAAAAAAAAAAAAAAAAAAAAACTAAAGTTTGATAAATGTGTCTAAATTTCATGCATTTCATTTTTAAAAAATTCTGCGTGTTGTTGAAAAAGAAAATCAGTGCAGATAAAAAAAAAAAAGCTATTGTTTCATTTAATATTATTAAAAATGTCTTTTGAAATTTTATTACATTGCTACGACGTCTATCTTGGTATTTTTTAAAAATGTAATTAATTCCCTAGGACAAAACAATATTCGTATATTTACGCCAACTGTCAATTATTCTTCCATAAAATGTAGCATTATAATTTAACCCGGACTAAACGCGTTTTGAACCAGAAAACTTATTTGATATATTTTTATTTATTTAATTTCATGTTCCATGTGGATATTATTTGATTTTTTTTTTTTTATTCTGGTTCGGAACGTAATTAATCTCAGTCAAAATAACACACATTTTACAGATTTGGATTTCAGATTCGCATAATCAGAATTCGAAAATCTTTTCTTCAAATTAGAAAATTTAAAGTTATTTTAAAACCAAAATTCTCTCGATTGCTTTAAATAATTTTAATACTTTATTTTTAAGACTACTTTTAACCAATCTCAGAAACTTAAAAAGTCCAACACAAACGGCGAAGTCTTTTGAAATTAATATTTTTAATCAGAGTTATTTTTAAGTAACATGGAAATTACTTTTTAAAATTTAAAAGTGTAAGAAAAGTAGCTATCTGACATATATTACGTGTTACATTTTAAAATTATTTGTCAATTATTAATTATTTGTCAGTTATTAATTATTATTATTATTATTATTATTATTATTATTATTATTATTATTATAAAGTTATTTAGCGATCTAATTGCTTATTGCTTTCAACTGCCAAAAATATATCATGTCATTTAATAAAAGCACTTGCACAATGTATAGAAACGTAAGCTACTCTTGTATTGTGGATTATTGTTATGAAAGATTCATGAATCGTATTACTTTTTATTGTGGAAATATTTATGTTATAATTATTGTACTCATTGGAAGTATATAAAGTATAATTAGTATATAAGATATAATGAGTATATAACACCTAAGTAAGAAATGTGTATACTTAATCATAGAGGCAGTAAAAAGATTCAATTAAGTATAAAAATAATATTGTAATGCCTCGAAATTGGCATGAAACGGGTAGCGTGTATTGTGGTGTCTACGATCAATGCAAGAAATTTATAAAGAAAAATTGTTTATTAAATAAACAAAGGAAATGAGGTTTCTTATAAATCCAACACATAAATAGTGGGTACGTCGTAACCTTTAAAGAGTTCATAAATTAGACGAGAGCTATTTAGGATTATCAATCTCTGTTAATAAGACCAAGTTTTTATGGATGCAGAAAGTTTAGGACATCGGCTTTGGAAGTATCACAAAGTCTAGCTAGTCATGTAAGTACTCTATTAAAATGAGTAGGAAACACAGATAATGTCTCTTTTCCCTGCGTTGTGCAGATCCGAAATCTAGAGTCTCTACCGTCTCTTCTCTCTAAAATCAAAAACCCAACTGATGCTGATCTCTCCGCGTCTTCCAAAAGTCTTTCTCTCCCTCATCCTGAACAAAAAAAGATCCTTTTGGCCATTTAGAGAACCTGAGCTGATTGCATCATTAACAAACTTTGTTCGGATAGGCTCTGCTTAATTTTCCCACGCATATGAGCGCTCACCCACTTTCGTTTCCAACCTGGGAGGTTGGTCGCAAAAGTTCACAAGCACAATCCATTAGCAGGGAAGATCTTTTCTTCCGCGCTCTTTAGAAATGCCTGTCACTTTAACTTCAACTCGGAAGATCGATTCTGATACATCTTTTCGTTTGAATTCAGCCGAAATATTTCTGTACTTTGAAATCAAAAGAGGTTAAGTTTCTAATACACGGAGATTCCTATATGAGATATATTTTGTCTTTCTGCGAGATTTTCTCCTGAGAAGTGAAGTTCTCACAACATGTTAAGCATGATGATTAGGAAGGTAATTTGTAATGGACTATCGACACGCTTATAAAGTGTCTCTAGTATTTTGAGTGTGAGCGTGACGTCAAATATTTAACCAGTGTGGCGCAATAGAGACCTTTCTATTCCGCTGTACTCTAATTTTCCAAGGTATGTTTGGATCTTTTGGAGTCTACGATTACTTGTTTTCGCTGTTATTTTATGCAAATTAGACTCGTCGCTCAGTCTTCAGAGTATATAAGACGAAGCGAAAGTGTGTGTCTTCTTATTTGGGCCGTGTTCTGCTTTTGGAGTGATCAAGACCCTGCGTTGGGTGATTTATAGCTTGTGCATCCGCCACGTGCTGTAGAATTGAAGTCTGAGTTAGCACCGTTGGCCTTTGGTAGAAAGTTTTTTTGCACTATCGTTGAATTAATAAAGATTTTCTCGACAACCATAGGTTGTCTACGTTATTGAATTGAAAATTGTGCTAGCGTTTAGCTTTGCTGCTGAAAGAAGTGTAATAGTTTAAGGGAGTGGCTATCGATGTAAACTTTCGAAGGGTATTTATGTAAGTTGAAGTTTGAACATTTCTTGGTTATTCAAAGTTACGTACGGGTACCGTTATTTTGAATGCCAAATATTAGTATCTTTTTATAGAAAAATAAATCTAGTTTAAAGGGATGAAATTTCGCCTTATTTAACCAGAGATTTTCCAAAAGAAAATACTGGTACGGAAGAAATTCTTTGTCTGGAAATTCAAGGACTCGTACGAACCCTGTTATTGAATAGTAACTTACCTTTCTTGTTCGCTGCATAGTTTAGGCAAAATCTGGAAGGCTCTCTATCATCCCCTTGCCCAATTTAGTTTTAAATAAAGGTGTTTTAACCCTCCGAGCGTCTTGAGGGCTTTCCTGCATTTTCATAAAAATGCTTATAAAAATAATCTTAATTACAATTTTCTTTCCCTGTTTTTTTTTCTAAAATACACTTAATGCCCTTTTATTTTACAGACATCTTGAAATACAATTCTGTTGAAAATATTTTTGTCTACAACAGATTAAATGTGTTTTGGGGAAACGGAAAATACGTCCAAACCACTCAGAGGGTTAAAACTCATATTTGAATATGACTGAGTTACTACGTAGCGGCCTTGCTGGGGTCATTGCAAATTTAAAGATTTATCCGCTTGAAAGGCACTGGTACGTAATTAAAATATGTCACTAAGATATTATTTTTTTATTCTTATTTTCATTATTTATAAGCTTATTTCACATAAGGCGAATATGTATACTCGTATGTATAAATACGTTTACATTTCACTTATTTCATTTAAAAACAATATTATCTATTTTTATAAGTATCGAGAAAGTGGATCAGTATATATAAAGGAAAGATAAATTTGTGTCATTTAATACGAAGAATATCTTTTAAAATCTTATTAAAATCTTACGAATTAGATTCTTTCTCGATTCTTAAAAAAAAAAAAAAAAAAAAAAAAAAAAAAAAAAAATCAATTTATGAGATAAGACATTATGACTTTTGTAATACTAGCATGATTGGTATTAAGAATTCGTTTCTTCAAATTATGAAATTTAAAATAATTTTAAGCCCAAAATTTTCTCGACTGTTTTAATTGATCTTGTGGGTGAAATTCAATATTTCAAAATTAATAAATCACGAGAAAATCAGTAATAGAATAATAATCAAAGTCAAGTTTTAATATCATCAGTTTTGAGTTTTATTTGATTCAGTAATTTCGAATTAATTACATTTTTGAGCCACTTTCGAAATTATTTTCCCTTGCTGGTTAATATGTAGCAATTCGTATTTTATTAAAGTTGAATTACATTTTATGTTCTTTTAAAGTACATTCCGCAAAAGTTTCAATACTTTTAAACTAATCAATTCAGAATGCAATTTATTTCAGTTTCTGATAATTTTAAAACCGAAATACATCTGTTCTAAGTAAGTTCGGAATGAAATATTTTCGCATTCCGCAAGTTTTGAGAGTTAAAACAATAAACTTTTGGCCGTTATTAACATAATCTTTTATTCTTTCCAAAAATTTCATATGGACTCCTTAATATAAATCTCGTTTTGATTTTTGTATAAATTTTCAATTCTTTTACATATATTTCCTTCGTAGTTTGAGAATTTCCATGAATTTCTGTTTCGAAGCTATTGATTTTAGATTCTAAATCCATCAAATGTAGACTGAGATGCAGTATATTATAAACGGCAACACCTTTGTTATAATATTGATTTGTTGCCAAAACATACGTCCGAATCATCAGAATGAAGAATGATTGTAAAGCTCTCGAAAATGCATCGTATTCCATCCGCAGCATAAATTTTGCCGTATTTAATGCACGTTTCAAGACTTCTTTATAATTTATCTTACATAACTTCATAGAAATCTTTCGGTCCTTTGTGATGGGATTTAAATAGAATAATTCATTTCAAAGGTCATTCACCTTCTTTCAATAGCATGAAAATAGTCACTCCGAAAATACTTTAATGGAGTTATATTGTGCATTAATGGCTGAAATATATTTGATTCGAAAAGTTCTAACAAAGGTTAAATATGAATTTCTGAAAAGAATTATTCGTGTGATCACAGGCATAAATAAATATGCATGTATGTGTATTTGTACCGCGCTCCACTAATGACATTTTAACAGCATTCAGATCCAACGGACTTCAAGAGAAGTGGGTCACATGACTTAAATGTGTAAATCAAAGTCGTAGTGTATGGACTTATGTATTTTACTTGGATTGCGCGGCGAAGATTAAAGATAATAAATTTACGTATTTGAAAAATAGGGTTCAAAAGCATTTATGGTTAATTAAATCTACAGAAGAATTTTGGAAAAGCGGGATTAGAAGTATCTGTCTCCATTGTTAGCGCACGGTATGATCACAAATGCTTTTAAATGAATGGTCGTTGATTAGTGCTTTATAATTAGAATATCAAAACCGATTGCATATGAATTTTGTTTCAAGGAATTTTTGCTCCGAAAATTCGTTACAAGATGCCAAAATGTGAGTAAATAGTATAAATTTTTTAGTAGCATCTCATGTGCTACTTTCTTTTTATGCAAAAATTATCTAATCAATCATAGACATACACATATTTTATATTTATATGTGTTTACGATACATTTGTTTATGCATAGTTATACAATCTGTCCCACACAAATAAACAAACTAACAAATTCTGTGTGCGTGTGGGGGAAATTTTAATTTAGTTTACTTTTCGCTAAAATTTAAATGTTCTAGACTAGTTGTTTTTCAGAATATTTCAAAAGTTTCTCTCTTTTTCTTACTTTCTTTTGTTTTCCATTTTGTTCGTAGAATCTTCGTAAAGTGTAACAGGAATGATAGTATAGGTTCCTAAAAAAAAAGTTTATGGATTAACGGATTTCAATAGGAATTTTACCAAATTGACCAGTTAACGGGAAGTTAGTCTTATATTTGTTAACTTATATATGATGGTAAAATTTCGCCAAGCTTGTCGGCAATTTGACACATCCGTGCATGTTGGTGTGCCTGTCTTGCACTCAACAAGGCATGTAAATAAGTACTTAAGAACACACTACAATAGATTTTTACTGACAGAGTAAAATATTTGTGCTATATCTGATGGAGTTAAACGTTAGATGCAGAATAAGGATGCGATCAAAATTGTAGGAATTACAATTCTAAAATTTTTAATGCAAATAAAACTTCACATACCGCTGTAAATTCAACATAAAAATATATTATCAAAAAATGGATGTTGCTGTCGAAAAATTAAAGTACAGATCAAATTTTAATAAGTGGAAGACTTCGAAAATGCAATTCATGCACACCTTATAGTAGTAGAGTTTATTTCCAATCAACTGAATTCATTTAAAACGTTGGTTTGTAGCAAAATTAATTAACTTTATTTTTATTTTATTTTTTAAAGAATTGCCGATATGTCATATTTATTTGCAAATATAGTAAAAAACTTTTTAGCCCCCGGGACGGTATGCTATTTCTTTCTCCCAGCTTATTTTGTTTCCAAAAAATAACGTTACCTTACAGAAGCTAGTAATAAACAAAGCAGATGTATCACTGTGCTATTAAATGCTCTCTAGAATTTTTTTTAAATTTCTAAGCATCGCACATTTTCAATTTTTATACCGTCGTATTGAAAAAAAAAAGTACTTTTAAATGCAATTTGTTTGAAAACTGTATCTCCATTTATTTTTGAAATATTAATTTTTTTGTAGTTTTTAGCGCCATTTGTTTAATTTTGGCACCTCAAGTACGCCATTTCTGGAGAAAGTAAAGGGACAATAGTTGAAAAATAGAAATTATACCTTTTTGTTGCCGTTTTCTCATAACAACCGAAAGAAAATGTAATTAAAATACGTGCTATTTTGAAAAAATATAAACGAATAATTTCTGTTAAAACATTATAAACTATGTTTAATTTTAAGTATCTGTAGCCGCTTTCAGTGTGATGTCAGTCATGACGTTTTGGTCGGAAACTGACTCCAAACAAACAGTTGCTATGCGTCATTTCTTTTTAAATATAAATTGTGGAAAATGTTACCAGTACATATCAAGTATCTTAACACTTAGATGTGAGATATAGATATAAGATATAGCTGCAACACACAAACAAAATGGAAAATACAACATAGCAACTGTTTGTTTGGAGTCAGTTTCCTACCAAAACGTCATGACTGACGTCACGATTGAAATCGTCTATATTAATGTTACAAGCAAATGAATGCCCATGAATCATTAGATAGCCGTTTTTTTGTCGAGTTTCGTTAATGACGGCATCTTTTTGCTGCATTTGTGCATTATTTTGCGATAGTGACATCCTTATACATGCTTTACTGTAGATGTTTAAGAGTGGATGGTAAATGTGGAATTTTTAAGCGGATGCGAATGACGTCATTTTACATAAAATAAACGTGTGTGCTTTAAGTCTTAAAATTCAAATAGGTTTTGTACTATATATATATATATATACATATATTTTCATCGGGGGCGACAATAAATTCTGAAAAAGTAGAATTCCTGTTTTATTAGTTCCACCATAAACAATAAATTAAATTTTTAAAAATCTCGATGGTGATTGCTTTTCGATAAAAAAAAAAAAAATGATCGATAAATTCTTTTGATTTATTTTATACTTTGAAGCTGATTTTTTTAATAAAAAATACTGAATTCATGCAAATGCACAATACAATACAAGTGTGATTGCGTGAAAGTTAGCTTGAACCATCTAGCATTTGGCAACTAATAAGACTTACTGATGGAGAAGTTGTACAAAAATAAATATATACGAAACAAAAGTTTCTTAAATGGCCTTTTCAACTTCATAACAAAGTTTTCCTATTCTATCTCGTTGAAGCAAAACAAATTATTCGGACTGGGGCCACTGGAAAATAAACAAAGTTGCCTTTTCATAATCTTATTTGTATTTCATTGACAGCAGGAACGTCTTTCATCTCTTAAAATTTCTGATTCTAAGATTTCAGTAGAAAACAGGACACAAAAGTATTTCTTTAGTTTCATTATTAAGTGATTGATATCGTTTTTCTCTGGAAAGCGTACTTCTTGTTTGTGTTTTCTTTGTTTCACCCTCGAGTTCATAAACCTATTTTCTTTGTTACTGTTTGTCTCTTTGTTTATTTTGACTGCGTTGTCCATGCTAATTAGGGAATCAGTGCGACATTTTTTCAAGCAATTTTAGCGTCGGTGATGTTGATACATGCGATACCCAGTAGCGCCTGGTAAGCTCCTGGGTCATACTACATCTGTCTACTACGCTAGAGATCCAAAGTTCGACTCCGGGCTGGGCAAGGTTCATTTAACCTTTAATCCTTTCGGGGTCAATAAAATGAGTACTAAGCGTTCTTGGGAACTAAATATTGAAAGTTCCGCGTTAAGCTGAGCACCTGACCGAGACATACACTCTCAGAAAAAACTGTAAATTTATGAGCGTTTGTCCTTTAATTTTCACGAGCAACAGCCTTATTTGTTCAAAAACGGTCGGATCCATTAAATAAGCGGCCTTATCCCTTAGATACTTAGAAAATTAAGGACAATCCACATATTTTTACAGTTCTAGCCCATGTGTTAGCAAAAATACGAATTGGTAATTGGATATGGATTTTTTATTTTTACGGGGTATGACTGGAATATCTGCTGACGGCCTCTGCCCGTAATTTTACAGGCATATTTTTGTGCGTGTATGCTGTGTAGCATCTCAGGTCCCATGGTCAAGAAATCAGGCCTGGGCACTGTAGGGCATCATCCTTAAGGGATCGTATTGCCGTAGGTTTAGTTTAATTTATAGATTTTGATATATATTTTAAATTAGATGGTGCAGGTAGCGAAACTGCCAATCATACGTCGTACCAGCAGCGGGTGTTGTTATAGCATAGCCCATTGCAATGCAAAGGAATAGCATCCCAATTTTTGATTATGCTGTCAAGTCTGCATAACATCAGTAATCGGGTTGCCACTCATATTACATTGTCTGTTTTCCGTTGCAATGGGAATAATACTTGCTGGTGTGTCAACCGATTCCCAGTTTGGTTATCTATGCCATCTATCTAACATAGGTATCAAAACCATCCCGCTAAAATTGATTTAAAAATGTGAGACTGCCTCCCGGACTATATATGATTCAAATATATCAAACTCTAGATTAATTTTAGCACAATTATTCTAATTGGTAAATAAATCATATTAGTTACAATTTTCAAATTGGGCGAAAAATGTCAGGAACAGGATTCGAACCAGAGTCAGAGGTCCCTGGTTCGAATCCGGGTCCGGACATTTTTGCGGAAAATTATAACTCATGCCAAACTCTATTATTACATTCAGATAACGTGTTGGAGAGAAAGAATTTCAATTTGCCGTTGAGTGATTCTGCCAACATTATCAGATACTTTCTTTGCCTACATGCTTATGGAGAAATTATTTGATATCTTATATCATCAGATAAGGATAGCAAGCTTCCAGAATGATGAATCTTGCTGAATCAAAAGCGAAAATTTTGCTATTTAACTTTCTTAAAATTATAAATGTTTAATAATGCTTTGCTATTATAATAAATTGGAAACAATTTGTTAGAGTGGTGATTTGATTGATATCAAACATGATGCTATCAATTTTTAATTAAGCATTTTCAGCTGCTTAATTGAATATTAATACATGCAAGACTAACAAAATAATTTTAATGCTATTCTGTTAATTTATCATGTTTTACTTTGCAATATGCTTATTAAGCATTAATTTTTTAATTTTTAAATAATTTAAGGGTTTCTTGGATGCTATTAATTCTGAAGTAAACATTTTCCTGTTCAGCAAACCTGTTTTAGAAACAAACTTGATAAATTAACAACATTAAAATTAAAATTATTTTATTACTCTTGCATGTCTAAATTCAATTACGCAGCTGAAAATATTTAATTGAGAATTAACAGCATCCTAAGATATAATATTTTGTTTTGAGAAAACTGATTAATACATTATAAAAACAACTAAGAAATGTTTCCAAAAATCAGTTGCAGTAAATGAAACTCTCTGTTTATGAATGCTTCATTAAATCTCTAAAATATATTGTGTTCTGTGGTTTCTAAAAATAAAGAACGATTTTCGGAATCGTGGGTATCTCGGAAATAGTTGATTTCTTTTGTTGTTGTTCGTGGTTACATTATATTTTTGAAGATTAAGAAATATTTGTCCTGTTTTTACAATGTTGTTTAGATCAAAGATCAGAAGTAATTTGAGAAAATCTCCTCTCATGCGGAACAAAAGAAATAATTGCCAAAGGCAAAGTTTCGAACGGAATATTTGAAAAGAACATGATGCAGCATTCTATTTCTGTATTTCACAAGCATTATGAAACTGAGGTTTATATTTGATAAAATATAAAATTAAAATATGCACAGTTCTCTTATGACATACCCTACCGAGCTTTTAACTTGAAAGGAGGTGTGACACAGATTTTAACAAAAACAACAACAACTAATTTACAATGATAAACAGAGTGATTAACAGTGAATTTGATGGGTATGACACTGTCGATCAACAATAAGCTTAATTTAGTCAATGACTGATAAAGGGAAATCTTTTTTAACTTTCTTAAAATTAACTCCCTTAACTTGGCTCAATATGGCCAGCCTCACTGTTCGTTCGGCATGAACATGAGAAAGTAACTTTAACAGGTAATATTACTATAAAATGAAACCCGTTGATTCTAATGATTCTTTATTCGAAATAGAAAGATCAACGTCTTACCAATTTGGGCAAAACTCACAGCCGAATGTTCTATTCAAAGCAGGCAATTGGAATACTCCGCTTGAAGTCAACATGTGGGTAACTCGGATACCCGAAGGCAGTATGCGTTCAAAATCCATTGAATCTATCTTCTAATGCACTATGCATATAGCAACTGCACAACCACAGTTAACTAATTAGCAGATCATTGAAAAAATAACTGTGACAATCAGATTCGCGGAGATTCATACATACTTTGCGGAACTTAAAGCTAGACAAAATTGGTCTCATTCACGAACAAATATTAAAATTGAAGACAGCATGATCGTATTGTAAAAAGCAAAACGTGTTAGACCTTTAGAGTACCCATATAAAAAGGTAGTTAGGTACCCGGCTACACTCTGTGGGTTGCTTTCAAATACTGCCTGATATAAGGTAAACATACATGGCAAGTTTAATTATACTCTGTTATTTAACTTAACTTGTTTCCCATGCGCAAAGATAGAGCATTGTAATTGTTTTTTCACTCACTTCTACATGTGCTAGAACTATAAATATTACATACACAGTTTATTTCCGTATAACAATACACCATTTAAAAATTCTTAAAACTTAATTATAACTTAACATTTGAACATTTTATTGACATTTGAAGGCATTTTTTGATTAGCTAGGTGCAGGTGATAAATCGCCAAATATTATTTATTGTCACAACCGTATGCGAGTCACAAGAGCAATGCACTAAATTGTGCATCAAACCACCGTCTCAAAAATAGGCAACAGGTTTCGAAACTGCAAAAATGAAATATTTTAAACACTAACATTTGAAAATAAAAAATAAACACTCTAATATATTTTTTATAAAATACTCTTTTATTTTTCACTACTTTTATCCTACCAATTTCAAGAAAAAAAAAATTATATTTTTTTCTTATGTCTGTTATAGAAACAAAAACAGTTACTATGAATTATTAATTTTATAAGCCAGTTTTGTAAGATTTATATCAAACAGTAACAACTAGCATTGATATCAAAAATCTATATTTTAACTACAATAAAAATATTTATTTTCTGAAAAAGCACATATGATATGATATTTTATTTTATATATATCCGATCATATGCAGTTCGTAAATCTGATTCCTTTAAAGGCTATAAATGCCAAACAGAAGAGCTCGGGTATTTGTGGCACCTTTTGGAAGGAATTAGCATTCAGAGAGGATGGATTAGCCAGTTTATCTCTTAAGTCTAGAGATAATGAGAAACTGAATTCTCCAGAGGGAAATGTAATCTTAAATTAGAAATAATGCTGGAGGTCGAAGGTATGCTAAATGATACTCTTTTGCTTGATGAAAAATTATACATTCGAGTTTATGGTTTATAAAAAACTTTTAAAACAAAAGTTTTATCAAACGACCAAAGAAAGATTGGTTCGTTTGATTAAAGAAAATGCATAAGCAACTTGAAAAATGAAATTAACATATTTTTATTCAACGTTTTAAAGGGATCACAGCAGTTGCGATATCAAATATTAAATAACTGACATTCATGTAGCGTTTTCTTGGGAAATACTGAAGCGATACCAGTGTATTTAGTTAGCTACTATTACAAAAAGTAAGAAGCTGCCTACTGCAGCCGTCTGGGGAAAGTAATACCGAAAAAGTTCGGTATATTTCCACTCATTTACACCGAATCACTTCCAGATACCAAAACCACCATTCGTCAAAACGTTGATATATATATATGTTTTTTTACTATTTTGAGGTTATTTATTTATTTATTGGTCATTCCATAGCACTTGCATATGTGAATTTTTATGTGACCAATTATGTTTAAAGGACTTACTAAGGTCTCGATCGAGTTCGTTGGCCAGTTTCATCCGCCATTTTTTATGGCTGTTACTTAAAGCTTTAAAATTAAAAAATATATACAAAAAATTAGAAATCCAAAACGTTTTCCCAGTAAGTGTTCGGCTTTGATATAGGAATTCAGGAAAATATTTTTTTTGCCTCTATCTTTAAAAGTGACTGAGATATAACAGTTCTCACACTTATCTGTTGGCAAGGCTGCAATCGCAGCATAAAATGGAATATTTTTCATGAGTCACCAACTCTGAGGCAAACATGAAATGAAAGAGAATCCACCTTCGATGAAATTGAATATATATATATATATATATATATATATATATATATATGATATGTATTCACTAGTATGATAGAACCATATCGGTCTTAAGCAGCAGCCATACACTCGTTATCTAACTCCAACCGAGAATCAAAGTTTTGCAGTCGTGAAATCATGGTCAGAGTGGAAGATCAGGCTGACGTCCATTGGTAGTTTTCCCTAAAATAACAACGGAAGCCAATAGATGCATCAATTATTTATTAAGTGATCATAAAATACACCAACTCTACTAGCAATGATGCTACCCATAGTCAGGTCGTTGCTATATCTTAACTATAAACCGCGAGATGCTAAATATTAGAACCACTTGACGAAAATACAGGAAACAAAGCTCTCCAGGTGACAGCGGTTTCTGAAACAAAACAATAATCGTAAAATTCTGTCTCTCCCAGCCAATGCAACGGGTTAAATACTTGCGAAAAACAACACGCGTACGTATACCGATCCAAAACAAGACCAATCCAGTTAAATGGAAGGGGGGAAGTGAGGGGAAGCCATGTCAGCGATTGGACAACTCTGGATCAGAAGGTGGAGAAAGCGTGACGTGGTAAGCTAAATATTTACACTCAGCGGAAGATTTATAACGCAATCAAAATGTTGGTGGGAGTTGGCAAGGAATTATGGGATATCGAATAAATAGAACAAATGATATTAAATACATTCGGAACAAAAAGAATTTACTTTCAGAATAAAATGAAAGAAAGTAATTTAATGGGTTTTAAGAGTAAGTTACGAATGGAATTAAGGTTTTTATAATAATGAAAGAATATGCATTTAAACCATAAGAAAAAGATATTTAAGATATTATTAAAGCTAAGTAAAAAAAGTAGATATTATAATAATTTGGAATAATTTAACTAAGATAAAAGGGCGAGAAGTTTTATTATTACACATACATATTAATATTATAATTATGTGTGAAAATTTTTGTAAAAAATTTCACACGACTGCAATTTTATTATGTTTTTTTAAATTGCTGTTTTTTTTCCCAACTTGTCTTAGCGCCGTAAAACTAAGAGAGTAAACAACGTCCAAGTATCTCAGTGACAGAGCATTGGCGTCTAATATCAATGACCATGTTTCGCGTCCAGGCTTGGATACTTTTTCACACTGTTGGTTTTACGTTTGTAAGCCAATTTGATTAAAAATTTAGCAATTAAAAATAATTCAAATTACCTAAATTAAAGGCGTGTGGAATTTCCTAAAAAAATTCCATTAAAAAATTACGTATATAGATATTGACTTTTTAGAAATACATAAATTTATATTGATATAAATTTAATCCTAAAAAAAGTGAATGACATATTTCAGACTTGTTGATTATTTAACACTAATCGATTAACAATAAGCGATCATCAATAATCCAATAACAATAATCGATCTTAAAGAAACTTAGGATAGAAAGAATCATTTGATACCTGATTAAAAATTGGAACTTTAAATCGTTGCCTAGTTAAAAGTTTGCAATAGAAGTTTTTATTGCCGAAAAGTTTAGATATTTCTTTTTGAAAATAAACATATCTTTTTAAGAGTCCGAACAAGATGTGCTTTGTAAAAATTTCTGTATCAACAATTCGTATCGCAATTGCATCAAATTCAGAGAAAATCCACAAAAAAATTCAAGAATTTAATTGTTAAATTTATGTGACTACAAACAAAATTATATCCTTGCCATTGAGCAATTAACGTTCATGACAGCTGAACAAAAGCACGGATCTTTATTAGCAACTCATATCGAAGAAAATTTTCACTGAAAGAGAATAGACCAAATAATGTATTCACGAAGTCCGATAATGATAAATTCTCTTTAAAAGAGGTAGCTCGGAATTAGAAATGATGTTTTGCAGTACAGCCATATTTTAGAAGATGTGTATGATAAATTAAAGATGATTGAGTATATTCATTGTGAGAAGATGCATAATGATACATATAATTTCATTCATAAACTGAATGAAGTATATGAACGAAAAAAAAAACGTTCTTGAAATATATAGCAGCTACTATAGAACTTCCTGTGTTCAGTTCATCTGTTTCTCGTTTAGACCAGATAACGAACTTCCAAGGTTTAAAAAGTAATCTGAAGTTAAATAATTTTTAATATTTTATTCAGAGATTAGAAATGATATTTTGGAGTAGAGAGGTACTTTAAAAATTACATATAATGAATTAGAGGTAAGTATATTCATTGTGGAAAAATACATAATGAAGAAATATAATTCTTTTCATATTCTGAATGACGTAAGAAAGGAAAAACACTCCTAAAGCATAAAGCAGTATTTACAGAGTTCCTAAACTTTGATTTATTGTGTTTAAAGTATAATAAACATGGATTTTTTTTTATTTAAAATATTAATTTTTTAATCTAATTTATATAGCATACTATTGTAAAGTATGGTAATAATTTATTAAACGAACTCATTTGAATATGACTCAAAATATATTTTGTCATTGAAAAATCAACTAATTTAACATCAGAGAAAAAGTATCGATCTCTAGATGTTTGATAGTACTTCTTGCAGAAAATTTCTTCTCAAAACAATAGACCAAATAATGTATTTCCTAAGTCCAAAGATAAAGATTAATTAAATTATCTTTATAAAAGTATCTGAAAAAGTTATCTTCGTTCAGCAATTATCTTTTATAACTGCTGAACAAAAACACAGATCTTGCGCCTCATCGAGAAGAAAATTTTCTTACACACGAATTAGACAAAATAATCTATTCACGAAGTCCGATAATGACACATTAAATTCTCTTTAAAAGAGGCAGCTGTATTTTATAGAATGTGTATAATTAATTACGATTAGTTTATTCATCCTGTGAAAATGGATAATGGGACATATAATTTCATTCATAAACTGAAATAAATATGTAAAATATAAAATATATATATAAAAAAAAACATTCCTAAAACAAAAAGTAGCTATTATAATCAATTAAAATCACTAAAAGTTCACGAAAAATCCGAAAATTGAACTGTTAATTTTGTGCAACCCCAAATAAAATAAAATCCATGTCATTCAGCAATAAACGTTTATAACAGCTCAACAAAAGCATGGATCTTTATTAGCACCTCATATGAAAGAAAATTTTCTTTCATAGATAATAGACCAGATGATGTATTCTCGTACTCCGATAATTATAAATTAAATTCCCTTTAAAAGAGGCAACTTGGGATTAGAAATAATATTTTGCAGTACAGCTATATTTTAGAAGATGTATATAATGAATTAAATATGAGTATATTCATTGTGAAAAGATGCATAATGAGACATATAATTTCATTCATAAACTGAATGAATTATGAAAGGAAAAAACATTCCTGAAATATAAAGTAGCTACTATAATGTTCCAGCCTTTAGATTACCTGTTTATCGTTTAGATTAGATAACGTACTTCAGAAGTACAAAAATAATGGGGAAAATAAATTATTATTTAATAGAGATAATTAGAGAATAGAAATGATATTCTGAAATTGCATATAATGAGTAAAAGGTTAGTATAGTCATTATGAGAAAATATATAATGAGAAACATAATTCTATACATATGGTGAAAGACGTAAGAAAGTAAAAACACGCCTGAAGCATGAAGTGGTATTTACAGAGTTCCCAACCTTTAATTTATTGTGTTCAAAGCATAATAAATATGAAAAAAGGAATTTTATTTATAATATTAATTTTTTAAGAAGATTTATAAAGAGTGGTAATAATTTATTCAAATTTAATCATTTTACTCTTCTGAATGTAACTCAAAATGTAATTTTGAAGAAATTGCATTATGTATCACATTTTAAAATTTTAAACTTTCATAACTAAAAAATGGAATCCCTCTCCTTCAAAAATTAACTTTTATAACAGCAGATAAAAAGTGTCGATCTCTAGATATTGGACAATACTTCTTCAGGAAATTTTTCTTCAAAACAATAAATCACGTAATGTATTTCCGAAGTTCAAAAATTAATTAAATTACCTTTAAAAGAGTATCTTTAAGAAAGAGATTAGAAATTATTTTTTATGCTAGAAATTTATTTTATCACATGCGTGTAATGAATTAAAGATAAATATACATGGCGATTCAGAACTTATGGGCAAAACTTTAAAGAGAAATAGAACAGATCTAGACAAGCTGAAAACATCATTAAATACAGTGTGCCCGTAAAGTCATGGTGCGCTTTTGACCGGTCAAAGGAAATCAACGAAATAAGATGGAAAATGTGAAATCTTCACCAGATAAAAGATAACGCTGCAAGTTTCATACCTCTCCAGTGCAGTTCGACGTGTACTACATTTGAAACAGAAAATCACAGAGGTTATTCCCTCTGTTACACCAAACGTCCTTAATTGTTTGTGGGAAGAACTTGAATATCGTTTAGATGTATGTAGCGCAACAAATTGAGGCCACATCGAACTGCACTGAACAGGTGTGGATCTTGGAGATTTTTTCTAATATTTGGTGAAAATTCCACATTTCCATCTTGTTTCGTTGATTTCCTCTGACCGGTCATAAGTGCACCATGACTTTACGGACCCATTGAACATGGCCGTAACTCAGGAAGTCACTCGAATCAACTCGTTATAGGGAGCTTTCTGATTGTGGAAAGATACTTATTTACTGCACAATTATCTAGTAAATGAGAGCTGATTTTATTTATGCTGAATATTGTTTCTAACAAAAATGCTAATATGGATGAAAATTAGAAGAAAAAATTGAGAAATTATAAAGTAAATAATTTTGTTTGACAATTGTTAAGAGAGACGGGGCAGGGGTGTAAATTGGACCATTTTTTTTTCAGAGAAATTGTGAGTGAATCAGAACTCACGGGCACAGTGATAAAACATATCTAAAAGAGTAATTTTCTTTATATAACGAATAGGCCTATCGCTTGCTACCGCAAATGGCACTGTCATTAAACACACACACTGTAAAAAAATCTATAAAGTTACTAAAGTTTATCTAGGAAACTGGGATTACTAGAACTTTTTATGTCAAACATTCATGTAACAGACACACTTTTGCGCCAAAAATAAAAAAAATCCGTACAGTTACTAAGAATTTTTTAGGAAACAGGGATGCCTAGAATTTTTCATGTAACTGCAACCAGGGTTACAGATAAAATTTTAGTAAAATTACTGAAATTTTAGCAGATTCATTTGTAAAGTTACAGATTTCTGTGGCTTTAGAAAAACTAGCTTTGTAGATTGGCAGCTTTTTTTGTACAGTTACAAATGAAAGTTTAGTAAGCATGTAACTTTACATCTGTAGAACTACAGATCTTTTTTTACAGCGTAAAGCACTAGTTTTTCACATGGATTGTCATTTACACAGTGGGTTGGAAAACAGGTGATTGGATTTACTAATCCGAAACAAGCAGGCCGCATTTCATGTGTAGTGCTGCTTATTGGAATGCCCGGAAATCTCAAATTGTGTGGTAAACAAGCTTCTCTCTACAACCAGAATAATCCCTGTAGGCATAAATCATTTAAGGGGCAGCTTCACTAAAATACTCCGATAGTGAAATTCGATTCTATGGGGAAATTTAAAAGTGCAATTACTCATTACCTGATATAATTATCATAATATGTTTTTCACCATTATAAACTAGACGCTAGATGCCGAGGTGCATTTTTAAAACTCGTTGCTTTAAATTTTAAGTATCTACCGGGTGTCCCAAAAATGACTGATGGATTTTAAATTTCAATAACTTGCAAACGGTGACAGATATTAAAAAATTCTTGCAGGAGGTCTTTTACCGAGATTCTTGATTTTAGTTCGAATTTCAAACAATAGATGGCGCTGAGAGCAATAGGTGCTCAATTCAGACCCCATTTTTGGTACTTCGGGATCCATTCAATACATTTTTATCTCCTTTTTTCGCATGGAAGAAGAGAGAGGCCGAAAAATCCAGCCTGGATTTAGCGGTTACTGCTTACATCGTCATCTATTGATGCTATTTGTAACTAAAACGGAAAATCGCAGCATAAAAACTCCTGACATTATACATAACCCTCCTGCAAGATTTTTTTTAATATCTGTCACCGTTTGCAAGTTATTGAATTTTAAAATCTATCAGTCATTTTTGGGACACACGGTATGAGCTTTGAAATTTCCACTTGAAACTTTGTCTTCTTCTTAAAAATACTTAAAATTTAATGAGACAATTTTTAAATCTCATGGCTACTTTGTGATCATGAAAACCGTATTTTGTTAATTATATTACGTAATGAGTAATCGAGCTTTTAAGTCTTCCCATAGACTAACATGAGATTTTGTGGCCCGAAAGTTTCATTGAAGCAAGCCCCTTAATGCAGCCTTTAATTTGGTCTGTTCAGAATATGATAAATTTGAAAAACAAATCTACATTATCCATAAATAATACTTTCACTTATATTTGGATAAGAGACTGTTTTAAAACATGGTTACTGGTCGCAATTGACTTCTGTTGAATGGAAAAATTCCATTCAAATAGAAGTCTTCTAAAAATTTTTGAATTTATTTGCTACATAATAAATTTAAAAAAAAATCAAAATTCTATTTTCTAAGGTTTTCTGTCTTAAAAACACGCAAAACTAAAATATTGCTAATATTACAGGATTACACATAAAATAAAATATCTGTCATTAAATAATTAATATTTATAACAGCGTAATGAAACCACGCACTAGTACCTCATCCACAAAAATTTCCTTCAAAAAGAATAGACCAGCTAATGCATTTCCGAAGCCCAAAGATATTCCGAAATTACATTATATTTAAAGAAGATTAAAAATGTCGCTTTGGCTTAGAAATGTATTTTAGATTTGAAAAGTTATATATAGTGAATTAAAGACAAGTACATTCATTGTGAGAATGTATACAGGGTGTCCATAATTAAACGACTCTACCTCAAAGTTGTCTACAGACAAAACTATTGTTCATAATGTTGTGAAATTTTGTGAAAGACATAATTAACCCCTTGAGGGGCGGTGGGATATATTTTATCCCACCTAAGATTAATGAAGATTTGCACCAGAAAAAAGTTATTAAATTTTACTTTTCTAACTTTGGTAGAAAAAAGTCGAAAACTGCTTTTCCTTATTTAGAAACATAATTTTCCGAACATTCTGGTGTGAATTTAACATTACATAAATATAATTGCTTGCCCCTCAATGGGTTAAGGGATGAGAATTTGTTTAAGTAAAAAAAAAAAAAAAAAAGTTCAAAATTTCTCCACCAGAGAGCGATTTTTAATGAATTATACATTTAGCATACATTTACCATAGTTTAGAAATTTTATTTATGAACCTTACCTGATCTTATAAACAGCATTGCACAACATGTTCTTAGCATTGCATAGACACTGCGGTCAACTCTATTTTACTACAAGCTATTATTACAAGCTATTTTACTATTTCAGATGGCATCTGAAAATGATGACCATCATGTGTAACATATTTGGTTCCAATGAAATTTGTAAACTATCGTAAATGTATGTTAAATGTGAAATTCGTTAACATACACCCTCTGACGGCGAAATTTTGAACATCTTCCCATACTTTATTTCGTCCTTCACAAAATTTCACAACATTCTGAACAATAGTTTCATCTGTAAGACAATTTTAAAATAGGGCCGTTTAAACAGTGGTGGGATTCAAATAATTTAACAAGCGGTTCGCTGCCCGAATGATGATTTTTGATGTAAAAAATGAAAGAAAAATTAAACATCACACATAGATTATGAAACACTTTCCAATATTATAAGAACATTGTTAAAAAAGACTTTGATCCTTTGGTACAGTGAAAAAAATCCTGAAACATGTTACCCTATAAAAAGACGTTAATAAATATTCGGCAGTCATGAAACGCTGATCATAATTTAACACATGTTCATGACCTAAAGTTGTATATAACATATTTAGAAAAATATTATCCATGCTATAGCTAGTGAGATAAATTTTTGCATGACCAAAACTTCTCTCGAGTTATGACATTTAGAAATTTTAGGAATTTTTACCATTTCTTAGTAAAAATAAATAAATAAATAAATAAATAAATAAAATAAATAAAAACAGTAAGTAAAAATAAGTAACAGTAAAAAAAATAAGTAAAATACAAAGTATCATGATTCGGCAAGTTTAGATCATACAATGTCTTTTCATTTGTTAGAGCTGGAAAAATATTTTTCTAAATATAAATTGTAAGACTACACACTGTTAAAAATTTGCAGCATTCTGGCAGGTCATTTGACCGTTTTTTCCGAAAACGGTTACACAGCCGTAATTTAACACTATTCTGACTATATTATTGGCCATTTTATGGTCAGAATATAGTTAAATTATGGTTATGAAACCGTTTTTTTCGAAAAACGGTCGAATGACCTGCCAGAATGCTGCAAAATTTTTAACAGTGCACTGTTAAAAGTTTTGCAGCATTCTGGCAGGTCATTCGACCGTTTTTTGAAAAAACGGTTTCATAACCATAATTTAACTATATTTCGACCATAAAATGGCCAATAATATGGCCACACTGTTAAAAATTTGCAGCATTCTGGCAGGTCATTTGACCGTTTTTTCCGAACACGGTTACACAACCGTTAATTTAACACTATTCTGACCATATTATTGGCCATTTTATGGTCAGAATATAGTTAAATTATGTTTATGAAATCGTTTTTTCAAAAAACGGTCGAATGACCTGCCAGAATGCTGCAAAATTTTTAACAGTGCAGAATAGTGTTAAAATTACTGTTGTGTAACCGTTTTCGGAAAAAAACGGTCAAATGACCTGCCAGAATGCTGCAAATATTTAACAGTGTAGAGAACTTATGAAAATTTTGGATTTGTTACATTTACAAAAATAACTACTTTCATTTAAAAAACTTCTAAGATATGAAGAACAATATAAAAAAATCTGCAGTTGGAAGTATATATCTAAATCGGACGATTTAGATATACGTACATATACGTTAGATATAAGTACACTGTTAAAAATTTGCAGCATTCTGGCAGGTCATTTGACAGTTTTTTCCGAAAACGGTTACACAACCGTGAATTTAACATTATTCTGACCATATTATTGGCCATTTTATGGTCAGAATATAGTTAAATTATGGTTATGAAACCGTTTTTTCAAAAAACGGTCGAATGACCTGCCAGAATGCTGCAAAATTTTCAACAGTGTAGACATTTGACAGTGTAGACAGTGGGCATTTTTTGCCCAGTTGGAAATTTAAATCTAATATGATTTATTTACCAATTAGAATAATTGTGTTAAAATTAATCTAGTGTAATTTCGTATCCAGCGTTTTCTGGAGTTCCATTACTTGAGATTTATTCTGTTGAGCTGAACCAGATTTCAGACCAGATGCTGTAATCATTAAGGTTAGCTGAGTGAGAAAGTTCCACCAGATTCGTCCGGGATAGCTCAGATGGCAGAGCACTGGCGACTTCAGCCAGGAGATCCCTTGTTCGAATCCTGGTCCGGAAATTTTTCGCCCAGTTAGAAATTTACATGTAATATGATTCATTTACCAATTAGAATAATTGTGTTAAAATTAATCTAGTATATTATTGGTTTGTCAGCACCTCTATAAATTTTGCCCTGAAGGAGCGAAGTCCCAACGAAACACTCAGATTTTTGCTGATTTCGTCAATATTTTCACACGTTTTATTTTGTAAGAAATATTTATACCCGCTCGAGCGTTCCAAAATTTTTGTAGGTGATGTAAATCTGGTCTATTTATTGAGATGCTCTAAAAAGAATACGGTCGTTCAGTTATTTTTAGCGTAGAAAAAATATCGTCTCTGTGAGGCGCTAAGTGACCTGCGTTTACCGGTGTATTTGAAAGGGTTAAAATTCATATTTGTTTTAAACCAATTACACCACCTATTAGAAGAGGGTTTCACTTTAAGAACATATTTTTGGTTTATCGGTAACTCCAAAATTGCGCAATGGAAGGGCGTTGCAATAAGGAGGAAAAAGTTTTTCGGAAAAACGACCCTTTTTGAAAATTGTTTTTCAAGCGGTTAGCTGCGATATTTTTTTTATTGGTTGCAGCATTTGAGACGTAGATCTTTCAGCATATGTCTTTCATTTTTAACTTTACTAAGCGGTTTGGCGAATGTAAGTTAATAAATAATGACAAAATACACCCGAAATTCCTTCGTTTTCTTCTTCATTTTCAACTGATGCGTAAATAAGACTTCTATGCGTAGGCCAGAGTTCTTTCTTTCTCGCAAGGACCGAGTTGGGTTTTTAAAGAGTGAGTTGCGATTTTTAATTAATAACTCAACTAATTATTTATTAGAATTTTAAAATTCTGTGTCTCATGTTCATCAGGAGACATTTTGAGCTAGCCTCACAAACATTTTCAGCCTTTACGTGCATGCTTCAAACATTACGTGCCGTAGATTTTGGTAGCCATCGCACACACACACAGACACACAGACAGAGAAAAACTTTCTTTTATTAGTATAGATAAGTAGTTAGTGTAATTTTTAATAACCTTACCATATAACTGGGATTAGCCTAGGACTGTCAATTTAGTTCCCAAAATTCTTCAAAATTTCGTTCTTTTTAAGATGAATTTTCTCTTACAGGATTGATGAAGAAAAAAAATATTATTGTTCCAAATGAAATATTATTTTATTAAATGAAATTAATCAGGACTTATCACAGAGTTATGCCTACAAAACAATGTCGTGCAGATACACATTTAGAGAAAGCAAATTAATATAAATGCGATTTTCGATTTGAAGTATCATTTTAATAACCGGTTCGCCGAACTCAACACAAATTAACAACCGGTTCAACCGAACCGGTGCGAACTGGCTGAATCCCACCACTGCGTTTAAATATTGACATCCTGTATATCGAGACGCAAAATTACATTGTTAAAATGAGTGACGTATGAAAGAAAAAACTCACTGTTTTTTAGACTACTTTAACTCTAATATTAGATATTTAAGAAAAGTTTTTTAAGACCATTAAATCACAAGAAATTATAGAATTTCTATCTGTCATTTAAATATACAGGGTGCAATATGTTATGTATCGCCGAACTTTAATTTCTCAACAATTGGTCATAGACATATAGTTCCAATTACAAAAACGTTTCAAATGAAGTAAATATTCATGCTGTGGCATTATTTAAAGTAAAAAAAATCAATTTTATAAAAATTACGAAATCTAACTTTTTATACGGTCTCCCAGTCCCTATAGTTATATTTAGTAAAAGTTTACACATATCATAACAGACATAACACAAAAAGTTTGACATCTGTACTACAAAAATTGGCACAGTTATTAAATTTCAAATTTTGAGATTTTTTCACATGATTTTGTCTTTCATTGAGGGATCAGTTAAAAGATGAATTAAAGTAATTCGAGATCAAAATCAGGGTGCTATGTCCTTTTTACGGCGAAACCACTTTTAGCCGGTATTGCCAAATCGGGGTATCACCAAAGACGGTTATTTCATCTAAAAATTTGAGCTGACTTTTAGGGGTCGTATACAAAGCAAAGAATGAAATATTGAAATTAAACAGAAAAATAAATTTCGATTTATTATAATATCAGAAAACGGTCCATTATAAAAATGAATACATAAAACGCCGGAAACTACTAGAGATACTGCTCAAAGTTTTCTCCATTGGTGGCAATGCACGATTGAATGCGTGAAAGTACTGAGTTCTGGACACGTTAGAGCATAGCAGGTGTGCAAACTGTGCCACAATCAAGGATGATGCGCTGCTTCAGATAAACCATAGAAGTAGTCTCAGTCACACAGTCTTATGCCCTGATGTAATTCCAGAGGTAGAAGCCCATGGGAGTCAAGTCCGGTGAACGCGGTGGCCCCTCTACCGGGCCACCATATCCAAGGATTTTTGACTGAATTCGGTGGACAGATACGACCGGACACTGTTTTATGCGGAGAGGGCCCCATCATGTTGAAACCACACCCGGCAGGCATGTCGGCGAGGCAGCTCTTCATACCAGTCAGGTACCATGTTTTGTAGCAGATGCAGGTAACGATCGCCCGTTAAGGTCCCATCTTAGAAGATGGATCCAACAATCTAGTTTCCCCATATACCGCACCACACGTGTTGTACTGTCCTGGCGATGTGGAAGTTTCCAGGTCGCATCATCCTTTTGACTGTCGCACAGATTGTACACCTGCTATGCTCTAACGTGTACAGGACTCAGTACTGTCACGTATTCAATTGTGCATTGCCACCAATGCAGAACACTTTGAGCAGTATCTCTAGTAGATTCCAACGTTTTATGTATTCATTTTTTATATTAGACCGTTTTCTGATATCATAATAAATTGATATTTATTTTTTTGTTTAATTTCAATATTTCATTCTTCGCTTTCTATACGACCCCTAAAAGTCAGCTAAAATCTTTTGGATGAAATAACCCTCTTTGGTGATACCCCGATTTCGCGATACCGGCTAAAGGTGGTTTTGCCGTAAAAAGGACATAGCACCCTGATTTTGATTTCGAATTACTTTAATTCATCTTTTAACTGATCCCTCACTGAAAGACAAAATGATTTGCAAAAATCTCAAACTTTGAAATTTAATAACTGTGTCAATTTTTGTAGTACAGATGTCAAACTTTTTGTGTTATGTGTGTTATGATATGTGTAAACTTTTGCTAAATATAACTATAGGGACTAGGGGACCGTATATAAAGTTAGATTTCGTAATGTTTATAAAATTGATTTTTTACTTTAAATAATGCCACAACATGAATATTTGCCTCATTTGAAACGTTTTTGTAATTGGAACTATATGTCTAGGCCCAAAGGCTGAGAAATTAAAGGTCGGCGATATATAACATATTGCACCCTGTATATTCCATTGAAATGGAAAGCGTCCTTGTCCGAGTGTGCAGAAAAAAATATTAACATACAAAATTGAACAACAGATTGCAATAGAGCAAACATGTTGGTTTCATTTGACTATTTTAATACAGAAAAAGTGCAATAAAAACAAAATTACCAGAAAAAAACAATAGATTAAATGTATAAATAAAAATACATGAAAAAAAATCAATGTTTAAATTTGTATTAAATTCATTTCACGGTACCTAACCCGCCTCTTATGGTTAGGCTAGTTCAAATTAAAAATATTTGCTTTTTCAGAAGTGATAGGCAGCATCTAATAAATCTTAACTGATCCCGTAACTTGCATATCTGCTTGTTATGGACAACGATTTGGGTTTCAGAAAATCCGATGACATATGCAATTGTATATGTAATAAGTACTTATTAAAAAATGGTGATTATCTAACAATGCACGGATGCGTTAAATTTGGTCTGTAGAAAATGTATAAATATAACATGCAATGATATGCATTATAATAATTACAAGTTATAGTTGCAATTAAAGCTGTGATTAGACATTAAAGAGATTAATTAGAAAGCTTTCTATAAAACTTCAATAAAGAAGTTTGCACTCTTAGGGAAAAAATAGAAGTATGTACGCTTTTTATTTATTCAAATTCAATTTAATCCCCATGGCTCATTAATTGAGATATGTAGTTCATTTATGTTTGTTTTATGTAAATACATTTATTACTTTTCAAAAAATAACGATTTGTATAGTTATTAGGTACTGGTCAATTACTGGATCACTAAAATGTCAATTGCACTAGTAATAAACAAGAATGGAATAATAATAATATAAATGTAATAAATTAAAAAAAAAACATGCTTTCATTAAAATTAACTAAAATCTAGAAAAAATATTTTTTTTTTAAATGCGCTACCACATTCGGCACTATTTTACAAGGTCGGCCAAAATTTGGCGCTATTATGGTAACCTTGCAATTAGTACTTTTCAACAAATACTCATTGTTGAAGTCGGTACTGATTTCTACTTAGGAAGTCAAACTATAGTTCAGTAACCATTAAGTTTAAGTAGTGTTTTTGCGATGTCTTTCGAAAACAGAGTGCGCTTGATGGCAGGGATCCCCCCCCCCCCCTTTTGAGGTCAAAATTTTGAAAATTTCCTAAACACATGTTTACTAATTTTAGTTATACTATAGGCATGTCAAGTTTAAATTTTCCTAAACACGTGTTTACTAATTTTAGTTATGCTATAGGCATTTCAAGTTAAAAATTTCCTAAACATGTGTTTACTAATTTTAGTCATACTATAGGCATGTCAAGTTTAAATTTTCCTAAACACGTGTTTACTAATTTTAGTTATGCTATAGGCATTTCAAGTTTAAAATTTCCTAAACACGTGTTTACTAATTTTAGTTATACTATAGGCATGTCAAGTTTCAAGATTTTATTTCCATTGGTGTATGTGATATGGAGATTTTTTTTTGTTTTAAATTTGCCCCCTTAGTGATCGAATTTTAAAAAATCAATGTCCAATTCATGTATTGCCCTCACGAATACATATACAGTAAAGCCTTGATTATCCACGAGTGGATGATCCGCAGTGCGGTTTATCCGCGAAGCGAAATTATTATTATTATTTTAATTCAAGCCAATAGCAAGGAAAATACAATAAGCCCTACTAATAAATATAAACAGAAAAATTCATGTATTCAAAAGTAATAAAAAAATATTTCTAGATACGGTTACCATGTTTGAAATATCAGATATAAAGTCTTGATGTCGTTTCTTGGTTTTATTAAGCAAACGTAAACGCAGCAATTAAACTATTTAACAATTAAATAAGACTATTATGATAAATTCCGGGAGAGCACATCAAGAATAACTTCATTTCCGAGATAAAAATTATTCCATACTAAAAGAAAAACAATAGTTTACAATTTAGAATAAAGAAAAAGGAGTTTCCAAAGCAAGAAGCAAAAACAAGTGACTGATTTTTTTAAAAAGGTGTAACTCAGCTCTTTTTGTACAGTATGTATGGCATTGTTTCTTGTTTACTGTTCTTTATTTTAGCGATTTAGACGTAAATCAATTGTTTCTGATGTACTGTGCATATATATGTATGTATTTTAAACCTTTCATTATGTTTTTTTACACTAAAACTTAGTTTTTATGTTGATTTTTTTTTGTGTGTTTGCACCCCCGTCTTCAGTCTTTTTCGGGTTATCTGCGATTTTTAGGTGCGTTCGTAATTATATAAATACGTAGCACCTATAGTCGTCGTTCAGTCCGTCCGTCTGTCCGTCCGTCTATCTGTCCGCATATAACAGAGCAAAAACTACCCAACCGAATGGTCTGAAATTTGAAATATAAGATTGTTGTAAAATTTTGTCGAGCCATTTCAAATTTTATGAAAATCGGATGTATAGTTTAATTACAGGGACAGTCAAAAGTTTTTCTTTACATTACGGCCAATGGGAAATATTATTGCAAGTGCATTTTAATGATGTTACAGCCTTCCGAATGGTCTGAAATTTTAAAGATATAATTGTTGCAAAATTTTGTCGAGCCATTTCAAATTTTAGGAAAATCGGATGTATAGTTTAATTACAGGGACAGTCAAAAGTGTTCGGGGAATGGGAAAAAAATTATTGGGAGTGCATTTTAATGATGTTAAAGACTATGTACTTTATGAAGTGCAAAAAATTATACATTCAGTACAATATGGGGTGCAAAAAATAATTATAAAACTTGTTATAGTACGAACGCACCTCATTTGCCACGTTTGACGAGCAATTTCCAACTTGTTATTATCTGCGGTGCACTTGCCACAGAATTCCGCGGATAATCGGGGTTCTACTGTATATTCCAAAGTTGAAAGCTCTATATCAGCAGGAAGTGGGTGAGAAATTAGTTATTAGATTTGACTACCACATACAAACAATTAAAAGAGTAAGTTAAGTAAGTTAAAAGCAAGCATGTAAAAATATAATGATTTTTTTTTTCAAACTTAACTTTTGAAAACTAAAACGAGCATTAAAAAAACTGACTTATTGCAATATTTAGTTACTTTTATTCGGGAGAAGAATTTTTTTCAATTGTGAAACAGTGTGGTTATTTACTAAAATTTCTTGGTTAGTCATTTCTTAAATGTATTTTACAATAGTTTAATTTTCTTTACGTAAGCATTAAGTATTTTGTAACTCCAAATGTAGATTACTTTGAACGAATAAGCATATATAATACTCTTTGTTTCTATATTATAAAAATAAAGTCTGATTCAGATTAAATTCAATTTTTGTCGAATAACCTTGGAATGGATAAAATGAAACTAGTTAACATACAGTTTTTAGAATGTTTTCTTCATTTAAGAATATGTGGAATTTGAATGCAGTTATAGAAAAATAAGTGAAAACATTTTTTAAATTTCTGAAGAGAACTTGTAATATACAATTGAAGAGCTTAGTGAAAGAAGATGTTATGTAACAAAAATTTAAATTGCGAAAAAATCGAGGTGAAAGCTTTTTTTTTGTAAATTTTATTGCTGTTTTTTTTCTTCTTAGTAGCATACATTTAATAGGTTAACAAGCGTTTCTAAACTCTCTCTCAAAAAAGAAAAAAATATATATAAACATTTAATTTTCAAATATAAAAAATATTAATAATGTTTTACTTATTTAACCTTTTCAGGGGCAGAGATCTTACCATTTCTGAAATGTTGAAATACATGAATTGCACCTTAATTTTTGAACAAATTTATTTGAAACTAATATAATACCAAAATTCTAGTGTCACTGTGGTATTTGGGAATTAAAATTAAGTGGTTTCATAAACGTACCACTGCCCCTGAAAGGGTTAATGTTAAAGTATTAAATATTAATAAGTAATGCATAAAATCTTCAAGACTAATTAGAATCTTGGTATTTTAGTTTTACCATGTGATAGAACATTTAATAACCCCTTCATCGAAAAAAATAAAGCATATTTTGAGAAAATGTAACATAACACGTTCTTTCACCAAATTCTTCAATTATTGAAACAAGACCGAAAAATAGAAAAATTCAGAAAAGTGCCAGAAGATTCAATATTCACCATTCTAATTTAATAAATGAAACAAAAATGAAAATTCCCGCGTTACGAAAACTTGCATATCCAACAATCCTTACATCTGCAATAAAAAACACATTCTATGCAATTAATCATATTCAAATATATAAAAAGTATTTCTAATACAAAAAAGAATGCTTATTAGAACATCTCAAGAAATAATATGCTAATAGTTATCCTAACTCATTCCATGTAAATAAAGCTGGTGATGCTTGGTCCAACGATTTATTAATATTTTCTTCACAAAATAATATTTTCTCCAAAAAAAAAAATAAATAAATAAAAAACAGAAGGGCACAGGTGAATACGACATCAATTCGCAAATGGCAAAGGGATTTGCCGTGCTCGATAATGTACACTCTCAGAAAAAACTGTAAATTTATGAGCGTTTGCTCTTCAATTTTCACGGGCAACAGCCTTATTTAATGAAAAACGGTCTGATCCACTTAAAAAATACGGTACGACCCCATACATTTTCCCCCGTTAGTGTGTAACACTTCATTTTAATCCTGTTTCGAAAAATAACGTCACTTAACCGCGACCGTAACATATTTTTAACCCGACAGAAAAGCGATTCTGTGATGATTATCTAACGTGCTACGTGCTACGGAACAGTAAGTAAAGTGTTATTGTGTTTTGAAATACATTATATATTTGCCCCTTAAAATTCCGGGCTGCAGAAAAAGATGGGCATGGATTTTATTTTTTTACCATTTGGGAAAATGGTTATTGTCCTCCGTCAGGGTAGGAAATCAAAAACATATCTGAAGCGTTTTATTGGTTGAATCCGCATTTTATTCGTTTTCTGATTGGTCTATACAGTAATCTGTATTTTCCCTTTACTTTCAACAGAGATGGATACTTATGTTGCCACTATGACAAAAAAATAATAAAAACTACAAAAAAAAAATTAATAACTCAGAAACAAATTGAGATACAACTTTCAAACAAATTGTATTTAAAAGTACATTTTTTTCTAAATACGACGGTGTAAAAAGTAATATTGTGGGATGTTTAGAAGTTTAAGAATGAAATTTCATTTAAAATTGGTCCAAGAATATTAATGTTTAATCTATAGCGTACGTAATGTATGACCAGCTCTGTAGAAGTTTAAAAATTTACAGTACCGAAAAATGTAATCCATGGCGTACGTAATGTATGATCAACTCCGTGCGATTTTTTACGTCATTTGAAAAAATCATTTTCCAAATGGTAGTTGTAATTTGTTAAATTGTATGTTTTTTATTATTTTTTTTATTTTACGGTGTATGACTGGAATCTCTGCTGACGGCCTCTGCCCGTAATTTTAACAGAGATATTTTAAATAGTTTATATATTATTTTCTTCAGTCATTTTATTACTGATTTTCAACAATTATTATTTGAAATAACTCTGTAATACTAAAAATAAAAATAAATGTAAAATCGTTATCCTAAAATATTTTACATACTTTCTTTCTTATCATCATAGGAATTTTGCATTCATATATAAATTGATTATATATACATGGTTTGTAGTAAAGTGCTTCCTTATTCCGTAATTTTCGAACGTCCACAACTAAAGAAAAATAATGGCTACATATAATAAAGCGGCCGTGACCTTTTGGATGAGATTTCTGACAGTGCCTCTTAGCGACAAATTCAGGACTCATTACATCTAACTCGAAAACTATATAACACATAAAAGTGTTGATTAACTAAGTTCTATAGCAGCATCGATTCAATACAAAAGAAAACTTGTGCACATGACTACTAAGTAGAGTACGCGTACAACAATCGGTTTTCTTCCAACATTTTTATGTGATGAAATGCCTCAGAAAGAACATAACATCACCTTCACTAAACAAAACCACAAACACTGTTTGAATTAAACACTACAGATTGAGGAACGACAGTAAATGCAGTCAGTAGCAACTAGTTGCTTCCTTATGGCGATTTTCGAAAAGTAAATGTTTTGAAAATTTGCAACAAACAAAAGAGTGTTGTAGGCGTATTATTTTCCGAAGTTATTTGAACGAAATGTCTTCCTGTACTAAACTGATGTTCCCTGTATAACTCTGTCATTTACTATTTCCTTGCATCTCATATGGTTTTAGAAATCGGTAAACTAACTTCTTGTTTTGCCACTAGGAGGCGCTTTAAGCAGCCTATCGAATAGGGCGTGGCCATATTACTTAACATAGACACCATATTTATGACTGCAATTGCAGGCGTTCAAAAATTAAGTGGATGAAAATTAACTTCACTGGACACTCTATATTTGCATTTAAATATTGAAATTGGCATATTTTAACCTTCATTACTCTGTGAATTATTGATTTTTAAAATTCTCCTTTACTTTTGGATCACCCTGTATATATGTTTTTTACCAGAAGATTTTCATCCGAACATTTATATTTTGCTTAACTTTTCTTATACCCATATTTCAGGCATTATAGTAGCCATTAGTATAGATTCTTTTTCCACATTTGTTTAACATTAATATATAAAGACTAATGACACTTAATTTTCATTTAAAAAAATCTTTTATCTTTCGTTTTGTACATATTAAAATCGTTAATTTATAATTTACATTCTCTTTACTTTTCTTAAAAACAAAAACACATTTCTTTATTCAAAAAGGACATATATTCCGGTATATCGTTAAAACTATGCTATCTATCAATATGTAGTGCATTGTCCATACTCCTTGGCACTTCTCTGAAAAAACGTTTTCATCCTTTTCTAGGACTTCATCAGTTTCAGATGGCGGCTCGCAGTTTCGCTTTTGACCTTTTATCTTCTCTCTCTTTCCTCTTTTTCCCTCTTCTCCCTTTTCACTTTCCCCTTCTTTCCAGCATTTTTAGCCAACGGGAGAAGGGGAAAATGAAAAGGGAGAAGAGGGGAAAAGAGGAAAGAGAGAGAAGATAAAAGGTCAAAAGCGAAACTGCGAGCCGCCATTTGAAACTGATGAAGTCCTAGAAAAGGACGAAAACGTTTTTTTTTCAGAGAAGTGCCAAGGAGTATGGACAATGCAGTATATATTGATAAATAGCATAGTTTTAACGATATACCGGAATATATGTCCTTTTTGAATAAAGAAATGTGTTTTTGTTTTTAAGAAAAGTAAAGAGAATGTAAATTATAAATTATCGATTTTAATATGTACAAAACGAAAGATAAAAGATTTTTTTAAATGAAAATTAAGTGTCATGAGTCTTTATATATTAATGTTAAACAAATGTGGAAAAAGAGTCTATACTAATGGCTACTATAATGCCTGAAATATGGGTATAAGAAAAGTTAAGTGTAATATGGGCATTAAATGAGGCAGGAATTCCTGTCGAAAAACACTGGCTAAATTTATATTTTGATTTTTACACTGTAAAAGAAGTGGTCAATTACTACTGCAGCCTGGTCAATTATTGGACCCCAGATTGCCAAATACTGGTGAAATATCATTTTCCAATGTGGACTGTTAATGATTTAAACTGTAGAAAACAAAACGGAATATTTTTTGGGTTAGTAGTCTTCATACATTAATTGGTATTTACGCATACTTGAAGAAAAATGTGACAAAGACTATATTAGAAAAAGCAAAGAAATTCAAGAAATTTGCACTAAATGGTCATTTATTGCTTCATCCGACCTATTTTCAACTAAGTATTATTTGACTAATGAAATTCCTTTTTTTGAGTTTTTATAGAAAATATTATACGTAATTATTAAGTCTAAAGATAGCAACGGAAATCCCTCAAAGTATGATAGAAAATATGTTTCTACTCGACAAATGACTGCAATTGAAGGCAAGTTTTAAACTTTTTTCGAGAAAGTTTCAAATCCAAAGCTTCGTTAAACATTGCCGTTTACCCGTTTGCACCTTTAAAACGCTTAGTTTGTTTTAACAAATGCTTTCAGAAGCAAAATAAACTTGCTTAATGGACAAACAAGTCTTTTAAAACTTTAATAATTTAATCAGTTTAGACCGGCTAAAACAATTAATTAAACACTGTTAAGAAAGCACTTTCACTTTAACAAGACAGTGGCAGTTTCATCATAATCGCAGACTTAATCACGTGAGCGATTTCCAGATTAAAATTTTACACCAAATACCTTGATTCAACACAAATTCATTAAAATAAACTCTTTCTGGAATTAATATAGAAATGTCCGAAGTAGCTTTGTACGACCAATCAAGTAGCACCTTTCTGCATACCTTGCAACTAATTGCCAAAATGTTTTAACGAAATTGAAACCAGAATGTGGCTTAGCGATAACTTTGCTTACACACTCTTTCTCTTTGGTACAAAATTCCCTAAACCTATTAGGCAATAAGGACTTGCATTCTCCAATGCAGCAAATTCAATTAATTTGCCAGCTGAGACCGAATCGAACAGACGATTTTTCATTAAGAACAATTAAATGGGAGACGCCATGACAGTTTAGAACGATTCTTTAGTGAGAAAAGTTTGAAAGAATAACAAGATTTAAAAGTTCTCTTTTTAGTACCCTACAATCTTATTCTAGAATTTAAAATTCGAACGATTTATAAGGATTCAGCATTTTAGCTAGAAAGAAGTATTTTTGCGCAGTGTACAGAGATTTAATCAGGTTGTTTTTCAAAAGCAATTCTGCATTTAATTCTGCTGGCGTTGAAATAAATTTTGCTTTAAATACAGTCAGCATTCAGAAGTATAAAATGAATTAAAATAACGAAAATAAATTTAGTTGAAAATGGAATATACTATTAAATACTACAAACGTTAAAAGTATTTTAAGATAGTATTAAATTTAGAATTTTCCAAGTTAATTATAAATAATTTTTATGACTTCCTTCCCCTTGTAAGTAGACGAAGTCAACAGATTTGATTTTGAGAAAACAATATAAATAATAATTCTAAATTATTGTTAAGAAAGATTTTTCGGGTGGTGAAACGCTTGAAAGTAAAAAAGCTTGAACTTGTAAATACACATATATTGATTATTTAGCCAATAATTCCAAATCATTAAAGAACTTAAATTTTGCAAGCTAAATACGATAATTATAACAAATTTGGAGATTCTTCGTTCGTTTTTGAAAGAAAATTATTAAAAAGAACGATTAAAGCAGAATAATTTTACTGTTGATAAAACCATTACAGACTCACATAACTATAATTGAATGTAAAGAATAAAATAAAATAACATTGTAAAACAATCGGGACTTGAAATATTGACGTTAATGAAATCATTTAAGTTCTTTGGATGCCGAGGAGAAGGGAAAGATCCTGCTACGTGTTCTGTAGTATTACGTTTTAAACATTGAAAACATAATTGCTTAATTTGATATCGTCATAAAAGAGGCGACACTCAAACTAGTTTTATATAACTGTTGACTCTTATAATTGAATACTTTATCATAACCAAAAGCTGCAATATTAGGAAAATTCCAATACTCCAGGCCACCTTAATTCAACGAATACGTAATAAAAATATAATAAGTCCAAAAAGTCTTTGAAGTAAACATTTTTTTTTTTTTTCGATTTTAGGCATAGAGAGGTTTTTTTTAATATTTAAAATTTTAATGCCCATTTTTTTAAATATTTTTAATCGTAAATATTACAAAAATGTCTTTTTTCTATTATTTAGTTCGAAACTAAGGTTAATGCACCTATAGCGGACGACTAATTTTTAAAGTTTGAAAATCAAGCCCAAAATGCATTTCTGAAAAACGACTGACTGACATGATTAATTGTCGACTTTCCTTAAACTGTTTGGAAGAATCGTTTTTTTTCTGATGGTACACTTGTTTATTTTCTAGAGTGTCTTCAAAAACAGATTTTTTTTTTTTTTTTTTGGTAAATTCTTGGAAATTTCCTTATAGTCCTGGCAATAGAGACCGTATAGGGGCTCCACCTAGCAAAATTCATGATAGTTCTGGAAAAAGGCTTACTATATGTTTTTTGGGTCGCTGAAATCGAATTTTTAACTTCCCACCAAAATTTCCCCCGGCAACCCCCCCCACCCCAATTTTGGTAAAAAGCCCCCCAAAAAGGTTTTTATTAAAAAAAGGAATTTTTATATTGTTTTAGGGAAAAAGTATCTAGAAATTCAGAAAGTAGACAAAATTTGCAACAAATTAGATATATAATATTATGACTTAGGATGAAGGGGAAGGGGGGATCTACGTCGGAACATGTGCGCGGTGCTGCGTGAACTAAGTTGCGCAAATCAACTTAACCACTCACACGTTTACATTCGACCTCCCATCTCCCCTCCGAATTTTCTCTATAAGGTTTACTTTAAGTTTTTTGGGTAGCTGAATCAGAATTTTAAACTTCCCCCAAAATCCCCCCCCCTCGACCCCCCCCCCAAATAGTTGTTTTTAACTTAAATTTCTTATTGTTTTAGGGGAAAAGCATTACGAAATTCAGAGACTAGATAAAATTTGCAACAAATAGGATATATGACATTATGACGTAGGATGAACGTGGAGGGGTAGGGCTGCCTCTGAACATGCACTGCGGCGCTACGTGCACTAAGTTATGAAGTCCAGGCAATAGGGGATTTTACCTGGAAAAATTAATACTAGTTCTGAATTTCGACTCACTTTATATTTTTTGGGTCGCTGAATCCGAATTTGTAACTTCCCACCAAAATTTCACCCAGCAACCCCCCAAAAAATTTATTTTTTGAATAAATTTGGTTTTTGAGAAAAGCTTTGGTTTTTGAGAGGCATCCCCCTCTCTCCCCGTTTATCCTACGTCATAATGTCATGTATCCTATTTGTTGCAAATTTTGTCTAGTTTCTGAATTTTGTAATGCCTTTTTCCCTAAAACAATAAAAAATTTAAGTTAATAACATCTATTTTGGGGGGTTTTCGGGAGGGGAAAGTTAAAAATTCGGATTCAGCGACCCAAAAAGCTTAAAGTAAACCTTATAAGGAAAGTTCGGAGGGGAGATGGGAGGGCGAATGTAAACGTGTGAGTGGTTAAGTGGAATTGCGCAACTTAGTCCATGTAGCACCGCGCTCATGTTCCGAGGCAGATCCCCCCTTCCCCTTCATCCTAAGTCATAATGAATGTCATACATCTAATTTGTTGCAAATTTTGTCTACTTTCTGAATTTCTAGATACTTTCCCCCTAAAACAATAAAAAAGGTGATTTTTTTAATAAAAACCTTTTTGGGGGGCTTTTTACGAAAATTTGGGGGGGGGGCGTTGCCGGGGGAGATTTTTGTGGGAAGTTACAAATTCGGATTTAGCGACCCCCCCAAAAAAATAAATTAAGCCGATTTCCAGAGCTATCACTAATTTTGCTAGGTAAAATTCCCTATTGCCTGGACTATTAAGGGATAACTTAATTAAACTACTGTTGATATACTGAATATATAATACGTGATTTATCGCACTACTAACGAAGCGTAGAACCAAAAATTTGAAAAATGTCCAAGCCGGGAATCGAACCCGGAACCCTTGAAATAGAGCTTGAAGTACTCTACCATTTAAGCTTACGAGGACGATGCCCTGCTTAGCATTTCCCACATATGTTGGTAAGGCTGCAACTGCAGCACAAGGTGGAACAGTCTTCATGAGCACACAATCCTGTGGCGAAACATGAGACACAAACAAACCCAGCATCGGGGATCATATATAATTTTAATTAAATTTTCAATTAATTTTCAGCAGTGAAATTACGCTCGAATATATATAATATAATTATATATTCGATAATTTCGAGCGTAATTTCAGTGCTGAAAATTATTGAAAATTAATTAAAATTATGTTGATATACTCTATTATATTGTAAATAATCTATTGGATAAGTCGAAATTTTAAAGATTCATGCATCAGATGTTTACTAAGCCCACTACTGGAGCATAGAGGAAGGTAACTTTTTTTATTTTTCATTTTTTTTTTTCGAAGAATACATTTTGAAACTTTGAATGTTTATTCTGATACTTGAAAGTCAGGAATATACTAAAAGTATATATATCTTTTGAAATCCACCAACAGCTTAATAATAAATATACATTTGTCCTTAAGGGGTCCAGGACACATTTTAAAATAATTTTTATTTATTGAGTTAAAATTCTGATTTTTTTTGTGATGGTTAACCTTATCATTTGTAAACAAAATCCCATGATAAAACTTCTCATAATTTTTTACAAAAAATTTTTAATTTAAATTTTATTAAAAAAGTGGGGTAATTTAAAATCGTTATAACTCGAAATATTATTTATAGAATTTCAATTTTTTTTTTCATTTAAATAAACAGAAATATGTAAGTTTTAATTTTGATTCAGAATTTTAAAAAATATTCATTTATAAAAAAATAAAAATATTTAACGATAAAATTAAAAAAAATGGTGAAACTTTTTTTATAAAAATCATATTTTCAAAAGTAAATATTTTTTTCAAATACGCTAAATCAAAATTAAAGTAAAACAACTGAAAAAGATATGTTCCAAGTTTGAACACTTTATCTTTAATGGTTCTCGAGTTATAAGAATTTTAATTCGAGAAATGGTGAAAAAACCTATCATGAAGAAAAATGCCGTCGTTTTCATGACAGCCATTGCTTGAAAGTCAGATTTTGAAAACAAACCAAAACGGAAAAAATAATATTTTTTGTTCTAATTCAGATAGAAACATGATTTAAATGTCATTTTAAACAGGAAAAAACAGAGAATTTTTTAATGAAATAAAAGGTTTTTGCAAAATTTGATAATTTTTGTGTCCTTGACCCCCTTAAGTGGTCCACTACTGGAGCGTTTACTTTATATAAGAAAATCTGCATATAGTTTGTACATTATTTCAATATAAATTAGACTTCTAAAATCTAAATATTGAATATTTTTTTGGCATTTTTTACTGTTTAGTTTAGTATTTTTATTCTGTCATAGAAAATAAAATTATTTCTTCGCAAAATACAAGTAAATATAAAATATTTCTATTTACATTCACTAAGTATTCCTGGTTACGAAACTACTACTGCACAAAAATACATTTATATGTTAATTCTATCTTACTGTTTCAAACGTTTTATTGTATTTTACATATGAAGTACATATATATGTATTTTACAAATTTACATTTCGTTAACTATATCTTATGGTTTTAAAATATTTCAAACTGATTTTAAATATAGAAATAATTTAATCCATTTCCTTTATAAACAAAATCGAAAAACCATGCGCCAAATATAGATTATGAAACACTTTCCAACAAATTCGGAATACAGTAGCCAAACTTCACTATTTAATAAGGTGAAAGAAGATGTTTCAGTAAACAATTTGAAAATCGCATAAAATTCAATTGTAGCATTTACCATCATACCAATAGTCTGAAAAATATCCAACTCTTTTGTGCAGTCCTGTATATGGTCTATAGATTTGTCTATATATTACACAGCATGCTAAAATTTAGTTCAGTTAGGAAACGCATAACACTGTAAAAATTCAGACCAGCAATTTCCACCAACAAACGGAATCGTACTCGAGATTTTTTGTACAGCCCTGTATATGAGCTATAGAATTTATACGCACTAAAAGTAATATGCAAACTGGATACAACAAATACTAACAAATAGGAAAACTGTTTCAACTTTAGAGAAAACTATTTCTTTTTTTATATAGTAGCCCCTTGTATTGCTCGTATTTGGAAACAAGAAAAAACGATATAACCGAGGACATTAAAAAATTAAAAAATCTGATAACCATCAACTATTTTATTATTTGTTTTATATCTTTCTTTAAAGTGTGATTATATAGGGTGTCCAAAAAACATTGTCCTAGTTATAAATTTTAATAGTATCGACTGTAATAGCTGTAGAGTATTGGTTCAAGGTCACAAATAACTACTAACTCAAACAGATGCGCGAGTACTGCTTTGTTTGCGATTTTTTTCCTTTGGGGATTTATAAAAGATTGTGTCTACGTTCCGCCGCTACCTAATGATTTGACAGTAGTTGAGACACATAATTGAAGATGCTATTGCTTCCATTACTCCGGACTTATTAAGGGGTCTCAGGACTCTTAAAGTTTCAAAATTTTAATTTTTTTTATGTTAAACTCCTATCTTTTCTGAACATTTTGATATGATTGTTTCCTTGAAATTCCTATTTGAACAGAAGTTATGGCTTTTAGAATTATATCCGCTCAATAGCTGAAGCGGCGTTTTCGAAACTTTGAAGAGATTTTTCTCCAAAGGACGTTTTTGTGCATAACGCGCAGGATATCTCAAAAACGTCCGAATACTTTTCATGAACTTTTCAAAACATGTGTTTCATGTTAGTCTGTATAAACTGAACCTAAAATTTACTTTTTATTGTTCAAAAAAATATTATTTTTAGGTGAAATTTTGAAAATTTTGTATTAGCTAAATACAACTTTGTATTAAAAAATATAAAAATGCTTTAAATACAAATTTGTTTAGGTTCAGGGTAATTATTATATTCAGAAGTATAAGTAGGCACCAAAATTTTCAACCGAGTTGCAATATTTATTTTGTAATCCTGCGCGTAAGCTATTATACCAATTTCATGCTCGTCAATTATCTGACATTTTGGTGCCCCCTATAAATGTTTATTTTGCATCTTGCAATTTTTTAAATACATGAAATGAATGACATAAATTATATCTTTCATCTCAATAAAAACTGTATTTTGAAATCATATACATTTTCAGATATTGAATGTTGCAAATGGTCCTTTTTTTTCATTTTTTCCATTTTTAAGAGTCCTGTGGCCCCTTAATCAAAGTGTGTGAAAAATTGAACTTTAGTTTGGATGCACGCCGTATAACTAAAAGTGCACTTATTGAACATTTGTAAGAGAAACTAGATTATTTTACCTTCAATTTGATGTATGGTTTGTTGTAAATTCGTCAGGCCTTTATTATCGCATGGGCAAATCGGGACTTTGCCCAGGGGCCCCGGAATTCAAGGGGCCCCCAAATCCATATATTAATTTATAAAATATTTACTTTTTTTTTTCAATTCCAACTTTGAAATTTTTCAAATACAAAATACAAATTTCCTTTTTAAAAGATTCTACCAAGCTTTCTGGAAAATAAATTTCGTTTTGAACTCACAGAGCAGAGCTCAATGCTTTCGCAAAGCTATCAACCTTTATTAAATAAGAAATAATATTTTGATTTTAATAAATTTGTATTAGCCATTGCTAATGCAACTTTAGTGATTGAAAATAATCAGTTCTAATTGTCATGGGATAAACTTTTTTCCGTATTTAAAGTTTTTTCTTCTAACTTTGACTTAAATATGGAAAACAAACCTAAAATTGCCATCTTTTTAGATGTATTGAAAAAACACTTTCTACTTGTGAAGTAGAATATATTTTATTTTATATGTTGTGTGTAGTACAATTTAAAAAATGTAAAAGAAAGTAACTTGATTAACTCATGATAGAGTAATAATGTTAGAGTATTTGATAGTCTTCCATAAGTTGAAGTTATTAAATTCATCTTAAAGTAATATAACATGTTGCTAAAGTTATATGAAAGAGCTTTGTTCTGTACTAACAAAAAAAAGTATTAATTAAGGTACTTAATTTAGAATTGACGGAACTAAGAATTTTCTTCTATTTAAAATCCAAGGTGCGAAAATATTGTTTATGCATTACACATACACATATGACTGACCATCAGTTCTATTTGAATAATGTTACAGCGATTCGAATGGGGCCCCCTAATTTATCTTTGCCCAGGGCCCCTAATCAGCCATGATCGGGGCCTGAAATTAGCCCAAATTAAACTGTTATAATATACCATTGATACTGGGGCATTCTTTAATGAACACTCTGTCTAACGCATATAAGAGTTCCCTATATAATTATCGATACAAAAAATACATTTACTGTAATCCACTTATACAAAAATTACTTAAAAAGCTCCGTTAAGGCTGTTATCAAAACTAAAAGGGCAACTTTATGACATAAGTTTTAATTTATTTTTGTTCGGAAATGCATGAAACTAGCAGGTGTTGTAGTAGTTCAGAAACTATGTAATCGAACTGGTTTTTCCGTTTTTTAGGTGCGTTCGTAGTTATATAAATACGTAGCACCTACAGTCGTCGTTCAGTCCGTCCGTCCGTCTGTCTGTCTGTCTGTCCGTCCGCATATAACAGAGCAAAAACTACCCAACCGAATGGTCTGAAATTTTAAATATATGATAGTTGCAAAATTTTGTCGAGCCATTTCAAATTTTATGCAAATCGGATGTATAGTTTAATTACAGGGACAGTCAAAAGTGTTTCTTTACATTACGGCCAATGGGAAAAATTATTGCAAGTGCATTTTAATGCTGTTACAGCCTTCCGAGTGGTCTGAAATTCTAAATATATAATTGTTGCAAAATTTTGTCGAGTCATTTCCAATTTTAGGAAAATCGGATGTATATTTTAATTACAGGGACAGTCAAAAGTGTTCCGTTACATTACGGGGATTGGAAAAAAATTATTGCAAGTGCATCTTAATTATGCTACAGACTATGCACTTTATGAAGGGCAAAAAATTATACATTCAGTACAATATGAGGTGAAAAAATAATTATAAAACTAGTTATAATACGAACGCACCTCATTTGCCACGTTTGACGAGCAATTTCCAACTTGTTCTTTTTGAAAACGCAATAGATCTTTCAGAAAATAGAGTCAAAGCGTGTGTTTTGAAATGAATTTCCGCACGAAAGAAGAATAACCTCTCAAGAAAGGGCGAAAATCGTGTTTGTCACGTGATCAAAATCGCTTATAACTCAATACGTAATTTATGGATCAAAAAATGGAAAACACAGTTCGATTCCAAATAGCTTCCATGGTCAGGCTTTCCAATTTTGTATTTTTCCGTTAAAATTGAATTTGTAAATGTGTCAAAACGTTTTGTGCTTGTTGAGCAGGGCAATTAAGGAAAGCCTTAAGATAGCAATGAATTTTAGTTCACAACGAAATTAAAATTTAGTATAACATTACTTTTCGTGAGACAATAAAAATAGATATATATTCGAAAGAACAATACAAAAAGAAGCAACAAATCGAGTGAATACTGTTCATTTATTCTTTTCTATCTCTCTTATTTAAATGTTTACAATTATTCGCATTTCAGCATGTATTACTTATTAAGTAATATATATACAAAATTGCCTACATAAGTTGATGTGTTGCACTATTTAAACAATGGCTATTTCCAGCTAAGCCGGGCAGATTAAGTTTAAAATCATAGTTTCATGATCAACTCTTCTTGGCAATCACCATTAGTTTGAATTGTTTCATCCAGTAGAAATGTTTTATATTTAACATTACGTAGAAATTAAACTCATATGAGTCTAAGAATGGATGATATGACTAAAATTTTAGATAGCCACAATCTCGCGATTTAAACTTAAATACTAAACTACTCTAAATCTTCGTTAAAAGTTCATTTAAAATCTGCTTTAAGAATTTGCCTTACTCCAAATACGTTAACATTTGCGGTATTTTGTAGAATATTTATGTTGATTTGATAAGGGATAGCATTGAAATGTAGAGTCCTGTATTGGGTTGTGTAAACAGATTTTACCCGAACTCGAACCGATCCACCGCACCGTCCGGATCAGATAGTGTGCTAACATTTTTCTTTATTGGGAGGGTTCAATATACAATATAACTTCAAAAATCCGGCATCATCGGGACCGAGGCTATGCAGGATTTTTGAAGGAATGTCAAAAGCAATAATCAAAAGTAGTACTATATTCTTAATGGTGCTTTTAACCATAATTTAATTCATTATTAAGTGATAATTATGTAAGAAAAAAAGAAAATTAAATATAAAAATAAACTTACATTAATTGATATTTTCTATGTTACAGAAGAAAAAATCTAATAAAGAATGAAATTATTTCTTCTCGTGTAATTTCGGAAACATCGATCTCAATTTTGTTTGCTCCATTTTTTTTGCCCGTTCTTCAACAAGTTTTTCTTGTATTTTATAGAAATGGAGAATCTTTATTTCGGAAATACAGTCTTGTTCTCAAAAGCATATATTAATTCTCCAGTCAAATTTATACATTTTTCTAAATATACCTTTTCTTATGCCTGTTGTTCATTCTCGTCTTCGGAGCTGTTATATACTATAGCGCTATCGACGGATCTATTTAGCACAGCGTCAGAAGGGATACCAACGAACCAAAGAACTGGTATGCTAATCTCCACGCCCTTGCTGTGCAACGGTGCAGATCACAGAAAATTTGTTCAGAAAATAATTGCCTTTGACAAATGAAAAAAATGTCAAATATTATTGTTTTTGCATTTTTACTTTCGATCTTGAAGCTTCTAATTCATAAACAACTGCTATTTTTCATCTACCATAACTTGAAAGTGTGAAAGAAAAAGGAAGGGAAAAAGGTGGTTTTGATGCCGGAGTTTTGAAGTTGCTGGATTTCTGAATTCCGGATTTTTGAAGTCACACTGTGCTACGTTTTTTGCTGTGGATAGGTCGGTTGGACTTTTATTGCTTCTGGTTAGATTTTACTCTTGAGGGCCGTGTTTTCATGTTGACCAGATTTCTCAAAATAAAGTCCTTTTTTTTAACCCTCCGACTGTCTTGGAAAAGGTCAAAATTGTAATGTTTTTTTTCTCTGCATTTTGTTTTAAATGTTTAAAAAAATGATTCTTTGAACATTTTATAAAAAAAAACTTAATAACGAATATGAATGCAATCCTTGGAAATATTAATCATTGGTCAATGTATTAAAAATACATTAAATCAATAGAATTTTATTACTTTAAATATTGCTTGTATTACAGTGAAACCTGGAGCTTAGTGAACGTATTAACACGGGCTTGTCAGTGAGGGGGTTAAATGAAATAAACTATATATAATGAAACATCCGTAACATACACTTCTGAATACCGGATACCTCTATTAGAGAACATTTTTTCAGTCCCTAGCACATATTTGTATGCTTTTACCTCTGAATAGAGAATACTTCCAAACAGTAAAAAATTCCACGATCCCATGATGTCCGCCATTCAGAAGTTTTACTATATTTAAACATTAATGAATACAAACATGTGCTATTTTTTTTTTTTTTTTTTTTTTTTTTTGTATAAAAGATAAAATTTGTAATAAATATATATGTAAACTACTCTTCAAAATGGCATTACAATATGGAAATACTTTCTTTTAATTCGGGTTGAAGTATTTCTGGTTCAAGTGAGGTTGAAGATCGACGATTTATTTATTTTATTTTATTTTATTTTTTATTTTTATTTATTTATTTATTTATTTTTTCGCATTCAGGTCCGAATGCGAATCGATGAAATTTTTTGTTTTTGTTAGATTCGGGGTCAGAAGTCGAGATGACTTCAATTTTAGGAATTGGATCCGATACAGCCTAACCCGCTCAGTACACTGTTGGAAATTATAGGTATTAAATACGTGAAAAAATGACGTTTTTATTTGCTACTTTTGTAAAAAGCATTTCAAATTTTGTATTCACTTTTTAAAATTAATTTTTAGATTTCTCTTTAAATTAAATTGTAAATTTATCATGTTACTATCTTTTCTACGTTATTTTTTTTTTTAAATATTGGACGGAAATATCCATAACAACCACTATTTCTTTGCTATTTTATTAATGAACCCGCATAAAAAAAAAGCGCAAAAATTCGTGTTTTAAATATTTTACAACTATTCTGATAAAACTACACAGGAAAATCATTTGAAACATCAAAAATAATTTAATATTTGCTAAAAGTGATAAAAATATATTTACAAGGCAAATATATATACCTTTATTTATTCAGATCGACATCATATTTCAGATATTTCAAAAACAGGAAGTGTTTATTTTAAAATTTCAGAAAAATCCAAAAGTGAAAGATGTGCGAATCCGATTAATACAAATTATAAATTTCTGGATAAATGTTTTAAACAAATTATTAGAACGAAAATGTTCTGCTAGTAGGATAATTTCTAATGGTATAATCATTTCGGATTTAATAAAAAATTTCAAGCCTGAAGGTTTGTAATTTATTTTACTTTGTTATATTTAATTCAAATTATTTTCAAACATAAAAAAAAGCTTTTAAATTTATAGAATAGATTCAACTCTACAATCTGCGTGAAGTATCACATTTTTTTTAGCCTCCGGTACGGTATGCTATTTCTTTATCCCAGCTTATTTTGTGTCCAAAAAATAACGTTAGCTTACCGAGGCTAGCTGTAAAACAAATCATTACGATTAAATAGTCTTTAGCAATTTTTTAAACTTCTAAGCATCCACATTTTCACATTTTATACCGTCGTATTGGAAAAAAAAAGTTCTTTTAAATGCACTTTGTTTGAAAACTGTATCTCCATTTGTTTTTGAAATATTAATTTTTTTTGTAGTTTTTGGAGCCATTTGCTTAATATTGGCAGCGGCATTTTATCCATTTCTGTAGAAAGCAAAGGAAAAATAGTTTTAAAATATTAATTATATATTTTTGTTGCCATTTTCTCGTAACAAACGAAAGAAAATGTAATTAAAATACGTGCTATTTTGAAAAAAAATATGTAAACGATGATTTCTGTTAAAACAATGGAGCTATTATAAACTATATTTAATTATAAGTATCTATGAATCATTAGATAGCCGGGTTTTTTTTTTTTCGATTTTCTTGAATGATGGTATTTTTTGCTGCATTTGTGCATTATTTCGCGATAGTGAATGCCTGCTTTACTGTAGATATTTAAGAGTAGATCGTAAATGTGGAATTCTTAAGCGGATGCGAATTACGTCATTTTACACAAAATAAAACGTGTGCTTTAAGTCTTAAAATTGAAATATATTTTGTACTGCAGTAGAGTCCCGCTTAACCGAGTTATTTTCTTCTAATGGACTGTTGGCTTCTATTATTATGAAACAGCCATTATAAATGAAGTGTTAGGTGAAGATGAAAGAGCAGCCGTAAAACAAAATTATGGTCATTTCTTCCCCCCATTCTGACCAGAAAATCAGAGTTCTAACTTTTTACGGCTGCCTTTCATCTTCACCTAACACCACATTTATAATGGCTGTTTCATAATAATAGAAGCCATCAGTCCATCAGAAGAAAATGAAGTATGGAAATGCCGGAGGCGACACTAAATTCTGAAAAAGCAGAATTCCTGTTCTCTAGTTTTCTGATGATTCTTTTAGTATACTATTGTTTTAACACCAGTAAAGATAAGTAAACTCTTTTTATAATTAAAACCAATTAAAGAGAATTATTAATGAACTTCAAAGTTTACAGCATAACTAATATTATTTCAAACCTTCACATTTTTCATTGCACATCTAGGGGAAAAAAAACGTTGAAATCACTTATGTACCATACCAAACTAATTAAAATAAGATAATTGCCCTACAACAAACGCCAGTAGAAATAAGTAAAAAAACAATAATTAAAACAATAATAATAAAAAACGGGGCTTTAAAACGGAACTTGTCATTGTTTCTGTCAATAAGAGATTCCGCTCGTTGTGATTTTATTCAAGATAAGCCCAAGCACATTAGGAAATTCTTTTAATGACATTGCTTGATTAAGCTCTTACATTTACAATGGCTTTTCGTTGTTGTTGTTTTATGAAATGATAGTATTTTGTCAAATGTTTTCAAGTGGAATTTATGTAGAGTCGTAAGACTTGCCGCAAAGTTAGCGATCAAAATAAAGAGAAATATTGGAAACAGAGAAGCTTACTTAGGCAATGCGACTCATAAGTTTCAGTGTTACTTATTTCAATCTTACAGTTTTGTTATAAAAAAATGCACAGGTTCATGGACGAATTAAACTAGAGGAATAACTGAATGTATCACTAATTATAAAATCACGTAATTCTAATGGAAAGAAAGCATTGAAATAAAATATCGAACTAAAGTTTTTAAACTTATATGTAAAATTATGCTTTGAGTCTGGTCTAGCTGTTGTATCTATATTATGTACTAGTAGAATCTAACTTAAGGCTGTTCTCAAATCCATAGGGGCAACTTTATGACACAAGTTTTAATTCATTTTTATTTGGAGAAGCATGAAATTGGCAGATTCTGTTATTCAGAAACTGTGATCAAAAGACCTTTTCTATTATTTTGGTAAACGCATAAGATCTTTCAGGAAATACTGTCAAAGTTAACGTTTTGAACATAATTTCCAGGCGAAGGTCCAGATGAAGAATACCAGTCAGCAAAGGGAGAAAACAGGTCACGTGGACCAAAATCACTTATAACACGATAAATAATTTATTTATCAAAAATTGGAAAGCGTCTTTCAATTCCAAATCGCTTCCATAGTCAACTCTACCAATTTTGTGCCTTCACGTTTAAAAATTAGTCAGCAAATGTGTCAGAAAGATTCGGGCTTGTTGAGCAGTGGGCTTGAGAACCGTTTTTAATGAAATGTGATAATTTTACTAAATCTAGGATTAGAGAAAAATATGTATAATATGTTTTTATATATGATTTAAAATTTAAACAAAAAAACGGAAAATTTTTATTGTTTCCAATATTAAAGGATATTCCGCTCTCGTGTTTTTGTTCAGAATAAGCTCAAGCACATTAGGAAATTCCTTTTAATGGAGCTAATTAATTACGTTCTTACTTTAACAATGGTATTTTTGTTTTATGAAATCGAGAGGCAGTTATGTGGTGTCACAAGATCTGCCGCAGAGTTAGCAAGAAAAATAAAGAGAAATACCGGAAACAGAGACGTTTGTTCGGGCACGCGACTGGTAAATTTCAATCTTATTTACGATTTATTTCACATCTTTCTTATGCACTTGTTTTAATAACATGCGCAAGTTTATGAGTGAACTGAACTAGAGATGAAACTAAATTCTGCATTGATTATGCAATTGGCGTAAATAAATAAATAAATAGTAATAATAGTTATAACAGAAATTGTGCATACTACATTTTAAGAAATGTTATGATGCGATGTTATGTGATGTCATAACCTTATCATACAACGTGTAGTGTCATAACATTGTACACAAAATCTTTGTCATCAGTACTTTTCTTGCTATGAATAAATAATTCGAAAAAAGGCTTTCAAAAGTAATATCTAGTTTTTTTAAACTTTGATTAGGAAATATGCGTTGAGTATGGTTTAGCATTTATATTTTTATTATGTTGAATGCAAGTTTTTAATATGTGATAATTGTACTAAAACTAGAAATAGAAAAAAGAAGATTTTTTTTAAATGTATAAATAATTTAAAATGTAAACAATAATGCCGGATATTAGCAGTTGTATATCTATTATACTAGATATAATTTTTTACATGCGATGATTGCGCGTTAATACAAATACATTATAATTAAAATTTTAAAAATATGATAATGAGACAAATAAAATGTATGTTTGAATTTTGAACAATTAAAAAGCCTTAAAAGTATTCAGTAATTATTTATTAATGATTTTATTCAAAATATTAGTACAGATTTTGTCATCGATAACAACGATTTTAGTAATTTGCAACTGAAAAATTTTCTTAGATTACATTTAAAATGTATAAACCAGTCACTCCATCAATATATTGATAAGAAAAAGTAGATACATATTATCTGGAAAGATATTTGGAAACAATTAAATGAATGACTAAAACTTAATTATTTTTTTCTTAAATTTGCATGCGATAAAAAAGGGAAATATTTATCTGACATCTTCACACCCGGGAAGTTTGTTCATTGTTTTTCTCATCATGTTTCGAAAATTCAGATTTTTATCTGTGTTCATTCAACAATTATATTCATAGGAAGAAATAAATATATTTTTTTTTTTTTTGAAAGAAAGAAAAACTCGCAACGCGACCAATAGTTTATTTATGGATATAAAAAAAACTCTTAAAGATTTTTATTAAACTTTTTTTTATTAAATTTGTCTGTGATAAGTAAGGGAAAATATATTTACAATATATTACACTCTTTTCGGGAAGAGAAGTCTAGAATCTTACGAAGATATATTCTTTTCATTAACATATTTGTTTACTTTTGTTTATTGTTTTTTTCATCATATTTCGAAAGTTCTGATTCTTATCTGTGTTCATTCGAACAATTATATTCATCGGAAGACACATTTTTTTTAAGAAAGAAAAAAAGAAAAACTCACAACCCGACCTATACTTTATTTACGGAATAAAAAAAACTTCTTTTAGAAGAACTTCTAAAATAAATAAAACTTAATTACATTTTTTATATTAAATTTGTATGCGATAAAAAGAAAAAAAAAATGGAAATATTTATCCGATATCCTTACATTTTTCCCCGAGAGAGAAGCCTAGACAATCTTACCAACATATATCCTTTTCATTGGCATATTGTTTAGCCCCCGATATGCTGTTTCTTTCGGCCAGCAAATAAAATGTCGTCTCTAAAAAATAACGTCCCGTTATACAGGGTGATTCATAAATATCGAAATAATAGGCTATCTCCTTAATTAATGCCCCTAGGCACATACTTCCTATTGCAAAGTTTCACAAAAAAAAAAAAAAAAAAAAAAAAAAAAAAAAGGTGGAAAAATTGATGAGCTAAGTTACATCTCCATGGGAGGTCTATTTGAGAAAATACGAAAATTAAATTTTTATACGGCCCCGTAGGATAAAATTTCCCATTAGGAATTTTTTCATTATCCATTTCTGAAACAAACAAAAATAGTTCCATCTTCATATCTGCAAAACTCATGGAGTTATGCCTGTTTAAATAATTCGTCAGGTTTTAAATGATTAGACACAAATTGAAATGCATGTTATTCAAGAAACAATGTTACTTTAAAAGTTCCAGGATACATGTAAAAAATATATTTATTGACTTAGAATTAGATTTTTCTGTTTTTCGTGATGATTAGCCATATAATTTGCAAATAAAATCACATTCTAAAACTTCTCAGAAAGTTTAAAATTTTAAAAATTATTATTTTTTTTTTAATTGGGGTAATTTAAAATCGTTATAATTCGAAATATTATCGTCGAATTTCAAACTTTTTTTTCATTTAATTAAAGAGGAAAATATGATTTTAATTTTGTTTCAAGATTTTTTAAATACTTATTAAAAATATTAAAAACACAAATTTAAAAAAAATGATGTAACTTATTTCTAAAAATATCATATTTTCAAAAATAAATATTTTTTCAAATTTGTCGAAGCAAAATTAATGTAAAATAATCAAAAAGTTCATGTTCTGAGTTTGCACCCCCCCCCCCATTTTTTTAAACAATTAATGACTTAAAATGTAAATTAATAATTTAAATTAAATTAATTTTAATTTTAATTACGCATTTAAATTAATAAATTTAAATTAATTATTCATAATAATTTAAATTAATAATTTAAAACGAATTTAAAGTTTTAAACAAAGATTGGCACCTAATAAAATGTTTAAATGCTTTTTAAAAAATTGCAGGTGAGTATGTAACTCTTTCCTGTAGCTTAAACTTCCGATTCAGTTTAACTTTTGCCCTTTTCACCTTCTTTCTGTACTAATTAAAACAAGCTTTTTTCTAACATACCGATTAAGAGTGTTTTCACAATTTTAACCCTCACAACTTCGGGTTTTGTATCGTCTCGGCGAGCAGTTAAAAAAAAGTCTGTATTATGGTGCCGTACCAGTCTCGACCAGGCCTAATGTATTTTTCATACCGAACCGGGAATGTCTTCCTTTCTTCCTAGGTCTGCAAGGGGCGAAATTTTCTGTCCCGGTCTCGACTCAACCCGTATTAAAATCATTCTATCTGACTCAACTAATCCGTGCAAAAAATCAGTAAAGTTTGGCTCAACCCAAAAAAATTTCCAAAAAGTGCATATATTTTTAAACCGCCATTACAAATAAAACATATTACCATTTACAATTAAACTTTAAAAATCGTTTTTAAAGGATAGTAGATTAAAAAAAAAAAAAAAAAAGATAGTAAAACAAGTGTAAAAGAACCTGCTTATTACGGAATCCAGACTAAATCGGAATAATTGTTTGATCCATGCAAAATGAATATAATAATACTTGAGAAAAGAATAGAATACATTTGCACCTCCTAAGATGGGAAATTGTCTATAACGCATTTTTTTTCTTGCCTGTCTCTGTCTGATTCCGTCTTAGAAGGTTTTACTGTATATCATTTTTGAAAGTCTCTAATACATGGATTGTGGATTAACGATATTAAATGGTTAGTGAAACATTTACATACAAATAGAGATTCATAAAAAAAAAAATAAATATAACAGCCTTTGTTGCTTCTTTAAAAATGAAATTATAAACATATAAAAAGAAAATCTATGAGCTATTATAAAGCTATAAAGCTATTTTTGGTCAGAACTCTTTCATACGAAAATTTTTTTAATCATATCGACGTAAAAACTATGTTTTTTTATAAATTCAATCAGACCGGACCGGACTCGGGCTAAGATTTAAACATTTTTCCCGGCCGGGACGAATTTTTTTTTCTATGGGTCGGCTTGAGACCGGCTCTGGATATTTCGACCAGTGCAGACCTCTAATAATGGCCTCCAGCATAATTTGAAAGAAGGTTAAACTTAAAATCTATACGCTGCTATTTTATGTTCAAAGGAGGGGCACTGTCTTAAATCGACTTTTAATAACGTACAATTTGTGAATGATCTTTATCTTGCATGCAAAATGAGTCAATAACTCGTCGCTCAGAAGCATTGGAAAATGGTGTAAGTCGCAAATTTTGAATTTTAAAAACTCTGCGAGTTTTGCAGATACCGCGATGAATTATTTTTTGTTCCATTCAGGAAGGGATAAGAGAAAATTTCCTAATCGGAAATTTTACCCAACTGGGGCCGTATAAAAAATTAGTTTTTCTATTTTCTCAAATAGACGCCCCCCCCCCCCATGGAGTTAAAACTTATGTCATTAAATTTGACACCTTTTTTATGAAACTTTGCAATTGGAAGTATGTGCCTAGGGGCAATATTTAAGAAGATAGCCTATTGTTTCGATATTTATGAATCACCCTGTATAAGCCAGCTGTAAAACAAAGCAGATTTATTATTGTACTGGATAATCTGTACTATAATTTTTTAAACATCTAAGCACCGCGCATTTTGAATTTTTATATTGTCGTATAGGGAAAAAAAAGTACTTTTAAATAAAATTTGTTTAAAAACTGCATCTCAATTTATTTTTGAAATATAAATTTTTTTGTAGTTTTTAACGAATTTTTTTTAATGTTGGCAACTGAAGTACTCTGTTTCTGTAGAAAGTAAAGGAAAAATAGTTGGAAATAGTGGACTGTTATATCTTTTTGTTGCCATTTTCTCATAATAACCGAAAAAAAAATGGAATTCAAATACGTGCTATTTAAAAAAAATACAAATGAATGATTTTTGATAAAACATGAAGCTATTATAAACTATATTTAATTTTAAGTATCTATATTAATGTTACAAACAAATGAAGGCGCATGATAGAGATCTGCACAGTCCCGGGCTTGGCCCGAGGCTTTACCCGGCCCGGCAGAATTAGAATAATTTTTTCAACAGGCCGGAAAAAAAATTGAACAACCCTACCGGGCCGGGCCGAAAAAAATTTAAGTGGGCCCCCCGGGCCGATAAAAAAAATTAAGCGGGCCTGCCGGGCCGGGACAGTTAAATGGTGTCTGAGTGCGGGCTTATTTTTTTCAGCAGACTTGTGCCGGGCCGAAATCAGGCTTGCATTTTTTTTTTTCCTACATAGTCGAGCAAGGTTTGACTTTATTGTTCTCAGGATATGTAAGGAAGGCAATGTGTTTTGTAAAAATATTAATAGCGATAACGAACTTTTGTTAAAAGAATCTTTGGAAATATACCTTAAGGTTCTCAAATTCACTGCTCAACAATGAGAATTTTCTGATACATTTTCTAACTCATTTTTAACTGAAAAGGCCTGACTATTGTAGGGATTTGGAATCGAACAGCGTTTTTCATTTTTTATAAATAAATTACTTATCGAGATATAAGAGATTATTGTCACGTGACTGCAGGTTTTTCTACTTTCCCGTGCTATCGCTTTTGGAAATTCAATTCAAAAATTTAACTTTGACAGTATTTTCTCAATAATATGTTGCCTTTATCAAAAAATGGATAGTGTTATTCGATTACATAGTTTCTGAATAAGAACACCTGTCAATCTTATGCGTTTCCAAAAAGAAATGAATTCAGAAATGTATCAGATAGTATCTCCTTTTGATTTGAGAAAAGCCTTATTAAATGGCAGAGAAATATTTTTACAGATTTGCTTTTTATTACACAGCTTCAAAAGTTATCATGTTTTAAACATCTTTTTTTTTTATTATTATTATTCTAAACTACATTATTTTTTTAATGAATCCTTATTTGAATGATGAAGCGTAAGACTCTATGTTATCATTAATGTTGCCATTGTGTATTTTCTGTCTTGCGAGCACATAGTAATTTTAAAATAGACTGTAAGATTATCCCATAAATACGTATGCAGTATTATTCTTTAAAAGAATCTTAATTGTATGTTTAGAAAAACCTGAATTTTTTGTTGAAATTGAATCGGTCCTCATTTAATTGATTTTTCCACTGGCCGGGCCCGTTTTCACTAATTTTTGTAGGGGCCGGGCCCGGGTCTGGAAATTCCGGCCCGTGCAGACCTCTAACAAAATCATTAGATAGCCGATTTTTTTTTTTCTTGAACGACGACATCGCTTTTTGCTGAAATTGTGTATTATTCTGCGATAGTAACGTCATATGCATACTTTTCTGTAGATGTTGTTTAAGACTGGGTTGTAAATGTAGAATTCTTCAGCGGATGTGAATGACGTCATTTTATATAAGTTAAAAGTGTGTGTTTTAAGTCTTAAAACTGAAATATGTTTTGTACTATCTATATTTATATGCTTTTTTTTTCATTAAATTATGAAAAGCAAAATTCCTGTTTTTTAGTTTTTTTGTTTTTCTTATCATATTTTAGAAATTAGGATTCTTATCTATGTTCGTTCGAACAACTATATTCATCAGAAGAAACATAGATTTTTTTCGAAATAAAAAAGTAAATTCACAACGCGACCTATACTTTATTTACGGATTAAAATAAAAACTTCTAAACTTAGGAGTTTCTTTTATTAGAACTTCTAAACATAGAAGTTTCTTCTAGAAGAACTTCTAAAATAAATAAAACTTAGTTAACTTTTTTTTTATTAAATTTGTATGTGATAAAAAAAAAAAAAATGAATATATTTATCCGATGTCCTCACACTCTTTTCTGGAAGGGAAGTGTAGAATCTTGTCAAAATATATTCTTACCAGCATAAAGTTTTTTCTCTTGTTCATTGTTTTTCTCATAAAGTTTCGAAAATTCCGAATTTTATCTGTGTCCTTCGAACAATTATATTCATCGGAAGAAACATAGATTTTTTTTTTTGAAAGAAAAATTGAGTAAACTCTGAACCCGAACTATACTTCATTTGCTGTTGAAAAAAAAAAAAAAAAAATTGCAAATTAAGTGGATGAGTTTAAAAGTAAATATCTAACCACATGAAAGATTTTTCTACACCAGAGTATTCAAAGCAAATAGTAATAATAATAATAATAAAAAAATAATAATAATAAAATGTTGAATAAGTAATATCAGTAGAGAGGTCCGGAAATGCCGCAATGAACTTGTTTTAAAGTTGTAAAAGAAGATAATTAGTTCTAAAATGTTATATCTTTAATTAGACATCTTGTATATAATGTAAAATGAAAGTGATAAATAGGTATGCAAAGTCTAACCCTAATTATTTCTAGGAAAAACAGATAAAATATTTCATATTATACATCTTTCCAAATAGATTATTCATGTCATGTTTCCAAATCCATGTTGTTCACATCTCAAATATTAACACATGAATTAAAAGGAAAAAAAGCTGTGTTTTTCAGAAAAAAAGTACTATTCTTTCAAAGGTCGGAAGTTATTTTAAGCAATTACATCATACAACAAATCAATATATTAAACATCATAGAGGAAGAAAAAAAAAACTCAATTTTTCATATTTGCAATAACACTTCGGATGATTTTTTTTTACGTTTGAATTTTAATCGGGTATTACCATAGTTTTTGATATCTCTCTGTTTAAGATTGGTTCGAGTTAAAATCACTTGTACTGTCTTTGGAATAATATACAGTTTTACGGCATCGTATTGTAGAAATCGATAACTTCTCAACTTGCCATAGAATTTTACACGAATCTTTACTTTGTATCGAGGTTTTAACATATTATCTGACAAACTGATACTGAAGGGGGAAATAAACTCAGCGCCGTGGTTAAGAGGCTACTTCAGTCAAACTAAAAGACCCGTTCGATAATGCTAATCCCAAGGAAGAAATTTATAAACATATCTTGATCGCATTTCAATATTTTTAAACGATTTTTTTTCATTGGATAGCTGAGATCGATCTTTACAAAGGCCGTTTTTTACTTTTTCCATATAGGTATACGGACCTTCTTAAAACAATCTAGAAGAAATTCAGCGTATACCTCCGTATACCCTCCACTACAACCCCGCCTTTAACCCCTTGAAGGGTGGTGGGATATTATATATCCCATTTAATTTGAATACTCAAATGCGACAATGGCGCCAGAATTTTTGAATAAAACTTTGCATTTATAAAGAACGTGAACAAGTGCTTTTACTAATTTTCAAATAAATTTATTCGTAAACCCTGCTCTCATTCAATCCTTTCAACATTTTAACAACAGATGTACTTTGATCCTGAAACGGTTAACATCTTTGCGACGAGAGGCTTTTACAGATTTTTTTTTCTTAATTTAATTGCAGAAATGCTTCAATTAAATAAGCCAAAATTTACCATTAAAAATTATTGGTAAAAGTATTTCGAGGAACTTATGCGTCACGTATACGTGATGCTCGTCGCGAATTGTTGAACCGTTGTTCCATCTGGTTAAATCTTGGTTCCAAATGGTATCCATAGCCATTGTATGGTTTAATATTTTACCAGTTTATCCATTAATTTTATCAGTTCATATTCCAACATTTTATCTGTTAAAAGGTTCAACATACACAAGTTTATGGCTTAACGTAAAACAAAATTTTGATTTAATATTGCACTTTTTCATTGCAGTACTAATGATAACTTCTTTTACCATCTGATCATTTCACCTATTACAAAACCATAAGTTAGTTAAATTTAAAAATAATCTTTAAACAGATTGCGGTTTGATGAAAATTTGAATTACTACTCTCTCATAAATCCTTCCACCCTGAAAGTTTAACTCTAAGCTCCTATAGGCAATAGAACAGAAAATAATTATAATACAGTAAAGCACCGATTATACGTCTTTCAGGGGACCCAGGGCTCGAAATGTACCGGAGCAAACCGGAACGATATTCCGGTTCGTGAAATTCTAACAAATATTGTTCCCGTTTGCGAAATTATGGTAAATATCGCTCCGGTTCGTACATTTAGTTAAACATACTGTAACAATTCCTGGAAAAAATTGATTTTTCCGTTCTGGTTCAGGCTCATCTGAAAAAATAACTACCCAGGGCTCGAAATGTACCGGAGCAAACCGGAATGATATTCCGGTTCGTGAAATTATGATAAATATCGTTCCGTTCGTGAAATTATGGTAAATATCGCTCCGGTTCGTGCAATTGGTAAATACATACTGTAACAGTTCCTGAAAAACATTGATATTTCCGTTCTGGTTCAGGTTCATCTGAAAATATGGCTATAACATGCAGAGACGTACTTAACATCACTCTAATAAGCCACCACTCCATCCAATGGCTGAGAAACAATTGTGATATTTATAGTTTCTACTTCAAATGAACGACTCACGAGGCAAAATAACTGAATTCTCCTCGCCCTGATATTTTCTGACCGGACTGAAGACTGAAAGAGTCCGCGAAGTTAGTTATTGGTTTGTTGTCGCATCGTGCTATTTTTCTTTTGTTCTTATTATTTCTTGTTGAATAGTTGAATTTCAGTCATCGGATTTAATAGTCCTGTCCGACTTGTGCATTTATCATTGCAGTGATACTTTTATAGCCTTTAAATTTATAATAAAAAATATTTTTGGCTTCCTCAATCATTTCACCACGTGTATAGTGGATGCTTATAAGGTGATGACGGAGTCTGACTAAAGTTTCTTCAAACATAAATTACATGCGCACTCGGACTGCCTATTCTAAGAAAAATAAAGAATAAAAAAATTGGCTAAAAACTGCAGCAAGCAGTAAAAAGGATTTTTGTCACCAATAATTCTGAAAAAGAGTTCCGGTTCGTAAAATTTTCAATTTCAAGCCCTGAGGGGGCCGTTCTAAAACGATGTATAACTGAGAAATGCGTACAATCAAAACTGTACGTACCTAAGGTGCAAAATCTTTGACTGTAGAAATATAATATTACAATCATGCAAATTTTATTTTGCTATTATTTTTTGTTGTTTAAGATACACTATATATTGGAAAAAAGTTAAAACAATGAAAAAAAAATAAATAATCATTTATAAAATGGAAAAAAGTGAAAATTACCTTCTATCAGTTCTACACCTTGAATTGCGCATTTTTTATTCCATTATCGAACGTACAAACAGATTTTAACTAAACTAATCTTTAATAGTCGTCTGACATGCCAATTTTTTTTTTATACTTAAGCACAACATTATGTATGGAAGATTATGTATTATGTTTTTGGAAAGTTCTCTTACTTGTATTGTGAGAAATGAATTATGTTTTAAAGTCTAAAGGTATTTAGTGTGGCAATGTCAATGCAGTCCATCCACTGTCCATCAATTTCGTTCCAACTCTTGAAAAGGGTCCACGCACTTGAAAGCCAGAGTAGCAGTAACATATGTACTTTGTCTTCCATATTTCCCCAAATATTGCTGGCCGAAAAGAAAAAAGATCGACGCTGGGAGAACAAATTCCGAAAATCGGTTACGGCATGAAAAAAAACAAACAAACTACGTATAACAGACGTTATTCGCTGTATGAACGAAAAATTACAACATTCAAATAAATAGAGATGTAGGGACCGCACTGGAACGACGTATAAATGAGAAACATATAAACGGTACGTTACTGTACTGCACAACACACAGAACAAAAAAGTGACAATATCAAAAGTCAAATATGGTTTATAGGCTGGCCACAGGAAAAAGAAGAGTCAGGTTAACAATTATTTTCCCATAAATAACTCAAAATAGGATTTATCAATTAACAAGTTTAAAATAATATCTTATAATATCAGCTTAATATAATTTTATTTAACAAATAAAATCAGACAAATCTTATCACTCTATACAAAATATATATATAGGTCTACACCGCAAAAAATATTCGATAATACTAAGAAAATAATAACATGAATATACTAAGATAGTTAATCCAAAAAAAATTGGTTATTAAAATTTCAGAACCATATTTATACAATAAACATTCTTTATGTACATTTGATTACACGAATGTAATAAAACGAGTCCTTTGATGCAGAAAAATGAAGGTAAAATAATTACACAACATGAAAATAAAGAATGTATGCAATTATGTTGATAAATCACAACAAAAAACATTCGCAAAATAAAACTCATCGTTAAAAACTAACCATTTCGTGTAATTTATTCTAAAATCTGCCTTCAGCTTGCTCATTATGGAATACTGGATAAAGCTACCTTTGGATTTTTTTATATCCTTGTTAGTGGATCTTCAGAACATGCAGCGAAATTTACTACCGCCTTTACATCCGATCTTTTACGGAAGTAATAAGTCTCAGCTGTTGCCACTCATTTGCATATAAATTACCGTTTTATTACCGCCAGTCTCTCCGCTTACCAATTAGTATAAAAGATTCTCGGGATGAAATTAAGTTATAGGGTTGTTGCCTTTGTGTGTCTGCACTAATTGTACCTGAATTTCGAATCACCCACTTTTAGAATTTTCGGGAGTCGTGGGAGGGGTGTTATTTGAAGAATTTGAGTATAATTGGAAGAATTGGTAAATTCTATTCTGGTTTGATTCTAATGGAATTAGATTGTAGTTGTAAATAAATTATGCGTAAGGGAATCTTCTTTGAACCTGCTTTTTAATTCTATGTGTTGTTGAATATAAAATTTTAGTAGGATGGTGCAAGCGTGTGCTTGGACATTGCAGAAATTTAATTTAAAAAATCACCAAGATAAACTAGTTTCATTTATTAAGTATTAAGAGTAATTAAGAATAAAAATAAGTAAAAGAATTAAGCATAAGTTATATAAAATATGGGATTAAAAGAAAGACATGTGTTTCGACTGAAAAATAACCCAATCCTTCACCAGGATTTCAAAAATAGATAATGACGCTTAAAATGACACTATGAATCCGTACAATGATTGAATTCATCACGTGTAAGGTCAATCATGTCTCGATAATATCATTATTTATTTTTTAAAAGCTGATGAAGGACTAGAATATTTTTCAATTTAAAATGTAGGTTGTTATTTTGTTTTTTACTACACGAATATTTAACAATTTTCTTAAAATTTAAATAATACAAATTAATAATTTAAAAAAAGCTTCCTCGTTAGGCTATTATAGTTAGAAAGAAGATTATGCTCATATTGAGGTTTGTGTGATACACATTATATTTAAGTAGTAAGAAATTACACGATTTTTCAATTCACGTGTTCGAATTTATCTTTTTTTTGTGTGTGTGTGTGTGTGCCACGTGGTTTTCAAGTTTGGCGTTTAAATCCCTTTCCGACGCAGTGTGCCCGGGTCGGGATACCTTATTTTAATTCCAAACTTACAAACGGCACCAAGAATATTTTAATAAAATTTTGCATTAACATTGAAAGCATAAAGTAACAAGTTTTTAATTTCTAAAAAAGTCGTATGTAAATTCCGGTGTCAGTCGATGATTTCATCATTCTACAACAAAATCTGTCTGTGCCGGAAAGGGTTAAACATTCTTTTGAAACAGAAACAAAATATTTTATTGTACAATTTTAACAGAAGAATTTTATCATAAGTATTCCAATTGTAAATGTCATGATTTATTATTTCAAGACAAAAGAATAACTGAAGAGCTCAGATAATAAACGTTTTGCGTTATAAAATAAAAAAAAAAGTTAATTGTATGATTGAAGCTAATCAATGATCCTCTACTTTCTGTTAAATTACTATTTAAAAAACTAATACTCATACTAGATTTACTAAATACTATACTAGATTTTAATTGATAAAGGAGGCATTTGACAATAAACGCAAATAGACATTTGGACCTTTACAGCTCATTTTATCAAAACTTGGATTGTGTAACTTATCACCTTTATAATCTGAACTCTTCAGTTATCTTTATTATAATTTGAGATATTGCAGAAAAGGAGTTAACTTCTTTTATCAGCTTTGAAGAAAAGGATAATCACTCTTGTCCATGTGAATTTGACTACACTTTCTGTTGCGTACCAGCGTTTTAAGCATAGTTTTTACCCGACTACCAAGAAGGGTTATGTGTTTCACGCGTATCTGGCTGTGTGGATTTCTTTATACCCTCGAAACATCCCAACGGCTGGGTGGATTTTAATGAATGAGGTCTCTATCGATTCGTCTTAACCGTCCGATGGTTATAGGCTAGGTTTTGTTTTTATAAACTCAAAATGGCGGTAGAGACGAAAAAATTTTTTTACGCACCCTATTGAGTGGCATATCATTGGATAGGTCTTTCAAAATGAAGACGATGTTTCAATGACAGTTTTACAGTCAGAAGCTCCGTTTAAATATTACACAACCTGGAAGTTGCAATCTCTAGCTTTACTGCAACTCTAACCATCATAGACATCTATAGGCCTCATCAAAACAGTGTTTATAGATAGGAACTAACAAATAAACACAATTTAAAAATCACCAATACAAGTAAATAAAAATAAATAGGTAAAGTAATATAAAAAAATTGTTTCACATTGATGAGAAATAATTAATTAATTCGCTTTTTACGCAGTCCGGTTTTTTGATTTTTTAAATTTAATTTTTACTTGATCTATATCCTGTTTCATAAAACGTAGGCTATTCAATTTTATACCAAGAGCTTATTTATCGGAAAGCAAATGGCTATATGTAAGGTTATCAACTTTTTGCCCTTTCCCCTAATGACATAGTTATCAATGTCTAAAAATTCTTTTTATTTTTACAATTTTTTTTCTTTGGTTTTCTTTTTATACATTTGCAGTGATATACAGGTATGGTTATACATTTTTTTATTCGCATGTTTCACTGATTTAAATGAAGAGAATAAGTTAATAAAATATCACTATTATATATGAAATTACTTTATATCAAATAACACTAAGAAATATTACTTAAAAATATTTAATAATTGCTTTTTGTCACATAATGCATTCAATAGCAATATTGCTTTATTGCACTTACCTCCTGAATGGGGGTTAGAAGAACTTCTTAAAACAAAAGAGGGGGATAATATCCTTCCCCATTTTTTTACTAGTACACATACCAACCATTTTGATCCTGGTTTCTTTAACAACAAATTATATATATATATATATGGCAGAAGAATAGGAATGGCGAAAGCTGGGATATTCCATATGTTGAAATGAAGTGATTTTATATTATAATCCCTGAATGGTTTTCATAATAACTTCTCATTTTCATAAAAAATAGAAAACAGACGAAAAAATTAAAAAATAAATAACAGACTATACGTAAAGAAAAAATTTGATGTAAAGAAAAAATTACCAGAAAAAAGAGAAAATTTTGGTAGGATCAAAAATGGTAACGACATCAAATGCCCCCCCCCCCCCCCTAAAGTGATAACGTTATTTATGTAAAGCCCCCAAGCAAATAAAAATATCCTATAAATGCTAGCAAAAGTTTCACTGTACAAGCCAGCTCAAATTAAGTCGAAACTGAAATATGTGATTTCACACGACCAGCTGGTTTCACACTAATTTGCTCTATACAATTTGAAAAAGGCATAAACATGAAAATCACTGTAAGGGAAATTTATACTCATCAATTCTTTGTCTTAGTAACAGTTTTACCCTATTTTTAATTACTTAAAAATATGAAAAATAATGCGCATGAAACAAAAAAATATTTCTTTAAGCGAACGTGGGCTTTATAATGACAAAAAAATTGACTAAAATTACAAAATTTTGTGTTTGTATTAAAGTTTCTTGTTAAAATTGCTAAAAATATAAATATGTTGCTATATTCTTAGTAAAAGAAGCATTTTCGTATTTCTTAAACGAACATAAATAAAATAAAATATCATATTTATTTCAATTGAATTTTTTCAGAACAAATTTTTTACAGCCCGTACATCTTTTAAACATTCCATCCATTTAAATTTTTTGTTAAAATTTCTCAGTAGATCGAAGGATAAATCTTGATGTAAATCTATGCATTCGTTTTTTAAAGTTGGTTCACATACTCAAATGAAGTCCATAGACATGTGATTTTTTATAGAATGTTCAGTTTTGTGCGATTTTATTTCCTTTATAATCAGGGTGGCGAGTGGTCAGGAAAAAATGTAGACAAAAAAAGTGGAAACTACCAGTATTTTCTTCTAGAAAATACTTCCAATAATATAAAGAGATTAAAGAAGGCAAATTTCTCTTTAACAAAATACCGGTATTTAACACTTTTTTGACTGTATTTTTCCCTGACCACTCGCCACTCTGATAATTGTCCGTCCGATTTTAAAATAGATAAGCACAAAGTTTTTAATAAAATCTCTTAAAGTAATAAATAGAAAAAAAAATAGGGAGAATTTAAAAAAAAAATGGTGGGGGGGGGGGACTCATGGAACATTTTATAATAATAATAATAACATAAATTTAAAAGACAAGGCTGTTTTTTTAGTGATCTGACCTGAGCTTCCTACTGAACCAATTTTGATAATATATATTTAGAAGACAAGGCTGTTTTGTTAGTCATCTGCCCTGAGCTTTCAACTGAACCAATTTTAATAATTCTTTTTTTTTTTAAATGAAAGCTGTTTCTTTGTAGATTTGCCCGCTCTAGTTATTTTTTAAATATTCCCATTTTTATATTTAAATTTAAATTTTAAAAGTTTTCTATGAAATTCCTTCAAAATGGCGGCAATGGAAAAATATAAATAATATTCTTAGTAATTTATAATTTTAAGTTATTTTTAATTATTTATTTTTATATATTTTATAAATATTTATCATTTTATTTATTTTTTAATTAGTAATTTATAATTACTTCCATTGTTTGCGATAAAAGAAAAATAATGAAAAATAGTCAGACACATGGCTCTTTGGACGTATTTTTTTAATTGCAAGTTATTTTCGGTAAAAAATGTTATGCACGTGTACTTTATTTTTATAGGCAACTAAAAATTAATATTTATTGCGACATCACGAGGATATTGTCTGTTGGGTTTATTTTTTCTTATGCATTAAGACTTTATTAGTATTTTCATTACAATTAAATAGGAGATATATTTTTATTTGAATATACTGTGGTTAAGCATAAAAGTACTTATATAAAGTATGTTTGAAAAGTTTGCATCTGTGATGTTATGCTTAGCTTGAAATGTATTTTCACATAATATTTATTTGTAGAAATTATTTGTCATTTTCAAAATGTACATTTCTATGATACAAACCTTTCAAAAATAAAATCTTCATGCTTTTCGTTTGTATGAAGAGTAATGAAAATTAAACGCAGATCAACATTCCGTCATTTTTGTAGTTGTGATGTACTAGTTATTTCTTTAAATGAAAGCAGTTTATTTGTAGTTGTGCCCGCGCACGATATTTTTAAAAAATAATCCCATTTTTATATATTTTAATTTTAATTTTAATTTTAACTTTAATTTTAAACGTCCTTTATAAAATGTCTTCACATTGGTGGCAATCGGGGTACTTCCATTGTTGAAGAGAGAAGGGAAACACTGAGAATTACTATATCATTACGGATGCCATTTTCGCATCACAATTAAAAATAACTTAAAAATATATTAAACAAAAAAAATGACGGCACGATAAAATAAATAAATGAATAAATAAGTCCGCATTTTTACTCATAAAGTTGTTGCATTTCAATATTTTTCTCATTCCGCTGCGAGGCTAACGAAAAAGACAGGCTACCGAGGTGCATTCCACGAGTCTTTTTTTACAGACCGTTGGAGTGACGTGTTGCGCTTTTCGTACAACTGCGTTGGTACATTCGAGTATCACGTGACTCCAGCGGTCTGTAAAAAAAAAAAAAAAAAAAAAAAAAAAAAAAAAAAAAAAGACATGCGTAAAGCACTGCTTTAGCCTGTCTTTTTCGTTAGCCTCGTTCCGCTGATACTGAGATTGAGAGGCTAATCTCAGAGGGCTTCAGTGACTGAATATGGCGTCATAGTAAAAATGAAGTGAGTATTTACTTTGATAAAACTAAATACTTTATTACGAATGCGTCTAAAGAGGCATACATTTCTGGATTTCGCCGGCACTCGGATTCGAACCTCAAATCAAGAGTGCGAATGTTTAGATGCAAAATTGCAACTAGCAAATGTGACATCAAGTTTGGGACTATATTTACTAATAATTTATGGCACGTTAAAATCTTTTCAAAATAATGACTATGAATATGAAAAGTATGCATGTGAATTTTGCGAGAGTGAAAACGACGTTATTTTTAGATTTTATTGGAAAAAAAAAATCTATATATGATTGTTTCGTAATGGCACAATTTTCGTTGATTTTTCATTACGTAATACCAAAGATCAAAGCCTCAATTAATAACTTCATAATTTCTTATCTAAATTGCATGTTACTGATTAAGTAATGAAATAAAATTTAATTTATCAACAATTTGAAAAGTTGAAACTAAACTTTAGTTAAAAATAATATTTGTTTTAAGACTTAGGCTAGCCAAATATAAGACCGATTATTAATTGTATTTTTTTTTTTTTATAAATTCAATCGGTCATTTTTTTTAAAATATCTTCATTCGTCGAAATCGACGGGTTTCGACTCTAATAATAATAATAAGAAGAAAATTAATAGCTAAAAATTTTTAATTTTCACTAAAGTGACTTTTTACAGATATTTATTGTATTCTCACAACAGAATTCTACTTTGATGAATTTCTCAATGAAATTACAAAAATAAGGATGAATTATTTTTAAAGACCGCTGTGTTCCCTTACAAAACAATAAATTACATTTAAATGTATCCTCGAATAGAAAAGTCTGCGAAGTATTTCATTGCATTACAAGATGAAAAATATTATTAAAAATTCTACAAATAATTCATTATTTATTTAAAATTTTCAGAGCAGTCTCACAAGGAAGGTCTCCTTACTGGGCATACACAGAATATTTTTAAAATAATACCAATCATACTACTTATGTATGTAATAAAGGATCAGTCAAATTTAGCGGCGGAATTACAGTAGAAAGTCTGTAAAAAAAATAAAATACTTTCGAGTATCTGGCGTGAAAAGACGAAAGCGTCATGCGATTTGACGAGCAGTACTTTGTTCGTCAAAAGCAAACGATTTTAATGCACCTGAAAATTAGTTGTTAATTGATTTTTAGAATGCGTGTAAAAAGTATTTAATGAATTTAAACATAAACGATGGGAGAGTTTAATAAATACATTTTTTCGTATTACATATTTATGTTGTTTGTCATTTAATTTTATTACTTTAAAAACAATTTCATATATAAAATATACTTCCATATATTTAAGCGTATTCCTAAATAAAGGAAAGAATTCATTTACCAGTAATTCATTTCAGTAACAAAGAATTCGTCGTTTCCAAAGCAATAAAATTGAATTGACAGTGCTCAATTGGACTTAATTTTGAAATATTGAAACAATTTTAATTTATTTTAATTTTGTTTTAATTTATAAAATTTGATATTTAACTTTCGTTATATATATATATATATATATATGACAAAACTATAGTTAAATCAAACTAAAACTGACAAAACTAAAGATATTTAACATTAAATTTATTTAAACAAGTTCAATATGAAACATTTTTATCTTAAAGAGTATTCGACATAAAAAATTATTTTTTGAAATTTCATTTCATCACCAACCGATGATAAATCGCCAAATAATCGAAATTTTTATTATTTTTTTACGAACGTTCTATAGAGATTCCGCCCAAAATATTTTAATAAACATATATATCCACATGAGAAGAACACTCTGTAATTTTTTCAGATTTTTCTAAATATGCCCGTATGGAGACCTTCCTTGTCAGTAAAAATCTTTAACGATATTTTGTAAAAAATAACTTAAAATTTCTGGTTATCGTTTAAATTATATTAAAGGTGTTTTTATTATAACATATCGTTTTCTCTGTAAAATAAACTATTTATGACTCGTATTATTTTTCCTTTCCAGTATGTTTTGCCTTAGATTTTCAAAATCTCGTTGTATAATCCTGAAATAGATTAGACATTTGAAAATTTTAATTTTTCGTACCATTGAAATAAACATGAAAAAATTATATTGCATTATCTAATACTAAAATACACCAATGCACAATATCCTAATACTTAGAACACATCAAAACCATGGACAGAAATCTTGGGTGCGAGAACTGTGCTTTAATGGGCTTCCAGTTAATTGATCAAATAAAACACTGAAATAATCTTTTTTATCGTTATGGTCGTTCGTAATTATATAAATATAGCACCTATAGTCGTTGTCTTGTCCATCCGTCTGTCTGTCTGTCTGTCCGCCTGTCCTTATATAACAAAAATATAAAAAACAAAAATTCCGCAAAAATGATTTGAAATTTAGTATATATAATCGATGTAGAATTTTGTTGAATCATTTCAAGTTTTATGAAAATCGAATCAAAACTTAAAAAGATATTAATACAAGTTTTCTTCATTCTATTAAATTCTATCATATGTAATTAATTCAATGATATCTCATGATAGGTATTGATTCTAGGTTGCCACGGTGATGATGTCCTATTTAAGATGGAATCATATTTTTCCGCATTTCTGAATAGAATATAAATAATCGTAATAAATTTTGTATTTATGCATTTTTGGATAAGAGCTATTGGAGCAAGAATTGAATTTATAAAACTATTTAAAGTACGAATGCACCTCATTTGCCTCGTTTGACGCACAATTGTCGATTTATTTTGAATTATGTTGCCCTCTTTCTGATTCTGCTGTCTGCTTGTTTTTCCATTCGTCAGGTCTGTCTCCTTTGCCAAAAGTTACAAACGCATAAAATCTGTCTCTTATCTAATCTGATATTTATCAATCGTCCAAAATTCAAAATATTCGGATAACAATCCATTTATTTATTTATTTATTTATTTATTTTTTTTAGAATAATAATTTAATTTTACGCGTGTTAAAATCCATCCGTTTTAAAACCGAAGTTCTTTTAGCTGAATTAAAAATTTACGCATTTCAAACAAGCGAAAATAACAAAATGAAACTATTGTTAAATGTGGCGAACAAATTTTTAAACTGTATTCGGACTGAAAGTAAAACTTTTAATTTAAAATAATAACAGTAATAATAAAAATTACCCGAATTCATTTCAAATTCATGGAATGTCTTGCGACATTTTAGCAGAATTGTATTAGTGTAAAAACTGCAAAGAAGTAATATCATGAGTGCATCACTTTTAATGCTGAGGGCTGCACAATAAGGGATTCGACAAGACTAGCAAATAGACAGAAACCGTATGATTTTCTATAACTAAAAGAAAACCGCCCAGCTGTGAGGTGTTATTACAGCTTCAATGAGCAGCCGAAAGTAATTTAATAAAATGCAGCTGCAAATCAAACATGAAAAGAGAGTAAAAAAATATAAAGAAGATTATGAAAAGGTTTGAAAAAATAAAAGTTCTTGCACAAGACTTTTTTTCTGGTATTATTTATTTTTTTATTTTTATTTTTCAGGAAGAGCATGTCTTTTCCTCTGAAACATTTCGTCTGTTCTGGGGCAAGAATAACGTTCTGATCGAAATCAAAACAAGGGGAAAACGGAAGTGACGCTTGTCGCTCTCCGGATATGACGTTGTCAAATGTAAACATGGCGAAGAACTGGGTATGTGAATATGCCGGAAAGTAAAAGATCTTTTATTCAGATATGTTTATTCTTCAGAAAACATTTTTCTCTTTTTTTGGCTCAAATCTCCACAAAGAATACTCATAGAAGCTTAAATAATTCTAATGTTTATGTATTAGTCTTGTTACTATAATTGCTTCTCTGTGGATTCACCTTTTGTTTTAATGCTTTTGTGCATTTCTCCCCAATGCATAAAAGACTGTTTAGATGTATTCAAGTAGAGTTTTTTTCCACGTTCTTATTATCATAAGACGCGAGAATTTCAAAAGCAAGCTATTCCCTCAAATGAATAGAATGTTTCATTTTGTGAAAATGTTATTATTATTCGCCTTGTCGCTTTCTGTTTAATTTTTTCAAAGCATTTATGTCTTTTTAAAAGATTTTATGTCGTTTCTGTGAAAGTTCACAGTAAGAATTAATTCTTCTGACAATGATACATGCAAATGAGACAGGAAAAAAAAATTCCTTGGAATTTATTAGTCAGCTGATTCGCGTTCTTATAATTCAAGCTTTTATTTAAAATAATGCAGTGTGTTATGTCAATATTTTTCATTCAAACTTTGAAAAATTAATTGAAATGAAAGGTAAGCCAAGATTAATGATTAAAAGGGGGCATTTTCTAACTTGCTAATCAAAGGCATAAAAGTTCAAATTTAGAATTTATAGGTCTTTATAAATTAGTTTGGATATATATTGCTTTCGACAGTTAAGAGATTGGCACACAACTTAACCTCTTTATGTCCTTGGCTACATAGTGGACGTTTATTTTATTATTTTTTTTTATATAATTATAATTACTATAACATTATCAGTGCCGACAAACCATAAAAAATTTTACTTCTCTTGTTGGGGGATTCGGTAGTGAATAAGTTATTATCAAAATTTTGTTCTTTTTGTTATTGACAGTAATTAACTTTATAAAAAACTAAACGTCCACATATGTGGCCAAGGGCGTGAAGAGGTTAAACTGGATTCTGAAACTCTGACTACTCGATCCAGGACCAAAACTTATACGTTATTCGTCTGGAGTATACTATACAATGTCATAACCACATAGCTATCAAACTTTACGCTTTTTTTTTTCAAGTGAAAAAAACATATTTTAAACCAAAATAATTATTTAATTGCTTATCTGATTTTATTTATTTTTAAAAATATCTGGTTCCAGGGTTCCCACTGCCTATCGTCATTGCGCCAAATCGCGACAAAATGTTTCATTTGGCGAGGAGAAAACTAAAGATTGAAATCGCCAAACAGCAAGAGATTTTTTCTTTTCTTTCGGCGACACTCTCAATGATGTTATATTATTGTACAATTAAACGTTTTCTGTGAAACTTATCATTTGTGTTTTGAAATTTTTTAAGAACTAGTTCACATTAAAAATATATTTATTTATTTGTTTTTATTTAACCAACTAACATCCTATCCGAAATAGAGAGATAACATAGGTTTTCTTTCATAAAACTATATAGAAATAAATCGGGCTATAATTTTTTTTGCTCTAAGTTTTGTAATGCACTTATTTTTTAGTTTCTATAATTGATAGTTGCGAATTCCTATTCTACTTATTCTAAAAACAATTACAAATAATTCGAACTTCTGTCGAAAAATAAAAACCAACTACGTTCGTTGGGCAGTTTAAAGGACGATTTTAGAATAAGTATTTCACGACGAATCTATTACTAACATTATCTGAACTTTGCTAAGGTTTTTCTTTAATCATTTAGTCATTGTAAGTTAGTTTGGATATAATATTGCTTTCGAGGGTTACGAGAATGGAGCACGCAACTTTAAAGTGGATTCTGAAACTTTGATCATTCGACCCAGAAGCAGAACTTGTACGTTGTTCTTCTGGAGTACATACAATGTCATAATCACATACCTATCGAACTTTACTTTTTTTATTTTCAAGTGAAATAAACATATTTTCAACCAAAATAATTATTTAATTGCTTATTTGATGTTATTTATTGATTAAAATATCTGGTTCCAGGGTTCCCGCTGCCTATCGCCATTGTGCCAAATCACGACAAAATGTTTCATTTTGCGAGAAAACAAAAGATTGAAATAGCCAAACAGCGAGAGATTTTTTTTTCTTTTGGCGAGACTCTCAATGATGTTATTGTACGATTAAACATTTTCTGTGAAACTTACACTTTCTGGTTTTTTTTTTTTTTTTTTTTTTTTTTTTTTTTTTTTTTTTAAGAACAAGTTCATAGTAAAAATACATATATATTTATTTGTTTTCATTAAATCCACTAACATCTAATCCCAAATCTAGAGATAACTGAGGTTTGCTTTCATAAAACTATATAGAAATAATTCGGTCTACAATCATTTTTTTCTAAGTATATTATACTTATTTATTAGCTTCTACAATTTGACAGTTGTGAATACTTATTCTAAAAAAAAATTGCAAAAATTTGGAACATCTATCGAAAAAGAAAAGCTAGCTATGTTTTTGGGGGAGTTTAAAGGACGATTTTAGGATAAGTATTTCACGACGAATCTATTACTAACGTTATTTGAATTTTGCTAAAGTTTTTCTTTAATGATTAGTCAAATTGTTAAGATTAAACAAAAGCAAGTGAGAAGCCTTTCTGCTTTCAAATATGCTTAATTGGTTAGAAAAAAGCACAAAGTTTAGCAGTCATGAAATTACTCAGTAGAATGATGAGAAAAAAAAAGAGGACTTGAGTTTCAAAACTCGCCTTCTCCAAAATTAAAAAAAAATCCAGTTTTCTCTACCGATCTATTCTATTGGTGGACCTACATCGAAAAATCGCTAAAATCTGCAGAAAACTAATTTTATCGTGTATTTCTGACATTGTAAAATCTTGGTTTACAATGAAAACCAATGGACGCATTCAGAGATTTTTAGCGTTCTGCCAAAATTTGATTTTTTGGATAAGGCGAGTTTTGAAACTCAAGTCCTCAAATGTTGTACTCTTAACCCTTTATTTACGAAATTATTTATCAAGAAATTGTTCCACCTTAATAATTCTTATTTTATATCTGAAGATATACTGGAATTTTTAAATAATAATAATGTGAAATTTAAATATGTCTTTTTCATTTAAACGGAGTAGTTAAACGGATTTCCCGATAAAGAACTCGGTAGTTATAACTTTTTTGTAACATAGTTACAAAAATAATAAGATTAATTAACCAAAAATACTTTTATGGAAATATTACAATTCTTATAAAAGCAATGTATTTAAATGTATTGCAATCTTCTCTACAGGTCAGCCACGGACGATTTTTTTTCTAATTCTGCCGCACACCATTTTCTCAAATTAAAAATTATTGACATACTGTTCGAGAACATTTGCAAGAGAAATATACTACAAAATCTGTTTTCTTAAAGTAGTGGTGCGAATAGAATTGAAAATCCCCTGTGGCAGACCTGTCTCTGTAGATAGAAAGGTTTTTGCAGTTGAAAACGTTGTATATATATATATATATATTTTTAAAGAAAAGCTATACCTATGCAAATTATTAAGAAAACTAGTGTAAATGCTCGTCCTAGGACGGTGGGCAAAAATTGTGTTTTTCACTTAAAATTTGAAAAACTGATAAAAAATTAATTGACAATATGGAGCGTTTAGATGAGCAAAGTTCGGCTAGTTTATGTTCTAATAAACACATAATTAGCATTTACAATATTTCTGGGTAAACCAGGTTTTCCGGCTAATATACTATAACAAAATTAAGATTTCTCAATAAAACAAAAATTTAATAAATATGCATTAAAAGTGCGTAATTAAAGCAGTCTGCTGAAACTATTGAAATAATACTATTTTTGTAATAACACTTTGAAATTGTATTTTATCGTTTACCCCCCTTCCCCCTCTCCATTTAAAAAAAAATATGTACATTGATTAATAAATAAGTATCTCGGGTTGAATTCCAACCGTCTAATCCCCAAAGCTTCTGTCCTCCTGATGCAAAGCTATAAATCAAAAATTATTAATTTTTCTTTTCGTATAAATATTAATTTTTTACTTTTAAAATATGGGATTTTTTTAAAGTTTAAATTTACATACACCTGTACATAGAAAAGGAAAATATAAGTAATGTGTAATTTAAAAATAAGTTACAAAATAATAAGTCTAAAATATTTAAATTGATTACTTTTTTAAAAGAAAGTCAGTTTTATCAATTTTTTGCAGGGAAAAAAAGGATATTTAAAAAAATACCATATCATTGTTTTTCGTGAATCACTTTATATGAGAAATAAATTAAAATTCCTTACATGTCGCAAAGAAAATTTATTATGATTGCAACTTAATACTTGAAATAATCTCAAGTGACACTTGGCGATTTATTTTGGTGGTGAAATGCGATGTGCCTTCTGATTTGTTAGGAAGAAGTGTCTACCACTGCTCAATTATCAGGACTTGTAACCTTGAGAAGTTATCGCGGGATTCTTGTTTCTTGTCAGCCAATGGGAGAATGGAACCTTTCAACCTTGAGTCTCTTCCTCGGAGACTGGTAAGATTGATAGAATCGCCCTGGATGCGTTACACTGCCTTTTATTATATAGAGATTGCCACTTTTTGAAAATATTTAGCTTCGGTCGTTTTTCTACACTTTCTAAATTTGATCGAACAGAGTATTTTGTGTGAAAAAAAAAACTTTTATTAATAGACAGAATAAATTAATTTTATATTAAATTTTCTTGGATGGTACTTAAATGTACCTTCAGTGCATAAAGGGTTAAATGAAGCAAATGAAATAATATAACAGAATTAAAAAGTCTCCTATCCCCTTACTGAAATAATACAATTCTGCCGCGACAAGATTGAAATGTCAATATAAAAAAAAAATAATATTTTATATTCTGAAAGGAGATTGCGAAAAAATGTCAGACATCCTGTTTTGCACTGACCTAACGTAGTCACATTTATGGAATCATCCATTAATTATGTCACGCATTTTCTCTTCTCCCAGTGTCATGATTTGTCACATTCGAGTGATATTCTTATCCCAGCTGTCACGTCGCAAACTTTAAATTATTGATTTAAAGCTTATTTATTATTATTTTTTTAAATGTTCCATACGATCTTTTAAAAACGGTTAATATTTTGTGCAATTTTACTTGAAGCGGTTGCAATTTAAAGAAAAAGAAAGACATTTTCTTATACCACTGTAATAAAAACACATATTTTTTAATTAACATTATTGTGTTGCTTCCAAATAACGCCTTACCTGCTTGTTGTCACATTTTAGATGGGACGTCGCAGCATGTTAAACTACTCAACCCTCTAGTCATATGCACGAGTCTGGCACAAAATGACAGGGACCTGCGCAGAAATTGTGCAACCCGGCACACATTATATTTATGGACCTCCTACATGCGCACTAATATCTTTTAAGTTCGCCTCACATCTATGCGACGGAAGGCTGTTCTTTTTTTCGTTTTCTTTGAAGAGGTGGTACTTTGTCGCACTGGAAGAGAGGAAAGTTCTTGACATGCGTCTTTTAAGTTCGCATCACATCTACGCGACGGAAGGCGGTTTTTTCTCTTCTTTGACGAGGTAGTATTTTGTCGTACTGAAAGAGAGGAGAGTCCTTGACATGTTTATCCCTCCTCTGGTGAGAATTTCTTTTTCTCTCTTTTTTTTTTTTTTTTTTTTTTTTTTAAAGCGCTTTGCTTTAAAATCTTTGAAAACCAATAAAAAATGTCGCAACAGACCGCAGGGCCTTTGGAAAAGAAAGCCCAGATAAATAACGTATGACTCTTGTCGCAGAATCTTGTCGCCCCTTTACGGTGTTACACATTGTGTGCACCATCCACCCTTCCTCTTGAAGTGTGACTTAACCCATTTTAGGCCAAGCATCGAAATTTTATAAAATGTGATATTATTTTCATTGAAATATGCTTAAGTTACATTCATTAAGACAAAAAAAAAAAAAAAAAAAAAGTTTCGTGCATGAAAAAATAATATTTTATTTGAAAAATAAAATGCATTCGGCATTTTTATGTATTCGGTCAATGGTGCGCTAACACACCATTAAATTTAAAATTAATATATATATATTTTAATTTTATGACATTTGTTTTATTGTTATTTTATTTACAGAACTTGCTACTTGCTGGACAGATAATTACACCTGTTTATTTTCTATTTAATTTACCTCCAAAATTGTTAATTGGTCCAAATCATCCAAGCAACCTCATAGTAAATTGGTATATAATTTTATATACCTTAGATAAATTCAAATAATATAAGTGATCGTAATTACATAAATTCTAGTAGAAGAGCAACGCGAAGCATTAATAAAATTAAATTATAATTCGCGTCAAAATGTAATTATTAAATTTAAATAATTACGAATAAAATTAAGAGTTTGCGTTGTGAATTATTTAGACGAACCCTTCCACTTATGAATTAAACTAAAATTTAAGCTGTAAAAATAAATTGACACACCTTAAACATTATCAATTAAATAATTACAGAAACTTTTTTAAAACTTGATTAAATATTTTATTTACATTGAACACAACTATATACAGAAATAGATAATATTATTTCAAAAAAAAAGAAAGCAACACCTTTGTTTGCTTCTCATTATTTTAAGTATATTTAATCTTTAAAAAAAAAGACAATGTTTTCGTTACTCTTATTATTATACATTTTTCTTTTAAATTACCTTAAATATATTTAATTTATTCGTTTTGTCGGATCTCAGATTACTCTCTACCATAAAATATCAGAAAAGTATATTTATAATTTTTCATATGATTTTAAGTGGTAAAAGAAAAAGTTTAAGGTTGTACCTTTTTTTCATATACGGGATGGTGGCCTTTATTCATCAATTTCATAGTTGTCGCGTTGCTAAGGATCATATCCTTATGTCATCAGGAATTCGCTTCGTATCAGAGCGGCGATATCGGGATGGCAGAATGCATAGCTACGGACCTCTGTAGAACAATCCACTTTATTTTAACATCAGGAAGACATCCTCAATTAGGCTTGCTTAGGCTCACTCCGATATGTACATCAGGAAGACATCCTCAATTAGGCTTGCTTAGGCTCACTCCGATATGTCCATCTCGCCTGGGCATTACTAGGGCTTTTTTGGATTCATTGCACGGGCTTTCAGGAGAGCTCCTGCGTCCTCTACATCTTTTTTCAGACTCTCTTTTTCAAACCTTATTCTTCTTGCACACCAACTCCTGCAGTGGGTGGAACTATTTTTGTCTAGTCCATTCTTATTGGATGTGAGAAGATTTTGCATTATCCTTCGATAGGCCTATTAGCTAACAGTCTGCAAATGGCCCCTTACATATACTTTAATATTATTATCTGCCTTAAAGTTTGGGTGGTCTGAAAAGCCATAAATTTATCCCAACACTTTTATTAAGGCCATAAATTTATTCCAACGTTCTTATTATTTTACGATTTCTAATTATACACCACTTTCCATTGGCTTGTCATAAAACGACACCATGGCGTCTGGCTATTGTTGTTATCTGAGATCCGAACTCTATTCAACATTATACATTCATTTTACAATACAACCATTTTTTAAAAATATATATTTAATATTTAAAATCAACTTAATAATTTTTGTATGAACTTACACTCTTATTTTACTTAAATATATAAACATTATAATTTTACACTCATATTTATATTTTATAAAAAAATATTTATACAAACAGAAATAACAAATTACGCAATTTTACTTTGATTTAACCAACATGGTGCGGGAACATATCATTGTTATATGTTGCCCAGCACTACTTTAATCCATTTTAAAAACATATGATTAATCTCAAGTGGAATAATTATACATTTTCAAAAAGTCGAATTTGTCAATAACCGTTTCCATTAAAAAAAAAAAAAAAAAAAAAAAAAAAAAAAACTAGCGTATTTTGAAAATTTCTCAACAGAAAGTGTTTACTCCAATTGAATTACTGATATTTTATAGATGTCTCCAGAACACTTAAAAATAGCAGAAAAATAAAATTAGTGAAAAATATTCGTCACAGTGTTAATAAAAAATATTTATTGAAATGGTGCGTTTACGCACCTTTGGCCGAAAATGGGTTAATTAGTGAATTATCAATATTCAGGTTTTCCAAACAAAGGTACTTCTTTATGATCATTCTTTACAATTTGATAGCTATTAATTCACGTAGAAAATAAAATATAACATTTTTGAGCTGATTCATTAAAATATATTTCATTACAAATTTTCAATAAAATATTAATTTTAACGATACAAAATAAAATTTAAAATAATAAGCTGAATTAAACAGCAGATTGTAAAGATTTGCTTTAAAACTCTTGTATTAATCATAAGGCAAAATTCATCTTAAAAGCAATGGAAAAATTGAGAGCGAAACAACAATGAACAATATATTTATGGCGCATAACTCAAGGAGAGTGAAGTTACTCGCAAACATTCTAATGTATAATAAAGCTTTATGCATTCTCATTTACAAGACATTAAAACGCGGCACTTTACCTATAAACTGACAACTAGAGCAATTACCATTTTAGAACAAAATAGTAATAACTAATTAGTAGATTAAATGTAAAATTTTACTTTAAGTAGCTGAAATGGAAGCTGGAACGATACTTTAGCACTCTCATTAAATATGATATAAAATTCCTCACAACTTATGATAAGCTTGAAAGATAAACAACAAAACAATAATTTACATTGCAGATTCGAGGATATTTAGAAAACATCAGCACTCTGGTGGATAATAAAGTTAAGTAGTTAGATTTGAATGGTTTTAAAACGCTACATTTTACTGAAAATAAACAAAGTAGGTAGAATTTTAGAACAAAGTAATTAATGAGCACATAAAATGTAAGTTTTTACTTTTAGCAGCTAAAATAAAGTTTTAAAACATTGTTTTCCCACTCCCATTTTACATTTAAAAAAATTGTCGTCGTTAGCTATCATAAGGTTGAAAGATAAATAACTAATTAACAAATTATTTAAATTGTATGTTAAAAATTTGAGAAAAATAATAAAAAATTTATTCAAGACAAAGCTATATAGTTTCATTTATATGACTTTAAAACGACACACTTTAACTGAAATGAACACAGTAATTACAAATTTAGATCAAAGTAATTATTTTGTAGATAAAATGCTAGTTTTTACTTTAAGCAGTTGAAATAAAATTTATACGGTTCTTTTCCACTCTCATTATACATGATGTAAAATTCGTCGCACAAAACTATTGTAAGATGGAAAGACAACATTCAACTGATATTCTAATACATAATAAAGCTACATAGTCACTTTAACATGACTACAAAAGGAGGAACTTTGTCTCAACAGACTCATGGAATTACAATTTTAGAACAAAGTAATTAATTAAGAGATGAAAAGCTAAATTTTAATTTGAGCAGCTGAAATAGCAGCAGAGAAGATTCTATAACATCTCACTGAACATTCTGTGAAATCTATCTCAATTAACTTCGACAAGACTAAAAGACAAAAGAGAAAGAACAAATAACTAATTTATCTTTGGGATTTAAACAGCACTAGGGGAATGTCAGAAATCTTTATACAAATAATAAGAAGTATGCAGAATCGTATTTACACAAAAATGAAACACTGAAAGTTTATTTTAAAAAGTTATGTTTTGATTTAAATTTAATTCATTAATGTTATGGAAATCTCTAAGAATATCCTATCTCAATTTTATCACGAACTGCGTAATAACGTGCCCCTCTGAGCGGTTTGAACGTATTTTTTCGTTTCTCAAAAACAACTTAAATCTGTTGTAGAAAAAAATATTTTAAACAGAATTGTATTTTAAAATGTAATATCATATAAAGGATCATGAAGTGTATTTAAGAAACAAACAGGGAAAGAAAATTTAAATTAAGATTATTTTTATAAGCATGTTTATGAAAATGCAAGAAAGCCCTCATGACGCTCGGAAGGTTAACAACAGTTTTTTGTTCTCCTCATAATTGTCGAGATATACACAAATGACGCATTGCCTTGAACGATAACAACTGCAAAAAATCTGTTTTACAATTTAAACATTGTTTTTATATACTGAAATAATCACTATGCATGACAATGCTTTGGTCCCTTTTTGCTTTCTTAATTGTTGCAGTATTGATCTATTTGTTTCATTATAAATTTCTAGTCGCGGTAATTAAAAACTATTCAGATAGAAAAAAAATTAAATAGATAGCTGAAACACTCTTAGCATAAACTAAACTGATCGGATATACAAATATAAATCATGAACAAATAATAATTTTGCAGAATCATATTTACACAAAAATGAAATGCTGATTGTTTATTTTAAAAAGTTACGTTTTGATTTAATTTTATTTCATTAACACCGTGCAAATATCTGAGAATAACCAATCTCAATTTTATCACGAACTGCGAAATAAAATGCTTAACAGTTTTTTTTTTCTTTTTGTTCTGTTCAGCATTGCCCAGATATATACAAGAGACGCGTTGCCTTGAATGATGACAACTGCAAAAAATCTGTTTCACAATTTAAACATTTTTTACATATATACTGGGATAAGCACTATCGCATGAAAATGCTTTGCTCGTTTTTTACTCTCTTAATTGTTGTATTGATTTGTTTGTTTCATTATAAACTTCTAGTCGAGATAATTAAAAACATTTCAGATAGATAAAAATTAAAGATATAGCTGAAACACTCTAAGCATAAACTAAAGTGATCGGATGTACAAATATGAATCATATACAAATAATAAGTATGCAGAATTGTATTTACTCAAAAATGAAACGCTGAATTAAAAAGTTATGTTTTGGTTTAAATTTATTTCTTAAAACCGTATAAATCTCTAAGAATAAACCATCTCAATTTTATCATGAACTGTTTAATAATGTCCTTAACAAATAACAACAGTTTTTTGTTCTTTTCAGCATCAACGAGATATACACAAGTGACGCATTGCCTTGGACGATAACAACAGCAAAAAATCTGTTTTACAATTCAAACATTTTTTATATACAGTCGAACCCGGTTAAGACGCGTTTCAAGGGAGTGGACCAAAGTCGCGTATTACGCGGGATCGCGTATTAAACGTGATTTGGATAATGTTTCAGAAACTGGGCTTATTTACCCATCTAATCGTCTAACTGAACTTTAGAGCTTTCATTTATAAGTTTATGGTCAAAAATTGTGTCTTATACATATATTTAGATTTAAATTTAATTGTTCCAACTTCACTCAGTGCATCTTTTTATAGGACCGACTGGAATAATAACTGAAAATAAATATGGATTCAAACATGGCTTTATTGTCGTTAATAAGTGACAGACAAACATAAAATAACAAAAATAATTTTTCTGTTAGACTATTTTTTTTAACAGAAAGAATAAAAATATTAAATTTTGAAGCACAATCCTTTTGTTAAAATCATATTTAGTACTTGTGATAATGAGTACCAATATAATCTGTCCTTCTTTTTAATGTAAGAAAAAACTATCCTTATTAATTTTTGTGTAAGAAATATTGTTAGAACAGCAAAAGTAAAGAAATCATAAAAGAATTAAATAACCACAGTCGTATCTGCTTAATCTTTGCGAGTTTCTTTCCTTTTTTTTTTTTTTTTTTTTTTTTTTTTTTTTTTTTTTTTTGTCTATAACATGCATTATAAAATATAGTAGTAATATAAAGTACATTTAAAAACTCACGAACAACAGGTATAATCATCTTTAATCATAATAATTTTATGACGTTTCTGAGCATTATGAATTCCACTACTACAATTAAAAAAAAATACACGAAACGAGAGACAGAGAATCTTAGATCACGGGATCAAAGAAGAATTGCAGTGTTGCAAATTTAGAGGGCTTTTAACCCCTTAATTCTCGCTCCCGTCATATTCTCGGGCTGTGTCTTTTACTCAAACTGTTTGATTCCCACCAGTTTTATAAAATAGTGAAATTGGCTATATTTTAGTATCGTTTTTCCTGTCATTAAATAAGGTGAATATTTCTTTTTCATAAAAGTGGTGCCAATAAGCAATTTTAATTTTTTAACTGTAATTTAATCCGAGCGTTAAGGGGTTAATTCCAATCCTATTCCTATATTTTCGATTAGTAATGTTCGCTTTATTTAATCTGTTATTAAATAAAGTAAATATTAGTATACAGAAACAGTGTTTTTATCTGAATAAAAAAATCCGCTAAATTGGAAACACTGGAGAAGAGAGAAGGAATTCGCATCTTCACCAATGAATTCGCGTCTTAAACGTGATTTTTTGCACCACAGGACCGAAAATCTATCGCGTATTAAGCGGGATCGCGTAATAACCGTTCGCGTCTTAAACGTGATATTTTTGTATTAGTCTTATGGGCGATGTTCAAGGGATCGGAAAAAATACGCGTATTAAGCGGGATCGCGTATTAACCGTGAGCGTCTTAACCGGGTTCCACTGTATACTGAAATAATCACTATGCATGAAAATGCTTTGCTCGCTTTTTAGTCTCTTAATTGTAATATTGATTCATTTGTTTCATAGTCGAGAAAATTAAAAACTATTGAGATTAAAACAAAAATATATAGATATATATAGCTGAAACAATCTTAGCATAAAGTGATCGGGAATTCATATGCAGAATTCCTTTCAATCATACTGGTACGGCATTACAATAAAGTATTTAGGGGGAAAAACAGTATAACAGACAGCATAAAGAAAAAGTAATAAAATAGAAACATTTCAAGAAACATGCAAAAAAAAAAAAAAAAAAAAAAAAACAGACAAATACAATCTGAATAAAATTTTACCAATGCAGTCAAATCTCACTACAAAGCTCGCCGCTAGAACCCACAGCAACTTCCGCGAAAGATGGGGGAGATAAAATTTCAAGTGTCTTAAATAAAACGAAAAAGTACCTGGGAAATGAAATTGTAAGCACTTTGTTCAAATAATTCCTGTAAAGTAATTTCGCTTTGTCGTCAGCATGGAATTTCTCTCTCTCTCTCTTTTTTTTTTTTTTTTTTTTTTTTGTATTTTCTTTTATTTGGTAGCTCATATAGCTGCAGTGGAGAATGGAGATAATTTAACACATTCACAGAAAATTCTGCGCAATTCATCTCAATTAACTATAATATTTTGAAAGATAAAGAACAAATAACTGCTTTACCGCTAAGATTGGAACACACGGGTGAAAATGACAGCAATCCTTATGTAAAGAATAAAGATGTAAAATCACGTTTGCACGAATTTTAAAAGCTGAAACTTTGCGGGAGAAAAAAAAATCATGTTTGATTTTAATTTTATTCATTAGATTCCTGAAACCCCTCGTATCAATTTATCTCAACTTTATCACGAATTGGGTAATAAAGAGTTTAACAACATTTTGTTTTCTTCAGCAATGTCAAGGTATACATACACAAGTGACTTATTGTTCATTTGAACAACAATGACAACAAAAAATCAGTTTTTCAATTTAAACTTTTTTATGTACTAAAATAAGTATTATATTTGAGGAGAGGCTTTCTCTCTTTACACGCTCTAAAATGGATGATTGCTTGGTTCCCCTCCCTCTTTTTTTTTCGGTTATTGTTTCTTTGTAATAATCTCCTAGTCAAGAGTATTAAAGACTATTGAGGTAGAAAAAAAACACACTAAAGATAATACTGTTAGCATATAAGCTAAAGTAATTACTGAATTACATACGCACATTATTCACTTCAGTCATATTGTTACCTTATTAGAATCAAGTATCCAGGTGGATCTACCAGTATAAAAGAAAGCAAAATGAAAAAGTAATGTAACAGAAAAAAATTCTAAAAATCGTGAAATAAAAAATAATTTGTGAAAAATGCAGCGTGAATAAAATTCCAACAATGCAGCCAAATCTCACTTACAAAGCTAACCGCCGAGAACCCACAGCAATTCCTTCGAAAGATGGGGAGAATGAAAAAAAATAATTTCATTTTGTCATCATCATGGAAATTTTCACACTCTCTCTTTTTTTTTTTCTTTGCTGTTTTGGATATCAAAACTAAGAGTGCGTAACTATGTGAATTTTTTTAAAAGGTCATTGAAATTCATTTTATTTAGTTAAAGAACGCAAATTCACTAAAGAAATATTATTCGGGAGAGTTATGATGATTTAATGAAAAAATGAATAAAGTATGTTTTAATGATAATTTTTTTTAATGAATTAAAGCAATTTTAAGTTATTCAGCAGTATTTTAAAAGTTAAAAAAGTCCCTTTACGTCAGAGAAAAAAAGGGGGGGAGAGAATACTTGCATAATGACTTACATTTTTTTCTGTGACTTACGCGAAGCTTAGGCGTCAGTATATTTCCCAGTAATGCAAGATTGTTTTATCATTATTATTTAATATCTACCCCTTTTTTCCGACTAGTAAACTTCGTATCATTTAACCCCTTAACGGTCGCATTAAATTAAGGTTTAAAAATTCAAATTGCTTATTGGCACCACTTTTTTGAAAAAGAAATATTCAACTTATTTAATGACAGGTAAAATGATACCATATTAAAGTCAATTACGCTATTTTATAAAACTGGTGGGAATCAAATAAAAAAGAATAAAATAAATGAAAGACACAGCCCGTGAATATGATGGGAACGAGAATTAAGAGGTTAAACACGGAACGCATCTGCCATTGAATAAAACATAGACCTAACGATCAGTTTATCTATTCTAGCATTTTCTACAATTTAGTTCTTGCATTAAGAATTAAGTTCTTAATTAAGCGAAATTAACCATAATCTAAGACGGCAGTAGAGTTATCGATCTATTACTTTCAACTTTTACGGCAAAATTATTCCGGTTGCAGTAATTTCCATTTAAATTTAAACTTTTTTATGTACTAAAATAAACATCATATTTGAGGAAAAGCTTTCTCTCTGCACATGCTCTTAAATGTATGACTTGGTTTCCACTCCCCTCTTTTTTTGCTGTTGTTGCTTTGTAATAATCTTCTAGTCGAGAGTATTAAAGACTATTGAAGTAGAAAAAAAAAAAAACATAGCATATAAGCTAAAGTAATTGCAGATTAACATACGTACATTATTCACTTCAGCCATACTGTTACTTTATTAGTATCAAGTATCTAGGTTGAAAACCAGTATAAAAGAAATCAAAATGAAAAAGTAATAAAAAGAAAAAAATTCTAAAAATTGTGAAATAAAAAATAATTTGTGAAAAATACAGCGTGAATAAAATTCCAACAATGCAGCCAAATCTCACTACAAAGCTAACCGCCGAGAACCCACAGTAATTTTCAAGAAAGATGGGGGAGAATGAAATTTGAAGAGTCTTAAATAATAAAAACGTACGTGGAAAATAGGTTGCAGACACTTTATTCAAGTAATTCTTATAAAATAATTTCATTTTGTCATCATCATGGAATTTTTCACACTCTCTTTTTTTTTTCTTTGCTGTTTTGGATATCCAAACTAAGAGTGCGAAACTATGTGAGTTTCTTAAAAGGTCATTGACATTCATTTTATTTAGTTAAAAAAGGCAGACTCACTAAAGAAATATTACTCGAGACAATTATGACGATTTAATGAAAAATAAATAAATTCGTTTTAGTAAAATAAATTAATGAATTCAAGTAGTTATTTTAATTTATTCAGCAAAATTTCAAAAAGTAAAAAAATCCCTCGACGTCAGAGAGAGAAATGGAGAGAGAATCTTAAAAGTTTTCTGTGTCTTACGCGAAACTTAGTCCTCTATTCATTTGCCAGTAACGCAAGATTGGGGATTTTTTTCTTTAACCATTTGGGAAAATGGTTATTGTCCTCTGTCAGGGTAGGAAATCAAAAACATATCTGAAGCGTTTTATTGGTTGAATCCACATTTTATTCGTTTTCTGATTTGTCTATACATATACAGTAATCTGTATTTTCCCTTTACATTCAACAAAGATGGATGCTTCTGTTGCCACTATGACAAAAAAGTAATAAAAACTACAAAAAAAAAATTAATAACTCAGAAACAAATTGAGATACAGCTATCAAACAAATTGCATTTAAAAGTACATTTTTTTCTCTATACGACTGTGTAAAAAAATATTGTGGGATGTTTAGAAGTTTAAGAATGAAATTTCATTTAAAATTGGTCCAGGAATATTAATGTTTAATCCATGGCGTTCGTAATGAATGACCAGCTCCGTAGAAGTTTAAAAATTTACGGTACCTAAAAATGTAATCCATGGCGTACGTAATGTATGATCAACTCCGTGCGATTTTTCCTGTCTTAAATTTTAGTCTTTGAAAAAATCATTTTCCAAATGATCGTTGTAATTTGTTAAATTTCATTTTTTTTATTTACTCCTTTTTCTGACTAGTAAACCTCACGTTATTTAAACAAGGAATGTCTGCTATACAATAAACCGAAGATTAGCATTCTGAAATAGCGGTATATGTATGAATAAAAAAATCCACGAAAGATGGGGTAGAATGAAATTTTAAGAATCTTAAATAATAAAAACGTACGTGGAAAATAATGTTGCAGACACTTTGTTCAAGTAATCCTTGTAAAATAATTTTATTTTGTCATCATCATGGAATTTTTCACACTCTATATTTTTTTCTTTGCTGTTTTGGATATCAAAACTAAGAGTGCGTAACTATGTGAGTTTTTGAAAAGGTCATTAGATTCATTTTATTTAGTTAAAGAACGCAGATTCACTAAAGATATATTACTCGGGACAATTATGATGATTTAATGAAAAAATAAATAAATTTGTTTTCATAATTCTTTTTAATAAATTCAAGTAGTTAATCTATTCAGAAATATTTCAAAAAGTAAAAGAAAAATCCTTGTACGTCAGAGAGGGAGAGAACCTTAACATTTTTCTGTGTCTTACGTGCGAAACTAAGACCTCTATTTATTTCTCAGTAACGCAAGATTGGGAATTTAAAAAAAAATAGCTACTCCTTTTTCCGAATAGTAAACTTCGCGTTATTTAAACAAGGAATGTCTGCCGTTGAATAAACCGAAGATTACCATTCTGAATTAGCTTAAGGCTGTTCTCAAATCCAAAAGGGCAACTTTATGACATAAGTTTTAATTCATTTTTTTCGGAAATGCATGAAACTAGCAGGTGTTGTCGCTCATAAACTATGTAATTGTCTGAGCGAAGCGAAGGCTAATACTCAGCAAGATATTACTGTCCGGACACATTACAGCTACGATGGATATTAACGCCATGTCCTACTTAAAAAAAAGCCTAATAAAAACCTTTCGTCAAGCATAACTCAAAAAATATTTGTCGGATTTCTTTTCTGATTGCACCAGAAGGTACCTATGAGGGCCACCTACTGAATGCACCTACTATGAAAAATAAGTTCCAAACCGTTTAAAAATTATATTAAAAAAAAAACTGCTAAAAAAGCACAATTTAGCTGCATACGTCACAGAAATTTGGTGTGCGTCACTTTCACCGGTGGATGTTTTCGTAGACAACTGGTTTGAACACATGGAGCAAATAAAAAAAAATACGCATGCAGTAATATTGAATAGATCAGTTTCAACCACGTGATCACAAACCTTGCAACAACCCGTGGCAACCAGTTTTGGTGGGCTAACAAATAATAATACAGTACTGCGTACCACGGTGACAGTTTTTAGCCTGTTGTATAAAATCTGGCCTGTTGCATGACATACAACAGGCTAAATCCGGCTAAAAACTCAGGCTAAAAGATAGTTGTCAGTCTATCGACTGGAAATTAACAGATTTTTTTAATACTCGTATAACGAAATTTAGAAACGATTGTGGATGATTAAAACAAAAGACATGAGTGTTTATTGCTCCGGGTGGTTATCTTTCTCTGGATGTCTGTCTGTCTATCATACAGCATGCAATTTTCTTGTAAAGGATGATATTATTATGCAGTAAAACCTCCATAACGGACACAACCCGATTAGTGGACACCTCTATTTAGCGGGCATTTTTTCGATTACCAACCCTTAAATAACTGTACATTTTTTACTCTCAGTAGCGGACACCTCCGAATAGAGGACAAATTCTGCCCTCCAGAGGTGTTCGCTATTCAGAGGTTTTACTGGTAAAACCTCCATAACGGACACACCCGATTAGCGGATACCTCTATTTAGCGGCCATTTTTTCGGTTACCAACACTTAAATAACTGTACATGTTTTACTCTCAGTAGCGGACACCTCCAAATAGAGGACAAATTCTGCATTCTCGAGGTGTGCGCTATTCAGAGGTTTTACTGTATGTATAATGTATATATTATTGATAGTTATTTTACAGGGCCGCACAAAAATGATAATATATGAAACGAATATAAACTAAATTCGGGATTTGTAGATCGCTGATGGTAATGTAATTTTAGGATGTTGTTACAGTCATCCGCAGCATGTTTTCAGAGTTTCGTTCATCTAACGAAACACTACCTGTCTCACTACTTTGTCTGTCTGTCTCTCTGTCATAGAGCCCGTTCTCAGAAACTATATATGTCGGAGACTTGAAAATTTGCATACTTATAGCTGAACACCACACATCAAACGGCAAATAATAAAATTTTGAAAAAGTCTAATATTTAACCCTCTGGGCTCTAACTTGTGTATTTTAAGCAATTTTTCTAACTCAGCCTCTAATTAAGTTGGAGACATGAAATTTTGCATACTTATAGCTGAACATCTAACATCAAACGACAAATAATAAAATTTTGAAAAAGGTCTAATATTTAACCCTCTGGGCTCTAACTTATGTATTTTAAGCAATTTTTCTAACTCATCCCCTAATTAAGTTGGAGACTTGAAAGTTTGCATACTTATAGCTGAACACTTGAGATAACACGATAAATTATAAAATTTTGAATCAGTCATATTTAACCCTCCAGTCTCTAACCTCTGTATTTTAAGCAATTTTTCTAACTCAGCACCTAATTAAGTTGGAGACATGAAATTTTGCATACTTATAGCTGAACACCTCACATCAAACAAAAATAATAAAATTTTGAAAAAGGTCTAATATTTAACCCTCTGGGCTCTAACTTATGTATTTTAAACAATTTTCTAACTCAGCCCCTAATTAAGTTGAAGACATGAAATTTTGCATACTTATAGCTAAACACCTCACATCAAATGACAAATAATAAAATTTTGAAAAATTCTATTATTTAACCCTCTGGGCTCTAACTTGTGTAATTTAAGCAATTTTTCTCACTCAGCCCCTAATTAAGTTGGAGACATGAAATTTTGTATACTTATAGCTGAACACTTGCGATAACACGGTAAATCATAAAATTTTGAAAAAGTCATATTTAACCCTCCAGTCTCTAACTTCTGTATTTTAAGCAATTTTTCTAACTCAGCCCCTAATTAAGTTAGAGACATGAAATTTTGCATACTTATAGTTGAACACCTCACATTAAACGACAAATAATAAAATTTTGAAAAAGGTCTAATATTTATCCCTCTAGGCTCTAACTTGTGTATTTTAAGCAATTTTTCTAACTCAGCCCCTAATTAAGTTAGAGACATGAAATTTTGCATACTTATAGCTGAATACCTCACATCAAACAACAAATAATAAAATTTTGAAAAAGGTCTAATATTTAACCCTCTGGGCTCTAACTTGTGTATTTTAAACAATTTTTCTAACTCAGCTCCTAATTAAGTTGGAGACATGAAATGTTGCATACTTATAGCTGAACACCGCACATCAACCAACAAATAATAAAAATTTGAAAAAGTCTAATGTTTAACCTCTAATATTTTTCTCGCGCAATTTTTAAATTTAAACTGTTTTGCAATATTATTTTTTGCTCATTTTGCATAATAAATGTAATATGACATAATTTCTTCTATTTAAGACTTCTAACGCATGTTAATGAATTTATTTTACAATATCCTTTCTCTTTTAAAATTAACATGTAAATATAGTTTTTATGGCGTAATTTCCAATAAGTGCCTGCTTTTTATACCTAATTATTTAATTCTAATTTGAAGGTTTTTTTTCTGTTTATAATAGTAACGTGTAAATATTTTTTTATTTGAAGGAAACATTATTGTTTGCGATGTTTATTCAGTTGCAACAGTTTAAATTAATACCATTTTCTAAAATATGTAAAAAATATTTGTCGAAATGCTGAATATTTGAATTTAAAATAGAAATAAAACCTCAAAAAATGAGTCAAATAATAAAAAAAAAATAATGGAATCTGCACACCGGGATCTTCTATTGAATAAAATGATATAAAAATGATTAAATTCCCATGTATAATTTTTGCTCCTATAAAACTTTTTTAATGGAACGATTTTGTCCAACTTTAGCATTAAATATCTCTTAAAAAATTCTTCTATTTGAAAACTGTATGCATCAGCGTGTTGATCAAACATTACTCTATAATACCACCGATTTTCATATTTTTGTATGCAATAGTTTTCTTAATATTAACGAAAAAAGACCTCCAGTCACAAAAAATTCAAAACCGACGGCGGCGACAGCGTTAGTTCTTTTTTTAGAATAGAGAGATATATAAAAATGAAAACTTGTCTATCTGTCTGTTTGTAATTCTATAAAAATCCACAATTTGGAAGCCAAAATTGTGAAAAGATACGTACATGTGTATTAAAACATGGCCGAGGCAACTAAAGTAATCCGGAATCGAAATAATTTATAGTTAATTTTTAATTAATAAAAAACCACCAATTTAACAGCAATTTCTTATCAAATTTAAACATATTTCGTTATAGCAGTTGCCAACAATTAAAATACACAATAAAATTATTACTACAACAATTAATTTTCTACTGCAAGATTTCCACGTGAAAAATGAAAATGAAATAAATAGTTAGCCGAATTTAAAAAAAAGTGAATATTACATCATAACTTTTCTATTTCAAGATATTCACGTGAAAAATGAAAATGAAATAAATAGTTTGACGAATTTAAATGAAAGTGAATATAACTTCATAACTTTTCTATTTCAAGGTTTCCATGTGAAAGAGGAAAATATTACGTCATATTGGAAATATAAAGGACGTGGTGGATATAGTATAACGTCACATGAGTGTGAAAAATGTATTGGAGCATGATAAAAACCCGATTAGGGAAATATTGGTGTATTTTACCATTATTGCTCCAATTATAAATTGAAATAAGTTCATTAAGAAAACAGCTATCTGTTTTCTTTTGTGTCTGTTATATGCATTTATAAATTTTTATGTAGCGTTTTCATATGATTCATTCTTACAACATTTCGACTGCTTTTTTAAATGTTTGTTTTGTGTTGTATGTTAAATTTTGAAATTGATTTTTCAGAACAAACATCCTTCAAATTCTTGGCAACGCCGGCCACTTTAGTTTGTAACAGATAAATGGCTTTTGTATCTGTACATCTAATGCTAATATTATAAAGCATTATAATATTATAAAGTGTATAATATTATTAATGCTTGTACGTTTGCGAGGTGTTATCTCTGAAACTACATAGCAACTTAAAAAAAATGTTGGTGACCATCTCTGCTAAAAAAAAAAGACTATTTTATGTCAGTGCAAGAACCTACATCGTTGCAAGAGCAAAAAAGTTCTAAAATTGCAATTTCTGCGATATTGATCAGGTTAGAAACTTTAAATTTGGTGTGGTAGTTACTTTTAAGATGTAAATACTCGTAATGAACGCTCTCTAAAAGGTTCAATTTGATGGATAAACGTAAAAATTTCTAGAAAGGTTCTAAACTATGATTTATTTGGAATACTGAAATTTTTGGGATACTGTTGGGGTTAGAAACTAGAACTTTGTCATGGTAGTAATTTATAAGATGTAAATGCTCGTTGTAGAACGAATTCTAAAAAATCGAAAGACTATACAAAAAGGAAAAAGATCTAAAGATGATCTAAGTAACGAAGTACATGGAATTGTTAGGAATATAAACATGAAAATTGACATGGCTGTATTTATCATGACGTAAATTCTCGCAATAGAACAATTTCTAAAAATGTAGCTATATAAAACAGTGCAGAAACAAAAAACTTTCGAAAAATTTCTATTTCTGTGTTACTGCTGAGCCCAAAATCTTGAAATTTTGCTTCGGGTTAGTTTTAAAATATACAATTGTCTCTATGAATGGTTTCTAAAAAATTTAAAATTTAAAAAGATGAAATTAACGGAAAGCGATCTCAATTACCATTAATTTTAAATTATTAGGTATAGCAACGTTAAATATTCCATAATGCTGCATTTCCTCCGCAAGGCATGCAATTTAAATGCAACAAAACTGATAGATACCCACCTAGCATTAAATAAATTGTGTAAATATTGAATAAAGAGCTGTATGAAACAGTGAGTAGGTTGCCCGAAAGTACTTGTTAAAGTGTTCCTTCTCTAGGCTTTTCTCTCTCTCGCCAAGTCCACTAACAGAGGGAAGTGCCGTTTTAAATGTGATATGAATTTTTTATATGATTCATTTTTCTAGACATTTTATCATAGGGTCATATTCTCAATTATCATTAGTAGATTTTTTATATATTAACTTATTCTGGTGAAATTTCATAATCGGGTTCATATTGGCGTATGTTAGCTTGCATGATTTGCTGAATAAATATGTATGGATTTGTAAATTACTTCAAATGACACTTTGACAGCTCAAAAGTTATGCAGACGATACATCAGATCTCGTGTGATACTTTATGTTGCAATCATTGCTGATTTCTTTTATTTATTGCATGCTAAATACAGCTCAACTTGTGCAGAGTATGTTTGAAAACAAAACAATACAGCGTATGTAGTATCCAGCTTACACTCATCATTTAAATCCGATCGAGCATATCTAAAACACACTCTAACGAAGCATTGCATGCCACTGTTGATGTATTCAGTACTTTGATACTATATCAGATTTTGAGGAGAGAATTTCTTAACTGTTATCGACAACCTCATTGCATCCGTGGAAAACATATATTGCACAATATTAACTATTCCGGGGGAGCAAACACCATATAAAGTATAGTCCATTCTTTATAAACATCATATATTTGTCATTTAAAATTACTCAAATTGGTGCGGAGCGTCTGATTATGCTCTTGACATCATTTTATACAGTTAAAATTCCGATATAAGATAATTTAGTGTTTCATTTTCTATTTTACTTTTAATATATTGCGTACTTTCAATTTTATATCCATGCATGGCTGTCTTGCAGGGTTTGAATTCCCTTTTTTTTTAAACAGTGTATACGAATTTATATATAAAATTTTGTAATTCTACGATTCGTTTATTTTCATCATTTCAATTTATCGCAGTATCTGTAAGGTTTTTTTCATCTTGATTAACAACTGAAGCGTATCTGATAAGGTGAAGAAAACTTCGTGGTGTCGAGTGCATCAGGATGCCCCTCTCGCTATGCCATTATTTTGCAATAAATGTGGCAAACAAAATCATTTCCATGAGTGACTAAAGATTTAGAAAATACGCGCCACACTAAAAGCCCGCGTATGTGAATTATCACCCCGTCCACAAGATGGCGCAACTGTTTTAATTTACGCCCGATTCCAGCATTAAGTTTGCACGCTTACTTATATCGCTTTGTAGTCAGGCCTCCCAATTTTATATCTTTCCGTTAAAAAATGAATTTGTAAATGCGCCTAAACGTTTTGCGCTTGTTGAGCAGAGCAGTTTTGAACAGCCTTAAGAATTCTTCTGCCCGTTTAATTCTGACAACCTCTAATAAACCTATGATCATTTTATTTCTCGAAAATGTACTTGTTAAAAGTTATTTAAACGGTTACTAAAGCTTAGGCATAACGAAATAGTCCTAACGCAATGTATTCGCCTATACTAGCATTTCTACAATTTAGCTCATTAAGAACTAAGCACTTGATCACCCAAAATTGGTCGACACTCATATTGCAACCACTAAATTATTGGTCTGTTACTTATAACTTGTACTGCAAAATTAATCCGGTTGCAATAATTTTCCATAAGTACAATGTAAATAATTCCATCGAAATATACACTGCAAATATAGGCGTCTTAAATTTAGACACATAAGTGACTGAAAAAGAATTTCAGTCACTTAAGCGTCTTAATCTGAAAATTCAGACACAATAGATGTCTTAATTTAAGATACATAAGTGTCTTAGTATGATCATGGTATATACGAACCGAGAAATATGTTGGAATTATCTACGAAGTGTCTTATTTAAAACAGTAGTTGAACATTTCTTTTTTGTACTTTTCTGAACAGCCAATCAGAGCATTGATTTCCGCGCATGTCATCTATGGCTCCTTCATGATATAGAAAGAATCACATTTTAAGCGTCACCATTGCTTGGATTAAAAGAAATGCGTAATTATGGAGTATTTATCGAATGAAAGCGTAAGTCATATTTAATTTTAAATTTTTATCCCAGTAGGTTTGTATCTTATGAATATAAATTAAATAGTTTTTAAAGATTGATCTCTTTTTTGTAGTTTAATGTTAGTTTTTTGATTTCACAAGCTGTCGTCTGTTATACCTTCTTAATGTAACGGTATCGAATATAATTGTTTTGATAATTAAATTGCAATGCTTTAATTCAGCGCGCTTGTCTCCTGTGAATAAACGAATGAGTGATAACTTGTTTAATCTTCCTTTTCGATCCTGTGATCGGAAATATCCTAATTTGTCGTTGCCCAAAAGCAAAACGTGCAACATAAACAGATTTGAAAAGCTGAATGATTCATAGTTCCATTAAAGGGAGATAAAAACATTAAATTTAAGCCGTTTGAAACTGTATTTATTCTATGTTCTGTTTCTTCTGATTTTTACTGTTTATTGATTATAAACTCTTGCAGTTTATGTATCAGCACTTATTGTATTTTTTTGTGATTATTATTTTGGAGCTAAATATGATATTCATTTATGATTATGATATTCGGAAAAGTTTTCAGATTGAAAAAAAGCATTAATACTGTGAAAATTTTCTTTACATATCACCGTTTTTAATCATAGTACTGAAACTTTTTAAAGATTTATTCTTATGATTGATGCTTTAATTTATTATTGAAAATCGGAAATTTTGATAGTCAAAGTTTCATATTTAACATTTACCAAATTTCTAAAAACATAATAGGTATTTCTTATACTATCATTCTGTAAGATTTTTTAAACATAGAACAAATGCAGAAACATTTTATTCATTAACTGCAATTTCTGTTCTTGTTTAACGGTATATTTATAAAGTATTCATTAATATTTTTTGAGTTTTTTTTTAAATTGGTACCTATATTATTTTTTTATTTATATGTAAGCCTTTTTCTGCTATGTTTTGTTCATGATTTTAAATTTTCAAACCTGAGAAATTTCAGAAACAATTATGAAATTTCCCTTTATTGCAATCGCATATGCAACGTTTCTGATACAAACAATTATTAGTACGAAAAAAATTAAACATGATAATTTAGGCATAAATAAAAAGTTGTTTATGCTTGATATAAAGTTTATAGATAAAACTGAAATAGTATATATTTTTAAAAGTTCATATTTACTTATATATTATATATTTTTAAGCGATTAATAACTACTTTTTTTATATTCAAAGTATTTTCAAACAACTAAAAAACAGTACATATTCTGTCATTTCTTTTCCTTTTCTTCTGTTTTCTAGGTTAATTTTTTCTTATCAAATCTGTAAAATTTATGTAACTCATATTCATAAGATACAAAGTTTACAGGAATAAAAAAATAAATATGACTTATATCCTGTTGTTCCATAACATCTAAGGAATATGTTTAAAAGGAAAACTTTTACATATTCCACAGAATGTATAAAATTAGACACCAAAGTTAATTTTTAATTAAACTGACAAAGCACCGCAAATGCAAAAAATATATATTACACATGTTCACTACTTACAGTGACTAAACTTGTTTATTTATATGTACTACTTGAAATGTATATTTGAGGCAAGTTTTGAAACTAGCAGTAATTATTTTCTGAATGTTATTAATTTAGAGTATTTATTTATTATTTTGTATTTATAGTTAAATAGATCTTGTGATTATCTGATCTGTGTAAAACAATGTATTTGCCAATATAAATTTTTAAAAGATCTAGTTTTTAAATTGCATGATTTTTTTTTTTTTGAGGGGGGGGGGGGGGGATTTTCTTTGCAATTTTCGAACATCTGATATTATAAATATCTTTATTTTTATCCACTGAGTATAATGAATATTTGAACTTTTAGAGTAAGACAAGATTACAAATATTTATATATATTTATCCATGTACCGTAAAAACCGTCAATAGGGAACACTTTGGGGCTGGGGAATTTGTCAGATAATCGGAGATGTTTCCTTTTGTGAGGTAAAAATATACAAATATGCATACATTGTGTATTAAAAAAGGTATTAGACGTCCACTTTTCGGAAATGTTCATTAACCTTCACAACGGACACTTCCAAATACCGGACACCCCTGTTTAGTAAAAGATAATGCAGAGTTGCATTTTTTTGCAAAAGGACCTGATTAAAACATGGGCATGCTGGACAGTGTCCCGTCCCCCTACGATTTTAGGATTCAAAAATTTGATGTGCAATTTTTGTAAAGCTTATATTTTAAATCCATTTCGAAATTGTACTGATTATAATCAATATTTTGAATTTTTAAAGTAAAATAACATTAAAAACTAAACAAATAAAAGAAATCTAATATTTAGATGAATATCTTTTTGTTTTTAATCTTGTTCTACTCCTGAAATTCAAAATTTTTAATATAATCAGTACAATGTCGTAAAAGATTTAAATTATGAGCTTTACAAAAATTGCATACCAAATTTAGAAGCCCCAAAATCAGGCTGTGTGGGGTGGGGGGGACAAGACCACAGCTAAATATTTTTCTAGGATTCACCGTGGTCAAATATGGCTACGTATAATGCTGACAAAAATTGGTTGCGATTAAGACGTTTGAAGTGTCTGAAATTCAGACGCAAAAAGTGTCTGAAAAAATTAAGACATTTTAAAATGTCTGAAAATTGAACACACCGTTTCAGACACTTAAGTGTCTGAATTTCAGACATTTCAATTTAGAGTGTATAAAGTTTATATTCATCCCCTTTTTTACGATTCTTTGTGATTATAAAGTGGAATCTGTATGCATTCTATTCTTACTGCGACTTAGTTTAGAATTACGCTTAAAAAATATACCTTTTAATCAGCATTCAATAGGGCAGTACGATATTTAACAATACACCTGAACTATTTTCTTCTAATTCTTGATAATGATTATAATAACAGTAATAATAAAAGATATTTAGTCATTACTATTCATTACGATTACCCTGAATTCAAAATATAACCATTTTAATTTTTTAAGTTAAAGAGATTTTGCTGATGCGGATTTAACTTTGAGCTCCGCTGCCCTCTCTTAAAGATAGTATCTCTTGTGTATTATAGTTAGAAATGAGAGCAAAGAAAGAAAGTTACCCGTTTTGACAGTAAATTACTTTTTATGAATATTCAAATTTAAGATTGATTCACATCTACACGATGAAAGGCAACTCTCACCTCGTGTACTAAGTTTACCAGATTAATATACATATAAAACAAGTAAAAATTAAATTTAAAAATCAAAAAACCCGACTACGTAAAAAGCGAACTAATTAATTATTTCTCATCAATGTGAAACTTTTTTTTAATATTACTTACCTATTTTTTTTATTTACTTGTATTGATGGCTTTAAGTTGTGATTAATTGTTAGTTTCTATCTATAAACACTGTTCTGATGAGGCCTATAAGATGTCTATGAAGGTTAGAGTTGCAATAAAGCTAGAGATCCTACCTACACAACTTCAAGGTTGTGTAATATTTAAAAGAAGCTGCTGACTGTAAAATAGTCAATGAAACATCGTCTTCATTTTGAAAGACCTATCCAATGATATGCCACTCAATATGGTGAGTAAAAATTTTTTTCGTCTCTACCGCCATTTTGAATTTGTAAAAACATATCGCCTATAACCATCGGACGATAAAGACGAATCGAATAAGACCTCATTCATTAAAATCCATCGAGCCGTTGTGATGTTTCGAGGGTATAAATATATCCACATACCCAGATACGTATCAAACACATAACCCTTCTTGGCAGTCGGGTAAAAAACCAATGTTTATCTTCTTGCGACTCCCGTTCTTCGTAGCTCGACATTTTCTAGGAATTAGCTTTTCAAGTAGAGTGCAATATTTCTCCATTAAAAATGGTTATACAATCCTGCATTTTTCCCCCGAAATGCATTGAATAGATATAGTTAAAGAATATTTCTGTGTGTATCTCGCCAAATTTAGTGAATTAAAAATTTGCAATTTAATTGTCTACTTTTCTAACACTCTGATGTATGGTTCACATAAAATCAATATCGTCAAGAACAATAATTTGTTATTTGAAGCATAAAGAAATAAATAAATATTTCCAAGAATTAAATTTGAATTTTAAAAATATCAATGAAAAATGTATGAAGTGTACAAACATTTACTTCACTAAAAATCATGCAATATGGTAAAATACGTAATTTCAGAATTGATAAAATATATATGTAATGTAAAAAATAATACATTGGAGACTCGATTTAACGAATTTTTCGATGTAGCGATTTTTTTTAATGGTCCCCACGAAAATGGAACAAAAATACTTCGATTGAATAACTTTCAATGTCAAAAAAATGTAAACGTGGAGAAATTTTCTAATATTTAAAAAAAAAAAATCTAATGTCTAATTAAATAATAATCCCAACAAAAAGTTTTCGGTAAAAAAAAAAAAAAAGCGCCAAGTTCTCCTTAATGTTTCGGCCAGAAAAAGTAGTGATATCTGAAGTTCGCACAAGTTAAGAGCCAAACATCCCAAATCTTTCATTGAAAATGGCTTCCTGCGACTTGGCCGTTAATGCCTTCTACAGCATTTGAAAATTAATGATTAGAAATTACGCATTTATGAATTATTTAAATATTAAAAGTAATATTAAAAGGCAAAGAGGCAAATTCATATAAAGACATTATAAGTAAAAGATTTTTGATAAACACCATTCAGTTACAACAAACATTATTTTTAATTACAGATCATTTAGTCCACTTGTGGTTTAATTGCCATTTTGTACGATCTAAAGCTAAACTCATTAACGTAAAACCCAAGAAATAAAACAAAATTTACTTACTTCAAATCTCACAATATGTTATATTATATTTTATTGTATAATATTGAAATCTTGTGCATTGACGAAAGAGATTTTTTTTCGTTTGAACATTTGTTAAAGTTTATTTGCAGACATTAAGAGGTATTCGATTTATAAACTGTTAAAAGCTGATACTAATTATGTTTTAGCAATTAGGGATATTATCTTCTGAATACAAGTGTTTCGTTATTTTTAACTTCCAAGCATTTAAATAGACTGAAGTGGTTTAAATGCATTTTTTAAATGTGTATTTTATTTCTGTACTTTGTGCCACAAAATGCCTAAAATAATCAAAAAATGTAGTTGGCATGTAGCTCCTTAGTACATATTTTAAAATTTGAAAAACGCTTTCGAAGGCATTAACGGCCAAGTCGCAGGAAACCATTTTCAATGAAAGATTTTGGATGTTTGGCTTTTAACTTGTGCGAACTTCAGATATCACTACTTTTTCTGGCCGAAACATTAAGGAGAACTTGGCGCTTATTTTTACCGAAAACTTTTTGTTGGGATATCACTACTTTTTGTATGTTTTTTCAAGTTTGTTTTTCTAAACTATATTAATATAAAAAAAACTTAAATTTCGGTACTTTGTGTTAGCCGGGAACAAATCTACTCATTAGCATTTTGCTTTTTCGGCAATAGCAGTTTTCATTTTTCACATGTGAAAAATTAGAAATAATGCTTTGATTTTCCAATAAAATATTTTGGTTTATGTTATTATTTCTTATTTATTCATTTATTTAATTTTATGTTAAATATTCCATTAAATAAAATGAGGGAAATGCATCTATTTTGAATGAGATGACTGAAAAGTAAATGAATGCAATATGAACAATGGAGTTGGGAGCAGTATTTGGCGATTTGCCACCTGCGCCCGGCTAACGTAAAAATACCTCAATTTATTTTATTAAGCTTTACAAATTTATACTTTATTTCTTTTTAAATTAAAGTACTAGCTGCCTCTAGCAAGCAGTATTTACTCTATTAATTGCATGTTAAACGTAGCATCATGTTACTGTTATCCATAATTTAATTTAATTGCCCATTCTTTCGCCAAGTCGGAAGCTTTTGATAGAGAAATCAAGAACTCTTTACGATCATAGAAGCACATCATATATTTTGTGTTGTTATGTATTTCATCTTTCGTGACAAATATCTCTTAACTCACTTATGCATGTTTCCTTATCAGTTACGATTCGTTCCCTAATGCAGAAATTTTTAATCCTATTAAGAAATCTTTTCTAATTGGGGTGACTGCCAATTGTTGTATTTTAACTGATACGATTGAGTACAAGTGAAATGGTTCTAATGAAATCCTTTGACAATATCTGCATTTACATTAAACCATATCGATGCTAATAACTTTTTGTTTCACGTTACCCCTTTCAATAGACTCGATTATGGAAGAATAGAAGGTCTACGGGCTCACTGCCATGATCCATTTGAAAATCTATCATTCTTCTCATCTGATTGTGTTGAAGAATTAGCCAATAATGTGCCATGGCTTTAAGATTTTAGCTAATTTTATTCTAAACCTGAAAACTAAAATGCGAGGAACCGGATTATGGAAGATTCATTCTAACGTACATATCGATTAACAGGTTACATATTATAGAATTATAATAATCATAAGGAGAACTGGCACTTTCGGTGCTTTAATAGTTGCCGTAAATTCTTTTTATATAATACAGAAATTTTAGAAGAGTAAAGATTAACAGCATAGTCACGGTAAGTGTAATAACAGTACAATATAATAATAATAGCAGAGGTTTTGTGCAGTGAGGAAATTATTGGCACTTTCGAAATATTCGTACGTATTACAATATAACTATTCAGATGATATGCGGAAAAATATAAATAGATGGCTCGCATTAATAATTAACTCATTGAAAAATAGCCACTAGCGTCAAATACTCGCAAAGCTTGGCGACATTTAGTGAAGTGTCGCCAAACTTAGTAATATATCATGTCAATTCTCAAATTTGGCGACAAAAATGTTCTCTTTATTCTGACATCATAATGATGCATATGTATCATGTATTATACATATACCTATAATATGTATGATGCAAATGTATTACATATTATATGCATATGTATAATATGTATGATGCATATGCATAAAGTTCATAACATCACTAAAACGCACTTAAAGGAATAGTGTTCCATAAATAGTAGGGATATTTGCCAGATTGATCAGAGTGCTATTGAGATTAAAATTCCGACATTTATAACAGACCGGAGACGTCTGCACACACCATCACCTCATCGAGTTTACACCTGAAATTTTAGGATTAGTTAAAACTAGATTAGCATATTAAAATGCAACTGGACTGTTAAGTCATATCTTGGTAGAAACCACCTGATAACCTAATTTTAGTGGTTGACTGATAGGTTTTCTATTGTATTTTCCTGCATCCAAAAGTATGGAAACATAGAGGAATGGGTGTAGGAAAACACAATGGAAAATCCACCAATTAACTGGTAAAATCGGGTCTGTAGATGGTTTCCACAAAGATATGGCTTGGCAGGCCAGTTACATTTTAATAAGCTAATCGATTTTTAACTAATCCTAAAATTACAGCCGTTAACTCGATTGGGTGATGATCTGTGCAGACGCCTCCTGGTCTTTAATAAAATTTGTTTTAAGGATGTAAAAGATAGTAAGATGGACAGATAAAGTGAAAAATTCGCCTTATTAAGGTTTTTGTAAAAGCATATAAAAATTCATTCAGCTTGAAATCATGTAACACCTTTATAACTCAGGCTAATTTTCTGTAATTGGGTTTTGGCGACCAACATATCTTATCATCTATAACTATTATCTTTCTTTTACAGATTCAAAATTAACAATAAATTAACAGTAAGTAGGCTAATAATATAATATAATAACATTAGCACGGTTTTCGGACGCCGCATCTGTCGCACATCGTTAAAGATAGCCTTATTAGTTACACATTTCATTTAATTAAAAGGAGATTTTTAAACTTCATATGAGAATTAGGATATTTTTCCACTATAGGGAACTTGGCCTTTTTAAAAAATCTTGGCGCAATTCAGACTTCAGAAACTGAGATATGTTGCCAAATGATATAAACAACTACGAAAACAAACCTGATGAACTTTTATGTTATTTATATATGTATTTATATACATGTAAACATTTTATTTATACACGTATAAAATATTGTTTTTTATATACAAATTATTTATGTTGGTATATAAAAATAAATAAACGGGTTCCTTACATTAAATAAATTGTATACATATGGAAAAAATTGCTTGTGTATATGACACAGTAAATAGGTTGCCAGAAAATACGTTATTATCAAATTTATTTTCTCGTCAAGGCTATTTTCTCTATTTCGCCAAGGCTACTATATCTCAAACGTACCGAATTGCGGTTATATTTTGTTAAATGTTTTATTGTTTTAATATCGTAAATATATCATAATAAAGACATTAAATTAGACTGATTAAAATTTTTAGGTATATTCATTTTTTCTATTTAACGAACATCTTTGGAAAAGTATATATAAAATTTTAATCTGCTTGAAATTACGTGACCCCTTTAAAACTCTGTAATCGAGTTTTGGCGACCAACATTGGCACAATTGAATGCGTTAAGGAACTGTCTACGGCCAAATCAACACCCCCTGTTTGAAGGGTTTAGAGGCGGAAATTCTGTGTTTTCAGATTTTTCTGGTTAATTGCGTTACAAACCCGACTTACTTCGGAAATTTCATGATTCTACCACTTTTAGAAGTACATTAGTTATTTGATGATGCGAAGTGAGTCAGTGACAAAAAATTGCTTTTTCGGAATTTAATATTTCGAAAACTACTAAATATAGAAACATGAAATCGTGGAACCTTAGTTCAGTTTGATCATACGAATATGTGTATAAAAGAAAAAATTCTATATATCTTCCTTAAACGAGGTTATGAGGGGGTGAAAAGTATGCCGAAATTGTTCAGGAAAAGGTAACTTACGGCTTGTGCGAACTTGGCGGACGCACTGCCATGCTCCCAGATAATAGTCAATTTTCTGAATATGTATCTTGTGACGAAGAAATATCTACATACGAAAACGTACATTACGTTGATGTTATTAATAGCAGTATACAGTGGATCGGATGAAGAAGATGAAATAGAGATGAAGTAAGCAACATTCAAAGAAGCAGTTAATCATTTGGATACTTTAAAATAGTATTTGAGGGATTATGAGGTTGATGACACCCCTTTCACAGCATCAGGAAAAAAATCATAGCTTATTGGCATCCGATAACCTATTTCTTTCTCCAAACTATTAAAGTGTCGTCTCTAACCGTTGTATAAGCCAGCCATGAAACAAAGCGGATGTATCATTGTACTGTTAAATACCCTACTGCAATTTTTTAAACTTCTAAGCATCGCATACTTTCAATTTTTATACCGTCGTACTGGGAAAAAAAAAGTACTTTCAAATGCAATCTGTTTTGAAAACTGCATCTCAATTTGTTTTTGAGATATTACTTTTTTGTAGTTTTTAGCGTCATTTGTTTAATTTTAGCAAAGCAAGTACTCCATTTCGTTCGAAAGTAAAGGAAATATAGTTGGAAAATAGTAATTATATTTTTTGTTGCCATTTTCTCATTACTAAAAAAAATTGTAATTAAAATACGTGCTATTTTGAAGAAATATAAAATGAATGATTTCTGATAAAACATGGAGCTACTATAAACTATCAGTGGCGCCAACTTATATGGGCCGGTGGAGCCCGAGCCCACCCAATAATTGTCTCTTCCAGCCCGCCCAATTTTTATTATTCTATTTTCGTGCTTATTTATTTTTCATTCACTGAAAAGAAATTATTTCCGTGACGTTCACAAAATTATTTTGTTTGAAAATACGGTAAATATATGGCAATAATAAAAAGACAGGAACCTAAAACACAACCTGCGCCCTCCCCCCCCCCCCTTAATCTTAAAAGACGTACAATCAATTTTCTCCCAAAAAAGAAATTTCCAGCATATTCTTGAATTAATTTTTTTCCTAAATGAACTAAATTTTCAGTTGTCATTATTCAGCATTTTCCATTTTTTGGGTTAAAGGATCTTGCAGAAAATGCTGCCAAAGAGTTTTAAGACAATTTTCCGCAAGTATATGTATGAACTCTTTTAACTACTTCAGTGAAACTTGAACAGGAATTCCAGGGTACACCAGGATCGAAATGTTTTTTTCTCACATTTCAGTAAAATAGTTACGTATGTATCAGGTGTCCCAAAAATGGCTGATGGATTTTAAAATTCAATAATTGGCAAACGGTGACAGATATTAAAAAAATTCTTGCAGGAGTGTTATGTAAGATGTAACGAGTTTTTATTCTGTGATTCTCAGCTTTAGTTACAAATAGCGTCGATAGATAGCGCTGCAAGCAGAAACCGCTAAATCCAAGCTCGATTTTTCAGCCCCTTTCTTCTTCCATGCAAAAAAAGGAGATTAAAATGTATCGAATGGATCCCGAAGTACCAAAAATCGGATCTGGACTGAGCACCTATTGCTCTCTGCGCCATCTATTGCTTGAAATTCGAACTAAAATTAAGAATTACTGTAAAAAAAAAACTGCTGACATCATAAATAACCCTTCTGCAAGAATTTTTTTAATATCTGTCACCGTTTGCAAGTTATTGAATTTTAAAATCTATCAGTCATTTTTCAGACACCCGGTAAATGTTGAAATCCTCTTACCCATGGAAAAGACTGAAATTATTATTATTATTATTATTGCATTCCATTATGTCTAAGAAAAGGCTTAATCAAATTGCTATTTCAAATTTGAATAAGAGCGGTGAAGAAAATTTGTTTTAATAGATGCTTGTGATGCATTTATTGGAAGATGTGCAGTTAGGAGATCATGTCTGTAACATGCCGTGCTACATAAAAGATGGATTAATTTTATTAAAAAATTCATTAAGTACTTATACATAGGAAAGGCATGTTTTTAACGACAGAAAACACTGAAAATTCATAAAAATAAACTTACTATATTTTGTCCGTAAAAAATTATTTTTCTTATTGTCCTTATCAGGGCTTAGTTGTAATGTAATTCTTGTTCTAAATATGCGTTATACGAAAAAGAAACCGTATGAAAATTAAATTTCTTATTTTAATGTGCATGCAGCCTTTTTTAAAAAATAAATGCCATGTTTGAACGATCTGCGTGATTTAAATACTTTTTTTAATTGAAAATATCTTGCAATTTCTTGAACCGCTAATAGAATCTTTCTTTAATCATCCGATATAGCTTAAGTAACTAGCACTGTTAATGCAGGCATTTCAGTGCATTTGCATTAAATGCCCATTTTTAATATTGTTTAGTCCTTTGCGTTTTAATTTGTACTAAAATTCGTGGTACAATAGTAAATATCTGAGTCCATAAAATGAAGATCCCATAAAAATATAATTAAATAAAATCGCAACTTTACATTGCATTCAGAAAAATTCTAACATCATAATTTGAAATATCATCTACTCCCAAACTTTCAAAGAAAGCAAAATGGAAGTGTCATCTACTATACATATAAAATGCAAAAGGGGATTTCGTTCTGGCTGCTTATGACTTGAGGTCTGCTGAATAGATTTTCGTGGAATTTAAACTGTTAGTTAGATAATTTTTTAGGGAAAGTTTTAGTACATGATATCGTTCTTTTTAGTATGAAGCATAATTTTGTATATTGCTTAGTTTTATAATATGTGGGAAAGTTCTATGATCAGGTGAATCCGATTATGAAAGATTAGCCACTTTAAAAAATTCTACTGGACGAATTTAGGATCAGAATTGCATTGTTCGTTAGGTACATTTTAGGGATGGTTTTAGTATATTGCATGTCGTTCTATCATTATTCACAAAATTTTACTGTAAAAGATCAACTAAGAGTTGTTCCTTAACAGCCCAAATTTTGTCGGACACATTGGAAAATATAATATCGCAATACCGTTCGTTTTCAGGAATGCGGAAGGTATTATGGGTAAAGGTCAATATTGCTTTAAAACAAAAGGTCGAATTCATCGATATATTTCTTTTGATTCTAGGTCCGTTTGAAGAAACCGACCTGCGTAGCGGGCGAAGCCTGTTAGTTTTACCCAAAAGAGGTTTTGAGCCCACCTAATATTTTTCAAAAGTTGGCGCCACTGTAAACTACATTTAATTTTAAGTATCTATTTTGGATTTGTGTATTATTCAGCGATAGTGACGTCATATTCATACTTTACTGTAGATGTTATTTAAGATTGGATCGTAAATGTGGAATTCTTCAGCGGATGTGAATGACGCCGTTTTATATAAATAAAACCGTGTGTTTTAAGTTTTAATATACTGAAATTTGTTTTGTACTATCTATATTTATATACATATATTTTTTTTTTTCATCGAGGGCGACACTAAATTCTGAAATAGCATAATTCCTGTTTTCTAGTAATTTATCTATAAAATTTGAATAAATGAGATTTTCCCTTAATTACCACGCTTGCGATTTATAGCAGCATAAAAAAAATCAATTTTTACCCAGCAAAGCAATAAATATTTAAGATGATTAAGGTAATTCAACATTGTTCTTTTTATTTATAGCCATTTTTAAAAACTTTTTCCACTGTATAAAACATTTATTTGATTATTCCGATTTAATGAATAATCTCGATATAACAAACAAATTTGCTAGTCCCAAACGATTTTTTTTAATCTGCGTTCGTCTGTATACATTATTTATTCACATATGATCATATTTGTCAACATTCTGACGTCCTTTTTCAATACGGAAAGTTGTCATATCGAACATTTGTAATATTACAGATATTTTGTGAAACACCTAATGTTTATAGTGTTGCTGTGTTAAAATTTTACAAGCAGTACTTTAATAAAAACTGCATTAAAGTTTATTTCGATTTAAAATTTTGTATTTTGACGTTTTGTCTTTAAAAAAAGATTGTATTATTCTGTACCAAATAGTGATCAAAATCTTGTAGTTAAATTCTTTATTAGTTTCTTCAAAAGATTTTTCAAGCGCTTACAAGTAAGTGTTTTACAGACGATATATATAAATAAGTTTGTTTCTAATTAAAAGCCCTTATTTGAAAAATCTCCTGGTCAGGAAATATTCAAAACAACGAATTCATGAAATATTTCGAATTCTCGTTGAATAAATTTATCCATATATATTGATATTGTTGAATTCAACAAGTATCAACGAAAAATGTGTAAAGTGTAAAAAACATTCACTTGGCTAAAAATCGTACAATGTGGTAAAATACGTAATTTCAGAATTGACAAAATATATATGTAATGTAAATACTGATTTCATCTTCGACTTCAGAAATAAATAATTTATTAGATAAAATAAAAATAACACAAGTAAAGCTAATAACAATTTCATTATAATAAATTTAAAAAATGAATGAAAAAATTGATTGAGATCATTGAAAAAAAAACAAGTTGGAAATTGCTCGTCAAACGTGGCAAATGAGGTGCGTTCGTACTATAACAAGTTTCATAATTATTTTTTGCACCCCATATTGTACTGAATGTATAATTTTTTTGCACTTCATAAAGTGCATAGTCTTTAACATCATTAAAATGCACTCCCAATAATTTTTTTCCCATTCCCCGAACACTTTTGACTGTCCCTGTAATTAAACTATACATCCGATTTTCCTAAAATTTGAAATGGCTCGACAAAATTTTGCAACAATTATATCTTTAAAATTTCAGACCATTCGGAAGGCTGTAACATCATTAAAATGCATTTGCAATAATTTTTCCCACGAACAAATTTGCTAGTCCCAAACGATTTTTTTTAATCTGCGTTCGTCTGTATACATTATTTATTCACATATGATCATATTTGTCAACATTCTGACGTCCTTTTTCAATACGGAAAGTTGTCATATCGAACATTTGTAATATTACAGATATTTTGTGAAACACCTAATGTTTATAGTGTTGCTATGTTAAAATTTTACAAGCAGTACTTTAATAAAAACTGCATTAAAGTTTATTTCGATTTAAAATTTTGTATTTTGACGTTTTGTCTTTAAAAAAAGATTGTATTATTCTGTACCAAATAGTGATCAAAATCTTGTAGTTAAATTCTTTATTAGTTTCTTCAAAAGATTTTTCAAGCGCTTACAAGTAAGTGTTTTACAGACGATATATATAAATAAGTTTGTTTCTAATTAAAAGACCTTATTTGAAAAATCTCCTGGTCAGGAAATATTCAAAACAACGAATTCATGAAATATTTCGAATTCTCGTTGAATAAATTTATCCATATATATTGATATTGTTGAATTCAACAAGTATCAACGAAAAATGTGTAAAGTGTAAAAAACATTCACTTGGCTAAAAATCGTACAATGTGGTAAAATACGTAATTTCAGAATTGACAAAATATATATGTAATGTAAATACTGATTTCTTCTTCGACTTCAGAAATAAATAATTTATTAGATAAAATAAAAATAACACAAGTAAAGCTAATAACAATTTCATTATAATAAATTTAAAAAATGAATGAAAAAATTGATTGAGATCATTGAAAAAAAAACAAGTTGGAAATTCCTCGTCAAACGTGGCAAATGAGGTGCGTTCGTACTATAACAAGTTTCATAATTATTTTTTGCACCCCATATTGTACTGAATGTATAATTTTTTTGCACTTCATAAAGTGCATAGTCTTTAACATCATTAAAATGCACTCCCAATAATTTTTTTCCCATTCCCCGAACACTTTTGACTGTCCCTGTAATTAAACTATACATCCGATTTTCCTAAAATTTGAAATGGCTCGACAAAATTTTGCAACAATTATATCTTTAAAATTTCAGACCATTCGGAAGGCTGTAACATCATTAAAATGCATTTGCAATAATTTTTCCCACTGGCCGTAATGTAAAGAAAAACTTTTGACTGTCTCTGTAATTAAACTATACATCCGATTTTCATAAAATTTGAAATGGCTCGACAAAATTTTGCAACAATCTTATATTTCAAATTTCAGACCATTCGGTTGGGTAGTTTTTGCTCTGTTATATGCTGACAGACAGACGGACGGACTGAACGACGACTATAGGTGGTACGTATTTATATAATTACGAACGCACCTAAAAAGGTTTTAAAAGCTTTGAATTTAACAAATAATTTAATTACACTTAAAATTTACTGGTTATCTTCTATAATATTAAAAAAATACACAGCTTCTCTTTTATAAATTAAATTAATAAATGAACAATTGAATGAAATAACAAAAAATTGTGATTTCGATGTTTGAATCGTACTCTGGAAGCACCATGCATGAACTTTTCCTTCAATTTTTAATGTGAAAGCCATGTGGGATATCCAGTTATGATTTAACATTTCTGACACATTTTATCGAAAATCTAGCAATAACATGGGCGCCGGCAGAACGAAAACTCAGGGTTGGGGGACAACATTTTCCGAAGAGGCGTTTTTAAAAAGGGAAAATATAAACTGGAAATTATGTAAACTAAGAATTTTACTGTGGTGGCCAAAATTGTGGACATATTTTGAAATTTTCATGTTTTATAACTTTGTGTGCTTGAAGAATATAATAAATTTCACTTAAATACGAATGTTTATTTATCAAATTCAAGGAAATTTAATGTAGAATTTAATAAAAAAAGAACATAATTTAAATATCTGCATTACATAAAAAGTTACGCTTACAAAAAATAAGATCTATCTTAGATATCATTATATTTTAAAGTTACTCTTACACATTCAATATTTAGTAGGATAACTCCTTAGTGTTTTTTTAGCTCCCGATATGAAATTTCTTTTAGGCAACAATTAAAGTCTCATCACTAAAAAATAAAGTTCCGTTCCATAAGCCAAGCGTAAAACGAAGCAGATGTATCATTGTATGTTAAATACTGATACTGCATTTTTTTTAAACTTTTAAACCTCGCACATTTTCAGTTTTTAAACCTCTGAAAATGTGCGAGGTTTAAAAGTTTAAAAAAATGCAGTATCAGTATTTAACGTACAATGATACATCTGCTTCGTTTTACGCTTGGCTTATGGAACGGAGCTTTATTTTTTAGTGATGAGACTTTCATTGTGACAATAAATGAACAATTGAATGAAATAACAAAAAATTGTGATTTCGATGTTTGAATCGTACTCTGGAAGCACCATGCATGAACTTTTCCTTCAATTTTTAATGTGAAAGCCATGTGTGATATCCAGTTATGACTTAACATTTCTGACACATGTTATTGAAAATCTAGCAAAAACATGGTCGCCGGCAGAACGAAAACCCAGGGTTGGGGGACAACATTTTCCGAAGAGGCGTTTTTAAAAAGGGAAAATATAAATAGCACATAGGGAAATAGCGCATAGGGAAAAAAAGTATTTTTAACTGCAATGCGTTTGAAAACTACATATCAATTTATTTTTGAGATATTAATTTTTTTGTAATTTTTAATGCCATTTCTGTAATGGTGGTAACTGAAGTACTCCATTTCTGTAGAAAGTAAAAGTAAAATAGTTGGAAAATAGAAGATTACTATCTCTTTTTGTTGCCATTTACTCATAACAAACTGAAAAAGAAATTGTAATTAAAATACGCCCTATTTTGGGGGGAAAAATATATTAATGAATGATTTCTCATAAAACATGAAGCTATTATAAACTATATTTAATTTTCAGTACCTGTATTAATCTTACAAACAAATGAAGGCATATGAATAATTAGACAACGATTTTTTTTTTTTAAGTTTACGGCATCGCTTTTTTCTGGGTTTGTGTATTATTCCGCTATATAGACATCCTATGCATACTTTTCTATAAATATTGCTTAAGACTGGATCGTAAATGTGGAATTCCTCAGCGGACGCAAATGACGTCGTCATTTTATATAAAATAAAAACTTGTATTTTAAGGCTTGAAACTAAAGTATGTTTTGTAGAAGTACATCATTTTCTCTCCAGCGCTTTGAAATTCTTCATAGGTGGAAATGCTTCACTTTTAAAAATAACGCAATTGTATTACACGCTGATAAAACGCAAAATTAAAAAAAAAATTAGAATGTCTTTATAGTAAAGCAGTGACTATTAGGTTAAAATAACATTTATATGAGAGTTAGACTAACCAATATAAGGTGCATTTTTTATTGTAACTAATTTTGTGGGTTTATGATAAATTAATGAAAAAGTTCTTTCTTAAACATTTTCTTTCGTCGAAATTCGACGGGTTCCCCCTCGTAATAATAATAGTAATTTTTTATTTCTCATTGGAGGCGACACTAAATTCCGGAAAAAAAAAAATCCTGCTTCCTGCTTGTTTTTCTTTTTTCTCTTGGGTTTTATTCTTTTGAAACCAAGGTTAAGGAAACTTTTAAATACATGAACGTAAAACGAAATCATGTCTAAATATTGTTTTTCAAAAAGATTTCTGCGTGAAAAACGAACGAGCAACGAAAAATCCTTAGTTATTTTTTCTGTTAGTGTTTAATTATTTTAATTCTCGTGGGGATATATATGTTTTTCAAAATCACTAGAGGAAAAGAAAAATTAGGTAATAAAATTTCAAAATCTTGAGAGCAGAAATGCAGGGTTGTCACAGGCGACTGTTTTGTTTTTTTTAATGCTAACTGGCACCACTTTCTAAAAACAGAAAATCTTAATATACACTTTAACAACATTTGCAAAAGAAATATATTCAAAATTTATATTAGAAATATACTGCTGCGAACAGAAAATAAAAATAGACGCCCATGGCAGCTCTGCAATGGCATTCCCCTACCCCTTTCTGCCGGTGTCTATGTGCAGACAAACTCTTAACTGTAATAAGTAAAATTAAGCTTTTCTTTTATCGCATTTTAACTTTGTTTTAGCCTTCTGATTATCACCTTTTTAAAAAGCGCAATTTTCCGCTCGTTTCTTTTTTCAGATGTTTCAAATGTCTTTCCATCTTCACCTCCATCATTCTCTAGTAGCAATTTTAAGTCGTTATGTTTTGTCACAGGACCCGTTCAATATCTGTTAGCGCCTCAGTCCTTCTTATCTATTCCCCCTTTTGTATACAGCCGGGATTTATTGCGAGTGCCATGTGCTCAACAGCTTTGAAGAAATACTCAAATTCTTGGTAAACGGAATGCGGGGTTAAAGTTTTTATGGGAAAACGATTTGGATGAAAAGTTTATCGGGTTGTAGACCTTTGACAGTGATAACGCAAACGGAATACTTCAGTCTTGGTGTGATATTTCAAACGACAGGCGAAATTTTGTGTTTTTGAAAGATAAGGCAAATAATATTTTTGAAGATTACACGGCTTATATTTATAGACATTCATTTTGTTTCACGCCTAATTTATTTGCTACTTTATCAGCTTTCTAATATTGCAATAGATAAGAGAGCGAAATAAAAATCTTATGAGTAGTTGAAGTTTTCGATGTTTTTATATTTTGTTTGAGACACTGAGATAACCAAACTTGTATATCTTCAAATAATAAACAAGTAATATAAACATTTTGTTTTTAAAGTCAATTCCTACTTACAAGGGAACCACTTTTGGTGTTGCTCGCACCTAGCATTGAGACCTGGTGCATTTTAAAGCCCTATATTAAGCAGTTTGAGAATCGTAAAATTTTTCTGTTAAAATAATATTTCTTGATTATACAGCAGCATAACTTTCTAAAAATGCAATTTTCGAGACCATTTATCGGACTATTAACATTGATTTTTTTTTAAAGAAAAGCATTTAAAAATAAAAATTAGTTAATAATAAGTATAAAGTATTGAAAAAAGTTTGAAAATTCTTTCAAAAACACACGAATTTGATTTTGAAAAATTGCAACTTTATATTCATAGTTTTGGCGGGGAAACAGTCGGCATTTATTTTCAAAAGTAGAGCTTACCGGCAACACTAGCGAAATGTCATAGATGAATTTGTAATAGCTAGAAATTGCAATGTTCCACCTATTTCGCCACAGTAATTTTTCTAAATTGTGTAAAAATAGTAATTTACTTTATGATTACTTTTACCGAAGGACCATTTAATGCAGCGGCATTTCATTTTAAAGATTCGAAACTTTATTTCATTCGATTTCAGAAGAAAATACTTTGTTTACTGCGTATTTCACTAAAAAATAGTTTTCAGTGATCTTTGAAATTTTATAGAATTATATTTATTACTTATATATTTGTCGTCTGCATAAAAAAAAAAAAATAAAAACCTAATGTTTGTTTCTTATGCTATCAATTATAAAAAAATAATCGCAATCTGATATAATTCTAGTAATATGTTCTGTACATTTACTCTTTGGATAAAGCGGGCGGAAAAATTGTAGCGCCATATTTGGCGACTTAACTCACTTTTGGCATGAAATGAACAAATAAATATGTAATAATAATAAAAAAAAAAATAGATGCATAGAAAATTATATAAAATATTATTTTAACAGAGAAATTTTTTCGGTTCTCTAACTCTTATGTATAGGGCTACAAAACGCACCAGGTCTCGATTCTAGGTGCGAGCAACACCAAAAGTGATTCCCTTGTTAAGTCATCAAAGAAAAATTTAATATAATCCCTTAAGCTAATATTAGTTTTTTTGGTGCGTTAAAATATCTCAATTTGTTGATTTTCTATAAGCAAGTAGGTTTACAATGGAAGTCTATGGGAATTTAGCGAGATATTAGAGATATCGCCAAGTTGGCATCACTTTTGGCGACTCATTTCGGTCGCTAAATTTGGCGATATATCGCCAAGTTGGCGACAAACTTGGCGGTATTTGGCGACAGAACAGGGTCCCCCTATGGTAACCCCCTTATAGATATGAAGATTCATTAAATGCTTCAATAACCAATGGCCGCCATTTTGTCTCCCATGTAAAAATAAAATTAATTAATTAAAATTTAATTAATGAATTAATATTTGGAAAAACTGTATTAACATCAATTGTCATCCAGTACAAGTTTAAAAAAAAATTATTTCAACTTGATAGGATGAATAATAAGTATTTTATTAACGATTGAAAATTTGAACAAGATATATAAATAAATAAATAAATATAGGGAGAGTGTGAACTAATAGTAGGAATTGAAAAAAAGTGAAATATTTATATTATGATTAAACAAAAACATAATTTGAAGAACAAATTAAAAACACAAAATTTATTTCCTACATTGTTTAAGCCTGAGAAGGGACAGATATTAAGTTATTTCATTCAATTAGTTCTATATTTAATGTTCAATTTTTGTAACAAATTAGTTAAGCCAATTGAAGATAAAAAAATAAAAATAAAATTCATACAATATGATACTTAAAACACCCTAAAAACTTAGATTCCGTTCAAATGAAATCCAAATAAATCTTAGACTTCTTCCATTTTTAATTGAAAATATTTGTATTGCAGATTTAGTATTATGTTTAGGAAAATTGTGCATAAAATGATAAGATGCATGCAAAATACAAAACTTTAAAAAAAGTCTAAGATTTATTTCGATTTCATTTGAACGGAATCTAAGTTTTTAGAATGATTTAAGTATCATATTGTATGAATTTTATTTTTATTTTTTTATCTTCAATTGACTTAACTAATTTGTTACAAAAATTTAACATTAAATATAGAACTAATTGAATGAAATAACTTAATATCTGTCCCTTCTCAGGCTTAAACAATGTAGGAAATAAATTTTGTGTTTTTAATTTGTTCTTCAAATTATGTTTTTGTTTAATATGTCAAATTTTTTTTTTTACTACAGCACTCAAGTGAACGCATTTCAAAATTAATACAGAGTATCATCATCAGGCTTTGATGTATGCGGTATTGCATCACAATGTGGGATGCAGTTTACCAATGTGTAATTCAAAATGTTTCACCACTGTAGTAATGCAGGTTGCGGTAGTTTGGACAAAAACTTCCAATCTGAAAGTAAAAAATCTACAATCAAAACATAAAAAATTAACTTCGCTTAAATTTAGATACCCTATTTTTCACTCAGGAGCGCTATGAAAGTAAATGTAAATTCTGTTGAATCCTTACTGCTAATATTTAACAATATTTTAGCTGTGATACAGTAAAAAATAAAAAAAATAAAAGTTTTACTTGAATTTTTAAACCTTATTCTCTCCCAAAGGGTGATGTAAACGCATCAGAAAATTATTACCTAAGTTTAACTTGGGGTATAAATAGTTCTCACCTCGAAAAAAAAAATACATTTTAAAATTAAGTTATGTAATTCCCCACTAAGTTCGCTACCTGCATAAAAATAGCTATCCATTAGAAACTTTTTACTAAAATATAAACTTGACCAAAGCTAAAACGTATTCTGAAAATATCCTTTTTATTTCCACTATGACGCCATATTCACCTTTTTAATTTTTGAAAAAAAAAAAAAAAAAAAAAAAAAAAACTATTTCAATTAAAATTTTTCACGCGGGAATCTTTCTACTAAAACCAAATAAATTACTATTACGGCTTTTGAAATTTTTGCAACAATGAAGAAAAAATGTTACATTTTCTACTAAAAATGTCGGTTGATTCTCAATGAAAAAAGTGAAATTTGGAATTATTAAGAAAAATATTTGAATAATATACAAAAAAATTGGCCCTTGTTTCTCTCTGGGTTATAATTCACCCATATGCAAAAGTATTTTGCCATTCATTTTGACCCTGACGTCAGGCAAACGTTTTTAAACTTTAAATTTATAATATTATTAGAATTAATAAAGAATAAGAAATGAGTGGCATGAGGGACAAAAAGGTGGGAAGAAAAAATGAAAAAGTTATCATCTCCATAGGCTTTTCTATGTTAAATTAACATTGAGAAGTGACACTGGAAATAAATAAGTATTGCGCTGCCGCGCAATACTTAAATATTCATATTTTCAATTTTTATCCATTTAATAGAATTTATGTGCATATTTTTGGTTTTATCTATCAGTGTAATATTGCCAAGCGTAGTATTGCTTTCAGTAATATCGCCAATTTAAAACCGAGAAACCCTTATTGTAATTTAATTCAGACACTGAAGCTGATAAAGTCTACCATTCAAATTTATTTGTTTAAATTTTCAACTGAATTCTTCAGAATGAGCTTTGACAAAATGAGAAATTATAGTCGGGATCTGATAACCCTTAACTGCCGTAGCAAAAAATGTCGCATAGCTTGACAGGGTTTCCAGTTTGGCCTCCGTTTTTATTCCGAAATTTCGAATTCATACAAAAAAATACGAACAGTATTTTCTGATTTATTTGATGACATATATTTCGTAATCACTTAAAATAAAGGGTCTTTATTGGGAAGTTCCGGTATGAAATCGGAATTAAATTGGAGGCCCTGTAGCTTGAACGGTCTCTGTGAACATTAGATCAAAGGAAGAATAAAAGGCTACCTAAACCTATAATACTAGGCCTCCAAACGAAATAAAAAATTTACAAATACCTATAAAAAAACACTCTGCGTGAAGTTAGAATAAACACAGAATCGTTTCAGGAAGCGTTTCGAAAATTTCTCAGAGGGGGGGGGGGGTTACCGGTGTTCAACTAATTTTGCTGGCATCTGTAATACAATTAATTTACATAACATACGCATACATGAAATAAGATTTGATAAGTTATGCAAAGGGGCCGTTCAAATATTACGTAAGCACCTAAGGGGGGGGGGGAGCGGGTTAGCGATTTGCTTATTTTTGCTGAAAAGGGGGGAGGGGGGGTTTGAATGATGCTTACGTAAGACATTTTCAAAATCTCTAACTTGTAAAAAAATAATATATATATATATAATTTCAAATTGAAAGAAAGAAATAGCAAAAGGATATTAAACTTGAAGTTCTGATGTCAGTTATTTTGACCGCACAAGGAAAACATAAACGATCTCTTTTATCTAGAGGTGACTGTTCATGTTTGATGCATGAGGGCTTATTATCTCTGAGAACTCACTACCATTTCCAATTGTGAGAATAGAATAGAATTGAATTGAATGAACCGATGCGATATGTTGTATTGTGACAGTATAAGTTTTCCGGGAAAGCTCCCAAAACGTAAGTAAAATTCCATCTTTTTTGTTTCCACCCCTACTCTGTCAAGATGTGGAACCCCATAACCATTGTGACCGACTGCTCTACTGTCTGGTGTCTCGTGAGTTTTAAAAACCTCTCAGTAGAGATTTGCACGGGCCGGCCCGTGGCCCGAAGCCCGGGCTCGGGCCTATTTTTATTCACGCCACTCGGGGCGAGCCCGGGCCATACATTTTTCTGAAGACTCAGTCCGGGCTTAGTTACTACACTTTACGGGCCGGGCCGGGTTCGGGCTTTACTTTTTTCATGGGGATCGGGCCGGGCCCATTTTTTCTGTACAGAGCCGGGACTGGTTTCATTCCAAGTCTTCAAGGCACAAAATTTTCAGTCCTAGTTTTCACGCAGCCCGTATGAAAATCATTGTCTCGGCGTGACCTGATCCGTTCAAAGGTCAGTAAAATTAGTCCAGGCCCAAAAATTTTTGAAAAAAATTTACACATTTTTAAATCGCTGTTATTCTACAATTAAACATTCAAATTTAGTCTTTTTAAAGAATATTAGATTTCTACGCTTATTGAAATATAGCTAAATGAAAATATAATAAAGCATGTGAGAAAGAACCTGCCTATGACGAAATCCTGTTATAAACTGAAAAACGTGTTGATCCATACAAAATTAATATACTAATACGTAAGAATAGGATATATAATACATTTATAACTTGCTAAGAAGGGCACATGTCTATAACGGTTTTTTTTTTCTTTATTATGCAATTCCGTTTTAGAAGATTTTACTGTATAGCATTTTTCAGATTTTTAGCACTTCAATACATGGAATATGGATTAACGATATTAATGATAACGGATTAATTAGCATACAGGAAATAGAGATTGATTAAAAAAATAAATGTGCAGCCTGCGCCACTTCTATAAAAATGAAGATTATAACCATAAAAAAATAGTTAAGACATATATATTTTTGGTCAGAACTCCCTGCACGAGACAAATCTTTAACCAAATTGACATAAAAATCAATGTTTTGTAGAAATTCAATCGGGCCAGGCCGAGTTTTTAACTTTTTCCCGGGTCGGGCCGGGCTCGGGCTGAACTTTTAACTTTTTTATCGGGCCGGGCCAATAATTTTCTTCTTTATGAGACGAGCCGGGCCCGGGCCTGAAAATTTCGACCCGTGCAGACCTCTACCTCTCAGTACTGTAGTGTAGTGGTGTTTAAAATAAATAAAATCAGAAATATGTCTTCATTTCGAGAAATCTTGTATAAAAAACTTTATGAAAGTTTCAAAAAGTCTGCATCAGATAAACCTTTGAAGGATATCCAATGTAAAACTAATGATGTGTGGCGGCAGTGCAAAAAGTCTTCTAAAACTGACAAAGAGTTAGAGGTATTGGTGCTAAAAAGAATTGAGGACGAACTGCAAGAAATCAGTCTTTCTCGATTATTTTATAATGGTAATTATAATCAATTTATTCTTAAAATTTTAAATATATTTTATCATAACTTTAAGTTTACATAATTACTTGTAAAAATTGGAAAAAAGATAGATAAGATACAATGACCGTGTAGCCTTGGCGAAACATGGTCAGTATGGGAATAAATAAAGACCAAAGAAACGTAAAAAAAAAACAAGTTATTACTTTTTAAATATGGCGTAGCCAAGCTAAACCTTATTTTTTCTTTTCAATAACTCAAAAATTAACGCATCCATGGGAGAAAAAAATTTAAAAATATGTTAGTTTTGTAGCAGATAATCTTCTAACTGTTTTCAAATTTTGAACCTTACTAAAAATGAAATGTAATCCAATTGAATTGAAACCAATGTATCTCGAATTCAAAAACAGATAAATAAGGTTCCCAGTGATCTAAAAAAAAAGAAAAACAATCCTTAAAAAGGAAACGACAAAATACTGAATACCAAAGAAAACATCGAACCACCAAACGAACAAAGCTTGGAGAAATCTGCCATGATAATCCAGACATTAAAAAAAAAAAAAAAATAGCTTTGAGGAAATCTGTAGGAAGACCAAGTTTAAACAACCATTATTGCTTAAGGCAATAGGAGACATAGCTATTATTGGAAGCGCTGCAGATGCAAAAAGAAGAAGCGAGTCTGAAGTGTCAAAACTCTCGATGACTTGACTGCAGAACTGAAAAGGGTTGGTTTTGCAATAGGCAGGAGTAGAACATATCTTCGTTTGCTTCCAAAAAATTTCTCAACCATCGAGAGTCGAAGACATGTCACCACAGTGCCGATAAAACTTTCTTGGATTCTGGCTGATTATCACTGATCTCACATTGATACCCAATTTGCAGTAACATCCATCCACTATTTAGAAACTTTAAATTCAATTCTTGGACCCATGCAAGTGTTTCTTCTTTCACAGGATGACAACGCGCGTTTACCTTTTACTTTTACTGCCCGAGAGAGACTGCTCAGACTAGGAAGTGAGTCTGTAGAGCATAGATTGTCCCTCCCGGTCCCCTTTATTGAGGTCTAAAAAAAAAAAAAAAAAGCTTACAAATTTCAGCCGAGGCTGAGCCCGCCAATACGCGCGACAGAGGGCGGAGTGGTATATATAAGATTTAATTAAAAAAAAAATGTTACATTAGCAAGCTTTGCGAAACAAACATAAGGACATTAAATAATGCAGTGTTATACAAAGTTAGACAATATTATACAAGTAGCTGCGACCCAACATTGGGTACTGAATAAGGGAGAATCCAAGTCTCTGTCTCAGTGATGGAGTAAAACTGAAAGGTTACATAAGAAGTTGAAGATGTTTTTAAGCTTTGAGAGCAAAATCGGGCGCGATAAAATATTTGCTAACCAACCAACTGGAAGAACAGGAGGACGGCGGATATGCCAGCGAGCTGTTAAAGGACAATTATAGAAATAATGAGAGGCAACAGCATCATCACCGCACTCACATAGAGGAGAAAGGGCTCTTTTGAACTTGAAGAGGTATGCTCCAAAAGGACCATGACCGGTAAGGAAAGCTGTGGTGGATGGAGTGAGCAGCAGAAGATCCAAAGATACCACTGGGACAAGATCATAGGTATATCTACCCTTATCTGAGTAGTCCCAGTAATCCTGCCATTTTTTCATAAAATGAGCGCGTAGATGTCTTTTGATGTGTGAGTGCGGTACTGGAAGTGAAAAATCAACTGATGGTTTAGCAGTTGCCTCCTTTGCCAACATATCTGCCGTTTCATTTCCCAGGATACCCTTATGGGCTGAAACGTGGCTTAAATAGGTTTTCCAGAGAAGATTTTTGAGAAGTGATTTAATCTCAATAACCTGGGGATTTGTTGAGCCAAACGAACAGATAGCCTGCAGGCTTGAAAGACTATCGCTAAAAACTGGAATTAAAAAATTTTGGTTTTGTTGAGAAATCCACTCTAAAGCTTTAAAGATGGCAAAGAGTTCGGCTTGGAAAATGGAATTATTGTTATCCAGCCTGCAAGACCAACGATGAGTCACTTCACTCCCTTTCGTAGCGCAGAAAGCTGCACCTACTCCGGTAACAGTGCGTGAGCCATCGGTGAAGACCATAACATTTTGAGTGGGAGAGTAAGAATTTATAGTCGGGTTTACTTGTAGGTGGGAAGTCTCATCTGCCGGATGAAACTGCCAGCCAAGAGTCTTACGCTGAATCATCATTTGTGGAAAAAATTGCTGTGAGATAGCTTCATTCTCCAAATGGATGATGTTGCTTTTAGTGAACTCATATTTAATGGTAATGGAAATGGGAGGAATACCTGTCAAGATATTGAGAGCATCACTGGAAATGGTTCTATATCCCCTAGAAATTTGCAAGAGAAACATCCTTTGTATAGAAACTAATTTATTAAGTGCTGCTTTTGTAAGATTTCCCCCCCAAATAGATGCTCCATAGGTGATAATTTTTTCAACAATAGTAGAGTACCAAATTTTTAGCATATGGCTTTTAATACCCCAAGATTTAGTGGTTAATCTTTTTGAGTTATGATAAAATTTTACTAGTTTGATTTTAAGGTAATTAATATGAGAGAACCAGTTCAAGTGCTCATCTATTGACAATTTTAACAATTTAAGGTTAGAGACATGATGGACGCTAGTGCCATTTATTCTGATGGTGGGTTTCCTTTTAAGTTTATAAGGTTTTGCAAATGTTAGGGCTTGGGATTTATTAGTGGAAAGTTGCAGGTGCAGTGATTCCAGCAGCTGACAGAAAATTGGGAGAGCAAAAGCAGCCTCCAACTCCAAGAATTACAGCAGCCAATAAACAGGCTCCGATACTGATGCATATGGAGTATCGTGTATCCTTAGGTGACCACGACTGGGTCATCGCTAAACGCCACAAACTTATACCACGTGTTTACGCTGGTATTGTGATTGCTCCTGGCATGGCAGGTCAAAGTAAAGCCATACGTTATTCTGATCCAACATTTATAGCTATAAGAAGTGGGAAACACAGTTCTTCCACAGCAAATACTCATGCTCAGGATTTTGAAACTCTATTAATACTCAAAGACTTTGAAAAATTAGTGAAAACAGAAGAGGGTTTCATCAAACCTGTAATCATAGTTACGGTTGATGGAGGTCCAGACGTGAATCCCCGCTACCAGAAAGTTATATCGTTTGCTATTAACAATTACAAAAAGCATGATTTGGATGGAATTTTCATAGCGTGCAGTGCTCCTGAAAGAAGTGCATTTAATTGAGTAGAAAAGCGAATGACACCACTCAGTCGAGAACTGTCTTGTCTTATACACCCTCATGACCATTATGGTTCCCATCTCGATGAGAACGGTCGCACTACTGATGAAGAAATGGAGCAAAATAACTTAATATATGCTGGTAAAACTCTCGCAGATATCTGGAACTCATTAAACATTGACAGTTGTCCTGTTACTGCCACATATTCAGGCGAACCAGAGTCTCTTGGTTATGACTTGGATTGGTATTCGAAGCTCGTACAAGAAAGTCAATACTTGCTAGAAATTGTAAAATGCGAAGAAAAGAATTGTTGCTCTCCTGCACGTAGGGGATTATTTCGTATATTAATAGGACGATTCATTCCTCCTCCAATTAAAATGATACAATCTTCAAATGACATCATTACAAATGAGGAGGGGGAATTTATAGACTTAAGTCTCCGTCTGGCCTTAAATCTGAATATTACAGAAAAGGGATTTTTAAAGATGCTGTATGATGATTTTTGCCCTTCCATAAAGTTGCAATTATCCGCAAGAACTTGTGGAATTTGTGGCCAATATTATGCATCTCAGAAGTCAAAAAGAGAGACACAAAAAAATTCAACTAAGTGAAAAAAGTGAGAAGGCCTGCCTTATACGACCGTTGAGAATTGCTGCTCGTCAAGCAAATGAACTTATGTGCTTCGTAAAATTCGTGGAAGATATGGAATATGTTAAGTGGATCAATGAAGATGAAGTTGATAAAGATTGCATCCAAAAAGTAAGCGATGAAGATAATCAAGTAAAACTGGAAACCAATATCATAACAGATATGGAAAAATGACTTAAGCAGCCGTGGTCAGCATCGGAATAGATATTGGAATAGATATCGGTATAGATCGGCATGGATATTGGAATAGATCGGAATAGATATTCAAATTTAATTTTTTCAAATGGCTAAGTTCTTCTAAAATTGTGATCTAAGAAATTTTCTTAAATAGAATTGTAAGGAAATAAAACAAGCATTTATTATTATTTTTTTTAAGTCGAGTATAGTTTTTTAATTTGTATTCTGTCCTAATTTTTTTTTAAGTGGGGGGTGGTTGCAATTTGCTTACGTATTTATTAAGGGGGGGGGGGGGGGATTCGCGATTTGCTTATTTTTGCTGACAAGGGGGGAGGGGGGTCAAAAATTGTCAAAAACATGCTTACGTAATATTTGATCAGCCGAAAACTCCATGATACTTATTATTACGATACTCTTGCTCATACAATGTGAATTTTACAGCGTTTTAAAGAAACTTTAGTATGCACACTTCATCAAATAAATTTATATTGAACATGATTTAAAGATATTAATAATTAAGGGTTTATTGGCCTTTATTAAAATTTAGTATGGCACATAATAATGGAAGGATAAACTCTATAACGGAGATGGAGTAACATTAACCCGTTCAGAACCGGCATCTTTTACACGAATTTTATTCGTTTGGCACCACTTTTTGCTAATTATTTGAGTTAACTTCATAAATCACGAAAATGTCGTAATTAAATAAAATAAATTTTACTTTTCTTTTTTACTGGTAACTCAAGCGTTTTAAGTACTTTTTGACTGTGCATATATGCACCCATGGTCCCGAACGGGTTAAAGTTGATTTCTTGAAATAATGTATTTACAACAATATGTTAATTGTCAAAAACCACTAGAGCAAAAAAGGGTGTAGGTTTAAAGATTAATATATCTTTTAAAAGGCTTAAAAACTGGTAAAATATACACAAAACAAGTTGTATTAAGATTATTAAATTTTTTTAGAATACAACTTTTTTCAAGGCGTCAAATTAGGTGCCACTTCGTCAATTGAAAATGAATGAAAGAGAGAGTGAAAACGATAACACAAAACTATATTACTGCTTCTGCCTTTTTCCCCACCTTTCGTTTAGCTTTAAATGAAGATTGTAGAAGTGCATCTTCTTGAAAAGACATCGAGCATCTCAATGTTAAATTTAAATTGATTGCTTAGTATGTTTCTTAATTCCACCTGTTTTTAGTTGCCTCTTATTTACTAAAAACCACTTTATAATCGTATAAAAGCTGATTTTAATAATCTATTGTGGAACATCTCGATTGTAGATTCTGGGAATTAATCGATGAGTGTATCTATTGTGTTTTCTACGATGACGACATTTTTCGATTTGTAAATTCCTGAGAATTGCCAATCACTAGTTCTACATATGGAAATACATCCATTACCTCAAATAATATCACTCCCAATAGTGGTTTATAAGAATTTACAGTCCTCCTCCCGCATGTAGTATGTTCATCCCTTTAAAATACACTATAAAAAGAAAACAAGAACGATAAATCTTGCGACAAGCATAGCTTATGAAACAATTTCCATCAAATCCAGAATACTGTTGCAAGACTTCACGGTATAATAAGGTGAAAAAGTATGTCTAAGTAAATAATTTGGAAAATGCATAATACATTTGAAACTAAGCAATTGCCATCAATAGTCTAGAAAATATTCTCTTTTGTGTAGCTCTGTATATGTAATATAGTATTATATATATACTCAGTAATAAGTTAAAATTTAGTTCAGTTAGAGAACTCATAGCTGTTGAAAATTCCTTTTCAAAATTTCCGTCAATAAACGTAAATGTACTCGATATATTTTGGGGAGCCCTGAATATAATCGGTAGAAATTAAACACAAAAAGTAATATGCAAAAAAAAAAAAAAAAAAAAAAAAAACTTATATTTCAAAAGTCGTATCACAATTGAAGAGCTAAGTGGAAGAACATGTTAAGAAACAAAAGTTACACTTGAAGAAATTTGAAGTGAAAGTTTTTGCTGTAAATTTTAATGATTTATTTTCATGTGTTTAAAATATTAACAGGTATGATACTAAACTCTCTCAGAAAACTTACTCATATTTAATTTTCAAATATTAAAAATTATTAATATTATTGACATTATTAAATATTAAAATATTAACTATTAATGAATAATGTCTTAAATCTTCAAGACTGAATAGAATCTTAGTATTTTAGCTTCACCACGTGATAGGATACCTCATAACACTTTCATCCAAAAGATTAAATCTTTTTTTAGAAAATGTAGCATAACATGTTCATCCACTCAGCTCTTCAATTGCAAACGCAATTCCAGCTATTATTCTTCACAGACAATACCACAATAATAGCGATATATAAGGCGTATTCAAATGAGAGTTATTCGTAGCGTTGCAGGCGACCAGTTTTCAATGTATTTTTGTGAAACAACCGCAATAGTGAAGGTGTATGTACCACGCGTGCTCAAGAGCAAGCAGATTTGTGAAAACTTCGTAAGAACGTGGCATTCAGTTAAAAATGACTGGTGGGGATGCAACTGCGTCCAAAACGGATCAGCGAGCTGTAATTAAGTTTTTAACACTAGAAGGGTGTAAGCCGGAAGATATTCATCGCAGAATGCTGGCTGTGTTCGGTGACACGTGTGTGTCAAAGCCCACGGTGACGAGGTGGGCGAGAATGTTTACCGACGGTCGACAGAAGACAACGGATTTGCCGCGGCTCGGTCAGGCGCACAAAGTTGTGACATAGAAGCTGATTACGGACATTGACACTCTATCACATCTTTGGACCGCTGAAGAAGAGACTAAAGAGCCAACGATTTCTCTTCGAACAGGACGTAAAGGCTGCAGTTCTGAACTGGTTCCATGATCAACCGAAATCGTTCTTCGGTGACGGAATTCGTAACATTCCTAAGCAATGGGACGCCTGCCTAAACGCCATGGGTGATATTTTAAGCAAAATTTGTATGTATTTCACTCATTAAATATTGTTATTCCTATCTATGTATCTGTCTCATTTCTGTCCCTACGCATCTCATAGATACACACCTCGAATCACTTTCATTTGAACACCCCTATATAACACCGAATAATTTTGAGTGCGTCTGTAAATGAACGATGAATACTATGCATAGCCTATTCTGTCCTTAATATCTTGTAACTCCCCTCAGTGTTATACATAAATTTCAATCTGTTTGAAATAGAGTATCGACATTAAAATATGTTGAAATACGTCCTTCTGACGAACTATTTTACGTGAAAAATCCACACAATTAACATTTATTTAATCCAGATATATGTTTGTGAAAGTGAGGTGTGCAATTACATACACATTCAATCTATATACCTGTGAAATATGTATCCATATTTAATCAATACTCAAGAAAACGTTTGTGAAATCATGTGTAAGTGACCAGCATTCTAAACAAATAAACTGCGGACAGTTCAGTCTTCAAATACGCCAATAGATGTCAGCACTACAGCTTTTTCTTCAAGACGGAATCCTATTTAACTTTCTGTGATGACAGATGGCGACACTATGCAGTACAAACAATCCATTGAAACCTTTAAACTGTGAATTTGCTGATTAATTAAAATAACTATTGTTCAACCCTTTTTAGCAGTCATGTAACCCCAAAATTTTTTAGTCTACGTCGAATATGTAATGAAGGAGGAACCTTTTTCTGCTCGCTGCTAAAATTCTATTGTTTGTGAAAAAGGGGCGATGTCCCGTATCAAATATGCAGCATACCAACCTACAATTCCAGATAAAAACCATCGGAATCATCCAATATTGTGTTGTATATATTTTTAATCTTTATTTCTTTATTTAATAGTAATCAAGTACCAATAAAGGAATGTATCATCCCGAAGACAAGTCTCGGAAGATTATTTAGTTCCATCCAAGTTAATCTTGATTAAGTGCATTTACTCGAATAAAGCATAATGTTTTCATCTCTATAAAATCAAATCACTGCTGCAAGTACAGAAAACGAAGGTAGGATCTTACCTTTTACATCTTAACATTTTTTCATTGACTGGGTCTGACGTTTTGGCTAACGCCATTGTCAAAATTACTCACTGCTCCCTTAGTTTTCCTTCAAAATATACCGCAAATGATTTTTCCCCATAGGCAGTAATGTAACGGAATTCTTTTGAATGTCCCTGTAAATTAACTTTAAGTGCTAGATACTTCATTTTCAATATCGAACATGCCCCTTTAAACCTCAGAAATCTATGTCCTATATGTCATTTGTATGGATAACTGAGTGTATTTGCGAAAGACTGAGCAAGGACAGGCGGACAGGCAGACAAATCGAATTCAAAAACTCTTTTCAACTATGTTGGAAAATGTGGAAAATGGAAACCCAATTTTTTAGTCATTTTCTGTCCCATCATAAATTTAAGAGGAGTTCCTTGTGCTACTCGGTGATCATAACACAATGTAAAGACACAAATTGAGAAAAATGATTTCAAAATTTACAACTCTGAATCCTTTAAAAGGATGTTAAAGGGAAAATCTTTTTGGCATATTTTTCATTATCGCATCGTTACGAGACTTCCACGAAATGCTACGGATATCTAATTTAAATTTTAAGCAAAAAATTTTAAAATTGATATGTTATTCATTTTTCAGAAAATGAAGCGCACTGAGTCCCATTAATTATTTCAGAATCCACTTTAAGTTGAATGTTCATCGTGCAAAAATTAAAACTCCTAAATAACTAGTTTTATAAGTATTTAGATCTTCGTACAACAGCTGTTGTACTCTTATGCAAAAATGCATGAATACAGAATTTATTAAGATTCTATATATTAACCCATTTGTGCCTGAATTTTTGTTTTCTCAAATTCTTTGGTAAAATCACTTTAAAATGTTGCAAAATGAACTGAAAAAATACTAAAAAAAATTAAGTTTATTTTTTTTGTATTTATTTGATAAAATGTAAAAGAACTAAATATGAGTATTTCTAGTAGAATAATATGCATAATTATATATTTTGCCTATATTTATATTTAAAATGTTTTTAAATTGTATATTATGTACTATAATTTGTATTTTAATGAACTACAAAAAAAAAAAAAATATATATATATATTTATTTATTTGCAGACTAATAACGTTATAACTATTATTAATAATAAAATAAGAATAATCGTATTGCAGACTTAATAACAATTTATTTCATAAATATCTTCGAAAGGAGATTGCATAAACAACTGTCTCCTAAATTTCTAACAAAAATATGTGCCCATTTGTGCCTAGAACCCTATATTTTGTACATTACAAAAATGCATAAAAAATAGGCTTGAACATTTAATTTCGCAAAAAAAAAAAAAATAAAAAAAAATACGTATTTCAAAAAAGTCCACAAGCTAAGGTTATAACTTGCAATTTTGGGTCCATGATGGAAAAAATACAAATAAACTTACATTTCGCCCTCTTGAAAAATTAAAAACCTATAAACACCGAAAAGAGCCTTAATTTAAGCAAAAAAATATCCACCTTGCGCTGTCATCTCTCGGTTATAGATAAAAACATTTATAAATAATGATTTCTTGCAATTTTCATGTTATAAAGAACAAGAAAATTATACAAATGCATTAAAATTTGAAACGTCCCAAAAATGGGACGTTGGGCATAAATGGGTTAAATTCACTAATACGGAAACAATAGGACTCGATCTTAAGTAGGACGTCATAACATGACAACCTAGAATCATTACCTATCATATGATACCATTGAATTAATTACGTATGATAGAACTTAATAAAATGAAGAAAACTTTTATTAATATCTTTTTAAGTTTTGATTCGATATTCATAAAATTTTAAATGACTCGCCAAAATTCTGCAACGATTATATATATTAAATTTCAAACCATTCGGTTGGGTAGTTTTGTGCTTTTGTATACGGACAGACGGACGAACTAATCGACGACTTGATGTGCTACGTATGTATATAATTACGAACGCACCAAAAAATAGAAATGTTTTATGATTCATAATCGTTTTTTTTAAAGGAAAATTGAATATAAGTATGCTTATTTATTTAAATATTATGTTTAAGTATTTTGTTTAAATTAGTATCCTTGAATGTTATCTTTGTCTTAAAGATAACAAATAATTTAATGTATTAAATTCTAATTTTCAAGCGACTGACTTTAATGTTCACATAAATGAGAATCATCTTTAACTACATTCGCTGTGTTATTATAAGGACCAAAATTCTACGATACACTTGAGATTTCACATAATAAGAATTTTAGATAAAGACTGTGTAATGTATGTGTGCTATGTGTCGGTAAATTTATCAAAAATTTATTTCGACATCTTTTTTAAGCGTTTTTAAGGACTACTCTCACATATTAAGGTACTCAAATAATCATGAGTATTTGTACATGAAATGACAAGTGTTGTTTTCATCACATAATGAGAATTTCAGATAAAAGACTATGTGATATATGGATGCTATTTGTCGGTAAATTTATCAAAAATTTATTTCGACATCTTTTTTAAGCGTTTTTAAGGACTACTCTCACATATCAAGGTACTCAAATAATCATGAATATTTGTGCATGAAAGTGCAAGTGTTGATTTCATCACATAATAAGAATTTTAGATAAAAGACTGTGTGGTATATGTGTGCTATGTGTTGGTAGATTTATCAAAAATTAGTTTCGACATCGTCTTTAAGCGTTTTTAAGGACTACTCTCACATATCAAGGTACTCAAATAATCACGAGTTTTTGTACATGAAATGGCAAGTGTTGATTTCATCACATAATTAGAATTTTAGATAAAAGACTGTGTGGTATATGTGTGCTGTGTGTTGGTAGATTTATCAAAAATTAGTTTCGACATCGTTTTTAAGCGTTTTTAAGGACTACTCTCACATATCAAGGCACTCAAATAATCACGACCTTTTGTACATGAAATGGCAAGTGTTGATTTCATCGATAATGGATGCCAATATCGTTTATAGAACACCATGTATTTTGTTTGAAAAATGCAATATCATGGCGAATTTCTAATAGATTTGCGTATGAAAATCACATTGCTTAAGTATGGAACTTGCCATTTATATCCTCCATCATCAAAGTAGCTTAGAAACTTTTTAAAAAATTACAAAATCATATTTTTTTTTCTTATGTGCGCACAAAAAATCAAGAAAAGGAAAATACAGGCATGAACAATATTTCATAGACGCACAAATCCGTAAACCCATGATACTCTTGAAAAAAATTCAACCTTTTGATTCCTAACATAACAGAATTGCGTTCAAAAAGGTAGTTTTCCAGAATTTGTAAATACTAATTAGTTTGCTTTTATTACGTTATGCAAAATAAGTAATGTAATATACACAGGAAAATTATTCCTTATCAAACAATTGCGACTTACTTTATATTTGTATCCGCGAAAATCCGTAAACTCGTTCATAGATTACATAATATATATTTCCCATGTCTGAACTTACAGGGTAAATACATATACAATTAAGCTATTAAATTTTTCAATTTAATGTGCATCTAGTTTATGGTAGGTACAAGTATTCAGAAATATACGATTCTTCTTTTAAGTTCTTAATTTTTAATTCTGTGAATATTTTTTGTTTTTACATTTGCTATCTTAACATTTTATCGCAAGAAAATTGTAAATTATGCGGCTTTAAAGCTAATCTAATTTTTAAATATTTATAAATATTTCCAGTTTAATGAATTAGAGTAAGTTTCCTAATTTTAACAAAACTTTTATAAGATCTTTTAACTGGAAATGCAACAAAATCTTTACTAAAGAATACGCTAGAGAGGTACTAATTCAATTAATTTTACAAATACCGAAAGAAAAAATTAAAAGAATTGCTGTTTAAACATTTAAGAAAACTAACAGTACTGTTGTTTAAACATTTAAAAGAAACTAAAACAAATGTTGTTTAAACATCAAAAGAAGCATTTTAAAACTAGAAAAAAAAAATAAATTCTTTAAATTGTTTATTGCTTTCTTTAGACGTTTATCTAATCTCGAATAGTCACAAAATCAACATTGGTTGCATTTATGCTTATTAAAATTGTTAATTATTATGGTTATTTAAAATTAGTGTTTTTAAATTATTCTATTGTAAATAATTTTTGCATTATGTTATTAGGGAACGTCCATTAGTTACTCTTGTGACCATTAGAGCAATTTTTCATAAATACTTCCAATTATTTTATTACAAAATATAATTAAGATGAAAATTGATATGACGAACTAATTTCCGTTGTTTTCCACTCGCGTAACATAAACCTAATTTTTTAACAAAAAGCATTTTGCTTGTCTATATATTAAATCAAATTTTTGTTACTCTTGTGACATTCTGGTTACAAGAGTAACAATATTTTGATTTATTAAGGAAAATCATTTTCGTTGCAAATTACATGCATTTTATGCGAGTGGAGCACAATGGTATTTAACCGGATAAAAATTATATTTTGTAATAAAATAATTGGAAATATTTATGAAAATTTGCTCTAACGGTCACAAGAGTAACAGTGGACGTTCCCATTATTGTTTAAAACTTTTCTCAAGTTCCCTGCTCAAGAATGGGAAATTTTCTGACGCATTTGCTGACACATTTTTAAACGTAAAGGCATAAAAATTGGCAGGCCTGACTAGTGAAGCTATTTGGAATCTAAATGATTTTTCCGTTTTTTGATAAATAAATTATTTATCGAGCTATAAGCGATTCAGTGACGATCAGTTTTTCTCCTTTCTCACGTTGGCAATTCGAACATTCGGTTCAAGACGGAAACTTTGACATCATTTTCTGAAGGATGTTTTGCGATTACCAAAAAAAAAAAAAAAAATAAATAAATAAATAAATATCTTTCTATTGCATAGTTTCCAAATAATAACACAAATTTCATGAGTTTCTGGACAAATATGAATTAAAAAATGCGCCAGAAAGTAGCCCCTTTGGATCTGAGAACAGCTTTAATAATTTCAAACTGCACTTTATTCTGAAAAAAGAGCTTTTAAACTTTAAGACCTGACCTACACAACTGCGTAGGTTATCACAAGGAAATAGAAAAAAAAACAATTTCCTCTTTTTCTGTGATTTAAAGCTGAGCCTGGATCACACAATTGCGTGGATCCTTCCTTGACCTATCCTGACATCGAAAATTTTTAAAAATATTTTTTCAATCAAATATGACCCCATAAATTAGGGTGATAAACAAAGACTTTTAATTTCTACCCAAACTCTTCAGGTCTTAAAGGGATAAATATATGTATTTCATGATTTCAAGATGTAGGCAATTTTGTATTTTAAGTATCCCTGTATGTATTTCTATTTTCCGATTTTTTTTTCAAATTCACCAAAAAAGATTGTTCATATAGAGATAAGGTTGGCTTTTTAAACCTCCATTGTGGTATGTGATAAGAGTTCCAAGATTACATTTAAGCGGTTAAAACGTTGAAAAAAATTTTGTCATTAAACAAACTTTTATATATAATGAATCATATTTCATTAGCTACAAATTTATGCCGAAACTGAAACGGCAATTTTCTAGCTATAGAAGTAGCGTCTGTGGCGACTATTTTCATATTCTGTCGCGCACCACTATTTTTAAAGAGTACATTTTGTAGTATATTTCTCTTGCAAATGTTGTCAAAGCGTATGTAAATGATTTTTGTTTTGAAAAAGAGGTGCGAAGTAGAATTACAGAATAGTCGCCTGTGGCAGCCCTGCGACAATCACAGCAAAAAGTAACAAAAACTTTAAAGTCTTTTTTTTTCATAAAATCATTTCCAAAATCAGTGGGCACTCTATCGTCGCCAATTTTCACTCAATAAACTTCGTTTTAGAGATTAATTGTTACATATTTTATTAGTGAAACACGTAAGGTTTTTCCGAAATATTGATATCTTGCCTTTTCGTGTAAATTTTTCACTGAAAATTTACATTTTACTTTGAATCTATAACATTAAACTGAAAAGGCTTATATTTTTGTTTTCTACTAAACAAACAAATATTTTTTTATCTCGCTGTTTTAGGTTATATCTGCGATGGGTTATCCTGTCCGCTGCTTGTCATTCTTTGTTGAAGCGCTCACGCTTATCAGCTGTCAAGCCGCCATCTTTTAATATATCAATTAAAATAAAATAAAGTTTTCTACTTTAATATATTTATAATAATTATTGTAAATTGATTTTCATAAACATTTAGCATTTCTTATTTAAAAAAAAAAAAATCTCGAAAACGTCTTAAATTTAATGACGTCAAAGCTGTCTCACTCCTTAAAGACTTACACACTACTGTTATATACCCGGTGATCACAAAAAAAATGGCGTGATTTTCGCATAAAGAATATGAGATTATTTGAAAATTTTTAAATCAATATTTTGTTATTTATATTACTAATTTACTATCGAACATTAATGCCAATTTATTATCGAGCAACACATGGCTTTTTGACGATGATTACGTGCATTATTTCCACTGTTATGTCGTAAGAAATAAAAAGAAAAGTGTCCAGTTAAACTGATGGCGTTGAGTTCACATGCTACATTGTATATTATACTCTTATTTAAAAAAAATGCCTCTCGAAAAAAACCCAAGAAAAGAAATCGACAAAAAAGCCCATTTGTCTAAATTAAGGGGGGAATTAGCCCCCGTTCTCCCCGTCATACTTAACCAATGAACCTCCAAATCAAATCAGGAAACCGCCTTATCAGAATAAACCGGTATGTCAATATGAAGCAAATCGGATAATTCTAAATGAAAAATCCATTTATCTAAATGAAGGGGGGGGGCTTTATCCCCCCCCGTTCACTTCCTTTACACTTAACCAATGAACTTCCAAATCTAATCAGGAAAGTGCCTTACAGCGCCTTATCAGAATGAACGTATATCCAAAATTTGAAGCAAATCAGATATTTCTATCAAGAGTTATCACGTTACGTACATACATACGCACGTACATACAGAACTTGCGGGCATATTAGGTCTCAGGCTTTAATAGCCTGTGAAATAAAAAATCAAGTAAAATGCTAGAATTCATAATAATATGTACGACAAAAACAAATCAATTTTTTTATTCCATTAAAACTCACAGAGTCTCTTCCAATCTTGACCCAAGCTCTATGGCTTAAAGTTAATTTTTACTATTTTTTTTATTTTTTTAGGGTTATAAAAATTTCCATTTTGATTTTTAACTATAATTTGAACGTTTGGAAACGGTAAATAATTGTTATAATGTAGTATAATATTTAATTTAACTCAAAAAAGTGAAATTTGCATATCGTAAAAGTTTAGAACCTTTCTAGGTTTTTGGCAATTGTTCACGGAAAAATGAAAAATTCAGACTTATGACGTCAGATGCATTAAATATTTAAGTGACCCTCATTATAGCATCGGTTAGTAAAGATGCCGCAATTTAGGGAGATTCAGTTAGAAGAAGTTATTGTAATATGGAAGCCGAAATCGAAAGAGAAGACTGTTGCAGATATTTCAGCTACTCTGAATCGTTCAAAGAAGTCTGTATATCGAGTATTGTCTAACGATGACTCCTGTTAGGGTCAGCTAGATTGAGAGGCCAACCAAATAGCTTAAACACTCACAAGCCCCACGATGACTCCTACAAAGCAAAACATAGATCTGAAAGGCCTCGCGTGATCAGAAAACGAGATTATAGAAGGATGCATAAAATGTCATCTACACAGATGAGTGCCAGTCAGATTGAAAGTGAGTCAGAATTTTTTGTGTCAACGGATACGTTTCGTAGGCAAATTAAGGAAAGCGGTAAATTATTTTATATGAAAATGAAAAAATAGCCAGCTTTAAAATCTCACTACAAATTAAAGAGATCAGTCGACTCTGAAACATATGTCATATAGACCCCAGTGTTGTACTGTGATATTCTGTAATGAAAAAAGTGGAATTTGGATGGTCCTGATGGGTGGGCATACTTCTGGTACCGTTAACATGACTTGCTCAAAGAAGCTCGGACTTTCTATAGTGAATAACAATTTTTAATTGTTTAACCCTAGATCTACCGGGAATTTTATTCAAGTTTTAATAAAACGTTCTACACCAGAATTTTTATTTAAAACTATTTAACTTATTTATTTACCTTATTTTTGTCTGGTTTATATACTTAGTTTATTTTAAAGAAATTTCTGGTTTGAATGAATATTTTGTATGTACCTGTCGGGTCCAATGGACCCGTCTGGTAGACGGAGGGTTAATCCTGGTCAAGTATCTCTGGATATTTCTCAATGGTCGCCAAACGGTGCAAGACCACATACATACATTAAAAAACAATTTAAAGCTATTTTGCGAACTTCTAACTCATCCAAAGTATGTATTTCTGCAAGATCATGCGTTCATTCATATTTAACATCAAACCAAAAACTTGGTTTAACTCTCCAAATATTACTGTTCTCGAATGACCTGCGAGTACCCCTGGTCCAAATCCAATCAAAAACCTTTGGGGCATTCTGTCTAACAAATTTTAGACAATACTCATCTGCTAGTGAAGCTGCTATTGAACGTGATTGGTACGAAATAGACTACCAAGTGATGAAAGGTTTATTTTCTTGGATGGAAAGTCGCATTTTTGCACTAATTGCAAACAATGGAGGTGCAATACGATTGCAATTTTCGGTTATTTTTCCGTAAATATATAGATTGTTTATATGTTTGCCACAATGTAAATTTTGTTTTTCTGTCATTATACATTATGTATAATTTAAAATTTATTGTTTGTGAATAAAGAATATGTCACAAGTCATATATAAATAGCTCAGATGAAAAATCTGGTAATTGACACAATCATCATTTCGAAATATCTACTTTATAAATTAAAATCTCCGTGAGTATCATTATTGGGCTCATTTTCTTCACTTTGTCACATACCATCTTTATCATCTGAATCTCTTTATATGACAATTGAGTTACAACAATTTGTTACATACTTCTCTGTATTACTGCGCACTGTAAATAAATTTGATAACTACTTTTCTACTGCATTTTGTCTTAGGCATGTTTTCTCATAAAAAGTTGTCAATAAATCTTAAAAAATGAATGCATTACATAAATTTAGTTAAAAATTGGAACAAAAATATCAAATATGGTAATAAAAAGAAAAGAAATTTTTGCGCTTTTCGATTTACGAGTGCGATGGGAAAATATTCGCAAAAGTACAGATAAAAATCTCTTATTCTTTAATCTCATTGAAACTTAAAAAAATATTATAACATCATAAAAACAAAGTCTGTTTCAGCTCTCAAAGTTGTCATCACAATAATGCATATCAAGTAATTTAGGAAATAAGTGCACCATTTGAAAACAAATGAAAACAAGGAATAAGAAAGGGACTTTTGAAAAAGTTTCCTACATAATCCGTCAACCGCTAATGTAATAAAAAATAAACAAACGATTTAATTATATATTTAAATGTCTGTTCGAAAGGTTGACAGATCTAAGTTCGCCTTAATGCAAATTAATGCAATTACACATTTTCAGTTTCTCGTAAGGTGTTTTCGGAGCACAAGTAAGGGATTAATTGTGCTTGAAATCTGCTTCACTGTTTCTTGCTGAAACTCTTTAATTACTTAAAAAACAGTTTCTTCCAGACAACTTCATCATAAAAACAACAACAAAAATATAACAATTCAGCAAGTTTACTTATACAATTTTAAGTAGCTTATAGAATTTATATATTAATATTGTTAATGGTAAAATCCATTGTGTGAATTCCATAGAGCTGAAACAATTTCATTAATATTTTTCTGGTGCGTCTTTTTTATTTGTATTAATTTTTTTTAAATATGAAGAATAAAGCTTTAGGAAAAAAAACCCCCCAAAAATCAGTCAGCAACATAAATAAACCTACGCCAAAATGAGATGAAAAAATGCAAAATAGAGAAGTCACTTTACAAGTGATGATAAATTTTCGCAAGTGGGCGCATAAAAATCTCTACCATCATCTTATTGAAACTGGAAAAATATTCTCATCCCATCATAAAAAATGTTCTTTCCGCCTCTCAAAGGAGTCATCACAATAATATATATCAAGTAAACTGGGAAATAAAAGTCATTGTAAAGCGAGTCAAAATGAGAAATAAGAAAAAGCTTTCAAGTGAACAAGAAAATCCTGTAATTGAACGCGATAATTCTTTTCAAAATAGTATTTAAGAAAGAATTTCATTGCATGTAATGAACGATTTGTGGAGATAATGTCCGATAGCAACCCTTGAGACATATGAAGAAGCCTTTATCTACTACTAACGGTTATTACCATGTTCTCCTGGTAAGCTTTTAGTTTATTGTAACTAATTCCCTCTTGGATGCATTATTTAATTACGATGGAACAAAAGTCATGTAATTTTGTAAATAATTTCTTTAAAGAGAGAATTTTATTTCGTTTGAGTAAGTTTCCTGCAGATGAAATTTTCTCGACAGAACGAATAAAAGGGGTAAATTTGCTCAAGTATCCTTTTTTTTATTGGAAATTTTTTTAAGATCTCAAGATTCACTAATTTATTTTCATATAATGCATATTGTCTTCTATGGGGTGATTATCAATTGAAGTCAATACAGAATATGTAATCATGAAAGAAATATACGTTAAGAAATAGTTATGATCCATTTTTCAGTTTTATTTGGTAGAAGTTTGTTTTGTTAGTGAATTTAGAATACTCGAATAGAAAGCTCAGCAATGTCAGCTATACCCTCAGAAACACTTTCTACAATTCATGGAAATTTTCCTGGCAACAGTGCTACCAGGATTTTCCGTTTGTTGACGAATAACTCTTTCTCTTTTCCTTGTTAGAAGAGGTAAAATATACGTCAATTGAAGAAAGTGGGAAAAAATAAAAGCTGCTGAGCTGGAATCGAACCAGCTATTTTAGTGTTACGAGCCGAATACGCTAATCACTGAGCTACAGTTGCGCAGTCGTGAAATACTTTGAAGTAATTATGTTTGCTTCAGATGCGTATGACTTGATTAATTTCTTTAAAAATCTTTGAATTTTGAAGTTAATTTCGGGACGATTTCGTCTTTAATAGTATTGTGGCTAGGGTTTTAATACTTTAGTATTAGTATATGATAAAAATAATTATAAATATTTTTAATTAGATTGCTAGATTTAAAATATGAATATTATATTTTTATTCGATAAAAATTTGTCTGAGTAAAATCGAATTTTTTCCATTTAATATTTAAATTATAATATCATTTTAATGTGTTCATTTAAAATATATTTGAAATGCGAATATGTTTTTTTGTACAAAGCTTTATAAATACAACTTTATTTAACTTTATTCAACTTAAAAATAAATTGTGAGTATTTTTGCAAGAATGAGAAAAGTAATTGTTACTTTTTTTTAAAATTCGAAAACGCTTTTCTTTTTAATTAAATTAGTAATATTAATTTATAGAGTTTTTGGTTTTTCATTTTTAAAATAAATTCGTAATTCAGTATAAATAGAGCGCATGCGCGCTAGGAATGAACGAAATTTCTTCCTCTTTTTTAGACTTTTGGGACAAATTCACGGATAAAACATGTTTTCTAGAAGTACGGAAATTATTTGTTGAAAAACGAGGAATAATTCAGCGTACATTGACGAGTTTTTCGGACAGTGTAACATACAAACGAAATTTATTTAATAGTAGAGTAATACGTGTTTGTTTCCAGTTATTCTGTTCGATATTCATTGTAGCAAGAATTTGAAATTGGTCTACAGGTCATAACTCTATTTATCATTTTCTTTAGTATGTTCATCAGTATATTAAATATTACTTTTTTTAAGTTTCGACTTATTTCTTTTTTAGAAAACTAATGTGCTTTTCAGTGTTTAAAGTTTAAAACTTTTTCTGTAATACTTTATTACACTTCATTTCAGAATATATACGAATACATGACAATACAAAAAAACATTACATCACTGACATCCAATTATCTATCTTCTGTCTACTATGTATATATATATATATGTGTGTGTGTGTGTGTGTGTGTGTAGGATGGTTATATATAAAATGTTAATTTATTAATGACTTGAATAACTAGGCATTGCAATAATAACATATGAACTTTAACATAATTATATAAAGATAATTTTACACCACTTCGTTGATAGCTTCTTCAAATACATTAGATCCCTAAAAACCTATAATACACTTTATTACGAACAATCAGATTAGGCCTAACAGTGCCTTCCTTGGCATTTCATATGCCGATGCTTCATGAACAATATAATTTTATTGACTGACTCTTTTCTAATTTTGAACATCTCCAAACCTTGATCTCGTGATCGTGAATTTTCAAATCATAGATAATAAAAATACCAGAGCGCGTGAGTTAATTTGCTGATCATGCACGTCATAAAGAAAATAAACGAATACAGGACAATATAGAAAACAAGACATCAATGACATTCAATTATCTATCTTCTGTCTACTACATACATACATATATATATACCGGATGTCCCAAAAAGGACTGACTGATTTTAAAATTCAATAACTTGCAAACGGTGACAGATATTAAAAAAATTCTTGCAGGAGGGTTATGCATAAGGTCAAAAGTTTTATTACAGTGATTTTCAATTTTAGTTCGATTTACAAACAATAGATGGCGCTGTAAGCAATAGTCGCTAAATACAGGCTCGATTTTTGGTCCTTTATCTTGTTCCATGCATTAAAAGGAGATGGAAATGTATTATCCGGGCCACGAAGTACCAAAAATTGAGCCTGAATTTAGCGACCGTTGCTTACAGCGCCATCTATTGTTTGTAAATCGAACTAAAATTGAAAATCACTGTAATAAAACTTTTGACCTTATGCATAACCCTCCTGCAAGAATTTTTTTAATATCTGTCACCGTTTGCAAGTTATTGAATTTTAAAATCAGTCAGTCCTTTTTGGGACACCCAGTATATATATATATATATATATATATATTATATATATATATATATAATTATACATACATATATATATATATATATATATATATATATATATATATATATATATATATATATATATAACCATTAATTAAACATTACCGACCATCATCAAAAACCGCAATATTGTGAATGAAATGATAATAAAAATGGATACCACAAACCTATAATATTGAACTGTATGTATAAAATAAAGTGCCTTATACTTAATTACAAGAAAAAAAGAAGAATATGGATACCGAAAAAAAATTAAAAACTTATATATTGAATTACGTTTTCAAGAGTACAGAATTCAATGATATAAGCAAATCGGTTGTTTTCTGTGAGAAAAAAAGCTAAAAGCTGAATTTTTTTTTCTTCTGTACTCAAACAACCAATATGACCAAGAGAATAGTTTCAAGATGAAAACAGAACATTATCAAATGGCATGAAATGGAAAAAACAATACAACCATTTAAATATTTAATTTATAGCATAAAAAATAGAAATATATACAACATACCGAATAAAATCCCAGTTGATTTTCAAAATATCCGCCCGCACATGGTATCCAAAAGCATGATAAGATTAAGGTGAATGAAACAGTTAAGTTAACATAGAAATTAAAACCCTTGGATTCAGTTAATTCTTTTTGAAATACCGTGATAAATTCAATTAATATAATATAAATAGAAAATAATTACATTATTTAAAATACCCAAAAACACTTTTAAATTGTTTAATTTCTATTTTACAATATTGCCAATATACAGCTACCACCTGGTGTAAAAAAATTAAATTATTACTCAATAGAAGCATGAAAAATTTTTGGTGCTGCCATCTATTATGTTATTTTAAAACTATTATTATTATTCAAATGTCACAAGAAGAACCCAATAAAAGCTAGTGAATTAAAAAGATATCAACTGCATTACCACACAATATATATATATATATATATATATATATATATATATATATATATATATATATATATATATATATGATGCAAATGGAAATTTCGATGCGGTCGCTTATAACTTGAGTTCTGCTGGACGGATTTTGGTGGGACATGCACTAAAGTTAGATAGTTTTTCAGGGATAGCTTTAGTATACTGCATTTCGTTCTATTGTTCTTTACCGAATCCTACTGCGAATCGTAAAACAGTATATCCTTAAAAGCCCAAATTTTAGCTGACACATTAGAGAATATTATAGCGTAATGGCTTTCGTGTCCTTTTCCGTAATTTGGTAAGGCAAGGAATTCTCGGTAAAGAACATATTGCATTAAAACACAATGTCGATTTCGTTGATATATTTAATTTTATTCACGTTTCCTTTCGAGAAACCGATCAGCTTGCGGGCGAAGCTTGCTAGTATGAATATATAAAAAGTAATTTAACATTTTGAGGTGAGTTCGACATATAATTGAAGAACTCTTAAGTATAACAGCTCAAAAATCTAGAAAATGAATTTGATATAATGGTTCTCAACAGCACTCATAAAAGTTTGAAATGGTTTGTTTAACCCCTTGACCTACGGATATGCGTCGAGGAAAGTATAATTGTGAGCCCTTAGAAATATGCAAGTCAAAACGTTTTTCAACTCTTTTTAAAAATTTTGGATTTTGATCAAGAGCTATTGGGTCGATCGGAAAGTCGTGTCGTGTTGGGAAAATCAATTCGTACCAGAAAATTCTAGCATTAATTATTATACATTGATTCCTATATCTAATGTCTAATAATTACCGAGCAGAATTTTCCGGTACGAATTGATTTTCACAACACGACACGACTTTCCGATCGACACAATATTTAAAAATTAATTAAACCTTCCATATTAACGCTCAACAGACTTCGATTAAGATGTTGTTTGTGAATCTAGTAAGAGATTTATATAGCTAACCGGAATGAGTCGCGCATCTAAATATTAATTTTTTAGCATCAATAAACATAAAAATGTCTCTTTTTGTAATATATTTGCATTTTTAAAATTTTAATGAAATATTTATGCTGCAAAGGGATTTTTCACTGTGACAAAAAACCCCTGGGAATTCAATTAATTTAATCTTAAAACATAAAAACGAGTATATAGCAATAAAGAAGTGTGCACGTAAGGAAAATTTATATGAATATAGTGTGTCCCAAAAGCAACTGACACATTTTAAAATTCAATATAAAATCAAGCAATTGTCGTACAAGAGTGCGGTTTGGACTAAAATGCTTCTCACGATGAAAAGTTTTCTTCAAGCGAGTTAAAATAATCAGTTCCAAACTTCGAGCATAGATGGCGCCACTTGTCCACGTGTTTTATACCGTTTTTCAAAATGGTTTTGAGATCTGTGACACAGAAATGAAGACTTCCAACGAAAAATCTCATTGCGTAGGTTGGTACTTCGAAATCAAATCGAAACTAATCTGAAACTAAGTAAAAACGTAGGTTTATAACCAAATATATGGACAAGTGGTGCCCTCTAGGATCCACGTTTGGAACTAATTTCTTATTCACTTGCAGAACACTTTCATCTTGAGAAGCATTTTAGTCCAAAACCGCACTTCTGTACGACAATTACTTCATTTTACATTGAATTTTGTAATGTGTCAGGGGCTTTGGGGACACCTTGTATTACAAATTATTAAAAGTAAATTTTTTTGCTATAATAAAAGTTAATTCTCACCGTTTTAATATTAAACTACTGCATAGTATGATCCGAAGATTTAAAATATCTTGTCAAAATTGGGTGTTGCCTTTGAAAAAAAATAAAGTTTGGGCTAGTTTTGATTTGTAGATGCCCCCCCCCCCCTAAGCAAATTTTATATACATAATTTAAAGGTAGACTTTATTTGCAATCGAATGGTAATATAAATATGTCACCCGAAAACTTTTTATTTCATTGAAAGGATTGTTCAATATCTCCAACAATTAATGCTATATTGACCCGGAATGCATTTGCCGATGCGTTCGTTTATGAATGCAGCGCTAACTACATCCATAGCTACAGAATATCTACAGCCATAAAAATTAGAGCATGATACTATATACCCGTTACAAAAAATATCTATTGAAACTATAATTTAAGAGAAACAAATTTTGCCGTATACTAATTTTTAATTCTTTACATTTAATCATGGAACAACAGCTTTTTAAAAAATATATTAACATTCTTTCTTATTCCGTGGAATCTTCATTATCTTTTTAGCCTTTTCATAGAAATTTAATATAGATGTTATCCGAAAACTTCATATTTCACTGAAAGCATGGTTCAATACCTCCACCAATTAATGCTATGTGAAAAATTATACCAGAATGTATTTGCCGATACATTCGTTTATGAATGCAGCACAACAGCCCATTTTCACTAAAGCCATGGCTACAAAATGGTACAGCCATAATAGAGCATGATGCTACGTTCCAATTAAAAAAATACATATATATTAGAACTACAATTTAAAAGAAAAAAATTTGTCGTAAGAATTTTTAATTCTTTCCATTTAATCATGGATCAACAGCAATTTTTTTTAATATGTAATAGTAATATTCTTTTATATTCCATGGAATCTTCATTAACTTTTTCGCCCTTTCATAGAAATTTAATATAAAGATGTCATCCGAAAACTTCATATTTCATTGAAAGCATCGTTCAATATCTCCAACAATTAATGCTATATTAACCCAGAATGCATTTGCTGATGCGTTCGTTTATGAATGCAGCGAACAAATCAACTTCGGAAGTTGTATTCAAATGCCATCTAATCTATTATGCCATATAAGATATCGCGTCGCTAAACCCTTTGTGGATTACTTCTCCTCAACTTAATGATTGTTTTACTCTAAGTGTCAGTTAATTCAGACGTCAGAACAATACGTTTGGTTCAGACAAATATCAAAGTGTGAATAGTTAGTTGATTTCATTAATGAAAATAAATTGTATTTCTACATATATAAATATTTATGAAACTAACTCATGTAAATCTCATTTTAAATTGAAGCTTTTTTCCATAGCATACATATCAATATAGTGAGAATAGTTGATTTGTTAAATGTCCCATATTTTATTCAGCTATAAAAATTTAGGTATTAAACCAAAGTAAAAACATGCTTATATATTAAATCTGAATTTAATTACGTGAAATTTTATTCAAATTGCTAACAAGGCGTTGTACGTATGCTTATATATGGTTAATAAGACTGCAACCGCAGCACAAGATGAGAAGTTCATAAACCACAACCCTGCGAAAAACATGAGCCGAAATTAATTCAGCATTGTTGAATATATACAGGATGTATCTGAAATGCTTTAACAAACTTAGAGGGATGATACTCATGAAGACGAACAAAAAATGCAATGCAACATGGGATCGCAAATGACGTTTAAAAGATATAACATTGAGAAAATGCGTCTGGAAATGGACAAATTGAGACAAGAAAGAAACACTCCAGAAAATTATTTATTGCGCAGAATAGCTACAACACAGTTCGTGATGTCCAGAGAAAACAAATATTTTACAACAATTGTTCAAAGTGGGACCTCGGACATTATTACACAAAGTACATCTACGGAGGAACGACTGGCGGACACGCTCGAAGACTTCGGGAGTCCTGCATACGTGGATTCTTGCTGACAGATTTGTTTGGCTTTCTTCCAAGTTTTTGTTATCTCTTTCTGACTTTTGTTATGTCTTTGTGATTTTTATTAGCTTTGCGATTTTCACCCTTTAAACGTCATTTGCGACCTCATGTTCCACTGTAATTCTGTTCGTCTTAATGAGTATCCCCCTAAGTTTGTTGAAGCAATTCAGATACACCCTGTATATAATTGAAACGATGAAATTGCCCCAGAAATAGTAAATCTGAATTTAATTACGTGAATGTTTATTCACTTTGCTAAGAAGGCGTAAAACCCCTAGCCAGGGTTCGAACCTGGGTCTTTGGTTCAGCGCACCAAGACTCTGCCAACGAAGCTACATGGAACGTCACACCTACCCTGGAATCCTCCTGAGTATTTTTAAGGTTCTGGCTAGGCGTGTCGTTTCAAGTGGTTTCGTTGGCAGAGCGTTGGTGAAGCAAAGACCCAGGTTCGAACCCTGACCTGGATACTTTTTTACTCTATTGGTTTTCCGACTTGTTAGCAATGTGAATAAAAATTCCTGTAATTAAATTCAGATTTACTATGTCTCGGGAGTATTTCATCGTTTCAAACATTATATATGTTTAATTATTATATTAAGTTTATATATATTACAGCAAAAGCCCGAAGTCTGGTAATTCCTAGGTTTTAACTGTATATTCTAGCAGATACCAAAGTAAATTTGTAAAAGACCGAAATATGATTTTAAACGCTTCTACTTCGAGCTTTTACCGAACCATTTCGGTAAATGCTAAACTATACCGGTTAAAAAGTTTAAGGTTATTTAAAGTTAAGTTTATTATTTTTATATGTTGTGTTCAAATTTGATGTGAAAAAGCCAATTATTGTAACTTTAATGAAGAAATGTGTAATCTGAACTAAAGTTGTTTTAAGGGGTCAACAACAGTTGCAAAATCACATGTGATAACTCGATACTGATGAAGCGCTCTCTCGAGATTTCTGAAACGATTTCAACATTTTTTAAAATCTGTTTGGCGGTAGATAAAGTATAAATTGATCTTTCGGTAAAAAAAAAAAACAAAAAAAAAAATGCAACAGCACTGTTAATTTTTTTTTTTAAATGCTTTTTTTTTTTTTTTTTTTTCAAAATTGTGTAACTAGTTTATTTTTTATTTTTTTTATTTTTTTTATGAACAATCAATTTATAGTTTAGCTGCTGGAAAAACTATTAAAATATGTATTGATTTCGCGCGAGTACATCCCAAGAAAAAAGAACACCACTGTTTTACAAGCGATTCAGCAACTATTATCCCTAGCTAATTTACTAATCAGCTCTCATAATTTTTAAACGATGAAAAGAAGAAAATATTCTGTTTAATATGCCATATATATGTGTAAGGGAATGCAGTATGTTAACGACGTATTTTCTGAATCCTATGGTAAGCTTAACAATAATTTCGACCTTTTACTAAAAAGAAATGGTAAATCCTCTAGCATTTACCAAAATGTTTCGGTAAAAACCCGAGGTAGAAGCGTTTAGAAGCTCATTTCGGTCTTTACCAACTCACTTTGGTAAATTCTAAAATTTATTGTACTTCGGACTTTTACAGAAACATACAGTAAACTCTCTGTAAGGCGGACTCTGTGTAAGACGGAAATCTGTCTAACTCGGAAAGATTTTCAAGTCCCTGCGAATCCATTGACATAGAGTGAAATTTGTCTACCGCGGAAAATTTTCTCTGCCCCGATCGATTCCGCCTTATACAGAGTTTACTGTATATGCAAATATAGGCATTAAATCAAAATACTAACCTTTAAGAAATTCTTATTGAAGAAGTCCTTCCGGCCTATACCAGGAGGAAAAGGTAGCTTTACTATTTCTCATTTTTAGATTTTAGATAATTTTATTCGAAAACATGTATCTAAAATGCGAAGAACCCGATTAGAGAAGATTCATTCTACTTTTTTCGTCAATACTGAATTTGAATGAGAATTTTGCGTTAACGTAACGTTAAAAGTCACCAGCTCTTCACTGTTTTTCTTATTACATACCATTTTGAAAAAAAAAATGAAATAGTCCATTTAGAAGGTGCTTAAAACATGTTTTATTCACTCGCACAGTGAACCAAGTCTGTAAACAGATGCCATATATGAGAAAGTATGTGAAAACAGGCTTGGTTCACTGTGGGAGTAGGTAAAACAGAGTTTATGTACCTTCTCAACGGACTATCTCATTTCTTTTTTTAAATGTACAGTCGTGGAAAAAAAAAGTAAACACCCCCTACTAACTCCTTAACAAATTATCGTAGAAGAAAGTTACTGGTACCGAACGATTGAAAATAAAGTCTACTTTTAAATGATGTATATAAAATTTGCTTAGGGGGCCATCTACATATTAAAACGAATCCAAACTTCATTTTTTTCAATGACAATACCCGAATTTAACAAGATATTTGAAATTTCCGGTTCAAATTATGCCTAGACACCAAATTTCAAGTCATTTGAATGATAAGTTTTTGAATTATAAACATTCAAAATTGAGTGCTTCTAATGTTAAATTACATTTTCATATTTGTATTTATATCTCCCGAAATTATGCTCCTAATGTGCTAATTTTTTTTGTAGTAATAATACTAATATACCCAAACATAAATAAGCTGAATTTGCAATTTTTATAATTTTATGATATGAATTATGAATTATGAAATTAATATTCGAAAAAATTATGAATTGCAACCTACAGTTTTTTTTGATGGATTTAGATTTATTAAGTCCTGCTTTATGGAAAACCAAAATTTCACATTTTTCTTCCAAGTAGTTTTCAAATTCTGCTTAAAAAACGGCAAAATGATGGTTTAAGGGACCGTCTATGATGGAAGTGAGTAGACATTTTGAAATTTATTCTCCTGTACTGTAATCTAACACGCTTCATTGACTCCTTGAGTGGCTCTTAAGGTGCCTTGATCAAGGAAGCCGCTCTCTCGGTTAACAATCCAGTACGGAACTTCAATTTGGATACAGCCCTTAAAATACGCTCATTTTAAAATAATTAATTTATCGGAAACTTATGGTACGAATTGCATAAAAATTCGTTTTTAGGCTAATTGAAGGGTGTAAAGTTCATTTATGCTGTCAGAATTGGGTACTGCTATTGAAAAAAACAAAGTTTTGGTTCGTTTTAATATGTAGATTCCCCCCCCCCCCCTAAGCAAATTTTATATACATCATTTAAAAGTAGACTTTATTTCCAATCGTTCGGTACCAGTAACTTTCTTCTACGATAATTTGTTGAGGAGTTAGTAGGGGTTGTTTACTTTTTTTCCCCCACGACTGTACTTGATCTTCTATGGTTGTGAACCCCTCAAATATACCACCGGAGCTCAATGAATATATTTACTAATCTGTCCATGAATAAACAAATAATTCAATTGCATATTGCAAACTTAGACATTAAGGGGGCTCAGGTCTTGATCGATAACGAAAAACACGTAAACAGAGCTCTCGCTTCCAGTCCATATAAAAACAGAAGTATTCAATGCAGGGTTGGGATTTTGGACGCCCAAAACTAGTTTTGGACAGGACATGTGGGTTTTACTGTCCAAAACTGTACTAAAGTGTCCAAAACTGTACTAAAGCGTCCAAAACTGTACTAAAGTGTCCAAAACCTTAAAAAAGCAACATTCCACATGTAACCACTGCACACTTATTAAACATATGAATAAATATAAATATCTCACAATATATTTTAGTAACATTCCATTTAATTCTTTGGTAAATGAAAAAAAAAAATTCAAATTTTTCTAATATCTCTGTAACATAAAAAGTTCTGTTTCTGTTAAAATTGAGTTATAATAATAAGAAATTCTTTATAATACCACACATGTAGTATAGGGAGGGGAGATTTGCTTTTCTTTCAATTTTTGTGCAAGAAAATGTTACTAAGAAATTTCTTTTAAATAATGTTTTATTGCAAATTATCTTTTCTAGGTTATAGGATAATGAAAGAAACCACAAATATTTAATTTAAAATCTAGAAGTTATTTTTTTAAATATGTATTTTTATTATGAATTTAATCTAATTCTAGTGAACATTCTATTTCTTAAGAGTTAAATAGTGTTGTTATAATAATAGTCATATAATATACTAGTGTTATAATAATAGTCAAAATCTAAATATCTCATAATCAAACAAAATCAATTATTTTTATTTATACTATTTCTTAATATACACATATACATAGTTGCCAGCAGTAAGCTGGTTTAATCAGTATGCTGAACCTGAACTCAATTTATCAATTATTTCAATTGCTATAATGCTAATATTGCTATACTAAAATCATTTATCAATTATTTCCAGTAACAATTCTCGGGACTTTCAGTTACAGAATCAGAATGTATTCTTCATAAAAATCGTTAGTACTTCTATTTAGTAACTACTATTATTTAAATGAATAACATTAAAATTATGATACATAATTAAATTTAATATATTTTTAATGTAATTACTTTGTTACGTAGGGCAATTAGGTTGTTACTACTAAATTGTTAGGTAGTATAACGTAGGGTAATTAGGTTGTTAATACTAAATTGGTATTTTTGTATTGTTGTCTTTTTGCAAATTTTTTAAACTTTTAGCATTGTTCTGATAAATACAATTTTACTACAAAATATAGTTTTGGACAGTTTAAGACAGTTTTAGACACAAGGGTTTTGGACAGTACTGTTTAAACCATGTATTTTACCGTGGTTTTTACCATTGTGTCCAAAACCTTGCCAACCCTGATTCAATGTAATTAATTTAAACTTTCTGATATTTTTAAGGTATGTTTGTAGTCTTATAGAATTATAAAATGAAGTACTTCAATGTAATAAAACAAAAAATACAGCAAAATTTATCTAACGCAATTTTCGGAAAAAATTTTAGGTGTCATATCACCATCCGTAAGATATCTTAACGTTAAATTGACATAAGAACCTAATTTTTGCTTTACAATGATCAGGAAACTTTACTCTATAGAATGAATTAAGAATATAACTATCGCTCAAAGGAAACCTTATTAAAAGAAATCTCTCAAATTTGAAATTTTAAAAAACCCTAAAAAATACTACTTTTTTTTTCATTAAAAATACTCAAAATATTAAGCTATCTAAAATATATTAATTCATTCTATAGATAATGATATTATATGCATGCAAAAAATTTTTTAAGCCATTCCATCAAATCGTTCTTTTTTAATCTTACGGATAGTCGTCAAAAATCAAGTTTTGAGAAAACGCGATTTAAAGTTGCAATTAAATGGGTGCGGCTTTCTAACGATTATTACATAAATGCTCATAACTCCATTAAAAATCCAAATATTTTTATGCGATTTTTTACAATGTGTTCAGAATTAATTAAATAATCAAAATAGATACTAAAAGAAAAATCGATTTTTTAAACATTTTCAAGCCCTGATCCCCCTTAATAAAAATTAAAAGAAAATCAAGGCTGTAAATGCTTTATGGATTAGTTCTTTCCAAGTTAATCATGCTTTTATCCCAAGTTAATTCAGACGTTATTTCAGATAAAATATTTTTAGTAAAGTGTAAGTAGTTAGCGGATTTCGTTAATGAAAATCAACTGTAATCCCACATAAATAAATATTTATCGAAAGTTACGCAAATGCCATTAAACATTGCTTCTTTTTGCTGCCAACATCCACAATAATTGCGTTGTCAACCTTCTATTACTTTGTTTTTTAAAGGTCAAATAAACATACTTTCAAACAAAAAAATTATTGAATGAAATGTTTCTTTTGTCAGTTTGCATAATTGCCAAGTTTCCTGATTTTTTAATACCAAACTATTTTTGGAGGAAAAAAAATATATATATTCACTGTACTTAATCGCAGAAATCTGTAACTGTAGAAAGGGTATTATTTATGTAATAACATTTTATTTGATTTGGGGAAAAAACACACCAGAAAACTGACATGCATGTAATCAGATGAGTATTGTTGATTTGACTATTGTCTCATATTTTATTCCTTTGTAAAAATACAGGTATTAAACTAAAATAAAAAAAAAATGTTTATGGCAAGTTTTCATATTTTTGATTTTTTTTTTTTTACTTGTATATCTATTTTATTGTAAAATTATCAATCTAGCATTTATATCTGCCTCTTTAACTGATAAATAAATCTATCAATCAGTATACGTATAAACAAATAATTCAACTACATACGTCGAGGTTAGGCCTTGGTAATACGTTCTAAAGTAAAGTTTCTTAATCCTTTGTAGATTACTTTTACCGAAACCTGATGATCGTTTTACTCTAAGAATCAATTAATACAGACGTCACAGAACAATACATATAACCCAGACATATAGCAAAGTGTGAATAGTTAGCAGATTTCAGAATTGAAAATAAACTGTATCACTACATAGATAAATATTCATGTAAATTGACTCATGTAAATATCATATCAAATTTAAGTTTGTTCCACATCATTCCTACCAATAGATTGATAATCGTTGATTTGCTTACTGCCCCATATTTTATTTAGCAATAAAAATGCGGGTAATTAACTAAAATAAAAAAAGTTTAATGGAAATTAATATTTTTGAAAAGAAAAAGAAATAATAAAAATAAATAAATAAATATCGACTTTTTGTTGTCAAATTAGCAATCTATGAATATTTACATCTATCTAACGTCTTGTCCATTTATATCTATTTATCTTGACCATCTCATGAAAAACGGACAAAATATCCTACACGTGACACTGACATAAATACCTATATCTATTAACTTATAATTTGTTAGAATATAAATTGCATTAAAAATAACAAAATTACCCCCAGATTTTCACATTAGCACAGTTGTTTTAATTTTAGGATACAGTAAGAATTGTTAAAACAGCAGTAATATGTAGGAGAGCCGTCCCATACCTGTAGTGGAATGGCCCTTAATAACCTTAAAAATCTCCACATTTTTACCCTAGACACAAGTAATCTCCCGGTTTTTAATAGGTTTAAAAATATCTACATTTTAAACCCTCTACCTAAGTAATCTGCGCGTTCTCAGGGCCATTCCATGAAAAAAGGAAAGAATGTTCTACGCGTGACACTTACATTAGTACCTATATCTATTAACTTATAAGTTGTTTAAATACAAAGTATACATTAAAAACAACAAAAATCCGTAGCTTTTCATATTAACATAGTTGTTTTAATTTTAGAATACAACAGCATTGTTAAAACAGTAGTAATATGTAGAAAAGCTGTCCCATACGTGATATAGAATGGCCCTAAAAATCTCCACATTTTAAACCCTAGACCCAAGTAATCTGCCCGTTTTGAGGCCCATTCCATGAAAAATAGAAAAAATGTCCTGCGCATAACACTTACATAAATACGTATATCTATTAACTTATAAGTTGTTAAAATATAAAATATACATAAAAAAAACAAGGTTTTTATATTAACATAGTTGTTTTAATTTTAGGATGCAATAGCATTGTTAAAACAGTAGTAATATGTAGAAAAGCTGTCCCATAAGTGATATAGAATGGCCCTTTAATAGGTTTAAAAATCTCCACATTTTAAACCCTAGAACTCAGTAATCTGCTCGTTTTGAAGGCCATTCCATGAAAAACGGAATAAATGTCTTGCGCATGACACTTACATAAATACCTACATCTATTGACTTATAAGTTGTTAAAACATAAACTATACATTAAAAATAACAAAAAACCTAGATTTTCATATTAGAATAGTTGTTTTAATGTGAGGATATAGCAGCATTGTTCAAAAACAGTAATATGTAGAAAAGCTGTCCGACACGTGACCTGGAATAGCCCATAAATTAATATATGTTTTAATCTGGCTATGCATAAACAAGTAATTCAACTATGACAAGGTAAGGCATTAATAATGCGTTTTTTTTTAAAAGTCGCTAAACCCTTTGTGTATTATATTTTCAGCTAAGTTTCAGTTAAATTCAGATGCCAGAACAATACGTTTAGTTCAGCTGAAAGCAGACAATAGTAAAGTGTGAATAATAATTAGTGAATTTCATTATTGAAAATGATTTATATTCCTACACACATTAATATTTATGAAAATGAACTCATGTAAATATAATTTCAAATTGCAGCTTTTGTACCCGAATATCCATAACAATAGGATGAGAATTGTTGATTTGATTCATGCCTCATACTTTATTTACTTATCAAAATACACGAATTAATCCTCCATAAAATATTTTTACGGAATATTCATACTTTTGAAAAATAGAAATAACACAGTATGTATACAAATTAGTTGGGCAATTTCGTAAGTTAAGAACTTCCGAAATATTAAATGAAATTAACTTGTTGAAAGTCAGACTAGTAGTAATATTGCCGACGCTTATTCATAGATGGCGTTAGGTGTCATAACTGACGCTATGGCTTAGCGAGTGGAGGTGTTGTTCAATGGCCATCACGATCAGAAGAACTTTCAGCGCTGGATTTCATGTATGGAGTTTTGTAAAGGATCAAGTGTTCAAGCCGCCACTTCCTACATCCATTCCTGAATTAAAATCAAGAATCTGCACGCAATTAATTTTATCTACGGAAACATGCTGACAAATCTGTGGCAAGAAATGATTTACCGATTGGACATTTGCAGAGTAACGAAAGGAAGTCACATCGAACATTTGTGATAATTGTAAACTTGAACTATTTTTCTATCTTACAACAATATGCACTTTAGTTTTTTCCCTGTCAATTCCATTCAATAAATCACTCTTTTTTGCCCAACTAATTTGTTGGCACCCTGTATATTTCTGCCTATCCGTTTGATTGTCAAAATATCAATACCCGAATTTCTACATCTATCTTTTTTTAATTGATAATCAAGTCTATCTAACTGATAAACAGATATATCTAATAATCTGTCTATGCATAAACAAATAATTCAATTACATATGTCGAGGTTAGGCCTTGATAATGCGTTTTAACCCTTTATCTACTGACGGTACTTATAAGTACCATTAAAATAACTCGTTATAAAATTCATTTTATACATCGATTAGTTGTAATACAGTTTAGAATGAGTTATAGATACATTAATTTATCTTGTTCCAAAAGCATTATAATTGGTTACACAAAACAAAAATACTTTTAAAAGGATGATTCCTTTTGACTTTGGATCTTTTCAGCTTTTTTGCCGTTGGGGGAGGGGGGTAATTTTTCAAATCGGAAATATTTCGATATTTCTATTGTAAGAACATTATATTTGTACATTTTCTAATCCTAGGAAATACTAAGAAAAATATTTAAAATAAAAGATTTGAGTGGGGTTATAAATATTACACAAAATCTCTATAAATACAAATTTAATTAATTCTTCTAAATCCTCCAATCCTTCTAAAATTTATTAAATGTTTATGTCAATCTTCTAATGTAGTGTAAACAATTCACGAAAAATGCTTTAGAAGATAAAATTTTCACGAATACATAATTCAGTACATAAAGTGTTAAAGAAAAGTTTCTAAGCCTTTCGTAAATTTTTACCTGACCATGATGATTGTTTTACTGTAAGTGTCAGCTAATTCAGACTTCACAGAACAATACGTTTAACCCCGACAAATAACAAAGTATGAGTAGTTAGTAGATTTCATAAATAAAAATAAACTGTATATCACTACATAGATAAATAGTTAGGAATCCGACTCATGTAAATATAATTTCAAATTTAAGTTTTCTCCACAGCGCTATCAATATGTTGATATTCGTTGATTTGTTTAGTGTTCGATATTTTATCCAGCAATAAAAATACAGGTAATTAACCAAAATAAAGTTTAACAAAAATATGTATTTTTGAAAAAAATAGGCATTTAAAATAAATAAATATCCATTTTTTTTAGGCGCGTTCGTAATTATCTAAATACGTAGCTCCTATAAACGGCGTCTACTACATCCGCCTATCTGTTTGTCAGCTCACATACAACAGCGCAAAAACTATGGTGATTACGTCATATTTAAGATGGAGTCATATTATTTCTGCATTACTGAACTTAATACACATATATATTGTATAATGCAAATAACTTTTCTATTCATGCATTTTCGCATAAGAGTGCAACAGCTATTGCACCAAAATCTGAATATTTATAAAACTAGTTATAGTACGAATGCACCTCATTTGCCACGTCTGATGTACAATTTCCGGCTTGTTTTAATCAATCTATGAACTTTTCTATCTATCTAACGGATAAATAGATATCAGGGTGTTTCACTACCAGACCGACAAACGTTGAGGGATGATAGTAGACATGAAGACAAACATTATTAAATAGGAAACCATGGGGCGCAAACATCTTCTGTAGGAGCTAGGGGCCATTAAAGTTTAAGGTCCAAAACTTCAAACGATGATAAAAAACGGAAAAAAGGGTCGATTCGTTTGCGGTTTTCGCTAAAATTATTCTTTATATCACGATTTTCTTAAATATTTTTTTTAAATGTTACGTTCAGAAATTGTCGATAGAGGGCGCTGTAGACTTTAGAGTAACGATCAACTACTTTTTACCGTTATTTTTTGTATGGGTTTAAATTTTTCAAAATTTTAGACTTTAACTTAAATTTTAAGCCCAAAATTGAAAACTTTGCGATCGGGTAACTAGAGAAAATTGAACTGTGAAGAGAGGGGGGATTTTAAATGATCATAAACATTGAACAACCTAATCGATTTTGTTGCGGTTTGCGTGTAGGTCATTCCCTTGGTAATTATTTTGTTCAAAATAATGACGTACATCTTTGGTGTCCGCATTTTTTGATAGAGGGCGCTTCAACACATTTCCGAGATTTCAATGACATTACACCTGGGTGTTTTACTACCAGACCAGCATACTTCCAGGAAGTGTTAGGGATGCAAAGACGACTCGGAATCACATAGGAATGTAACGTTTGAAATGCCTTTTTGCGAGTTATGGTTGAAAGAAGCAGAGAAAAAAGCAACAGAAAGAAGCAGAGAAACAGCAACACGTTAATGTGATAAAAAACAGTTTATTTAAAAGTTTTACTACAAAAGGCGTTCGAAATTACGACCAGAAGTAGTTCTGCAAGCTTCACAGCGACGGTAGATGGCGCTGCGGTTTTCTTGCTGCTCGTATTTCTGTAGCTGCCAGAAAGCTATCAGAGATGCCAGGAATCTTCCAGAGAGTGAGGCATTTCATGCGATGCCGCTGTCAAGCTTGCCGGACTACTTCTGGTCGTAATTTCGAACACCTTTTGTAGTAAAACCTTTAAATAAACTATTTTCTGTCACCTTAACGTGTTGCTGTTTCTCTGCTTCTTTCTGTTGCTTTTTTCTCTGCTTCTTTTAACCATAACTCGCAAAAGAGGGATTTCCAACGTTACATTCCTATGTGATTCCGATTCGTCTTTGCATCCCTAACACTTCCTGGAAGTATGTTCTTCCGGTAGTAAAACACACAGGAGTAATGTCATTGAAATGTCGGAGATGTGTCGGAAACGCCCTCTATCAAAAAATGCGGACACCAAAGCTGTACGTCATTATTTTGAACAAAATAGTTACCAAGGGAATGACCTAAACGCAAACCGCAACAAAATCGATTAGTTTGTTCAATGTTTATGAGCGTTTAAAATCACCCCCTCTGTTCACAGTTCAATTTTTGCTAGTTACTCGATCGCAAAGTTTTCAATTTTGGGCTTAAAATTTAAGTTAAAGTCTAAAATTTAGAAAAATTTTAACCCCATACAAAAAATAACGGTAAAAAGTAGTTGATCGTTACTGTAAAGTCTGTAGGGCTCTCTTTCGACAATTTTTGAACGTAACCTTTAAAAAAAATATTTAAGAAAATCGTGATATAAAGAATGATTTTAGCGAAAACCGCAAACGAATCGACCCTTTATTCCGTTTTTTATCATCGTTTGAAGTTTTGGACCTTGAACTTTAATGGCCCCTATCTCCTACAGAAGACGTTTGCGTCCCATGGTTTCCTATTTAATAATGTTTGTCTTCATGTCTACTATCATCCCTCAACGTTTGTCGGTCTGGTAGTGAAACACCCTGTATCTATTAATTTGTCTATGCATAAACAAATAATTGAACTACATATGCCAAGGTTAGACGTTAATATTGCGTTTTGAAAGAAAAGTCACTAAACCCATTGTGGATTATATTTTCAGCTAAGTTTCAGTTCAATTCTGATGCCAGAACAATATGTTTAGTTTAGCTGAAAGCAGACAATAGTAAAGTGTGAATAATTAGTGAATTTCATTAATGAAAATGATTTATATTCCTACACACATTAATATTTATGAAAAGTAACTCATGTAAATATAATTCCATATTGAAGCTTTTGTACCCGAATATCCACAACAATAGGAAGAGAATTGTTGATTTGATTAATGCCTCTTATTTTATTTACTTATTAAAATACATGAATTAATCCTCAATTTTCACGGAAAATTCATACTTTTGAAAAATATGAATAATATATTTATGCCTATCCATCTGATTGACAAAATATCAATACCGAGCTTACCGAGATCAATTAAAAATATATATCTATTTTTAATTTATTGTCTTTATCCAATATCCGATAAATAAACAGATAGTTGATCTCCAAATGCTATGATTGGGCCTTAATAAAGTGAGTTTAGGAAAATTTCTTTAGATTCATGTAATTTATATAATTGTTTTGTCAGTCCAGAGATGAATAAATATATTAAAGTTTCCTTCAGAAGCATGCATATCATATTTAATTTATTTTTAATTTATTTCATTTCATTTCACTTTAATTTAATTTAATTTAATTTAATTTAAATCATTAGCTTAATGAAATATCAGGTATTTTTAAATAAATTTCAATTTTAATTAAAATTTTTATCAAGTTTTCACAAGAAAAGGAATTGTACAAGACACAATCTTGAATAGTATATACCGGGTGTCCTAAAAAGGACTGACTGATTTTGAAATTCAATAACTTGCAAACGGTGACAGATATTTAAAAAATTCTTGCAGGAGCGTTATGCATAAGGTCAAAAGTTTTTTTTACAGTTATTTTCGATTTTAGTTCGAATCACAAACAATAGATGGCGCTGTAAGCAATATGCGCTAAAAACAGGCTCGATTTTTTGGTCGATCTCATCTTCCATGCGGAAAAAGGAGATGGAAATGTATTGAGTGGGTCCCAAAGGACCTAAAATCAAGCCTGAATATAGCGTCTATTGATCGCTGCGCTATCTATTGTTTGTAATTCGAACTAAAATCGAAAATCACTGTAAAAAAACTTTTGACCTCATGCATAACCCTCCTGCAAGAATTTTTTAAATATCTGTCACCGTTTGCAAGTTATTGAATTTTAAAATCGCTGAGTCCTTTTTAGGACACCCGGTATATATGTATGTATAAAAAGAAGAAGAAAAGAAATTGACTTGTAATCTTGAATAGTATTAAAGTTCAAGAAAGAAAAGAAATTATCTAAAATTAAAATTTATTTTACACAATGCGTATAAAAAATACACATATAATAGATATTAATATATTAAACTTTCCTTTAGAAGTATGTATACAAGAAATTGAACAGTCTTTAATACAACATAAAAATTCTTTGCATAATAAAAGCTCAGGTATGTTGAAATACCCTCTAGTTTTAAAATTTATAGTTATACCTGTTTGAGTTTCCACAAAAGAAAATATACATATATATATGACACTTATAAAAGACACTAGAAAACAATCGAACTCTCATGTAGTATTAAAGTTTAAAAAGAAACTCTTGAAAAATAAAGTTACACCGCATTCTTCGTAGAATAAATACACGTATATGGGGATAAATATATTAAAGTTTCCTCCAGAAAAATAAAGCGATGTCGAGAACGCCTAAAGCCTGTCTCTGTCACAGTGAGAGTGTTGTTCGAAGGCACCGCAAGTGAACGGTTTTCGTCTGCTGTTATCGGAAACGTGCTCGACCAAGCGCATGATTTTTCTCGTCTGCTGGCAGGGTGGGATGCCATGGTTAAAAGCATTCTTTTCTTTTTTATAGGGCGAAAGTGAGATAGACAAGGGGTGGCATTATATTGATACGAAGTGTATCGTGGTAATTGGAGGTCGGAGAAGATTATCTGATAGAATAGGTGTGAAATCAACAGGTAGGTGGTCAGTTATATCATCACGTGTGAGATAATCTGACATGAGGAAATTTATTTATTATGTGGGGTGATTTTTGTCTACTTTTTTTATATAATGCTGGATTTAGAATTTTTTTCTCCAATATTCTTTCTCGTGTTAAGATTATGAAAATAAGGAATGTAACTTTAATTGGAATTGATTGGGGGAAAATATAAGGAGATATGGTTATTATGGTTCGCAGAGTGTATTATCATCTGCTAGCAGGGTGGGATGCATTCTTTCTGATAAGTAAAAGAATTCTTTCTTTTTTATATGGTGCAAGTGGGATATACAAGGAATGATATAATATTGACGCAAAGTGTATCGTAATGAATGTAGGTCGGAGAAGATTTTCTGATAGAATAGGCGGGAAAGCAGCATGTAGGTAGGTGATCACTTATATCAATACGTATGAGAAAATTTGTCATGAGGAAATTTATTATGTGAGGCGATTTTTATCTACGTTTGTTTCTTAGAAAGCTGGATTTTGATTTTCTTTTCTCCAATACTCTTCCTCAAGTTAAGGTTGTGAAAATAACGAATGTAACTTTAATTGGAAGAGAATGGGAAAAACATAAGGAGATATGGTTATTATGGTTTATAGAGTGTATTCTCGTCTGCTAGTAGGATGGGATGCATTCTTCTGATAAGTAAAATAATTCTTTCTTTTTTATAGAGAGCAAGTGAGATAGACAAGGGGCGGTATTATATTGATACGTATGGTAATAATTGCAGGTCAGAGCGGATTATCTGATAGAATAGGTGTGAATGCAACAGGTAGGTGGTCAGTTTTGTCATCACGTATGAGATAATCTGACATGAGGAAATTTATTTCATATGTGAGATCATTTTTATCTACTTTGTTTTCTTATAATGCTGAATTTAGAAATTTTTTTTCCAGTATTCATCTTCGACTTAAGGTAATGAAAATAACGAATGCAACTTTAATTTTAATTGATTGGGGGAAAATATAAGAGGTATGGTTATTATGGTTTCCAGAGTGTATTCTCGTCTGCTAGCAAGATGGGAGGCATTCTTTCTGGTGAGTAAAACAATTCTTTCTTTTTTATAGGCTGCAAGCGAAATAGACAAGGAGTGGTATCATATTGATACGAAGTATATCGTAATAATTGGAGATCGGAGAGGATTATCTGATAGCATAGGTGTGAAAGCAACAGGTAAATGGTCAGTTATGCCATCAAGTATGAGATAATTTGACATGGGGAAATTTATTTATTCATATTATGTGAGGGGATTTTTATCTACTTTTTTTCTTCAATACTAAATTTAGAATTTTTTTCTTTAATATTCTTTCTTGAGTTAAGGTTATGAAAATACCGAATGCAGCTTTAATTGGAAGTGATTGGGGAAAAATAAAAGCATTAGGAGATATGTTTATTATGGTTTGCACAGTGTATTCTGGTCTGCTAGCAGGATGGGATGCATTCTTTTTGAGGAACAAAATAATTCTCTTTTTTTATATAAGGTGCACGTGAGATAGACAAGGGGTGGTATTATGTTGATACGAAGTGTATCGTAATAATTGGAGGTCGGAGAGGATTATCTGATAGAATAGGTGTGAAAGCAACAGGTAGGTGGTAAGTTATGTCATCACGTATGAGATAATCTGACATGAGGAAAATTATTTAATATGTGAGGTGATTCTTAACTACGTTTTTTTCTTATAATGCTGAATTTAGAAATTTTTTCTCCAATATTCTTTCTAATCTGACATGAGGAAATTTATTTAATATGTGAGGTGATTTTTATCTACGTCTTTTTCTTATAATGCTGAATTTAGAAATTTTTTCTCCAATATTCTTTCTAATCTGACATGAGGAAATTTATTTAATATGTGAGGTGATTTTTATCTACGTCTTTTTCTTATAATGCTGAATTTAGAAATTTTTTTCTCCATTATTCTTTCTAATCTGACATGAGGAAATTTATTTAATATGTGAGGTGATTTTTATCTACGTCTTTTTCTTATAATGCTGAATTTAGAAAGTTTTTCTCCAATATTCTTTTTCGAGTTAAGGTTATGAAAATAACGAATGCAACTTTAATTGGAAGTGATTGGGGGAAAATACGAGCGTGAGGAAATATAGTTATTTTGTTATGGTATATGCAGAATGTATTCTCGTCTGCTAGCAGGATGGGATGCATTCTTTCTAATGAAAAAAATAATTCTTTCTTTTTATAGGGTGCAAGTGAGATAGACAAGGTGTGGTATTATATTGATACGAAGTGTATTGTAATAATTGGATGTCGGAGAGTATTATCTGATACAATAGCTGTGAAAGCAACAGGTAGGTGGTCACTTATGTCATCACGTTTGAGATAATCTGACATGAAGAAATTTATTTATTATGTGTGGTGTTTTTTATCTAGGTTTTTTTTCTTATAATGCTGGATTTAGAAATTATTTTTCCAATATTCTTTCTCGAATTAAGGCTATTAAAGTAACGAATGCAACTTTAATTGGAATTGATTGGGGAAAAATATAAGGAGGTATGGTTATTATGTTTTGCAGAGTGTACTCTTGTCTGCTAGCAGGGTGGAATGTATTCTTTCTGATGAGTAAAACAATTCTTTCTTTTTTATAGGGTGCAAGTGATATACACAAGAAATGGTATTACATTAACACAAAGTGTGTTGCAATAATTGGAGGTCGGAGAAGATTATCAGATAGAATAGGTGTGAAAGCAACAGGTAAGTAGGTGACCCGCTATGTCAATACGTATGAGAAAATTTGGCATGAGGATATTTATGCATTATATGAGGTGATTTTTATCTATTTTCTTTGCCTGTGATATTAGATAGAGAATTCTTGAATCCTTTCTGAAGTTTTGTTTATGAAAATAATGAATGCTATTGTAATTGAAATTGACTAAGGAAAATATTAGAAAATGGGAGTTATTTCCGAAAACTACGGGTAATAAAAGAATTTTTGTGTTAGAAACGCTTTTTTAAATATCGAGAAATGTTTGGATTCAGAGACTTCTAAAGATAAAAACATTTTTTCGGAATCGCAGTAACATGCAGTTACATTATATTTTCTTAAACCTTAAGATAGGCAATAGCTACATTAAGAAACATTGGATTTTTTTACAGTGTAGTAATTTGAGCTCAGAAAGCATAGAATAGAGGAGAAAGTAACAGTTAAAAGGTCTGTTATGTAAATACCTATGAGATAATCTGCCACCAGAAAATTCATTAATTGGGTCAAGTGTTTTTTGTCTTAATTAAATCTAATAAAATAATGATTGTAACTCTTTTTAAACTTGAATTAACAAAAAAAAAAAAAAAAAAAAAAAAAAAAAAAGGGGGGGGGGGGAAAGTGAGAGAGGTATAATGTTATTTATGGTACTATTGTGAGATCTATTGAGTAATAAAAGTGTAATCTTTAAAAAACAATTACATTAGTTTCTTATTTACAATACGTTTTATTTTATAAAATATAAATTTAAAGACGTTACACCGTGGGCTACGATTTTTAAAACGATTCTTTGGGGGGGTCGACTATAAGGGGGATGTGGAATGGACTCTGGTTAGGTTTTCCAAAAAGAAAAAAAAAAAAATTCACCGGGCCCATTTTTTAAAGAGGGGGGGGGGCGGTCTTGCTTCTCCCTTTTTTTATAGGGCAGAAGTGAGATAGACAACGGATAGCATTATATTGACAAGAAGAACATCATAGTAATTGGAGATCGGATAAGTTGTCTAGAATAACGCAACAGGCATAGATAGTGATGTCATCACGTATGAGATAATCTGACACAAGAAAATTTATTAGAGGAAGCAATATTTATCTAGTTTTATTATAAGGGAAGTACTATAGTTTTTCCCTACTGAGTTTGAATTTGAAATCACCCTTCGTCCTTTTTTAAGTATAGTATATAAATAAATGAGAAGATTTTTTATTGGAATTGATATAGGGAAGTAAAGAGATTGTTTTTATGGCTTGCAGGGTGGGCTGTCATAATTAAAAACATTCTTTTTTTTATGGGGCACAAGTGAGAAAGACAAGGGGTGGAATTATACTGACTTGATGTGTATCGTCTTAATTAAAGGAGGCAAAGAAGATTATCTGGGTGGGAAATAGAGGGAATAGGTGTGAACGCAACAAGCAGGTGGTCATTTCTGAGAACACCTATGGAAAGAATGTACAAAAGGTAGTTTCTATTTAGATGATTTCTTATAATAATGAGTTTAAATTAGATTAAGTACATTTTTTCCTAATCGGGCGAATGGAAACGTTTAGTAAAATTTCTTTAAATTTGGTTTCGGAAAGTACGAACCAATTTTACTTTCAGAAATGTTTAATTTATACATTTCTTTGTAAATAATAAGCAATGCATATATATATATATATATATAAACAGTATCCTTATTATTAGTAGTGAAGATATTAGTTATTTTTTTGTTGTAAGTGAAGCCAAAAAAGGGTAAAATTATACTGACAACAAACGTATCATAGTAATCAAATGCCGGAAAATGGATTATATAACTGGACAGGAGGAAAGCATAAAGCTGTGATCACACGCTTGATTCTGTCATAGGCAATATCCTCATAAACGGTTTCTTTCAGAGGAAAGCGTGTACATCGCGGAAACACACCGTGTAATAATTTACCTCTTTTATATTGATGACTGACGATATTATAGCGGTTTGTATCTCCTACGACAGTTATCAGTTCGAGTTACACGAAACAGAGCGTTCTGAAAATAGTTCGTCTTAATTATCGGGTCAAAAAACCTTTTCAAAATACTTAACAGCGATTGCACGCCAAATGTTTTTCGTGTTGCTTATATTTTCGGATTCCACTCGGTCTTTAAAATAACCCTACTCGCAGCGTGAAACAGAGGCTGGAACCAAACCAGACACAATAGCACACATTTCAGACCGTACATTTTCCACACGTACATTTGTACCTGTGATAGAAACTATAGAGATATTATTATAGAAGTCAGTTATAGAAGCATGTATGAGATAATTTAATATGCGAAAATTTATAAGATGAAGAATTTTTCTCCTTATAATAATAATAATAAAAAAAATAATAATAATAACTAAACCTGTGGCTTTGCGATCCATCAAGGATCAGGGCCCACAGTGTCCAACCCTGTTTTCTTAAACTTGGGCTCCAAGGTGCTTTATATGTCCCAGTCAGGTGGCCAGCCTAACACGGAACCCTCAATACTTCTCCTTATAAAACTAGATTTAAATTTGGACTGATTTTTTTTCTGTTAAATTTGAAATATTGAATGAAAATTTTACTGAAATTGAATTGGAAAATTAAGGACTGGTGTCGCTTTCAGTGTGAAATGCGGTGATATAAAAGGCGTTCCGTTTGCAAAACCCAAATGAGAAAGACCAGAAGTAGCATGTAACAACATACATTCCAAACGGAAAAGTCAAAACATATATTAAAATATTCATTTGCTTAAAAGACGTTACTAAAAACACATTAAAAATATATTAAAAACCTACATTGACATGTTTCCACTCACTGAGTCGCCATTAGAATGTAATTTCTTATGACGACTCAATGAAGGAGTTGAAATATGTCTATATAGGTTTAATATATTTTTAAAGAACGTCTTTTAAGCAAATAAATATTTTAATACATATGTTTTGACTTTTCCGAATGGATTATACAGGGTGGTTTAAAAAAAAACCCTCCCCGATATATGAGCTCCTAGCGGCCTAACCGCTCAACCAATCGAAAAGAAATTGTAGACATACTTATTTGAAGGTATGCGCTGGAGATCGTGATGATTTAAAATAATAGAGCTCTCACGGTTACGGTTACAGTGAAAAAAATTCGAAATTTTCGAATAGCAACACCAATATTTTTTTTCATGCGCAAATTCATCAGCGAATTGCAAAACCATAAAGGGCATTGGAATGATACACGTACGACTAAAATTGCCAGTGTAAAACACTTGCAAAACAGATCATTACGAGGAACGAAGGAGTGGCTACAAAACCTGTTTTTCAGTAGCCGATTTTTTTTTTTCACTTGTGAACTAAGTAATGTTGTAAGATTTGTTTTAAAACGTGTGTTTGAGTTGTGTTTGTGTACACATAGTGAAAATAAAAATGCAATCATTTGTTTTAGAGTGCTGAATAATACATTACATAGGAACTGATTAGGATTGAGTGCCACGATATTGAACCGGCAGTTTTAGTCATACGTGTATCGTTCCAACACCATTTATGGTTTTTCAATGCGCTGATGAATTTGAGCAGGAAAAAAAGGGTGTTGCCATTCGAAAATTTCGAATTTGTTTAACTGTAACCGTAACCGTGAGAGCTCTGTTGTTTTAAACCATCACGATCTCGAGCGCATATCTTCAAATAACTAAATCTGAAATTTCCTTTCGATTGGTAAAGCGGTTAGGTCGCTAGGGGTGCATACAGGGTGTGTATTTTAAGTAATGAGAATAAGTCCACAAAAAATAATTTATTAGAGATATCGCTACAAAACATTAGTAGTCTTCAAAATATGCCCCTTGAACGTCAACACACTTCTGCAGGCGAAATTTCCACGCTTCGTACGCTTCCTGGAAGTCACCAACCGAAACATCCATCAGAGCATGCGTGCAAGCCCTTTTGACAGCATCCAGGGTCCCGTGGTGGCGCCCTTTGAGGGCGGTTTTCACTTTGGGGAAGAGGAAAAAGTCTGCTGGAGCAAGGTCGAGGCTATAGGGAGGTTGTGGAATTGTTACGATGCCATTTTTTGTCAAGTGCTCGGTAACCACGAAGCAGGTTTGAGATGGCGCATTGTCGTGGTGGAGCTTCTGAATCGCTTGCTGAATCATTTCCAGCGTTGATGCACCCGATTTTCCAAGGCGAACGCAAAATTTGATTGCGTAACACTGTTAAATGCTTTGTTGAACTTGCACACACTTTTTTGAAGACGTCTACGCTACGCTTGATCCTGCCTCAACCACAGCCAGCAGGCGACTGGTGAGTGGAGCGTTATCAAGTTCGAAGGCCCCACTACCGACTCCAACCGGTCGGAGCGCCCTCTGGCGTACAGCCACGTCAGGACAAAAATATTCTCATTACTTAAAATACAAACCCTGTATATCGGGAAATTTTATGACGACCCTGTATATTATTGCAATATGATTATTAATAGACGTAATTAAGACTTATTACTCTTATTTATACTTACATTTGTATTAGAAGTAGCATTGCAGTGACACGGAATGTGTTGCAGTAATTGGTAGTCAAGATGATTTTTTGATAGAATATGTGTGAAGACTACTTGTTAGTGGTCAGTTATGCTAGCGTTTTTAGATAATTTGATAAGGTGAAATTTGTAAGCAAAAAAAAAAAAAAAAAAGTCAGAAGTTTTTTGCCATATTAAATTTATTATAATTTTTAAGCAATACCTATTTTTCGGTTAGTGTAAGAAAAATGTTGGTACAGTTTTATCAAATGTGTTATTTGAAATCCAAGATACACATTATTTTCAGAATGTTCGGGTTTTAATTCTACTTATTTTTAATTTTTAATATTGTTTTTTGATAATTTTCTAAAAAAGTAATTTTATTTATAAAAATAAAATAAAAAGTTTATTCCAATCGAGTCTCGGAAGTACAAACACAACTCGAAAGTCAGTATCTATTCGCCATGATGAAGGTTTATAACAATCCATGTTCAACTTTTTGGTTAAATTAGTTGAATGTACTCAATGAGTAACAAGACTTGAACTATTTTAATATAGATGAAATGATGACGATGGAACACATTTGGTGATTTTCACTCGCGCCCGGCTAACGTTAAAGTGCCAAAATAGCCGTCTGGCATATAAAAAGGGAAGCGGTCAACCCGGAACTGTTGATGACAGTCACATGACTTAGGCTATTATTATAGAGATACTTTTGATTAAATTTACATAATACATACGATAGAGATTTTCTCTTCTTATACATTTATCGAATAGTGATCTTGCCAGCGAATGTAAAAATATTCCTGGCCAAAGATTTTTCGCTTTGTGACATTTTACTGTATCGACTTGAGTACATTTTTATTACTTACCAGGCGTAAATGAGACAGACAGTCACGGGTCATATTATACTGACATGAAATCAGCGTTTACACGCACTAACCTTAGCCATTTGGTTAATCGCCAAAGAAAAAAAAATAGCCAAATGAAAATAATCTTAGCATTAGATTCGTCATGAAACACTGATTAGAAATTATTTTTTAAACTACATTTTTCCTTTTTAATGTGTATTCTAATTTTGAACACTTTCCAACGTAGTTGAAAAGTGTTTATGAATTGGGCTTGTCTGTCTGTCCGTGCTATAACTCGCGTAAATATACTCGGATAGACATGCAATTTATATATGTTAATGAGGTTTATTATAGCACGTTTGATAAGTGTTTAGCATTTATGGTTCATATACAGGGACACTCAAAAGAATTCCGTTACATTACTGTCTATGGATAAAACTCGTTTGCGGTATATTTTAATGATGTTACACTTTTTCAAAAATATTGAAATTGACATACACCAACGAGGCGCACTACAAGAAGTTTACTGTAGAATATGGCGTGCACAGCATTCGTCGTTCATTTATAGGGACACACAAAAACGTTCAGTTATAGCACAGTCTGTCAATAAAAATTGCTGGAAATAAGTTGTCTGTTGTGGTACCGGTTTTCAAATTATAGTAATTTTTGCCAATTACTTGGTACGTATAAATTCTAAAGATCATATACAGGGCAGCACAAAAGATCCTGGGTGCATTTCCGTTTATTTGTGGAAGTTGCTGAAGGGTTATTTACAACTGTGGTATGCGTTTCCTAACTGATATAAATTTTAGCGTAAATTTTAGCATAGTATAGACAAATCTATATATCATATACAGGGTTGCATAAAAGAATTTGGATATTTTCCCGACTATTGATGGTAATGCCTGAAACTGAGTTTTCAAATGTATTATGCATTTTCCAGATTGTTGACTTAGACATCTTCAACCTTAATAAACAGTGAAGTTTTGTTAAAGTATTCTGGAAGTGTTGGAAAGTGTTTCATAATCCATGATTGTCGTACGATTTTTCGTTCTTGTTCATAATTGCTTTTATGGATCTAAATTTAACAGAAGCACAGTGAGACGTTTTGACGATCTAGTTAGGCAAAATTATTTCGTTGAAGTTTAATTAGTTTTTGCTAATTTTTCGAATGTATACCTAATAAAATGCTCAAATAGTGCGAAATAATTGGTTTATTTAACAATAATGTTTCAAAATAAAAATATAATGAATTACAAAGAATGCGTTAAACATACTTATTTTACTATTAAGTAAAATACAATTTAATTTACACATGTAAGTTAACATTAATTTCATATTTTATTTTTGTCTTCTCAGATTTGCTCTAGAAATCTGTGTAGTCATACCAAAAAATAAAAATTTTAAAATAAAATCATATTAAAAAAATTTAATATTTTGTGTTACCCTGTAAAACATATAAATGCTACCTAAATTATTTTCGGTTAAAAAAAATGCTGTTGTGTGAATAAATAACCTATATAAATTTTATTCAATTTGAAATAAAATTTCTGCATATAGACGGTAATGTATCCGAAGTTTTTATGTGTCTCTGTAAAAGAAATACAACTACTACGCACTTTGTTTTCAATTTAAAAAATGCTATTGTGTATCTCAATAACCTATAGTAATTTTGTTGAAATTTAATTATAATTTCTGTTTTTAAGTAAAATCTTTCCGCAATATCTTGTGTGGCGCTGTAAGAAATGCATAATTTCTACGTTCGTCAAATTTAATAGAATTGTCATCGGAAAAACACATGTAGGCAAAGTTTCCGCTCAATCAGATAATTGAAAGTGGTTTAAAACTGTCTTGCAAGATTTGAACTAATTTTTATGTGCCCCTGTAAAAAAGCGTAACTGCTACGTTCCACAAATTATAATAATATTGCATTATCATCAGAACTACATATCCTGAGCAAAGTCTCAGCTCAATCAGATTATTGAAATTGGTTTAAAATTAACTTGCTAGGTTTAATATAAATTTTTGTGATTCCTTATAGAAACAGTATTCTAAACAAACTTCTACGTTCTTTAAATTATAATAATATTGTATTGTATTATTCAAATTACTCATGTAAACATTGTTTAGGCTCAATCGGATAATTAAAAGTGGTTTAAATTTGACTTGCAAGATTTGAACTAAACATACATACATGCACTGCAAGTTAATATGATGCTTGTTTATTAATAAAAACTTAATGATTAGCAAACATTTGCAGGAGTTTTTTTAAGTTTCCAATGCATTAGGAATGGCACGTTAATTTAAAATAATGCTTATTGCTGAATAATGCTGAATAATATGTTAAAAGTCAAGATGAAATTTGTAAACAACATCAAGGATCATCCAGAATTACAACCTTTGAAAAAAGCTGTTAAGCGGGTTTAATATCGCTTATTTTCAAACAAAAATTGGTTAAGTCAAAACTTGACGAGCCTGTGAAATATATTCAGCAAACTCGTGCATTCAAATAAAACAGAATAGTCACGACGTGCTTTCAAACTTAGAGGAAACTGGTGCAACTTTTGCAACTCCCTCAAAGTAACTGCGCAAATGTCTTCTTCACGGTCATAATTAATCGACACCTCGGATTTTTTCGGCAAAACTCGCACGTATCTTGAAAATATAGGCATTCAGCTACTAGTATACACGGTTTTGTTAAATTCTGAGATAATTGGAAAAATGAATTTTGTCCATCTAGATCAGAAAATCGCCCCACTGTGCGATGGTTAGAGAAACTAATAAAGCAAGTGTATTACAGATGCTTTGCAAAACAAAGAAAAAAAATCTTGCCCGATTTATTTAAAAATGGTTTTATGAAACAAACACAGAGTTAACTAGAGATTCGGGAATGTATGTTCATGGGTCAAAGGAAAAGAAAAATCTAATTAAAATTTTAAAATATGAATGAGTTCTGGGAAAAAAAAATAATAAAAATTATAAGTTTCATTGAAATGCTTTCAATCATTCAACAATATTATTGTGAGTGTCTTCGAACGAAAAAAAATCAACTCTGGCAATTTGAAAATTTCATTCTTTCGCTTTTTTTTTTTTGGCCAAATGAAACTTTTGTCGCAATGGCGGTTGGCAGCGAGAACCTTGCATGAAATGTACTTTAAAAATTAGAGGTCCGAGAGTGAGGTTTATCTCATAGGATAGAAGTAATCATAATAAAGCCGGTAATTAGTTATGACATTGCATATAAATGTTTTGATACATGATAAATTGGGAGAGAAAAAGATTTTATTTAAAGTTTTTGTAATAATGCTGTATACAATTAAATTTTGCATATATTTTTTAAAATCCTGATGAATGAAGAGTTAATTTTTATTGACTTTTTTATAGGAAAAACAGTGTCGTTTTTTTAAATCGTGCAGATTTTTACTTATATGTATTTTTATACTTTTTTTGAAATAATAATCCTTATTTTGTTGGAAAAAGTGAAGAAATCAAACAAGTTAGTTATGACATTGTATATAAATGTTTTGATACATGAAATATTGGGCAAGATTTCTTTAAAGAGAAACTTTTAAAAAATAAGGATGTTGCTACATATTGATATGATATTTTCCACTCATTTCATATATTTAGAAAACGGAAACTTTCATTATTTGGATACTTAGTTTTATTACGAAACTATATACATTCTCTATGTACTGAAAATGTGAGAATCCAAATGTAAAGAAAAAAACTTTGGATATGACATTTCTTCCCTCAAAATTAAAAGATCTGTTAAATACAAAAATTGATACAGTCCAAGGTATCAATAGATTAGGGGTATATATTGTACATTTCAAAAAAGATAACAAAGATTTTCTTCATATAGGTATCCCAATGAGGAAATTTCGAGATAAAATAAAAGAACATGAAGTAGACATCAGATTAAATAGAACCCATACTGCATTAGCAAGATTAGCTCAAATTCAACCTATAAATGTAGATTTTTAATGAATCCAAAGTTATCTTTTATACAGGTAATTATCATGAAGCAATTATGTGAGAATAAACTGAAATAATTTCTAATAAAGATATACTCGTAGTATGTAACGATACATTGTCATATGACATCCATTCAGTCTGTAAATAATTGCTTCATAGTAGATGAAAGCTTGTTTTATTAAAAATTTTAATACATTTTCCTCTCAACCTATCTTCCATACCACCCTTAAATTACAATAGTCTCTCCCTGACGAATAACCGCAAAAAGAAATAAAAACTTTTAAATAAACACTGACGATGACCGTGAGAATTTGGCCGAAAACTTTTTGGGAATTCAGTTTGATTTTAAATGTGTTTTTAAGGTGATTTAATGTACTTTAAACGACTTTATACTATATATATGCATCTAAAAGCAATTTTAGTACGTTTTATTTGTGCTTTATACAAATTTTAATTATTTACTCAAGGTGAATTTATAACTAGAATTTTAACATTCTTTTATATACGTTCTATTACTATTTTATCTTATTAAAAATATAGGGAGTCTAATTGCAATAGGAATTTACAAGTACGAGCACAAAATTTAAATTAAAATTAAATAAAAATAAAAGATTAAGACAGGTTATGTTGTAAAATAAAATTTTATAGATATCAAGGCAATTTTTCAGAATTATATAACAGAACTATTATTCGAAATTTTCTATGCTTCTGGCATCAACGTGTTCGAATGGCAGGGTGCCAGTAAGCTTGTATAAAATAAGTATTTGTGTAATATTTCAAGAAATGCTCTAGGAAGAGAAGACGTTTTTCGTTATTTTTTTTTTTTTTTTGTAACACTCGATACAAATTTAAAAAGAGCTTACTTTTAAACATTTCTGCAATACCGTGAATTTTTTTTGTTTACTATCTGTATTCATATAAAATGTTCTTCTTTAACAGTGGCTTGGATATTTTCCTATAATATATACTAGTGCAGTTGATTATTTTAATATAGATACAATACGGAATTTTTTTAAAACTATGCCTTAAAGTTATTTCTTGTTAAAAAGCGTAAGACGATTAATTAAACAAGGAACATGTAAAAAATGAACAAAACAGTTGCTTTACAGACGTGCAGAAATATATATATATATATTTTGGCCGAGGAAAGTTGTTAAATACATGATATTTAAGACAAATTTAATGAGCAATCGAGAAGCTAGATTAAATTTAGTGAACAGCTATTCATAGAAAAAATCCCTTTTCCAGTACAGAATAAAAGGAAATAAGTTTAGAAAAGGCAATAGCAATATATGCACTCATTGTATGTGTGTTTTTGTCTTCGTTTTCCATTTCTTTGATAGGGATTCTTTTACAAAACGGCAAACATTTGTATGGTATGCTTATTCTTTCTGCTTTGTGCTATTCTTTTCCTTGTGCATAAGTTGCTATACAGCAATAGTAATAGATATATTCATAGTAAGTACGTTGTCGTTTCCCCCCGTTTTTCATATTTTCGTGGATTCTTTTATACGAAACTTGGAATAGGTACTATAATTATTATGGCTGTTTTGCAGTAGGTTGACAAACAGCAGTAGTAACACATAAATTCACCGTGCGTGTGTGATTGTGGTTTCTTATTTACTTTAAGTTGCATATAAACAAAAATATAAAATATTAATAGTAATAATCCCTCGTTACCTCTCAACCTATCTTCCATACCAGTTATGTACTATTTTCTCACATTTTCGGGATTCTTTTTATGAAACTTGCAATAGTTATGTACTATTTTTATTCTGGCTGTTTTACAGTAGGTTGACAAACAGCAGTAATAATACATATATTGGCCGCACGTGAGTGATTGTTGTTTCTTATTTTCTTTAAGTTGGTTCTCAAAATAATAATAATAATAATAATAATAATATTCCCTCGTTTGCTACATTTTCGGTAATTCTTTTTTATGAAAATTGGAATAGTTATGTACTATTTTTATTCTGGCTGTTTTGCAGTAGGTTGACAAACAGCAGTACTAACACATATATTCACCATACCTGTGTGATTGTTGTTTCTCAATAATAAGAATGATAATAATCATAATAATTTTCCCTCGTTTCTTGTTCTTCTCTTAAATTCTTGTTTATGAAAATTTGAACAGTTATGTACTATTTTTATTCTGTCTGTTTTGCAGTAGGCTGACAAGCAGCAGTAGTAATACATGTATTGGCTGTACGTGTATGATTGTTATTTCTTATTTTCTTTAAATTGGTTCTCAAAAACCACAACACCCCCCCCCCCTCATTTTTCAGATTTTCGGGGATTCTTTATATGAAATTTAGAATAGACATGCACTATTTTTATTCTGGCTGTTTTTCAGTAGGTTGACAAACATCAGAAATAACTAACACATGTATTCACCGTATGTGTGTGATTGTTGTTTCTTATTTTCTTTAAGTTGGTTCGCAAAAAAAAAAAAAATAAAATAAAATAAATAAATAAATAAAGGGAGAAAGAAATATTCCCTTGTTTTTCACATTTTCGCGGATTTTTCTTTTATGAAACTTGAAATAGTTGTGTACTATTTTTATTCAGGCTGTTTTTCAGTAGATTAACAAACAGCAGTAGTAACACATGTATTAATCGTACGCGTGTGATTGTTGTTTCTTATTTTCTTTAAGTTGGTTCTAAAAATAAAAAAAAAAGAGATTATCTGGTTTTCATATCTTTGAGAATTCTTTTTTATGAAACTTGTAATAGTTATGTACTATTTTTATTCAGGCTGACAAACAACAGTAGTAACACATGTATTCACCGTTCATGTGTGATTGTTGTTTCTTATTTTCTTTAAATTGGTTATACATAAATAAATAAATAAATAAATAAATATATGTATATATATATATATATATGTACCCTCATATCTCACATTTTTGGGGATTCTTTTTATGAAACCCGGAATAGTTATGTACTATTTTTATTCTGGCTGTTTTGCAGTAGGTAGACAAACAGCAATAGTAATACATGTATTCACCGTACGTGTGTAGGTAGTTGTTTTTGTTCTGTTTGAGGTGGTTCTTAAAAAAAATATTTTTCTCTAGCTCAATAATTCAAAACTTTCTGAAACGTTTTTGACTCATTTTTAAACATAAAAGCAAGATACTTGCAGTCATGATTATTGAAGTGATTTGAAATCGAACAGTTTTTTTCATTTTCCGGCAAATGAATTGCATCTTGAATTAAGCCATAGTTGTCTGAGGACAGAATAGTTTTTTATTTTCCTCCACAGTTCCGTTCAGAAATTTAATTGAAAACGAAATCTTTGACAACTTTTTCAGAAAAATCTTATGTCTTCCAGAAAAATCGAAAAACTGTTCGATAACGTAGATTCAGAAAAGGGTACCTGACGATTTGATACGTTTCCAAACAAAAGTGAATTAAAAAATATATCTAAGAGTAGATAGCTTGAATCTAATACAACTTTAAAAAGAAGTTGAAACAGCCATATGATATTTTAAATCTGACTGTTTTATACTTTCTTTTAACTTACAGTTCTGCTTCTTTGTATGTGGCAGTAAAATCTTGTTACTTATTTTTTCATCCACATTTTCTTGACATGGAGTTTTGAAATTTGGAATATATATGCATTCCTGAAGGCAGTAGATCAATTGGACATTGATTTTTTTTAAATTCGTTCCTTAAGGGGGGAACTGTTGATTTCCTACAGAGAAATCAATATCAATTTTTGAAAATGAGTATTTGTTGAAAAGTACTAATGGCAGGGTTAGCACAATATCGCCAATTTTTGACAAACTTTGCAAAATATCGCCAAATTTGACGACAAAAATAAGTTGCCATATATGAAGCCAACTTGGCAATAGCTGCCTAATTTGGCGAAATTCCCACTTCTACTTTTTAGAGCATTAAAAAAAAAATTATATATTCGACATTTTGGAAATTTTAATAAAAGCATGTTTAAAAAAAATTACATTTATATTTATTTCGTTGACTTTATATGTTCATTTTAGAAAAAAAAATCAGTATGCGTCTTATTTCATATTTAAAGCTCTGGGAGAAAGTATAACTCTAAAATATCCCCTTTGCTGCGTCAGTGCTCATAATCTTTCTAATAACAATATAAGTTTGTAATAATGTACTAATATGATAAATAATCCCCCAAAATTTTGAAATTATAATGAAATTAACACTTCTCGGTCACTACAACTTCAAACTATTTATCTAAATTTTCGATAACGCATAACGTGGTGCCATTTGAGTTGGCTCATTATCTGTTGACAATTCGACTCAAAGCATTCAAGCGTATTCTCGTATTATCCTCAACGGATTATGCGAAGCGATATCTTATTCAGCATCGTGGACACAAAACGTTCGAACCAATATCGAAGATGATTCATTCATGAAACTCGTGATCAGTTATTTAGTATTTAATTTAAGTGACACATTCGAAATTAATATCGTTATTAAATGCTTTATTTCAACCGTATATTGCTTTCCTCATAATACATAAATAACAAACAGTAATTATTTAACTGTCTCGATGTATCCATCTATTGTGTTAAATATTTAGTTGAAATCAATTTTAAGACTGCTCAGGAAGAATTAATTTTCTAAGCATGAAGAACGTTAGGGAATAATCAATAGTTGCTGAAATGTTTATATTGTTTTTGATGTCACAATTTTAATTTAATTTCTTCTTTTTCTACGAAAATAAACGTATTTCATTTAGTTTTATTTGTTTTTGAGCATTTATATTAAGTGAAAAGTTATATCTCTTCATAGAAATTTCTTTGAATGAAAAGTTATAGCTTTTCATAGAAAAATAAAATGCATATCTACGAGGGAAAGCCAGTAAGTAGGTCACAAACTAATATGAGAAGTCGGAAATTAATAGTAAATTGTTTCCAAACATGCTAATAGGTGGCAGAATAATCCAACTAAAAGATGTTAATTTCGAATTTATGAGAGAGCAGTTGTACAAAATGAGCAGGATCTTTCAAAAGTTGTTGACGAAGACCGAAGTGGTCGTCCAGTTGAGATTGCGACAAAAGAATCAGCGCGGAAGGTTAAGGAAATGGTTAGAGCTGACATGCGAACAACAATAGACAGCATAGAAACCATTTCCTCAACCTTCCGTATTGATTCTTCTGCCGCAATTTCAACTGTTTCAACAATTTTAAAATATTTCAAAAGCACTACCAAAAGGTAAAACATTTTAACTTTTTGCACTCCACTGACACCCATACGGGGACAGTAAATTTGTGGTTAAACTTCACAGTATGTCAGCGTATATGTGTCAGTGGAGTGCAAAAGTTTAATTATTATGCATTTTAATAGTAACCACATTTTTAATTTCTCGATGTCTCATTTAGTGAAATCACGAAACAAACAATCAAAGCATGCATAAAAAGAAAGTAGCGTTTAGCAATAACCTCCAAATTTATCATTTCATGATATCGCATATAGGGAAATTTATGAAACAATCAAGCATAGAAAAGCAGTAGCTTTTGGCAATAGCAGCCAAATTTATCATTTCGCGATGCCACATATAGCGAAATCATGAAATAATAAAGCATAGAGGCAATAGCCTCAAAATTTATCATTTCGCGATGTCGATTTAGTGAAATCTCGAAACAATTTCAGCACAGAGACAAGCCTTTTTAAATATTTCTAAGTTTGATTTACATGTAATACTATATAAAAGTTAATTATGTATTTTTTCAATATTTGCATTATTTTGTTATTTGCTATTAGTACAGTAGAGCTCCAATTATCCAGATACCGATTAACCAGAATGTCCAATTAAGTGGGTCGATCCTTCTCAAAAATTTTTGAATGAAACCTCTTTACGCGTGGGTTGGGAAAATTTGGCTGAAAGTCACGAAATTTAACCATTAAATAGTAATAATAGTAATAATAGTAATAAATAATTTAACCATTTCCTAAGCATGAAATAATAAAATCTCCATTTACCAGGAAAATCCCTCTTTATCTTCAAATTCTCTGAAGGGGGTCGAAAAATTGCTTCTTTTGTTCCTTGGTGTCCTCGCAAAGAGGGACACATGCATCTCTTCGTTCGCATTTGTTCGTACAGTGTATGTATATATACATGTAATAATTTTTATGTGTAATTTTGTACCAGTTTTGTAAAAAATAAAAATTTAAAATAAGGTTAAAAAAAATAACTTCTAATCACGCGATTTGTAATATGCTAAAATGTGCATTGCTACAATTGTGAGCCCTAACTGGTAAAAGTCAGACGGGAAGTTATCTAAAAATCATTGCCATAGCCGTTTTTTAAAGTTGTCCAATTATATATTTAGTTATTTTCCATTAACCGGAGCGGTCTCGGTCCCGATCGATCCGGATAATCGGAGCTCTACTGTATGTTATTTACCACTGAATTTTTATTTTGTGATTTCATAGTTTACGGACAATGTTACTCTCACTAAAATATCTGTAGAATCCAAAATCTGATAGAGAAAGGAACTGGAGAGCAGCACTTGAGTTTTGCAGTCATATGTCTATATGTTATGATGAAGTGCTAATATATGCTGCGCAAAACGTTATGACACATTAACAAATTCATTTTTCAGTGGAAAGATATAAAATTTGAGGGTCTTCTATGGAAGCGATTTGGAATCGATGTATGTTTACCATTTTTTGATAAATAAATTACGTTTTGAGTTATAAGCGATTTTGATCACGTGACAAAAACGTTTTTAACCCTTCCTTGGGTGGTTATTCTTCTTTCGCGCGGAAATTCGATTCAAAACGCACACTGTTACACTATTTTCTGAAAGGTTTGTTGTGTTTGCAAAAAAAAAAAAAAAAAAAAAAATAATAATAATAATAATAATAATAATAATAATAATAATAAAAAATAAATAAATAAAAATAAAAATAAAAAACAAAAAAAAAGTGCTCTATCTATGGATTACATAGTCTCTGAACAACAACACCTGCTAGTTTCATGCATTTCCGAACAAAAAAAATTAACACTAATGTCATAAAGTTACCCTTTTGGATTTGAGAACAACTTTAAAAGGACATGATGAAACTTATTTTAATATCTTTAACAAAATATTTGTGCATGTTGATTTTTATCAGGTATTATGCACTTTCCCTAACCGGTAAAATTATTATTCCTTGACATGAAAAGGTATTTCCATTGGATAGTGAAAACTTATCTTCTCAAATGAAAATCGTTTTATTAGGAACTGTACACATATAAAGTTAACAACTTTTGGCAACTTTGGATTTCCTCCGCCCCCCTTACGGTATCATGCGTTATCATTTCTCGAACCCCAACCCCCAATTGAATCGTTATCAGTGTCTATTTTGTTTTACAATTATTTTTTTTTTGTTTTTAGGTTTATAGGATTGATATACAGATATTTACATTTATAATTCTCATACTTTACAGATTTAAGTGAAGACAAAAAGTTAATAAAATCTTATACTATAGTACGAGCAAAAATTGTGTGTGTGTGTGTGTGTGCATGCATGTAAATTTTATGTTTAAAACGACCCCAACGATTTTGACGGAATTTTATATTTTATCATTTTCGGGCACGAGAAAACCATTGGTTAGGTCACATGTTCGAGGAATTTCGATTAGTGGGTCATTTTTGAGTCATTTCGGGTCAATCTAATTTTATCTAAGAAACGGCTCTAACGATTTTGACTGAATTTTGTAATCTACTGTTTTGGATTACGAAAAGACCAATGGACTAAGTCACATGTTATAAAAAATTCGATTAGAGGGTCATTTTTGGGTCACCGTGGGTCTAGCTAAGTTTACTTAGAAAACGTCTAACGATTTTGGCGAATTTTTGCATTCTATCGTTTTCGGACATGAAAATACCATTGGGCTAGGTCGCATGTTCAAGAAAATTAGATTAGTTTGTCATTTTGGGTCCCGATGGGTCAGGGTCAAGCTAATTGTATCTAAAAAACGACTCAAACGATTTTGACAAAATTTTGTATTATACAGTTTCCGGGCACGAGAAGATCATTGAGCCAGGCCACATGTTTGAGAAATTTTAATTAGTGGGTCACGATGGGTCAGGGTCAAGCTAATTGTATCTAAAAAACGACTCAAACGATTTTTACAAAATTTTCTATTATGTAGTTTCTGGGCACGAGAAGATCATTGGACTAGGCCACATGTTTGAGAAATTTCGATTAGTGGGTCATTTTGGGGGTCACTACGGGTCAAGCTAATTTTATCTAGAAAACGGCTCTAACGATTAGAATTAAATTTTGTATTATACTGTTTCTGGACATGAGAAGACGTGTCTCCTAAGTCACATGTTCGAGAAAATCCAATTACTGACTAATTTTTGGGTCACTGTGCGTCAAGCTAATTGTATCTGAAAAACGGCTCAAAACATTTTGAAAAAATTTTGTATTATATCTTTCTGAGCATGAGAAGGACCATTGGGATAGGTCCTATGTTCACTAAATTTAGATTAGTGGGTCTCGTTGGGGTTACCATGGGTCAAGCCAAATTTATCTATAAAACGACTTCAACGATTTTGACTAAATTTTGCATTCTATCGTTTTCGGGTTCGAGAAGAGCGTTGGTTAGGTCGCATGTTCGAAAAAATTTAGTTAGTGGGTCATTTTGGGTCACTATGTCTCAGGATCATGCCAATTGTATCTAAACAGCAAGAATGATACAGTGAGAATAAAATATCGAATTGAACACAAGGCTAATTTTGACCGAGCTTAGCTCGATCATCCCTGCTAGTATCACTATTATATATGAAATAACTTAATGGGAAATAACAATATGAAATACTCAATAATTAAAAGTATTTAATAATAGCTGTTTGTTACATAATTTATTTAACTATAATATTGCCCTCGTGCACTTGCCCTCTGCACGGGAGTAAGCAGACCTTCTTATAAACAAAACAGGTGGGCAACATTCTCCTCCATTTTTTACTAGTAAACGTAACAAGTATCATTTTGAATCTGGTTTTTCTAACAATGAATTATATATGGGGCAGAAGAATAGGAATAGCGAACTTTGGGATATTCAATATTTTGGAATACAATGATTTTACAGTCTTTTAATCGTTTTAATAACAACTTTCTATCTTCATAAAAATGGATAACAGACGAAAATATATATTTAAAAAAAAGATTATATTGATGCAAAGAAAAATTTACCAAAAAAAGAAAAGTTTAGTTGATTCATCAATGATAACCATATCAAAAGACAAGTCCACCTACCCCTAGAGACATCTTAAGATATCAAGTACCAGCCCCTCCCTCTCCCCCCTAAAGTTCTAACGTTACTTATCTGTACAGCCCATTGCGTTACTGTTTATAGATGGTCTATATAAAAACCAGATTTAGACTTATATATTAAAAATACACGAAGGTCTTCATGAAAAAACATTTATTCGATTGTTTCGTATTATTATGTGTATAATTAAGTATCACATTAAATTTCTCATACCCAGCTGCACTTATACACATACACACATGCGCACACGCACAAAAAAAAAAAGAAAGAAAAGAAAAGAAAAGAGAGGAAAAAAGGAAAAAATATTTAGTTTTTGCTCCTGAGTGTGAGGTAAACATGTAGCCTGCGCTTCAAAATACAGTAACACAAAGGAACTACATTTTGAAAATACTAAGAGAGAAAAAATCCTGAGTTTTCCGGATAGAGATATTTTTTCCTTTTTCATTTTCGTTTCATTTTTTTTTCCTTTTTGACTTTCAAAAAGAGCTTTCAAGATGAAATAGCTTAGAAACGATATTTCAAGCAGCTTTAGATTTTTCAGTTGGTAGCATCTACCATTCGATACATTGAAGTTTTCCAGGTTTAGAATTTCTTTGTAACAAATTTAAAAGCATATATTCTAATGGAAAAAGCAAAGGTAACGCATCTGTTGTTTATGTGTGATTTTTAATCTCAATAGTAAAATACTGGGATCATTATTCATCTATCTGTGGTTATTTGTGTAAGAAGATGGTAGAAATGTTTCCCTCTCTTACATGCTCGTGTCAGGCTTCATATCATTTCTTTTATTCCTCTTGCGTAATCGAGACAATATTCTCATGAGATAGACTAAGTACCTAATGAGATTATTCATGGTTTGAAGAAATGTCACTATAATAATTTAGAGGAAAATTGCGTTTCTTTAGACGTAAATTTATCTATCTCGCATAATTTGTCATAGCGTGTGCTTCAGAGTAGAATTATTGTAATATATAATTTTTTACTTTTTGCGGTGAATCCAAAAGTATTTTTAAATTGAATTTATTATTATTCTTATCGATAAAACAGCATTTGTTATTTTCTTAAAATGGGATTTATATATGAACTGATTTACCATTGTAGTTACTAGTGGTCTTTTATGATTCATGGAAATGGTGACTCTTTACAATGCTTCTGTATTTTTTAATGTAAAACATATCCTTTGACAGAATAACTTTATAATATGATTATCTATGGTTTGAAAGAACTAATCTTTGATCGTTAAGAAAAGCATATTAGAACAAAGAGGAACTTCTCTTTCTTTATTTTAAAATATACCATGCAGTGTGTATACGGAAGAATTCATGTCTTCCAGGTTTAGAAATTTTTTGTATAAATTTTAAAAGTATATATTCTAATGATCATGAAAGGTAACGCACCTGTCGCTTATGTGTGACTTTAATCTCAATGGTAAAACATCGGATCATTCTTTATTTCTTTCTTTCCTTTTAAGTAATCGAGGCTATATTCTCATGAGATAGACTAAGTACCTGATGAGATTATTCATGGTTTGAAGAACTGTCACTTTGATAATTTAGAGGGGAAATATATTGCTTTAGACGTAAAATTATCTATCTCCAATAATTCATCATAGTGTGTGCTTCAGAATACAACTATTGCATTTTTTTTTTTTTTTTTTTTCGATGAAACCAACAGTTTCTTAAAATAAATATTCTGTTATATTTTCATCGATGAAACAGATTTTTTTTAAAAAATAAAATTTATACACGAACTTATTTACCTCTGTAGTTGCGCGTGGTATTGTATGGTTTATGAAAACTGTGCTTTTTACGATGTTTTTCTGTTTTTAAATCTAAAATATATATTTATCATGTGACAGGTCAGTGTTGACTTTTTGTCAACTTTTTTGTCCCCAGATTGTTGATTGTCGTCACTTTTTTGAAATAGAATTATTCACCCTATGTAAAACTAGATTAAAAGGTTCTGAAAAATAACACGATTTATACTGTTTTAAAAAAGTGGTGACAGTCAAATAATCTGAATTTAAAAAGTCCCCAATTTGGCAACACTCTGGCAGGTTAACTTTCACTATGATTATCTATAGTTTGAAGGAACTTCCTTTTGATAGTTAAGAAAGCTATAGAAAAGTATATTCCCAAAATGAGGAACTTGTCTTTATTTTAGAATGTATCATATAGTGTGTATGGAAGAATTCAAATGTTTTCCAGGTTTAGAAATTCTTCGTAACATTTTTAAAGCTTATCTTCTAATGGAAATGCAAAAGTAACGTATCTGTTGTTTATGTGGGGGTTTTTAATCCCTTTGTGCCTGAATTTTTATTTTCTCAACCTCGATTTTCTTGGTAAAATCACTTTAAAATGTTGCAAAATGAATTGCAAAAATATTAAAAAAATGTATTCTAAAAAATATTTGCATTCATTTGATAAAATGTAAACGTACTAAATACGGGAATATGCATAATATTTGTAATAATATGATATGCATATTTATATGTTTTGTCTGTACTTATATATATAATAAACTTTTAAATTGCATATTATATACTATAATTTGTATTTTTATGAATTACTAAATATATATAGATTTTTCTTTACAGAGACTAATAACATTGTAAGTATTAGAGATAATAAACTAAGAATAATTGTATTTGAGGTTTAAAACCAATTTGTTTCATAATCATTTTACAAAGGACTTTACATAAAAAACGGTCGCCTAAATGGCTGATAAAAATATGTAACCTTTCGTGCCTAGCGCCCTATATTTTGTAAGTTACAAAAATGCATAAAAAATAGGTTTGAACACCTAATTTCACAATTTAAAAAAATGTGTATTTCAAAGAAGTCTGCAAGCTACGATTATGACTTTATTTTTGGATAATTGGTAAAAAAAAAAAAAAAAAAAAAAAAAAAAAAAAAAAAAAAAGCTTACTTTTTATATTTCACCATCTTGAAAATGAAAAATCTATAAACACCTTCATTTTAACCCCTTGGGGACGAGCGACCGGTATTCGTGCCGTGTAAGGTGTTCAGAATCTGTGATTAATCTCACCAGTAAATTTTTCTTGTAACTTTTGCCTTATTTAATCCGAACATTTTCCCGATTCAATTAGGCAGAAATTTCTGTTTTAAAAAAACGGTGGTAAAAGATTAAAAATTCTGTAAAAGACGCTCATCCCGAAGGGGTTAAGCAAATAAGTATCCATCTTATGCCAGCCGTCTTTCGGTAACGTATAAAGACATTTATAGATAATCCTTTCATATGATTTTCATGTTATAAAAAAGAAGAAAATTATACAAATTTATTCATATTCGAAGCGTCCCAAAAATGGGACGCTAGCAATAAATGGGTTAATACCAATAGTAAAACTGGATTATCATTCCTCTAACTGATTATTTGTGTAGAAGATGGCACGATGTTTCCCCCTCTTACATGCTCGCGTCATGCTTCATATATCTTACTTTCCTCTTCAGTGATCGAGATATTCTCTTGAGATAGCTCCAGATAGAAGTACCATTCTAATCATGATCTTTTTGTTCTAGTCAGGCGGCGCTTTCTTGTGGTTACTCTGCTGTTTTCATCTTTTATGACTTGACGAGGGAATTGCCGGACATTCAGCAGGACAAAAAAGGTTGCGTCAAGTTCGATCTAATCTTCTTATCTCTTTATTAAATCTTCATCTTTATTAAATACGCGAAAATTTACTTTTACTTGTTTACAAATAAAATCTCTTGTTAATACTGGTGTCATTAAATTATTTGAACATTTTACGAATACAAGTATCTTGCCCCTGAAATGGTTAATGGAAAAGCAAAGATAACGCATTTGTTGTTTATGTGTGGTTTTTAATCTCAATAGTAATATACTGGATTTTTATTTATCTATTTGTGGTTACTGGTATAGAAGATGACACAAATGTTTTTCTTACATGCTGCTGTCATGCTTCATATCATCTCTTTCTTTCCTCTTCGTAATATCTCTTGAAATAGACAAATTACCTAATGTGATTATTCATGATTTGAAGAAATGTCACTATAATAATGTAGAAATATTGCTTTTTTTTTTGCGGTGAATCCAAAAGTATTTTTAAACTGAATTTTTTATTATTTTTATCGATAAAACAACATTTATTATTTTTTTTAAAATGAGATGCGTATATGAGCTGATTTACCTTTGTAGTTACTAGTGGTCTTGCATTGTTGACAGAAATGGTGACTTTTTACATTGCTTCTGTGTTTTTTAATGTAAAACCTGTCCTGTGTCAGAATAACCTTTAATATGATTATCTATGGTGTAAAAGAATTATCCTTTGATAGTTAAGAAAAACATATTAGAACAAAGAGGAACTTCTCTTTATTTTAGAACATACCATGCAGTGCGTATGGAAGCATTCATACGTCTTCCAGGTTTAAAATTTTTTTGTATCAATTTTAAAAGTATATATTCTAATGAACATGAAAGGTAACACACCTGTCGTTTATGTGTGATTTTAATCTCTATGGTAAAACATCGGATCATTATTCGTCTACCAGTGGTTATTTGTGCGTAAGATGACACAAATGTTTCCTACTCTAACACGCTGCTGTCATACTTCATATAATCACTTTCTTTCCTTTTCAGTAATCTATGCGATATTCTCTTGAGACGGACTAGGTGCTTAATGGGCTAAGTATTCATGGTTTGAAGAAATTTCACTTTGATAATTTAGATGAAAAATACATTGCTTTAGATGTAAATGTATTTATCTTCCGTAGTACCTGCCATTACTTCCGAGAAGAAGAATTGTTTAAAAATAAAAATAAAATCTTTTTTCCGGTAAAGAAAATGTATTTATAAACTGAATTTTTTATTATATTTTTATAGATAAAACAGTATTTGTTATTTTAAAAAAATGAAATTTGTATACGAAATGGTGCACCATTGTAGTAATGCGTGGTCTTGTAATGCTTATGGAAACTTTGTCTTTTTACAATGTTTCTCTGTTTTTTAATGCTAAATATATATTTTTCCTGACATAATTACTTTTTTTATGATTATCTATGTTTTGGAGGAACTTCTCTTTGATATTTAAGAAAATAAAATAAAAATCAAATTTGTACAAAAATGAACTTATCTTTATTTTAGAATGTATCCTGCAGATTGTATAGAAGCATTCATATCTTTTCAATGTACAAATTTTATTTGATTTATCATTAATCCTCTTATGGACAGTATTCCTGTGACGACAAAATTGGTAAAATGGCAATTTTTATGGCCTCGAACAGAAAAGGAAGATTAGGTTCCATTTCTTTATGGTTTATTAGCTAGAAACAAATGCTAAACTATTTATATTTTTTAAGAGTAAACGAAATTTTCTGTAATCGTCTGCATGCGGTAAGTACAATGAACAGTATTTCCGTTATGTCACAATTGGTAAAATAACGGTTTTTATAGCCTCGAACCGAAAGGGAGAATAGGGTCCATTGTCCTAGCGATCAAACTTTCACTTATGAATATGGGAATAAATATGTTCTCTTCATTCCCGAAGTTACAGAAGAATTTGTCAAATATTTCTGCATATTTTCAATAAAACGGATGGAATAGAAAATGTCCCGGTATCGTTTGGCCATATAGTGCATCATATGACATGTTTCTGAGTAGAAATAGTTAATGATGTTTCGCTATTTATGTGTCTAAAGTTTTGCGCTACATTTTAGTGCAAATGTAAGTATAAATAAGAGTAATACGTCTTAATTACGTCTAATAATAACCATATCACCATAATATATATTCCAAACGGAAAAGTCAAAACGTATATTAAAATATTTATTTGCTTAAAAGACGTTACTAAAAAACATTAAAAATATATTAAAAACCTATATTGATATGTTTCAACTCCTTAACTGAGTCATCATCAGAATGTATAATAGAAATTACATGTACAATGCATATGAAAACCGGAATTGTTGGATAACTTGCGGAATCGCGACATAGAATTGACAAGTGCGATATCGAAAATATAGGTGGCATTATATATTCACTTGTATTCCATAATTTTTTTCCGGTTTTCATATGCATTGTACTTGTAACTTCTATTATACATTCTAATGACGACTCGAAGAAGGAGTTGAAACAAATCAATATAGGTTTTTAATATATTTTTAATGTTTTTTTTAGTAACGTCTTTTAAGCAAATAAATATTTTAATATATGTTTTGACTTTTCCGTTTGGAATATATATTATGCTGATATGGTTATTAGTAGACGTAATTAAGACGTATTACTCTTATTTACACTTACATTTGCATTAAAATGTAACGCAAAACTTAAGCATTAATAACAAAGCATCATTAACTATTTCTACTCAGAAACATGTCATATGATGCACAGTATGGCCAAACGACACCGGAAATTTTCGATTCTAGCCGTTTTATCGAAAATCTGGAAGTTCAGGAATGAAATGAACATTAAAAATATATTAAAAACGCATATTGATATGTTTCAACTCTTTCTTTGAGTCGTCATTAGAATGTATAATAGAAATTACAAATACAATGCATATGAAAACCGGAAAAAAAAATCATGGAATACAAGGTAACATATAATGTCCCCTATATTTTCGATATCGCACGTGTCAATTCTATGTCGCGATTCCGCAAGTTATCCAACAATTCCGGTTTTCATATGCATTGTACATGTAATTTCTATTATACATTCTGATGACGACTCAATGAAGAAGTTGAAACATGTCAATATAGGTTTTAACATATTTTTAATGTGTTTTTAGTAATGTCTTTTCCGCAAATAAATATTTTAATATAAGTTTTGACTTTTCCGTTAGGAATATATAGTATTGTGATATGGTTACATTTTAATGGCTAAAGAAATGTTATATTTACTAGTATAAAAATAATATACTAGTTTCAGCAATGGTTGTAATGACCATGTATAAGTAAATGTTGCTAACGTCGGCATGAAATAGGACTTCAGATTAAGATGTTTACATTTTGTCAACTTACGCCATTATTCGCAAAAAATATTTCGCTATTTCATGGCAAATATTTCCAATACAAAACTAATATTTTTGCAATATCGTCGTTTCATTGCAAGCTTTTCCAATACAAAACCAATATATCTGTAACAATGACATTTCAACGGAAATATTATCCAATGTAAAGCAAATATTTATTTAATGTATTTACTTCATTAGTGGTATATTTTCAAAACAAAATATTGATGTAATACTGGGCCCCAGTGTAAACAATAGTGATTTGATAATACGATTGTTATTTTTTTAGGAGGACTCATATAAAAGCAGATTTAAGATACCATGTGAAAATATCGCAAATGTTTCCATGCATAAAGTGTTACTTATTCGCTTGTTTTGTCTTTAGTATAATTAAAAATTATAATGCTAAAAATCTTTTGTTTAAATGTGTAGGTATGGATGACCACAGAACAAAATCCAGGTAAAGAATAGATATCAGAAAAGATGAGTTTATATAGACAACAAGCAAATAAGCGGGTTTTTCTTATAATATTAAACAGACTAAAATGATAATTCTTGTCAGAAGCCACGTGGAAGACAAAAATAATAATAACAATACAACAAATAAGTAAAAAAAAATATCACATAAAAATGCAAAAACAAACTTCCACAGACATTTTTCAAAATGAAAAATTGGAGCAGTGTATTATTTTTTCTTAGTCGGGCGAGTTTATTAGTATTATTTATTCATTAGAAGCGTTCATTTTTTTTCTACTTTTGTTTACCTTCCACTCGTTTGTAATATATATATATGTAGCGAGAACCTATGATGCACGGTAAATATTTAATATTCCAAAGCAATATATATATATATATATATATATATATATATACATATATATATATATATATATATATATATATATATATACACTGCAAATAGAGGCGTCTTAAATTTAGACACATATGTGACTGAAAAAGAATTTCAGTCACTTAAGTGTCTGAATCTGAAAATTCAGACATAACAGACGTCTAAATTTAAGACACATAAATGTCTTACTATGATCATGCTATAAACGAACCGAGAAACATGTGTAAATTATCCAACAACCGTCTGATTTTAAGACGGTACGCTCCAAGCGATAGTTAAACATCATCTTTGGTACTATTCTTAACAGCCAATCAGAACGCTGATTTCCGCGCGTGTCATCTACAGCACCTTCATGAGATAAGAACAGAAAGAATTAAATTTTCACCGCCGCCATTGCTTGGATTAAAAGGATATGTGTTAATCTGGGTATTTATAGAACGAACGAGTAAGTCATATTTAATTCTAATATTTTATTCCGATAGATTTCTATACCTTTGAATATGAGTGAAATCGTTTATAAAAATTTATCTCTTTTCTATAGTTTAATGCTAAATTTTTGATTTCACTAACGGTCGTCTGTTATATGCCTTCTTAATGTAACGGAATGAAATATAATTGTTTTGAAAATTAAATAGCAATGCTGTAATTCTATTTGCTTGACGTTTGTAAATAAACGAATGAGTGATAGTTTAATCTTCATTTTCGATAGGGTGATGTGAAATAATTATAATTTGTCTTTGCTCAAAAACAAAACTTGCAACATAGGTTTGAAAAGTTGAATGATTCATCGCTTCATTTATCAGAGATAAAAACATTAAATTGAAGCCATTTGTAACTGTGTTTATTCTATGTTTTTTACTGTTTACTGACTATAAACGCTTGTAGTATATGACATCAGGCATGTATTTTATTTTTTGTTATTATTATTATTTTGGAGCTAAATATGATGATTCATATTATTATGATATTAGGAAAAGTTTTCAGATTGAAAAAAAGCATTAATATTGTGAAATTTGACTGTATATATTGCAGTTTTTAATCACGGAAAGATTTATTCTTATTGATTTTTTAATTTATTATTGAAAATCGTAAATTTTGATATCCAATGTTTCAGATTTAACATTTACCAAATTTCTAAAAATAATATGAATTTTTTATATCATCCAGTAAAATTTTCGAAACATTAAACAAACGGAGAAACATTTTATTCATATTTTGCAGTTTACGTTGCTGTTTAGCAGTATAATTATAAAGTTTAATTAATATTTTTTGTGTTTTTTAAATTGGTATATTAATTTTTGTAATTTATATGCAAGCATTTTTTTGCGATGTTTTGTTCATGATTTAAAATTTTTAAAATTGAGTAATGCGAGAAATAATTATTAAATTTCCTTTTACTGCAATCGAATTTGCAACGGTTCTGGTACAAGTAATTGTTGGCACTAAAAAAAATTACACATGATAATTTAGACATAAATAAAGAGTTGTTTATGCCTTGATATGAAGTTTATGTATAAAACTGCCTTATATTTTTAAAAGTTCGTATTTACTTATATGATACAGTATTAAATATATTTTTAAGCCATTTAATAACTGCTTTTTTATGTTCAAAACGTTTTTCAAACAATTAAGAATAGTACGTATACTGTCTGATGTATTTTTTTTTTCCTTCTGTTTTTTGTTTTTTTTTTCTATTTCTTAGATCATTATTTTCTTATCAAATATATAAAATCTATTTAGCTCATATTCCAAGGATACAAATTTTACAGGAATAAAAAATAAAATAAATTAAATATGACTTATATCGTGTTGTTCCATAAAAAAGAATAATAATGATATACATTTTTAAGCAATAGCGGGTGAAAATTTTAAATTGAATACGGAATATGTTTAAAGAAAATTATATACATATTCCGAAGAATGATATATAAAATTAGATACCAAACTGGTGTTTACTTTTAACTAAGCATGACAAATTACCACATATTTAAAAAGAAAAAAAAATATTACACATGTTTACTACTTAAAATGACTTAACTATTTTATTTATATGTACTTAAATGACAAATACAAAAATGGCTAAGTTTTGAAATTAGAAGTAATTTTTTTTTTCTCAATGCTATTAAAATAGAATATTTATTTACTATTTTATTATTTACTCATGGTTATATAGCTGTTGTGATTATCATCTGATGCATATGTAAAATTGCCTATGGGGCAAAATCTAATTTTTGAATTATATGAATTTTCCTTTTTTGGGGGGCGGGACGGGAGGGGGATTTTCTTGCCCATTTTCGCGTACACGGGATTTTTTAAATCTCTTTCGACATTCCACCGACTATGATAAATATTTTGAACTTTTAGAGTAGGACAAGATAAAAAAAAAAAAAAAAATATATATCCATATACCTTAAAAACCCTTAATAGCGGACACTTCGGGACCGCGAAATTTGTCGGATAATCGGAGATGCCTGCTTTTGTGAGGTAAAAATAATACAAATATGTATGCCTTGCGGATCAAAAAAGTATTCGCTAAATCGAAGTATCCGCTATTCGGGAATGTCCATTAACCTCCATAACGGATACTCCCGAATACCGGGCATCTCTATTTAGCTAACAATACTGCAGGGTTGCATTTTTTGCAAAAGGACTCCTTGATTAAAGCATGGGTAGTGCCCCGTTCTCTTACGATTTTAGTTCCCCCAAATTTCATGTGCAATATTTGCGAAGCTTATATTTTAAATCTGTTTCGAAATTGTACTGATTATAATCAATATTTTGAACTTTTAAAGTAAAGTAAGATTAAAAACAAAATTTTAAAAAATCTAATATTTAGATAAATATTTTCTCTTTTTAATCTTATTCTACTCCTGAAACAAAATACTCATTATAATTAGTACAATGTCGTAAAAGATTTAAATTATCAGCTTTATGAAAATTGCATACTAAAATTGGGAGCACCAGAAAATGAGGCGGTATGGGGGTAGAGGGGGCAGGACAACGGCCAGATATTTTCCCAGTATTCAGCGTGGTCAAACATGGCTACATAAAATGCTTACAAAAAATGTCTGCGATTCAGACGTTTCAAGTGTCTGAAATTCAGTCGCAAAAAGTGTCTGAAAAAATTCAGACATTTAAAATGTCTGAAAATTGAACACTCCGTTTCAGACACTTAAGTGACTGAATTTCAGACATTTTAATTTACAGTGTATATATATATATATATATATATTACATATATAACTTTTATAATATATGTTTTATTTTAACATCACAGTGAAATACTGTTTTCTTTCTTTTATTTAGCTGGCTATGGTTATTTTTGGCGAAAGTGTTATAAGTGTTTTCTGTTGTGTGGTCGTCATCATGCAACATATCTTCTTTCAAATCGTAAGAGAAAAGAAAATTTATTTAATTAAATTTAAATTTCCACGGATGGGGAAATTTCTTTTTCTTCTCCATACCCAAGCACCCATGAAGCAAGGTAAATATTTTGGTATTCTAAAGCAAAAAAAAAAAAAAAAAAAAAAAAAAAAAAAAAAGAAAAAGAAAAAACCCACATTTATAAATGTTATAATATGTTTTATTTTAACGTCAACAGTAAAACACCAATTTCTTTCTTTTATTTAGGTTATATGGTTATTTTTGTCGAAAATGGTGCAAGTGTTTTCTGTCGTATGCCGTTGTCAATCTAAATATCTTCTATTCCTCCTCTTTAATTTAAATTATCAGCTATTTGTTCTTCTACGACAGACTGCGCACCTAATGTGATTATTCATGGTTTCTATGGACATCACTTTCATAATAAAGGTAATCAGTGGGAAAATGTGTAATGTCTTAAACACGTATTTCGCTGTTTTTCAGCAGCATGATTCTCAATGAAAGCATTGTAGTTTTTTTCTCTGTCAGAAAGAAAATATTTTTGGAAAAATGTCATAAAACAGTTTATGTTACAGAGAATCATTCATATAATCTTTTAAGAAAGACTATTAGCTTTGTACTGTGATTATCCATGGTTTGTATTGCTGACTAAGAATATCAACGGAATTTTGTATTGCCATAAACGAGCAATGTTTCAGAAATTTCACTTTTCCAGATTATGACATGCTGTCTCGCTTATTGTAAAAAATAATATTTTTGACAGATTATTATTATTATTATTATTATTATTTTCATCGATATGAGGATATGGTAAGTGGTCGATATAGTTAACTCAGAATAAGAATTACTGTCGTAATGATTATTGATGGTTTAAAATAAAGTTACTTTGCTAATTAAGAACCATTGCAAAATTGCGTTAAAGACAATATTTGTTGAATTTCAGAATATATAAACATATATCATAAAATTTTCTTATGGCTATAACGATTACAGGTTGTTTTCTTTTCTTTTCTTTCACGGGCATTGTGTTTTTATTATTTTTGTTATTTTTTACCAGACGTATATTTCTTCTGAGACAAACGACGTTCATAAGGTGACTATTCATTGTTTGAAGTAAAAACATGTTGAAAATTAAAAAAGTCAGCAAAATGAACAGTCGTGGAAAAAAAATAAACACCCTTACTAAATCTGCAAAAAAATATCGTAGAAGAAAGTTACTGGTACCATACGATTGGTAATAAAGTCTATTTTTAAATGATGTATATAAAATTTCCTAAGGGGATATCTAATTAAAACGAACCATAACTTTGTTTTTTTTTTCAAAAGCAGTACAAAATTCTGACAGAACTCTACACCCTTCAATTTGCCAAAACCAAACAAACAACAACAAAAAAATTATACAATTCGTACGATAAGTTTCCGAGAAATTATTTACTTTAAAACGAGGGTATTTTAGGGGCTGTACCCAAATTGAAGTTCGGTATTCGATTGCTGACCGAGAGAGCCTCCTTCTTGATCAAGGCATCTTAAGCGCTACTCAAGCATTCAATGAAGACTGCTAGATTACAGGATAGCATAAGAAATTTCAAAATATCTAGTTACTTCTATCATAGACGGCCCCTTAAACCATCATTTTGCCGCTTTTTAAGCATAATTTGAAAACTACTTGGAAGAAAAATGTGAAATTTTGGATTTCCATAAAGCAGGACTTAATAAATCTAAATCTATAAAAAAAAATTGTAGGTTGCATTTCATAATTTTTTCGAATATTAATTGCATAATTCATATTTCATATCATAAAATTATAAAAATTTCAAATTCAACGTATTTATGTTTGGGTATTTTAGTATTATTGCTACACAAAAAATTAGCACATTAGGAGTATAATTTCAGGAGATATTAATAGAAATATGAAAATGTAATTTAACATTAGAAGCACTAAATTTTGAATGTTTATAATTCGAAAACTTATCATTCAAATGACTTGAAATTTCATTTCTAGGCATAGTTTGAACCAAAGATTTGAAATATCTTGTTAAAATTGGTTATTATCATAGAAAAAAAAATGAACTTTGGGTTCGTTTTAATATGTAGATGGCCCCCTAAGCAAATTTTATATACATCATTTAAAAATAGACTTTATTTCCAATCGTTCGGTACTAGTAACTTTCTCCTACGATAATTTGTTGCGGAGTTAGTAGGGGTGTTTACTTTTTTTTTTTCCCACGACTGTACATCACCTTAAATATTAATTACAATGTTTTCGAGAACATATCATACTTTCAGTCATATATAATCAATAATTACATCAGATAAAAACATTTCCAAGTATAATATTATTGTTAAAAAATCATATTATTTAAAAGAATAAAAACGGTTGGTTGTTCAAATAAATCTTTACATATTTCATTCTAATTTATTATACTGTTATATGAATACGACATTTCATACTAATTTATAAATTGGCAATTCGAAACCAGAACGGCAATAATATTCATCCGAAAGATTTTCTATATGTATTCAAATGCAAATTAAAACAGCTTAGATTTATGCGTAGAAATTTTGAATGATTGAATTCTCAAGTAGAATGATTGAATATTTATTCGAAAATTTATTCAGTTCAAAATATATATAAAATTTGTGCTTGAACATTTGCAAATTGTATTTAAAAAAGAGAAAGAAAAACATGCAGATAGAATTTTCACCACTATATCTGATCTTTCGTATTTTGAATCTAGTAGTTCTTGGTTAATTGGTTTAAAAATTGCTGAAAATTATATGTATGTAATTTTCATATTATGATTTGTAATTTTATGTAAAACAAGTATTCGATTCTTTAATTCTCTAAGAATTTGTTTCAAATTTCAAATATAAAAAATAAAAAAACACATTTTATTTTGCCATCTGTTATAGACCGTGAGCAGGCGGCACAGACACATGGTTTGTACGGATAACCGTTATTTTCCCAGGAAACTACCAGTATATTTTTATAGAAAAAGAAATCTACGTTAAACGCAGTGTTGCCAGATTGGGGATTTTGTCCCCATTTTGGGGAATTTTGAACCTCTGGGGGAATTTTTTGGGGACAAGTAGTTCGTGGGGAAACTTTTGGGGACTACAAAAATTTTGGGGAAAAACTTGGCGAAATTTTAATTTCTTTTAGTCCTGTAGAAAAACTGGATCAGTCTCGAACTCAATTTTGATTTGAAAAACGAAAATACAATCCAGAAATCGGAAATATCAATCATTATTCTCTTGGATGTGGTCGTGTTCATTGTTTACTACATTACAGTTTACACATATTACAGATACATGAGACTCTAAAGTCTTAAGCAGCTTAAATCTGCACGTGACTAAATCTGCAGGGCTTTAACGAAAAATTCCTACGCCGTGCTTAAAAAAAATTTTAACTTAAATATGTGGAAAGCAGATATTTTTCTCTTATGATATGCAAAAGCACATCGATTGATACAGCGAAAGTACTTTGCATTATGATTATGTACTTCAGTATAGGGATGACTAAAAAATTAAAACAGCGTACCATCTCGGATTCATTCAAATACCAATTGATAAAAGATTGTCTAAAGCTATGAGCTAATGTAACAATAGTAAAACATTGTTAGACATATACTTTTAAAAACAAACATGAAATAACTTGTCACTGCAAAATATCTCTCATTCTCATGTAGCTACAGAATATGCATTCCATTCAGCCCAGTTTAAAAATTTGTTTTTTGTAAATGGGGAATTTTTTCAAAAAAAGACATGATTTGGGGAAAATTTTTTAGTTTAAATTACTCAGATATTTTTTATAGTGGTAAATAAAAAATTTAAAAATTCCCTTTTTGAGTAAAAATTGAGTTGGGGACTTTTACGGAAATAAAACACTGATTTGGGGAAAATTTCAGGAATTTTGGGGAAATTGACTTTTGACTATCTGGCAACACTGGTTAAACGCGCAAAATTTCGTCTTCTTTTAAGAAGAGATTTTCTATAAGAGAATACTGGTGCGAAAAAAATTTCTGCTCTGCAAAATTCAAGGAGGTGTACGAACCATGAGACAACCACCTCATCGAGTTGGAGGCTGAAATTCCAGAATTAGCTAAAACTCGATTCCCATATTAAAAAGCAATCGGTCTGCCAAGTCATATCTTGGTGGATAACGCCGAAAAACCCGATTTTACCGGTTGACTCATAGGTTTACCATTGTGTTTTCCTGCTCTCAGTCCGCTATGTTTTCATATCTTTGGGTGCAGGAAAATGCAATGGCAAACCAACGAGTCGACTACTAAAATCGGGTTTTTAGGTGTTTTTCACCAAGATATGACTTAGCAGACCGATTGCGTTTTAATATGGGAATCGAGTTTTAGCTAATTCTGGAATTTCATCCTCCAACTCGATGAGGTGGTTGTCTGTGCTGCCGGCTCCCGGTCTATAACTTATCTTAGAAAGTTTAGATGTGTTGAATTTTGGATGTTTTAATTTTTCTAGAAGCTGATTATGTTACATGATATGGCAACACGCAATAAAATCAGTTTTGAATAGGGTGCTGCTATATGAGAATGTTGACATACGAACAGGGAGCATGGTCATATTATGCTCAGACATACGATTTTTTTCCAAAACATAACAAACCTACATTTCCGAACTTGGCTAAAGTTGTCTGTTTGTTTTGTTTGTTTGTTTTATTGGACACATACATCAGACTTGTGTGCTTGACAACAAGGCCCGCTTATAAGTCATCGTCGATATACAGGGACGAGATAGCACAATGAAATTTACAACACAGAGAATTTTTACATCCGGGAGCTCCACAAAGATTGTGCAATGGAGCCAGCGGGAGTCGAACCCGACAAGCCTCCTACTCTCTAAAGTGATTAGCAGCGTGGTGTCTTAACCACTCGCCCGCGAAGGCCCCCAAATTTGTCTGGATGAGCTCAATAACGAGAGAGACAAACATTAGCTTTGATATAATGAGAGGTTCTCCAAGATGCTTGGCGATCCATTTTGTCCAAAATCGTCTCAATCAATCAAATTTTATATCCCGTCTATCTGCACTCTATAAAGAGGCATCCTACTTTTTAAAAAGGATGAAAATACCATTTAATACCTCGACATTCATATTGTAGGCATTTTACATCGTGATGCACCCATAGACTATTACCTGGATTTAAACGTGTACATCGTACGCAGAAAATAAAAGAATACAAATTTACTCCAAAATCTGGTACATACATATGTATAAGAATAAAATCTGTGTATGCCAGTTATAACGGCTTTCCCGTTATATATTCATTATTCCTCCTCTCCCCTCAAAAATCAACTTTTAACCTTACTGGTATATTATAAATTGTCATTATCCCCCCCCCCTTCAAATAAAATATTTAGTTTAAATTTGACATTTTATACTTAATTTCTTATGTCATTATTCATTCCCTCCCCCACCCTCTCACTACTGTAAGTTTCACTTTTACTTTTTTAAGTTCTTTTTAAATGCAGACATCATTTATCTCGGTTCCTTTTTCTGTCGTTCAAGTTCACACGGATAGAAAAAGATCTTAACCGCAGCAATTTTCTGTTGAAATAAAATAAAAGAATAAAATACAAGTGAATGGCTTTTTCGCTTCGCAGCCGACGATACGTAATGCATATTTTTTCAGCCTCTGGGCTTGCATTAGTATTCAATTCTTACCCTTGTACTTTGTCGGATACAAACCATATGCCCCTTGCTGACTAATTTTCAGCTGTCGTTATATCTGTAACGTGCATATAAAATCACGTGTTCCTATTTGTTTAAGTCTCCCTGCTTACCGCTGGAATGTTATTTATTGTAACCCTAAAGAGCCCGCCATGGCATAGTTTTTAACTCAATGTAAAACTTCTTGATTGTTTTGTCTACCCAATTTGTTTTTCGCCAATCATCTTACGTATGGTTATCTAGTGTTCGCCAATCTGTATGTAATAGTAACAAAATCTATATCACTCTTGCTCCTGACCTCGAGCTATGTAGTCTGCAAATTAAGCCCCGCTGTGGGGCGTCTGCCGACGGGCAGTTATTGAAACTCTCCCCGTTCCTCTATACTGTTCACGGATCTCCATTAAAAGGTATTTCATAATAAAGATGTAAGTCCTCTAAACTTTTGTGTTGGAGTTTTTTTCTTACTCATATTGTGAACCTGGGCTTACGAATTCACCGTCACACTAGTAGTTTTGCAAATAATATTGCAAGCGGCAATATAAGAATTTTCTTTTGCGCAAATTTTGAGCAGATGTAGGTTTATTAGCTACTATTATATTCCGAAAAAGATATCTTGGAGGAGGAATAACGCAAACTAACCTGAATTTATTCGCTAATTAAATTGACAATCACTACCTACTAACAAATAGCAAAATATAGTTTTTATTTAAATAATTCATTATGAAAACATAAAAAAAATTATGTGGTAAAAAGCACAAATTAATTTTGAATGTAGACTGCAGACAGCTTTTTCGGCTTTTTTATGCAAATATGAAGGAATTAGCAAGCAAAGTAGTTTGAACTATGGCCATAAGGAGAAATATGTGATTTCACCTCTTGTCGCGAGCTACCTTATTTGTTTCCTCCGTCATACGCTTATCCATTTGTTTTTAATGTTTTAATGTTTTTTAACCTTGACTGAAGATGGTGTATTAGAAACTCCGAAACAGTTGTCTGCTGCCTACATTTAAAACTTATTTTTGCTTCTTATCAAGTTGTCTATTTGTCTTTTAATATAGTGGCACAAAGTTCCATCCATTTGTTTTAATTTAATAATGCATTTTCTGCACTGTTTGTTTCTGTTTAAAACGCTTTTTACCCATAGAATCAAGAACACTTGTAAGATCATTGCTCAAGTTATCGTATTGTCTTGTAATTTATATAGCTTCGAAAAAACTTTTAGATACCGTTAGTACTTTGGTCCATCCCATAAAAAAAAATATTCTTTGCATTGAACAAACAATACAAGATAATTTGGAGTTTTTGCCCTTGAAAAATATTTTATATCCTACTATTGGATATTTGAATAGTATGGGGGTAATTTAATTTTTTTAGTGGCAACAGTGACTGTGTTTGTAAACAACTGTTTTCCTGTGTAAATTTTAACTCTCCAAACTTTCTATAGTGAAACAATCTGGATAAGAGCTTCAAATAAGATGAGTGTCAAAATATTATCTTTAGTAACCTGTAACGCATGCGTGTTCATAGTTTTTCCTTTAACTTTTTATTTTGACAGAAAATGTTTACGTTTTCATAAAGCTAACATGAAAACTAGTATTTCGGGGTTACTTTGTGCCTGGCCTTTTTTGGTTCGAAAATAGCCCCAATTTTTGGCCCAATTACTTAGAATAGCCTTTTACATAACCAAAGCTGTTAAAACATATTTTAAGTAACATTTTTTTTTTCAAATGTTACTGTAGCAAAATGTTACATTAATTGTTTTTGTTCCAGTTGCTGGGGATAACATGACGAAAACTGTTTCCCGTTTCTTTAATATTAACAATTTTTTATTGTGTTTAAATATCAGAAAAAAACCCATTTGTTTATTTAGTTTGCAGTGTTAATTTATTAGCAAATGCTATTGCAAGGGAGTTTCAATAAAAATGTATTCATTTACATATGAAATGTATTCATTTTACATAAAACTAAGTGAAGGGGCCAAAGAAGTCCCCTACTTTGTTCAAAAACTTTAAAAATAAAATAATAAAAAATTTTCTCTTTAAAACCTTTCAGGTTGCTTCATTGTTTCATGTTAATTGTTTACAACTCCATTTCGACGTTAAAAAATCACATATAATATTTTTTAATAATGGAAATGTGAGTGGAACCAGGAAAATTGGCCCACAGTAGCCCCGGTTGACGGTAAATGAAAGTATTACATAAACGTGCATGATAACAATATTCCAGTGCATATATTTAAATCATTTTCTGATATCCCGCCTTTCATAACTCCTACTACTTTTAACCCTTAAATGCCGGGTGTTGCTTTTCGGCAACATACCCAATTTAGACTCTAAAATACAGTTAGAATAATATTGAAGCTATAATACCTAATGTTGGCAATAAAATATATTCTGAAAATATTATTAAATCGATTTTTAACATGTAGATGGCAACACTTGTGCTGTTTAAGAATAAAGATCGATTTATTTTTTTAATTGTTGCTACTTGTACTTTTTGTTTTGCTTGGAAGTTTGCAAAATACCCTATTTTATTCTGCAGTGAGCAAGTAAAATTTATTTCTTATTATACACTGTAAAAAAAAATCTGTAGTTCTACAGATCTAAAGTTACATGCTTACTAAACTTTCACCTGTAACTGTACGAAAAAAGCTGCAAATCTACAAAACTAGTTTTTGTAAAGCTACAAAAATCTGTAACTTTACAAATGAATCTGCTAAAATTTCAGTAATCTTACTAAACTTTTATTTGTAACCCTGGCCGCAGTTACATGAAAAGTTCTCGGAATCCCAGTTTCCAAAAAAATTCTTAGTAACCTTACAGATTTTTTGATTTTCGGCGCAAAAGTGTGTCTGTTACATGAAATTTTGTTGTTGCCGTTACATGAAAAGTTCTAGGAATCCAAGTTTCCTAGAAAAACTTTAGTAACTTCACAGATTTTTTTTTACAGTGTAGTTCCTAAAATTCTTGTGTATTTAATATTATAGAATTTTATCAAGGAAAATTATTTTTTCAATTAAAGACCAGTATTGCCGATAAATAACAAACTGTTTTTTAGCCGAAAACCATACTTAAAATAAAATATGATTTTTTTAAGTATTTTTCCCATGATTTATTTAAAAAATGAAAGCCGAAAAACATTATTACAATGATTTTTGAAAAATCAGGCATTTAAGGGTTAAAGTGCCCATTTTGATATCAGATAAACTTAGCCATGACTTTTGACTTTTAATTAACATCTAATATTATTAATAATTTTTCTTTATTAATACTAAACCGTTTTTATTAAAGCTAACTGGATTCATCACATGTAATCTAACCACTTACGTATTGTTTATTTGATATTCCTTTCTGCATATACAAATATGAATATAATAATTCTTATTGCAGGAATAATCAAGTAGTACTTAGAATACTTCAGTAAATGTGTTCTGGCATATATCCATACGCATGTAACTATCAGCACAAACTTGCAGCTATCAATAATTTGAAGAGGTCTTTAATTAATCGAAAACTATTTTAAAAATTAAAGCAATTCTCCATGTACACAAAGCTGTTTTCTTTTTACTTTTAATGCATTGACCCTTTTTTATCCCCATTTTAATGACGAAGGTTAAGTATAAAAGATAACTTCATTAGACTTACGGCAGAAAATAAATCATTAAGTAAAGGTTCAAAGAATCATTTCATTAAATATCATTTCCAAATCTTCCGTTATATGATCCTGTAATTTATATATCTTCGAAAAAACCATTAGATAAATAAAAGCATTAGATAAATGCGCATGATAAGAATCTATCAGTGCCTTATTTAAAACATTTTCTGATCTTTCGCCTTTCATAATTCCTCCTACTCTCAGAGAATACATGCAAAGTCCATCTAGATACCAACTAAACTTTGAGTCATAGTTTCCGCTTACCTCTCATCTTCCGCTCCTTATTTATTTTTCCCGCCACTGAGAAGAATTCTGCCGATAAAAATCGCTTAATTACTAACGGGTAATTAAAAGCAACCGCCTTTTGTCTGAGATCGTTAACGTTTCTGGTGGGGAAGCTAATACACAAATTGGGTAATGAATACCCCGGACCCTGAATTCTTAATGAATTAGAAAAGTCGGAATGAATCCCCCCGCACTTACCCTCCAGCTATTCCTCTATATTGCATACACCAATATCCTTTCGTGCTTAGAAATACTGCCGACAAAATCGAAGGGAACTTAGTGGAGCGTACTTCACTTTCAAGATAAAAGTGAAAAGTAATATTACAGATTATCGAAGAATTCTGAGTCTTTTTCTTCAACACACATTTCATCAATGTGAATACCTGATCGATTCAAATATGTACTTTTATTTTTTAATATTTAGGATTAACTTGCACTTTTGAAATTTAGAATATTTAGAGTTATTCTTTAATCTTTGATTTTTTGAGCTCGACACGTGCGATTTTTAACTGAAATTTTCAGCGAATCATTTTTATCAGTATTACAACTATATTTACTTAGGTCCTGAAAAAGAGTAATTTTTATTATTTTATGTAGTACAACATTCATTAAAGTCTGTTGTGAATTCGTGATTAACTTTCTTGATTTTCATGTTGTGTGAAAGATAAATCGTTTTAAAGTTTGTCGTCGTTAAGCTGATACACAAATTCAGTACTGAGTAGGCAGTACAGAGAAATAGATGGAGCACTTTCCACGTATTTGTCTATACAGAGCACACTAATATCCTTTCGTGCTGGGAATGAAATACCGGTAACGTTATCGAAGGAAAGTAAACGAAACGTACTTAACCATGAAGATAAAATTGAAAAGAAATATTGCTAATGTGGAAGAATTTTGCATACATTTCATTAATGTGAATAACCGATTGATTCAACATTCATAAAGATTTATTTATTATTATTATTTTAAATAACTATAAATTAAGGGACATCGAATAATTTTAATAAAACAAATCTTTGATCTGAATTATCAGTAACAATTTAAATGAAGGTATCTGTGCTGAAGTGAACAATAATAGATGGTAATTTCAAGAAAATATCAGATCAAAACGGATATAAGAAACAGTGACAAAAATAGAAATAGAAAATTTTTAATAACAAATATAATAATAAAACAAGAAAAGTGTCACAACTTTTAAAATTAATTTTGTGTATTATTCCGCTAATAGATCTGTCATAAGTGCATCTTGTTAAAGGGAAAGTTTCATAAGTGTAGTTATACGTAAAACTGCTTTATTAAGCTATATGCCCATTCGTGACCACAGAATGGGGTAACTTGTATGGGAAGGTAAAATTACACAACTCTGCAAACCTCATCTTTACGTCTTCATTCTTAGACTGCGTACAGAAAGGAAATGTGTCATCCTTCTACAGTTTTCTAGGAAATCTTTTCTTCTGTATTCTTTTGCGATTTATTCACAAAAGGATGCGCGGAATCAATAATGTTTCAGGAGATAAGGAGTTTAGCTCTACTTGACGAAAAGGTTCCCTTCTTGCAGGACATCAGTGAGTTTCCTTTTAAAGCCGTTAAAGATTAAAATCACCGCGTGACCACAAGAAAAGACACCGATACAGTAGAATGATGCATCTATTCGCACCTTTAAGGGTTTTACTTTTTTTTATGTACATTTTTACTGCTGCATGCGGGACTGTTATAATTTCATGTTACAGTAAAAATATATGAATCTTCTTTTGCCTCTCCTGTGAAATTTACTTTTGTCGAGATGTGTCACTTTTATTGCGGTTGAGCGAAATTGTTGAACCTTGCAATAACCTCCTCGGTTCTGTAACACATGTGAAGTATGCGGAAGTATCACGTGTGATACTTCATAAAAAACTCATATAAAAACTAAACTATTTGATTTTTTTTTACATTTTTACTTTACTTCTATATAGCTGAATGTTTTTGGCTTTGGATCAAAACTGGCAGCACTGATGCTTATTTCCTCATAAAATAAGTGTCATTTTCATCTGAGTTTGCGAAAGGCATTCCGGAAGGTTTGCCCAAGAAAGTAAGAAATTTTCATAATTAATTAACTTAAACGCTTTACAATTTTTAAAAAAATGAGGATTTGTAGATCATTCAATTAATTAAAGGACTTCAATTTGTTGCTTAGTAATTTAGGTTATCAATAATTAAATCGATATTTTAAGGGTGTTAGTAATTTTAGATCTGTATTTGTGAACCTAAATTACCAGACCCCTAAAGTATCAATTTCAGAAAAAAGGTTTCTTCTGTCATTTATGGTGTCTTTCTATTTGTACAAAATAAAAAAAAGTGTATTCGCAGCATTATTTTACCTTCTGGTTTGAAGATGTTAATGGGGTAACGTATTGAGGTGTTTTACATGTTAACTAAATGCACCTTTTCTCCTAAACCACTCATCTTATTACCACAGAAATTTTTGTATAACTTTATTGAATGTATATTTGAAAAATGATTTAAGGATTTTTTAAAAGAATAAATACTTACATTTTATTGGGGTTTTCAAAAAGCGCCTTTGCTCTGTTTTTGAGTATAAAAAAATGAAAAAAATGTTTATTTGAAATTCCCTCAATTCAGATGATTTCTAATGAGACAAAGTAATAGAGAAAACAAAATTTCCAAATTATAATTTTGGAGGAAAGGTACAAATTGTGAAAAAATATATATATATATATATTGCTTTTCAGGAGAAGCAAAAACGAATAAGTACATTTTTACTTAATTATTTGATACATTGATTTATCAATAACGTATATACCTAGTTGTAAATATGTAAATTCAAATAAATAAGCAACATGAATACTTAATTCACAATACATTTTTTTTTTTACGAAATAGGTACAAGTATAAACGTTTTAAAAACATTTAAAACTATTCAAGATGTTAAAGACATTGATGTCAGAAGATGTTAAAATCCCTAGCGCTTTCAACCAAAAGGACTACCAATAAAGCCACGATGCTTGAAATTTATATTTAAATGCTGATTTAAATTCTGCAGTAAATTTCCTGTGAAAGAATTTTAGACATTCTTTCTCTAGCATACTTCTGCATGAGAAAAAAGTTGAAAAAAATTCTGTGGCTTCATCTGAAGTGATTTTCTGTATAATTTTAGACGAGGTAGTAAGGAATCTAAAACCCAGGGACAGAGTTTAAAAAATAATAACTACCCTAAAAATGTGTGCAGGTTAATTTTTTGCTACATATATATATAAAACTATAGTGCCAGTTTTGGAAAAAAATTACATCGAATTATTTTTATTGATACAATTTTATACAGAGAGCTCCAAACTTAAAAATCAGTATCAGAAACACGGGTCGGTATAGGAGTTTTCCTGGTATTTGGACCCCCAACATCATCCAAAACTTATTTATCTCGTTAATATTGTTATGCAATCATGCAATGGGATGTTCCCCATTATATGAAATAAAAAAAAAATCACAAGAACATGTAATAAAATAAAAATTGTTATTCAGTGACATAAAAGTCAAAAGATTGTGAGAATGCCCAGCATATATTTTTTCATTTTTTCACGTGACGCACTCCACTTTACAATCAAATTTAGGGTACTTCCAGAGCACAAATCAGGATAGGATCTTTTGTATTTTGTGCACTCCAACCTAGTGCGATTTGGGGATTCCGTAATGTCAACTGCATATAATTTTGTTTGCAATATAGTGATAATGAAATATAACTCATGATTTCTATACAAAATTTAATGAAGAATAGAACTGTGATATTTATTTTTATCAAAAATATCATTTTGTTAATGAAAAATTAAAATTAATAAAAGCACGCTTTTAAAAACACGTCGACATTTGAGGTTTTGGTCGGCTCGAATTCGTACGAGTATAGATTTCACGGGCTAACTCTAAAATGACACAGATATATTTTTCGAACAAATTTGTCACACTGGGGTCTACAAAAGCCAAAAACGTTTTTTGGCTAGTTTTTTTTTTAAATTATAAAACATAATTGTGTTAGTTTTATATAGACTAAACGATAGGAAAAAAAGTCGAAAAAACCAAAACAGGCAAATAAAGCATATTTCACAAAAAAATGTGTATTAACCCACCGCCCACTGAATATTAGGCTTGAGCGCTGACACAAAAATGGCGGCTGCCGAAGGCGGATTTTTTTCACAAGGTGTACGATCCCTTAAATATTCGTACCAATAATTTTTAAAAGTTTTTTCCTCCTTCTTTTTCAGAGATTAAGGAAGTCAAAGGAATCTTTTATATAATACTGGTGTCTAAATTTAAGGGATCGTACATACATTTAAAAAAAAATCCGCCTTCGGCTGCCGCCATTTTTGTGTCAGCGCCTAGGCCCAGTATTCAGGGGGCTGTGGTTAGCCTGAGAATGACACATATATTTTTCGAACAAATCAAACACATTTGGGTCTACAAAACCCAAAATGTATTTTGATTTACAAAAAAAATATGTATATATTTTTTTATTGATAAGAACGTAATTGTGTTAGTTTTATATAGATTACAAAACAATTGGAAAAAATTAAAAAAAAAAACACGAAGCAAAAAAAATTGCATTAATTATCAAGTTGTTGCATCTCTCCAACCCTCCACATCTAGCTGTCTGCAAGTTCGCAATGATTCCAAACGATATCGAACTTGGTGTCGAATAGTTGTCAATCCACTGGAACAATATGAGTGCCTTTATACTCAAAGTATGAGTGTCGTCAGAAATTGTGGGGTATGTGAAACCCCAGTGTGTCATTCTATTAAGGGGGTCCGAGGTTAAAAATTCTGAAAAAAAAATGCAATTTCTTTTTATTGGCTTAAAAAAAATAGAGTTTTTAGCGTTAAATACCGCAAACCGCATGCTTTTATCTTCCTTAGATCCAGAGATATCATCAGCTACCCTCTGACGAGAACTCTAACTTCATTTATCTCAGAATGGATTTTTTTCATGATTTCTCAACTTTAAAAGAATATATCTAAAGTTCCTTGCAAGATATATGTATGAAATTTTCAACAGAGATTTTATGCTATATTTCCAACAAATTGTCTTAATTTTGAGTGATAATTGAGAAAATATGTTAATTAATGTAAAACTCACTCATAAAAAAACTGCATTTTTTTTACTTAATTTTTTTTTTTTTTTTTTTTTTTTATAAATTTTATAATCAATATTTTAAGAAATTCTGAAGACAAATTAACCCTTAAATGCCTGATTTTTCAAAAATCCTTTTAATAAGTTTTTCGGCTTTTATTATTTAAATAAATCATGGGAAAAATACTTAAAAAATCATATTTTGTTTTAAGTATGGCTTACGGCTAAAAAATAGTTTGTTACTAATCGGCAATACTGGTCTTTAATTGAAAAAATAATTTTCCCTGAAAAAATTCTATTAAACACTTAAGAAATTTAGGAACTATGATAAGAAATAAATTTTACTTGCTCACTGTAGATCAAAATATGGTATTTCGCAAGCTCCCAATGAAAACAAAAAGAACATGTAGCAACAATCTTTCTTCTTAACCGCTTAACGCTCGAATTAAATTACGGATGAAAAATTCAAATTGTTTATTGGCACCACTTTTATGAAAAAGAAATATTCATCTTATTTAATGGCAGGAAAAACGACACTAAAATATAGCCAATTTCACTATTTTATAAAACTGGTGGGAATCAAACAATTTGAGTAAAAGACACAGCCCGAGAATATGACGGGAGCGAGAATTAAGGGGTTAAACAGTATAAGTGTTGCCATCTACATGTTGAAAATCGATTTAATAATATTTTCAGAATGTATTTTATTGGTAACATTAGGCATTATAGCTGCAATATTATTCTAATAGCATTTTAGAAGCCCAAATTGAGTATGTTGCCGAAAGGCAACACTCGGCATTTAAGGATTAAAATGACACATTTTCTACTTCCATAAGTACTTCCAGAGTTATATCAAAAATTAAAGATGGTTAATAATTTTGAAATTTAATTATTTTTAATATTTAAAATATTTTAGATTTTTTTACATGCAATATTCTTATGATATTAAAACATACTTCAGAAAAAAACTTCATAATAAAATCTTTATAAATAAAAAAATTAGAATTTTGAGACCCGGACCCCTTAATTGACAAAATAAAAACTTGTTGAGTTCGTGAGGCCCCGATGTGTAATTCTAGGTTTAATCTTGAACGCATAAACAAATGTAAACAATGTACAAAATTTAACAAGTGTACTTACATTTTCATAAAACATGGGAAAATAATAAGTGTATAAATAAAAGTCTTATTTAAAAAAATAATGTAATTACATGTAATAACGATATAGTCAGGAGGGGTAATTATGACCACTTTTTACATTTTCAACATTGTTATTTGTTTATTTATTTATTTTTGCTTATTTCTATTTGGAAAAGTGGTATTTTTAGTACATAGGAAGTAACTTTGATCCTTTAAGAACAACTTTTAAAAGTTTTAATTCTCATAGCTGTTTTTTTTTTTGTAAGTTAAAAGAATCGTTATAATTACCCCACCAAAAACTCACAATCACATAAGTTTGGGGTAATTAAGACCACTATTGGAGAAATTATGACCACTATATCTTCTCTTTATACTTGCCAATACACATTTGTTTGGGATAATTGTGACCACTTTGAAGTCCAAAGTTAAAAATCCGCTTATCAAAAATTTTATAGACTTAGTTTCAAATTGCTATTTGGATCTGAAAAAGGCTTCAGACTAGTAATAAAGAATATCTAAGATGAAATATTCATTATGAGGTTAATATCTAAGCTTGAAACAAGATTTTACCATACACAGTTTTCTCCAATATGACGGCGGTCATAATTACCCCCACCTGTTCCTATATGTTGTAGTGCTGAATGCAGTAATGATTAGTACTGAGTTTTACAGCTTTCATGTGCGTGTAGCTTTTACATATATGAGAAACAAACCCATCAAACATTTGCTTGATTATTAAGATATATGAAAATATAGCTTGCTTAACTTACAGTGAAATTTTAAATGTGCAAATTTAAATATGATTTCTGTACTATTTCTCGGTAGAAAAAAATGTAAGCGTTATTTTCTACCTATTATAAGAAATTTATTAAAATTAATATCAGAATCTATTTCTAAATGAATAAAATAAAATTATCTTTCACGTCTATACCCCTCCCCCCCCCAAAAAAAAAAAACAACAACAAAAAACAAAAAAGAACAACAACAACTAAAAAGCAAATATTGAACAATCTCAAGCGGTGCAAATGTTAATTAAAATTAATGTTTCTTTGTTCCCACTTAAAATAAAAAATGAAAATGAAAATCGTTAATCCTAACCGAAAAAATGATTATAATTAAAGGAAGAAGGAAAACATGCTGCCGAACTTGTAATATGAATTTTACTGAATTTATCTGCTCAGAAATTCTTTTGTGAAACTGATATAACAATTAGAAAGCCAAGAAAATATTTGATTAAAGTTCCAATAAATAAAAGTAAAAGTTGTTAATAATATATGATCGAGGCTTGCATTATTCTTTTTGAAACATTTATGCGTAATATTTCCTCTAATGTGAAAATATAATAGGTGTATAAAGAAAATGCTGAATTATAATAATTCAATTACGATAAATTTAAGAATTTTCACGAGCTTTACGTAAGTAATAAATAAACAATCAAACATTCTATGCATCTTTCAACTGTCTACAAAAGCGTTATTGCCTTATTATTTTTAAAATCATTACAATGATAAAATTACAATATAAGTTTTGCATTCCTTGTCTTATTATCTTTTAACAGTTCATTTAAGTATGGAACGGTGGAAGTTTAGTTATATTACGTGATATATCATCTCCCTGGAGTAAAAGAACAAATTCATCTTTTCTAATGACATGATCGTGCGTGAGCATAAAGTTACGTAAAAAGTTTACCAACTTGGTTAACTTCCAGAGATATTTCCAGTTGTACATTAGTGTAATTGCTTTATGTAAACACAATTAAATTGTAGAAACGCACAAGTGAACAGTGGATACTGAAGAAAATTATTAGAAGGCAAAAACCTATAAATGTCGACGAACTTTCAAGATTCCTTCAGGCAAAATGTTATTTATAAAGACGAATAAATTATCGTTAGATGCTGAATACAGAAAGTCGTTACTTAAGGCATAAATGTAAGTCCAGACGTGTGGAAAAGATACATAATGGAGAGATAAAGTTTAAATGTATTTATGTTGGTGTTTTATGAAATATTACTTATTCAATTTCGATTTGTTTGATGCACAATAGTTCAGGTTTTGCGCTCACAAATGCTGTTTTTCATCTTTATTGCTATCGTTAGGGAAGACAGACATTAAATGCAATTTTCAATGGTTAGATGGAAAAGATTATTCCGTTATAATCTATTAAAGGCATTAAATGTAAAACTGTTCTATAATATAGTTATTTCAAACATAAACTAGTATAATGATTCATTTAACTTTATATCAAAAACAAGTAATATAAAAATTTTGTTTTTAAAGTCAATTCCTACTTAGGTCATCAAAGAAAAATTTAATATAATCCCTTAAGCTAATATTAGTTTTTGTTGCGTTAAAATATCTCAATTTGTTGATTTTCTGCAAGCAAGTAGGTTTACAATGGAACTCTATGGGAATTTGGCGAAATATTAGAGATATCGCCAAGTTGGAGTCAATTTTGGCGACTGATTTTGGCCACCAAATTTGGCGATATGTCGCCAAGTTGGCGACAAACTTGGCGGAATTTGGCGACAGAACAGGGTCCCCTCTATGGTAACCCCTTATTGAAAATACTTTCATTGATCTTCAATAACCAAAGGCCGCCATTTTGTTTCCCATGCAAAACTAAAATTAATTAATTAAAAAATAATTAATTGATATTTGAAAAAACTGTATTAACATCAATTGTCATCCAGTACAAGTTTTAAAAAAATTATTTCAACCTGATAGGATGAATAATGAGTATTTTATTAACGATTGAAAATTTGAACAAGATAAATATATAAATATAGGGAGAGTGTGAGCTAATAGTAGGAATTGAATTATGAATTTAAATAGCTATCTCCTCAAAACCTTTCTTTCACTGAATTACTATGACACATTAGAAGATATATACAGTAAAAATAAAAGATTTAATTTGTTTGTTAATTTCGGCTAATTACTTGATGTGGTACTTCAAAATACTGTTGGGTCATAACGCTTGGACAAAAATCGAGACTGAAAAAATATATCCATTTTTTTTTTTTTACTTTTCATGCATATATCTAGTATATATATGTCTATGATGTATATATGATAGATGATGATGCTATTGGTGAATCATCAGTGAGCATTTCGCCATCAGAAGGATATTTTAGAATTGTAACACTATCCACCGATGGAAAGCATATTTGAAAGAAATTTCTAAGCTTTCAGTTGTAGAAAACCAAAAGGATTATTAAAAATGGTAAAAGATAATTCTAGATTTTCTTTTCTATTTTGTAATATGTTTTTCATTTTGTTTTATAAAAATACAATTTTTTTTTCAAAAGTTAAAAATAACAAATGTTTTGCTTTATTATTTATTCATCAATGCCATACATAGATCATGCAATATACTATAATGTATCAAAATCCACATGTCCAGCATATACGCATCCCTAGTAAATATAAACGTTTTTATGCACCATATGTATTCAAACGATAAAAATCTAAGTAAAAATCCTGTTCTATGTAGTCCTGACGGTACTCAAATGTACGGTTTGAAAAGTGCTTCGTAAAGTAAACAAACTGAAAATTTATTTTTGCTAGCATAACATATTGTCAAGTGATCTAGTTAAAACAAGAAAAAAAAGACAGCCTTACCTTAACCCTTCACTGCACGAATTTTTCTATCTTTATGAAAAAAATTATTTGACATCTACATATCGGCCTAATAATGGGAAAAATAGTAAAAAAAAATATTTTAAATTTTCAGCTAAAATTTGATATTTTATGGTGTGTGCAATACATACAAAATTACGATTTTAAAATGTTATATTGTAATATTTTCCATATAAATGGGCTTGAATTAATCAATTTTATCTGTCTAACACTCTGCATCTCCTTTCATATTAATATTTTTAAATATTCACTAAAAATAATGAAAGCAAATTTTACCGTTAATAGCTTGATCGAAATTCCTTTTGTTTCCGAAGAACAAATTCTAATTTGTTGTCTAGTGTACACATCTAACATGGACAAAATAAGTATTATTCCATACTTTGAATTGTTCTTGATCAGGGTAAGTGATCATGCCCGCTAAATTCATGGCACATAATTAATAACGTAATGCTTTTAGGTATGTGCCAGATATGGCACGTGGTGCAGTGAAGGTTTAATAATTTAAGATGTTTCCAAGCAAAAGTTAGGGATACCATGTCAGACAAGAATATGAAAGCAAAATTGACACTTACACGCACCAAAATAGCTTCGTGAACAATTTTCAGCTTACTGAAACTACTATTGCTATCTAGTGATGATCAAGGGTAGTATTTAGTATTGTTTCCTAAAAGTGCCCTTGCGGATGCGTTCAATGAGTGAGTTTTAATTAGGATAGAAAACCGTGGTACTTTAAAGTACGTTGGGGCATAGAGGGTTAAAATAAGGCTGGTAATTGCTGAAATTCCTAAAACAAAAAGACTACTACACTGTAAACAAAATTTCATTAAAATACGGAAACTGTACTGGCAATCGAGACGCCCGTACTATTTCCGTATTTTAATGGGATTTTTTTTCCTTAAATTTTGTGAAAAAACGGAATTTTTTCTGGAATTTACGGGAAAAAATTCCGCTAAAATAGGTAGTACTGGCGTCTCGTTTGCCAGTACACTGTTAAAAATTTTGCAGCATTCTGGCAGGTAATTCGACCGTTTTTTGAAAAAACGGTTTCATAACCATAATTTAACTATATTCTGACCATAAAATGGCCAATAATGCGGTCAGAATAGTGTTAAATTCACGGTTGTGTAACCGTTTTCGGAAAAAACGGTCAAATGACCTGCTAGAATGCTGCACATTTTTAACAGTGTACAATTTCCGTATTTTAGCGGATTTTTTTTTACAGTGTATTGTTAAACACAGAAAAAATAAGGAATTAAAGTATAGCAACAAAAGTACGCAACTAAAAAGCGCGAACAAAAGTAGTACTTTTAATCAACGAAATTATAGTTATAATGCTTTAATAAGCAGTGGTATGAAATCATAAAAAATAAAAATATTATGACTGAATTTTAACACCCAAAGGTTTGCTCAAAAAAGTCTCATTGTATTAAAAACATCCCCCTCCTTGTATAAATTCACAACTCTTTTTTGATATTTATTTATGTTACTGTTTGATGAAATATTACTTATTCAATTTCGATTTGTTTGAGGCAGAATAGTTAAGCTTCTGCGCTCATAAATGCTGTTTTTCATCCTTATTGCTATAGTTATGGAAGTCAGGTATTTAAAAGCATTTTTCAATGGTTAGATGGAAAGATCCTTTCGTATATATATTAAAGGCATTAAATGTAGAATAGTGCTATAATATAGTAATTTCAAACAGAAACTAGTATAATGATTTATTATAAGAAAAAGGAAAATATGCAAATTTTCTGGAAATTGATAACTAATTTAAAATGAAGCTGATGATTGGTGAAATTTCTAAAACGAATAGACTAACATTGTTAACACAGAAAAAATAAGGAATTAAAACAGAGTATAAATGCAAAACTAAAGCAAGCAAACCAAAGTAGTACTATCAATAGCTTACTATTGTTAAACGCAGAAAAAAAAAAGAAATAATTAAAACAAAGTATAAGTGCGCAACTAAAGCGCGTAAACCAAAGTAGTACTTTCAACCAACGAAATCATAATTATAATGCCGTAATAAGTAATGTAATGTAATCATTAAATAAATATATATATATATATATTATGACGGAATTTTAGCGCCAGAAGATTTGCTCGAAAAATTCTTACTGTAATAAAAACATTCCCTTCCTTGTATAAAGTTATAGCTCGTTTGTTGTTCAGAGATATATTAGTACATTAGTACAACTGCTTTCTGAAAACAGTATTTCATTGTAGAAACATTATGAAATAACATCATTAAAAATCATGAAATCATTAAAAATATATGAAATCATTAAAAAATATATACCGTAATTTCCGGCGTAAAATCCGCGGATCAAGCAGTCAATTTTGGACACAGAAATTTTATTTGATAAAATGTAACTACGTAAATCGCAATGAATGTTTCATTTTAATTATTAAACAAAAATTCCGAGTTAAAAAATGATTGTTTGATCCGCGGATTATACGCCAGAAATTAAGATATATTATTAATAAATTTTAATTCCATAATGCTCGAAATTTTTTTATCGAATTAAAAACATTCTCTTCCTTGTATAAATTGATTGCTCGTTTGTTAATCTGAGAGATTTATTAGTACAGTAGTATAACCGCTTTCAGAAAACAGTATTCAAATGTAGAAATGCACACTTGAACAGCGAATTCTGAAGAAAACTATTAGAAGGCAAAAAGCTATAAATGTCGACGAATTTTCAAGATTCCTTAAGGCAAAATGTTATTTATAAAGATGAATAAATTATCTTCTGATGCTGAATATAGAAAGTCGTTACTTAAGGCATAAATGCACGTCCAGATATGTCGAAAAGATGCATAACGGGGGATAAAGTTTAAATGTATCGATTTTGGTGTTTTATGAAATATTACTTATTCTATTTCCATTTGTTTGAGGCAGAATAGTTCAGCTTCTACGTTCATAAATGCTGTTTTTTCATCACTAGTGCTATCGTTAAGGAATGCAAACATTTTAAATAACACTTTTAAATGAGCAATTTGAAATGGTTAGATGGATAAAGGTTATTCCTTTTATAAGGGCATTAAATGTAGAACTGTTCTGTTATATAGTTATTTAAACTTGAAAAAACCTCAACGATTTTTAAAATGGGAAGACATAGGATTTTTCAGAAAATCTTTAACTAATTTTAAATTAAATTCGTTATTTCTGAAATTTCCAAGACTTACACACTACTATTCTTAAACACTGAAAAAAAAAATAAGAAAAAGAATTTAACTTAAACGCGCAACTAAAGGTAACACTTTCATCGACGAAATTATGATTATGATGCTGTAATAAGTAATGAGATGAAATCATTAAAAAATATGTACTGTAATTTCTGGCGTATAATCCACGGATCAAGCAATCATGTTTGGATCCAGAAATTTTATTTGATAAAATGTAACCTCGTAAATCGCAATAAATATTTCACTTTAATTATTAAATTAAAATTCTGGGTCCAAACATCCGTGGATTATACGCTGGAAGTTACGGTATATTATTAATGAATTTTAATTCCACAAAGCTCGAAAAAAAATGTATTGAATCAAAAACATTCCCTTCCTTGTATAAATTCATAGCTCGTTTGTTGATCTCAGAGATTTATTAGTACATTAGTATAACCGTTTTCAGAAAACAGTATTTAATTGCAGAAACGCACACGTGAACATGGAATGCTGATGAAAACTATTAGAAGGTAAAAAGCTACAAATGTCGACGAGCTTTCAAGATTCCTTAAGGCAAAATGTTATTTATAAAGTTGAATAAATTATCTTCTGATGCTGATTATATAAAGTCGTTACTTAAGGTATAAATGCATGTCCAGATATGTAAAAAAAAAAAAAGATGCATAACGGGGATAAAGTTTAAATGTATCGATTTTGGTGTTTTATGAAATATTACTTATTCTATTTCGATTTGTTTGAGGCAGAATAGTTCAGCTTTTGAGTTCATAAATGCTGTTTTTTCATCATTAGTGCTGTCGTTAATGAATACAAACATTTTAAATAACACTTTCAAATGAGCAATTTGCAATGGTTAGATGGATAACGATTATTTCTTATAAATTATAAGGGCATTAAATGTAGAATTGTGCTGCTATATTGTGATTTCAACTCGAAAATACCACAACGATTTTTTAAAAGAGGAAGACATATGATTTTTCACAAAATCTTTAACTAATTTAAAATTAAACTGGTTATTGCTGAAATTTCTGAAACCGTGTGGACTACTAATGTTAAACAGAGAAAAAAATAAGAAAAACAAGTGGGTAAGTGTGATCACAGATCGCACAGAGGGTTTCGTTTAATATTCATTTCAAAACACTTTATCCTTGTGAAAAATGTGTTAGTTCCATATTTCAAAACCAGGGGGAGCACTTGATTCTAAACAAACCTGTATCCGAACGAAAATCCGTTTTACATACTATCCGTAGATATATCGAAGGGATTGGGCCCATAGCACCCGAGATAAGTAGGAGCACCTGGCGGGAAAAAATGGAACTGAAATATGTAAGGCTATGGTGCATAATATGAAAGAATGTTCAAAGGGGTGTCGGCAAAAGTTGGAAAATTTCTCCCTGGGTTAAAAGGGCGCAGGTTAGAAAAATTGCTTAAAATACACAAGTTAGAGCCCAGAGGGGTAAATAATAAAAGACTTTTTGAAAATTTTATGATTTGTCGTATGGTCTGAGGCATTCAGCTATACGTATGCAAAATTTCATGTCACCAACTTAATTAGGGGCTCTCTTAGAAAGAATTGCTTCAAATACATATGTGGTAGCTCAAAGGGTTAAACTTCAGACTTTTTCAAGATTTTATGATTTGTCGCCTGGCTTCAGGTGTTCTGCAATAAGTATGCAAAATTTCAAATCTCCAATTTAATTAGGGGCTCAGTTAGAAAGAATGGCTTAAAATACACAAGCTGGAGTTGAAAGGGTTAAACATAAAACTTTTTCAAAATTTATTATTTGACGTGAGATCTGAGGTGTTAAGCTATAAGTATGCAAAATTTCAACCTAAATAGGGGCTCACTTAGAAAGAATTGCTTAAAATGCACATGTGGGAGCACAAAGGGTTAAATGTACGACTTTTTCAAAAATTTTATGATTTGTCGTTTGATGTGAGGTGTTCAGCTATAAGTATGCAAAATTTCACGACTCCAAACTAATTAGGAAGCTCACTTAGAAAGAATTGTTTAAAATACACATGCGCGACTCCAAAAGGTTAAATGTACGACTTTTCCAAAATTTATCATTTGTCGTATGATGTGAGGTGTTCAGCTATAAGTACCCAAAATTTCATGTCTCCAACATAATTAGAGGCTCACTTAGAAAGAATTGTTTAAAATACACGTGTGGGACCCCAAAGGGTTAAATGCACGACTTTTTCAAAATTTTATGATTTGTCGTTGGATGTGAGGTGTTCAGATATAAGTATGCAAAATTTCATGTCTCCAACATAATTAGAGGTTCACTTAGAACTAATTCTTTAAAATACACATGCGGGAGCCCAAAGGGTTAAATGTACGACTTTTCCAAAATTTTATCATTTGTCGCATGATGTGAGGTGTTCAGTTATAAGTACCCAAAATTTCATGTCTCCAACATAATTAGAGGCTCACTTAGAAAGAATTGTTTAAAATACACGTGTGGGACCCCAAAGGGTTAAACGCACGACTTTTTCAACTTTTTATGATTTGTCGTTTGATGTGAGGTGTTCAGCTATAAGTATGCAAAATTTCATGTCTCCAACGTAATTAGAGGCTCACTTAGAAATAATTGTTTAAAATACACATGCGGGAGCCCAAAGGGTTAAATGTACGACTTTTCCAAAATTTTATCATTTGTCGTATGATGTGAGGTGTTCAGCTATAAGTACCCAAAATTTCATGACTCCAACATAATTAGGAGCTCACTTAGAAAGAATTGTTTAAAATACACATGCGGGAGCCCAAAGGGTTAAATGTACAACTTTTTCAAAATTTTATGATTTGTCGTATGATGTGAGGTGCTCAGCTATAAGTACCCAAAATTTCATGTCTCCAACATGTATAGTTTCTGAGAACGGGCTCTGTGACGGACAGACAGACAGGAGCGAGACGAATAGGGTTTCGTCAGATGAACGAAACCCTAACAAATTATAAGTAATTAAAGCTCGCAGCTAAAAGTAGTACAGTGAAACCTCCCTGTGCGACCACCTCCATTAAGCGACCACCTCCCTGAACGACCATTTTTTCATGGAACGAAATTTATTCCCATAGGTTCAATACTAATTTTACCTCTATTCAGAGACCATCCCTGTTGAACTCCCTCCATGAGCGACCCATTTCTTTGAAAAAAATGAAGCAAATTCCGTTTTTTCCTGGTCGCTTGAAGAATTTTTTTATTAGAATAACAATTCCGGAGAGCGCATTATTCATCAAACTTCTAAACTAAGTTTTGAATTTTTATTTATTCCGGTAACTTTTAAGTGTTTACGCCCCTTTGTGCCTTTTTAGGTAAATAATTTAACTCTAATGACAAATTAAAGTTAACACATGAATACATTAAAATGATTCTCAGTTTTTATTACTAAAATAGGTGCTAAAAATACAATTAACAGGTTTTAAAACATTAAAACCAATAATCAGATGGTAAAAACTTCCCAAGCGCTTTCGACCATGCCCTGGTCATTATCAATGGGGTGAAAAATGAGAAGAAGACCTTGAGTCTTCTCTCAGACTCTCATTTTTCACCCCATTGATGATGACCAGGGCTTGGTCGAAAGCGCTCGGGAAGTTTTTACCATCTGATTATCGGTTTTAATGTTTTAAAACCTGTAAATTGTATTTTTAGCACCTATTTTAGTAATAAAAACTGAGAATCATTTTAATGTATTCATGTTTTAACTTAAAGTATTAATGTGAATGTGTCGTTTCTCTTACATATAGTTTTCTATATATATTTAATTGACAAATTAAAGATGACGGTCAATAAACTCCCTTGCCCTATTCTGTCAGGTAACTCTCAAAGAAATAGATAAATTAATGATATCGTCCTAATTTGTTCCGTCAAAAAAAAAAATTGCATTTCTTTACTGAACTTCGAAAGGACTTGGAAGTAAAAGTTATAGAATATAAAACCGTAAAATCAAAGCAAACGTTAAGGTATTCATTTTTTTAACTCTGCACTAATTAACTTATGTAATTAACTTTTGTTTTGATACTTAAATTTTCATATTTTTTTTCTAATGTGAAAAATAAATTTTAGTAGCCTTAATTGTTATCTTTTTTCAACAATTGAAATCTAGATTTAAACATGACCTCCATTCAGAGACCACCTCTAGGAGCTACCCTTTTTTATCGGAACGGAACGTGGTCGTTTTAGGGAGGTTTTACTGTACTTTCATCGACGAAATTATAACTTTGCAATAAGTAATGTGACGAAATCATAAAAAATGTATATTATTAATGAATTTTAATTCCATAACGCTCGAAAAAGTCTTATTCAATCAAAAACATTCCCTTCCTTGTATAAATTCAATTGTTGATATGGGAGATTTATTTGGTATATTTATTAGTATTACTGTTTTCTGAAAACTCTATTTAACTACAGAAATTCACACGTGAACAACGAATTCCGAAGAAAACTAACAGAAAGAAAAAAAAAAAAAACTATAAATGTCGACGAACTTTCAAGATTCCTTCAGGCAAAATGTTATTTATAAAGATGAATAAATTATCTTGTGATGCTGAATATAGAAAGTTGTAACTTAAGGCATAAATGTGCGTTCAAACGCGTGAAAACTATTCCTAATGCTGGATAAGGTTGAGAACTGTAATTTATATTCGTGTTTTATGAAATATTACTTATTCACTTTCAATTTCTTTAAGTCAGGATTGTTGATATTTGCTCCCTTAAATGTAGTTTTCTATCATTATTGATATCATTAGAGAAGAGATACATTTGAAAGTAATCGCCAATGGTTATAGCGAAGATGATTATTTAAGTCAACTTATTATTGGCTTTGAGTGGAGAAAATTATAGTAACATAACGATTTCAAGCAGGAAATAATATGCAATCTTTTATTTTATATGTTTCTTTCTTCGTTCATTTTTTAAAGAAATAATATTTTTTAGAAAATGTTAAACTGAATTAATTAAATCTACAATGGAGATTGCCAAAATTTGTAAGATTATATTACAGTGTTATTGATGAATAGAGAAAAAAATGAAAACATCAAGACAAACTATAAACAACTGTGGCATATTACTCATATTCTAAGTGGCACAAATGGTTTACGACTTTGTTTAACTTACAGAGCATTGTAAACTCACCAGACACTTTCGATTTTAGATGTTCTGCCGAATATCTAGAGAAGTACTCGAAGAACTTTGTGAATGTTAAGTTTTTTAATACGCACTGTACAACGTTTGTGTGCTTTTGTGTAACAATAGCACGTATATTCAGGAAATATATAATAGTTTCATTTTAGAAATAGAAAAAAGTTTCACATATTTTCTGTTTATAACGTGTAGAGTTTTCAATCAAATGGCACGAAACTTTTAGAAAACTTTACAATTAATATATATATATATATATATATATAATGAAATTATAATAAATGGATTTGTTTTTTGATAAGATGTGAGAATTTGTATGAAATAATTTTTAACTGCGCTTGTGTAAACGAAGGGATAATTTGTCTTTCATAAATTGGTAGTAAACTATATAAGGCAATTAAAAAAGTCTATTTGAATATCGTAATTCATAGGGATAGGTTACAATTTATGCGATATAAAAAATTTATGAAATGCAATTTATTTTATATGTTTTAATTCAATTAAAAGTACGTACGTGTAAATAGCGCATTAGTGTGTCATTCGTCAATATATGTAAAAATGTGCCAAATTAAATAACATCAAAAGTGCAGCCGAATACAGTAATCCAAAGGAATAGGGACGATGTAGTGAGCTGCATTTGAACAATTTTCTAAATATTATCTTGATGATAAGTGATTGTTCAGAAGTTGCAATTTATGTGATTTAAAATGTTTGAATTTATCAGATTTATTTTTCTTCATTTGTATGTGCAATTAGAGCATTAGTGTGTCATTCGCTATTGCATGTACAAATATAAAAAATTTTCAGGAAAAACCTTAAAATTCTAGTCTAATATCGTAATCTAACGGAATATCGGCTATATAGTGAGCATACATTTCAGATATTTTCCAAATATATCTCGGTGATAAGTGATTGACCAAAGTTGCAATTTATGTCACGCAATTTTCTTCTTTACAAGCACGTATGTGTATTTAGAGCATTACTGTGTTGTTCGTCATTATATGCAAAATTATGACAAATTTTAAGGATATCAATCAGATATTTTTTTCTTTATTTCTGTTTTACGTCCAATAACATTCCAGATTGCATGCAGCAACAGCATTTCCGTTTCAAGTGTCCCATCTTTATTTCAAAAAATAGAATACACTTGAATGGTATATCATTTGCATTTATCTGATATATGTACTGCAGCTGGCTCAACACTTTCTAAATTTACAGATTCGAACCTTTCTATTGTGTAAGAAGAGACAAATATTTTTTAATCTATGAAAATGTAATATAACAACAAAAAAAAATGCAATTACTTCTTCCAAGTTATCCAAGATTCCGAAAAGCGTTCTTTACCTTTAGAAATCCCAAAAATGCGTATAATTTCGAGATTTAAAGAGTAATTTATAAAAACAAAGTTTTTTTTGCTGCCATTGATTTTCGAAAATATTCTCGAGTACATTTTTACAGCGTATTAATTAGTTTCTCAAACTGGAATACTGGATTTTAGAATACTATAAATCCAAACTTAATCATTTTCAACTGAGTAATTGAATTTATACATGGAAGAGTTGCAAATTGATATTAGATATAAGATTAATGTTAATGCTGGTTATTTATCATGTTTGTTAAACATGAAAATGCTTATTTGAGAATTTATGATATCCGAAAAACCTATATTCTTGTTAAAAGAACTGATTCATACTTTGTAAAAACTACTCGGAAACGTTTCCGAAAATTAGTGGCAGCAAATGAAACATTGTTTTTATAAATTCTTCTTTAAATCTTTTAAATCTATTGGTTTTTGATGTTTCTAAAGATAATGAAATCTTTTAGGAATTGGGGATAACTCACTAGAGGTTACTATATATTTTCGATCGCGCTTTTATTATATTTTCCTAGCTGACGAAACATTTGTCTTTTCCCCACTGTGTATTTAAATGCTATGGACAATGTAGCTTTAGGCAGTTTAAAGTAAGTTTAATTGTAACAATGTGTATATGTATCGTATGAAATTATTGCAGATAATTAACTGAACCCCGAGTTACGCACGCACACTGAAGAAGTTACACGAAAAAAATTGAAAATAGACATATAAGATAGATGATCCTGATCTTTTAAACACTGGATACAGTGTGGACCACCGACTATTACAGTACAGAAACATAATAACAATATGTTTATTAAACGCATGCGATTATTTTAATAAATGAATAATCTAACAAGCACATTACATCGTATTTTCAAAAGTGTGGCTGAAAATGTATAAGAAATTTGTTATCTTTAAAAGGCTATAAGATAGATGCAAATGTTATTTATTCTACACTGCGCTATGATGTGTGCATGAATGAATTAAAATTTAACTTTTAATAAATAAATTCAGTTCTTAGCCAACATTATATTTAAATACACGGTCGTTCAGAAAGTCATGTCCAAACGGCCCATGTTGATATGTCAGGTCATGAGACATGACATGACATCGCGGTGCTTAAGGAGTGCCAACGCGGCGTGCAACACCGCCGCGCGTAACCTCCAACTAAATATGAGTACGAACTAAAGTGAATTTCGAAACAATGCACGGCCTAAAAGTGTAATTTGGAAGCTCTGGTGAGTCCCGAGGGCCATTCCAGAGTTGAAAGCACGAGGTTAAATATAACCTCCAGGAAAAACCTCCAGGGCGCATAGGGCATCCAAGAATTTTTTGGTTGCCCTATACTTCGATGTCACTTCACCAACTGGCGTCGGCAAAAAAACGGAAAATGCAAAGACAGTAGGGTACCAACGAGCACAGAAAGTTATAGCATAAGGTAGCCAAGCCTATCTAACCTTTCTAAGAACTTATAAAAAAAAGGGGGCCCACATACCTCACTAATTTTGATGTCAAGCCTAGTGCGCATTACGTGTCGCGGGTCTCCCGGCTTTCACACAAACCGTGCCGCCTTTAAAAAGGCTTTGTGTTACTAGACATCGAGAGAACACCGCTAGTGCAAATTGCATGTTGGCATTGACAGGGATCGAAAATGGGGATAAGTTAAGATTAAAATTATCAAGAACTACAGAGGAACTGGGAGTCGGAAACGCGATCGTGAAAGTGGAATTGCATCGTGACCGTGACGCAAAGAAAAGATAACAAACGGTATAAAAATACCTTTATTTTACAAAAAACTGAATCGAAGTACAAAATACAAATGAAAAATGTTATAACTCATAACAAATGCTTAAAATGTGCCCTATTAGCCATGATGCATACTTCATATCGACGACGCATGACACGTTCTAATTGGCCAGGAGTCTTCTGAACACGTGCCGTCGCTTCAGCGGTCCGTGCCTTGAAGTCCATGGCCAATGTCTCCTACATCAGAGATTTAAGATATCTCCAGAGGTAGAAATCAAGGGGGTTTGGTGCGGTGCAAGGCCGATTGGAACATGTTCGCGATTCCATGCAGCGCGCCGACGTGAAGGCTAAGAGGCACATTTTGAGCACTTGTTATGAGTTCTAACATTTTTCATTTGTGTTTTGTACTTCGATTAATTTTTTTTGTAAAATAAAGATATTTTTACACTGTTCGTTATCTTTTCTTTGCGTCGTGGTCACGATTCAATTGCACCGTCATGGTCACACGTTTCCGACCCCCAGTTTGTATGTAATTCTTGCTCCTTATGAACTGACACACCCACACGTGCCGTTTGGACATGACTTTTTGAGCCACTTTGTATAAATATTCGTCCTATAAAATCCAGAAGTCTATACTGTTAATTAAGCTGAAAATTTTCTCATTAAAATTTCTGGTATATATCCTAAACAGCAGTATTAAAATCATACTTTTAAAAGGAAAATCGTGCAGTGCAGCGTTACGTTATAAAAAATTGTAAAATTAAAAGGGAAATGTAATATACTGATAGCTCCCATCAATTATATTCATTGTAAAATTAAGATACTACTTATTACAATCATTTACTCCATTTTACCTTAATAATTGAAATACAACTTTTCTCTTTAGCCGTCAGCTAGGTTTGTGAATTCGATGAATCTTTCGTGCAAAATTTATAACTTTGTAACTAATAAATAAATAAACTAATTAAATATTTATTATGTTACCCGTTATATATTTGTGTTAGTAATATTTAAACATGTAATACATCTTTGGTAATTAAAAATTCACAATATTTGAACGTGTATTTATAATTCCGTACTATTAAAATTTTTAACCCAGGATAGGTTTTCACAAACGAAATCTGTGTTAATTTATTTCTGTTTTAATTAGAGCTATATAATGCATCACCAAGCTAATTATGTACAAAAAAAAAGTCAAATTATACTTCAGAAATCTTACATGTATGACATATTTATATAAGGGGAGTCACAGATAAAGCAAATTGATTTATAGAAAATTGTAATTTGCAAAAGTATATATAAAGAAATAAAAAAAAACATACCTCTTTCAGTAATTTACAGTTTGTTTTCTCTATAAAATCCTAAAATGCATGTTTTTGGTGCGTATCGATGATAGAGATTTCCACTTACCTATATAAAAAAAAAAGAGAAATGAATATTTTAAATCATTTTGTCTTAAAATGAATAATCAATTACTACATGTTATAAATAAAGTGCTGAAGCTATATAAAACAAACATTTTTTAAAACAGCTTTGGGGTACAAATGTTTTTTTAAAAATACTCTGAAATTATTATATTGCTAATTTCTTTGCACGTCTGTAATGCCTGATAACAAATAGAAATTTTGCAGATTTTTGCTAAAATGTTATGCATAACTTTATGTTACTATTTAAAATTACGTAACATATTCATTTGAAAATTTCATTATATTCGCAAATTTTCAGGGCTATTAAAAAAAAATAATAATAAAATAGAATAAAATAAAAATGCAACCGTGTTGTATATCGAAAATAAAAAATAACAGTTGAACGTTTAAATTCAACACAGTTACAAATGTTCAATGTGACCCCCTACAGGAACACGAACGATATCAAGGAGGTATGATAACTCATCCCACACTTTTCTCAGCATGATTTTTTTCTGTGTGAACTCATCAAATAAATATTCTTCTATTCATCTTCTATTCTTCTATTCATCAAATAAATAAACTTCTATGCAATTTTTCCGCAGTCGGCTCTTTTTTGGGACACCTTCTACAACCTCGCATAGATTCTGCAGTATCGGACTCAAAATATATGACATGTACTAGTTGTATTTGTTTAGAAAGCAAAACATGTTAACCGTTGCGTTGAGTATGCTTTATAATCATTATAAGAAATATTTGACTACAGCCTTTTTAAATATTTTAAACAATAAAATTCTAACTTTGCGAAGAAAAAAAATCCAATTAATCAATCTCGACATAAACATAAATTTAATTTTAACAAAATATAAATTTCTAAATCAAAATAAAGAAAATAAAGTACGACCAAAATCAAAAACAACAAAATCAAAGAAAAATAATAAATATACACATAAAATAAAATATTAGGTCAACTTTAAAAAGTTTTAGAATCTTATAATTTTGGATTTTTTTTTTCAAAAACACATTAATCATGGTGAAAATTTCAAATTAATTTTTTTTAAGTTACATTTTTAATCAAAATAAATAGCTTAATGGTGGGCAGAGAAGGGTAATTAATTTTAAATAAAACGAACAAGATGAAAGTGTGTAAAAGAAAGTTTTTTCAAAACTATTAGTTTTCATTAAGCTCTTTGCGAGAAACATTGTTTTTGTATTTATTTCAATTCATTTAATATGCATGCTTGTAAATCTTTGCATTATAAAAATCAGCCATGAAACTTTTAATGGCTTTTTTTTCTCAAACATTTATTTAAACCATTTTAATTCAATGCATATTTGGAGGATTAGATGAATTTTTCTGTAGAATTTAAATTATTTTAAGTGTAAATAAAAAATGTTTTGTCATTTTTTCGAATGCTGTTAATGAATTTTAAATTAATAGCTTTTCTTTTAAAAATTCTTATACGGTAAATCGGAGTTACTGGACCCTGGGGGACTAGTTAGACACAAAATAATAAAAGTAATTTATATTAAGGCTGTTCTCAAATCCAAAGAGCTACTTTCTGACACATTTCTGAATCGATTTTTGCTTGAAAACATGAACTTGGCAAGTAGTTTCTTATTCAGAAGCTATCTAATCAATAGGAGTTTTCCATTTTTTGGTAAAAGCAGATCTTTCAGAAAATATTGTGTAGTGGACGTTTAGAACGGAATTTACGTCGAGATAGCTGGAGAAAGTGGAAAAAATTTGTCGTCATGTATCAAGAATCGCTTATAACTCGATAAGTAACTTATTTATTAAAAAATGGAAAACGCTATTCGATTCCAAATTGCTTCAATAGCCAAGCTTGCCACTTTTATGTCTTTACGTTTAAAAATGTATCGGAAAGTTTCACCTTGTTGAGCAGGGAATTTGAAAACCACCTTAATGTATTTCAACAATACTATATTGGTGACAACACTAAGTAGTAACATAGCACATATCGGACTGATATAAAACATTTTTTTATTTATTTTCTACTAGCCCCCTCCCGTATCCAAACTGCTTAAAGTTCCAGCACTCTATATCAGAGGTAGGCTATTTGTTAACACCACATATTGCGAGTTTAATAATTTCAGAATTACGTTTTCTCCATGTGGGACATTTCTATCGTTCAAGGGAGATGTCTCTTCTGTTTTGTATACAATCGATTTTGTTTTTCAATTTTTGCGCATTTTTTTTTCAATTTGAAAAATAATTCACATTTTCAAAACTTGAGATCATTTTTCAATCGTATATTATTAATAAGAAATAAAAATTCGTGTTACAAGTCAGATACATGACAAGAGCATTTATTTTTTTCTGTAATGTACAAGATTCATAATAGTAAATACTTACAAAACTCGTCTTCCACATGTAACGCGATATTAATTTATCTCTGTCTTTTATGCTGTTAATTTTACTACGAAAACACGTAAATGATATTAAAGTGATGTCTTTTTAACTTGTAAATTTCAACAATAATTATTCCATATTATTTTTTTAAAGAGACTCGCTACCCTTTGAAGAACGTTGAAGAATTTTTTTACTCATGTATTTTTACTTATTAGATACATATTATTATACTTAATGCAGTAGAACCTCTTTTATCCGAAACTCTTTTAACTAAAACTCTCGGTTAACCGAAATCCGTTTTTAAAACTGTTTATTATTTATTTATTTATTTATTTATTTATTTATTTTTTACTATCACATTCTTTGTATGCAAGCGGTCCTTTCCGAACTACGAGTACAGATAAATATTTCGGATCCCGTTTCTTAGAATTTTAACTTGAGCTCCCGTAAACTGCGGAGTGAACTAGAACACAGTAAGTGGAGGGACAACCGGAATGTGTGAATGTGGTCTACCAGGCGAAGAAAACGAACAAATTAGCGATTCTGAAGCTTTTGACTGTTTTGCAAAAGGTTTGGCAAGGCTGGAGCAGCAGAAAGACTGTGATGCTGGTGAACTAATAGTATTAAAAAATCCCTTTGTGATAGAGCTGCAAAGCAAAGCGACAAGCAAAACTTTGCTTCAAACCCTTCTGAAATATGTAAAAGGTACTTAATTTCAAAATTAAAATTCAGATAATTTATTCTTGTTTCTATTTGGCTATTGCTTTATTTTTAATAAGCACTTGTTATCATAATAATAAAGACCGCATATATTTGTCCTTAATCTTAAAATTGAAGCATTCTCGAAAATTTCGATCGTCGTTCCCAATTACTTCGGATAATCGAGGTTCTACTGTACTTAAAAAAACTGATTTTGATAAGAAAAAAATAATATTGTGGTTAAAAATTGAGAATTTTTATTATTATTTTTTTAATTTAAAGAATTTTAAAATTTGCTGTTTTTGATACATTACTGTGTTTGAAACACTAAAATTTCTTCAAATATTTGTCAAATCACTCCATCATTTTTTCTTTTTTGTATCCTCAATGTACTATACTTAATAAAATTAGAGATAAAGTTTACAATTAAGGAATTAGTTTATGAGAAAAAAATAAAAAAATACAAATATAGGCAAAAACGCAGCAATAAACATGATTTCTCCAACGTTTCGATTTTTTTTTTTTTTTTTTTTTTTTTGAATTTTCATTATATTGTAAAATTCATCCCTGATTTTATTAAATATACTATACTGAGGATATAAAAATTAATGGAGTGATTTGATAAATATTTGAAGAAGTTTAAGTGTTTTAAACACAGTAATGTATATAAAAAAAACAGCAAACTTTAAAATTCTTTAAATAATAATAAAAAAAAATAAAAAAAAAATTCTCAATTTTTACCCACAAAATATTTTTTTCTTCACAAAATCAGTTTTCCTAAGAATTACCTATAATAATTGTCTGAGCGAAGCGAAGGCTAATACTCAGCGAAATATTACTGTCCGGACACTCTACTACTACGATGGATATTAACGCCATGTCCTACTAAAAAAAAAAGCCTAATAAAAACCTTTCGTCAAGCATAACTCAAAAAATATTTGTCGGATTTCGTTTCTGATTGCACCAGAAGGTACCTATGAGGGTCGCCTACTGAATGCACCTACTATGAAAAATAAGTTCCAAACCGTTTAAAAATTACATAGAAAAAACTCTTAAAAAAGCACAATTTATCTGCATACGTCACAGAAATTTGGTGTGCGTCACTTTCACCGGTTGATGTTTTCGTAGACAACTGGTTTGAACACATGTAGCAAATAAAAAAAAAATACGCACGCAGTAATATTGAATAGATCAGTTTCAACCACGTGATCACAAACCTTGCAACAATCCGTGGCAACCAGTTTTGGTGTGCAAACAAATAATAATACAGTATTCCGTACCACGGTGACCGTATTTAGCCTGTTGTATAAAATCTGGCATGTTGTATGACATACAATTGTGGATGATTAAAACAAAAGACATGAGTGTTTATTGATCCGGGAGGTTATCTTTCTCTGGATGTCTGTCTGTCTATCATACAGAATGCAATTTTCTTGTAAAGGATGATATTATTATGCAGTAAAACCTCCATAACGGACACACCCGATTAGTGGACACCTCTATTTAGCGGGCATATTTTCGATTACCAACCCTTAAATAACTCTACATTTTTTACTCTCAGTAGCGGACACCTCCAAATAGAGGACAAACTCTGCCCTCCCGAGGTGTTCGCTATTCAGAAGTTTTACTGGTAAAACCTCCATAGTGGACACACCCGATTAGCGGATACCTCTATTTAGCGGACATTTTTTCGATTACCAACACTTAAATAACTGTACATGTTTTACTCTCAATAGCGGTCACCTCTAAATAGAGGACAAATTCTGCATTCTCGGGGTGTCCGCTATTCAGAGGGTTTACTGTATATAATATTGATAATTATTTTACAGGGCCGCACAAAAGAATAAGAATATATGAAACGAATATAAACTAAATTCGGGATTGGTAGATCGCTGACGGTAATGTAATTTTAGGGTGTTGTTACAGTCATCCGCAGCATGTTTTTAGAGTTTCGTTCACCTAACGAAACCCTACCTGTCTCACTCCTTTGTCTGTCTGTTTGTCCGTCTGTCACAGAGCCGTCTGTCTCAGAAACTATATATGTTGGAGACTTGAAAATTTGCACACTTATAGCTGAACACCACACATCAAACGGCAAATAATAAAATTTTGAAAAAGTCTAATATTTAATCCTCTGGGCTCTAACTTGTGTATTTTAAGCAATTTTTCTAACTCAGCGCCTAATTTAATTAAGTTGGAGACATGAAATTTTACATACTTATAGCTGAACATCTCACATCAAACGACAAATAATAAAATTTTGAAAAAGGCTTAATATTTAACCCTTTGGGCTCTAACTTGTGTATTTGAAGCAATTTTTCTAACTCAGCCCCTAATTAAGTTGGAGACATGAAAGTTTGCATACTTATAGCTGAACACTTGCGATAACACGATAAATCATAAAATTTTGAAAAAGTCATATTTAACCCTCCGGTCTCTAACTTCTGTATTTTAAGCAATTTTTCTAACTCAGCCGCTAATTAAGTTGGAGACATGACATTTTGCATACTTATAGCTGAACACCTCACATCAAACGACAAATAATAAAATTTTTAAAAAGTCTAATATTTAACCCTCTGGGCTCTAACTTATGTATTTTAAACAATTTTTCTAACTCAGCCCCTAACTAAGTTGGAGACTTGAAAATTTGCATACTTATAGCTAAACACTTGCGATAACACGATAAATCATAAAATTTTGAAAAAGTCATATTTAACTCTCCAGTCTCTAACTTCTGTATTTTAAGCAAATTTTTAACTCAGCCCCTAATTAAGTTGGAGACATGACATTTTGCATACTTATAGCTGAACACCTCACATCAAACGACAAATAATAAAATTTTGAAAAAGTCTATTATTTAACCCTCTGGGCTCTAACTTGTGTATTTAAAGCAATTTTTCTAACTCAGCCCCTAATTATGATGGAAACATAAAAATTTGCATACTTATAGCTGAACACCTCACATCAAACGACAAATAATAAAATTTTGAAAAAATCTAACCTCTAATATTTAACCTCTAATATTTTGTCTCGCGCAATTTTTAAATTTAAACTGTTGTGCAATACTATTTTTTGTTCATTTTGCATAATAAGTGTAATGTGACGTAATTTGTTCTATTTCAGATTTCTAACGCATGTTAATGAATTTATTTTATAATATCCTTTCTCTTTTAAAATTCACATGTAAATATAGTTTTTATGGCGTAATTTCCAATAAGTGCCTGCTTTTTATACCTAATTATTTAATTCTAATTTGAAGGTTTTTTCTGTTTATAATAGTAACGTGTAAATAATTTTTTTTATTTGAAGCAAACATTATTGTTTGCGCTGTTTATACAGTTGGCAACAGTTTAAATTAATATCATTTTCTAAAATATGTAAAAAATATCTGTCAAAATGCTGCATATTTGAATTTAAAATAGAAATAAAACCTCAAAAAATGAGTCAAATTAAAAAAATTTAATGAAATCTGTAGAACGGGATCTTCTATTGAATAAAATGATCTAAAATGATTAAATTCCCATGTATAGCTTTTGCTCTTATAATTTTTTTTAATGGAACGATTTTGTTCAACTTTGGCATTAAATATCTCTTAAAATAATTCTTCAATTTGAAAACTGTATGCAATAGTGTGTTGATCAAATATTTCGCTATAATACCACCCATTTTCATATATCTGTATGCAATAGATTTCTTAATATTAACGAAGAAAGACCTCCGGTCACAAAAAATTCAAAACCGGCGACGGCGGTGGCGGCGGTGACAGCGTTAGTTACTTTTTATAGAATAGAGAGATATATAAAAATGAAAACCTGTCTATCTGTCTGTTTGTAATTCTATAAAAAATCCACAATTTGGAAGCCAAAATTGTGAAGAGATACGTACATGTGTATTAAAACATGGCCGAGACAACTAAAGTAATCCGGAATCGAAATAACTTATAGTTAATTTTTAATTAATGAAAAACCACCAATTTAACAGCAATTTCTTATAAAATTTAAACATTTTTCGTTATAGCAGTTGCCAACAATTAAAAAACACAATAAAATTATTACTACAACAATTAATTTTCTACTGCAAGATTTCCACGTGAAAAATGAAAATGAAATAAATAGTTTGCCGAATTAAAAAAAAAAAAAAAGTGAATATTACGTCATAACTTTTCTATTGCAAGATATTCACGTGAAATATGAAAATGAAATAAATGGTTTGACGAATTTAAACGAAAATGAATATAACTTCATAACTTTTCTATTTCAAGGTTTCCACGTGAAAGAGGAAAGTATTACGTCATATTGGAAATATAAAGGGCATGGTGGATATAGTATAACGTCAGATGAGTGTGAAAAATGTATTGAAGCATGATAAAAGCCCGATTACGGAAATATTGGCGTATTTTAACATTATTGCTCCAATTATAAATTGAAATAAGTTCATTTATACCTGTATTCTTTTGCGTCTGTTATATACATTTATACATTTTTATATAGCGTTTTCATATGATTAATTCAACAACATTTCGACTGCTTTTTTTATGTTTGTTTTGTGTTGTATGTTAAATTTTGAAATTGATTTTTCAGAACAAACATCCTTCAAATTCTGGGCAACGCCAGGCACTTTAGTTTGTTACAGATAAATGGCTTTTGTATCTGTACATCTAATGCTAATATTATAAAGCGTTATAATATTATAAAGTATATAATATTATTAATGCTTGTACGTTTGTGAGGTGTTATCTCTGAAACTACATTTCCAACTTCAAAAAATGTTGGTGGCCATCTCTGCTCCGAAAAAAAGACTATTTTATGTCAGTGCAAGAACCTACATCGCTGCAGGAGCAAAAAAGTTCTAAAATTGTGATTTCTGTGATATTGATTGTGTTAGAAACTTTAAATTTGGTGCAGTAGTTACTTTTAAGATGTAAATACTCGTAATGAACGCTCTCTAAAAGGTTCAATTCGACGGATAAACGTAAAAATTTCTAGAAAGGTTCTAAACTATGATTTATTTGGAATACTGAAATTTTTGGGATACTGTTGGGGTTAGAAACTAGAACTTTGGCATGGTAGTAATTAATAAGATGTAAATGCTCGTTGTAGAACGAATTCTAAAAAATAGAAAGACTAAACAAATCGGAAAAAGATCTAAAGATGATCTAAGTAACGAAGAACATGGAACTGTTAGGAATATAAACATGAAAATTGACATGGCTGTATTTATCATGACGTAAATTCTCGCAATAGAACAATTTCTAAAAATGTCGCTATATAAAACAGTGCAGAAACAAAAAACTTTCAAAAATTTTCTATTTCTCTGTTACTGCTGAGCTTAAAATCTTGAAATTTTGCTTCGGGTTAGTTTTAAAATATACAATTGTCTCTATGAATGGTTTCTAAAAAATTTAAAATTTAAAAAGATGTAATTAGCGGAAAGCGATCTCAATTACCATTAATTTGGAATTATTAGGTACAGCAACTTTAAATATTTCATAATGCTGCATTTCCTCCGCAAAACATGCGATTTAAATGCAACAAAACTGATAGATACCTACCTAGCATTAAATAAATTGTGTAAATATTGAATAAAGACCTGTATGAAACAGTGAGTAGGTTGCCCGAAAGTACTTGTTAAAGTGTTCCTTCTCTAGGCTTTTCTCTCTCTCGCCAAGGCCACTAACAGAGGGAAGTGCCGTTTTAAATGTGATATGAATTTTTTATCCGATTCATTTTTCTAGACATTTTATCATAAGGTCATAGTCTCAATTATCATTAGTAGATTTTTTATATATTAACTTATTCTGGTGAAATTTTGTAATCGGGTTCATATTGGCGTATGTTAGCTTGCATGATTTGCTGAATAAATATGTATGGATTTGTAAATTACTTCAAATGACACTTTGACAGCTCAAAAGTTATGCAGACGATATATTCAGATCTTGTGTCATACTTTATGTTGTAATCATTGCCAATTTCTTTTATTTAATACATGCTAAATACAGCTCAACTTGTGGAGAATATGTTTGAAAAAAAACAATATAGCGTATGTAGTGGCCAACAAGAACTCATCATTTAAGTCCGATCGAGCATATCTAAAACACACTCTAACGAAGCATGCCACTTTTGATGTATTCGGTACTTTGATACTATATTAGATTTTGAGAAGAGAATTCCTTAAATTTATCGACAACCTCATTGCATCCGTGGAAAACAGATATTGTACAATATTAACTATTCCGGGGGAACACACACCATATAAAGTATAGTACATTCTTTTTAAACATCATATATTTGTCATTTAAAGTTACTCAAATTGGTGCGGAGCGTCTGATTATGCTCTTGACATCATTTTATACAGTTAAAATTCCGATATAAGTAAATGAGTGTTTCATTTTCTATTTTACTTTTAATATATTGCGTACTTTCAATTTTATATCCATGCATGGCTGTCTTGAATGGCTTGATTTCCCATTTTTTTTAAACAGTGTATACGAATTTATATATAAGATTTTGTAATTCTACAATTCGTTTATTTTCATCATTTCAATTTTTCGCAGTATATGGACAATTAAAGATAACATCTCATTTTCTTTGCTTCCACATGTTATTATTAAATCTATGTTCTCAGTAATATCGCTCAGACTAATCCCTCTGAGGGAAGTCCTAGTATCTGTATATAATAAGTAAATAAATACCAGCAAAAACAATTCTCCAAAATTCATCAATGTGTACCGAGTGCCCTAGAGGTCTGCACGGGCCGACATTTCCAGGCCCGGGCCCGGCCCGACTCAGAGAAAAACAAATTCGGCCCGGCCCGGGCCAGCCCGGTAAAACAGTTGAAAGTTCGGCTCGAGCCCGACCCGGGTAAAAAGTTAAAAGTTCGGCCCGAGCCCGGCCCGGCCCGAAAAAAAGTTAAAATCTCGGCCCAAGCCCGGCCCAGACCGAGTGAATTTCTACAAAACATTGATTTTTATGTCGATTTGGTTAAAAGTTTTTCTCGTACGAGGAGATCAAGCCAAAGATATTTATCTTAACTTTTCTTTTCATGTTTATAATCTTCATTTTTATAGAAGTGCCGCAGGGTGCGATATTTATTTTTTTAACGAATCTCTATTTCTTGTATGTAAATGTTTCAGTTATCATTAATATTGTTAATCCATATTCCATGTATTGAAGTGTTAAATATCTGAAAAATGCTATACAGTAAAATCTAAGACTGAATTGCATAGAAAAGAAAAAAAAAAATGCGTTATAGACAAGTTCCCTTCTTAGCAGGTGTAAATGTATTATATATTATTTTCTCACGTAGTGTATTAATTTTTTTTGTTATTAATTTTTATAATTTTCTTACGTAGTATTAAGTAGTATATTAATTTTGCATGGATCAACACGTTTTTCAGTTTAAAACTAGATTCCGTCATAGACAGGTTCTTTTTCACACGTTTTACTATATTTTAATTTAACTATATTTTAATAAGTTTAGAAATCTACTACTCTTTAAAAAGAATCAATTTGAATGTTTAAGAGGCTACTTCAGTCAAATGGAAAGACGCATTCGCTAATGCTAATCCTATGGAAGAAATTTATAAAGATATCTCGGACGCATTTCAATATTTTTAAATGATTTCTTTTGCATTGTATAGCTGAGATCGATCTGTACAAAGGACGTTGTTTACTTTTTCGATTTTGTTTACAGGTATTTCTTATGAGGACACTTTCATTTTCGGAACCAGTTTCGAAAGTAAAAGCATCCTCGTAAAAAATATCTGTAATCAAAATCGAAAAAGTAAAAAACGGCCTGCATACAGATCGATCTCAACTGTTCAATGCAAAAGAAATTATTTAAAAATATTGAAATGCGACCGAGATATCTTTATAAATTTCTTCCATAGGATTAGCATTAGCGAATGTGTCTTTCCATTTGACTGAAGTAGCCTCTTAAATGTACAATAATGGCGATTTAAAAATGTATGCATTTTTTGACAAAAAATTTGTGCCAAGCCTAATTTTACTGACCTTTGAATGGACCAGGCCATTCCGAGACAAGATTTTCATACGGGGTGGGTGAAAACTAGGAATGAAAATTTTGGGCCATGAAGATTAGGAATGAAACCAGTACCCGGGTGTGTGCAGAAAAAAGAAGTTAGGCCCTGCTCGGCCCTGCCCGAACCTTCAGGAGAAAAGTAAGGCCCGAGCCCGGCCCGGCCCGGCCCGAGACTTGAGAAAAAAGTAAGGCCCGGCCCGAGTGCCGTGAATGAAAATAGTCCCGAACACGTCCCGCGGGCCGGCCGGGCTCGGGCTTCCGGCCACGGCCGGCCCGTGCAGATCTCTAGAGTGCCCCTCAATTCGACCTTATTTTCTAATTTTCACGAATTCTTGATTTTAGTATGTTTTATATCTAAAAAATTCGTTTCGGAATGTGCCGGGAGGAAATGGTAGCTTTCATATTTCTTGGTTTTAAAAATTTAATAGCTAATTTTACTAAATGCACTAAAATGCTAAAGAAGCTAAAATGCGACGAACCCGATAACAGAATATTCGCTAATACTGCATTTGAATGAGCAAATTTGAATGCGCCAAATTTGTAAGCTATAGCCAACTTGGCATTATTTAGGGTTACTTATTTTTTGTCACCATATTTGGTGATATTTAGCCAAGTGTCACCAAGCTTGGCGATAATTTGAAGTTAACCGATATTAATAATATTTAAGCATTGCGCGCAAGTGCACGGTGCAAATGTCCTCCATTTTGAAACAAGATTGCGGATGAAGCTGGCCAACGAACTTGTCGAGACATTCATATATACCATGCACATGCTTAATTTTATCCAAATCCGTTTATAACACGAGAGTTACAGCATGACAAAAATCGGATGTTTGAAAATGGCAGCCAACCTAGAAATTCAAACTACTATATCTCAGCCATTTTTTAAGATAAAGACTGAAAAAAACATGCTTCGGAATCCTTGTATTAAGGTCAAACACTTAAGAAAAAATTATTTTTCAGTTTTTAATTTATTTGCATTTTTTAAAGGGCTGCCATTTTGAAACAAGATAGAGGATGAAGCTGGCCAACGAACTCGGTCGAGACATTCGTATGTACTATGCATATACAATCAATTTCACCCAAATCAGTTTATAAATACGAGAGTTATCGCGTGACAAAAATCAGATACATATATATAAGACACACTTGAAAGGAGGGTGGTAGTGGGGTCTGGGGGGGGGGAGGGGGGTCATGATCGATGCAAATATGTAAAAATTTTTCGGAAGTCCATTCCTCCGGACGGCTGCAGTAGTTAGCTTTTTACTTTTTGTAATGAAAGGTACCTACAAGTTGAAAACTATTCAAGCTATTCCAAACTCAAAATATTTTCGAAGAATATTATTCTTTTTGTAGAAATACCAATAAAAGTGTAATAATGTTTCGCATTTTTTCATAACAACATGCCTTATCAGGACATCGGGAGTTATGATCACCCGAATAAGCAAACTTTCTCCAAATAAATTATTTAATAATGTATTTTGCACGCTTTATTTTAGTGATATTTGTGTATGTACCCCTTTTGAAACACTAATGTTAAAACAAGAAAGGAAAATCGTGCATCAAGCAAGATTATGAAACGCTTTCCAACACATTCAAAATACTCTAATAAAACTTCCTCATTTAATAACGTGAAAGATGATATCTAAGTTAACAATTCGGAAACACATTGGAAATCCCAACTTTAGCAGAGTATTCAAATTTTTGTGAGAAGCTCTGTATATAATCTAAAGATTTATGTATATATAAGATTCTACTATACTATTATACACAGTACTATACACTATGTACTAATATATATACTATTACACATACAATATTACAATTCTACATACACTGTAAAAAAAGTCCTTGCCGGATCGGCTTACAGGCCCAGGTAGATTTCAAAGTAAAGTACTAATTTCACCAACGAAAACTAAATCATGATTAGAGATAAACCCACTTCAACAATTTTATCTGGCCGCTTTTGACGAGTTTTTAATTTCATTTTTATATAAGAGCTGGTTTTATCAGAATCATGTTAACCCTTTGCGGCGCGTTGTCCTTAAAAAAGGATACCTAATTTTAATTCCAAAACTGACAAACGGCACCAAGAATATTTAAGTAAAATTTTCCTATTATAATGTACATGAAAATAAGCAAGTTCGTATTTTCTAAAAAATTCTTCTATAAATTGTGGTGCCAGTCCATTATTTCATCAGTTTATAGACCGAATTACTCCGCGCCGGTTAGGGTTAAGGCAGTATTCAAAAAATATTTTTCCATGCTGAACAACTCGAAATTTTCTGACACATTTTCAGATTCATTTTTAAAACGAAAAACATGAAACTTGCTGACGTGATTTTTGAAGAGATTTATAAGCGACCTACGTTTTTTATTTTTCGTTCAATTATTTAGAACCGTATGTATAAACAATTATTTTTTCCGCAGGACCATATTTTTCGTTTCCAAGACAATCGCTTCGAGAAATTCGATTAAAAATGCACACTTTGACATAATTTTTTTTTTTAATATATTGTGCCTCTATCAAAAAATCGACCATTACGGTACATTATATAGTTTCTGAATAATAAAACCTACCAGTTGGATGCGTTTGAAATCAAAAATGAATTTAAAAATGAGTCAGAAAATAAGCAGTTTGGATTTGAGTGCATCCTTAATACAATATTTTTTTCTTTAACCTCTATGAATTTTTAATTTATTTTTGCTGTAAGAATTGGTCCTATCAGAAACTTCTCAATATAAAAGTTGTAGATAATATTAAGAAGATATATACTAAATTCATGCGGATTTCATATCTTGTGAATTGACGAAGTTATGGATTTTTTTTGTTCTTCAACACCCCCTTTTTGTTTTCGTTTTTAATTTTTTTTTGCAATAAGAGTTGGTCCTATCAAGAACTTATCAATATAAAAGTTGTAGATAATATTAAGGCAATTTATAATAAATTTAATTGGATTTGATATCTTGAGAATTGACGAAATTATGATTTTTTTTTCTCCGAAAAACCCTATTTTTGCGCCCCTTGAGCCCTTTTTATCAAAAATCTGCCATACATAAATTTTGGGCCCATTTTTTAGAAGTAGTAATACAAGAAGTAGTAGTAGTTTTTTTATAGCATTTTTAACTTTATCTGTTTATAAGTGATTATTATACATGTGTTTATTATACATGTGAGTAGTAATACCTTTAAACTGAAGCAATATATATTATAATTAAGAAGTTATGGGGTTTTTTCGTTTTTCACAAAACCCCCTATTTCCACATTAACGAACTTAACATAGATTTTATGCCCCTTGATTTTATGTATCAGTTTGGAAAAAGATTTGTGCAGAATTATGGAAGTTATCTTGTCCATGAAAAAGTGATATATATATGTATATATATATATATATATATATACAGTTATTTACATTCAAATGCTTACAAATATTTATCTTGCGTTAGTTGTTTAATAGAAGTAATACTAGATGGCAGTACTAAATTTGTCTCTTTAAGATAGCTCCTATTTTTAATTTTTCTAGCTCCATTTCAGTTATAATTTAATACACCAGGGGGTATTTTTAGCTAAATTTTGACGATATTGTTAAACTGTTATTAATTAATTTAATAGTGCATTTTAAATAATGTAATTAATATATATTTATTTTATATTAGATTAAATGTGTTTAACAAGGTATTTCAAATTTTATTTCAAATTGTATTAACTGCATCCTTTGGTATCATTTACTGTGATTTCTTAACTGTTTTATTCACCTTATTCTTTTTGATATACTGGCAGCCATGTGCGCGTGGTTTTTTGTAAAATACTTAAATATTAATCGGTATGGTGTTTATTATTTATATTTTATATCCTATAAATATTTAAATACGTTTTATTGATTCTTCCATTTCATATTATTTGTTTCTATTCTGCTTTCATTTTTAATCAATTCACTTGATTTTACGGTTGTTTGGGCACAGGGGAAAATAACTTTTAGCTTTAGCTTATTTTTCCCACAGAAAACACCATTTTGCTTATATCATTGAATTCTGTGCCCTTGATAACGTAATTCAATGTATAAGCTTTTCAATTTTTGTCGGTTTCCACTTTTTTCTTTTTCTTCCATAATAATTCTTATATTAATTTTTTTTTTTTTTTTTTTTTTTTTTTTTTTTTATACTTACAGCTTTAATTCATAATAATTGACGGTGGATGGTTATGTTTAATTAATGGTTATATATATATATATAGATAGATACATATAGATAGATAGATAGATAAAGTTTTGTACTGGGTGTGGTTTTGAGTTCTACGTGTCATTATCTTGCACATCTGCAAAAAAATTTCCGAAATTCCAACATAGGAGCGATCCCAATAGGTAGTATTTCATACGAAATCTACCTAAAAAAGATGTAATCCTATAGATGTAAAGTTATAGAAATCCCTATGCTTACTAAAATTTTTTCTGTATACTGTACAAAAAAAGATGGAAATCTACATAACTTGTTTTTGTAAAGCTACAGATATCTGTAGCTTTACAAATGAATCTGCTAAAATTACAGCAATCTTACTAAAATTTTATGCGTAACCATAGTTCCGGGTACGTAAAAAGTTCTAGGCGTCCCAGTTTCCTAAAAAATTCTTAGTAACTTTACAGATTTTTGTTACAGTATTGTTTTCCAACAAAATTTCTTAAGGCTAAATTTTCTGTGGCCGAAAAACAACAAAATTTTGGGACTGTTTTCGATTTTTTTTAAATATCTCAATAGCCGTTGCAGTAGCATAATTTTTGTCAATTACAATATTAAAGATAACAAAATTCTCTACAACTTTCATAGTTACAATTTTTTTATACACTCAATACCAAGCGCAGTACGCCATTTCAAAAGTAAGACAATTTTTTCAATTTTCTTAAAAACCGTGAAAAACGTAGTTCTCCCCCGATTATTCATATGTTTCCCACGGATTTAATCATGTATGTCAACTTCTATACATTGGTAGCAGTAAATTATGTGTTTGAGGGCCAAAACTAGCCTTTCGGGGGGGGGGGGCAAAATTCATGCATATTTTGCCCCACCCCTCGTTAATTATTTTAATAAATCTCTAATAGCCAGATTTTGAAAATTTTAAGTGTGTAATCATTAAATACGAAATCAGATTTTTCAAATATGGATTCATTAAAACTTTGAAAACCGAACCGAAATATATTCCGCTTTAAACAGGTTTCCACCTTAGGAGGTATAACTGATCATATTCTTTCTCTTAAAAATATATCATTTTTCCTTTAAGGACCGGATTCCGTATATGAAGATTTCATTTTCAAAAATTTTATGATAGTTGTAGTATTGAGGCGTTTAATGTCATAGTTATATGAATTATGAGACTAAATTAGTCATACAAAGACATCGTTAGATATCGACCTCGGTATCATATGAAAAAATAAATAAATATTAAATTTCAAGCAAGAATTCTGAAAAGAACACTTTTGTAGGTTTAACATGAGCGTGCAAATGTTTTCGCGTGAGACTTCACTACTTACGCGAAGAAACTGGAATGCTAAGGTTAAACCTATGGAAGCGTTCCTTTTACAATTTCTCGTTTGCAATTTAATAGTTTTAAATGATTTTTTTTTTGAGGGGTTTAGAAGTGCTGACGTTGAATTCCAACCGTATTAGTGTTTACTTTTTCTATTTTGATTACAGTTTTTATTATTTTTTATTTTTGGTCAGTTTTCCGGCTGCGAGACTTTTTTATCCAAATTTCATATATATATAAATATCAGGGCCGAAACTAGAGGGGACAGAGGGAGCATGTGCCCCGCGCGCCAGAGTGGAGGGCGAAGGGGCGTCAAATAAAGATTTTTTTGTCGTTTGATACCAAAAAATATATAGTATGAAATTTGGCTAAAATTTCTCACAGCCGGAAAATCCAAAATGCAAATTGAACCAAATGCATTAAAACTGGATAACAGAATCCTGTTTTAAATGAAAAAATACATGTTAATCCAAAAGAAATTTTGAAACAAATGCATTAAAATAAGATAACGGAATCCTGTCTTAAATGAAAAAAGTACAGAAAGAATTCTAGCAATTGCAACTGCTGAGAGGGAAACCTGTATAAAGTGGAAAATTTTGGGTTCCCTTTTAAAGGTTTTAATTTTAATGAATCAATATTAGACAAAGCTGGTTACGCAGTTCAGCATTACGTATTTCATGATTACATTTAAATTTTAAAATAATTCGGCTATTAGAAATTATTAAAATAGCAATTAAAGCCTTTGTGCAGGAATATTGAAATGCAGTAAACCAACGTTTAAAATGCACAAATAATGCGTGAAAAAGCAGCAAACAGCTGTTTCGAATCTACAGCGAGATTCTTCATCAGTGCAAGAGAGGGAAAAAAAGGAACAGCGTGCTAGAAAAAGCAAGGCTGAGCAAACTGATGAAGAATCTCGCTGTAGATTCGAAACAGCTGTTTGCTGCTTTTTCACGCATTATTTGTGCATTTTAAACGTTGGTTTACTGCATTTCAATATTAGAAATTAGTAAAATTCTTTTTGTAAATTTCTTTTGCAAATTTTTCTTTCATTTCGTTTGTAAATTTCGTTTATTCAGGATAATGATATTCTTTTGAAACGGGACGCTAATGATCCTACAACAGTGTCATCAAAGAGAAAAAAATATTGTTAAATAGCCTGTAAAAAATTATTATTATTAAAATATATTTTTTCATTTAGCTTATTAAGTCATATTGCGTACCTTACTTTATTATTGGGTAGGAAAAGTGGAGTTGAATGCGACAGTGGATCAATGACAAAATAAAAATGTTTATATGGTCTGCAATCATAAGTAAATTGGTATTTCATTTGATAAATGTTATCACTGAGATCATTAAACAGACATAGTTTCAAACCAGTGCATAATACAGAAAATTAGAATATTCCACAAAGTGTATTTTTCAACAATCGAAGTAAGTTTTTCTGTTTAAGCTTTAAAGCAATTAATAGATAATCTTGAAGTTTTATATATTTTTGCATGCTAAAGTGATATAATCTCTTGTTCTATTTATTGATATAAGTAGGAAAAAACTGACAGTACTTATTAAAACTAATCTTTTAAATATTTTTATAGTGATCTCAAATATGTTATTGACAATATTTTTAAATTTTACAGGAGAAAAATATATAACATCAGTTAGTGAAATAACCTGTTGTCAATTTTATTGTAGCTATTTTATAAGGTAAAAGCATTTCTTACATAAAATATATTCATTTTCTGAGTGCCTTCCCTCCCCCATTTTATATGGAAGTATAATCCAATGTTACTATCTTTAAAAAATAAAGCATTAAAATATATGTTATCAATAATTGGTAAATAAAATATACCATTGTATGTTAAGAGTGTAATATGTGGAATAAAATATGTTTTTCGCAAATTTTCATATCTATCCCATTGTTTCCTGGAAAAATATGCATGCATTATAAAAATTATTACAATTACAAAATTATTAAAATTAAACAAAAATTCCTTTTTAATTGGAACTATAGTACCAATAAGTTATTAAATACTAAAGTATTCTTTTTTTGCACGTTCATGTTAAACCTACAAAAGTGTTCTTTTCAGAATTCTTGCTTGAATTTTAATATTTATTTATTTTTTCATATGATACCAAGGTCGATATCTAACGATGTCTTTGTATGACTAATTTAGTCTCATAATTCATATAACTATTACATTAAACGCCTCAATACTACAACTATCATAAAATTTTTGAAAATAAAATCTTCATATACGGAATCCGGTCCTTAAAGAAAAAAATTATATATTTTTAAGAGAAAGAATATGACCAGTTATACCTCCTAAGATGGAAACCTGTTTAAAGCGGAATATATTTTGGTTCGGTTTTCAAGGTTTTAATGAATCCATATTTGAAAAATCTGATTACGTATTTAATGATTACACACTTAAAATTTTCAAAATCTGGCTATTAGAGATTTATTAAAATAATTAACGAGGGGTGGGGCAAAATATGCATGAATTTCCCCCCCCCCCCCCCCCGAAAGGCTAGTTTTGGCCCTCAAACACATAATTTACTACTACCAATTTTTAGAAGTTGACATACGTGATTAAAATCCGTGGGAGACATATGAATAACCGGGGTAGAACTACGTTTTCACGGTTTTTAAGAAAATTGAAAACATCGTCTTATTTTCGAAACGGCGTATTGCGCTTGCTGTTGAGTGTATAAAAAAGTTGTAAATATAAAAGTTGTAGAGAATTTTGTCCTCTTTAATATTTTAATTGACAAAAATCATGTTACGGCAACAGGTATCGAGATATTTAACAAAAATATAAAAAAGTCCCAAAATTTTGTTGTTTTTTGGACACACAAAATTTAGCCTTAAGAAATTTTGTTGAAAAACTTGGTTTTTCCATGTTGGCATCATTATAAACAAGTGAGAAAAAAATCTTCTACCCGATTTTTTGCAAGGTAAAATGTACATTTCCCCTGGACTATCCCGTCAATAAACAGAAATGAACTCGAATTCTTTTATACAGGCCTGTATATGATGTATAGAGATGTATGGAGTTTATATACACCAAATAATTTGGGAAAAAAGTCTTTTAAATGAAACTGCAACTGAAAATTTTCTTCAGCAATTATGGCTCGCATTCATTACTGTAACCAAATTCTTTTGTGTGTTCCTGTAAATGAAACATAAATGCTATACACACCACATTCTAAAATAAGCATCCTGTCGTTCACTTCGTTGCAGTATATCAGTTTCAATATGTTTGAAATAGTCTAATCTTATTAAAATACACAGCAAACGATTCTCTCCCCCATAAACCGTAATGAAAAGGAAATTTTTTGAGTGCTCCTGTAAACGAACAATAAATGGCACACACTTCATTTTCAATATCGAATATGCCATAGTAGACCTCAATAACATATATCAATTGCTTGGCAATCGGACAATATTTTCGGGATAATCCGTCATATGACACGTGTTCGGTAAGGGAAAGAAAGAGAGACAGAAACAGAATATGGGAATTGGACCACCAGGAGATGTTTGGAAACTAGCGTGTGTTGTGTGGGATCGCGAGAAAGATAGAATTTATGAAATGAAGGGATTTCCGACGTAGATGTAAATGGGTGTTTAGTAAAGGACCAATGAAGTCTGTGGAAATTACTCGGTTAAGCAATAATTTTGTCAAAATCGTTCCTAATGAGAGATAAAATTTCCAAATAAATGGGAATGGAAATTTTGCACATCTGGTGATTTTGTCATCACTAGTGCAATAAACATGCCCTCTGAGGGATTTGAATGTCAGTGGATTAATTAGTAAGATTAGCAAGTTAGTTAAGAAAATGTCGCATTTTGGTAACAAGGATATCAGCTTACGTCATAAAAAGAGATTAAGATATTAAGGGGAAAATTTAAGATCACCTTAGTAAAGTGCGTTGTTATAGAAGCCTAATCATATGAAAGAGTCGGAAAATTCTGGCAATGGTAATGGTCAGCGGGTTTAAGAAAGAAGTCGCCCCTTGAATATTTTTATAGGAGTAGATGATTTCTAGGCGGAATTTAGGCAGACAAAAAATTAATCCCTTCGGGACGAGCGCCTTTTACAGAATTTTTAATCTTTAATCACGGGTTTTTTAAAATAGAAATTTTTTCCTCATTGAATCGGGAAAATGTTCGGATGAAATAAGGCAAATTTTACAATAAAAATTTACTGGTGAGAATAATCCCCGATTCTGAGCACCTTACGCGGCACGAACACCGGTCGCTCGTCCCCAAGGGGTTAAGAAAGACAAGAGAAGTTAAGAAAAGAGGAGAGATGGGAATGAGTTCTGAATGAAGAAACATCATTTTGACAACCGGGGATTTTCTCCGGGCTCATGCGAAAGAATTCGGGTTTGTTTATGAGCCGCCGCAACCAGTAAAAGTTATAATTTTTTTAGAGTGCACAGTAAAAAAAATCTGCAAAGTTACTGAAAATTTTCTAGGAAACTGGGATTCCTAGAACATTTCATGCAACGGCAACAACAAAAAGCTATGTAACAGATACACCTTTCCACTGCAAATCAAAAAATCTGTAAGGTTACTAAGAATTTTTTAGGAAACTGGGATGCCTAGTACTTTTTATGTAACTGCAATCCGGGTTACAGATAAAATTTCAGTAAGGTTACTTTAATTTTAGTAGATTCTTTTGTAAAGCTACTGATATCTGTAGCTTTACAATAGCTAGTTTTGTAGATTTGCATCTTTTTTGTACAGTGTACAGATAAAATTTTAGTAAGCATATAGATTTCGGTGACTTTATATCTGTAGGATTACATCTCTTTTTTTTTTACAGTGAGTGCACTTTAAGGATCAACCCCAAACGGAATGTTTTTGATGATGCTGCTGACGAAGGAATTTTAAGAGGTTGAGTGGGAACATTTTACCAATGATTCTGGCAACCAATAAATTTGAATACATGTAATTAAGTAAACGACTGAAAGTGAGGCATCCTTGGTATCCTAAAGTCTCTATGAATGTTAAAATTACAATCTAAACAAATTTATCTATGCATATTATTTAATGTTAATATATTACATAAAGGGAAACAAATATTTGGAGCATGTTGTTGATGCTTTTATCGTTTTGATTTATTAATAAATTATTGTTTCATCTTCAATGTTTTGAGAATTTGTTTATTTAAGAACATCCGACCGTCGAACTGGGAAACCTAATATAAAGCAACTAAGCACAATCGAGTTGTCGGACAGAGAGTTAGACAGCGGACAGGCAAACAGCCAGATAAACAGAATTCATAAAAACTCTTTAACCCCTTGGGTACATTTGACGACTGAGACTCATGCATTTTGCCACTGGCGCTTATCTTTATATTTTATTCATACCACTATTTAAAGGAAAATATTTTTGTAGTAAATTTCTCTTGCACATACTTTCAAAGTGTATATGAAATATTTTTGTTTTGAGAAAGCGGTGCGAGATAGAATTAAAAAAAAAAAAAAAGAAAAAAGAAAAAAAAAAACGCCAGTGGCAGCCCTGAAATAAGTCCGTACCCAAGAGGTTAACTATGTTGGAAAAATTTTGAAAAGAAAGTTCGTATCATATGATGACGTAAACTAATACTCGTTAAATTACGAGCGTTTTTTCTTTGTGATATGTAAAGGATTTACATTTTTAAATTAATTTTCTTGTATATGTAACGGGAAATTTGGTTTAATGCGAATTTTAAGTTTCTGCACTGTAAAAAAAAAAATCTGTAATACTACAGGTGTAAAGTTACACAAATCTGTATGCTTACTAAAATTTTATTTGTACACTGTACAAAAAAAAAAAAAAAAAAAAAAAAAAAAAATGTAAATCTACAAAACTAGTTTTTGTAAAGCTACAGAAATCTGTAGCTTTACAAAATAATCTACTAAAATTACAGTAATCTTAGTAAAATTTTATCTATAACCTGGGTTGCAGTTACATAAAAAGCTCTAGGAATCCGAGTTTCCTAAAAAATTCTTAGTAACCTTACAGATTTTTTTATTTATAGTGCAAACGTAAATGTATTACATGATTTGTTGTTGTTGCCGTTACATAAAATGTTCTAGGAATCCTAGTTTCCTAGAAAAATGTTAGTAACTTTACAGATTTTTTTTACAGTGTAGGAAAACAAGTTAAAAAATATCAAGCAAGCTTTTAAAATTTGTAACTTTGAACAATAAATATTGTTCAATTTTAGAAAACTAATTAAAACTATTTTCATCAATTTACATACATTATTGGCTTAAGTAACTTTTTTGCTTTAAAAGCTGACGAAGGAAAAAGAGAGACAGAGTGAGAGAGAGGAAACAAGGTTTGGCGTATTTGTATGTATAAAAAAAGTTTTTTCTTCTCAATGTAACTTACTTTTGGGAATGAAAAAAACCCTCTTTAATACAAAAAAAAAAAAAAAAAAAAAAAAAAAAACTGATTAAAGGTTAAAAAAAAGATATAATTTAGTTGACAAAGATTATATTTCCTTTTTTCCTTAGAGGTCTTTTTACACTAGGAACATATGTGCACTTTACATTCAAATTAGTTTTGTGTAAAATAAAGCATTTCGAATGGTAGAAGCAGCAGAAAAGAAAATATAACTTTTATTTCAGCTTCTACTACTTTTAAAGATGCAATGTTCTTTTTTTTTTTATAGACTTTTAGATTTTTCAAGAATATTAATTTTTAATCGAAGTCTTATAAAGAAAAAAAAACTTATTTGGTTACTTTATTTCACGAAGTTTTTTAAAATTTTTAATGGAGGACGAAATGTTTTTTAATTTTTAAATTCGCATAAAGTTAAAGGCAGGGAGATTTTTTATTTGTTTGATTCCGTGTAAAGGAACGAAAAAAAAAGTTTTTTATGGGATGTAAAAAGCATTAGTGCTTTTTGTTAAGTACGAATAAGAAATAATTGTAAAAAAAAAAATTAAGTACAATTTACAAGAACTGACAGTTAAGTTCTGTTTTTGTTCAGTATTAGTTATACTTTAAAAATAAAAAAACACTTCAAAAATTTTTGAATAAACTTATAAGGTTTTATCTTACTTTCTAGGTTCTTTTTTTTTTACTAGCGAAATTTAAAAAGTATTCACGTTATTCCGAATTTATTATGAATATATCGTCAAAAATCTAATATTTCATATTTGCCTCGTGCTAATATGTCATGTTATAATATCAAAATATACATATATAACTTATTAAAAATTATACGTTTAACAATATACAGTGTGACCATGAATGAATGTCCCAGTTATAAATTTTAATAATACCGACTGTAAGCATTGTACAAGTATTGGTTCAAGATCACAACTGAAGAGTAACTCAAGCAGTTTTAGATAAGCGCGTGCGTCAGTACTGTGCTTTGTTATTGACTCGCTTGCAATGCCGCATATGCAAAATGGCGACTCCTGAGAGCAAAGCATTATTTCTGGGCTGATGATTTAAAAGCCGTTAGAGCCATGCGATTTTTCCCTTTGAGTCTTTATAAAAGATCGTGTCTGCGGTTTGCCACTACCTAATGATTTGCCAGAGTTGAGACACAGAATTGAAGAGGTTATTTCTTCCATTACTCCGGACTTGTTAACCGAAGTGTAGGAAGAATTCGACTTTATGTTGTATGTGTGCCGTATAACTAAAAGCTGCACATATTGAACATTTGTAAGAAAAACCAGGTTAGTTTACGTTCAATTTGATGTATGATTTGTTGTAAATTGTCTAAATTAGACTGTTATAATATACCATTGAAACTGGATATTCTTTTATGGTCACACTGTATAACTTAATGTATTGTTAATGTAATAAATTATATTACATTAACAATGCATTGTGCATGTGTTATTTGTGATGTATAAGATACCTTCAAAATCTGTACATTAACTAGGGGGCTCTGCTCCCTAGGAGCTACGCTCGTCAAACCCCGTTCAGACACCGCAGACGCTAAAAGTACGCTAATTTGATCGGCTTTAAAAAGACTTCAGAAGATTGAATTATAATTTAAAAAACAGTGGCGATCACCTTATAAACGGATTTCTATTCATTTCTCTTTGATTGGGGAATTTTAAGGCCAAATCTGCTGCGGTACTACTTGATTATCCCGTCGACCAATTTCGCCAAATTATATAAATCGCCAAACCACTCGCCAAATTAAACAAATTGACATAATTTTTATTTTAAATAACAAAAGAACAAATAAATTAGTGCAACATTAATAAAAATACAAATAAAACGTCGAAATAAAAATAACTTTATGACGTAGACAAGTGTGACTTGCTTAAAGTCAAGTTAATGTGACATTTACGATCAACCATTATTGGCATTTAATCTTATAGTTTGGCGAATGATAGATTTTTGGTCGACGGGACAACTAAGTAGTACCAAAGTTACAATCGCTGTTTTCGTCTTTGATTAAGTAAAATAAGTTAAACATTTCAAAATAAGCTAATATAAAAGGAATTAAGTAAACAGAGTCTTTGTCTCCCGGTATTTTTTAACAAAGCGAAAAGAAAGTTCTTTTAAATAAGACATTTTAAATTAATTGTTTTTAATCTGACGTAATTATGACCAAACTATCCTTTCTCTTTTTAATATTCACGTGAAAATACTTTTGTTAGAAATGAAATATTATTTGCGCTTTCCTGACAAAAATAGTTGAAAAGATCCTCTCAAAATATAAAATAAATGTCTAGCGCAATTTCTAAATTTAAACTGTTTTGCAATATTATTTTGTGTTCATTTTATGTAATAACTGTAATGTGACGTAAATATGACGTAATTTATCCTATTTAAGACTTCTAACGCATGTTAATGAATTTATTATTTTACAATTTCCTTTCTCTCTTAAAATTCACGTGTAAATATAGTTTTATGACGTAATTTTTAATAAGTTCCTGCTTTTTGTACATAATTATTTAATTCTAATTCCAAATGTTTTTTTCTGTTTATAATAGTCACGTGTAAATAAATTTTTAAGTTATTTACACGTATAAATATACATATTTTTTTTTATTGAAGCAAACATTATTGTTTGCACTGATTATACAGTTGGCAACAGTTAAATTAATATCACTTTCTAAAATATGTAAAAAAAATCTCTAGAAATGCTGAAAATGAAATGCTAGAAATGCTGAATTTAAAATAGAAATAAAACCTCAAAAAATGAGTCAAATTAAAAAAAGAAATACACTCTGCACACCGGGAACTTCAAACGTATAAAATGACCTAAAAATGATTAAATTCCCATGAATAGTTTTTGCTCCTATAAAACTTTTTTAGTGGAACGATTTTGTCCAAATTTAGCATTAAATATCTCTTAAAATAATTCTTCGATGTGAAAACTGTCTGCATCAGCGTATTTATCAAACATTTCTGTATAATACAACCGACTTTCATATTTTTGTATGCATTGTTTTTCTTAATATTAACGAAGAAAGACCTCCGGTCACAAAAAATTCAAAACCGGCCCGTGGCGGCGGTGACAGCGGTAGTTACTTTTTTTCAGAATAGAGAGATACTGGAAAAAAAAATGTCTCACACGCCTGTTACTACAATCTAAACTAACGAGTTTTTTTCTTCTGTGTTTAGTATACTGAATTCTAAATATGTACGAAACTAATCTTTTACCTCTAAAGCCATTAATTTTTTTACTTATTTATTATGTTTAAATGCCGATTTTAAGTTCTTAATAAAACGAGTAACGTCATTTTAATGTATCTTAGTAAATTTATTTTAATGTTATTTGTAACTTTATTTATGTGTATTTTTCAACAATGAACATTGTCCATTTTTAAAACGTAATTATTTTTTTTTAAAATAAATCTAGATTATTGACTTTAGTGAATTTTTGCTTTAGAAGACCACGAAGAAAGTGGAATATAATACATTGATGAATATTAAAATATTCATAAAAAAATTTTATGAATATTTTTAAAATATTCATAAATTTTTTTTTAGGGTTCCGTACTTAAAAAGTAAAAACAGAACAATTATAAGACGACTCCTGTGTCTGTCTGCCTGTCTGTCACAGGCATTTTACCCGTAAACTATGGAACGTGGAAAGTTCAAATTGGGGGAAGTAATAAAGGCTATTGACCCACATATTAAGCATTCAAAAATATATTTAGGAAAAATGTAGAGGGGCTAGTTAAGTTACTTAAAAAATAATCTTTTCTTTGCATATCAAACGAAGTATCATGTGAAAGCTTTTGTGACGCTGAACTCAAACATACAATCTTTTAATTTTAAGTATTATATTTTCAGAGATATCGTCGAAAATGTAGTGCAAAAATATGTACCCGTCCCCCTCTATTTCCGAATCTACTGAAACTAAAATTATGAAAAAATTAGAGGTAGTACATATTAATCAAACCTTGCAGGAAAATTATAGCCATTACCCTAGGTCACATAGTTTTTGAGAAAAGGGCATTTTTCCGTTAAACACAAATTTCGATTTGCGGGCATTCAGCAAAAGTGTTGAGGAGCGCTGGAGATACCTATCGTAGCAGAAGTATAAAAGCATTGTTGATAATGATTTTCGAAAAAAAAAAAAAATTCTTCGGTGATTAGTAGAGATATTAACCCTTAAAGATACGTAGTTTTTGATACTGAAAGATACTGTTAAAGATACTGAATTTTTGCTTTAGAAGGCCACGAAGAAAATAGAATATAATACATTGATGAATATTAAGATATTCATAAAAAAAATTTTATGAATATTTTAAAAATATTCATAAATTTTTTTAGGGTTCCGTACTTAAAAAGTAAAAACAGAACTATTATAAGACGACTCCTGTGTCTGTCTGCCTGTCTGTCACAGGCATTTTACCCGTAAACTATGGAACGTGGAAAGTTCAAATTGAGGGAAGTAATAAAGGCTATTGACCCACATATTAAGCATTCAAAAATATATTTAGGAAAAATGTAGAGGGGCTAGTTAAGTTACTTAAAAAATAATCTTTTCTTTGCATATCAAACGAAGTATCATGTGAAAGCTTTTGTGACGCTGAACTCAAACATACAATCTTTTAATTTTAGGTATTATATTTTCAGAGATATCGTCGAAAATGTAGTGCAAAATTATGTCCCCGCCCCCCTCTATTTCCGAATCTACTCAAACTAAAATTATGAAAAAATTAGAGGTGGTACACATTAATCAAACCTTGCAGGAAAATTATAGCCATTACCCTAGGTCACATAGTTTTTGAGAAAAGGGCATTTTTCCGTTACACACAAATTTCGATTTGCGGGCATTCAGCAAAAGTGTTGAGGAGCGCTGGAGATACCTATCGTAGCAGAAGTATAAAAGCATTGTTGATAATGATTTTTGAAAAAAAAAAAAAATTCGTCGGTGATTAGCCGAGATATTAACTCTTAAAGATACATAGTTTTTGATACTGAAAGATACTGTTAAAGATACTGAATTTTTGCTTTAGAAGGCCACGAAGAAAATAGAATATAATACACTGATGAATATTAAGATATTCATAAAAAAAATTTTATGAATATTTTTAAAATATTCATAAATTTTTTTAGGGTTCCGTACTTAAAAAGTAAAAACAGAACTATTATAAGACGACTCCTGTGTCTGTCTGCCTGTCTGTCACAGGCATTTTACCCGTAAACTATGCAACATGGAAAGTTCAAATTGGGGGAAGTAATAAGGGCTATTGACCCACATATTAAGCATTCAAAAATATATTTAGAAAAAATGTAGAGGGGCTAGTTAAGTTACTTAAAAAATAATCTTTTCTTTGCATATCAAACGAAGTGTCATGTGAAAGCTTTTGTGACGCTGAACTCAAACATATAATCTTTTAATTTTACGTATTATATTTTCAGAGATATCGTCGAAAATGTAGTGCAAAAATATGCCCCCGCCCCCCTCTATTTCCGAATCTACTCAAACTAAAATTATGAAAAAATTAGAGGTAGTACACATTAATCAAACCTTGCAGGAAAATTATAGCCGTTACCCTAGGTCACATAGTTTTTGAGAAAAGGGCATTTTTCCGTTACACACAAATTTCGATTTGCGGGCATTCAGCAAAAGTGTTGAGGAGCGCTGGAGATACCTATCGTAGCAGAAGTATAAAAGCATTGTTGATAATGATTTTCGAAAAAAAAAAAATTCGTCGGTGATTAGCCGAGATATTAACCCTTAAAGATACATAGTTTTGGATACTGAAAGATACTGTTAAAGATACTGAATTTTTGCTTTAGAAGGCCACGAAGAAAATAGAATATAATACATTGATGAATATTAAGATATTCATAGAAAAAATTTTATGAATATTTTTAAAATATTCATACATTTTTTTAGGGTTCCGTACTTAAAAAGTAAAAACAGAACTATTATAAGACGACTCCTGTGTCTGTCTGCCTGTCTGTCACAGGCATTTTACCCGTAAACTATGGAACGTGGAAAGTTCAAATTGGGGGAAGTAATAAGGACTATTGACCCACATATTAAGCATTCAAAAATATATTTAGGAAAAATGTAGAGGGGCTAGTTAAGTTACTTAAAAAATAATCTTTTCTTTGCATATCAAACGGAGTATCATGTGAAAGCTTTTGTGACGCTGAACTCAAACATACAATCTTTTAATTTTAGGTATTATATTTTCAGAGATATCGTCGAACATGTAGTGCAAAAATATGTCCCCCCCCCCCCCCTATTTCCGAATCTACTCAAACTAAAATTATGAAAAAATTAGAGGTAGTACACATTAATCAAACCTTGCAGGAAAATTATAGCCATTACCCTAGGTCACATAGTTTTTGAGAAAAGGGAATTTTTCCGTTACACACAAATTTCGATTTGCGGGCATTCAGCAAAAGTGTTGAGGAGCGCTGGAGCTACCTATCGTAGCAGAAGTATAAAAGCATTGTTGATAATGATTTTCGAAAAAAAAATTCGTCGGTGATTAGCCGAGATATTAACCCTTAAAGATAAGGACGGTTTGGACATACACACTGACAAAGGCGGCGTACTCTATGTACCATCGGCTTTTAAAGCCTAGATAACAACTTTTAATGATATATTTGTGTAATGCAATGCCGAGTAGCAGTATAAAAGCAATAAACGTCAAATTGTTAAAAACAAATGTAATTAGAATTAATCACATAAATATAATACTATGGTATTCGCGACTAGTTTGCATTGAGTGGATCTCTCAATACGCCTCCCGTCTCTTTAAATGCTAATTAAAAACCGATCTTGAAAAACGCGGCAAGGACCAAGGCGACGCTGCAACTTTGTGACCTCCTTTCGAATCCGCATAGCACAATGCCAAGTTTAAACTTTGAACAAGGGTTTTGTTTTAGCTACACTGACAAAAGAAAAGATTATTACTGCGCTGAATTTAGCTTTATGACATGCCAAATGACGTTTAAATATGCACTACTTTTATTGTCCGTAACGAATAAAGTTCACCATAAACAGATTAGGACAAGATAAAAAAGAAGTGTTATATAGAATAGCAATATTTGATATTATTTAGACTTCATATCTCTTTGAACTTTTATGGTATACCCATTCATACTATACAGTATATACAGCTGTACAGTTTTTTTTTTTTTTTTTTTTTTGCAAAGTCTTATTATTTTTTTAGCAACGATTTTTTTTTAATAATACAGCTAATAATTCATATATTTATTTTACAGAACCCTCTGAGCGGAGTAATACTCGCACTTGATCGCTTATTTTCAATATAATTTTCTTTTGGGAATAGAAAAAAAAATAAACTTAATTCAATGAAAAAAAAACGAATAAAAGGCAAAATAGATATAACTTAAGTTGACAGGAATTGCGTTTCTATTTTATCTTTGTTTATACTAGAAACGTGTGCGCACTTTACATTGAAATTGGTTTAATGCGGGATGAAACCTTCTGAATAGTATAAAAAGTAGCCTAAATTTTGGCTTCTACAAATGTTGAAGATATAACATTTTTCCAGATAATTTTAGATTTTCCAAGAATATTAAACTTTAATTAAAAAGGATTTTTTTTTCTTTTTACATTTTTCGATTTTTTTTCTGGTGTTTAATAGAAGTAAATGGCATTTTTTAATTTCTTTTTTCAAGTTTTAAATTTTTAGAAAGGTTAAAGTTTTGTCGAGGATGGAATAATAGGTATTAAGTGTTTGATATCATGTTAAATGGGGAATGATTAAAATTGACTTTTTAGTAAAGTTGAACTGGTTAAAATATACATTGCTTTAGAAAAGGTACAGTATTTGATATTAGGTTATTTTTTTATTTATTTAGGAATACTTTCAGGTTTAAACGAAATAGTTGCAATCTAGACGTAGAGATTAAATGTTTTGTATTATTGTTTATTTTATTGATCAGTTCAGTAAAGTTAAATTAAGACGCTGCAATGATTTTTCTCTATAATTACTTTTTATTTTGAAAAAGAATAGTAACAGTCACCAGAAAAAATACATTAGATTTTATGTACTTGATTAAAATTTACAAAATTTGTTTTGCACAATATTAGTATAGTTGTTTGAATCGAGCAGTCTAACTATGGCCTTTGAAGCGGTTAGAGACTCCATAATTGTAAAACTGATCACATAATACTTAATAATTTTACTCAAGCTTTACAAAAATACAACATAAAACGATTTCCCCAATTTAACGATACATTTTAATTCCCGGATTCCTTTATATTTATTTTTATGTTGACTGTTCCTCGTTTTAAGATTAGGTGTGCAACAACTCGCATGTTCTCGTTTGTGAACTATATATTGTTAAAAAATCCTCTCATGTATCAAGCAACATTTGTCTGTTTTAGAATTATTTTGCGTGAAACAGATTTGAAATTTGTAATTTTTTTTTAAAAATTTAATTGTCCTTTTTTTTTTGTAATGCAACTAAAACAATTTTTTTTTTTCAATTTACACAGATTATTGGCTTTGATTAGTCACTTTCTTTAGAAACGCACGGAGAGAAAGAAAAAGAATCTAAGTTTGACATGTTTGAAAAAAAGATATATTTTTTTCTTTTTAATTTAATTTACATTTAGGAATATGGAACTCCTTTAAGGGGACGGTGGAGCTTAAAATCCTTAAAAATATATTTATTTTATTTTTGTAAATTTCAACTTAAATATTATTCAAGGGTACATTATATACATTATGGCATGCATTTATCACAAAAAATTAAAAAAAAAATTTATTTTTGAGAAAAAAATGGAGTTTTATGCATCCAAATTAAAATCAAGCATCGAATTTTATATATTTGAATTTAAAGGTTAAAAAAAAATTCAAAATTTCAAAAATTTTTCAAAAAAAATTTTTTTTAACCTTTAAATTCAAATATATAAAATTCGATGCTCTATTTTATTTCTATATATAAATCAAACTTTTATAAAAAATATTGGGGATTTTCATTGATATGGAACGCGCAGGGGGCACTTCGAAGATTTCTAAGACTACGCGTAAAATTCCATTTTTTTGTCAAAAATAAAAAAAAAATTTATCTTTTTTTGTGATAAATGCATACCATAATGCATATAATGTACCCTTGAATAATATTTAAGATAAAATTTACAAAAAAAAAAAAAAAAAAAAAAAAAAATTGAAAAAATTTGAAATTTTGAAAATTTTTTGAAAAAATTTCAATTTTTTTCAACTTTTTTTTAACCTTTAAATTAAAATTTGTAAAATTCGATGCTCTATTTTATTCTATATATAAACCAAACTTTTATAAAAAATATTGGGGATTTTCATTGATATGGAAGACGCATGGGGCATTTCGAAGATTTCTAACACGACGCGTAAAATTCCATTTTTTTCTCAAAAAAAAATTTTTTTTTAACATTTTTTTGGGATAAATGCATGTTATAATGTATATAATGTACCCTTGAATAATATTTAAGTTGAAATTTACAAAAATACAAAAAATTACTTTTAAGGATTTTAAACTCCACCTTCCCCTTAATACCAAGAAAAAAAGTTCATAATAAAGCGTAAAGCAGCTATAACTTATTTGACAGCGATTATTATTATTTTTTTTTTCAAAGGTCTTTTTACACTGAAAACCTATATGCAACTTGCACTCAAATTGGTATAATGTCAAGCAAAATATTTTGAATTGTCGAAGTAGTCAAATGGAAAAAATGACAATTTTTTAGTAGCTTCTAATAATTTTTTATTTTCCAGATGCAAATTTTTTCGATGCCTATTTGTAGGCAAAATGTTTTTAAGATGTGACTTTTTATTAAACATAAAATTTTAGACTTTTCAAGAATATTATTTTTTTAATTGAAGATATATAAAGCTATATGTGATTTCTTTTATTTCTTGGAGTTTTTATCAGGTGCTTAATAGATAACAACGGCAAAAATGTTTTTTTTTTTTTTGTTTTTTGTTTTTTTTTTTTTTACTTTTAAATTCGTAGAAAGAAATTAAAGGCATGTATGGAAGACAACTTATTTATTTGATTCTGTGTGGTAGAACAAAGAAAAAAAAAAGAAAGAAATATAAATTTAAAAAAAAAAAATGTTTTATTAAATACGAATATGAAATATTTCTAAATACTTTAAGTACTACATTTTACTAGAAATGAAAATTAACTTTTGAGTTTGCTCAAACTTTTCTTTGTGTTCTGCAAAAAGAATAAGAAGAAAAAAAAAAGGAGTAAATTCCAATGTTTAGAATTTGAAATGTTTCCGAGGTTCTTCCTAATTGTAAAGTTATCTATAAGAAACAAAAAATGTTTCGCATTTCTGCGTGTTATCATATGACATAGAAATAAACATATTTAAAAAATATTTATTTATTTGATGATAAATTAAAAATATTTTATTTTATACAAATTTGCGGATATACTCTAGTTTGCACTCTCGATATTTTGAACGTTAACATTAGAATACCACATAAACGGCGAACCTTTAAGTTTTTCTTTCTTCCCATTTACAAAAATATTCTTGTACTTATAGAGAGATACTGATTGATTATTTTTGTTTTAATGCTAATTTTAATTTTGTAAAGAACGAGATAAATTACATTAAACAATTTTTCAATATTTAAAACTTTCAATAATAAATATTTGTTTTGTTTTTTTGTTTTTTTAAAGTACAGTGAAACTTCCCTGTGCGACCACCTCCCTGAACGACCATTTTTTCATGGAACCGAATTTATTCCTTTAGGCTCAATACTAATTTTACCTCCATTCAGAGACCATCCCAGTTGAACTCCCTCCATGAGAGATTAATTTGCTTGAAAAAAATGAAACAAATTCCGTTTTCTCCAGATCAATTGAAGAAGGTTTTATTAGAAAAATAATTCCGGAGAGCGCATTATTCATCAAACTTCTAAACTAAGTTTAGAATTTTTTCTTTTATTCCGGTAATTTTTAAATGTTTAAACCGTTTAATGTTAATGTTGTTAAAATGTTTCTATCGTGAATGATTTTGAAAATGAGCGCCGTCGCCGTTTGTGCGACGAAACGATCGTCACTCTTAATAAAGATATTTTATCACTTTTTATAGCATTACTAGATGATATCCGTCATGATTTGACGGTAAATAACTTGAATGTTTCATTAGAAAAATTCTTGAATTTTTAATGAATTGCTTTTAAATTAATTATTTCTATTTTGCAAATATTCGCAAATTTCTATATTGCATAAATGATTCCTATCTCTTTAAAGTGATAGAGAACCTAACCTATTCAATGAAGTCACAGAATTTTAGCTTCATAATTTACAACCAATTATGCTTCTTTTTACCAGAAATTTAACTAAAAATAGTGGGTAGAGCATTTATTTTTATTTACTATGGTCACAGTTTTTCGAAAAAAATAACAGTATTTATTTTTATTTATTTATTATAATTTTTTAACTACATGACCATTAAAAGCTGCCATGAATTTTATTTTTATCAGTCTCATTCTCTAAAAACCCAAATTTGAAACTTGATGCAGCATATAATTTTTATTACTTGAATTTTATTTTACATTTTCATACATTTTTTTAAATATTAAACAATGGATATCAAGGTAATTTTTTAAATATAGTTCTTATATGAATATCTTTCTTTCTTTCCGTTTTCTTTTTTTAAGGAAAAAGAAAGGCAAACTTTTCTTTCTGACACACACACACATATATTCTTGATAATGGTCATAAGATATAACAAAAATTGTAGATCAGCTCAATTTATTTAATTGATAATTACATTAAAAATATTTTAGCTTAAATATTTTAAATATAAAATTATTATTATTATTATTTTAAGTATTGTTCAGCGTTAAATTTTATTTAATTATAGAGCATTCAAATAATAATAATAATAAAATAAAAATCAAATAACTTCTCCTCCTTATAAAATATGCCATTATTGAAATAACTTATAGCGAAAAATATTACAGAAATCATTTTGCCGGGTATTGGGTTCGAACCTGCTATCCACTACAAAATATCGGCACTTTAAACTACTGCTTTAGGCCCCTCAGCCATCGAGAACACGGTCTCAATCTCTCTAAATTGAACAGGGTTGATGCATGTGCAGATGTCCCGAAATGGGTCTACTTAAAATTTCACCTTTGCGTTTTAATATATATGATGATTTTATAGTTTTTGAAGGTTTTAAAAAACTGAAGAAGGATAGATGTTATATAACGTAGATTAAATAAGGCAATAAATTAAATTAGTTGTTTAAATAAGTTGTTCGACTTATAATACGGCCTCGGAATGATTAAGCCTACCATGGCCGAAATAAAATGGCTGATTTTAATGAAAGATTATCAAGATCCGGATGAGTTCACTCCGGAAGCGTTATACACTTTGCGCCATTATATATATAATTTAACTTAATCTGTTTAAACCCCTTTATGCCTTTTTTAGCCAATGAATTTAACTCTGATGACAAATTAAGAATGACGGTTCATAAACTTCCTTGCCCTATTCTGTCAGGAAACTCAAAAAAAAAAAAAAAGATAAGATAAATTAATGAAATCGTCATTATTTGTTCCTCCCCCCCCCCCAAAAAAAAAAGAAAACATTTATTTACTGAACTTTGAAAAGACTTGGAAATATGAGTTATAAAAGATAAAACCGTAACATCTAAGCAAACGTCAATCGTATTCATTTTTTAAACTCTGTAGTAATTAACTTACGTAATTAACTTTTGTTCTGATACTTAATTTTTTATATTTTTTCTTAATGTGGAAAATAAATTTTAGTTACATTAATTGTTACCTTTTTTTAACAATTAAAATCTAGATTTAAACATAACCTCCATTAAGAGACCACTTCTCGGAGCGACCAATTTTTATTGGAACGGAACGTGGTCGCTTTAGGGAGGTTTTACTGTGTATTGACTTTAGTGCGTTTTTTATTTTATAATACTTTAGTACGATTTTTGCTTTAGAAGCTAATGAAAAAGAAAAGAAAAACTAAGTTGGGCTTATTTCTTTACAAAAATCGTTACAACATAATTTACTTTTAGGTATGAGAAAAAGCTCATTAATGCAACGCAAAAAACTAATAAAAGATAAAAGAGATATAACTTAGTTGATAAAGATTGCACTTACTTTAGATAAATTTACTGATATACTGGGCACTCTCACTATATTGAACATTAATATTCGAAAACATACTCAGCATCACTTAAGCGAACATTTAAGTTTTTTTTTAGTTCTTTCTTTTTTCATATTTACAAAAACGTTTTTGTACCTAACGGGATATTGATTGATTATTTTTGTTTTAATGCCAATTTTAATTTTGTAAAAAACGAGATATTATATCAAAGATTTTCTTAATATTTAAAACTTTCAATAATAAATTAATTTACTACGTTGAAAAGGGTTTCTACCCCTTTTCCCTCCCAGAGGTCATATAATTTACACATATAGCATTTCTTGGATTTTGCCTAAGGGAACAAATAAACAAGTATTTTTTAATGGAATGCAAAAAGGCATAAAAAAGGTGTTTTCGAATATCAATTAATAAGATTTGTAAAAAAATTAAGTACAATTTATGAGAACTTTGAATTAAGTTTTGCATTTGCTTATGTTACTCATAGTCATAGTTTTAAAACCTTATTAACCAATTTGAATAATAGAAGCAGTCTAAAGGAAAGGACATCATTTTTTCCACTAACCTTTTTCTTATTTTTAGTATTCAACTTTTTGAAGAATATCAATTTTTAATCGAAGTCTTGTAAATGAAAAAACTTCATTTCCTTTTTTCCTTTGTCGAAGTTTTTTCTTGTGTTTAATGGAGGTAAAGAATGATATGTTTCTGCTTCTAATTTTTAAATTTGCAGAAAGTTAAAAGTTCTGTCGAGCAAGGAAGATTAGTTATTTGTATGATTCTGAGTAATGGAACAACAACAACAAAATTTTTAATTGACGATAAAATGCATTAAAAAGGGTACTTTTATGGAATGCGAATAATAAAGATTTCTAAAAATTTTAAGAACAATCTACAGAACTGAGAATTAAGTTTTCATTTGGATATTAGTCATAGTTTTAGTCATTATTAACATTTTGAATAATAGAAGCAGTTTAAGGAAAGCATCGCATTTGTTTTTTTTTTCTTTATCTTTTTTTTTTTTTTTTTTTAAGATGCAACATTTTTTTTTTTTTTTTTTTTTTTTTTTTTTTTTTAAGATGCAACATTTTTTTTTTTTTTTTTTTGTATACACTTTTGGATTTTTGAAGACTATTAATTTTAAATCGAGGTCTTGTAAATGAAAAAAACTTCATTTCCTTTTTCGAATTTTTTTCTTGTGTTAAATGGAGGAAAAGAATGATTTTGCTTCTGATTTTTAAATTTGTAGAAAGTTAAAGGTTCTGTCGAGCATGAAAGATTAGTTATTTGTTTTATTCTGAGTAAGGGAACAACAACAAAATTTTTAATTGACGTAAAATGCATTAAAAAAGGGTGCTTTTATGGAATACAAATGATAAAGAGTTATAAAAAATTTAAGAAAAATTTACAGAATTGAGAATTAAGTTTGCGTCTGCATATTAGTTATAGTTTTAAAACATTTTAAATAGTAAAAGTATTCTAAAGGAAGGAAAATATCGCATTTTTTTTCCGTTCATCTTTTTCTTCTTTTTAAGTTGCAAATTTATTTATTTATTTATTTATTTATTTTTATTTATTTATTTATTTATTTATTTATTTATTTTTATTTATTTATTTATTTATTTATTTATTTGTTTATTTTTATTTATTTTTATTTTTTTTGCGTACACTTTTGGATTTCTTAAGAATATTAAATTTTTATCAAAGTTTTGCAAATCTAAAAAAACTTTATTTACTTTCCTTTCTCGAAATTTTTTCTCGTGTTTAACATAGGAAAAGAATGCATTTTTTTTTCTAATATTTAAATCTGCCGAAAGTTAATGGGTCTGTCGAGCATTAAAGATTAGTTATTTGTTTGATTCTGAGTAAGGGAACAAAAAGAAAAGTATTTTTTAATGGAATGTTAAATACATTAAAAAAGAGTACTCTTATCTAACACGAATGAGAAAGCTAAAAAAAAAAAAAAATGAGTATAATTTACGCAAACAAAGAATTAAATTTTGCATTTGCTTAATATTAGCCACAGATTTAAAACTTTATTAACTATATTGCATAATAGGTTATCAGTTTTAAACCATTATTAATTATTTTCAACAATAAAAATACACAAAAGAATAGCGCTATTTTTCATTCACTTTTTTCTTTTTTTTTAAGATGCAATTTTTATTCTTTCCTTTTTTTTTTAAGCTGCGACTTTTTTTTCTTCTCTTTTTTTTTTAAGATGCAACTTTTTTTCTTTTTCTTTTTCTTTTCTTTTTCTTTTTCTTTTCTTTTTCTTTTCTTTTTTCTTTCTCTCTTTTTTTTCTTTCTTTTGCACACAATTTTGGATTTTCGAAGAATATTAATTTTTAATCGAAGTCTTGAAACAGAAAGAATTTTATTTCATTTTTATTTTCTCGAACTTTTTCTCATGTTTAATGGGAGGAAAAGATCAAAACTTTTCTTGTTCTAACTTTTAAATTTGCAGAAAATTAAAGGTTCTGTCGAGCATGGAAGATTAGTTATTTGTTTTACTCTGAATAAGGGAACAAAAAATAGTATTTTTTTAATGGAAAGTAAAATGTATTAAAAAAGGTGCTTTTATAGAATAAGAATGAGAAAGATTTGTAAAAAATAAATAAATAAATAAATAAATAAATAAAAAATAAATAAGCGTAATTTACAAGAACAAAAAAATAAGTGTTAAGTTTTCTTATCGGTAATCACAGTTTTAAACCATTATTAACTATTTTAAACAGTCGAAGCAGTCTAAATGAAAGTATAGCATTTTTTCCATTCACCTTTTTATAATTTTTAAGATGAAACTTTTTTTGCACACATTTTTACACTTTTTGAAGAATATTAATTTTTAATCGAAGTGTTGCAAATGAAAAAACTTAATTTCTTTTTTTACTTTCTCAAACTTATTTCTCATGTTTAATGGAGGAGGAGGACGAAACCTTTCTTGTTCTAATTTTTAAATTTGCAGAAAAATAAAGATTCTGTCGAGCGTGGAAGATTAGTTATTTGTTTGATTCTGAATAAGGGAACAAAAAATTTTATTTTTTTTTAATGGAAAGTAAAATGCATTAAGTGCTTTTATCGAAATTTTTTATGACCAATAAGAAAGGTTTGTAAAAAAAAAAAAAAAAAAAAAAAAAAAAGAAAAAAAGTATAATTTACAAGAACTAAGATTTTGTGTTACATTTGCTCAATGTTATTGCTAGTTTTAAACCATTATTAACTATTTTCATCAGTAGACGTTGTCTAAAGTATAGCAGTTTTTTACATTAATCTTTTTTTTTTATTTTTATGATGAAACTTTTTTTTCATACACTTTTGGATTTATGAAGAATATTAATTTTTAAACGAAGTCTTATAAATGAAAAAAAAAATATTTTCCTTTTTCCTTTCTCGAACTTTATTCTCATACTTAATGGAAAGGTAGGGCAAACCTTTTCTTCCTCTAATTTTTAAATTTGCAGAAAATTAAAGGTTCCGTAGAGTGTGGAAGATTAGTTATTTGTTTGGTTCTGAATAAGGGAACAAAAAATAGTATTTTTTAATGCAAGAACAAAGAATTAAATGATATATTTGCTCAGTGTTAGTAATAGTTTTAAACCATTACGAACAATTTTGAATAGTGGAAGCAGTATAAAGGAAAGTATAAAAATTTTTGCCATCCATCTTTTTCTTTTTTTTTATAATGATTTTTTTTTTCAAACAGTTTTACATTTAAAATAATATTAACTTTTAATCGAAGTGTTATAAATGAAAAAAAAAAAAAGTATTTATTTTTATCTTGCTCGAAGTTTTTTCTCATGTTTAATGGAAGGGCAGAACAAAATATTTCTCGTTCTAATTTTTAAATTTGCAGAAAGTTAAAGATTCAGTCGAGCATGGAAGATTAGTTATTTGTTCGATTATGAGTAAGGGAATTAAAAAAAAAAAAAAAAAACAATTTTTAATGGAATGTAAAATGCATTAAAAAAAGGGTGTTTTTATCTAATACGAATGTGAAATACTTGTAAGAAATTTAAGTATAATTTAAGAGAACAAAGAATTAAGTTTTATGTTTTTTCAATGTTAGCCATAGTTTTAAACTATTTTTAACCATTTGCAATTGTGATATTCAAAAGGAAAATATAGAATTTTGTTCCGTTCTTTTTTTTCCTGTTTTTAGATGAACTTTTTTTTCCTCATGCACTTTTGGATTTTTGAAGAATATTAATTTTTAAGCGAAGTCTTGTAAATGAAAAAAAACCCTTTATTTCTTTTTTTCTTTCTCGAACTTTTTTCTAATGATTAATGGAGGAAAAGGGCAAAACGTTTCTTGTTCTAATTTTTAAATTTGCAGAAAATTAAATGTTCTGTCGTGTGTGGAAGGTTAGTTATTTGTTTGATTCTGAATAAGTGAACAAAAAATAGTATTTTTTTAATGGAAGGTATAATGCATTAAAAGAGGGTGCTTTTACCGAATACGAATGAGAAAGATACAAAAATAAGTATAATGTACAAGAACAAAAAAATAAGTGTTACATCTGCTCTTTGTTAGTCGTAGTTTTAGATCATTATCAACCATTTTGAATAGTAGCTACAGTCTACAGGAGAGTGTAGTATTTTTTTTTTCATATTTATTTTCATTTTTAAAATAGATCTTCTTTTATCCCCCTCCCCCTACACTTTTAAATTTTGAAAAATATTAATTTTTAATCGAAGTCTTGTAAATGAAAAAGAAAAAAAATGATATTTTCTTTTTACCTTTCTCGAAGTTTTTTCTCATGTTAAATGGAGATAAAGTACAAAATTTTTCTTGTTCTAATTTTTGAATTTGCCGAAAGTTAAATGTTGTGTCGAGCAAGGAAGATTAGTTATGTGTTTGATTCTGAGTAAAGGAACAAAAAAAAGGAATGTTTACTGGAATGTAAAATGCATTAAAGAAAGGTGCTTTTATCCAATACGAATGTGAATGATTTGTAAGAAATTTAAGAATAATTTAAAAGAACTAAGAATTAAGTTTTAGATTTTCTCAGTGTTACTTATAGTTTTAATCCATTATTAACTATTTGCAATAGTCGAACTCAAAAGGAAAATGTAGATTTTTTTCCATTCTTTTTATTTTTTATTTTTAAGATACAACTTTTTGCCCCATACACTTTTGGATTTTTCAAGAATATTAATTTTTAATCGAAGTCGTGTAAATGAAAAAACTTTCATTTCCTTTTTTCCTTTCTCGAACTTTTTTCTCATGTTTAATGGAGGAAAATAGCAAAACGTTTCTTGTTCTAATTTTTAAATTTGCGAAAGTTAGAGGTTCTTTCGAGCATGGACGATTAGTTATTTGTTTGATTCTGAGTAAAAGGAACAAAGAAATTTATTTTTTAATCTTATGTAAAATGCATTAAAGAAAGGGTGCTTTTATCGAATGAGAAAGATTTGTAAAAAAATTTAAGAAGAATTTACGAGAACTGAGAACTAAGTTATTTGTTTGCTCAATATTAGTAGTAGCTTTAAAAGATAAAGACTCAGAAATTTCTTAAATAACCTATAAGGATTTTATCTTACATTCTGGTTTCTTTACTGGAGAAATCTAAAAAGAATTTACGTTATTCGAAAATTCCTGATATTTTCAAGATTCGTTATATATAAAAATATTTTTAAATGTGTAACATTGCTTGCTAATATGATATTATTTTGCGTATATATGTAGCTATATAATAAAGCATTATCTACCAGACACACTCGATAGTTTTACATTAACACCTTGAGGTAGCTATTTCAACCACATATCCCCCTCTGGACTGAGGGTATTTGATACTTTTCATGATTAAAAAAAAAAAAAAAAATACTTGGAAGACGTGTATTTTAATAAAAAAATTTTACTACAAACTTCAAACCGTTCTTATTCACAATGAAGGAACTGTTGAAATGTACTAAAAATTAATATTTAATTAGAAATTATTGAAAAAAGCATATTTGATATTTTTAAAAACGTCCCGCATACGAAAAATAATTTTTTTAACATAAAATTTTACATAGCATTTAATAAAAACTTACCCAAATGTTGTACAAATATATGAAAACAAGTTTATTTGTATACAAACATTATTCAGTAAAATTTGCTTTTGTGTGGTACATTTCAAAGCACGGATTTGCTCAAAGAGCAACACCTCAAGGTTCGCAATAAGTTCCAATTCAGCTCTGATTCTAGATATTTTCATAAAAAGATTCGTAGATGATATCTGAAAAGACCGAGAATGTATATAGTAGGTACTTTTATAGCTGACAGAGTTCAAATTTTACCCAGAGAGACTCTGGGCTCAGTTCCCTTCACCGAAAACGGCAACCCGAGTGACATTTGGGCTTATAACTCAAAGTGTTAACACGTTCACTGCCCCCATAGGAAGTTCAAGTTATCACCAGAGTGCCGAACTTAAATAAGGCAAAACTTACAATAAAAATATACTGGTGAGAATAATCAAAGACTGAGCATCTGAGCAAGGACCGGCACGATACCTGTGACCCACGGGTGATGCTCGCGGCACAGAAGGAAAAAATTTCGAGACCCACCGGTGATGCTCATGGCAATGAACGTGTTAATACTAATAAATTTAAATGTTTTCACACGTCCAGTAATACTTGTTAAACAATAAACATTTATTTATTTATTTATTTATTTTGTATTATGTGTACTGGATAAAAGAAAAACATGTCATCTTGTTATTGAATGGACAATTGATTTTTTTTATTTAAAAGTGTGAATCAAATACAATGTAAGAAATACAATTAATTTTTTAATCAAGTAAAATATAATATAATCACAAACAACAACAAAAAAAAAGACAACTTCTTGTGAGTAACGCACGATTTCAAAAAGTGTCCTTTATCTGTAGAAATCTCAGAAACCAATAATTTTTCGAGATTTAAAGAAGCATTTATAAAAAAAAATTTTCTTTTGCTGCTAAAGATTTTCAAAAACGGTTCCGAGCAGATTTTAATTTGTATTAATCAGTTTTCTCAACCTGGAATATTGAAATACAGTAGAACCTCTTTTAACCGAAACTCTTTTAACCGAAATTCTCGATTAACCAAAATCCATTTTTGAATCTTTTTTTTTTTTTTTTTTTGTTATTTCTATCACATTCCTTGTGTGCAAAATCCATTTTGGAAGCTTTATTTTATTATTATTATTATTTTAACTACCATATTCCTTGTGTGAAACCTGTGTGGACCTTTCCGAACTACGAGTACATATAAATATTTTCGATCCCCTTTCATAGAATTCCTTTGAATTTAACTTGAGCTCCCATAAATTGCGGAGTGGAACGAAGAAAACGAACGAATTAGCCATTCTGAAGCTTTTGAATGTTTTGCAAAAGATTTGGCATGGCTGCAGCAGCTGAAAGATTGTGATACTGGTGAACTAATAATATTAAAAAAACTCCGTGATAGAGCTTCAAAGCAAAGGCAATCGAAACTGCGATAAAAAAAAACATTTTTTCAAACCCTTATGATATATGTAAAAGGTACTTAATTTGAAAACTAAAATTCAGGTAATTTATTCTCATTTCTGTTTTGCTATTGCTTTATTTTTATTAAGCACTTGTTACCATCATACGAATATTGCATATAGTTCTCCTTAATCTTAAAATTTAAGCATTCTCGATTATCCGAAAATTTCGATTTTCCGAAAGTGGGTCGGTCCCAATTACTTCGGATAATCGAGGTTCTACTGTATTAGGTTTTCTCATGCTACCAATATACTCAAGTAAACATTTCCATGTTCAACAAACAGGTTTTAGAGACTAACATGCACAACAAGGACAAAACTACTCACAAAAATTAACACCTTTTGGAATAACATAAAAATTAATATTAATTTGCTAATCTTGCATACGTAAATTCAATTACACAACTGAAAATGTTTCATTGGGAATTGATAGAATCCTAAAAACTGATGTTCTGGTTTAAGAAAACTGATTAACAGACTATAAAAACAACTCGGAAACGCTTCCGAAAATAGGTGGCAGCAAAGGAAACTTTTTTGTTTATAAATGCTTCTTTAAATCTTGATAATATGTTGATTTCTGAGGTTGAGCTCGCTCTTCGGAATAATGGGTAACTCGAAGTATATTTTTCGTCGTGGTTACATCATATGTATTTCTGTAAATTAAGAAACATTTGTCTTTTTTTATTGTGTATAAACCAGAGGGCTTTTTTTTAAACTATGCATATGACATTTTAAATTTATTTTTATGGCAATCATGATTCGTTGTTTATGGTTTAAAAATACGTTTTGCATCGTTTCATTCTTTATATGTTCATTTATTTAATAGTAAACAGAACCAGCCAGCCCAAAATACCTAATACGGCAAAGTACGGGATGATATTTGCCACATATTTGAACGTACGATTCCGAAACTGTATCGAGGTCTAAAATATGCAACTGGCTGAAGTTGATTCTCATAATGAATTTAAAACAACGTGACGCAGTATAGAATAGCACTCAAGATGCGAAGCTGCTCCACTGAATCTGAAACGGGCAGAGTGTTCACTGTGAATTTTTGAGTTTTAAACATAGGTACTTCTTTCTTTAATCCTATAACTACCGGAAATTTTGCTCAAGTTTTATAAAAAAAAAATATATATACTAAATCAGGATTATTATTTAGAACTACAATAGAGCTCCAATTACCCGGACGCCGGTTAACCGGATCGATCAAGGACCGTACGCCAGGGAAAATTCGGCTGAAAGTCATCAAAGTTAACTATTAAATAGCCATTTTCTAATCCTCAAATACTAGGTTGAGCAAAATGTTCTGGAAAATTTGTGAACGTTGCGTTGTCATGCGCAAATTAACAACAAAAGCAAAAAGGACTATTCTTCAAAGTAGAGACCATCATAGTCCACGACTTTCTGCCATCGTTTTGCCAGATTGCGGATATGCTGGAAGTATCATGGCGGCTCCTTCGAATACAGAAACTCTAGACATGCTTCTTCAACTTCATTAAAGGATTCAAATCGACGGCCCTTTAGAATCGGCTTTCAGAATTGTTAGACTTTTTCTCCAATAATGCCGGATCAACACACGCAAATCATACTGTTCAGTAGGCATTTTGGACCCGAAATTCCTGAACTCCTGTATATATACCACTAGTACTCCTATATACGTATAAATTCTGGTAACTATTAGATTGCAAATTTCCCAGAACTTTTTGCTCAACCTAATAATAAAATCTCCAACAAATGCAAAGAGAGCAATCATAAAATTTTCTAGAACATAAAAAAGTTTCACTTCTAACTCCCGATAGTCCCAGGCATTAATTTTTTTTTTCAGGAAAATCCCTCTTTATCTTTAGATTCTCTGAAAGAGGTCGACAAATTACTTCTTTTGTTCCTTGGTGTCCTCGCAAAGAGGGACATCTCCATCTCTTCTTTCGCATTTGTCCGCACACTGTTTGTATATATACATGTAATGTGTACTTCAATGTATAATTCTGTACGCATTTTGTCGAAAATAACTAGTATCCGTCAGGCCGAAATGTCGGAGCATGGAGTCGTATAAACTTAAAACATAACATTTTAAAATTTTAAAAAAAGTTTAATTTTCATGATTACTGTTTAATAGTACAAAATTAAATTTGAAATAAAATCCGTTGAATCCTCATTTTCTAGTGTTTAATTCAGTCATCAGCTGCCTCAGGTAATGCTCAAATGCTAATTTGTGACATGATAATCAACAAAATGAACCATTATAGCCTGTGGCAAACCTGGGTTTGAAATTTTGGGTCATAGACAGTATCTTTTACTCTACTCAGTACACTGCTTATCAATCCCCACTCCATCCAGATATTGGTGTGTAACATAACTCTGCATCCAACTGCTGAAAAAAATCCAGCCTGAAGTTCAAGCACGTGATCATCTTCACTACATCTTATTTTTAATTATTATGGTCTGCTAACATTCTTGTCATTAACCAGTTTGATTTAAGAAGTACTTCTTGATTATGTTCTTTCGCTTGCTTGTTTTTGGAAAAAAGACATATAGTATCTTGAAATTATTCAAGTTGAGCCGGAAGCAGTGTAGCTTCTCACCGTTACATAAGGGATGAGAGTAGTCTGAAATTTGACCCACGCAAAGCGAATATAGAGTCTTTCGAAACTGTCTTTGCTGATCGTCATTTTGTCTCAATGTGTTTGTTAATGTGAGGCAATTTTAAAAAGCTCTAAGCATTTTTTGTCTTCGAAGAGTCAAAATGTCTTTTATAGAATGCCCCTTATATAGAGGGATGTCTTTTATGCGATGTAACTGCCTAATACCTCCAAGGATTTAAACAAAGTACCTTTGCGACATCGTTGTTCAAGTTCAGCCATACGACGACAATTGAAAATTCGTCAATAAAGATAAATAATACTGTAACCATGCTGAGCTGTGGATTTATTTCTGCCTGACTTTTTAAATCAGCGAACTATTTAAAACACGGTGTTTTTTTAAGCACTGAGTGAATTAACTTTCCTTCGGCGTTAAGCGCAGCAGTACCTGTTAGTGCCAAAATAATGACAGCTTCTGATCCTAACTGCTCTATGATTGTTTTACTAATTTCTTTGATTATCCTACTTTTTCCAGCTCTTGCTTTTACAATAATAAAAGTTCACTTAGGGAAAATTGTAACTTTTGTTTGCAATGACGAAAGCTGTTCTGCGCATAACTAAAGTATTTTCTGCTGCTAATATGTAAATCTGATGTCAGAATTATCACAATTTTCATGCAGCGTGATTTGTTGTTCTTTAAAATAATTCAGAAATGTTAAAAGTAAAGCGAATTCATTGAATAAGAGAGTCTACGGTAAAAAGAAAGAATAACCACCGGGGATGTGTTGAGCGATTTTGATTTGTTTAATGTAGCTCCGATCTTTGAGACAATCAAAAATTGGAACTGGATCCATCGAGCAAACGGCAGAAAACTTCAAAGACTTGCATGTCTGGCATAGCCCAGACTTATTTAATATGGTATCAGGGAAAGGTTTGTAACGCGTATGTAACACGCACGCATGGGTAATCTGCTATACTCCTCTATCAAACTTGATACATTTGTTGATCTGAGTTATTGTTATATCGTTATTCGCGCAATTACTCGTAGGCAGCTTGGTTATTCTTATGTGACTTTTCCTCATAGAATTACGCTGAATAACTCTTTTCATCTCAATTGCTTTCTTTTAACCGGCATTTTTGAAACTTTTGTGTATAATGTGTATAATGTTACGCATATAAAAATATGTACATTTCTTAAAATGTACACTACATCTAGGCAACAGGTTAAAAAAAATCACGGAATGATTTATGACTTTTAGTGAAGTTGATTTCTCAAGAATTATCTTTCATTGTTGTATCCATTTTCCGATAATAAGCATAAAACTATATAGTCATATACATTACCATCAAAATTTTCGCCAAGCTTGGAGACATTTCGCGAAATTTCGCCAAATTTGGCGACCAAAAATATGATGATATAAATGCAGCAAATTTGACGAAATTTCCACTGAAATTCAGCACTGATGACTGTTCTCTAATCGGGTTCTTCACATTTTAGCTTAGTGTTTTCCCGTAAAATTAGCTAAAATTTTAAAATAAAGAAATATGTAAGCTACCTTTTCTTTACGCTTTTAGGACTTTTTTATTTTGTTATCTACATATTTCTCCTCTTCAAGTGTAGATCTAGGCCAAAAATGCTTATCTCATTCGCTTCAGAACGTTCACTTGCATTTCAGTTGCAACAAATTCACTTACGGCGAATTAAAAAAAAATGAGTGACCTTCTGTAATTGGGACCACTACCATATGGTTATATTTGCACATAAAACAGCGCTCACTAAATTATGAAATTTTCTACCAACCCGATTACGGAAATTTCCTAATATAAACATACATACCTCTGAATAAAATCATACATAATAATACATACATATAAGTAATACATACATAACATTATATTTTTTTCGACTTTTTTTATTATCATTCGTTGCCATGCGGTTAATACTGAATCTGTTATCATGCAACTAACATCCAAAATCGTATTATCCGTATTCGATTTCTTTTTATTTCTCTTAATTTAAAATTCAAAGGGAATTGCATCGATTTGGTAGATTACGGAAAATGTTCACTTGCATTTCAGTTGCAGCACATTCACTTACGGTGAATTAAAAAGGAAAATTAATAACCTTCTGAAATTGGGACCGCTACCAAATAGTTAAATTTGCGCATCAAACAACGCTCACTAAATTATGAAATCGTCTACAAACCCGATTACGGAAATTTCCCAGTACAAACATATATACGTTTTAATACAACCATACTTAAGAATACATACATGACATTATATTTTTCTCGATTTCTTTGATTAATATTCGTAGCCATGTGGCTAATACTGAAATCGTTACCATGCGGCTAATAAACGAAATCGTATTCTCCGTATTCGATTTCTTTTCATTTCTCTTAATTTAAAATTCAAAATAAATTGCACCGATTTGGAAGGTTACGGAGAATGTCCATGTGCATTTCAGTTGCAGCGCATTTACTTACAGTGAATAATAATAAAAGAAAAATGAATAAACTTTTGTAATTGGGACCGCCACAAAATGGTTAAATTTGCGCATCAAAGAGCGTTCGCTAAATTATGAAGTTGTCTACAAACCCGATTGCGGAAATTTCCCAATACAAACATGCATACGTCTGAATATAAACATACATACATAAGAATACATACATATAAGTAATACATACATGACATACAATGGAGCTAATGTTTTGTTTAATAATGAGATGAAACCCGTCGTATTTTGACGAAAGAAATTGTTTAAAAAGGAACCCATACATTAGTTAATACTTACTCTCAACAAATATTATTTTAAATTTAAAGTTACCAAAATACTAATTCCATAAACTTCGACTGTTCAACGTATTAAATTAAAATGTATTAGTATACCTAACCAAGATAAGTAATTATGATGAAATTAGCCATTGAGGATCTTATTTTTGAAATTACCGATTTAAAATCAGCAAAAATTATTTCACCATGAGTCAATCATAGAATTATTTTTCGCGTGAAATCTAAACTTAACATCATTTTCATCGTCTCAAAATTTACATACGCATCTCTCAACTTTATATTCACCATTTCAAAAATATTACAATGCGCAATAAGTTAATAATACATATATTTCCAAACTTGAAATCAAGTTTGTTAACTACGACTTTGCATGTGAACATTTGCACTCTTGACTTGTGATTCTAGTCTCCGTATCGGCGAGCAAAATTCCAGAAATTTTTATATTTTAGAGGCGTTCGTAGTAAAATATTTCGTTTTATCAGAGAAAATGATGGTTTTCATTTAAATATGATGTCACTTTGCCTCATTGAAGCATTTCACATAGCGTCTCAGACTCAGTGAAGTGAAAAAGTATTGAATTGTAATAACTTTTTGAGGAAAAATTTAGTGTTTTTTTAAAGCGTGGCGTCATTTTCTGTTCCGATTATTTTACAAAGTTAATTTTGAATTTTATTAGAAATTGGCATCAATAAATATAAACATACTTTATTAATTTTCTTTTCTTTACAACAATGGAAGTAATCCAATTGCTACCATTTTGAAAAAAAAAAATCATAGAAAATTTTTTAATTTTAATTTTAAATATAAAAATGGGAATATTTAAAAAAAAAATAGATAGTGCCGCAAATCTACAAAGAAACAGCTTTCATTTTAAAAAAAGAATTATTAAAATTGGTTCAGAAAAAAGCTCAAGGTAGATGTCTAAAAAAAAAAAAAGCCTTATCTTTCAAATAGATTTAAACTCGCAATGTTATCTCTATGGGAAAATTTTGAGCAGACATTTCATGCCGTTAGGGTTGACGAATATTTATGATTTTCAATACGCCCCGAGATTTTGGCACTACCAACGTCCATTTAATTTTTTGGGTCGATACGACAAATATTTTGGACGCTATCGTTTTAACAGTAAGTCTAATTTTTGCAGGGAAGCCGGAGCTGTGCTCCGACAACAACAATAATAATAATAATAATAATAATAATAATAATAATAATAATAATAATAATAAAAGGTTAAAAGAATAACTTCTAATCACGGCATTTGTAATATGCTAAAATGTGCATTACTACAACTGTCAGTCCTAACTTGAAAAGTATGAGGGGAAGTTACCTAAAAAACATTGCCATAGCCATTTTTTAAAGTTGTCCTGTTATCCGGATTTTCCATTAACCGGATCGGTCTCGGTCCCAACCGATCCAAATAATCGGCGCTCTACTGTATTTAACTTATTTATTTACCGTCTGGTTAATATATTTAGTTTATTATTATTTTTTAATCTGATTTGAATTAAATATTTTGAATGTAATTACGGTAGTTATATTTGAATTAGCCTCGTATTTGCTTATTTATTGATTTTATTTTTTGCTGATTTCAAGTTGATAACAAAACAGGTTAATTAATTTCGCAGAATCGAATTTTAAATTTGTAAATTTGAACTGTGAACATTGTTAATTTTTTTTTAAATACATCTAAGGCAGTTTTTGTGAATTTACATAGAATAATAGGCTGTTACACAGACTAGGTTAATTTAGGCTTTTTAGATTAATTTACATAGGCTTTAATAAGTAACTTGATTTAAAAGGACCACAGAGAAGAAGGGGATAAAACTAAATTTGATATGTAAAGAAAAGAAATGTTTCAATATAACTTATTTTTGATAATAATAAAAAAAAAACTTGACCCTTATTACAATGCAAAAAAACTGATTAAAAAAAAAAAAAAAGGTATAACTTAGTTGACAAAGATTACATTTCCTTTTTTCTTAAAAGGCTTCAGAAACATGTGTATAACTCATATTCAAATTGATTTGTGTAGGATAAAACATTTTGAATATTAGAAACAGTATAAAAAAAATATATAATTTTTTTTCTTAAATTTTACTAAATTTTAAAAATGCAACCTTTTTTTTATTTTTTCTTTTCTTCTCTTTTCTTTTTTTTTCTTTTTTTTTTTTTTTTTTTTTACCTAGAATTTTAGATTTTTCGAAAATATTAATTTTTTATCAAAGCCTTGCAAAGGAATAAAAAACTTTATTTACTTTCTTTATATCTAGATTTTTTTTTATGTTTAATGGAGAAAAGGAAAAATGTTTATCTTTATTACTTTATCTCTCTTTTTCTTTTTAATTTTTTTTCTTTTTGCTCATTTTTTCTTAATTTTTAAGTTTTAAAAATGCTAAGACTCTTTTTATATTTTTTTTTCTGTAAAGGCGATACAGGTTTATAATTTTTTGTACATATTATTTATTATATAGGGTGATACAAAATGTGATTGCTAATCTATGTTGTCCCATTCATTTTGCATCCTCCTGTAATATGATAAAACTATATGTTACGGCGTAAATAACCTCAAATTTATTTGTTTATAATTTAACTCTGTTTATCTTTCATGTTGTAAAGCGTAATTATAAAAGTGATTTCTTTTGACAGAAAAAATCTAATCTGTTTATCTAAATTGTTTATAACCCTGAATCAATATTTATGAGTAACATTATGATTTCAAGGTCATGTAATATAGATTTATTTACTTTATAATAATTTTGAATTGATGGTGATTTATTAGTTTTATAATTACTTGGATGTCATTTAAATGAATATTATAGCTATTTAGAAGATTTATAACTGCATATTGTAATTTTTATTTTGATGTTTATTTTATATAATATGTATCATTTTTAAAATGGTCAGTCTTGACTCTGTAACCAAGCAGAGAACATGTAACATGTCCTGACTCTGTAATCAGAGATGCCAATTGTTAAATCATGGCTCTGTTTAATACAGAGTGTATAGTGGAAGTCCTGACTCTGCAACCAAGCAGAGAACACATTTTTTTTTTGTATTGGCTCTGTTAAATACGGAGAATTACTATTATGGAACAATTATTAACTTCTAATGATGAATAGAATTTACATACTATTTCAGTTTTATTTAATAAACTATTTATTCTAATTGCTCTCCCATCTCACTTGGATTTTGAAAATTTATTTGTCAGACGAATTTCGGCGCCAACATTTATTTTTGGTGCCTCGTAACCCGCGAAACATTTTTTTTGAAAGAATAGTGAGCAGTTTGTCAAAGTGATTTGTGATTAACAAGTGTGATTTATATTTCAACCTGTGATTAGTGTGGAATTATTATTGTGCCATTTGGATTACGACATGCCATCTACATTACCTGGAATTAACAGGTAAGAAAATATTTTTTTCATTTTCTATGAATGGTTAATGTTTTAAAATAAGAATTATTCTTTATTTAAAATGGAAAATCTTGAAAAGCTGAAAGCAAAACGTTCTGTTGAACGAACGAGTTTCACGAAATTAATTACAAAATTAGAAACATTATTAAATGATGACATTGATAATACGAAAACCGATGAATTATTAGAGCTTCAAGAAATATTTCTCTTAAAAGAAACGGCTTTCCAAAGTTTGAATCGTGATATTGAAGCTCAAATATCCGACTTAAAAGAATATGAAAAGGACATTGCTAATAGTGAAAAGTACACTGACCAATTGATCAGTGCTAAATTTAAAATTAAAAATAGATTAAGAAAATGTAAAAAGGATAATGTTTCTATGATAGCAACTAGTCGTGTAAATTCATTGAATGGTTCTGCTAGTGGAACAGAAACGAGTTCTGCCATGAAATTGCCTAAATTAAATGTTCCAAAATTTTCTGGTGAAATCGAAGAATGGGTCGAATTTTTTAACTGTTTTGAAACATCGATACACCAGAATAAATCACTATCTAAGATAGAAAAATTCGCTTATCTAAAATCCTTGTTATGTAATCGGGCCTATAATGTGGTAGAAGGGTTTCCTTTGACAGAACAAAATTATGATACTTGTATTGATTTATTAAAGGACCGTTTTGGTAAGGTTGATGTTATTATTAATAAACACATGACTAATTTATTAAATATGGAACCAGTTAAAAATTGTTCAAATTTAAATGCATTAAGAAGATTGCATGACATGTGCGAAGTTAATATTAGAAGTTTAAGAAATTTGGGGGTAACATCCAGTTCTTATGGACAATTGCTAAATCCTATTTTGCTAAAGCTATTGCCCCATGAATTAGTGATTGAATATCATAGAAAACGTGATACTAGCAAAGAGTCAGATGTAACCGATCTAATTGCCTTTCTGAAATGTGAAATAGAATGTAGAGAAAAGGCTTTGTCAATGACAAGTTCTAAAAATGATGCATCCTCTTCTTTTGTACATAAAAATAAAACTGAATTTCGTGAAAAGAAAACATCAAATAAATATCAACATGCTAATACCTTAAATGCCACTATTAAAGTTTTTTGTGTATTTTGCAAAGGTAATGATCATTTATCTTCCGAGTGTAAAATTTTAGCTGATGATAAGAAAAGATTAATGTTACGTAAGGAGGGTAGATGTTACAAATGCTTTTTGAAATCGCATTTATCTTCGCAATGCCGCATAAAATTAAAGCCATGTCTAAATTGTAAAAGCACTGAACATAACAAATTATTTTGCTTTAAGAAAAGTTTGAAACCGGAAATTAATGAAAATCAAAATCAAACAGTTGTATCTAATTCTCATTGTAATTTTAGAAATTCTAAGCATGCTGTTTTATTGCAAACATGTTGTGTAACTGCTCAAGGTAATTCTAAATCAAAGGTAGTTCGATTATTACTTGATTCTGCAAGCGAAAAAAGCTTCATAACAAAAGCATTAGCTCGTGAATTAAATTTGCCTGTTTTAAGAAAAGAACATTTAACTGTATTCGCTTTTGGCATGGATCAAGGTCGCGAAGAAGAATATGATGTTTTTAAAATTAAATTGCGAAGTAAAATGAATTATCATCGTTTTATAGATGTTGAGGTGCTAGCTACCGATTTGATAAGTGCAACAACATTGAAGGTTCCCAATTCTGACCCTCTAGTTATAAAATACATTGAAAGTAAAAGATGGAGGTTAGCCGACCCTACGCCCGAGGAATCCGAAGTACAAATTTTACTTGGAGCTGATTATTTCTGGAATGTTCAGAGAGGTGTCATTGAAGAAATTAATGACCATTTATATGTAGCTAATACACTTTTTGGGTACACAATAGTGGGAAAAATAAACTCTAAAGGTAACGAAACAGTTAATGCTCATCTTGTATCTGTTAATGAAATAGAAAATTTTGATTTGCAAAAGTTTTGGAAACTAGAGTCTTTGGGTATTTGTGATAGTAAAAATGAATTATTTTCACAAAAGGATTTAGATGCTCTTGATTTATTTAATGATAATTTAAATTTTGTAAATGGAAGATATGAAACTAAACTTTTGTGGAAAGTAAATAAAAATGAATTGGAATCCAATTTTGATGTAGCTAAACATAGACTTTGGGGATTAAAATCAAAATTGTGCAAAAATGAATGGTTACTTAAGGAATATGAGAAAATATTAAATGAACAATGTGGTTTGGGTATAATTGAAGAATGTGAGTTTAATAAAGATGAAATAAACACGTATTACATGCCTCACAGACCAGTAATAAGGGAAGATAAATCGACAACTAAAGTAAGAATTGTTTTTGATGCGTCATCCAAAGATAAGGGGGCAAAATCGTTAAACGAGTGCTTATTTCCTGGGCCCAATCTAAATCCTAACATATTGGACATTATTTTAAAATTCCGTCTCCACAAAATTGCTTTCTTGGCCGATATAGAAAAGGCATTCTTGCAAATCCAGATACAACAAGAAGATAGAAATTTTTTGAGGTTCCTGTGGTTTGACAATATCACTAGTAACAATCCCATTTTGAAGGTTTTTCGCATGACCCGTGTAACTTTTGGTGTAACAACTTCACCCTTTTTCCTTTCTGCAACCATCAAACATCACATTGAGGGGTATAAAGATTTGTTTGGAAAAATAGTTAATATGCTGGATACTTCCTTATACGTTGATGACCTGTTTCATGGAGCTGATTCAGTAAATGAAGCTTTTGTTTTATCAAACGGTGCAGAGAAGATATTGAGTGAGGCCAATATGAAACTCAGAAAATTTAAAACCAATTCTTCCGATTTAAAATTTTTATGGAAGGAACATGGAATAAACTTTGAGGAAGACACTCTTGAACAAAATCTTTCGAAGGTATTAGGAATTATATGGATAACAGAAAGTGACACCTTGAAAATAGACATACAACCACTTTTGGTAGAATTTGACCATAAAATTATTACCAAACGTATTGTTTTACAAACTGTGGCAAAAATTTATGATCCTATTGGACTCATTTCCCCTTTCGTGATAAGAATTAAATTTTTAATGCAAGAACTCTGGGAACATGGAATTGACTGGGATTCTACATTACCAGATTCTTTAAGTGGAAAATTCAGAAAATGGCATAATGAAATAAAAGACTTGGTAAATTTTGAAATTCTTAGAAAATATTTTGTAACTATCCCAAAATTAAATCCTGAAACCGCTCAACTTTTCATATTTTCTGATGCTAGTTTAAAGGGGTATGGGTCAGTGGCTTATTTACGTGATTCTTCTTCTTGTGAAACTTCATTTGTAATAGCAAAGTCGAGAGTAGCGCCTCTCAAGAAAATTACATTGCCGCGCATCGAACTTCTTGGAGCACTTACGGCTGCAAGATTAGCGAATTATTTAAAGGAAATATTTAAAATTGTGAATGAAAATATATTTTGTCTAAGTGACTCCCAAATTACCTTGCACTGGATTAAAGGAAGTGCTAACAACTGGAAGCCCTTTGTGGCAAACCGCGTACGCGAAATTCAGGAACTTGTTGCTCCTGTACAATGGAAATTTTGTAAAGGAAAGGAAAATCCTGCAGATGTTCTCTCTCGTGGTTGCTCTGCATCTGAATTGATTAATAACGAGGTATGGTTACATGGTCCTAGCTGGCTGAAGGAAGAATCGTTACCAGTATTTCCCCCTGAAACTCAACCTGATCTACCTGATGAAGAGGTCTTGCAAGAACAACGTAAAACGCTTGTTTGCTCCATATCCCAAAATATTCCAGAATTTGAGCTTTTATTTAAATTTTCATCCTGGTCTAAATTAAAACGAATTACGGCTTGGTGCCTCAGATTCATCAAAAATAGTACATGCCCATCTGAACGAGTCTATGGTTTTTTGACTGTTCCAGAACTTGAAAGGGCAACAAATGCTATTGTGAAATTAATTCAAAACCATGAATTCGGAGACGAACTGAAAATTCTAAAATCCAGAAAGATCCTAAATTCTAAAAGCAAACTCCTTCCTTTACATCCATTTCTTGACGAAAATGATATTCTTCGTGTTGGAGGTAGGCTAAAAAATGCAAACTTGTCTGAATATCAAAAACATCAAATCATTCTCCCTAAAAGGCATCATGTTACAGACTTGATAATAAAGTATTTTCATGAGAAACATCTTCATAGCGGGACTCAATTGACAATTTCAGCAATTCGACAAAAATTTTGGATAATTAATGCTAAAGAAGCTGTGAAAAGAGAAATAAGGAAATGTATGAAATGTTTCCGAAATTCATCACACCTTTCATCTCAGTTGATGGGAAATCTGCCATCAGCACGCGTGACACAAGCTCGAGTATTTTCAAGAGTAGGAGTCGACTTAGCCGGCCCCTTTTTGATCAAACCTCGTAAGGGACGTGGTGTGAAACCCTTTAAACATTATGTTTGTCTGTATGTTTGTTTCGTAACAAAAGCTATCCATCTTGAGTTAGTCACTGATCTTACAACTGAAACCTTTCTAGCCTCATTGAAAAGATTCGTGGCTCGACGTGGAAAACCTCTAGAAATATTTTCCGACAGAGGTACAAATTTTGTAGGGCAGACCGCGAAATAAAGAGAATGATGTCTCTAATTGCTTCTGATGAAAAATTGCACAAGTATCTTACTGACGAAATGATAGTATGGAAATTCAACCCACCTTCCGCCCCTCACTTTGGAGGCCTTTGGGAAGCGGGAATAAAACAAATGAAAAATCATTTGAAGAGAACAATTGGTGATCAGATTTTAACTTATGAAGAATTTTTGACCTTAATTGCACAAATTGAGTCATGCTTAAATTCAAGACCGCTTGTCGCTGAGTCTTCTGATCCAAATGACTTTACGGCTCTGACGCCAGGACATTTTATTATAGGAGCACCCTTGATCTCCTTACCTGAGCCTGATATCTCCTCTACCTATGTAACTCCTTTGGAACGTTGGAAATTGCTACAAAAGATTTTCCAAAGTTTTTGGAAAAGGTGGTCGTCAGACTATCTCTCACAATTGCAGCAACGTACAAAGTGGTTTAGAAGCAACCCGAACTTAAAAATCAATGACTTGGTGTTGATAAAGGAAGAAAACCAGCCCCCATTAAGGTGGAAATTGGGCAGAATAATTGAACTATTTCCTGGGGATGATAATATTGTTCGTGTTGTCAAATTAAAGACTTCTACTGGTGAACTGAAACGCCCTATCACAAAATTGTCTCCTCTACCGATGGACATTTAATATAATAGAATTTTACTTTATTTTAACTAACTTTATTATTATTATTTTTTTTTTCTATGTCTAATTTTTGTAACTTTCTGAACTATTTTGTATATTAATGTCTTTTTCTATTTTTAGTTGTTCCAGAAACTGTTTTTTATAGAAGTAGTAGGATTTAATTGCATTTCATTTTAGTTATACTTAACATTTAAGGTAATATTTTAAATTTGTATTTAATATTTGATTATTTAGTATGTGATAGTGGAAATTTGGTAAGTTATAATTGTTCGATGAACTCCGTTCATGGAGGCGGAGGATGTTACGGCGTAAATAACCTCAAATTTATTTGTTTATAATTTAACTCTGTTTATCTTTCATGTTGTAAAGCATAATTATAAAAGTGATTTCTTTTGACAGAAAAAATCTAATCTGTTTATCTAAATTGTTTATAACCCTGAATCAATATTTATGAGTAACATTATGATTTCAAGGTCATGTAATATAGATTTATTTACTTTATAATAATTTTGAATTGATGGTGATTTATTAGTTTTATAATTACTTGGATGTCATTTAAATGAATATTATAGCTATTTAGAAGATTTATAACTGCATATTGTAATTTTTATTTTGATGTTTATTTTATATAATATGTATCATTTTTAAAATGGTCAGTCTTGACTCTGTAACCAAGCAGAGAACATGTAACATGTCCTGACTCTGTAATCAGAGATGCCAATTGTTAAATCATGGCTCTGTTTAATACAGAGTGTATAGTGGAAGTCCTGACTCTGCAACCAAGCAGAGAACACATTTTTTTTTGTATTGGCTCTGTTAAATACGGAGAATTACTATTATGGAACAATTATTAACTTCTAATGATGAATAGAATTTACATACTATTTCAGTTTTATTTAATAAACTATTTATTCTAATTGCTCTCCCATCTCACTTGGATTTTGAAAATTTATTTGTCAGACGAATTTCGGCGCCAACACTATACATAGAATTATTATTATGTTTTGTTTTGTGTTACCATATAAATAAAATTATATAAAGAAGACATTAGATTTCATCGTTTTTCGTTATATATGACAGCAAATAAATTATATTAAATCTAATATTAGATGTACAGTCGTGGAAAAAAAAGTAAACACCCCTTACTTAATCTATTTATATAAAATCCAAGTCTCTGTGTGTCCCTCACGATCCCGGTAGGACCGCCTCATTGAAATGAGTAATTGTTGAAAAAAGCTAATGCAGGGTTACCACAGTAGCGCCAAATGTTAGCCAACTTGGTGATAGCTGGCTAATTTGGCGAAATTCCCATTTAAAACCATTAATCTTTCATAAAGGAGGTCACCGAAATTTAATTTAAACTCCGCTCTTTTAAGATATTTTTCAAAATCTATGAGTGAGAATTTAAAGTACATCTTTACATCTTCCTCCCGATGCTACTAATAAAATAACCGCCAATAGACGACGCTGTACTGTGTGAGCTCCTAACTGCGCGATTTTAATGTGCTTTAGGTACTTTTCCAGTATAGGTGCCTTGGCGAAAAAGGAAATTTGGCAACATATTTTCCGGGAACCTATCCACTGTTTCATTTTATATACACACACATTTTTTTTCGATATTTATACGGTTTATTTAATATAAAAAAGACGTTTCTCTAATTTTATAAAGAAACAGATGTGATTTGTACATAAAAACATCAATAATATACATATAAAATAAACATATAAAACAAACAAACACGCTCATCAAGTTTGCTTTCATAGCTGTTTATATGATTTGACAACAAATCTCGATATTTTTCCGTTATACGGACACCATGCCAAAATGTATGCTAATGCGCCAATTATTTCAAAATGCTAAAATATATTTTTAATTTTATGCCAGCAGTTTAATATGAGTTTTATTTTATTGCTTTATTTTATAACAGTTATTTGTTCACTTATTTTAAGTATATAATTGTGATTTAATGAAATAGTTCGTAAAACTCTGGAATTTTCAAATGTTACATTTTTTAAATGCTCACTTTAGTATCGACAATGTTTTTTCTTTTATTTTTCAAATGCTTCAATCTACGTGATTTTCATTTTGCGCCATCTATTACGCTTGGCGACAAAGGTATCCATATAACGGAAACGAACCCAAATCTTACTTTTTGATGCCCAAATTACACCAAGCATTTTTTAAAAAAAACGCCAAAGCTCCTACAGTGGAAAAGTACCAAACTGTCTATTATTTTGCGCTATCTGTGTTATAGTTTGTACTATATGTAAGGGGTGTGGAGCGAAGAGTTTAAAAATTAAATATTAAAGTGTCGGCACAGATGTCATATACGCCCCCATATTGGCGCGATTTTTTTCTGACGCCAATGCCATATACACAATGGGTACTTAACTGGCGACAAAGTGTCGTTATTTTGCTTGATATGGTAACCCGGATGTTGTTGGTTACGCTGTTGATGTTTTCGCCAAATTGGCGTATATGACAACTGTGCCAAAGTTTCTATAAAGCAGTATAAGACTAAAAAATTAAGAATAAAATAAATGCAAAATAAGACTAAAGAAGAAAGAAAAATCATGCGTTAAGCATAGAATATGAAACACTTTCCAACACATCCTGAATGCTTTAACAAAACTTCGTTATTTGGGGAAATAAGATAACTAAGTAAACATTTTAGAAGACGCATAAAAATTTTTAAAAATTGATTTCAGCAGTTACCGTCCATAGCCAATAGTATCGTTATTACATGCCACTATTTAGCCAAAATTTAATTTAAACTACTCTTAAAACTACTGAAATCACATTTCCAGATATTATCACCCATAGACGGTTATGTATCCAATTCTTTGAGTGACCCTGCATATTATTTTATCTATATTCTACAAACATTTCTTAGTAAACTAAATGTAGTTCAGCGTAAAAACGCACAACTCCTTTAAAAACCACCTTTAAGCAATTTATTCTCATACTCAGTAACCCTTACGAATTCCTTTGTGTAGCCCTGCATATGAACTGTAGCATTTATACACACAGTATAGTATGCATAAATGTAGCGAAACATAAAAGCGCATATCATAATTAAAAATGCATTTCTAGCAATTATTGCTTATGTACAAAACTTCGGAGAAAAGTTGCTTGGCGAGAAAGAAGTTTGCCAACGTATTTTCTGACAACCTATTTACTGCTTCATACTCACAAGCAATTTTTTCCATATGTATGCAATTTATTTAGGTAGTTGTTAGCTATCCCGTCGACCAGTTTCGACAAATTATATAAATCGCCAAATTATACAAATTGACATAATTTTTATTTTAAACAACGAAAGATCAATTAAATTAGCAAAACATTAATAAAAATACAAATATAACGTCGAATTAAAAATCACTTGATGACGTAAGAAACACATGATCATGTTTAATGCCAACCATTATTGGCATTTAATCTTACAATTTGGCGACAGTAATTTGGTCGACGGGATAACTAACAAGTACCTTTATTTAATGTAAAAAAAGCTATTTACCCATTTTTTAATTATTTTTTTTACCCATTTTTTAACAGAAGTAATTTTGGCACAGATGTCATATTCGCCCCATATTGGCACGATTTTTTTCCGACGCCAATTTGGCGAAAACATCAACAGCGTAAACAACAACATCCGGGTTACCATATCAAGCAAAATAACGACACTTTGGCGAGAGTTAAGTACCCGGTGTGTATATGACATTGGCGTCAGAAAAAAAATCGTGCCAATATGGGGCGAATATGACATCTGTGCCGTAATTTTGCACAGATGTCATATACGCATCGGGGTTGGCGTGATTTTTCTCTGACGCCAATTTAGCAGAAATCTCTCTTTCGAATACCAGTTACTTATATATTTTTTAATTATTTGCTATCATTTTGAAAAGGAAATAACTATAATTAAATAAAAGTTTGAATAATAGCTATAGAACAAAACAGTTTATATAATTAAAAACAGAAAATAAAAATAAATAAACAATTTATTAATGAATAAGAAACAATAGCCGGGTTACCATAGCAGGCAAAATAACACCATTTTGGCGCCAGTTAGGTATCCCGGTTCATATCTGAAATCTGTGCCGTAATTTATATATAAAAAAATATTATATATATTTAGACATGATTTTTTTTATGTATATAAGTGCATATATAAACAAAAATAAAAGTTCATTAGATTTGTTTTCATAGCTGTTTATATATTTTGGCAACATATCCCACTTTCTGATGCCCGAACTGCGACAAGCTTTTTTTAAAAATGCGCTATAATGGAAAAGTACCTAAATAAATAATTAACAGAAATAACCAATTATAGAAACTAAAACTTTTTATTTCGAGATCAAAGCATTGTTTTTAATTTCAATTAAAAATACATATATCCTTGGATAACTTTAGTTGAAATTAGGTTCACAGCTTAATATCTCATTCCATAAACCTAAACAAACACAAGTGATTCATTCATTGTGAAACTTAAAATTTTTTTTAATCATTGAGGTAATCATTCACAAAGTAAGTTCTCCAACAATCAATAGACAATATTCTAATGACATCATAGTAGGTAAAATGGTGGCGGTATTGTTTGTTTATGGTTTGAAGTCACAAAGATTTAATTTTGCAATGTCTATTAGTTACATTATTTTATTGTCATATTTATGAGCTCAGAGCAAAAGCATATTTTTTCATTATTTAGTTATTAAAGACGGAAAAAGATTATAAATGCATGATTTGAAAAATTTAAATAATTTTCTTTCTTAATAGTAAAAAATAACATCGGGAAGTAACAGCGGGTTTAAGTTAAATAAGTTTAACTGTTTAATTCTGTTGTAATATTCAAAATAACTGTATTTATTAGATTTCAGTAAACAACATCAGGGCCCGATTAAACTTTGAAGTTAGAGGAATTACAATGTCATTTCCGGACCTTTCTTTTGGAGAAACTTTTCTAAATTTCATATATACATGGAAACTCTTCAGTGTTAGAAATATTATTCTTAGGACTGACATAACACGAGAACGGCCTGCAATTTTACACAAGTTTTGAAAGCTACTTTATATCAGAAATTTTACTAAAAATTGGTTACTTTTTTGTTATAGCGGCCCACACTATTAGGATTATGACAAGTTGCAGCCAATTTCGCCAACGTCGTAACCAAGATCGTGAAGCACACACACATTATACCATATAATACCATTTCATGAAATCGTATACGATAATTTAATAGTTTTTAAACTTACTTCAAGTGTGTTATTTATTTATTTTTAAGGCTCAACAATCTAAATTGTCCAATATATGAATTAAAAAAAAATGTAAACAAAGAATGAATAGACATGACCGCAAAAAGCCTCAAATCTGCATAACACTTGGAACCAAACTGTGCAGATTAGTGGTCTTCTACTGTACACAGATTTTCATAAATGTGTTTCGTCCTTTAAATGTGTTATTTTCATCTATCACTGCGGAACAAGCGAGAAAACTCATATTCTTGCACAAGAGTTGTATATATCTTTATATCTAAATTTCCGTCATTTTTGACGGGCTACGTTTCTAGTTTAATATAAAAATTATCGTAGAAGAAAGCTACTGGTACCACACGATTGGTAATAAAATCTACTTTTAAATGATGCATATGAAATTTGCTTAGGGGGCCACCTACATATTAAACGAATCATAACTTTTTCTTTCAATAGCAGTGCACAATTCTGACAGCATAAATGAATTCTACACCCTTCAATTAGCCTAAAAACAAATTTTTATGCAATTCGTACAATATGTTTCGGAGAAATTAATTGTTTTAAAACGAGTGTATTTAGGGGCTGTATCCAAATTGAAGTTCGGTACTCGATTGTTGACCGAGAGAGATTTAAAATTCTTGATCAAGGCATCTGAAGCGCCATTCAAGCAGTCATTGAAGACTGCTAGATTACAGGATAGCATAAGAAATTTAAAACTATATAGTCACTTCTATCATAGACGGCCCCATAACCATCCTTCTGCCTTTTTTTAAGCATCATTTGAAAACTACTTGGAAAAAAATGTGAAATTTTGGATTTCCATAATCTAAATAAATCAAAAAAATTGCAGGTTGCAATTGATAATTTTTTCGAATATTAATTTCATAATTCATATAATAAAATTATAAAATTGAAAATTCAACGTATTTATGTTCGGGTATTTTAGTATTATTGTTACACAAAAAATTAGCACATTAGGAATATAATTTCAGGAGATATTAACCGTCTGAGCGGTTTAGACGTATTTTTCCGTTTCCCAAAAACAACTGTAATCTGTTGTAGACAAAAATATTCTCAACACAATTGTATTTCAACATGTCAATCAAATAAAGGGGCATGAAGCGTATTTTAGAAACAAACAGAGAAAGAAAATTTTAATTACAATTTTTTATAAGCATTTTTATGAAAAAGCAGGAAAGGGGCGGTCCATAAAGGATGTCACACTTTTTTTCAATATTTTTGACCCCCCTCCCCCTTTGTTACAAAGTGCCACACTTCGCCATACCCCCCCCCCCCCCTGTTGTCACATGTCACGCTATATTACATAAACAAATACTTGCAGTTTAGAAACAAAGCACTACGTTATAGATCATATTTCAAACTTTATTTTTAAACTTTAACTATGTATTTTAACGACATTTGTGAGCATAACAATAAAAATGATTCATGTACTTATTTTGTATGAAATAAGATTAAGGTTTATAACAAAAACATAATTAATATACAATATTAATAAAATATTAAAACGAAAGAGCAGTTGAAAACAGTCGTATTTTGGAATTTGAAATGGAATTTAATATATTTGGCTTTAAATCTACTTTAGCAACACAAAATACTTTAATTTCAAAATAACTTCAAAATTTAATCTGCTGATATTTAATGCTTTTATTTTAACCAAAATGTGTGATGTCACATTTCTTCTTACCCACTCCCACTCCCTTGTCACAAACTGTCACAATTTCAATCCCCCTCCAAGCGTGACATCATTTGTGGAAGACCCCAAAGCCCTCAAGACGCTAGGAGGGTTTGAAAATATGAAAATGTAATTTAACATCAGAAGCACTAAATTTTGAATGTTTATAATTCAAATGACTTGAAATTTGGTGTCTAGGCATAGTTTGAACCCAAAGATTTGAAATATCTCGTTAAAATTGGGTATTACCACAGAGAAAAATCAAGTTTGGGTTCTTTTTAATATGTAGATGGCCCCCTAAGCAAATTTTACAAACATCATTTAAAAGTAGACTTTATTTCCAATCGTTCGGTACGAGGGATTTTCTTCTACGATAATTTTTTGAGGATTAGTATGGGATGTTTACTTTTTTTTCCACGACTGTATCTGAAAATCCACTCACAGTCTTGTATAATATAGTAAAATATAAAAATAAGACAATTCGAGAAAAATGTCAATAACTTTTCAAAAAATGGTAAAAAAAAAAATCAATTTAATTTTTTTTATTTAAATGTACAGTCGTGAAAAAAAAAGTAAACACCCCTACTAACTCTTCAACAAATTATCGTAGAAGAAAGTTACTGGTACTGAACGATTGGAAATACAGTGTACTTTTAAATGATGTATATAAAATTTGTTTAGAGGGCCATTTACATATTAAAACGAACCCAAAATTTGTTTTCTTCAATGGCAGTACACAATTCTGACAGCATAAATGAACTCTACACCCTTGAATTAGCCTAAAAACGAATTATTATGCTATTCGTACCATAAGTTTCCTAGAAATTAATTTTTAAAACGAGCGTATTTTAAGGGCTGTATCCAAATTGAAGTTCCGAACTCGATTGTTAACCGAGAGAGCCCCTTTTCTTGATTAAGGCACCTTAAGCACCACTCAAGGAGTCACTAAAGTCTGTTAGATTACAGTACAGAAGAATCAATTTTAAAATGTCTACTCACTTCCATCATAGACTGCCCCTTAAACCATCATTTTGCCGTTTTTTAAGCATAATTTGAAAACTACTTGGAAGAAAAATGTGAAATTTTGGTTTTCCATAAAGCAGGACTTAATAAATCTAAATCCACCAAAAAAATTGTAGGTTGCAATTCATAATTTTTTCGAATATTAATTTCATTATTCATAATTGATATCATAAAATTATAAAAATTGCAATTTCAGCGTATTTATATTTGGGTATATTACTATTAATGCTACAAAAAAATTTAGCACATTAGGAGCATAATTTCAGGAGATATAAATAAAAATATGAAAATGTAATTTAACATTAGAAGCACTAAATTTTGAATGTTTATAAATCAAAAAGTTATCATTCAAATGACTTGAAATTTGGTGTCTAGGCATAGTTTGAACCGTAGATTTGAAATCTCTCGTTAAAATTGGGTATTGATATTGGAAAAAATGAAGTTTGGATTCGTTTTAATATGTAGATGACATCCTAAGAAAATTTTATACACATCATTTAAAAGTAAACTTTATTTCCAATCGTTCGGTACCAGTAACTTTCGTCTACGATGATTTGTTGAGGAGTTAGCAGGGGGTGTTTACTTTTTTTTTTTTTTTTTTTTTTTTTTTTACACGACTGTACATTTTATAAAGATTTTATTTTTCAAAAGTTGTTTTTAATTGAATAACAAAATGCAATGCAGTAACAATTTTTATCCTAATTTTTAAAATAAAAAATGCTGAAAATATATCGTGTACTTATGAGAAATAATATTGAAGATTTTCGCTTAAAAAATTATTCATGCAAATGTCAGCAAAGTTTCAGTCTATGTGAAAACCTTTTTCTTAGTCAATATTTGTTGCCAAGGAAGTTTTTGTCTCTCCTAAAACTAATTCAGTAAATAAAGGGCATTTCACGACATTTTAGCATGCATCTGACTCGGATAGTGTTTATTGGCACTTATTGGCATTATGCTAATATGTTCAAAGACTGCGTGATGAACGAGCAAGGTACTCAGAAGTAATATTTACTGAAAAATGCATGATAAATTATCAAGAAGCTATTACTGAACTTATAAAAACGACTCCAAATGTCAATAAAGCGAAAGTGTAAACAATTCTATTGGCAAAGCATCTTATAATAAACACGTCGCTTGATAAAGGCAGAGAGTGGTGAGATATTTGACATCGTCCAGTTGTTTTTAAGAAATAACGTTATGAAATGTGATTGATTAATTACATTTTTCGGCACACATGACGGGTGTGGATATGAACGAAATTGACGTTGACTTGTCATGCCATGCAATAATGAGTGATGATATACTGTTTTGCTTTCTTTGCCGATATTTACTTTGTACCTGAATGACGTTCCCGACATATATTTCCATAGATTCTCAGAACACTTATGAATAATAAAAATCATAAATTATATAGCGTCATATTTATATGTAATTGTTAGGTAGGTTTAGTTGAAAAAAAAAATTACAATTGTTATGACGATGAATTTAATTTACAATAATTTAAAATTGAACAAGGATTAATAATTAATATCTCTGTTTGTGTCATTTTTAACACTTTCCAACATAGTTGAAAAGTGTTTAGAATTTGGTTTGTCTGTCCGTCCGTCTGTCTCTCTGCCCGAGCTCTAATTCGCGTAAATATAGTTCGATTGTTATGAAATTGATACATGTTATTGCGGTTTGGTATGACAGGTTCGGTATTGAAGATGGGAAGGTGTAATCAATTATATTAGAAAAGCATCTTATAATAAACACTTCGTTTGATGAAGGCAGAGAGTGGTGAGATATTTGACATCGTCCAGTTGTTTTTAAGAAATAACGTTATGAAATGTGATTGATTGATTATATTTTCGGCACAGATGACGGGCGTGTATGAGAACGAAATTGACGTTCACATGTCATACCATGCAATAACGAGTGATGATATATTGTTTTACTTTCTTTACCGATATTTTGTTTTGTGCCTGAATGAGGTTCCCGACATACATTTCCATACATTTTCTGAACACTTATGAATAATAAAAATCATAAAACATATAGCGTCGTATTTATTAACCATTTGGAAAAATGGTTAGTGTCCTCGGTCAGGGTAGGAAATCAAAAACATATCTGAAGCGTTTTATTAGTTGAATCCCGCATTTTATTCGTTTTCTGATTGGTTTATGCAGTAATCTGTATTTTCCCTTTACTTTCAACAGAGATGAATGCTTCTGTTGCGACTTTGACAAAAAGTAATAAAAACTATTAAAAAAAAATAATAACTCAGAAATAAATTGAGATACAGCTTTAAGACAAATTGCAATTAAAAATGCATTTTTTTTTTCTCTATACGACGATATAAAAAGTAATATTGTGGGATGTTTAGAAGTTTAAAAATAAAATTTCTTTTAAAATTGGTCCAGGAATATTAATGTTTAATCCATGGCGTACGTAATGTATGACCAGCTCCGTAGAAGTTTAAAAATTTACAGTACCGAAAAATGTAATCCATGGCGTACGTAATGTATGATCAACTCCGTGCGATTTTTTATGTCTTAAATTTTAGGCTTTGAAAAAATCATTTTCCAAATGGTCGTTGTAATTTGTCAAATTGCTTTTTTTTATGTAATTGTTATGTAGGTTTAGTTAGAAAACAAATGTACAATTGTTATGACCATGAATTTTATTTACAATAATTTTTATATTAAACAAGAATTAATAATTAATATTTGTGCTTGTGTCCTTTGTAAAAAAAATTGTATTTCGTATTGTTATTTAAAGTAAACACTGTGATACATTTGTACATTTGAAATTAACTTGTCATGCTATGCAGTAATTGAGTGATGATGTAATGTTTTATTTTATTAGACTTTGCTTTGTGCCCGAATGATGTTCCCGACATGCGTTTCCATATATACTCTCAACATGGATAGAAAAATCGTAATTTAAATGGCCTCATATTTATATATAATTGTCTGGTATTTCCAATAAAAAAATATACATCATCATACAATTTTTATGATGACGAATTTACATTAAAATAATTTAAAGTTAAACAAGGATTAATGATTGATATTTATGTTTGTATCTCTTTTGAAGTTGTATTTTCCATTTATACTTAAAATAATTATCATGCTACTTTTATAAATACTGGCACACATATGGACTTGTCACGCTATGCGTAACCGAGTTGTCCATGATTCCAAAAAGCGTTTTTTTTTTTTAATTTTTTGAATACCTCAGAAAACAATACATTAAGTTTAACCCCTTAATTCTCGCTCCCGTGATATTCACGGGCTGTCACTTTTATTCAGATTATTCAGATTTGCTCGATTCCCACCAGTTTTATAGAATATTGAAATTGTCTTTACTATGGCATCGTTTTACCTATCTATAAATAAGGTGAACATTTCCTTTTCAAAAAAGTGGTGCCAATAATCAATTTGAATTTTTAAACCGTAATTTAATGCGACCTTTAAGGTGTTAAAGAGGTATTTATATAATTTTTAAAAAAGTTTCTTTTACTGTACTGATTTTTAGAAACGTTCCCATGTAGTTTTTATAATGTATTTTTCTTTTCAAACTGGGATATCAGCTTTCAGGATTCATGTCGTTGCTAAACGTGTGTGCATATATTTTCTCAAAATCTATGTATGATAAAAGCCGTAATTTATATAGTCTCATATTAATATGTAATTTAAAAAGAATATTGTAGTCTATTTATGCTAGAAAAATGATACAACAGTTAACATGTGATGAATTTAAATTAGAATGACCTTCTGTTTTATACTTTCTTTAACAGTACTCAGAATGATGTGATTGCAATGAGTTTCTATAAGTTATTTATGAATAACAAAACATCTAATTTCCCTAGAAATACCATGACTGAAATCCTCAACAACATGAAAGCATCGCGACCCAAATGCAGCTCTTATGTTTCACATTGCATTCATGTGACTGAAAAATGAGTCACTGTGATGTCAGTGTGCCCATTTTGTCACGAGTTGAAAATGAATCCTGAAAGCTGATATCCCAGTGTGAAAAGAAAAATACATTATAAAAACAACATGGAAACTTTTCTAAAAATCAGTACAGTAAAAGAAACTTTTTTAAAATTATATAAATCCCTCTTTAAACCCTTAAAGGTCGCATTAAATTACGGTTTAAAAATTAAAATTGCTTATTGGCACCACTTTTTGAAAAGGAAATGTTTAGCTTATTTATAGACAGGTAAAATGATACCATAATAAAGACAATTTCACTATTCTATAAAACTGGTGGGAATCGGGCAAATCTCAATAATCTGAATAAAAGTGACAGCCCGTGAATATCACGGGAGCGAGAATTAAGGGGTTATACTTAATGTATTGTTTTCTGAGGTATTCAAAAAATTAAATAAAAACGCTTTTTGGAATCATGGGCAACTCGGAAGAAGTTATTGTACATTTTCGTTCATATTGGGACCATCGGAAAGTCGTGTCGTGTAAAAATCTAATTTCCCTAGTAATACCATGACTGAAATCTACAACAATAAGAAAGCATCGAGACTCAAATTCAGCTCTTATATTTCACATTGTATTCATGTGACTGGAAAATAAGTCACTGTGATGTCAGTGCGTCCCATTTTGTCACGAGTTGCAAATGAATCCTGAAAGCTGATACCCCAGTTTGAAAAGAAAAATATATTATAAAAACTACATGGAAAAGTTTTTAAAAATCAGTACAGTAAAAGAAATTTTTTAAATTATATAAATACCTTTTTAAACTTAATGTATTGCTTTCTGAGGTATTCAAAAAATTTAAAAAACGCTTTTCGTAATCATGGGCAACTCGGAAGAAGTTATTGTACATTTTCGTTCATATTGGGCCCATCGGAAAGTTGTGTCGTGTAAACATCTAATTTCCCTAGTAATACCATGACTGAAAACTACAACAGTAAGAAAGCATCGCGACCCAATTCAGCTCTTATATTTCACATTCCATTCATGTGACTGAAAAATAAGTCACTGTGATGTCAGTGCGTCCCATTTTGTCACGAGTTGCAAATGAATCCTGAAAGCTGATACCCCAGTTTGAAAAAAAAATATATATTATAAAAACTACATGGGAAAGTTTCTAAAAATCGGTAGAGTAAAAGAAAATTTTTTTTAATTATATAAATACCTTTTTAAACTTAATGTATTGCTTTCTGAGGTATTCAAAAAATGTAAAAAACGCTTTTCGGAATCATGGGCAACTCGGAAGAAGTTATTGTACATTTTCGTTAATATTGGGTCAATCGGAAAGTCGTGTCGTGTAAACATCTAGTTTCCCTAGTAATACCATGACTGAAATCTAGAACAATAAGAAAGCATCGCGACCCAAATTCAGCTCTTATATTTCACATTGCATTCATGTGACTGAAAAATAAGTCACCTTGATGTCAGTGTGTCCCATTTTGTCACGAGTTGCAAATGAATCCTGAAAGCTGATACCCCAGTTTGAAAAGAAAAATACATTATAAAAACTACATGGAAAAGTTTCTAAAAATCAGTAGAGTAAAAGAAACTTTTTTAAATTATATAAATACCTTTTTAAACTTAATGTATTGCTTTCTGAGGTATTCAAAAAATGTAAAAAACGCTTTTCGGAATCATGGGCAACTCGGAAGAAGTTATTGTACATTTTCGTTCATATTGGGTCCATCGGAAAGTCGTGTCATGTAAACATCTAATTTCCCTAGTAATATCATGACTGAAATCTACAATAATAAGAAAGCATCGCGACCCAAATTCAGCTCTTATATTTCACATTGCATTCATGTGACTGAAAAATAAGTCACTGTGATGTCAGTGCGTCCCATTTTGTCACGAGTTGCAAATGAATCCTGAAAGCTGATGCCCCTGTTTGAAAAGAAAAATACATTATAAAAACTACATGGAAACGTTTGTAAAAATCAGTACAGTAAAATAAACTTTTTTTTAAATTAGTAGGGGGCACTTCTCCCTACGAGCTACGCTCGTCAACCCCCGTTCAGACACCGCAGACTCTAACAGCACGATAATTTGATCGGCATTAAAAAGGTTTCGAAAGATTGATTTATAATTTGAATCTGACAATTATAATCTGACGTAATTTTCACCAAACTTTTTTTTCTCTTTTTAATATTCACTTAAAAATACTTTTGTTAGAAATGAAATAATATGATCATTTTAAAATATCAAATAAATGTCTCGCGCAATTTTTAAATTTAAACTGTTTTGCAATATTGCTTTTTGTTCATTTTACGCAATAAGTGTAATGTGACGTAAATGTGATGTAATTTCTCCTATTTAAGACTTCTAACGCATGTTAATGAATTTATTATTTTACAATATTCTTTCTCTTTTAAAATTCACGTGTAATTATAGTTTTTATGACGTAATTTTCAATGAGTTTCTGCTTTTTATATTTTCTGTTTATAATAGTCACATGTAAAATAAATTTTTAATTTGAAGCAAACATTATTGTTTGCGCTGTTTATACAGTTGGCAACAGTTTAAATTAATACAATTTTCTAAAATATCTAAAAAATATCTCTCGAAATGCTGAAAATTTGAATTTAAAATAGAAATAAAACGTCAAAAAATGAGTCAAATTAAAAAACTAAGTGCAATCTGCACACCGCGAAATTCTGACGCATAAAATGATCTAAAAATTATTAAGTTCCTATGTACAGTTTTTGCTCCTATAAAACTTTTTTAATGGAACAATTTTGTCCAACTTTGGCATTAAATATCTCTTAAAATAATTCTTCGATTTGAAAACTGTCTGCATCAGCGTGTTTATCAAACATTTCTCTATAATACTACCGATTTTCTTATTTTTGTATGCAACAGTTTTTTTAATATTAACGAAGAAAGGCCATGCTTAATCATTCAAATTGGATGCCGATCTTCCGGGAATATCTACGCAGATTTTCATTGGTCCATTTCCAAATCAAAACTTTTTTTTATAAATAGAAGGATATAAATACCACTTTGAACTTAATGTATTGTTTTCTGAGGTATTCAAAAAATTAAAAAACGCTTTTCGGAATGATGGATAACTCGGAAGAGGTTATTGTACATTTTCGTTCATATTGGGTCGATCGGAAAGTCGTGTCGCGTTGGAAAAATCAATTCGTACCGGAAAATTCTGCCCGGTAATTATTACACATTAGATATCGGAATCAATGTCTAATAATTAAATGATAGAATTTTCCGGTACGAATTGATTTTCCCAACACGACACGACTTTCCGATCGACCCAATAGTTATTGTACTATATTTTTGTTTATAATTATAGTACTATATTATCGTAGATTAAAATCCTTTGTCTTTTTACAGTGTGCTGAATACTTGGAAGTGAGCGATATATTTGTAGATTTACAGATAAACATCATTACTCGCACAAACACATCGCTATTGCATCACTTTTGAAAAATAAATTTAGCAGCAATATCACTCAATCTTCAAAATTCTTTTCTGGATATTAACACCGACGCTGAAAACATTTTAAAACATTTGTAATATGTATGTATTACTACATCAATGATGATTTATTTGTATTTAAGGCAAATATTGTGTGATAAATCGAATGAAAGAAAAAAATAACACAGGGGTTTCTTCAGCGTCTTCAGAGGTGGAACAAAATATAAATATTTTTACAAGCTCGCAAGAAAACTTATGTATAACCAAAGCAGAAAAAAAAACATAATGAAGAAACTTAGATGCAAATATATGCATCCTGCAACTTTTAAAACGGAGTTATTCCTTACGTTTCGATTGTTTTTTCTTTTTCTTTTGTCTTCTGTACATGGATATTTAGAACTGCATCTACATCATTTTGTCTCCTAATATTAGAATATATACATATAACTATAGAATAAATATACTCTAGAAGTTGAAAATTTATAGAAATGAAGATATACGATAAATAATAAAATTTAAATTAAGAATAGATTTTAAAAATATAGATAAATAATTAAAAAGTAGAGACTTAAACATATACAAGTACAAAGTAAAAATACTAATGCTTTATTTTGTCAGTTAAAAAAAATATGCTTATTAATTTTTTTATGTATTTAGCATACAGCTTTAAAATATTGACATTAATTACATAATATTCATTTTAGTGTGTTCCTCTCCAAAGAGTATGTATTTCATCCTTTTATATCATTGTTCATAACCTATTTAATGAATCTTTGAGTAGCGTAATAATTACAGACCTTTCAATAATGTACCATTTCGAATCTGTTATTAATCTTTCAAGCAAAATACTAGAATATAATTTAGAAATTAGGCTCCTTTAATTAACGTGTTTCAAATATAAGATATTTCAATGATAATTAACAGTAATATATAATTAGCATGTAAATATTTCCACTTGATAGATAACATATATCTTATTAGCAGAGAAACATATTTAAGTAAAGATAACAAATCTCTATATTTCAATATCTTATATTATAATATGAGCAAAAATTGTGTGTGTATGTGTATGTGTGTGTGTAAGTAAATTCTATTTTAAAAACGGCTCAAACGATTTTGACTAAATTTTGTATTTTACTATTTTCGGGCACGAGAAGACCATTGGGGTAGGTCAAGTGTTCGAGAAAATTTGATTAGTGGGTCATTTTGGATCATAATGGGTCAGAGTCAAGTTAATTATACTAAAAAACTGCTCAATCGATTTTGACTAAATTTTATATTCAACTAATTTTGGCCGCGAGAAAACTATTGGGCAAGATCACATGATCGAGAAATTTCAATTAGTGGGTCATTTTTGGGTCACTTCAGGTCAAGCTAATTTTATCTAAAAAACGACTCTAATGATTTTGACTAAATTTTGTTATGGGATGTTTTGGATTACGAGAAGACCAATGGGCTAAGTCACATGTTAGAGAAAATTAGATTAGTGGGTCATTTTTGGGTCACTCTGGATCAAGATAAGTTTATCTAGAAAACGGCTCTAACGATTCTGACGAAATTTTGTTTTCTATCGTTTTTGGGCACGAGAATACCATTGGGCTAGTTCGCATGTTCAAGAAAATTCGATTAGTGGGTCATTTTGGGTCACAATGGGTCAGGTGTCAAGCAAATTGAATCTAATAAATGCTCAAAACATTTTGACAAAAATTTGTAATATACTGGGCATGAAATGACCATTGGGCTAAGTCACATGTTCGAGAAAAGTCGATTAATGGGTCATTTTGGGTCACTGTGGATCAAGCTAATTGTATCTAAAAAACGAATTAAACGATTTTGACAAAATTTTGTACTATACCGTTTCTGGGCAAGAGAAGACCATTGGGCTAAGTCGCCTGTTCGAGAAAACTTGATTTGTGTGTCATTTTTGGGTCACTGTGGGTCAAGCTAATTGTATCTAAAAAACGACTCAAACAATTTAGACAACATTTTGTATTATACCGTTTCTGGGCAGGAGAAGACGATTGGGCTAAGTCACATGTTCGAGAAAATTAGATTACTGGGTCATTTTTGGGTCACTGTGGGTCAAGCTAATTGCATCTAAAAACAGCTCAAAACATTTTGACATAATTTTGTATTATACAGTTTCTGGGCATGAGACGACCATTGGACTAAGTTACATGTTCGAGAAAATTCGATTAGTGGGTCATTTTTGGGTCACTGTGGGTCAAGCCAATTGTATCTGAAAAAGACTCAAAACATTTTGACAAAATTTGGTATTATAAAGTTTCTGGGCCTGAGACGACCATTGGGCTAAGTCGCAGGTTCGATAAAATTTGATTTGTGTGTCACTTTTTTGGTCTCTATGGGTCAGGCTAATTGTATCTAAAAAACGACTGAAACAATTTTGACAACATTTTGTATTATACCGTTTCTGGGCAGGAGAAGACGATTGGGCTAAGTCACATGTTCGAGAAAATTAGATTACTGGGTCATTTTCGGGTCACTGTGGGTCGAGCTAATTGTATCTAAAAACGGATCAAAACATTTTGACAAAATTTTGTATTATACCGTTTCTGGGCAAGAGACGACCATTGGACTAAGTCACATGCTCGAGAAAATTCGATTAGTGTGTCATTTTTGGGTCACTGTGGGTCAAGCCAATTGTATCTGAAAAACGGCTCGAAAAATCGAATTGAACACGATGCTAATTTGGACCGAGGCTAGCTCGGTCATCCCTGCTAGTATTTTTTAAAAGAGAAAATGTATGTTATTTAGTAAATTTTAGCCAGTTATATATCTATCTATATATACAAGGTGAGACCGAAAAGTAAGGTGACTCATCCCTCCTTTGGAAATAAGAACAGCCCGACAACCGGACACATGCGTTTTACGATCTTCGGTATGTAACGTTAAAATTCAGGGTCATTTGCAAAGTTTCTTGGTTAGTGTTTGTTCGTGCAATCTCTTAAACATAAGAGGTGGTAGTGCATTGCGTAATGAAGCAGAAAACGAATATGAAATTCTGTTTTAAAATGGGTAAAACTACTACGGAAACCTTGGAAATGATTCGAAGTGTTTATGACAAAGAAACTTTATCTCGTAAGACAGTATTTTAGTTGTTCAAGCGTTTCCGTGAAAGTCGTGAAAGCGTGGAGGATGAGCATCGCAGTGGAAGACCGGTGACGAGCAGAACTACGGCAAATGTTGAAAGAGTTAGGACGTTATTGCTGCAAGATCGCCGTTTGTCCGTCCAAATAATGGCGAACGATTTGAATCTTCCTCATGAAATCGTCCGAACAATATTGATGAGGGATTTGGGTTAAACGGAAACTTTGTGCGACGTTTGTGCTTCATTAATTAAGCGATGAACAAAAACAGCAGCGTATGGTCTCCTTATTCCCCCGATCTTGCGTTAGCAGACTTTTTTCTCTTTCCACGACTGAAATTGCCACTGCAGGGACACCGATTTTCAAACACCTCAGACATTCAAGCTGCTGTTACCAAGGAACTTAAAACAGTCTCAAAGGAGGACTTTTTCAAATGTTTCCAGAACTTGTATGAACATTGTCAAAAGTGTATTGTAGACGGCGGGAACTACTTTGAATAACAGTGAGGTATTTAACTGTGCATATATAATACTGTGATTATTATGACGTCAGTCACCTTACTTTTCGGTCTCACCTTGTATATTCATTTTGCTTAATAAATTCTACTTGTGAACTATCTGTGCTAGGAAAAAGTTTTGTTAACAGAATTTTGCACCACGAAAGCAAAAAATCATATTAAATATTTTACTAATAATTATTTTATTAATAATTGTAATTTTATTAATATCTATTTATAAACACTTATTAATAATAATGTCATTTATTATTTCTTTTACTAAATCTCCATTGGAATATACGATAATTAAGAATTTAAATTCAATGCACTGTTCATATCATGTTAGGATAAATAGCCGTTTAGTGTCTGAAAGGATTTCTAAAGTTTAATTTTCTTCATTAAAGTTCGTATGTTTTCCTCTCTTTATAGTACACTCCAAACACGCATTTAAATCCTTCGTCGACAGCAATGGGTTTTACTATTTTTAGGGGGGGAAATGACATTCCTTATAACGCAATACAATAAATAAATAAGTAATAATAATACAAAAGAAATAATATAATACAAAAAAGATGCTAAAAATAATACAGAAATATATTAATAACTCAACTATTTTTAGTTGGTAACTAAATAACATGAAGTGCAATTCTCCATCTGAGTGAAGAATTGTCCTGACAAAGATTCGAGACAGGGACATTTTGGTCTAAGCTGCGAATGCTCTGTCAACAGAGATATATAGACAAATATGGCGAACACAATTCACCCGGAATACCTTGTTGAATATGACATCTGGTCTGATACCTGAATCAGCTCAAAAGAACAAAGAGGAAGAAGCTTACAGAATTGCAATTCGTTTGATTTATTTACTAATTAAAAAATAATTGTATTAAAATTAATAAAGTGTAATTACGTATCTTGGTGCAACGTTTACCTGCAATTTATGTTGTTGGGCTGATTCACATATCAGATGTCATTCATAATCAACAAGGTTCTCTTGGTGAATTGTGTCGGCGATATTTGTCTACGATAGCTCAGTTGGCAGATGATTAATAACGTAAAAAAATATATCTGGTTCGAACCATAGGCTGGACATCTTTTCGCTCGGTTGGAGAAATACAATTCGTATAATTTAGTAATATTTACTAACATATTTTAAACTTTGACGATAATCACACGGTTTACTAGCTCTAAGAGAAAAATGTAATAACGCAATATCCGATACAAAACTAATCGAAAATATAACACGAAACATAATAATTTTTTTAATGTATTACGCATTATCTTATTTTAACTGTTACGTAAAGACAAATACGACTCTTGAAATTTACTGTTTATTTAAGGATACAAGTTCAATGTAACGTTGAGATAATGCTTGGATAAATAGCCATTCAAAGACACTGTCTGAAATGTCTTCTAAAGTTTACTTTTGTTCGTTAAAGTTAGTCAGTTTTCCTCTCTCTTTATATACACTCTCGTAAATCTTAACACGCATTTAAATCCTTCGTCGACAGCGATACGTTTCGTTATCTCCCAGAGAAAAACGGCATCCCTTATTATCCCCAGGAAACTATTTTTTTCTTTTTACATATGCATCGCCCTTAATCACAAAGAAGTCAATTTAAATGCAAACGACGTTCGGAAGCACAAAACTCACATAGAAAGCAGGATACGTTTCGTGAAAATTCCCTTAGCTAAAGCCTCAAATTCGACTATTCGTATTCAGTAGTAAGGTTCCGGGAGAGAACACAAACCCTTGTTTCGAAACAGATAACACAAAAAAACAAATTTGAATCTTTTCAGTCTGTTAAGGTTCGGGAGTGAGGCGCAAAACGCGCTATTTAGCAAGTCCCGGCACGAGTTGATGAGGCACCACTCCAAAATCCGAATTTCGAGCAACTCATTTTTGTGGATCGGGAGAAAATTCGTCTTTGGGATGCGCAGAAAAGTGTGTTAAGACTAACAGATGGGGGTTTCCAGGAGTGATTTAAAGGATCGGATGTTCGAGATTTTTCTGAAGTTTAGGGGGAATCAGGGTAACGAGCTATTTTCTGAGAGTAGAATGAAGCGTAACAAGGAACTTTAGAAGAAACGGAAGCGCTTGCCGCCAGAATTTATGTTGAAGTCTATGCCAACACTCCTAGTCTTTTTCGGTTTGATTTTAACTTACGATATCCAGTGATATACAGCTTAGAAGTGAATGAGCCATAATTTCTTTAGGGGTGGTATGCACAGTTATGATTTGAAATTTAAGATCTTTATCTCCTGATTAACATTAAATTTATGCTAATAATCTGCATTAATAATTTTACAATTATTATCGATAGATATGTATTAGTAAATATGTAATTACTGCTGAATTTTTAATGCGGATGCCCATATATCATAACGCCTTTTAGGGAAAATTAAGTGCAGTTGTTCAATGTTTTCTCCCCAGTTATTATTTTTTATTGCTTACTTTGTGATATGCAAATAGTAAATGTATACATGGTAATAAGAAAGAGCAAAAAATAATATTCTTCAAAACTTTTGTTCGTAAAAAAAAAAAAAAAAAAAAAAAAATAATAATAATAATAAAAATACAAATTTGACGATTCTCGAAAGCTATATAGTATATTTTAAACAATAGAATTAACTCGAAAAATTCACAGAATGCCCTTCAAACGCTTTGTCAAATTATCATTCAAATGAAAATTAATCTTTAATTCAATTAAGTTGTTCACTTGCAGGTCATGGTAACTACATGTACAACAGTGAGATTTATTGCTTTTTTGATTAGATAATGTTACCACAATCTTCTTTAATTTTCCTTCGCTGCAGGATTATTATATATTTAAGTGGAACTGAGCCAAAGATAATTTTTTACTTATCCTTTTATTTCAAAAGTCTTCAATTAAATGTAAAGTGCTTAGGAACTTTTCTTTGTAAAGCGTATTGCAATATTTTTCGCTAACTTCTATTTAGTTAATTTTCTAACTATCAATTTATTTTATGTCAGCAAACTCATATGATTTCAAATGTGAAAATTTTTACTCCTTTCAAATCAAGTGTTCAAGCTCTTATAAAATTAAATGCAGCTTCTAAGTTTTCAGCACAGTTTTTTTTAGTTTTCGCTTCACGATTCAAGTATCAGGTGTATGAGTGGTTATATATAAGAATAGTATAAATGTCTTTTACCTAAACTTGAATTATTAAAATATGAGAAATATCAACGACAAATCTCCACTTCTACATTTTCAATTAAACAATACAAATATTTCTGAAAAATTACAAAATGTAGTTTGAATGCCTCCTCAAATCGTCGATCAAATGAAAATAAATCTTTGATTCAATTAAACTCTTCATTTTCAGGGCGGTGACTTTATGCACAAACGTAAAAATTATTCCATTTTTTATTAGATAATGTTACCACAAATGTTCTTTAATTTTCTTTTTCTGCCGTATTAATATACATTTAAATGGCAATGAGCCAAGGATAACTTTCCTCTTAAATCCTTTTATTTGAAAAATCTTCAATCAAATATAGGGAGTTTCTGAATAGTATTGTTTCCAAACTAACAATTCTTTTCAATCTATGTCAGAGCAAATTAAATGCAATTATTCGACGTTTTCTGTCCAGTTTTTATTTATTACTATGGGTTAGGTAGGTATCAAATTTATGAATGATAGAATGGAAGAATCGAGAAAAAAATTTCATTATTTCAAAATTTGAATTGGTAAAAATAAACACTTGTGACAATTCTCGAAAAGAATATTTACAATTAAACAATAAAAATAGGTCGAAAAAAAATCAGCTTACGTTCTCTATCAAGTCATCAATCAAATGAAAGAAAATCTTTAATTAAATTATGTTGTTTACTTCCAGGATCATAATTTCATGTATGCCGGTGAGAATTATTTTTCTCTTTGCTAGATATTGTTATCATAGTGTTCGATACACTGTAAAAAATATTTAATTCTACAGATGTAATTTAAAGAAATCTGTATACTTACTAAAATTTTATCTGTAAACTGTACAAAAAAAAAGATGTAAATCTACAAAACTAGTTTTTGTAAAGCTACATATTTCTGCAGTTTTACAAAAGAATCTACTAAAATTACAGAAATCTTACTGAAATTTTATCTGTAACCTGGGTTGCAGACACATAAAAAGTTCTTGGCATCCCAGTTTCTTAAAACATTCTTAGTAATCTTACATATTTATTGATTTATACCGCAAAAGTGTATCTGTTACATGAATTTTTGTTGTTACCGTTACATGAAATATTCTAGTCATCCCAGTTTCCTAGAAAATTCTTAGTAACTTTACAGATTTTTTTTTTTTTTTTTTTCAAGTTTCCTTTTCTATAGGAGTGATGGCGAATCTTTTCATATCTTCTTGCCAAAATGGTTCCAAAAATTATTTACATTAGCATGAAGTGCCAACAGCTAACAGAACAAAATAAAATAAAGAACGCTACAGACAATAATGAATTCAAAATTGCTTAAAATATTGTTATTAGGATTTTAAAAAATACGATATAAAGAACTTTTTTAGAAAGTAATAAAAAACTAATGCAATTTCTGTTGAATGCTAAATAATTGTAATCAGATTCACACTTCATTAATTTTAAGAAATGCAAGCAGAACTGGAATCCCACGAAAAGCAATTTCTACTTGACTCTTTCATATTATTCATTTCCGAAAATAATGAACTCGCAGGCATAGATAGAGGAGAAATTTTTACGAAATAGCAAACACGCAGCTTCTTTTAAAAGCTCTACTTATCTGGAATTAGTAAATTCCGAATTGCTAAATTTTTACTTTCTTCTATCTTTACAAGGAGAAAGTATTGGATTCGAGAAAATTTTCGACTTTATTTCGACGGATTTACACGTTTTAGGGTTGAGAGATTCCCAAAAATATGCTTCTACAAAATGTCTGTCTTTGAGTCAGACTGTCTGTCCGTCCGTCCGTCTGTCTGTATGTGGCACACATTTTGTGGGCGTTTTATCCCAAGAACTAATGCACGGAATTTAATAAAAATTTATATTCAAGTACTCCCTGATATATATTGGTGCTCATTATTTTTTGGTGTAAATCGCCCGACAGATGGCGCAGGATTTCCGCAATAACTTTATCTCAAGAACTAATGCACGAATTTTTATAAAACTTCACATTCAGTTAGTCCTTGATATGAGCTGGTGCTGTTTATGTTTTGGTGTAAACCGCCCAACAGGCGGCCTTGCTATGATGCATTTTGCAGGATTTGCACGATTTCCTCAACAGCTCTAGATTAAGAAGTAATGCACACATTTTCATCAATTTTCAGATTCAGTAAGTTCTTGATGTGAAATAATGCTGACTACGTGTTGGTGTAAATCTCCCAATAGGTGGCGCTGCTGTGCTGAATTCTGAACGATTTTCTCAATAGCTCTATCTCAAGAACTAATGCATGAATTTTCAACAAGCTTCAGATTCAAGTATACCTCGATTAATATTGCGGCTGATTAGCTATTGGTGTAAATCGCTCAACAGGTGGCGCTGCTGTGCTGCACATTAATGTTTACCTTTAATCCATTTATTCGAAAATCTTCAACGAAATATAATTTTTAACAAACTTACAAGTTTATAAAAAACATTGCAATATCTGACTCACACTTCCATTTAATTAAACATTTTTAATTATTTTTATGTCTCCAAACTGGAAGTCTAAAATTCTCCCCTTCTAAGTCAAATATTTCAGATACTCTTGTTTGTGAAAAATGCAACATCCTGAAGTATTGACACGATTGAGCTGAAGTATAGAGTGTTATGCAAATTATTAAGATTTCAGAGTCACCACGCATGCGTGGGCTGAGCAGTGCCTTCTGTACTGCTACTGAAACCGTATAAATAGAGGGCTGTAACAGGACGTTGAAAATACGAGGGTGGATCAAATATAAACCGGAATTTCTGTTTTTTAATTTATAGGTACAGGATACGAAATAGAAAGTTACATATTATTTTTCTATATAATCTCCTGATTTCAAAACACATTTTTCCCAACGGGTTGGAAGTTTTTCGATGCCGTCATCATAGAAAGAAGAGGGGTTTGTCTCCAGCCAATTGCGCACAAAGGCTCCAACAGCAGTGTAATCGGCGAATTGTTCACCTCCTATTGCTCCTTTCAAAGGCCGAAACCTGTGATAATCACAGAGGTACTATAGGGAGTGTATTCCAGTGATGGTCAATGCATTTACTCCAACTTTTCGCGAGTCAGGTTGGCTGTATGGGGACGGGCACTGTCATGAAGCAAAATCCCTTCTTTGATCGGAAATTCACGTCTTTTCGGCCGATATGCATGCTTTGTTTCATCCAACAGCTGGCAGCAGTAGGCAGAGCCTTTGAGAATGTCCCGAATGGCGCTAATGTTTTCCCCAGTCAAACTTGTTCGAAGGGGTGTGTATGTCTGGAGGGGGGGGGGGGGGTTCAACTTCTGCTCGTCCTTCCACAAACTTTCTGTGCCAGTCATACACTTGGAATTTATTCAGGCATGTCTCCTCAAACTGGGCTTGAAGTCTTCGTAAGATTTCAGCCGGTCTTACGCCTTCATTTGTGAGAAATTTAACGATAATGCGTTGCGCAACGTTGGGGTGAACCTCTCCCTCATTCATCCTGATGCCAACTGAAGAACGGAGAGAGTAACACATACCGGCGCATAGATAGTCATGTGACATCCCCACCTACTATGCGCAGAGGTTTGAGCGCCCTTGCGACAACCTTCATGCCTCTCTGCAGAAATTCCGGTTAATATTTGATTCACCCTCGTAGTTTAAGGTTATCTGCTAGCAAATAAACGTTAGGTGAGACGTAATTATGCCTCTTTGACGAACAAGGACGACGTTTCAACAACTGGCAGATTTTGAACGGGGGGAGATTCATCGGTCTTCGTGAAGGAGGATTTTCCTATCGTGAAACAGCAACTAGTATGCTGCGTAACAGAAGCACAGTAATGCGAGTTGGAAGCAGTGGACCGACGAGAATCGGACAACTGGAAAATCTGGGTGAGGACCCCGAAAGGTGACGTCAACGCGCGATGATACAGACAGGGTCCGCATGGCGCTGACGGACCGCACAGCTTCATCTAGACAGTTGGCAGCTAATTAGTCATTTGCTACACTGTCCGCTTCTTCAATGTCTACAGCAACGAGGATCCCGTGCAGAAACTCTTTTTCATAGGATACCCCTCACGCAAAACCATCGACTCCTGAGGCTGCAATGGACTGACTCATTAACAGACTGGCATGCAGATTGGTAACCAGTGGTTTTTATCTGACGAATCTCGCATTAATTTCTGGTACCATGATGGCCGCAATCGTGTTAACGCTATATTCCGGGGTGCATTATCAAATGTCATAGTGGACCGATACCCGGAGTTATGTTCTGGGGTGCGATTGTGTATCATGAACGATCGCATCTTGTTACGAATTGTAGGTAATTTGAACAGCAACAGGTACATCAGGGAAGTGCTGGAGACTGAAGTCGTTCCTTTCCTTCAAGGCGTTCCTAGAGCTCTATTCAACAGATAAAGCCAGCCTACATGTTGCAAGGAATGTTGAAGATTTCTTGTCAGTAGATCACATACAGCTTCTTCCGTGGCCTGCGTATTCACCGGATATACCACCTATTGAACATGCGTGGGATTTCGTTGGTCAGCATCTCGCTCGTGATCCTCTTCCTATAGCTTTTACATATGAACTTTCGGTACGCATATGAACATGTGGAATGCTCATCCCCAGGCAGGCTTTCAAAATCTGTTTGACTCCATGCCACGTTGGATAGCAGCACTTATTTCAGCTCGTGGTGGTTACATCAAATACTGATTTCGGAGACTTATTTATTTATTTATTATTATTATTTTTATTCTGTTTTGGAAATGTAAATATTTGTTTGTACCAATACCAGTCGTTTGTGTATTAAATTAAATTTAATAATGATGATTCTTTCATGGTGTTGCAAATTTTACAAACACGAGTTTAAACGTAAATATTCGCCGTTTTTTGTACAGTTTCTTATTTGACTTTTTGGGTTATACAGATATCAAATGTTGGAATTATAGAGCGGAAAAAAAGAAAAAAAAAACGTTTCTTCGAAAATTCAATTAATGAAAATAAAAATGTAAACCAATTCTAGAACTTTACGTTTTCAATTGTAAACAGTATAAAATACGTATTTTCAATTAAATCCAATGTGGCTTTTCTTTACATTCATTATTATTTTATTTATATTTTTTTACTTTTACAAAAGATTTTGCATTTCTTAACTACGATACCGATAGTAGAAGAATCTAACTGATATTCTCATTTTTGCAGTCCTTGAAACAAAAGTGGAATACGTAATTATCCCTTTAACATTCAGACCGTTAAATAGAAATATACCGGGTGAGCCAAAAGTTCGTTACAACTTTAAAAACTCATAAAAAAGGAAGAAATTATGATAAAAAAGTGCGATTTGTAAGAAAGGACTCACAAGGTAGTCGATTTTTTTTTTAACAGAAAAAAAAATTAAATAAGAAAAAAATTAAAAAAGCAATTTAACAAATTACAATGACCATTTGAAAAATGATTTTTTCAAAGACTAAAATTTAAGACATAAAAAAATCGCACGGAGTTGATCATACATTACGTACGCCATGAATAAAACATTACTAGTGTTATTACACGTAAAAATTGCAAGCGACAAAAATCGCCTGCGACTCGTCAGATTTCCTGAAACTTACGTATTATCCAAGCTGTTCGGGAAAAGGCTTTTCCATCGTCCAATTTTAAACGAAATTTCATTCTTAAACTTCTAAACATCCCACAATATTACTTTTTACACCGTCGTATATAGAAAAAAATATACTTTTAAATGCAATTTGTTTGAAAGCTGTATCTCAATTTGTTTCTGAGTTATTAATTTTTTTTGTAGTTTTTATTACTTTTTTGTCATAGTGGTAACAGAAGTATCCATCTCTGTTGAAAGTAAAGGGAAAATACAGGTTACTGTATAGACCAATCAGAAAACGAATAAAATGCGGATTCAAACAATAAAATGCTTCAGATGTGTTTTTGATTTCCTACCCTGACAGAAGACAATAACCATTTTTCCAAATGGTTAAAAAAAAAAAAAATCAGTTAAAAAATTACAGTTAAAATATCACAGGACAACAGTTGTGCCGTAGAATGTTCTGGATGTCATGTTGAACATTTGTTATTGGAAGAACAAATGAATGGAGCCTGTTGTTGTCCTGTTCATTGTGTTTTGGGTCGTCAGCGCCCTCTACATCTGATTTTTTAACTAATTTTTTTTGCTGCTAAAAAAAACCGACTACCTTGTGAGGCCTTTCTTGTAAACCGCACTCCTTTTTCATAATTTCTTCCTTTTTTATGAGTTTTTAAAGTTGTAACGATCTTTTGATTCACCCGGTATATGGTGTTTTGCATCAGTGTATACATTTCTATAAGATGAAAGATGTTGTCACATAAAAGTATAGTACGAAATATTTTTATCGAAATACATACGATACTGAAGTCTAGGTCAATCATATATTTTGCTATCACTATTTGATAAAAAAAACCTATTTTTTGTACATTTACACTGTATTCAAATTTTTATTCATTTATATATGAGGACGTGAGTTTAAAAACTCGCCTTATCCCAAATTTAAAAAATCGTGTTTTATCGATCAATCTATATCTATTGGTGAAAATCCATCTAAAAAACACCAGAATATGAAAAAAACTAGTTTTATTCTACAGTCGGACCTCGGTATCCCGACACCCGGTTTTCACGTCGCTCCGCTTATCACGTCAGTTTTTCAAAGTCCCGATTTTTTGTATATGATTTTAATGTAAATAAACTCCGGATTTTACTTCATTGTATAATTTTCAACTCCGTATATCCCGATGGTTTAGGAAAATTGTCCATTTTTCATAATCTATCTTATAAGCCCGTAAATTAAAAGGTAAGAAATGTTTTAGTCAAACTTTTCACAAAAGTGTCTAAAACACCCATTGAGATAAATGAGAAATTTTACTTCAATCCTTTATCTGAATAAATAAACCCAAACACTATGAACGATCCACTTAAGCCCCAGATAGACGTATCAGTCTACTTGCGGTCTTTTTGTTCTTGTCAGGTGGCGCTTTCTTGTGGTTACACGGCGTTTTTCATCCGACTAAAACCGAAGCATTGCATTGCATTGGAAATAGCAGAAATTATCTAACATCCATTTCTGAAACAACGAATATTGTTTACAATTCATTATATAATATTGAAAAAAGAATTATAGGAAGCAAGTCCAGGGATAAGCAAACCTTAGTTCATCAATATTTCATGCAACAATAAAAAGAAAACAAGTCATCATAAATCTGATTTTTATTCTTTTCACTTTTGTTCTTGTATTTATTTTGTTTAATAATAATGTTTTATTGCTTAAATCTGCAAGAAAAGAATTTCAAATTGTCTTAAATTAATTAAAAATACAGCTTTTTATAAACATTTTCTCCAACTCCGGTTACCGCGACACCCCGCTTATGACGACACTTTGTTTTGGTCCTTAGAGTGTCGGGATAAAGAGGTTCGACTGTATATTTCTGGCATTATAAAATCATCCTTTACAATAAAAACCAATGGACGCAGTCAGAGGTTTTTCGCAGTTTCCAAAAATTTGATTTTCAGGATGAGACGAATTTTGAAACTCACATCCTCATATATATCGTTTATACATACACTGAAACTTCCATTTAACGAAGTCTCACAGTTACACTTAAAAACTTCATTTTGAATAAAATTCTTTAAGGGGGCCGGGAAAGCAAAATTCAACTAAAAAATCGATTTTCACTTTTTTATATCATTAAATAGTTTAACACTTAAATAGCCGAGTGTTGACTATCGGCAACATAACCAATTAGGCTTCTAAAATACTATTAGAATAATATTGAAACTATAATACCTAATGTCGACAGTAAAATACATTATGAAAATATTATTAAATCGATTTTCATCATGTAGATGGCAACACTAGTGCTTTTTAAGAATAAAGATAGATTTTTTTTTTTCAATTGTTGCTACATGTTCTTTTTGTTTTGTTTGGAAGCTTGCGAAATAACCCTATTTTGTTCTGCAGAGAGCAAGTAAAATTTATTTCTTATCTTAGTTCCTAAAATTCTTGTGTGTTTAATATTGTAGAATTTTACCTGGGAAAATTATTTTTTCATTTAAAGACCAGTATTGCCGATTAGTAACAAACTGTTTTTTAGCCGTAAACCATACTTAAAACAAAATGATTTATTTAAGTATTTTTCCCATGATTTATATAAAAAATTAAAGCTGAAAAACATTATTAAAATGATTTTTGAAAAATCAGGCATTTAAGGGTTAAAATTTTATCTTTCCAACGATGTATCCCACATGTTTAGGTATAAAAAAATAAGTGTTGAAAGTAATCATTCTTTCTAAGAGTACTTCACAGCTTAAGGGCCATTTAAATCTTTAATTGGCTTTTTCTAAAAGCTTGGATTTTTCATGTTTATGTTCCCTTTTTTCAATATCTATTAAACTTAAGAAGTCAGATTTTTATTTAATTCTTATATTGTGACATATTGTATACTTTAACACAGGTATTTAATGATTTGTTGAGAATTATTTATTTTAGGCAGTGAAATCTTACCGAAATTGCTAATTTAAAAATGACTTTCAGTTATTTTATTAGTATTCAGTTATTATAAATTAATAAATAATTTTGAGTTTCACTTAGAAAGAAAATGATCTGTTAAAATACGTAAATAATATTATTCTAATTACTCTAAAAAATCTAGACCTTTATCTGTCATCATTTCTGAGAAAAGGTACATAAAGTTGGTGAATTTAACATGGCGGAGATACGGTTTTCCCGGTCTCCTTAAATAGAAATCAACTTAAATCCATGAAATTTGTATAATAAAATACACCAGCATAAAATGAAAAATACACATAAAATGAAAATATTGGAAAAATGTATTTTAATTTGGGCAGCAACTTTTTGACCCATATGAGAAAAAAATAATTAGAATAATGACTAAAAAAACACATAATAAAGAGAGGTGTAAACAAAAACTGAAGCGTAGCGCATCTTGTCTCTTTTTTCTTAGTATTCCAGATTCATAATTTTTAAAAAGTCTGTAATATTACCTTGTGCAGGTTTCTTATAAAAAATTCACTTTTCATTAAAATTTTGACATTTTTTAAGTATCTGAGCAATTCATATGTAATATTTCGTGAAACAGGAATTCCCTTCTTATTGTATCTAATGCTTCCCCCCAACTGTCAGAGCCAGAGTGCCTGAACTGAGAGAGTGGCGATACCCAAGTGTTTTTCTTAGTGTGAAAAAAATATTTTGTTTAGCACCAAAAAATATGGAAATGGTTAAATAAATAAATAAATAAATGAATAATTTCATTTTCATACAATCCGCCGAAATAAATTCATTCATCCATTGCAACAGCATCCTCACCAATTTAATGCTCTAAAACTCACGAAAGTGAAATAAACGTAGTTATATAGAATATATTTTTAGCGATATGGACATTAATTTACATGTTAATATTGTCCAAAGTCAAGGTTCAACAGAAAATTTCGTTACCCAGAAAACTTCTTTAAATAAGGGACTTCGTTAAGGGGAAATTCCACTGTATTTATGCTTCGTCTATATGTTGAAAAAACGTACAGTTGAGGGGGAAAAAGTAAACACCCCTTATTAACTCTGCAAAAAAAAATATCGTAGAAGAAAGTTACTGGTACCACACGATTGGTAATAAAGTCTACTTTTAAATGATGTGTATAAAATTTGCTTAGAGGCCATCTACATATTAAAACGAACTATAACTTTGTTTTCTTCAATAGCAGTACATAATTCTGACAGCATAAATGAACTCTACACTCTTCAATTAGCCTAAAAATAAATTTTTATGCAATTCGTACGATAAGTTTCCGAGAAATTAATTATTTTAAAACGAGCGTATTTTAGTGGCTGTATCCAAATTGAAGTTCAGTACTGGATTGTTGACAGAGAGAGCCCCCTTCTTGATCAAGGCATCTTAAGCGCCACTCAAGCAGTCATTAAAGACTGCTAGATTACAGGACAGAATAAGAAATTTCAAAATATCTAGTCACTTCTATCATAGACAGCCCCTTAACCACTTCGGGATGAGTGACTTTTACAGATTTTTTAATCTTTCATCACCGGTTCTTTAAAACAGAAATTTTTGGCTAATTGGATCGGAAAAATGCTCGTATTAAATAAGACAAAATTTACAATAAAAATTTATTGGTGAGAATAATCATGGATTCTAAGCATCTTACGCGGCACGTATACCGGTCGCTCCCCCCTAAGGATTAAACCATCATTTAGCCATTTTATAAGCATAATTTGAAAACTATTTGGAAGAAAAATGTGAAATTTTGGATTTTCATAATGCAGGACTAAATCTATCAAAAAATTGTTGGTCGCAATTCATAATTTTTTCCGAATATTAATTTCATAATTTATATAATAAAATTATAAAAAATGCAAATTCAACGTATTTATGTTTGGGTATTTTAGTATTATTGCTACACAAAAAATTAGCACATTAGGAGTATAATTTCAGGCGATATTAAATAAAAATATGAAAATTTAATTTAACATTAGAAGCACTAAATTTTGAATGTTTTTAATTCAAAAACTTATCATTGAAATGACTTGAAATTTGGTGTCTCGGCATAGTTTGAACCGAAGATTTGAAATATCTTGTTAAAATAGGGTATTGCCATTTAAAAGAATGAAGTTTGGGTTCGTTTTAATATGTAGATGCCCCCTAAGCATATTTTATAATTTAAAAGTAGACTTTATTTCCAATCGTTCGGTATAAGTAACTTTCTTCTACGATAATTTGTTGAGGAATTAGTAGCGTGTATTTACTTTTTTTTCCACAGCTGCACAAGATATTTCGTAATAAATAAGTCTACTATCAAGCATTCTATTAAAAAATCACCAATTAAAGGAAATGCGTGAGACATTCATAGATTAAAAAAACAAACAAAAGAAAGAAACTCTAAAGCATTTCTTTCAATTAATTCACATTTTGTTACTTTTGAATGATCCAAAGAAAGAATCACATTGAAATAAAAAACAATCAATAGTTTTCTCTTTCATTAAAACTTAGTTTGACAGTTTCTTATGTTAAGAGCTTTTTCGCATGATCATTAATAAGGAATAGTTACTTTAAGAAGATGAAAAAGCAACTTAGTAATTGAATATTTGATTGCAATATTTTTTACTCAAATGAAAGTCATGAGAACTTACAAAGGAAATATAGACATATTACAACATTAAGTTATTAAATAATAATGAATTTCTTCCCAGGTATGCCTTTTCTAATGATGGCAGTTATTTAGATTTCGTGCAAAAACTTTAATAATAATAAACAAGTCAGAAATTGTATGTCAAACGTGGCAAATGAGTTGCGTTCGTACTATAGTTTTATAAATATTCAGATCTTGCTGCAATAGCTGTTGCACTCTCATGCAAAATTGCATGAATATAAAATTTATTACAATTATACATATTAAATTCAGTAATACGAAAAAAATATGACTCCATCTGAAATACGACATAATCCCCATAATAATCTAGAATCATTACCTATCATGCGATATCATTGAATTAATTACGTATAATAGGATTTAATAGAATGAAGGAAACTTTCATTAATGTCTTTTTAAGTTGTGATTCGATATTCATAAAATTGGAAATATCTTGACTAAATTCTTCAACGATATATTAAAATTTAAACCATTCGGTTTGGTATGTTTTGCGCTGCTATGTGCGGATAGACGGTTGGTTGGTTGTGTTTATGACGGCCAATTATCAACACGAGGGATATAGGCCCTAAGGGGGGGGGGGCTCCGTGGGGGTCTTTCTGAGGGAACCTAACCCATATTTACTCATTGAAATCCTCGGTTTGAAGAAAACCAAGAAAACTCCGAACGATTAGGCCGACGGGCGCGATTGGGTTCGAACCCAGCACCTCCCGTCTACCAGCTTCGAGAGAAGAACCTCTCGGCTACTGGTGGGGCCACGGATGGACGGACGGACCAGACTAGGTAGTACGTATTTATATAATTACAAACGCACCTAACAACAACATAATAATAATACAGTTACTATATATATATATATAAACAAATGAAAATCTCGGAAGACCAATTAAATATAGTTTAAATGCACAAAGGTTCGTATATTACTGGTAAAATAATTAAATAATGAAACGAAATTGGTGTTGACACTGTTTCAGAGAAACAATTTCATTCTAAACCAAGTTTCGTCAATTAATGCACATAAATTTGAATGAAAATTGTTTGATACTCCAAGCATATTGAAGTGTTTTTCAAAATAATTGATTGCAGAAATATCCTATAATCTTGTTATAGATCTGATATGGTCATGTTGGAGAAAGTATTATTTACATCAACTGTTGAAGCCACCACGCATGATTTTCTAAAAAAAAACAAAAACAAAAACAAAAAAAAACCTGAAAGTCTCAACCGATTCATCAAACAGCTATAACAATATACAGGGTGCATAGGAAAGTCCATTTAACCTGAAAGCACTTGCGAACGGAGCTACAGCTATGCAAGTAAGGGCGTCCATATGATTAATTTTAGGGGGGTCTGAGAAAAATTTCAACTTCCTCCAAAGCTATCATGCATTTTAGTAAATTTTTAAGGTACTTTGCGTTTTTCGCGATCTTTTGACGAAATTTGCGTTTTTCCCGTAATTCTTTGATGAAATTTGCGTTTTCCCGTGATCCTTGAACGAAATTTGCGATTTTTTTTCGATTTTTGAAGAAATTCGTGTTTTTACCCTGATCCTTGAACGAAATTAGCGTTTTTGACCTTTTTTTTTTATCGAAATTCGCTTTTTTCACGATCATTTGATGAAATTTGAGTTTTTCATGATCTTTTAACGAAATTCGCTTTTTTCACGATCCTTTGATGAAATTTGAGTTTTTTGTGATCTTTTGAGGAAATTTGTTTTTCCCCTCGATCCTTGAAGAAATTTGTATTTTTTCGCAATTCTTTGACGAAATTTGCGTTTTTTCCATCATTCTTTGACGAAATTTGGGTTTTTCCCATTATTCTTTGACGAATTTTGTATTTTTTCTGCGATTCTTTAACGATATTCGCGTTTCTCACGTGATTCTCGAACGAAATTCGAGATTTTTGCGATCCTTTGACGAAATTTGCATTTTTCGCGATCTTTTGACGAAATTCGTCCTTTTTCCGCAATCCTTTGACGAAATTGGAAAATTTTTCTGCAATCTATCGACGGAATTAATTTTTTTGGCGACTATTTGTCAAAATTTGAGATATTCTTCCGTGATACTTTTTATGTTCGAATTTTCGGATTGATGACCGATTATTGTTAAATCTGTCTAAATTCGTTTTACTTGTGAAAATGGATCCTGTCTATAACGAAATCCTCCCTAATGCAGAAAAAGTGTTATCGTCTTCTAGGGAAAAAATCCCACACAGTAACACTCGCTAAGATAAAAACTGTCTAAAACGAAATTTGTTTCCAATCTTGTGTTTTTACTGTTTGTAAGAAGCTCTAGTCGACAGCACTAATTAAAAACCCATGAAAACAGAACCTGTCTCAAGCAGAATCCAGCTTTAAAATAAAAGAAAATCATGGTTATAACAAAATGAATTCCCAATCATTATACCTGCTAAGACGGAAAACCGTCTAAAGCGGAAAATTATTCCGGATCTTGTCGATGCAGGTTTTATTATGCTTTGTCTTTACAAATTAAAATTTTCATATCTTGCAACTGATTTATATTTTTAAAAAGTTTGTTAAAACCAAAATCTAGTGGGGGGGAGGGCTCGAGCCCCTCCTTGCCCCCCTATATGGGCGCCCTTGTATGTAAGTGAGGTAACGGTGTAGTAAAAGGACTACGCCTGGCCTAATGAAAACTTCAGCAGCGCCCCTGGTGGCGAAATTTAGAAAATAGCCATTGAAAATCAAAAATAAAAAGAGATAGCGCAAAATTTTCAATTGGAAAGACACTCCAACAACAGGTCTCCAAACAAAACTCACCACAGTGCATCATAGAAGTACTAGGAAGTCGTTTGGCAGTCTTACGCTTGTCTGCAGCACCATACGCAATAGAACGCATCCTAGGATTGACTCTGTGGACTGGGTAATATATATATATATATATATTGGAATACATGGTGGAATTCATTTTTAAATTATCTATAAAGGGCGCTGATCACATATATTGAGGAATATGCTTGACCATATTGTACATTATTACTCCTTGGTCCATCAACTTTTTAAAAAAAGTTTTTTCGTAACATGCGCAAATAATCTCTTTTACTTATATTTAATGCTGCCTCATTCTTAGTCAGCAATGCTTTTAATATGGTAATGAGAATTTTATTTGTTAATCCTTTTTAATCACTTTTTATATTAAACTTATTTGTTTTTCATAATTTATATCTCAATTTTTTGTATGTTGGTCCCAAATTCATATTCTTTAGCCTTTTTATGGCTAATATGAAGCTGAAATCACACACTTTATTTGTGGAACTCTAGGCATTTGGGATCTGAAGATTCTGTCTAGGTTTTACGAATTTCTATTATTTATTTTCTGTTCATTTTATTTATTTATTTATTTATTATGATTTTTGGTAATTTTAATTTTTTTAATGGTCATATATATATATATATATATGACCATATATATATCTATATATATGAAGAAAACTTCAAGAACTAAGTTCAGGATTTTATTCATCTTTTCAAAAGAAGACTATACTTACTTTTTTCCTTTTTTTTTTTTTTTTTTTTTTTTTTTTTTGAATGTTTTGTCATTTTCCCTTAACTCTTTCTCAAAGATTCGCCATAAAAAGACTAAAATTACCTTGCATCTTGAAAAAAGTACATCTTAAGCACTTTCAAAACGATGTGTTTGAAAGCAGTTCCTCGAGCAATAGATGTATTATTCCGAAATCAGGCATTCTATAGCCAACAACAAAGCAACTAAAGATTTTTTCTGTGTAGTAAAAGGGGGAAAAACTCGCGGTTGCTTCGATAGATCTGTAAAAGCTGAAGTTGCAGTGAAGGATCATATATACATTTTTCAAGGATTTAACTCTAAAAAACGTGTAATTAAAAATAAAATTTAACCTCCGTGATATAAAGTGAGATTCCAGTTATAATAATAAAATTGTAATAATGTTGAACAAGATTTTGTTTTTCTCCATATAATGAGTACAGAACGCATCTATAATTTCGAGAGTAATTAATTATCGCCCTTCTTTGTCAGGTGATTAGTAACAGAAAATGGTTAAACCAACCACTAGTAAACCTACAATATTTATATTATACGTTTACATCTATACTGATTTTATCAGGCATTCAGGCAAAAAAATGGTATATTATGCTTGTCTGATTTATATTCGTTAAACAGTTTCATAATATAGTTACTTAGATATATTTTGATTCAATATTTTTAAAAAATACATTCACTATTGTTTTATAGAATAAACATGTCATTTCATATTTTAAAAGTAAAAACAGTACTTTTATGTTTAATAAAAATCCAATACATTTCCAAAAACAATATTCATGTATGCATCTGTGCTAAAAAAATTATGTTAAGAATTAGAAAAAAAAATCATAATTTTTTATTTTATATATGAGAGGTATTTTGGAAACATATTGAATTTTTATTAAACATAAAAGAACTGTTTTTACTATTAAAATGTGCAATGACATGTTTGTTCTATGAAACAATAGTGAATGTATTTTTTAAAATATTGAATTTAAATATATCTAAGTAACTAATGAAACTGTTTAACGAATATAGCACAGACAAGCGTGATACACCATTTATTGGCACTAGTAATGCCTGATAAAATCGGTATAGATGTAAACGTATATATAAAACAGGCTTTAAAGTAAACATTTTTTTTTTAATTATTACAGTCGGACCTCATTATCCCGACACCCGGTTTTCACGTCACTCCACTTATCACGTCAGTTTTTCAAAATCCCGATTTTCTGTATATGACTTTAATGTAAATAAACTCCGGTTTTTGCGTCGTTGTATAATTTTCAGCTCCGGATATCCCGACGGTATAGGAAAATTGTCCATTTTTCATTATCCATCAGATAAACACGGAAATTAAGCGGTAATAAATGTCTTAGCCAAACTTTTCACAAAAGTGTCTAAAATACCCATTGAGATAAATCAGAAATTTTACTTCAATCCTTTATCTGAATAAATAAACCCAAACTCTATGAATGACCCACTTAAGCTCCATATAGACGTATCAGTCTACTCGCGGTCTTTTGTTCTGGTCAGGTGGCGCTTTCTTTTGGTTACAAGGCATTTTTTATCCGACTAAAACCGAAGCATTGCATTGCATTGAAACGATCAGAAATTGTCTAACATCTTCTGAAACAACGAATATTGATTACAATTCACTATATAATATTGAAAAAAGAATTGTAGGAAGTACATCTAGGTATAAGCAAACCCTAATTCATCAATATTTCATGTAACAATAGAAAAACAAATGTCACCATAAATCTGATTTTTATCCTTATCAATTTTGTTTTTGTGTTTATTTGTTTTAATAATAATATTTTATTGCTTAAAACTGAAAGAACAGTTATGAATTTGAAATTGTCTTCAATTACTTAAAAATACAGCTTTTTATAAACATTTTTCTCCAACTCCGGTTACCGCGACACCCCGCTTATGACGACACTTTGTTCTGGTCCTTAGAGTGTCGGGATAACGAGGTTAGACTGTATTTGAATATTTATATTTAATGAACATTTTCATTTAATGCACTGCTCATTCTCAACGAGTAACTGGTACGGGCCATAGAGCAAAATTTTGTGACGCTCAATTTTCGCACATAAGGGTCTGAGCTGTATGACTTTCTCACATTAAGACAATATTTACAATTTTAAATCAAAATATGAAAAGACAGTTTTTTTTATTATACTTTGTGTTGAGAGATGCTTGAGGCTAAAATTAAAATAGCTTCAATGATTATACAGACTATCTTGATGTAAAACAATGCCATGAATCTCATCAACTTTTAAATAGCATTATTTTCGAATACATATTTATTTGGACCGGTAGGTGGCAGCACAGACAGTCAACTGATCGAGTACACAGCTGAAATTCCAGGATTAGTTAAAACTTGATACGCAATCGGTCTGCCAAGTCATATCTTGGTGGAAACACCTGAAAACCTGATTTTAGCGGTTGACTCGTAGGTTTACCATTGTGTTTTCCTGAACCCAGAGGTGTGAAAACATGGAGGACTGGGAGCAGGAAAACACAATGGTAAACCTACGAGTCAACCGCTAAAATCGGGTTTTCAGGTGTTTTCCACCAAGATATGACTTGGCAGACCAATTGCGTTTTAATATGCGAACAGAGTTTTAACTAATTCTGGAATGTCAGCCTTGAACTCGATGAGGTGATTGTCTGTGTTGCCGCCTCCCAGTCTAATAATAAACATATTATTCTTGCGTAGTAGAAGGTTTCAGTAACTTCTCTTTTACATATTACTGATGTCACACCCGTGTGTATGCTTTACACTGCAAAAAAAGACAAATGTTCCTTAACTCCTTAATTCTCGCTTCCGTCAATATCACGGGCTGAGGTGTGGTTCGTTATTTCTCGTGCTCGTCATATATCCGGGCTGGAGATTTACCGCTTGAAAAAACTTCTGAAACCAGAAAAATTTAACTGGCATTTCGGTGTGAAGTCTTTGAATATTAGCGTTTGGGTTTGGTTTTTGGCGCTGATTGTGATGTTGGACTTTGTATTGCATGTTTCGAAATATATCACACTCAAAAGAAAATTATTAATAATCAAAATTTAATGTATATTATATTACTTAAAATATTATTTGTAAAAATTTGTTTGATGATGATAAATAAAGATCTAAGATGTGAAAAATAAAGGTATTATTCGCATTCATTTGTATGGTGTAAAACAAACATTAAAACACAGAGTTCTCGCATGATGGCTTTTCTACAAATGTGAATTTGTTCTATAACATATTTTTTTTTGCCTTAAAAAAAAAAAAGAAAAAAAGACTAATTGCATATTTTATATAGAAACCTTATAATTATTATTCAATTTCTGTAATAAAAAAATAGGTACTTTTTTATGGTTTTTCCAAACATTAAGCGACCATTAAGGGGTTAATATAAGAAAATATAATATAGCCGCAAACGAAATTATATTACAACTCTCCGAGTTACCCACGATTCCAAAAAGCTTTCTTTATCTTTAGAAGTCCTGGAAACCAATACATTTTAGTCATAAAGATTTTCGGAAACGTCTCAGAATAGTTTTGAAGATAGGGGAGGGTAGTACACAGTGAGACGAAAATTATTATTACTTCACAAATGGTGACGATTTTTATTCTTTTGAAAATTTTTTTGCTACATCTTGAAGCTACATAAATGCGCTACACATTAATGTATAAATGGTTTTAAAAAAGTTATTTATAAAAGCACAGAAGCAGCTTAACGGAGTATCGGAAATTGTCTCACTGTGTACCAGAAGTAGTACACAGTGCGACAATGAATATATTTTCATAAATCATACATTTTTACACTCTATCAATAATTTTCTGCAGTTTAGGATTTCTAATTAATATTTCTAGATTTTCAAAATATTAAAAATATGAGCCTCGGGTGCACAATGGCAGACCATGGGCTACCTTCATGCAAATTTTCAGCCTCTTACGTTTAGTACATTTCCCTAGCCATCGCACGCCCACACACACACAAAGAAAGAGAGAGAGAGAAAAAAACATTCTTTTATAAATAAATAAATTTTTTAACATCAGAACCACATAGTAGGTACACAATAAGACACGTCTCCCTGTGTACCACAACTGCATGTCTCACTGTGTACTTTGGTTACGTTGTGACAAAATGGATGTCACATCTGTTACATCAATTTCATCGCTTTAAAAAGTTTATGTCGTTTTGCCGAAATAGTCTATTATTAGATATAGCTAGGTTTGGTTAAGTAAATATATGTCATATTGAAGGAAATAAACTCTAAAATAGACGTTTATGCAATTTTAACCACTATAAAATAAGGAATTATTTACTATTTTGTCGGACGAGTAACTGAAGTGCCGAAACTACATCCACGTGCTGCATAAAATGAGGTCGTTATGTGTGTGTGCCAGCTTGAAGAAAAAGTTACAACTATATGTTAAAGTGGCTGCTGTCTCACTGTGTACCATGTTTCACCGTGCACTCCCCTACCCTATATTAACCCTCCGTCTACCAGACGGGTCCATTGGACCCGACAGGTACATACAAAATATTCATTCAAACCAGAAATTTCTTTAAAATAAACTAAGTATATAAACCAGACAAAAATAAGGTAAATAAATAAGTTAAATAGTTTTAAATAAAAATTCTGGTGCAGAACGTTTTATTAAAACTTGAATAAAATTCCCGGTAGATCTAGGGTTAATTAGTTTTCTCAATCGGGCATATACCAGCAAAGAAGAAATTGCTGGCCAGCAGTAAGATAGGTGCTGGCAATGATGGAGAAGTGCTGGCTGATGGTCTACCACTGCTGGACAGCTTCAGTTAACTTTGCTGTTGGGAATCAGCAGATAAAATTCTAGTGGGCATCCATTTTATCTCATGCGCTGGCCCACCACTACATGGAAGTGCACGAACTTTTGCAGTATTATTCCTGGAAACCCTTACGCTAGGTGGCTCTGCGACTATCGAAGACATTGAGTATTTGAACACAAATCTGAAATGAATATCTTAACACAATTTAAGCTGTGAAGCTATTTTTTTTTTTAACTGTAAAAAATATAGTACCACTGCCACCAACAAAATAAATAAGTAAATGAGTAAATAAATAAATTCTTTATTTCAACAGACTTTTTTTTTCTCCTTAAATCTTGTTTTACTAGGTTACAAAGGCAATTCAGAATCAATAATAAAAAAAAGCGTATAAAATACATAGGATTTCTATACAATAGAATAATTTCTATACCACAGTTTAATGATTGGGAACGTAAATCACAAAAGAAACAAACTTGAAATAGTGTAATGAGAGCTTGAAAACTACGAGCGGTCGTAGCGTACGCTGAAAGCACTTGTTCATGTCAGATCACGAAAGCCAAACAGCATCGAGCGCGGTCAGTACTTGGGAGGGTGACCACATGCAGTTCAAATATTTCTATAGACATTTATATTATAGACACTTCTAAAGGTATTTCTATAGCTCTTGGTGAAACTAGCTTATAGAAAAAAGATCCAAAGATCCATAATTATATAATACTTTTTTTTAATAGAATTCTATAAGAAATTTTTGTAAGGGAAAGTGCTGGGCCAGCAATGGAATAGCAGTGGGATAGGTGCTAGCACTGCAGGAAAAGTGTCGGATTGAAGTAATGTGATGACATACCAATGCTGGCCTGCTGTTGGCCATCACTGATGGGCCAGCTGCATTCGGCTCGGACACTTTTCGACAGCTTTATGTAATGGCACCCTTGCACTTTACCGCTGATGGCACTGCTGGCTGCCATCTTTTTTCCAGCTGATGGCCCACTGTTTCTTTCTTTGCTGGGTAGGTTTTGTAGATGCTGTCTAATCTCAAGTAAATATTTTCATTTTCGACAAACATTTGAAACAAAACAACAGAGATAAATAAAATGATAAATTAACAGCATTAACATTAACATTAACATTAACATTGAAATGAACATTATTTTGTTATTTTTGTCATTACGTAACAGAAAAGGGTTAATTAAGAAATGATAGCACCCTAAAAACCGATATCCAGTTTTAGAAAATGATGAATACACTTCAAAAACTACTAGGCAACATTTTCGAAAGTCAGTGACAGGAAAAGAAACTCCGCTTTTTATGATCGTAGTTATATTATATTTTCCCTAATTAAGTCACTTCTTTTTTACAGTGTGATTTCAAGTTCAAATTTTCTTTTAGCATATATTATAAAAATATATTACAGTAAAGCCCCGATTATCCGCGAGCAGATGATCCGCGGTGCGGTTTATCCGAGAAGCAAATTTTTTTATTATCATTGTTCAAGCCGACAGCAAGGGAAATACAATAAGCCCTACTAATAAATATAAACAGAAAAAATCCTGTATTAGAATGTAATAGAAGAATATTTCTAGATTCGGTTGCAATGTTTAAAATATCAGATATAACGTCTTGATGGATTTTCTTGATTTTATTAATAAAACGTAAACACAGCAATTAAAATATTTAACAATTAAATAAGACTATTGTGATAAATTCCAGGGGAGAATATCAAGAATAGCTTCATTTTTGAGATAGAAAAGATATTTCCAAAGCAAGAAGCAAAAACAAGTGACTGATTTTTTTTTAAAAAAGGTCTCAACTCTTTTCGTACAGTATATATGGCATTGTTTCTTGTTTACTGTTCTTTATTTTAGTGATTTAGACTAAAGCAAAGGTTTCTGCTGTACTGTGCATATGTATGTATTTTAAACGTTTTATTATGTTTTTGTACACTAAAACATAGCTTTTATGTTGAATTTTCTTTCTTTTGTGCTTGCACCCCATTTTCAGTCTTTTACGGGTTATCCGCGATATTTGTTATCCGCGGTGCCCTTGCCACCCAATTCCGCCGATAATCGGGGCTGTACTGTATAACCTTACATATTTGGTGGATAGCGAAAAAAACTTTTAAATTTAAGGTGGGTTGCGAAATGTTATCATCTGTGTCATCGAATCCAACTATTCAATATTTTTGTTCCACTTTTGAAAAATAACATATTAACGGCAAAAAAATATTTTACAATAAGATGATTTTTTTTCAGAAGTTTTGTTTATACACATTTTTTTTTTTTTTTTTTTTTTTTTTTTTTTTACATTTGCTTTCTAAAATATCTCTATCATAATATTTTTAAATCATCATCGGCATATATTTGTAATGAAGGTTGTACAGCAAATATTCATGTTAAATAGTTTGAATTTTTTAAAGAAATAAGACTCCACACAGACTTACGAAGCAGTATAAAACACATTCTTTGCAATAAATTCCAAGATCTGAAAACAAACACTAAAGGGGTATAACATAACAAGGTTTTATTTTAAGAGAAAATCTTTCTTGACTGGGGTATTTAAGTCCCATTTCGCAACATTTGATAATAAGTTCACGATACATTAAAGATTTCTTCTTAAAAGAATGTTCTAGAACACAAAAATCGTTCGACTTTCTGTATTTTAACGGAAAAGTTATTTAGTTTTTATTGCATTATCGATAAGAGAAAAGCCATCAGCATTTTCGTCAGAGAAAATCGTATAAAAAATGTACTCCAGTGACGCTCTTATAGTTTTACTATGGCTTGAAAAATATAAAATAAAGTATAGTTCTTTAAAAAAAAAAAACGCTAACAGAGAAATGTATATATATATTTTATCTAACTTAACTTATTTACTTTCTGTGCTTGTAAAAACGGAATAAGTATATTTAAATATCACGCTAGTAGAAACACAATATAGGGCCAACATTGGATGTATCTTGGCTAAATATTGTAATTTTGATTATATTTTGGCATGGAATTTTGTTTCAATATTTGAAGTGAGGTATTTACATTCTGTCGATATTCCGCCAATATTGTCAAGAAATATTTCGTCCAAGTAAAGAAAATAAAGCCAACAATTTTGCCATATTGGCTTTTGATTGCAAATATTTCTAACATAAATCCACCGGTTCTTCAATAGTGACATTTCATTTTAAATAATACCAATGTAACACCAGTATTTGCCAATTACAACAGCATTGACGTGGCGTATTTATATTTTGCCGATATTGCGCCTATATTGACAAGAAAAGTTTTGCTAACGAAATAAAAATAAAATAAAGCCAGCCATTCTGCAATATCGCTTTTTGATTAGAAATATTTTTTAACATAAACCAACTTGTTCTTCAATGTTGACATTTTATTGCAAATATAACCAACACTCTCAGAAATGCATTCTTCAAATCACAGAAATTTTCCTGGCAGCAGTGCTACCTGGATTTTTCTGTTAATAGAAGAATTTCTTTTTTTTTTTTCTCCGTTACAGGAGGTAAAATATACGCCAATTGATGAAAATGATGATAAAATAAAAGTTGCTGATTTTGGAATCGAACCAGCTACTTTAGTTTTACGAGATCAGCGCTCTAACCGCTCGGCTACAGTTGTACAGTTGTACAGTAGTGACATAGTTTGAAGTATATATGTCTCTATCATATGGGTACGGCTAGATTAATTTCTTTAAAAATATTTTAATTCTGAAGTTAATTTCGGGTATATTTAATAAGATTGTGGCTGGGGTTTTAACACTTTAGTATTAAAGTAGTATAAAAATAAGAATTATAAATATTTTTATATAAATTACTAGGTGTAAAATATGAATATTATATTTTTTATGCGAGTTTTTTTTTGAGTAAAATCAATTTTTCCCAATTAATATTTTAATTAAAATATCTAATTTAAATGTGTTCATTTAAAATATATTTTAAATGCGGATATTTTTTTTATAACTTTAAAAAATAAATTGTGAATATTTTTAAAAGAATGAGAAAATTAATTGTAATTTATTTTTTAATTCTAAAACTTTTTTTTTTTTTTTTTTTTTTTTTTTTTTTTTTTTTTTTGTTGTTGGTTTAATTTTTTTATTTACTTTTTCAAATTAAATTAGAAATCTCAATTTATAGACTTTTTGGTTTTTCGTTTTTAAAATGAATTTCAATTTTAGTAATAATAGAGCCAATACGCATGCGTGCTAGGAATAAACGGAATTTCTCCCTCCTTTTTTACCCGACTGCCAAGAAGGGTTATGTGTTTCACGCGTATCTGGGTATGTGGATTTCTTTATATCCTCAAAACATCCCAACGGCTAGTTGGATTTTAATGAATGAGGTCTCTGTCGATTCGTCTTAACCTTCCAATGGTTATAGGCCAGGTTTTGTTTTTATAAATTTAAAATGGCGGCCGTAAAATGCAAAATGTCGATAGAGACGGAAAAAAATTATGCACCCTATTGAATGACATATCATTGGATAGGTTTTTCAAAATGAAGACGATGTTTCAATGACTATTTTACAGTCAGAAGCACCGTTTAAAAATTACACTACCTGTAAGTTGTGTAGGTAGAATCTCTAGCTTTACTGCAACTCTAACCTTTAAAGACATCTATAGGCCTCCTCAAAACAGTGTTTATAGATAGGAACTAACTATTAATCACAACTTAAAAATCATCACTACAAGTAAATAAAAAAATAGGTAAATAATATAAAAAATAGTTTCACATTGATGAGAAATAATTAGTTCGCTCTTTACGAAGTCGGGTTTTTTGATTTTTTAATTTAATAAGCATTAGACTTTCGCGAAGAATTCACGGATAAAACTTGTTTTCTAGGAGTATGGAAATTATTCGTTAAAAAATGCGGAATAATTTAATGTAGTATATAGACGAGTTTTTATGATAGTGAACATAAAGTCAATATATGGCAATTGCCCTAATATTGGGCGTGAGGGCGTCATTTTGCCGATATTGCACCAATATTGACAAGAAATATTTTACCAAAATAATGAAAATAAAGCCAATCATTCTGCAATATTACCTTTCGATTGCATATTTTTCTAAATAGTCCAGGCAATAGAGACCGTATATAGGCTCTACCTAGCAAAATTCATGGTCATTTTGGAAAAAGGCTTACTATTTGTGGGTCGCTGAATCCGAATTTTTAACTTCACACCAAAATTTCCCCCGGCACCCCCCCCCCCCCCCCAAATAAGGTTTTTATTAAAAAAATCAATTTTTTTATTGTTTTAGGGAAAAAGTGTCTAGAAATTCAGAAAGTATGCAAAATTTGTAACAAATAAGATGCATGACATTATGACGTAAGATGAATGGGGAGGGGGGGGGGGATCTGCCTCGGAACATGCGCCATGGTGCTGCGTGGACTAAGTTGCGCAATTCCACTTAACAACTCACATCGTTTATATTCGCCCTCCCGTCTCCCCTTCGAACTTGATCTATAAGGTTTACTTTAATTTTTTTGGGTCACTGAATCCGAATTTTTAACTTCCCACCAAAATGACCCCACACAACCCCCCCCCCCCTCCCCCAAAAAATAGTTGTTTTTAAATTAAGTTTTTTTTTTTTTGTTTTGTTTTAGGGGAAAAGTATGTAGAAATTCAGAAAGTAGACAATATTTGCAACAAATAGGATGTATGACATTATGGCGTAGGTTGAACGGGGAGGGGGAGGGCTGCCTCTGAACATGCACTGCGGCTCTACGTGCACTAAGTTATGAAGTCCAGGCAACAGGGGATTTTACCTGGAAAAATTAATACTAGTTCTGAATTTCGACTCACTTTATGTTTTTTGGGTCATTGAATCCGAATTTTTAACTTCCCACCAAAATTTCACCCGGCAACCATCCACCAAAAATTGATTTTTTGAAAAAATTTGGTTTTTGAGAACAGCGCGCGGGGAATGATCCAAAGCAGCCCCCCCCCCCCCCCTCAAATAAAGCTACTATTTCAGTAATTTTTCCAATTCATTGTAAATATTTTTAACGTGAAACAAATGTTTAATCTATATTGGCATTAAACTGGATATATTTAGAAAGAAATTCAAGAATGAATGAAGGAAAAAATGAATTTAAAACAAAAATTGTCCCAATGTAAGACTAACAATATTTGTTTTAAATAAATATCAAACAAAATTTGATTTCTACTAGAGTTTGTAGTTGTGAAAATGTAGTTATTTTTATTAATTGATATTAAACGTAAAGAAAGTAAGTAACATTTTTAATAATAATCTGTTATAATAATATTCTATCGGAAAAAAAATATATATTAATCGTTTCATTTTGTAGTAGTTTTGGGTTTTTTACACGTATCTCGCTATTATTCCATTTTATTAATTTTTCATATTTAGTGAATTTATTTTATACTGTTTCAAATATTCATTAAAATAATGTATTTATTTTCAGATTTTCAAAACTGACTGTTATAGTTTTAGACAATTTTTAATGAGAAGCAGTTGTATGAAATCCACGAAAAACATGGCCGTAAAAGTAAATACAGTGAGCCTTGTTTATGTGTTTATATTTATGACCAGCTTTTCATTTCTATGCATTTTACTCACATATTAATTTCTTTAAAATTCAATCACTTTCTTTACTTTCTTTATCACTTTCAATCTCTCTCTCTCTTTCTATATATATATATATATAATACAAATCTTCTCCTCATGATAACGTCCGAGATACCAAATCAATTCAAATGTAATTGAAACTGTTCAATAATCTTGCCAGTATTTTGTATGAGTTCGTCAAGTATGTAACTTTAATAAAATATGTAGCTTTTTCAGTTCGTTTACACGAAAGTAAATAGCGAGAGAGGCGGCTGCGCAGACGATCACTTTATCGAGTTGACGGCTGAAATTCCAGGATTAAACAGAACTCGATTAGCATATTAAAATTCAACTGATTTGCCAAATCGTTTGTTGGTGAAAACTATATGTGATTTTAGTGGTTAATCGGTAGGTTTTTCATAGCGTTTTCCTGAACCAAAAGCTATAAAAACATAGAGGACTGGGAGCAGGAAAACGCAATGGCAAACTTACCAGTTAACCACTAAAATCGGGTTTGCAGGAGTTTTCTACGTAGATATGACACGACAACGAGTTGATTTTGGGTAGATTTCGAATAGAGAATACTACCTATTCCGATCGCTCCTATGTTGGACTTTCTGAAAATTTTTTTGCAGACCTACACCGATCATGACCCCTAGAACCCAAAACCACCCTCATTAAAAAACTTATATATATATATATATCACTTTTTTATGAAAACGATAACTTCTGTAATTCCGCACAAATCTCTTCCAAACTGATACATAAAATCAAGGGGCATAAAATCTCGGTCAAGTTCGTTAATGGGTAAAATCGGACCAAGGGGATGGAAATAGGAAGGGCTTTTGTGAAAACCGGAAAAACCCCATAACTTCTTCATTTTTGATACATATCAAGTCAGTTTAATTTTTTTATTATTTCTAAAAATAGGGCCAAAAATTTACGTATCACAGATTTTTTGATAAAATTATAAAAGTTCTCAAGGGGCGCAAAAAACAGGGTTTTGGGGAGAAAAAAAATTGATAACTGCATCAATTCTGAAGATATAAAATCCAATTAAATTTATTATAAATGTTCTTAGTATTATATACAACTTTTATAATGACAAGTTTTTGATAGGACCCATTCGTACCGAAAAAAAAAAAAATTAAATGCGAAAAAAAAGGGGGGGGGGGTGTTGAAGAAAAAAAAAATCTGTAACTTCGTCAATTCGCAAGATATAAAATCCGCATGAAATTTATTATATATCTGCTTAATATTATCTACAACATTTATATTGACAAATTTTTGATAGGGCCAATTCTTACAGCAAAAACAAAGTAAAAATACATAGCGGTTGAAGAAAAAAATCATCGTATTACGGTTGTATTCAAATCCGACCTGCTTACTTTCTGACTCATTTTTAAATTCATTTTTTCTCTCAAACGCATCCAATTGCTAGGTTTTCTTATTCAGAAACTATATAATGTACCGTAAGGGTCGATTTTTTGATAGGGCAGAATATATTTAAAAAAAATGATGTGAAAGTTTTCATTTTGAACCGAATTTTCCGAAGCGATTGTATTAAAAACAAAAAATATGGTCCTACTGAGAAAATAATTGTTTATAAATCAAGTTTTAATTAATTGAACGAAAAATAAAATCTCAAGTCGCTTATAAATATTTTCAAAAATCACGTCAGCAAGTTTCATATTTTTCTTTTGAAAATTAATCTGAAAACATGCCAGAAAATTTCGAGTTGTTGAGCATGGAAAAGTATTTTTTTGAATACCGCCTTAACATGATTCTGATAAAACCAGCGTTTATATAAAAATCAAATGAAAAACTTGTCAAAAGCGGCCATATAAAATTGTTAAATTGGGTTTATCTCTAATCATGATTTAGTTTTTGTTGTTGAAATCAGTACTTGAATTCGAAATCTACCTGTGCCTGTAGGTCCAGCCGGGAGAAATCTTTTAGTATGCTAATCGAGTTTTAACTAATCTTGGAATTTCAGCCGTCACTACGATGGGGTGATGCTTTGTGCAGCCGCCTATCGTTCGATAAAATAATAATAATAATAATAATAATAATAATAATAATAATAATAATAATAAATGAAACCTTCCAAAACATGTCATCACGACAGCATCTGGAATACTGAACCAATTCGAATCCAATTAGGAAAGTAAATATCCCGGTGGGGTTGGGAGAGATCTACTCAACTCTACCAGAAGGGTAAAGCATTCTTACAGGCTTCGAAAGTTCGGAGCTACATTTTCCCAATAGAGTATGAAACAGATTGTACTTGCCAGTTTGACATTTGAACTTTAACGATTTGTCAGACAGAAAGAAACTTCAGGAGAGTAAGTTTGAAATAATTAACTAAAGACCCCTTATAATAATAAATATTCTATTAATATATAGTAAAATTCCGATGCCACACGTTCTGTTTGTAACGGGAATCTCGCTATTACGAATAATTTACACTGCAAATGTAATATAAGGGTCGCCCAAATGAAAGTGGCATTGCTGTAATAACCCACCATTTGAAGAGTAAGACGATTGCGCATGCTCCCATACAGGGCGCAGAGTGCTCGGAATCCATGCGGTATCGTCAGATCCCACCAGATGCGTGGGTTATAGCGTGGGAGCAGGTGAAAAGACATCCTTCGCATCATGGATGCCTCCAAACGGTGAGAACGCGCGGTCGTGCAATTTTTAACAGCGGAAAATGTGTGTGCTATGGAAATCTATCGTCGAATGCAAAATGTGTATGGCACGGAGTGTATATGCCACGCAGATCGGTATTCCGACGGTGTAGGGATTTTCGTAGTGGAAGAAGCAGTACTGACGAAGGTCACGACCTGGGCAAGCGCATGTGGTCTTCTTCCACTGCGAAAATCCCTACAAAATCGGAATACCGTTCTTCGTGACACAATTCGCATTCGACGATAGGTTTCATTAGCACTCAAATTGTCCGCTGATAAAAATTGCATGACCGCGGGTTGACACCGTTTGGAGGCATCCATGATTCGAACGATGCCTTTTAACGTGCTCACACGCTATCACACTCGCATCTGGCGGGATCTGACGGTATCGCATGCATTCCCAGCATTCTGAGCCCTCTGTAGGAGCATGCGCAGTCATTTTTCTCTTTAAATGGGGGAGTTATTACAGCAATGCCACTTTCATTTGGGTGACCCTTATATATTTTCATTTGCTTTTAACAATAAGTCTGTCAAAAGGACAATTTATGCATTGTCATTACAATGGAGTTTTGCTGTATTTGATGAAGTTAAGTACATTTCATGCATCAATTTTAAAATTTTAAAGAATTATAGAGCAATTTAATTTTTTTTTCCTGCTTGTCCATTAATATACACTTGTCTTGTTTGAACAATAAAGATCATTATTATTTATTTTTTATGCGTTAAAAAAGACACATTGAGAATTGAAGCGAAAAGGGAACATTCTACTTCATAATTCAATTCAGGCTGAACATTTAGGAAAAGGAAATGTCCAATGAAAATTTAGATCCTGCTTCTGACGTATAAACGAAACATTTCATTAATGGAACATACGACAATAAATTGCTACCTAATCTGAAAAATGCATAAATAAACATGTAAATGAATATCGTACAACCCTACTGCCGGATAGTACAATTTAAATGCGAAATGAAAAACTTTAAAGCACGGAGAAAAATATTGAGTGCAATAAATAAAGCGAAACATTTATATTAATATCTTTTCATTTGCTTCACGGAGATTCATCATCCAGATTTTGAGAATTTCGAAAAATGAACGCTGAAAATAAGATCAATACTGTCAAAAATAAGAGAGAAACAAAATACCTCAGATATAGTTCATGTTATGCATTTCTTTAAATAACAACATTCCTCAATTGCATGCTTAAATCTCTTTAAAGACTTTATTATTGCGATCAAAATTTCAATTTAATCCTAATCTCCAGGATCTCCGCAATTTCAGGATCAATCGCAACCACTTTCCTGATGTATGCAGAAAGTGGGTGTGTTCCTACTCGTCCATATCGTAAATATTAAATTCCCTTTGATATCACATAATAGACTAAAAACAGCCTTTAAATAAAAAAAAAATCATTTGTAGATATAACAAAGCTTTACTTGCGTTTCAATCCGAAACAATGCATATTACATATCCGAAAGAACGTATCAAAAATCTGGAGGATTTTTCTTTTCTCTCAAAATAACCGTTTATTGCATTCAGAAACCCATAATAAATAAAAATGCGCAGATAAACACGAAAATCTCATTCTTTTCCTTTTTTTCCAAACTTTACGGCCCCAAATGATCATTTCCAATGGAGCAACACCCTTAACGCTCTCATTTCGTCAGTAATGGATCTGCAGTGGACTTAACGCATCTCGTCGGTGCAAACGACTTCGATTTAAATTTCACAGAGAGAACCGACCCTGGAGATTACTCCAAACGACTCTTGAAAAGAATACGAGAGTGAGAGTAATATTGGGTTAGATAAGTAGCTGTTTGGCCCGTATTGGATTTTGCTCTCTTATTCAAAAGGAAGTTTTTAGATAAATAAAAGAATCTGATGAAATGATTTTTTGAAGGTTACATTAGAACTTCATATTTACAATAGAGTGTTTATTTAAAGGATCCAAACGAATAGCAGCCGCATGCATCTGAAAAGGTAATACTATGTTGAAGCTGATGTAAAGACTGGAAAATATACAAACTCTACCAACAAATATATAAAACTTTTATTAATTCTAATAACACATCAGAAGAACTTACCAAGTTTCGGCATTTAAGTGAAAAAAAATATTTAAAAATTCTAATAGATTTTTAAATTTTAATATTTTTTCAGATTCCCTACTACCAGTACCAAAAAGCTTTTCCACATGAAAAGTATAAATTTTGTATTTAAATAAAGTTTTGAAATTTATTAAAGGCGATACTTACGTATTAGCTACATGACGGGAGTAGTGGAATAAATCGCTAAAGATTTCGGTGCTTACAGCAGCTTTTTTTATTCTGATAACTTCAGTGGTTTAAGCGCATAGTTCGATTACATGTCTATTAAATTTGTGTTTTATTCATATTATATTATTATTTATTGATTAGTTTTAATTTTGGATATGAAATGTCAACCGGAAACATTTGCTGAACTATTTATATTGTTTTAAGGCTAACTCACTAATATTTCGAAATCGAGTTGGACGTGACGTGATAGAGATAGATTTAAGGAAAGAATCATGCTTGAAAATTATTTTAAGAACTATAAAAAATAAGTAAATTGCGATATAATTAAAAAAAAATTCCTTTAAAAGAAAAGTTTCAATGAGAGTAAAATTGAGTTAAATAAGTAGCTGTTTGGCCGGTCTTGGATTTTGCTCGATTATTCAAAACGAAGTTTATAGGTAAACAAAAGAATCTGAAGAAATGATTTTTTGAATGTTACATTAGAACTTCATATTTACAGTAGAGTGTTTATTTAAAAGATTCAAACAAATAACAGCCGCATGCATCAAAATATGTGGATGTATTATGTCGAAGACTAGAAACTATGCAGACTTTATCAATATACAAACATAAAACTTTTGTTAACATTAAGAGATCAAAAGCATATAAGCATAGGTTCCAGCATATAAGTGAAAACAATTATTTAAAAATCTCTAATAGATTTTTAAATTTTAATATTTTCCTAGACTCCCCACTAACAATAACAAAATAATGTATATAGAGAAAATATGCATTATGTATTTAATTAAAGTTTTTAAATTTATTAAAGGCGATATTTTCGTATTAGACGCATGGCAGGAGTTAATAGAGGAATAAATCCCTAAAGATTTCGCTACTTACAGCAGTTTTTTTTATTCTGATAACTTCAGTTGTAAGCGTATAGTTCGATTACATGTCTATTAAATTTGGATTTTATTTATATTATTTTATTATTTATTGACGAAGTTTTAATTTTGGATATGAAATGTCAACCGGAAACAGTTGTTGAACTATTTATATTGTTCTAAGTGCTAAGTGGCTAATATTTTGTATTCAAGTTGCATGCTATAGAGATAGATTTTTAAAAAATCCTGTTTGAAAATTATTTTTAAAAACATGAAAAATAAGCGAATTGAGATATGGTTAAAAAAAATTATTCGGATATGATATGTCAACCGGAAACAGTTGCTGAACTATTTATATTGTTCTAAGTGCTAAGTGGCTAATATTTTGTATTCGAGTTACAGGCTATAGAGATAGATTAAAAAAAAAAAATCATGTTTGAAAATTATTTCAGCAACCGTAAAAAATAAGCAAATTGAGATATGGTTAAAAAAAATTTATTTGGAAGGAAAGCTTTTAATGAGAGTAATATCGGGTTACATAAGTAGCTGTTTGGCCCGTATTGGATCTTGCTCTGTTATTCAAAAAGAAGTTTTTAGACAAATAAAAGAATCTGAAGGAATGATTTTTTGAAGGTTACATTAGAACTTCATATTTACAGCAGAGTGTTTATTTAAAGGATCCAAACGAACAGCACCCGCATGCTTCTAAAAAGGTGCATGCATTACGTCGATGCAAAGACTGGAAACTATGAAAACGTTAGCAATGAAAATATTAATACCAAGGGATTCAAATAAAACATCAAAAAAGAAATTTATAATAAAATTGTCAATAATATATTTAAATAACGTTTTGAAAATTATTAAAAGCGATACTTTTCGTATTAACCGCATGCCATTAGTTAATAAGCGAAGAAACTCTAAAGATTTCGCTACTTACAGCATCTTTTTTTATTCTGATGAATTCAGGGGTTTGAGTGCATCGTTCAATTACATGTCTGTTAAATTTTACTTTTATTTATTTATAGATGAAGTTGTTATTTCGATACGAAATGTTATCGGGAAATTACTACCGAATTAATTATATTGTTTTAGCTGCTTATTTACTAATATTTCATAATCAGATTCATATATATACACGCGATAGAGATATGCATTTAAAAAAAATCATGCTTAAAAATTATTTTAAGAACCATAAAAAATAAGCTAATTGAGATATAATTTTAACTCATTTTCATTTGAAAGAAAAGTTTTTAGTGAGAGTGAAATTGGGTTAAATTAGTAGCTGTTTGGATCGAATTGGATGTTGTTCTCTTATTCAAAAGAAAGATTTTAGATAACTAAAATAATCTGAAGGAATGATATTTTGGAGGTTACATCAGAACTTCATATTTATAGTAGAGTGCTTATTTAAAGAACCCAAACGAATAGCAATCGCATGCATCTGAAAAGGTGGATGTATTAGGTCGAAGACTAGAAAGTTTACAAACTTTATCAATACAAATATAAAACTTTTATTAATACTAACAGATCAAAATAGTTTCTCGGGTTCCAGCATATAAGTGAGAACAACTATTTAAAAATCTCTAACAGAGTTTTAAATTTTAATATTTTTCTAGATTCCTCAATAACAATAATAACCTTCAAAAAGCATTTTCACATGAAAAATATAGATTGTGTATCTAAATAGAGTTTTGAAATTTATTAACCGCGATATTTTCGTATTATCCGCATAGCAGGAGTTAATAGCCGAAGAAATCGCTAAAGATTTCCCTACTTACAGCAGCTTTTTTAATTCTGATAACTTCAGTTGTTTAAGCGCATAGTTCGATTATGTGTCTATTAAGTTTGCGTTTTATTAATATTATTTTATTATTTATTGATGAAGTTCTAATTTGGATATGAAAAGTCAACCGGAAACATTTTCTGAGCTATTTATATTGATTTTAGTGCTAACTGGCTAATATTTTGTAATCGAGTTGCATGCGATAGATATAGATTTTTTTTAAATCATTATGGAAAATTATTTAAAAAAAAAAAAACATAAAAAATAAGCAGCTTAAATTATAGTAAAAAAAAATTTTTTTTTGGAAGGAAATTTTTAGTGAGAGTAACGTCGGGTTAGAGAAGTAGCTGTTGGGCCAGTATTGGATGCTCTTATTCAAAAGGAAGTTTTTAGATAAATAAAAAAATCTGAAGGAATGATTTTTTGAGGGTACATTAGAACTTCATATTTACAGTAGTAAAAGTTCCAAACGAAAAGGTGGATGTATTATGTCGAAGACTGGAAATTGTAAAACTTTATCAATACAAATATAAAACTCTTATTAATACTAAGTGATCAAAAGAGCTTCCCGCGTTCCAACATATAAGTGAAAACAATTATTTAAAAAACTCTAATATATTTTTAACATTTAAAAACTTTCAAGACTAACAATACAAAAAAGCATTTTCATATAAAAAAAATATAAATTGTACATTTAAATTAAGTTTTGAAAGTTATCAAAGGCAGTACTTTCGTATTAGCCGCATGGCCAGAGTTAATAGCAGAAGAAATGGCTAAAGATTTCGCTACTTACAGCAGCTGTTTTGATTCTGATAACTTCAGTTGTTTAAGTGCATAGTTCGAGTATACGTCTATTAACCCCTTGAGGGGCAAGCAATTACGTTTGGGAAATGCTGAATTCCCACCGGAATCTTTGAAAAATTCTATTTCAAAATAAGTAAAGGCAATTTTACGGCTTTTTTCCACCAAAGTTACAAAAGTAAAATTTAATAAAATTTTTCTGGTGTAAAACTTCATCAATCGTAGGTGGTATATAATATAAACCGGTGTCCCTCAAGGGGTTAAATTTGCGTTTTATTAATATTATTTTGTTATTTATTGATGAAGTTCTAATTTCGAAAGGAAATGTCAACCGGAAACAGTTGCTGAACTATTTATGTTGTTTTAAATGCTAGCAGGCTAATATAATCGTAATCGAGTTGCATGCGATAGAGATTATTTTTTAAAAAATCATGCTTGAAAATTATTTTAAAACCATAAAAATTAAGCAAATTGAGATACAGTACCTAAAAAAAATTCTTTAGGAAAAAGTACTTAGTGAGAGTAATATCGGATTAGATAAGTAGCTGTTTGGCCCGTCTTGGATTTTGCTCTCTTATTCAAAAGGAAGTTTTTAGATAAATAAAAGAATCTGAAGGAATGGTTTTTTTAAAGGTTACATTAGAAATTTATATTTACAGTAGTTGTTTATTTAAAAGATCTAAACGAATAGCGGCGACATACATTTGGAAAGGAGGATGTATTACGTCTATGTAAAGACCGAAAAATATGATAAGTTTATCAATATAAGTATAAAACATTTATTAATATTAGGGGATGCAAACAGGGTTTCCCAGGCAGCATGGGAGTGAAAACCATTTTTTAAAATTTTTATATATTGTTAACATTTAATAATTCTTTAGATTGGCAACTAACAACACCAAAAAGCTTTGTTGTATAAACAATATCAATATCAATAATGTATTAAAATAAAATTTTGAAATTTATTAAAAGCGATACTTTTGTATAAGCCGGATGCCAGTAGCTAACAGCCGAAGAAATCTCAAAAGTTCCGTTACTTATAGCAGCCTTTTTATTCAGATATTCAGATGTTTGAGTGCATAGCTCAATTAAATGCCTGTTAAATTTTACTTTCGTTTCTATTATTTTATTTATTTATAGATAAAGTTTTACGTTCCATTTGAAATGTTAGCCGGAAACAACTACTGAATTATTTACATTATTTTAACTACTGAGTGATATTTCATATACGGATTGCTAGCAATAAGAGATACATTAAAAAATAAACGGTCAAATGCGAGTATTACTCGCGCACAGAGGGTTCCGTACAATAATATATGAATTAGTAAGTGTATTATTAAAAAAAAAAAAAAAAAAAAAAAAAAAAAAAAAAAAAAAACGTTGCTAAAATAATACTTAGACTTTGTAAAAACTATGCAACGTAGGGTTGGGTATAGCTGTATAGTATACAGTAGGGTGGAGCGAAATTTTTTTTTTTCTTCAAACCAAAATTGGCCGGGGTGGGAAAGTTGCTCTATCAGATCCTCATTCTGAATATAAAATATTTTTGAAAAATGTTAATATTAAATACTGCCCCAAGGTCATTGAATATTGAGAAAAAACGTAAAAGCGCTCGCCTGTGGAAAAAAAAAAAATCTTTTCCTAATCAAAATGGGGCGGTGTGGGAAAGTTGCTCTATCATATCCTCATTCTGAATAAAAAAGATCTTTGAAAAATATTAATATTAAATACTGCCCGAAGGTCATTGAATATTGAGAAAAAACGTAAAAGTTGTGCATTTTCCCATTTTTTCCCCTCAAATATATAAACTATTTTATTAATTTCGTTTAAAAGGATGATCATCGAATTATTATTATTATTATCTATTTATAATAAAAATATGTAATATTTATATCAAATTTGCTTTTATTATGATAACTCAACGACTATACTTTTTTTTAAATATATGAAATTTGGGTAATTGTAATTGTTTTACATGTTTTACTTAACCTGTGTAAGGAAATATAATTTGAAATTATCCTTAAAGAACTATAGTAATAAGGTAAAAATAATTTACTATTTAATTTACAAGCAGTGAAGTTACCATTTTATGGTAGTCCATACTGTTTTTTGATTTCAAAAACTGGCATTTTTTTCCGAGACTCCAGACGTTTTAATGTATCCACGGCGTCTCAAAGGACCACAAACAGCAGAAGAAGCCTCTGTAACAAGTCTCACACATCTTTCAGTGGCTTGATTGTGTCAAGAGAATAGCTTAGTCTTAGGTAAGATGTCTTCATCTATTGCCTTTGGATTTAGGATACACTTTGTAAGAATGTTATGATCTAAGAACTTAGTTAATGGTGGTTCTGTCACGGTCACTTCAGCCTAATTTATGAAATCGATATAGTCTTTGGTCTCTCAGGTAACTTGATCGTTTATTTTCGTGAAACTTTTATTATTCTGCATAGTGCCAACACTCATACATACTATATAAGAGTGGCACTGCGCAGAATAATAAAATCTCGAAAGTCAAAAAATTCTTTATGTACGTGATCTCAGGTAACTTGAAAGTACGTAAAGAATGTCTTCACTTTCAAGATTTTATTATTATGCGTAGTGCACTCTTACATACTGTGTAAGAGCTTTGGCACTTCGCAGAACAATAAAATCTCGAAAGTCAAGAAATTCTTTACATGTGGATAAATTTTGAAGCCAAAGTCTATATAGATTCTATAAATTGGGCTGAAGTGACCGTGATATAACCACCATTAACTAAGTTCTTTGAACATTCTTACAAAGTGTATCCTAAATCCAAAGGCAATAGATGACCTAAAATTAAACTATTCCCTTGTCACAATCAAGCCACTGAAAGATGTGTGAAACTTGTTACAGAGGCTTCTTCTGCTGTTTGTGGTCCTTTGAGACGCATTGAGTTCATTAAAACTTGTCTGGAGTCTCGGAAAAAAAAGGCAGTTTTTGAAACCAAAAAACAGTATGGACTACTATAAATTGGTAACTTCATTACTTGTAAATTGCAATAGTAAATTATTTTTATCTTAGTACTATAGTTCTTTAATAATAATTTCAAATTATATTTTTTTACACAGGTTAAGTAAAAAATATAAAACAATTACAATTACCCAAATTTCATATATTAAAAAAAATAGTATATAGTCGTTGAGTAAGCATAATAAAAGCGAATATGATATAAATATTACATAATTTTACTATAAATTTATAATAACAATAATAATAATTCAATGATCATCCTTTTAAATTAAATTAATAAAATAGTTTGTATATTTGAAAAAAAAAATTGGAAAATGCACAACTTTTATGTTTTTTCTCAATATTCAATGACCTTGGGGCAGCATTTAATATTAATATTTTTTAAAGATATTTTTTATTCATAATGAGGATATGATAGAGCAACTTTCCCACACTGCCTCATTTTGATTTGAAAAAAAAAAAAAATATTTTCCATAGCCGAGCGCTTTTACGTTTTTTCTCAATATTCAATGACCTTGGGGCAGTATTTAATATTAATATTTTTCAAAGATATTTTATATTCAGAATGAGGATCGGATAGAGCAACATTCCCACCCCGGCCAATTTTCATTTGAAAAAAAAATATTTTTCCCATAGGCGAGCGCGGGATACAGGGTGGCAAGGAAAGTCCCTTTAACCTGAAAATACTTGCGAACGGAGAGAGCTACAGCTATACAAGTGAGGTGACGGTACAGTAAAGCGACTACGCTCGACCTAATGCAAACGACAGCAGCACTCCTAGTGGCGAAATTTGGAAGATAGCCATCGCAAATCGAAAAAGAAAAGACGTAGAGCAAATTTTCCAATTAGAAAGTTTTAGAGCATCAATTAATTAGTACGAAACGACATTTGGTTCACACGGATAAGATAAATCGTCGCCTGCATACCCAAAAATGTCCGAAATCGATGAGCGACGAGTCTACTTTGCATATTCACATTCCAGAAATGTAGTAGTGCACAATTGCAGACTGTGACATTGTACTGTACTGTAATGTCTGTAAAGATTTAATTTCCAATGCATTTAAAATTTTAGAATAACCCTTTCAGGGCCAGAAGAATTCTGTTTGTAAACTGATGAAATAATTGACTGACACCAGAATATTCAAACGAATTTCTCAGAAACAAAAACCCGCTAATTTGCACCTTCATTACAAAAGCAAAATTTTATTAAAATATTCTTGGTGCCATTTTTCAGTTTTGGAATTAAAATTAGGTGGCTAGATCGTCTAGCCACTGCCATTGAAAGGGTTAAATCTATGTCGTCGTATTGAAGAGGCTGTCAATAGACGTTCCTTGCTGAGAAATGTGCATGCAGAATTACTCTCACGAATACAAACGTGTATCGTGAGGAATAGCGATTTTTTCGAATATACTGAATATTAACTTTTTATCACTGTGAGACAGTTTGTCTTTTTTTTTTGTGTGATGTTATAAAAATGTATTGAGATAACTACGTATTTATAGCATAAACTATATGTATTTCTTCATACTTCTGACTATTCCATTCAAACGTTTACACAAAATGGAGTGCATCGATTTCGGACATTTTTGGGTAAACAGGCGAAGATTTATCTTATTCATGTAAACCAAATGTCGTATTCTGTTAATTAATTGATGCTCTAAAAACTTTTTAACTGGAAATTTTGCTCTATCTCTTTTCGTTTTCGATTTGCAGTGGCTATCTTTCAAATTTCGTCACTAGATGGCGCTGCAGTCGTTTTCATTAAATCGGGTGTAGTCGCTTTACTATACCATTACCTCACTTGCATAGCTGTATCTCTCGCCGTTCACAAGTATTTTCAGGTTAAAGGGACTTTCTTTTGCACCCTGTATACTAGAAAAGTATAAATGGATATACCATGAAAGTTCAAAGATATATGGAACCTAAATAATAGCAAATATAGCTATTCTGAATATTTGTTATTCCATATAGGTTTTTAGTTAATCTTTAAAGACATAGTATGTGTATTGAGAGAGCCACTATATAAAAACTAGTCGCAAATCCCATAGTATTTGTGGGATTAATTCTCATTAAATTAGTCTGTTTTTAACAATTTGACGTTTATTGCTTTTATACTGCTACTGGGCATTGAATTACATAAATATAACCTTAAAATTTGTTATCTAGGCTTTAAAAGCCGATGGAACATAGAGTACGCCGTCCCTGTTATTATGTATGTCCAAACCGTCCGTGTCTTTAAGGGTTAATATCTCGGCTAATTACGGACGATTTTTTCCAAAATTCATGATCAACAATTATTTTATACTTCTGCTACGATAGGTATCTCCAGCTCTGCTCGACACTTTTCTGAAGCCCGTAAATCGAAATTTGAGTGTAACGGAAAAATGCGATTTTCTCAAAAATTATGTGACCTAGAGTAATCGCTATAATTTTCCTACAAGGTTTAAATTAATGTCTACTAGCTCTAATTTTTCCATAATTTTAGTTTCATTAGATTCGGAATTAGATGGGGGGAACATATTTTTGTACTACATTTTCCACTATAACTTAGAAAATATAATACCTAAAATTAAATGAAATATATTTTTGATTTCAGCGTTACGAAAGCTTTCACACGATACCTCATGTGATGTACAAAGAAAAGATTTTTTTCAAGTAACTTAATTAGCCCCTTTACATTTTTCCTAAATATTTTATGAATATTTATTAATCTGTAAATATGCGGGTTAAAAGTCTTTATTATTTCCCCCAATTTGAACTTTCCACGTTGCATAGTTTACGAATAAAAGGGCTGTGACAGACAGACACAGGAGTGATCTTATAATGGTTCCGTTTTTACTTTTTAAGTACGGAACCCGAAAAATCACACTTAAGCTTTTAAAATCATAAAATATCAGCAAATTATGATATAGGTTTGAAAAAATTTCCTTTGAAAGGAAAAGTTTTAATTGAGAGTAACATTGGTTATATAAGTTGCTGTTTGGTCTGTATTGAATTTTGCTGTCTTATTCAAAAGGAAGTTTTTAAATAAATAAAAGAATCTGAATGAATGATTTTTTTAAAGGTTATATTAGAATTTCATTTTAAAGTTGAGCGTTTATTACTTACAGAAACGATTTTGATTCTGATAAATTCCGTGGTTTAAGCATATAGTACAATAACATATATGATAAATTTGTGTTTTACTTATATTGATATATCAGTTTATTTATTTATTGATGAAGTTTCAATATTGATATGAAATGCTAGCATGAAACAATTGCTAAAATATTTATATCGTTTTAAGTGCTAACAAACAAATATTTCGTAATCGGAATACACGCGATACAGATACATAAAAAAAATCGTGTTTTAAAATTATTTTTAAAAGTATAATAAAACAGAAAATTCAGATATAGTCTGAAAAAAATTGTATTCGAAAGAAATGTTTATTAGTGAGACTAATATTGGATTACATAATTTGGTGATTGGCCCGTTATAGATTTTACTCTGTTGTACAAAATAAAGTTTCCAGATACATAAAGGAATCTCAAGGAATGATATTTAAGAGATTATATTAGAACTTCACATTTACAGTAGAATATTTACTTAAAGAAAGAAAACTTCTATTCTTTTTTTTCTTAAAGTAAAAATTAAGTAAAAAGCCACATGCATCTGAAAAGGTGGTTATATTATGTCGATGTGAAGAGTGAAAAATATACGTCCTTCATGAAAAAAATATATAATACGTTTAGCAATATTAATTAACTTTTCCATTATATCTAATTCTCAATTTCTTTTTTGATTTTCTTTTAAAAAAAGACTTAAGGAATAAAGAAATCTGATAGAATATTTAAAAAAATTTTATAGAATAAAAGTGGAATAAAGACCATGCGTATCTAGTAATATCACAAAGAGACAACCAACAGATAACTTCAAACATATCTCTAAAAGAATACGAGAGGGAGAGTAATATTGAGTTAGATAAGTACCATTTGTCCTGCATTGGATTTTATCAAAATAAGTTTTAGATAAATAAAACAATCTGAAAGAATATTTTTTTAAGCTTATATTAGAAACTCATATTTACAGTAGAATGTTTATTTAAATGAAGAAAGTAAAGACTACATAAAAACAAATATAATCAATACTAATATAATACTTATAGCAATATTAATTAAGTTTTCCATATCATCTAGTTTTCCATTTCTTTTTTGATTTTCTTTAAAAGGAATTCTTAAAATAAAGAAATCTGAAAGAATATTTAAAAAAAGTTTTATAGAATAAATGTGGAATAAAGGCCATGCGTAACTAGTAATATCACAGAGAGACACAGCCAAGAGATAACTTCAAACAGCTCTCTAAAAGAATACGAGAGTGAAAGTAATATTATGTTAGAAAAGTACCATTTGTCCTGCATTGGATTTTATCAAAATAAGTTTTAGATGAATAAAAGAATCTGAAAGAATGCTTTTTTGAAGCTTATATCAGAAATTTATATTTACAATACAGTGTTTATTTAAAAGAAAAAAGTAAAGATTGAGAAATATAAAAACTCTATCTATACAAATATAAAACTTTTAACAATATTAATCAAGTCTTCCATATCATCTAGTTTTCAATTTCTTTTTTGATTTTCTTTAAAAGGAAGTCTTAAAGTAAATAAAGAAAGCTGAAAGTATATTTGAAAATTTTTTTATGGAATAAAAGCATAATAAAGGCCATACGTAACTAGCAGTATCACAGAGAGACACAACCAAGAGATAACTTCAAACAGCTCTCTAAAAGAATACGAGAGTGAGAGTAATATTGGGTTAGATAAGTACCATTTGTCCTGTACTGGATTTTATCAAAATAAGTTTTAGATAAATAAATGAATCTGAAAGAATGTTTTTTTTTAAAGCTTATATCAGAAATTTATATTTACAATAGAGTGTTTATTTAAAAGAAGAAAGTAAAGACTGAGAAATATAAAAACTCTATCTATACAAATATAATACTTTTCGCAATATTAATTAAGTCTTCCATATCATCCAGTTTTCATTTTCTTTTTGGATTTTCTTTTAAAAAAAAGACTTAAAGTAAATAAAGAAATCTGAAAGAATATTTAAAAAAAGTTTTATAGAATAAAAGTGGAATAAAGGCTATGCGTAACTAGTAATACGACAGAGAGACACAGCAAAGAGATAACTTCAATCAGCTCTCTAAAAGAATACGAGAGTGAGAGTAATATTTAATTAGATGAGTCCCATTTGTCCTGCATTGGATTTTATCAAAATATGTTTTAGATAAATAAAAGAATCTGAAAGAATATTTTTTTAATCTTATATCAGAAATTTATATTTACAATATAGTGTTTATTTAAAAGAAGAAAGTAAAGATTGAGAAATATAAAAACTCTATAAATACAAATATAATACCTTTAGCAATATTAATTAAGTTTTCCATGTCATCTAGTTTTCAATCTCTATTTTGACTGTCTTTAAAAGGAAAAACAGCATTCTAAAAGAATGCGAGAGTGAGAGTAATATTGGGTTAGAAAAGTACTATTTGTCCTGCATTGGATTTTATCATAATAAGTTTTAGATAAATAAAAGAATCTGAAAGAATATTTTTTGGAAGCTTATATCAGAAATTTATATTTACAATAGATTGTTTATTTAAAAGAAGAAAGTAAATACTGAAAAACATAAAAACTCTATCAGTACAAATATAACGCTTTTAGCGATATTAATTAAGTTTTCCATATTATCTAATTTTCAATTTCTTTTTTGATTTTCTTTATAAGGAAGTATTAAAAAAATAAATAAACCTGAATGAATATTTAAAAGAGTTTTATGTAATAAAAGTGGAATAAAGGCCATGCATAACTAGTAATATCAGAGTCAGAGAGAGACACAACTCGAGATAACTTCAAACAGCACTCTAAAAGAACGAGAGTAAGAGTAATATAGGTTTAGATAAGTACCTTTTGTCCTGTATTGGATTTAATCAAAATAAGTTTTAGGTAAATAAAAGAATCTGAAAGAATGTTTTTTTTTTTAAAGCTTATATGAGAAATTTATATTTACAATAGAGTGTTTATTTAAAAGAAGAAAGTAAAGACTGAGAAATATAAAAACTCTATCTATACAAATATAAAACTTTTAGCAATATTAATCAAGTCTTCCATATCATCTAGTTTTCAATTTCTTTTTTGATTTTCTTTAAAAGGAAGTCTTAAAGTAAATAAAGAAAGCTGAAAGAATATTTGAAAAAAATTTTATGGAATAAAAGCATAATAAAGGCCATGCGTAACTAGCAGTATCACAGAGAGACACAACCAAGAGATAACTTCAAACAGCTCTCTAAAAGAATACGAGAGTGAGAGTAATATTGGGTTAGATAAGTACCATTTGTCCTGTACTGGATTTTATCAAAATAAGTTTTAGATAAATAAAAGAATGTGAAAGAATGTTTTTCTTTAAAGCTTATATCAGAAATTTATATTTACAATAGAGTGTTTATTTAAAAGAAGAAAGTAAAGACTGAGAAATATAAAAACTCTATCTATACAAATATAATACTTTTCGCAATATTAATTAAGTCTTCCATATCATCCAGTTTTCATTTTCTTTTTGGATTTTCTTTAAAAAAAAGACTTAAAGTAAATAAAGAAATCTGAAAGAATATTTAAAAAAAGTTTTATAGAATAAAAGTGGAATAAAGGCTATGCGTAACTAGTAATACGACAGAGAGACACAACAAAGAGATAACTTCAATCAGCTCTCTAAAAGAATACGAGAGTGAGAGTAATATTTAATTAGATGAGTCCCATTTGTCCTGCATTGGATTTTATCAAAATATGTTTTAGATAAATAAAAGAATCTGAAAGAATATTTTTTGAAGCTTATATCAAAAAATTATATTTACAATACAGTGTTTATTTAAAAGAAGAAAGTAAAGATTGAAAAATATAAAAACTCTATAAATACAAATATAATACCTTTAGCAATATTAATTAAGTTTTCCATGTCATCTAGTTTTCAATCTCTATTTTGACTGTCTTTAAAAGGAAAAACAGCATTCTAAAAGAATGCGTGAGTGAGAGTAATATTGGGTTAGAAAAGTACCATTTGTCCTGCATTGGATTTTATCATAAGTTTTAGATAAATAATAGAATCTGAAAGAATGTTTTTTGGAAGCTTATATCAGAAATTTATATTTACAATAGATTGCTTATTTAAAAGAAGAAAGTAAATACTAAAAAACATAAAAACTCTATCAATACAAATATAACGCTTTTAGCGATATTAATTAAGTTTTACATATTATCTAATTTTCAATTTCTTTTTTGATTTTCTTTATAATGAAGTATTAAAAAAAAATAAATAAACCTGAATGAATATTTAAAAGAGTTTTATGTAATAAAAGTGGAATAAAGGCCATGCATAACTAGTAATATCAGAGTCAGAGAGAGACACAACTCGAGATAACTCCAAACAGCACTCTAAAAGAACGAGAGTAAGAGTAATATAGGTTTAGATAAGTACCTTTTGTCCTGTATTGGATTTTATCAAAATAAGTTTTAGGTAAATAAGAATGTTTTTTTTTTTTTTTTAAAGCTTATATCAGAAATTTATATTTACAATAGAGTGTTTATTTAAAAGAAGAAAGTAAAGACTGAGAAATATAAAAACTCTATCTATACAAATATAAAACTTTTAGCAATATTAATCAAGTCTTCCATATCATCTAGTTTTCAATTTCTTTTTTGATTTTCTTTAAAAGGAAGTCTTAAAGTAAATAAAGAAAGCTGAAAGAATATTTGAAAAAAATTTTATGGAATAAAAGCATAATAAAGGCCATGCGTAACTAACAGTATCACAGAGAGACACAACCAAGAGATAACTTCAAACAGCTCTCTAAAAGAATACGAGAGTGAGAGTAATATTGGGTTAGATAAGTACCATTTGTCCTGTACTGGATTTTATCAAAATAAGTTTTAGATAAATAAATGAATCTGAAAGAATGTTTTTTTTTAAAGCTTATATCAGAAATTTATATTTACAATAGAGTGTTTATTTAAAAGAAGAAAGTAAAGACTGAGAAATATAAAAACTCTATCTATACAAATATAATACTTTTCGCAATATTAATTAAGTCTTCCATATCATCCAGTTTTCATTTTCTTTTTGGATTTTCTTTTAAAAAAAAGACTTAAAGTAAATAAAGAAATCTGAAAGAATATTTAAAAAAAGTTTTATAGAATAAAAGTGGAATAAAGGCTATGCGTAACTAGTAATACGACAGAGAGACACAGCAAAGAGATAACTTCAATCAGCTCTCTAAAAGAATACGAGAGTGAGAGTAATATTTAATTAGATGAGTCCCATTTGTCCTGCATTGGATTTTATCAAAATATGTTTTAGATAAATAAAAGAATCTGAAAGAATATTTTTTTAATCTTATATCAGAAATTTATATTTACAATATAGTGTTTATTTAAAAGAAGAAAGTAAAGATTGAGAAATATAAAAACTCTATAAATACAAATATAATACCTTTAGCAATATTAATTAAGTTTTCCATGTCATCTAGTTTTCAATCTCTATTTTGACTGTCTTTAAAAGGAAAAACAGCATTCTAAAAGAATGCGAGAGTGAGAGTAATATTGGGTTAGAAAAGTACTATTTGTCCTGCATTGGATTTTATCATAATAAGTTTTAGATAAATAAAAGAATCTGAAAGAATATTTTTTGGAAGCTTATATCAGAAATTTATATTTACAATAGATTGTTTATTTAAAAGAAGAAAGTAAATACTGAAAAACATAAAAACTCTATCAGTACAAATATAACGCTTTTAGCGATATTAATTAAGTTTTCCATATTATCTAATTTTCAATTTCTTTTTTGATTTTCTTTATAAGGAAGTATTAAAAAAATAAATAAACCTGAATGAATATTTAAAAGAGTTTTATGTAATAAAAGTGGAATAAAGGCCATGCATAACTAGTAATATCAGAGTCAGAGAGAGACACAACTCGAGATAACTTCAAACAGCACTCTAAAAGAACGAGAGTAAGAGTAATATAGGTTTAGATAAGTACCTTTTGTCCTGTATTGGATTTAATCAAAATAAGTTTTAGGTAAATAAAAGAATCTGAAAGAATGTTTTTTTTTTTAAAGCTTATATGAGAAATTTATATTTACAATAGAGTGTTTATTTAAAAGAAGAAAGTAAAGACTGAGAAATATAAAAACTCTATCTATACAAATATAAAACTTTTAGCAATATTAATCAAGTCTTCCATATCATCTAGTTTTCAATTTCTTTTTTGATTTTCTTTAAAAGGAAGTCTTAAAGTAAATAAAGAAAGCTGAAAGAATATTTGAAAAAAATTTTATGGAATAAAAGCATAATAAAGGCCATGCGTAACTAGCAGTATCACAGAGAGACACAACCAAGAGATAACTTCAAACAGCTCTCTAAAAGAATACGAGAGTGAGAGTAATATTGGGTTAGATAAGTACCATTTGTCCTGTACTGGATTTTATCAAAATAAGTTTTAGATAAATAAAAGAATGTGAAAGAATGTTTTTCTTTAAAGCTTATATCAGAAATTTATATTTACAATAGAGTGTTTATTTAAAAGAAGAAAGTAAAGACTGAGAAATATAAAAACTCTATCTATACAAATATAATACTTTTCGCAATATTAATTAAGTCTTCCATATCATCCAGTTTTCATTTTCTTTTTGGATTTTCTTTAAAAAAAAGACTTAAAGTAAATAAAGAAATCTGAAAGAATATTTAAAAAAAGTTTTATAGAATAAAAGTGGAATAAAGGCTATGCGTAACTAGTAATACGACAGAGAGACACAACAAAGAGATAACTTCAATCAGCTCTCTAAAAGAATACGAGAGTGAGAGTAATATTTAATTAGATGAGTCCCATTTGTCCTGCATTGGATTTTATCAAAATATGTTTTAGATAAATAAAAGAATCTGAAAGAATATTTTTTGAAGCTTATATCAAAAAATTATATTTACAATACAGTGTTTATTTAAAAGAAGAAAGTAAAGATTGAAAAATATAAAAACTCTATAAATACAAATATAATACCTTTAGCAATATTAATTAAGTTTTCCATGTCATCTAGTTTTCAATCTCTATTTTGACTGTCTTTAAAAGGAAAAACAGCATTCTAAAAGAATGCGTGAGTGAGAGTAATATTGGGTTAGAAAAGTACCATTTGTCCTGCATTGGATTTTATCATAAGTTTTAGATAAATAATAGAATCTGAAAGAATGTTTTTTGGAAGCTTATATCAGAAATTTATATTTACAATAGATTGCTTATTTAAAAGAAGAAAGTAAATACTAAAAAACATAAAAACTCTATCAATACAAATATAACGCTTTTAGCGATATTAATTAAGTTTTACATATTATCTAATTTTCAATTTCTTTTTTGATTTTCTTTATAATGAAGTATTAAAAAAAAATAAATAAACCTGAATGAATATTTAAAAGAGTTTTATGTAATAAAAGTGGAATAAAGGCCATGCATAACTAGTAATATCAGAGTCAGAGAGAGACACAACTCGAGATAACTCCAAACAGCACTCTAAAAGAACGAGAGTAAGAGTAATATAGGTTTAGATAAGTACCTTTTGTCCTGTATTGGATTTTATCAAAATAAGTTTTAGGTAAATAAGAATGTTTTTTTTTTTTTTTTTTTTTTTTTTTTTTAAAGCTTATATCAGAAATTTATATTTACAATAGAGTGTTTATTTAAAAGAAGAAAGTAAAGACTGAGAAATATAAAAACTCTATCTATACAAATATAAAACTTTTAGCAATATTAATCAAGTCTTCCATATCATCTAGTTTTCAATTTCTTTTTTGATTTTCTTTAAAAGGAAGTCTTAAAGTAAATAAAGAAAGCTGAAAGAATATTTGAAAAAAATTTTATGGAATAAAAGCATAATAAAGGCCATGCGTAACTAACAGTATCACAGAGAGACACAACCAAGAGATAACTTCAAACAGCTCTCTAAAAGAATACGAGAGTGAGAGTAATATTGGGTTAGATAAGTACCATTTGTCCTGTACTGGATTTTATCAAAATAAGTTTTAGATAAATAAATGAATCTGAAAGAATGTTTTTTTTTAAAGCTTATATCAGAAATTTATATTTACAATAGAGTGTTTATTTAAAAGAAGAAAGTAAAGACTGAGAAATATAAAAACTCTATCTATACAAATATAATACTTTTCGCAATATTAATTAAGTCTTCCATATCATCCAGTTTTCATTTTCTTTTTGGATTTTCTTTTAAAAAAAAGACTTAAAGTAAATAAAGAAATCTGAAAGAATATTTAAAAAAAGTTTTATAGAATAAAAGTGGAATAAAGGCTATGCGTAACTAGTAATACGACAGAGAGACACAGCAAAGAGATAACTTCAATCAGCTCTCTAAAAGAATACGAGAGTGAGAGTAATATTTAATTAGATGAGTCCCATTTGTCCTGCATTGGATTTTATCAAAATATGTTTTAGATAAATAAAAGAATCTGAAAGAATATTTTTTTAATCTTATATCAGAAATTTATATTTACAATATAGTGTTTATTTAAAAGAAGAAAGTAAAGATTGAGAAATATAAAAACTCTATAAATACAAATATAATACCTTTAGCAATATTAATTAAGTTTTCCATGTCATCTAGTTTTCAATCTCTATTTTGACTGTCTTTAAAAGGAAAAACAGCATTCTAAAAGAATGCGAGAGTGAGAGTAATATTGGGTTAGAAAAGTACTATTTGTCCTGCATTGGATTTTATCATAATAAGTTTTAGATAAATAAAAGAATCTGAAAGAATATTTTTTGGAAGCTTATATCAGAAATTTATATTTACAATAGATTGTTTATTTAAAAGAAGAAAGTAAATACTGAAAAACATAAAAACTCTATCAGTACAAATATAACGCTTTTAGCGATATTAATTAAGTTTTCCATATTATCTAATTTTCAATTTCTTTTTTGATTTTCTTTATAAGGAAGTATTAAAAAAATAAATAAACCTGAATGAATATTTAAAAGAGTTTTATGTAATAAAAGTGGAATAAAGGCCATGCATAACTAGTAATATCAGAGTCAGAGAGAGACACAACTCGAGATAACTTCAAACAGCACTCTAAAAGAACGAGAGTAAGAGTAATATAGGTTTAGATAAGTACCTTTTGTCCTGTATTGGATTTAATCAAAATAAGTTTTAGGTAAATAAAAGAATCTGAAAGAATGTTTTTTTTTTTTTTTTTTTTTTTTTTTTTTTTTTTTAAAGCTTATATGAGAAATTTATATTTACAATAGAGTGTTTATTTAAAAGAAGAAAGTAAAGACTGAGAAATATAAAAACTCTATCTATACAAATATAAAACTTTTAGCAATATTAATCAAGTCTTCCATATCATCTAGTTTTCAATTTCTTTTTTGATTTTCTTTAAAAGGAAGTCTTAAAGTAAATAAAGAAAGCTGAAAGAATATTTGAAAAAAATTTTATGGAATAAAAGCATAATAAAGGCCATGCGTAACTAGCAGTATCACAGAGAGACACAACCAAGAGATAACTTCAAACAGCTCTCTAAAAGAATACGAGAGTGAGAGTAATATTGGGTTAGATAAGTACCATTTGTCCTGTACTGGATTTTATCAAAATAAGTTTTAGATAAATAAAAGAATGTGAAAGAATGTTTTTCTTTAAAGCTTATATCAGAAATTTATATTTACAATAGAGTGTTTAAATTAAAATAATAAAACTTTGTAAAAAATCACCATAAAATTAAAACAAAACACAGGACGCGTTTCGAGCTAGAAACATAACAGCTCGTCATCAGCTAAGCATACACGTGTCCGAAAACGGACAAGTTCAAAAATGAACTGAAGAAAAAGAATGTTGCGAAGAATGCGACAGATGGCGCTACCTGATAGAGGAAGATGCAAAAGGGAAATGTGTTGAAAAAAGATAGAAGAGAAAATGAAATGGAAAAAATGGAAAAAAAGAAAAATAAAAATAAAAGAAGTAAATTAAAAATATAAATAAAAATAATAAATAAAGAACTATAAAAGAACAAGAAAAAATCCAAATTATTATTATTATTATTATTAATTTTTTTTTTTTTTTTTTTTTTTTTTTTATAAAATAAAAAGAAAAGAAACAAGAGAAAAGGGAAAAGAATTACACAATTAATTTCCACGCTGGAGATAGGAAAGGAGATGATGGGAGATCATTGACAAGATTAGCAGAATTTTTAGAAATAAAATATGCTTCATGAAAATCCAAGTGAGAGGGAGAGGCAGGGGAAGAAATAATTTTGGCCATGGAGAAATTGAAACAATGACTGGAAGACCAACAGTGAGAAGCAATCGAAGATTTAGAGATTTCTTGATTTGCAATATATCTCTGATGCTCGCCTAATCTGAATTTTAAAGCTCTCTTTGTTTGACCAATATAACCTAAATTGCAAGAGCAAGGAATGAAATAAACACCCCACCGGTTCTCAGTAGGAACAGGATCTTTTAGAGAAGAGAATTTAATTTTATTCATAGGTTTGAAGATAACTTTAAAGTTAAAACGAGAAAGTATTTTAGCAATTTTGAAACACAGAAGAGAATAAAAGGGCAGAACTATTATAGAATTAAAATTAGGAGGATTATTTGAATCAGAAAAAGGACGTTTAGGCTTATTAAATTTATACAAAGCTTTATCAATTAAAGAGGGATTATAACCACGAGCAAGGGCAAGAGATTTCAGATAATTAATTTCATTATTCAGAGCAGAAGAGTCAGAACAAATGCGTAACGCCCTGAAAACAAAAGTATAAAAGGACGCCACTTTTTGTTGAGGAGGATGATTTGAAAGGGCATGAGGGGGAAGGGAGACAGCGAAAGGTTTTCTATAAACGGAGGTAGAGAACCGATCTGGGAGTTTTGAAACCAAGACGTCAAGGAAAGGAAGAGAATTGTTCTCTTCGACTTCGAGAGTAAATTGAATACAAGGATCAACAGAATTAACAAGAGAAAGGAGATTAGAAAGATCAAGGTCAGATGGAATTAAAATGAAAGTGTCATCAACATACCTAAACCAGAAAGGAAATTTATATAAACTGAAGAGTTTTTCTTCAACAAAATGCATATAAATATCACATAAAAGAGGAGACAATGGATTACCCATGGCCAGACCCTCAGTTTTACAAAGTTTTATTATTTTAATTGCTTCATATAGCCAGTTTTCGGTGCTGTTTCGCTGCAATAGAGTGTTTATTTAAAAGAAGAAAGTAAAGACTGAGAAATATAAAAACTCTATCTATACAAATATAATACTTTTCGCAATATTAATTAAGTCTTCCATATCATCCAGTTTTCATTTTCTTTTTGGATTTTCTTTAAAAAAAAGACTTAAAGTAAATAAAGAAATCTGAAAGAATATTTAAAAAAAGTTTTATAGAATAAAAGTGGAATAAAGGCTATGCGTAACTAGTAATACGACAGAGAGACACAACAAAGAGATAACTTCAATCAGCTCTCTAAAAGAATACGAGAGTGAGAGTAATATTTAATTAGATGAGTCCCATTTGTCCTGCATTGGATTTTATCAAAATATGTTTTAGATAAATAAAAGAATCTGAAAGAATATTTTTTGAAGCTTATATCAAAAAATTATATTTACAATACAGTGTTTATTTAAAAGAAGAAAGTAAAGATTGAAAAATATAAAAACTCTATAAATACAAATATAATACCTTTAGCAATATTAATTAAGTTTTCCATGTCATCTAGTTTTCAATCTCTATTTTGACTGTCTTTAAAAGGAAAAACAGCATTCTAAAAGAATGCGAGAGTGAGAGTAATATTGGGTTAGAAAAGTACCATTTGTCCTGCATTGGATTTTATCATAATAAGTTTTAGATAAATAAAAGAATCTGAAAGAATGTTTTTTGGAAGCTTATATCAGAAATTTATATTTACAATAGATTGCTTATTTAAAAGAAGAAAGTAAATACTAAAAAACATAAAAACTCTATCAATACAAATATAACGCTTTTAGCGATATTAATTAAGTTTTACATATTATCTAATTTTCAATTTCTTTTTTGATTTTCTTTATAATGAAGTATTAAAAAAAAATAAATAAACCTGAATGAATATTTAAAAGAGTTTTATGTAATAAAAGTGGAATAAAGGCCATGCATAACTAGTAATATCAGAGTCAGAGAGAGACACAACTCGAGATAACTCCAAACAGCACTCTAAAAGAACGAGAGTAAGAGTAATATAGGTTTAGATAAGTACCTTTTGTCCTGTATTGGATTTTATCAAAATAAGTTTTAGGTAAATAAGAATGTTTTTTTTTTTTTTTTTTTTTTTTTTTTTTTTTAGAGCTTATATCAGAAATTTATATTTACAATAGAGTGTTTATTTAAAAGAAGAAAGTAAAGACTGAGAAATATAAAAACTCTATCTATACAAATATAAAACTTTTAGCAATATTAATCAAGTCTTCCATATCATCTAGTTTTCAATTTCTTTTTTGATTTTCTTTAAAAGGAAGTCTTAAAGTAAATAAAGAAAGCTGAAAGAATATTTGAAAAAAATTTTATGGAATAAAAGCATAATAAAGGCCATGCGTAACTAACAGTATCACAGAGAGACACAACCAAGAGATAACTTCAAACAGCTCTCTAAAAGAATACGAGAGTGAGAGTAATATTGGGTTAGATAAGTACCATTTGTCCTGTACTGGATTTTATCAAAATAAGTTTTAGATAAATAAATGAATCTGAAAGAATGTTTTTTTTTAAAGCTTATATCAGAAATTTATATTTACAATAGAGTGTTTATTTAAAAGAAGAAAGTAAAGACTGAGAAATATAAAAACTCTATCTATACAAATATAATACTTTTCGCAATATTAATTAAGTCTTCCATATCATCCAGTTTTCATTTTCTTTTTGGATTTTCTTTTAAAAAAAAGACTTAAAGTAAATAAAGAAATCTGAAAGAATATTTAAAAAAAGTTTTATAGAATAAAAGTGGAATAAAGGCTATGCGTAACTAGTAATACGACAGAGAGACACAGCAAAGAGATAACTTCAATCAGCTCTCTAAAAGAATACGAGAGTGAGAGTAATATTTAATTAGATGAGTCCCATTTGTCCTGCATTGGATTTTATCAAAATATGTTTTAGATAAATAAAAGAATCTGAAAGAATATTTTTTTAATCTTATATCAGAAATTTATATTTACAATATAGTGTTTATTTAAAAGAAGAAAGTAAAGATTGAGAAATATAAAAACTCTATAAATACAAATATAATACCTTTAGCAATATTAATTAAGTTTTCCATGTCATCTAGTTTTCAATCTCTATTTTGACTGTCTTTAAAAGGAAAAACAGCATTCTAAAAGAATGCGAGAGTGAGAGTAATATTGGGTTAGAAAAGTACTATTTGTCCTGCATTGGATTTTATCATAATAAGTTTTAGATAAATAAAAGAATCTGAAAGAATATTTTTTGGAAGCTTATATCAGAAATTTATATTTACAATAGATTGTTTATTTAAAAGAAGAAAGTAAATACTGAAAAACATAAAAACTCTATCAGTACAAATATAACGCTTTTAGCGATATTAATTAAGTTTTCCATATTATCTAATTTTCAATTTCTTTTTTGATTTTCTTTATAAGGAAGTATTAAAAAAATAAATAAACCTGAATGAATATTTAAAAGAGTTTTATGTAATAAAAGTGGAATAAAGGCCATGCATAACTAGTAATATCAGAGTCAGAGAGAGACACAACTCGAGATAACTTCAAACAGCACTCTAAAAGAACGAGAGTAAGAGTAATATAGGTTTAGATAAGTACCTTTTGTCCTGTATTGGATTTAATCAAAATAAGTTTTAGGTAAATAAAAGAATCTGAAAGAATGTTTTTTTTTTTTTTTTTTTTTTTTTTTTTTTTTTTTTTTTAAAGCTTATATGAGAAATTTATATTTACAATAGAGTGTTTATTTAAAAGAAGAAAGTAAAGACTGAGAAATATAAAAACTCTATCTATACAAATATAAAACTTTTAGCAATATTAATCAAGTCTTCCATATCATCTAGTTTTCAATTTCTTTTTTGATTTTCTTTAAAAGGAAGTCTTAAAGTAAATAAAGAAAGCTGAAAGAATATTTGAAAAAAATTTTATGGAATAAAAGCATAATAAAGGCCATGCGTAACTAGCAGTATCACAGAGAGACACAACCAAGAGATAACTTCAAACAGCTCTCTAAAAGAATACGAGAGTGAGAGTAATATTGGGTTAGATAAGTACCATTTGTCCTGTACTGGATTTTATCAAAATAAGTTTTAGATAAATAAAAGAATGTGAAAGAATGTTTTTCTTTAAAGCTTATATCAGAAATTTATATTTACAATAGAGTGTTTATTTAAAAGAAGAAAGTAAAGACTGAGAAATATAAAAACTCTATCTATACAAATATAATACTTTTCGCAATATTAATTAAGTCTTCCATATCATGCAGTTTTCATTTTCTTTTTGGATTTTCTTTAAAAAAAAGACTTAAAGTAAATAAAGAAATCTGAAAGAATATTTAAAAAAAGTTTTATAGAATAAAAGTGGAATAAAGGCTATGCGTAACTAGTAATACGACAGAGAGACACAACAAAGAGATAACTTCAATCAGCTCTCTAAAAGAATACGAGAGTGAGAGTAATATTTAATTAGATGAGTCCCATTTGTCCTGCATTGGATTTTATCAAAATATGTTTTAGATAAATAAAAGAATCTGAAAGAATATTTTTTGAAGCTTATATCAAAAAATTATATTTACAATACAGTGTTTATTTAAAAGAAGAAAGTAAAGATTGAAAAATATAAAAACTCTATAAATACAAATATAATACCTTTAGCAATATTAATTAAGTTTTCCATGTCATCTAGTTTTCAATCTCTATTTTGACTGTCTTTAAAAGGAAAAACAGCATTCTAAAAGAATGCGAGAGTGAGAGTAATATTGGGTTAGAAAAGTACCATTTGTCCTGCATTGGATTTTATCATAATAAGTTTTAGATAAATAAAAGAATCTGAAAGAATGTTTTTTGGAAGCTTATATCAGAAATTTATATTTACAATAGATTGCTTATTTAAAAGAAGAAAGTAAATACTAAAAAACATAAAAACTCTATCAATACAAATATAACGCTTTTAGCGATATTAATTAAGTTTTACATATTATCTAATTTTCAATTTCTTTTTTGATTTTCTTTATAATGAAGTATTAAAAAAAAATAAATAAACCTGAATGAATATTTAAAAGAGTTATATGTAATAAAAGTGGAATAAAGGCCATGCATAACTAGTAATATCAGAGTCAGAGAGAGACACAACTCGAGATAACTCCAAACAGCACTCTAAAAGAACGAGAGTAAGAGTAATATAGGTTTAGATAAGTACCTTTTGTCCTGTATTGGATTTTATCAAAATAAGTTTTAGGTAAATAAGAATGTTTTTTTTTTTTTTTTTTTTTTTTTTTTTTTTTTTTTTTTTTTTAAAGCTTATATCAGAAATTTATATTTACAATAGAGTGTTTATTTAAAAGAAGAAAGTAAAGACTGAGAAATATAAAAACTCTATCTATACAAATATAAAACTTTTAGCAATATTAATCAAGTCTTCCATATCATCTAGTTTTCAATTTCTTTTTTGATTTTCTTTAAAAGGAAGTCTTAAAGTAAATAAAGAAAGCTGAAAGAATATTTGAAAAAAATTTTATGGAATAAAAGCATAATAAAGGCCATGCGTAACTAGCAGTATCACAGAGAGACACAACCAAGAGATAACTGCAAACAGCTCTCTAAAAGAATACGAGAGTGAGAGTAATATTGGGTTAGATAAGTACCATTTGTCCTGTACTGGATTTTATCAAAATATGTTTTAGATAAATAAAAGAATGTGAAAGAATGTTTTTCTTTAAAGCTTATATCAGAAATTTATATTTACAATAGAGTGTTTATTTAAAAGAAGAAAGTAAAGACTGAGAAATATAAAAACTCTATCTATACAAATATAATACTTTTCGCAATATTAATTAAGTCTTCCATATCATCCAGTTTTCATTTTCTTTTTGGATTTTCTTTAAAAAAAAGACTTAAAGTAAATAAAGAAATCTGAAAGAATATTTAAAAAAAGTTTTATAGAATAAAAGTGGAATAAAGGCTATGCGTAACTAGTAATACGACAGAGAGACACAACAAAGAGATAACTTCAATCAGCTCTCTAAAAGAATACGAGAGTGAGAGTAATATTTAATTAGATGAGTCCCATTTGTCCTGCATTGGATTTTATCAAAATATGTTTTAGATAAATAAAAGAATCTGAAAGAATATTTTTTGAATCTTATATCAAAAAATTATATTTACAATACAGTGTTTATTTAAAAGAAGAAAGTAAAGATTGAAAAATATAAAAACTCTATAAATACAAATATAATACCTTTAGCAATATTAATTAAGTTTTCCATGTCATCTAGTTTTCAATCTCTATTTTGACTGTCTTTAAAAGGAAAAACAGCATTCTAAAAGAATGCGAGAGTGAGAGTAATATTGGGTTAGAAAAGTACCATTTGTCCTGCATTGGATTTTATCATAATAAGTTTTAGATAAATAAAAGAATCTGAAAGAATGTTTTTTGGAAGCTTATATCAGAAATTTATATTTACAATAGATTGCTTATTTAAAAGAAGAAAGTAAATACTAAAAAACATAAAAACTCTATCAATACAAATATAACGCTTTTAGCGATATTAATTAAGTTTTACATATTATCTAATTTTCAATTTCTTTTTTGATTTTCTTTATAATGAAGTATTAAAAAAAAATAAATAAACCTGAATGAATATTTAAAAGAGTTTTATGTAATAAAAGTGGAATAAAGGCCATGCATAACTAGTAATATCAGAGTCAGAGAGAGACACAACTCGAGATAACTCCAAACAGCACTCTAAAAGAACGAGAGTAAGAGTAATATAGGTTTAGATAAGTACCTTTTGTCCTGTATTGGATTTTATCAAAATAAGTTTTAGGTAAATAAGAATGTTTTTTTTTTTTTTTTTTTTTTTTTTTTTTTTTTTTTTTAAAGCTTATATCAGAAATTTATATTTACAATAGAGTGTTTATTTAAAAGAAGAAAGTAAAGACTGAGAAATATAAAAACTCTATCTATACAAATATAAAACTTTTAGCAATATTAATCAAGTCTTCCATATCATCTAGTTTTCAATTTCTTTTTTGATTTTCTTTAAAAGGAAGTCTTAAAGTAAATAAAGAAAGCTGAAAGAATATTTGAAAAAAATTTTATGGAATAAAAGCATAATAAAGGCCATGCGTAACTAACAGTATCACAGAGAGACACAACCAAGAGATAACTTCAAACAGCTCTCTAAAAGAATACGAGAGTGAGAGTAATATTGGGTTAGATAAGTACCATTTGTCCTGTACTGGATTTTATCAAAATAAGTTTTAGATAAATAAATGAATCTGAAAGAATGTTTTTTTTTAAAGCTTATATCAGAAATTTATATTTACAATAGAGTGTTTATTTAAAAGAAGAAAGTAAAGACTGAGAAATATAAAAACTCTATCTATACAAATATAATACTTTTCGCAATATTAATTAAGTCTTCCATATCATCCAGTTTTCATTTTCTTTTTGGATTTTCTTTTAAAAAAAAGACTTAAAGTAAATAAAGAAATCTGAAAGAATATTTAAAAAAAGTTTTATAGAATAAAAGTGGAATAAAGGCTATGCGTAACTAGTAATACGACAGAGAGACACAGCAAAGAGATAACTTCAATCAGCTCTCTAAAAGAATACGAGAGTGAGAGTAATATTTAATTAGATGAGTCCCATTTGTCCTGCATTGGATTTTATCAAAATATGTTTTAGATAAATAAAAGAATCTGAAAGAATATTTTTTTAATCTTATATCAGAAATTTATATTTACAATATAGTGTTTATTTAAAAGAAGAAAGTAAAGATTGAGAAATATAAAAACTCTATAAATACAAATATAATACCTTTAGCAATATTAATTAAGTTTTCCATGTCATCTAGTTTTCAATCTCTATTTTGACTGTCTTTAAAAGGAAAAACAGCATTCTAAAAGAATGCGAGAGTGAGAGTAATATTGGGTTAGAAAAGTACTATTTGTCCTGCATTGGATTTTATCATAATAAGTTTTAGATAAATAAAAGAATCTGAAAGAATATTTTTTGGAAGCTTATATCAGAAATTTATATTTACAATAGATTGTTTATTTAAAAGAAGAAAGTAAATACTGAAAAACATAAAAACTCTATCAGTACAAATATAACGCTTTTAGCGATATTAATTAAGTTTTCCATATTATCTAATTTTCAATTTCTTTTTTGATTTTCTTTATAAGGAAGTATTAAAAAAATAAATAAACCTGAATGAATATTTAAAAGAGTTTTATGTAATAAAAGTGGAATAAAGGCCATGCATAACTAGTAATATCAGAGTCAGAGAGAGACACAACTCGAGATAACTTCAAACAGCACTCTAAAAGAACGAGAGTAAGAGTAATATAGGTTTAGATAAGTACCTTTTGTCCTGTATTGGATTTAATCAAAATAAGTTTTAGGTAAATAAAAGAATCTGAAAGAATGTTTTTTTTTTTTTTTTTTTTTTTTTTTTTTTTTTTTTTTTTAAAGCTTATATGAGAAATTTATATTTACAATAGAGTGTTTATTTAAAAGAAGAAAGTAAAGACTGAGAAATATAAAAACTCTATCTATACAAATATAAAACTTTTAGCAATATTAATCAAGTCTTCCATATCATCTAGTTTTCAATTTCTTTTTTGATTTTCTTTAAAAGGAAGTCTTAAAGTAAATAAAGAAAGCTGAAAGAATATTTGAAAAAAATTTTATGGAATAAAAGCATAATAAAGGCCATGCGTAACTAGCAGTATCACAGAGAGACACAACCAAGAGATAACTGCAAACAGCTCTCTAAAAGAATACGAGAGTGAGAGTAATATTGGGTTAGATATGTACCATTTGTCCTGTACTGGATTTTATCAAAATATGTTTTAGATAAATAAAAGAATGTGAAAGAATGTTTTTCTTTAAAGCTTATATCAGAAATTTATATTTACAATAGAGTGTTTATTTAAAAGAAGAAAGTAAAGACTGAGAAATATAAAAACTCTATCTATACAAATATAATACTTTTCGCAATATTAATTAAGTCTTCCATATCATCCAGTTTTCATTTTCTTTTTGGATTTTCTTTAAAAAAAAGACTTAAAGTAAATAAAGAAATCTGAAAGAATATTTAAAAAAAGTTTTATAGAATAAAAGTGGAATAAAGGCTATGCGTAACTAGTAATACGACAGAGAGACACAACAAAGAGATAACTTCAATCAGCTCTCTAAAAGAATACGAGAGTGAGAGTAATATTTAATTAGATGAGTCCCATTTGTCCTGCATTGGATTTTATCAAAATATGTTTTAGATAAATAAAAGAATCTGAAAGAATATTTTTTGAATCTTATATCAAAAAATTATATTTACAATACAGTGTTTATTTAAAAGAAGAAAGTAAAGATTGAAAAATATAAAAACTCTATAAATACAAATATAATACCTTTAGCAATATTAATTAAGTTTTCCATGTCATCTAGTTTTCAATCTCTATTTTGACTGTCTTTAAAAGGAAAAACAGCATTCTAAAAGAATGCGAGAGTGAGAGTAATATTGGGTTAGAAAAGTACCATTTGTCCTGCATTGGATTTTATCATAATAAGTTTTAGATAAATAAAAGAATCTGAAAGAATGTTTTTTGGAAGCTTATATCAGAAATTTATATTTACAATAGATTGCTTATTTAAAAGAAGAAAGTAAATACTAAAAAACATAAAAACTCTATCAATACAAATATAACGCTTTTAGCGATATTAATTAAGTTTTACATATTATCTAATTTTCAATTTCTTTTTTGATTTTCTTTATAATGAAGTATTAAAAAAAAATAAATAAACCTGAATGAATATTTAAAAGAGTTTTATGTAATAAAAGTGGAATAAAGGCCATGCATAACTAGTAATATCAGAGTCAGAGAGAGACACAACTCGAGATAACTCCAAACAGCACTCTAAAAGAACGAGAGTAAGAGTAATATAGGTTTAGATAAGTACCTTTTGTCCTGTATTGGATTTTATCAAAATAAGTTTTAGGTAAATAAGAATGTTTTTTTTTTTTTTTTTTTTTTTTTTTTTTTTTTTTTTTAAAGCTTATATCAGAAATTTATATTTACAATAGAGTGTTTATTTAAAAGAAGAAAGTAAAGACTGAGAAATATAAAAACTCTATCTATACAAATATAAAACTTTTAGCAATATTAATCAAGTCTTCCATATCATCTAGTTTTCAATTTCTTTTTTGATTTTCTTTAAAAGGAAGTCTTAAAGTAAATAAAGAAAGCTGAAAGAATATTTGAAAAAAATTTTATGGAATAAAAGCATAATAAAGGCCATGCGTAACTAACAGTATCACAGAGAGACACAACCAAGAGATAACTTCAAACAGCTCTCTAAAAGAATACGAGAGTGAGAGTAATATTGGGTTAGATAAGTACCATTTGTCCTGTACTGGATTTTATCAAAATAAGTTTTAGATAAATAAATGAATCTGAAAGAATGTTTTTTTTTAAAGCTTATATCAGAAATTTATATTTACAATAGAGTGTTTATTTAAAAGAAGAAAGTAAAGACTGAGAAATATAAAAACTCTATCTATACAAATATAATACTTTTCGCAATATTAATTAAGTCTTCCATATCATCCAGTTTTCATTTTCTTTTTGGATTTTCTTTTAAAAAAAAGACTTAAAGTAAATAAAGAAATCTGAAAGAATATTTAAAAAAAGTTTTATAGAATAAAAGTGGAATAAAGGCTATGCGTAACTAGTAATACGACAGAGAGACACAGCAAAGAGATAACTTCAATCAGCTCTCTAAAAGAATACGAGAGTGAGAGTAATATTTAATTAGATGAGTCCCATTTGTCCTGCATTGGATTTTATCAAAATATGTTTTAGATAAATAAAAGAATCTGAAAGAATATTTTTTTAATCTTATATCAGAAATTTATATTTACAATATAGTGTTTATTTAAAAGAAGAAAGTAAAGATTGAGAAATATAAAAACTCTATAAATACAAATATAATACCTTTAGCAATATTAATTAAGTTTTCCATGTCATCTAGTTTTCAATCTCTATTTTGACTGTCTTTAAAAGGAAAAACAGCATTCTAAAAGAATGCGAGAGTGAGAGTAATATTGGGTTAGAAAAGTACTATTTGTCCTGCATTGGATTTTATCATAATAAGTTTTAGATAAATAAAAGAATCTGAAAGAATATTTTTTGGAAGCTTATATCAGAAATTTATATTTACAATAGATTGTTTATTTAAAAGAAGAAAGTAAATACTGAAAAACATAAAAACTCTATCAGTACAAATATAACGCTTTTAGCGATATTAATTAAGTTTTCCATATTATCTAATTTTCAATTTCTTTTTTTATTTTCTTTATAAGGAAGTATTAAAAAAATAAATAAACCTGAATGAATATTTAAAAGAGTTTTATGTAATAAAAGTGGAATAAAGGCCATGCATAACTAGTAATATCAGAGTCAGAGAGAGACACAACTCGAGATAACTTCAAACAGCACTCTAAAAGAACGAGAGTAAGAGTAATATAGGTTTAGATAAGTACCTTTTGTCCTGTATTGGATTTAATCAAAATAAGTTTTAGGTAAATAAAAGAATCTGAAAGAATGTTTTTTTTTTTTTTTTTTTTTTTTTTTTTTTTTAAAGCTTATATGAGAAATTTATATTTACAATAGAGTGTTTATTTAAAAGAAGAAAGTAAAGACTGAGAAATATAAAAACTCTATCTATACAAATATAAAACTTTTAGCAATATTAATCAAGTCTTCCATATCATCTAGTTTTCAATTTCTTTTTTGATTTTCTTTAAAAGGAAGTCTTAAAGTAAATAAAGAAAGCTGAAAGAATATTTGAAAAAAATTTTATGGAATAAAAGCATAATAAAGGCCATGCGTAACTAGCAGTATCACAGAGAGACACAACCAAGAGATAACTTCAAACAGCTCTCTAAAAGAATACGAGAGTGAGAGTAATATTGGGTTAGATAAGTACCATTTGTCCTGTACTGGATTTTATCAAAATAAGTTTTAGATAAATAAAAGAATGTGAAAGAATGTTTTTCTTTAAAGCTTATATCAGAAATTTACATTTACAATAGAGTGTTTATTTAAAAGAAGAAAGTAAAGACTGAGAAATATAAAAACTCTATCTATACAAATATAATACTTTTCGCAATATTAATTAAGTCTTCCATATCATCCAGTTTTCATTTTCTTTTTGGATTTTCTTTAAAAAAAAGACTTAAAGTAAATAAAGAAATCTGAAAGAATATTTAAAAAAAGTTTTATAGAATAAAAGTGGAATAAAGGCTATGCGTAACTAGTAATACGACAGAGAGACACAACAAAGAGATAACTTCAATCAGCTCTCTAAAAGAATACGAGAGTGAGAGTAATATTTAATTAGATGAGTCCCATTTGTCCTGCATTGGATTTTATCAAAATATGTTTTAGATAAATAAAAGAATCTGAAAGAATATTTTTTGAAGCTTATATCAAAAAATTATATTTACAATACAGTGTTTATTTAAAAGAAGAAAGTAAAGATTGAAAAATATAAAAACTCTATAAATACAAATATAATACCTTTAGCAATATTAATTAAGTTTTCCATGTCATCTAGTTTTCAATCTCTATTTTGACTGTCTTTAAAAGGAAAAACAGCATTCTAAAAGAATGCGAGAGTGAGAGTAATATTGGGTTAGAAAAGTACCATTTGTCCTGCATTGGATTTTATCATAATAAGTTTTAGATAAATAAAAGAATCTGAAAGAATGTTTTTTGGAAGCTTATATCAGAAATTTATATTTACAATAGATTGCTTATTTAAAAGAAGAAAGTAAATACTAAAAAACATAAAAACTCTATCAATACAAATATAACGCTTTTAGCGATATTAATTAAGTTTTACATATTATCTAATTTTCAATTTCTTTTTTGATTTTCTTTATAATGAAGTATTAAAAAAAAATAAATAAACCTGAATGAATATTTAAAAGAGTTTTATGTAATAAAAGTGGAATAAAGGCCATGCATAACTAGTAATATCAGAGTCAGAGAGAGACACAACTCGAGATAACTCCAAACAGCACTCTAAAAGAACGAGAGTAAGAGTAATATAGGTTTAGATAAGTACCTTTTGTCCTGTATTGGATTTTATCAAAATAAGTTTTAGGTAAATAAGAATGTTTTTTTTTTTTTTTTTTTTTTTTTTTTTTTTTTTTTTTAAAGCTTATATCAGAAATTTATATTTACAATAGAGTGTTTATTTAAAAGAAGAAAGTAAAGACTGAGAAATATAAAAACTCTATCTATACAAATATAAAACTTTTAGCAATATTAATCAAGTCTTCCATATCATCTAGTTTTCAATTTCTTTTTTGATTTTCTTTAAAAGGAAGTCTTAAAGTAAATAAAGAAAGCTGAAAGAATATTTGAAAAAAATTTTATGGAATAAAAGCATAATAAAGGCCATGCGTAACTAACAGTATCACAGAGAGACACAACCAAGAGATAACTTCAAACAGCTCTCTAAAAGAATACGAGAGTGAGAGTAATATTGGGTTAGATAAGTACCATTTGTCCTGTACTGGATTTTATCAAAATAAGTTTTAGATAAATAAAAGAATCTGAAAGAATGTTTTTTTTTAAAGCTTATATCAGAAATTTATATTTACAATAGAGTGTTTATTTAAAAGAAGAAAGTAAAGACTGAGAAATATAAAAACTCTATCTATACAAATATAATACTTTTCGCAATATTAATTAAGTCTTCCATATCATCCAGTTTTCAATTTCTTTTTTGATTTTCTTTTAAAAAAAAGACTTAAAGTAAATAAAGAAATCTGAAAGAATATTTAAAAAAAGTTTTATAGAATAAAAGTGGAATAAAGGCTATGCGTAACTAGTAATACGACAGGGAGACACAACAAAGAGATAACTTCAATCAGCTCTCTAAAAGAATACGAGAGTGAGAGTAATATTTAATTAGATGAGTCCCATTTGTCCTGCATTGGATTTTATCAAAATATGTTTTAGATAAATAAAAGAATCTGAAAGAATATTTTTTGAAGCTTATATCAGAAATTTATATTTACAATAGAGTGTTTATTTAAAAGAAGAAAGTAAAGACTGAGAAATATAAAAATTCTACCAATACAAATATAATACTTTTAGCTGCATTAATTAAGTTTCCCATGTCATCTAGTTTTCAATTTCTTTTTTATTTTCTTTAAAAGGAAAAACAGCTCTCTAAAAGAATACGAGAGTGAGAGTAATATTGGGTTAGTTAAGTACCATTTGTCCAGCGTTGGATTTCATCAAAATAAGTTTTAGATAAATAAAAGAATTTGAGAGAATGTTTTTTTTAAGCTTATATTAGAAATTTATATTTACAAGAGAGTGTATATTTAAAAGAAGAAAGTAAAGGCTGAGAAATATAAAAACTCTATCTATACAAATATAATACTTTTCGCAATATTAATTAAGTCTTCCATATCATCCAGTTTTCATTTTCTTTTTGGATTTTCTTTTAAAAAAAAGACTTAAAGTAAATAAAGAAATCTGAAAGAATATTTAAAAAAAGTTTTATAGAATAAAAGTGGAATAAAGGCTATGCGTAACTAGTAATACGACAGAGAGACACAGCAAAGAGATAACTTCAATCAGCTCTCTAAAAGAATACGAGAGTGAGAGTAATATTTAATTAGATGAGTCCCATTTGTCCTGCATTGGATTTTATCAAAATATGTTTTAGATAAATAAAAGAATCTGAAAGAATATTTTTTTAATCTTATATCAGAAATTTATATTTACAATATAGTGTTTATTTAAAAGAAGAAAGTAAAGATTGAGAAATATAAAAACTCTATAAATACAAATATAATACCTTTAGCAATATTAATTAAGTTTTCCATGTCATCTAGTTTTCAATCTCTATTTTGACTGTCTTTAAAAGGAAAAACAGCATTCTAAAAGAATGCGAGAGTGAGAGTAATATTGGGTTAGAAAAGTACTATTTGTCCTGCATTGGATTTTATCATAATAAGTTTTAGATAAATAAAAGAATCTGAAAGAATATTTTTTGGAAGCTTATATCAGAAATTTATATTTACAATAGATTGTTTATTTAAAAGAAGAAAGTAAATACTGAAAAACATAAAAACTCTATCAGTACAAATATAACGCTTTTAGCGATATTAATTAAGTTTTCCATATTATCTAATTTTCAATTTCTTTTTTGATTTTCTTTATAAGGAAGTATTAAAAAAATAAATAAACCTGAATGAATATTTAAAAGAGTTTTATGTAATAAAAGTGGAATAAAGGCCATGCATAACTAGTAATATCAGAGTCAGAGAGAGACACAACTCGAGATAACTTCAAACAGCACTCTAAAAGAACGAGAGTAAGAGTAATATAGGTTTAGATAAGTACCTTTTGTCCTGTATTGGATTTAATCAAAATAAGTTTTAGGTAAATAAAAGAATCTGAAAGAATGTTTTTTTTTTTTTTTTTTTTTTTTTTAAAGCTTATATGAGAAATTTATATTTACAATAGAGTGTTTATTTAAAAGAAGAAAGTAAAGACTGAGAAATATAAAAACTCTATCTATACAAATATAAAACTTTTAGCAATATTAATCAAGTCTTCCATATCATCTAGTTTTCAATTTCTTTTTTGATTTTCTTTAAAAGGAAGTCTTAAATTAAATAAAGAAAGCTGAAAGAATATTTGAAAAAAATTTTATGGAATAAAAGCATAATAAAGGCCATGCGTAACTAGCAGTATCACAGAGAGACACAACCAAGAGATAACTTCAAACAGCTCTCTAAAAGAATACGAGAGTGAGAGTAATATTGGGTTAGATAAGTACCATTTGTCCTGTACTGGATTTTATCAAAATAAGTTTTAGATAAATAAAAAAATGTGAAAGAATGTTTTTCTTTAAAGCTTATATCAGAAATTTATATTTACAATAGAGTGTTTATTTAAAAGAAGAAAGTAAAGACTGAGAAATATAAAAACTCTATCTATACAAATATAATACTTTTCGCAATATTAATTAAGTCTTCCATATCATCCAGTTTTCATTTTCTTTTTGGATTTTCTTTAAAAAAAAGACTTAAAGTAAATAAAGAAATCTGAAAGAATATTTAAAAAAAGTTTTATAGAATAAAAGTGGAATAAAGGGTATGCGTAACTAGTAATACGACAGAGAGACACAACAAAGAGATAACTTCAATCAGCTCTCTAAAAGAATACGAGAGTGAGAGTAATATTTAATTAGATGAGTCCCATTTGTCCTGCATTGGATTTTATCAAAATATGTTTTAGATAAATAAAAGAATCTGAAAGAATATTTTTTGAAGCTTATATCAAAAAATTATATTTACAATACAGTGTTTATTTAAAAGAAGAAAGTAAAGATTGAAAAATATAAAAACTCTATAAATACAAATATAATACCTTTAGCAATATTAATTAAGTTTTCCATGTCATCTAGTTTTCAATCTCTATTTTGACTGTCTTTAAAAGGAAAAACAGCATTCTAAAAGAATGCGAGAGTGAGAGTAATATTGGGTTAGAAAAGTACCATTTGTCCTGCATTGGATTTTATCATAATAAGTTTTAGATAAATAAAAGAATCTGAAAGAATGTTTTTTGGAAGCTTATATCAGAAATTTATATTTACAATAGATTGCTTATTTAAAAGAAGAAAGTAAATACTAAAAAACATAAAAACTCTATCAATACAAATATAACGCTTTTAGCGATATTAATTAAGTTTTACATATTATCTAATTTTCAATTTCTTTTTTGATTTTCTTTATAATGAAGTATTAAAAAAAAATAAATAAACCTGAATGAATATTTAAAAGAGTTTTATGTAATAAAAGTGGAATAAAGGCCATGCATAACTAGTAATATCAGAGTCAGAGAGAGACACAACTCGAGATAACTCCAAACAGCACTCTAAAAGAACGAGAGTAAGAGTAATATAGGTTTAGATAAGTACCTTTTGTCCTGTATTGGATTTTATCAAAATAAGTTTTAGGTAAATAAGAATGTTTTTTTTTTTTTTTTTTTTTTTTTTTTTTTTTTTAAAGCTTATATCAGAAATTTATATTTACAATAGAGTGTTTATTTAAAAGAAGAAAGTAAAGACTGAGAAATATAAAAACTCTATCTATACAAATATAAAACTTTTAGCAATATTAATCAAGTCTTCCATATCATCTAGTTTTCAATTTCTTTTTTGATTTTCTTTAAAAGGAAGTCTTAAAGTAAATAAAGAAAGCTGAAAGAATATTTGAAAAAAAATTTATGGAATAAAAGCATAATAAAGGCCATGCGTAACTAACAGTATCAGAGAGAGACACAACCAAGAGATAACTTCAAACAGCTCTCTAAAAGAATACGAGAGTGAGAGTAATATTGGGTTAGATAAGTACCATTTGTCCTGTACTGGATTTTATCAAAATAAGTTTTAGATAAATAAAAGAATCTGAAAGAATGTTTTTTTTAAAGCTTATATCAGAAATTTATATTTACAATAGAGTGTTTATTTAAAAGAAGAAAGTAAAGACTGAGAAATATAAAAACTCTATCTATACAAATATAATACTTTTCGCAATATTAATTAAGTCTTCCATATCATCCAGTTTTCAATTTCTTTTTTGATTTTCTTTTAAAAAAAAGACTTAAAGTAAATAAAGAAATCTGAAAGAATATTTAAAAAAAGTTTTATAGAATAAAAGTGGAATAAAGGCTATGCGTAACTAGTAATACGACAGGGAGACACAACAAAGAGATAACTTCAATCAGCTCTCTAAAAGAATACGAGAGTGAGAGTAATATTTAATTAGATGAGTCCCATTTGTCCTGCATTGGATTTTATCAAAATATGTTTTAGATAAATAAAAGAATCTGAAAGAATATTTTTTGAAGCTTATATCAGAAATTTATATTTACAATAGAGTGTTTATTTAAAAGAAGAAAGTAAAGACTGAGAAATATAAAAATTCTACCAATACAAATATAATACTTTTAGCTGCATTAATTAAGTTTCCCATGTCATCTAGTTTTCAATTTCTTTTTTATTTTCTTTAAAAGGAAAAACAGCTCTCTAAAAGAATACGAGAGTGAGAGTAATATTGGGTTAGTTAAGTACCATTTGTCCAGCGTTGGATTTCATCAAAATAAGTTTTAGATAAATAAAAGAATTTGAGAGAATGTTTTTTTTAAGCTTATATTAGAAATTTATATTTACAAGAGAGTGTATATTTAAAAGAAGAAAGTAAAGGCTGAGAAATATAAAAACTCTATCAATACAAATATAATACTTTTAGCAATATTAATTAAGTTTTACATATTATATAGTTTTCAATTTCTTTTTTGATTTTCTTTAAAAGGAAGCTTTAGCGTAAATAAAGAAATCTGAAAGAATATTTAAAAAAAAGTTTTATGCATTTTATTTAAGGGAGTCTGGGACACAAAAATCTTCAATTTTTTTAAAAAGCATTCTATTGCATTAAAAATTCTTCTGTTTTTTTCTTTCTTAAAATTGTGTTTCAAGAATATTTCTATGTTAATTATAATAAGAAATAATAATTTTTTCGTTTTGGTTTGTTTTCAAAATCTAGCTTTCAAGCAATGGTTGTCATGCAAACGACTTCTTGTGAAAATGCGTTTTTCTTAATGATGGTTTTTTTTCACCATTTCTTGTATTTAAATCGTTATAAATCAAGAACTGTTAAAGATAATTGGTTCAAACGGGGCATATCTTTTTCAAGTGTTTTACTTTAATTTTGAATCAGCAAATTTGAAAAAAAAATATTTATTTTTGAAAATATGATTTTATTTTAAAGTTACATAATGTTTTTAAAATTTTTACTTTTAATATTTTTAATTTTTATTTAAATTAATATTTAAAAAAATTTTTGAATCAAAATTAATACTGATATAGATCAGCTTATTTAAATGAAAAAAAAATTGAAATTATACACATAATATTTCGAGATATAACGATTTTAAATTACCCCACTTTTTAATAAATTTTAAATTATATATATATATATATATGGGGAGTTTTATTCTGTGATTTTGTTTACAAATGATATGATTAACCATAACAAAAAATTTCAAAATTTTAACTCAATAAATAAAAATTAATTTAAAATGTGCCCCTACCCCCTTAAAGAAATGAAAGGGAAATAAAGGGCAGGCATAATTAGTAATATCAGAGAGTGACACAACCCGGCGATAACTTCAAACAACCCTCAAAAAGAATACGAGAGTGAGAGTAATATTGCGTTAGATTTGTCCTGTTTTGGATTTTGCTCTGTTATTCAAAAAAAGTTTTTAGATAAATAAAATAATTTGAACGAATGGGTTTTCAAAGGTTATGTTAGAACTTATGTTTTACCACACAGTGTTTATTTAAATGGATTATGTAAAGACTGAAAAATATACAAACTCTATAAATACAAATATTGAAGATTTATTTAAGATTATTATTATTACTTAAATATTATCGAAGATTTAGACAAAGCCTATTATCCAATATTAATATTAATATTAACTAATTTTAACATTTTTTTAAATTTATTTTATTTTATTATTATTATTATTATTATTATTATTATTATTATTATTATTATTATTTGTCTTTTCTTTAATAAATATTGAAATAAATAAAGAAATCTGAAAGAATGTTTTTTTAAGTTCAATAAATTTTATTTACAGACATGAAAGTAAAATATATGTGTAACTAGTAATTTCACTGATTCACAAAGAAACAAAGCCGAGGTTACTCCAATGGGCTCTTAACCTTTTATGTACTGAATTATGAGTTCATGAAAATTTTATCTTCTAAAGCATTTTTCTTGAATTTTTGAAACTACATTAGAAGTTTTACATAATCATTTGATAATTTTAGAAGGAATTAAAAGGATTGAAGGATTTAGAAACATTAATTAAATTTGAATTTATAGGGACTTTGTGCAATATTTATATCCCCACTCAAATCTTTTATTTTAAATATTTTTCTTAGTATTTTGTAGAATTAGGAACTATACAAATATACAAATGTTCTTACAAATGTTCTAGACTATACAAATGTTCTTACAATAGTAATATAGAAATAATTCCGAAATGAAAATCCCCCCCCCCCCCAAACGTCAAGAAAACTGAAAAGATGCAAAGGCAAAAGAAATCATCCTTTTAGAAATATTTTTGTTTTGTGTAACCAGTAATTTTTTTGGAACGTGATAAAGTAATGCATCTATAACTAATTCTAAACTGTATTACTACTAATCGATGTATTAATTGAATTTTAAAACAAGTTATTTTAATGGTACTTATAAATACCCTCAGTAGATAAAGGGTTAAAAAGAAAACGAGATTGGGAGTAATATTCGGTTAGAATTATCTACCGCCATGTATAGGAGTTTGCTTTCTTATTCAAAAAGAAGTTTTGAAGTAAACAAAGAAATCTGAAATAATTTTTTTAAAATGTTTGATATATTTTACTTAAATGGATAGAAGTGAAATAAAGGTCATGTGTAACTGTTAATTTCACAGAGAGTCGCAACGCGAAGGTGTCCCGGTCCCCTTTCCCTTCAAACGGTTCTTAAAAAGAATACAAGAGTGATAGTGTTACTGGTTTGGAAGGAGCTATAGGGGTAGGATAAAAAAATAATATATATTAAAAGTACGTATATTAAAATTTATCCAAAAGCAAGCTTTGAAGTAATTACAGAAATCTGAAAGAATTTTTTAAAAAAATTTATACACTTTATTCAAAGAAATGAAAGTGAAATACAGGGCATGAGTAACTGGCAATTTCACAGAGAGACATAACTCGGGGATTATTCGAAACGGCTCTTAAAAATTAGACGAAAATGAGAGTATTATTGAGTTCGAAGTAGTTATAGGTCCCTATAGGAATTTGCTCTCTTATTAAAAAGGATATTTTAATTGGGTGAAAAAAAAAAACTGAAAAAATGTTTTAATAAAGTTATTTAAAAATTTATTAAAGGAAATGAAAGTAAAATAAATGACATGTGTAACTGATAATTTAACAAAGACACACACCGGAGATAAATCCAGACGGTTCTTAACCCAATTTTGCCAAGCGTCCCATTTTTGGGACGTTTTGAATTTCAATATTTTTTTATAATTTTCTTCTTCTTTATAACATAAAAATTGTATGAAGTAATTGTCTATAAATGCCCTTATCTATTATCAAGAGATCACAGCATAAGATTGATATTTATTTGCTTAAATGAAGGCTTTTTTGGTGTTTATAGATTTTTCATTTTTCGAGATAGCGAAATGTAAAAAGTAAGTTTATTTGTATTTTTTGTATCAAGGATCCAAACAAATAAGTCATAATCTTAGCTTGTTGACTTCTTTGAAATAGATATTTTTTTAAATTGCGAAATTATATGTTCAAGCCTACTTTTTATGCGTGTTTGTAACGTACAAAATATAGGGCGCTAGGCGCAAATGGGAACATATTTCTATTAGCCATTTAGGGTACAGTTATTTATGTAAAGTCCTTTTCAAGATGATTTTGAAATAAATTATTTTTTAGCCTCAAATACGATTATTCTTAATTTATTATTAATAATACTTATAATGTTATTAGTTTCTGTAAAGAAATATGTATATTTTTTTAACAGTTCATAAAAATACTAATTATAGTATATAATATGCAATCTAAAAGCTTAATTTATATAAATTTAGAGAAAACATATTATTATACCCTTTTCCACATATGGATAATCCCACATTTAGTACGTTTACATTTTATCAAATAAATACAAAAATATTTTAGCGTAATTTTTTTTAGTATTTTCCCAGTTAATTTTGCAACATTTTAAACGGATTTTAGCAATAAATGTGAGAAAACAATATTCACGCATAAAAAGAATTCGAGAGTGAGAGAGTATTATTATATTAGAAGTAGCTAATGTGGGTGGGGGGGGGGGGTAGTATAGGTTTTTGATTTTTCATTCAAAAGAAATTTTTAGATAAGTAACAAAATCAGAAGAAATGATCTTTGAAAGTTGATCAATATTACATTAGAATTTCATGTTTACATCCAAATATTTATTTAAAAAACAAAAAACAAACAAACAAACAAAAAAAAAAAAACCAACAACGACAAAAAAAAAAAAAAAAAAAAAAAAAAAAAAAAAGGTGAAAGTAATTGCAGGGGAAAGTAAAGCTTCTGAAAGTATGGATATATTGTATTTTGAATCATACATTGGAAAAAATATATTCTTTTTTTTTTTTTTTTAAATACAAATAAAATTAGAATATTAATATAAATAAATTATTGCATATTTATAATAAAAACATTCTTCAAAGAAAAAAGAGAGGGAATAAGAGTAATATTGGGTTAGATAAGTAGCTATTTGGCTCGTATGGGATTTTGCTCTGTTATTCAAAAGAAAGATTTTAGATATATAAAGAAATATGAGATGATGGTTTTGTTTGAAGTTTCAGCAAACTTACATTAGAAATTTATATTTACAATCGAAGGTTTGTTTCTAAGAATTAAAAATACTCTAAAAAAAAGAAAGAAAGAAAAATACGAGAGTGGGTGTAATATTGAATTAGATTAGTAGCTGTTTGGACCATATTGGTTTTTGCTCTCTTATTCAAAATGAAGCTTTTAGATAAATAAAGAATCTGTAGTTAGTAATCTAAGAAGGCGGATGTATTTCGATGTGAAAAAGAAAAATATAATACAAATATAAATCTTTTATTATTAATAATAAAGTCGTACATATTATATACTTTTATTTCTGTCTTGTCTTTTCAGAAAAAGAAAGTTTTGATGCAAATAAAAAAATCTTAAAGAGTACATTTTAATAATTTTTACATTTTACTAAAAATACACGGTCAAGTGCGAGTATTATTCGCGGTCTGATGGTTCCGTACAATAAATATATGAATTATTAACTGTATTATTAAAATATCGATGCTAAAAGAATAATAAGATTTCGTAAAAAACTATACAATGTAGGATTGTGTATAGAATATAGCTGTATATACTAGAAAAAGGGCTGTGAATATATAACGTTATCTCTTTAGGGGGAAGGGGGTTCTGGCACTTGTTTTCGTAAGATATGTCTCGAGGGAGAGGGGTGGGGTTGCTTTTTGAAATCGTTATCATTTTTTATCCAACCGTACTTTTCTTTTTTCAGAAACTTTTTTTTTACAGCCAGATAGTCTGTTACCTTTATTATTATTATTTTTATATATTGTTATTATTTTATATATTTTATATATTTTTATTATTTTATGAAAATACAACGCTATTTTTAAAGTCATTAAATGTTTATAAAAACCATTTCATTCCAAAATTTGGAACACGCCAACATTTGGCATTCTTGTTTTTCTGCCATATGCGCATATAATTCGTTATTAGAGAAATCAGAAACATAATATGTAGGACATGATACTTGCGTTAACCAGTAAAGAAAGACAAAAAATGTTGTCCACTGTTTCATTGACAGGGACACTGGCGACTATTTTTCAATTCTGTTCACACCTCTATTTAAAAAAAGAACAACAACAACAACAACAACAAAAAAAAAAACCCAGATTTTGAATAGTACATTTCTCTTGAAAATATTATCGAACAGTATGTCAATAATTTTTCTTTTGCGAAAGTGGTGTGAGGTAGAATTAAAAAATTAGTCACCTGTGGCAGAGCCTTGTATTGATAAGTTCTGCTTTTAACGTCACCAGGCGGGGTACTAGTGCAAGAAAAAAATATTACTTTTGAATACATGATATAACAATATAATATTATTAAATATTTTTAAATAGTAACTAACATCTTTTAGATGTTATTTGATATAAATTTATTTCATTTATTGATATTTTATAGACTTCTTGAATCCGTAAAGTATGCAACTATAATAAATGTATAATCATATTTGTATATCAATGTAAGCGTATAAAAAGAAAGAAAAAGAATCTAAAAATAAAATAATTTTTAGACATTGATAAAGATATCATCGGATGGCGGGAGGGATGATTATGATAACGTACGATATTGTAAGGGGGGGGGGGGGAATTAGCAAAATGTTCATAACGTTATATATGTAATAGCCCCCAAATTATGAATGGGTATAACATAAATGTTCAAAGAGATATGAAGCCTAAATAATATAAAATATTGCTATTCTGTATAACTCTTTTTTTTTTAAATCTTATCCTAATCTGTATATATATATATATATGTACATATATATATATATATATATATATATATATGTGTGTGTGTATTTTTTTATGAACATATTTCGGTACTGACAATAAAAGTAGTGCATTTTAAACTTCATTTGGCATTTCATAAAACTAAATTTAGCGTGGTAATATTCTTTTCTTTTTACAGTGTAGCTAAAACAAAATTCTTGTTTAAAGTTTAAACTTGGCATTCTGCTAAGCGCGCTTCGAAAGGAGGTCGCAGAGATGCAACGCCGCTTTTGTCCGTGCCGCGCTTTTCCAGATAGGTTTTTAATTAACTTTTAAAGACACAGGAGGCATATTGAGAGATCCACTCAATGGAAAGTAGTCGTGAATCCTGTAGTATTTATGTGATTAATTCTAATTAAATTAGTTTGTTTCTAACAATTTGACGTTTATTGCTTTTATACTACTACTGGACATTACATTACACAAATATATCATTTAAAGTTGTTATCTAGGCTTTAAAAGCTGGCGGTACATAGGGTACGCCGCCACTGTCATTATGTATGTCCAAACCGTCCATGTCTTTAAGGGTTAATTTCGAAAATCATTATTAACAAGGCTTTTATACTTCTGCTATGATAGGTACCTCCACTGCTCCTCAACACGTTTGCTGAATGCCCGCAAATCGAAATTTGTTTGTAATGGAAAAAATTGCGGTTCTCTCAAAAACTATGTGACCTAGGGCAGTCGCTATAATTTTCCTACAAGTTTTAAACTACCGCCTACTCCCTCTAATTTTTTCATAATCTTAGTTTTAGTAGATTCGGAAATAGAGGGGAGGGGGTACATATTTTTGCACTACATTTCCGACGATATCTCTGAAAATATAATACCTAAAATTAAAAGAAATGTATTTTTGTGTTCATTATTACGAAATCTTTCACATGATATACAAAGAAAAGATTTTTATTTCAAGTAACTTAATTAGCCTCTCTACATTTTCCCTAAATATATTTGTGAATGTTTAATAATCTGTAAATATGTAGGTCAACAGTCTTTATTACTTCCCCCCATTTGAACTTTCCACGTTTCATAGATTACGAGTAAAGGGGCTGTGACAGACTCACAGACAGCCACAGGAGTGATCTTATAATGGATCCGTTATTAAAGTACGGAACCCTAAAAATGAAAGTGAAGTAAAAGATACGTGTAACTAATAATTTCACAGAAAGACAATTTTAGGAGATAACTCCAAACGAAGAAAAAGAATGCGAGAGTCTGTGGGTTAGAAGTAGAAGTACAGTATAACTTCGAAAATCCGGCATCGTCGGAACCGAGAGTAAGACGGATTTTTGAAAATTCAGGATTTCTGAAACAATATCCAAAGTTCTTCTGATATTCCTAATGGTGTCTCGATAACCAAGCAATAATTTTGTGGGAAAAAGAGAAAATATTATAAAAACTTACTTTAATTGATACTTTTTATGTTACAAGAAAAATCTAATAAACAGTGAAGTCATTTCTCGTCATGTAATTTCCGAAACATCGATGTCATTTTTATTTGCCTCAAAATTTTTTGGGAATTTTTTTAACAAGTTGTTGCTGTATTTTACACAAGTGAAGAATATCTGTTTCGGAATTAACATCGTGTTTCTCTAAAGCAGATATTATTTCTTTAGACATATTTATGCACTTTTTCATCGACATCCTTTCTTCTACCGGTTCCTTGTTTTCTGAGCTGCGACCTGCGTTATCTGTGGTTCCATTTAGCACACCGTCTGGGATCACGCTGTCCGCTAAATGTTCATTGTTTACAATACCTAAAAAGTTGCTATTTTTCTTGTTGTCGTAAGCTGGAAGTGTAAAAATAATGAAGCAAAGGGAGATGACATTGATGCGGGATTTTTGAAGTTGCTGAACGCCAGATTTTTGAGATCACACTGTAGCTGTAAGAATGTACAGGGTGAGGAGAAAGTATTGATAATAAAATCAATCTCTACTACAACGCCATAGATACAAATATTTCAATAATTTTTATTGCGTAAGATTAACAACTAAGTATCAATTGATATTCTATCATTCATTTTCGATTCAGTCTTTTTTTGCCTTGATACTTTCGCGGAGAAAGTGCGAGAAGGCATCCACGGTGCGCCGCAAGTAGTCCGCATCGAGACCGTTCCATTTACGCGTCAGAGCAGCTTTTAAAGAAGTGATATCTTTGTGAGGATTAGCACAGGCTCTTGCTCTGAGTAATCAAATGGATTAAAATCCGGAGTATTCGGAGACCAGTCTTCAGATGAAATGAAATCACGAAGATTTGCTTGGCACCACCGTTGCGTTTGGCTAGTCTTATGGGCTGGTACTGAATCTTGTTGGAACACATATGGATTGTTTCCCAAATGAGAATTTAGCCATGGAAGGACCTCTTTTAAAATATCGTTGAGATAATTGATCTGATTAATCTTGATACCAGCATCACCAAAGACCAAAGGGAATTTCCCATTGCTTGTGATGCAGCCAAAAACCATCACGCTGGCTGGATGAGCTTTTCTGGCTACTATGCCACCGCTTGAATAACTGTTTAACTGTTTTTGGCTAATATGCAGTCAATCTGATGGTTAACAGCTTATTCAATAGTGAACAGTTTTTCGGCACAGAAGACGAAATGCAAACAATAACTCAAAAATACTACCTTATAATTCAATATTTAGATTATAAAGAGCAAATATACACACACACACAAAAAAAAAATTCTACAACATTTAAAAGACACACACAAACATTAAGAAAAAATTATCAATACTTTTTCCGCATACAGGATTTCCCTCTCTTATTCAAATGGAAATTATTAGATAAATGATAAAATCCGAATGAATGACTTTTTGAAGCTTCAGAAATGTAACGCCAGAAGTGCATATTTACAGCCGAAATTTTATTTAAATAAATAGCAATCGTCTGCTTCTAAAAGAAGGGATATTGTATTTTGAACCGTAGATTAAAAATATATATTTTAAAATATGAATAAAATTAAAAATCTTAATTACTATAAGTAATGTTTAGTATCTCTTCAAAGTATAAAACTTTTCTTGAACAAAATAAAAAAGAGAGAAAGAGTAACATTGGGCTAGATAAAGGGCTGTTTGGATCGTATTGGATTTTTTTCTCTTATTCAGAGAAAAGTAATGAAAGTTTTTAGCTACATAAAGAAATCTGTAGGAATGATTATTTGAAGGTTCAGCAAAATTACCTTAGAACTACATATTTACTGATGGATGGTTATTTAAAGAAATAGTAGGCGTCTGCTTCTGAGAGGAATGATATTGCATTTTGAATCGTAGATTAAAAAAAATAAATATTTTTTAGCTTGAATAAAATTAGAATAGCTTTTATAATATAAATAAATTATTGCATATTTTCTAAAAAAGAGCAAAAGAATTAGAGAAACTTTGATTTAGATAAGTAACTGAATGGTTCATACAGGATGAGTCTAAACTCTTGGGCAAGACTTTAAGGGGTGATAGTACACATCAAGACAAACAATATTAAATAGGAAACTAAGGGTCCCAAACGTCTTCCGAAGGAGATAGGTGCCATTAATGTTTAGGGTCCAAAATTTCAAATGATGATAAAAAACGGAAGAATTGGTCGATTCGTTTGCGGTTTTCGCTAAAACTATTCTTTATGTCAGTATTTTCCTGGAAATAAATTTTATAGATAACGTTAAAAAAAGAGCGCTTTAGACTTTGGATTAACGAACAACTATTATTTACCGTTATTTTTTGTATCTCATTAAATGCTTTCAAAAGCTTAGACTTAAACTTAAATTTTGAGTTCAAAATCTGAATCGTTGGGAGTGGTTAAGTAGCGCAAACTGAGGGGGTGTTGAGGGGGGAGGGGGGGTGTTCAAATTTCAACTCCTGAACACAGTTCAGTTTGCGCTACTTAGCCAGTCCCAACGATTCAGATTTTGAGCTCAAAATTTAAGTCTAAGCTTTTGAAAGCATTTAATAAGATACAAAAAATAACGGCAAAAAATAGTTGTTCGTTACTCCAAAGTCTAAAGCGCCCTCTTTCGGCATTTTTTGAACTTTATCTTTAAAAATTATTTTCAAGAAAATACTGACATAAAGAATAGTTTTAGCGAAAACCCCAAACGAATCGACCAATTCTTCAGTTTTCTATCATCATTTGAAATTTTGGATCCTAAACTTTAATGGCGCCTATCTCCTTCGGAAGACGTTAGGGACCCTTAGTTTCCCATTTAATATTTTTTGTCTTGATGTGTGCTATCACCCCTTAAAGTTTTGCCCAAGAGATTAGATTCAACCTGTATAGTTATTTTGCTTTTTATATTGAAAATATTTTTTTTAGATAAATAAAGGATGTTTTTGAAGGTTTGTCAGAATTGGAATAGAGTTTCATATTTATAATCAAAGGTTTATTTACGATAATTATATTTAATTTATTTACCAAACGAAAATAATTATAATTGGGATAAGTAGATAGAGAGATATTAAAACTTTATAAAATAAAACATAACTTTTATCAATATGAAGAAATATTAACAGTTATTCTAATTTTTAGGAGTTTTATTTCAATCGACACTTGAAAAAAAAAAAAAAAAAAAAAAAGGGAGAGAGAGAGAGAGAGAGAGAGAGTAACATTGTGTTAGATAAGTAGCTGTTTGGGAGGGGGGGGGGGGCAGCCCGTACCGGAATTTTCTCTTTTATTTAATTTTTTTATATACAAAAAAGGCAATTTCAATGAATAATTTTGAATGTTCGGCAAATTATATTAGAACTTCATTTTTATCATATTTATAATGTTTATTCAAATTAACCAAACAAATGTACTAGTCATGCATTTTCGAAAAATATATAATTTATTTATACGTTTAGTCATAAAAATATGATGCATAATGTGAAATATGAATAAAAATATATTTTACTGATAAAAATATAAATACTTTATTGCTATTAACGAATTACTGTATATAATTCTAATTTTTGATAATTTTATTGCTAACGGTTCTTGAAAAAAAAAAAAAAAAAAAAAAAAAAACTACAAAAGTTAAAACACAGTGGGTTTAAATAAGTAACTAATTTCACCCGTATATGATTTTGTTCTTTTATTCAAAGAAATTTCTTAAATAAATAAAGGATTCAGAAGGAGTGATTTTTTGAAGGTTTGACTGAATAATATTAGAACACGCTTGTAGATGGGTGTTTATTTAAAAGTCAATCGATGAAATAGCAATTGTGTTCATTAAAAAAAAATAGATATATATTTTTTTATGCATAAATTGAAAAATAAATAAATATATAAAAGTACCAAAACTTTATTAATATTAAAATGTTTACATGTTTTCTAATAAAAAAAAACCCTCTTGAAAAAACTATATACAGGGTGTCCGGTCTCAACAGTGTCCAATGGCTAATTCCTAAACCGTTTGTCATAGACATATAGTTCCAATTACAAAAATGTTTAAAATCATGTAAAGAAGTATTTTAAAAGCGATTTGGGTTAGTAAAAAAATTTCTTAAAAAATTACGAAATTTAAATTTTTATACGGTCCCCCGGTCCTATAAGTTATATATAGTAAAATTTTTCTTTTACAGTGACAAATAATACACAAAAAGTCCCGTTATTCTACGATTAAAATTAACCGAGTAATAGCCGTTTAAAGTTGAAGCATATTTTTTGCTGCAAATTGGGGGTCATTCACAAATTTAGCCGAAATATAATTTCGTTAGATATATTAAAAAATGGTTGAGAGTAAAATTAACATTGCAATATAAATTTGAAATCTTTAATCATTCTGACATATTAATGCAAAATACACAATTTGTAATAAATATTTAAGAAGAAAGAAAAAACAGAATTTTTGTTAAATAAAATGATGCTAAATTAACAGCCTCAATTCTTTACAAATTGATACGTATTTTAAAATATTATTAGGTTACACTAGCTTGAAAAAGTTGGGTTATGTCATGCTTTTTAGCTTTGGATAATTGATTCTTATGTATTCTGTACCGATGAATCTCAAATTGACCTTCATTTTTAACCATCACATCAGGATTTTTCGAAAATTTCAAAGTTAAAAAGTTCAAAGTTAAAATTGAATCTCCTCCCTCATTTCATTGGACCACTCAGCTATTTAGCTGTAAGAATCCCAGGATAAGCAAAAATATCGAAAAAATAATTGAATAAAATAAAATAAAATAAAACAAAAAAAGTTTTACATATGTTTATAGTATGAGATTTTCGCTATATTTTAACTTACACATTTACGATTTGCAAAAAAATTCTAACGTGATGGTTAAAAATGAAGGTCATTTTCAGATTCAGTGCTAAAAAGTACGTAAAAATCAAATATCAAAATTTAAAAAACACAGCCATTTCCTCTACTTTATAGCATCCGATTTTTGTTATTCTTCAACTTTGACAATTTATGATTTGCGAAATATCTTGACATAATGGTTAAAAATTAATGTAATTTTCGGATTCAGTGCTAAAAATTACACAAAAGTTAAAAAACAACAACAATCGCAGTCTTGTATTACCTAATCTAAAACTTTTTCTTAAACTTCTTGGCGGTAATCTATCCGAAATTTTTTGTGTTATCCTGTAAAATAAGTATAAATGGTAACCACCGAAAATCATAATAACATTAGATTGTTATTGGATTTGCGCCATTATGTGAACTGTAATCTCGATCGGATATTTAAAAGTGAGTTAAAGTTTGAGTTAAATTTAGAACTGAAAAGCATACATATGATCGTTGAAGTAACATAAAAACTTATAAAAATAACATAATTTTTATTAAAAAAATCGTAAAAGAAACAGTCTCAAATCCTGACAAAATAAAACATATGTTATTTTAGCCAATGTGAAACTTAATAAATGTTAACTTAATCGTAATACTTGTCCGATTTTTTTCAAAGCGCAGATACACATGAAATAAAATCTTCGAATACTTTAAGCACTTGATATGTGACCCCTCAAAGTTAAGCTGAACTCATTTGTTTTCAGAGCAGAAAAGTGGCATAAGTCATGCATTTTTAAAGTTTCATAACTCGCTCAATTTTAGCGTTATATGAATGGGACTTTTTTTGTCTTACTTGTCGGTGTAATGGGAAAATTTTACTAAATATAACTTATAGGACCGGGGGACCGTATAAAAATTTAAATTTCGTAATTTTTAAGGAATGTTTTTATTAACCCAAATCGCTTTTAAAATATTTCTTTACCTGATTTAAAACATTTTTGTAATTTGAACTATATGTCTATGACTAACGGTTTAGGAATTAGCCATTGGACACCGTTGAGACCGGACACCCTGTATATGAAAGTAAGAAAAATCAGAGTCAGAGTAAAGTTTGGTTTAGATAAGTAGCTGTTTAGCCCGTATTAATATTTTGCTCTGTTATAAAAAAAATGGATAAAGAAAGTGTTTGGAGCATTTTTTTTTTTTTTTTTTTTTTTTTTTTTTGTGAAGGTTCGGAAAAATTATATTATGGTTTTATATTTAGAGTTGAGTATATATTTCAAAGAATAGTAGACATCTGCATTTGAACAAGCGGATATCATATTTTGAATCGTAAATTGAAAAAAATATATTTTTTAACTAATAATAATATAAAAGCTTTATTAATATAAATACTTAGGTATTTTCTAATGAAAAAGAAATATTTATGAAAAATTATATACACAAGTCAAATAATATTGACTTGTGTACTTGTGATTTACTGGAAATATATACAAACATTATGAACAAAAACGTAAAAAAAAAATTATTCATGAAAAATTATATACAAAAGTCAAATAATACTCGTATTGGGTTAGATAAGTATTAGCTGCTGGGGCAGTATACGACTTTGCACTATCATTCAAAAAGGAAGATTTTGATGAATAAATGAATCTCGAGTAAGGATTATTTTAGACTCAGCAGAATTTCATATTTACAACCAAATGTTTATTTAGAGGAACCAAAATGAATATCGTAATTTGATGTGTAACTAGAAAAATATACGAACATTATGAATAAATAATACGAAAAAATGATTTATGAAACATTATATACAAAAGTCAAATAATATTGGGTTAGATAAGTATTAGCTACTTGTGCCGTTTACAACTTTGCTCTCTCATTCAAAAAGGAAGTTTTTAGATGAATAGATGAATCTCGAGTAATGATTTTTTTAGACTTAGCAGAATTTCATATTTACAACCAAATGTTTATATAGAGGAACCAAATGAATATCGTAATTTGATGCGAAACTAGAAAAACATACAAACATTATGAATGAAATCGTAAAAAAAATGATTTATGAAAAATTATATATAAAAGTTAAATAATATTGGGTTAGATAAATATTATCTGCTTGGACCGTATACGACTTTGCTCTATCATTCAAAAAGGTAGTTTTTAGATGAATAGATCAATCTCGAGTAATGATTTTTTTTTTTTTTTTTTTAGACTCAGCAGAATTTCATATTTACAACCAAATGAATATCATATTTGATGTGTAACTAGATAAATATAGAAACATTATGAATAAAACATACAAGTTTTGTTAATATTAATAAATTCTTACATACGAGTATTTCATAAATTTTATGAAATTTTACTATAAACGACTAAAAGAAGATCTAAAAGAATGTGAGAGTGAGAGTAATATTGGGTTAAATAAGTAACTCTTTGGCTACATTGGATTTTGATCTTTTATTCAAAAGGAAGTTTTTAGATAAATAAAGGGATCTGAATTAATAATTTTTGAGTGTTTGACAGGAATATATTAGAGCTTTGTACTTAGAACCGAATGTTGATTTTTAGAATCAAACGAATAACACACGTGAAAAAAAAAAAAAACGGATAAATTGAAAAACATATTGTGTAAAAAAGAATACAAAGAAAAATAAATATACAAGAAAACTACAATACAAGCAAAATAAATTTCTGGATCAGTCTATAAAATTTTTACTATTAATGAATTTTTACATATTTTATAACTTTTATCCCTTTTACTACAAACGTTTCGATTCTTGAAAAGAACACGAGAGGGAGAGTAATATTGAGTTAGATAAATAACTGTTTGGTTCGCTTAAAGATTTTGCTCTGTTATTCAAAAGAAAGTTATTGTATAAATAAAGGAATGAAAAATAATATTTTTTGAAGATTCGGCAGAATTGCATTAAAACTTTATATTTATAGACGAATATTTATTTAAATGAAGTAAACGAATGCGTATGAATATTGAAAAGTCGGATATTGTATTTTGATACATGTATTTAAAAATATGAAAACATTATGAATAAAATCGTATAAATTTTGTTAATGTTATTTAAAAATTATTACACACTTTCAAAATTTTATGAATTTTACTCCAAAAGATTCGTTGAAAAGAATGCGAGAGTGAGAATAATATTGGGTTAGATAAGTAGCTGTTTTGCCAGTAGAGGATTCTGCTCTGTTATTCAAAAGGAGGTTTTTATATAAATAAAGGAATCTGGAAGAATGCTTTTTCGTAGGTTCGGAAAAGTTGGATTAAAACTTCCTATTTATAGACAAATATATATTTAAATGAATTTAACGAATACGTATCTATTAGAAAAGTTGAATGTTTTATTTTTATGCAGAAATTAATTGAAAAATATATTTTTTTTCCATTTTATTCTGTACATTTCCCTCTAATTATGTATAATTTTGAAATATGAACTAAAATTGAAAAAAATATTCTGAAACTTAAGCCATAATGCTGTGAAATCACACAGGATTGAAGGAAACTTTTTCATCAATAACTTTTCCGTTTTATAACTAAATTTCCATTTCTCCATTTTCCTTCAATTCGCTGAACTTCTTTTTTTTCTTTCTTTGCATTTCTGAAAATGCGGATAATTTATTTGGAAGCTCAGATTAAAAAAAAAATTATTTAGGATAGGAAATAGGAAAAATAATTCTAGAGATCAAAATGAAAAATACTTCAATGCTATGAAATAACTATGGCGACTTTTTCTGATTTTTATTAATTTTATTGCAAACGACTCTTAAAAAGAATGCGAGAGAGTGTAATTTTTGTTTAGATTAGTAACTATGTGGCTTATATAAGGTTTTGCTCTCTAATTTGAAATTTTTATTTAAATAAAGCAATCTGAAGGTATGATTTTCTGAATCTTTTATTAAATCTTTAAAAGCTGAAATATTTGTGACTTAATGGTTCCTTAAAAATTTTTGAGGCGAATGTTTATAAGGTTTAATGTGTATTTTTATGTACAGGAAAACCTCCCTAAAGCGATCAAGTTCCGCTTCAATAAAAATTGGTCGTTCCGAGAGGTAATCTCTTAATGGAGGTCATGTTTAAATCCAGATTTTAATTGTTAAAAAAAAAGGTAGCAATTAATGTTACTAAAATTTATTTTTCATATTAGGAAAAAATATGAAAATTTAAGTATCAAAACAAAAGTTAATTACATAAGTTAATTACTGCAGAGTTTAAAAAAAAGAATACATTGATGTTTGCTTTGATTTTATGGTTTTATCCTTTATAACTTTTATTTCTAAGTCCTTTCGAAGTTCTGTAAATAAATGCATTTTTTTTTTTTGACGGGAACAGATAATGACTATCTCATTAATTTATCTATTTTTTTAGGGTCTGCTAACAGAATAGGGCAGGGGAGTTTATTGACCGTCATTCTTAATTTGTCACCAGAGTTAAATCCATTGCTTAAAAAGGCACAAAGGGGTTTAATCACTTAAAAATTACCGAAATAAAGAAAAATTCTAAACTTAGTTTAGAAGTTTGATGAATAATGCGCTCTCCGGAATTATTTTTCAAAAAAAGTTTCTTCAAGCGACCAGGAAAAAACGGGATTTGTTTCTATTTCTTCAAAGAAATTGGTCGCTCATGGAGTGATTTCAACTGGGATGGTCTCTGAATGGAGGTAAAATTAGTATTGAGCTTATGGGAATAAATTTCGTTCCAAGAAAAAATTGTCGCTAAGAGAGGTGGTCGCTTAATGGAGGTGGTCGCACAGGTAGGTTTCACTGTACATATCAAACGGTAATACCCTCAGTTTCATATGCACACAATTCATTCTTTTAAATAAATATTCGACAATAAATATGGAGTTTTACCATGACTCTATCATTTATAAAGAATCATTCCTTCAGACCTTTATTATTCAACAATTAATTGCTTTGTTACTAAACACATTTATGTAAAAAAATATAAAGCTTTGTTAATAATCATAAATTATTCTATAAATATTCTACTTTTCAATCCTTTTCGATTCGGTTAGAAAATTATGTATTTAGCGCGCATAGAATTTCGTTCTTTAATTCAAAATTATGTTTCTAGATAAATAAAGGGAATTTTTAAGTAGAGTATTTATTTAAACAAACGAATCGAATGTCTGATATTCAAATGCATCTGGAAAGGAGTATATTTTATTTTGATGCTTTCACTGAAAAGTATAAACATTTTATGAATAAAAATATATATGCTTTATCAATAATAATAAATTCTTACGTGTTTTATAATTTAAAATCATTTCAAAAGTAAGTTTTTGAATAAATAAAGAGAGTCTGAAGGAATGATTATTTAAAACTGCAGAGTCATAGTAAAACTCTATATTTATAGTCGAATGTTTATTTAAAAGAATAAATCGCGTACGTATAAAAATGTGGATGTTATACTTTGATATGTAGATCAAAATGCACAATAAACCTTTTAGAATAAACATTAAAATATTTTATTAATGATTAAATATTATTCTATATTTTCTACTTCTTAATCATTTTCAATTCAGTTAGATAAGTATATATTAAGTGCGCATAGGAGTCTTTTTTTTTCTTTTCTTCAAAAGGGATTTCTAGATAAATAAAGGAATCTGAAAGAATGCTTTTGGTTAAAAGTGGTAGAATTACATTAAAACTTCATATTTACAGTCTGATGTTTATTTAAGGAAAGATATATGTATTTATATGTAAAGAAGCTATACCAAACGAATAGTTGATGTGCACAACAGAAAGATGGATATTTTGTTTTAATACACAGACTTAAAAAAATTATGAATTAAAATATAAAAGGTTACTATTAATATAAAAATTCATATCATTTAATTTTAATTTAAAAATTTTAATTTTTTAAATTTTTGTTTTGTAATTTCTTTAATGGGCAGAATTTAAGTCTTAAATAACAGAGTTATATTGGTTTAGAAGAGTTACTAGGATAATGTGTTGAGACGATGAGTTAGTATGATAAGACGAGATACAACAATTATTTTTAGTAATGCTCTGCAAAAAAGTGTTTTTCTGATGTAAAAAGGAAAGAAGAGGGAAAAGTTTTCTTTTCTCAGAATCTGCTTTCATTTTAATATCGCACTACCTTAGTCATAGATATTCATTTAAAACATCTTCTAAATAAATATTTTTGTCCGAAAGGAAAGCTTAAATAGTTGCAGAAATCGCTATTGAACGCTAAAATTTTTGGCTTGTTGAAAGAGACTTTTTATATTAATACCAAGTAGGTTTTTTATATTGACCAGGTAGGTGTATTGACCATCTGTGAAAAGTTGGTTCGTCTGCTCTCCCCATGCAACATAAAACATTCCCCCAGTTTGCTAAAAAATTATGCAGAAGCCGTTATATGATATGTGGTACAAAATAATTAAAAAATGAAAAGATATTTTTGGCCACGGATTCGGTATCCTATAAATAAACTTTTCATTCAGTTATAGGAATTCTTAAATAGTTTGTAATTTGATTAAGGCTATTTCTTTTTCTGATATCCTTATCGATTTTTTTTTACTTTAGAAATAATATATTTTTGAATGATCTACAACAGCAGCGCTGCTTTTTAATCGTGGTTAGATGTTGTAATAGCTTTCATATCTCTCCGTTTAATATACTTTTCAAAACATAATTCTGTTAAAAATAGTTTTGTCTGCAAACAATTTAATACGATTTCTGGGAACAGGAAAACACGGACCAGTCGGTTAAAGCATTACCCCTTCAGGGGCGGTGTGATATATTATATACCACGTAATTTAAACAAGATTCGCACCAGAAACTATTAACTAAATTTTATATTTTTGACTTTGGGGAAAAAGTGATAAAAAATTACTTTTCCTTATTTAAAAATAAAATTTTTCGATTATTTCGGTGCGAATTCAATATTACAGAGACATTATTGCTTACCCCTCAAAGGGTTAAACTCTTACACTGTAAAAACAAGGGAGTGTTATTACACAAAAATTTTGTTCATGAAATGCCCAACGAAGTTTAAATCTGCGCTATTCTTGGTGTTAGCATAGAATAAAGTGTCAGAATAACCTCAAAATGGTGTAACTTTATTCTGTAACCGCAATTATGGAAGTGAGACACCAAATTCAGTGTAAGAAATCCTCTTCGTGTTTTGATTGCGAGTTGGTATAAGTCAGCATACCACGCCATTTTACGTTCGCATTTAATCGTCCTTTCTAACTTCCGCAGTTAAAAGAAAAAACACATGGTAAAGACATAGACATGAAGTAAGCAAAGTAATTACTCTTTGTAGATTTAAGATGTAAGACTTTAAATAATGTCTATACGTGCTTTTAAAAATTAGATCATGCTGTTAAAAAGCATACTGCCAATCTAAGAACAATGGCGACATGGTCGAATTTAACGAGAAGTAATGCCTTTTGTATACTGTTGAAGTCAATTTTTTTAAATGCAGCTTTGTTTATTTGTTAGATGGTATAGTTTAAGCATTTTATGCTATGCATTAAATTGATTTTATTGATCGAAGGGTGAAAGCTTTCCTTAAAATTATTGCAATTTATATTGTCTAAAGAATGTGTTAACCCTCCCGCTAGTGGGGTTCTTATTAGAGATGGGAAAACAGTTACTTTTTGTTAACAGGTTCCATCATTACAGCACTAGCTTGGTAACATGTTACAATAACCTAATAATTTTTTAACACCTTACCAGAGGCGAAAAATGTGTTGACATTTGCACTTTTAGGGTCTTTTTTTTAAATTTAGGTCATTTTTATAGAGTTTAGCTAAATATTTGTAGGTAAAGAACATTTTTTGGACTTTTGGGTAATATTTTGTTTCTTTGAAATATTAATGTCTGAAAAATACTGAAAAGCTCACATTTAAAACGTAGAGTTAAAATTTACAAAAAAATCAAAACAAGTTTTCGAACTTCAGCAGTAGACATAAAGACACACTAAACAGCATTATATATTTATTTAAAAGTTTAACATTAGAGTCTATATCCAACACGATTCTTCTTTTATAATTACAGCCTGTAAATAATTAAAGTCTGAAGATATCTGTACATAAAGGAATACTACAAAAAAATTTTCTTTTTAATAGCTTCTAGCATTCAAAACTCTCTAGGATTTAAGATGTCTCCAATTCAAATGTCATTCAATGTCTATAATAATTCTCAATTTTTTAAGGTGAAAATTTATATATTCAAGTAAATTTATCACAATTATAAATCTGCCTAATAATTAGATTATTAGCAATAATTAGATTACATATCGCTCACCCGCAAGAAAAGAGACACGCCTTGCAAATATTCATTTTACGTTTTTTTCCCACTCAGGTCTGTTATAATTGCGTCTTGCTACATAAACAGTCTCATAAGTGTACCTATGGGGAAAATCACTTTATTATGCCATATGTTCATTTATGACCACAGAAGAGGGGTAGATTGTGTGTGGAGGTAAAGTTACCCAACCCTCCAAACCTCATCCTACGTCTTCATTTTTAAGGGTTTTAGTCTTTTATGCAAGTTTTCATTCCAGCATGCAGAGCTAAGTGCTATAATTTCATATTACAGTAAAATCATACAAATTGTCTTTTGCCTCTCCTGTGAAAAAATTTAATTTTGCCGAGATGTGTCACTTTCTTGCGGGTGAGCGATATATTAAATTAACAAAATTGCTCATACTAAAATAAGTGTTTACTCTATGTATTCCCAAGCATTTTTTTTTTGTTTTTTTTTGTTTTTTTGTTACATATAAAAGTATTTTTCGTTTTTTCTGAAACACTTCACTTTTGCATATGTGTCACTTATCGAATAATGGTGCGATGCGATAAACTGTGTATTTTGACCTATCCGTTAACAACATTCAATAACATTATGGGATAAAAAAAATAATTTAAAATAATTTAATAAGATATTTTAAACCTAATTAGGTTTAAGGCAAAATTTGTAAATTAAAATTTTCTACTATCATAATATATCAACAAATAATATATGAACAAATAGTTTTTAAAACGCCGCCGTTGCTTTCATATTTGGCAACAGTGATTCTTGTTTTTCCAAAATTGATTAAATCATTTTTTCTTTAATTTTTACAAATGTTTCTATAAAATAAAAAATCTTATTGCTTTAGTAAAATTAATTCCAAGAAAAAAGTTTCCTAGCAGCCATAGTTATAAACAAAGTACAATAAATAAATAAATAAATAGCTTTACCGCACCCATATGTAGCATCAACAAACACGTCCTTCAACAACAATTGAAAAAACCACAACAGCAAGCGCGATACTAACTTACAAATTACCTCAAAATAACCCCAGCCTCGCGAATCTAACTTACAGACTTAGAAAAACTTTTCCTCCTCTCTCGATAACGTAAAATTCTCAGATTCTAATATTACCAGTCTAGATAAACAATATGTTCAAAGCAATAATATATTTTTAAATAATATAACTCCTTCATAGCTATGTGTTACAAGTAGCTGTAATTTCTCAGAGACGTGATTAATTTTTTTACGAATTTAACACTGAAAGATTTACAATCTCATGCTGAAAGCGAACATAATATTTGAACAATTAACAGTTGGTATAGAATATTTGATACTGACAAATATTTACAACTGATAGCTACTTTTTATTCCTAACAACAGAATGAGGAGAAAAGTTTGCTTAAGATTCCGAGCGAATGAATTCTGCCTTGGACGCCTCTATTATTGTTAGCGGGGGGTGAAAAGTGATTGAGTAATGAATGAAATGAAAAATGTGTTCGCTTTTCTTTTTCATACATAGGACGCGGTTGAAGGATACGCGTTGAGTTTTCTTTTTCATACACAGGACGCGTATTACTTGACTCTTTTGTAATAGTGGATTTTTTTTTTCACTTTTTCTTAGAAGGTTATTAAGAGCTAAGAAAAAAGATATAACGATTTTATTTTCATCGTAACATAAAATTAAAATAGAGCTAAAATATTATTTTTGTCTTATTTTCAGTTTTTCGCAAGGGAAATTGATAAATAGTTATAAAATTAAGTGGGAGTTTCTGATATTCTGTTACTAAAAAACAAACTTTAAAGCAATAACAGTGTTTTTTTAACTGTTATGTTAAATAATGCCCACCTCTAGTTTTTATTAAAGAACATACCTTTTTTATTTAAAACTTTTACGATTTTTGTCTGCATTTTTAAACATTTCTCACAAATATTTAGAAATCAAAGCAGTATACGAGAGAATATTTTTAAAGAAAAACTTCATCGAGAAATTTTTGAATCAAAATGGATGCTCACCTCCAGGCAATAGCTATTAAAATCATATAATTCTGATGTAATTTAATATCAGATAGTAGATCCTATTTGTTATTTTGTTAAGAAAACTAGAAATTCCGAATTAAACTTATAGTGATAGCTATAAGTAATTATAATTTTTGTTACCAAATTATTTTTTAAATCGTGTGACCGTGGCGTTTGTTCGTTCTCTAACAAAAAATATTTTCAGCAAGAATTCACTTTATTAAATGCTTTATTTTTTTTTTTATTTTTTTTTTTTGAGCATTATTAACAACGTGTGAAAATTTCATATTTTTTATTTCATTTCTTAGATGTTGATACTGAAAGAGTTAAAACATTAGATTGTCATATTCTTATTCCTGTGTTTATTAAATTGGTAAAACATTAAAAAAGGCTTAATTTTAATGCTAAACATATAATAAATTTGACTATACCAAAATTTAGAGGTGCTCCACTCTGCCCCTTCCTCTCATATGACACTTATGAAAAAGATATTTTAAGGCATGTAAATATAGGAAATTTCGTTGTTTACCAACTAAAATGTTTAAAATGTATGTTATAATAAATTATCTCAGTTATATGAAAGTTTAGCAGTCTCTCTAAGTAAAACTATTTATTATAAATTATGGCTGTATTATAGTTAAAATGTTATCTTTAAATTATTTTTTATTTTGCTGTTAAAGTACACCAAATAAGTGGTAGTGTGACTTTACACCAAAAATGGCGGTAACAAAGTTACCACCAAAAGTGGTGTTACGTTCACCAGTTGATCACCACTTTTGGTGTAAAATCACACCAATATTTTTTACAGTGTAGTTACTATGGGCTCGTTTTCGAATTTTCCCTATTCCCGCTGACAACCCGGATTTAGGATTGAACTTTTACAAAATATTGAATACATGATAGGTAAATGAATAAAGATATACGGTAAATCCTATGCAAATGGTACCTTCTTATAACGGTATTATGTTTTAATCAAAAGAAATTAATGATCCCGACAAAAGACGTACCATAAAACTGTACCTGATAATACGGAAATCTGTCTGAAACGAAATTTATTTTCGGGTGTCTAACGATTTTGTTTTTTAGTTTTAATGTATAAACCAATGATACTGCATTTTCTAACAGTGTTCTTAGTTTTTCCTTGATGTTTTTTGCAAAAATATAAGAATTTGTGGACCTCCTAAATATGTATTTCGCACCTCTTGGGGACCAAAGGACAGTTTAAGAACCGCTGATCTAATATCACTTGACTTGTAACCAGTGTCTAAAGTGCCAGGGAAGCAGGCGGAGATATTTTTATTCTAAAATAGCTTATTGAGAGTGCATAGAACAATTTGTTTTAATTCTTCGTTACATATTTCCGTAGAATAATGAAAGGTAAAAAGTTGAATTTCATAAAAATATGAAGTATTGAAAAATCCGTGAACCGTGTTTTGGTGCTGCCACTTTTTTTTTGTTTCATCATAGAATAGTTTAATGTAGACCGAAACATTTTTCACAGTGTAAGAAAAAATTGATTTATAAAATGATCTAGAATTAAACCACCGATAAAATGCTATATTTACATTTCTGGCTTATATCTTGAATTACCTATATCTTTAATCACTAATTAAATAAAAAATATCATTCACACATAACTATAATAAAAGCTTACACCAGAAAAAAAAGAGGAACAGTTTAGTATTGACGAACTTTGTTCTACAATCAGAAATGATCCAAGTAATGCAATAATTTTTTATCGTAAAATAGAAGTACTCAATAATTGCCATAAGCGATGAACATAAATTATAAAAACGGCAAAATACCTTTATTTATTTACATTTCGACATGTTTCATTGCATCAGACAGCAACATTCTCAAGAAAATAAAATGATAAAAATATTTTCGCAAAAATTCAAATCGAAAAACTAGTAAACAAAAACAAAAATCACGCGAACAGAAGCATAATGAAATTAACCGCAATGTTAACTAGTATGTTGTGACCATCATAAAACTTTCTTCTATTTAAAGAGGTCCGGGACACACTTTAAAATAATTTTTATTTATTGAGTTAAAATTCTCAATTTTTTTGTGATGGTTAACCTTATCATTTGTAAACAAAATCACATGATAAAACTTCTTGTAATTTAAAAAAAAATAAATTTAAAATTTATTAAAAAAGTGGGGTAATTTAAAATCGTTATAACTCGGAATATTATTTATAGAATTTCAATTTTTCTTCATTTAAATAAACAAAAATATATAAGTTTTAATTTCGATTCAGCATTTTTAAAAATATTAATTTATAAAAAAAAATAAAAATATTCAAAGAAAAAATTAATAAAAAAGAAGTGCAACTTTAACCTTCCGTCTACCAGACGGGTCCATGGGACCCGACATGTACATTCAAAATATTTATTCAAACCAGAAATTTCTTCAAAACAAACTAAATGTATAAATCAGACAATAATAAGTTAAATAAACAAATTAAATAGTTTTAAGTAAAAATTCTGGTGTAGAATGTTTTTATAAAACTTGAGTAAAATTTCCGGTAGTTCTAGGGTTAAAAAAAAATCATATTTTCAAAAGTAAATATTTTTTTCAAATATGCTGAATCAAAATTAAAGTAAAACAATTTAAAAAGATATGTTCCAAGTTTAAACCGTTTATCTTTAACGGTTCTCGATTTATAAGAATTCAAATACGAGAAATGGTGAAAAAAAACCTATCATGAAGAAAAACTCATTTTTTCAAGAAGTCGTTTCCATGAAAACCATTGCTTGAAAGCTAGATTTTGAAAACAAACCAAAACAAAAAAATTAATATTTCATGTTCTAACTCAGACAGAAATATGATTTAAATGTTATTTTAAGCAGGAAAAAATAGAGAAATTATTAATGAAATAAAATGTTTCTGGAAAATTTGAAGATTTTTGTGTCCCGGACTCCCTAAAATCACACAAACAGCACTAATTGATATCAAGGTATATCTGAACCTGAAGTTTGATGAAAATTCGTGCATAAGTTCTTGAGATAGAGCTAAGTGGAAAATCTGAAAAATGCAGCATAGCAGCGCCACCTGTTGAGCGATTTGCACCACAGCATAAACAGCGCTAATTCATATCAAGGTATACCTCAATCTGAAGTTTGATGAAAATCTGTGAATTAGTTCTGGAGATTGAGCTATTGCTGAAATCGCGAAAAATGCTGCGTAGCAGCCCCACCTGTTGAGCGATTTACACTAAAATGTATAAAACATCAATTCATGTCAAGGACTAACTGAATCTGAAGTTTGATGAAAATCCGTGCATTAGTTCTGGAGATTGAGCTATTGCGAAAATCGGGAAAAATGATGCATAGCAGCGCCACCTACTGAGCGATTTATACAAAAAACTAATCAGCTCCAATTTATGTCAGGGAATAACTGAATATAAATTTCTGTTAAATTTCGTGCATTAGTTCTTGAGATAAAGCGCCCACAAAATTTGTGTCACATACATACAGACAGACAGACAAACTCACAGACTGACATTTTGTAAAAGCATGTCTTTCGGGATCTCTGACCCCTAAAACGTATAAATCAGTCGAAAACTGAAAGTCGAAAATTTTCACGAATCCAATACTTTCTTCTTGCAAAGATAGAAGAAAGTAAAAATGGAAATTTGTGAACCTGAATTATTTTATATTATTGTTTATTATTCTGTTTAGCATTTCTTTCCAAATTCAATGGATGCTGAATCATTGCAAATATTCTCATTGCGTAAGAAGAAGTAAGTTTTAAAAATTATATTTATCACTTATAGCAATTACTGAGTACTTTGATGTTTTGAAGTGCTTTTTATATATAGTTTATAAAATATCTTTTTTAAAAACAAAGTTTAAGAATGCACAATGAAATTCGGTAATTGTTCTAAAATAACACTTTTTTGAAATATCTCACAATGATGTGCTTAATCTTTTGGCGAAGTCGGACTGGTTCCAGAGCACTAGTTACGCCATTGGTCGAGGCGATAACATTGAGGTTTATAGTAACTAAATTTTGAAATAGAAATGAAGAATTTGTTTGAATTAAGAGTTTAACTCAAAAAGCGTAAGCCCCTTCTCCCAAATGTTTTTTTTTTTTTTTTTTTTTTTTTTTTTTTTTTGTGAACCACAGAAAATTGTTAATTTTCAGAGAAAAGAAAAAAAAAATATTAAGTTTATTTTAAATTCAGTTCGTCTACAAGTATTTTTAATTTTTTTTTTCTGAAAAAATATAAATATTTTTAATTCATAAGAAACCATCCAAATAAATTTCAATGAAAGTAAGGTAATTTTTCCTTCCAACTCTATACCATCCTTACATTATCAGAGAAACCATAGAGATTGTAACACGCAAAAATTCAATATGTAACGATGCAAAATTATTTAACTTACCAAAATTATGGCTTGAGCTACTCAATGGATACGAAAATAAAATAAACATCCACGTAAAATAAAATTAAAAAAATATGTGCATAATATTAATGAATACGTGGAAAATTGAATGGTGGCGTTTCACAATCCGTGCAATTTTAGAATGTTTTTATTTATTTGTTTTGAAAATGACGCGGATAGAGTCAAAACATGTAAACAGTCAAATAAACCTATTTTTACTGTTTTTAAAGTTTTAATCTACATCTTTTAGCAATTAAAATTAGTATATTATTACAAGGAGTTAATCTGCTATATACCCACGTTGCTTTATACTGTGTAATGATAAAGATCGCCTTCTGTTATATATTGCTTCTGATTTATTATTACTTTATTAGTAGATACATAATATTTTTTCTCAGATTATTTAAGACAAACTATCTTTCTAAAAGTGTTGCATTATTTGCATAGACAATTTTTCAAATATTTAAAAATGGCAACTTTATTAAGAACTAAATGTACCAATACTCGGATAAAACATTTCAAGCATTTCCATGCTAATTGTGTGTGTTATATTCTTGGTAAATTTAGTTAATTTTCTTTCGCTTTTTATGAAGGCGCATTGATAGATTTCTGCATACCATCGTCTGTTATATAAATCCTGAAAATATTGAAATTTGGCACAAAGTTATCCCAGTATTTTCTTGATCAAAAGTCATACGGGATCTTGAAATGCCGCGAAATCCTTAGCGACGTTTTATTTTTGTTATGCATCTAACAATTTGCTTAACATGGCATGATTGCATCCTGAATTGACAAACGGGAAATTCCCCATCTGCACCATTGTATAAAATAAAAATTGAATTAAATATTTGCTACATATTTTTTTCCGGTTGCTATAATTTTTTAAACAGGTTTCAATAAAAGTCGATTGAAGGTTTGAATGAGATTATGTTTTCTAAGATATACCTACCTATCGAAACATAGGATTTAATGCACTCTTTATTTATCTGAAGTTTATTTCTACTCATTAATTTTGCGTGAACTTAAAATACATCTTCTCAGAATGAATAATATTACGCAGCTAGAACGACCAAAATAATTTATTTAAAATGTTTGACTAAAATATAATTTGAAAAGATGAAAAATAATATTTGACACTAAACCATTTCAAGCCTTTTCATGCTAATTGTGTGTGTTATATTCTTCGTAAATTTAGTTAATTTCTTTTGCTTTTTATGAAGGCGTATTGATAGATTTCTGCATACTGATTTGCTGCATTGATTTTTAACCGAACCAAACACAAGTTGTTTATTTTGGAAGGTGCAAAATTATAGTTAAAGTTTTGTAAATGTTTGTAGAAAAAAATTTAAAAATTGAAATTTTCTTTTAAGATTAACTGTGATACTTTTTTAATAAGAATAATTTGTTAGAGAGGATTTAAACTAAATGTAGAACTCGTGGAAATGTATTTAATTAAAGAGAATTGAAAAGTTTTCTTTTAAATTTAATTTACGTTTGGTGAATTACGTTCGTTATGTCACCCAAATGCGGTTCGAACCATACTTGTACTTTTCGTCATAATTTAAATGGGAATTGGTTGCTGCAGTATTTGATACTTTTACTTGAAGTGCGAATTCATTTACTTTTCTCCTTCAAATGCGCATTTAAACATATAATACCCTATTTTTTTATTATATCAATCATACTTGGTAGGGAAAAACCTAGCGACACTGATAAGGATCAAGTTTTTTAACGTGATTTCGCACAAACGAAATTGACTTATGTTCAAATTCTTACTTTTAATGGCATAAAAGTAAAACGCTCTTAAATACGCAAAAGATATCGAAAATAATAAATATAGAAGTTTGTGTGTTTGTTTGTGTGTGTGTCTTCTGTATTTTGAAGAGTTGAACGCAGAACTACGAAATTTGGTAGTAAGGTACAAATGTGAAAAAAAAAATGTAAACGCGCTTACTAACTCAGCAACAAACTATTATTGGAAGTTACTTTTACTAAACGATTGGAAATAAAGTCTACTTTTAAATGATGCATATAAAATTTACTTAGGGGACCATCTACATACCAAAACTAACCCAAAATTTGTTTTTTCATATAGCAATACGCAAGTTTGACACCATAAATAGATTCTAGAACCTTCAATTAGCCTAAATCCAAATTTTCATCAAATTCGTATGATTAGTTTCAGAGAAATTATTTTAAAATGAGTCTGTTTTAGGGGCTGGATCCAAATTGAAGTTCGGTACTCGATTCTTGAAATGCAACAGAATGACTGTGTCACTTCTATTAATATGTTATTTCTTGCCAATATGGACATGTCACTCGCTTCGACTCTGTTTCGACTATTGCCAGCCCAAATCTTTCATTAAAATGAGTAAAATATAATTTTCCCCAAACATGCTTTTTTGGACATCATAGACAATAGCCCCTTAAACCACCATTTTGACGTTTTTTACTCATAATTCGAAAACTGCTTGGAATAAAAATTTGAAATTGACAATCTGCATAAAGGAGGACATAATAAATATAAAGCTATCAAAAAAATTGTAGGTTGAGATTCATATTTTTTTTCGAATATTAATTTCATAATTCCTATTATAAAAATTTTAAATTATATTTTCAATGTATTAGGTTGAGCAAAAAGTTCTGGGAAATTTTCAATCTAATAGTTACCAGAATTTGTACCGTATATAGCACAGTTGGACGGCGTCGAAATTCTTCCATACCTGGATACAGTCCAGATGTGGCTCCATCCGATTATGGCCTATTTCGATCAATGCAAAACTTTTTCAAGGGACGTCGATTTGAATCCTTTAATGAAGTTGAAGAAGCATGTCAAGAGTTTTTCGATTCAAAGGAGCCGCCATGGTACTTCCAGCAAATCCGAAATCTGGAAGAACGATGGCAGAACAGTCGTGGACTATGATGGTCTCTACTTTGAAGAATAGTCCTTGCTGCTGTTGTTGTTAATTTGCGCATAACAACGCAACTTTCACAAATTTCCCAGAACTTTTTGCTCAACCTAGTATTAATGTTTGGGTATTTTAGTAGTATAATTAAAAAAAAAATTATTACACTAGGATTATAATTTCAGAAGATATTAATAAAAATATGAAAAATTAATTTAACATGAGAAACTCTAAATTTTGAATGTTTATAATTCAAAACCTTATCACCCAAATGACTTAAAAATTCATTTCTAGGTATAGTTTGAACCGAAGATTTAAAATATATTGTCAAAATTGGGTATTGCCATCGGAAAAAAGAAAGTTTGGTTCGATTATGATTTGTAGATGGACCCCCAAGCAAATTTTACATACATCATTTAAAAGTAGACTTTATTTCTAATCGTTTGGTAACCGTAAATTATTTCTATTATAATTAGTTGCAGAGTTAGTTGGGGGTATTTACTTTCTTTTCCACGACTTTATACGTCAATATGATGTAGTTATGCAGCTTTGAAGTCCAGTTTAGATTTTTTTATTGTTTGGTTAGATTTTTTTAAATTTAAATTTTTATGCGATTTTTAGCGTTTTTTTTTCACATTTTGCGTAGATTTCCCACATTAATAAAAAGAATCGGTTTCAATATTTTAGAACGTTATAGTAAATGTTTTTCCCTTTTCAATAAAATTTATTAAGAATTCGAGCAAAAATTTTTGAAAATTTTGCGCATTTTTTGTGTGCGATTTTTAGAGGGATTTTTTTGCTTCTCCTGCTTTTTTTGACATTAGTAAAAGATTTCAAACTTTTAGTTCAATATAATGAATTTTGTCCCACTCGAATTTTGAATTTAAAAAAAAAATGATGCGATTTTTCAGTGCGTTTTGACAAAGTATCACGTTCCATGGCGATTTTTTTAACATTTGGGAAAGAATTATGGTTACAATGTCTTATTCCACTATAATAAATTTTGAAATCTGCAATTTTTGAATTTTTAGCGATTTTAAATGTGACTTTCAGCGCCATTTGTAGAGATTTTTCCTTTCCGCCGAGATTTTTTGACATTCGTTAAAGGAATTCTGTTTCAAACTTTCAGCCAGTGACATAGCCAAGGGGGGTCCCCGAACGAAGAACTGGTTCACTGAATCATGGATATAACAGCAAAAACGGCTAAGACGGGATTACAAATAATCTATGAAAAATTCCGCTTTAGACAGTTTTTCGTCTTTGATGGTATAATTCAACGGTATATCTTTCACAGGGACTATCAACTTTTCCGTTTTGGACAGGTTTCCGATATAAACACGTTCCATTTTCAGAGTACCATTAAAATTGCTAAAACGTACACACTCTATAGAACATCTCTGAAGAGCATAAATGTATTACAGTAAAATCTGTGAAGATGACCTATTTTAAAGGAAAACAACACAATATATTTATGCTTGCTAACATTTGAAACCTATCTGAAATGGAATTTGTACCAATTGTGATTCCTTTTTGGCAGATTTACTGTGAACACGATATCCTCTCGTAAACGGAAACATTTCAATGTCTCGTGACGGAAGAAAAACTATGCAAGTATACCTGCTATTCTGTTTACACAAATTTACTGTAACTAGATTAAACGTAAAACTGCTTTATCTTGGACTTCGATTGGACCAACTGTTGGCGACACTTATACGAGAAAAGACGAGTTTACACAAACGCAATAGTGGTAAATTGGTTGAGTTTCGTGACCTTTATCTTTGTTCACTTTATAACGGACAATATTATCAATTACTTTAAATATGCTGACTTCAATTAATAAAAGTAGATTTATTTTTGGATTGGTTATTTTTTACCACTTTCAAAATGCACTGGCGAGAAAAATTAAAGGAACAATCATAAAAAGGTGCTTTACGTTAATTCTATTGAGGGAACTTCGGTGAAATGTGACTGGTTGGTAACTCAGTGTCAACGTTATGACGTTGTCCAATGGGATTAACTTTCGCTACAAAAAGAAATGCAAATTTTTCATCCCGTTCTTACGGTTCACGTGTGAAAAGGAGTGCACGTGGGTGATTTGAAGTCTAATTTCAAATATTCTACGTGTAGTTGTGTAAGATTAGTGAAATATGTTGTCCAGAAGACATCTGATCGATTGTGAGAAATGGCGTGCGATACGGAGAATAGAAGCAGGACGGTCACTCTCAGGGGTCTGTAAAGACTTCAAAATAGCCAAAAGCGTCATGTCAAGAATCTGGAAACGGTTTAAAGGCGCTGGTAAAGTGCACAGGAAACCAGGTCAAGGTAAAAATGTGCCACAACAGACTCTCAAGATCGTTATTTGGCAACAACTGCTAAAAGAAACAGGCAACTGACGTCAGTGCAGATTGCAAGGAAGTTCGCTGCAGCAACAGGAACTCGACTATCAGATTTACTGTGAGTGACAGGCTCATGTAAGGAAACCCATGATTCGTATTCAATAATCTCCGGCAGCAAAATGCGCCCGGTTAAAGTGGTGCAGAGATCATCATCATTGGAGTACCACGGACTGGAGCCGAATTCTCTTTACTGATGAATCCTTTTTGCGTGGAGAGTTATAACTGACGTATTACCATATGGAGGGAAAAACACACGCAATAAGACAGCAAACATCCGTGAAAGGCGTCGATACAAAAATCGTGAAATAATGTTGTGGGCAGGCATAATTTTGAAAGGCCGCACTGACCTACACATTTTTACCTGTGCAACTGTGAATGCTGGAATTTATAGAGATGAGGTTCTTGATCCTCATGTCAAGTTGTTTAAGGGTGTAATCGGTAGTTTGGGATTTTATGCTTATTAATGGTCTAGAAGTGCTACCCCCATCCACGGATCCTCAAAGGTTATCCTTCAGAGCTGCAGAAATCCCACCGGGACAAAAATGTCTGGATTCAACATTACCTTTGACCCCAATTACTACATCTGAACGCCCAGTTTAACATTGCTTCGAGAAATTCCATGATGGCAATAAGAGTTTTAGTTATGGATAAGGTCTTGGATGACATTTTGTCTTTAACAATGAATAAATCGAAAGCATAAATTGAAGCTAATTCACGTATCAAAGTCCGGAGATTACTGTTGAATTTGGACTCCACGAGTCGTTGGGAGTTTTCTGGAGAAATATTGAGCCATGCAGCATCTATAGACGTACATAATTCCGAAAGTGTTGCCGGTGGATGATTTTGTACACGAACTGATCTCTCTATTATGTCCCATAAATGTCGGTCGATCGCAGTGGCCAAATCATCCACTGGAATTGTCCAGAATGTTCTTCAAACAAATCGCGAACAGTTATGGCCGGTGACATGGCGCATTGTCATCCTGGAAAATTTCATCGTTGTTTTGGTACATGAAGTCCATGAATGGTTGCAAGTGGTTTCCCAGTAGCTGAACGTAATCATTTCCAGTTAATGATCGGTTCATTTTGACCAACGGACCCAATCCATTCCATGTAAATACAGCCCACACCATTATGGAGCAACCACCAGTTTCCACAGTGCCTTGTTGACAACTTGGGTCCATGGCTTCATGGGGTCTGTGCCACACTCGTACCCTTCCATCAGCTCTTACCAATTGAAATCGTGACTCATCTGACCAAGCCACTTTTTTGCAGTCGCCTACGATGGGTGATGGTCTGATATGGTCACGATCCCAGGAGCGCCGCTGTTGGCGATGTCGTGTGTTGGTAATGGCACCCGAATCGGTCTTCTGCTACCATTGCTCTTTAAAGCCAAATTTCGCCGGGCTGTAATAACGGACACGCCTGTCAGACATCCCACATTCATTCCTTCGGTTATTTCACGCAGTGTTGCTTCTCTGTTCACACTGACACGTCGACAGAGACGTGGCTGGTCGCGGTCATTAAGTGCCGGCGGTCGACCACTGCATTGTCCATGGTGGGAGGTTATGACTTAATTTAGGTATTCTCGGCACACTCTTGACATTGTGGATCTCCGAATGTTGAATTCCGTAACGATTTCCGAAATGGGATGTCCCATCCGTGTAGCTCCAACTAGTATACCGCGTACGAAATCCGTTAATTCTCGTTGTGTGGTCATAAACACATAATCAACCTTTTCACACGAAGCATTTGAACACGAATGAAAGTCCTGCCTGGGCACTGACCATTTATACAATTTGTAAGCGACACTACTGCCATCTATATATTTGCATATTGCTATCCCATGATTTTTGTCACCTCAGTGTACTTATAAGATACAGTACATCAATAAGATCTATTGCTCGTTTCGTCGGGATACTGAAACTCTTCCGTTTGAGACAGGATTCGATTATAGAAATTTCGCTTTCATAGGTTTTACTGCGTTTCACTAAAGAGAGGTGAAAATCCCCTTTCAGACAGGTTTTTAGCAAATTTAATTGTATGGCAATTCATATTAAGACCATGTAACGCTTCCGTTTAAGGCAGGATTCTGTAACAGATAATTACTATTTTGACGGGTTTTACTATTCATTTAACATAAATAAGTACATTTATATAAATACACAAAACTTGTAAAAATGGAACCTACCTATAACGTAATTCTATCTTAAACGGAAATAAATGTTCCGTAGTGCTATCGAAAATAATACTATACAGTTACACCTACTAACGCAAAAACCTGTATAAGACGGAATTTTTTCCAAACATTTGTGATTTTATCTTGACAGGTTTTACTACATATATAACCTGAAGGGGAAATTCTGGACGCCTCCCGAAATGAAATCCTGGCTACGCCACTGCTTTCAGCCTAATTTTGTGAACTTTGTCCGCTGCTATTTTTCAATTTTTAGCAAACTTTAATGCGAGTTTTACCATTTTTACAGGCTCTTTTGCAATATTTTGTCAATTACAAAACGAATTCAGTTTCAAACTTTTAGTCTGATATACTAAATTTTGTCCTGCGCAATTTTTGAATATTTAGCGATTTTTTATTGGATTTTAAGTGTTTTTTTTTTTTTTTTTTTTTTTTTTTTTTTTTTCACAATCCAATTTTTAATACGACTTTTAGCTTTTTTTTGCGTTGCGCCACGATTTTTTGACATTCGTAAAAGGATTACTAATTAAAAGTTTTAGCTTAGTATACTGAACTCCGATTTTTTTGTCATTTGTTAAAAGAATTAATTTTCAAAATTTTAGCCTAATATAGTAGCTTTTGTTATATGCGATTTTTGAAGCTCTAACGTTTTAAAATGTACTTTCAATGCGATTTTTAGCATTTTTTCGCCTTTCACGCTTATTTTTTACCATTGTGAAAGAATTCTAGTTACAATGTCTTAGCCCACTGTAGTGAATTTTGTCCTCTGCGAGATTTGAAGTTTTAGCGATTTTTCAAGAGAATCCGGTTTTAAATTTTTTAGCTCAATCTAACCAATTTTGTTCTTTTTTCAATAAAGTTTTTTCGGAATTCATACGGGGATTTTCTTTTTTTCTTTTTTTAGTTTTTTCACTGAGTAAAACTGTGTTTGCCCCTCTTTTTCCTATATATGAGATAATACAAGGTATCTTTAAGGGTGGAGAAGTATAGTTGAGGTTTATTTCAACAGAACGAAAAACGTTCAGACAAGGACATGAACCTGGGTCCTTGGTTTACCGTTTCAATGTTCTACTGAGCTACCCGTACGATACCCTGTATGCCATAATTCAGTCCTAGCCTAGAAATTTTAGATCTGTTGGTATGAACCTCATTATGCTACTCCAACTTTGAAGATGATTTATCTATACAAATTCCAATTACTAAAAGGTGTAAATTAAAACTGTAAAATCATTAAAAATATGTTTATTCGACTATGAAACGCCATCATTCAATTTTCCACGTATTCTTTCATATTAGGTACTTTATTATTATTATTTTTAATTTGCTTGGATGTTTATCTTATTTTCTTAACTATTGATTCGCTCGAGCCATAATCTTGGTAAGTTAAATGATTCTGCATCGTTACATATTGAATTTTGTGTGTTACAATCTCTATGGTTTCTCTTATAATGGATGAATAGTATAGACTGGAGGGAAAAATTATCTTACTTTCATTGAAAGTTTTTTGGATGGTTTCTTCTTGATATAATCTTGCTAGGGCTGTGGTTTTTCTGTTATATTTAATATCAGCTACATGCTCCTTTATCAATACAGTAAAGCCCCGATTATCCGCAAAGCGATTTTTTTTTTTTTTTTTTTTTTTTTAAGCCAACAGAAAGGAAAATACAATAAGTCCTACTAATAAATATAGACAGAAAAATTCATGTGTTCGAAAGTAATAGAAGTATATTTCTAGATTCGGTTGCCATGCTTGAAATATCAGATTTAAAGTCTTCATGTATTTTCTTGGTTTTATTAACTGAACGTAAACACAGCAATTAAAATATTTAACAATTAAATAAGTCTATTATGATAAATTCCAGGAGAGCATATCAAGAATAATTTCATTTTCGAGATCAAAATTATTCATACTAAACGAAAAACAATAGTTTACAATTTAGAATAAAGAAAAGGGGTTTCCAAGGCAAGAAGCAAAAACAAGTGATTGATTTTTTTAATTTGGTGCAACTCAGCTCTTTTTGTACAGTATGTATGGCATTGTTTCTTGTTTACTATTCTTTATTTTAGTGAATTAGGCGCAAAGCAAAGGTTTCTGATGTACTGTGCCATATGTACGTATTTTAAACGTTTTATTATGTTTTTAGTACACTAAAACATAGTTTTTATGCTTAATTTTCTTTTTTTTTTTCGTGTTTGCACCGCTTTTACAGTCTTTTTCGGGTTATCCGTGGTGTTCTTGCTACCTAATTCCGCGGATAATCGGGGCTATACTATAATTAAATTTCCTGCTAGTCATACCAGTATAGTAATTCGTTCATCCGTTTGCTCTAGTAAATGGTATTTCATACACTACTAGTTCTCATAATTAATAGGTCCAGTTTTAGCGTAAAGGATATTCCTTAATTTCGGAGGTGATTTGGCCTGATATTTCATAGACCGTGCAATTTTAGAATATTTTTATTTATATGTTTTGAAAATGGCTCGAGTAGAGTTGAAACATGTAAAAGCAGTTGAATAAACCTATTTTTACTGTTTTTAACGTTTTAATTTTTACCTTTTTGCTATTAAAATTAGTATAATATGACAAGGCGTTAATTTTCTATATATGATTTATCTACTTGAAAAATTCCCTTCTCTTGATTATTACCTAATTAGATGGTATACAGGAGTTTCCATGTTATCACACTTTCACCATGCAAAACGCTATAGTTATACTAGCTCCATGAATAGCGTCCAACAAACAAGAGTGAATTATACGAGCCAGAATATCGTCCGGGTAACTCAATAGGAAGAGCACTGACACGGAAAAAGAAGGACATAGGTTCAGATCCAGGACTGGACATTTTTTTTATCCTCTGTTGGAATGAATCTCAACTATGCTACTCCCACCTTAAAAAAGATTTCTCTATTTGAAAAATTTGCTTCTTTTGATTATAATACAAGATATTTTGCTAAGTGCCATGTATTTGCACAAAGTAGCACTTGTACCAAAATCTTGAGCATTCATATGTATTAATGACACCCGTATAGTTTACTGGATGGTACTGTTATGATAGCAAGTAAGTATGTTGCATTTTGTCCCACAAAAACACAGAAGTGTGAATCGGACTTTGATAGAAAGTTTCTTTTCTTTTTTTTTTTTTCAATTTTATTAATAAATCCCCAAATATAGAAGTAAAATATTATCAGACAACTAACTATATAAAAGTAATCATTTCCGTATAACACCATTTACATTTTTTTAATAGATGTAAACTGCACTTTGAGCCACTTATATGGGGCATTCTCACAATCTTTTGACTTTCAGGAATAAAAATCGAGTGAAATTAAACTTGCTAAAATAGCATTTTAATATGATAGACGAATGCCTTAATGATTCACAATAAAGAAAAAATGGTCAGCAGCGAAAATTATTTTATTTAACTGAGGTTTATGTTAAACTTACGGGTTTAATTTTCCTTACCATTTTACCACTAAAACTTTTTATTTTCTTCTAAATTTTTACTTATAATGAATTTGCATAGTACCCACAGAGCATTAAAATAAGAAATAATAACAATGTAGTATTTTTAGTAAAAAATTTTGGTATAACATTGTCTTAAAGGGGTGTTAAAGAAGGGACGGAAAGGGAAAAAAATAAGGGATGGTAAGGATGGGACTGTAATGAAAATTCCCGCCTATTTTTAGGCAAATCATGTTAAGACTGAGTTATAGCCACAATGTTCTTTGATTTTTAGAAACAGTTATTTACATTGGATTAAATTAAATTTACCTTGAAAAGTGCAGGAATAAACCTTGGGGACAGTAAATCTACCAATAAAGCCACGATGCTTGAAATTGATATTTAAATGTTGATTTAAATTCTGCAGTAAATTTCCTGTCAAAGAATTTTAAACATTCTTTCTCTAGCATACTTCTGCATGAGAAAAAACTTGAAAAAAATTCTGTGGCTGCATCTGAAGTGATTTTCTGTACAATTTTAGAAGAGGGACGGTAAGGAATCTAAATCCTAGGTACAGAGTTAAAAAAATAATAACAACCGTAAAAATGTGCGCAGGTTAATTTTTTGCTACATATTTATATAAAAAATAGTCTCAGTTTCGGAAAACAAATTACACCGAATTACTTTTATTAAAACAATTTTATACAAACAGCTCCAAACTTAAAAATCAGCATCAGGGACACGGGACGGTATAAGATTTTTCTGGATATTTGGACCCCCAATATCGTCCAAAACTTATTTAACTCGTTAATATTGTTATGCAGTCCTGCAATGGGATGTTCCCCAGTATATTAAATAAAAAATCTCACAAGAATATGTACTAAAATAAAAATTATTATTCAGGGACTTAAAAGTCAAAAGATTGTGAGAATGCCCAATATCACGAAAGATAAAATTCAAAATTTTGACTATAATAAGTATTGTAATAAGTAAATTTAAATGTATAATAAATAAATTTTGACTATATATAAGTATAATTTAATGAAGTAAATCTTTTTTTTTCTCCATATAATTATTACAGACCACTAGCAAAAAAGAGGAAAAGTATGACTTATTTCAATATATTTTAAATCTCTAGTGAATTTATTATTGCTTAAATAGGAATGCTTGAAGTTTTACACTAATGTTAGAATAAACTCTAGCAAACAATATTATTCATATAATTTAAGTTTAAATTAAGTATATGGGTTTAAAAATTTCAAGCCTATTTAATATAGATTTGAAAATTTTAGTTTCCAAAATGTTTCATGGCAAGGTAGTTGTAGTTCAGCATTTGTATAAAAACACAATAAAAAACGAAAGATGGTTAATAAAATTTATATATTTGAAAATCATTTTCTATACTCATACTTGCAATTCAAAGATTTTTTTTTTTTTTTTTTTTAAGATTGTTCTTCCTCTGAATAAGCTATGTCAATTAATATCAGATTACGTTCTTAGCTTTGTCAAAAGAGAGGTTCCAAAAATCTGAAAACCCGATGAGTCAATCGCTGCTTTAGTTTGGGTCGATTATTTCTACCAAGGTCTTCAAATGATAAACGGCTCAATTGATTTCCTTCGTAGACCAGCAAATATCGTTCAGGATGAGAAATGCATTCAGCGCAAAGAGTTACTCTGTATAGAAGATACTATTGTATTTGAATAGCGTAATTTTATTATTAATTTTGGAGTAAATCAATATGAAATTCATTTAACGAACGCTTTCATTTCATCCAGTTCCTTAGTCAATTGTTATCGGCAAGTTCCCATTCCTATCGTGTTTACAGAAACTGAAAAGTTATTTGTCATATAGAATTCCTCCCGTAACATTAAACTTGAAACGAGAATCATTCAGCATTATTCTATAATTTTTTTAAATTAAATATCGCTAGAATAATATTTTATACCCTGTAAAATTGAAATGTTTATATAAGTGTAAAGTTAAAAACGTATTTACCGCAGATATGATAGTCTTGATTTACAAAATGCTTAATGACAAGATAGTTGTCATTAAACACTATGGAGGAAGAATCATAGTAAAAAAAATGTAGTATTTACTAGAGCTATGTTCATTGCGATTTACCGTGATTACCATTTCTGTAACTTACTTATGTCAAATCATAGTTGATGATATTCACAGCTTGTTAAAGACTGTTGTTCCAAATATCATAAAAGACCATGACTCAATAGCTGATTATGAAATTATTAACGTCTAGATAGATTTCTTACGTAGACTAAAAAAAAAAGTTTGAAAATTGCATATAGCACAAATAGACCGCGAGCCGGCAGCACAGACGATCACTTCATCGAGTTCGCGGATGCAATTCTATGATTAGTTAAATCTTGATTCGCATATTAAAACACAATCGGTCTGCCAAGTCATATCTTGGTGGAAAACATCTGAAAACCCGATTTTAGTGGCTGACTCGTAGGTTTTCCATTGTGTTTTCCGGCTCCCAGTCCTCCATGTTTTTGTACCTTCTGGTGCAGGAAAACACAATGGTAAACGTACGAGTCAGCCACTGAAATCGGGTATTCCGGTGTTTTCCACCAAGATATGACTTGGCAGACCGATTGCGTTTTAATATGCGAGTCAAGATTTAACTAATCCTAGAATTGCATCCGTGAGCTCGATGAGGTGATTGTATGTGCTGCCCTGTCTATAAGTGTTACTCTGAACGAAAGATACTATTGCATTTGAATAGTCTCATTTTATTGAAGATTTTGGTGTCAATAATTAAGTATTAGGTTGTAACGAAAGTTTTCCACCAAATCACCATTACATAATACTAATTATAATATATATAATTAACTGTAATCACCATTCCGCCAAATCTTTACAGTGTCATATGATACAACACTAGTACCTAAAGGTGTACACTTTATTCGGTGATATTCTGTAACTGACTTTTTTGCAACAGAACTGGAAGTAAATGATGATTCTTATCTGGTAGCGTGATAGTTCCATTTCAGATACCTTGTACTTAATGATAACGATATTTTTTACAAAATTTCACAACATAGTGTTATAAAGCTAGTTACTTTCTTTAAAATGCCAAAAATTGTTTGAGAAAATATGAGCAAACACGTCAACGCGAACTGTTAGCACAGACCGTATTAGCTGTGGAGGGAAACTTTCGTTACAACCGGATAATTTATTCCTCTATTTTAATCTATTCACTCTCATATTCAATATCGATAAATCCCGATTTTTGCTCCTATTTACAGAAACTGGAAAAGTATTTGTAAAATGGCATTCCTTGTCAAATGCATATGATTATTACTTTGTCAGTATTTTAAAGTTCCTCATTTTCTCTATTTCAAAGTTTAATAAATTTAGTAAAATATTAATAGATATCCTTTCAATTTCATGTAAAATGAGATTTAAACTATTTTATGTAAGATTAAAAAATTTAAATATCAATCTCGATAAATCCCCATTTTTGGTCCTATTTACGAAACTGAAAAATTATTTGTTAAATGGCATTCCTTGTCAAATGCGAATGAATAATAATTTGTCGGAATTTTAACGTTCTTCATTTTCACTATTTCAAAGATTAATAAATTTAACAAAATAGTAATTGATTAAACAAAAACATAATTTGAAGAACAAATTAAAAAAAAAAAACAAAATTTATTTCCTACATTGTTTAAGCCCGAGAAGGGACATATATTAAGATATTTCATTCAATTAGTTTTACATTTAATGTTAAATTTTTGTAACAAATTAGTTAAGCCAATTGAAGATTAAAAAATAAAAATAAAATTCATACAATATGATACTTAAAACACCCTAAAAATTCAGATTCCGTTCAAATGAAATCGAAATAAATCTTAGACTTCTTCCATTTTTAATTGAAAATATTTTTATTGCAGATTTTGCATTATGTTTATGACAATTGTGCATAAAATGATAAGATGCATGCAAAATACAAAACTGAAAAAAAAAGTCTAAGATTTATTTCGATTTCATTTGAACGGAATCTAATTTTTTAGGGTGTTTTAAGTATCATATTGTATGAATTTTATTTTTATTTTTTAATCTTCAATTGGCTTAACTAATTTGTTACAAAAATTGAACATTAAATGTAAAACTAATTGAATGAAATATCTTAATATCTGTCCCTTCTCGGGCTTAAACAATGTAGGAAATAAATTTTGTTTTTTTTTAAATTTGTTCTTCAAATTATGTTTTTGTTTAATATGTCAAGTTTTTTAATAACTACTGCACTCAGACGAACGCATTTCAAAATTAATGGAGAGTATCATCATCAGGCGTTGATGTATGTGGTATTGCATCACAATGGGGGATGCAGTTTACCAGTGTGTAATTCAAAATGTTTCACTACTGTAGTAATGCAGGTTGCGGTAGTTTGGACAAAAACTTCCAATCTGAACGCAAAAAAATCTATAATCAAAGCATAAAAAAATTATTTAAATTTAGATACCCTATTTCCCGCTCAGGAACGCTATGAATGTGAATGTAAATTGTGTTGAATTCTTACTGCTAACATTTAACAATATTTAACAATAGCTGTGATACAGTAAAAAATAAAAAATAAATGTTTTACTTAAATTTTTAAACCCCATTCTCTCCCAAGGGGTGATGTAAACACATCAGAAAATTATTACCTAAGTTTAACTTGGGGTATAAATAGTTCTCATCTCGGAAAAAAAAATACATTTTAAAAGTAAAGTTATCTAATTCCCCACTAAGTCACCTTGCGTAAAAATAGCTATCCATTAGAAACTTTTTACTAAAATATAAACTTGACCAAAGCAAAAACTTATTCTGAAAATATCCTTTTTATTTCCACTATGACGCCATATTCACCCTTTAAATTTTTGAAAAAAAAAAAAAGCTCAATTTAATATTTCACGTGAAAATCTTTCAACTAAAAAGAAATAAATTATTATTACGGCTTTTGAAATTTTTGCAACAATGAAGTAAAAATGTTACATTTTCTATGAAAAATATCCGTTGATTTTCAATGAAAAAAGCGAAAATTGGAATTATTAAGAAAAATATTTGAATAATGTAAAAATAAATTGGCCCATGTTTCTCTCTGAGTTATAATTCACCCATATGCAAAGGCATTTTACCATTCGTTTTGACCCTGACGTCAGGCAATCGTTTTTACACTTTAAATTTATAATATCATTAGAATTAGTAAAGAATAAAAAATGAGTGGCATCAGGGACAAAAAGGTGGGAAGAAAAAATGAAAAAGTTATGATCTCCATAGGCTTTTCCATGTTAAATTAACATTGAGAAGTGACACTGGAAATAAATAAGTATTGCGCTGCCGCGCAATACTTAAACAACTCTACAGTTTCATGTAAAATGAGATTTAAACTTTTTATATAAGTGTAAAAGTTTATATATCAATATTGATAAATCCCTATTTTTGGTCCTATTTGCAGAAACTGAAAAGTTATTTGTCAAATGGTATTCCCTGTTAAATAATATTACTTGTCAAATGCGAATGAAAAATAATTTGTCAGTATTTTAACATTTCTCATTTTCACTATTTCAAAATTTAGCAAAATATTAATTGATAACCCTACAATTTAATGTAAAATAAGATTTAAACTTTTTATATAAGAATAAAAAGTTTAAATATCATTATCGATAAATCGCTATTTTTGGTCCTATTTACGAAAAGTGAAAAATTATTTGTCAAATGGTATTCCTTGTCAAATGCGAATGAATAATAATTTGTCAGTATTTTAACATTCCTCATTTTCACTATTTCAAAGTTTAATAAATTTAGCCTTTCAATTTAATGTAAAATGAGATTTAAACTTTTTATATAAGTATACAAAGTTTAAAAACTAATATTGATAAATCCCCATTTTTGTTCTTATTTACAGAAACCGAAAGTTATTTGTCAAATGTTATTCCTTGTCAAATGCGAATTAATAATAATTTGCCAGTATTTTAACATTCCTCATTTTCACTATTTTAAAGTTTACTAAATTTAGCAAAATCTTAATTCATAACCCTTCAATTTCATGTAAAATGAGATTTAAACTTTTCATATAAGTATAAAAAGTTTAAATATCATTTTATGCAGATCTGACAGTCTTAATTTATATGAGTACGTGTTTGGTGTCAAGATAAATAACATCAAATACTTTCTCATCAAACACCATGGCAATAGAAAATCATAGTGAAATAGGTACTACATATTTCCAATGATCAGTCATGATCAGTGTTACTAATATTGCCCTTCCTATAACTAAACTATCTCAAATAATAGCAGATAATATCCATTCTCTGTCAAAAGCGCGGTTCCAGAAAATCTGAAAACACAATGACTCAATCGCTGCTGTCGTTTGGGTCAATCGATTCCACTAAGGTATCAAAATGATTAACGGCCTGATAGATTTTCGACGTAGACTAGCAAATAACTCTCCGTTTGAGAATTGCATCTGGCGTAAAAGGTTACTTTGAACGGATATATTGTTGTATAAGAATACTATAATCGTATCAACACTGTTTATACAAATCAATAAGTAATTTATTTTACGAGTGCTTTCACTTAATACAGGCTGATATTTAATTGCTATATGCAAATTGCCGTTTTTATCGTAATTTTAGCAACTGGAATTTGTTTGTCAAGCAAAATTCCTTTTGTAGCGTCAAACGCGAAAAATGTGACATTGCTTTATTATGCACCATTTTATTTATCTCAAAGGTTTTAAGAATACAGAAAAATATTTAAATAATACCCTTCAAATTTTACGTGATTATACATTAAAGTGAAAAGTTTAAAACCAGTTTAATAAAGATTAAACAAATAACTTCTAAAATGTTTGATTGCAAGATATATGTTATTAAACACTATGGAGAAAGTTATAGTGAAAGAAGTAATGCATATTTTTCATTGCCGTTTAAAGCACTCTTTAATAATATTGCCAAAATTATAAGTAGACTACCTGAAATAAAAGCAGATAATATCCATTCTTAATTAAAGTGCGGTTCCATAAAATTTGAAAAGACAATGGCTCAATCGCTGCTGTCGTTTGGGTCAATCGATTCCACTACGGTATCAAAATGATTAACAACCTGATAGATTTTCGACGTAGACTAGTAAATAACTCTCCGTTTGAGAAATGCATCTGGTATAAAAGGTTACTTTGAGCGGATATATTGTTGTATAAGAATAAATTGTATCGGCACTGTTGGTACAAATCAATATGTAATTTATTTTAAGAGCACTTTCACTTCATACAGGCTGATATTCAATTGCTATATGTAAATTATCATTTTTATGCTAAATGCAGAAACTGGAAATTGTTTGTCAATTACAATTTCTTTTTTAATGTCAAGCGCGAAAAATGTGACATTGTTTTATTCTTCAACATTTTATTCATCTCAAGCGTTTTGTGAATACAAAAATGTATGCAATTTACCCTTCAAATTTTACGTGATTATACATTAAAGTAAAAGGTTTAAAACCAATTTAATGCATATTTGATAATCCTAACTCCCAAAATGTTTGATAGCAAGATATTTGTTATTAAACACTATGGAGAAAGTTATAGTGAAAGAAATAATGCATATTTTTGCATGCCATTTTAATGCCAATCTTTATTAATATTGCCAAAATTGTTAGTTGTCTACCAGAAATAAAAGCAGATAATATCCATTCTTAATTAAATTGCGGTTCCAGAAAATTTGAAAAGACAATGGCTCAATCGCTGCTGTTCTTTGGGTCAATCGATTCCACTGAGGTATCAAAATGATTAAGGGCCTGATAGATTTTCGACGTAGACTAGCAAATAACTCTCTGTTTGAGAAATGCATCTGGCATAAAAGGTTACTTTGAGCGGATATATTGTTGTATAAGAATACTATAATTGTATCGGCACTGTTGGTACAAATCAATATGTAATTTATTTTAAGAGCACTTTCACTTCATACAGGCTGATATTCAATTGCCATATGTAAATTATCATTTTTATGCTAAATGCAGAAACTGGAAATTGTTTGTCAATTACAATTTCTTTTTTAATGTCAAGCGCGAAAAATGTGACATTGTTTTATTCTTCAACATTTTATTCATCTCAAGCGTTTTATGAATACAAAAATGTATGCAATTAACCCTTCAAATTTTACGTGATTATACATTAAAGTAAAAGGTTTAAAACCAATTTAACGCATATTTGATAATCCTAACTCCCAAAATGTTTGATAGCAAGATATTTGTTATTAAACACTATGGAGAAAGTTATAGTGAAAGAAATAATGCATACCAGAAATAAAAGCAGCTAATATTCATTTTTAATTAAATTGCGGCTCCAGAAAATTTGAAAAGACAATGGATCAATCGCTGCTGTCGTTTGGGTCAATCCATTCCACTGTGGTATCAAAATGATTAGCGGCCTGATAGATTTTCGACGTAGACTAGCAAATAACTCTCCGTTTGAGAAATGCATCTGGCGTAAAAGGTTACTTTGAGCGGATATATTATTGTATAAGAATACTATAATTGTATAGGCACTGTTGGTACAAATCAATAAATAATTTACTTTACGAGCGATTTCAATTCATACAGGCTGATATTTAATTGCTAAATGTAAATTATCATTTTAATGGCAATTACAGCAACTGAAAATTGCCAATTACAGTTTCTTTTGTAATGTCACGCGCGAAAAAATGTGACATTGTTTTATAATTCATAATTTTATTTATCAATAAGTGATTTATTTTACGAGCACTTTCACTTCATACAGGCTGATATTCAATTGTTATACGTAAATTGCCATTTTTATCGTGATTACAGCAAGTGGAATTTCTAAATATGTGCTGGACAATTGCATCATAAAATACACTTAAAAACATTGTATTCAAATTGAATACAACTTGCTAAATGGTACATATTGCATGAAAGTGATATTACAAACACGTAAAAAAACCAACGTTTCGAGTCGTTTTCGCGATCGTCATCAGGATTAAAAGGATGTTACACAAGACTTGTGTAACATCGTTTAAATCCTGATGACGATTGCGGAATCGACTTGAAACGTAGATTTTAATGTGTTTATAATATCACTTTTATGTTATATACTTTTATGTACATTTAGCAAGTTGTATTCAATTTCAATACAAAGTTTTTCAATGGCATTTGTTTGTCAAACAGAAATTCTTATGTAGTGTCAAAAGCGAAAAATTTGACATTTTTTTATTATTCATCATTTTCTTTATTTGAAACATTTTATGGATATAGAAAAATAAATAATTAATACCCGCTAAATTTTACGTGATTATATAAGTGTAAAAGATTCAAAACCAATTTAATGCAGATTTGACAATCTTAACTCTCAAACTGTTTCACAGCAAAATATTTGTTACAAAATACTATGGAGTGACATAGTGAAATAAAAAATGCATATTTTCGACTGCCGTTTACACTTTAATAATATTGCCAAAATTATTAATAGACTATTTCAAATAAAAGCAGATAATATCCATTCTCAATTAAAAGTGCGGTTCCAGAAAATTTGAAAAGACAATGACTCAATTGTTGATGTCATTTGGGTCAATCGATTCCACCAATGCCTGGACATGAATAACGGCTCGACAGATTTTCTTCGTAGACTAGAAAATATCACTACGTTTGAGAAATGCGTTTGACTTAAAGGGTTACTCTATCAGGAATGTAAAAATTTGAATGATTGTTGATACTGATATTATATTTGAATAGTTTAATTCTATTGTCAATATTGGTGTAAATAGATTTGTAATCTATTGCAGGATACAAAATGATAGGAACGACGCAAAACAATTGAAATCAGTGTGCGTTTGCAATGCAAATACGCAATTCATTTTGATAAGAATAAATACAGGACATTACAATTATTATTAAAGCATTAGTTTACAAATTCTATATATTTTTAAATCTATATTAAACAATATATTATGTTAAATTTATGCTGCAGCAAATTAAAAAGTAAACGTAAATATTTCGAAACAATGTTGAATAACAATTAATATCTAACCTTGAATTAGAAATTAATAGTTAAACAGAATATCGTGCCAACAGAGCACAGAAATCAAAAATACTTGCTATGGAATACCAATATTAGTTTGGCATTCTGTTAGAAATATTTGCAAGGAAAAGTCACTATTAATGAAATATTGACACTATACATTAAAATCATTTGAAAATAAATTATTTCTTACAAAAATATTGTCAATGAAATGACAGAATACTTTTTTCCATTGTGAAAAATTGGCAAAGAAAACCCTCCAATTTTAGAAACAATATTTCATAGTACGTTTGTCAAGATTAAGAGAGATAGATTCAGAATATGTCCATTATTAACCCAATACTTATAGGAGGGATTGTAGGAGGTATTGAGCAAGCAGAACGTTATTTAAACATTAAATGAAACAAGGTTTTCATAATTAAGATAGACTTAAATTAGAGGTCACTATAGTTGTAATTTTTCTAACTTCAACTTACTGAAGAAAATGTTCATTTTCTCTGGAAAAAGTTATTTTTCAAAATCTGAGCATTAGATTTAAAACAAAAAATGACTATGTGTCAGTAGTAGCGAAGACACATTCATTAAAACAGGCATTTCGGAACACTAATTGACATTTACGTTGACACAAAGCCATATTTTGTAAAATATCTCGAATTCACGATTGTTAATTGCGCTGTTAATGTCACTTGGGTTTCAAAAGCATACGATTGTCAGTGAGATGTGTCACAATTTATCGTTTCATCTAATAAAAGAATAACTAGTTTCGGATAAAATTCGAAGCATAAACGAATTGTAGGGTTGTTTTAGATTTTTAAGCGAGTGGCAATAAAAATTAGAATTTGCTTGAATATTTAATTACCAGAGTTTCTCTTGCGAAATTTGAAAAATGCTTGCCCAGAGTAACAAAAAGCAACGTTATTAAGAAATATTTATATCCAAAGTCTCATATATCAGAAAATATGTAAAGTAAAAATAGATAAATAACTAAAAAACAGGAATTCTGCTTCTTTAGAATTTAGCGTCGCCCCCGATAAAAAAATAATATGCGTGCATATAAATATAGATAATACAAAACATATTTCAGCTTTAAGACTTAAAACACATGCTTTTATTTTATATAAAATGACGTCATTCGCATCCTCTGAAGAATTTCTCATTTACGATCCAGTCTTAAACAACATCTACAGTAAAGTATTCATATGACGTCATTATCGCTGAATAATACACAAATCAAAAAAAAAAAAAAAAAAAAAAAAAAAAAAAGGTTATTTAATGATTTATATGCTTTCATTTCTTTGTAATATAGATAATTAAATATAGTTTGTAATAGCTCCATGTTTTATCAGAAATCATTCATTTATATATTTTCAAAAGAGCACGCATTTTAATTACATTTTTTTTCAGTAGTTATGGAAAAATGGCAACAGAAAGACATAATTACTATTTTTCAACTATTTTTTCTTTAATTTCTACAGAAACTACTACATCTCTCTTTAATTTCTACATTGAGATGCAATTTTCAAACTAATTGCATTAAAAAGTACTTTTTTCTCTAATATGACGGTATAAAAATTAAAAATGTGCAATGCTTAGAAGTTAAAAAAATTGCAGTAGAGTATTTAACAGTACAATGATACATCTGCTTTGTTTTACGGCTGGCTTATACAACGGAACGTTATTTTTTGGAGACTACACTTTAATTGCTGGGAGAAAGAAATAGCCTATTGGGGTCTAATTAAAAAAAAAAAAAGTTCCAGGAGAACATTTATTATTCATTTCATTCAGGATACAAAACTGTCATATTAGATGGATTGTTAAAAACCCTAAAAGTAGCAGAATACTAGGCGCGTTTTATTATTTACATTAACTTAACCCTTTCAGGGGTAAATAATTTTGTTTCTGTAATGTTGAATTCAAATCAGATTTTTTTTTATAAGTTGTGGGAGTAGGGGAGATAAGGAAATGTAACTTTATAGCATGTTGTTTTTTTTCTCCACCAAAGTTATATAAGTAAAATTTTGTTCGAAAGTTTTGTTACAAATTTCGATTAAAATTAAGTGGCAGAAAAAGTATCCCACCGTCCTTTAAGGATAAAAGTTCCCGCTATATCTATAGTACCGGATCCTGTTTTTAGACTTCCAGAACTTTTCTACTCTTTAAGGGGCAAGTAATTCTGTTTCTCTAATGTTAAATTTACACCTGAATTTTCGAAAAAATGAGCTCGAAAATAAAGGAATGTAATTTTTTCAAAAATTTTTCGCCAAAATTATAAATGAAAAAAGTAATTAAAAGATTCTTGGACAAATCTTGATTAAAATTGAGTGAGATACAATATATCGCAGCACCCCTCAAGGGGTTATTGAGAATATTTTACTAAACTTCTTAATTTTATTTATTTAGATAATTTTATTATACTTTATCCTTTTGATTTTAGAAATCGAAGAAAATCCACGAGGAAATATTTATTTTTTCAATTGGAGAAAATTAATATTAAATAATTTTTCAATATATTTTTTATTTTGAAATAAAAGTTGTACGTTATGAAAGTAATTACAGATACAAATTATAGTTATAAATACACGAAAAGTGTTTTTACTTTGCCAAATATAACTCAATTTCTTATATTGAAAGAAAACATATGAAAAATTACGATAGTGATCATATAAATATCGAAATTAGAAGAAAATGGACCTCATATTTATTTGCATATTTCAACTCCATGCAATTCAGATTTTGGGAATTGAAAATAAAACTCACCTCAAATTCTCTGCAGTATTTTTTTTCAAAATCTTTAGTATTTTTAATAATTTAAAAAAAAAAAATAATAATTCTAGTCTATTTTTCCCATCTTTGAACCATTTATGGGGAATCTAGAAAAACTTTAAAAATAGTAATTTAAGCATAATAAATATCATTTCAAATAGTTAACAAACAATGAAAAGTAAAATTTATGAGCTAGAATGTACTTAAATATTTTTACTGAAATTAAACATTTCTTCCAAGCGTTATGAATTACTTCGGAGAAAAATATATTTATGTCGAAAATAAGCGCTTGACAATATAAAATTAACATTTTTTTATGCTAGCAAAATTTTAAAAATTCTAAAAAATATATGATTTCAGAAAATATGCACAGCTCTTGAAAACACAAATGCAGCTTTCTCATGATGAATTAAACTTTCTCAAATGAAGTTTACTCAAATCGATCACCCATACCTAATCGTTTATTTATTTATTTATAATAGATATGTACTTGACATACTGAAATATAAATAACAATATAATTGAAAATAACTCTTCAAAAACCTTAAAAAGGGATTACATTTATGTTTATTGTTAGTAAAAATAAGTATATAATCTCATGTCATCACTAATATGCAATCATCACCAATTTTACATATTGTAGATTTTAAAAGTAATTTATTTTACAAATGTTCATGTACATCCCGGTAATATTTTGTTAGAATAGTCTGAAGGATTAAAGTTAAGTCCTAAAAAATGTCATCGAATGAATTGAATACAGTATGTACTCGCGTATCAGCCGACCCCTACATTGAGAATTAAATGTGAATAATAAGTAATATGATGTATACCAGTAATTTTGACCAGCTATCTCCGCTTTATTTAATACCATAAAATTTTTGCAAAATCTTCAGTTAGATAAGACTAAGATAATTTTTTTAAAATAATGGTATTTTGTGTGTTATTCTTCTAGAATTTTGGGTTGACTTATACGCGAGTATATACGATACATATGTGCCTATGCGTGTCCTGTTTTATGTATATTTATTACACTCAATCGCTGTCCCCGAATGAATTCGTAAAAGTGAAGTTAAGTCTTAAAGTTAATTACTATCCCAGTTAAAAAATAATAATAACAGTATATGTATTTTTCATAATTAGGATATAAATAATCGGAACTGATTAAATACTCAAAATTTAATGCATACAGCTTAGTTTTATGATAACGTAATCAATTAATTGGATAAGATATGTGTATTCCATAATTAAACTTACAATTAGTTAAATTAAAAAATGACATACATTTACTCTTATAGAATAGACAAATGTGTTCATGTAACAATTTTTCGTAACTTATAACTGATAACTAAACATTCAATAATCAGAAGTATTATATACCTCTTAAAATATATCAGTAAATGGTACAACAAATACAAAAATATTTTGGAAAGATGTGACCATATGAACTAATGTAGTGTTGCTTACAATTATTAATAATTATGCATATTAGAATTGCGCTTTATTCATTAAAACTATTGCTGAATAATTTAAAACCTACGACATAACCAGGTTTATCTTTCAGAGTTATTAAGGTAAAAATGAATGGCAATCTTATTGCACTATTCATCTCAAATTCATGAAATTATTTAATATCAAAAATGGGAAAAGAGTTACAAGGGTTAAACAACTGTTTTATTCTAGTCTGTCTTAAAAAAAAAATAATGTATCTATTTTATATCGATTAAATATCCTTTTTATTTATCCGAAAAACAGCTAGATCATTAATCAGAGCAAATTTTTTCGAAATAATTGTTGGTATCTCTGTTTTTGCATGGCAAACAAAGAGATAAAACAAAGTTTTCTGGGGATGGTGACATATGAAATAAATATAGCCTCAATGAAGCGAAAATTGCAATAGAAATAAAAATGTAAACTTCCGGTTAGTGTATTTAAAACGCTATTTATTAATCTAATAAACACGCCAAATAAAATTTCGAATTGATTATTTATACATTTAAAAAAAATAACTCAATTCTTCTTTGGTACAAATAATAGTCGATTGACACGCATACTTAGTATACCGCATAATTCTATACTTTTAAAAATTATTAAAACCACATATCTATAAAATTTAACAATCGATCTCATTGCTTCTCTAAAGACTTTTTCCTCTCCTACGTAAAACTTTTTACATTAGTTTATTCTTACAAATAACTATAAAAAAAACCCACAAAAATAAAACATGCTTTCATTAAAATTCACAAAAACATAGAAAATAAATATATTTTTTAAATGCACTAAGAAGTAAAAAAGTCTTCAAAAGAAGCTTAAATACACGGAGTTTAAATTAAATTGCGATGCGACCAAATTAGCCACCTATCACCGATTTGGCTTCATATGTGGCAACTTTTTTTCGTCGCCAAATTTGGCAATATATCGTCAACTTGACCAAAGTGTGGTGCTACTTTGGTAACCCTGTCATTAGTACTTTTTAACATGCTCAATGTTGAAGGTGATACTGATGTCTACATAGAAAATGAACCCGTAATTGAGTAACCATTAAAAGAAATTGCCTCCCGTTACCCCCTTAGAGATAGACATCTTATAACATCCATGTCCAATTTCTGTATTTCCCTCAGGGATACACATGTATTCCAATTTTCAAAGCTTTCTGTCAACAGGAAGTTGGTGAAAAATGAGTAACAAAATTTGGCTGCCACATACAAACATAATTGTAAGTTAAAAGAAAGCATGTAATAACTCTACTCATATTACAGTTTTTATTGCATTTTAATTATTTATCAACCAATAAATATTCAAAACAATGTAGCTATAATTGTTAAATGCACTAAAAAATAAAAAATGCAAAGCTTTGTTCCTTATGATCATTCTTTAATCATATGCTTATAATTTTTTTTAATTACGTCTGTCAGAAATATGATTTTTAATTAATTCTATAGCTGATCAACTAATGACATAAACAGATTAATCCTTTCAGCGAAAGTAAATCTAAATACCTATCTTATTCCACAGTTCATCTCAATTCATGAAAATAGTTAATACCAAAAAAGTTAAGTGTTACATACTTTGAATACCGTATACTTCTACACCTTTAGAATTACTTATTAAAGCCAACGATCTTAAATTTTAATAGGCCATCTCGCTGCTTCTTTAAAGCCTTTTCCTACCCCACAGGGAGATCTTAAGGAAAATTCACAACCTTTAATTTATTCTAGAACTATGTTGACGTCAGAAATCTCTTCCTTATCCTCGAACACAGGTCGGTCATTTGAGAGATAATTTCGTTCCAGGTCGTTATTTTATTGATTCAAGATGTTATATTTAATTATAGTTATTATTCAAACATGAAATGTTCGCTGTGCATACCCCTTAGTGGATTGGAATTATTAAAACCATGTGATTGTAGAAGCAGTAGTTATACCTCTATAGGGGAAAAAGAGGCTTATTTTGAGAATTTAAAGAGAATGTTTGATAACAGAAAATTTATCAACGGAACGGGTTTAGATTAAAGTGTACGGCGTACTTTAATTTTCTAATTTGTTATCCAAGAAATAAGATTAGGAAATTATATGATGTTTGGATAAAACTTTCTTTTTAAAAAATAATGTCGAAATTAAAAAAAAAAAAAAACGAGATCCTGTACTATAGATTAGATATATCAACAAATTTCGATTATGCAATTTAATTGAATATAAATAATAAAACGACCAGTACCCTTCCGGTTCTTTTTTTTTTGACAATTCATCTAATTATGACAGAATTGCATTTTGAATTTTACATACTGCAAATGGACCAATAAATTTTTCGTAGCAGTGAACAATGGGTAGGTTTACGGGCTTCCTAGTTCTCAAGGAACTCAATGCACTGGAGATTAGCAAATTGTGTAACACATTTTAGGAAGCTACGAAAATAGTCTACCTGTAGTACATATTTTACTATAGTAAGTTAAATATTCAAACTAACAAATGAGGAAAAAGTCTTCAGACTTGAGACACAGACTCAGACTTAGACTTGATGTTCGTATTCACCATCTACCTCAACCTAGAGAACGTCGATAGAACGTTCGAATGGTATCCATAATTAATCTGGTTGGATTTCGCCTTGATCTTATCCAATCAGGTTTACCTTGAATTTCATTTCAGCGTTCGATCGAAGTTTTCTAGGTTGATGTAAATGGTAAATATGAGCATTAGTCACTCATTTGAGAATTAAAACTGACTTGCCATTTGAATTAGGGAGAACTTTAAACTGTCAATAATCAACGTGTTATGTAGCGCGATCTAATTGCGAGAATGAAGTCAAATTTTGTAGGATGATTAAACAAGTCAGGAGACAAAGGAATCAGCGAAAATAAACGACGCCACATATCCCCTAGTGATAATTTTTGGAACTAATTTTTTGCTTTATCTTCCGTCTTGTTTAACCATCATACAAAATTTGGCTTTATTCTCGCAATAATTTGAGCTACAGAACACGCTGAGTACTGTTAGTTTAAATATGGCCATTTTCTACGTGTGTATATGTGTGTGAGAGAGATTGTATCTGTAATAAACGCATACACATATATACATACGTGTGCATGTTTATTACAGGTAGAATTTTCATAAAAAGAATTTTGTAGGAAACAAAAACGGTGAGTTTATAACAAGGATTTTCATACCCTTTAATTTACCTGTTTTGGCTACTTTTTTTTTAGACCAGGAATTAACATTCAATTTTTCTATAGATACAATGTATTTTTTACACGCAGTCTTCAAGAAATATCTGTAGTTACGAATCAGAATTTGGTGTATTATGTTTTTAAATGATCATTATACCAAAATGTAGCGTAGATATAATGATAAAACCTACAGAATACATACCTGAGTTGTTTTCAAAAAAGGGTTTTAGAAAAAAAAACTAATTCCCAATTTTCGCAACTTATCTACTGTCTCGATATTACTTCTTTTAAGCCATTTTTTTCAAAACTTCTTTAGAAACCTTCTAGTGTACATTGCTGCAGCTGAAATATCTTTTCGCAAGGAATACATTTTTGAGCTTGTGAAGTATTTGAAATGTATTATTTGATTGATGAAGCAATGTGTGTGATTATGTGAAGATTCCAAAAAATGATAGTTACATTTTAAAACTTTTATTTTCACATATCAATGTAGAAAGAAGATGATTTAAAAAGAGATTTTGAAACATGTTTTTAGAAAATCAATATTTTAGATCTTGATTTTGATCAGGAAAAAATAAATAGTTTTTTGTGTATTCCGTAAAGCGTTTATAATGGATTGTTTGATTGATGAAGCCTATATTTGTATATATATATATATATATATATATATATATATATATATATATATATATATCAAAAATAGTACTTAACATTATTTGAAAAGCTTTACTGTATATTTAAGTAAAAACAATACTTTTTAAAAGAGTAGAAAAAAGATAGTTTTAGAAAATAATTTTTCGTTTTCGGTGTTAATTGATTTTAATAATGAATATTCTTTATGTATGAAATTGTACTCTAAGACGCATACACATCCTCATTCCTCAGTAAATAATTCGTGTAACTTTCCGAAAATGGTAGATATAATGATAAAACCTACAGAATACATACCTGAGTAATTCAAAAAGGGGCTTTAGAAAAACCTAATTCCCAATTTTCGCAACTTATCTACTGTCTGGATATTACTTCTTTTAAGGCAAGGCATTTTTTAAAAACTTCTTTAGAAACCTTCAAGTATACATAACTGCTGCTAGAATATCTTTTCGCAAAGAATACATTTTTGAGCTTGTGAAGTATTTGAAATGGGTTATTTGATTGATGAAGCAATGTGTGTGATTATGTGAAGATTCCAAAAAATGATAGTTACATTTTAAAACTTTTATTTTCACCTATCAATGTAGAAAGAAGATGGTTTAAAAGGAGATTTCGGAACATGTTTTTAGAAAATCAATATTTTAGATCTTGATTTTGATCAGGAAAAACTAAATAGTTTTTTGTGTATTTCGTAAAGCGTTTGTAATGGATTGTTTGATTGATGAAGCTTATATTTGTATTTATATACCGGGTGTCCCAAAAAGGACTGACTGATTTTAAAATTCAATAACTTGCAAACGGTGACAGATATTTAAAAAATTCTTGCAGGAGGGTTATGCATAAGGTCAAAAGTTTTATTACAGTGATTTTCGATTTTAGTTCGAATTACAAACAATAGATGGCGCTGTAAGCAATAGTCGCTAAATACAGGCTCGATTTCTGGTCCTTTCTCTTGTTCCATGCTGAAAAAGGAGATGGAAATGTATTATCCGGGCCACGAAGTACCAAAAATCAAGCCTGAATTCAGCGTCTATTGATCGCAGCGCCATCTATTGCTTGTAATTCGAACTAAAATTGAAAATCACTGTAAAAAAACTTTTGACCTTATGCATAACCCTCCTGCAAGAATTTTTTAAATATCTGTCACCGTTTGCAAGTTATTGAATTTTAAAATCAGTCAGTCCTTTTTGGGACACCCGGTATATTTATAAAATAATACTTAACATTATTTGAAAAGCTTTATTATATATTTAAGTAAAAACAGTTTTTTTAAAAAGAGTAAAAAAAAAAAGATATTTTTTGAAAATAATTTTTGGTTTTCGATGTTAAGGGGTCTCAGGACTCTTAAAATTTAAAAAATTAAAAAAAGGACCATTTTCAATATTTAATATCTTAAAAGGTATTTAATTTTAAGGCGCAATTTTAATTGGGATGAAAGATATAAGTATGTTCTTTCATTTCATGGATTTAAAAAATTGCAAGATGCGGAATTATCATTTACAGGGGGCTCCAAACTGTCAGACATTTGACGAGCAGAAAATCAGCATAATTGCTTACGCGCAGGATTACAAAATAAATTTTGCAACTAGAATGAAAATTTTAATGCCTACTTATACTTCAAATTATAATAATTACCCTGAATCTAAATAAATTTGTATTTAAAGCATTTTTATATTTTTAATGCAAAGCTGTGTTTAGCTAATGCAAAATTTAGAAAATTTCAACAGTATAATCACCTAAAAAAATATTTTTTCAACAATAAAAAGGAAATTTTAGGTTCAGTTTATACAGATTAAAACTGAACATACGTTTTAAAAATTTCATGAAATAATATTCAGAAGTTTTTGAGATATCATGCGCATTATGCCCAAAAATGTCATTTGATAAAATAACTTCAAAGTTTCGGAAACGCCGCTTCCGCTATTGAGGTGGTATAATTCTAAACGACATAAATTCTGTTCTAATGGGAATTTCAAGGAAACAATTATATCAAAATGTTCAGAAAAGAGAGAAGTTTAACATCTAAAAAAATTAAAATTTCGAAAATTTTTAAAACTTTAAGAGTCTTGAGACCCCTTAATTGATTTTAATAATGAATATTCTTTATGCCTGAAATTGTACTCCAAGATGCATACACATTGTCATTCCTCAGTAAGAAATTAGTATAACTTTCCAAAATGGCTCAAAACAGAAAACATTTTTTAACAGTTCTTTATTTATTATTTAATAAAAGGATTTTATATTATTATACAAATATTTTGCTCTAAGAAATATTAAATTAGTATGTTCAGAATGGCCATAAAATTATTTTGAGAAATTGGACAGAAAAAAGGCGTTTATTCAAAAGTTCATAAAAAATGATAATAATTAATGAACTATCTGATGTTTAACAAGTTTTCAATTTAACTTGAGAGAAAAAAGATACCTGTTTGATAAAATTGAACCCATTACAAATTAAGTAAAGTACTTCCAGCTACTTGTAAATAGTATTCAAAATATACTTAAATCTTTAATCCACAGAAATGAGCTGCATGCAACTGATGAGGACAAAAACACATTTTACATTTCATCAAAATGTGTTTTGATATTTTCTTGATCTGTCTATATTTAAGTGTTCTTTCTTTTGCCATAGTTTAATATTATTTATAATATTATATAAAAAAAAGTGAATAACTACTAACTAATAGTGAATAAATACTAAGTAAAACTTTGGTAGAGATATTTATGCATATAATGTAACTATGCACAAACATTCTTTTAAATGTTGTTATGCATGAAAAGTTGTCCCGTATATTTAAACATATGTCTAAAAATTTCTGATAATGTATTTTGTCCTTCAAATATGTATTAATACATATATTATTAATATACATATATTACAATATATACATATATTGTACATACGTATTAATATGCCCTTTAAATATGTATTAGATTTTGTAAAATGTATGTAACCCACTATACCCAAACATGTGGTACAGTTGGACACATTTTTAAGAATTAAAAAAAAATTGTAAACTATTAAGGCTACTCTGACACAATTAATAAGAAAAGATAAAGAACTAATGTATATTCAGGAATTTTCTATGTAGTAATCTGTAAATTTCAAAAGAAAAACATAAATTACTTTAAAAGTGGTCCACTGTGCTTCATCTTCCTCTAATTTACTATCAGCAATTGTACCAAAATTTTACTGTAAAATCTAGTTTTCTTTTTCCTGTATACACTTTTTTATTTATTTTTAAAAAGTAATTATTTTAATTATTAAACTATTACATAAATAAAAGTTAAACACATCAAAAATTCCAACCAATCAAATACAGTAGATTCTTCTTATACCGCGCCTCGTTATTTCGCTCATTCGAGTAGATCACTCTTTTTGTGTCTTTCAGAAGAAAACTAATGAAAAGAAGTTCTCATCATTGACAATAATGTCACTTTTAAAATAATTGCATATTTAAATAACAATAAGCAATTGTGATGCATGTTCTTACTTCATTGAAACGTAAGCACACAAATTAACATTTTAGAGATAACTATAAAAAATTTACTTGTAGATTATCGTCTTTTCTAATTATTCAATAGGGTTGCCGGAACCTCGAGAGAGTTTGGTCTTCTTTAGCAAAAATATAATTTGGATCCTGATCCAGACGGTGAATGCTGAAATTTCAGAAATCTTCACTAAAACTTAAAGTTTTTCCGACTACTGAGTCTTTTTAGAAAACTATTGAACTGCAAATAACATAATAAGACGAAATGATGTATTCCATATACATTATAAATATCCATATATATCCATATATATTCATATAAATTCTTTGGAAAAGCAGTCAAGTATGTCAAGTATGTATCATAAAATATACCCTATATATGGTTAAATATCCTGAAAACTTAAACACCCAACAATTTTCCTCTACATATTTTCAATCCGAAACTCTTTCTACTACGTCCCATTTAAAAACGAATTGACGTATCTGAACAAAATGACGTAATAAAATGAATGGTAAGGCAGTTAAATATTTTCCACTACGCAGGTTTAATCCTAAGCACTGCTACTTCTACTAATGTGCATCTACGCATTTAAATGAAAGTGCAGTATCAAAATAAATGGAACGCGTCAGTTAAATTTTTTTCTGTACATAAGTTCAATCCAAGGCACTGCTACGTCTCTTTCCAGCTGCCCTATTAATTATAGACTCTCCCATTTCAAACGAAGTGACGTATTTGAACGAATGGAACAGCAATTAATAAAGATATTCCCTTACGATGGCCACGGGATTGCAGGTCGAAAGTACTAGGAAATTTAAATAAAATTTCATATAAGGTAGTTTAATGAACCTCAGCCCATAGTTGTGGCTATTTTGTATACTTATTGAGCGAAGTAATTATACAATAAAAAAAAAATATATATATTTCTATGAAGAAACATATAAAAGCAATTAAAAGTATTCATGTTGTAGCAGAGATAATGTTACAATTTGGCTATCGTATTCATTATTTCTATTCAATAAGACGGGATATCAAGTTTTTTTTCTCCAGAGATGGGTTTGAAAAAATGAAACTGGGCGTTTTTTCTTAAAATGCTTTCGTATTCAGGATCGACAAATGCAGTCGCCAACATATTTTAACTGGCAACTGGAAGCATCAAAATTGAATTATCTAATGATAAATATCTTGTACGCCCTTTACTTAATGATTGTAGCTACAGATATGTGGTACTTTGAACTAAAGAAAAGAAATTCGTACATATGCAAGAAACTAAATAGAAACAAGAAAGAAAAAATCAAGTATTGATTATAAAACGCCTTCCAACGGTTCCAGATTACTTTACCAAAACTTCGCCATTTAATAAGATAAAGAAGATACCTATGCAATTATTTTATAATATATTACGCATAACACATTTGAAAACCAGATTACAGCATTTCATGTCAGTAGCCAAAAAGGTACTCGAATTCATTTGTTCAACCCTATATATGATCTATACTTACTTACATACTTACACAATGGTGCTACAATCCATGTAGGATTTTGACCTCCCTCAATATATTTCTCCAGACCTTCCAATCTCTGGCCTTTACTTTATCTATATTCCTATTATAAAGAGGAAAAAATTGTTTATTTGTCGGAGATAAGCTCTGGAACTACCGAACCGATTCCAAAAGTAATGGTATCAAAATGATGGTGATAGTCCAACTTAGAACATAAGCTATATCTTATGTCGGTGCCACTACCCCAAGGGGGGTGTAGGAGCAAAAAACCTTCTAAAAATGCGATTTTAGCGTTACTGAAGGGCTTAGAAATATGAAATTTTGAATATTAATTACTTATAAGATATAAATGATGTCTAAGAACAGATCTTAAACAATTCGAAATTTAAAAAGGTTGAAAATGCACAAAAAGTGTTCTAAAAAACGTTCTAAATGGTAGTTTCTACACAATCTCAGGAAATACCAAACCGATTTAAAAAGTATTGGTGTCAAAATGACGGTGACAACTCTTGCTCCAAGATAGGCTATGTTTTATGTCGGTGCCACTAACCCAAAGGGGGTGTAGGAGCAAAAAACGTTCTAAAAATGCGATTTTAGTATTACTGAAGGGCCTAGAAATATGAAATTTTGAATATCAGTTACTTATAAGATATAAATGATATCTAAGAACAGTTCTTAAACAATTCGAAATTTAAAAGGGGTGAAAATGCACAAAAAGCGTTCTAAAAAACGTTCTAAATGGTAGTTTCTACACAATCTCGGGAAATACAAACCGATTTAAAAAATATTGATGTCAAAATGATGGTGACAACGCTTGCTCCAAGATAGGCTATGTTTTATGTCGGTGTCACTACCCCAAAGGGGGGGCAGGAGCAAAAAACGTTCTAAAAATGCGATTTATATGTTACTGAAAGGCCTAGAAATATGAAATTTGAAATATTAGCTACTTATTAGATATAAAAGATTTCTAAGAACAGTTCTTAAGCAATTCGAAATTTGAAAGGGGTGAAAATGCGCGAAAATCGTTCTAAAAAACGTTCTAAATGGTGGTTTCTACACAATCTCAGGAAATACCAAACCGATATAAAAAATAATGGTGTCAAAATAAGGGTGTTAAAATGACGGTGACAACTCTTGCTCCAAGATAGGCTATGTTTTATGTCGGTGCCACTAACCCAAAGGGGGTGTAGGAGCAAAAAACGTTCTAAAAATCCAATTTTTGCGTTACCGAAGGGCCTAGAAATATGAAATTTGAAATATTAGCTACTTATTAGATATAAAGGATTTATAAGAACAGTTCTTAAACAATTCGAAATTTAAAAGGAGTGAAAATGCGCGAAAAGCGCTCTAAAAAACGTTCTAATGGTGGTTTCTACACAATCTCAGGAAATATTAAACCGATCTAAATAATAATGGCGTCAAAATGATGGTGAAAACCTTTGCTCCAACATAGGCGATGTTTTATGTCGGTGCCACTACCCCAAAAGGGGTGCAGGAGCAAAAAACGTTCTAAATTGCGGCTTTTGCGTTACGAAGGGCCTAGAATCGTGAAATTTGGAATGGTAGTTAGCTATAAGATATCAATGATCTCTAAGGACATTTCCTAAAAAAAATCGAAATTTAAAAGGGGGGTCAAAATGCGCAAAAAGCGCTATAAAAAACTTTCTAAAATGCGATTTCTATGCAATCTCAGGAAGTACTGAACCGATTTCAAATATTATGGTGTAAAAATGATGGTGACAGATCTTGCTCCAAGATAGGCTATATTTTACATCTGTTTCCACAATCCCAGAGGAGATGCAGGAGCCAAATGCGCGAAAAGCGTTCTAAAACCGTTCTAGATGCCGATTTGTCGGCAATATCTCAGGAAGAATGAATCTGATTTCAAACGTAATGGTAGGAAATTGATGCTGACAGCCTCTGCTCTAACATAAACGCTATTTTATGTCGGTATCACTATCACCAAGACGTTGCAGGAGCAAAAAAGCGTTCTAAATTTCGATTTTTGTGATCGGTAGGGGCTACCAACTTAAAATTAGGCAAGGTACATATTTATTAGCTATAAATGATCTTTAAGAACAGTTTCGAAAAAATTGGAAGTTTAAAAAGCCCTAAAAATGCGCGAAAAGCGTCCTAAAAACGTTCTAAATTGCGATTTCTACTCAATCTAAGGAAATACTAAAGCTATTTCAAAAGTAATGGTTGCAAATCAATGGTGACAGTCCCTGCTATAACATAGGTTATATTTTATGTTGTTGTCACTACCATCTGAGGGTTGCAAAAGCAAAACATGTTCTAATTTGCATTTTTTGCACAACTGAGGGGTCTAACACTTTGAAGTATGGCATGGTATTTACTTACAAGATGCAACTGCTTTCTAAGAACAGTCGAAAGAAAATTCCAAATTAAAAAAAAAATGAAGTGAGTGAAAAGCGTTATAAATTGCAATTTTTAAGAAAACTTATAAATTACCAAACCGATTAAAAAAATAATGATGGCAAATTTTGGTGATAGAACCTGCTCAAACATAAGCTATATTTTATGTCTGTTCCACTACCACCAGAGGATTTGCAGGAGCTAAAAACTTTCTAAATTGCGATTTCCGTGATACTGAAAAGGCTAGAAACTTTAAATATGACATGGTAGTTACTTATAAAATATAAATGCCCTCGAAGGAACGTCGAAAATAAATTCGAATTAAAAAGGGGTGAAGTGAAGGGGAGGTGCGAAAAGCATTCTAAAAAAGTTCTAAATTACGATTCTATGCAATTTCAGGGAATATAAATCAATTATAAAAGTAATAGTTGCGAATCAGTGGTAACAGTCTCTGATCCTACATAGGCTGTATTTTATGCCGGTGATTCTACCACCTGTGGTTCACAGAACAACAAACGTTCTAAAAAAGGGCTTTAAAAGCTTTTTAAATTACGTTTCTGTGGATTATTAGGAAATAACAAACCGATTTCAAAATTAATGTTGGCAAATTAATGGTGACAGTTCCTGTTTCAACATAGCCCTTTATGTTCAGAGAGGTGGTAGGACTTGGAATTCGACATAATGGTTAATTTTAAGATGTAAGAAGATGGTTTCTAAAAAATTCAAAACTTCAAATGAATACTGAAATGAGCGTATTAATTGAGCATAAAAGTTTCAAAATATTTTCTAAATTATCATTTATTTATTTTTATTTCATTTTATTAATTTAAGTCTCATTTCTGCCTAATACAGTGTAATAATGATGTTTAGTCAAACTGTGTTTTAAATAATAATTTTTGAATTATTCCTAAAAGTAATAAGTACCTTTTAATAAAATAAAATATTGCCTTTTAATAAAATAAAAATTTAGTTAGTACCTTTTGATAAAAATTAGACATATAAATATCACTTGGCATATCTCAAATATTACGCGAGCAAAGCCGCGGGGTTTGCTAGTAATTTATAATTTGGTTTTCTGCAAGATCTTGCTCTATCTGTTTTATCCAACTCTTCCTGGGTCTACCAATACTTCTTTTCCCAATTAAATTACCACTATAAATCTTCTTTGTGCTTCGCTCATCCCTCATTCTGATTAGATGACCTAACCATAGCATATATATGATCTATAGATTTGCGTATATTTTACTAGTATGTTAAAATTTATTTATATCAATAAGAAGACTCATAACACAGTTGAAAATGTACTTTCAGAAATTTCTACCAATAGAAACAGACCTGTATATTACCTAAAGACTTTCATACAAAAAAAAAAAACAAACCCTAAACCTGTGGCTGTACGATTCATGAAGGATCATGGCCTACAGTGCCCAACTCTGTTCACTTAACCCTGAGCCCCGAAGTGCTATTCAGCATGCGCCCCGGCCGGGTGGTCAGCCCAACACAAGATTCTCGGTGTTTAGACTTTATACACGCCAAATATTAAGCTGAAAATCAATTCAGGCAAAAACTCGCTTAAAAGTATGGAAATCACACGTCTAGAAATTATCATCGATAGGAAACCACGTATCTAATTCATTGCACAGCCCTGTATGTGATTTTATTTATATTCTACAATTATATCTTAATATACTTAATGTAGTTAAGTTTGAAAATGCACAGCTGAAATTACAAAACACCTTTAAAGTTGTTCTCAAATCCAAACGGGCAACTTTATGACATAAGTTTTAATTTACTTTTGTTCGGAAATGCATGAAACTAGCAGGTGTTGTTGCTCAGAAACTATGTCATCGAGCTGTTTTTTCCGTTTTTTTTTTGCAAGAGCAATACATTTTTCAGAAAATACTGTCAAAGTGGGCACTTCAAACCGAATTTCCGAGCAAAACAAGAATAAGCACTCAAGAAAGGTTGAAAAACGTGTTTGTCACGTGATCAAAATCGCTTATGACTCAATAGGTAATTTATTGATCAAAAAATGAAAAGCATAGTTTGATTCCAAATCGCTTCTTTGGTCAGGCTTTCCAAATTTATATCTTTCCATTAAAAAATGAATTCGTAAATGTGCCAAAACATTTTGTGCTTGTTGAGCAGATCAGTTGAGAACAACCTTAAATAATTCACCCTCATTCTCAGCAATTCTTACGAATTACGTTGTATAGCCCTGTCTCTGGTCTATAGAATTTATACATACCACGTAAACCACGTAATATGTAAAAATTTAGTTAAACTTAAAAACGCATACCATAACTGAAAGTGCACTTTCAACAATCATATCCCTAATAGAAAATACTTCAGGTGCAGTATAGTATACAAAATCTTTTGTGTGACCTTGTAAGTGAACGATAAATGCAATGCATATCATATTTTACTGAAATCATCTTGTAATAAACCTCAGTAATGTGTATAAATTTCATAATTTACGGTACATATACATTTAACGTCTGAATTTAAAAACCATTAAAACACCAAATAAAATTAAGACAGACTTGTGCACAGTTAAAAAATAAAATTTATAAAGACAATAAAACACAATTAAAAATACAATATGTAAACGTTTCGCCAAGCGACACACAAGGCATCATCAGTACAAAAAATATCCATTGCATTTCAAACGTCAGAACAAATCAAGAACAGTTACAGTTCGCTATTTTAAAAACAAACAATATTCGCTAGGGACAGAACGAGCATCATTCAAAGCATGCGTCCGCAATTCAGTGAACCAAGCCTCAAGGAGCAATCTACCAAGGTAGTTGTTGCAACCAGATTTCAAAATACTGGCGTTCGGAATGAGCGGAATGTGATTCGTTTGAAGTGAATGCTGGACAATTCTGCCAATGCTGCCCTATTGGTCTTGTTAAAAAAATCTTTAAAAATGCTTTAAATTTTGTAAATTCTACTCCCCCCCCCCCCTTTTCAACGTAGTAAACCTAGCTCCTTTATCTGTATCCCTTATTATAAGAACATTTCTGAAAAAAATTCAGGCATTCTAAAATCATCCAATATTGGGTTTTCTTTTAAACCTATTAATAAATCGAGTTCCTTTTTCAATAAGCATAAATTTCAATATGATAAGTCTAAATTACCCGGTGTTGTTTATATTATTCCTTGTAAAGATTGCAATAGTGTTTATATTGGTGAAACTGGTAGATCATTGGAAATTCGCCTAAAAGAACATACTGGTGCTTTAAAAAAGAGTAATTTGAATTCAAAAATTGTCCAGCATTCACTTCAAACGAATCACATTCCGCTCATTGCGAACGCCAGTATTTTGAAATCTGGTTGCAACAACTACCATGGTAGATTGCTCCATGAGGCTTGGTTCACTGAATTGCGGTCGCATGCTTTGAATGATGCTCGTTCTATCCCTAGCGAATATTGTTTGTTTTTAAAATAGCTAACTGTAACTGTTCTTAATTTGTTCTGACGTTTGAAATGCAATGGATATTTTTTGTACTGATGATGCCTTGCGTGTCGCTTGGCGAAACGTTTACATATTGTATTTTTAATTGTGTTTTATTGTCTTTATAAATTTTATTTTTTAATTGTGCTCAAGTCTGTCTTAGTTTATTTTATTTGGTGTTTTAAATTTCATAATGTTTGAAAGAGTGTAACCTAATTAAAATCAGCTATGAACAGTTTTTCCCCGTAGACCATTTTATATCTGAACATTTTTGTGTGGCCCTGTAAATAAATGATGTATGCTATGCATTTCACGCTCTACAGAAAGCATGTTTTAGTGCACCTCATAAGTTCCTATCATTTTCATTATGTTTCTAACAAAGTAACATCATTAAAATACGCCGCAAACTATTTTCTTTATAGACAATAATATAACGGAATACTTCTGACTTCCTCTGTACATGTACTGCAAGTGTTACCCATAATATAGTTCCCCCGCAAGAAAAGTGACACATCTCGACAAAAGTAAATTTCACAGGAGAGGCAATAGAAACTTTGCATGAATTTACTGTAACATGAAATTATAGCACTTAGCTCCGCATGCATGAATGAAAACATGCATAAAAGCATAAAACCCTTAAAAATGAAAACGTAGAATGATGTTTGGAAATTTTACCTCCCCACCCAATAGACCCCTCTTCTGTGGTCACAAATGGGCATGTAGCGTAATAAAGTGATTTTCCGCATAGTTACACTTATGAAACTGTTGGTGTAGCAAGACCTATGACGGACCTATTAGTGGAAAAAAAAAAACGCAAAATGAATATTTGCGAGATGTGCCACAAACACATCGAAATTTATATATATATCTGAAGTATACTAAAAGATGCTTACTATAGAACATGTTTTGGATCGCATTCATCGTTCATTTAGAGGGACACTCAAAAAGTTCCATTATATTACAGCCTACAGGGAAAAATCGCTTGCTGTGTATTTTTTTTTCATGTTACACTATTTCAAACATATTGGAATTGATATATATCTCTGAGGCGCACTGCAAGATATTTACTGTAGAATATGATGCCCATAGCATTCATCATTGATATACAGGGACACACAAAATAATTAGGTTCTTTATGAATAATAATTGCTTGAAGTGCGTTTTCTGTTGTGGTACGCATTTTTAAATTAATTTTTTTTAGTGTATCTTAGTGTGCACAAATTCTACAGATCATATACAGGGCTACACAAAATACCTAAAGTACATTTCTGTTTATTGATGGAAATTGCTGAATGGGAATTTTTAACTGTGCTATGAGTTTTCTAATTGAACTAAATTTTAGCATACTACGTATTATATGACAAATCTATAATTCATATACAGGGCAGCACAAAAAATTCAGATTTTTTTTTTTTTTAAACTTTCGACGAGATGTGATGAAATTGTATTTTCAGATGTGTCATGCGTTTTACAAATCGTTTATTTAGACACCCTTTTTCAACTTATTAAGCTGTGAAGTTTTATTATAGTATACTGAATGTGTTGGATAGTGTTCATAATCTATGCTTAACGCATGATTTTACGTTCTTATTTCACCATATGTTTGGTTTTAAAAGTAAGGGTGTGGAAAGTACTTGAGTTTTCATAATATAATTTTTTCTCGAATGGCTGATTTTACAAGGGAAATGGATATTCTGCACGATGGGTATAACATTTTATTAAATCAATAATTAAGATTAAACAAAGTATATAGCACTTTCAAAAGTTCGTAGGCAATTTTTGAACTGGGATAATATAATTTTTTTTGTAGTTTCTGGAGCAGTCTGTAATGAAATATAGAAAAATCCTTTTATGCTTTTAAACATGTAAACACCTTATCATTACCCTTAATTTTCTATGCGACGTATTTCTCATAACGTCGGCCACATAATTTGATTTAAATTATTTTTCTTAGCAAATCTTACTATTTACGCTAATATAAAATAAGTGTTTCATTCAATCTAAATTCTTCTCCAGCTACCCTTTTAGAGTTTTATTCAACTAAACACTCTTACACGAATAAGAAATTTTCAATGTATAGCACAAATGATTGGCCGGATTTTAATAATTTATAATTTCAAAACTATTACACATATTACGATAAGCGCTATATGAAAATAAAGAAAAACATTTTATTTTCAGCTACAAATGTTCGATGTGCGAACCTTTCGTAACACAACAAACACCTAATCTGTAATCAAGTTCTTTCGACACATTTGGCAGTTTTGCGCAGTCAACGCTTCTTAATTCAGCAATGACACACCGTAAAATGTACACATTGCATCAGTGCTGCATTATTTAGTGTTTAAACTCTTTCCGACACGGTGGTTCCACTGCGGGACTACCTATTTTTAATGCCAAATTTACAAACAGCACCGAGAATATTTTAATAAAATATTGGTTTTGTAATGAAAGTTTAAAACAACAGGTTTTTAATTTTTAAGAAGTTCGTTTGTAAATTCTGGTGTCAGTCAACCATTACATCATTTTACGAACAGAATGGTTCTGTGCCGAAAAGAGTTAATGCATCAGTGCTGCATTAAAAATCGTTGACTGCGCAAAACTGCAAAAAATGTGTGGAACGAACTTGATTACAGATTAGGTGTTTGTCGTGTTACGAAAGATTCTCACAACCGAACATATGTAACTAAAAATAAATCTTGGAATGTTCTTCTTTATTTCCATGTATTACTTATTATAATATGTGTAATAATTTTGAATATATAAATTTTAAAATTTCGGTCATTCATGTGTGTTAATCCTGTATGTACAACTATTTTTTTAACACAGTCAAACTGATTGGTAAAGTTATAATACGAATTGAATATTCATTCCTATATGTACAATTTGCTTACAGTTGTGCTGCAGCAGACAAAAAGAGATCGTGGGGGGGAAATAAATATAGTAAAAGGAAAACTATACGGGTACATGCAGTTTTATTATCTGAAATTACCTCATAATCATGACGCGAAAATGATGAGAATCTTTATATTTTACCCTAATTTTCTTTCAAAAGTATGGCGCATAAAATATGCGGGGACGCAAATTACGCGAGGAAATGTGGTATATAGGATATTAGAAATTGTATATTTTATCGATATCTTTTTCTTTAAAATTTTACTTCATTATTAAAATTTACGGTAACTACTTTAAATATCAACAAACAAAACAAACATTTTGTTGAAATACTATAACAAAATTTTACAGAACTACATTTCTAAAAGCATCTTTTATTCATCGTGTTATCAAAAATCAGTAGCACATATTTACATATAAAGGAAAACAAATTTTCTATTTTAATTATTTGTAGTAGCGCGTGTTAGTAACTCAATTAGAGATCATTTTACATTGTTTATGCAAAATAAAATGTTTGTTTGCTGAAAAATCTTAAAACATTCAATATTTATCTTAGTAATAAAAATTTTAGTTGTTATAAATGCAGATTCGTGGTTATTTAATTACTATTAATAAATTATTCATTTCTTTAATATTCCATGAGATAACGGTTTATTTAAATTTTTCATCGATCCCCAAAGTTTTAAGGGAAGATAGCAGGCATTTCTAAATAATTTCATTTATAATTATATTCACGTATAAATGGAAGTTCCAAAAATTTTGCATAAAATTTTCGTATAAAATATATGAAGTGATTTAATATCAATAATTATATTCTAAATTTTATTTCATATATGTTTATAATTACAATGGAAGTACACACATTTTTTTTTACGAAAGAGTTTCGTACACAGTATACAATAGATAAAAATATTGCGCTTGTTTGAACCAAATTATCGGTGCTACAATAACTGCAATCATAAGATGGTAAAATCTCGTTCTTACATTTGGAGCTATAGTTCAACAGTAACTCCAACTGTTGGAACGAGGTTTCAGCATCTTACAGTTGTAGCTTTTGCAGCAACAAAAGTTGGTTTAAACCAGCACAATTTTTAAATAGTGTAGCATTCAAACTAGGAGTAGGGTCATACCACATAAACTGTGATGGGATCTTCTGTTCGACCTCTTTCAGATTTGATACAATCGCTATGTAATACATTTAAAAGTTTTAAATTTATATCTTTAAACTGTCAGAATCAAAAGTATTATAGTTCTGTACACCAATTTGTGCTTCTGTTAAAGTTTACTATTTCATTGTCGCAGGAAAATCGATTTAATCACTTAGTTTGTCATATTATTCCTCATGGTACAATAAACCTTACACATTGAAATGCGATCTAGTACATGTACTGGAAAACACAATTGCAGTATTGTATAACAGAAATCAATACAGTCACTATTACTTGACCTCAATCTGGGCCCTATAGCGTGTCGCGGTGAATTTGATGTTTAATTCAACAAGCTGTAATTACTAAAAAAATTACTTTAAAAGTTCGTCCCTTTACAAATTATTTACCTGTGAACCTGTCATACAGATGCTAAAGTACTTTCCCATCTGCTTAAATATTTATTAATTTATTCATCTCTGAAATGCTCTCAAAAAGTTCTGAAATCCTCTCAAAATGAAACAAATGCTTTTTGGCAATTATGTCATACTTTTTGAAGTGGTTACAGCTGTAATCAAGTCAGAAGTGTTTGAGGTAAAACCTTTTTAAAATGCGTTTGGTTTTAAGAATTTAATTTTTGAGGGATGAATAAATTAATAAACATTTTGAGAAGTTGGAAAAGACTTCAGTAGCTCTATGCCATGTGTATAGTTAATTAATTGGAAAAATGGCAAACTTTTAAAATAACTTGTTCAGTAGTTACAAATTTTTAAAGTGATTGCCAAATTCATCGCGGCAGGCTGTACGGCCTAGTTTGAAGACAACAGATGACGAGTGTATTAATTTATCATTTTATTTAATTCTTCCATTACGTTTATGAACAGAAAAGGTTGCACTAGATTACATATTTGCAATATATTAGTTTTTTTTTATATCATGAGTAAGATGTCAAACTTGGTGGTTTGATCGTTTTTTCTGAGGGAGTGAAATAGTGAATTTCACAGATGGAGTCCTGGTGTCTCACGATAATTTGCAGATGTCCATATTATACCTATATGTACATACATTTGCGGTTGCATCACAATTGAACGGATTCTAGCAGGAAACATATATAAATTTAGACCACTTGAAATGACCCAGTAGCTATTTTGACAAGGTAAATTGAATCGTTAATTTCACAAACCCCAAAACTGACCAAATACATAGAAACGAATTAATGTTGTTTTCTTTAAACGTATTTACGTATGCTTCAATTGGTGTAAAACCCCACTAAATTCATATACCGTATATACCGGTTCGAGCCCATGGTATATTCGTTTACTTAAAACTAAACAAACCCACTAGCGATATCGCTTAGAGCCTTTAATTTTTATTTATATTTTAGAATGTACCTCACCTGTCTATAACATTTTCCATTGAAGTAATTTTCCACGTTTTGAAAAGTGCTTAGTTCATCTTCCTTCAGTATATCTAACTTGCAACAAAACTGAAGAGGGTAGAACAGGAAACATATATAAATTTAGACCACTTGAAATGACACAGTAGCTATTATGACAAGGTAAATTGAATCGTTCATTTCAGAAACCCCAAAACTGACCAAATACACAGAAACGAATTAATGTTGTTTTCTTTAAACGTATTTATGTATGCTTCAATTGGTGTAAAACCCCGCTAAATTCACATGCAGTATACATCGGTTCGTGTCCTTGGTATATTCATTTACTGAAAACAAGACAAACTCACAAGCGACATCGCTTAGAGCGTTTAATTTTCTATTTTAGAATAATTTTAATTTGTATTTTAGAAAGTACCTCACCTGTCTCCTATCTATAACATTTTCCATTGAGGTAATTTTCCACACTTTGAAAAGTGTTTAGTTAATCTTCCTTTAGTATACTTAACTTGAAACAAAACTGAAAGGGATCAAGCAGGAAACATATATAAATTTAGACCACTTGAAATGACCCATAGTTCTTTTGATAAGGTAAATTGAATCGTTTATTTCAAAAATCCCAGAACTGGCCAAATATACGAAAACGAATTAATGTTGTGTGATTTAAACGTTTTTATGTATGCTTTAATTGGTGTAAAACCTCACTAAATTCACATGCCGTATATACCGGTTCGAGTCTTTGATATATTCGTTTACTGAAAACTAGACAAACCCACAAGCGACATCGCTTAGAATCTTTAAATTATATTTTAGAGTAATTTTAATTTGTATTTTAAAAAGTACCTCACCTGTCTATAACATTTTACAATGAGGTAATTTTCTACATTTTTAAAAGTGTTTAATTCACTTTCCTTCAGTGTACCTAACTTGAACCAAAATTGCAGGAGTCGAGCGGGAAACATATATAAATTTAGACCTCTTGAAATGAACCATAGTTCTTTGGATAAGGTAAATTGAATAGTTTCTTTCAGAAACCCCAGAACTTTTCAAATATACGAATACGAATCAATGTTGTTTTCTTTAAACGTATTTATGTAAGCTTCAATTGGTGTAAAGCCCCACTAAATTTGCATGCGTTATATAATTTATTTGTTAACCCTTTCGGGACCGGTGGCTTTTGCACAAATTTTATTCGATTGGTACCACTTTTTTAAAAGGAGTTACCTTTACTTAAATAATCATGAAAATGCTCTAATTAAACAAAGCAAATATTTAAAGGTATATATAAATATTTTACAGACATACATACAATAAATACAATAAACGCAACTGGAGTGAAAAATTAGCCAGAGCCAGGAATCGAACCCGGAACCACAGTATACAAGACTGCTGCTCTAACCACTGAGCTACTCCGGCCGATGCCTGAGTCTGCAATTTCTCACTAATAAAGCATGTTGGGTGAGTCATCATCCATCTATACGACAGCCTTGGATGACCGGACAACGATGAATAGATTTTACTATTGCATCGATCTACGATAGTTATAATAAGTCTGTCGTATAGATGGCTGATGACTCACCCAACATGGTTTATTAGTGAGAAATTGCAGACTCAGGCATCGGCCGGAGTAGCTCAGTTGTTAGAGCAGCAGTCTTGTATACTGTGGTTCCGGGTTCGATTCCTGGCTCTGGCTAATTTTTCACTCCAGTTCGGTTTATTGTATTTATTGTATGTATGTCTGTAAAATATTTATATATATCTTTAACTGTTGAAGGTAGGCGTTATTTATGTGTGTTTTAATATATATTGTAGTATGTGTGCTTTATTATAAAAGCAAATATTACTTTTATTTTTTTCTGGTGCCAGAAATAAATTTTGTATGTTCTTTATGAAGGTGCTTATATGCACCTATGCTCCCGAATGTGTTAAGAGACCTGTTTTTTCAACTACAATCAACAGAAAAAGTATCGAAAAAGTACAGTCTTTATGTAACTACATTTGACAGTGGATGCAACGAAGCCAATTATTCTTCCTCTTTTTTGGAGTAGTTTTCTAAACATTCCTTGCAAAGAACGTCTGCGTTACGCGTAATCCAATTTTTCATCATTATCATCTTGATATGCATCTTTCTTGCCCTTCTTACTTTTTATTTTTACTTCTCCTTTGGTTTTAGTAAACTTGATAACATGCCTAACATGGTTAGTCTGTGGAAAAAGAAAAGGAAAAGTTAATAACACTTAATCATCCCGTACAAAAGAAGCTGCGTAATGTATACCGGAATTGAAGTGCGGCATGTATCCCATTTTGTTTGGTGCAGACGTCGGTCATCACAGCTACCTGCCATCGCTAAGGGGAATGGCGTAACCATACACACAGTGCTCTATATAAACGCTACGCTTAGTTTTGACTTCGAAATCATGCATGTATTTAGTAATTAGTGTATGAAAAGTATTTAAACAAAACGTGTTTAAAAGTTTGGACCGGGAAATCATGCACTTACGCATGCAAAACAAGGATTGTACTTCTATAAGTAAACATTATACACTGGTTAAAATAATCTCATTGCGCACATATACTGTGCGTTTAACGACCATCAATGGATAATTACAAGAAATACAAGGGGTGCGGCATCTATCCCGGATGCGGCGACTCTTCAGGAGTTACCCTACTAAAAACAAGACAAACCACACAAGCGACATCTCTTAGAGCCTTTAATTTCTATTTTAGAGTAATTTTTATTTTTATTTTAGGAAGTAGGGGAGACCAGGGGAATAGCGACACCTTACGGGAATTAAAAATTTTTTACCTCGAAAAATGTTTATTTTTTAATAGTAAAAATTATAAAGCTGAATCATGATCTTTAGTATCTGTATAAATTTAACTGTAATCATAACTGTAAAATAAGGGCACATAAAAAAAAAAAAAACCCCTTTCAACCTCTGTGCGGTAGCGGGATTACCCAGAATAATGGGGTAATTATGCCACTCTTAAATGACTTAGTAAATAAATAAAATTAATACTAGGACACACATAACCTGCTGAAAATATATAGAAAGCAATGTAATTTAGCAGAATAATTAATAATTACAATGTTCCTTAAGCTAGATTTATTAATGAGCTAACCTTACAATTTAACTCAAATTGCAAAAGTCACCCTTTGCCATGTTGGCGGCATTACTCCGAGAGGACAATATAACGGAAATCTCCCAACAACGCCGAAAGAAGAACCGAACTTGTTCAACAAATTGCATAAAAATGTCGGCGAATGCATATACATTATGGGTAATATTATCTTAAATACCCAATGTTACAATAAAAGGTGTTTACCTCTACTCATTTGAAGCTCCAAAATAAGAAGAAACAAGATGAAAACTAAATTTTTCGCTAGAACAAACGAACGATGTACAACAAAATCACTTTAACTCTAGTCAATGTTTCTATTGTTGGCCGCTATAGTGCAGGCGCATTCACTGTCTCAAACTGCCTTTAGTTTTTAAACTAGGCGGGTTGGCGGCATAAACCCGAGTGGCGCCATTCCCCCGGTCTCCTCTACCTCACCTGTCTGTAACATTTTCCTTTGACGTAATTTTCCACATTTTGAAGAGTGCTTAGTTCATCTTCCTTCAGTATACCTAATTTGAAACAAAACTGAAGTGGGTAGAGCAGGAGACATATATAAATTTAGACCATTTGGAATGGCACATAGTTCTTTTTATAAGGTAAATTGAAACATTTTTTCAAAAACCTCAGAACTAGCCAAATACGAAAACGAATCAATGCTGTTTTCTTTAAACGTATTTATGTATGCTTCAGTTGGTACAAAACTCCACTAAATTAACATGCACCGGTTCGAATCCTTGTTTAGTGAAAACAGACAAACAAGCGAGCTCTTAGAGCCTTTAATTTATATTTTTGAGTAATTTTAATTTGTAAAGTACTGCACCTGTTTATGACATTCTCCATTGAGCTAATTCTCTCCATTTTGAAAAAATTCTTCATTCACTTTCCTTCTGTATACGAAACTTATTTGAAGTTCAAACGTATATCAAGATGTTTTCAGTAATTAGAATTTAATTTAAATTTGTGTAACTGGCCAAAGTAAAAATGAAGTTTACTTAAGAGGTCATGTTTGTTAATTTTATCCTTTGCTTTACTAAATAATATTATAAAAATAATATAATAGATAAAAATACTGAAGTAAAATATACTTTATTGCAGAAAACTCATAAGTCCCAAGGGAAAAAATTATCCTTTTTCTGAGCCTTAATGAAAAAAATTACATTTTCATTTAGAGAGTTTTATTTTATAATTTCATTTCTCATTCTGGATTTATTGCTTTAAAAAGTCTACTTTTAGCTATGTCAGACAAGTATTCTTAAATAGCTTAAAACTTAAAATTATACGCTTAATAAGGAGTTTCCTAAATAAAGGATTCAATTTTCAGAACATTAGATTATTAGCAATTGCATCATTATTCTACTGTTTTGAAACAAATACATCTTAATTTATTCTTATTTTATTAAAACTGCTTATAAAACATTTTACATTTTCAATGGTGTTAAATATTTTACCGCTTATTTGTTATAACTATTTATGCCTAAAAAAAGAAAAGTCGTTTCTGGTAGATGTTATTTAATTTCCTCTGAGGTTAAGATATATATTTTCTAATTTTGAAAGTAAATAATTTTTAATAATTTAACTATTTTCAGTTGAATCATTCTTCAAAATCCTTTTTTTTTTTTTTTTTTTTTTTTTTTTTGAGATGTTGGGGTATCTACGTTACAAATGAAAACTGTATTCCAAATTTCAGGATTTTACAATCCATAATTGAGTTTGAAATTCGTGTGTTAAATAAATGTTAATTTATACGGTATGTCCGTATTCCATAATTGGTATTCGATGCATACAATCATACAATAAATATAACATGTTATTTAACAAATGAAAAAAGATTTACTAATGAGGAATCTTCCACATTCACACACAACAATTAGCGCAACAATGAATTTTTTTTTCATCATTCCATTTTATCGTAAATAAAGCGATATTTCTCCAACGATGATGATCAATAAGAAACTTAAATTTAAAAAATCATCAATATATATTATAAAAGATAAACATGTCCGTGTGTAATGCTGACGTCATTTTGGCGGTGGCAACACAAAGCGATTAAATTTAACTGTTACTGCAATTTTTTAAAACATATTCATCGCCCAATTTAAATTTTTACACCCTCAAATAGGGAAAAAAATGTACTTTTAAATGAAATTTGTTTGAAAACTTTATCGCAATTTCTTTCAAAATGTAACGCAATTTACTAAATTTTTATTGATTCAAAATAATTTTCAGGTATGATTTTTTTTTAATCTATGTCTATCGCGTGCAGGCGATTACGTAAGATAAATTCGTTTGTATTTACATTAATATAAATAGCTCAGCATTTGTTTACACCTTATATGACATAAAGAAATTAAAACATTCATTAATTAATACATAAAACAATAAAATATAAATAAAATAAAAATTTAAGACATGTGATCAAACTATACACTTAATCTAGTAAAATGATCACAATAAAAAAGGCTATTTTTAAATAGTGATCGTTGTCGGTTTTTCGGCTGTTAACTCCTGAAGCGAGGCCAACACAAACAATCATTCTTAATAAATTTCAAAACTTTATTTAAACGAATTACCATTTTTCATTTAAATATAATTTTTGGTATTGTTGGTGAGTATTCTAAAAAAATATATTAAATGTAAAAAATCTAATATACAGTAGAACCCTGCTAATCCGAACTAATTAGGACCGGTGCCTGTTCGGATTACAAAAAATTCGGTTTATCCGAAATTCCGAGAAAAATAGAAAAGAAAAAGATGCGTGCTAAAGAATTGCAAATTATAAATACCCTAACATAATAAACATCCTCGAATCCGGCATCCTAAAGTCTGGCATGCTGGATAATCTGGCACGACTTCCGGAAGAAAATAATATCCCTTGTTTCATCACTCCTGATGTTTATAATAATCCAATGAAACTTCCGAATGACGAATTACATAACAAACCATTACAAACGGTTCAAAATCGCGAATCTATAAATAGCTCAGTCAGCACGTCGACAAGGAGGAAAGGAAGAAACATTTTTGTAGCTAATTTGCAAAATCATATTAGAGATCTGCACGAGCCGGCCCGTGGCCCGAACCCCAGGCTCGGGCCTATTTTCTTTCACGGCACTCGGGCCGGGCCCGGGCCTTACTTTTTTCTGAAATCTCGGGCCGGGCCGGGCCTAGTCACTACTCTTTACGGACCGGGCAGGGCTCGGACCTTACTTTTTTCCTGAGGTTCGGGTCGGGCCGAGCCTAACTTATTTTTTCTCCACACATCCGGGTACTGGTTTCATTCCTAATATTCATGACCCAAAATTTTCAATCCTAGTTTTCGCCCTGCCCGTATGAAAATCATTGTCTCGGCGTGGCCTGGTAAGTTCAAAGGTAAGTAAAATTAGGCTTGGCACAATTTTTTTGTCAAAGAATGCATACATTTTTAAATTGCCATTATTCTACAATTAAACATTCAAATTCATTCTTTTTAAAGAGTAGTAGATTTCTACACTTATTAAAATATAGTTAAATTAATATATAGTAAAACGTGTGAAAAAGAACCTGTCTATGAACGAATCTTGTTTTAAACTGAAAAACGTGTTGATCCATGCAAAATTAATATACTACTATGTAAGAAAATAATATATAATACATTTACACTTGCTAAGAAGGGAACTTGTCTATAACGCATTTTTTTTTTCTTTTCTATGCAATTCAATCTTAGATTTTACTGTATAGCATTTTTCAGATATTTAACACTTCAATAATGGAATATGGATTAACAATATTAATGCTAAGTGAAACATTTACATACAAGAAATAGAGATTCAGTAAAAAAATAAATATCGCACCCTGCGGCACTTCTATAAAAATGAAGATTATAAACATGAAAAGAAAAGTTAAGATAAATATTTTTGGCGTGAACTCCTCGTACGAGACACACTTTTAACCAAATCGACGAAAAAATCAATGTTTTGTAGAAATTCATTCGGACCGGTCCGGGATTATAACTTTTTTTCGGGCCGGGCCGGGCTTGGGCCGAACTTTTAACTTTTATACCGGACCGGGCCAATAAATTTTTTCTACGGGCCGGGCCGGGCCGAATTTTTTTTCTCTGAGTCGGGCCGGGACCGGGCCTGGAAATGTTGGCCCGTGCAGACCTCTAAATCATATTGTTGAAAGTAAAAATAAATTTTTGTCATTTGAATTAAATACTTTTTGCACTTTAAAAGATAGTTTTATAGTGACTGGCATACAAACTGAATTTCGAGATTTTTTTACGATGGCTTCTAAGAGTAGGCCTACAGAGCACGTTTCCATTTTGTATTCGTGTACATATGTTGTACTTTTACATTACTGTGAGTGCTTTTTTTAAAAAAATTCTAATCAAGCTGTTTAAAGAATAAAAAACCTGCTCTACTGCTATTTTATGTTTAATTCTAACTTCTACACGTTTTCCCCGACGTTCATCCTATAATCCCGAAAATTTCGTAAGTTAATCTTTTCAGTTAATTTGTTCAAGTATAATTTTCGAAAATAAAATCTGTTGGGATTAACCGGAATTTCGGATTAGCGGGATTCTACTGTAGTTATTAATTATCTGGTCGTCAAAGGATGAAATTTGTAGAAAAAAAGGCAAAGTTAGTTGATAACTTACAAATATAAGGCACTATTTTATTTAAACTTAAGGAATTATTTTATTCTAACTTCAGTGATAATTCATAGGTACTCTGAGATGGGTCAGACTCAACGGCAACTTTTAGTTCGTCATTACTGACCTTTGCTTCTGGGCGACCGCGTGGTGCATTTGTGAGGTCAAAGTTTCCCGTACGAAACTTGGCGACCAATTTGATACTGTTTGCTGCGAAGTAACACTAGAGCCAAACACACTACTAATGTTTCGCGCGGTCTACGATGACGTAGCTCCACGTAAGAACTCATAGTTCATAATAGTGCGAATTTCCGACCATTACATTTTCAAAAAAATAATTTTTTTTTTAAGTTTTTAATATCTTTTAGAGCTTACAATGATTTCTTTAAACAGGCGAAATGAATAACCTTCCAACTAAAGAAAGAAAAAAAAAACCCAGAGCGGTAAAATATTCTGCTAATGTCAAGAAATAAACCGTTAAAGTTGGCAGCATTATTAACTACAAACTTCTACATATAAACAACTACAATAAATAAATTATTTCCATCTATATTCTGTAACCAAGGAAGACGGGTATATCCCCTAATATTTTTTAATAACTCTTTGTAACATGGCATAATGCCGCATCATAATGGACAGAAAAATATGCGGCACAGTGATTCAGTAAATTACTCTTCTTAAATCATAGGTGTGAACTGAACCTCTAAATTGATTTTCATGACCAGGAAATTGCATGCAAGGTACAAGAATTATGTAGCGTTGGAAGTTAAGCGTTCGTTTACTTACATTAATGTTTTGTTTGCCGAAGCAGCTCTATACTTAAAAGATAATCATTTTGAACTTATGGCAACCTAATAGCAGTAATAACAATAAAGGGAATCTCTAAGTTAAAATGACTGCAAAGAAATGAAATATATCTATGTATCTCTACGAAAAGTTGATGAATCTTTCTTTTGTAATAATAATAAAACACCTCTCAATAGAAGGCGTATTCTGTGAAAAGCAAAGTAGGGGTATGTATTCAGTTTCGTCTGAAGCTTGGGGTGTTTGTGTGTGGTCTACGAATAAAATGAAGCATTGAAAACTAGCATGAAGGTTTTTATTAATAATTAATTTCTTCTATATGCGAAAACTCCAATAATACAAACTCGAGTTATCCGAATTGTTTAATATCCGGATAGGTATTAGGAAATAAAAAATAACCTTATTGAAATGCAAATTGTATGTATTCGTTTAAGTAATATGTTTTTATTTAAATTTCTATTGAAACAAGCATTAAAATTTACATATTTAACTGGAAATTTCAAAATTTATATTTCGATAATTCTAAGTTGGTATTTAGTAGATATATCAGACAAAACAATTAAGTTTGTTGGACATGTTCAAATGTACAATGCTGTAAAAAAATTATCACTCCCTAATAACTCTGTCGTAATTCATCAGATATAGATGTCAGTGGTTTCAGTGGTTTAGAAATAACGCATACTAATAATTCTATATTTGAATTTTACTTGAGGGTGGAGGTCTTCTGCAAATAGAAATTGTACCAAACTTCAAAATTTTCCATTCTAACATCTCATAGTGACATCATATTTGGATTCTGTGATAAATTTTACTTTGGAGTACCAAATGGCAAGTCATTCGATAAAGTAGTTTAGGAATTATGCAAGTTTAAAGACTGGAACTCTTAATGTTAAATTCATATTTAGTAGTTGCAAATTGTAATGCGTCTAGTTTTTTAAGCATAACTCAAAAACTACTTGGTGGAATGGGCTGTAATTTTGAATTCGCACATTTGATGATTCTAGAAATCAATTTTTGTGTAAAAATTTATAAGTCGTAATTGAAATTTTTTGGAAAACTATTTTAGAAATTATATATATTTTTTACGAAAGAAATATGAATACCTTATGAATTTTTAAAATAGAAATTGATTTCTAGAATTTTCGAATGTGCGAATCCAAAATTACTGTTATTTCTGCCAAGTATCTATCCAGCGGTTTCTTTATCTCAGCCATACTTTACTATATACTTTACTATGTACCATACTTTACTATATCTTCAGAATATATTTGAAAAAGAATCACTCAAAATCCTCTGAAACGTTTCAGAATACTGAGAAACTACGAACTGAATTTTGTACACTGAAATATAGCTTTTTGTAATGCTGAATTTTCCAAATGTTTATTCTATGTCATAAAATGTTTCTGTAATCTTTTAAAGTTTACATTTTATAAACTCGTGAGTAATTCTTCAAATGAGAATATTTTCTCTATTTACAGGATGACTCAGTACATTGCATACAAATTTCTGTAAGCATTAAATTGTACAAAGACAAATCGACACCTTACAGGAATGTGTGTTTGGGGAAAAAAGTATTATGGCATTTGGAGGTACTTTTCGGTGAAGTAAAAGTAATTTAATTTAAAAAGTCTTCAAAACGATAGCTGAAAGTATTCCACGTAATGCAATTAGGACAGAAAACGAAAATGCAGAGAGTAAAAGCACATGAAAACAAGAAAAAAATAACCAAATAAACTTTATTGTGATTAAAGAATTAACAGGTAATATGACACAGTAAATGAAATAACAAGAATCGAAAAATAATCTTATAAAATTCCACAAGAGCTTTAATAAACACACTTTTCAAGTAGAGATGAGATATTTTCTTTCAATAATATCTAAAAGACACATTAAAAAAAACCAGTAATCACACAGTCACTCTCGTGAACCCCCTTTCTTTTTTATAAATTCTAATTAAAATGCATTTACAAACTTTCTGATTCGTTTATGTTGATTTTTATTATTTTTAGAGGATCCAATCTCGGACCTATTGGGTTACAGACTATAAGGAAAGGCCATTTTTTTTATATTAATATATTTTTTTAGATTGCACTCTAGCATCACCAACAAGTATTTTTATTTGAAAAGCAACAATTTTGCAGCCGAAATAAAGCGACAAAGATTTCATTATTTACAGCAGTTCTTTTTAATTCTGATCGTATTGGTTTAAGAGCGTAGTTAGATTACATGCCTGTTAAATGTCTGTTTTATTTATTTTATTTTATTATTTTATTTTATTTTATTTTATTAATGAAGTTTTAACTTCTTTATGGAATTAATCAGTCTGAAACAAATGCTCAACTGTTTATATTAACTTAAGTGAAAACGGATTTATTTTTCATAATCGTCTGGATTCGATAGAGAAATATTAAAAAAAAAAATCATGCAGAAAAATTATTTTAAAAATCACATATTGCGATACAAATTTCAAACAAATTCCAGTACAGTTGTTAAAGAAATTGCATTTGTAAGCATATATTTTTTCTCTATTTGACGGTGTAAAAATTCAAAATGTGCAATGTTTATAAGTTAAAAAAATTGCCGTAAAAGCGAAATTTAATCCTCTACTGTTGCCAACATCAAAGTGACGTAAGCGTTACGCACGGACACGTTTGTCCTTTATAATATAGGTTGTTCAGGAACTCTGTAAATTATTTTCTGTTGCAAAAAAATCGTGCCATTTTTCAGAAATGAAAAGCAACCTTTAAAAATTTATTTGTTCAGTTCCGACTATGCATTACTAGAAGATTCAGATTTTTTTCTTGTTGTTGTTCTCTACTCATCAAAGGAACTTGTACACTTCTGCTGAAACAAACAAGGGTGACCACGCCAGTAATTTATACCCCTCCAGTAGTTAATCACATATTTTCAATATTGCTCCACTTCAGGCGGAAATGAGCTTTACATGTGGCACTACACATAAAATCTGTTTGAATGTCGGAGCACCTGTTGTCGCATTATTTTCAGCTGCATGCTGTAAGAGAAGCCATTTTATGATTTATTTTGAAATTAGAAAATATAAAAATTTAGTTTTTGATTAGTTGGAGACAATTAACAGTTCAAATTAACAGTTTTATATGAATTATTGTTAATCAAAGCCCATGCATGATATTTAAAAGATTAATTTTTGAATTTTCGACTGATTTCTACGATTAATCAACTATTGGGAAAAGGACAATTAAAGAAACTATTTATTTACAATTTTGGTGCTATTTAATTTCAGCAGATTTCATTTTTGCCCAATATAGGACATTCATTAAACGCAGAAAAAATCATGTTAATTTACTTCTAAAGCTTAAAAGGAAGGCAATATAATAAAAAGGAAATAGCACTGACATTATTTGACCAACTACTGGCTCGATCACCCTATATATCACAAACATTGACAACCAAACGTAAGATACATTGTTGAATCTTTAATCGATGTCCGTCACTTCGATTACATATACTCTGATGGCCTAAAATTAATGTATTCTCAATACATTATCAGTGCCCCGACAATAATGCTGTCACATCGACAATTGTTTCAATGAGAGAATAATAAACGATATGATCTAGTTTCATTGTGCTGTAATTTCAAAAGCAGGGAGAGCTGTTTTAATAAAATGATTTCACAATTTTTATGCAACATGCTTCGATCGTTATTTTTTTCTCTATCAAGTATTGAATAATCTTTCATGTATTCCACGAGAATTCAAGAATTCAGGTCAGGAAAATAATTGATTCGGAGATTATTTTCAATAGTTCACGATTCTATTTATACCGCATTAAAGTCAAGAGCGCTATGAATGTATTTTTTCAAAACTCAAGGATCACTTCAATAATTACAAATTTTCTGTTTATATACGATACATAACTATTTATATTTAATTTGTACATATTTACAGCTTTTAGAAAAATCATCTGAAATTTCTGGAAATTAACATCCAGCCGGCCTTCATACATGATTTCAAGACAAACTAATAAAAGTACAATAATTTTCTTATATTTGAAGCCATGAAAATATTATACCATGTTTTCATGCTCGAGATCAATTTCCTTTTTAAAAATTAAAACAACATTCCTTCTATTTTAGAAGAGCATGACAAAAAAAATTCAAGTCTTGCACGCTGCGTTCAAATTTACATCATTAGTATAAAACTAAAGAACAAGAAAATGTTTTCAATATCAATTCTCTAATCAAATCACGTGACTATTGGCGCGTTCCAGTCTTCCTGAAAGAGGACCGCACAAGGGAGTTGAGCAAATATTCCACATATACAACTTTAAATTAAAAAGCTTTTCTCGTTTTAGTAATATTTTGAATAAATACTTTAGAGTTAAAATTAAGAATTTTCCTTTTTTTGCTGGAAGCTTTTTAAACTTCTTGTGTAACATTGATAATTAAAACTTGTACACCCTTTGATATAACCATTGATCATCCTAGACGCTATAGGAAATAATTGTGTCTTAGATTTGAAACTCTCACGTATGATACCAATGTGGTCTAACCGAGGTGGCTGTGAAAGATGTTTAGAGTTTTTCTTGCACAACGATAATTTGGGTTACTTTTCTTTCAGCAGACCTTCATGAAGGCATTCTTTCTATAGAGATATGGACAAAACTGGCCGATGTTGAACACAATCCTTCCTTCTTTTACCTTTAAAACAGTTGACTACAAATTACTTTATACTTTTAAGAATATTATATTCCAGTTTGATTAGTACCTAAAGCTATTGTTTTGAAACTTATAACTAAAGTAATCAATTATCTAAAGAAGTTTTCTTAGTGTTCGCTTTTCTTTAAAATATTTATAAACAGAACTAAAAACGAATGCCCCTAATGCGAACACATGTGATTTTTACACGTAACTATATTAAGAACATTATAATTCTAATGGTGAAAGCGGATCATAACAAATTTATTTATTCATATGCAATGTATGCGAGATTTTAGAAATAAATATTAAATGAAAAAAATGTAGCTTCTTGAGAATTATGATGATCCGTTATTTTTAAAAAAATTGATAGTGTACTTATTGTAAAGGATACGTGACTGTTCGAACAAAACATACAACTAACTTTGCTTTTCAGCATATCACCTTATGACTATAGAATAACGCTTATTGCAATTTAAAGTAATAGTAAATAATACATGAAAACAAAAAAGAAAAAAAATGCACCAAAATAAAAAAATAATAAAATGGACTTTGAAATAAATAATTTTTATTTTGAATATGAATTTAGAAAGAAATTTCTCCATAAATAAAATAAATAAATTCCAGTGCAGTATGTTAAAAAAAAAATAAGTAAGAACAAGCTATAATGTTAGTGATATTATTTCATACAGCTTTAAATTAGAAAGAAAGTAAATAATATCTCAAATGAAAATCACTTTTGAAAAGCATGGCACTACAGTTTCAAAGATAGTACCGATAATTCTATACCTATTTTCATGCAAATCATTAACATATGTTTTCTAACATATACATATTTCCTTCATAATATGAAGGAACTGAGGAGGTCTTTCCAATGAAAGATTTTATTAAAGCAAATATCACTGTAATCGGATTTGTTGTGAGCTGCAGTTACTAATATTTTATCCTTATTTATCATTAAATCTCCTGAATTTACTATCAAGTATTTTAAATTTTCTTGAGATATATCTAGTATTTAATCAGAATTTGTTGACATATTTTTATATTCACATTTCTATAATAATAAGCTCATAAAATACTGTTCATAATAAATTTTTTTATTATTAAATAATTCTATAATGTCATTAATTGCTATAATTATTGGAAATAAAACAGTTTAAAGCAATAAATGCTGAAAAACAACTTGTTCCACATTTTATTTTTAACTGTAGAAATAAAATTTCAGATACGAAAATCTAGGTTGACCGTATAATACAGTGTTTCTCAACCTTTTTTGGTTGACGGCACACTAAAAATATCTGGAATTATTTGCGGCACGCCTGAATATAAAAAATGTTAAAGTTGAATGATAGAATGTATATATATATAACCATTATATAATATTAATATTTACAAAATTTATCCAATGAGAGATTAAGATGTTTTCACGAACAAATTAAGTCAAAACGAGGTTCTGAAGTCGCCAGACAAATTCGCATTTAATCGGCAACTTTTAAAAGTCTTTATCGCGTTTTGGGTTTGATTTCTGTCAATGATGAAAATTTAAATTCACAAAACCATGAAGATGCAAAAGGCAAAAGAATTTTAATAGCTTTCAAGCTGATTGATTGTATGGTAGAAATTTCTGGCAGAAAGCCAAAGGTCATCCAATTTTTTCTCGAATAATGTTGAACAATAAAACTCATCGTTTTGAAAATCCTTGAGCTTTTTTTTTTAGTTGTTGTCAAATTTGGTGTCGTACAAATTACAAATGGGTTCATTATCCATTCATATTCGCCAACTGAAAGTAAGGGAAAGTAGTTTTAAGTGACATTTGAAGTTCGTCAATTATGCTTATAATTTCGTCAACAATTTTTTTTTTTTTTGACTGGTTGGCATCCGAAAAGCAGAAGCACTAAAATTTCCTTTTGATATTTCAGGTTTTCACAGTGTTAATTTTTCTTCAAATGACTTCGATTTTACTGCCAACTCTTCCGTTTTCTTGTTCCACAAAAATTTAATAGAAATTTTTGCCTTAATTAATCGGCAGATAGCGCTGATTTAAAAAAGGTAAAATTTACTGTAAAATTTTTGTGGTACAAAAAAAGCGTAAGATGTTGGCAGCTATGTGCAGACTATGTTATCGGATGGATCTTGAAGACGTAAATTCAGAGATTTCAGCCTTTCAAAAGAGTCCAGGGGATCCTTTAAGCCACTGAATCCCATCATGAAGAAAAATTCAGTTGGGTTTTTTCGACCTGAAAAGACAAACTCACCTCTGCCTTCAGGTGTATGAGTCATTTCAACATCTTTCCCTTCGAAAGCCAACGCACTTCGGCGTGATGTAAAATAGTTTTGTTGACAGAATCCATTGCGTTGCACAGCTAAGAAAAAATTCGAGATTTAAGAGGTCTGCTCTTGATGAAATTGACCACTTATATGACTTGGTTCATAACAATCAACATATCTAGAGTTAAAGATTTTGAAATAAGAGATTCTCTGTGAATCATACAATGTATGCTTATAATACTATTTGGATTTTCTTGGCACACAAGTGTGATAAATCCATTTTTGTTTCCCAACAATTATGGACATCCGTCTGTGAAAATACCAACGCAGTTTTTCCACGGCAAACCAAAGCTTGAAATATTTTTCTTTATTATCAAGCATGTCTTTTCCTGTCGTCGTACTCATCAAATCTTTGCACAAAAGATACTCATTCAAGTGTTTTTCATATTTTACGGTAAGGGTCTTTAAACGCTAATACGAGGAAAGTAGTGAACAAGGATGACTGCACATGATAAATACAAAATATCTTATTGTTGATACGACACCATGCAATTTTAATTATGTTTCAAAAACCCTCGTCGCACATTTGACAATCACTCGTCGCACACTAGTGTGCCGCGACACACAGGTTGAGAAACTCTGGTCTAAAGGGATAAAAAAAGAATTAACTTGCAGCAACATTTATTTGTACACTGTAAAAAAAATACTGCCAGTTTTCCGGTAGGAATCGGAAAAATAGTTGCCCTTATCGTACCGGAATAATTTCCGACCCAGCTTGGAATAAAATCCGTAAAAATAAGGAAATAGTCAGTAAAATGGTATTTTACGGATTTTATTCCGAGCTGGGTTGGAAATTATTCCGGTACGATAAAGGTACTATTTTTCCGATTCCTACCTGAAAACTAGCATTTTTTTTTTTAAATCGTAATCTAGCATCTTTTTATCGTAAGCGACATCGCACTGGCGCTTACGGAAAATTTTCTCCCTGCATTCAATGTCGGTTATGATACAATATAAACATAAAGAAAACTTACGACAATTTATTTTTTGTTATAATTTGAATGAAATATTTAAACAAATTGCTTCACTATACACTGTAAAAAAAATTCGACCAGTTTTCCTGTAGGAATCGGAAAAATATTTTTTTCCGATCGAAATTTTAACGTTCGAAATTACCCTTATCGTACCGGAAAATTTTCCGACCCAGCTCGGAATAAAATCCGCGAAAAAATGGAAATAGTCAATAAAACGGTATTTTACGGATTTTATTCCGATTTTACGGATTTATTCCGATCTGGGACGGAAATTTTCCCGGTACGATAAGGGCAACTATTTTTCCGATTCCTGCAGGAAAACTGATCGTATTTTTTTTAAAGTGTACTTAAATTCACACTAACATCGTTTGCAATAAAAAGAGTACCGACTATTCAAAAAATGTTTGTTACGAGAAATTGGCGGGAAAGTCTGGAAATTTTCGAAATTTGCAGAAAATACCCTACAATGCAAGTATATAACAGTTATGTACAATGATTATGTTCCAACCAAACTTGGGCATAGAAATGTTAACTTTTAACAAAAGTAATTTAACTATTTACACATACATTGTATATTGTTAAAAATGTAATAACATGTAAATTTGCAATCCAATATTGGTAAATAATACAGTTAAACTTGGGCAAAAAAATGTTAACTTTTAACAAAAGTAATTTAATTATTTACACATATATTGTATATTGTTAAAAATGTAATAACTTGTAAATTTGCAATCCAATATTGGTAAAGAATACAGTTAAAGTTAAATAAAATGATTGACATAAAATATAACAATTTGTTTATAGTATAAAATTATATTTTACAGGAAAATTTTCGTCATTTTCTTCATAGGCGTAACCAGGCGGGGTGCCCTGGGTGCCCGGGCACCCCCCCCCCCCCGCTTGCGCAGACTCGAGCACAATTACTTAAAAAAATCGAAATTTACAAAAGAAAAAAGAAGTGAAAGCAGAGATTAATTAGTTTAGTTCAGAAAACTTACAGCCTAAGTTTTGAAATGTAATAAAAAAGAAACCTACATTCTTTTTTTCCTTCTTTCTTTTCTTAAGAAAATTATGTTGTTTATCTTTTCTAAAACTAGAATATTTACAAGAATCTGTATTAGTCATAGTAAGTCAAAAAGCTAGCTTTATAATCTCACTTTGACATCTTTTGTTTGGGGGAGATTATTTTTTTAACGTTCTTTCATGTTCCTGCAATTTCATGAGAAATTAACGCAAGTTCTTGACGAGGATAGAAACTATTTGTCTCTTTGCTTTCGTAGTTTAAAATCTAGAAAGAAGCAAAAAAATTTGAAAGGGAATGCAGATGTAAAACGGTAATTCAAAAATGCGATTAGCCGAGGGAAAGAGGAGGGTGTGCACAGACCCTGCCTTCTTTGAAAATGAAAAGTAATAGCCAAAGCTTTGGTAATAGCACAGAAAATTCAAATTAATCTGGAGGTTGGTTGGTTGGTTGAATTTCGTGTTTCGCGATCAATTTTTGACATTCCTAAAGGGAATATGGTTGCAGTCTTTCAAGTCAATATAGTAATTTTTTTCCTCTGAAAATTTTTATACGATTTTTAAAGTTTCTTCTCTTTTCGCGGCGTTCTTTTGAAAGTAGGAAAATGAACCGGTTTCAATCTTTTAGCCCAGTGCAGTAAATTTTGACCAAATTCGCGATTTTATTCTGCGATCATTTTATGATATTTACAATTTTTTCCAAAATCGTTTGACAAAATTCACGTCTTTCTACGCGATTTTTTGTCGAAATCCGCACTTTTCACCACTAACCTTTGACAAAATTCGTGTTTTTTACCGCGATCTTTTGACGAAATTAGCATTTTTTACCCCGATATTTTGACGAAATTAGCATTTCTTTAGCACGATCCTTCGATGAAATTAGCATTTTCTTTATACGATCTTTTGACGGAATTCGCTTTTTCATTCTGCGATCCTTTGACGAAATTTTCGTTTTTACCGCGATACTTTGATGAAATTTATTTTCTGTTGCTGCCGATTGACGAAACAGAGGTTTTTTTACAGGGGTAATTTGTCGAAATTCGCGATAGTTTTGCGCGACCGATCGGGAAAATTCTCGATATCTTTCCATACCAATTAACAAAATTCGCTACTCTTTTCCTCGACATTTTGATGAAATTAAAAAAAAAAAATTCGTCAATCGTTTATCGAAATTCGTAATTTTTTGCGCAATCTTTTGACGAAATTCGCGATTATTTTCTGCATTCTTTTATCGAAATTTCCGATATTTTTCCACAATCGTTTGAAGAAATTCTCAAATTTTCCCGAGACCACTTCACGAATTGACTTTGAAAAATTCCAAAAAAGAAATAAAAATCGCGGACTTAAAAATAAATAAAATAAAATAAAATAGTCACTGAAAAATCACAGTTCTGTGAAAGAATTTGGAGGAGGAAATACTGCACAGTATTTTTTATTATGCGGAACTTTCCTTTTCTGTGGGCAAATCGCGCGATCCCGCACGTTATTTCAAAACCTGTCCTTCAAAGAAAACTTCATTACTAGAGGAGTTTCGTTGGTTGGGCTTTTTTTAACGAACGTAGAATTAAACAATTCTAGGATTGAGGTGGGGACTGCCTTTGGCTACGTACTCCCGAACAAGCTACGACCTATTCTGTCTCGAAAGAAGCGAATATTGAATTATTGCGTTTTTTATTTTGAGCCAAATTAAATTTTCAGCTTCCTTATAAGAACTGATTTGACATTCTTTCAATTCGAATTTAATCACGGCAATTGCAAAAATTACCGGAAAGTTTTTTCTGTTTCAAAAAAAAAGTCAAAAAATCGCCTCACAGCACGAAAATCACCGTTAAAAATTGCATTAAAAATTCGGAAAAGATTAAAAAACCACAGGGAACGAAATTAACTAATTGGGTAAAATATTTAAACCGTATTCCTTCTAGGAATATAAAAAAAATTACTACGAAATGAAGAAAAAAAAACCCTCTAAAAATAACATTAAAAAATTGTTAAAAATTAAAAAATCTCTGTAAGAATCTCGAAAACACTTTATTGAAAATAAGACAAAGTTTTTATACTGGATAAAATATTGAAATCTGATTCTTTTTTACTAAGTTGAAAAAAAAAAAAATGCCGCTAAATGCGAAAAAATTCGCATAAAACATTAATTGAAAAATACCAGAAATTGTCTTCGATATGCATGACTTCAGGCCTACGGGTCCTGTCAAATCTTACGGCTGTGCGGGCTGCACTGTTTTTACAGAGTTTAGCGCGCTCGCGTACACACACACAGAGACAGACAAGAACCTATCTTTATTATTACAGTCACATCATGATAGTATAATTTTTATCATCTTGATAAAATTTAGTGTATACTATCATGACTTGCTTTACTTAATATATTCGACACATTCTTTTGTAAAAACACGAATTACCGTAATTTCCGGCCTATAATTCGCGAATCAAAGAAATATGTTCGGACCCAGAAATCTTGTTTCATAAAATGTAACTTGTTAAATCGCGATAAATATTTAACTTCAATAATGAAATAAAATTTCTGGATCGAAACATGATTGTTTGATCCGCGGATTATAGGCAGGAAATTATGGTATTAATGAATATTATAATTATTTATAATAATAAAATAATTATTTATATAGACTTTCCTCCAAAATTTCTTGGGTTCCTCCGGTGATCCCTAAGAAGTCATGGAGCCACATTCTGAAAAACTTTCGTACGTATGTACTGATGTACCGCATGCATTATCTGAGATTTATGATCCTGCAAAATTTCATCTACGCAGGGTTCATACAGAGTTGGGAAGAAAAAATCCAAGGAGTACCGAAAAAATTCAAGGAGTCCAAAATATTTTAAGGATTTGCCATTTTTTGTTGTTGTTGTTGTTGTTTTTATGTGCTTGTCGTTATGTGGTATGCACACTCCAATTTTCAATGCCCAATTTGAAGAGAAAAACATTTCAAAAACAAATTTTATTCTATTAGAATCTAATTGTTAGTGCTGAAATTGCACATTATTCACAATATATTGCTTACTGATTTCGTAAGTTTAAATACAAAATAGACAATCAACTTTTTTATGCAGTGACCAATGGTCATATAAATAGAGATTAGTCAAACCCCAAACACTTTTGTATATTACATACATGATACATCTTAAAGAAAAATTTAAAAGGTAAAAGAAAAAAAAAAGAATGCTAAACGCAACATACAAGAAAAAATATAAGTTTTGAATTTATTATTTTAGAACAGCGGTAATCGCTTTCTTTGAAAGTGAAACTTTGACGAAATTCGCATTTTTTTCGCTATCTTCTGGGGGAAATTCGCGTTTTTCGCGATCTTCTATAGAAAATTCGCGTTTTTTCGCGATCTTCTGGGGAAAATTCGCGTTTTTTCGCGATCATTTGAAGAAATTCGCGTGTTTATCGCGATCTTTTGAGGAAATTCGCGTGTTTATCGCGATCTTTTGAGGATATTCCCGTGTTTATCGCGATCTTTTGAGGATATTCCCGTGTTTATCGCGATCTTTTGAGGAAATTCGCGTGTTTTTCGTAATCTTTTAATGGAATTCGCGTTTTATTTCGATCGTTTGACGAAACTGACTTTTTTTCGCGATCTTTTGGTGGGAACCGCGTGTTTTTCGCGATCCTTTGACGAAATTTGCGTTTTTCGCGATTTTTTGAAGAAATTCGAGTTTTTCCGCGATCTGTTGGAGAAATTCGAGTTTTTTGACGATTTTTTAGTTTTTCCGTGATCTGTTGGAGAAATTCCCGTTTTTTCACGATCCTTTGACAAAATTTAAGAATTTTTTCCGCGATCGATTGACGAAATTTGACGGTATTTTTTGGAACATATTTGTGAAAAGCGCGATTTTTTCGAGATTCTTGGCTAAATGCTAATTCTCGATAAAAATTTTAAAAAAGATCGGTTAACAATGTCGAAAAATGGACATTACGGACCTAATAATTAAAAAACGGACCTGATGGGAGCCCTGCTATTAAGATTATCCTAACCAATCAATGCTGTGCTTCAGATGAATGACGTGCATAAAAAATTTACCGAGCGTTTTATAATCACGATTTTTCTCCTCGGCAGCAATATCGCTTGCGTCCGAAGCCGCAATATAATTTAAGGAGTTTCTATGGAGTGGTTTGCTTATCTAAGTAGTTCTAAGTACTACTTGGGAATGTTTTCATTTCCAAGGGGTTTCCAAGGAGTCTAAGGAGTCTGTGCGAACCCTGCATCTACGAGACTTTTAGACCGGGAGTCGGCATCACAGACAACCACCTGATCGAGTTGGAGGCTGAAATTCTAGAATTAGCTAAAACTCGATTTCCATATTAAAACGCATTCGGTCTGCCAAGTCATATCTTGGTAGAAAACACCTAAAAACCCGATTTTAGCGGTCGACTCGTAGGTTTATCATTGCGTTTTCCTGCACCCAAAGGTATGGAAACATGGCGGACTGGGAGCAGGAAAACACAACGGTTAACCTACGAGTCAACCGGTAAAATCGATTTTTAGATGTTTTCCACCAAGATATGACTCGGAAGACTGATTGCGTTTTAATATGGGAATCGAGTTTTAGCTAATTCTGGAATTTTAGCCTCGAACTCGATGAGGTGGTTGTCTCATGGTTCGTACGCCTCCTTGAATTTTGCAGACCAGAAAATTTTTCAGCACCAGTATTATCTTATAGAAATTCTCTTCTTAAAAGAAGGCGAAATTTTGCGCGTTTAACCTAGATTTCCTTTTCTATAAAAATATACTGATAGTTTTCCTGGAGAAATAACTGTATCCGTACGAACCATGTGTCTGTGCTGCCGGTTCCCGGTCAATTTGACTGAGATAATTTTAGAACTTATGCAGTGTTCCCCTGTGCCTATAGAAGTTTCCAGCATGATTAAAGACCCTTTTTTAATCTTTGTAAGAAGTTAGGGTGCCAAAAGATTTCACACTTACACACCACTCTTACTCACTGTCTTATGTCACTGCTGCAAGGAGATTTACATCTCTTTTTCTTTTTACCATTAGATTTAGTTTTGATGTTTTGAACCCCTTCTCATCCCTCCTCACGGAAACAAAAATCGCGTTTGAGCCCTTTTTAAAAGAAATATCACACAACTATACCTTCTAAGATGAAAACCTGTCTAAAGCGGAAATTCGACCGGTTTTATGAGGTTTCGTTTTAGCAGGTTTTACCATATAAGATATTGCTTATATCCAACACGTTCAGGTTAAGAAATCTGGGCACCCCCCCGTTCAAAAGGCTGGTTACGCCTATGTTCTTCTACGCCAGCTACTTGCAAATCTCCAAGTCTCTTGGATGCGAAGTACCCTTCGCTTCGCTAGCAGCCGATGGACAACACAACTACCCAAAAGTTAGACAATTGCCCAAAAATTACTATCACAGGGGGGGGGGGGGAATCAAAGCGCTATAAGTAAGCCTACAAAGTTAATGCTGGGATCTGCCGTAAATTGAAACAGCTGCGCCATCTTGTGGATGGAGTGAATAACGCAAATACGCGGGTTTTTTGTATGACGTCATATATTACAGAATATCTACCATCTGCGCATCTCGTGCGCAGGTCTATTTGAAGATATTTACAATTTAAGAGTTATAGGCGGAAAAGCAGACAAAGCTATTTTAGAGAATACCTGTTAAAATTTTAATCATGAATTTCAGATATTTACTCACACATGGAAGATGAACCTTGTTTACCAGATATATTAAGTATTAAATACATATATTTTTATCAAAACAAGCTGTAACAAAAATATTTTGCAATAAATCTGGTAAAAAAGGTTAATCTTCCATGAGTGAGTAAATATTTGAAATTCACGATTAAAATTTTAACAGGTATTCTCTAAAATGGCTTTGTCTGCTTTTCCGCCTATAACTCTTAAATTGTAAATATCTTCAAATAGGCCTGAATTTTATGCAAGCTATTCAGGCTAAAAGAAAACCATTTTTGTTAATAAAAGTTATAGGCGTAACTTTTAATTCCATGGCTTTTTCCAGATTTTTTTCCACATTGGAAGGAACTTGCCCACCTTGGGTTTATGTTATTATTTATCAGAAAAAAAAATGTATTTTAAATATAATGAGCGAAAAGCATGTGTTTAAATTGATGTAATATACCAGTATGTATGTATTTTAAATAAAGTTATGTTTTTCGAATGACGAGTATATTTTTAAAATGATTTTATATTTTGTATGAAATGAATGCAACATAAACGCTGGTGATGGGGAAAATATTTGACGGTTTATGAACTGCGGCCGGCTAACATAAAAGTACTTTTTTACACTGTTTATTTAATCTAACCCTTTTCATATATATGAAAAGGTAAAAAATTTTAACCGATTTTTCCCTCCCAGATATGCTAGAAAAATAAAAATTATGTACATGGATGTGTTTCTAGTAACAATACAGCATTTTAGTATTTTTACAACTTCATTATAAATTAGCAAATTAATTTTACGTTATCTAAACGTAGCTGATAAATCCTTAAACATACTTTATGGTTGTTACAACTGTATATACAAGTACAACAATTGAGTAAGTTATGTAACAAACTACGATTTCTAAAATATACCAGCTGGTTGGGAAATTGCAAAAGAGAAATATTTAAAACCTTTAAGCATCTTAAACATGATTTTCAGCCCTAATTTTTTTTTTTTATAAAAAAGTTAAAATATTATTTAATATATATTATTAAATCTCAGTGATTTTAATATGTTCAATGGGCCCATCTCCGTCCGCAGCCCTTTTTTCTACTACTTATTCCGACTCTTTTGCGGAAACCAGATTGAAAAAAAAAAAAAAAAAAATGAAACCGGACAAAATTAAAAGGGAAATTTGAAATTATTGGCTACGGACCAACAACTGCTAGTCGAGCTTATTATTAGTCTATATTTTTCAATTATTGACAATTGTGTGTTTCATAAGCCTTTTTCAAATTTGGAGAATGTTCCGCAATTGGGTTATTTCGATAAAAGTTACTTTCATTTTCTAACCATTATTTAACTTTTTTACAGTTACAATTGTATACCGTTTTCTCATTTGACGCCAATCATGACTATCGGCCTGATTACGGAAAGTTATCCATTTTACCCCTGTGAAGAACCGGTGTAAGATAATAAATGTTTAATTGAGCATACCACGTACTATTTGTAAATATCTTATATTTTATTCCAATTTTTGAAGTTTCTTCTATACTTTTCTGCAATGTTATTCACCTGTGCGAAGTGCAGGTATTCCATGAAAACTATTTTTCCCGGATATGACACAATGACCGACATATTTCTAGATTAAAAAAAAAAAGTAATTTGTCGATTTTAGGAATTCTTTTAAAGCTGTTGTCTAAAATTCTCAAAATATTTAAAACTATAAATAATCAATTATTGCTGGTTTAATAGTACAAGAATTACTGCTTGCATTTTAAATTAAAATGGATCCTAATGTAAAATTAAATGAGTTTTAAATGGAATGAATGAAATGCTTCTATTTTAAATATTATAAATACAATTCGATCAAGAGAATATTTGGCAATTTATCGTCTGCGCCCGGTAAATAAAAAATATGCCTTAAAATTAATTAAATAATTTATACTTAAACTCTAAGCGTAATAAAACGTTTAATTCTAATTGGAAATACACATGTTTATGTAATTTTTATAACTTTATCTTATCAGGAATTGAATTAAAAACGCTGCTGTAAAATTCTATCTTAACATACATTAACTAATTTTTATATGTCCTTGTTCATTGCATTACAAAAACATAATTCAAATAGAACGTATTAAAATCACTGACATTTAATAATATATATTAAATAATATTTTAACTTTTTTATAAATTATAATAAAACACAAAACTAACCTGTTTTTCTCTTTTGGGAAGCGAAAAAAATGAGTTCTCTCAGATAGAGAGTTATTTTTGCAGTTTTGAAAACTGCAATAATTAGAACGCCAACGTGGCATTTGCCCAAATAATATAAGGTCTTAAAAGAACTAATTTTGCTTGAATAACTAACTTCAATTAATAAATTAAATAATGGCGAATAAATAAATTGAATTATATCTATACTTCCAACAATTAAGTAATGCAGACGACAAACGAATAAAATCACGGCTGCGCGTGCGCAAAGGGGAAAGAAGTTAATAATCCTCTTGTAGTTCATTCCGTCCGCTGGGTGGCGTATGACCTTGATTGCCGTGACCTCGCCTTTAATCTTGCGGTTACCTCTCCCGTTTAAGATAGGACGCTTACTTATATCGCTTTGGGGGGGAATATCCCCATTTTCTACTTGAGCCTGACATCCATAGTCAAAAACGGATATATGAAGTTTGACTCTTTCCACAACTTTATACACTTTACAACGATACAAAAGGGGAATCTCACAAAAATCGTTATCACAGCGCCCCCTTTTTTTTTGGGGGGGGGGGGTATCAACAATTTCAACAGGGATCTGACGGTTTACAACCACCGACTCCCTGCTCTGTTACTGGCTAAAAATCACATGGCGTTTGCAATATGTAAATAACACACATTTGGCTTATCTCTTAAACTCCGAGATTAACACTTCGAGTATTGACAAAAATATGTCTGAAACCGAATCTATCTGAGATTAGCACTGAAAGGTTTATTACATTAGAGGACTGAAGGTTAAGTCACAGACTCGTCAAAATCTCAGTATGGGTTGAAATTCGAATCCGTTTACCAATACTATAACCCCCCCCCCCCCGGGAAGGGACGGGACAACGACATCTTCTCGCTTTGTGTCACAGTGCGCGTTCTATACCTCCCAAGTAGCTAAACTCCACTACCAAACCAAAAGATTGCTCAAAGAGAATATTGTCTCTATGTGTTTTTCCTTTAATTTCCAATTGTACTCCACCCCTTTTAATTACACCATAACATCGCCTTATATATGAAGTTTGGTTGAATTCTATGCATAATAGGCAGGGAAGGGTCTGCTCTGACCATCACCTCATCGCGTTGACGACTGAAATTACAGGATTAGTTAAAATTCGACAAACATATTAAAACTTAACTGGTCTGCCAATTCATATCTTGGTGGAAACTACCTGTAGATCCGCAGACCCTCTTTTAGTGGTTGATCGGATGGTTTATCATTGTGTTTTCCTGAAACGAATGATTCCAAATGTATGAAAATATTTATGACTGGCTGCTGGAAAACACAATGGTAAACCTACCAGTCAACCACTACAATCGGGTTTGTAGGTATTTTCTACAAAGATATGACTTGTCAGACATGTTGTATTTTAATATGCGAAACGAGTTTTAACTAATCCTAGAATTTCAGCTGTATTCTCGATGAGGACAGGGTTTGTGCAGCTACCTCCCAGGTCTATGACGTCGTACACTTTCCCATGATAAAATAAGGAAAATCCCGAAAGTCACAAAATGCTTTCACAGCGATCCTTTCAGGGAAAATATCTCCACATTCAACCGGGACCTGCTGGGCATAGCCAAAAACATACATATGAAGATTGAATCAGTTTCGTATGTTTCGCTTTATGGGCAATTCCATCGTAACTGACGTAACATTTGATCATCGTATTTTGTTTTTAAAACTATGTACAAAATTTACTAATAAGGATAGAACAAATTTTTACAATTTAAAATATTTCTTAGTACCCAAATCCCTGCAGATTGTTTCAATCTCTCTTTTAGTCCCCAAAAGTGCATTTCAAAATTCTGTAACTCACGTAACATAAAAATACAAACATTTTTTCTGCCTCCATTGAAATGTAAAAATTATCAAAACTATCCCGTTAAAAAATGTGATTTAATGTTCTCAACAACACTAGGTAATGCCAAATTATAACAGTAACTTGTTTAATTAATTTCTGAATAATAAAAAAGAAAAAATGGCATTTACACATGTAACTGGCGTAACTTTTATTGTGTAACTGACGTAACATTATGACTTTACAAAGACAATAATGGTACTTAACTTAGTTTGTAAACAGTAATTTACAATGCCTTTTTATTAGTATTTTATTGTAGAACATAAAAATATCAAGCTTTCTAATCATACCCTTAAATTAAACATATTATACATTTTATTTTCCCCCCAAAATAAGAATTTTCTACAGAATTGCCCTTATACATTTTTCGATGATACAAACAGACAAATGGGCAGACAAATATTTTTTAAAGTCGTATTTTTAGAGATCGCTGACTCCTAAAACGTATAAATCCGACCTAAACAAAAAGTCGAAAAAAATTTGATTACAATATTTTCTTCTATTATATATAGAAAAAAGTAAAAATAATAAATAATTCTATGCATGTGTTTACGCAGCACCATTTTAACAATTCGGGTATTGTTTACGTATTCATGTTTGAAACTTATGTTTCGCTAGAAGAACACACTCCATAATAAAGTTAAACATTCACGGTTGATTTTTCCCTAACTAAACAGATGAGTTCAAATTTGCCTTAGCAATTCAAAATTATCTCTTCGACATTCTGTAAAGGGGTCTCTATATCTAAAATGATTACATCTTATTTTTAAATCAGGTCTTTGATGATACACTCCGTAACTTAATTTATATTTCTATACACGACATTCAGATGCAGCGCTTTAAACAATATTGTATTCAAAGATCACAAGAATTCTTTACTAAAACAGAATCTTCAATAATTCTTTCAACTAAAGTTCCGTAAATTCTCAAAGCATCCTCTTCTTTTATGATAGTAATTTAATAAAGAATCCCGAACATCCAGCGAATATCAAATAACTTTTAAACCAATGAACGTAATTCCTGGATGTCTTAAAATAATTTGTGAACAATGAATCTTGCTGCTCAGCTGATGCCAGATAATGCCATAATACCATCCCGAAAGTAAATTCGGAATTATATTTTCGAATAGATATTTACCTTTGGAATCTGATTTCAAATTAAATAACTTGCAAAGTGAAAGGTTGAAGAATTATCCGCCAAAGAATAATTTCAATGGGTCTTTTTCACTGGGTCGGAATATAACGCTTCGATGACGATTCTGAAATGAATTTCCAAATCGATTTCTAAAGACAAAGTTGCAGGAAAACGATTAGGAACATATTTGATAGGCAAATGACAGAATGCATAAGGATAATTCATTCCCCCCTCTTCTTCGTCGCTAAATTGCTAAAGGATATTTTCTGACAGAAATGAAGACGCAGTAATTATGTTTAAATTTCAGTGAACGTCAAAGAAGATTGTATCTAATTCACTAACGGAATGTGCTTTGAAATTACCGTCATATTTTTCATATGCAATGTACGTGTAATTTGTTTTTTAAAAATTGTATAAAAAAATGCTTAACAGATTCGTGTCTGAAGAATAATTGAACTAAACCATTACTGAAGTAAGTATTTTTATTTAAGACATGAAATAATAAGAACATAATTTTTTTTAAGAATATAAATTCATTAAAATTGTTCTTCTTTTTCTTTTTTTTAAGTTTTGAAAAGAATTTATAAATATTCTTAATAGAAATTTTATTAATGGTTCTTATGAAGTAGTTTTGCCTTAAAACATTTCAGATTTTGACAATGATGTTGTCATATTACTTTAAGTATGCATGAGTACATCATCATTACATTAAGTATTTTCATGTAAGGCATGGAAAAATATGAAAATAATTTTTTTAAGAATATAAATTCATTAAAATTGTTTTGTTTTTTAAAGTTATAAAAACAATTTATTAATATTCTTAATGGAAAATTTTTAAAGGTTCTTAAAAAGTAGTTTTTCCCATCTTATTCTGACAATGATGTTTTCAAATTACTTTAAGTATGCATTAGTACATGAGCATTGCATTAAGTATTATTATTTAAGACATTGGAAAATAAGAACATATTTTTTTTTTTAAAGAATACAAATTCATTAAAATTGTTTTGTTTTTTTAAGTTCTGAAAATAATTTAAAAATATTCTTAATGGAAATTTTCTTAAAGATTCTTAAGAGGTAGTTTTTGCCTTACAAAATTTCAGAATCTGACAATGATGTCATATTACTTTAAGTATGCGTGAGTACATGAGCGTTATATTAAGCATGTTTATTTAAGACATTATGAACATAATTCCTCAAAAGAATACAAACTCATTAAAATTGTTCTGTTTCTTTTCTTAAGTTTTGAAAACAATTTATAAATATTCTTAAAATAATTTTTTTCAAAGGTTCTTAAAAAGTAGTTTTTGCCAGATTCTGACAATGATGTTGTTACATTACTTTAAGAACGCATGTGGAATAGCCTGATTCACTAAATGATTATGCTTTGAAATTATCATGATAAAATATTTTTCATGCTCAACGTACGAGTAATTTGTTTTAGTATTTTAATTTTTTAATAGTACATTAATTTTAATATAATTATTTTAAGTAACGTTTTATAAAAGCACTCTTAAAATATAGTTTCCGTGTTGATTTTTTCAATATTCTGGCAGTACTATTGTCATATTACTTTATTTATTTGTGAATATTAAGTTTAAATTGCAAACGGAAAATTCTTTCAAATTACCTTCATACACGTTCTACGGGAAATTTCGTTTTAATTTCGAATCAAATTGCTTGACGGCTTTGTGCCTGAAGAGTAACTAGAGTAAATTATCTCTGAAGCATTTTTTTTTTTTTTTAACTTAAAAGACATGAACTGAAGAGTTTTAGAGGACTACGCATTCATTATGTTCTGAAAGTTTTGACATTAAATTAAAGAGTGTATTATTTTTAATATATCTGTTATAAAGTGGAGTGGTTTACAAAAAATAGTTTTTTTTAAGCATTTAAAAATCTTGCAGTAATGTTGCAATATTAGTTAAAGTATACACAGAGTATTACAAAAAGGCATCAAATTTGATTACGAAAAATCTGCTGCTATTTTAATACTTGGCATAAAGCACAAGCAAGTGAATTTATTAAAATGTATATAAATTTTACTCTTTTTTTCCCAGGTAGGACAATAGAACAGAAAATACGAAAAATTATTTAAACTATCTTTTTAGGATTTATAAATGGATTTCTCAACGTATAATAATAGTAAATTAGTTAGTTAATATTAACCATTAATTGATAAAAGTGTAATTTTTTTATATTGCACTCTTCACTTAATATTTATATATATATATTTGCCTTTTTAGCTTTTCAAATGTTTCACTGTTGCAGTTTCACAGCCATTTAGCGACCGTTTCTTGTCGCATAATTAAATCCATTGTTTCAGTTCGTATAGAGTTGTACGAGTTACAGATAATATTTTGCGATTTATCGCATGTGGTGGGATAAGGCAAAAACGGCCTTAAAATTAATGTATTAATTTATAACTAAATTCTAAATATATTAAAATAATGTATTGTCATAGGAAATACACACGGAGACGTAATTTTAAAAATTCTAGCATGTCAGACTGGTTAAAAATCGATTGCAAAATTACATATTTACATACAAAAACCAAGTTGAGTTAACCCCTTGGGTACATATGACGACTGTGTCTCGTCATGCAATTAATTCGAAATTCTTGCAGCTGGGGACATTTTTTATTCTCTATTCATAGCACCAGTTTTAAAATATTTTATTTGCGTCAGATTTCTCTTGAAATAATTCTAGAAATGCATAATAAAATTCATGGTTTCAAAAAAGTGGTATTAAAATGAAAAATAATAATTGCCAGTTGCAGCAATTTCTAATCAAAGATAAATTTGTACTCAAAGGATTAAAAACGAGTGTGAAAAAGACCTTTAAAGTTCTTTTATCCCGCATTCTTTTAGAATGTTTATCATGATAAAAAAAGGAAAAACAGTTTTTTAAAAATATGTAATTATTAATGTTTTTTTTTTTTTTACTCAGTGATCAATCTTACGGCTTTGATTTTAATAGAATTATGTTCAAAGTAAAAAAAAGGAAAAAGTAGATTTTCACTATTTACTGTTAAAAAGCAACTTCGGTTTTCTCTCTTTTTCCATTTCCCTCTTCACTCTATTTCTTCCTGATCGTCCAGAGCATAGGAAAAAACTCACATCATCTATTTCGTTCGTTACAACAAATTTTCGCTTTTCGTCTTTTCGAAGGAAAATCGTTTGTAGGTGACTGATGATACATGGAAATACTTTTCCAAAGTGGCCTGATTTCGAATCATTCATTCCTCAGAAATTTTAAATGCTTTCTGCTTCCTGGATAGAATGTTCATGAATTACTAACTTTAAAACCTTTTTACCACCGGAAATTAATAAATCTTTCTGGAAGTATCATTTTGTCACATCGCTTATCACTGTTAATAGAGACGAAAAGTTGTTTGTATAAGAATCTAGCACTTTTTTTTCTTTGTATGATGTGGCTTACGATGTTTAAATATTTTTCCTCGTTTCGTATACCGCTTATAATTACGGCATATTTCAAAAACATTAATTTCTATTTTTTATGAAGAAATAGAAATTAAATGAATTCGGATTTGAACTGCTCTTCATTCTATGGTTTTTAATAGATGTTTTTAAAATTTTCTGCTCCCTGGATAGAATGTTCATGAATTACAAACTTTAAAGACTTTTTACCACCAGAAATTAATAAATCTTTCTGGAAGTATGATTTTGTCACATCTCTTATTATTGTTTATAGAGACGTAAAGTTGTTTGTATAAGAACTGAACTTTTTTTTTCTTTGTATGGAGTGGCTTACAATGTTTAATTACTTTTTTCTCGTTTATTATAACGATTATAATTATGACAAATTTCATAAGCATTAATTTCTCTTTCTTGTGAAGAAAGAATTAAATAAATCTGGATTTGAAGTGCTCTTCATTCGGTAGTTTTTAATAAATCTCTTAAAAATATCAGTTTCACGACTATAAATACTTTAAAAATTTGCGTTACAACCATTGTCCGAAGTAATCAGGAAAAAAATATTTTACTTACAGATAACATCTGTAAACTCTGGTGCTGAATAAAATCTCTTTAACAATAAAAACTGCGAAAAGATCAGAAATCCCAGATGAGTTAATTGCATTTTTATTACAGCAATAGAAAAAAAAAAAAAAGTAATTTTTTTTTTTTTTGTCGCTCTGCGCCATTTAAACAAATGCAAGTTATTTCTAAAACGTGCTTATTATGTTTTGTTTATAAAAATACGCGTTTTTAAATGCAATTTTTACAAATGCATCGATTCAAAAAAAATTCCAAATTGTTCCCGTAAACGGGCTTCGTTCTATTATTTCTTAGGTATTGGGTAAGAGAAATTCATAAAAAACACATCCGACGCGATCCACCGGTGTTCGATAGACCCATGAAACTAATTAAAACTCCTTAGCACGTTCGAATTTTATTTTGTAGAATTTTGAAAATTCCAGGTTTAAGCATAAATTTCTTGATTATTTCCATTTTCTCATAGAAATTTACCAATTCTGACTCCAGGTTCTCATTCGTGACCTGCAACAACATAAAATTATCAAATTCAAGTCATTGCAATGTCTTTTCCGAGCTGTACATCAATGTCCACGCAAACACGCCTCCCGCCCCACTGCGTCCTGCCCTATAGTACAGTAAAGTACTATAGTACGTAACAAAATTAATTTTTTCATTGAGAGTGTAGGGAGCTTGTTAGTGAAAATTATTACCCCGGTATTGATTGATACGGTTTAGTACTACATGAAAGAATTAGATCATACTAATTATTACCGATAGTATTTAATTGCGCTTTATTTTATAGAATTAATACATTTTTAAAGGTAAAAGTATTCTAATGCTGTATTTAAGTGAACAATTTTTCACATTAACCCTTTATCTACTGACGGTACTTATAAGTACCATTAAAATAAATTGTTATAAAATTCATTTAATACATCGATTAGTAGCAATACTGTTTAGAATGAGTTATAGATACATTACTTTATCTTGTTCCAAAAGCATTATTGGTTACACAAGACAAAAATATTTTTTAAAGGACGATTTCTTTTGCCTTTGCGTCTTTTCAGCTTTCTAGCGCTGAGGAGGAGGGGGGAGGAATTTTTCAATTCGGAAGTATTTCTATATTTCTATTGTAAGAACCTTATATTTGTACATTTCCTAATTCTACAAAATACTAAGAAAAATATTTAAAATAAAACATTTGAGCAGGGTTATAAATATTTCACAAAATCCCTATAAATTAAAGTTTAATTAATCCTTATAAATCCATCAATACTTCTAAAATCCTTCTAAAATGTATTAAATGATTATGTAAATCTTCTAATTTTATCTAAACAATTCACGAAAAATGCTTTAGAAGATAAAATTTTCATGAATTCTTAATTCAGTAGATAAAGGGTTAACCCCTTATCAGGTTTGTCCGTGCACTGTACATGCAAGAAGAGTTTGCTTGTTTCGTTACTAAGAGCTTTTCGACACCATTAATTTTAAACAACAATATTAACTTTATTTTTGTATTTAATTCACTTGTCACTGATATGTCATTCATGCGTCACTTTGTCAATTGGCACCGCCCCCTGAATACTAGGCCTGAGCGCTGACACAAAAATGGCGGCTGCCGAAGGCGGATTTTTTTTAGCGTGTGTACGGTCTCTTAAATATTCGTACCAATAATTTTTTTAAGTTTTTTCAGCTTTATTTTTCTGAGGCTAAAGAAGTTAAAGAAATCTTTTATAAAATACTGGTGTCAAAATTTAAGGCACTATACAGTCGTGGAAAAAAAAAAGTTACTGGTACCGAACGGTTGGAAAAAAAGTCTACTTTTAAATGATGTATATAAACTTTGCTTAGGGGGTCATCTACATATTAAAAAGAATCCAAACTTCATTTTTTTTTCAATTGCAATACCCAATTTTAAGGAGATATTTCAAATCTTCGGCTCAAACTATGCCTATAGACCAAATTTCAGTTCATTTGAATGATAAGTTTTTGAATTATAAACATTCAAAATTGAGTGCTTCTAATGTTAAATTACATTTTTCTATTTTTATTTATATCTCCTGAAATTATGCTCCTAATGTGCTAATTTTTTGTGTAGCAATAATACTAATATACCCACACATAAATACGCTGAATTTGCAATTTTTATAATTTTATGATATGAATTACGAATTATGAAGTTAATATTCGAAAAAAATATGAATTGCAACCTATCATTTTTTTGATGGATTTAGATTTATTAAGTCCTGCTTTATGGAAATCCAAAATTTCATGTTTTTCTTCTAAGTAGTTTCAAATTATGCTTAAAAAACGGAAAAATGATGGTTTAAGGGGCCGTCTATGATAGAGTGGGTATATATTTTGAAATTTCTTCTACTATCCTGTAATCTAACAGGTTTCATTGATTGCTTGAGTGGCGCTGAAGATGCCTTGATCAAGAAGGTGGCTCTTTTGGTTAACAATCCAGTACCGAACTTCAATTTGGATACAGCCCTTAAAATACACTTGTTTTAAAGTAATTAATTTCTCTGGAACCTATGGTATGAATTGCATAAAAATTTATTTTTAGGCTAATTGAAGGGTGTAGAGTTTATTTATGCTGTCAGAACTGTGTACTGCTATTGAAAAAAACAAAGTTATGGTTCGTTTTAATATGTAGATGGCCCCCTAAGCAAATATTATATATATCATTTTAAAGTAGACTTTATTTCTAATCATTCGATACCAGTCACTCTCTTCTACGATAATTTGTTGAGCAGTTAGTAGGGGGTGTTTACCTTTTTTTTCCACGACTGTACATACGTTTAAAAAAAATCCGCCTTCGGAAGCCGCCATTTTTGTGTCAGCGCTCAGGCCTAATATTCAGGGGCGGTGCAATTAGACTAAGCCTTAGCTCAAGACCTTGCATTTGCTAAGGGCTGTAGAATTTTTTTTTATATCATGTTATTCAGTCACATTTAGACAATGACAGACATATAATGAATATATAAGGCGAATATTTTAATACGAGAAAAGTAGTGTAAAAAAAAGGCCCCTTAAGAGGTTAAACGGAAAATCTTTCGCTCTTATAAAGTGTGTAATAAACCAAAGGCATTCTTTGATTACTTAAAACAGTTTATCGCTTATGAAACCCAACGTTTAACAATTATTCCAAGGTGTTGTTGATGAGTGGGCTTTAATGTAGCAATATGTTACTGACAGGAAAAGATTTAAGGATAAACTAGACTAAGCCTTAGCTCAAGACCTTGCATTTGCTAAGGGCTGTAGAATTTCTTTTATATTATGTTATGCAGTCACATTTAATACAACTTTGATTTTGAAAAAGGTTTTAGGTTAGTTTTTTACTTAAATTGCATCCTGGTTATAAACTACTGTTAATAATAGCAAATCGTTTTACTATTTGAATCATAAGATTAAACAAAAAATTTATTTTTTTGGCTATTGAGAAAAAATAGTTCAAAGAGATGAAGAGCATTCGATAGACTCCTTACATAACTTTAGATTTCAAAAATCAATAAAAATCTAACAAATTACCGTATAGGAATGTAGTTTTCATCATAAGACTTAAGTCTTAGATGCCATATTTATATTTAGGAACGTCATCTACATATAATTCATACATTTGCTTTGCATAGAGGCAAAAATCTTATTTTTTTGCCGACCAGTATTATCGTCAATGAATACTATTTAATTTTAAAAATCCCTTCATGCTTAATGCTCCGCACATAAGCACATACGATACGTTTGAGCGATCGCCTTATCAGTGTTTCTTATATTTTACAAGAAATTGGTAGATTGTTTAATAGTGATACTATGCGTGATTACTATGATGTGAAACGCAAATACTACGTTGGAGCGCAGGCGCGACGGTGGGAGGGACGGAACTGACCGGCTGCGTTGGTGCGCATGCGCGGTGGTAGGACTGGCCGGCTGCGTCTGAAAAAAGTATGAAAATATAAAACAAAACCTAAATATTAAACTGGCTACTATGTTTGGCTCCACATATGTATGTGAAACAACTTTCACCAAAATGAATTTTTTGAAGAACAAATATGGTTCGAGATTAGCGGACGCCACCTTGAAGACATTCTTCGCATTATCTGTTAAACCACGTGAACCAAACTATAAAGAACTGGCTCCAGACAGCAAGTGTAATTTCTCGCATTAATTTTTCAACCTTCTCTATTTTATTATGTGTATGTAAAAAATTCCAGAATACTTGTGTATGTAGTAATTTTTCAGAACGAATACCTGACTTTTATATTTTATATTATATACATATGTGTATGTGTATGTAAAAACAAAAATTTTAAAGTAATAAGTATACTTATATTACCTATGTATTTTTTTCTATGGATCTCGATAAAATTTTCAAAAGTATTCGCACCCCACTTACATTTACTTACCGACTGCTGCTTTAGACAGTAAATGTATAAATTCAAAATAAAGAGCAATATTCCGCTTTTGATGAATATTATCCTGAATGTTAAAATAGAAATAAAATCACTGAAGGATAAAAGCACAAAGCAGAAGAAGTCGCTTAATCATTAAAGCAGAAATTAAATAACAAAAAATGATAAATGAGACTTGAAAAACTCCAATAAAACATTAGTAATAACTTTAAAAATATGTAAAGTTAACAATAAACAATTCCTGGTATAAATTCAAAATAAAATGCGATATTCGTCTTTTGCCGAAGATTATCCTGAATATTAAAAAATAAATATAACCTTCGAAGCATTAAAGCACAAAGCTAAATAGCAGAAGAAAAGAAAAATAAGACTAGAAAATGGCCCATAAACTATTGTCCATAAATTAAAAAAACCTTTGAAATTAATAATAAACAATTTCTAGTGCATTCTGACGTTAAAAAAAAAGTAATACAGAAAGAGGTAATCTTATAAAAAATAAATAAATTGAAAATAAAGAATTGTATTCCGCTTTTATCGAAGATTAACTTGAATATTTAAAAAAAAAATAGAAGTAAAAGACTAGGAATCATGAAAGTACAAATTAGTGCAGGTAAAATAGAAGACAATTTTAGTAATATACGACAACTGGTGGCCATTCACAAAATTTTGGGAAGAACTTCATTTTGGCACTGGAAATGAAAATCCGGCGAGTCTTCAAAATGTAAAGTTGTTTTACCATGTTTTGGGTTACAAAGAGGGGGCCATTTTAACTCAGGGAGGGGAGAAGCACAAATCTTTTTATTGGGTCAAGTGGGGCAACGTTTGTTAGCTACTTTTTAATTCTGAATCCAATGAAACCATCCACAAGTCTATACAGCCATTTGTTACAAAGGTATGGCAGATTTTATGAATACAAAGTCGAAAATTATACGTTAGGTTATTATTAGGATTTTAGAGCTACAACTGATGGCCATGCTCAAATACTCGTCGTAAACTTCGTTTTGGGACTAGAAATGAAAATCCGATGAGTCCCCAAAAAATGAAGTCGTTTTATCGTGTTTAGGAAGACAAAAGGTGGCATTTTTAACTTAAGAGGGAAGAACTCAACTTTTTTTTTATATATATAGGTCAACTGAGGTATCATTTATTATGTATTTTTGAATTCTAAATCGAATGACACCATCCGCAAGTGGACACTTTTTTAGTTACAAAGTTAAAGTTATGGCAGGTTTTATTAATACAAAGTCATGCATGGTTTTAAGAATACAAAATTAGGAATACGTGGATTTTGCCAACTTTGGTGACCTTGAAGAAGGCTCAGATCACCCAGATTTTTATCATTGCTACTTTGAGGACATTTTTATACGTTCTAGATAATTTAAAATGATATAAAGAACATGCTTTGAACGTAAAATAAATGTAACGAAGTTATGTTCAATAATAAAGTACAATTTTCGACTTTGTAATCCTAAAACCTGCAGTAACGTTGTGACGAATAGTCATATCGACTTGCGGATTGTGTCATTCAATTTATGATTTAAAAAATGTAATAAATGATACTCCACTTGACAAATTAAAAAAAAATTAAGTTCCCTCCCCCCCCCCCCCCCGTATGCCTCTCTTTTGCCGCTCAAAACACACCAAACCGACTTTATTTTTTAGGGACTCATCGGATTTTCATTTCTAGTGCAAAAACCAAGTTCTTCATAAATTTTAATGAATATTCATCATACATGCTGTAATAATCCATTTTTCGGCGCTAAAATACAATTTTCGATTTTGTATTAAGAGAGCTCAGGGCTTTGTCGATAACGAAAAACATGTAAACAGAGCTCTCGCTTCGAGTCCATATAAAAACAAAAGTATTCAATGTATTTTGGTTGGTTGGTTGGTTGGTGCATACTGAGACCTGTACTACAACCCGAAAGGGAGGCTTATGTCTCGAAAGTCCAGCGTTGGGAAAAGCCGAAAAGAATTCCCATATCAAAGAAATTTCCCATATCAAAAGAACCAATCATCGCAGAAAAATAAAACCAAAACCAGAAGGACCTAATGTGAAAGATGTTAAATTTGAGACCAAATGCATCTTCATAATCATAAATTAATTATAAACAGGGATATAGATTTTTTAAAATAACGTCGAGATACTGAAAATGATCTATTATTTTTTTTCGTCACACCTTATGTTTAAATCAAGGTAGAGACTTAAATAATGGACAGAAAAAAGTAAGGATTGCATTTTTGGACAGATATTTAATCAATCTACGTGCTTTTATAAAATTCAGCTTTAAAAACACAAAGAGTGCGTTCACAAACCGCACTTTGGGTTCCCCAGGTTTCCCGTGGGGAACCCGAAGCGTTCAGAGCCGGCATCACGTGACTTTTTCTGACTTTCCCGGACCGTTCAGAGCCGGAGATTACCCGGATTTCGGGGAACCCACATAACCTGAAAAATTTTGTTGGGTAAAGTGATCACGTGGTTGGGAAATCTGATTTGTTTACCATTTTATAGCTTAACTGTGACTGTTAATCGGAATCACTGTTTTGATCATTTTTATCGCACATTGTTTCTGTTTTTTCATATTACAAAAATAATAATAAAAACATTTCTGGTCTAAGTTTAACTTTTAGATAAGTTAGAAGATAAATGTAAATTTTGCCTATGACAAATCTCCGATTCAGCCTAAAATGGCTAGCAAAACCTGTGATACATATTTGTTGCGATAGTATTCCACATAAAAATTAACTTTTGGAACAGTTTCCCATCTAAAAAAAGTGACAATTGAATCTATTTGCACTGTCGAAAGTGCAGCTCCCGCCATGTTTGTAAATGTAAATAAAAAAATCTCGCAACTTTACCCGAAAGCGTTCAGAGCCGTTTTTACCCAACCTTACACCGAGAAACCCGAGGCTAACGGAAAAGACAGGCTACCGCGGTGGGTCCGATTCTTCTTTTTTTACAGACCGCTGGAGTCACGTGATGCTCGAATGCACCAATGAAGGTGTGCGAAAAGAGCATCACGTGACTCCAGCGGTCTGTAAAAAAAGAAGAATAGGACCTACCGCGGTAGCCTGCCTTTCTCGTTAGCCTCGCGAGAAACCAGTATGACGTCATTCCCCATTTTTCCGAGTTACCCGTGTTTCGGTCTCTGAACGCGCTCAAATTTTCTATTCTTAATTAGCGAAAAACTGTTAATTAATTTTAAAGTTTACAAATTATGCCAAACAGCGATAAACCCGCCAAGACATTTTAGAAATCTTTTACTATTCTTTTATATTATCCTTTTGCATTTATTTGATCGAAGAAAACTATGGCCGAGATCCAGATAGATTTTTCGCTGTTAGCGAAATGAGTTTGACCAATCAGAAGCCAGCATGTTTGAGAATTTCTACTGCTTCTGGATCCCGGCCTATGTCATAAAAGTTTTGAGTCATTTTCTTAGTACCATGCACTGTTAAAAATATCGTGAAAAATTACCTCTGTTTTTCAAGGCTATCTATTTTCTGACCAATGAGAATGCTTCATAGGTGCTGATCTAGCGTTCTCATTGGTCAGAAAATAGAGAGCCTTTAAAAACAGAGGTAATTTTTTACGATATTTTTAACAGTGTGGATTAAGTGCAATGTTTGTAGAAATCTAGGTTGGGATCCAGATAGATTTTTCGCTGTTAGCGAAACGAGACTCACCAATCAATAGCCTGCATTTCTGCAAACAGCGGAAAATTCGCAAAAATGCAGGCTTCTGATTGATGAATGTCGTTTCGCTAACAGCGAAATATTGATCTAGATTGCGGCCAATTATGTTGAACACAATTTTGCATTTCCACATCCAGGAAGGGTATTGATGTCATAACAACAGTACATATTCGAAACTATTTAAGGCATTGATTCTGAACTCCTTTGCTACAGCGCCTAGAAGATACAGTGTGGAAAACGGTTATTCCTAAAATGTTTTAAAAAGTGCTAAAAACTTGTATCCCATAAATCTCCAACAATGCTCAGCGGCAATATGCTGATACGAGCGCCATCTCGTAACTCTTTTCAATATAAACAATGTGTTTTAAAAAATTATAGAATGTTAAATATCGGAAACTATAAATATAAGATATTTTGGTCTGTTATAAGCTAATTTAGTTAAGGAATGACGTGAAATAGGTTAAAGAGTCTCTTTTAGAATCACTATCGTTTTTAAATCACTACGATGGCGCTACGATCGACATCTTGTTATTCAGCATCGTTGTACAGTTATGGGATTCAATTTTTTAGCACTATTTTGTAGCCGATTTCCACACTGTATCTTCTAGGCGCTGTACCTTTGCTATACATTCCAATATTAAAGAAGTTGTTGTTTCCATAGAAACAGTACTTTTTTTTTATTGCTCACTCTAAAACACAAATATCGAAATTTAACCAACAGCGCTCCGAAACAACACCATACCAGAGAGCCTTTATACATAAGAGTGGTGATATATGCACAGGAGGCATGCTCATTTCAAGTTTAAGTACGGCTATAGTACAGCGCCTAGAAGATACAGTGTGGAAAACGGCTATTCCTATAATGCTTTAAAAAGTGCTAAAAACTTGTATCCCATAAATCTCCAACAATGCTTAGCGGCGATATGCTGATACGAGCGCCATCTCGTAACTCTTTTCAATATAAACCCTGTGCTTTCAAAAATTATAGAATGTTAAATATCGAAAACTATAAATATAAGATATTTTAGTCTGTTATAAGCTAATTTAGTTAAGGAATGACGTGAAATAGGTTAAAGAGTCTCTTTTAGAATGACTATCGTTTTTAAATCACTACGATGGCGCTACGATCGACATCTTGTTATTCAGCATCTTTGTACATTTATGGGATTCAATTTTTTAGCTCTATTTTGTAGCCGATTTCCACACTGTATCTTCTAGTCGCTGTAGCTATAGCGACAAGAATACATAGTGTGGAAATCGGCTATCTCTGTAATACTTAAAAAAGCGCTAAAATATTGTATCCCTTAAATATGCAACGATGCTGCTGCAATATACAGATCGCAGCAACATCTGCAGGATACTTTCTACAACTGCAAGATATTGCTAGTCTGTACAATGTAATACTAGTAATACGAAAATCTCGCAGATGTCACTGCGATCGACACTTGGGATTTTAGCAGTATCGTCGCACATTTAAGGGATACAAATTTTTAGCTCTGTTTGGATAGCATATTTCCACACTAGGTATTCTAGACGCTGTACCGCAGTGGCCTGTCTTTTTCGTTTGCTTCGGAGTAGATATAGATGACGTCATTTGAAGCTGTTCCTAAACAACAGAGCCTAGAATACCTGGTGTGGAAATATGCTATCCAAACAGTGCTAAAAATTTGTGTCCCTTAAATGTGCGACGATATTAAAATCCCAAGTGTCGATCGCAGCGACATCTGCGGGATTTTCGTATTACTAGTATTACATTGTATAGACTAGCAATTTCTTGCAGTTGTAGAAAATATCCTGCAGATGTCGCTGCGATCAGCACATTGCAGCAGTATCATTGCACATTTAAGGGATACAATATTTTAGCGCTTTCTTAAGTATTACAAGGATAGCCGATTTCCACACTATATAATCTAGACGCTATACCTAAACCAAAGACTTTTATGATACTAGACTGGCAATTCCTCGGCCACTCCCATTCAAAAGCATGGCAGCCATCTGAAATGATTTGAAGTAAATTGAAACACCTGAACCGCGAGGTTTGTACGTCAACTGTGAGTTATTTACCATTAAGTGCTACATCTAGATGAGCTTAAAAATTTAATTTTATCAATAAATATGAAGTTTATGGCATATTTTTTACATGAAGCTATTTTTACCGACTTCGAAAAAAGGAGGAGGTTATCAATTCGACGCGTATGTATGTTTTTTTTTTTTTTTTTTTTTTTTTTTTTTTTTTTTTTTTTTTATGTATGTTCACCGATTGCTCCGGAATTTTTTGTCCGATTTATGTGATTTTGGTTTTAATTGAAAGAGGATACTCTCGAATTGGTACCACTTCCGTTTCATCGAAATTGGTTGAGTAGTTTTTTAGTAATTCAACAAAAACCAATAAAATAAAGGATTTTTCGCAAATTATCTTTCATTGTTGTAACCGGTTTTTCATTCATAAGCATAAAGCTATGTATTCATATGCGTTATCGCCAAGTTGTCGCCAGACTTGGCGCCATTTGGTGAAGTATCGCCAAATTTGGCGACCAAAATAAGTTGTCATAAATGAAGCCAACTTGGCTGTAACTGACTAATTTGGCGATATTCCCATTCAAATTCACTAATGGATCTTCTCCAATATGTTTCTTCACAATTTCTAATCGGCAGTCATATTTACAATTCTCAATTGCCAACCATTATTTAAAATGCTAAATAATACAGAAGCAAACTAAATTAATACATGAAAACATCTGAATTGTATCAAGAAATGAGAACATGTAAATTTTAATCAGATTGCACGATAAAAGCAAAGAGTGCGCTTTTTACTTTGCAGTAGTTTTTGAAGTCGGTTTTATTTTTGGTAAAAAGGTTTATATATTATTTATGTCTAAATATGCGTTATAAATATTGAATTTTCAGAAATAAAGTTAAATAAGGCAATTTATTAATAATTTTATGAATGATATGTTTGAAAAAGAGTATCTAATTTTAACATGCCTTATGAACCGAAATAAAGGCGAAATATATATGGAAACAGATTGTTAAAGATTATAATCCCACGTTTTTTTAAGTTTGACTTACAAAAGTAGCTGGTAGGGAAGTTTAGTTTAAAGGTAGTAACTGTAACATAATATAGTAATTTATAAAATTTTAAATTATGTGTAAAGAAATCTACATTTTTAAACTAATTTTTAAGCAAAAAGGTAATTAAAAAATGCATAGTAACGAAAGTAACACTATATTTTTTATCTTTGGAGGATGTTTATTGATATACTTACTTGCTATACGAAATAAACAAAAAAATTGATGAATAATAAAGTATTTTTTTTAAAAAAAAGGCCTAAATGAAATAGGGTAGATTAATACTTAATGATCCGCAATAAAAAAAAATACGCTGATAAAAGCATTTTCTTATGTAAATTAAAATATAAAACATATATACTGCCGTGCAACAGCTGTGATTAAAAATCCTCAGTTAAACTGACAGTTTGCCGGTCTATATATCTTACAGGTCTTTGACCTAAACTGTGGCCAGCTCATCACGTCACACGGAGTTGATTATCTGTACACGGCAATGGACACAAAAAAATCGGCGCGCCGCTTTGTACTAATCATTGTGTAAAGATAATCCAACTCCGTGTGACTTTTAAACGTCATGGACTGGCTTATAATGTCATTGGTCGCGCTAACACCCTGCCTCATGCGTCCGCCATATATAGCGGCATCTTGCACTGGAGACTGCTAAATGGGCTGCTATCGGTCAAAATCAAGAGAGAAAAGGGCTCGTTTTCTTGGTATCTAGTTTTTCACACGGGAAGATTGGAATGTCTGCTTCTCTCCTTTCATAACTTCATGGTGGTGAAATAAGCCAACGCCCCCTAAATATTTGAGAATGTCTTGACACGCGCCACGAAAATTTCACACAAAGCAGGCAAAGCAAAGAAACAAAATCATTCATTGGCTCGTGGATATGAACGAGCCAATGAATGATTTTTCTTCTTTGTTTTGCCTGCTTTGTGTTACGTTTTCCTGATGCGTGTCAAGGCTTTCTCGAATATTTAAAGGGCGTTGAATAGGCCGGGATCAAGATAGATTTTTCGCTATTAGCGAGATGAGATTGATTAACCAGAAGCCTTCATTTTTGCGAACTTTTTCATGTTTGCAGTAAACACAGAAAAGCCTGCAAGGATGGAGGCTACTGATTGGTCAATGTAATTTTACTAACAGAGAAAAATTTATCTGGATCCCTGACATTAACTGTGGTTGGTTAAGACGATTTTGAATAAAATCAAATCAGGAAGCCAATGTTTGTTAACTTTTCTGGTTAGTTTAATCGAAATCTTCCACGTCTAATACTGAATACTGAGTTACTGTACTTTGGACAAAAACTTGAATATGAGTACAGGACTTGTGCATATGTCACCACTCTTACATATAAATGTTCTCTGTTATGAGCATGATTCTAAGCGAAGCTGGTTAAATTTGAGTATCTGGGTATTAGAGAAAGCAATAGTGGCCCACCGTGGCTGAGTGGATAAGACACCATGCCGCTAATCGCTTGAGAGCGTAGGTGGGTTCGAATCCCGCTGTGATCCCCACGTGATCTACGTGTTCAATAAAACAAACAAACAAGCAATAGTGAAAGGTACAGTTGCCATGGAAACGACGACTTCTTTAATTCGTATAGAAAATTAATAAATAGTTGTAAATGTCTTAAGTTTAAAATGTAGGCAAATGCTCTGGAAATATTAATGGCTCCCATCTAGTATTTTACAAAAGTAATTTAATAGATTCACATGATGTATAAGTTGATGCAACTCTTAGCTAATGAAAATTCTGAAACAAGACTTATGTAGGTAGATCTTTCCAATCATTAATTCAGAATTCTAAGAACAAAACGAAGTTCTTAAGCGCTCTTCCTCACCCCTCACCCCCTCAAAAAAGGAAATACGATAGAAAGATATAAGTATTTGCATAACTTTAGTGTGTCTGTGATCGTTTGTCAGAGTTTAGAAAAGGTGTCTGCGTATTAAAAAAAAACATAAAACAAATTTTACGAACGATAAGACTATAGATTTCAGGCAATTTTTAACCGGAAAAAATTTAATTCTAATGTATATGCGGCTTTAATAATAGACTATTAAAGATAATCCATTTAGGGGAATTTTTATACGAAATTATATTCTCACATTTATGCAAATAGGTATGGATAAACAGACTTGAGCAAAATTATATATTTATCCTTTCTTCTCTATAAAACGATCTAAATGAAGATGAAGTTATATGTACAGTTTATATCTTTAAATTTTTAGACATTTTTTATCAAAAATGTTTCATCATGCCTAGAATTTCTAGATTTACAGATCTTTAAACAGATCTTCGATTCTTTAGATGCCTGCGGGGCTTCATTCTCGGATTATCCATAGGTATTTGTAAAGGTAAATTTATTTTGCAAAACCGTCAGCAAAAAAAAGTTAGAACAAACAATTAACTGCCAGACTAACTGTAAATATATATTTTATTTCGAATCTATCTGTTTTTTACTAAATTTTCATCCTTCATAGAAAATTTTAAGGAAATATAAATTGAGAAAGACTGATACTTTGAAAGAAGAAATTGCCTTCCCTTACTTTTAAATTATTAATTACTCTAAAAAATGAATGATAGGTAAACAAAATTTATACTATTGTGTTTGTTCCCTGCTTATAAAGGCTATATAAGGACTAATTTTAGTGAGTAGAATTATTTCAATTATATATAATCTATTTTAAAAAAAGAACCGATATCTACTAAAAAACAACTTTTCAAAAGTAAAAAAAAAAAAAAACCAAGCAAAAAAAAAAAAAAAAAAAAAAGGTGAAAGTTGTGGCTAAAAAATAGTGTGATATCAAATTTCCAAGCTCATATTATGGTACTTATTTAAAATTTTTTATTAAAAATTTACCTTATGTAAGTCGAGTAGCAAAGTATGCGTTGATAGAAAGCCTTTTTTCCTTTACTAAATACATCATAACGTGTTTCTGAAAATTAAATTTTTAACAATTATGCATGAAGGGCTTGGCGGCCATCTTTCCATATTTTACACAAATTTCTAAGCACACAAGTACGTTGTTAAGATCGGAAATTCGAAATTGTTGCCAAAGCAAACATTTTATGCTTTTAATTTATAAAAATGAGTGCCTAGAAATTTGTGTCTTAAAATAAAGGTGAAAAAACTTCAGGTTTCATCTTATGATTCTTTTTTTCGGAGGGGGTTAATTAATTAGTTAAAGCAGTAAAAATGAATTTGTTTTTCCAAAATAAAAAACTTTCTTAATTTATCTGTGTGTAGCTAAAACTAGAAGTTCAAAATCCTTAATAATGCAAACATATTACGAGCTTTTCTGCTTAGAAATTTGTGTAAAATATGGAAAGATGGCCGCCAAGCCCATCATGCATAATTTAAAAAAATTTAATTTTCAGAAACACGTTATTATGTATTTAGTAAAGGAGAAAATGCTTTCTATCAACGCATACTTAGGTACTCGACTTACATATGGTAAATTTTTAATAAAAAATGTTAAATAAGTACGATAATATAAGCTTGGAAATTTGATTTTACACTATTTTTTAGCCACAACTTTCTCCTCCCCCCCCTTTTTTTCCTTGGCTTTTCTTTTTTACTTTTGAAAAGTTGTTTTTTAGTAGATATATATATATATATATATTAATACATGTGTATTAAAAGTTAAATAGAAGAAAAATGATGAATCAGGCTCGATAAATTGATAAATCATTAACTATTAAAAAAAAAAAAAAAAAAAAAAAAAAAAAAAAAAAAAATTCAAGTTGATAATAAACACTTTCTGGTGCTTTCTCCGTAATATAAGTAATACATTAAGAGATAATCTTTAGCCATGTAAAAATATTTTTGTCGAAAATTACCCTAAATATTAAAATAGAAAGGTAAATAAAAGACCCTGCATCATTAAAACACAAAGATAAATAGCAGGAAAATGATAAACCATACTTGAATATAAGCTTTATTAATAAATTAAACATTCGATAAAATTAATAATAAAGAATTCCTGGTGCTTTCTCCGTATAAGGATGTAATACATTAAGAGACAATCTTTAGCCATGTAAAATATATAAATTCAAAACAAAGAACGATATTCCGATTTTATCGAAGATTACCTTCAATATAAAAAAAAAAGAAAAGAAATAAACGACTCTGAATCATTAAAGCACAAAGCTAAATAGCAGAAAAATGATAAATCAGGCTCGAATACGCCCCATAAATCATTTCGGGTTTCCAACAATAATGAAGGCGATAAAACGAAACTTTCTCCTCTTGCAAGTTTATCTTCTGTGTTACAAGTTTTAATACCACAACATCCCCTATTCTGATATAAATATAAACATCGACATTTCTTTCTTTTTTTCCAAGTTTTTCAGAAGAATCTGTCGTAAGTGACACCTCGTTGGGAGAAAAAGAATTAGAAAAATAAAATGATCCCCGATAAATCAGATGATATTGATGTAGCATTTTTTCTTGACAACACGGAAGGATAATGTTCAATAAGTGAAACTAAAATATTGCTGCTGGAAAATTTTGTATAGAAAGTTTTATCCATCGAAGAAAATGTGAAACAATGTTATCTCTGTCATGAAAATTCTTAATGCAATTTCTCTTAAAAGGATTGTCATTTTATTGATTTAAAATAAATCAAAATTTAAACTTTTGACATTTTGAAATAATTTAATAGGCAAAATTAAAAATAAATCGATATAAAAATAATTTTAAATTGCTTTTTTATCACTTACGGGGATCTGGGACATATTTTTAAATAATTTTTATTTATTGAGTTAAAAGTTTAAATTTTTTTGTGATGATTAACCATATCATTTGTAAACAAAATCACATGATAAAGTTTCCCAAAATTAAAAAAAAATTAATTTTTAATTTATTAACAAAGTGAGGTAATTTAAAATCCTTATAACTCGAAAAATTGTTTGTAGAATTTATTTTTGTTTTCATTTAAATAAATAGAAATATATAAGTTTTAACTTTGATTCAGAATTTTTAAAAATATTAATTTAAACAAAAATCAAAAATATTTGAAGTAAAAAAAAAAAAAAAAAATAAATAAATGATGTAACTTTAAAAAAAAAAAAAGCCTATTTTCAAAAGTAGATATTTATTTCAAATTTGCTGAATGACAATTAAAGCAAAACTATTGAAAAAAGACATGTTAGAAGTTTGAACCATTTAACTTTAATGGTTCTTGACTTATGACAATTTAAACACGAGAAATAGTTGGAAAATGCATCATGAAGAAAAACACATTTTCACTAAAGTCATTTCCATGAAAAACATTGCTTGAAAGCTAGATTTTGAAAACAAACCAAAACAAAAAAATAATATTTCCTGTTCTAATTAAGACAGACACATGAATCAGGCGTCATTTTAAGCTGAAGAAAACAGGAAAAAATTTAATGCCATAATTCTTTTTTAGAAAATTTGAAGATTTTTGTGTCCCGGATCCCCTTAAAGAATTTTGTTTTATTTAGCATTCTGCAGTAATTCTGCTATATTTAGCATCCTGTAACCATTCTAATATTTTTGGTATTTCGAATAAAAAAGCCACTTTAAGTTGTTATCTTTGTATGTAGGGTGAAACCCCCAATGACTGACACCATAAGGATTCTTTGTTGTTTAAATCACAATTAATTTTTTTTTAATTCTATTTAATATTTATTTTGCTTTTTAGAGAGGATAGTAGAGATACATTAAAAAAATTACAGTTGTCAAAATCTCAAAAACTATTCATTATATTATTAAAAGTTAATTTTTTGAGAAATATGGGAAATAACTCCAGTGATTGATAGCAACACTATTTAAAAACCAATAACTGACACAAACTGAACCAGTGTCTGTCACTTTACTTGCAAATATATATAAAAAAAAAGTTATTTTATATTTCAAGGAACTTATGCTTTAAAAATACTTTAATCGTTAGTATAAAAACAAAAAAACTGAAACCTTATTTAAATGTGATATCATATTAAAGATGCACGTGTCTTTTGTATCGCCCTTTAAATTATTAGTACTGCAGATATCCAATAACTGACATTTATGAACTAGTAACCGGCATATGATGTCAGGCCCTGGTAGAACAACTTAAATTTTAATGTTGTTGTCTACAAGATAAATTAAATTTATTATTTTTGTTTTAAACAGTTCAAATAATAGATTTCAACTTTCTTTAATATTACCAATAATTAACAACTCTGTCGCAGACTGGTGAAATGAAATAGTTGGAACCAATAACTGGCACCAATCTTTAAGCTAAATGAAATAACTATAAACTAGAAATCATGGTTCTACTGTATCATAGGGTTTTTTAACTAATTTTTTACAAGTGCAACTTTAAGAAAAAGTTTACGAATGTTTCATTGCAAATGTATTTAAACCTTTATCTTCTGACGGTATTTATAAGTACCATTAAAATAACTTGTTATAAAATTCACTGAATACATCGATTAGTAGTAATAGAGTTTAGAAAGAGTTATAGATGCATTACTTTATCTTGTTCGAAAAGCATAATTGGCTACACAAAACAAAAATATTTGTTAAAGCATGGTTTCTTTTGCCTCTGCCTCTTTTCAGCTTTCTTGGCGGTGGGGGGAGGGGGGGGGGCTTTTTTAATTCGGAAATATTTCTATATTTTTATTGCAAAAACATTATATTTCTTAATTCTACAAAATACCAAGAAAAATATTTAAAATAAAAGATTTTAGTGGGGTTATAAATGGTGTACAAAATCCTTATAAATTAAAATTCAATTAATCCTTCAAAATCCTTCAATCCTCCTAAAATCCTTCTAAAATATATTAAATCATTATGTAAATCTGCTTATGTAGTTTCAAAAATTCACAAAAAAATGCTTTAGAAGATAAAATTTTCACGAATTCATAATTCAGTACATAAAGGGTTAAAAAAGCACTACCTTAAATTTAAAAATAAGATTGATATCTCAAAACGCTACTTTATGTGTTCTCAAAAGTCTATCTTACCCCAAGATGACATTACTTTGGAGAATTTTAGAAGAAAATGCTTATTTGAGTTTGATTTTTGCTGAAGTGTCAGTTATTGGTCAGCTGCCAATAACTCTACTTTGTGTATATAAAATCATAAACTATAATACATGTAATGATATTTTTATAATGTTAAAAAAAAATACTTTCTAGAATGCGGAGGATCACGAAATGTAACTATGATGTTATGATCCCCTATACTACAGTATTTTTCTTGTTGGAGGTAATATAGGGACTGTGATAAATAACATTATCATTTTAGGTGGAAAGGGGAGGTCTGGAACATGATATCTTAAGATATCTCAACGGGGAAGGGGGTGTTTGCCTTTTGTTATCGTTATCATTTTTGCTCCATTCAAAATTTTCTTTTTTTTTATTTGTAACTTATTATTTACTTAAAAATAGGCTGTTATGTTTTTATAGTCTGTCATCTATTTTTATGGAAATACAAAGTTATTATTAAAATCATTAAATGACTATAAAACTATTTAATTCCAAAATATGGAATATCCCAAAGTTTTATCATTCCTATTCTTCTGTCATATGTGTATGCATATGTAATCTGCTGTTCGAGAAACCAACTGCAAAGTATGTTTGAAATGATACTTGTGTTTACTAAGTAAATAAATGAGAAAGAATGACGTCCACCTGTTATGTGGATAAGAAGTTCTGTCTGCTCCTCCCCCCCCCCCAACATTATTACTGTTGAATGCATTATGTAACAAAAAACTATTGTTAAATACTTTTAAATAGTAACTATTTTTTAAAGTGTTATTTGATATTAAGTTATTTCATATACAAAGTGATATTTTACTGATTTCAATTGAATTAATAAAGTAATCGGAAAGTAAATGTATAACATTATCCGCATATCACTTCCAAACAAAAGAAAAAAAAATCCAAAAAGAAAAAGAAAGAATTTTCAGACATTGATAGCGATATCAGCTCCGGGGGTGGGGGGGAGGGGTTCAAGGTATGATAACGTATGATATCGTAAGGGGGAGGAGGGTCCAAAAATACCAAAAAGTTGATAACGTTATATATGCACAGCCCCACACATAAAATTTTCTGTTTGTTTACTGGGTCACTGAAAGCATTGTTTACACGGTCGGTGGGTGGTAATTGTTCTAAATATTTTTGTCTGATTGCCTAAGAGGGACTGCTCATACAAGGAAACTAAGTCTGAAGAGCATATTGTCCCTCTTGGTTGCCTTTATTAAGGAGAAAAAAAAAAAAAAAAAAAAAAAAAAAAAACAGTTTTCAGCTAATACTTGGCTTCGCCAGTCCTGGGCCTCAGGCGACAGAGGGTAGACGCTGGTGCACAAACTGTCCCCTCGCGATAAGATGCGGGAGAGGAGAATGAAGCATGGTGCAAATGATTGCTGTTGGGAAGAATGTGTGCCTCAACACACCAACAGTCCAGAATTTTTTATGGCTGTTGGTAGTGGCGTTTAGACTGGCGTTCTTGCATCGGTATGCTCGTCACGCCAGACCGCTAGGATGTGAGTATGGAAATTTCCATGAGACATTTATAAATTTTGTTTAGTTTTGCCAGCAGTGCTGGAGGAGAAAGTAAATTAAGAAGCCAGGATTTGGGTGGAGAAAGGACAAATCTTAAAAGCCAGGTTTCGGTCAGGGCACAATGATAGCGTAAAAATTTTTGTTATGCTTTAAATGTGAAATTTTTACAGCACGTACAGCAACGTTTTAGTAATTTGTTACACTCACCTGTAGCACACTTCTAAGAATTTGATGTGTATAGCATTTATAAATATATGTTATCTTTTTTATAGAAGTTTTTTTCAAAGAGTTTGTCAAAAGTGACACCTCGTTAGGTAAAAAATAATAATAAAAAAAAATAACAATCATCGATAAATCAGGTGATATTGGTGTGGCAATTTTTCCCGATAACACTGAATGATGATGTTCAATAAATGAAAGTAAAATGTTGCTGCTGGAAATTTTGTTTAAAAAAGTTTTATCCATAGAAGAAAATGTAAAACATTGTTATCTCTGTCATGAAAATTCTTAACGTAATTTTTCTTAAAAAGATTGTAATTTTATTGATTTAAAATAAATCCAATTTTAAACTTTTGACATTTTTTATTGATCTAAAATGCAAAAAGAAAAAAAGAAACGCACACAGAAAATATTGTATTTTATTTTATTTGACTTTTTAGTTAAAAAAATAATATTTATTTTTTTAATTTTTGTTTAAATTTCAATATATTATTCTTCATTATCATAAACAATTATGTATAAATAGAAAATATGAAACTGAACATTTTGTGCTTTAGCGCGACATCAGTTGAGGGGTTTAAAATAAGTATCTTTCGTACTGTACCTGTTTAACCTGTTCTATGCACGGGAGTTCATAAATTTATTTGCAAACCAAAATTAAAAATATTTATTCGATTTAGTAAAATATTTTTCTACTACTGTGCCTTTTTTTAATGAAATTTAATTTATCTTGTTACTATGGCAGCAGACGATAAAACGATATCTTTGGAATAAGGGAATAAATAGAATAAAATGTTTTGTTGATGTTTGTGATAAAATGTGTTTCTTTATTTAAAAATTTTGTAATAATTAAGCGCAATTAAATAATCTCTAATTATTTGCATGTGAGGTAAAATAATTATCGCAATACCCGCTAAAGCTTCATATTATTGACGTGGCGTACGTAATTTGTATATCTCTAATTATTTGCATGTGAGGTAAAAGAATTATTGTAATATTCGCTACAGCTTTTTAGTGCAGCGTGCTGTGCGTAATATGCAATGCGTCTTGCAGTAGAAAAGTAATTGTGATAAGAATTTTATTGGGGATTTTTAATTTTTTGCAACTGCTAAAACGAAAAATGGTTAAATTTGATAGGAAATTGCTGTTAATTTGGTGATTTTTTTATTAATTAAAAATTAACTATAAGTTATTTCGATTCCGGATTACCGTTTTTTAATACACGTGTGCGTAACATTTCAGAATTCTCGCTTCCAAACTGTGGATTTGTATAGCATTATAGACAGACAGACAAAATTTCATTTTTATATATTATACTAGAGGGCTCTGCCCCTTGCAAGCTACGCTCGCCAACCCCCGTTCAGACACCGCAGAATTTAATAACATGCTAATCTGATGGGTTTTAAAAATATTACAGAAGATTGTATTATACTGAAAAAAGCTATGCACATCTCCCTGTAAACGGGTTTCCATTCAATTCCCTTTTATTGCAAAAATTTAAGGCCTAATTAGTTGCTATTAAGACTTCCAATGTTTGTTTTCGTTTTTGATTAAAGAGGGTCAGTTAAAGATTTGAAAAGAAGCTAAAATAAAATGAATAATACAGAGTCTTTGTCTCCCGGTATTTTAAAACAATCTCTATAACAATAGCCTAAGTCATGTGACTATCATAAACAGTTCCGGGCGGACCACTTCGCTTTTTATACTGCAGGTGCCATTTTGGTTTTTTAATATTAGCCAGATACTGGTGATAAGTCGCCAAATATTATTCTATCGCCATCATTTCATTTATATTATAATAGTTCAAGTCATCAACTGCCATAAACAAATACGGTTTGATCCCTTCGCCTTTCATATGAAAGTTTGGCACAGATGTCGTATACGCCCCCAAATTCGCGCGATATTTTTCCGACGCCAATTTGGGGAAAGCATCAACCGTATAAACAACATCCGGCTTACCATATCAAGCAAAATAACGATACTTTGGGACCAGTTAAGTACCCGTTGCGTATATGACATTGGCGTCAGAAAAAAATCGCGCCAATATGGGGCCGTATATGATATCTGTGCCGAAAGTTTTCCATTTTGATTAAAAAATCAAAAAAAAATTTCTCGAATAAAACTACATAAAAGTTGCCATAGTCGCAAAGAATTCTTGGTAGTGTTACGCTAGCTAGGTGCAAATCTCGCCAATAGCTTTTTTTCAACTCGCCAGTTAGCATTTTTTTTTTTTTTTTTTCGAGTGGTAAATTAAAACATTGATTTGAAGTTGAAATTAAATGTCATGGTTTGTTGCATTATTTAATAGTTGGCCAGATGTCTTATACGCACCGCAGGTTTGGCATGATATTTTTTCTTTTTTAGGAAAATTTGGCGAAAATGTCGTTTTCGAATACCAGTTACATATGTATTTTTGGCACTACTTAGTTATCCCGTCGACCAAAAATCTATCTCCAAACTATAAGATTAAATGCCAATAATGGTTGATCGTAAATGTCACATTCACTTGAATTTAAGCAAGTTACACGTGTTTACGTCATCAAGTGATTTTTATTTCGACGTTTTTATTTGCTACTTCTTAGTTATCCCGTCGACAAAATTACTGTCGCCAAATTGTAAGATTAAATGCTAATAATGGTTGCTATTAATTAATTAATTGTAAGATTAAATGCCAATAATGTCCAATAAAACCATTAATTCGACGTTTTATTTGTATTTTTATTAATGTTTTACTTTATTTGTTCTTTCGTTATTTAAAATAAAAAATATGTCAATGTTTATAATTTGGCGATTTATATAATTTGGCGAAATTGGTTGACGGGATGACTAAGAAGTACCTTTTATTTGTATATTTATTAATGTTATACTAATTTATTTGTTATTTCGTTATTTAAAATAAAAATTATGTCAATTTGTATAATTTGGCGAATTGTTTGGCGATTTATATAATTTTGCGAAATTGGACGACGGAATAACTAAGTAGTACCGTATTTTTTAATTATTTTCTGTTATTTTCAAAAGGAAATAACAAAAAAAATTGATAATTATAGAACAAAATAATTTATATAATTTAAAAAAAAGAAATAAAAAGAAATAAACATTTATTATTAAATAATCAACAATAGTCGGGTTACCATGTCAATCAAAATAAAAGCAATTTTGATACCCCGGTGCGTATATGACATCTGTGCCTAATATTTTTCTTTTCGTTTTGTTTTTTTTTAAAAAGAAAAAAGTGAAAGCCATCAATTTTAAACGTTTCAGTTTTAAATGAAAGTTTTGTATTTTAAATAAAATGAATGAAAGGATTATATTTTAAATGAAATTAATGAAATATAAAAAAAATGCGACGTAAAAAATGTTTTGCGATTTATCACCTGCTTCTTGCTAACATAAAAATACCGAGTTCTTTATTTCTCTATCAGAATCTTTCGATTTGGCGAAAGATTGTTCAAGTAAATTGAATTATGAATTAAAAAAACACGATACATTTCTTAGAATACATTTAAGGGAGGCCAAACTGGTCGCCAAATTAGTTTAAAATAATAACCTTTTCTGAAATATGAAAAAAAAATATCTGCTATGATTAAAATTTGAGTTGCCATCATTAGAAAAAAGTATTTAAAATTAGAAAAAAAAAATAATATTTCGAAAACTAATTCGAATTTAAAAATTCTAATACCAGTTTTGAGATCTGCGGATTTTTTGTGTTAATTTCATCGCAAAGTATTCCATATTTTAGGAGAAATCACCGTGAAACATAATCAGTTGTTTCAAAGAATCATTTCATAAATTCGTTTCATTAGGATTTTATATATATAGGGTATTATGTATATATATATATATATATATATATATATATATATGTGTGTGTGTGTGTGTATGTATGTATGTATAAAAAAGGAAACTAAAGTTTGAATACTTAAAATATACAATGAATTTTTACCACACTCTTTCTCTCTCTCTCTTTTTTTTTTTTTTTTTTTTTTTTTTAAGATGCGCACTTTATAACTAAATCACTTACATGGTAGATATTTCCTGTTTTAGATATTAATTCACAACTTGCTCCTAATTTTTTTTTGAAAATGATTCTAAGAGAAGAAATTAATAATAATAATAATAATAAAAAAATAAATATGTTGGGAGTATTTACAGGATTTTGAGCGAGGCGATTATTTCTAGGCCACTGTTATCGAATATTAAATCTTGTGACAAATTTATATTATATGTGTTGAAGAAATCTTCCACGAAGATTATTATTTGGAATTAATGAATGGTACATACCGGGTGTCCAAAAAATGGTTGATGGATTGTAAAATTCAATAACTTGCAAACAATGACAAATATTAAAAGAATTCTTGCAGGAGTGTTATATATTATGTCAGGATTTTTTTTTTTTTTTAACTATGATTCTTGATTTTAGTTAAAATTTCAATAATAAAACAAACAATACAAAAACAATACAAAACAATTCAAAAAAAACAATAGATGACACTGAGAGCAATAGGTGCTTAGTCCAGACCCGATTTTTTGGTACTTCGGGATCCATTTAATGCATTTGTACCTCCTTTTTTCGCATGGAAGAAGGAAGCCGAAAAATCGAGTTTGGATTTAGCGGTTATTGCTTGCAACGCCCTCTATTGATGCTATTTGTAACTAAAACAGATAATTGCAGCATAAAAATTCCTGGCATCTTACATAACACTCCTGGAAGGATTTTTTTAATGTCTGTCACCGTTTGCAAGTTATTGAACTTTTAAATCCATAAGTCATTTCTGGGACATCCGGTAAATAGTCCCCTCACTGAAAACGTTGTAAATACCCCCATTTAAAAACCGGAGAATATTCAAATTTCACAGAGTCATTTGTATCACTGGATGCAAATAATTTTTTTTAATCCAGTTTTTTTCGAAACTTTTCGGATTCTAAATAAACTGGAAATTGTTCTTATATTTAAATACTGCAGAAATTGGTAGATATCGTATTAAATAATTAGTACTACATTCATATAAACAGAAGGTAATTACTATGCTTTTAGATGTTATCCTTTTTAATGAAAAAATCATGTTATATCTTATTTCATTAAAAGATTAATGTTGTGACACATTTTTCCAACATTTTATTGAAATTATCATTTAGGCTTTCCTGTTGTATTTACTAATGACATGGCATTTAATTTTTTTTTAAATGCCGCAATTACAGCATATGGCTTAATAAGAAATATTGAATCTGCACTTTACTCATATAGCATTGATGTAGATTGAATTTAATTATAATTTATGGGAAATACATATTTATCAAATATATATCTATCAAATATATATTTATCAAATATATATCTATATATTATTATTAATTGCAGTTCCATTTATTTTTATGATATCACTCTGTTCTCATACGTTACTTTACATGGGTAGAAAAAAATTTTCTTCTACTCATGGAAAGTGACGTATGAGAACAGAGGGATGTCATAAAAAAAATGGAACTGCAATTAATAATAATATATATTTCCTCTAATTAAATTCAATCAAAAAAACTGCTACTGCTACTCCTACTTTCAAGTCTAGTAATTATTGGCTCTCTCATTTTCAAAACAAAGGGACGTATTTGTATAAATAAACAACAATTAATTAAAATATTCTCTGATGATGAGCTTGGAAAGCTTGAAAGTACTTAGAAGTTTTAAATAAAATGAATATTTTAAACTTGTAGCACCTTTTTTAATACTTTAGTCACCTTTTAAGTAAAACTGTGGACTTTTCAAAGTTAACATTATATATTTTAAAATAAATTCCATGGAAAATTTCAGCAAACATTAGAAATACTACCATTGTAACTCTATTGATGTAGCCTACATTTAATTAAACTTCCCTTAGACTTGTTTGTAGGTTGAAATTAATTACAATTTATAATTCTCACAAAAAAATTTGCTTTCACAATGTCCATCCATTAAAAAATTGCAAAACTTCTAAATTTTCCAAAAATACTAAGATTGGGAATATGCGTTTTCTTAGTTCTAGAAATGTCAATTAAAGTGAATTATTAACAGTATGACTGATACACTAGTATTGTACTTTTACATATTAGCACTATAATTATATGAAAAGGGATTAATTAAAAATTAAAATTTCTTTGGAATTAAATAACAATAACAAAATGTTTCTGAAGTGTAAACAAAAGAAAACTCCACTGATGATTTTCTTTTTCAAATACTAGCTAAATTTGGATATGCACATGTTTCTAGAGATACAAATATTTGAATTAAAAAGAAAATCACGAAATTTGTCGCATATAACGTGGTAGCAAACATTAGAAATACTGCCACTGTAATTTTATTGATGAAGACTGCAATGAATTAAAATTTCATTAAATTAAAAATTGTTTCTGAAATAAAAAATGTTTTTGAAATATACGAAAAAAAGTATAGAAGTTTTATTTAAAACTCAAACTAAATTTGAATTTGAATGTTTTACTGATACAGACATTTTATTTAAACTGAAAATGAAATATTTACAGCGTAGAATACTTGAAAAGAGAAATTCATATGCGCCTAGAATCAATATCTGTCACATTTTACAATTCATTGAATAAATGCTGAAGTGTTAATTTCCGACATTTTTGCTGTGAAGGACATTGATAAAGTTTCGGAGCAATGACACTTCTTCATTTGCTAATCGATACCTGGCGAACAGAATGAATAAAAGTGTTAATCTTAGCAACAATAGTGCTGAGCATTAAACATTCGGGCATGAAATAAATTAATTCAATTAATACTTTTTGATAAGACATAAAATTAATTTATTCGATCAATTGCAACGAAATGCCCAATTGTTACTTGTAACGTTAAAATATTTCATTTGTTACTATGTGTTAAACTTATGACAATAAAACAAGAAATATGCATTATGTGCACATTCCCTTTTCCTCAATAACAGTGATACAACTCGAAAATTAGTAACTTTTGGAAATGTAAATTTTATGGATGACACAAATATGGATATTGTTATACGGGTTATAATATTACAAATACCTATAATGCGTGCAACATTACATTATAACTTTAAAAAGATACCTAGGTAATTGCATTAGCTTAAAAGGTTTGTGATGTTTGGCGTAATACAAACAAAAACGTATGTAATTCAAACATCTTTTTTTCATATCTTGTGCTAATTATTCGTCTGATTTATGTTGTGACAATATTTTACACTGTTATATTTTTTAACGTTTAGTGTTATTTAACACCTTGATACAACATTTTGGTTGAGGAATGAATAAAAATACATATCTTAGCATCAATGGTGTTAAAAATAAAACATTTGGCTTGAAAAAATTAATCCAATTCATTTTAATAAGAAACACAATGTAATTATTCGATCAATTGCAATGAAATGATCAATCAACTTCTACTTCTAACTTCTTGCACTTGTTTCTGTGTAAACATATGACAATTACACGAAAAAGTTATGCATTATGGGCACCTCGCGCCTTCCACAGTAACAGCAGTACAACTAGAAAATTAGTAATTTTTAGAAATGTAATTTTTATTGCTGTATATTACAAATATCTATAATCCATGTAACATTAGATTATGAATTAAACAAAATCTTGGTAATTGCATTAGCTAAAAATGTTTGTACTGTTTGGCGTGACACAAAACAAAAATGTACGTAATTCAAAATACATTTTTTATATCTTGCGCCAAATATTTTTCTGATTGATGCTGAAACAATAATTTATGTATTTTTAATGTTTATTAATTTTTAACACCTACCTATATGCAACATCTAAGTTCCAGAATGAATAAAAATGTTAATCTTAGCATGAATGGTGCTAAGAATTAAACATTCGGCTGTAAAATTTATTCAATTAATACTTTTTATAAAGAAATACAATGAAATTATTTGATCAATTGCTACGGAATTTTCATTTAATTGCTACTTCTAACATTAATTTCTCTGGGTTGAACATGTGACATTTAAATAAGAAAATTATGCATTATACATCGTTTAGGGCACCCGACGAATGTCGCTGTTTCACAATAACTATGGCACATCTAGAAAATGGGAAATTATCCGTAGTATTCCGTAGTATTTGGTGTTGCATATTACAAATATACATAATAATAATAATATCCGCATATAAAAATATCTATAACATTACGGTGTGAATTAAAACAGATATCAAAGTATAATAGCATTATCTTAAAATATCTGTGCAATTTTATGTAATACAAAATAGAAATATATTAAATTTCAATTTTACTTTTTAATATCTTATCCCAAATGTTCTTCTGCTGTGGTACTAGGACAATTCTTTACATTGTTATATATATATATATATAGATTTCCATTTACTAGGGGGTTCTGCCCCCTACGAGTTACACTCACCAACGCCCGTTCAGACACCACAAATTCTATAAGCAAGCTAATTTGATCGGCTTTAAAAAAATTTCGAAAGAATGAATTATAATTTTAAAAAAACATTGGCTGTCTTCCTGTAGACGGGTTGTTTTCGTCTTTGATTAAGGGGGTCCGTGACACATTTTCAAAAAAAAATTTATTTATTGAGTGAAATTTTTGAATTTTTTTGTGATGGTTAACCATATCATTTGTAAACAAAATCAAATGATAAAACTTCTCATAGATTTTTTTTTAAATTTTAAAATTTAAAATTTATGAAAAAAGTGGTATAACTTAAAATCATTATAACTCGAAATATTATTTGTAGAATTTAAATTATTATTTTTTTAACACAATCAAACTGATTGGTAAAGTTATCATACGAATTTGAATATTTCCAACTGAGCGAAAAAATGCCCAGGCTGGGAATCGAACCCACATCCTTGGCTTACAAGGCCAATGCTTTTCCTTTTAAGCTAACTGGGCCGACAAACAGCCAGCATATTTCGCTCAGAAAACCTTATTGGTAGAACATCTGGTCTGTGGTAGAAAATCAGTTTGATTGTGTTAAAATAATAGTTCATCTACGTATCCATCGTTTATATGGAGTTCCTTTACCTGCGGTTTATTCTGTTGAGCTGTCTACATGACAGACCAGATGTTCTACCAATAAGGTTTTCTGAGCGAAATATGCTGGCTGTTTGTCGGCCCAGTTAGCTTAAACGGAAAAGCATTGGCCTTGTAAGCCAAGGATCTGGGTTCGATTCCCAGCCTGGGCATTTTTTCGCTCAGTTGGAAATATTCAAATTCGTATGATAACTTTACCAATCAGTTTGATTGTGTTAAAATAATAGTTCATCTACGTATCCATCGTTTATATGGAGTTCCTTTACCTGCGGTTTATTCTGTTGAGCTGTCTACATGACAGACCAGATGTTCTACCAATAAGGTTTTCTGAGCGAAATATGCTGGCTGTTTGTCGGCCCAGTTAGCTTAAATGGAAAAGCATTGGCCTTGTAAGCCAAGGTTCTGGGTTCGATTCCCAGCCTGGGCATTTTTTCGCTCAGTTGGAAATATTCAAATTCGTATGATAACTTTACCAATCAGTTTGATTGTGTTAAAATAATAGTTCATCTACGTATCCATCGTTTATATGGAGTTCCTTTACCTGCGGTTTATTCTGTTGAGCTGCCTACATGACAGACCAGATGTTCTACCAATAAGGTTTTCTGAGCGAAATATGCTGGCTGTTTGTCGGCCCAGTTAGCTTAAACGGAAAAGCATTGGCCTTGTAAGCCAAGGATCTGGGTTCGATTCCCAGCCTGGGCATTTTTTCGCTCAGTTGGAAATATTCAAATTCGTATGATAACTTTACCAATCAGTTTGATTGTGTTAAAATAATAGTTCATCTACGTATCCATCGTTTATATGGAGTTCCTTTACCTGCGGTTTATTCTGTTGAGCTGTCTACATGACAGACCAGATGTTCTACCAATAAGGTTTTCTGAGCGAAATATGCTGGCTGTTTGTCGGCCCAGTTAGCTTAAACGGAAAAGCATTGGCCTTGTAAGCCAAGGATCTGGGTTCGATTCCCAGCCTGGGCATTTTTTCGCTCAGTTGGAAATATTCAAATTCGTATGATAACTTTACCAATCAGTTTGATTGTGTTAAAATAATAGTTCATCTACGTATCCATCGTTTATATGGAGTTCCTTTACCTGCGGTTTATTCTGTTGAGCTGTCTACATGACAGACCAGATGCTCTACCAATAAGGTTTTCTGAGCGAAATATGCTGGCTGTTTGTCGGCCCAGTTAGCTTAAACGGAAAAGCATTGGCCTTGTAAGCCAAGGATCTGGGTTCGATTCCCAGCCTGGGCATTTTTTCGCTCAGTTGGAAATATTGAAATTCGTAGAATTTAAATTGTTTTTCACTTAAATAAACAGAAATATGTATATTTTAATTTAGATCCAGCATTTAAAAAAATATTAATTTTTTAAAAAAATAAAAATATTTAACGAAAAAATTACAAAAAAAGTGGTGCAACTTTTAAAAAAAAAATCATATTTTCAAAAGTAAATATTTTTTTCAAATATGCTGGCTCAAAAATAAAGTAAAATAATTGAAAAAGATATGCTCCGAGTTTCAACCCTGTATCTTTAACGGTTCTTGAGTTATAAGAATTTAAATATGAGAAATGGTGAAAAAACCTATCATGAAGAAAACACAATTTTACAAGAAGTCGTTTTCATGACAGCCATTGCCTGAAAGGCAGATTTTGAAAACAAACCAAAACGAAAAAATTAATATTTCCTGTTCTAATTAAGATAGAAGCATGATTTAAACATCATTTTAAGCAGAACACGGCAGAGAAATATTTAATCTAATAAAAAACATAATTTAACATAACCTAATACATAAAACATAATCTAATAAAAAACAAAATTTGAAGATTTTTGTGTCCCGTACCCCCTTAAATCAGATCCGTGAAACGTGTGAAAATAGGCCAATATAAAATGAATTAAGTAAACAGAATCTTTGCCTCCCGGTATTTTTTAACAACGTTATAAATCAGTTTTTCTAAATAAGACGTGTTAAATGTATTGTTTTAAATCTGACGTAATTTTCACCAGTTTTTTTTCTCTTTTTAATATTCACGCGAAAATACTTTTGATGTTACAAATGTAATATTATTTGCGCTGTCTTAGAATTCTCAACGCAAGAGCAATGCGACTCTTCTAGGCACTTCACTAACATTTGCATTGGTTCATTGGTTCAAAATATCTCAATTTGTTGATTTTCTGTAAGCAAGTAAACCCTATTGGTTTACAGTGGAAGCACATGGGAATTTGGCGAAATATTAGAGATATCGCCAAATTGGCGACAAACTAGGCCGCATTTGGCTACAGACCAGGGTCCCCCTTATAGGTATGGCGATGCATTAAATGCTGTGCAGTAACCAATGAGATGCGTTTCATTCGGGCGTTGCCATGAAACAATTAACAAATAATTATGATTTCTGTGCCACGTACGAAAGCGTAATACATATATAGATTAGTTTTAAAAGATTATCTCAAAATATGAAACAAATGTCTCGCGCAAGTATATTTTTAAATTTAAACTGTTTGGCAATATTATGGTTTGGCAATTTTAAATATGATTCAATTTCCTCCATTTACGTCTTTTAACGCATATTAATGAATTTATTATTTTACAATTTTCTTTCTCTTTTACAATTCACGTGTAGATATAGTTTTTATGACGTAATCGTCAATATTTTCCTGCTTTTCATACGTAATCATTTCATTCTCATTTGAAAGTTTTTTTCTGTTCATAATAGTCACGTGTAAATAAACTTTTAATTTGAAGGAAATATTATTCATTGCGCTGTTTTTAAATTTGTCAACAATTTAAAATAATACCCTTTTTCTAAAAGTTGCAGAAAATATCTCTCAAAATGCTGAAAATTTGAATGTAAAATAGAAATAAAACCTTAAAAAATGAGTCAAATTAAAAAAAAATAAATGCAGCCTGCACACAGGGAACTTCTAATGTATAAAATGATCTAAAAACGATTAAATTCCCATGTATAGTTTTTGCTCTTATAAAACTTTTTTTAATGGTACGATTTTGACGAACTTTAACATAAAATATCTCTTTAAATAATTCTTCGATTTGAAAACTGTCTGCATCAGAATGGAGTGCGTTGTAGAACATGATGGTTCGCATATTGAACATGTTTTAAAACATTGATTTGCAGGCTTTGTAATGTCCTTTAGAGAGGTGTTTTTGCGTTTATCAAACATTTCTCTATAATACCACCGATTTTCATATCTTTGTATGCAATATTTTTCTTAATATTAACCTCTTTTCTTAATATTAACCTTTCTTAATATAAGACCTCCGGTCATAAAAAATTCAAAACCGGCGGCGGCGGTGACAGCGATAGTTACTTTTTTTTAGAATAGAGATATTGTGTTTATGCTGATATTAAATCAGCATACAACATCTAGTGAGCGGAATGAATTGTGTTCATTTTAGAAAAAATAGTGCTGATAATTAAATATTACGCATGAAATACTTTAATTAAATTAATATTTTTTGATAAGAAATAAAATAAGACAATTTGGTCAAATGTGATGGAATGGTCATTTAATTATATCTTCTAATATTATATTATTACATTTGTTTCTATGTGTTAAACATATGACAATTAAACAAAATTATGCATATTGCATTTGAAAGACACTAGGCCTGTTTCACCTTCCCATAGCAACAATGGCTGAACTCAAAAATTAGAATTTAATAAAAGTGTAATTTTATTGCAGTTATTATTGTAATGTTATACCCATTACAATATGGCTTAAAACGTGTAAGTTTGTGATTGAAAAGTTTAAAATAGCTGTGCTATTTGGTATGTGATGCAAAACAAAAACATATGTAGTTCAAATTAATTTTTTTTGTAATATTTTCCCAATTATCTTTTTTAATGTGGTGCTGTGATAATATATTATATTTTCATAAAATAATCTAGTTGAGGATGCTAAAATGCATTTTAATAAGATAATATAAAATTACATAAATAGATCATTACTTAAAATAAGATTAAACACCTTTTTTAACATCTTTATATCTATTTCATCTATTTTTAACATCATTTTAATTATTTGGTCTTTTTTTAATTAATGAATCTTTAACGTAATTTTATATTATATTTTTATCATTTTTATCATTTAATATTTATTTAATATCTGCATGTAACACGCTAATGGAATGAATATAGCTGCTAATCTTGGCAAGAATACTGTTGAACATTAAATATTCAGACATATAATAAACTTGTTTAAATGATACTTTTTAATAAGATATTGATTGTAGAGGACTAACTATTCTCCTAATATCATCTATAAATCATTTCTCTTAAAAAATTCATAGATTTCTTGCGTTCTTTGAAAATCACTTTTAAAAATCCACATTTTTTGGAATTTGTTTTTAGTAAAAAATATAAATTTTATCCAAATGCATGTGGCAAGTGCATCCGATTCTGGAAGTTTCAAGTTGGCGGATTAAAAATTAAAGCTCATTCCGTTTGGTAATGTTTGAGTTATGGTGAACAAACCACTCGTATTGTGATCTGTTTTGCAACGATCACAAATGAATTTAAAGTTAGAAATTCCAAAATTTAAACCTTCAATAATTCTTATACTACTTGACTAAATGACTTTATGTTCGGTATAATATGGCAAAATTTACCAAAATCCAAACATGATATCAAAATAAGGTGTTAGTCTTGGGAATTTAAGTGTTTGGTACAATTTCACTGTGAATGTTCACAGCCCGAAGCGTATTTTTTTAAACATAGATTGAAAGGAGATTTAATTTTCAGTCGAATGTCTATTTATGTTTTTTATCTGGTGCAATTTGGTGATTAAAATTAATAGGTGTGCCCCTTTTTTGGTATGACTGTACAGTATATTCAATTATGCTTAAAGAAATTCCTATGAAACATTCCTTGAAATGAAATTCATATGCAGACTACAGAACAAGCCGTATTTATTTTCGAACTTTTACTTAACCATATCCTAACTTGTAAAAGCTTTAAAGCTATGTGAATTAAACTAATATTTATTTGAACATCTGGGCATATCATATTACTGAGGCAATCGCTTAGGTAACGAAGGTTTTATTAGGCAAGTTAATAAATATTGCTGATTTCATTAAACAAATATTCATAAAAAATGACTTAAAAATGCAATTACAAAAATTAATAAGTAAATAAAAATAATAAACAATTTTAATCTTATTTAAAAATTATAATAATAAATGTGGTTCCTATCATCTCAGGTGTAAAGGCATATGCCTGTAATATATATATATATTTAAATAATTAACAAATTGGTAATTTAATCTTATTAAAATTGCTTAAGAGAAAAATAGGTGGTACAGTTTGTGAAAAAACTGCTGAGTGTTTAGACGTATTTTACACAGTATCTCATAATGATAGATAACTGTGTTATCAACAGTCGATTGTTATTTTAGGCGAGATAGATATGTTAATCATACGATATTTTAGCAAGAATAGACGAATAATTTCTATTCTTGCTAAGCTTAATTTCAATGTAAAATAGAATGTTTGACCGGAGGTAATGACAAAATGAGAATACAAATTGCAATATTGTTATATACTGCATCTGATTATTTTCTTTGAATTATAAAATTTTTATCAGTCTAAATATGCGTGCCGCGTTCCTCAGAAAATGATATCTCGGTTCGAGTTATTATACATTATGTTGTTTTTCCTTTCCAATTTATAACGTCAATTGCACTGGTACTAGACTTGATATCGACGTGGTGATTCACAGACTGCAGGTTCCTTGATTTCAGATTTCTTTTATTCTCCCATGTGGAGGATTTGAAGCCTGTGGGAAATTCTATATTTGTAACAGGGGTCCCCTAAATTACTGAAAATTGGGTTTCAAGTTATTGAAAATTGTTATAAAATAATAGGAAATAGTGTACAAAGAATAAGCTTCGTTTTACAACAGGTGGCACAAATTAGAAAGATGAAAAACTGTTAGTGTATGTGTCAAGTTTGCCGCAAGCGGGATATATTGCTAATCCCTGATTCTGACATTCGGCTAATTAATCGAACATACACAAGATTTTCTGCATTCCCCTAAATGCTATTTTTAATCATCATCACACTGGATAAGAGATCGCATTTATGCAAAAGATGCGCCAACGTCTAATTCATTGATACATTGTGCTTAGCGATTTGATTTATACATAAATATCTAATTATTTGAAATTGTAATTTTTTTACACATCTAAATCATGTGAACTGTGATGTCTTAATTGATTATCAGTAGCAGTACTTCAATTTTTACGTGTTAAAGTGCATAAAGAAACAACATAGCAAGAGTACACTAGTGAGCAAGTCACAGTTAGAGTGAATTACTAAAAAGCTTATACTTGTAAAGATGACTAATAACAGAGAAATATCGTAAAATGTGTCTAGTATTATCTCGAAATTTGAGCCATATTGTACCAATATCAAATGCCAAATATCCGATTTTTTTTAAACTTTTGTTTCTCCTTTTTGATTTTTCTATTCTTAATCCAGAATGTGTTTTTCTTATTACATTTTTATTTGATTGTTATAGGATTCGCATCTGACATTTTGTTGCACAATGTTAAGATAAAAAGAACGATCCAAAATACTAAAAACAAGTTAGACAAAAACCATTTATAATATTAATAAAACCCAGCTAGAATTTTATATATAAAAAAATATGCAACTAATTTGCAATAAAAATTAATATTTACAGTATTTGAGAATTCTTCTTTTAAATTTATTTTATATACTACAAAAATTAATTCGCTGTTTGACAGTGTTTATCGAAACATTCTTTAAAACTTTCTACTAACATCAACTGTTGATAGCGGTAGAGCTAGATCAAACAGCATCCAAAGATTTCACAAAGGAGATACTATAACAAAGGCACCTTAAGATTCATTCCAAAATACTCTCAACTTCTGAAGTTTAAAACGGAGAAACACGTGGGCATTATAACCTTTCATCAAAAGGCGCGACAACTGAATCGTTCTCCATGAATAGTCCTAAATCCGTAACACGCTCGAAATGAATACCTAGAAAATCATCTGTCACCAACAAATGATCTATGTCAAAAAGGAATAGAACACAGAAGGAGCAAATTTAGAGAGTGGGGTAACTTTCTGGAAGTTCTGTGAATGGCTAAATAAAGGTTTGTTATTTTGGAGCTTGGAAAAGGATTAGAAGGTAGAATTAATTTATTCAGGGAAGGAAAGTACGCCAGTAATACGACAAATATTTATATAGAAGGATTTATACTATTCTTTAAAATTTCAATAGTGAAAGTAAATTCTTCTAACCATGCAAAATTATATGATTAAAATTTACTGGGGAAAGGATAACAATATATTAAAAAATATATATTAAAAATGCTTAAATAATGCTTAATAAACTCCAAACTAATTTTACTAATTCTTCATAAGTAAATTCAATTAATATACTTTTAAGGTATTGTGAATATCAGTGAATAAATGTCAAAGTAAACGCAACATTATTAATTCAAATTATGGTTATAGGCTAAATATTAAATATTGAAATAATAGATAGAAGTTTATTGCTCACCAACAGATGGCCCATGGTCTATGTCAAAAATAAACAGAACACAGAAGGAGCAAATTTAGTTAGTGGGGTAACTTTCTGGAAGTTCTGTGAATGGCTAAATAAAGGTTTGTTATTTTGGAGCTTGGTAAAGGATTAGAAGGTAGAATTAATTTAATTCGCGAAGGAAAGTAAGCAAGTAATACGACAAATGTATATATAGAAGGATTTACACTATCCTCTAAAATTTCAAAAGCGAAAGTATTTATTTTAGACATGCAAAACTATATGATTAAAATTTACTAGGAAAAATTATAACAATAAATTAAAAAAATATATGTTAAAAATGCTTAAATAACTCCAAACTAATTTTACTAATCTAAGTAAATTGGATTATTATATTTTTAATGAATTGTGAATATCAATGCATACATGTGAAAGTGAGCGCAATATTATTAATTCAGTATGTTTATAGGTTTAATATTAAATTTCGAAATAATAGATAGAAGCTTGTTGTTCAACAAATGACCTATGATCTAAGTCAAAGAAGGAACAGAACACAAAAGGAGAAAATTTAGTGAGTCAGGTAACTTTCTGGAAGTTCTGTGAATGGCTCAATAAAAGTTTGTTATTTTGGAGCTTGGTAAAGAATTCGAAGATAGGATTAATTTATTCCGCAAAGGAAAGTACGACAAATGCATATATAGAAGGATTTCCACTATCCTCTAAAATTTCAATACTGAAAATATTTTTTTCTAGACATGCTAATCTGTATGATTAAAATTTACTATGGAAAAGGATAACAATAAACTAGAAAATATATGTTAAAAATCTTAAATAACTTCAAACTAATTTTATTTATATAGTAAATTGGATTAATATATTTTTAATGAATTGAGAATATTAATACATAAATGTGAAAGTAAGCGCAATATTATTAATTCAAATTATGATTATAGGTTAAATATTAAATTTCGAAATAATAGATAGAAGCTTGTTGTTCAACAAATGACCTATGATCTATGTCAAAAAAGGACCAGAACACAGAAGGAAAAAATTTAGTGAGTGAGGTAACTTTCTGGAAGTTCTGTGAATGGCTCAATAAAGGTTTGTTATTTTGGAGCTTGGTAAAGAATTCGAAGATAGGATTAATTTATTAAGGCAAGCAAAGTACAACAGTAATACGTCAAATGTATATATAGAAGGATTCATACTATGCTCTAAATTTTCAAAAGTGAAAGTAATTTTTTCTAAACATGCAAACCTATAAGATTACAATTTAGTAGGGAAAATGATATAAAAGAAGGATATTATATTAAAATTCCTTAAAAACTCCAAATTAATTTTACTAAATCTTTATAAAAAATTGTATCAATATACTTTTAATGAATTGTGAATATTAAGGAATAAATGTGAAAATATAGGCAATATTAATGGCAAGTTCACGTTTAGGTTAAGTATTAAATGTTGAAGAAATAGGCAAAATTTCCCTTACTAACAAATGCCCTATGATCTATGTCAAAAAGGAAGAGCAAATTAAGTGGAAAACATTCTGGAAATTACATTTTTATTTATCTCTGGAATTTTATGTTCTATTCTTTCACGAAACCTCTCTTTTTCAATCAATGTACATATTAATTTATATATATATAATTCTGGTGATAGTTCCCACTATAACAAAATTATTTGTTTGCGTTTAGCGAATTTATTTTTATAAATCACATAAACAAATTATTATACCTTCTTTATAGTATTATTGTAAAAACCGTTTTTAATTCGCTTTTATATTGTATAATTTTATGAAGTATTTTTGCACCACTCTTTTCAGAAAAATGTGTGACGTAGAATTTCAGTTAATGATGTTTATAAATCCACTCATTACATGTATTTTTATGTTTATATGATACGTTAGCATAGAAATAAGACATACAACGTGTATGATAACACATTTTTATATTATGCTTTTATGAATATTCCAAATGTGGATTTTAAAGTCTATTCCACTTGGTTCGATCTAATATCAAAAATCTTTTAAGTACTGTATGCACCATTTCCGTTTTCTAGTAATACCGCAGCATAACTGAAAGATTAATAGTGCTTCATTTCTAAAACATTCAGAATTTATATTGATTTGGAAAAGAAAACGAGGCAAAAGCCTTCACATTTAAAAAGAAGTCGGAAATTGTACGTCAAACATAGCACATGAGGTGCGTTTTTACTATAGCTAGTTTTATAAATATTCCGTTCTTGGTGCAATAACTGTTGTACTCTTATGCAAAAATGCATGAATACAGAATTTATTAAGGAATTCAGTAATACGAAAATAATAGGACTCCATCTTAAATAGGACCTAATCCCCATGGTAACTTAGAATCATTACCTATCATTGGGTAACACTAAATTAATTACATATGATAGGATTTCATAGAATGAAGAAAACTTTTATTAATATCTTTTTAAGTTTTGATATGATTTTCATAAAATTTGAAATGACTCAACAAAATTTTGCAATAATTAGATATATTAAATTTTAAACCATTCGTGTGGGTATTTTTTGCGGTGTTATATGCGGACAGACGGACAGACGGACGGGACGGACGGGCCAGACGACGACTAGAGGTGCTACTTATTTATATAATAAAGAACGCAACCAAAAATTATTCATCATGTTAAAAGTGAAATATTTAGCAATTACACTGTAAAAAAAATTCCGCAACGTTCCTGGGAAAAAATGGGCAGCTGAGTTGCCCATTATTTCCAAGAAACATTTCTTGAAAATGACTGGTACTTTACTGTATATGTTAAAAACTTTCTACAGAAATGCCAGTAAGTTTCCTGCGAAATACCAGGAATATTTCTGTTGACAGCAAAACATTACTGACATATTCAAGGCTGGAATAGCACAAGAGCGAAAAATGTCCAGACCAGGGATCGAACCTGGATACTTGGCGTGCCGTGCCAATGCCTTACCTGTTAGGCTATCCGGACCGATACTTGGCTGACATAATTCACTCTGGATGTTCGTTCCCTTCATTATGACATTACTGACACACATTATTTCACAGCATGCGGGATCCGCAGACGATTTTTACATTTCCAGTTGACAATTTTCGCTTTATTATCATTATTTGTTAGAATGAAAAAATATTTTGAAATTGACATCAAAATTATTATTTATAATTTACACGAAAAAATAAATTTTCAGTTAAAATTCAATAAAGTAAATATATATGTGATATATTGTTTCTGAACTTTGCTTAAAATATAAAAATATATAAATGTAAATAATAATTAGAAAAAAAATCTAGACATAAAATATTTTGGATTTTCGTCAGTGATTATGTTAGTTTACAAGTTAGATAAAATACATATAAATTTTCATGAAAAAAAAACCTAAACGTAATTGTATATTTTTTCCGAAAAAAAAAAAAAAATTCAAATTTGCAGCAATTCAAAGTGTCAAATATATGTCAAATTTAAATCAAATTGTAATAAAGTGTTAAAATATAAAATTAATTAAAAAAGAAAAAAAAAAGTCAAGAGGTAGCATCGAACCCGGGCCGTACGGGTGGCGTGCAAGCTTTCTGCGTCCACACCACGAAAGACACGATGATAGCTGCAAACTAATGGGTATTTGAAACGTATGCTAAAACTCGGCATCTAATTTCTGAAAATCTAAGGCCCATTTGAAGAAATCCTTTCACAAGAATAAGAACTCTAAAACATACTTTAAATTAATCAAAATAGGTGGGAATCATATTTGATTGTCCCCTGGTTAATGCAGATCCAAATAATAGGTGTATTTTTTTTTACACAGTCTGCTCGTTAAAGATTTCACAGACAAGTACGAGGGATAATCTCTTAGTGATGTCACAGAGGTATTGTATTTTCATCTGAATTATCTTGACAATAGAGACGTAAAGGATTATGTCGTCTATTGATTTATTTGCATTCCATATTGATTTTTTTACATTCATTTAAGGAATTCGTTTTCGACACTCGCGCGCGAGCAACGGATTATAGGGAAAAAAAATAATAAATGGCGGCCGCAGCGTTTTGCTGTTTCCAACTTTTGTTCAGGAACGTTTCAGATAAGAAAACCAGAATTTCACAGGAAAGAGCTAAATTATTCTGAAAACCTGATAAAAGGCGAAACGTTCCTGGATTTTACATGGAAAGTTACCATTTTTTTTTACAGTGTAACAATGTTTTTATGCATATGTTTGTCTGCATATGCATCTGCGATACTGTTGTAAAAATTGTTTTTAATTCGGCACTTGATATTTTGTAATTTTATGAAATACTTGTTGAGTGCACTTTTAAGTAGAATGAAGATTAACATTAAAAGTATATCATTCAGTACTTTTGTTAATGATCTTTAAAGCATGCACGCAATACAAGTATTTATATGTCTATACTTAATCACAGATATATGACTTGACAAATTTAAAGAATTGTTCATCACGCTAGACATGATGTTTCTTCCGGTTTGATCAATATTCCAAGTATGCATTTTGAAAGCTCTATGTTGCTCAACTCCCTCTAAAATCAATAATATTTTATAAGTACTCGTTCTATTTTTGTTATAGTACCATAACATAACTGAAAAATTAACATTATTACATTTATAAGAGGATTAGAATTTGTATTTTGTTAGGGAGGGTGAAGAAAAACAATTTAAATTGTACAAAATTAAAAAATATTTATTGATATTACAGTTTACATATGTAGCAATTAATAATCAATTTTTGCAAAAATAATTTTTTTAAAGGAGGATTTTATATGGCTTTTACGCAGAGTACTGGGTAGAGGGTATACTGTGACATATGTTGTATACCGTCTGAATTTTCTACGTTAAAATGGCCTTTTTCTTGAGAAATTTCAGAAATATTTTTAATCTTCTACTTGAAAAAGCGATCATTTACGATTCTAAATCTGTTTTAATTTTTTTACGCAATACAAGTATTTATATGTTTATTTATATGCTTACAGACGTATGACTTGATATATGCAAGAAATTGTTCATCACGCTAGTTGTCATGTGTCTTCTGGTTTGATCAATATTCCAAGTATGGATTTTGAAAGCTCTATGATACTCAACTCCATCTAAAATCAATAATATTTTATAAGTACTGGTTCTGCTTTCCTTATAATAACTCAACATAACTGAAAATTAACATTATTACATTCATAAGAGGATTAGAAATGGGATTTTTTTAGGGGGGAGGGGAAGAAAAACAATTTTAATTCTACAAAATTAAAAAAAAATATTTATTGATATTAAAGTTCACATATTTAGCAATTAATAATCTAATTTGTAAAAAAATATTTTTTTTAAAAGAGGAATTTATAAATTATTTTATTATTATTTTATTATTAAAATTATTTTTTTTTATGCAAAGTACTAGGGTAGAGGGTATACTGTGATATAAGTCGTATACCTTCTGAATTTTTAAGGTTAAAAGGCCTTTTTCGTGAGAAATTGCAGAAATATTTTTGATCTTGTAATTGAAAAAGCGATCATTCCAAATCTGTTTTAATTCTTTTACGCAATACAAGTATTTATAACACAACTGAAAACTTAACATTATTTAATTTCTAAGGCGATTAGAATTTGTATTTTTTTTTTTTTTAGGGGGGGGGGGGAAGAAAAGCAATTTAAATTCTACAGAATTAAAAAAAATATTTATTCATATTAAAGTTGATGTATTTAGCAATGAATAATCTAATTCGTATTAAGAATTCTTCTGGAGAAGGGATTTATATGGCTTTTATGCAGAATACTGATAGAGGGTATACGGTGATATACGTCGTATACCTTCTGAATTTTTAAGGTATCTATCTACGTTAAAATGGCCGTTTTCGTAAAAAAATTCGAAAAATATTTTTATTGATTTATTTGAAAGAGCGACAGTTTACGATTTCAAATTTGTTTAATTTTTTTTTCCTATGATTACTAGAAGAGGAGTTATGGCAAATTCAATAAACAGGAAGTAATGAGTCAAATTCCAGAAGTGCGCATAGGAAGGTCAGAAGAAGTAAAAACAATGTTTATATGAATTATTTTATTACTTTTTTTACATAAAACATTAATAAAGCTTAATTGACACTTCTAGATTAATTATGTATGTATCTGAAAGATACAACATAAAGCTTTAAATGCGATTTCTAGAAAATCACTTTTTCCGTTATCCAAATGTTCGATAAACTTAATAGCATAAAATTTTTTAAACGTATTTCAGTGATGTTTTTTCAGAATGCTTTCCATATTCCTCACTATGTTCTGAACTAGAATCTAAGCTCTATATGATAATGAAATTATCTTATAGGTACCTGAAATTAAAAAAAATGGTAATTTTTAATATATTTTGAAATATTTCAGTTAATTTTGAAGATGTTTTAAAACTCCTAGTTTAGTATACAGGTAAGTGCAATAGCAGTATGTAGTACAAAGGAAATTGAAACATATTTAGTTGAATTGAGTGTACGCTGCCCGTCGTAAAAATGAAATTTCGCTAGAAAAATGGCAAAAATCTCCAATTTTTCAAAATGTTATGAAAATATTGCTCAGATTTTATGTTTTTTTTTCATCTTGCTATATTACACATGAACTAAAACTATGTGTATTTATTAACCCATTAGTGCCTGAATTTTGGTTTTCTCAAATGTTTTGGTAAAATCACTTTAAAATATTGCAAAATGAACTGGAAAAATACTAAAAAAAAATTACACTTAATTTTTTTTGTATTTATTTAATAAAATGTAAAAAAACTACATATGAGTATTTCTAGTAGAATAATATGCATAATCATATGTTTTGTATATATATATATATATATTTAAAAAGTTTTTAAATTGCATATTATGTACTATAATTAGTATTTTTATGAACTACAAAAAAATATATTTATTTCTTTACAGAGACTAAAAACATTATAACTATTATTAATAATAAAATAAGAATAATCGTATTGCTGACTTAAAAACAATTTATTTCATAAATATCTTCAAAAAGAGATTACATAAATAACTGTCTCGTAAATGTCCATAAAAAATATGTGCCCATTTGAGCCTAGAACCCTATATTTTGGACGTTACAAAAATGCATAAAAAATAGGCTTGAACATTTAATTTCGCAATTAAAAAAAATATGTATTTAAAAAAGTGTACAAGCTAAGATTATGACTTGCGATTTTGGATCCGTCATAGAAAAAATACAAATAAACTTACTTATTACATTTCGCCATCTTCAAAAATTAAAAATTTATAAACACCGAAAAAAGCCTTCATTTAAACAAATAAATATCAACCTTATGCTGTCATCTCTCGGTAATAGATAAAGACATTTATAAATAATTATTTCATACAATTTTCATGTTATGAAGGAGAAGAAAAATATACTTATTCATGAAAATTTGAAACGTCCCAGAAGTGGGACGCCAGGCACAAATGGGTTAAATATTGTAAATTATTTTAAAAGCGCTCTGAACGTAGACCTTAAAAGAAATTCCGCATAGCCTCTGTTTTTCAAGAAACGCATACCCCCTGCTTATAACGTATTCTCTCCGGGTTCTTTTTTACCACTCCAGCACTGTCTTTTATGTTTCTAACAAAACAGTTTAAATACTAGCAATTTTGAGAGGATAGAAATAACTAGAGATCGACCAAAAATTCGTTTTTTTTTCGTTTTCGGCAAAAATGCGGCTGAAAAATCGACCGAAACTCGGCCGAAACTATCAGAATTTAAAAATCGTGTTTCTTTCTTCAGAAATTTTCCACATTACTCATCGATTTGAGCTTTATCGCCTCAAATGAGATTATTTATTGCTACGAACGTCGTTGTTTATACGAGTAATTATCAGTCATGACTGACTCAAGATGTGGATGCAAATTATAAAGCAAGCAATGCATATATATCAAAACTTTTTCACGGGCTCATTAAAATCTGCAGACATAAAAGTAATAGAAAATTTTCGGTTTGAAACCGCAGAAGTGTTTCGAATACTTATTGAGAAAGTTCTAGTATAACAGATGATCGTTTACAGAAATCATTATAAAAGATAAATCGAGGTGTGTATACATAAAACTAAAATATTTTTCAATTAAATGAAATTCGTATAATTAGAAAATCTGTTTGTGTCGTTGATGAATTAATTACGTTTTATTTTATATGAGAATGAAAAATTTTAGGTCTAAAGCACCAATTTGGGCCACACGTACACTATGACGCAAAAGTTTAGACAATGAAGAAATTCTTACATACTTTGAAAAATATTTATTCAATTTTCAAATCACTGCTTGAAATTAATGTGCTGTACATATAAACAATATTTATAACAAAGAAAAGTGGAATTGTGCATATTGCAATAAATTAAATGGTAACAAAAATAAACTGCTGTCTCAAAAGTTTAGACACAAATTAAATAAAATCGAAATAAACAATTTTTAAAACCTGGTTGCGCATCCATGCTTATGTATTACGTCATATACACGAGATTGCATGGAAGAAACTAAATCTTGCATAGTTTGTGGATCGATATCGTACCATGCATTCTCAATAGATGTCTTAAGTTCCTTTTCAGAAGAGTATTGTCTAGCGTTGCTATAAACTTTGCGACACATGATGCTCCAAAGGTTTTCTATAGGGTTAAGATCTAGGCTGCATGCTGGCCAGTCGAGAACTCTTATATTATGGGAATTAAACCAAGATTTTGAATGTTTTGCAGTGTGAATTGAAGCATTGTCTTGCTGAAATTCCCACTGAGGACCCCCTAGAAGCTCAGCAAATGGCAGTAGGTTTTCTTCTAATGTCTGTGTATAATGCTGTGAAGTTTGACGACCACTGGTGAAGGTCAGAGATACTTGTCCATTATAGCAAAAGGCTGCCCAAACCATCACCGAGCCCCCTCCTTGTCTGCGACTAAAAAAACGTCGAAGTTCCTTCCGCAAGTCATGCCAATACGATAAACAACCATCTGGACCATCCAGATTCCACTTTTTTTCATCGCTAAATATGACTGACTGCCATTTCTCTCCATATGACATATGCTTTCAAGCCCACATAAGTCTTTGTAACTTATGATGTGGTTTCAGAGCTGGTTTCTTCTGCATTTTGCTATAAACGATTGTTCCTTTTTCCAAAATTCGTCTACGAATCGTATCCTTTGATACAGAGAGTCCCGATGAGCTTTGAACTCCACGTACGCTCATTTGTTGAGTACTCGCTAGTCTTTGTATCAGGCGATCCTCTCGTACATTTGTCACACATGGCCTCCCAGACCGACATTTTGCTTTATATTCGGAACCACTCGATAAAACTCGATAAATAGATTTTTTTGACCTATTAATAATAGCAGAAATTTCAGAAACGCTCTTCCCGTCACCTTTCAACTGCCAAATCCTTGAAACCTCATTCACTTGAATTTCTTTAGCTCTCGGCATGTCGACTATGAAGCGCAATCGTTTGCAGAACTTAAGTACTCCAAATTTGTGACATCATCGATTCTAAATTTGCATATGCCAGCGAATATTCAAAGAAATTTAGAATAGTGTCTAAACTTTTGCGACAAGCACATTTGAATTTTTATGAAAAAAATTAGTATTATAGCAAATAAAACGACTGTCTTTTGTACATAGCATTTTAAATCAGTTTTTGAATATATTTACAGGTTTTTGTAATTCTGACGTCATAATTCTACATTTTAAAGCTGAATGACGTCATTGTCTAAACTTTTGCGTCATAGTGTATAATTAATTAATAATTATGTATGTCTAATAAATACGCAATAATAATTAATAATTATGCATATTTAATAAATACATATAATTAATTAATAATTATGTATATTTATGTATGTATTAATTACTTTAATACGTAGAATTTAATTACATAAATTTTTTTGGACCATTTTCGTTTTCGTTTTCGGCCTAAAAGAGGAAGATCACCGAAATTTTGTTTCGGTTTCGCCTTTAAAAACTTGTTTCGGTCGATCCTTAGAAATAACTGTTAAAACATTAGAACTATATTTTACTACGCTTACAATTTTAAACGAAAATTTTGTTAATTCAAACGTGTCCGTGCGTAACGCTGATGTCATTTTGGCGGTGGCAACAGCAGACGATTAAATTTAGCTTTTAGTGCAATTTTTCAAATTTCTAAATATCGCACATTAAAATTGTGCTTTTAAATCATATACAGTTTAAGATATTAAATGTTGAAAATTGTTCTGTTTTGTTTCATTTTTTTCTAATTTTAAAAGTTCTGAGACCTTAAATTAATAAAAACAGCTCAGCATTTGTTTCCAGCTTATATTCCACAATGCAATATTTTCTTAACGTACTGTTGTTATTTTTCAAATAAATATGATTTTTGGTATTGTTAGAGTACATTAAAAAATATATATATATTTATATATATATCAAATGTAAAAAATCTATTAGAGTTATCAATTTTAAAGAAATGGTTGTCACCTACATTCTGTTAACCGGGCAGCCAGGTTTTATATCTTTTTTATTTTAATATTTTAAACGATACTTAACAGTGACAAAATTATTTACTATTCTATGAAAATTTTTGCATGATTATTATCTTAAATAACTTTTGTTGTTAAGACATACGGAAATAGCCTAAAATTTCATATACTACATCGTAAAATATTTTTTTTTTAACTGAACTTTTGAACGAATAAATTATATCAGCATTCTATAAGCTATTCTAATATTTAGCTTTTATATATTTCCGTATCCTTCGGACACATGGCTTTAGTAATTCTTATTGAATAGACGTTTTATTTTTTAAAATTCGCCCAAAATTTCAAAAGTGGTATTAGTTCAAAGGTCCTTTATTATCCTCTTTTGATTAAGAATTTTCTGTTACATGCATTTTAATACTGAAATACATAGAGCATAACAAAGTGAATTTCCCCTTGAGGAATCGGCATATATGTAAACGAAATTCACTGCATTTTCATGTCAATGTGTTAAAAATTAATTTTCAATCGAGTAACGAGTAATACTTGAGTTATTTGCACTGTACAAGCGTAATAGATATTTATCAAATAGATTTTCTTCAAACGGATAATTTGCTTTTAATCTCTATTTGCTTTTAATCTCTTCCTCACTGATTACGGCCCTTAATTGAACTTGATGACATTGTTAAGACATTACAATTAGAACAAAGGAATAAATCCGAATGCATAGCTTCGCTCCAGAAGTAATGGCTATCAAAGCACATACGGCGTTTGTATTCTCATATAAGGTGCACTGCAATTGCAGTTCATTCCGTTTCCAGAATCAAAGAAAAGTAATTTAAGCGTATTCTCCCAATAGGAACATTTAAATTAATGTCATTAAGCTTGTCGTCTGCGTTAAGTCCACTAAGAGTCCATTACTGTTTCGGGAAGGGAGGTGTCGGAGGTCGTGTAATGGCAATGATCATTTGGAGCTGAAATGGACCTTCAAAACTAAGGGAATGCGGATGTAATACTTCTGAATTATTTTTCTTATGTTGCAGGTACTGGGCATTAAATATATGGCCGTATAACATGTAAAATGATTTTACACTTTTAATACATAAATGAAAAGAAAAAGAATGTTTTATTGACATACTTTCTTGAACAGTACGTATACATTATATTTTTAAGGAACCTTTCACAACTAGAAATTGTTCGGTTTTATAAATATTTGTTTTGTGAAAATGTCAGTTGATTTCATATAAGATTTAGTAGAATTAAAATCATTAAATATAAATTTTGTGTCAAAATAATGACAATACAATAACCCACCTCTGGTATATTGCTCATTGGGATATACCACTTTTTAAGATGTCCAATCTATGTTACACTTTGCATATGTAAATAATAATAAAAATAATGTGTTAATGATATCCTTTCTGGAAACAACAGTGCGTATACATTATATTTTTAAGGAGTCTTTAAGCATTATAAATTGACCCGGATTTATTAGTTTTTGTTTTGTAAAACATTGGTGGAATTGATGTAAGATCTGATGGAATAAAAATCATTTAATATAAATTTTATGTCATAATAATAATAATACAATAACCCACCTCCGTTATGCATTATAAAAAAAAAAAAAAATCTGTATTTTACAACAAAAAGTGGCATTCGGCCGACAACACAATTGCTGTAAAATTTACAAGCTGGTGTAAAAGACAACAAAGTTAAACAAGCTTTAAGAGTGCTGTACAATTTCTCAAGGTCTAAGCAAAGTCGCATTGCTACTGACTGCGTGATGCATGTGACAGAAAGAATTCTATTTTTACTTCAATTGTTGCTTGACTCTGCTTTCACAGCATCGGTTCCTGAAATCGATTTCACAGCATCGTTGCTTGAAAAATGAGAACATAAAGAGCGGGAAAAATCATTGTATTTTACAATAAAAGATGTTGGCACACCGGCAGCCAACACAGATGCTGTAAAATTTACAAACTGCTGTTTTTATGAGTGCTGTAATTCTCAAGTCTGGGGAAAGTCTCGTTGATATTAGATGTGTGGTGCACGTGACAGAACGAATTCGAGTATTACTTCCTTTATTGCTTGAATTTAATTTCACAGCATCGTTGCTTCAATTCGATTTCACACCATCGGTGCTTGAAAAATGACAACATAAAGTGGAAGGAAAATCACAAAATTTTTTTACAATGTGTTGCTCATTCGGTTTTAAGATGCACACTGTATATTGCACGTTTACATACGTTAAATAAGAAGAAAATAATGTTTTAACGACATCCTTTCTGGTTAATGACATCCTCCCGGTTTTATCAATTTTTTTTTTTTCTTTTCGTGAGAACGTCAGTGGGTTAAATGTATGATCTGATGGAATAAAAATCATTAAATTCCTTAAAAGTGAAGATCTAAATTTTCTGCAACAATAATAACAATACTATAACCCGCCTCCGTTCTCATTCATTGCTAATTCGAATATATTGCTCCTTTTTCATGTTACCAAAATTAAATTTACATTTAGACGTCAGTTTTTAATTAACTTTATACATACTAGATCGATTATAATAACTGTCTCTTTACAGTTAATTTTATTTATGAAATTGTTGCATCACTATATAAACAAATGTTTTCAAAAAATATATATAACGCATTACTTGTAATTTATTTACTTATTATTTATTATGTTCTGTTTTTTTTTTTTTTTTTTTTTTTTTTTTGGAAAAATCGCATTTCTTTGTAGGTAGGCGTGTGCGATATAACTTTGCTCTTTTTTCTTTACACTGTACTTTATATTTTACAAAGTCCTCGACAAAATCACATTTCTTTAATTTTAACTTGACAAATAGAAAAGAATTTTAGGGGAAATTTTAAGGTAAAATTATTTAAACAAAACTAATATGTTATTCTATGTAATGATATTCATGTCATAATGATTTATTTCAATGACAATATTGTAATATGGAATAGTATAATAATAATAATAAAAAAATCCCTTTACCCTTTGAATAAATTCAAATTTTCAAAATATATTGCACTGTAAAAAAAAACGACATTTTTACAGTACAAAGTACTGTTCATCTCATGCACAAACTCGATCACAGTTGAATGTACTGTATCTTTCTTTGGTTTTCTGACTATTTAAACATGGAAAATACAGTAGTTGCGTAAAATTAACAGCACAATGTACTGGTAATTTGGACGCCAGTAGTTTGTGCTGTCGTCCAAATGCGTCCAAATTGCCAGTACATTGTACTGCTAATTTTAAGCAACTACTGTATTTTTCATGTTTAAATAGTCAGGAAACCAAAGAAGATAGAGTACATTCAACTTTGATCGAGTTTGTGCTGGCAAATTTACAGTGGTTTTTTTACAGTGTGTTTCGATAATAGTGCACCACAATTTATGTTATTACATTCCTGCGACTTACATTCAAAGCGTATTTACACATTTTAAAGGATTTTGAGACCCCCAGTTATTGTTTTAAGTATGATTGAAATATTCGATCAGCTTAATTTTGCCTGGACTATAAATGCACGTCGCACTTTCCATAGCAGAAAGAATCTGCACAAAATTTCAAAGGGTATTCTTTCCTTACTCTTTGAACCTTTTCCATATGTCGTAATCCGTTTAATTTTATAAAGAGCTGATTTTAGCAGGCCAGAAGTAGAGAGGCACATGTTGAATACGCTAAAAAAATTATGAATCCAATACCTGTATCAGTCATAACTTTATCAGAGAATGCATAGGTACCTTTTTAAGTTAAGACTGGTAACTTCATTTGACTCCAGTTTTACTAGTTCACAGCTGTTAGGATAGAGAAAGAGATTTCTTTTTTGTATTAATAGGACGAATACTTTTTCTAATAATATGATGAATTAATATTAACAATTTTTCAAATTTTTTCCCATTTTAAATTCTTATTGTACTTTAATTTTTGACTATCGTAAATTCTATTTTCATATGCTGAAAGGTGCAAATTAAAACTTTAAAACCAGTAAAAATACGTTTATTTCTGCTGTTGACATGTTTTACAAATTTTTAAACATTTTTACTGTTTCAAAGTTTTAATTCACAACTTTTAGCATTTGAAAGTAGTATATTGTTACAAGGTGTTAATTTGCTACATATTTACCGTAAATCCGTTCAAAATTAAACTCAGCATATGCTAATAAAAACTTTAATGTACGTAACTTTTCCTGCTCTTGTTTGGAGTATCTTTTACATTGTTTTCTTAAGAAATTGGCCTGTTGCAATCACACCCTTTATATATCTATCGAGTTATCTATGTCTTTGAATTCATGGGAAAAATTATAAGGGAAGGTAAAGCATACATAAAGAAGCAATTTTGGTATAACAATGTGGGTTAGGAAATGAAAAGTTTTGGCGAAAAACAAGCAATTCGGAGGAAATGAAAACAAACATTTTATTAAGATAACAATTACAGTAAATACTCAAAACGTGCCACTACAGCGTCTATAAAGTGACTGGCATACCTCTTCACAGATTCCAAGTTTTTCACGAACATTTGCAACAACGACTAAAAGTCATGCAATGAGGTCCTCGTCAGAGTCAACCGGTGTCTCATAGATGAGACATACGGAACCTTCAAAAAGGCATGCGAATCACTTTCTAGACGCTGCCATGTATGGATCGATGTTGGTGGTGGCACATTTGAGCACTTACTGTAATTGTTATGTCAATTAAACGTTTGTTTTCATTTTGTCTGCATTTCTTGTTTTTCGGCCAAAATTTTCATTTCCGACAGCAAAAGGCTATACCAAAATTGCATGAGTTCGTTCATCAAGTATGTAGATCGTATAGGTTGCATACAGGGACATACAAAAGCATCAAACAATCAAAATTTGTTCCCACGATAACAACTGAAATATTTAAGATATTCAAATCTGATTGGGACAGTGTATTGACCTTGGAAGTATTGGGTGAGTGTAAAAGTTCATGCGGAGTTTGAGAGTAAAAGTCACACAATGTGTGGGGCAAACAAACTTCTTTATTCAATCAGTGATATATGCTCCATCGTTTTCTATAATCTTTTTCCAACATTCTGGCAGCATACGGATGCCCCGATAATAAAAACTACGCAGTTTAGATTCGAAGAACGAAGACACGTCGTTTTTAAAGGCATCCAAAGAGTCAATTTTTTCTCCATTTAAATTATTTCGCAATGACCGGAACAAGTGATAATCAGATGGCGCGATATCAGGAGAATACAGTGGATGAGTTAGGACATCCTATTTCAGGCTGTTCCTATCTCGAAACGTGTGGTCTGGCGTTGTCGTGATGAAAGACTACGTCCTTGCGAGTTGACAAAATCGGAAGTTTCTGTTTGATTTCTCGATTCAAATTGGTTAATTGACGACAGTACTTGTCCGAATCAATCGTTTGGCAAGCGGGGAGAAACTCAAAATAAATTATGCCCTTACAATCCCACCAAATACAGAGCATCAACTTCATCGGTTGCAAACTGGCCTTTGCAATTGCGTCACTATGCTCACCTGCCTGTTTCCATGTGCGTTTGCACTGAACATTGTTGTAAAGGACCCATTCTCATCGCCCGTTGCTAATCGATCCAAAAACAGCTCGTTTTTGAGCCGCTTGAGTAAAGAAACGGCAGCTGAAATTCGTTCGATTTTGTTCCTCTCAGTCAGCACATGGGGCACCCATATATCCCCCTTCTAATCGAATCCCATGTGTTTTAAACGCCGAAAAGCGGTTGATCGGTCGACATTAAATGCTGTAGCAACTTCCTCTGTTGAAATTCGCGGGGTATTCTGAACTAAAGTACGCACAACATCGTCATGAATGTGTGAAGGTCGACTTGAACTTGGCTCGTCTTCAAGGTTAAACTCTCCGCGGCGAAATTTCGCAAACCATTTTTCCACGGTTCGTTTAGCTGGTGTTTGATCTTGATAAACATCTTGATTGTTTTTTACGGCTGCTGCAACGTTTATTCCCTTCCGAAAATAGTAAAGCATAACATGCCGTAAATGCTCCTTATCGACACTCATTTTGAAAGTAAACTTTCTCGAAGGAGTTTGTATCTACACAAATTATTATTATTTTTTAAATGAAAGCAGCACACGTCACCTTTCCAACGATCAGTCTTACGTAGATGGCAGTATTAATGACAACACTTTACGCCGCTTCTAATGCCATCTACTGCACCTCCGCACGAACTTTTGCATTCACCCAATAGTTTGGATGAGTTAGTTGATCTAGTACGTAGCTCTTATAGTTTGTTTACAGGGATACTCAAAAGCAAAAACATGCAAAATAAGTCACAATGATTACATCCGAAATACTGAAACAATTCTAATCTAATTGGAGCAGTGTGTTGATCTTGCAAGTATATTGGATGAATTTGTTGAACAAGTATGTTGCTACTATATTTCGTTTACAGAGACACTTTATTTTTTTATCCTCTCTACTGAATTGCATGGGTTATAAGACAGCATATTGGTGAATTTAAAACTATGATTTCAATAAAGTTTTAACATTTTTGATATAATTGTCTCATATCATATCAATTACATTTGGTAAAACTTATTAAAAATTAATTTGCAGTGAAATTTGATGTATGTACCTTACCAGTTTCTCCGGTCAAAGGTCCAATTCCTCCTCCAGATCTCTATTCCTCATTGCCTTTTCAACAATAATTATATGTGATTTTGGGTATTCTTTCATCTTTTCATTATTTCCTTGATTCTTTCATTTCTTATTCCTTATATTCTTGATATCCTGCATTACCTTCTTAGGGCATCCATTTTTACTGCCGTTAATTAATTTTTTCTGTCTCCATAATTCTTCATCCGTCAGCTCCATATAACAATACGTTCTTTACAATAGAATTGTATATATTACACTTTCTTTTCGTTAGAGATCTACTTACTCCACCAAATAGAATTTAATAGTTTTACAGACTTTCTCCCCTGACAAATTCTGTAGTTAATTTCCTATGAGTCTCTTCCTTCTCTATTAATGTCTACACCAAGATATCTATAATGCTCACAGCTTTCTATTTTTATTTTATTATTTAGATTTAGGTCTTTCTCATTTCCTCCTATACATAGGTATTTGGACTTGCTAACGTTCATGTAAAATCCCTACCTCTCATAGTCTTCCTTAATTTTAATTGTTATTTTCTCTGAGTCATTTTTTACTTTTTGAAATTATAACTTTGGTCATCTGCAAATTGTAGAGTAAAAAATTGACCCTCCATTCACATTAAGTCCCATTCCTCTGAAGTTGGCATTCCAAATTTTCAATGCTTCTTCAAAATAAATTTTTAAAATTGTTGGGAAGATACAACTTTACTATCTCAGTCCTTTAACTTTATAAAGCCTTTTAACAAACTTTGGTCAATTTTAATGTTTGTTTTTGATTGTCTGTAAACTTCTTGAATTACTCTAATAATATTTGGATTTATGTTCATTTCATTTAATACATTCCATAATTTTGCGATTGGAACATTGTCATATGCTTTCGTAAGATCAATAAATAAAAGATGAATTTCATTTCCCACTGCCATTTTCTTTTTAGAAATTTTTTGTAATACAAAATATATTATCCAGACATGATTTTCCTGCCCTAAAGCCACTTTGCTCTTCACTATCCTTCATTCTAATTTCTTCTTCAAATTTCTTTAAAAAAAAATAAAGAAATCAATAAATATATCCTTTCGACTGAACCAGACAGACTTGTTTCTATTTAAAAATAATGACAACAGACTTTTTTTTACCATTTAATTGAGTTTCTTATTTTAAACTTAATAACGTGCAGTTACCAATGTTGTTTAAATTATTGAATAAGAATGTTTATCTTTCAAAATCAAAGTCTTCCAAGATGTGAATCCAAAACAAATTCTTCGAACCAATGCTCACTTATAGGTGACATTCTGAATAAAGAATAAATTTAAACATAGTAAACGACATTTTTTATATCAAAATATATACTGCTGGGAATTTTTTTATTCCACGACATATAATTATTTACTTTTAATGTAGCATATACATATGCCCTTTAACCCTTTATCCACTGACGGTACTTAAAAGTACCATTAAAATAACTTGTTATAAAATTCATTTAATACATCGATTAGTTGTAATACAGTTTAGAATGAGTTATAGATACATTACCTTATCGTGTTCCAAAAGCATTATAGGTTACACAAAACAAAAATATTTTTAAAAAGATGATTTCTTTTGTCTTTGCATCTTTTCAGCTTTCTTGGAGTTGGGGGGGGGGGGGGGGGGGAGTTGAATTTTTAAATTCGGAAATATTTATGTATTTCTATTGTAAGATCATTATATTTGTACATTTCCTAATTCTACAAAATACTAAGAAAAATATTTAAAATAAAAGACTTGAGTGTGGTTATAAATATTACACAAAATCTCTATAAATTCAAATTTAATTAATACTTCTAAATCCTTCAATCCTTCTAAAATTCTACTAACATTTATTCAACTATTATGTAAATCTTCTAATGTAGTTTAAACAATTCAGGAAAAATGCTTTAGAAGATAAAATTTTCATGAACTCATAATTCAGTACATAAAGGGTTAAATTAATGGGAAAATTCTCTTAACGCATTGATGTTTTTTCAATGCCTAGTAACTGAATATTCACATCTTAAAAAAATTCAATTTAAATGAATCTTCTTATTTCTTTATCTTCAACTTAAACAGACGGATGATTAACTGAGATTACAGATGATTAACTTATAATCTACTAACTTCTGTAAATTGGAATCCATAAGATCAAATTCATTCTGTAGGTAAAAGTTAGCTGCAAAATGATAGTAACTGAAAAAAAAAATAATAATAGGGTAAAAAGGAATACAATGTAGAAAAAAATCTATAAAATTACTAAGAATTTTCTAGGAAACTGGGATGCCTAGAACTTTTTATGTAATGGCAACAAAAAAAAATTCATGTAACAGTTACAAATTTGCATTGTAAATCAAAAATCGGCAAGGTTTCTAAAAGTTTTTTAGAAAAATGGGATGCCTAGAACTTTTTATGTAATTGGAACAAACGTTACAGATAAAATTTTGGTAAGATTTTTGTAATTTTAGTAGATCCTTTTGTAAAACTATAGATTTCTGTAGCTTTACAAAAACTAGTTTTGTAGATTTACATCTTTTTTTGCACTGTGTGCAGATAAAAATTTTATAAGCGTGCAGATTTCTGCAACTTTACATCTGTAGAATTATATATATATTTTTTACAGTGTATTTTATTTTTTTTATAAAACTACCCTTAGTTCAAGACAAATATGAGTTTTAGATAATGAATGCAGCAGCACCACAAGGACTTGTTGTTGTCCAAAACCAAGACGGTTGCGTTATTAAAAATAAATAAAACACCAGTTCCCAATTACATCCAGTCAGCAATTCAACTATTTTACAAGATTATTATTAATAATCCTAAATAAAGATGATTAAATTGTTGGGATACAAATATTTAAATAAAAAAAAATATTGTATATGCATATAACAGTTATGTGCATACGAAAATTTTATATGTACCTAATTAATATTAGTATGTGCATATGTAATTCCGTTACATGAGAATATCAACATTCCCATATCCTTCTAGACACACATATATCTACATTCATCATAATGAATTTTAAACAGTTTCTAGATAATGATCAGGTTAAAATTTAACTAATGTTTGAACTGGAAATTTCTCATTAAAGCGTTTTACAAGAATTATAATTAATTAATATGGATTCGCCATCATTAATCTCACGTTAACTATTTTTATCATCGATATCAGTCTTAAAGCAAACTTGCTAACTATTAGTAACAAATAGAAATCCGAGATTTCAAATTTAAAGATGTTTGGTTTCAATATATTCAGTGGAAATAATTATAATAAGAATAATCTATACTACTACTTCTACTACTAATAATAACATTAATATATAATTATCATAACTGATGATGGTGATGGTATTGTTCAAATAAAACTATTAAAATCTATTTGCAATCCTTATAACCATACGCCAAAAACTTATTACATGCTCAATTTAACATTTATACAGAGTTCACCCCTACATATACCTATACATTTCATTTTCTTCAAAAAAGGAAAATCGTCTACAACAACATTGAGATTAAGGAAGTACACAGTTATGTGTACCTTGAGCTGTAATTATCATCGGACAACTGTATCATAAATAAAATCAGTAGAAGAATAAGGTATGGATGGAGTGCTTTTGGGAAAAACAGTATTATTCTAAAGAGTAACATGCCTCTTTGTACGAGAAGGAAATTTTTAACCCATGTGTTTTGCCTGCACTAACTTATGGAGCGGAAACATGGACACTAACAAAAAGCGCAGTAAGGAAAGATGCGCAGTAAGGAAAGGTGTATTCTAGGCATAACTAGAAGAGACAGAAAGAATAAGGTACCTGGATAAGAAGTCCGACAAAAGTTTTCGACATCATCGAGAGAATTAAACGGCTAAAATGGAAATGAACTGGGCACATTGCAAGAAGTCAAGACAATAGATGGAGTACAAACACTCTACAGTGGTATCCCAGAGATGTAAAACGACTAAGAAGGCGACCTCAAGTAAGATGGAGTGACGAAATCAGAAAAGTGGCAGGTGTCAATTGCATGGCTAAAGCACTAGACAGGGAACATAGGAAAAATCTGGGAGAGAGCTACATCCAGCAGTTGAATGAAAATGGTTGATGGTGATGATATACGTAGAACATAATAATGAATATAAAGCTGTTTTTATGAGAGAATTTCCATATCTATTTAAACTGAAAACTTATTAAATCGTAGTGCAATAATTATAAGTACTCATGCGTCATGATTAATCTTACAAAACATTAATTTTAACTTTCATTACTTGTACATCTACATTATCACTCTTTATACATAAGGTCTTCAACTTGTAGCCCAAGGACCACAAAGTTGCCAGTTATTTAAATTAGAAAAAAATTGCTTTGTTTAATGAAATAAACTTTGCATTTAATAAGCCGAAAATTAAATATTGGAATTAGTGGAAAAACAAATTTCATGCAAAAAGGTTAAGAATTTATGCAACCTTTATAAATATTATTAGTAACAATTTCACGTCAAAAATTTTAAGATTTTAATGAGAATATTTTATTTCAGTATCTAATCATTAAAATATTCGGAAAGAATTCTAAGCAATGTTCATCGTTTAGAAATTGTTCCTTAGCACAAATGACGTCAATGTGATACAGTTAAAAACCATCTCTGGGAAGTCGTTATGAGAAATAATTGTATACCTTGATGTAGCGGTGTCAATTTAGAGCTCGTATTTTAGAATAATTAGTGTACATGTACAGCTCTCTTTTGAGTGGAGTAGAATATTTCGGTCGAGTTACTATAGTTCCTAATATCATGTAACGTTATTATTTTATAATAGTTGAAGCCATGTATTTAGTCTTTTTTCTTAAATTGAAAACTTGTTTCTGTTAAAATGGAATAATTTAAATGTGAGTTTAGGCAAAAAAAAAAAAAAAAAAAAAAAAAAAAAAGTATTTCATGGTAAAAATATACTAATAGGGTATTGAATATCTAAGGTGCATTCAAACGTAAGACGCATTTTTTTTTCTTAGCCGAAAAAATAAGGATCTTGATTTAAAACTTGCATATAACACGCAAGGTAACTTGAAAAAAAAAAGAAAATGACGAAGTGTGATAAATCCGTATTTTATTTATTAGCTAGCTTTTTTCTCTAAATTCTCTAGCTTTTCTCTCTCTACCTTTTTTTTCAAATTAGTATTCACTGTTCATAGATTAGAATGCGCTCTCTGCCTACATTCTCAGATACTTCACTACACAAATATTCATTTATGTTTTCGGAGGCTGCTTCATTACTTTGTTGTTTATAGACAATGTCAGTTTTAGTCCCAAATATCGAACTGGATATACCGAACTCCGGGAAAAGATCTTTTAATTCAATCACATGGAATGAACTTTGACCCATCTAAAACCACTGTGCTAATGTTTTGAAAGTTATTTAATACGCCCAATTTTACTTGACGGCTCTCTACTTCTCGATGTAAGCTATGTGTTATAGTGTGAACCGACTGCTGCTTTAAAAGGTCTATTTACGTATACATTAAGCGTCTGATATTGGAAACTTATTCATAAAGTCTTAGCAACTAGATAGCAGGGCCGAAACCACTTGACAAAGTCAGTGTTTGTGGGGGATGGGGGAGTGGACTTTAAAATATTTTGGAGGGTTTAAAGCACATTTGATAATTATATTTCTGCACTGATAAGTAAATAGAGACAAAAGTGGAGGCTAAGGTCTTCATGTCATAAAAAAATTTCGTCACAAAGTTAAATTTTTAAAACATAATATAATATATAATATAACATGCTATTATTACTACAAAATTAGGATGTCTAAAGCGGACTCAAGAAGTTTCTACGTGGTGCTCAGCTAGAGGACTGCACGGGCCGGAATTTCTAGGCCCGGGCCGGCCCGGTGTAAAAATTCAAAGTTCGGCCCGAGCCCGGCCCGTTTGCATTTTTACAGTTCTCGGCCCGGCCCGTACAAAAATCATAGAAAACAGGCCCGGCCCGGCCCGACAGAATTTCTACTAAAAAAATCCGTTTTTTCTCAACATACAATTAAGATTCTTTTAATGAATACTACATACATATTTATGGGAACATTTTACAGTATATTTTAGATTACTATGATGTTCGCAAAACAGAAAACACACAATAGTAAACATTAACGATTACTTACAGTGTTTTAGTCATTGTGTCTACAGACATTTCAAAATTCAAATAACGATTCATTAAAAGATTAATGTAGTTCAGAATAAAAGATTAAAAACATGATAACTTTTGAAGCTGTATAATAAAAAGTAGATATGTGAAAATATTCTTCTCATTTTTAAGGCTTTTCTCAAATCCAAAGGAGCTGCATTTCGATACATTTATGAATTCATTTCTTTTCGGAAACGCGTAAGATTGGCAGGTATTCTTATTCAGAAGCTATGTAAATGTCAGTTTTTTTTTCATAGTTAAAAACAATATATCTTTCTAAAAATACTGCCAAAGTTAGCGTTTTGAATCGAATTTCCGGAAGCGATAGCACAGGAAAGGAGAAGAACGTACAATCACGTGACAAGAATCTCTGTTACCTCTGTAAGTAATTTATCAAATATGAAAAAAGCTATTCGTTTCCAAATGCCTTCAATAGTCAGTCCTGTCAATTTCATGCCTTTATAGTTAAAAATGAGTCAGAAAATGTGTCTGAAAGTTTCGCATTGTTGAGCAGTGAATATGAGAACCACCTTAAGGTATATTTCCAAAGATACTGTTAACAGAAGTTCATTATCACTACTAATACTACAAAACATAATGACTGTCCTACACATCCTGAGATCGATTAAGACCAGTTCCGTCCCGGCACGAGCCTGCTGAAAAAAATTAAACTCGAAATTAGACATCTTGTAACTGTACGATGCCGATCTCTTTGACGGACATGTTACATTTCTGTATTGATGTTGTTAAACGGCATCGGCTCGTGACGCACGTTTATAAGTCTCGTGAAAATCATATTCATTGAAAATGGCTCGTATTTTATCTGCTTCACTTGAAGTCTTATATCGGGCCGATATGCCCGATTAATTTTTTTATCGGCCCGGCCTGGCCCTGCAGGCCCGTGCAATCTTTTCGCCGGCCCGTTGAAAAAATTGTCCTAACTCTGACGCCCCGGCCCGTTTGAAAATTCGCCTTCATTCCGCCGGCCGGGCCGGGTACGGGCCTCGGGCCAAGCCCGGGCTCGTGCAGACCTCTATGCTCAGCCCAACCCGTCTCCACATTGTTACAGACCTACTAGACAACGTCTTGTTTTTAGAAGCCTGTTTTCAACAGAATCCGTTAGCATATAAGCAACCTTTACGTGGATAGGGACATGGGAAAAAATCTTACGCTGTGATTGGCTGGTCGGTTCTTTCTTCTATTTAATCCGGTTTTAAAAGGCGTTTGTTTTGTTGATACTTGTCATAAAGAAGCGTAAATGTCCATTTTTATTTAAGACTGGTAATTATAACCACTGAACTAGCAAGTATGCACTTAGAGACTGAAACGAACTATGCACTTTGCAGCCCCCCAATCACATTCCAGCTGGAATTTTTTTATAGTATTGTATTGAAATAAATTATGCCCCGTACAGTAATCATTCCGTATTTATTGCAGCTACGTTGTAAACATGCATATAAACCATTGTAAATATTAATCCAGGTAATGTTGAATTTCATTTCATTCGATTTTGAGTTGCTTTATTAGATACGATAAACAAAATTAGAAAACGGAATTAAAAAATTGTCCACAAATTGACATTTTTCTTCGTGCATGTAAATAACCATGTTTATCAGCCATAAAGTCATGGAATTACTACTCTCTTTCGGCACATCGAAAAACCGCAGTCGTGACGTGTGACGTTGGCTCATACTATTAGCCAATCAACTCACAAGATTCTTTCCCATGTCTCTATCCGTGTAAAGGTTGATTATGCAATCCGTTACATGCTCTTTGAATAAAAATGATATAAAAAGGAAATGAAAGTTAACTCCTATACAGATAGCCAGGGAAAGTTAAACAGATCTCGCAAGAAAAAGGCCATTGTCTCTATGAAGAGGGAAAAATACACAAATAATCTTCTCACTAAATATTATACACTTCTAGTTTTACAAGATTGATGATTATCTTCGAAGTAAGACGCACGCAGTTAAATAGTTTGGCTTTTTTAAGAAAAAAAAAACATCTTTTATTCGAGTAATTATGATAAATCAAAAATACTAATGTCTTACAAAATACACAACTTTAAAAAGCTCAAAGTTTTACCTAAAAGGCGATAAAAAAATAATAATATGGATGTTACATGTTAAAAAAAATGTATATTTTAAATAAAATGTATGTTTTTAAACTTGTAACATTTACATTTTTTTATCGAGTTTTAAGCAGAACAGTGAGCTTTCCCAAGTTCATATTGTGTATTTTGTGATTGAATAAATGTTAAATATTGCATTTTGTCTTATGATTTTATTTACTAATATTTTAGTTTAAAATTAGCAATATATTGGCATCAGTTTATTCAGATGACATTTTACAAATGTTAGTGCTTTAGACAGAATAATTAGTGCATCTTTACAGGACATTACGGTTTATTTATAGATGGCATTGAGGTCATATAGAAATAATATTTTATGCTATCATATAATAGAAAGGCTGTCGTTATGATTTCATAACTACCGAGACCACATCAATACAACAGAAGATGTGTGGTCTCAATTTATTCCATCATGATATTTTCTAAATATTTACACATGGTTTATTTTCCTGCCAAAATAGTATTTGTTCTTCAATTAATCCAAAAAAATATGGTGCTCTTACCAATATCTTATTATATTTTACAGTGATATCGGTTTTCTCTCAATTTTATTTGTGATCAGTTGTTTTTCCACCAATAAAAATCTGATTGAAATTGATTGATGTTGATTAATTAATAAGTTAAATATTGAAATGATACATGAAACCATTAAATATCTGTACCGATGGTAATTTTCTCGTTATCTTATGTAAATAGCTCATTTTTATATCAAAAATTTCATTGAAATTTACCGATACTTATAAATTAATAGGTTGTGAAATTTTGAAATTTTGAAAAGACGCATATCATTAAATAAACTATATTAAAAGATATCTCATGCATGATAAACATACTTTTCTCTATAATTTTATACGGTCTCTAGTGGTTATAGCATTAACGAACTTAGTTGCGCCAATTAACATATAAGAATGCCTTATAATGTATTCTTATCTAAAGGAGGCCTTGATTTCGCTAGCAAAATTTCAATTAGAACCAACTCATTAAAATATAGAAGGATAATAAGAAAACACTATACTTGGTATAAAAGATCCTGTTACAAATCCTGCTGAAAATTAAAACTATTTCTACGTCAAATATCAGTCTTTGCATAATCTTCCTCGCAAATTTTAACAAACTGAAAACAAAAATTCTTACATTTTAATGAGGGGATTCTGTTTCAAACTCTAAAATTTAACTATTTGGCAAATGCACTCGTGAATATTCATGTTTAAGAAATTGTTTCCGGTCGAAAATTATGTCAGTGTGATGCACTTAAACACCATTACAGATAGTCATTATAAAACTACGCTTTATGAAATAGTGGTATCGATTCAAGCATTTGATTTTAGCGTAATTACTGTGAAAGTAAAATTTTCTTTTTTCCCCAAAAGAAGTAATTTACAGAAAGCATTTTAAAAATATTGATGTTGTGCCAAGATTTTAAAATGTCATCAAATTTCTTTGCATATATTTGATAATTTTGAAATAATAAAGAAAATAAACAAAAAGTAACTTCGCATGTGTTATTAATGTATTTTCATTTTAAGCTTAATATTAACTATTTATAAACGATTATAATAATGATATACAAAAGTATATATTTTTAAAAGTAAATCTTTAAACCTACTCATCATTATGAAAGATGCTTTCTTCTCTACCTGTGTTAGTTTTAAATGGAATGAATGTCAATCATATTTTGCAAAAATTGTAAAGATTGTTTATTTCATAATGCATGAGAAGACCGTTAGAAAAATATCCATCTAATCATACTAGCAGAGTGGAATAGTGGTCAGCATGACTGACTACCACGCTTGAGGTCAAGAGTTCGACTCCGGGCTGGGGAAGATTCACTCAACCATTTATAATGTTTGTGTCGATAAAATGAATACTGAACTTCTTTGGGAACTAAACACTGAGGGTCACACGTTAAACTGACCATCTAAACGAGACTTATGTTGTATAGTACCGCAGGACCCATGGTCAAGAAAATAGGGTCGGACACTATATACCTCCTGTATTACCTCATGGCCTACTGCATACCTCATGACCCTTAATGGATAGTAACATTGCAGATTTAGCTTAGTTTTTATCCAGGCTAGTCTACCTTGTTATATGCATTAACATTACTCAATTTTTATATTAAATTAACATTTAACAATTTGGAAATTGCACGGCAAAAGTGGCAAATAAGGTGCGTTAGTGCTGTAACTTGTTTTATAAACATTTTTTTGCACCGAATATCGTACTGAATGTATATTTTAGTGCACTTTACAAGTGCATATCAATTTCATTCTGTTCGAAAAACTGTAACATCATTAAAATGCACTTGAAATATTTTTTTCCCTTTGGCCTTAATGTAATGGAAAACTTTTGACTGTCCCTGTAATTAAACTATGCATCCGATTTTCATAAAATTTGAAATGACTCGACAAAAGTTTTGAACAATTATATATTTAAAATTTTAGACCATTCGGTTGAGTAGTTTTTGCTCTGTTACATGCGGACAGACAGACGGACCGAACGACGACTATAGCAGGGCTCCCAAATGGTCCGCCAACTGAATACCAATAAATTTTAACAGAAAATTTTATGGTAGGTTTGCGCTAGAATTAACTTTGAAAGGTGATTGCGGGGCGGTTTGTATGAAAAATCTAAAACGAAAATTTTTCTAAAATAATATTGGTATTCAGTTGGCGGACCATTTGGGAGCCCTGCTATAGCTACTACATATTTATATAATTACGAACGCACCTAAAAACACTGCTTTTTGTAAAGGATCGTAGGATGTAGAAAGTAAGCATATATGAAGACGTGAGTTTCAAAACTCGCTTTATCCAAAAAAAAAAAAAAAAAAATGTGTTTTTTCTATCAACCTACTCTATTGGTAAACTTGCATTGAAAAGACACTACAATCTGCAAAAAAATTAGTTTTATTCTGTATTTATGGCATTACAAAATCTTCCTTTACAATAAAAACCAATGGATACAGTTAGAGGCTTTTCGCGATTTCCTAAAATTTGATTTTCAGGATAAGGCAAATTTTGAAATTTACGCCCTCATACATAATATCTCGATGAAAGCTTTATTTCAATATTACGATTAGGTGTATGCATAAATGTAATTCAAACAGAATGCTAGTAATAATACATTCCACATATGCTGAAAGAATCAAGTTGATGAACAATATATATTTTCAAAACACTTCATTAGAACTTGATTTGAGACGATAAGAAGTCAGTGCTTCTCTCTCATAAATGACTCCATAATTTATTCTTCATGAATGTTTTAACCATTTATGTCAACGATATCGCTCATCGTAGATTCTTGTTTACCATTATTAATTAACACGGGTCGGAAATCTTAAATTTTGATGAAAAGATTCAGTTACACCCTTTAAAGATTTAACGATTGAGCGAGAGGTGTCGTGAATATTCATGCTTTAGAAAATGCCGATGAAAATGACAGCATTGTGACATACTGAGTTACGGTTGTAGTAAATCATTATGAGACGTAATTGTTTTTCATGAAGCAGTGATAACGATTTGGGATTTCAGGTTTAGCATAATTAGCGTGTAAGTATCTAATTCGAGCAATAGAATTGCGCTTGCAAATTATTAAAATACGACATGTCATGCATGAAAATTAATTACCGTTTGTTTTGTAGGTTAAATCAATTTTACTACGCGTATTGAGTTTGTGGGATATTATCACGAATTTTAAGCATGATTGTAATATGAACTGTTTAAAGTTAAGTACGATACATTATTTGATTTTATCTAACATAATTACGAGTAACGATACTGGTTTAAGAGTTGATGATGTTTTTAGAATTTTCTATTTTAAAAGAAGTTGTTCTAATATGTTTTCATATTTAGAGTAAATCACTTATAACCAAACTTTAAATACCTAACCCCTGGAACTGAATCTAATATGAGTTTAGTGAAAATTTAATCATAATGAGTACGTTTACAAATGTATTGTTATTTTGTCTAAATTTAAGAAAATTGTTCAAATATTTTCTCCACATTTAGAGGAAATAATTCCTAAAATATTAAGAACTCAGAGGATAAAAGTGTGTTCGAGAACTCGAATGCTGTTAGTTTGCTTCACTTTATGTTTCCCAGGTCCGAGAGCTGCGTATCCTTAAGGGGACAAGGGACCTTAAAATATTTTTTTTTATTTTTTGTAAATTTCACCTTAAATATTATTCAAGGGTACATTATATGCATTATGGCATGCATTTATCACAAAAAAAAAATTATTTTTGAGAAAAAAATGGAATTTTACGCGTCGTTTTAGATATCTTCGAAATGCCCCCTGCGTTCTCCATATCAATGAAATTCCCCAATATTTTTTACAAAAGTTTGGTTCATACATATAAATAAAATAAAGCATCGAATTTTATATATTTGAATTTACAAGTTAAAAAGAAAAAATGAAAAATTTGGAAATTTTTTCGAAAAAAAAAATACCAAATTTCCAAATTTTTTAATTTTTCTTTAAATTTTTTGTAAATTTCATCTTAAATATTATTCAAGGGTACATTATATGCATTAGCGCACGCATTTATCACAAAAAAATATTAAAAAAAATTATTTTTGAGAAAAAAATGGAATTTTACTTATAAGACTTACTTGTCTTAGAAATCTTCGAAATGCCCCCTGCGCGTTCCATATCAATGAAAATCCCCAATATTTTTTATAAAAGTTTGATTTATATATATAAATGAAATAGAGCATCGAATTTTATATATTTTATTTTAAAGGTGAAAAAAAAATTAAATTAAAAATTTTGAAATTTTTTCGAAAATTTTTGTAAATTTTCTTTTAAATAATATTCAAGGGTACATTATAGGCATTATGACAAGCATTTATCACGAAAAAAATGTAAAATTGTTTTTATTTTTATGAAAAAGATGGAATTTTACGCATTGTCTTAGAAATCTTCGAAATGCCCCCTGCGCGTTCCATATCAATGAAAATCCCCAATATTTTTATATAAGTTTGGTTTATATATATAAATAAAATAGAGCATCGAATTTTATATAATTAAATTTAAAAGTTAAAAAAATTGAAACATTTTGAAATTTTTTCGAAAAAATTTCAAAATTTTTAGTTTTTTTTTTAAACTTTTAAATTCCAATATATAAAATTCGATGCTCTACTTCATTTATATATATAAACCAAACTTATATAAAAAATATTTGGGATTTTCATTGATATGGAGAACGCAGGGGGCATTTCGAAGATTTCTAAGACAACGCGTAAAATTCCATTTTTTTTGATAATAATAATTTTTTGTGATAAATGCATGCCATAATGCATATAATGTACCCTTGAATTATAATTAGGTGAAATTTACAAAAAAAAAAAAAAATTTTAAGGATTTTAAGGTCCCTTGTCCCCTTAAATGAACAAATTCTATAAACATTGAAGATTAAGCAAGAATTTATTAATAAAACAAAAACTACAAAGATATTAACAACATGCTACGAGTATATTTCTCTTGTATAAGTATAAATATTAACATTAAATAACACATAGACAAATTTGTATAGATTATAGTTTAAACATTCATAGCCACACTAAGTTACTACGGATGCCTAATTTTTATTTATTTTATTTAATTTTGCACTCTGTAATGTTGTTGCTCAAATTGATATAAAATTTTCCTCTCACCTTATAAATTCGTGTTCAAGAGAATCGTTATATCACATGAGCTCTTAGAAAATCCCCGATTATAAAAAATGATGTAAATCCCGATTAAAAAGTACCTACTCCTATAAAAATTTCCTAAGAGTGACTTCTTTCTCAAATCTGCTTTACCATTCCTATGATTTTCATTTCATAGCAGTGCTTTTACCATGGTGGTTTGAAATTTACCTCCTAATACCTTAATCCTTTTTTATGACGTAAGCTGAAACCCGCGTTACCAAAATGTGGCATTTTCGAAGCTAACTTGTTAATCTCACCCCTTATCTCACACGTGTAATAAGGCGGGATGTATCCCGACAAATATATTTATTATATGATTGAAGATAATCAATGGTCCTCTACAGTTTGTTAAATTACTATTTAAAAACTGTCTAATGCTCACAGAGATTTTAATTGATAAAGGAGGCATTTGACAATAAACGCAAATAAAGGTTTTCAACTTTGCAGCTCATCTTCTCAAAATGATTATTTCTAACTTACAACCTTTACCATTTGAGCTCGTCATATCTAAAATCCCTTTGCCCCAATTCTGACTTCAGGAAATTTTAATATTCATAAAATGAATGTAGATCACAGGAATTTTCAATCACATTAAAAGATAAAATTTTGATAAAACACTGCATTTGATGTCAATGCAATGTGCATTTTTATCACTTTTCAACATACTTGAAAAGTGTTTATGAATTCGGTTTGTCTGTCTGCCCGTCTGCCAGTCCGTACTCTAACTGACGTAAATATAGTCCGATTGTCATGAAATGGTTACATTTTATTGGGATTTACTATGGCATGATCGGTATTGAATATGAAATGTGTAGCATTTTCGGTTCATTATCAAAACCGCTCAAAAAATTCCGTTACATTACTGTCATATTTGCCGTGTATTTTAATGATATTACAGTATTTTAAACATGTTGAAATTGACATACCGGGGTATCCTACAAGGTTCTTACTATAGAATTTGTTGTGCATAGAACTTATCGTTTATCTATAGGGACACACACAAGAATTTGGCTATAGATGAAAATGAGCAATAATTGAACTATTGAAGCCTACGAACGATAATTGCTGGAAATGCGTTTTCAGTTGTGGCATGCGTTTTTAAATCTAACTATTTTTAGGGTTCCGTACATAAAAAATAAAAATGGAACCATTATAAGATCACTCCTGTGTCTGTCTCTCTGTCACAGCCATTTTATTCGTAAACTATTGAACGTGGAAAGTTCAAACTGGAGGAAGTAATAAAGACTATTGACCCACATATTTACAGATTATTAAACATTTACAAATATTTTTAGGAAAATGTAGAGGCGCTAATTAAGTTACTTGAAAAAAATAAACTTCTATGTGTATCGTGTGAGGTATTCTGTGAAAGCTTCCGTAACGCTGAACTGAAAAATGCATTTCATTTAATTTTAAGTATTGTATTTTCAGAGATATCATCGAAAATGTAGTGTAAAGATATGTCCCCCCCACCATCTATTTCCGGATTTACTGAAACTAAAATTATGAAAAAATTAGAGGTAGTAGAGGTTAATTTAAACCTTTCAGGAAAATTATAGCGATTACCCTATAGGTCACATATAGTTTTTGAGAAAAGTGCATTTTTCCGTTACAAACAAATTTCGATTTGCGGGCATTCAGCAAAGGCGTTGAGGACCGTGGAGGTATCTATCATATCATAAGTATTAAAGCATTGTTGATAATTATTTATGAAAAAAAATCGTCGGTAATTAGCAGAGATATTAACCCTTAAAGACACGGACGGTTTGGAAATACATAAAGACAGGAGCGGCTTACTCAATGTACCATCGGCTTTTAGAGCCTAGATAACAATTTTTAATGATACATTTGTGTAATGCAATGTTCAGTAGCAGTATAAAAAAGATAAACGTCAAATTGTTAAAAACAGACTAATTTAATTAGAAATACTATGGGATCAGCAAATAGTTTGCATTGAGTATACTCAATGCAAACTCAATGCTCTCAATACACCTCCCGTGTATTTAAAAGTAAATTAGAAACCTGTCTAGCAAAACGCGGCGCGGACCAAGGTGAAGTTCCTTATTTGCGACCTCCTTTCGAAGCGCGCTTAGCAAAATGCAAAGTTTAAACTTTGAACACGGGTTTTGTTTTAGCTACACTGTAAAAGGAAAAGATTATTACGACACTGAATTTAGTTTTATGAAACGCAAATGAAGTTTATAACTATGCACTACTTTTATTCTTAGTGCCGAATTAAGTTCATCATAAACAGATTAGGATAAGATTTAAATAAGAGTTATACAGAATAGCAATATTTGATATTATTTAGGTTACATATCTCTTTGAACTTTTATGGTATACCCATTCATAATTTTCTAGTATATATACAGCTATACTCAACCCTACGTTGTATAGTTTTTTAGAAAGTCTTATTTTTCTTTTAGTAACGATTTTTTTAATAATACATTTAATAATTCATATATTTATTGTACTGACCCCTCTGAGTGCGAGTGATTCTCGTACTTGACCGTTTGTTTTTAAATATTACTTAGTGTGGATAAATGCGTTTATCTGAACTAACTTTTAGTATACTATGTAGTATGCATACATATCTGTAGATCATATACATGGCTGCAAAAAAAAAAAAAAAAAATCGTATGTTTTAAAGTCTGTTTATGGTAATAGCGGAAATCAGGTTTTCAAATACGTTATGCGTTTTCCAGATTGCTCATTTAGACGTCATATTTCGCCATAGTAAACTATGAAGATTTGTTATAGTATTTTGAATGTGTTGGAAAGTGTTTAATAATCTATACTGTACGCATGATTTTTGTTATTGGTTTTAATACGTTAAAAACCCTATAAATGTATTTTATGTTGTAAGCGAATTACATTCAATATCACCCTTAAGTTACCATATATAATTGCTTTCAAAACAAACCTTCGTGGCGAGAAAATAAAAAAAAGGAATTTATTAAAATTTGCAATAAAAATAATTTAAATTCTTTTAAAATTCATTTACAGGGTGAATATAAAATAGATGACCCTATTCAGAACGATCTAGCACGGGCTTTAATTAAAATAATGCAGTGAAAATTGATATATGCATGAAACGTAAGAAGATCTTGTGCTTAGGTGTGAAAATGATTCTACCATTTCTTAGTATACTTTTATTAAGAGCATCCAAATACTAAAACAAACTGCAAGAAATGCAACTTTATTTCCTCAATTCTCATTTAGAAATTAAACTGCCCAATTTCGAATATGTTAAAAAGACTCGTAATCACGGATAATCTTCGACCATTCGTATAACTAGAAGTTTTTTATCGTCCATGAAGCTATTGATCTTTGCATGATCTCCTTAGCATAAAAAAAATGTATCCATAATTACCTGCATTGCAATATGTTTTCCAACGATTAAAAATTAATTTAACATTACAAATTTTAAACTTGGTATTTCTTAAGTTACATGTTCTAAGGACTTTCTGTTTAGTATCTGAAAGTGAAAGTTACCAATGAATCAAAATATGATAACAGAATTTGTTGTCAGAAATCTGAAAATGTTACTTTTGACACAATTTCCGTGTGTATACCACCTCCCCTGAGCAAAACTTAAGTCTAGCATTAATTTGTAGCCAGACTGCCGGTACTTCATTAAAAAGGCAGCAGCGCGCCCTTCGGATGATCCTGTACATTTTCAACTCTTGACCGGAACTGCAACTGGAGTCCCGATGACGGAAAATTCCACTGGTTAAAATTTTAAACCTAAATTCAATAATTTTAATGCACCGAACAGTGGAGGGATTTTTTTTTTCAGTGCATTGTATTAAGCTTTCGAATAATATTGAGTGCAGGGTTATTGAGGTAATTCTGTCCATGTTTATTCCATTAACTATTCAGACAGTTTTTGTGATTATGATGCATTACAGATTGTAATTTATAGTTGTAAAATTTTATTATGTCTAACTTCATTTTTCCAGAATTTAAAAATGCAATATGATCCGCTCTGTAGGTCTTTATAGTAATTTAATTTACTGATATTCCTTGTAAGGCAATTCTTGTTCTCATTTTCAAATTTAGCTTTCAGACAATTTGAAGAGCATTTACGCTGATAGTTTCTGCTTCATATTTCCTGTGTTTTCTAGACTTACAAAATTTCTAGCATTGATATAATATTGCATTTCGTTTCATTTATGAATTGAAAATCAATTTGAAATCTATTGTTTTCATTGTTGAAATTGACATTTGAAAGATGTATAGAATTATAATATGTATCAATTAATTTTTTTCCACGTAACAATCGTAATTTACGCTTGTGTATAGCGTTCATGTGCAGTAGAAACCCACTATTCCAAAAGTCCTAACAATAGGAACGGGGATTTATTTGAAATTTTAAGAAAAACAAATGAAATCAGTCTAAAGAAGCATTATTAATTCGTAATTTCCAATTTCTTTTCTTTTCTCCCCTCTTTTGTTGTATTCTTTTCATATCCGAATTTTGGATAATACAAAATTTATGTTAATCTAAAAAGGTGAGGGCCTCAATTGTTCGAATTAGCATGGTTTTACTGGAGTTCCGTGTTTTTAGGATTTTGTTCATCTGACGAAACCCTATTCGTCTCACTCCTATGTCTGTCTGTCCGTCAGAGAGCCCGTTTTCAGAAACTATATATGTTGGAGACTTGAAATTTTGCATACTTATAGCTGGACACCTGAGATCAAACGACAAATCATAAAATTTTGAAAAAGTTGTAATTAACGGACGTTATTAATTAAAAACTCCCAATTTTACGTCTCATTAATGAAAAAACGGCATAAAATGAACGCAGGTACAAACAGACTCTCGAAATATTTTCATTTCTCCTCCGGGTTGCCACACAGATGCGCTTCCAGATGCAAAATTATAGGTTTACCAGAGTGCACTTTAAGCTAAAAAGTGTACTGGACATTTTTAAATCGTTTCTCATCTCAGAAAGTATTGGCATTAGAAATTTTTAATTTATACAGACAGACGCAGAAGTTATACAGATCGTTTCTCTGCGATGTGCATAACAGAAAAATCCTCTAAAAATCGATCGATAAAAATTTAATTTTCTGCTATTACAAAAGAAGGTGTTGATAGATTTGATTTTCGATGGTTGGGATAATTTTTTCTCTCCAGACAAATGCACTTGGTCACGTGATTTTTCATAGTAGGATATTTTAATACGAAATTTAACATTTTTAAATAATTAATTTTTAGATTAAATTTTTATACATCCCGACGTGAAATTTTTCGCTAATTTCATACATGCCCATTTCAAATTCCTATCTTAATTACAAGCTGAGATATTAATTACTATTTAATTAATTGGTTTTATTTCTATCATATGCGTATATTAAATTGAAGGCACGTGATTTTTTAACCGTGATTTAATTTAAATTAGGAAATCTAACAAGGCGATTTATTTGAAACTTGAAGACAGTTCATAAAACATAAGAAAAATTTTAATAAAGATTGTCGCGTGAAATTTCTGGTGGTAGGGGAGGGGGGGGGCGCTAATTTCACTAATTGGTTTATTTCTATTATATACTTATAAAGGCAGTCACGTGATGTTTCATTGCAGTATTCTTCTGAACCTTATCCGATTTTTAAAAATATAGTATAAATGTTACTTATGCCAGATAAAAATTTCAGAAGTATTGATACCACTATTTTCGAATAGTAATTTCAGCAAATATATTAAATTCTTGGTTCAGACCGAGAACCCTCCCCCCGACCCATGTATCTACCGATGGGTTGTGTAAAGGAGTTTCGCTCAGATACACTTTTGTTAAGAATAACTTTTGCTGGGTGAAAAAGTTCCACCAGATTTGTCCGGGATAGCTCAGATGGCAGAGCACTGGCGGCTTCAACCAGGAGATCCCTGGTTCAAATCCTGGTCCGGACATTTTTCACCCAGATGGAAATTTACATCTAATATATAGACAGTTTTGGGATTTAAAGATATTCACAAAATGCATTTTAGATTTTGAAAAAATATAGCCAAGTCACAGATATGAACATCGCACAAAACAATTTACGTAGATGTAATTTAGCTATCTACCAATTTATTTCTGAGTATATATAAGGTGTTTCTGAACTAATGGTCAGAACTTTGAGCTTAGTGACAAGCAATGTTTATAAGAAACCAATGTTGCAATCCGCATATTCAAGCAAAAAATAGAGAGAACACTGTAAAAGAAAATTATGTATACAAAAGGCAAGGACACCACGGCTGCTAACACAGTTGCTGTAAAATTTACAAGTTGCTGTCTTTAAGAGTGCTCTAAACTTTCTCAAGTTTGGGTAAAGTCTCGTTGCTGTTGGTTGCGTGGTGCACGTGACAGAAAGAATTAGATTTTTATTTCCCTTTTTGCTTGAATTCGCTTTCACACTATCGGTTCTTGAAAATTTACAACATAATGTGCAGGAAAATTCACTGTATTTTACAACAAAATGTGCTGGCACCTCGGCTGCCAACACAGTTGCTGTCATTAAGAGCGCTGTAAAAATGTTCAAGTATGGGGAATAACGCGTTGCTATTGGCTGCGTGGTGCACGTGATATAAATAATTCAATTTTTACTTCACTTGCTGCTTCAATTCACTTTCAGAGCATCGGTGCTTGAATTCGATTTTATAACATTGGAGCTTGAAAAATTGCAACCTAAAGTGCAGGAAAATTCACAACAACTTTTTACAGTGAATTTCACTCCAACCCGAAATTTCGAATTTCGTTAAGAAATTTTATATTAATGAAGATATAGCAATAGTTTAATCAGATTTACTGTGTTTCCAATAAAAAAGGAAGACAGCACAAAAAGTCATGGAAATTGCAATCATTTGCGTACAAACAGTAATAAACTTGACTCTCCATAATTCAGAATGGAGCAGATCTCATATACATGGTTTCACTGGCTGAATTACAGTGCAATCCAGTAATCCATGATTTCATCGCATTTTCTAGCACTATTTCACTACTATTCAGATGAAAACTGTGATAAACTGTCTTCAATAGTGTTATGTTATGAAGGAAAATCTAGGTTCACTTTAGAAAGAATCATTCTACGTGTTTCACTAATGAGTGAATTAGGACCCTAGTTTTTCTATACAATATTTGTTGTCTTGAATGCATCTGATGTGTGACAATCAGTTACCACACAATTTCTTAAATTTGTAAAATATTTTAATCATAAAAGAGAAATAAGTGCTGTTTTACGTTTCGGTTCATGCTTTGGTCTGCGAATTGCCAGAAAAAAACTGTTGGTTAAACAGAATATCTTTTTAAAGTGAGTTTTAAATATCTTTTTCCCTATTTTATTTAAACTGGAAGATTCCATGTAAATTTTCTTTTCAAAGTACAATAAAGATTATTTTTTAATACTCTCCAACATAATTAAAAACTCATTCTGAATTGTGTTTGTTTGACTGTCTGCCCATCTTCCGCCCGCATAATAATTTTCTTAAATACCTTTCGATTGGCACGAAATTTATACAGATTTTTGAGCCAATACAGCATATTTCCAATCAAAAATGATGCATTGAACATTTAACATTCGTATAGATAGGCTATAGACAAAGTTCCAGTTATAAATAAAATATTGACCAGAATCTTCTAATTATACACTAAAGAATTTGGATGTATTAGATTCTATAGATGAAAATTGTTTGAAGTTTGCGTTATGCTTATTCAAACATAACAAAAATTATATGTGTTTTTTAGATGAATTACAGCATATTAACCGTAAAAAAAAAAGAAAAAAAACATACGTATCCGTTTACAAGCACAGTACGGCCTATTGTCAGTAATCGTTTGAAATGAGTTTAACAATGTTATGGTATCTAAAGTTAACTGGAATTGATATGTGTTATTGCGGAAAAGAATACAATGTACTTATTAAAAATAATGTGTGGAACGTTTATTTATTTATTTTGCAAAGATCTACAAACTATTTTATTTAAATTACGGTGCTATAGACAATAATTGCTGGAAGTGCTTTTTCGATGATATTATGTATTTTCTATAGAACAGAATTTTTATCTACTCTAAATTTCTATCTACATTTATACAAAATGTATGTGGTGTCTGTAAAGTATATAGAGCAAAATATTTCAAAAGCATTTTCCTCATTATTTTAGCGGCTTTGTTTTGAAGTGCATTTTCCATATGAACTGAATTTTATAATATAATGTGTTGCTCATATTATCAATATTTTTATGCATATAAAAATTAGATCAAAATTTTAGATAATATAAAAATAAGATCAAAACAGATGTTTGATCCTTTAATTTTTTAAATCTAATATTAAAAATTCAGTAATTTATATGTCTTTTATAATGAACAACAATTAAATTAAAATCGATTGTAGAATATTTTTTTTAAATCACGAAAGAAAATATTATAAGGAATTCAACATGGTGATCAACACGTTAAATTGATTAATACACAAAGTTTTTTTTTAAGTGTTTTAAACGCAGCATATCTTTTTCAGAAAAAGATTCGACAATTTTTTCTTTTACTTTTATTCATTTTTATTATTTATTTCAAGATTATATCGTGATTGAATATCAGTTTATTTCTTTACATGTATTATATTATTATTTATTACTTATATAGATAGATAGATATTATTAGCCGAAAGATATAATTTTACAGTTAGATTAAGAGCATAACAATTACTTGAATCAAATAATATATTTTCTGAAATTAGTGTCTTTTTTTCAAAGACATAAAAAAAATAAATTTCATTTCATGCATTATTTTATGTAGAAATATAAACAAAATGTCAGCAAAACTATCACACTTACTTAAAACGCTGTCATAATAAGTAAGAAAAATTGTTCAATTCGAGATTTAAAAAATTGCCACAATGAATAAAAGGGGCGAAGTCTAGGATCTTTTTAAAAGAAAATTCCTTGAAATATCCTGCAGTCATGTTAAGAGAATGAATAACTTCTATCCTCGAACCATAATCAGCGGAACAAAAGTTCTGTTTAGCGAACTTTGAGATAAAATTAATACGAATTAAAACTAAGTCGATACGAATTATAATCGAGAGCTTTACATTCCGAAAAATATGAATCAAATAAAAATAAATTATTAAATAAATCCACACGTACAAGTTACAAATAAAAACGAACATTCAGTTTGAATTACAATGAGGATAACGTTCGAACGAAAGAAGTCTAAAACGCATTGGCAACTAAGAGACCCTCTCGTTGTAACTTCGGAAACATCAAAATGTCATAATTTCAAACCTTTCATATGTTTTTCGCAGTTTGTTTATACTATGATCATGGTAAGACGCTCAAGTGTCTTATTTTAAGACATATATTATGTCCTAACATTCACAAACAGACACATAAGTGTCTTAATTACTTTTTCAGACACATTTTTGTGTGAATATCATACGCATCTATTTGCACCGAGAGAGATTTCAAAAATAAACTTTTCGAAATGATTAATTATTAAACGGATTTTTAAAGAATATTCATAAAAAGAATTAATTTTTTAAGTAATCTGACATTATATTAGTTTAATTAAATGACATTATTTTTCCTGTAATATAATTAGTGTCTTTTCAAAGATTACATTTTATTTAACAAATTTTACCTCAAACAAAAACCTGTAGAATTTCAAAAATATTCTTTTAAGAATTATTAATTGGGAAAGTTTCAAAGGTTATCCACTGGAAAATAAATTAAACTTTCGTTTAAACTGAAGCATAATTTAGAAAAATAATGATAACAATGGTATATCTAAAATTAGCTCCTTTTGCTCGATCTAATAGAGCCAAATGATTATTGGCCATTGCAATTTTCTGTTACTAACGCTATTATTCCTTTAATGGATCCTTTGAGAACTGGATGAAAGGTGATAACAGTGATTTCGATTCAAATTTTTAGGGCTTTGCGAATATCGGAGTTAATCTCTGGATGGCCGTTTCTAGGATACTTTTATGTGAGTTTGTAAAGGATGCAATTACGGATATCATTTATTAAAGCCGGAAAGAATGCTAGAAAAGAATGGGTTATATACGAATTTGTTAGATGTTATTTCTCGTTAAAGTAGGAACTAAGTACAGCTTTGCAACGAAAATTTGTTTAGTTTGGCAATGATGGAATTCCAAATATTTTAAACAGTACACCAAATAATAGTCTCTTCCTTAATATATATATGTATATGTATGGGCATATATATATTACGGAGATGTTGTCTTTTACATATAAAAATGATAAATTAACAGCACTGACATTAACATTTAAATAAATATTATTTTGATACTTTTGCATGTTAAATTTATTTACGCATCTGAAAATGTTTAATCGGTAACGGATAGTATCCTAAAAACCAATATTTCGGTTAGATAATACTGTGTGAGGCACTATGAAAACTACTTGGAAACTCTTACGAAAATCGGTGGCAGCAAAAGAAACTTTCTTTTTAAAAAGGCTTCTTTAAATCGCGAAAATATATCTGCTTTCGATGTCTCTATAAAGATAAAAAAACGCTTTTCGGAATCATGGGTAACTTCAATGAGGTTATTGTGTATTTTCGTGAGTGGATGTATTATATTTTTCCATCTTAAGAAACATGTGTCTTTTTTATAGTGTATCGGAGAACCACATTATAAATGCTTTCTTGAAGGTGTCGAAAACGAAAGGCAAAATATCACTTATCGTACATAGTTTCCATTAATTCAGATTTCTTCGAAATGAATCTGATTTTTTTTTTTTTTCATGCCGTATAAAAAAAAACAACAACAAAAAACTAGAAAACAGGAATTCTCCTTTTTCAGAATTTAGTTTCGCCTTCATTGAAAAAAAAATATCCATCTATAAATAGTACAAAACATATTTCAATTTTAAGACTTACAGTACACTCTTTTATTTTACGTAAAATGACGTCATTCGCATCTGCTTAACAATTCCACATTTACGATCCACTCTTAAACAGCTACACTAAAGTATGCATAGGACGTCACTATCGGGAAATAATACACAAAAGGCAGCAAAAAGCTGCCGTCATTAACAGAAATAATTCGTTTATATTTTTTCAAAATAGCACGTATTTTAATTACATTTTCTTTCGGTTGTTATGAAAAAACGGCAACAAAAAATATAATTAATATTTTACAAGTATTTTCCCTTTACTTTCTACGGAAATGGAGTTCTTCCGTTGCCAATATTAAGCAAATGGCACCAAAACCTACAAAAAAATTAATATTTCAAAAATAAATGGAGATGCAGTTTTCAAACAAATTGCATACATTTGTACATTTTTTATCCCAATACGACGGTATAAAAATTTAAAATGTACGATGCATAGAAGTAAAAAAAATTGCTATAGAGTATATAATCGCACTGCTTTGTTTTACGACTGGCTTCTGTAAAGTAACGTTATTATTTGGAGGCTACACAAAATATGCTGGGAGAAAGAAATAGCATACCGTACCGGAGGCTTAAAAAAAATACAGGTATTACGTTAGGAATGCGTTCCGTAAAGTTTTACGTAGCTTGAATTTTCCGTAAGTCGAATTTGTAAGTTGCATAGGTAAAATTTTGTAAGAAACTGCAATATTTATTATACATATGAGGACATCAGGAGCCAAGGGGTAGGTACAAGTTACAAAATTTCGATTTGGAGTAAATTGAGTTCAAAGATAATTGACGTTAAAGTTGAACATCAATAATAATTGACTGAATTGAAATAGAAAACTGCTGCTTGTTTCACAGTGGTGTTTGAACTCTTATTTCAATAAATGTGAAAAAGTAGAGTGCAATTTTCTTTAAATTTATAATTAACCAATATTGATCATTTTATTGATCAATTTTGATCATTACTATATAGAATTTCTGGTAATAAAATTAAATATTAAAAACAATATATTATTATTATTACCGTATTCCCCCGCATTAGCCGGTATGCCGTAAAATTCGAGGGAGACCAGATTTTCGAATATTAGTCCCTGGTCTTTCCCGGCATGCCGGAAAAAGCGAGGATAGCAATTTCAACAAATATCTAAAATACTTGCTAACTAAATTTTTTTAGGGGCGCGATCAAATATTTAAAAGTGTGCCGTTTTAGATGCGGATTTTTGACAGGACCTGGGGTATTACTTATTTAATATAGAATTTCAAAAGTGTACTTACCACTATTTTCGAATAGTAATTTCAACAAATATTTTATATCTACAGGTAGGTTGTTTTACGGAGTTTCCTTCAAAAACAGTTTTGTTCAGAATATAGTTCGCCCCATGGTGGTGAAATGTGGAACTAAAATATTCAAGATTATGTTTTTTTGGCAAGATTTTGCACGGTACTGTAGGCAGTGGGGATCCGGTTCGAGCGTCGTTCGGTTCGAGATTGGGCCTTTTTATGAGATTTTGCAATACAAATTTCAGGTTCATTTTAGAATATTATTACGGGACCGGGCAACGATCACTTAATAAATACCACACAAATAATCACTTAAATATAAAGGAATATATATAGAGAGAGAGAAAGAGAGAGAAAAATAAGTATTGATATTTTTCCCTAAAAATGAAAAATGTTGTTAGAAAAACCAAAATAAGTCAGCCGTTCGTCCTCCAGTATCGAAACCTCATATTTTCCGGCATGCCGGTAAATACGAGTTTTTCCGGCATGCCGGCAAATGCGGGGGAATACGGTATTATTATTATTATTATTATTATTATTATTGTTATTATTATTATTATTATTATTATTTAAGAATCAAGAAGAAAATGAAAATGAAAATTTTTCAAGAGCGCAGGGCCTATATACAACTTATCCTTGGTCTAAAAAAATTATCATACATATGTTACCGTGAAAGACCGAAATTTGGGAATGTCGATTTTCACCGGTGAATGTCAACACATACCAAATATGTTGGTGAAAGGCCGAATATTTTATTATATTCTTGTACATTCGGACCATCACCGGTCAATGTCGACAAACACTGATATGCTCTGGTGGGAGTCGAAAAGAGAAGCGGTGTTCAACAGACAGGCTACAGTCTGTCACCAAATTCTTTGTTCTACTGCGAGTGAGTCAGCTTTGTCAGTTTTATGCAACGTTCCTTAAATTTTATTCAATTCCTACTATTAGCTCACACTCTCCCTATATTTATTTATTTATTTATATATTTATCTTGTTCAAATTTTCAATCGTTAATAAAACGAGTTGGAACTCGTTGAAATTCGACGAATTAAAATGTTTAGAATGGAACTGTTAGATCGAACCTACAAAAATAATCACAATAAAAAATTCATCTTGCATTGGCTATCTAACTCTTAAAACAAATAATGTTTTTTAAATAAAATTGCCAAAATATTATTTCCAAAAACTTCAACTGCTTAAATTATTCAAAAATTAAACTGTATTAGAATACGTATAATCAAGATGAGTAATTATGTTGAAGTTATCGATTGAGGCTCTTACATTTGTTTTTACGGGATGAAAAATCAGTAAAAAGGATTTCGCTTTGTCACATCATAAAATTTTCCCCCATAAAACCTAAACTGTACGTTATTTTCATATTCTCAAAATTTACATACGCATCACTCAAATTCACAATTTAAAAGTATTTTAACGCGCAATACGTTATTAATGAATGTATTTCCAAACAAAGTCACGTTCGTCCGATACAACTTTTCATGTGAACATTTGCATAAAATTTAAGTTCTAATCTCAGTACCGGTGAAAATTTATCATTCCGAAATTTGCCTTTAGTTGCCATAGTATTGATCAAATATTTAGTTTTGTCAAAGAAAATGATCGTTTTGTTTTAAATATGACATCATTTTTACTCACTGAATCATTTTTCCTAGCGTCTCAAACTCAGTATCAGCGTTATTAAAAATATCGAAATATCTTCTTCAATCTTTTGATCTACGAAGAAGAATGCGTGTTTGTTTTTATGACTGACGTCATTTTCTGTTCAAAAATTAGAAAAAAGTTTACTTTTATTTGTAATGTGAAAATGGCATTAGTAAGGATATAATCAATAAAAATAAATAAACCATGACTATTTTCCCTTTATTTTTAATTTAATAGAAATGGAGTACTTCAGTTGCCACAATTACAAAATTGGTACTAAAAACTATAAAAAAAATTAATATCTCAAAAATAAATTGAGATAGAGCTTTCAAATAAATCGCATTTAAAAGTACATTTTTTCCCCTATACGATGGTGTAACAATTGAAACTGTGCGATGTTTAGAAGTTTAAAGATTTGCAGTAGTGAAAATTGCAAAACCGAAATTTCATTTCAAATTTCAAAGTGTTGCCATTCGCAGAATGACGTATGCGTTACGCACAGATATGTTTGTCCTTTATAATATAGATACTCATTATTCATCCTATCAAGTTGAAATAATTTTTTTTAAACTTGTACTGGATGACAATTGATGTTAATATAGTTTTTTCAAATATTAATTAATTAATTAAATTTTAATTAATTAATTTTAGTTTTGCATGGGAAACAAAATGGCAGTCATTGGTTATTGAATATCAATGAAAGTATTTTTAATAACGGGTTACCATAGGGGGGGGGGGGGTGACCCTGTTCTGTTGCCAAATACCGCCAAGTTTGTCGCCAACTTGGCGATATATCGCCAAATTTGGCGGCCAAAATGAGTCGCCAAAAGTGACGCTAACTTGGCGACATCTGTAATATTTCGCCAAATTCCCATAGAGTCCCATTGTAAACCTTCTTGCTTATAGAAAATCAACAAATTGAGATATTTTAATGCAACAAAAACTAATATTAGCTTAAGGGATTATATTAAATTTTTTTTTGATGACCTAAGTAGGAATTGACTTTAAAAACAAAATTTTTATATTACTTGTTTTTTTATTCAATATCGTAATTTATATTGAATGGATACTGCAGTGATCCGTGGTTTTTTTTTTTTTTTTTTTTTTTTTTTTTTTTTTTAGAAAAATGAATTTGTAAACACAGTGTTGCTAGCGTCATTTTCTGTTTTGAGTGCTAGTCAACGAAATTTTTTCATGTTCTAATACTACTATTAAATTTATTATTTCCAATTGAAATTACTGTATAGAACTACTAGTAACGAAATTAAACATTAGAAACAAAAATATTGTTATAATAATAATAATAATAATAATTATTATTATTATTATTATTTAAGAATCAAGAAGAAAATGAAAATTCTTGAAGAACGCAGGACCTATATACAACTTATCCTTGGTCTCATATAATGATACATTTCTTACCTACGTTATTTACTTGACTTACGTGTGCCCTGGGGAACTTTAAGAATTTGTATTTTTTTTATGTGTTCCTGTACACTGTAAAAAAAAATCTGTACTTCTACAGATGTAAAGTTACATGCTTACTAAACTTTCACCTGTAACTGTACGAAAAAAGCTGCAAATCTACAAAACGTTGTTGTAAAGCTACAAAAATCTGTAACTTTACAAATGAATCTGCTAAAATTTCAGTAATCTTACTAAACTTTTATTTGTAACCCTGGCTGGAGTTACATGAAAAGTTCTCGGAATCCCAGTTTCCAAAAAAATTCTTAGTAACCTTACAGATTTTTTGATTTTCGGCGCAAATGTGTGTCTGCTACACGAAATTTTGTTGTTGCCGTCACATGAAAAGTTCTAGGAATCCAAGTTTCCTAGAAAAACTTTAGTAACTTCACAGATTTTTTTTTACAGTGTAGCATGAAATTCTGTGGATTCCATTCTATTCGATTCTCCATACTATTCGATTGACGCTTTACATCAATCGAATAGTATAGAGTAGCATGAAAGTTATACATATTTCATATTTCAGAATATTTTAAATGAATCAAAATATGATATCGGTTTAAATTTTTCAATTATAAGAACTTGATGGTACAATTAAAACACATTCATTACGATTAATTTTATATTATGAATATGAAGTGATTCTGCCTGAAGTACCATCATGCATACAAAATGGGGTGAAAATATAAAACTTGAATTGACTAGAAAAGATAAAACTTAATTTTAATTCTTTTTAATGAAATTTTATTTTCCATTAATAAAGTATTATTTTCAAAAGCGATATTATGGGAATTTTCATCAGATTCAGTTTTTTTTTTGTGTGTATGTATGCTTTTATTTTGCTATTTAACTGATAGATTACTAGAACATATTAAAAGTATTTGTATTTATTGATCAATTGTTTTAAATACACTGTAAAAAGATAAGAATAATCTGTTAATATTACAGAAAAACTGTGAGTTAGGAAGCCTATGAAAAAACTGTTTAGTTTACGATAAAGTGGCGAATTTTCTTTTCAATCAAACACAGTGTTTGGCTGTAAAATAAGAGAAAGTTCAAAAATAGATTTTTCCGTAAAAAAAAAAAAAAAAAAAAAAAAAAAAAATATTGCTTTCATTCTCAGCTAGAGTCGCGATATTTGTATGTAAAATGAAGACGCATTTTGTATATGTATTTTTTTTATTAAAAAATTGATTTAATCTGGAATTGAATTCTGAATTATAAGCTTGGATGATCAATATGGCGTTAATAGTATTTCAACTTTCATGCTAAGAAATTGTGACAGAGAAGATCAATTTCGAATACCACATACATTTCTCAAACAACAACTGCATTAAGCGATAATGAAGGAAAAGCAAATCGAGCGACCCTATAAAAATATATTTATGACTAGCATTTAGACAGAAGATGTTTATGGAATAATTAACACGTACTTGAGTATTTTTGAATGGCAACTCACATTGGAATAATCCACTTTCAATCAAACTGAGATAAAAATCTTCATATTGAGCTGGTACTTACCTAAAAAGAAAGAGGAGAAATCGGCATTTATTTATACATTTATAAAGTTAAACGTGAAAGAATAATAATATAGAAGTATATAAAGAGAATTAGAACTGATCTTCAGTTTTAGAAAATTTTATTTTTAAATTTTCAAATAAAACTACTTTTAGTATCAATCGGGCTCTCTTCAATTCACTTGATTAGTAAATTAATTATAATATAAATATTTTGATAATAACATATCAGTTCTTCATCATAAATCTTTAACAAGCTAACAGCAGATTTTGTTGAAACTAAGGATATACAGTAGACCTCCGGTGATACGAAGTTTGGTTATGCGACATATTCGGATAACCGACTCCCATATATTTCATGATCCGGTTATTTGTAGCTGTATTCTAAAATTCCAAAAATTCAATATATGTTTTAACAATTAATAATTTACATAAATGTTGAAGCATGATAAGAAATACTAAAGACATTACAAAATACCGATAATTCATTTTGATACACTGTAAATTTCGATAAATAGAATAGAATTTTCACCCAATTATCATTTAAAATCAATCAAAAAATTTCGAAAATCCAGAGGAATTCTCATCAACAAACATATCTGCTTACTCATTCCCATCTTCCACAAAACTGGCTTGAGAACTAAAAAACGCAGATGTGAGGCAAATCATTTTATAACGTAGTCTAATATTTTGCTACAAACAAATCACAAATAAAGTAAAAATGAAATGTTGTACTGATTTTCTTTTTCAGATTGTCTTTATATGTATCCCCCTCCCCCCTCCCAAAAAGTACCTAAACAATTGCAAAATTTTGAATTTGCCTTTTTAAAATTAATAACTAGCAGATTCGCCCGACGTTGTTCGGGATCGGTATAATAACTTGAAATGTATCTAAAATTATTTTACTCTTTCCCAAGATTGTTTTTAATATATTTGACTACCCTGGTTAGTATTTTCAAATATGCCCCTTTTCACCTGCCGAGTTATAAACAATATTTCCTGACCAAGAGACTACATGCATCGTCACAGCTAAGGTTTTTGTCGATAAAGGGCAACCAACGCCAATCGTCTGTCCGTTTTTAGAGCAGGAAAGTTTCAACACTTCGTAAAATTCTGCGCATCATGAGTCGAATAGTTTTTGTCTTATAATAATGAAAGTTTTACATTTTTACTCGCCAGAGAACAAGTTATTATTGATATTATAGTTATTACTAGTAGTGTTTTTGTTACCAACATTTTGTATTTATTATAAATCGTCATGTTTTGAACCAGGCAGCTATATTGAGAATCTCACAGTTTTTTGTGTTACTAAGGGGTCTTGTACCTTTTAAAGGCGTCGAAAATTAACGAAAAACTTCAAAGTTTGAATTAGTCTATCTTCAAAACCTTTTTATGTATAAACATGAAATTTTGGATATTGATTAAACAGATCGTGCTTTGTAATATGCTACCATTAGAAATTTATTAACCCTTTACAGAATTTGTGTATTGTTGAAATCAAATTAGCTCTTTTTTTTACCCCATAAGTCATTGCGCGCATGATATCTTGAGAAAGTATGTATGGATTGGCATGAAATTTGGTAAAGATACTAAACAAATACGTGTGTTTAAAATGAAATAATTTTAAGTATTTACAATGGTAATATTTTTAGTTATGACTATTTTTATTCATTAAAAATACAAATTTTTTATTTTTTTTTACGAAAATATTTTTTTTTTATATAGTTAATGAAATAATTTTAGCCTAAGAGTAGATCATTTTAATCAGACATATATGTTTAGTATCTTTACCAAATTTCATGCCAATGCATACTTACTTTCTCAATATATCATGCGCGCAATGACTTATGGGGTAAAAAAAAGAGCTAATTTGATTTCAACAATGCACAAATTCTGTAAAGGGTTAATAAATTTCTAATGGTAGCATATTACAAAGCACAATCTTTTTAATCAATATCCAAATTTCATGTTTATACATAAAAAGGCTTTGAAGATAGACTAATTCAAACTTTGAAGTTTTTCGTTAATTTTCGACGCGTTTAAAAGGTACAAGACCCAGCATAAATATTAACATTGGACCAATCTTTTTAAAACTGCTATTAAAAAGATGAACTAACAAATGGGTTTCTGCCGTTCGTAGGAAAACACTCCGTCAGTCTTACAGCTTGGAGCAACTGTTCGGATCCTCCCCCCTCCTCCCCCCTTGTAGTACCCAGAGTACAAGTGTAATGAATGTTTTTTAAATATAGCCTATAAAGCCCAGAGACCGTATAAAAACGTTAAAAAATATAAATATTTAAAAATTAATGGGAGTCTTTTGAAAGCAGCATAATCTTAAGGAGTCTCAGGACTCTTAAAGCTTTAAAATTTTCGAAATTTTAATTTTTTTAGATATTAAACTACTATCTTTTCTGAACATTTTGGCATAAATGTTTCCTTGAAATTCCTATTAGAACACAAGTTATGGCTTTTAGAATTATACACGCTCAATAGCTGAAGCGGCGTTTCAGAGACTTTGAAGTCAATTTTCTTCAAATGACGTTTTTGGGCATAACGCGCACTATATCTCAAAAACTTCCGAATTTTTTTTCATGAAATTTTCAAAACATATGTTTCATGTTAGTCTGTATAAATTGAACCTAAAATTTCCTTCTTATTGTAAAAAGAAAATATTTTTTAGGGGTTTATATTGTTGAAATTTTCTAAATTTTGCATTAGCTAAATACAACTTTGTATTAAAAATATAAAAAAAGCTTCAAATACAAATTTATTTAGGTTCAGTGTAAATATTGTTATCTGAAGTATAAGTAGGCACCTTAATTTTCATTCTAGTTGCAAAATTTATTTTGTAATCGTGCGCATAAGCTGTTATGCCGATTTTCTGCTCGTCAAATGTCTGACAGTTTGGAGCCCCCTGTAAATGCTAATTCTGCATCTTGCAATTTTTCAAATATTTGAAATGAAAGAACATACTTGTATGTTTCATTCAGATTTAAAATTGTGTCTTAATATCAAATACATTTTAAGATATTAAATATTGAAAATGGTCTTTTTTTCATTTTTTCTAATTTTAAGAGTCCTGAGACCCCTTAATTCCTAAAATATTTTGAAAACTTTTGCAATTTACATTATCTAAGCATCTCCAGCAATTAAAAATTAAAGTGCGTTTCAATTTTTTACACAACCTGCTTATATATATATATATATATATATACATGGTGTTCTTCAGAGACACCATAAATTATCCAGACCGCGAATCATCGTTTGAAACACACAGGAAATCAAAAGCAAAAAACTGTATGACGCATGGTTTTTAAAAAAAATGCAAAAGAAAAAGTGTAGCGCAACATCTGGGGCAGAGAAAATAAGATTTATTATAAACACTGTATCATTACAATACGATATTTACATCAATAAATACTTGAAAAAAACGCTACACCTATTGAAATATATTATTTTTCGTCGTGGAATGATTTACAAAATTGTCAACAAAATTATGCCTACATACTTTCGCGGACAGATGGTGGATTGTACGTTCCGATGACGGATTGTATTTACTCGACTACTTCACGTTTTTCATAGACATACCCAGGACCCGATTAACCTCTGAATTTTTGAGAAAAACAGGTATCATTTAGGGGGACCCCTTTCGTTTGGCAAAAGTTTTCTAAACCTTACATACATATGGAAACTTATCAGTGCTTCCGGGAGGGGCTTAGCAGAGTTCACATATACTTCATTTCACGTGTGCAGCGCGGTTTTTGTTTCACAAATCAACTTGAAAGATTGGGATTGTGCTTGGTACATCAGGATTTGAACCTCGAGGAAAATCGTTGCATTCGGAGCGTATAGTTGGACTATGGAGCTTCATATCTGGTTATGTCGTCACCCACATCATTGTTTGGCGGCCATTTTCTATTTCAAAAATACGAAAACATGAAGTGATGCTTTGTAAATAATGGGCAATACTATTTTTAATTTAGTGAACTTTATTAAATCAGAACCATTTGAGATTTTTTCTCTATTTTTTTTTCAAATTTGCTTTTTTCGAATTAGGCATAGAAAGGGTAAAATGCCATGTTACACAACGGTACAGGATATATGAAAAAATATGGTATTATTTTACAAGGGCCAAATTTTAAGGTGTCAGGTAACTTTTAAGCTAACAATTTACATGTAAAAGTAAACCTAATGTTGATTGTAATAACTCCACATATGATTAAATTTTTGATATGAAATTTTCGACAAATATTCAAAGAGATATACTATTTTAACAGTTAATGATTTGAAATAGAGTTTAAAAGCATATCATTTTTTTTTATTTAAAATTTAATATTTTTTTAAATAAATAAATTCATCTTATATGCCTTCCGCGCAGAATATCTCACAATTGAGTTGTCACACTGTGACATTTTTTCATTTATTTTTTGATTGTATAATACTTGTTTAAAATGGCCTACCCTCTATGCTTAGTTTGCGTCGGTACTTCAGCTCCGGTATTTCTTTGTTTTTGCTGAGAATTTAAATATTGGAGGGTATTCACCGTAGCTCATAAATACTGTGCTCCAAAGCCCAGCAGAACAGCGCTTCCAAAAAATCTGAAGCCTAAATTATCTTTGCCTTTCCTTTATATCTCCAGTCCTTAACGTAATTTCATACCAAAGTCTTACATATGTAACGTAGCGTGTTGCACACACACACACACAAAAGACAGTTTGGTCCGTCCATTTCAATATCAGCAGAGCTTAATATGCTCCGGAGCTCACAGGATCGCAGCTCACAACTTCTTTATTTTAGTGAATATTTAAATATTAGTCGACACTCACCGGAGCTTATAATACTGTGCACCGAAGCCGATCTGCACGGCGTAGTGTGTTTATTTTGGTAGTTTATACAAAAATCCTTGTCGAGAAAGATTCTCTGAAAATATCTCTCTTCTGATTTTAACGTTTTTGTTCTATTCATTTATTAAATTCTATCATGTATAAATGCATAAAGTATATTAAAAATGTTCTTTTTCAAGAGGAAATTGCTTTAAAAATTCTAAATATTGCATGAAATATAAATATGCGAATGGAAGTGGGGGGGGGGGGAGGGGGTACACTACGCACTACGGTTGCTATATTATTGGGCAATATTGTAGCTCCGACACTTTTTTATTAGAAATTAATCCCTGCTTACACATGCAAAATCTACTGATTAGTTCTTAAGAAAAACATTAATAATTTTTAATAATAACAATAAAAATATTCATGATTTCTAAATTTCTTACTTAATTACCCTAACAGTAGGTCAACTTTTGTGCATCTATAATATTTATACCTGCTGTCAAAATTTCATGAAAGTCTATACAGTCATTTCTTAGAAATCATGTGTGCAATGACCGTATTGAGAAAATTGACTTTAAAGATAAATTTACTTCTTCATCATTTAAAAAGAGATCAAACTGTTTTGGACATAACTTCCTTTCTAAAGCAAATTTTTGCATGGGGGTTCTTTTAAAAATTTTCTAAAGAATAACATTTTATTACACGGCATAAAAAAATATTTTTTTTTTAGACTTTAAAAGGTAGCCGGTCCTTTAAGTGAATTAACAATGAATTTATATAATAAATTTGATTTTAAATTTCTCACTTAATTATCGTAATAGTAGATCAGTTTTGTGCATCTATAATAAATATACCTGCTGTCAAAATTTCATGAAATTCTATTCAGCCATTTCTTAGAAATCATGTGTGCAATGACCGTTTTGTGAAAATTGACTTTAAAGATAAATTTACCTCTTCATCATATAAAAAGAGATCAAACTGTTTTGGACATAACTTCCTTTTTTAAAGCAAATTTTTGCATGGGGTTTGTTTTAAAATTTTACTAAAGAATAACATTTTATTACACGATATAAAAAATGACTTTTTCCAGACTTTAAAACGTATGCGACCATTTAAGCGAATTAACAATGAATTTGTATTATAAATCTGACACTAACAGAGGGAAATATGTATTTCAAAGTATGGCTAGAAGTTATATTTAAACTTAAGAACTCAAGTTCATCAAATGGTATTATATTTAGATGAATCTAAAGTAATCGTTAATAAGTAGCAGTCTCTTTTAATAAATATATCATGAAAAGATTACGCCTATTTTATTTTAATCCAGCCGTTGCTAATGCTGTATAATATTGTGATATTTGAGAACGCTTCATTTACACAAAGCTTTGAAACAAGTTCAAACAAATATCGCTATTAATTCGGCAAATTTTAAAACACGAAGATTTTATAAGTAGTTCATACAAATGATTTGCCATTTGATATATAATTTTTTTATTTAAATCTTACATGAACTGTCAGAAGTTAAGTCCTTTATATGGGAGATAAAACATTTATTTGAATTTATGAATTCAAATAAGCTTGGAAGTATGTTTTGCAATCCATGTTTAATTTATATTTGATATTCCTTTCAAAATATGGTGCCAATCTGGATTTAAAATTTGTTATTCCAGAGCGGGCTTTTGTTCGGAAGATTAGAACATTCTGCTTCATTCGAATTTCAAAATTAATTTTATTCACAGTATTCATCATTTGAGAGATGCAAAATGGAATAAGTTTGCAGAAAAATATTTTTGCATTCCATGCAGAAATCTCGCATTTTGAAAATTACATCAGCGAGATTTTCCATTTCAGAATCGAAATTACCATTCAATGTTTATTTATCAACCATTTAAATTCTAGGAACAGAATTTTCTCCTTTTGCTAACATTTCAAACCGAGTTTCTTTTATTTTTGTTCGAAATCTTGTTTTACATCGATCTCAGCGATGCAGTAACAATATTTTTCTTCATATTTCTTTGTTTAAGTCGTTTTGGAGTTGCAAATGTTACTTTATTTGTAGTTGTAGAATTTAGATATAAGTAAAAAAAGTATTTGTAACATGTATTTTCTCAAGATACTGTCAAATGTATAAATATTTATAATTATGTGATTGTTTAAAATATTATACTATAAATTTAGAAACAAAAAGGTTTTTAACAAAATGTTTAAACAAATTAAATCAAAGTAACTGCTTTTTTAAAATGGTTCTTTACTTTTCTTCAGTGTGCATAATGTATGTACATATTTGTAAAATAAATGTTACGAATAAAGCATTTCTAAGACTTATTTTCTCAAGATATTGTCAAATGTATGATTATTTATTATTATGTGGTTGTTTAAAGTATTATATTCTAAATTTACGAAAAAAACTTAAAAGTTTTAAACAAAATCTTTAAACAAGTTAAACAAAGTAACTGCTATTTTAAAAAAATGGTACGTTACTTTACTTCTGCTAAAAGTGTTATTAATTGCTGATAATATCACACTACTCTGTTAAAAATTTTGCTGTAGGTTGAACCAACTTTTGATTCTACAGTAGCTGCAACCATAGGAGGGTGAAATCTCACTGCAAGATTTGAAGCTCGAGTTCAAACATAGCTTCAAATGTTGGATCGAGATTTCACCATCTTATGGTTGTAGCTACTAAAGCATCAAAAATTGTTTCAACCTATCACAAAATTTTTCTAAATCATGATTAAGTTAAGGAATATGGTTAAAATAAAAATACATACATATTCAAGAGATCATAAAATTCAGACTCCATGTTCATATTTATTAAAACAATGACAAATTACAACACATAAAAAATTCTTACACATTCTTTATTATAAAGTTATTAATAAAACTTTAAAAGTAACTAAAATACAGTAAACAATAACGTTTGATTCGATTTAAATTCATTAGCAGTGACTACTGAGATCTAAATATTTAAAATTTGAATTACACATGAAAAAAAAGAGCATGATTAACGTCCATAACGGGAATAATTAAGATACTAAATACAACTTAATTGATATCTGAAAAGAAAGAAATAATATTAACTGATGAAGATTTCGGTTAATTACTCTCGTTTACGGGCATTTGTAAACTATCATATCTTTATCGAGCGTGAAATGAAAGCAAACACAAAGTATAAGATTGGAATAAAATATTTTAGCTTAGTTCTGTCAGTAAATCTAATTTAATTCATATGTAATTTTAACTGAATTTTTCCTTAAAAGTTCTACTATGAATTAAATAAATATTGCCAATAATGTATTTTATTCCAAACTTTACTATGTTTGTATCAATTTTCATTGCATTCTCTAAAATATATAATTCTTTTAAAATCCCCATAACGCAACATGAAAAAGAATTCACTCCATAAAAAGTGAACATTCACTCTTATGAAAGAGTGACTATTCACTCTTACCAGGGGTGAAAAAACACACTCCCTTTGCAAGAGTGAATAGTCACTCCTCCGATAGAGTGATTATTGAACTCTGTTTAGAGTGAATATTCACTTCCCAGGAGTGAGTATTCCCTGTTTCAGAGAGTTAATAATTCTACTTTTGCTCAGAGTGAATAGTCGCTTTAAAGTGGTTGGGAAAATTTTGACTCTGCAGTAGAGTGAGTAATCCATCCTCCGGAGTGAATAGTCACTCTTTTTTATTTAGAGTGTGTGTATCGATATGATACAAACCAACATTTTCCTCTTGCAAGTTTTGAAGGAAGTAGATTCAGGAACTTTGAGCTCCATCTACTTTTCTACAACCGGTGTCAAGTTTTCACCCACGGCAGTTTCCCTCGAACTGGCTAATGCATTCGAAATTTACAATAGGAAAATTGCTATTACAGAGATACATGCGATTAACGCTGGGTTAAAGAATTCCAGGAATTTTGTAAAAATATGTGTATCAAAGAAAGCTTTAATATTTATCAAGCTTCACATTACAGTCGATTAAGACATTTTTAAATATATTTTTGTTTAAAGTATTAAAATATTTAATAAAAATAAGTGAAATTAGTAAAAGAAACAGAAAAATAATACAAATTCAATACCATTCAATACTGGTTTTTAAATGCAAAAAATAAATCAAAAATGTTTAACATGAACGAGATTGTTGCGGAAGAATACACATAGAGGATGCTCGGGTATTATGGAATGGTCGGACAATGAACATCTAGCAATGAGTAGTCGGACAATGAACACTTGAATATCTAGCGCATACAGTATTGCAGGCAAGCATCAATCTACTAAACGACTTCTTAGTACTCCCATGAGGTACTGCGCTCAGTTTGTGTTTGGATACCTGCTGTTTGAGTGACGCGGTGATATAAAATTTTATTCCCAATTTTTGCAGTTTTTCGCAGTCAAATTTTATAATAGTTCGCATTAATTATAAAATCTCATTGTGAATGATGTTAACCAAGTTCAGTATAAAGTTGAACAGTTATATTTATTTCTGTGTTTGTCAGTTTTCCTATATGCTAAATTGTTGACGAGTGAATAGATTATTATTATTATTATTATTATTATTATTATTATTATTATTATTAACCATTTGGAAAAATGGTTATTGTTCTCGTCAGGGTAGGAAATCAAAAGCATATCTCAAGGTTTTTACCGGTTTAATCCTCCTTTTATTCGTTTTCTGATTGGTCTATACAGTAATCTGTATTTCCCTTTACTTTCAGCAGAGATGGATACCTTCTGTTACCACTATGACAAAAAAGTAATAAAAACTACAAAAAAAATTAATAACTCAGAAACAAATTGAGATACAGCTTTCAAACAAATTGCATTTAAAAGTACATTTTTTTCTCTATCCGACGGTGTAAAAAGTAATATTGTCGGATGTTTATAGGTTTAAGAATGAAATTTCATTTAAAATTGGTAGTCAGATTTCTTGGAAATCTGACGATGGAAAAGCCTTTTCCCGACCAGCCAATGAAATGCTGGGATAATACGTAAGTTTCAGGTGGATAATAACTAATGAAAATGAAAGAAAATGAATAACAATATCTGACAAAGAGTTACTTTTAATTTGTAATATTTTCACGTGCAAAAGAAAAATGGAATAAGCCAATTAAAAATAAAGAAAAAGATAAATAGGACAGGAATGAATACATATAAATATTTCACAGCAAATACGAGTCGCAGGCGATTTTTGTCGCTTACAATTTTTACGTGTACACTATTAATGTTTAATTCATGACGTACGTAATGTATGATCAACTCCGTGCTATTTTTTATGTCTTAAATTTTAGTCTTTGAAAAAATCATCTTCCAAATGGTCTTTGTAATTTGTTAAATTATTATTATTTTTTATTATTGAAATCTTGTGTCGGTCAATATGGAATATCAGGCTAAACAACCATTTCAAGACGAGTCTAGTGAAGACGGAAAATCATTCCACTCCGACCTATCATTTTGATATGGTCTTTTCACGAGGTTGTATATCAGATGAGGAATAAGCAATGTGCCTAATGTGCAACGGAAAATATCAAGAGGATGGGAAAGGGAAGGGGTGTATATAATGCCTGATGTAGGTTCATGTGGACTGTGTTGGGGCTGATACAATAGACTACATATATGTTTTTGTAAAAATTGAAACATTTTTTCAAAGAATCTGATGATTTATAGATGATTTACTAATGTTTATCTATTTAATAATTTTAGTTATTCTTGTAAATCGTGGTTTTTCATTAATACCCCTTATAACGCTATTTTGTATTAAACAACTTTTTGCCATTACCCGAAAAGTTTAATTTTTCTTTGAAAGCTCAATATTGATATGTGATTTTTCTCTTCATCTTTAACCTTTTGAGGGGCAAGCAATAATGTATCTGTACTATTGAATTCTCACCGGAATAATCAAAAAATTTCATTTTAAAACATGAAAAAGCAATCATTCAATATTTCGTACTTAAAGTTAAAAATATAAAATTTAGTTAAAAGTTTCTGTTGCAAATCTTGTTTAAATTAGGTGGAATATAATATATCCCACGGCCCCTCAAAGCGTTAAACGCATTAAAAATATGTTAAGAAAGAGTCAAAGATTGTTCTTTCCTAACTTTTAATGTATTTCAATTTTTTAATATTGACTTACAAATAAAATTTAAATGGTATTCCATAATACTCGAAATTCTTCTGTATTTCTTTAATGTTTTAGGAACATTTGCTCATTCATATTTTTTTTCCCTCTCTCTCTCTCTCTCTTTTTCCCCCGGGCTATATAAGTACTTCCTTTACAAAAATGTTTCAAATAATCGTTTTTTGACAGTAGTAAAAACTATTATCTGCAATTTAACTCTTACACTTTTTTTTCAGTAAGATTCTTTGCCGTAAATATGATCTTTATTTGTATTATAGTTTATTAGTAGTAGTTTCATTTCAAACTCTATCACTTTGCTAAAAATATTGAATGAAATATCTGTTATCAAGCCCAAACGTATTCATTATTAACACTAACAAGGGGACCACTTTTGGTGTTGCTCGCACCTAGCATTGAGACCTAGTGAATTTTAAAGCCCTGTATTATGAAATTTGAGAATCGATAAAATTTTTCTGTTAAAATAATATTTCTTGATTTTACAGCAGCACAACTTTCTGAAAATGTAACTTTCGAGACCACTTATCGGACTGTTAACATTGAAGTTTTTTTTTTAAGAAAAGGATTTAAAAATAAAAATTAGTTAATAATAAGTGTAAAATATTGAAAAAAGTTTAAAAATTCCCTCAAAAACACACGAATTTGATTTTGAAAAATTGCAACATTATATTCACATTTTTGGCGGGGAAACAGTTGGCGCTTTTTTTCAAAAGTAGAGCTTTCCGGCAACCCTAACAAAATGTCATAACTGTTTGCCTTGTCTGAGGAGTGGTTTGGACTTCAGTAGAAATTGTAATGTCCGATGTTACCTAATTAGCCACAGTAATTTTTCTAAATTGTGTAAAAATATTAATTTACTTTATAATGGCTTTACCAAAGGATCATTTAATACACCAACATTTCATTTTAAACATTCGAAACTTTTTTATTCCATTCGATTTCAAAAGAAAATAGTTTGCTTATTCTGTATTTCACTAAAAAATAGTTTTCAATGATCTTGGAAGCTTTTATAGAATTATATTTACTATTTAGTATTTACCGTCTGCATGAAAAAAAAAAAGAAACACCTAATATTTGCTTCTTGTGATGCCAATTATTAAAAAAAAAATCGCAATCTGATACAATTCTAGTAATATGTACTGTACATTTACTCATCGGATAAAGCGGGCGGAAAAATTGTACCGCCATATTTGGCGACTTAACTCACTTTTGGCGTGAAATAAACAAATAAAAATGTAATAATAAAAAATTAAAAGTAGAAAAAAGTATATAAAATATTATTATAACAGAGAAATATTATCGGTTCTCTAACTTTTATGTATAGGACTACAAAATGCACCAGGTGTCGTTGCTGGGTGCGAGCAACACCAAAAGTGGTTCCCTTGTAAGAATAAAAGTGACACTGTGTGTCTCGATATACGCTATCACTCTACACTGTAAAAAAAGTTTTGATTTTTCCTGCCCTTTATGTTATAATTTTACAAGCACCGATGCTGTGAAATCGAATTGAATCAACAAATGAGGTAAAAATCGAATTCTTTCTGTCACGGTACACCACGCAGTCAATAGCAATGCGACTTTCCCCAGACTGGAGAAATTTTACAGCACCCTTATAGATATCAGCTTGTAAATTTTACAGCAACTGTGTTAGCAGCCGAAGTGCCAGCACCTTTTGTTGTAAAATACAGTGATTGTTCCTGAACTTTATGTTGTAAATTTTCAAGCATCAAGGCTGTGAAATCGAATTTAAGCACTGATGCTGTGAAAGCGAATTCAAGCAATAAGTGAAGTAAAAATCGAATTCTTTCTGTCACGGTACACCACGCAGTCAGTAACAACGCAACTTTCCCCAAACTGGAGAAATTTTACAGCACTCTTAAAGATGTCAGCTTGTAAATTTTAGAGCAACCGTGTTTAGGAGCCAGAATGAAAGCACCTTTGTTATAAAATACAGATTTATTTTTACAGTGTAATTTTTGTTTGCATAATGTTTGTGTTTCTAAATTCTGCACAACTCCTATTTTTATCCATCTAACAGAAAAGAAAATCTACATTCATAGAAAAAAAAGATACCCTCTTATTAACTTGCCATTAATTTGCCAAATTATCATATATATTTCTATTGTCAACATCCCTTTTTCTATGCGCATAAAAAACGCACGGCAATGTAAGAAGTTTTTCAACAGGCTTCTCACAGATTGTACTCTCGTTTCGTTAAAAGTTGTTTGCAGGGCTTAATTTCAAAGAAAAAAAGCACCTAAGATCTAATTTGCGGCAGTAAACCCCCCAACCCTTTTTCCTCTTTCACCGGCATATTTGTATTTCATACATTATTTACGAAATTTAAAACATTATCTTCTCCAGCAAAAATTTAAAAAAATATTTTTTCACTATATCTATATTCATATATATATAATAAAAACTAATAAATAAACAGAGCAAAAAGATTAAAATCAGGAATGGGGAATTTTCCGAAAATCCTATTCGTCAAGAATTTCTTTCTCTTAGCTAGCAAAACACAACACACATCACTTGGGTGAGCAGTATCTATAAACTCTGGTCGGTTCCGGTTCCGATTAGTATTTAAATATTCATTAAAAATAAAGAAGTAGTGGAACCGCGTTCCTATGAGCTTCAGTGCAAATTAAAACTCTTTATCTATTGACGGTACTCATAAGTACCATTAACTTGTTATAAAATTAACACATCGATTAGTTGTAATACAGTTTAGAATGAGTTATAGATACCTTACTTTATCATCTTCCTAAAGCATGATTACACAAAACGAAAATATTTTTAAAAGGGTGACTTCTTTTTCCTTTGCATATTTCAGCTTTCTTGGAGGAAATATTTTCGGAATATTGGCGGAAATAATTTCGGAAATATTTCTATAGTTCTATTGTAAGAACATAATATTTGTACATTTCCTAATTCCACAAAATACTAAGAAAAATATATTTAAAATAAAAGATTTGAGTGGGGTTATAAATATTGTACAAAATCCCTATAAATTCAAATCCTTCTAAATCCTTCAATCTTTCCTAAATCCTTCTGAAATTTAATAAATGATTATGAAAATCTTGTAATGTAGTTTAAACAATTCACGAAAAATACTTTAGAAGATAAAAATTTTCCATGAATTCATAATTCATTACATAGAGGGTTAAGCACCGTGAGGGATTAATAAGTTAATCAGTAAGAGTATTTTATAAACACGAACAGAAAGCAGCGAGTACACAAAGCATGGCCACGAGAAAAACGGCAGATACGGTTGCTTTTAATTCTGGCATTTCTTGTCGCCGTTGGGACACCATTGAGACAGAAAATCCTTAAGTTTACATTTGCGAGTACCAGATAGAAGTATGCTCCTATGTGTACGACACGCTACGTCACATATGTACATACGTGCTTTGGTACAGAAAACGCAAAGTGCTAAAAATGGGAGGAACAGGAAAAGATAATTTAGAAGCTTCCTCATTTCGGAATCTATGTTCCGTAGGGCTCCGGAGTGCTCTATTTATGAGTTCTGGTGAATTCTGACCAATATTTAAATAATCAATAAAAGTGAAGCAGTATCGAAACTGAGCAACGATCAGCTCCGGCGGAAGTTAAGCACTGTTTTTTTAATTAAAAAAATGAAATTAATTTAAAAAAATATATTAATAAAACTGTCAGGAAAAAAATTGGATGAATTCAGACATATACAATAGTATCACTTTACTAAAATGAGTCACAGAATCCGTGAACAACCAAGTCAAAAAAATGACTGAACACTGTAAGAAAAAGTAGTAACTTTCCACTTAAATTCCAGGAACGTTTTGCCTTTTCTCAGGTTTTCAGAATAATTTAGCTCTTTCCTGTGAAATTCTGGTTTTCATATCTGAAACGTTCCTGAACAAAAGTTGTCAACAGCAAAACGCTGCGACCGCCATTTTATTATTTTGTTGTTGTCCGCCGCTCGCGCTCGACTGTCTAAAACAAATTCCTTATACGAATGTCAACAAATCATTGTGGAATGCAAATAAATGAATAGAGGACTTAATCATTTCCGTGTCTATTGTCAAGGTCTTTCAGATGAAAATGCAATACCTCTGTGACATCACTAACAAGGAGAGTGCCCGAGGTTGGTCTCACCAAATGTGATGATCATTTGTATTTCGATAGAGTATAGTTGGTATATAAATATATGGCTGCCATAAAGCGCAACCCACAAGGGGTCTTGAGACAATAAGTCGCAAATTTAAGCTATAGTTTATAGCCGGATAAATTTCAGTCTTCCGTAAGCGGCTCTGTGGCATGTTTGGCAGCATGCTGGATTTGAGTTTTTTCTACCCGGGATCAAACCCGGCTCGGATTTGCTTTTTGGAACGAAATTTTTTATCAATCATTTTCGAACCGCAATTGAAAAAATATGTATAATAATTGAAATTTACGAAAAGTACGAATTAAATGTATCTTTTGTAGCATATAACTGCTTTTTTAACTACGAAATTTTGCATGCTTAAATATATAATGAAAATAAAAAGCATATTTAATGTCTGTAGACCAGAATATTTTTGTTGTTATTTAAAATTATTTACAGTTATTTCAATGAATATCTACAATTGTTAACAGAGAAATAAATTAAAATAAGTGAACAAATATATTATTTTCATTTTGTTTCCCCATTCAAATACTTCAAATATTTCATGGTTTGAAAAATATGCTTTTATATTTTTAATATGATTTTTTAAAGTTTGGGATTCTTGATTTTTAATTAGAATAAGTGTCTACGTAGTAATTTCTTTCGGAAATCATTTTTTTTCTTGTTTAATATTTTTATATAATGCAGTTTAATTACATAAATAAAATTTTAAGTGTGAATCTTTGCATGTTTATATATTTAATGAAAAATAATGATAACATAAATAAATAATAATAATAACAAACTAAAAATAAGACAATTAGAACTTTTATAGACCATAAAATTAAGCTAATTTTAAAATTTATTTACTGTTATTTACATAAATAAGCTACTACTTTTCACAGTGAAATAAATCTATCATTTTTTACCAACTAGCTTTATAACTTTTTATTTTTTTAAATCTTGGATTCTTATTATTATAGTTAGAATAACTGTCTTTTTGCTTAAAAATAAGTTTTAAAAAGATATTGAGCTGCTGAAAATTGTTATTACGTAGGTAATAATTACAAAACCAAATATCCGAAATAAAAAAAGTCAAATTAAGAATTTTTAAAAGGGTATTAAAAAAATCATGAAATATTCGAAATACTTTCATATAAAAACAAAATTAAAGGAATATAATTATTCAAGCATTTATATCACGTGTTTTAATTTATTTCTCTGCGAAAAATAGTCGGTTATTTATTGACATAACTGCAAATAATTTTAAATAACAACAAAAATTTTCTGGTCTATAGACATTAAATATGCGTTTTTTATTTCATTATATATTTAAGCATGCAAAATATCGTAATTAAAAAGCACTTATATGCTACAAAACATACATTTAATTCATATTTTTCGTAAACTTCAATTATTATACGCATTTTTTCAATTGCGGTTCGAAAATGTTTGATAAAAATTTTCGTTCCGAAAATCAAGTCCGAGCCGGGTTTGATCCCGGGTAGAAAAAACTCAAATCCAGCATGGTACCGAACATGCAATGGAGCCACTTGCCAGAGAAAGAAATTTATCCGATTATAAACTATAGCTTAAACTTTGCGACTTATTTTCACAAGATCCCCTAGGGGTTGCGCTTTATGGCGGTCATATATCCATATACTAACTATACTCAATCGAAACACAAATGTTCATTGTATTCGGTGAGACCAACCTCGAACCCTCTCCTTGTAAGATATTATCCGCCGTACCTGTCTGTGGAATGTTTAGCCAGCAGCACAAGTAGAAAAATACGCCTAGTATTTGGATTGCATATTCATTCTAAAACTTCAATCTAACTGGGGATTCTATGATAGCTTGGTTAATTTAAATGAAAAAAGAAATTAATCAATTATCTAGAACTTCCTTGTTGGACATAAGAAGTCCCCCACCCCTTTAAAGGATTATAAATTAAAAGAAAAGGATAATCGCAAAAGAGTAAGTGGCTATAAATATAATATTTTATCTTGTTCCGCTGATATTTTTAATATTCTATATTATTTTTAGAACAAATTTTGTTTTAACAAATATGTGTATTAATATTATTTATGTTTTAATGAGTTTCCATTTAAGAATTATACATTTATGTCTAAGATTTAAAATTAATATTAATCTATATTTACGCTATTGTTTTCTGTTTTTTTTTTTTTTCATTTTCACTCTATGTGACATACAGTTGTACAGTTTTATTTGTGTTGTTCAGTAAGCTCTTCTTTTTTACGCAGTTTATTTCCTTATAAAAAATAAACTTTAATAATATTTATTCATTTATATTTTGTGGGAATTACATAATGGTTTCATTTTTTAAAGTAAAATTTTTACTATTGTAACAGTCATAAATATTGATTTTATTGTCACTTCTGACAATATTGAACAGACTTTATTGAACACTTCTAAAGCGTTCCATAGAAAATAAGGTAAGCTTTTTGTGAAATATCAGTAAAGTTTTGTTTTTAACAGAAACATTCCTGGTATTTCGCAGGAAGCTTACTGGCATTTCTGTTGAAAGTTTTAAAGTTATACGGTAAAGTTCCAGTCATTTTCAAGAAATGTTTCTTGGAAATAATGGGCAACTCAGCTGCCCATTTTTTCCCCAGGAACGTTACAGAATTTTTTTTACAATGAATTTATCATTTATGAATATTCTATATATAAGTGCATTATAAATAAATAAATAAATAAATAAATATATATATATATATATATATTGTAACAGGAAAAAAGCCACAGGTTGCTTCTTGTTTAACTTATGCTTGATGATTTGTATTAAATTCAAAATTTTTGTACTTAAATGCTGAATAATTAATATATTTGATATATAATTTGTTTATGCTGTTGCATCATTATAGAAGAAAAATGAACAAGAAAAAAATGTTTTAAAAATTCTTCAGCTGTTAAAGTACGTTTTTTAAATGCAAAAGTTACGTCATATATATTTATAACACGTTCATCAACTTTTATTATAGTACATAAGTATTTTAATAAAGTATTAAAACGAAATACGAATTTAAATTAATGAAATTTCATAATGCTCTTATAATGGTGATAAATCGACGTAATTTATATATTTTTTAATTACACATGTTCAAAATTTTTCTACTTCATATCAAACGTGGTATTAATCTCAGAATACATTTCTTATCTTATTACTGCGATCTTTGTAAAATAAACCACAGGAACTTGAGTAACGCGCAAAATGAAACCTGTGCTATACCTGTGCTTTCTTTTTTTTATTTTGTACATATACTCTAAAAATTAATTGTGTAAATTAGTCACTTTTACATAAGTATATGCTATATGCATAAATCTGTAAAATTACACTTTTTTCATAACATTTACATTCTTTTCGTAAAATTTGTATTTGTGTGGATTTATCGGCTTAAAGGAAATAAGTAATTTGTTATTCTTTCAAAAACTGAAACAAGTGTGCACATGTAGAAAATTGTAAGGATTCAACAGAATTGATGTGTTAATGTAAATTTTCAAATTTTGTATATTACACAAATATCTGGGTATTTTGCACATTACACCGAAATATGTGTCAGAATATTTACAAAAATATATATATTCAAAAGAACAGAATATTACACAGAAATATGCGTACCCCTTTTACAGAGTTATATGTGTAAAAACAGAATATTACACAGGATTATGTGAAAAAAATATTACACAGAAATATGTATACTTATGTGCAATAAAAACATATTTATACTTGAAAACTTGGCTTGTGTAATCATAGCTGAATTGTCAAGGCAATGCTTTATAAAGTTGCATTTCCTTAGTTCGTATCCCGTTCCGGTAAGTATTACTTGTTTAAATTTAATTAAATAAAGAACTTCTCTTGATGTAGATGTACTTTGAAAAGTTATGACTGAGATTGACAGAAAAAAATCCGACAAAATACGGAAGTGTACTGGGGCCGAAATTTCCGTATTTTAACGAATTTTTATTTTACAGTGTATTTAATTAGATTATAGAGGCTCTGTGCAAATCTTTTGCATACGATTTTAGGATTTCAAAACATGTCTAACAGAGAAATGACATTCAGTAAATATAATTTCAGACGATTCTGTTTCTTGCAAATTAAAGGTACACCATTTTGTGGTCTAAAAATAAATCTGTTGGAAATAAAACAAACACACCAAGCACATGAACTTGTTCTTCCCGAAAATTTGTTTTGCGACAATAAAAATTTTTAGTTCAAAATTTACTTCACAAACTATAAGGTTACGTACATGTGCACAAACTCCATCGTTTTTTGTATATTACACAAATATATGTGTACTCATGTGGTTTATTTTGAAATTGATACATCAGGCGTATATTTGACAAATTACATGCCACTTTACACATACAGACAAATCGTTTTTGTGTCATCACAATGCCTGCTTTACTATGTAAATTTACACATTTATTTTTTAGAGTGTACTAAACGCGCAACGGCGAATGAAGTATCGTACGAAAGTTTTCCAACAGTATTTTTGCATACTAAATTCAATTTCGTTAAAACACGTTGCTTGCTAAAAAAAATTATAGTTAATTAAAAACAAATTAAAAGAAAGTATCAAAAATAATCCCAAATATTGCAGTTTGAAAGGATCGCATTTTTTGGATTACAATATGACTGTTCAAATGCGATTGTTCTTGTTCTGTTCTATAAAACAGGCACCAACCAATTAGTAATAATGTCTAATATAAAAAAATCTACAATAATGAAAAAACGATTTAAAAAAAATTAGATGCATTATAAAAATAATTTTTTAAACAAGCTATTATTAGCTATCATTTCTTCGTTAAGCTATTATTCGAATATCGCAGTTTGAAAGGATCGCATTTGTTAAATTACAATGTGACAGTTCAAATGCGATTGTTCTCGTTCTGTCCTATAAAACAGGCACCAACCAATTAGTAATAATGCCTAATATAAAAAGATCTACAATAATGAAAAAACGATTTAAAAAAAATTAGATGCATTATAAAAATAATTTTTTAAACAAGCTATTATTAGCTATCATTTCTTAGTTAAGCTGCTATTCGAATATTATTATTTTTGCAAATGTATTATAATTTTTTAAAAGAACTGTATTAAAAGTGGTTTTTATGTAGTAAATTCTGTATCACGGAAACAGTGAGTTTAATAACTAAACTACTGATTTTTATTCCGAGCAACTCTTTTTTTTTTCTTTTTTTTTTTCGCAAAATAAATTATGTGAACCTAACATAATATTTTTCATGAGACCTGCTTAAGACTTGTAAACAAGATTGCTGACACATTATGTCAAGTAAAGCATTTGTTTTAAAAGATTATATTCACATTCATTAGTGATAAAAGTTTGCCGTGGTGTTTAACTAAAATTTTTGTAAAGATAAAAGAGCATTATGTCTTCACTTTTCGTTTACTATAATAGTTGCACGTGTTCATGTTCAGCATGGTATCGTGATATCACGAAACTTCCTGGTCATGATCCCAGATTACTCTTTATAAAGCTTCGGCAATGTTTTGTTATAACTCTTTGTTGTCAGTTTAAGCCTCTGTAGATCTAATCATATTCGTGTAATCTTTCAAAGTGTTGAAAATTCTTTGTAAATTCAATCGCACCCAACATTCTAATCTTATAAGATCTAATAAACAAAATATTCGACACTTGTTTACAGCGTTGGCCGAAAGTAATTTAATTATTTTACTAATAACTGAAATTGCTGCTTTTAAAATACCTAATTTAGATGCCTTAAGCATCACTAGATTTATAATAGCTCAAAGTTCACATTAAACTAGGTTTTTAAATTTTGTCTAAAATTAAATTTAGCGGAGTATTTGGAAATTAATCATTATCATATCATATATATATAAATATATATTTAAGAATACAGGATGTCTTTATAAAGGACGCGTATAAAGTATAAGTAATATGTAGGCAAATAAAAATAATAGATACGCTTGAAAACGCATAATTTTTCCAATTTCGAACAAGTTTCATAAATGGTGTCAGTGGTCATATTTAAGGTATATGACAGATGTTGAACCTATGAAGATATATATTAAAACACACATACATAAATAACCCCTGCATTCAACTATTAAAAGTATATACAAACATTCTACAGACATATATACAATAAACTCAATAGACCCACCTGGAGTGAAACAGAGCAATCTAGAGCAACAGCCTGTGGACGCTGTGGTCCCAGGTTCGATTTTTGGCTCTGGCTAACATTTAACTGCAGTCGGATTTATTCTATTTATTGTATGTATGTCTGTAGAATATTTGCATATACCTTTAATATGAAGATATAGTTTGAAAATAGCTTATATTTCTGTTCATTTATTTTTTTTTCTCTATCATACTGATTGTTAAAGATATCCTTTTCATTTGAATTTTTCCAAGAGAGTGAAACATGCCTAAGCCGGAAATCGAACAGAAGACTTAAATTGTCAAAGCTCTATCTATTGAGCTACCTGGGCCGACACCCGGCGGACACATTTCACTCAGATAACCTTATTGGCAATGGTATTTGGTCTACCATGAAGACAGCTCAACAGACTATACCGCAGGTAATGGAACTCCGTTAAATGATGGGTACGTAGGTACACTTTATTATTTTAAACTCAACCATAATGAATGCTAAAGTTATCCTATTGAATTTTTCCAATAGAATAAAAAAACGCTCAGACCGGGGGTTGAACCCAATACCTTAGACCTAAACTGTCAACGAAAACTGGTGTCAGTGTTGCAAGATAGTCAAAAGTTAATTTCCCCAAAATTTCGGCAATTTTCCCCAAATCAGTGTTTTTTTCCGAAAAAGTCCCCAACTCAGTTTTTACTTAAAAAGGGAATTTTTAAATTTTCAATTTACCTCTATAAAAAATATTTAAGTAATTTAAGCTCAAAAATTTTCCCCTAAATTAAGCCTTTTTTTGAAAAAAATTCCCCATTTACAAAAAACAAACTTTTAAACTGGACTGAATGCATATTCTGTAGCTACATTAAAAGATTGAGAGATATATTTTGCAGTGACAAGTTATTTTACATTTGTTTTTAAAAGCATTGTCTAACAATGTTGGACAATTGTTACATTTAGCTCCATAGCTTTATACAATCTCTTATCAGTTGGGATTTGAATGAATCCGAGATGGTAGCTGTTTTAATTTTTTTGTCATCCCTATACTGAAGTTCATGATCATAATGAAAAGTATTTTCGCTGTATCAATCGATGTGCTTTTGTATATCATCAGAGTAAAATATCTGCTTTCCACATATTTAAATTAAAAAAAATTTTAAGTACGGCGAAAGAATTTTTCGTATAAGTCCTTCAGATTTAGTCACATGCAGATTTAAGCTGCTTAAGGCTTAAGCTTATAAAGAGTCTGATGCATCTATAATACGTGTGAGCTGTAATGTAGTAAACAACGAACACGACCACATCCCGGAGAATAATAATTTATATTTCCGATTTCTGGATTGTATTTTCGTTTTTCAAATCAAAATTGAGTTTGAGACAGATCAAGTTTTTCTACAGGACTACAAGAAATCTTTACAGAAAATAGTTTAAAAAAAATCCCCAAGTTTTTCCCCAAAATTGTTAGTCCCCAAAAATTTCCCCACGAACTACTTGTCCCCAAAAAATTCCCCTAGAGGTACAAAATTCCCCAAAATGGGAACAAAATCCCCAATCTGGCAACACTGACTGGTGTTTGATAATTTATGTCAACGACGCAGCAAGTGTTCGGTATCTGCACTCTTTCTGTACACAACTGAGCTTAAAAAAGATTCGCTCAAACATAATTTTTTTCAGAGAGCTTAAAATGTGCCAGTAGTTAAAACTAATTTTTTCCGGTAGTCCATGACATACGTCAGAATTCTTACAGAAGATTTCAAACAAAAGATTAAACGTCTGGAAATATATATTTTATTAACTAAAACATTTATGTTGTTACGTTAATGGGGTAATACAATAAAAAAAAAATAAAAAAGTATGCAATGCTGAATAAAATTGTCCATAAAAATTTTAGTAATTTTGTAGCATGGCACACTTTAATGAAAAAGCTTTAATTGCAGCATTATAACGCAATTAAGTCAACGCGTAAATTGATTGTCAACCAAACTTTGTGTAGTAACCGTAAAAGAAAACCTACTATTAAGACTACTTGGGAACACAATAAAATGCTGTAGGCAAATTTTTCTCAGCGTTCGAATGACCCCTTGAATTTAGATATCGCAATTTTTGAATATAAATCCTCGCCCTATTTTCTTCTATTAAATAAGGCAAAAATTACAATTTGGAAAAGTAAACTTAATAAACGATTTTGCATCTTTTTAAAGTAAAGAATTTGGGATTTTGAAAATATTTCTTCAAGTCGAAGTAAAACACTCTACTTCAATCTTCAAGTATTGGTTAAGGACTCTTTTATGACTGTTAGCTATGGAATTCCTAGAACCCTTTCAACAGTTTTTTTTATACAGATCTTGTTTGTGCTAAATTCTGAGCTGTTTGATGCGAAATGGTCCAACTGCTTCGCAAAAATTCAATAAGTCATTCGTGGCCTGTTCGGTTAGCGTTAATCTTAAAATAATTTTTTCCGATACAGTTCCTTCCTTAGCTGTTGCATAATGTTCCTTGTCCCTTGTAATTAAGATTTCAGCTGTTGACAGATCTGCCGCTACTGGTTATGTTGATATGGTTAGGTACCAGTAGTGGGCACCAGTAAAGCATGCATTAAGTTGATGCAAAATTTAAACATAAATACATTAAACGATTTATGCTGATCCATTATTGTCATATTAACTACAAAAATACAAAAAAAAAAAAAAATAAACGTTGGTACAATAATAATGATAATAAATCGTTCAATCTATTCCAAACTAAAAGAAATTACGATAAGAATATGCAGATGATTGGACGGTCCCATTGTTTTCTTTAAAATCGCAGTAATTATACACGTTAACACTCGAGGATACTATGGGTAATATCACGACAGGCGCGAATCGCTGCGCGAGTTTCGAAACCTTTAAGTTTAAATTTCAAAGTCTCCGTTAGCGGCACTGTGACTACCATTGGTGCCGTTACCCTGATGGTTCATTATGATTCAGATTTATTTCTGTTTTCGAAATGAAGAAACGGAGATTATGAAGAAAAAAAAATCTGTTTTTAGGTAATAAAATCTGACAAATTTAGATAAAATGTTGAACGATGAAAATAAAATTAAGTTCGCCGAAATGTTTGACGGCTTGAAATCGCAGAAATTATAGATGTTAACACTCGAGGATACTATGAATAATATCACGAAAGGCGTGAATCTCTGCACGAGTTTCGAAGCCTTTAAGTTTAAATTTCAAAGTGTCCATTATTGGTACAGTGAGTACCACTGGTGCCGTTACTCTGATGGTTCGTTACGATTCAGATTTATTTCTGTTTTTAAAATGGAGAAATGGAGCTTATGAAGAAAAAAAAACTATTTTGAGGTAATAAAATCGAACAAATATAGATAAAATTTTGGGCAATAAAAAAAAAAAAAAAAAAAAAAAAAAAATTGAGTTCGCCGAAATGTTTCCCACTAGAAATTAAAATTGTACTTTTTAATTTTAGAAAAATAGATGTTATTATATTTTGCAATTCATATCTAAATTTTCATTCTTGTTGGAATGACTATGTGTTTTTGCATGTAATCTATTTTTTTATAGCTATGAAAAGATCTATTTCAAAATTGCACACGATAAAGAATACTCTTTGTTTTGAACAACGTATTAATGTAGCTAGATATAACTCGTAATTAAAAGGAACTGTTTTTTTTAATAACAGGTATGGGAATTCATAAAAAATTATCATACTTAATGAAATATTTTTTTAATTCTTGAAATTTTATTATGTAATACGTTTTGTAATAAAAGATTGCATGATTTATTATTTGAATAAAATAATATTATCGGTAAAAAAATTTGTTCAAAGTTGCACCACTTGTGGTTGCAGAAAGAAGCAGATGTGCAATAGCATGAGTCACCTGATTTTTCAGAACTCCTGATTCTGGTGAAATTTCAACAGATCTTCAACATTTTCATCATTTTATCGTAATATGGAAAGGACAATCAAAACAAATAAATTTATGCAAACTCAATAAATTGCTTTTAGAGAAGGATAACATCTGCCAGCATGTCTAGTGATTGGAATATTTGCTGCGAGTTAAGAAGTGTCCGGTATGAATCCCAAACTAGGCTTGTATGAATGAAGTTCGCCCAATTCCACTTTACAAAGACATCTCTGTTTTATTATTAACATCTCTTGTTTGCAGTAAATAAATGTTAAGGATGATGACACGACATTTTACCATTTCATGGTTGATGTAACATATCAAATAATGATAAAATATTTCACCATCTTATGGTTGCAGTCATTCCATTACAAAATTTTGATTAAAGCAAGTCCAAATGTATTAAGAGCAGTGCTGCCGCATCTGGCTGATTTTTTATTTAGGCATTCCGAATTCTAACCAGTAGGTTTTAATAATTTTTATTTATTTATTTATTAACCATTTGGAAAAATGATTATTGTCCTTGGTCAGGGTAGGAAATCAAAAACATATCTGAAGCGTTTTATTAGTTGAATCCCGCATTTTATTCGTTTTCTGATTGGTCTATACAGTAATCTGTATTTTCCTTTTATTTTCAACACAGATGGATACTTCTGTTGCCACTATGACAAACAAGTAATAAAAACTACAAAAAAAAATTAATAACTCAGAAACAAATTGAGATACAGCTTTCAAACAAATTGCAATTAAAAATGTAATTTTTTCTCTATACGACGTTATAAAAAGTAACATTGTGGGATGTTTAGAAGTTTAAAAATGAAATTTCAATTAAAATTGGTCCAGGGATATTAATGTTTAATCCATGGCGCACGTAATGTATGACCAGCTCCGTAGAAGTTTAAAAATTTACAGTACGAAAAAATGTAATCCATGGCGTACGTAATGTATGATCAACTCCGTGCGATTTTTTATGTCTTAAATTTTCGTCTTTGAAAAAAATCATTTTCCAAATGGTCGTTGTAATTTGTTAAATTGTATTTTTTTTTTGTTGTTGTTGTTGTTTACGAGATGACTTGGATTTGGACGCGAAACTTGAGCAGAGTACCTGGAGATATCTCCTTACCTCTAATAGAGCAAAGTAATGTGGAGCAATTTAATGTCTTAGCCGAAGACTGGCAAGTATAACACCAGAAACGCAGTTAGGGAAAAGCCGGTTATATAAAAAAAACCGCCATACAGGCGTCATACATTTTTATAATACATAAATACAATTACAATAAAATAATGAATCAATAATAGGTAATGAGAAAGTTAATACGATAAAACATAAAAGAAATGAATATTTACAAGAATATGTACAAAATTTACAAAAGAATATAAGCATTGAGAAAGGCAAAGCCCTATCAAGAAAATAAAACTAGTGAATTATCCTGGATCAATGTTTTCCGGGAGACGGAGTGTTGCCCTTGGTCTACGCCATCGGACATTCTTATCATAGGTACTTAAATTTTTAATACCAGGATTAGGGACGTTGTGAATATTATCAAAGAACTTATTGGCTTGATTTTTAATGTCCGAGCGAATAGGAGGAATTTTGAGATCTTGATGAATTGCAGTATTTCTACGATACCATGGAGCATGAGTATTACCACGAAGGGTTTTATTCTGAACCACCTGAATCTTTTGAAGATTGGCTTCTGCCGTAGCACGCCAGATCTGAGCGCAGTAGAGTAGAATGGGACGAAACACTGTCTTGTAGAGCAGTATTTTATTTCCCAAATCCATCTCATTACTGTACAGGAGATGGGCAAGATCAAATTTAGCATTATAGGACGCTATAGTCGATTTGATTTCGCCAAGCGAGAGTACTATCCAAGAATACACCCAGATATTTAAACTTCCATACAAAACTAATAAAGGTACCATCAAGATAAAGAGGTGTTGGGGGTAGAGCGGTTACGTGGGAAAATGACTGCCTGTGATTTGGTAGAGTTGATTTAGATACGCCATTTAGTGTAGAAAGATTCCTATTTGCGAATGTGTCTCTAAGCGATGTTCATACATAACAGTATGAGGTGATAATAATTCCATAAATAAAATTAAACAATGTCGCTATTCAAAATTTTCTGGTGTGAATTCAATATTTCTAAATACAAAAATCCGCAACTCTGATTAAGAGAACATAAAATAAAACAAACAAAATATTATTTTATATTATTTACAGATAAAATGAAAATTACCCTTCATATTCATATTTTGAGTAGTTTTAACATTTATTTCTCAAACAAAACTATTCACTGTTAAAAGTATAATTCATTCAGCATGGTTGACAAATCAACCAATTTAAGAAAGGCGTGAATTTAAATAAAGCATTTTATTCTTAATATGCATACTTTTCAAAGACTCACATCTAGTTTAAAATTATTCAAATTTGTCGTATAATAAATTACGTAGTTAAAGGATTTTTAACCCTTTGGGTCTTATGTGCTAATACTTAGATCTTAAAGTCTTTAGTTTAGGGAACTCGGAATTGTGTTAGAAATGAAAATTTCTTTCACAGTTTTCAAGATGAATTCCTTAGAAAGAATAAAAAATTGGTAATTTATTCAAAGAAAGAAAGTCTTTACATAAAATGATATTACATTTGAATGTGTGTAAAAAAATGTGTCTTATTGTAATGTCAAGTTTACTTCTTTATATAATTACTGATGTGAAATTTTGCAACAAAGAACCACTTTTTTTTTTTCTTAAAGACCTCGACTATTAAAATATAATTAGCGCAAAAATCATCCATAAGTATACGTTTCATTAGAATAGAAAGTTAAGATACATTTGTTAAAATAGAATAAGTTTTAAAGAAATAAAGTTTGAAGAAATATTATTTTCTTTACTACAAAAATTTGTGTTATAAACATGCCAAGTATAAAAGAAAGTTTAAATTAAAGACATTTCATGGTATAGTTTAAGAATATTTTACTAATTAATTATAGCTTTTTGAAAATTTAATTTAACTTTGACATGAATCGAGAAAAGGGTGATTATTTAATTCCCATTCAATAACGTGTGCACCTTTATTTATAAGAGTAAGAGGCATGCCAAGGCACAGCGCGCGGGCCGGGCCAATAAAAAAATTAAATGGACTGGGCCGAGTCAATAACAAAAATTAAAGCGTGCTAGCCCTGCCGATAAATAAATGAACCCTTTACAGCACGAATTTTTCTATTTTTATGATTTATTTAAAATCTATATATATATCGGTCTAATAATGGGAAAAATATTAAAAAAATATTAAATTTCATAATTTCAGCTAAAATTTGATATTTTAAGGTGTGTGCCATATGTACATATTTCGGGTTTTAAAATATTGTATTGCTATGTTTTGCAACAAAATGGGCTTAAATTAATTAATTCTATCTGCTTAGCATTCTGCAACTTTTACTACATTGATATTTTTAAGTATTCAGTAAGAATAATGAAAGTAAATCTTACCTTAATAGCCTGATTGAATTTTTTTTTTTGTTTCCGAAGAACAAATTGTATTTTTTTGTATAATACAGCCATCTGACATGGGCAAAATAAGTGTTATTTCATGATTTGGGTTGTTCCTGATAAGTTACAGTGATCATTTTAATCAAATTCATAGCACATAATGAAAATTATAATGTTTTTAGATATGTGCCGGATATGGCACGTGGTGCAGTGAAGGGTTAAGCAGACCGAGTTGTCCGATATAACAAATTTAAAAGGATCGGGCTAAGTTGACCAAATAATGAAAAATTTTCAATGGAGGTGGTTGGACCAATTTATAAATATCTTGCACGAGTCGATGGTAGTTTGACAACACCAGTACAAATATTTAACCCAGCTTAGAGATCTGAATCAAATAATTCATCATGTCTGAAAACACGTATAATTTTTTTCAGCCGACTACGGCCGGACTGGGACTTAATTGTTCGTAAGAAGTGTGGGGCAGGATAGCTTTTATTTTGGTAAAAATAACATTGCTAATAATTTTTTGCCGCCGCTATATTCGGAACGATATCTTAATAAATTGCAGAGAAATGTTAGAAAAAAACTGCTTTTATACTAATATAAAAAAGTTATGATGATTTTAACCATATTTTTTCTTTTATTCTAAAGAAAATTAATTTTTATTGATGAGTCTTCATTTGAATGCAATAGTCTAACAGTCTAAGATATTATGAATATTGATATTCTGTAGTCTAAGGGCTTGCGGACTTATAGTCTAAAACATGTGTACCATCAACAGAGGTAACTTTGTCCTTGTAAGGGTAACTTTGACCTAAAAGAGAAAAAAGATTAAATCTGCTATATTTTCTACTTCGCTTAAGTTATCGACAAAATTTTAGTCTCAAAATATAGGTAGCAGCACTAGCTGAGTGGTTCCACCGTGGCAGCACCAGTCAAACAAAAACGTGTGCAGACCGTGAGAGTTTTGCTCTTATAACTTTTGACTGCTAATCTGTAAATTAATTCATTTGGACCTCGGTAAGTGTATTTTATTATAACCTCATTAGTGTAGATCAATGTCTAATGTAGATTAATGATTATGCTTTGTCTATCTTGAGATAAAATGAAAGTGTTTTTCTAAGTTGGGGTAACTTTGACCCAACATTTGGGGTAACATTAACCCAACCGATTATCATTAAAATTTTTGTATATACTTCCTGTCAATGCATAAAAATGTTTTATTTGAAGGAGGGCTTTTTGTTATTTTTCTGAATTTAAGCATTGATATTTTTGAGGTAATGTTTTTGTTTATTTTTGGTATACTTATGACAATAGACATTTGTGCTTATACAAACAATAATTTTGTTGAAAATTCATCCAATGTATAGGTTGCAACTGAACCAAACAAGAAAGCTATTGACAAAGATGACTAAAGTTGGAAATTTTGTACTTGTGCTATTTAATGGCAATCTCTATCCAGGAAGGATTACTTTGAAATGAAAGGAGGGCTGCTTTGTTGATTGCATGGAAAAGAAGTTAAAGTGTAGGCGTTGGCCACAGCCACCGGACTCGATGATATATGAATGGAACGATATTGTGGCAAAAATTAGTCCACCTAAACTTCTGTCTAGCAGAAACCAGTATTCAGTCTCAGACCTGGACAATCCAAGCAATATTTATGAGATTTGTAATATATATATATTTTTTAATTAAAACTAGGGAATCGTACCCGGGCACACCGGGTTACAGAATATAGGTGAAAACATTTTTTTTTTTTTTAACTAATATTTTTTTTTACAGGAAATATATTTTTTATATAGCCCACATACAATAAAAAAGCATTTTTCATATGAAAAATATGAATTATACAATCGAATAAAGTTTTGAAATTTATTAAAACCGATATTTACATATTTAGTTGCATGCTAAGAGTTATTAACCCAAGATTTTACTACTTATGGCATCCTTTTGAATTCTGATAATTTCAGAGCTTTAAGCGCGTACTTCAATTACATGACTGTTAAATTTGTGTTTTGTTTATATTATTTTATTGATTTATTCATGGAGGATTTTTTTTAATGGAATATTGGCTGTAAGAAAATGATGAATGCTTTATGCTCTTTTAAAGGCAAGCGGGTTAATCTTTCGTAATCGAGCTCCACGCAATAGAGATAAATTAAAAAGTATTCCATGCTTGAAAAATTTTTTAAAAACATAGACAATTTGTAAACTGAGATGCACTTTGTAAACAAATTCCATTAAAAAAATTTTTTCGTGTTTGGCTGTCTAAAAATTTAAATTGTTCGATTACAAATGTGTTTTTTTAATATTATTCTGTTATTTATTTATAGAGGAAGTCTTAATTTTATTGTGGAAAATTAGTCAGAAATAAATGTTGAACAAATTTTGTTGTGTTATGTGCAAAATGTTTATTATTATTATGTATTGAAGCCCGCTCGTGATAAGATAAATTACAAAAAATCATGCTTGAAAGTAATTTTAAAAAACACAATGAATCTGTCAACTAAGATACAGTTTTTAAACAAATTGCATTTGAAAGTAGATTTTTTTTTTCCTAAACGAAGTTTTAAAAGTTAAAAATGTACGATGGTTAAAAGATTAAAAAATTGCAGTAGCGAAAATTTCAAAACCGAAATTTCATCGTGAAGTGTTGCTATTTGCAAAGTGACGTCAGCGTTACGCACAGGTACGTTTGTCCTTTATAATCTTGACAGATACGTAATCTGTAAAGTATGCTAAAGATAAGTTATTATGATGAAGTTATGAATTGAGGCTCTTATTCTTGGTATTCCGGAATGAAAAACAGCAAAATATATTCCACTTTGACACGATCATAGAATTTTTTCCCCATGAAATCTAAACCCGACATCATTTTCATCTTCTCAAAATTTACATACGCACTTCTCATCTCCGCTTTCACCATTTTTGTAAAAAATGCTATTTTAATTTGATCATTTTAAAATCATTTTAACTCAAAACTTGAAGTCACGACTGTCAGCAACATCTTTGCATTAGAACAGCTGCACCTTAACTTGAGATTCTAATAGTAAAAAGGGGAGAGCAAAAAATTGCCTGATTTCTGTTTTTTAGGAGCATTTGTGTTAAAATGTTTAGCTGTATCTAAGAAAATGATCGTTTTCTTTTAAATATGACGTCCTTTTCACTTACTTAAGAATTTCGCCTAGTGTCTGAGACTTAGTATCAGTACACATGCAGAAGGAAAAAAAAAATATATTGAAACTTTATGAGAAAAAAAGCTTGTTTTCAAAAGCAGTACGTCATTTTCCATTTTGGGCCACTAAATCCTATGCAACAATTTTGAAATTTTATCAGAAAATGGCATAAATAAAGATGAATAAACCTCATTATTTCTCTCTTCTCTGCAATAAAGACAGCTATCTAATTACAACCATTTAAGAAATTTCATAAAATACTATTAAAATTAAAATATAAAAATAGGGATATTAAAAAAAAAAAAAAAAAAAAAAAAAAAAAAAAAAAAACCATTCAGTCTAGGCACATCTACAAATAATCAGCTTTCAGTTAAAAAAAAATATATATATATATATTAGTAAAATTGGTTCAGCAGAATTCACAGGGCAGATGACTAAAAAACAGCCTTGTGACTTATGTTATATAAAATTATGAAAAATTAAATTAAGCAAATTACGTTATTTTGATAAAATTATAGTAGAATGTCTTAAAGAATAGCAATAAAATTTTATTAGTGGAAAGAATTTTGGACAAAAACTTTGGGAACCTGATATTATTTTAAACCTCGAATTATTCCCCTCGGCGAAGCGAATTCATCCAGGCTAGAATCATCAAATTTTATAATATTAATTGCTATTTTTTGGACAAAGACTTCCGATATGAGTATGCACAATATGTGTCACTGCTCTTCTATAAAGACACACTAAATTTTTGTAAAGCATTGCATTTTATCAGTGTGGGATTTCGATTACATTATTTTCAAAAGTGAAGCCTTTTCACCTGTGAATTTTCACAAGTGAAAATGACGCACTTCTATAAAACATATTTCTGTTTTAAGAATTAAGTACATGCTCTTTTTATCAAATCTTGTCATTTGCATCTGCTAAAGCATGTGTTTTTTACGATCCAGTCTTAAACAACATCTGAAAAAAAAATATGCATATGACGTCATTATCGAGGATTAATATAGAGACCCAGAAAAAAAGCAATAATAACTCCATGTTTTATCAGAAATCATTCATGTATATTTTTTCATAATTCGGAAAATGTTATTATACACGAAATAATAAAATTGCATTCATTCAGCTTTGTATTATTTGTAATGTAAGTTTGTAATAACCTACAATTTATTAAATTGATAAATAAAAACTAAATAAAACCAAAATTCACCTGATTAATTAACAGACGATATTCTTGACATAGCACGTATTTTAATCTCATTTTCTTTCTGTTTTTATGAAAAAATGACAACAAAAAGGTACAGTAATCTACTATTTTCCCTTTACTTTCAACATAAATGGAGTACTTCAGTTGCCATGATTACAAAATTTGTATTAAAAACTACAAAAAAAAATTAATATCTCAAAAATTAATTGAGATACAGCTTTCAAACAAATTGCATTTAAAAGCACTTTTTTTCCCCTGTACAACGCGACGGTGTAAAAATGGAAAATGTGCGATGTTTAGAAGTTTAAAAAATTGCAGTAGCGAAAATTCCAAAACCGAAATTTCACTCCAAATTTCAAAGTGTTGCCATTCGCAAAATGACGTCTGCGTTACACACAGATAAGTTTGTCCTTTATAATATAGATAGATACTAATTTACTGTCTAATTCTTTAAAAAGTGAGTGTTATAAAAGCATTGAAAACTTCATATCATACAAACTTCAATGTAACAATTTTATAAAGAAAGCCATAGCGAATTTAGGAAAATATTTAGAATTTACTTTCTCTTTTGCACAAAATAGTTTTAATGAATATCGTTATAAAGCAAACAACAATATTACATCGCCATTAACTTTAATGTAAACTTTTCATATTTTAATTAGTGCATTTTAAAGGATGTTAAGAAAAAAGCAAAAATATGAATTATTCACACATCTCAGAAAGACAGACATCAAAATAGAAAGGACACTAATTCACCAAAACATCCCATTAGTGAATGCATTTTCTGCTACAATTAACAGAAAATCTCCCATGCCATTTCTCACTTCGCTAATACTATCTTTCATTTTATGGAAAATTAAAGTCTATGTAACAAACTTTATATTGATTTATCTTTTTCCCAGTAATTAAGGAATATATTATACATATTTTAAATGGACATTTCATGAAGCTTGATTCGGTGGTTGTATTCATTTTTTAAATTTTACATAAAAAAATAAATAAAATTTAGAAAATGTTTCCTTAAAAAATACTTTTCTTTAGGCAGATGTCAGACGAGCGATTTTGAAAATCAGCATTTTCGACGCTCTCTCTTGAGAGCAGACGAATCTTCTGGTCTGTTCAGACGAGCGCCCACAAATCGTTGCGGTAAAAATTCCGAAAAGCTGCACGTCGAGGCTCGGCGTTTCCCCCAACTCGCTGGGAGCTGGTGGCGTGCTCAAGTCTTTTGTTTCTTCTATGTTGTCCAGACGAACCGAAGTTTTGACGCTGGCTTTAAGTTTCTTTATCAGTGATTCGTAAGTTGTTGGTTCTGGTTGCGTATCGAATTTTTTCGCTAGAATTTAAAATGGATTTAATACACGTAGATTAACTAATTTTTGAAATACAAAAGTGTTCAATATAGTTGGACACCTCATGCTTACATTATATAAAGATAAAAATTAAAATATAATAACTTGGTTAAAGGCATCCCTGATTTACAAAATAAATAAATAAATAAATAAATAAATAAATCAGAAAAATCTAAAGAAGATTAGGAAGTTATCGATAAATTATATGAATTAATTTTGTTTCATATAAACAAACAAGTTGGAAATTGCTCGTCAAACGTGGTAAATGAGGTGCATTCGTAATATAAATAGTTTTATAAATATTTTTTGCACCGAATTGTACTGATTGTATATTTGAGTGCATTTTATAAGTGCATATAAATTTCATTCTGTTCAAAAGACTGTAACATCATTAAAATACACTTGCAATAATTTTTTTTCCCATTGGCCGTAATGTAACGGAAGATTTTGACTGTCTCTGTCATTAATCTATACATCCGATTTACATAAAATTTGAAACGACTCGACAAGATTTTGCAAAAATTATATATTTAAAATTTCAGACCATTCGGAAGGCTGTAACATTAAAATGCACTTGCAATAATTCTTTCCCATTGGCCGTAATCTGACGAAAAACTTTTGACTATCCCTGTCATTAAACTATACATCCGATTTTCATAAAATTTGAAAAGACTCGACAAACTTTTGCAACAATTATATATTCAAAATTTCAGGCTATTGTTTTTGCTCTGTTATATGCGGACAGACAGACGGACTGAACGACGACTATAGGTGCTACGTATTTATATAATTACGAACGCACCTAAAAAATCATTTAAAATTACGCTAATGTTGCAAGTTAACGTTTTATAAGAAAAGTATTTAAATAGTAAAGTATTATTATAAGGAAAAACTGAATGTAATCTTTATCAAATATTACTAATAATAATACTATTTTGTCCTAGTATGTATACTAAATTAAATTCATGGATAATTGTAGGGGTTTTTCTTTGCGGGGTAGGGGGCGAAGGAGGCATTTTGCGAAAAGTAAATGCTAAAGTTTTCGTTTCGGGGGAACTTGTTTTTTTTACAAATTACAGATTTTTAAACCTAACAATGTTAAAATAATTAATTAATAGTATGTTTTTATGGAATATAATTTTGTGAAAGGGCCTGTTTTATAATTACGATTTTTGAGAAGCCTGTTTTATTAAATGGATTTTTGTGACGGGGACCTAAATAGACAGCAAATGTTGCATTTCTTAATAATAATGAATTCTTAATAATAATTCTTTGAAATTAAAATCATTACAAGTTATATCTGGTTTTGAAAATCCAGTATGGGAAAGCAGACAGCAAAACAGAGCCTCTGTGGTCATATCCGGTACCGGTTCTATTTACTGCGAGCATGTAGTTTTAAAAATACTGTAATTTATTTTTTATTTTTTTAGTTCACAGGCTATCAAAGCTTGAGAACTAATGTGCCCGCCGGTTCTGTTACGTACATACGTACATACATACGTACGTATGTACGTAACGCGATAACTCTTGATGGAAATATCCGATTTGCTTCAATTTTTTTTTCTAGTTTCATTCTGATAAGGCGCTTCCCTGATTAGTTTTGGGGATTCATTGGTTAAGTATAAAGGGAGACAACGGGGGGCTAATTCCAACTTTAATTTAGATAAATGTTTTTTTTATGCAGATTTATCCGATTTGCTTGAAAAATTTTGTCTACGTTCATCCCGATAAAGCTCTCCTCTGATTAGTTTTGGGGGTTCATTGGTTAATTATAAAGTTGGAAAAGAGGGGGGGGGTGTCTAGACTCCCCTTTAATTTAAATAAATGGGTTTTTCATGCAGAATTATTCGATTTGCTCCAAATTTGGTATACCGGTTTATTATGTTAAGGAGCTTCCCTGATTAGAGTTGGAGGTTCATTAGTTAAGTATAAATCGGGAAAAGAGGGCTAGTCCCCCGCCCCCTTTAAATTAGATAAATATGTTTTTCATGCAGAATTATTCGATTTGCTCCAAATTTAGTACACCAGTTTATTATGTGAAGGAACTACCTTGATTAGGTTGGGAGGTTTATTGGTTAAATATAAAGGGATTAACGGGGGATAGTTCCCCTTTAATGTAGATAAATGGGTTTTTCATGCAGAATTATTCGATTTGATTCAAATCTGATAAACCTCGTTAAAAGGAAATCTATCTTCTTTGCTATTTTTGAAGCAAATATAGTTAAGTTTGGTAAAGTGGCCGTTCCGTTTTCTTTCCTTTCTTTTTTTTTTTTTTTTTTTTGTAAAATTTTGTGTACAGCAAAGTTAATTTTTTACCGATTACTTAAAATAGGATGAACCTAGTACCGTCTGTGTATATTTCTTTTTTCTAATTTCTTGAATAACTAATATAAAATTACAAAATCATTTACTTCATGCAGAAGATCCATTTTGCTTATTGAAAACATCGAATGGAAATCATTCTGTTGCGGCGAATAATGTCGTCTGCTCTGTGTGGCGGGAACGTTTCATAGATCGCTCGTCTGACCGGGATAGCGCAGGTGTTTATTTTTCTTGTTGAAACCACAAGCGTTCAAAAAGTCGTTCGTCTGACATTTGTCTTAGAGAACTTTTTTTCTCCAATAAAAGGGATCAAAATCGTCTGCAATTATCGGAAATGAAAATGCACTGGAATCTCTTTCGAAATTTAATTAGTATATTCAGAAAATTCTTTAGAAAATGGGTTTTATAAAAAGCATTGAATAGTTCAAATCAGCACAAACTTCAATATAATATTCTTAAAAATGAAGCCAGAGCGAATTTAGAAAAATATTTAGAATTTACAAAATGGAGATCCAAAAATTTTTGAGGGAATAACATATCTTTCTCTTTTGTACAAATAGCCTTAATAAATATTGTTATAACAACAGCCAGGATCATAACATTGCCATTAACTATAATGTAATCTTTTCATATTTTAATTAGCGCATTTTTAAGTGTCTTAGGAAAAAGGAAAAGTATGAATTATTCACACCTCTTAGAATATAGACATCGGAATAGAAGCGACACTAATTCACACAAAACATCCCATTAGTGGATGCATTTTGTGTTACAATTAGCTAACAGAAAAGCTCCCATGCCATTTCTCACTTCGCTGATACTATCTTTCATTTTCCAGAAAATGCAAGTCTATATGTAACAAACTTTATAAATTTAACTTTATCAGTTACAGAGGAATACCTTATATATTTTTTAAATGAATATTTTATACTGCTGGATTCGATGGTTATATTTATGTTTCTAATTTTTACATTAAAAAATGAAATAAAATTAGAGAACTTTGCTTTAAAAAATCCTATTCTGTAAAGAACGTTTTAATTCTCAAGATTAAATTAAAAAATCAAAAAACCCGACTGCGTAAAAAGCGAACTAATTAATTATTTCTCATGAATGTGAAACTATTTTTTGTATTACTTATCTATTATTTTTTTTTTATTTAGGCGTATTGATGACTTTTAAGTTGTGTTCAATTGTTGGTTTCTATTTATAAACACAGTTTTGATGAGGCCCATAGATGGCTATGATGGTTAGAGTTGCAGTAAAGCTAGAGATTCTACCTACAAAACTCCCATGTTGTGTAATATTTAAACGGAACTTCTGACTGTAAAATAGTCAATGAAACATCGTCTTCATTTTGAAAGACCTAACCAATGATATGCCACTCAATAGGGTGCGTAAATTTTTTTAGTCTATACCACCATTTTGTATTTTACAGACACCATTTTGAATTTATAAAAACAAAAACTAGCCTATAACCATCGGACGGTTAAGGCAAATCGATAGAGACCTCATTCATTAAAATCGATCCAACCGTTGGGATGTTTCGAGGGTAAAAAGAAATCGACATACCAAGATACGCGTCAAACACATAACCCTTCTTGCCAGTCGGGTAAAAAGGCATCAAAACCGTCTGCAATTATACCAGATGAAAAGCAAACGAAATGATTAACTCGTTTTTAAGTTCTACTGCAATCTTTTTCGAAATTTAATTAGTATATTCTGAAATTTCTTTAAAGATGAGTGTTATAAAAGCACTAAATATTTCATATCAGCACAAACTTATATACAATAATCTTATAAATAAAGCCAGAGCCAATTTAGAAAGATATTTAGAATTTACAAAATAGAAATCCAAAACTTTTTGAATGAATAACATATCTTTCTTTTTTGTACAAAAAGCCTTAATAAATACAGTTATAACAAAAGTCAATAACATTACATCGCCATTAATTCTAATGTAGTGTTTTCCTATTTTAATTAGTGCATTTTTAAGGGTCTTAGGAAAAAGCAAATATGAATTATTCACACGCCTCAGAATACAGATATCAGAATATAAACGACACCAATTCACACAAAACATCCCATTAGTGAATTGATTTTCTTCTACAATTAACTAACAGAAAAGCTCCCATGCCATTTCTCACTTTGCTGATACTATTTTTCATTTTTTCAGAAAAGTAAATCTATACCTCGTGTAACAAACTCCATATTCCTTTATCTTTTTAAGATACTAAGGATTACATTATATATATTTTAAATGGACATTTTAGACTACATGATATGAAAATTATATTTTTAAAATCATATACAAAAAATTTTAAATACAAATTTGAATACTTTTCTTTAAAAAATACAATGCTGTAGAGAACTTCTTTTTCTGGAAAAAAAGGGATCAAAATCGTCTGCGATTATCCGAAATGAAAAGCAAGCAAAACGGTTAACTCGTTTTTAAATTCTACTGCAATCTTTTTCGAAATTTAATTAGTATATTCTGTAAATTCTTTAGAAAATCAGTGTTATAAGATAATTGAATAGTTTATATCAGCACAAACTGTAACATAATAATCTTATAAATAAAGTCAGAGCGAATAATTTTTGGAAAATATTTATAATTTACAAAATGGAGATCCAAATAATTTTAAACGAATAACATATACAATTTCTTTCTTTCTTTTTTTGTACAAATAGCCTTAATAATAAATATCGTTATACCAGCAGCCAAAATCATTATATTGCCATTAACTCTAATGTAAACTTTTCATATTTTAATTAGTGTATTTTTAAGGGTCTGAGGAAAAAAGAGAAAATATGAATTATTCACACGCCTCAGAAATATGGACATCAGAATAGAAACGACACTAATTCACACAAAACATACCATTAGTGAATGCATTTACTGCTACAGTTAACTAACAGAAAAGCTCCCATTCCATTTCTCACTTCGCTGATACTGTCTTTCATTTTCCAGAAAAAGCAAGTCTATAACCCGTGTAACAAACTCCGTAATCTTTTATCTTTTTAAGTTACTAAGGATTACATTATAAATATTTTAAATGGATATTTTATACTACATGATACGATGGTTATTTTTATTTATTAAATCTTTTATGAAAAATTTTAAATAAAAATTAGAAAACTTTTCTTTAAAAAGTACAATGCTGCTGAGAACTTTTTTTTTCTCGAAAAAAGGGACCAAAATCGTCTGCGATTATCCGAAATGAAAATTAAGCAATATAGTTAACTCGTTTTTAAATTCTACTGCAATACTGCAATCTTTTTCGAAATTTAATTACTATATTCTGTAAATTCTTTAGAATGTCAGTGATATAAAACTATTGAATAGTTTATATCAGCACAAACTTCAATATAATAATCTTATAAATAAAACCAGAGCGAATAAATTTAGGAAAATATTTAGAATTTACAAAATGGAGATCCAAATAACTTTAAAAGAATAACATAACTTATTTTTTCTTTATTTTTTGTACAAAAAGCCTTAATAAATATCGTTATAACAGCAGCCAAAATCATTATATCGCCATTAACTCTAATGTAATATTTTCATATTTTAATTAGTGTATCTTTAAGGATCTGAGGAAAAAAGCAAAAATATGAATTATTCACACGTCTCAGAAATATAGACATCAGAATAGAAACGACACTAATTCGCACAAAACATCCCATTAGTGAATGCATTTTCTGCTACAATTAACTAATAGAAAAGCTCACATGCCATTTCTCACTTCGCTGATACTATCTTTCATTTTCCAGAAAAAGCAAGTCTATACCCCGTGTAACAAACTCCATATTTCTTTATCTTTTTAAGTTACTAAGGATTACATTACATATATTTTAAATGGACATTTTATACTATGTGATATAGTGGTTATTTTTATTTTTATTTTTATCTTATATAAAAAAAATTAATAAAAATTTTAAAACTTATCTTTAAAAAATACAATGTTGTAGATAACTTTTTTTTTCTCAAAAAAGGGGGTTCAAAATCGTCTGCGATTATCCGAAATGAAAAGCAAGCAAAATGGTTAACTCTTTTTTAAATTATACCGCAATCTTTTTCCAAATTTAATTTGTATAATCTCTAAATTCTTTAGAAAATCAGTTTCAAAAAAGCATTGAATAGTTCATATCAACACAAACTTCAATATAATAATTTCATAAATAAAGCCGGAGCGAGTTTAGGGAAATATTTAGAATTTACAAAATGGAGATTCAAAAAATTTTGAACGGATAACATATCTTTCTTTTTAGTACAAAAGCCTTAATAAATATCGTTATAACAGCCAATAACATTACATCGCCATTAACTCTAATGTAGTCTTTTCATATTTTAATTAGTGTATTTTTAAGGGACTCGGGCAAAAGCAAGAATATGAATTATTCACACGTCTCAGAAATATAGACATCAGAATAGAAACGACACTAATTCACACAAAACATCCCATTAGTGAATGCATTTTCTGCTACAATTAACTAACAGAAAAGCTCACATGCCATTTCTCACTTCGCTGATACTATCTTTCATTTTCCAGAAAAAGCAAGTCTATACCCCGTGTAACGAACTTCATATTCATTTCTTTTTCTGAGCCCCTCTAATGATTGGGTTTTTCTTTGCTGACACATGCCCCAGAAGATCGTTTGGCGGTGAATGATGATTTCAAAGGCCGGCGCATTTCCGGAGGGTGTGAGATTTGTAATATTTTATTTCAAAGATACATTTATAAAAAATGCTTTTGCTTTTGATAAAGATCTCATTCAAAACTTTCCAGAGATGCGAGAATGAATTTGCTTGTGAGGCCTAATTTGTTTCCGGTTTCGGGAGAACACGCGGCTCATTTTTGTAATAAAGGTTGTTTTGTCAGTTATACGTTTTGATTAACTTTTATAGAATTGGAAATTATTAATTTAGTGATACATGATTTTTTTTTCAGCAAAATAATGTGTTCTGTTATAATACTTTTAAATTTCTAGTACTCTGTAATAAAATTTTTCGCTTCATCATATTTCAAAATAGAAATATAATTAATTTTTGAAGAAAAAAATTTATTAAAATAATTTCAAAGGGCCATTCCATGAGAAATGGTCAAAATGTCCCGCATCTGACGCTTACATAAATACTTATATTTATTAACTTATAAGTTGTTAAAATATAAACTATACATTAAAATTAACAAAACATCCTATATTTTCATATTTACATAGTTGTTTTAATTTGAGGATACAATAGTATTGTTAAAACAGCAGTAATATGTAGACAAGTTGTTCCACAGGTGATATGAAATGGAAATGATATTAATAGGTTTGAAAATCTCCATATTTTAAACCTTAGACCTTAGTAAGCTGCCGGTTTTTAATAATAAATAGATAATAAAAATAATACATAATAAAAATAATAGATAATAAAAATCGCCACATTTTACATCCTAGACCTAAGTAATCTGCCCGTTTAAGGGCCATTCCATGAAAAACTGACAAAATGCTCTGCGCACGACACTTACACAAACACCTATATGTATTGACTTATAAGTTGTTAAAACATAAACTATACATTAAAAATAACACAAAAAGCCTCTAGATTTTGATATTAGCATGGTTGTTTTAGTTTGAGGATATAACAACATTGTTAAAACAGCAGAAATATGCAGAAAAGATGTCCCACATTTTTTTTTTAAATTAATTAATTCGATTTGTTTTATTTATTTTACCTACCAATATCCATCATCGATTCATTTTTTCTATGTGTTTAGATCTTTGAAATCTGTAAGGAAAACAAAACATTGTCCGGGAATATACTGTATTTTCCGTTTAAAATAAATAGTTTTACGTTAAAATTAACGAACTTTAATGACATTATCGTATTTATTATTATTATAACACATAATTTTAACCATACGTTAACATATGCGTCCTTAAATTTAATTTCTGAAAAACTCTGTTAATTTTGCCTGAGTTTTTTCTTTTAAAAAGTGTTTTCTCTCACACTACGTCTCACATCTTTGCAATGCACCAAAAACCCCTTCATTAGTATTTTCTTCTAACTATAATACGCGTCGGATTCTTTCAGATGACTTTAGCATTTCGTCATACGAAGTTTTGTTAATTCCTGCATCATGTTCATTTCCATCATCATCATATTCGTCTTCATCGCAATCAATGCTGCATTGTTTTTATTTTTCTCACTGTCGAAAATATCCAATTCGGATAGTGTTTCCGAGGTCTCAATTTCAGAATTAAGTGAAATACAATCATCAATCAGCACATCACGGTTATTTTTTTCTTTTTTTCTCATCTGTATCTACATTTTTTTAAGTTACTCTAAGGGATTATCGTCTTCGTCTTCCGTACTTACCAAATTCTCACTGCTGACAAAGAAAGCGCCTGGTAAAACCAGTTCAAGGCCATTTAACATCATAAAATGTGTTTAAAGAAAGAAAAAGTTTGAAATGTCCAGAAGTATTTTGAGAAATGGGGAGAAAAAAAATTTAGATCACAAGAAAAAGTTCGTTAAATAGAGAATGCACTTCGCTATTTGGAGGTTAATTTACGAAGAAATTCGTAAAATGTTCTTGGTTCCAAGGAAAAGTTCACAAAATAGAGAAATTCGCAAAATAAAGGTTCGTTAAATAGAGGTCCGACTGTATTACAGCACCCGTTTCTGAAGTAATGTCCCCAAATACAACTAGGACCTGCTGGCCATAGCCAAAATCAAATATAAAGAATTTGGTTCTATTCTACGCATAAATTCATATACTTTTCGATGATACAATAATGAAAATGGCACAAAAATCACTATTACAGCGCTCCCTTCAGACGGAATATTCCCACATTCAACTAGGACCTGCTGGCCATAGCCAAAATCAAAAGTAAAGAATTTGGTTCTATTCTACGCATAAATTCATATACTTTTCGATGATACAATAATGAAAATGGCACAAAAATCACTTTTACAGCGCTCCCTTCAGACGGAATATTCCCACATTCAACTAGGACCTGCTAGCCATAGCCAAAATCAAATATAAAGAATTTGGTTCTATTCTACGCATAAATTCATATACTTTTCGATGATACAATAATGAAAATGGCACAAAAATCACTATTACAGCGCTCCCTTCAGACGGAATATTCCCACATTCAACTAGGACCTGCTGGCCATAGCCAAAATCAAATACAAAGAATTTGGTTCTATTGTACGCATAAATTCATATACTTTTCGATGATACAATAATGAAAATGGCACAAAAATCACTATTACAGCGCTCCCTTCAGACGGAATATTCCCACATTCAACTAGGGTCTGCTGGTCATAGCCAAAAACATATATATGGAACTTGGTTCCATTCTATGCATAACACTTTTCTATTGTACAAAGAGGGGACTCCCCACACACACAGACTCACACATTCGGACAGATAGATGTTTTGTAAAAACAACTTAATCGGTATTTCTAATTCCCAAAGCGTGTAAATCTGTCGAAAATCTGAAGTCGAAAAAAATTTAGATTACAATAATTTCTTCTAATATAGATAGAAGAAAGTGCACCAAAGCCTTAAATCTATTTAGTATGACATATTTTTAAAATAAAATAAAAATGATTTAAAGCTATACACAAATATTATACAGACATACAATAAACCCAACTGGAGTGAAAAATTAGGCAGAGCCTTGAATCAAACCTGGGACCACAGCGTACTAAGCTGTTGCTCTAACCACTGAGCCACTCCGGCCGATACCTGGGCCTGCATTTTTCACTAATAAATATTGGGAAACTATAATAAACTAACTATATTCGGAAAGTCACCAGCCATCTATCAGGCAGCCTTGGATGACGGGACAACGATGAATAGATTTTGTTATTCCATCGACCTACAATACATATTAAAACACACATACACACATAAATAACGCATGCATTAAATACTTAAAGGTAATATACCAATATTATACAGACATACTTACAATAACTACAATAAACCCAACTGGAGTGAAAAGTTAGCCAGAGCCAGGAATCGACCTGGGACCGCTGCGTCAATGGGGTCCCAGGTTCGATTCATAGCTCTGGCTAATTTTTCACTTCTGTTGGGTTTATTGTATTTATTGTATGTATGTCTGTATAATATTTGTATATATCTTTAAGTGTTGAATGCAGGCGTTATTTATGTGTGTATGGATGTTTTAATACAAATGATTTAGTTTCAAATTCATTTCATAAAAAATACTTTCTTTTTGATAAAGATCTCATTGAAAACTTTCTAGACATGAGAGAATGAATTCGTTGCTAGATCTAATTTATCTGTTTAAACATTGAAATTTTACTTAGATTTCTAATACAAATTGTGCGTGTCAGTTATACGTTTTGATTAAATATAAAGAATTTGAAATCATAATTTTAGGAATATAAGGATTTTAAGAGAACTCGGAACTCTTTTAATAAACTTTTAAATTTAATATATTGGGATAAAATTTGCCGTTTTGCTGTACTTCGGTAGCGAATTGTTAATAATATTTGAAGGAAAATTCTTCCACTGAAATGCGTAGATCAAAGAAACTTTATGGTTTGTAATGAAACTAACCAACATATTTTTATTTTTTTTTATTTTGAGGCTTCTCCTAAAATTTTCGTTGTTGTATTGAAGAGATAAATTACATTAGTATAATTTACCTGATTATTTTATTGTTGTTCATTTTGTTATAAACTATATAATACTTTAACTTTGCTAGTTTTACAAGAACTTTTAGAAGGTATTTAAATCGCGAAAGAAATTGTGGAAGAATAAAACAGTAATTTAATGACATCACCGCAGTACTACATTATAGATAAAAACATACACTAACAGATTTTTTGGCGACTTTTTTTTTATAGCGTGAGCGTTTGATTAAACAAATAGCAACACAGCTATTTTTAAAGGAAACTTTAATTATTGTTTCTACTTTCTTTTATAAAATTTGTAGTACCAAAACCATGATGGAAAGTAGTCGAGAATGGTACTTTTTTTGGAATTTTCTGGCTGTACTTACAAGCAGGGGCTATACATATATAAAGTTAACAACTTTTTGATAATTTTTTAACACTCTCCTATCCTTATAATACCATACGTTGCCATCACTAGACCCCCCCCCCCTACCTTCCCTAATGATATATATTTCAATGTCTAAAATTCTTTTCATTTTTGCAATTTTTTTTTCATCTGTTTGAAGTGATATACAGATATACTTATACATTTATTATTCGCATACTTTGCTGATTCGAATGAAGAGACGTCAATAAAATATCACTATTATATTTAAAATAACGTTATATCAAATAAAACTTAAACGAAATAGTTACTATTTAAGAATATTTAATTAAAACATGTTTGCACTCAACAGTAATGATGCCTTTTTGCGCTTGGCCCCATACGAGGAGGGGTGCTGCGCGGAGGAGGCAGAACGTATCAACAAAACAGATAGACAAAACTCTTTCTCTTTCCTTTACTAGTAAATACAAGTATCATTTCAAAATTTCTCACACCTGACTTCCCGAACAGCAGATTATATATGCATACACACATGACAGAAGGATAGGAATGACAAACGTTAGGGTATTCCATATTTTGGAATTGAATAATTTTATAATCATTGAATGGTTTTAATAATAAGTTTGTATTTTCGTAAAAACATGTAAGACTAAAAAAAGATAACAGATTATTTTGATGAAAAGAACAAATTACAAATAATTAGAGAAAATGTTGGTTAGATCAAAAATAATAACGATATCAAAAGAAAAATAGACTCATATAGATACGATATCATGTGCGAGACCCTCCCTTCCCCCTAAAGTGATAACATTGTATATGCACATGCACAATCTTCAACACAGAGAAAGAAATGAATATGAAATTTCTAACATGAAGTATAGAAATCACTTAACATTTTAATTTATAAAAATAAGAGTTAATACTAAAGTAATGCCCAACGTAATACATTTCTGAAGAAAATTACTTTTGTATAATTATTGTTTCGTATTTTATTTATAAAATTAAAAGTTTACAACGAGTGAAAAGTGTAACATAGAATATATCTTCTTTTGAATTTTCCATTTTAAGATTATAAAATAAAACTCAGAAAAATCACGAATTATCCGTTTTTTACATAAAGCATAAATTTAATTTTAATTTTTAATTTAAGGCTAGTATTGGTAATCTAAAAAAACGGTACAGAAGATTTTTTGTTAGTCAATTCTACTAACAATGCAATCCCTAATGGGATTTTTTTCTGCGAATTACTGTCGTTTCCACTTTGATGTCTACTCTATAGAGGCATGTAAATTATTCAAATTATTTTGCTTTATTGCTTTTAAAAATATGCTAATAACATTATGAAAAGATTGAATTAGAATTAACGTCAATTTTTCGTTTCTGTGATGTGAAATATTTCAATAGAATTTTCTAATTATTTTTTATAGAAATATTGTTTTGTTTGTGGAAAAATCTATAAGATATTCACTTTGTCAATATTAATTAATTTTTCAATGTCATGTCGTTTCTGTTTTGGTATTATTGGGATACACTTTAATATTCAATATCCCCATTGCACTGATTTAATAATGGACTTCCATATTATATGAATTAAATTATGAAAAATTACAACAGGAGAAGTAAAAACAAATGGAAATAACAAAACATTTTCCATATTTGGATAAATAAAATCTCTACCTATTTTTTTAATCGCTTAAAATGCTTAACAAGGGTCTATTTGACTTCAACCAAATGATTAAATGTTACTTCGAACGAGAAATTTATTTTAAAGATACGTTAAATATAAACCACCCATAAAAAAGTCAAATGGTTTTTAACAAAAGTCCTGGTGTAAAATATTTTTATAAAGTTTGAGTAAAATTTCCGGGCATTATTATAAAATTATTGCTTGAAAAAATTACAATATACACTATGACGCAAAAGTTTAGACAATGAAGAAATTCTTACATACTTTGAAAAATATTTATTCAATTTTCAAATCACTGCTTGAAATTAATGTGCTGTACATATAAACAATATTTATAACAAAGAAAAGTGGAATTGTGCATATTGCAATAAATTAAATGGTAACAAAAATAAACTGCTGTCTCAAAAGTTTAGACACAAATTAAATAAAATCGAAATAAACAATTTTTAAAACCTGGTTGCGCATCCATGCTTATGTATTACGTCATATACACGAGATTGCATGGAAGAAACTAAATCTTGCATAGTTTGTGGATCGATATCGTACCATGCATTCTCAATAAATGTCTTAAGTTCCTTTTCAGAAGAGTATTGTCTAGCGTTGCTATAAACTTTGCGACACATGATGCTCCAAAGGTTTTCTATAGGGTTAAGATCTGGGCTACATGCTGGCCAGTCGAGAACTCTTATATTATGGGAATTAAACCAAGATTTTGAATGTTTTGCAGTGTGAATTGAAGCATTGTCTTGCTGAAATTCCCACTGATGACCCCCTAGAAGCTCAGCAAATGGCAGTAGGTTTTCTTCTAATGTCTGTGTATAATGCTGTGAAGTTTGACGACCACTGGTGAAGGTCAGAGATACTTCTCCATTATAGCAAAAGGCTGCCCAAACCATCACCGAGCCCCCCCCCCCCTTGTCTGCGACTAAAAAAACGTCGAGGTTCCTTCCGCAAGTCATGCCAATGCGATAAACAACCATCTGGACCATCCAGATTCCACTTTTTTTCATCGCTAAATATGACTGACTGCCATTTCTCTCCATATGACATATGCTTTCGAGCCCACATAAGTCTTTGTAACTTATGATATGGTTTCAGAGCTGGTTTCTTCTGCATTTTGCTATAAACGATTGTTCCTTTTTCCAAAATTCGTCTACGAATGGTATCCTTTGATACAGAGAGTCCCGATGAGATTTGAACTCCACGTACGCTCATTTGTTGAGTACTCGCTAGTCTTTGTATCAGGCGATCCTCTCGTACATTTGTCACACGTGGCCTCCCAGACCGACATTTTGCTTTATATTCGGAACCACTCGATAAAACTCGATAAATAGATTTTTTTGACCTATAGATAGCAGAATTGAATAATAGCGTTTTGAATAATAGCAGAAATTTCAGAAACGCTCTTCCCTTCACCTTTCAACTGCCAAATCCTTGAAACCTCATTCACTTGAATTTCTTTAGCTCTCGGCATGTCGACTATGAAGCGCAATCGTTTGCAGAACTTAAGTACTCCAAATTTGTGACATCATCGATTCTAAATTTGCATATGCCAGCAAATATTCAAAGAAATTTAGAATAGTGTCTAAACTTTTGCGACAAGCACATTTGAATTTTTATGAAAAAAATTAGTATTATAGCAAATAAAACGACTGTCTTTTGTACATAGCATTTTAAATCAGTTTTTGAATATATTTACAGGTTTTTGTAATTTTGACGTCATAATTCTACGTTTTAAAGCTGAATGACGTCATTGTCTAAACTTTTGCGTCATAGTGTAGCAAATTTCAGTATAGTATATTACTATATTTATACAATATCATAATTTTTAAAAAGTGAGGTTCAACATTTATAAAACGTGAATGTTTATATAAATGTATATATATATACGTGTATGCGTACATATACCATGAATAATTGTTGGTGTTTCCGTACGTCATACATTTTGATTTAAGAACATGACGAAAAGTGTTATTACATATTCGTAAAGTAGCACTCAAACATTTTTTTAACAACACTAAATGATAAAACCTTAAGGAATCTCTCGGCTATTAAAAGGTCAAATTAAGATTTATAAATGATAATTTTGTCTGTAATCTGCAGCTTGTTGCATTCGGATATCTAAATTAGTTTCGTAGAAAACCGGGAAAAACCTGGACAACCAATCATTCCATCAACCAATCATTCAATGCTCAAAAACTGGAGAACTAATTGATCATTTTTAAGGAATCTTATTGCGATTGAAAGGTCTAATTATGATTTATTAAAAATAATTCTGCTTACTATCTGGAACTTGTCGTATTCTGTTATCTAAATTAGTTTTCTAGAAAAGTGGGAAAAACTGGGATAGTTAATCAATCAGCAAATCTTTGAATGTTCAAAAACTGGAGAAATAATTAATCAATTTTAAAAACTCTTACGGCGATTGAAATGTCTAATTAAGACGAATTAATAATAATTCTCGCTACTATCTGAAGCTTTTCGCATTCCGATATCTAAATAGGCGTTGGGAAAATCAGGAGAAAATTTAATCAACCAATGATTGAATGCTCAAAAAATGGAGAATCGGTTAATTTTGAGGAATCTTAAGGCGATTTAAAGGTCTAATTAATACTTATTAATAATAATACGGACTACAATCTGAAGCTTGTCGCATTCCGATTCCTAAAATAGACTTGTAGAAAACCGGGAGGATCAATCAATCAACTAGTCATTCAATGCTCAAAAACTGAAGAATTATTTGTTCAATTATAAGGAATCTTATGAAGATTGAAATGCCCAATTAAGACTTATTAATAATATTTCTATCTACAATCTAAAGTTTTTCACATTCCGATATCTAAAATAATTTTTAGAAAAGCGGATATAACCGGGAGAATCAATCAATCAATAAGTAATTCAATGCTCAAAACTAAAGAAATAATTGATCATTTATAAGGAATCTTACGGCGATTGACAATGCCTAATTGAAACTTATTAATAATAATTCTGGCTACAATGTGAAGTTTGAAGCATACCGATTCTTAAAATGATTTTTGAGAAAATAGTTAAAAGATGAGAAGGCTCACTCAGTCTTTCGAGCTTTTTATTGATAAAAAAGTAGAGAACTAATTGATCAATTTTAATGAATCTTACTTTGATCCAAAGGTCCAATTAAGTTTTAGACATGATAATAAACATGATAATAGACATGATAATAACTTATGACTTATACATTTTAATTTAAAATCTAGAGAGGGGGGTTTTTTTTCCCAAGACAACGCGACATATTTTATAAAATACAAATGCAACACAACGAGTTGGTAAGCATTTAGTAGTAAATAAACTAAACTTATAATAAATTTCTGATTCAAATTCATATAAAACACAAATTAAACGTATTAAAATTTCTTTTAGGTGCATAGATATAACATAAAAGTATTTAAATACCATAAAATTACATTATATATAGTATTAAAATCCTAAAAATTTTTCGGCCAAATTCACAAGTCAGTAGTTACTTAAATGTTGTCATTTCTCTTTGCACTTATCTATCAAGGGAAGGCCGTTGTAATTTAAGGGAGGTATGGAAGATAAATGACGAATAAGCGCAAAGAGAAATATGAACATTTAAGTACAGTCGACCCCCGTTTTAACGAATTGAGATTTAACGAATTTCTCGATATAGCGAACTTTTTTATAGTCCCGAAGAAAATGGAATAAAAATACTTCGATTTAACGAATTTATAATCCCGATTTAGCGAATAACTTTCGATGTCAAAAACATGAAAAATTGAAGAAATTCTCTAATATTTAAAAAAAAAAAATTCACTGTCCCTTATTGTCAAGTTTCTGAATCTGTATCTTGTGATGCAGAAATATCTACATGCAAAAGATGTACATTACAGAGAAGTTACTAATATCAATATTAGGGTATCGGATGTAGAAGATGAAATAGAGATGAAACATGCAACATTCAAAGAAGCAGTTAGCAGTTTGGATACTTTGAAACTGTATTTGATGGCTCACGCTATCTATGACATTTTTTGCAGAGCTTCATGAAAAATCAATAAAGATGTTTGGAATACAAAATCGAAACAAAGCAAACAAACATATACCATATATAGCTTATAATTTATCTATGAAATTTGAGTAAATTTTATTTTTTTCTTTATTACAATGCTTATGGTTTATAGTAGCACATAAAAAAGACCAATTTTTTACACAGTGTATTTTTTTAAAGCAACAAATATTTAACATCATTATTAAGGTAAGTGAGCATTGTTATTTTTATTTAAAGCCATTTTTTTAACTTGTTCTGTTATGTAAAAAAGTTCCTTTGATTATCCCGATTTAACGAATAATCTCGATTTAACGAACAAAGTTGTTAGACCGGAACGATTCGTTAAATCGGGGTTCGACTGTAACTACTGACGATGGCCGTGATTTGACTGAAAACTTTTTATAATTTTAATTTGATTTTTAATGTATTCTTAAGATATTCTTAATGTATTTTAAATAATTTTATATTATGTTTATTCACCTGAAAGCAATTTTAGTGCGCTTTATTTGTGTTTTATACAAATTTTAATTATCTACTCAAGGTAAATTTAGCACTAGGATTTTAACATTCCTTTATTTAATGAATTTACAGTTAAAGAAACCCCACACTAATATCACTAATGAATTCACAATCGCCCACACTCTTATATTCGCACAAAACTTCCGGCAAGAATCAAATATTGATTTTAATCACTGTTTAAAAAACAAGTGAAAATGACTTCATTGAACAGAAAACAATTTTATAATGATTTCATTTACAACAAGTAAGAAAAAATCATACGTCAAGAATAGATTATGAAACACTTTCCAACACATTCAGAATAACGTAACAAAACAGCACCGTTAAAAAAGGTAAAATATTACGTCTAATTCAATCATATGGAAACGCATAATATATTTCCAAAACCAATTTCAGCTGTTCCCATTCACAATCGGAAATTATGCGAATTTTTTCAGCAGCCCTGTATATGTTATATATATTTGAATCTATTAACTACATGTATGTCAAAATTTAGTTCACTAAGATATCATATACTTCAGTTGAAAATTTACCTTCAGCAATTTCCTCTAATAAGGAGAACGGTACGTGAATACTTTTGTGCAGCACTGTATTTGAAGTATAGAATTTATATATAACGAGTAAGATGCAGAAAATTAATTACATTTAAAAGTGCATACCGAATTTTAAACCGTACACTCCAGCAATTATTACTCAAAGACAGTACTCTACTGTAAATGATTTCTTATGTGTGTACCTGTAAATGATTAAAAAATGATATGAATGCCCTGTTCTAACGTGATCTTAGTGAAATTCAGTGATTTATATCAGTTTCAATACATTTGGAATAGCATAATGTCATTAAAACACTCTGCAAACGATTTTCCCCATATACCCTAATGTAATGGAATAATTTTGAGTGCCACTGTAAATGAACGATTAATCCTACATACTTCATATACAATACCAAACATGCTTTGGTAACCCTAAATAACCTTCATCAATTTCATGAAAATCCGAGTATATTTTCGGGAGTTAGAGCGTGGGGAGACGGCCAGACAAACCGAATGCATAAACACTTTTCAACTTTGTTGGAAAGTGTTAAAAATGTAAAATATTTGCAACAAAATCTGCTTCTTTTTCATTTCAGCCTGATTACACGTATTAAATGGAAAAATTATTTATTTACATATTAAAAAAACATATTGAAATTCTTCAACTAGATTTATAAATATTTAAATATCAATATTAAATTTATTCTAATACGTCGTTTTAGAATAGGTGAAAATGTTTACTTTTACATTATTTTTAATACCATGAAAGGAATTCTATGGACTTTAATCTTTAATTTAGTGTAAAAATTGTATAATGTTTCTTTTATTAACATACACAAAAATGTGAAATTGTATTGAAAATCAAAATTATTTTCTCTGTGAAAGCGTAATTTTGCTTTGAAAGAAAAGATTATATTTACTCGATAGAATATCTCAATAATATATTTCAGAGAGAAAAGAATAAAGTTAATGGAAAATGATTATAGAATACTATAGAATGTAATTATGCATGTAAATATTTTTATTTTTTGTTAAAACAGAGTATATAGAATATTCACTTTTTGAAACGAAATAAATAGCGAGAACAACAATAGGAAATGCAAATTTAAGGCAGATTAAAAATGCATTATTGAAAGCGTTTAGCAGAGAATTATCTTTTAAGCAGAAGGAACTACAATACAGGAAAATTTTAGAAAAATTATCAAGCAAATCACGATTACGGTCAGAATAATATTAAACAAGTCGAAATTGTACGCCAAACGTGGCAAATGAGGCACGTTCACACTATTACTAGTTTTATAAGTATTCAGATCTTGGTGCAATAGCTGCTGCACTCTTGTGCAAAAATGCATGAATACAAAATTTATTGATTTACCCTGCATGTATAAGTTTGAAAATTGCTGATTTTTGCCGAAACGCTACTTGCGCCTTTCTGTGGAGACACGAAAAGCTTTTGGTTTCTTTTTGTTCGTTAGTCTGCCTGTTCCACCGCTATGTCACCAAATCTGGCGAATTTTTGATTCAGAAATTCCGAATTGACACCAAGAATTTTTGAAAAATAACTGTTTTTTAATTTATTCACAGAATAGCTATTAATGTATAAACTAAAAACAACTGTTCAAACTTCCCGATTTTGAATTTTTGAATAAAAAACCTGCCAGATTGGGCAATACTGATTCCGCGATAACTGTCGCAAAAAGCATTCAATTAGCTTGTAAATTAAACTGCTGTGTAGTTTTTGGTTAAATTTGGTTTATTCGTTACAAAAATATAGAACATTTTTGTTCATGTCATAATGCTTTTCAATGGGAATTTAGATTATTTTAAAATTTCGTTATTCACTGGAAAAAAAACATATTTTAATAACTGATTTAAACGCTAAATTATGGATGCTGATTTGTCCATATACAAATCTTAAATGAATCCGATAGCTTTGAAAATTTGCCAATACATCAGAAATTCGAAACTAATTGTAACTTCTTGGGAAATTATGTGTATATGTTCGAAAAATATAAAACGTTTTACTTTTTCACTTTTTCCAAATTTTAAAATGTATTTGTTTTCATTTTCATTTAATCGTTGCCTAGTAAAGATATTTCAGAGCGTATACGAAAAAAAAAAAAAAATCCAGTGAATCGTACTATTTTGACAGAATATTTTATTAGCAAGATAGCATATTTTCGGATAATTTTAGTATGTTTTTACTATAGAAGTGGATGAGGATTTATTTAGATAAAACGCCCCTATCTCTTAATTACTAAAAAAAATAAAATTCAAGTGAATCATACTATTTTGGCAGAATATTTTATTAGCAAGATAGCATATTTTCGGATAATTTTAGCATGTTTTTACTATAGAAGTGGATGAGGATTTATTTAGATAAAACGCCCCTATCTCTTAATTACTAAAAAAAATAAAATTCAAGTGAATCGTACTATTTTGGCAGAATATTTTATTAGCAAGATAGCATATTTTCGGATAATTTTAGCATGTTTTTACTACAGAAGTGGATGAGGATTTATTTAGATAAAACACCCCTATCTCTTAATTACTAAAAGAAAAATAAAATTCAAGTGAATCGTACTATTTTGGCAGAATATTTTATTAGCAAGATAACATATTTTCGGATAATTTTAGTATGTTTTTACTATAGAAGTGGATTTAGATAAAACGCCCCTATCTCTTAATTACAAATAAAATAAAATAAAATAAAATAAAATTCAAGTGAATCGTACTATTTTGGCAGAATATTTTATTAGCAAGATAGCATATTTTCGGATAATTTTAGCATGTTTTTACTACAGAAGTGGATGAGGATTTATTTAGATAAAACGCCCCTATCTCTTAATTACTAAAAAATTAAAATTCAAGTGAATCGTACTATTTTGGCAGAATATTTTATTAGCAAGATAGCATATTTTCGGATAATTTTAGTATGTTTTTACTATAGAAGTGGAGGAGGATTTATTTAGATAAAACGCCCCTATCTCTTAATTACGAAAAAAAAATAAAATTCAAGTGAATCGTACTATTTTGGCAGAATATTTTATTAGCAAGATAGCATATTTTCGGATAATTTTAGTATGTTTTTACTATAGAAGTGGGTGAGGATTTACTTAGATAAAACGCCCCTATCTCTTAATTACTAAAAAAAATAAAATTCAAGTGAATCATACTATTTTGGCAGAATATTTTATTAGCAAGATAGCATATTTTCGGATAATTTTAGTATGTTTTTACTATAGAAGTGGATGAGAATTTATTTAGATAAAACGCCCCTATCTCTTAATTACTAAAAAAAAAAAAATAAAATTCAAGTGAATCCTACTATTTTGGCAGAATATTTTATTAGCAAGATAGCATATTTTCGGATAATTTTAGTATGTTTTTACTATAAAAGTGGATGAGGATTTATTTAGATAAAACGCCCCTATCTCTTAATTATATAAAAAAAAAAAAAATCAAGTGAATCGTACTATTTTGACAGAATATTTTATTAGCAAGATAGCATATTTTCCGATAATTTTAGCATGTTTTTACTACAGATGTGGATGAGGATTTATTTAGATAAAACGCCCCTGTCTCTTAATTACAAAAAAAAAAGAAAAAAAAAAAAAAAGAAAAAAAAATTACAACGACCATTTGGAAAATGATTTTTTTGAAGACTAAAATTTAAGACATAAAAAGTCGCTCGGAGTTGATCATACATTACGTACGCCATGAATTAAACATTAACATTCCTGGACCCATCATGAACAAACTTTAAAAGGAATTTCAGTTTTACAATTTTCGGTACTGTAAATTTTTAAACTTCTACAGAGCTGGTCATACATTACGTACGCCATGGATTACACATTAATATTCCTGAACCAATTTTAAATGAAATTTCATACATTACATACGCCATGGATTACAATTTTTCGTACTGTAAATTTTTATTAAACTTCTACGGAGCTGGTCATACATTGCGTACGCCATGGATTAAATATTAATATTCGTGGATCAATTTTAAATGAAATTTCATTCTTAAATTTCTAAACATCCAGCAATGTTCCTTTTTACACCGTCGTATAGAGAAAAAAATGTACTTTTAAATACAATTTGTTTGAAAGCTGTATCTCAATTTGTTTCTGAGTTATTAATTTTTTTTGTAGTTTTTATTACTTTTTTGTCATAGTGGCAACAGAAGTATCCATCTCTGTTGAAAGTAAAGGGAGAATACAGATTACCGTGTAGACCAATCAGAAAACGAATAAAATGCGGATTCAACCAATAAAACGCTTCAGATATGTTTTTGATTTCCTACCCTGACAGAGGACAATAACCATTTTCCCAAATGGTTAAAGGAAAAAATAAATAACAAATTACAACGACCATTTGGAAAATGATTTTTTCAAAGACTAAAATTTAGGACATAAAAAATCGCACGGAGTTGATCATACATTACGTACGCCAAGAATTAAACATTAATAGTGTTATTACACGTAAAAATTGCTAGCGACAAAAATCGCCTGCGACTCGTCAGATTTCCATAAACTTACGTATTATCCACCTGAAACTTACGTATTATCAAAGCATTTCATTGGCTGTTCGGGAAAAGGCTTTTCCATCGTCAGATTTCCAAGAAATCTGACGACCAATTTTAAATGAAATTTCATTCTTTAACTTCTAAATATCCCACAATATTATTTTTTACACCGTCGTATAGAGAAAAAAATGTAATTTTAATGGCAATTTGTTTGAAAGCTGTATCTCAATTTGTTTCTGAGTTATTAATTTTTTTTTTTGTAGTTTTTATTATTTTTTTGTCATAGTGGCAACAGAAGTATCCATCTCTGTTGAAATTAAAGGGAAATATATATTACTCTATAGACCAATCAGAAAACGAATAAAATGCGGATTCAACCAATAAAACTCTTCAGATATGCTTTTGATTTCTTGCCTTGACGAGGACAATAACCATTTTTCCAAATGGTTAAAAAAAATCAAGGGAATCGTACTATTTTAACAGAATATTTTATTAGCAAGATAGCATATTTTCGGATAATTTTAGTATGATTTTACTATAGAAGTGTATGAGGATTTATTTAGATAAAACACCTCTGTCTCTTAATCACTGTAGAATGATCACTAAAACGGTGTTTCTTTCAAAACCAAAATATTGCACGTTTCAAGCGGATGTAAGTCTTGGAAGAGGAGTTTACATTTGTATACTTGCTACACAATGATTTGTAACAGATGCTGATGTTTCGTGGTTGAAAAGCAAGCATAATTTTGAGTATAGTTTAAAATGTCCTGCGAAATGTGGCCAATCTTATGAAATTACAGTGGAAAACACATCCATAATACTATATACTCGAATCCTGAAAATAACACAATTACTGGAAATGGAGAACATAAAATTAAAGTGGCAACGGTGTGTTGAAGAAGGGGGACAGTGTCCTCCTGAAGAAGTGAACTTTTCATTCTGAAAATATTACAAGAATAAGCCGTTCAAAAGAATATCATTACTTAAAACCATGTTTAATGTGATGCTTCAAAAATTTCCAGAAGTTTCGAGAAGTCTTACATGCTTATATATAAAACTTTAAAAAATTAAATTGCGGATTTTAGGCTATTAAATATTATGCTCAGTGAGATTAATGAACAATGATTTGTACGGATGACGATTAGGCCCCTGATCTGCAGATTTGCTAGAATGTTTTAAGCTGTCCACAAGGACAGCCATCGAACTCGAATACTAACTTGTATACTTTCGTTAACACTGTACAAGAATGGATTTTTTTTTAACTAATATAAATATTTACTGTAACTTTTTTCTGACATGAGTATTTTTAATGCCAACAAATCAATTGATAGGCTTGTTTCTTTTGTACTAATCATTTTGAATTATTCTGTAAATTAATATATTCTTTATTCTGTTTCCATATTACTTTTGAAGAGCATAGCACTTGTTTTCAAAAATTGATTCCGAAATAATTAACGCATTTTTTTTCTTTCAATCAGTGAAAATTACAATTGGTAAAGTGCTTTCACGAATACATTGAACTCAAAAACTGTACTCTAACGCGTGCCACCGGTGAATTTCCAGAAGTTTCGAGAAGTCTTACATGCTTATATATAAAACTTTAAAAAATTAAATTGCGGATTTTAGGCTATTAAATATTATGCTCAGTGAGATTAATGAACAATGATTTGTACGGATGACGATTAGGCCCCTGATCTGCAGATTTGGGGCTACTAACTACTGTGCCTATTTGCGATGATCTAGATTATACGTCTATTTCTAGAGTACAATAGTACCTTAAGAATACTCTGGAAGGCAGCGTCACATTTTGGCAAACTCTTTTAGCGTCCATGATTTTTGTATATATGGTAGTTTAGATACTACAGTTAACGAAATTACCAGTTAGATGGCCCATTATCAGGGATGTTGCTATAGAAACAACACACATACCGCTGCCTTTTGAGATGCATTACAATCCAGTTACTGATGACGTTTCCCAATCGGGCTAACATCAGTAATCAGGTTACAATTCATTTCTCATTACTGCAAACTGTACGATGAAAATACCCCAGCTAGTGTGTCAGCTGACTGGCAGTTACATTATCTGTACCATCTTATCTATCATATGCAGCAAAACCATCGATTGCCATTGGTTGCAAAACATCGGTTGCCCGAATGTGAAGCTGCACTCGGATGTTAAGAAAATAATATAACACATTTTTCAGATATACGACATTTTCAGTCATTTATATGATGGCAAAATAAATTTGTCACAAGTATTTTTGCGTTTCTCGTAACTTTCATCTGATTATTTTTTTTTTATTTAATTGAAATTATTATTTTTAAACTTGTTTAATTTTTATTCATATTAGCTACAAAGAAATTATATTATGTAAAATTACAAAACTTAGAATGTCTGCATTATGGTCCCACTATTTTATTGATTTTATTTTTTTCCCTTGAGAAAGTATACTAAAGTTTATTTTTTTTTTTTTTTTTATAATTTCGCTGAGTTTTAATATCTACCACTTCGACGAAAATGTTATTTTGAAGTATTTTAAATATCTAATTAAATATAATATATATATGTATATATAATTTTGAAAGTTTTTAATACATCATATATTGGTACATTGGTATAGTAGAAACAATTCATTAATGATTCGTTAAATTAAAATAGTTGATCCTGCTTTATTTTGTATAATGTCAGTGTAATGTATTGATACCCAATTTATTAATTTTATTTTCTAATAAAAAAAGAAAAAGATGATGAATTGTAATTATATAATGGTTATATATATATATATATATATATATATATATATATATATATAACCATTAATTAAACATTACCGGTCATCATCAAAAACTGCAGTATTGTGAATGATTGACTACACGCCATAAACCAACAATATAGAACTGTATGTGTAAAATAAAGTACCGTATACCTAATTACAAGAATTAACATGGAAGAAAAAAAGAAGAATATGGATTCCGAAAAAATTGAAAAACTTATATATTGAATTACGTTTTCAAGAGTACAGAATTCAATGATATAAGCAAATCGGTTGTTTTCTGTGGGAAATAAAGCTATAAGCTGAAAAAAAAATTTCCCCTGTACTCAAACAACCAATATAATCAAAATAATAGTTTCAAGATGAATACAGAACATTATCAAATGGCATGAAATGGAAAAAACTACAACCCATTAAATATTTAATTTATAGCAATAGAAATCTTACAAAACATACCGTATTAATTCCCAGTAGATTTTCAAAATATATTCCCGCACACGGAATCCAAAAAGCACGATAAGATTAAGATGAATAAAACAGTTAAGTTAACACATAAATTAAAGCTATGGAGTCAGTTAATTCATGTTGAAATATTGTAATAAATATAATTAATATAATATATATATAATTAATATAATTAATATAATTATATATATATATATATATACATATATATATATATAAGCTATTTTTTCAGCCTGTTAAAAAAATACTACATATTTTTTGAACATTTCATTTATACTTTATCAGACATATTAAACGAGCAAGTGATTTTTCCGATTATGAATAGTATTGCAAACGGCTGTGAAATTCTCACGAAACTTGCCTCCTATACTAAATCCAGCATAAGAAAACTATGTAGCTAAGTTCCGAATTCACGAAAATTCGTTTTAACATGGTAAAACAAATTCAGCGCTGGAAGTTCTGTTTGCTATAAATCGAAAAATGCTTACGCGATTTACTCGAAAGATATCTTCTATAGAAATTTGAGCACGAGAAATTGAACTAGCAAGGTCTCGAATAAAAATTACAAAAAGTTTTCTAAACATATAAAATTCAGGGACTGTATATAAATTTAAATTTGATATATATTTTTTTAAATAACAAACTGGATGTTTATGAACTTTCATGCGATGAAGAACAATATTTGAAATATTTTCTAATCGGAACTATATCGCTAAAATTAACAGTTTAGCAAATAGCTATTGGTCAACGATGAGAAGGGAAACCCTGTGTATTTTTTATTAGGTACTTTTCCAGTATAGGGGCATTGGCATATTTTTTTTAAGCTTGGAGTAACTTGGACTTTAGAAAATGAGCTTTGTTACCAAATTATATAAAGAGCTATGTGAAAAGAAATTTTATGAGCTTTTAATGTTGCTTATCTGATAATTTATATAATCTATGAACTTTTTTTATATCAACATTATTGTTGTTTTTTACATACGAGTTACTTCTGTTTGTATATAAAAATATACAAATAACTTCTTTATATTAAATAAATTGTATAAATATTGAAAAACTTGCTTCTGTATATGAAATAGTGAATAGGTTGCCAGAAAATACGTTGCCAAATTTCCTTCTCTCGCCAAGGCCACTTTCTCTATCTCGCCAAAATCCCTGTACTGGAAAAGTACCATTTATTATTATATTTCTAATTTAAATTATAATAAGTGAATTTGTTATTCTCTGGACTCTCTCAGCTGTAAGAAATTTTTAATCGGCTGATTAAGAATTGTATTTTTCTCGAGGTTTGTATTACTATTGTTTGGTGTGAAAATCTGAAGAAAAAACAAGTATTGTACGTGAATACTTTGTGACATTTCGGTATGAAAAAATTACATAAATAATTAAAGTGACTCCGTAAATGCGAAAGATTTGCTAGAACACATTTTATGTAAACCATACAGAAATTGTAGAAATAAGAAGATAAACATGCATTTTGTACTATTTATTATAGTTTTATTTTCTTTCCTTCATCTGTATCGATTTTAGAACATTATGTTCAATTGTGGAAGGTTGCAAATATTAATAGCAGGCATACAATTGATATCGATACAGTTGATCATATATAAATTTTACAATTTCGGATTTTGTATTTTAAGATGTGGACAGCATCCAACTAGATAACATAAATTTAAATAGCTTGAACAATAGTTATAGAAGATTGGTTAAAAATATTATATAGATTTTTCATACAATTTTTCTGGTATGAGTATTTTTAGTATCAAATAAATTAATTGATAGGTACCATTTCATTTGTACTATTCATTTTGAATTACCCTGTACATTGATTGATATATTTTTTATTCTGCCTCCATATTACTTTTTATAGAAACAGGACATTTGTTTCCGAAAATTAATTAATTCCTTAACAGATAAAATATTTTCTTTCCTTTCAATCAGTGAAAATTACCGTGGGAAAAGTGCTCCTACAAATTTGGTCAAATTGGTCACGATGAGACCATTCTCTAATGGTTGACAAAATCAGTCAACAATAAGCAGAGAAATCCTGTGTATAATTATTACTACATTTATCACTTAAATTGTAATAGGTAATTTTATTATTTATGCGACAGTTTCAGTTGTAAATATATTTTAATTCTCATTAAGAAACGTACGTCTGAGAAATCTATATTTCTAATGCTCTGTGTGAAAATTTGAAGAAAAAACAAGTACAGTAATACCCCTTAAAGCGACCACGTTCCGTTCCAATAAAAATTAGTCGCTCCGAGAGGTGATCTCTTAAAGGACGTCATGATTATGTCTAGATTTTAATTGTTCAAAAAAGGTAACAATTAATGTTACTACAATTTTTTTTTTTCACATTAGGAAAAAATATGAAAATTTAAGTATCAGAATAAAAGATAATTACGTAAGTTATTTAGTAAAGTGTTTAAAAAATGAATACATTGACGTTTGCTTTGATTTTATGGTTTTATCTTCTATAACTTTGATTTCCAAGTCGTTTCGAAGTTCAGTAAATAAATGCAATTTTCTTTTTGGACGAGAACTAATTATGACGATTTCATTAATTTATCTATTTCTTTGAGAGTTTCCTGACAGAATAGGACAGGGGAGTTTATGCACCGTCATCCTTACTCTGTCACCAGAGTTCATTGCTTAAAAAGGCACAAAGGGGTTTAAACACTTAAAAGTTCCCGAATAAATAAAAATTCTACACTTAGTTTAAAAGTTTGATGAATAATGCGCTCTCCGGAATTATTATTCTAATAAAACCTTCTTCAAGCGAACAGGAAAAAACGGAATTTATTTCATTTTATTCAAAGAAATTGGTCGCTCATGGAGGGAGTTCAACTTGGGTGGTCTCTGAATAGAGGTAAAATTAGTATTGAACCTATGGGAATAAATTTCGTTCCATGAAAAAAATGGTCTTTCAGGGAGGTGGTCGCTTAACGGAGGTGGTCACACATGGAGGTTTCACTGTATTGTACGTGAATGTTTTGTGACATTTCAGTATGATAAAAAAATGATACAGCAAATGTTTTACTGTCGCAGTTTCACAGCCATTTGGCATATTTGGGCCTTTATTGGTACATCTTTAAATTCATTCTTGTTTCTGCTTATCTAACATTGTACGAGTTACAGTGGCGCCTTTGGCGGGTTAACGGAAAAATATCTTAAAATTGATGTATTAATTTACATAATTTGACAAAATATTAAAATGTTGTATTGTCGTCGGAAACAGGTCAGTGATTTTTTGTTTTTTGTTATTTAATTCTATCACTTCTGGAAGTGGATTAAAATTGATTAAGGACTTCCATCTTCATATACAAAAAGGAGGTTGAATGTAATAAAAGAATGTAAAAAAAATGAAATTTAAATAGAAGTGCATTAAACTGTAGTTCTAGATGAAATTACCTTTTCATTTGTTTTGCAGAAAATCCCACAATGTTGACACGCTACTATGAAACTTTCCTCTTTTAAACAATAAATGAGAATTTAATTAGCAGTGGGATTTGAAACGTGTCATCAAGTGGGTCATTTCACACACATTCGATCGCTCTGCCGCCGTTTGCTTTCATTAATTTCATTCGGTATTCGCATTTTAAAGGTACATTCTCTGATCGCAGCTCTCTCAAACTAACGTCAGTTATTTGTATTTGGATTTCGAAGGAAATATTACCGTTGGGTTTGGATGGTACAAGACTAATTGAATTTAATATAATAACAGTCAGTACTGTTGCCATTATGATTTTGGAAATATTAATAATCAGAAATTTCAATGAATTTCACTATGTTTGAATTATTGCATACTGGGCTTTTGTGAACGTGAAAATTTGCAAATAGAATCTTACTGAGGAAATAGATTCCATGTAATAGCTTTGTCACTTGAATGGTTTTTATGGTAATAGTATATATATATTTAAATAGATTTCATAACAATAAATACAATAGAGGAAATCGACATAACTTTCAGTTGTATGCACTACATGCTGTGAATTCATATGTATTAAATATTTATTTTAAAGAAATTTTATTTAAAAAAAAGAACACTAAACAGTTACTGGAAATTAATAACACCCCCTTTGGAATATTTTGTCTAAACTTGGCTTAGCCATTGGACCTATATATAATTTACAGAACTAATAATATTTATTGTATTATTTATTTTCCGTTAAGAATTTGCGAACGGGATTGAATTTAATATGTTAATAGTTGTTAGTGTTCTCACTGTGATTTTGAAAATATTAATAATCAGAAATTTCAATTCATTTTGCTATTCGATCGTATTATTGCACTTTGAAGTTTTGTGAACATTATTGCCTAGAAATAGCATCTTATTAGAGAAACAGATTTGCTTTAGTAGCCTTATTTTATGAAATTGTTTCTCTACAATTCAATATCAATTTTATATTTGCAATTGTTATTTGCAACATTCTATGACTGCACATAAAATTCTAAAATCGACATAAACGAAGATAAGAATATATAAATATCATAAATAATAGAAAATGCGTGTTTATTTTCTTCTTCCCACGATTGCTATTCGGTTTTCATAAAATATGTTCAATCAAATACTTCGCATTTGCTTTATCACTTTTGCTGTACCACAATTTTGATCTTTCTCAAAATTTTATTTTAGGAACCAAGTCTTGTCATCTCTTGATAACTTGATTGAAGATTTTGGCCCTGCTGGCTCATAGAAATAAACTTTGAAATCACTATGTCCAAATCTCACTTCATTAATATTTCCTAGCTTACTTCTTATACAAAAATGACATTTTTCTGCGTATAAATTTGGAAAGGGCTTTAGATATCTTTACTTTCTGAAAATTACTTGAGGCTGATGCATGGTGATATCGTATAATGTTTCATTTGCAGGAACATACTTATGGTAGGGACAAGTTTCAGGGACTGGCAAGCAGCATTAAAATTGTGGTTTTTATACCAAGAAGCAGGAATGTGTTTTGACACGTTTGAGCATGTCTCAACAAGTATGCCAACATTAATAACTTTTCTCTTTTCCTATTCTGTTTTTGTCTCAGGTCTTGTATAAAAATATTTTTTTTTTCTTTGTGTAAAAGTGCTGAGGTTTCTTTTAGTTACTAAAATTACAACAAAAATCACTGAAACCATACAAAATGTAGGACTTAGGCATAAGTACTTTTTAAATTAATTTCAAAAGGCTTTATTTTCTGTTACTATTATTTAAAGATAATCTAAAAAATAAATTTAAATGATACTCTGAGATAAATACTTACCTGTGACTACAACAAAACAGTAGTGTTTGGCAGTATTGTTTTGACATGTTGCCCTTGCCATATCTCAGCTTGTAGTCAAATCTCCATCCTGAAATTTCTTATGCATGACACTACCATACAATACTCTCAGAAACCAGAACTTCAGATTTTTATCTCGTGCCCCACCAGAGATATGAAAGCTTCAAAAGTGCGATTTTTGACATTTTTGGAAAATTTGGGATTTTTTTTTTGCGAAGAGAAAGCAAGTCCCAGATATGAAACTTGGGGTGTGAGTACAAGTGCTTTAGAACTATTTGTAAAAAAAAATTATGTCATGTTCACAGTTTTCCTTGCAAGAGAAATTTCCTCTTGTAAACGGACAAATTTAGGAAAAAAACTGAAACTTTAATGCTTAAATTTCCCCAATAATGATTTATTTTCGGAAACTACTCTATTACGAAATTTTTAACCCAATGTATTCTGTACAAATTGCTTTAATTCGCACTTGAATTGGAGAAATAAACGATGAATTATTTACAATTCCGTAAACCCTTCTTGTGAGAAAATTGCCGCAGACGATGAAACAAAGATGACCGCCATGCACAAACAAAAATTAATAAAATTAAAATTATAATCATTTTGAACTTACATCATGTTAGGGTTATTGTACAAAATTTTCAGACTTTTTAAAAATGATCGAGCAACCAGTGTTGGACCACTTGAAATGGATTGACCCATAAACACTCTCAAGTTACCCAGGATTTCGAAAAGCGCTGTTTATCACCAGAAATCAAAATATTTTCGAGAATTAAAAAAAGCATTTATATAAAAAAAAAGTTTCTTTCGCTGCCACTAATTTTCGAAAACGCTTCCGAGTAGTTTTTATAGTGCATTACTCAGTTTTCTTAAACTGGAATATCGTTTTTTAGGGAGCTATATTTGTACAGTAAAAGCTCCTTAAAGCGACCACCTTCCATTCCAACAAAAATTGGTCTCTTCAAGAGGTGGTCTCTTAATGGAGGTCATGTTTAAATCTAGATTTTAATTGTTGAAAAAAGGTAACAATTAATGTTACTAAAATTTATTCTTCACATTAGGAAAAAATATGAAAATTTAAGCATCAAAACAAAAGTTAATTACATAAATTAATTACTGCAGAGTTTAAAAATTAATATATTGACGTTTGCTTCGATTTTACGGTTTTATCTTTCATAGTTTTTATTTCCAAGTTCTTTCGAATTTCAGTAAATAAATGCAAATTTTTTTGGGGCGGGAACAAACAATGACTATTTCATCAATTTATCTTTTTCTTTGAGAGTTTCCTAACAGAATTGAGCAGGGGACTTTATTGACCGCCATTCTTAATTTGTCATTAGAGTTAAATTCATTGCCTAAAAGGGTAAAAAGGGTTTAAACACTTAAAAGACACTTACCGGAATAATAATTAAAAAAATTACGCTTAGTTTAGAAGTTTGGTGAATAATGCGCCCTCCTGAATTATTTTTCTAATAAAACTTTCTTCAGGCGACCAGAAAAAAACTGAATTTGTTTCATTTTCTTCAAAGAAATGGGTCGCTCATGGAGGGAGTTCAACTCGGATGATCTCTGAATAGAGGTAAAATTAGTATTGAGCCTATGGGAATAAATTTCGTTCCATGAAAAAATGGTCGTTCAGGGAGGTGGTTGCACAGGGAGGTTTCACTGTAATTAAACATTTTTATTTATGTAATTTATACATACAAGAGAAATAAGATGATATTATTTTTATTGTTAATGTTAGGGGCTGTACATTATAACGTTATCAACATTTTTATACTTTTGAACCCCCTCTCCCCCCATTACGATATCATATGTTATGATCCGTCGAACTCCCCACCCCCGTAATGATATCGTTATCAATGTGTATTTTTTATTTATTTTTTACTTATTTTTTATTTTTTGGAATTTTTTACTTTTGTTTGGAGTGATATACATATATGGTTACTTTTTTTTCCGCATATTTTATTGATTCAAATGAAGAGAAGTGAATAAACAATCACTTTATATGTGAAATAATTTAAAGTAAAATAACCCTTAAAAAATAGTTACTGTTTAAAAGTATTTAGTAATAGCTTTATGTTACATAATGCATTCAACAGTATTAATGTCTTGTTGTATTTGTCTCCGCACGGGGCGTGGCAGAAACAACTTCTTATATATATATCTAAAAAAACGGGTGGGCAACATTCTTTCTCTTTTATTTTCTTCTAAACATAAGTGTAATTTCAAACATACTTCGCACATGGTTTGTCGAACAGCGGCTTATATATGCATACACATATGACAGAAGAATAGGAATACCAAAAGTTAAAGTATTCCCTATTTTGCAACTAAATAATTTTATAATAATTTTATGATTTTAATAATTAAAAAAAAAATTGTATTTTCATAGAAACAGATAACAGACTAAAAAAATATAACACACTCTTTTGATGTAAAAACCAAGTTACAAATAAAAAGAGTATATTTTGTTTCGGTAAAAAATGATAACGATATCAAAAGGCATATACCCCTCCCCCTATAGATATCTTATGATATCATGTGCCGGACTCCCCCTTCCCCCCTAAAATGATAACGTTATATTTGCATAGCCCCGTAAGAGGGTCCGTGACACATAAAAATGTATATATATATATATATATATATATATATATTTATTGAGTTAAAATTTTGAAATTTTTTGTGATGGTGAACCATATTATTTGTAAACAAAATCACATGATAAAACTCGTGATAATTTTTTTTAATTTAAAATTTAAATTTGTTTTTAAAGTGGGATAGTTTAAAATCGTTATACGTAACTAGAAATATTATTCGTAGAATTTCAATTTTTTTTTCATTTAAATAAACAGAAATATATGTTTTAATTTAGATTCAGCATTTAAAAAATTTAATTAAAAAATATTTAAAAATATTTAAAGTAAAAATTTGAAAAAAAATTATGTAACTTTAAAATAAATTCATATTTTCAAAAGTAATTATTATTATTTTTTAATTTGCTGAATCTAAATTAAAGTAAAAGTATTGAAAAAGACATGTTCCAAGTTTAAACCATTTATCTGTAACGGTTCTTGATTTATAACAATTTAAATACAAGTAATGGTGAAAAACCCATCATGAAGAAAAACGCAATTAAACAAGAAGTCGTTTCCATAACAAGCATAGCTTAATATGTAGATTTTGAAAACGAACCAAAACGAAAAAAATAATACTTCCTGTTCTAATTAAGATAGAAACATGATTTAAATGTAATTTTAAGCAAAAAAAAAAAAAAAAAAAAAAAAAAAAAAGGAGAGAAATTTTTAACCCAATATATATTTTTTTTTTTTTTTTTTTTGAAAATTTGAAGATTTTTGTGTCCTGAACCCCCTTAAGGCTATTAATTTATGGTGTTTGACTGCAAAGCATGTTTGCTGAAGATGGAAATTTTTACTTAAGAATAGATAGCATTCGAAAAATCTATATTCCAGTTTGAGAAAACTGATTAATAGTGCATAGAAACTACTCGAAACGTTTCCGAAAATCAGTGGCAGCAAGAGAAACTTTGTTTTTTTATTCATTTTTTTTAAAACTCGAAAATATACTGGTTTCTGAGTTTGAGAAAACTGATTAATAGTGCATAAAAAGTACTCGGAAACGTTTCTGAAAATCAGTGGCAGCAAGAGACACTTTGTTTTTTATATATATTTTCTAAATCTTGAAAATATATTGGATTAAGAGTTTTCTAAAGATAAAGAACATTTTCTGGAATTGGTAGTAATTCGGAAAAGGTTATAGTACATTTTCGTTCTTGGTTATATAATATTTCGCTACATTAAGAGACATCTATCTTTTTTAACGTGAAGATTAAATGACTTTTATTCTAGATGTTAGAATGAACTATTTAAATTCTATTTTAATTAATTATTTTTATTACATTATAAAGGTTTAATAAAAAAATAATATAAAAGTGCAAATTCTTTTTTTTTTAAGAAATAAGACAATTTTATTTAATTAATTCTGCATGGTTTTCCGCATGGTATTTTCTGCATCTCCATGGTTAATGCATGGTCATGCGGAAAATACACGCATAAAGGTATCTGATTCAATTGCATTTTCGTGAATTACCTAATTTTCCCCTTTCTATTTCGAAACTTTTCTCTGGAAGGGATTTCTGTGGCTCCGGGGAAGACATTATAGAGTTCCGAAAGGGGAATTGCACTTTTTGAACATTGAAAACACAAAATCTCAAATCACCCAGATAGCATTTTTAATTTTCAGAAAATTTGCAGCAGTCTTGCTTTGAAAACCTGCAAAGTTGCAGCAAGCTCAACATGACAAGACTGAAAGTTCATAGCAAGACTGCAGCAAGATAACGCAAACGCCAAAATCACCACACTTTGAACTTGCAGCTAACTTGTCGTGCAAGTTAAATTCATGCTGTGTCAAATTTATTGCAAATTAACGGCAAACAAGTAAAGAAAAATACTGCAAACTTACTGCAAAGTAGTAATCTTTCCACGCCCCACTATCTGTTTACAACTGTTATGCTATAAGTTTACGCCCTTCGGAGGAGCCCATAGATCTGATCAGGTCTATTGATACGAACACACCGTCAGATTGTGCATTGCATCGTTTTCATCACCATAAACAAAATAGGGTAATATATGTACTTTTTTATACGAGCCTTTTTTGGTATTTGATATAGCGTTTAGAAAAAGCGGTGCCAACCGAATAAAATTTCTGCGTATGTGCTGATTGTCTATTCTCTCAACAGAGGGATTTTTTGCTTTCGTCACTTTCGTGAATTAAAGACAGTCTTGCCATCAGTTTTACAACAAACTACTCCTGCAAGTAAGGAATGGTATATCTTGCGGGAAATTTGCTGCGAATTTCTCAATTCAAATTTGTCACAGCAAGATAATGTCAAAAAAATCAAACTTGCTGCTAATGTTCATGCTATCTGGGCATTCGGGGGGGGGGGGCATCTTATTGCTCCAGGGAGAATGCCCTCCCCCCGGGGGCCACCTCCTGAATTCAACACGGTTTCTGAATACATAATCTAAGAAAAGTTTTGTTATCAAGATGCAGTGTGATATATATGTGCGTGAGTAGTGTTGCTAGGTATCCCGATTTACGTGGAATGTCCCGATTTTCAGGGGCTCCATGACCTGTCCCGCATAAACACTATCAACCCGATTTTTCATGATGCAGAAAATTTCTTTTAGTATCATACTAATATTAATTAGCCTGCATCGAATGTAAGTTATGCAGAAAAACCTGTTATTTATAAAGGAAAACTTGCATAGTTTCTTTAAAAGAATACCTTAAAATCTACCTGTCTAAGAAGAAACTTATCTAATAACAGAATTGTTCCATGTTCCTACTGATTCTGTTTTCACTATTTTTTCTGTACTTTGCTCAGTAAACCCGATGTAAACGGAACATGTTTCTAACGGAATTGTGATTAAAAGAGAAAAATTCCATTGCCCCTTACGATGGGAATACTTTTAAATAAGAATTTTGTCTTAGTCTCTTACGATTCCGCTTTCGCATGTTTTATTGTATAAGATTGTTGTGTTTTTTTAATATAATAAAACCTGCTAATACGGACTGGCAACGGCCAGGAGAAAAAATCTTTTTTGAACAGGTTTCGTCTTAGAAGATGTAGGATGCTGCTCCAACTGTAGGGACAATGGAATTTTACATATTAGATGGTATTCCATTATAGACATTTTCTATTTTTATAGGATTGACTGTTTCATGCTTCGATTTGAAAGCTGCTGTCCCGCCTTTTTTGTCTTCCTGTCCCAATTTTTGTGATGCTGGATTCGGAAACATTGTGTGTGAGAAAATCCGCTTCCAATCGGTGCTGCCGAATGAACACCCATTTAAGCGAATATGTTATAGATCACTGTCGCAAGAACTGTTATTATTTCGCAGAAATTCGCATATGAACCATTTTGCGACCGATTCCATAGGGAATTTCAACAAGGAAATGTAATAGAGTATAAGTGATAAATATTTCTGTGATGTATTCAACCGTTAATGGCACAGAAGTAACGTCTACAATTTCGAAACGGGTGTTCAAGTGTTTGAATCCAGCTGCTTCAATTCACAGCATCCTATTAAAATGCTCCGAAAGCCGAGTTAAGTCACTTTATATTTAAAAAAAAATATGTGTGAGTAAAACTGCTCCCAAACGGAACCTCCGAATGAGCACCCATTTAAGCGAATATATTACAGACCAAAGTCGCAAGAACTGTATAGAATTTCGCAGAAATACGCATTTGAACCGTTTTTAAACCATTTTGCGACCGATTCGATTGGGAATATCAACAAGGAAATGTAAGAGAGTATAAGTGATAAATGTTTCTGTAATGCAGTCAACTGTTAATGGCACAGAGGTAACGTCTACAATTTCTAAACAGCAGGTCAAGTGCTTGAATTCAGCTGATTCAATTCACAGCATCCTGTTAAAATGCTTCTAAAGTCGAGTAAAGTCATTTTATATTTTAACGAGGCTAACGAAAAAGACAGGCTACCGCGTGTGCATCCCACCCGTCTTTTTTTTTACAGACAGCTAGAGTGGTGTGATACTCTTTTCACACACCTTCATTGGTGCATTCGAGCATCACGTGACCCCAGCGGTCTGTAAAAAAAAAAGATACGTGGAATGCACCGCGGTAACCTGTCTTTGTCGTTAGCCTCGATATTTAACAAAAAGTATGTGTGAGTACACCTGCTTCCAAACGGAACTTCCGATTGGGCACCCATTTAAGCAAATATGTTATAGAACACTGCCGCAAGTATTGTATAGAATTTCGCAGAAATACGCATTTAAACCATTTTTAAACCTTTTTCAAACAATTTTGTGACCTATTCTATAAGGAATATCAAAAAGAAAATGTGTAAATGTATGTGATAGAGTGTAAATGATAAGTATTCTGGCGATGTAGTCGAGCATTAACTGCACAATGGGAACGTTTCTAGTTTCAAAACGGGAGGTCATGGTTCGAGTCCAGCTGATTCAATTCAAATCATACTATTAAAACGCTCTGAAAGTTATGTCTCTTCGGATTTAAAAATAAATATTTGTCGTACTGCGTATTGAAAATGTTTTACAAAATTCCCTTATCTTGAAAAAAATTATCCCTTATCGTGACATAAAAAATACCACTGGAAGAAAAACACATTTGTAATAAACAAACTGGATATTCATTTTCAATTATCTCTTACATTATTTTAACAAGTATTAAAAATATGCCTTCGGCGACTGATATTTTCTTGTTTAATAATGTACTGTAATTCTCTATAAAATTAATTTACTTACTTAAAACTCCCTGATGAATTGAAGGCGCAATGTTTAAATTCACACTTTTAAATTTTGAAAGACAGATTATAAATGCAATATATCTTTTCTAGATTACTTTTCAAATCCCATTCTGTAATTCTTTTTAAACGGCATTTTTTGATTCGAATAATACGTCACAATATTGCGACGAGAAATTAAATATGAATTTTAGAAATATTTTAAATACAAGAATTGCATAAAATTAATTTTGTATAAAGAGCTAGAATAAATAATTGATTAAATATGGTTTAATTTTAATCTGCCGAACAAGGAATATCTTCATAAGCGGATGCTCCAAAATTGTTGAAAATAAATTAGGAGTTTTCTTCTCATGTGGGTGTACCTATTTATCAAACAAATTTCTGCTGAATTTGAAATATAAAATAACAAAAAATAACAAAAAATAACAAAAATAAAGAAAATTCCGTTATTTGACTACTTTATTGATCTTCGACATCAGGAGTTAGACAAAATGTAACCCAAATAACAAAAATAATGAAAATTTCGTTATTTGGTGACTTACCGCTGATTGGCGAAACAATGAAATAGTAAAATATATTGTTATATGATCACTGGTATCCGATATCAGGAGTTGGGCAAAATGTGTCCGAAATAACAAAAATAATGAAAATTTCGTTATTTGGTGACTTATCGCTGATTGGCGACACCCTGAAATAACAAAATATACTGTTTAATGATCACTGATCTTCGCTTTCAGGAATTAGGCAAAATGCGCCCCAATAAATGTTTCTACTCTACACGTTAAACCCTTTTAAATACATTTAAATTCCTATAATTACGCAGAGAATCTCGAACGCTTAAACCTGTGAGAGAAATCTTTACAGATATCCGCTTGTATTTTTATATTTTTATTTATTTATTTATTTATTTATTTATTATTTTTTTCATAGGATACCTGAGGTTGATATTAATTTTTGCGAGCTTACACTTTTGTGATTTTGGTTACAGTTTTTTATATGAGGATAGTTTCACTTTCAAAACCAATCCCAAATGTTTCCAAAAGTAAAAGTGTAAGTTATATATTATTTTTATTACTATTATTATTTATAGAGTTTCTTATAACATTCCTCAGCTAAATTTCATTCATGTTATATTAGGTATGTATGGACTGGACAATCATCAGCAATTTTTTAAAAAATATTTTTAGTATGCACATAAAGGTGACCTGCTTCCTTGTGGCTAGTTAAAATCTCCACATTTTAAAATGAAACAAATTTGGTTATATCTTAGTTATTATTTTACTGTGTACAAAAGTAAAGTATATTTTCGCATTAAATTAAATTGGTTAGAAGTTAGTCAATAATTATTAGAAAATGAAGTAGCATTTATTCCATCGCTGCCCTCACAATGGATTTTCTATCCTTTACATCATTTTAACAGAGATTAAAAATATGCCTTTAGTGACTCATATTTACTCTGTTTAATAATGCACTGAAATTCGCTATAAAATTAATTTACTTACTTAAAACTCCCAGATGAATTGAAGGCGCAATGTTTAAATTCATATTTTTAAATTTTGCAAGGCAGATTATAAATGTAATATATCTTTTCTAAATTACTTTTCAAATCCCTGTTTGTAATTACTTTTAAACGGCAGTTTTTTTTTATTCGAATAATACATCAAAATATTATGACAAGAAATTAAATATTAATTTCAGAAACATTTTCAATACCAAAATTGCATGGAATTAATTTGGTATAAAGAGCTGGAATGAATAATTGATTAAATAGGGTTTACTTTTAATTTGTTGAACGAGGAATGTCTCCATAAGCGGATGCTCAAAAATTGTTGAAAAGAAATAGGAGTTTTCTTCTCATGTGGGTGTACATGTTTATGAAACAAATTTCTGCTGAATTTCAATTATAAAATAACAAAATATGTCAAAAAATAATGGAAATTTAGTTATTTGATTGCTTATCGATGATTGGCTACACAATGAAATAGTAAAATATATTGTTTTATGATCATTGATCTTCGATATCAGCAGTTGGGCAAAATGTGACCCAAATAACAAAAATAATGATAATTTCGTTATTTGGTGTCTTATCCATGATTGGTGATACAATGAAATAACACAATATACTGTTTTAGGATTACTGAACTTCAATTTCCGGAGTTGGGCAAAATTTGTCCTAATAAATATATGTACTCTACACGTTAAACACTTTTAAATAAATTTAAATGCTTATAGTTATGCAGAGAATCTCGAATGCTTATGTTAAACAAATGGCAGTAAACTTTACAGATTTCTCGCTTGTATTTTAATACTTTTACATGTTATTATTATTATTATTATTATTATTATTATTATTATTATTGCGTAGGATACCAGAGGTTGATATTCATTTTTATGCGTTTGTACTTTTAGGATTTTGGCTACAGTTTTGTAAATGAAGATAGTTTCAATTTCAGATCCAATCTCATACGGTTTCAAAAGTGAAAGTGTCCGTTTATAGATTATTATTATTATTATTATTTATGGAGTTTCTTTTAAGATTGCTCAGCTAAATTTCATTCATGTTATATTAGGTGTCTAGGAAGCATTTGTATCAGCAATTGTATCAGCTATTTTTTAAAAGTATTTTTTGCATCTATATTATAAAGGACAAACATATCTGTGCGTAACGCATACGTCATTTTGCGAATGGCAACACTTTGAAATTTGAAATGAAATTTCTATTTTGCAATTTTCGCCACTGCAAATTTTTAAACTTCTAAAACATCGCACAGTTTCAATTTTTACACCGTCGTATAGGGAAAAAAATTTACTTTTAAATGCAATCTGTTTGAAAGCTCTATCTCAATTGATTTTTTTTATAGTTTTTAGTACCAATTTTGTAATTGTGGCCACTGAAGTACTCCATTTCTATTAAAAGTAAAGCGAAAATAGTCATGGTTTATTTATTTTTATTGTTTATATCCTTATTGATGTCAGTTTCACATTACAAATAAAAATAACCTTTTTCTATTTTTTTAACAGAAAATAAAGTCAGGCATAAAAAAAAAAAAAAAAAAAAAAAACGCGCATTCTTCTTCATAAATCAAAAGATTGAAGAAGATATTTCAATATTTTTACATTACGCTGATACAGAGTTTGAGACGCTAGGCAAAATGATTCAGTGAGTAAAAATGATGTCATATTTAAAGCAAAACGAACATTTTCTTTGATAAAACTAAATATTTGACTAAATATATATAAATGATAAAACTAAATGACCAATACTATGGCAACTAAAGGCAAATTTCTGAATGGTAAACTTTCGCGTGTACTGAGATTAGAACTTAAATTTTATGCGAATGTTCATATGAAAAGTTGTATCGGACAAACGTGACATTAAGTTTGGAAATACATTTATTAATAATGTATTTCGCGTTAAAATACTTTTAAATTGTGAATTTGAGTGATGCGTACGTAAATTTTGAGAATGTGAAAATAACATACAGTTTAGATTTTATAGGGGAAAATTTTATAATGTAACAAAGCGAAATCCTTTTTACTGATTTTTCATCCCGTAAAAACAAACGTAAGAACTTCAATCGATAACTTCAACATAATTATTCATCTTGATTACGTATTCTAATACAGTTTAATTTTTCAATAATTTAAGCAGTTGAAGCTTTTGGAAATAATATTTTGGTAATTTTATGTTAAAAACATTATTTGTTTTAAGAGTTAGATAACCAATGCAAGATAAATTTTTTATTGCAATTATTTTTGTAGGTTTATTATAATTTCGATCTAACACCTCCATTCTAAACATATTCGTCGAATTTCGACGGGTACCAACTTGTGCACATAAAGGCGACCCGATTCCTTGTAACTAGTTAAAATCTCTACATTTAAAATGAAAGAAATTTAGTTACATCTTAGTTATTATTTGTCTGTGCACTAAATAATATTTTCGCATTAAATTAAATTGGTTAGAAGTTTGTCAATAATTTTTAGAAAATTAAGTGGCGTTTATTCCATCGCTGCCCTCACAATGGATTTTCTATCTTTTGCATTATTTTAACAGACATTAAAAATATGCCTTTAGCAACTCGTATATACTCTGTTTAATAATGCAGTGCAATTCGCTATAAAATTAATTTACTTACATAAAACTCCCTGATGAATTGAAGGCGCAATGTTTAAATTCGCACTTTTAAATTTTGAAAGACAGATTATAAATGTAATATATCTTTTCTAAATTACTTTTCAAATCCCTGTTTGTAATTACTTTTAAACGGAATTTTTTGATTCGAATAATACATTAAAATATTGCGACGAGAAATTAATATGAATTTGAGAAACATTTTAAATAACAAAATTGCATAGAATTAATTTTCTATAAAGAGTTAGAATGAATAATTGATTAAATAGGGTTTACTTTTAATTTTGTCGAACGAGGAATGTCTCCATAAGCGGATGCTCAAAAATTGTGGAAAATAAATAGGAGTTTTCTTCTCATGTGGGTGTACCTGTTTATGAAACAAATTTCTGCTGAATTTCAATTATAAAAGAACAAAATACAGGGTGATTCAGCTCGTCGGTGACAAACTTTAAGGATCGATAGAGCACACCTAGACGAACATTTTTGAATAGGGAATGTAGGGTCCCTGACGCGATGGTAAGGCGCTAGGCGCTTTCGAAAATTTGGGTGCCGAAATTCGAAACGTCATAAAAACTAGGGAAATGGTTAGATTTTCTTGCTTGTTGCGTCGAAATGATTCTGTTTGTTTAGACTTTCTTCAGTACCAATTTGATAAGCGTATCTCTTAAAACATGGATAGGGGGCGCTGCAGACTTTGGAGAGCTAGACAACAACTTTAAGCCCGTTATTTTGATAATTTAACACATGCTCGCCAAAGTTTATACTCTAACTTAAAGTTTGAACCCAAAAGTAGAGCCCTGCAAAAAGCGTAAGAGCCGGAATAAAATGTCAAAGTACAGGGTGGTCGAAACTCGAAGGCTCCTAGGAGATAAACAAACAGATTTCTTGACTTATGGCATGCATTTTCATGATTCTGTTTGCTGGGGCTCTCTGAAACTCAGTTGAACGGTACAAAAAGAAACATCGATAGGGGGCGCTTTGGGCAAAAAACATAATTCGTTGACATTTCGGACGCTAACTGGAAACGGGGCGCTACGATCAGTTAGTAATAATGAAAACACATTTTCTACCTCTGCTCAACACTTCTGAATAAATTTAGACCAAAAACATCAATGATACTGGAAATTTATTTACAAGAAATAACACTACAGAAGATGCTCGAAATTTCGACCTTGGGCCATGATGCAGGCTTCGCACCTCCGTCGCATTGAGGAGTGTGTGTTTCCAACAATGCCAGGAGTATCTCTGATCTGCCCTGCAGCTGCCACAATGCGCGCCACAAGTTCTTCAGCACTGCTGACAGGTGTATGGTATACCTCGGCCTTCAGGTAACCCCAAAGGAAGAAATCCAAGCAGGTGAGGTCTGGTGATCGGGCAGGCCAGTGAACTGGACCCCCACGCCCGATCCACCGCTGGCCATACCTTGCGTTTAGATGGAGACGCACGTCGTTCGTGTAATGGGCCGGAGCTCCATCGTGCTGGAACCACATCTGGCGACGCGAACCTTCGGGTACGTGCGCCTCATCCAGAAGCTGCGGCAGCACTTGATCCAGGAAAATCAGGTAATTTCCACCTGTCAGCCGTTCAGGTAACAAATAAGGGCCAATGAGGCAATCCCCCAGAATGCCGGCCCACACATTTACTGAGAAACGCTCCTGGGCTGCTCGGCTTCTGGTTTCATGTGGATTTTCATCACACCACACATGACTGTTGTGGGCGTTCCACATTCCCTCCCGGCTGAAGGTGGACTCGTCCGTAAACAAAATGCTGTTTACAAAACGGGGATCCCTGGATCTCATCGCCAAGTACCATCTTGAGAATTCCACTCGAGGGCCAAAATCCTGCTCTCTGAGCAACTGCACCCGCTGGATGTGGTAAGGGTGCAGATTCCGGGAACGTAAGATGCGCCACGCAGTTGCTTGCGAAATGCCAACATGTCTGGCGATATCTCTCGTGCTAAGACCTGGGTTGTCCTCAACCAGGTTAAACACAGCCTCTTCGTTGTCGGGGGTGCTCACTGATCGCTCCCGTTCAGGCCTGCCTCCGTCGAAAGATCCCGTTGTGGACAACCTCTGGTGTACTCGAGCGAAGAAGGCATGGCAGGGGATTTGCCTGTTGGGGTAACGCTCGGCGTACAACCGCTGAGCGGCTCGTCCATTACAACCAGCAGCGCCATACGCCAAATGCATGTCAGCCAATTCAGAGTTTGTGTACCGTTCCATCCTACTACCGATCTGCAGACAAGTAACCCGAAGCTTAAGTAGGTACCGCACGTTCAAAAGACGTGTCTGCGCATACAACTACGTCATCTCGCGTTGTCGTCTACGCATTACGTATCTTTTGCATATCGATATGGTACGATATCTTTTGCATAAATCAGCAAAAAGCACCTTATGTAAATTTTATTGCGCGCATTCTGCATGATTGAAACCAGCTATGTTTGTTAAAAAAAACAAACAAACTGCAGTTTTAATAGCTTCTTATGATAAGTAAATTACTCTCTTGTTTTGTTTCTAACTGATCGTAGCGCCCCGTTTCCAGTTAGCGTCCGAAATGTCAACGAATTATGTTTTTTGCCCAAAGCGCCCCCTATCGATGTTTCTTTTTGTACCGTTCAACTGAGTTTCAGAGAGCCCCAGCAAACAGAATCATGAAAATGCATGCCATAAGTCAAGAAATCTGTTTGTTTATCTCCTAGGAGCCTTCGAGTTTCGACCACCCTGTACTTTGACATTTTATTCCGGCTCTTACGCTTTTTGCAGGGCTCTACTTTTGGGTTCAAACTTTAAGTTAGAGTATAAACTTTGGCGAGCATGTGTTAAATTATCAAAATAACGGGCTTAAAGTTGTTGTCTAGCTCTCCAAAGTCTGCAGCGCCCCCTATCCATGTTTTAAGAGATACGCTTATCAAATTGGTACTGAAGAAAGTCTAAACAAACAGAATCATTTCGACGCAACAAGCAAGAAAATCTAACCATTTCCCTAGTTTTTATGACGTTTCGAATTTCGGCACCCAAATTTTCGAAAGCGCCTAGCGCCTTACCATCGCGTCAGGGACCCTACATTCCCTATTCAAAAATGTTCGTCTAGGTGTGCTCTATCGATCCTTAAAGTTTGTCACCGACGAGCTGAATCACCCTGTATATAACAAAAATAATGGAAATTTTGTTATTTGGCTCCTTATCCATGATTGGCTACACAATGAAATAGTAAAATATATTGTTTTATGATCATTGATCTTCGATATCAGAAGTTGGGCAAAATGTGACCCAAATAACAAAAATAATGAAAATTTCGTTATTTGGTAACTTATCGCTGATTGTCAATAGAATGAAATAACACAATATGCTGTTTTATGATTACTGATCTTCGATTTCAGGAGTTGGGCAAAATCTTTCCCAATAAATATATGTACTGTACACGTTAAACCCTTTTAAATAAATTTAAATTCTTATAGTTAAGCAAAGAATCTTGAACACTAATGTTAAACCAATGGTAGGAAACTTTACAGATTTCTTGCTTGTATTTTGTTATTTTTAATTTTTTTAATTAATAAATTTTTTTTGCATAGGATACCCGAGGTTGATATTAATTTTTATGCGCTTGCACTTTGTGGATTTTGATTACAATTTTGTAAATGAGGATAGTTTCACTTTAAGAAAATATCCCAAACGGTTCCAAAAATGAAAGTGTCCGTTTAGAGATTATTATTATTACTATAATTTGTCGAGTTTCTTTTAAGATTCCTCAGCTAAATTTCATCCATGCTATATTAGGTATGTATGGAGAATCATCAGCAATTTTTTAAAAATATTTTTAGTATGCACATAAAGGAGACCTGTTTCCTTGTAGCTAGTTAAAATCTCTACATTTCAAAATGAAAGAAATTTAGTTAAGAACTAAAGTATATTTTCGCATTAAATTAAATTGGTTAGAAGTTAGTCTAATATTTTTTGAAAATGAAGTAGCGTTTATTCCATCGCTGCCCTCGAAATGGATTTTCTATGTTTTACATTATTTTTACAGACATTAAAAAGTATGCCTTTAGCGACTCATATTTACTCTGTTTAATAATGTACTGCAATTCACTATAAAATTAATTTACTTATTAAAACCACCTGATGAATTGAAGGCGCAATGTTTAAATTCATATTTTTAAATTTTGCAAGGTAGATTATAAATGTAATTAATTTTTTCTAAATTACTTTTCAAATCCCTGTTTGTAATTGCTTTTAAACGGCATTTTTTGATTCGAATAATACATCAAAATATTACGACGAGAATTTTAATATGAATTTGAGAAACATTTTAAATACTAAAATTGTATGGAATTAATTTTTTATAAAGATCTAGAATGAATAATTGATTAAATATGGTTTACTTTTAATTTGTCGAACGAGGAATGTCTCCATAGGCGGAAATTCAAAAATTAAAAAAAAAAAAAAAATGGAAATTTTCTTTACCTGTATAATAAACAAATATTTGCGGAATAATAATTATAAAATAACAAAATATAACAAAAATAATGAAATTTTCGATTTTTGGCGACTTATCGCTGATTAGCGACGCATTGTAATAGTGAAATATATTGTTTCATGATCATTGAAATTCGATATCAGGAGTTGGGCAAAATGTACCCCAAATAACAAAAATAATGAAAATTTCGTTATTTGGTGACTTATTGCTGAATGGCGACACCCTGAAATAACAAAATATACTGTTTTATGATCATTGACCTTCGCTTTCAGGAGTTGAGCTAAATGTGCCCTAATAAATATTTGTACTCTACACGTTAAAGCCTTTTAAATAAATTTAAATTCCTATAGTTACGCAGAGAATCTCGAACGCTTAAACCTGTGAAGGAAATCTTTACAGATTTCCGCTTGTATATTTATATTTATATTTATATTTATATTTATATTTATATTTATTTATTTATTTATTTATTTTTTCAAAGGATACCTGAGTTTGATATTAATTTTTTACATTACGTTTACATTTTTTGTGATTTTGTTTACAGTTTTTTATATGAGGATAGTTTCACTTTCAGAAGCAATCCAAATGGTTCCATAAGTGAAAGTGTCCTGTATGTATTATTATTATTACTATTATTATTCATAGAGTTTCTTTTAAGATTCATCAGCTAAATTTCATCCATGTACATATGTATATATGGAGAATCATCAGTATTTTTTTAAAAATATTTTTAGTATGCACATAAAGGAGACCTGCTTCTTTGTGGCTAGTTAAAATCTCCACATTTTAAAATGAAAAAAATTTGGTTATATCTTAGTTATTCTTTGACAGTGTACAAAAGTATATTTTCGCATTAAATTAAATTGGTTAGAAGCTAGACAATAATTTTTAGAAAATGAAGTGACATTTATTCCATTGCTGCCCTCACAATGGATTTTCTATCTTTTACATCACTTTAACAGAGATTAAAAATATGCCTTTAGCGACTCATATTTACTCTGTTTAATAATGCAGTGCCATTCGCTATAAAATTAATTTACTTACTTAAAACTCTCTGATGAATTGAAGGTGCAATGTTTAAATTCATATTTTTAAATTTTGCAAGGCAGATTATAACTTTAATGTATCTTATCTAAATTACTTTTCAAATCCCTGTTTGTAATTACTTCTAAACAGCATTTTTTGATTCGAATAATACATCAAAATATTACGATGGGAAATTAAATATGATTTTCAGAAACATTTTAAATACCAAAATTGCATGGAGTTAATTTTGTGTAAAGAGATATAATGAATAATTGATTAAATATGGTTTTGTCGAACGAGGAATGTTCTCCATAAGCGGAAGCTAAAAAATTGTTGAAAAAAAAGGAGTTTTCTTCTCATGTGGGTGTACCTGTTTCTGAAAACAATTTCTGCTGAATCGCAATTTTAAAATAACAAAATATAACAAAAATGTTGAAAATTTCGTTATTAGGCGACATATCGCTGTTTTGCGACACAGTCAAATATAAAAATATACACTTTAATGACCATTGACCTTCGATTTCAGGAATTTTTGCACTGTTACACTCTTAACCAGGGATGTCGAACTGTGGCACACCGGATACCACTAATTTTTTAAAAGAAATAGTCTACTTCTTGAATCGCAAAGATTCGATGTTTACATAGAGCAATTATTAGTATAAAAGTTTACTGGTATCCGGCGTGCCACCAGTTGGACACCCCTGCGCTAAACCCATTTAAATAAATTTAAGTTCCTACAGTAGTTAAGCGGAGTTTCTCGAATGCTAATGTTAAACCCATTGTAGAAAACTTTACAGCTTTGTCGCTTGCATTATAATATTTAAAATGATTTAATTTTTGCATGGGATTTCTGAGGTTAATATTATTTTTTGTGCGCTTGTGCTTTTGTGACTTACAGTTTTTTATATGAGGATAGTTTCACTTTCAGAACCAATTCCAGCCGGTTCCAAAAGTAAAAGTGTCCCCTTATAGATTATTATTGTTATTTTATTTATAGAGTTCCTTTTTTAAGATTCCGCAGATAAATTTAATTCATCGTATATTAGGTATATATAGAGAATCATCGGAAAAATTTTAAAAATATTCTTAGTATACACATAAAGGAGACCTGCTTCCTTGTGGCTAGCTAAAATCTCTACATTTAAAAAAAAAGTAATTTAGTTGCATCTTAGTTATCAATTGACTGTGTACAAAAGTAAAGTATATTTTCGCATTAAATTAAATAGGTTAGAAGTTAGCCAATAATTTTTGGAAAATGAAGTGGACATTTATTCCATCGCTGCCCTCACAAAGGATTTACTAACTTTTACATTATTTTAATAGACACTAAAAATATGCCTTTAGTGACTCATATTTACTCTGTTTTATAATGTACTGCAATTCGCTTTAAAATTAATTTACTTACTTAAAACTCTCTGATGAATTGAAGGCGCAATGTTTAAATCACACTTTTAAATTTTGCAAGATACATTATAAATGTAATATATCTTTTCTAAATTGCTTTTCAAATACCTGTTTGTAATTACTTTTAAACGACATTTTTTGATTGGAATAATACATCAAAACATTGCAACGAAAAATTAAATATGAATTTGAGAAACTTTTTAAATACCAAAATTGCAGAGAATTAATTTTGTATAAAGAGCTAGAATGAATAATTGATTACATATGGATTACTTTTAATTCGTCGAACGAGGGATGTTTCCATAAGCGGATGCTCAAAAATTGTTGAAAAAAAATTAGATATTTTCTTCTCATGTGGGTATACCTATTTTTGAAACAAATTTCTGCTGAATTGCAATTATAAAATAACAAGTATAATTAAAATTTCGTGATTTGGAGACTTATAAGTGATTGGCGGTAAACTTAAATAGTATAATATACTGTTTTAAGATCATTGATTTTCGATTTCAGCAGTTGGGCAAAATGTGCCCCAAGAAATTTTTGCACTTGAAACGCTAAACCCTTTTAAACAAATCTAAACCCCTATACTAGTTACGCGGAATATCTGAAACGCTAATGTTAAACTTATGGGAAAGGATTTTACAGATTTTTCGCTTGTATTTTAATATTTTTAAATGATTTCTTCTTTGCATAGAATAATTGAGGTCGATATTAATATTTTTGAGCGTTTGTACACTGTTAAAAATATCGTGAAAAATTATCTCTGTTTTTAAAGGCTATCTATTTTCTGACCAAAGAGAACGCACTATAGGTGTTTATGCAGCATCCTCATTGGTCAAAAAATAGATAGCCTTTATAAAAAGAGGTAATTTTTAACGATATTTTTAACAATGTAGTTTGTGGTTTTAGTTATAGTTTCTTATATGAGGATAGTTTTACTTTCAGAACAAATTCCAACTCGTACCAAAAGTGAAACTGTCCGATTATAGATTATTATTGTTATTATTATTACTAATACTATTATTATTATTACTAATACTATTATTATTATTATTATTATTATTATCATTACTATTATTTATAGAGTTCATTTTAAGTTTCCACAGCTAAATTTCATTCATCTTATAAGGTTAGAATAAATGAATAACCGGATTTTAAAAATTAATATTTTCAAAACTATTACACATATTATAAGTGATATATGAAAATACAGAAGAACATTTCAAGTTTTTTTCAATTACAAATGTTCTATGTGCAAATCTTTCGTAACACAAGAAGGAGCTAATCTGTAAACAAGTTCGTTCCATACATTTGGCAGTTTTGCGCTGTCAACGATTTTCACGCTGTGTTTACCAAGAGGTGTCAAAAAACACCTTTCGGATGTTAACATAAATTTATTATCAAAGTTTATAGCCCAGTGGTTAGGGGGTTGAATTCGGAATTAATTAGGGGAAAGCTGGAAATTGTTTTAATCCCTTCAGTTTAGGTCTAGAATGAATATGCTATGTTTCTCCCATCGTACTAGGTGAGTGTTAGAAAATATCTATAGATTTATAATCAAAAAACACGTTTTTCTACATACCATAACAGTATCTCCAAGCAGCTAAATCTGTCAGAAACATTGCCAATACAAATGTTGTAGAGCTTAAAATTCTGAGTAAAATGAGTACCTACACTTAATATTTTTGTTGAACATTAAGGTCACAATTCTACTTTAAAATTTTAGACTCGTGGTCAGGAGGTTGAACTCAGGATTAATTAGGAGGAAAATGAAAATTGATTTAATCCCTTTAGTTTAGGTCTAAAATGAACGTACTGGGTCATTCCATGTCAATTCAACCAATTTTTTTAGAGTTTGTAACCCGACCGACAGGGATTTCGATGAAACTTGGTGTATATACTAATTCTATCATGATATGAATACATCAGAAATTTTTCCTTCCTAGATCTGATAGTTTGTGAGATATGGGGGGTCCGATTTTTGGATTTTTCTCAAATCGCACATTTCTGAGACTGTATTTTTAAACTGCAGTTCCATTTTCAAAATTTTTTTCTCTGGATCTAAAATGCGAATTATCTTAAAAATATCACCGTAAGTACATCAAAAGATGCAGATTTTAGTAAAAAAAATATTTAAAAAATTAGTTTTAAATATTTAGGGTAAAAAAATTAAACCAAAGTTAAAAGTTATGGTTATTTTTCCAAATTTTTGTGGCTTTACAAAAATGGCTCTACACAAAAAGGCAAATGAAATTTCCAATTTTTTTTTGTTTTAAATAAAAGTTTACACTTTGGGGTTTCGATTTATGAAATAAAAATGATGTCTTTCTCGTGGCTTATGCAAAAATTTTGACTTATTTTGGGATGCTGTACCTATCAAGAGATAAAAATCTTTAACTTTGCTTACGGTATGTAAATATTTTCTGCACATTTTAAATTTAAATTTTTTAATCAATTTGATTTATTTTCTAAAATGAAACCTTAAAATCAGACTGATTTATTTATTTTTATAACAGTAGAAAATTTGTATAGAATTGGTACATATCACACACTATCTGAAATTGTGTTGTTCTCAATCTTATCTCATGTGTTTGTCACATAAATGTACATCTGTCATTGGATTCAGTGGTATAGTATTTCTATAAATACTTTCACAATGATAGTATGTAAAGAATATGTACAATATTTAATGGAAGGGGGTGTGGGTATTGAAATCATAGATTTTTTTTCTCATTTTACTCAGAAAAAACAAAGCAAAAACTTTACTTTGTAAATAAAATAAAAGAAGCACTTATATTAAATAAATTCAAAAAGTCATGAGAACCACAGTAATTACTTAGTTACCACAGTTTAAATTAGACTTATTAGAGATATTTTTTTTCTTGAATGGTGCAATTTCCTAAAACAGGGCAAAAGTTTTACATAATCTAGGAGAAATACTTCATTTTTATTAAAATTGAAATATTCATTAATTAAATCTAATAGATTAAATAAAATTGCTTATAAATATTTTAAAAATTTCGTTTATTGTAAATTTCCAGTTTCTTTTTGTTTTAAATAAGAGTTTACACTTTGGGCTTTCTAGTTATGAAATAAAAATTATGTCTTTCTCATGACTTATGCAAATTTTGCCCTGTTTTGGGAAACTGCGCCAATCAAGAAAAAAAAAATCTGCCTAATTTTAGATGTGGTACCTAAATAACTACTGTGGTTCCTATGACTTGTTGAATATATTATTCAATTATTCTTTCTTCCTTTATGTTGCAAAGTAAAGTTTTTGCTTTGTTTTTTTTTTCAGAGTAAAAGCGGGAAAAAAGCCTATGACTGCAGTCTATCCTCCCTACATTAAATTTTGTGCATAATCCTTATGTTTCCTTTATTTATTCATTCATATATTTTCTTTTATTATAAGCATTTTTTTAAATTTAAACAATCCCTTAATTTTGTTTTTAGAATATAACTGTATACAAAAAATCTTTTTTGGTATAGAATAAGAAAATGCAAAAATGACTTTTTACCAATCACATTTTCAATATTTTTTTTCTGTGTGTATATGTGTGTTTGAATTAAAATATTTGTATTTAACATCTTTTTTTAAACTTTCTATCTTATTATCTTGGATAATTTTAATCATTTTAAATATGTTTTTTTTATAGTTTAAATACCTTATATTTAACAAAGCCTAGCTCATTTCTGCAGGATGAAACATATTTCTACACCTGCCTTGTATAAACAAATTCTGACAAAGGCAGGATAATTTTTTTTTAGTAAAGCAGGTGTTTTCGAATCTCTTAATCAAATTATTATTAGTCTGCTGTTATTTCTTACATGAAAAAATTACAACAATCAAAATTTTTTAAATATTTATAAGCAATTTTATTTAATGTATTAGATTTAATTAATGATTATTTCAATTTTAATAAAAATGAAATCTTTCTCCTAGCTTATGTAAAAATTTTGCCCTGTTTTGAGAAATTGTACCATTCAAGGAAAAATAAATCTCTAATATTTCTCATTTAAACTGTGGTACCTAAATAATTACTGTGGTTCCTATGACTTGTTGAATTTATTTAATATAAGTGCTTCTTTTTTTTTATTTACAAAGCAAAGTTTTACCTTTGTTTTTTCTGAGTAAAATGAGAAAAAATCTATGATTTCAATATCCACACCCCCTCCATTAAATATTGTACATATTCGTTACATTCGACCATTGTGAAAGTATTTATAGAAATACTATACCACTGAATCCAATGATAGATGTACATTTATGTGACAAACATATGCGATAAGATTGAGAACAACACAATTTCAGATAATGTGTTATATGTACCAATATTATACAATTTTTCTACTGTTATAAAATTAAATAAATCAGTCTGATTTTAAAGGTTCATTTTAGAAAATGTATCAAAATGATTAATAAATTTAAATTTAAAATGTACAGAAATTATTTAGGTACCATAAGCAACGTTAAAGATTTTTATCTCTTGATAGGACAGCATCTTAAAATAAGTCAAAATATTTGCATAAGCCATGAGAAATACATCACTTTTATTTCATAAATGAAAAGCGCAAAGGATAAACTTTTATTTAAAACAAAAAGAAATTGGAAATTTCATTTGCCTTTTTGTGTAGAGCCTTTTTCGTAAAGTCACAAAAATTTGGAAAAATAACTATAACTTTCAATTTTGGTTTAATTTTTTGGCCCTAAATATTTAAAATTAATTTTTTAAATATTTTTATTAAATTATGCATTTTTTTATGTACTTACGGTGATATTTTTAAGATGATTCGTATTTTAGATCCAGAGAAACAATTTTTTTGAAAATGGAACTGCAGTCTGAAAATACAGACTCAGAAATCTGCGATTTGAGAAAAATCCAAAAATTGGACCCCCCCCCCCCCCCCCATATCTCACAAACTATGAGGTCTAGGAAGGAAAATTTCCTGTTGTATTCGTATCATGATAGAATTAGTATATATATGTCACCAAGTTTCATCCAAATCCCTGTCGGTTGGGTTACAAGGTCTGGTTGAATTGACATGGAATGACTCTACTATGTTTTCTTTCTAATACTTGGGTGAATGTTAGAAACTATGTACATATTTATTTTCGAAAAACACGTTTTTTTAATTACCTTAACAATATCTCAAAATAGCTAACTCTATAAAAAACATTGTCAATACAAATGTTGTAGAGCTTAAAATTCTGAATAAAATGAGTACCATCATTAATATTTTTGTTCAACATTAAGGTCGCAATTCTATTTCAAAATTTTGCCTTAATTTCTAATCAAGAGCTCGAAGCCAAGAGAGACCAAGTTAACTTAACAATATCTCAAAACTTCTAGCTCTATCAAAAACATTGTCAATACAAAAGTTGTAGGGCCTAAAATTCCGAGTAAAATGAGTACCTACACTAATATTTTTGTTCAATATTAATGTCGCAATTTTGAAATATTGTAAAGTTAACTTGGTCTCTTCTGGCTTCAAACTCTTGATTTGAAAAATTTTGAAATAGAATTGCGACCTTGATGTAGAACGAAAATATTAATAATGGTACTCATTTTATTCAGAATTATAATCTCTACTACATTTGTATTGGCAATGTTCTTTATAGAGTTAGCTGTTTTGAGATATTGTTAATGTAATTAAAAAAACCGTGTTTTTCGAAAATAAATAGGTACATATTTTCTAACATTCACCCAAATACGAGGAAGAAAACATAGTACGTTCATTTTAGACCTAAACTGAAGGGATTAAAACAATTTCCAGTTTTCTCCTTATTAATTCTGATTTCAACCCCCTGACCACGAATCTAAAACTTTAAAGTAGAACTGTGACCTTAATGTTCAACAAAAATATTAAGTGTAGATACTCATTTTACTCAGAATTTTAAGCTCTACAACATTTGTATTGACAATGTTTTTGAAAGAGTTAGCTGTTTTGAGATATTGTTATGATATCTAAAAAAACGTGTTTTTTTACTATAAATCTGTACATATACACTAGAAAATGCAGTGGTATTTATTCCATCGTTGACATTACAATGGGTTTTCTAATTTATTTGTATTTTTATTTCATAAGTTATTTCTTTGCTTACTAGCTGACCCGCCCGGCATTGCCCGAGCCCCGTGATAATAACCTTAAATTAACGCCATATTTGTGTGATTTGATATCTTTAACTCCATTTTGCCTGATTTTTTTTAAGGAAAAAATCACATAAAAAATATTGAATTGAAAGCATATGCTACTGGTGATTATATTTTCTGAGTAATTTGATTTTTGGAGTCTATGCTTACCGAAAGTGAGCGAAAAAGCGACGAAACACTCAGTTTGGTACTGATTTCGTTGAAATTTTAACGCATTTTATGTTGTACAAAAAATATTTCTACCGTCCGAAACGTTTTCTACCGTCCGAACGTTTTGTGGTCTATCGAGAAGCTCTAAGAAGATTGTGTCAAAATACGGACGTTTAGTTACTTTTAGCCGCCAAAAAATATCGTCTCCATGAGGAGCAAAGTGACCTGCGTTCGCCGGTGTATTTTAAAAGGTTAACATTTATATTTTTAAAAACCAATTCCACTATAGATTAGAAGAAGGTTTCAACTTTAAGGTTGTAATTTTGGTTTATTGGTGCCTCTAAAATTGCGCCGTGGAGTTGGGGCATTGCAATAAGAGGGAAAAACATCTTTTGGAAAATGAGCCTATTTGAAAAAAAAATTTCAAAGGGTTAACTGCGATATATTTTTTTAATTGATCGCGGCATTTTACTTATTATTTTTTACTTTATTATTTTTAACTTTACTAAGCGGTTTGACCTATGGAAGTGAATAAATAAGGACAAAAGATTATACCACCCCCAATTTCTTCTTTTCGATCTTAATTTCCTTCCAGTACATAAATAGGGAACTGTTCAGGCACGAGCGCTTTTTCCCTTTCGAAAAGAAAGAGATGATTTTTTTAATGAGAGTTCTTTGTAATTTTTAATTAATAACCCAGCTAATGATTAGAAATTTAAAATTTTGAATTTAAGGTGCGCTAGGAGAGCTCACAAAACTTTTCAGCCTTGTACATGCAGTGAATTTTCCTAGTCATCGCACACACACACGGCGAAACTTTATTTTTTAACACTTTCCAACAAAGTTGAAAATTGTTTATGCATTCGGTTTGTCTGGCCGTCTGTCCACGCTGTAACTCCCGTAAATATACTCGGATTTTCATGCAATTAACAAAGGTTACTTAGGGTCACCAAAGCATGCCTGGTATTGTATATGAAGTATGTAGGATTAATAGTTCATTTACAGGGTGACTCAAAAGAATTCTATTACATTATGGTTTATGAGGAAAATCGTTTGCGGAGAATTTTAATGACATTATGCTATTTAGAATGTATTGAAACTGACATAAATCACTGAATTGCACTACAATCACGTTAGAAAAGGGCATTCATAGTATTTTTTTATTCATTTACTGGGACACACAAATGAAATTGGTTACAGCACACTCATTGAGTAATAATTGCTGCAGTGCATGTTTTAAAATTCGGTAAGAGATTTTAAATTTAACTAATTTTTTGCATGATACTCGTTATAAATAAAATCTATACCTCATATACAGGGCTGCACAAAAGTATTCACGCACCATTCTCGTTATTAGAGGAAATTACTGAAGGGGAATTTTCAACTGAGTTATACGTATTTCTAAAGTGAACTAAATTTTGGTATGCATATAGTTAATAGATACAAACCAATATATCATATACAGGGCTGCTCAAGGAATTTGGATAATTTTTCGATTGCAGATGGGAAAAATTGAAATAGTGTTTTCAAATGTGATATGCGTTTCCATATGGTTGTACTAGACATAATATTTTAACTTATTTAACGGTGCAGTTTTATTACCGAATGTGTTGGAAAGTGTTTAATAATCTATGCTTGACGCATGAAGGTGCCATTACGCGCATCACGCGCTAGGTGCCATTAAAGATTAGGGTCCAAAATTTCAAATGATTTTAATAAACGGAAAAATTGCTCGATTTGTTTGCGGGTTTTACTAAAACTATTCTTTAAGTCAATATTTTCTTGAAAATAAATTTTAAAGATAAAGTTCAAAAATGCCGATAGAGGGCGCTTTAGATTTTAGAGTAACAAACAACTATTTTTTACCATTATTTTTTGTATCTCATTAAATGCTTTCAAAAGTTTAGGCTTAAACTCAAATTTTGAGCTCAAAATTTGAATCGTTGGGAATGGTTAAGTAGCGCAAACTGAGCTGTGTTCAGGAGTTGAAATTTGAACCCCCCTCCTGAACACAGTTCAGTTTGCGCTACTTAACCACTCCCAATGATTCAGATTCTGAGCTCAAAATTTAAGTTTAAGTCTAAGTAGTTGAAAGCATTTAATGAGATACAAAAAATAACGGTAAAAAATAGTTGTTCGTTAATACAAATTCTAAAGCTCCCTCTATCGGCATTTTTTGAACTTTATCTTTAAATTTTATTTTCAAGAAAATATTAAAGAATAGTTTTAGCGAAAACCGCAAACGAATCGACAGTTTTTTCCGTTTATTATTATCATTTGAAATTTTGGATCCTAAACTTTAATGGCGCCTTTCACCTTCGGAAGACGTTTGGGACCCTTACTTTCTTATTATTATCTTGATGTGTACTATCCCCCTTAAAGTTTTGCCCAGAGTTTAGATACACCCTGTATTTCTGTAAAATATTGCATTTTCATGATTTACGTAATTTTCTAATTTTTAAAATTCACGTGTCGTCTTGTTTATGGAAAGTGTTCTAGGAAATTCTCTTCTTGTGCAAATAAACATAATCTGGAGCTTGTATGTATTTTGCTTATATGCTTTTGTATTAAACAAAGTAGATATCTATTTTTATTTATCTTTAACATCATTTCAACAACTACTGAAAATAACTAAATTAGAGATGAATATTCACTCTGTTTAATAATAAACTGCCATTCGCTTTAAAATTAATTTACTAAGTTAATACCTCCTGCTGAATTCTCAGCGCAGTGTTTGAAATTTATATTTTTAAATATTTGAACACAGATTGGAACTATAATATATATTTTCAAAATTACTTTTCAAATTCCAGTTAGTAAAGTAATTATTTTTAAAAGACATTTTTCGATTCGAATAATACGACGAAATAATGCAGCGAGAATTTCAATATGAATTTTAGAAACATTTGAAACATCAAAAATGCACAGAATTAATTTTGTATAAAGAGGTAGATTGAATAAATAAATAAATATGTAAATATTCTTTATTTTTAATTTGTCTAAGTAGTAACAATGTCAGAATTTTAAGATATTCTATTTATGATTTGATAGTGTACGAAAGTAAAGCATATTTTTGAAAGGAATGAAATTTTTATGTTAGGAGTTATTTGATAACTTGAATATAATGAAGTGTTATTTATTCTAATGCAGATCTCACAATGAATTCTCTAATTAATTTATATTTTTATTTAAATTTGTTATTTACTACCTATAAATAAATATCTAAGCCGAAAGTGAAAAACAGTTTGCATGAATAACACATACCGAGATGGTTGTAGGTGTTGTGGGTGTTGTGGTAAATGTGATAGATAATGGTGAAAGACGAAAACTTGAAATATACGAGCCAAAAAAAAAGAATTTTAAAAGGAAAAATGAGTATGTAACACAAAGATATCAGCAATGAAAAAATAATTTGATCGAAGGAGGTACCCTCAGAAACCATAACGTTCGAAGTATATGAGCCAAAAAAAAAGAATTTTTAACGGAAAAATGGGTATGTAACACAAAGATATCAACAATGGAAAAATAATTTGATCGAATGAGGTACCCTCAGAAACCATAACTTTCTTGAGGAGGCTCTGGAATCTGGCACTTGCATCTAGCTAAAGCTGCCTTAATGCTACCCTAATGTCCATCAGTTTGGTATTTGTGATACTCACCGTCCCTTTCGTTACTTTCTGAAACACGGTCATACACGTAAGAGTCCCATAGGATTGCAAGCAGTTGAGTTTAGATGGCAAACGTTGAGTCAAAAAGAAATTTTAATGAAGAAAGGGATATGTGACACAAAGATTGCAACAATGTAAAATAATTTGATTACCATAACGATCTGGAGTTGGCTCCGGAATCTGGCACATGCATCGACACTGGTGTCCAAAATTAAGGACTAATCACAAAAAGCTAATTTTCAAGTACGCGAATACTCAAAAGGAAATAATATAATTCGAATAATCACCATCTCTGCAGCACAGCTAGTCCAAACAACGTCTCATTCATATCACACATGGTCACAAGTGTCACAGTCACTACGGTGAAGCAAAAAATGAGAAATTTCCTGCTTCTCATTATGAGTCTCAATTGATCACTATATGTGACTCCACTGAGACGTCATTGTGACTGCTGCTTTGTGACAAGTCACCATGTGACTTTACAATGTAGTTATATTGTGAATATCATGTGACTGTCATCTGTAGACTCAATTTCAAAGTCATCGTGAACACTGCATTGTGATAAGTTACCAAATAATGTCACATTAAAGTCACATAATGACTTTCAGGTGACAGAGAGACTACTGTGAAGTCACCATTGTGCTCTTTTGTGAAAAGTCACCATGTGATTATAATGTGATATTACTTGGTGACTTATCATAATGCAACGTTCATGATGACTTTGAAATTGAGTTTAAAAATGACAGTCGCAATGTAACTACATTGTAAAGTCACTTGGTGACTCGTCACAAAGCAGCAGTCACATTGACGTCTCAGTAGAGTCACATATAGTGATCATTTGAGACTCATAATGAGATGTGTGGAATTTCCTATTTTTTGTTTCACCGTAGTGACTGTGACACTTGTGACCATGTGTGACATGAATGAGATGCTATATGGGCTAGCTGTTCTGTAGGGATAGTAATTATTTGAATTATATTATTTCCTTTTGAGTATTCGCTTACTTAAAAATTAGCATTTTGTGACTGGTCCTTAATTTTGGACACCAGTGCAGCTAAAGCTGCCCTAATGATACCCTCATGTCCTACAGTGTATTTCGTTACATTCTGAATCACGGCCATACATATGATAGTTCATAGGATTGCAAGCAGGGGAATTTAGATGATAAAGGTTGTCAAAAAAAATTTAGTGGAAAAATTGATGAGTTACACAAAGATTGCGAGAAAGCAAATCAATTTGATCAAAGGAGCTATCGTCAGCAACCATAATGCTCTCGAAGAGGCTCCGGAATCTGGCAGATACATCAAGCTAATTATGCCCTAGTATCCGGTAGTGTGTTTAGTCACTTTCTGAAACACGGTCATTCACGTAATAATACATAGGATTCCAAGCAGGCAAGTTAGGATGACAAACGTTGTGTCAAAAAGAAATATAATAATAATGAGAAACTGGTTATGTGACAAAAATATTGAGAAAATACAAAATAATTTCATGAAAGGAGCTACGCTCAGAAACTATGACAGTCTCGAGTTGGCTCCGAAATCTGGCACATACATCTAGCTATAGCTGCCCTAATGTTACTCTAATGTCCTTAATTTTGGTATTTGTGATACTGACAGTGCATATCCTTACTTTCCTAATCACGGCCAAACATATAATAATTATCATAGGATTTCAAGCAGAGGAGTTTGGATGATTAACGTTGAGATCAGGATACCCCCTCCCCTCTCAGAAGACACATCAAAACACCTTCACATTCGGATTGTTTTCGTTTTTTATTCTCGTTGCGCCTCGTCATTTCTTATCTTTTTGCAGTGTTTAAGGGGCTGCACTAGTCACGCGAAGAAATTAAAAAACTGATGTTAAGCCTATGCGATCGTTTTTTTTTTTTTTTCTCGCTTGCATTTTAATATTTTGAAATACATATATATTTTAATAGGATAGCTGGAGTTGATTTCTAACCGGGTAAATTTTTACTTTTTCAAATTTGGTATCACTTTTTTAAATAAATTTACGTTACATTTTGAAATCAATTTTGAATGTGAAACTAGCCTCATAAAAAAAAAAAAAAAAAAAAAAAAAAAAAATGCAACCATAATCGAAAGAGTGCAAAGTAACAACTTTACAGATCGACCTCGGCTATACTATGCAAAAATAAATAAATAAATATGTTAAAATCCAAGCGAGAAATCTAAAAAGACCGTTGACTAGCTGTTTCGATTGCGGAACCATCCATTTACCTGCGAGAACCATCATGCTCTGGGTAACTCTTTAACAATAATCTGATGTTGTCCACTTTTGTCTTTCTGTTATCCTTGACAATATTAATGTATCTGAAATTTAAAAGTATAAACTTATCAGAATATGTCGCATTTTTAACGACAACCCATAATTTTACACTCTTTAGGATATTTAAAATTTGCCCTGAACAATCAGTACTTAATTAATTCATCATGTTTAAAAAATGTAAACGGAGATAATTCATTCGGAAATCATTTCGTATAACGTTACATTTTCGTAAATTAACATATTTTCTCCTTTTGAAAGTTTACGTGTCGAGCTCTTTGTTGAAAGTATTCTACGAACTTCTCTTTTCGTGGACATAAAAATTAGCTGCTGAGTAATATTTTTGTTATAAACAAAGTACATATTCATTTTTATTTATCTTTCACATAATTTTAACAGTTACTGAAAATATCGCTTTAGCGATACCTATTTAGACTGCGTAACAATAAACTAACATTTGCTTAACAATTAATTAATTTAATTAAAACTTCCTGCTGAATTCCCAGCGCAATGTTTCAAATTAATTTTTGTTTAAAATCCTGCAATGCAGATAGGAAATGTAATATATATTTTGTAAATTACTTCTCAAATTGCAGTTGACGATTATTTTTAAAGGACATTTTTCGATTCGAATAATACAGAGCTTTGGAAAGTATATGAGGGTAACTTCAATATGAATTCCGGTAGCATCTTCAAATATTAAATTTGTGCAGAATTAATTTTGAATGAATAATTGTTTGAACATGCTTTATTTTTAATTTGCCTATATGATAACTTTGCATCATAACAAAATGAAAGAGAATGAGATAAATATTTTAATTTGATTCGAAGCAGTACGAAAGTAAAGTGTATTTTATGACTTAATAAATTTTAAAAGTTATTCATAATTTGTATTAAATGAAATGGCTTTTATTTTACCGTAGACATCGTAATGGAATTCTCTAATTAAGTTAGATTGTTTTCATTAGTTATTTTATTAAATATAAAGTCTATTTATTTTGATACTTTTATAAAATAATATCTCCCGTAGGTATTTAGAAAACATAATTTAATTAAAATAATGGAGAAATAAGACTTTTCTAATTAACTCTTCAATAAAAGTTTCTATCTCTTGATTAAACCTGATTAAAAAGGGTATAGATATTAACTTAAAAACACGAATAAGCAGTTTATTAAATTTCAACTTTGATTTCAATTTGAGATATTTTTTTTAATTTCGATTACTTTTGGAAAATTAAAATTCCCTGTACTACATTGATACTAAAAAATAGAAAAGTAATACTTAAGTATAAAATTTTTAAGTTTTTTCTTTTCTTTGCAATATACATTAGCATAAAAAATTAATGCGTCTATTGCATCTTTTATTATTATATACAATTTTAAATTACATACAACTTTCTAGATTGAGACTGATATTAGAATAACTTGAAAATAATCTCACATTCACTAAAAATCAGTTGAAATTAAATGTTGGAAAATTATATCCTATATTCTTTATAATTATTAAGGTATGAATACAAGAAGATATGATTAGGGTAAAGTGCGCATATTTCGTCCCCCTTAACTTCTCCGCTTCTGCAAAAGTGGCGCAACTTATGACGCAAGGCACAGGGGACGGGAGATAAAAGGGGTCAGTGTTGAAAGTTTTTATTCGCCGAGACGCATACATAAATTAAAGACGGCGAATTTCCTATTTTTATAAGACCAGAGTTCTTATTACGTCATTTGTAGAACGTTATTTACTGTACTGTAAGTATTTATTTCTTATTCACTGCATGTATTTTACGTTGGTATGATTCTGACAATAGCATACAGTGAGTTTTAGGACGCTCAGTTCATCTTAGGGGAACTGAAGCTCCGTCATATTGGGAAGTAGCGTGATCCCAATTTCTTCCCCTTTGCAGTTCTTATTTTCGTCTCTTGGACGAAATTAGGAATGTTTTTTCATGAAATTTTTTTTCAATTTTTTTCTCATGTTTGGATGGCTAATGTTGCGTTATGTTATTCTTCCACTGATAATTAGTACAGTTCTTTGTGCCTTACTTTAATGTAAATTAAATTACTTACTCATTTAGAAATAAATTTGGATTTAGTTATAAACTAATTCCCGGCGTATTGGATTTTTTGGGGGGGACGAAATTGGGACCATTTTTTTCTTTTGCATTTTTAGATGCTTTAAAAAAAACAATTTTTCGCATTGTTAAAATTTTTTTGTACGACATTTGCTCATGTTTCTATGTGCGTCGGTAGCTAGTCTATGTAAAATCCAAATTTGGTAGATTTTCACTGAAAGTTACAACTTCCAAATTTGCAAGGGCCTAAAAATGACTGGGGAACGATAATAGGGCACCTTTCCCTTCTGCTTTTTTAAAAATGTGACAGTAGTAAATTGTGATAAAAACGTAAATAAATAAATTTTAACGTAAAATATCAATACAGAATATCATCGCATCTAACTTGTAAGTTTGTACATTCTTCAAACAAAATTGTCTAACAACGGAACATCCCCATTTGTCAGTTCTGGATTTTGACGAGAGTGGTATCGTTTGAAAACACTTGTCACTATCATTAAGGAACGTATAGAAACTATACTCCCGAATACAATAGTTCACAAAATATTAGCAGTGGTAAAAAAGCAAATAGGAAAAAGAAAAAAGAGTTTAAAAGTGTTTTACAAATTAGTGGGCAACAAATGCGAATCCTAAGTGCAGTACGATTAGAAACAGGAACTAACACCTCACCTGATCCTATGGGATGAAAAGAAGGCATGGGCAGGCCCTAGGTGAGAAGTTCCAGAAGTGGATCAAGACAGCGGTTTTATTGTCAAACAATAACACCTTCATCGTTTGTGCCTGATGTTGGAAACATTTGTATTTTCAACACTTTTACGTACAAAAACCTTATCATGTCGAAAGTAAATAACATAAAACGAACTATTTATAAGACGAAATTCAAACTTTTGATAGCTTTTGAAGGAATCTCGTACTGTTTTCCCCTTATTTCTTTCGCTTTATCCGAAACAAAAAAGGACCCGTATCTCGTGAACTATTGGATTCCTGAGTATAGTTCCTATACATTTCTTGATCCTCATAGCAAGAGATTTTGAACGCTACCACTCTCGTCAAAATCCAGAACTGACAGTTGGGGATGTTCCCTAAGTGTTTTGCGTGGTGTTCCACCATTCGTGTTCTACCCACAGCACATTAGCAATTTCTAACATAAAAATCTTTCTGTAGAAAATGAAAAGAACCATAGATCTGTTTTCTAAGAGAAAAAGTTTAATATGCCACATAATAACACATCACCCGTACTTCATCCACTTCATTATCCGTACTGGTGAATTACAACTATATTTCCGTCGTAATAAGTGGTATGATGTCCATGCTTTATGGTACCTTGTATCATACTGCAAAGAAGTTCCCTTCTAATATAAGAAGGTAACTGTAACCTGTTGTTAATCAGAGCATTGCATTAATCCAAACATTACTAATAAAGTCATGTTTGAAGTACTAATTTCAATGAAGATTTTCCGTGTGTTGTCCTCTCTAATTTAGACATATGGAAACAATATACTACGTTATTATGATACACGTGGTAAAGCTCTTAATAAAGCTCATTTTATATTTGAGCTTCCTTTATCGACAATTTCTGTTATTGTTACCAGCTCACATTTGGTTAGCCACTAGTATGCTTTTTTCAGATTTGCAACTGCACTTTGGCTTATTCGATACTAATCCGTAAACATTCTTGTTCACTGCATTTCTTACCATTTGCAACAATCCTACTTCACGTAAAATCATGGAAAGGCCTTCTTTAGCTTATAGTAAAATTCTCGTTCAACACCGCTCAAGAAGCATAAGTTTCCAATTGATGTTTCCCCGGAAAGATGAATCATTCCATAGCACATGAGTCTGCTAATTTATATAAGATTAAATCGAATAATTGGATGGGGATAATGATTTTATATGCATTTCATGTAGTATGTTCGAGGGAGAATTTGAGACAAAACTGCAATCAGCTAATCGCAAACCGCATATGCAGTGTCTTGCTACAATTTTATCTTTCGATAATTAGAATAAAGAAAATATTACCGAACAGAACGGTTTCTGAAGCGAAATCCTTTTGGTCGAAGTAAATGAAAGTTGTTTTCAATTCAAGAATGTTGCTACAAATTATTCATTTTTCGATACTCTAAATCGTTTGTGAATAAAGGAGTTGGTTCCGGTTAAGGAATTCATTTTGTCCACCGAATATTTGGCAATGACAGCACATATCTTATAATTTTCATCATAAAAATCACGAAAGGAAGTAATAGATTAATCAGAATAGAAATACTCGCAAAGGAGGAAAATCCAGTCTCTAAATTTGCACACAAATATTTAAGAAAAACTCTGATTTCATAAAGTATCCAAGGTATGTCTCAAGACTTCACGTCGAGGGCAAGGCGTTTGAATTTCACTACACTGTTAAAAATTTTACGGTAGGTTGAACCAACTTTTGGTGCCACAGTAATATAAGATGGTAAAATCTCACTCTAAGATCTGAAGCTCTGGTTGAAACAGGCTGGTTGAACTGGCTCCAAATGTTGGGTCAATATTTCACCTTCTTATGGTTGTAGCTACTGGTGCACCAAAAATTGGTTCAACCTATCACAAAATTTTTAATAGCGTACCTCATTGAAATATTTGTGCCCTCGCTTGGGCAAGAAAATTTTCTTAGAAATCTGTGTAGGTTATCTAATCAGGCAAAAGTTTAATTTTGGATAAAGTGTTCATCTGTATTGGCCTTTATGGCTTTATTTCCGAAAAATTTCAAACAATTATTTTGCATTAATATTCCTCTGGCTATCGTTACATAAAGTTGTTTTCTTTTATTTATCCTTTATTGTTAATAACTAGACCACTTTACTTCGAATAGTTTTTCATAATACGATATATTTTATTAATAATATAAACAAATAAATATGTGACGATTATCCAAATAACCTCCCAAGAAATTTTATTCATGGCACAATAACAAGGACTTTCCTGAAATTTAATTCAAAAGAAAATGTTATATTTCGTTTGTTCTTCGGAAGAATAAGTTTAGAAAAATCAAATTACATTACAAACTTATTAAAACTTTTCTGTTACTGAATAATGTATGACCTGTCCATTTTAACACACGCCAATTTTTTTCTGGATATTAGTTATATTTGAGTTGTTTTTTCCTGAATTTATTTATTTAAATTAACTTCGATGTTATACTCCGTGTAAAGACAAAACAAAACAGTTGTCAGACGATAAAAAGAAATATTTAAATGAACGTAGAAAAATAATGTATTCTTTTTGTGCTGAATTTATCAAAAGCGTGAAAAATAACGCTATTAAAAACAATTCAAAATAAACAAAGAAGGAATGTTAGCTATGAAGGAAGGTAGAAAAAAAATACGAAATATCGCCAAAAGAGTTTTGTGATGTAGAAAATGAAGTATGATCTTTAAGCATTCTCATTTGTTTTCGGAGGAATTTGTTGGCAACATATCAAGATCTTAAAACATGGTGTTTATTTGTTATATGTTTTTTCTTTTCAACATTTGTTATCTTTAAGTATGCGAACAACCGAAATAAACAGAAAATTTGTATTAATTGCGGGCTTAATTGCTGTGTCAGTTAAAAATGAATCATGGAAAATAATGAACTAAATAAAGATTTCTCTTTTTAAAGAAAAAATAATAAGAATAACAAAGCAGATATATGCATTACAATAGAAAAAAGTAAAATGACAGACAAATATCGTTTAATTTCTTTTCGAATGTATCATTTTAAAAGTCAAACTGTTAAAAAAACCTGACGATCAGAATTTCAATAATTTTTCATATATGTCCAGTGTCGCATAAGTCCAATTTGCTTTATTAAACTTGCAAATGAGTTGGATTTTTTGTGATAAAAATGTAGTAAATTTTTCCAGTTAGGTGTTGCCAAAGCAGGACATCAGTCCCTTTCCTTTTAAAGTCTTTAAAAATCAAAGGCAACGCGTGGCCACAACAAACGACGCCAACACTGATAACAGTTAGTAGGATGGTGCGTTCGCAGCTTTAAGCTGCAAAGGGACCATCCTATTAACTGTTATCAGTGTCGGCGTCCATTGTTGTAGTCACGCGGTGTTTTTGATTTTTAATGACTTTAGCAGGAAAGGGACTGATGTCCTGCAAAATAGGAACCTTTCGTTCAAGTAGAGTCGAGCTCCTATCTCCTGACCTATTGCTGATTCCCCCCATTCTTTTCTGAGTAAACCGCAGAACCATTCAGAATAAAAGATTTTCCACGAAAATTGGAGAATGAAGGCAAAACTCGCGTCTGTATGCAGCCTAAGAATAGAGATCCTAATGTAGGATTTCTAGATAAGAAAGCGTTCAATCTTAAATGGGAGAGGTAGCCGCAACGAGGTCACGTCCATCAAGGTCATACGCCACCTAGCAGATAGGGTTGAACTATAGCAGGATGCCTAACAGTTTTTTTTTATTTATGGGTAATCTATTCGATCTTATGCCTATAAAATAACTACGCAACCCCAAACGTCGCCATTTTCATTTATTTGTGGTATTTATTTGCTGAGAATATAGAGTATTCTATTAATTGTTTTTTCCGATTATTTAATTTATTTATTGTGGCTAATTATTTAAATAAAAACAGTTCTTTTTAGAACTAATATTATTTATAACAAGTTGGAAATTGCTCGTCAAACGTGGCACATGAGGTGCGTTCGTACTATAACTAGTTTTATAATTATTTTTTGCACCCTATATTGTACTGAATGTATAATTTTTTGCACTTCATAAAGCGCATAGTTTGATACATCATTAAAATGCACTTCCAATATTTTTTTCCCATTCCCCGTAATGAAACGGAACACTTTTGACTGTCCTTGTAATTAAACTATACATCCGATTTTCCTAAAATTTGAAATAGCTCAACAAAATTTTGCAACATTTATATCTTTAAAATTTCAGACCATTCGGAAGGCTGTAATATCATTAAAATGCACTTGCAATAATTTTTCCCATTGGCCGTAATGTAAAGAAAAACTTTTGACTGTCCCTGTAATTAAACTATACATCCGATTTTCCTAAAATTTGAAAGGGCTCGACAAAATTTTGAAACAGTTATATCTTTAAAATTTCAGATCATTCGGAAGGCTCTAATATCATTAAAATCCACTTGCAATAATTTTTCCCATTGGCCGTAATGTAAAGAAAAACTTTTGACTGTCCCTGTAATTAAACTATACATCCGATTTTCCTAAAATTTGAAAGGGCTCGACAAAATTTTGCAACAGTTATATCTTTAAAATTTCAGATCATTCGGAAGGCTCTAATATCATTAAAATGCACTTGCAATAATTTTTCCCATTGGCCGTAATGTAAGGAAAAACTTTTGACTGTCCCTGTAATTAAACTATACATCCGATTTTCCTAAAATTTGAAAGGGCTTGACAAAATTTTGCAACAGTTATATCTTTAAAATTTCAGATCATTCGGAAGGCTGTAATATCATTAAAATGCACTTGCAATAATTTTTCCCATTGGCCGTAATGTAAAGAAAAACTTTTGACTGTCCCTGTAATTAAACTATACATCCGATTTTCATAAAATTTGAAATGGCTCGACAAAATTTTGCAACAATCATATATTTGAAATTTCAGACCATTCGGTTGGGTAGTTTTTGCTCTGTTACATGCGGACAGACGGACAGACGGACGGACAGACGGACAGACGGACAGACGGACAGACGGACAGACGGACAGACGGACAGACGGACAGACGGACGGACAGACGGACGGACTGAACGACGACTATAGGTGCTACGTATTTATATAATTACGAACGCACCTAAAAATGGCAAAATGTTGGCCATCTAATTGCTGTAGTTTTCGAAATTGTAAGAAAACCCTCTTTTTGGTAGAATTCACCTCTCGATTTCCAAAAGAGAAAAATGAGTTTTCATTTAAAAAATAATATATTATTTAATATATATTATTAAATGTCGTTGATTTATATACACTGGATTTTAATTACTGTTTTCCGTTTTTAATCTAATGAACAATGACGCATATAAATAATATGTGTAAAGATAGTTAATGTGATAGAGATAGTTAATATGTGATATATAATAGAGATAGTTAATATGTGTAAAGATAGAATTTTCTAGTTTCATTTTTAACTTGATTCCTGATGTGATAAAATTATAAAAATTATCCACACGGTGACACGGGTATATTTCCTATGAGAATACAACGTTTATGAATATTTAGGATATGTATAGAACTTAATTTTAAATAAATTAATCAATTTAACTTTTTTGTTGTTGTTGTTGTTGTTGTTTACCAAACGCAGACTCTAAATTCCTAAATATTCTCCTGATCGCATATCACCTACGTCACTTAAAACACAAATATTTCATTAATTTAATTTAAAACTCATTTCATTTTATATTTGGTTCCACTTTAACTTGAAATGCAGGCATTAAATGTTGTACGATTATACGAGCAAGTATTGTTTATTTATTTGTTTAAATATTTTGCGGATTGTAGACAACAGTTTCAACAATTTCCCTGAAAACTACAGATTAGATTTGGTTTTTATTTTAATTTATTTTACTTTTTTAAGTCTAGAAATCTATTTGTCATGGTGCAACCAGCAGGGAAAAATTGTTTTCGTAGAAAACCTGTACTTCATGCAGTTAGAAAATATTGCAGAAATCATGCAAAGAATACAAGAATCTTCAAAAATTGAAATGATATATAAAACCTGCACAAATAGTACAATATTTTCTTAATGTTTACTCACTCACGGAAGATGAAACTTGTTTACCAGATTTATTGCAAAATATTTTCGTTGCAGTTTGATTTGATAAAAATATGTGTATTTTAAAAAATAGTCGCAATGTAATTTTTTGTTTCGTGAAAAAAGTCAATAGCGTTTTCGTAGCATTAGTGCATTTCCTCCCGAAACTAAAATGAAATTCTGACTTTTTTAAAAAAATATACATAAATGCATCAAAACAAACTACAACAAAAATATTTTGCAATAAAACTGGTAAACAAGATTAATCTTTCATGAGTGAGTAAAGATTCAGAAAATGTGCGCAGGAGATGCGCATATGATAGAAATTCTGTCATATATGACGTCATACTAAAAGCCCGCGTATTTGCATTATCAACCCCGTTCACAAGATGTCGAAGCTGTATCAGTTTTGCGCCCAATTCCAGCATTAAGATTGAACGCTTAATATAGATGCAGTTTTGGGAAGTGCTATTAAGATTCACATTATTAAAAGGGACGGGAAAAATTCAAATTACACGACAGGTATATATTTGAATTGAGATATTCTTTACTGCAAATTAATACCTCAAAATTTATTGTGTATTTTATTTAGTAACGCGGCATCTAAGCGTTACTTATCGGCAACAATTTGAGTTATTTTTTCTTTCTTACAAAAACACGACTGACTCTTTGACAAATCTAATGGTGCAAACCGCATTTCGATGCGACATATTTCTAAATTTCTAAGATTTTATAAAAATGTGAACGTTAAAGTTACTATTACTTCCAGGAATAAGGCCAAAAATTTATGACTAACATATTTTTTATATCATTTAAAATGGGCTCAAGCAAGGCCATCTTGCTATAAAAGGCCGGGACAGCATTTTCGCCGCTAGGGGAATGGAGGGAAGGTTGAAATCCAATGACTACCATACTACATATGAAGTTTATATCTAAAATAACGCGCATATTTTTTTTTACTGTCGTTTATTTCATAAATAAAAATTATTTTGTTTCTCAATACTTATTTGTTTTTGTTGTTCTTATCTAAGAAAAATACAGAAAAATATAAATTTACTTTCCTTCATCAACATATAGGAAATTAATTTGCAGAATTATTACACTATAAATAAATGCAAATTTAAAAAAATAAAATAAAATTTACTGTATAATTATTGTAAAATATACAGCTTCAAAGTTCGAAGATATTAAGAATTACTCATGTCATTTAAAATAATAATAATAATGATGCCATACAAATATTAAGCTTTCTTCATCTTTGCACTTTTAAACTAAGCGCAATTAATTTAAAAAACAAATAGAACTCCTTTTTGTAAATTATTAATATAGTATATAATTTTTTTTTAAATAATTTGCATTAATGTTTAAAAACTAACTGAATGAATGAAAAAAGCATTTATTTATTTAATATTTGCATAACAAAACTCAAACAAAAACTTAAATCTTTGCTTTTCAATAAATTTTAAATTAAATCTCATGACAATTTTTTTACTTTTATTTTTTTATTTACATGAATATTTAATGTCTATCAAAATATATTACAAATAATAGGTTATGGAGTTAATCAGTTACATAAAATTATTTCTTGAGGTGTTTATTTGTTTTTTTTCTCTCAATTAAGACAGTAAAATTCTACAACGAATACAACTACATTTTATCATTATTAGTTAGTTATTATTATATTAAAAAAACAAAATTTCACAGGAATTCTAAATAAACAACTAAATGAATGAAAAGTTGTTGGGTATTCTAGATATATTTTTGTATAACACAGCTGTAATAGGAGCTTCTTTAAATCTTTGCTTAAATCTTAAATCTTTGCTTAAAAATAGATGAAATACAATATTATTTCAATTATTTCTTTTTAATATTATAAATTTAGAGACATGCTTAATGTGTACACTTATACCTTGATTTCTTTTTTCAAAGAGTAAATAATTTATATTATAAATACAATTGGTTTCTATAATTATTAATAATAAAATAAAAATTTCACAGGAATTCTAAAAAAACAACTGAATGAATGAAAAGTCATTGGGTATTCTAGATATATTTATTCAATAAAACAGCTATAACAAGAGCGTTTTTAAATCTTTGCTTAAATCTTAAACCTTTGTTTAAAAATAGATAAAATACAATATTATTTCAATTTTTTAAAAAATATAATAAATTTACAGACATGCTTAATGTATAAAGTTATACCTTGATTTCTTTTTTCAAAGAGTAAATAATTTATATTACAAATACAATTGGTTTCTATCATTATTAATAATAAAATAAAATTTCGCATGAATTCTAAAGAAGAAAAAAAATCTAAATGAATTAAAAGATATCGTGTATTATAGATATAGTTATTGCATAAAACAGCTCTAACAAAAACTTTTGGAAAATCTTTGCTTTTCAATTGATGAAATACAGTATTATTTAATTTTTTAAAAAAATGCAACTCTACTAACATGTTTACTATGTAAAATTATATCTTGAGTTTTTTTTTTTTTCTCAGTTTAGAGAGTAAATAATTTAAATTTAGAATACAATCGACTTTTATCAGTATTAATAATAAAATAAAGTCACTTAAATGAATTAAAAAATATTATATTTATTGCGTAAAACACCTCTAACGAAAACATTTCGCAAATTTTTAAATAAACAAAGCAGTACTATGTTACTGCTGTAATTTCTGCCATTTACAGATTTTTTTTTATTAATAAAATTTGTTCTAAAATAAATGTTATTTAATCATCAATTTCGCCATTAGAATTTTCATCGAAAAATAGTTTAGATATCTATCTATTTTGTTTTCATGAGATTCAGGAATTTAATAATTTTGAATACTAATTAAAATAGTTTATAATTCACTCCAAAACAATTTAAGATATTAGTTAAAGTAACATAAAAGTAGTGATTTATTTGCTTACCTGTAAAGACAGTTGCATTTGGTACTGTAGCATTTTATTCAAACGACTGGGACAGATTGGAAAATAGTTGAAAAAACCTCATCTGATATTTCAGATAGTGCCTTTGATATTAGATAATCCATATCATTCTATAATTTCTTGTAACTTTATCACAACAATCAACTTTTAAATCTTCTAAACATTTTTTAAATCCATTTTGGGCATTAATTTGAATCTTACGACGAAAACGCGTGTAATGTGGAACCACGTGCTAACACAGCAACAATACACAGCACAAGCCAAATTTACGAAAGAAAAAATTGGAGCGGGGTGAAGATTTCAAATCTCTTCCCTCATTTGATCACGCGACTTTCCCCAGAGTGACCAGCTGTTCAAACCCGATACTATCAAGAAAGCCATGGCTCAAAGAGTTAAGAAATGGAGTTTTAAGAAGGAAAAAGTTCATAACTTCGTCAATTCTCAAGCTATCAAATACACTTAAATTTATTATAAATCTTCTTAATATTATCTACAACTTTTATATTGTCAAGTTTTTGAAACGACAAACTCTTACAGAAAAAATAAATAAATAAATAAAAATAAATAATAAAATAGTGGTTGAAGAAAAAAAATTATCATATTAACATGGTTCTGATAAAACTAGCTCGTACAGAAAAATTAAATTAAAAACGCATTAAAAGCCGCCAGATAAAATTGTTAAACTAGGTTTACTCTAATCCTGATTTAGTTTTTGTTGGGGAAATTAATACTTAACTTCGAAATCTTCCTGTGCCTGTATAGGCCGAGCCAGCAGGGATTTTTTTTTTATCTATACTAATATTATAAAGAAGTAAAGTTTGTTTATTTGTAGGAGGTAAGCTCTGGAACTACCAAACCGATTCCAGAAGTAATGGTATCAAAATGATGGTGTTAGTCGCACTTAGATCATAGACTATATCTTATGTCCGTGCCACTGGCAAAAAGGGGATGCAGGAGCAAAAAACGTTCCAAACATCCGATTTTTGTGTTACTGAAGGGCCCAGAAACATGAAATTTGGAATGGTAGTTACTCATAAGATATAAATGATCTCTAAGAACATTTCTCAAAAAAACTAGAAAGTAAAAAGGAGTGAAAATCCGCGAAAAGTGTTCTAAATTGCGATTTCTACGCAATCTCAGAAAGTACTGATTCGATCTTTTAAAAAGTTGCGTGAAAACGATGGCTCCAACATAAGCAATATTTTATGTCCGTGCCATTACCCCTGTTGTGGTGAGTTACATCTCAATCCTGTATACCAAAACAAGCAACAACTCAACTCTACCTATGTACACGGTTGTTGTCATTAGATGTAGCTTGCGATTGAAGTAAACGTGATTAAACTTACACTGCTTGCAGCCCTTTGATTTCTTATCTATTTGCATGTAGCTTTCTGTTTCAGCACAGTAAGAGAATCTGTTGGTAATTATAACAGGTTATGGGCTTAGCACGTTTTAAAACTGCGTGAAGAAAATCTGTATTTTGAAAAGCTAACGAACTTTAGTAAAATAGGCCTAGCCGCATGACGCTAGCATGGCTGAACTAAAGGTGCAAATTGACAAGCTGGAAGCTGCTGAAAATTGGAGCAAGTGGAAGTGGCAAATGAAAATGCATTTTGAACAATATGATTTGACTTCGATTGTTGAAGGATCTCGTGTTTGTCCGGTCGCTGCAACTGGCAATGCCGATGAAAATAAAAAGGTGAGTGAATGGCGCCGTAATAATGCTAAGGCAGCTGCACTCATTGCAAGCACGTAAAGTCCATCTGTTGCTGACTTAGTGATGACTTATACCAATTCAAAAGATATTTGGGACAAATTAATAAGTGTTTTTGAACAAAGACTTAATTTACTTATGGCCCAATTTTTACAATTTTGTAAAGATCCAAATGACAATGTTGCAACACATGCAGCCAAAGTTGAACGAATCTATACAGAAATGAACAATGAACTTACGCGTATTGGCTCAAGTTCCATTCCACAAGAACTGTTACATGGAAAAATTCTTCTGACAGTGGGACCAGACTATCAAGAGTTCAACAATGTTTGGGAGTCATTAGACTCAGAAAAACATGCAACAAAAAATTATGTTGAAAAACTATGCCCGATTGAGCAGCGTGTCAAATCTACTGCTGTCGTGGACTATGGTGCATTTGCAGCTCGTGCTTCTTTTTCGAGACAAAAAGCTGTGAGGAATATTGAAAATATTTCTGAAACTGTTCCTAGAGTTGATATTAGACCTAGTAAACAAAAGCATTGCTTTAAATGTGGATCTACTACACATTTATGTAAACACCATCCAAAGAAAAAATTCAGTCATAAATATCAGCCATCAAAAAGTAACAAAGGTGCATTTAGTGCTAGTGAAAATTTTACTCAGCCAGATATTTGGATTTGTGATTCAGGTGCTTCTCACCACATGACTGCAAATAAGCAGTATTTTACAACACATAAACATTTTCCTGTGCCCATTGAAATTTCACTTGCTGACAAAAATAAGATCTATGCGTATGGATCAGGTAAAATAAATATTGAAGTATTTATCCATGGCAAGTAGTATGAGGCACATATGGAAAACGTGTGGTATGTTCCGGATGTGCGAAGGCACCTCTTTTCTGTCCAACAGGCTGCCAAACATGGTGTGGAGGTTAAAATGACTGATAAGTGTGTTTCTTTTTACCGCAGTAATGAACTTGTTGCTGTTGGATCATGGACAGATGGTACATATGTTATGTCCATGAGAGTCGTTATTACAGCATGTCCAGCTGAAATAAGCATTGCTACAGAATCTGAAACTTTGCTGTCGTGGCATGAGCGCCTCGGTCATCAGAATAAACGACATGTTAGAAAACTGTTAAATGATATGAACATTCATGTGAGTCATGCAGTAACAAATGATTTCTGCGATGGATGTGCTCTTGGCAAAGCATATAGAAAACCTTTCAAATCACTGCCCTATAGAGCCACGTCAGTTGGTCAAATCATTAATGCTGATGTAAATGGACCCATGTCTGTAAGATCCCTTAGTGGTGCACGGTATTTTGTGTCTTTCAAGGATGACTATAGCAAATATCGTAGAATTTTCTTTGTGAAAAACAAAAGTGAAGTGAGTTCCTGCTTGAGTATGTTTCTCAATGAAGTTAACAATCATTGTCATGCTGTGAAAGAATTGTATTGTGATGGAGGCATTTGCATCATTTGCAAATTGCATCATTTGCGAGTGTTCGGAACTCAATTTTATGCTCACATACAGAAAAACTTTCGAAGAAGTTTGGCAACAAAAGTGTTCTTGGTCGTCTTGTGGGGTATGTCAACAAAAGAGATGGATATAAAATCTATTTACCTTCTCAAAATAAAATCATAAAGTCTCGTGATGTATATTTTAAACCTGAACGTCTCTGTACAACTCCTGTTACAGTGGAGGTGGAGGAAGACTCTTCTCAGAAGTGTGAAGAAATTCAAGGGGGAGATTCCTCTGAGAAGTGTGAAAAAATTCAGAATGAAGAAACCAATCAATCAGAAGAAAATCCTGAACTTAGAAAATCTGACAGACAACGGAGCATGACTACATGGATGAAGTCTGGAGAATTTCTCCTTGCAAATGTAGCTGCTGTAGAAGAATCCAAAAATCCTTCTACATATACTGAAGCTCTTTCCTCAAGTGAAAGTGACTTGTGGCTTAATGCCATGAAAGAAGAAATGTTTGCCCTGCATGAAAACAAAACATGGGAATTGGTTGAAAAACCTAAAGGTTCCAAAGTTATCAACTGTCGATGGGTGCTGAAGAAGAAATTTAATCCTGATGGTACTGTGCAGCGATGCCGAGAACGTCTTGTAGCAAAGGGTTATGTCCAAAAAAGCTGGTATTGACTTTGATGAGTCGTTTAGCCCTGTCGCAAGATACGACAGTGTAAGATCAATTTTGGCAGTTACTGCAAAAGAAGAATTGCACTTAAAACAGTTTGACGTAAAGACTGCATTTTTATATGGAATACTTCAGGAGAAAGTCTTCATAACACAGCCTGAAGGTTTTAATGATAATATCGGGAGAGTCTGTCTACTACATAAAAGTTTATATGGACTCAAACAAACTCCTCGTTGTTGGAATCGGTGCTTTGTAAACCTCATGAAGGAACATGCATTGGAAGTTAGTATTGCTGATCCTTGTTTGTTTATCAGACATAGAGATAAAAATAAACTTTTTGTTGTTACTTATGTTGATGATGGCCTCGTTGTTGGTTCTGACAAGGTTGAAGTGGATGAATTTATTAGTCAACTTTCTCAAACCTTTAAGATTACAATAGGTTCTCTTAACCAATTTCTGGGCATGAATATAACAAAATTCGATGATGGTTCAATTTTTGTGAACCAATATGCTTATGCACAGAAAATATTCTCAAGGTTTAATATGGACTGCGCTAATCCAGTATCAACTCCAAGTGATAGAAGCTATTTTCCTGATGACGAAGAAAATAAACTGATAGGAAAAGAAATTCCTTACCGTCAGGCTGTTGGGAGTCTCATATACCTTGCTATTGCAACAAGGCCTGATTTATCATATGCTATCAGTACTGTCTCTGAAAATCTTGAAAACCCTAGGTCATCGGATTGGTGTGCCGTAAAGCGAATTTTCAAATATCTTAAAGAAACTGTCTGTTTTGGTTTGCTGTATAATGCAAAGTGTAATGCCAGTGATCTTGAAGTAGATAGCGATGCTGATTATGCAGGAGATATGAAAACGAGACGCTCAAGGACTGGCATGATTTCTAAATTTTCAGGGGGTGCCATTTCATTAATGAGCCAGAAACAGAGAAGTGTGGTGTTATCTACAACAGAGGCAGAGTATGTTGCTGCAAGTGAAAGGGCAAAAGAGTTAATATAGCTGAAACGCTTGTTAAAAGACATAACAACTCTAGGAACTCGTTCCCTGTTAGTGGATAATGCCAGTGCTATGAAGCTCGCAAGGAATCCAGAGTTCTATAAAAGGTCTAAACATGTTGATGTGCTGTACCATTTTGTACGTGAAAAATTCATTGAAGGTGAATTGCATATCAAACATGTTCCAGGAAAGATGCAGCTAGCTGACATCATGACAAAACCTCTGTCCTGTGTCAGGTTCAAAGAACTTTGTCTTTTGTTAGGACTAGTTCAATTTAATTTAGTTAATATTTAAATTAATGATATGTAAGTTGTACCTTGTGGAGGAAGTGTTGTGGTGAGTTACAACTCAACCCTGTATACCAAAATAAGCAACAACTCAACTCCACCTATGTACACTGTTGTTGTCATTAGATGTAGCTTGCGATTGAAGAAAACGTGATTAAACTTACACTGCTTGCAGCCCTTTGATTTCTTATTGATTTGCATGTAGCTTTTTGTTTCAACCCAGTAAGAGAATCTGTTGGTAATTCTAATAACCCCAAGGTGCTGCAGGAGCAAAAAACGTTCTAAATTGATTTTTTTGTGATACTGCAGGGGGTAGCAACTTGAAATTAGGCATGGTAGTTACTTACATGATATAAATGATCTCTAAGAACATTTCTTTAAAAATTTTAAATATAAAAAGGGAGAAAATGCGCGAAAAGCTTTCTAAAAAACGTTCTAAATTGCGATTTCTACGAAATCTCAGAAAATACCGATTCGATTTTTTAAAAAATGGTGTGAAAACGATGGCGATAGATCTCGCTCCAACATAGGCCATATTTTATATCCGTGCCACTACTCCAAATGGGGTGCCGGAGCAAAAAACGTTCTAAATTGGTATTTTGGGATACTGCAGGGGCTAGCAACTTGAAATTAGGCATGGTAGTTATTTATAAATGATCTCTAAGAACATTTCCTAAATAGTAGTTATTTATAAATGATCTCTAAGAACATTTTCTAAATAATTCGAGATTTAAAAGGGTGAAAATGGACGAAAAACCTTCTAAAAAACGTTCTCAATGGCGAATTCCACGCAATCTCAGAAAGTACCCAACCGATTTCAAAAGTAATTGTTGGATATTGATGATGATGAAATAGCCCTTGCTCTAATATAGGATAATTTTCATATCGGCGTCACTACCAGCTTGCGGTTGCATTTTAAACAACGTTCTAAATTGTGATTTTTGTGATACTGGAGGGGCTAAGAACTTGAAATTTGGCATGGTAATTACTTATGAGATGTAAATGTTCTCTGAGAACAGTTTCTTAAAAATCTGAAATTTAAAAGGGTTGAAAATGAACGAAAATCGTTCTAAAAACGTTCTATATTGCAATTTCTCTACGCAATCTCAGGAAATATAAGCCGATTTCAAAAGTAATGGTTTCAAATCGATGGTGGCAGTTCCCGCTCCAACATAGCCTATATTTTACGTTGTTGTTACTACCACCTGAGGGTTACAGAATCAAAAAATGTTCTAAATTGCGTTTTTTGTGTTACTGAGGGGGATTAACATTTTAAATTTGGAATGGTAATTACTTCAAAGATGCAAATGCTTTCTAATAATTTTCGAAAGAAAATTCCAAAATTAAATGGATGAAGTGAGCGAAAAGCATTCTAAAAGCGTTCTAAATTACAATTGTTATGCAATCGTATGGAATACGAAACTGATTTCAAACATAATGGTTGCAAATTGATAGTGATAGAACCTGCTCAAACATTAGCTATATTTTATGTCGGTGCCACAACCACTAAAGGGTTGCAGGAGCAAAAAATTTTCTAAATTGCGATTTCTGCGGTACTGAAGAGGCTAGAAACCTTAAATGTAGCATGGTAGTTACTTATAAAATATAAATGTCCTCTAAGAAGAGTCAAAAATAAATTCGAAATTAGAAAAGGGTGAAGCGAAGGAAAGTACTGAAAAGCATTCTAAAAGAGCCCTAATTTACGATTTCTATGGAATCTCAGGAAATAATAAACCGACTACAGAAGTTATTGGTTGCGAATCAAGGGTGATAGTCCCTGGTCCTATATGGACTATATTTTATGCCAGTGTCAGTACCACCTGGTTGGCAGGAACAACAAGTAAGCCTTTAAAAACATCTAACGTTCGTTTTCTATAGAATATTAGGAAATACCAACCGATTTTAAAGTTAATTTTGGCAAATTAAGGGTCACAGTCTCTGTTTCAACATTTTTTGAGACATTCTACTTCAACTCTGTTTCGGCAGTTTATGTTGGTGTCACTAACACCAGAGAGGTGGTAGACTATTAGACAAGGAGCTTGGAAATTGACATGATGGTTAATTTTAAGATGGAAATGTGTTAAGAAGGTTTCTAAAAAATTCAAATCTTCAAATGAATACTGAAATGAGCATAAAAGTCTCAAAATAAATAATAATAAATCTAATAAAAAACAGTCATGCAAATATTACTTTGCATATTTCAACTATTATGCGAGCAAAGTCGCGGGGTTTGCTAGTTATATTTTCGTACAGTGTGCAATTCATTAAAAAATAGTAACAATTTTGTTATTTGTATTACTAAGTATTGTTGCATCATAAAAAATATAATGCATCATTTCCCATTCAAATTAATTTAAATAATATAATTTATTTCAATTTTACAACTTAAATTAACATTTTCAAACACCTAATTTCTAATCACAAGTTTTAAACTCATAATGTAAATTTTAATGATAAATAATTCAATATTTCCTTATTTTTCAATGTAAACATTATCTCTTATTAAGATTATTTAAGTGCAATTAGTATTTTATTATATTTCAGTAATTTAACTTTCAAATTTCTTTCAACATACATCGCGAATGTGTAAACACATCGGAATTTTCTAAGTCTAAAATATAAAAAATAGAAATCTTTTATTTATCAATATTCCCCTTTTAAATTATATTATGTGGATAGAAATATTTATTTCTAGCCGATTGCAAAATTTTCAGTGACTTGTGATAAATACTTTGGCAGAAATACGCAAAAATGTATTTTCTATCTTTTCTCATTTTTAATTTCGGCGCGCGACGCCATGAGATCATTCTTTCCGACATTTTGAAAGTTCCAACAAGAAGGGTATTCCCCTTTGCCAAACAGACGCTTAGTTCAAAACCGGACGTCTGCTAAATCGTTTAACATTCCTTTTGGAACACGCACGTTGTGTGTGACGTCAGGCGCGGGGAGGATAGGCGTTTTTAATTGGCTGGCGCGCTCTGTAATGGCTTTTCATGTTTGAAACTCTGGGTTCTGGAAGTCATTTTTCTTCACCAGGGAGCCGTTAAAGCAAGTAACTTGTGGGGGCTGCTACGCCGTGCTTTTTTTTAGCCGGCTGTTGCGGCAGAAGAGTTCGGCTAGCCAGTGAGAAGAGATCGACGTTCTGTTAGGCCTTGGCGGCCGTATATCATCTAAAGGAAATATAATTTTTTTCTTCAAGAAGCATTTCTAAGTAAATTTCATAGAACATTAATTGGAAGCCTTGAATTGCTGTTCTGCTCATCGACATTTTATTATTCTTCGATCAACCATACTTCTTTGCTATAAAAATACGAATTGATTATCTGTTTTTTTTGTCGATGCGATAAATAGTAAATTGCCTTTGTAACCAACTGAAATCGTCAAAATCTGCATTTCTGAAGGAAGTTCTCAAACATCCTATTTCCAATTTTCCAAATCCGTAACTTCTCATTCGGTTCGGATTCGCATTTAATAAAAAGAAATAGAATCTACATTCCTGAAAGAAGTTTGTCAACAGCATGTTTCCAGTTCTCCAAATACAAGAGTCCTTCTACGACCCTAGTTTGACTTTACATTCCTGAACTTTAATCCCTAGTTTGACTTTACGTTCCTGAACTTTATTCATTTTGGAGGCCTTAAAACTAAAGGAAATATTACGTAAACTTCTGCTTTTTCTCAGATGACAATATATCTCCAATTATCTAAAATTATATTAAATTTTACATTCATTTTGATAATCTTTTCATAATTCATAATGTAAGAATGCATTCAAATTAGCAAATTTTATATATGTTTAAATAAACGTCATTTGTGAATTATCTTTCTGTGTTCAAGTACTTGGGTGAGTGTTTTCTTTTCTTTATTTTTTTGCAGCTACGATAACTAGTAGATATAATTTTATTTGATCTCATATAATTTAAAATAATTCTTAAAAAACACATTAAGCAGTGTCAACCACTTACGTCATCGGCTGTAGTGTAATTTTGAGCTTATGAATCGGAATTAATTTTGTTCAATTCAAACTTTGGATTGAATTCCTCTCTCCGATTCATTAAGCCCAGCATTACAGTACAAGTATAACGAAACATGAACTAAGTACAAAGCATTCGACCAGGCGCACAACAGGGAAAATTGCTCATTTTATCATTAATACTTTTTAAACGCAAATTGACATTTTAACCTAGATCGGTCAAATCTAAAAGTGGTCGACAAGTCAAAAATATTCAGCGCGACAACATTATACCAATTTAAAATACTTTACTTATCCTCTGAAGACATAATGTATATCTTTATTTTTCCTTTGCTATGAATTTTTTGCAAATTATTAATCTGTAATACTTATTATCGATTTAACTAATGTATAAATCCTATCTATAAATATAAACGAATCTTGGTGTCCTTTATTAATTTTAATACACTTATTTTAATTGATAAATAAATCAGACGAGTTGTAATTTTCGACTGAGTGAAAAAGTGTCAAGAGCAGGATTTGAACCAGGGACTTTTGACTTTAGCTGCCAATGCTTTGACCACTGAACTAACTATCCTAGACAAAACTGAAGGGCACTGAGCTATCATGGACAAATTTGGAGAATTGGCAGATTTATCTCTTAAAAAAAAAAAGAAAGATTTTTATTTACACTAGTTTGCTTTTATTTTATCAACTATTTTAATTGGCAAATAAATCAGACGAGTTGTAATTTTCCGACTGAGTGAAAAAGTGTCCAGGCAAGGATTTGAGCCAGGATCTTTTGACTTAAGCTGCCAAGGCTCTAACCACACAGCTTTTCTGGACAAAACTGGAGGACACTGAATATTCTGGACAAATTTGGAGAACTGGTAGATTTATCCTGTAAAAAATTGAAGATTATAATTGACAGTGGTTTCCCAGCAAACACAGAGCTATCGGTAAGCAATCGGCCGACAGCCGCTTTCTCGTTACCGACGGTATCGGCACGATACCGGCTGCCGTACCGGTTCCGTATCTTTTTCGACACGCCGGGCGAGTGACAGATAAACGCACAATACAGATAAACGCACAGCCGGTCCAGTATCGGCAAAGCACTATGCCGGCAGTACGCCGATAGCTATCCATACGAATGTCGGTCGCAGCCCGACACCAGATTCAATTGAAAAAAAATCTGTTTTGATGGCGTCATCTATGAGCCATCGCGGAATGCATATTTGAAGAGAACGTGTTTCGTAGCTGGATGGGGCTGGGTTTGATCCAGCGAACCGAAGGACAGGAAATAGGTGCCTTAACCACTTGGCCACTCAGACTTGATCAGGGGAGGATTGTATGAGGTAAGAAGGGAAAGTCTTATCGATACGTAATGGTTTGCCATTAAAGGTAAATGGTAGATGGGAAAATTAGAATTTTGAAGTGTTTTTATTTTATTTTTTATTTTTTTTATTTATTTATAATTGTCTTAAGCGCGTTTATTTAAAAGTTAATTTAATATTTAAATGAAGGAAATAAATATCTTAGCGAATTCGTTAAAGCAAAGGAATTTAATAATAAATTTAAGTTTAGTTAAGATATAGATATAATTAAGAATAATTAAGAATATATATAAATTTAAGAATAATTAAGTATTAAAAAAATATTTTTAGAGGTCTTGTTTAGTTAATCAAATTTTCTTATTAGGATTATAATGTAATTACATGCGTTGCGTTATTTTATAAAATATATTTTTTTAACATGAAAAAATTTATTTTAATAAATAAAAAGTTAGTAATTATTAGCTTTTAATTAGAATAAGAATTCGTTTTATCTCGTTTTGATGATTTAAAGTAGAACATATATTTAATGAGTATGTTGCAATATTAATTTGTTACTTATCAATATTTTTAATTTAAAAATAAAATAAAAATATTAATTTACATTTTTTTCTTTTGGAAGATAATTTTTAAAAGGGGGGATATTTCTGAATCTTTCTTATAAATTTAAGAATGCTTATTAAATAAAATAAGTGACTTTCAGAGGTTTTTCTCTTAACCCCTTGAGGGGCAAGCAATTACGTTTGTGTAATGCTGAAATCCCACCGGAAAATTAGAAAAATTTATTTCAAAATAAGGAAAAGCAATTTTACGACTTTTTTCCACCAAAGTTAGAAAAGTAAAATTTCATAAAATTTTTCTGGTGTAAACCTTCATTAATCGTAGGTGGGATAAAATATATCCCATCGCCCCTCAAGGGGTTAATAAAATTTTCTCTTTAGGAATTAGAATATAATTAAATGCGTTAATTCAAGAAATATATATTTGTAACATAGAAAAGCTAAATTTAATTAAAAAAAGAGGTTGGTAATTAATCACTTTTAATTAAAATATGAGTTCATTTTTTATCATTTGATGATTTAATGTAGAATATATTTTTAGTGATTAAGTAGCAAAAATGATTCTTTTACTTATCAACATTTTTTAATCATCAAATAAAATAGAAATATTAATTTATCTCCTTTTTTTTTTTTTTTTTTTTTTTTTTTTGTAAATAAATAATTTTTTAGAAGTGGGAGATTTCTGAATCTTTCCTTTAAATTTTAATGCTAAAAAGTTGGGTAGTTTTTTTTATATTTTTATAGCTTGTAAAATAATTTTAAGCACTTTTTTTTTTAATTTGATTTTTAAATAAAATAAGAAACATAGCTAATGCTTTTAAAATGAATATATAGTTAGAAAATAATTAATTTATGATTTTTTTTTCAACGATTAAGTTTATAACGAATAATAATTTTAAGGGGCGATTTAAGAAACTCTTTTGATGATTCAAATAATTGTAAGCCTTTTTAAAATGAATTAAATAACAGCTTTAATATATATATATATATATATATATATATATATAAGCTATTTTTGAAATATTTTTTTTGTTTATCACTGTTAGAATTTCATATGAAATAAATGAAATATACATATCTTATCAAAACTCAAATTCAAACAAAATTAACAAAAAGGAAAAAAAAAAATGTCGGCTAAGATTAAAAATTCCAAATTCGGACCGATGTTGGCAAATCTAATCGGGCCACTATCAGAAATCACATATCTGTCCTGCGTCATTTGCCGGTGTAGGTCGCTTGCCGATATATAACCATAAGGGGACCGATTACGGTAACCGGCAGTCGAAAAAGCAGATTTTTATGTTTCAGTTGCCGACATGCTGCCGACACTTCACCGAAATCACTGTGCCCATGCCGACACTTAACCGAAATCACTGTGCCCATGCCGACACTTAACCGACACCGCCGGCTGCGGTTCCGATCGTGTGCCGAAAGGTATGTGTTTGCTGGGTTGCTTTAGTTTTAAGAGTAAAAAACTTCTGACATTTTCTACATCCTACTAATCTGTATTGAACTTGCCAATAATGCCTTCTTGAAAGGTTTTTCACAAAAACAAATAATTAATTAGTTGTTAAAATTGTTATTTAAATTACAACTCCTGTGATTTATTTACCAATTAAAATAATTGCGTTAAAATTAATAAAGTGTAATTATGTATCGAACGTTTTATTGGATTTCGACTATCTCCGATTTATTCTGTTGGGCTGATTGATATATTATTCCGTATGTCATAATCAACAAGGATCTCTGGTTGACTTATGGCCTCCAGAATTGTTTAGTATAGCTCAGCTTGCAGAGCATTGGCAGCCTACACTAAAAATCCCTATTTTGAATCCTCGCCTGGACATTTTTTTTTTTTTTTGCCCAGTTGAAAAATTACAACTCGTGTAGTCATATTTCATCTATCATTTGATAAAAGTTTTTAACTTTTTACAAATCATATCTTGTTAAAAAATACATTAAATTTTTGTCGAGGAAATAGTAACGCTTCTAGATCCTAAAACTATTGCTTATTTTCATATATTGCCTTTTAGCCGCCACAAGCCATTGCCACCTGGTGACAGGGAATTGAAGCCCTGACTCAAATATTGCCTAAAAGATAGGGTAAAGTGCCCATATTTCGTCCCCTTTCCTAATTTTGTCCCCCTTAACTTCTCCGCTTCTGCAAAAGTGGCGCCACTTATGACACAAGACACAGGGGGTGGGAGGCAAAAGGGATCAGTATTGATAGTTTGTTCGTCAAGACGCATACATAAATTAAAGACGCCGAATTTCCTACTTTTAGATGACCTGAGTTCTTATTACGCCTTTTGTAGAACGTTATTTACTGTACTGTAAGTATTTATTTCTTATTCAGTGCATATATTTTATGTAGGTAAGATGCTGACAGTAGCATACAGTGAGTTTTAGGACGCTCAGTTCATCTTACGTCAACTGAAGCTCTGCCCTATTGGGAAGTAGCGTGGTCCCAATTTCATCCCACTTGCACTTCTTATTTTCGTCAAGGGGACGAAATTAGCAATGCTTTTTCATGACAATTCTTTCCTCATGCTTGAAGGGCTAATGGTTCGTTATGTTATTCTTCTACTGATAATTAGTACATTTCTTTGTGAAATTAATTTACTTACTCATTTAGAAATAAATTTTGATTTAGTTATAAGATAAGGCTCGGCGTATTTGATTTTTTGGGGGGAACGAAATTGGGACCATTTATTTTTCTTTTGCGTTTTTTAGATACTTAAAAAAAAACAATTTTTCGCATTGTTAAAATTTTTTTGTACGATATTTGCCTATGTTTCTATGTGCGTGGGTAGTTATTCTATGTAAAATCCAAATTTGGTAGGTTTTCAGTGAAAATTACAACATTTAGGCCTAAAAGTGACTGGGGAAGACGAAATATGGGCACTTTACCCTACTTAACGATAATGATAAGTTAACTAAGATTCCGAAAAAAAAAATCTTGTATATATTATTACAATACTAATTATTGCAATATACTTAATATACAATGTTAATCTTATTACAAATCTTATATGAATTATAATTTGCCAATCGAAATTTCATTATATAAATGGCTAAATCTAATACACAGAGAAATTGCATTTTTATTTTCAATAGTATTTTTTTATACTTAATTATTTAATCCTTGAAAGCAACTGATTCTTTTAACTTGTGTTTTGTAAATATATATATATATATTCAATCAGTAAACGGATCTCAAAAGATCTCAATAAACGGGACCGGGTGGAACACCTATGCTACGGTTACATTATGAAAAAATCGAAATAAAGTACTAAAGTTTTTGGTACTTTTCAATTATATCGTCTACCACAGTCAAAATTCATTCAAAATAAAATAATAATTAAAACAAGAAAGAAAAAATCATGCATCAAGCATAGATTATGAAACTCTTTCCAACACATTTAGAATAATCTACAGTCGGAAAAGTATACGAAATCTTTGAGCAGCCCTGTATAGGACATATAGATTTATATCAATAAACTACATGCATGTAAAAATTTAATTCAGTGAGGACATACATACCACAGTTAAAAATTCGCCTTCAGCAATTTCCGCTAATAAAGAGAATGGTGTTTATTCGTGAATATTAACGTGAATTATTCTGTGCAGCCAGGTATATGAAGTATAGAATTTTTATACAACGAGTAAAATGCCAAAAATTAGTTAAATTTAAAAGCGCATGCAGAAATTGAACACTCACATTCAGCTGCAATTGTTCTCTGCAAACGATTTTCCCCCATGTACCATAATGTATTGGAATACTTTTAGCAAAATACTTTTAAATGAGCTATTAATCCCACACGCTTCATATACAATATCAAACATTCCATGGTAACCCTAAATAAAGTTTATCAATTGCATGAAAATCCGAGTATATTTACAGGGGTTAGAGAGTGGAAAGACGCCCAGGTGGATAGACGGACAGACAAACCCAATGCATAAACACTTTTCAACTATGTTGGAAAGTGTTAAAAATAGTCTCTTGGATAAAAATCTCTCTTAGATGCTGCCAATTTCCCTTGCAGTGTCTTTGTGTTAAATTTTGTATCAATGCATTAGATTGTACACAGACAGACATAAAGAGTTTTTTTTTTTTTTTTCATTTTATTAAAATAGATGATGTACAGGGTGAATCTAAACTCTTAGGCAAAACTTTAAGGGGTGATAGTACACATCAATACAAACAATTTTAAATAGGAAACTAAGGGTAGCAAACGTCTTCCGAAGGAGGTAGGTGCCATTAAAATTTAGGGTCTAAAACTTCAAATGATTATAAAAAAACGGAAAAATTGGTCGATTCGTTTGCGGTTTTCTCTAAAACTATTCTTTATGTCAGTATTTTCTTGAAAATAAATATTAAAGATAAAGTTCAAAAACTGCCGATAGAGGGCGCTTTAGACCTTGGAGTAACGAACAACTATTTTTTACCGTTATTTTTTCTATCTCATTAAATTCTTTCAAAAGCGTAGACTTAAACATAAATTTTGAGCTCAAAATCTGAATCGTTGGGAGTGGTTAAGTAGCGCAAACTGAACTGCGTTCAGGAGGAGGAGTGGGGGGGCGTGTTTCGAATTTCAACTCCTGAACACAGTTCAGTTTGCGCTACTTAACCACTCTCAAAGATTCAGATTTTGAGCTCAAAATTTAAGTTTAATTCTAAACTTTTGAAAGCATTTAATGAGATACAAAAAATAACTATAAAAAATAGTTGTTCGTTACTCCAAAGTCTAAAGCGCCCTCTATCGGCCTTTTTGGAACTTTATCTTTAAAATTTATTTTCAAGAAAATACGGTAATAAAGAACAGTTTTAGCGAAACCCGCAAACGAATCGACCAATTTTTCCGCTTTTTATAATAACTTGAAATTTTGGACCCTAAAATTTAATGGCGCCTATCTCCTTCGGGAGCCGTTTGGGACTTTTAGTTTCCTGTTTAATATTGTTTGTCTTGAAGTGTGCTATCACACCTTAAAGTTTTGCCCAATAGTCCAGTTGCCCATTTACCCTGTATACAAATTTTATCTGAATCACTTTGATTTTCGCTGTAGCTTTGGCGTCTACTGGATTTTATTGATACAAAGTGATACCATAATCTTTCTCTTGTCATTTTGTTTTCAAATTATCCACTCTTTAGTGTTTAATTTTAAATTTTGCTATTTTTTTTCTGACACACTATCATTCTATATGCAGATTTTACTCCAAAATTCGCCCAAAATGTATATGTAGTAGAATTAAATATGTTCGTTTAACTCCAGTGAAACTTTCGGAAAGCAACCAAACGAAATATTTATCTTTAGGTGTTGCATTTGGTACTGCAGAAATGAAATCATTTATCAATTTCAGGAAAGTTACATTCTCCTTGATTAAATAAGGGTGCTTAATGATTTCTTTTCATTTACCCTAAGTAAATTAACCTGAGGAGATATCTGAATCATTATTCATCGTAATCAGATAAAAGTTTATCATTGCTATGCATTACGCGGGTTTTCATTTGTATGAAGCGCGTGCACCTTTATATATAGTGCTATATTTTCCTGTGCATTTCTAACTTACGAGCTGCATGTAGGCCCTCATGTGTTATTATTATTTTGTTATGTTGTATATTTTTATAAAGTATAATGTACAAATTGAATTTTTCTGACACGGCATATGAATAATTTTCATGAATCGTCAGACAAAAGTTTGTAAATGTTATGAAGTAAACAAACCTTGTACTTACGATGCTGGTTCAATATCCGGTAAAATCAAATATAAAATCTCTTTAACACCTTATGAGTCGTATGCACGCTTGTATGTTTGCATATTTTTTTTATAAAGTATAATGTGCAATTTGAATTCTTCTTATGCGATAGCTAAGCAATTACCCTCAATAATTTCTCTATTCTAATAAAAAGGAACGGAAGCTATCACCGCTGCCGTAAATGATTTTTTTTTTTTTTTTTTTTTTTTTTTTTACCAGAGATCCTTATTAAAAAAAATACTGCATACAAAAGTATGGAAAATGGTACTATTATTCAGAAATGTTTTATAAATGTGCAGAAGAAGAGAGTTTTTAAATCGAAGAATTATTGAATGAGATATTTAATGTTAAAGTTGGTCAAAATCGTTCCATTAAAAATGTTTTATACACTGTAAAAAAAAAAAAAATTGGTGCGACTTTACACCATAAAAGGTGCTAACTAACTTGCCACCAAAAGTAGTGCAAGGAAACCCCACCAGTAAACTGTTGTAATGAAACACCATCAATCAACTGGTGTAAAGAAACACCACTTTTCTTGGCAATTAAGTTGCCACCATTTTTAGTGTAAAGTCACACCACTACTGATTTCATTTATTTTAACAACAAAATAAAAAATAATTTATAACATTACTTTTTAAATCTAATACAGACATAATTTAAAGTACTAGGGGGCTCGGACCCCTACGAGCTACGCTCGCCAACCCCCGTCCAGACACCGCAGACTCTAAATGCACGCTAATTTGATCGGCTTTAAAAAGATTTCGAAAGATTGAATTATAATTTAAAAAACAGTGGTGATCTCGCTATAAAGGAATTTCTATTCATTTTCTCTTTGATTGGGGAATTTTAACGCCAAATCCGCTGCGGTTCTACTTGATTATCCCGTTGACCCATTTCGCCAAATTATATAAATCTCCAAACCACTCGCCAAATTATACAAATTGACATAATTTTTATTTTAAATAATGATAGAACAAATAAATTAGTGCAACATTAATAAAAATACAAATAAAACGTCGAAATAAAAATAACTTGATGACTTAGACACGTGTAATAACATTTCAAAATAAGCTAATATAAAAGGAATTAAGTAAACAGAGTCTTTGTCTCCTGGTATTTTCTAACAAAGCGAAAAGGAAGTTCTTTTAAATGAGACATTTTAAATTAATCGTTTTTAATCTGACGTAATTTTTACCAAGCTATTTTTTCTCTTTTAAATATTCACGTGAAAATACTTTTGTTAGAAATGAAATATTATTTGCGCTTTCCTAACAAAAATAGTTGAAAAGATCCTCTCAAAATATCAAATAAATGTCTAGCACAATTTCTAAATTTAAACTGTTTTGCAATATTATTTTGTGTTCATTTTATGTAATAACTATAATGTGACGTAAATATGACGTACTTTCTCCTATTTAAGACTTCTAACACGTGTTAATGAATTTATTATTTTACAATATCCTTTCTCTTTTAAAATTCACGTGTATACTTTTTATGACGTAATTTTTAATAAGTTCCTGCTTTTTGTACATAATTATTTAATTCGAATTCCAAATGATTTTTTCTGTTTATAATAGTCATGTGTAAATAAATTTTTAATTTTGAAGCAAACATTATTGTTTGCGCTGTTTATACATTTGGCAACAGTATAAATTAATACCATTTTCTAAAATAATGTAAAAAATATCTCTAGAAATGCTGAAAATTTGAATTTAAAATAGAAATAGAACCTCAAAAAATGAGTCAAAATAAAAAAAAAATTAATGCAATCTGCACTCCGACAAATTCTAACGCATAAAATGATCTAAAAATGATTACACTGCCACGTATGGTTTTTGTTGCTATAAAGCTTTTTTAGTGGAACGATTTTGTCCAACTTTAGCATTAAATATCTCTTAAAATAATTCTTCGATTTGAAAACTGTCTACATCAGCGTGTTTATCAAACATTTCTGTATAAAACCACCGATTTTCCTATTTTTGTATGCATTATTTTTCTTAATATTAACGAAGAAAGACCCCCGGTCACAAAAAACTCAAAACCGGCGGCGGAGGCGGCGGCGGTGACAGCGGTAGTTACTTTTTTTTTAGAATAGAGAGATATAGTTTTACGCAGAGAGGTTGGTAACCTTTTATATAACTAAAATAATTTATTATAACGTATATTTTAAACATTTTAGTTGATAAACAACGAAATTTTCTATATTTACATGTTTAAAGATATCATTTTCATAGGTGCCATGTAAGAAGAAAGGGGTGCAAATGGGTAGAGAGTATGCCTACATTTTGGTGTAGTTAAATTTTCTATACATTTTTAGAACTAAAATGAAACTTTTTTTGTGTATCTGAAAGATAATTACCCAGCATCCACCACTCCCTTCCCCCTGCAACATCTGAGCTTTCCCCCCTAAATATAATCAAATGGGCGCCCATGATCATTTTAATTATGTTTTATCAATTTAATAAACACAAGAGAAATATGACAGTTTAATTATTAACCCTGTCAGTACCAACATTTAAAAAATGAAATAAAAATTATGAAGTTTTCACACATGTTAATAACGCTCCCAATAAGCTAAAAAACATGTAATAAAGAATTATCGATGAAAATATTTTTATTTTTTTAGAACGAACATACGTTTTAAAATAATTCTATAACAAAATTACAATTACTGATAACTAGGACGATAAGTTTAAATGAAAGCTTCTAATTTCCCTAACAAAATAAAAAATATAAGTTACGTCTGATATTAAATTACATCAAAATTATACAATTTTAATAACTCTTGCCGTCGCGAGAGCATTTATTTGTATTCAAAAATTTCACGAAGAAGTTCTTTTAAAATATTCTGTCGTATATTGGTTTGATTTCTAAATGCATGTGCTTATGAAAATGTATAAAAAATACAGATAAAATTCGTAAAATTATTTTCAATTAAATTAAACATCCTAAAAAAAAATCTTAAATGTATGTCCTTGATCAAGGACGCAAGTAGCGAAATGTTAACAAAATGAAAATGAACTAAACTAAAGATAAAATTCATCTGAGTAAATCAGTATAGTTTAATTCATCAAAATCCTTAAGTCAATTGATAAAAAGTTAGTAACTTCAAGAAAAGCTTTCACATTTGGATCGATAAAATCAATTTAATACATAACATAAAGTGTCTAAATTATAGCAGCTAACAAATAAACGAAGATACGTAAAAAAAATGATTGCAGCAGTGCAGAAAATTTATTACCTCGCATTAAATTGATCCATATGTGTCCATTATTTTTAACTTGTCAGTAGGATGTTGTTCGAAAGCATGACCTTATTTTAAAAAGCATATAATAAACGCTATTTAGTCATCTCTTAAACTATAAAGAATAATAACTTTGCTTACCTTAGGTTTAGGTCTTTACCGTGTGTTTGTTTATTTGCAGAAGTTTGAAAGTGAAAAACGACTGATTAAAAAGCGGGAATTTAAAAATGGTATCATCTGCTGAATCCATTTCGTTATCATAACACGAGGAGGATTTCGAACACACCAGAACTGGTGTATATCTTCCATAATTTGTCATAAGGAGTAAAATTACACCATATTCAATCTATGACAACACTTAAACGGGTTCTGGAACCAAAATTGGTGCATATTTAAACGTCATTCGGCATTTCGCAAACCCAGCTTAAGAGTAATAATACTCCATTCTTTTTTACAGTGCAGGAGCAAAAACCATATATAGGAATTTAGTCATTTTTCTAAGGATATACAATAGAAGCTCCCGGTGTGCAGACAATATTTATTTATTTATTTTTTAATTTGACTACTTTTTTATGGTTTATTTCTATTCTAAATTCAAATTTTCATTACAGTAGAACCCCTTTTATCCGAAACTCTTGGTAAACCGAAATTCTTTAACTATCATATTCCTTGTGTGCAAGCGGTCCTATCCAAACTACGTGTACATATAAATATTTTCGATCCCCCTTCTTAGAATTTCTTTGAATTTAACTTGAGCTCCGTAAGCTGCGGAGTGGAATAGAGAAAGCTAAAAAAAAAAAAAAAAAATAGCAATTCTGAAGCTTTTGAATGTTTTGCAACAGATTTGGCATATTTGGAGCATCAGACAGACTGTTATACTGGTGAACTAATAATATTTAAAAAACTCCGTGATAGAGTTTTAGTGCAAGTTCAATCGAAACTACGACCATCAATACATTTTTTAAACCCTTGTAAAATATGTAAAAATAAATTAATTTCAAAATTAAAATTCAGGTAATTTATTCTTGTTTCTATTTTGCTATTGCTTTATTTCTATTAAACACTTATTACCATAGTAATAAATATTGCATATATTTCTCCTTAATCATAAAATCGAAGCATTCTCGATTATCCGAAAGGTGGTCGATCCCAATTACTCAGGATAATCGAGGTTATACTGTATTTCAAGACATATTATTTTCATATCTTAGAAAAGTTCATTATTTTAAACTATTGCCAATTGTACAAACAGCGCAAAGAATAATATTTCCTTTCATCTAAATATCCATTTACATGCGAATATTAAAACAGAAAAAAAAACTTTAAAATTAGAATTAAATGATTACGTGTTAAAAGCAGAAAAATATTGAAAATTACGTGATAAAATTCTATTTACACGTGAATATTAAAAGAGAAAGAAAATTTTAAAATAATAAACTCATTATTATGCGTTAAAAGCAGTAAATGGGGGAAATTACGTCGTATTTAAAATGCCCAAATAATAATATTGTCAAGCATTTTATTTAAAAATACATTTACGCGAGACATTTTTTTCATATTTCGAGATGATCTTTTTACCCATTGTTGTCAATTCTAAGACAGCGCATGTAATATTTCCATTCTAACAACTAAAGTGTTTTCACGTGAATATTAAAAAGAGAAAGAAAATGTTAAACTAATAGATTCATTATTATGCGTTAAAAGCAGTAAATGGTAGACATAGGTCATATTTAAAATTCCCAAATAATAATATTGCCAAACATTTTAAATATAAAAATATGTTTACGCGAGATATTTTTTTCATATTTGGAGATGATCATTTTACCTATTGTTGTCAATTCTAAGACAGCGCAAATAAATTTTTATTATAAAAACTAAAGTATTTTCACGTGAATATAAAAAAAAGAAAACTTTGGTGAAAATTGCGTCAGATTTAATACGATACATTTAAAACATCTTATTTAAAACCATTTTCTTACAGCGTTGTTAAAAATACCTGGAGGCAAATCTTTGTTTACTACATTTTATATTAGTTATTTTGAAATGTTTAACTGATCCTATTTAATAAAACACGAAAACTGCCATTACATGTTTTAACAGCAGCTGATACGGCCTTAAAATTCAACAATCATAGGAAAATGAATGGAAACATGCTGAAAAGCAGAAATATTTTCTTCATCTGTAGATCAAAGCACTTAAATGCACTCGCATGCATCTTTACATCAATGCAAGCATTCATGTAAAGATAATGAATATAGCATTCTGTAAAGTAGTACTAAAACCTTCAATAACAAATTCCTCCAGTAATCTGATAAAAGTTGCATTTCATTAGTAAATGATTCTTCTCTATCCGGGATATCTGAATCGGATTGCACTATTGTATGTCTGAATTTCTTCTATTTTGGTTGTAGTTTCAATCTGAAAACGCTTTCAAACTTAGAACCAACCAACCAGATTTTTCCGAAATTAAGAGTGATCTCAGAATAAAACTGCAATCAAATAAAATAAAAAATAACCACGATGATAGATATTAACGTCAAAACATAGGCTAAGACAAAATGAATGCCTCAATTTCAAAGAATTACTACGCAAAATTTAATCTATGTATTTATTCAAAATATACACACTATAAAAGATAACATGCATAAGTTACGAATAGTAGTTTATAATTTTAAATTCACCAATATATGGCGTCGTAAGCTCCATGATTTTTCTTTGTGGGTGTTCGTAAAAGATCGGATGTATGAGGCACAGGGTCCAATGACCACGACTAATTTGAAAGCCAGTTTCATAGCTGCTATCGCCAGCATCGATGCAGACGTGCTGCACGCGATTTGGTAAGATACAGCAGACTTGATAAATGCCGTATAACAAAAGGAGCGCATGTTGAACATTTGTGAAGAGTACCTTCAAAACTTGATTATAATAATTCTACATGTAAGTATATTTTGAATAAATACATTGATTAAATTTTACGTGATAAAGCTTTGAAATAGGGGCATTCATTTTGACTTACCCTGTATCATGCAAAACAATCACCTAAATATATTGAAAGGCAAACGGGAAAGTTTTGAAAAAGACCTCCATTTCTTAAAAACTTGCGATAAAACTACGCTAGTCACGTGTTAAAACTCACAAGCTAATGTTAATCCTACAGGAGCTCCTTAATGTTTGTCTTCTTTATAATGTTTTCAATTTTGGTTGTAGATTTTGTATGAAGGTGTTTTCACTTTTGATATCGGTTCCGCAATAGAAAGTAACGTCATTAAAAAGAAACAAATCTGCAACAAAAATCAAAAAAGTCAAAAAGGTCCGTGTTAGATATCAACATCAGCTAACCTGCCAAAAAAAAAAAAAAAAATAAAAAAAATAAAAAATAAATAAATAAATAAATAAATAAATAGATTGATATACAAACGAGAAATATCAAGAGAAAGTTCCTTTAGATTTAACATTAGCTTGTAAATGTCGTCGCGTAAACATCCGCTTGCGAGATATTGCATACGCGGGACGTAAGTAAGATCAGAACGAGGCTAATGAGAAAGACAGGCTACCACGGTGCATTCCACGTACCTTTTTTTACAGACCGCTGGAGTCACGTGATGCTCGAATGCACCAATGAAGGTGTAGGAAAAAAGCATCACGTCACTCTAGCGGTCTGTAAAAAAAGACACGTGGGATGCACCGCGGTAGCCTGTCTTTTTCGTTAGCCGCAGCTGTGAAGCACAACCCTTTTTATACAACACAGCTCCATAGGCCTATGCGGGAAAAAAAAAAAGAAACGACAGCTGCTTAGGCTGTTTCTTTTTTCAGCCTTTGTATGAGTCCTAGAACTTTGGCACGGTATTCTCTTAAAGATATATTCGTCTCTTTTACAGAAAAAAAAAAAAAAAAAAAAAAAATAAGGCGGGTAAAACGTTTCTAAATTACAGGTAAAACTTAAGGGACTATACAAACGCTGCAAAAATTCCGTCTACGACAGCCAGCATTTCAATATCTGCGCGTAGACCTATTATTCAGAGGGAGGTGGATGAAGACACTCTCAAGCTAAAATTGAATGTATGGGAGAGAGTGTTTTACAAATTTTCTCGCTTGCATTTTAATATATTGAAATAATGAGGTCGACATTAAATGTTGTACTTTGTAATTTTTCGATTTTTTTTTATGGGAATACTTTCAATTTTGGAACCAGGTGTTACCGGTTCCGAAAATTAAAATGCCCCCCCCCCCCCCAAAAAAAAAAAAAAAAAAAAATCATTCAAAATCAAAAAAGCAAAAAAAAAAGGGCTTGTTCATAGATAGAACTGAGCTATTCTTTGAAAAAAAATTAATTAAAAATATTGAAATGCAAATGAGAAATTTAAAATGAATGCTCACACTGGTTTAACATTAACTTGCTAGTGTTTTCGCGCGACTGGTGTGGGTTCTTAATAAACGGAACATCGCATGCAAGAAAATTGCAAGAAAATGCAATTGAAGAAAAATGGGCAAATCAAAAAAGGAAATGCAAGTATTTTCAAGGTTTTTATGTTCAATATTGGACTGGTGATAAGAAAACAGATGTATTCCTATTAATCAGTTATAATTTCCACATTAATTCTTCATACAATAATTTAAAATTATCATCATCTCAAATACTTGACTTGCTTTGCATTTGTGTAGCGTTTCATGTATGGATATGTGTACCATTTGATGCGGTGTATTTCTCATTTTTAATGTCTGACAGATATTATGCCTGTGTTCATATTTATCACAAGCAAACTACCTGAATAATGTTATGAAATAGAAATATTTTGATCATTTCTCAATTTAAAATTTCTACATCAAGCACTGATGCAAAGATAATAAAAATTAACGTTCGTTCAAGTAGTATTAAAATCCGCAATAATAAATCACTTAAAATTATAATTAGTTTTATAAAATATTTTTAAAGTTAATCTCGATGAAATCACTCTTACGGAAGACAAATTTCTTTAAAATTTCGTGCCTCAAGTTCTAGAATTATTTTAACATTTCAGTGGAAATTATTTCGATTCATATAATGATTAGGTTTTAAAGTACATCGTTAAAGTTTTCCTCGAAGACTCTTGTGCGATTCTTTAATACCCAATGATCAAGGGATTCACCCTTGAGCAAATAAAACTGTTTATCTACCTAGCTTTGCTTTCGAATTATAAAGCTAATTGAAAATTACCACCATTGTTGTTCCTGCTACAATCGAAACTTAATATTTCTTCTTTTCCTGCGCTTCAGAGCTTTAACGATTTCCAACGAGAAAAGATGAAAATGTGTTAGACTCTAACGTAGACAGCTCCATTGCCACTCAGTTATTCCAAAATATCTTTCTTCATTTTGTTCTTTTTTAATCGATCAGGAGAAATTCACTTAAAGATCGTCTGCGTTGCATTATAACATTGAACGACAGTTATCTTCAAAGGAATTGGAAACATTCTTTCGGAATAATTGTAAATCGATACGCGGTTCTATCGTGATTTATTCTGAAGATATTAAGAAATACTTCAAGAATTTAAATTGGCTTAAGTATTAGGGATACGGTTCGGTGGTTATGCATGCAGGGAAAGGGCATTAAGTACGCTTCGGAATTGATGATAGAAAATTTTGTTTGAAATATGTAATTTGTAGTTTGATTTCTTGGGAATTCGAAAAAGAAAAAAAATGTCAGACGGTGAAGTAAACCGTCGATGTAATTCATCAATGTGATGGGAAGGGTTTTGTGATGATTAAAGTCGCATAAGTGATATTATGCATCAATAATATCTAATGGGAAAATATTTTCTTAGCTACATTTCTTTACACGTGAAGCAGGTATGTTCTGTCATATTTAATAAATACATAATGGTTATAAAATTATGTTTATGTCGCCTTCTTTATAAATTGTAAAAAATCTACATGCAATTTTGGAGTAAAGCGGCCAAGATACTTACAAATATTGAAAATATTAAAATTTTGTGTTATTGACGAAACATTCTTTCGGAATAATTGTAAATCGATACGCTGTTCTATCGTGGTTTAGTCTGAAGATATTAAGAAATACTTCAAGAATTTAAATTGGCTTAAGTATTAGGAATACGGTCCGGTGATTGTGCATGCAAAGAAAGGCCATTAAGTACGCTTTTGAATTGCTGATAGAAAATTTTATTTGATTTATGTAATTTGTAGTTTGATTTCTTAGGAATTCGAAAGAGAAAAAAAAAAATTCAGATTTTTAAGTAAGCCGTCGATGTAATTCATTTGTGTGATGGGAAGGGTTTTGCTATTATTAAAGTCGCAAAAATGATATTACGCATCAATAATATCTAATACGAAAATATTTTCTTAAATACATTTCTTTACACGTGAGGCAGGTATGTCATATCTTATTTGTTAAATACACAATGGTTATAAAACTGTGTTTATGTAGTATTTTTTACTTTCTTCTAACTTTGCAAGAAAATAGTATTAGATTCTTGAAAATTTTCGACTTCCGGTTTTTGACGGATTTACACGTTTTAGAGGTCAACGATCCCGAAAAATATGTTTTTACAAAATGTCTGTCAGTGAGTCTGTGTATCTGTGTATCTGTAAGTCTGTGACTCTGTCCGTCTGTATATGACACAAATTTCGTGGGCGCTCTATCTCAAGATCTAATGCACGGAATTTAATAAAACTTTATATTGAGGTAGTCCTTGATATAAATAGGTCCTGATTAGTTTTTGGTGTAAATCGCCCAACATGTGGCTCTACTACGATGCATTTTTCACGATTTCCTCAATAGCTCTACTTCAAGAACAAATGCACGGATTTTCATCAAACTTCAGATTAAGTTAGTCCTTGACATTAGTTGGTACTAATAACGTTTTAGTGTAAATCCCCCAATAGGTGGCTCTGCTACGCTGCATTTTTCTCGGTTTCCGCAATAGCTCTAGCTCAAACTAACGCAAGAATTTTCACCAAACTTAACATTCAGTTAAACGTTGACATAAGTTGTTGCTTTTTAAGTTTTAGTGTAAATTACTTAACGAGTGGCGCTGCTGTGCTACCTTTTGCAGGATTTACACGATTTTAGCGATAGCCCTATATCAAGAACTGAAGCACGGAATTTCATATCTTTAGAATTCTCATGATGGGCATAGATTGCCATTTGTTTTTGGTATTGCGATAGCGAATTTTGACGTATCAGTAGTATGTATGAGATTGAAGAAAGTTTTGGGAATAGCACATTTGACTAGTTATAAATTTTAAAAATATAGAGGAGACCGCCACTAGTTGGCTACAGGGTTAAGTAGGCGCAGTCCTCAAAAATCGCCTGTTTGTGGATAGATTGCGCAACCAGTCACAGAGTACCTTTCTTCTTGTTTTTTACAATCCTCATTGTAGTTTTGCAGCGTTACCTACGTGCAATGGACATTTATTACGATTTTTCTGTTTTTTGTACTCATAAGTAATTTTTTGTTGCTTCATTCTTTTTTTAATTTCTAATACTTATCTTAATAATTGCGATTTAACTTGTGCAGTTTTTCTTAGTGCATGATTAACTGTACCTACCCCCATTTATAAATTACTTGGATTATTTATGTTTAGAAGGTTACGCGTCTCTTTTGTGAAGAAATTTATTATGGGGCTAGTAGGCGCACTGAACACGGGGCAAGTTGGCTCGGTGTCTGGTGTGTGCTGGTAGCTTGAAAAACAGCAAACACCGAGAAAAGTGGTTGCAATGCAAGATTTTTGACACATGAGGTTAGGCTTGCCCAAACGGAGACAGTCGAATTTTGATTTGTGACAACTGTAACTCTGACGATGATATCGAGTAGGATAGAAGTTACTCATTGTTAATGTTCTATTCATTATTTTTATGTCTGTATAATTTAGAATTTACTTTGTACGGGGAAAACCGAGTACTGGCTAATGAATTGATAATGAATTGATTGATTAATTCATTAGCCCGTACTCGGTGCTATAACCGAGGTTTTTTTTTTACTCATTTTAAACATTTTTTTTTTCGCACTGAGGAAGGGGATCCAAGAATCTCTGAAACTGCCGTATGTGGTTTGATGTCGTGGTGCTTGTACGTATTTGTCCGTTTTAACGTTGTAAAATTAGTAGCTTATATATTTAAATTAAAACACACATACACACATAAATAACGCCTGCATTCAACAATTAAATGTATATACAAATATTATACAGACATAGATACAATAAATACAATAAACCCAACTGGAGTGAAAAATTATCCAGACCCAAGAATCGAACCTGACACCACAGCGTTCAAGGCTGTTGCTCTAACCACTGAACCACTCCGGCCGATACCTGGGCCTGCAATTTTCCACTAATAAACCATGTTGGGAAAATTGCCAGCCATCTTTCAGATAGCCTTAAATGATGGGACAGCGATGAATAGATTTTACTATTTCATTCATCTACATACAATATATATTAAAACACACATACATACATAAATAACCTGCATTCAACATTTAAAGTTATGTGCAGATATTATACAGATATACATACAATAAACCCAACTGGAGTGGAAAATTAGTCAGAACCAGGAATCGAACCTAGGACCACAACGTACTAGGCAGTTGCTTTAAGAGTCCACACTAGTCACTCGGAAAAAATAGAACGCTAATGGTAAGTCTATGGGAGCGTTCTTTTCAAATTTCTCGCTCAAATTTTAATATTTTTGAATAATTTCTTTTGCATAGAGTAGCTGAGGGCGATCTACAACCGCGCTAGTTTTACTTTTTCGATTTTGGTTATGGTTGTTTTATAATAGGAAAGTTTCAATTTCGGAACCGGTTCCAACCCGTTCCGAAAGTAATAGTAAATTTTTAAAGAGAATATCAAACCCAAATCGAAAAAGTAAAAACTAGCCCAGTTATAGATCGTCCTTAGCTATCCTATGCAAAAAAAAAAAATCATCCAAAAATATTAAAATTTGACCGAGATATTTAAAAATAACGCTCCCATAAACTTAGCATTAGCGTTTTCCTTTTTTCCCGTGACTGAAGTGGGCTCTTAATCACTGAGCCACTCCGGCCGATACCTGGGTCTGCAATTTTTCTCTAATAAACCATGTTGTGAATGTCGCCAGCCATCTTTCAGATAGCCTTGGATGACTGGACAATGATGAATAGATTTTACTATTCCATCAATCTACAGTATATATTAAAACACACATACACACATAAATAACACCTGCATTCAACATTTAAAGGTATATACAAATATTATACACGCATTCATACAATACAATAAACTCAACTAGAGTGAAAAATTAGCCAGAACCAGGTATCGAACATGTGACCACTGCGTACTAAGCTGTTGCTCTAACCACTGAGCCACTCCGGCCGATACCTGGGTCTGCAATTTTCCACTAATACACCATGTTGAGAAAGTCACCAGCCATCGTATGTAGTCATATATGGCCTCATCATATATAAAGTCACCATTTCATGTAGTTGGGTTTATTGTATTTATTGTATGTATGTCTGTATAATAATTTTATATACCTATACCTTTATATATTTAAACCTCGCACAAAGTAGTTCCTTAATAGATACATTGTAGATTGGTCACGAGCGTACTCGAGTTTGGATATTTTCCAACTTTTCACGTTTTTCTGTTATCATTATATTTGAACAACAAGTTTTAGCCTTATTGAACCATAGATTCATGAGATGAAATTCAAATTGATGATTTTCTTCTTGCAATTTTATTAGCAAAATTTACGTTTTCAAAACAATGGAACAATGTGATCTGTTTTTTGGACTGCCTAGTTGCGTGGCAACTTTACATCCAGTAGGGAGGTGATCGTGTTGCAAGGGCATTATGGAGCCTTAAAAAATATGTTTAGACGTGGCTGGTAGCAGAAAATAACTATAAAAAGTTAAGAAAAGAAAATCATTATAATAAGCACATAAAGTACTCAAAGTTTAACAATGTAAGAGAAAAAAAAAAGAGAAAGAAATCAAATAGGAAAATTTGAAAAATTTAGAAAAAAAAAAAAAGGAATTCCATTAGTTTCCAAAAAGAACATCGTGTTAAAAATATTATTTTTTTTATTTTCTGTAAATTTTTCTGTTATGAAAGTACATTTTAAGATTAAAAATGAATAACGAAAAGTATTTTTAATTAACTATTTCTAATCTTAAGTCATATCTAATTTTTGGGGAAGAACGTTACAGGTAACATCAGTGACACTTGCAATGATTTCTTTCAGTGATATTCTTCTTGCAATTTTATTAGCAAAATTCGCGTTTTCAAAACAATGGAACATTGGAACACTGGTTAATGGCTTCCTAGTTGCGTGGCAACTTAACATCCAATGTAAAAGTGATTCGTTTTGCAAAGGCATTAGGGAGCCTTTAAAAAAATATGTTTAAATGTGGCTGGTGGCCCCGAAGAGAAAATTAACTATTAGGAGTTAAGATGGAGTGTAATAATGAAATATATAATTTAATAGTATGTAAAATACATGAAGTATAGCAGTATAATTGTAAAAAAAGAAATAATATATAAAAAAGAGAAAGAAAATTCCATTTGTTCCAAGAGGACAGGGGGAAAAGCTACCGGGGGTTACCTCAATATTCTGTTAAAAATATTATTTTTCAATCTTGTGCAAATTTTTCTCTTATGAAACTACATTGTAAGTTTAAAAATGAATAAAAAAGGTAATAAAGATACTTTCAATTAAGTTGAAGCATCTGTTTTTTCGGGAAAGATGTTACAGGTGACACCAATCACAGTTTATTTATTTATTTATTTATTTATTTATTTTTTGATTAAATATTCCAATAATTGCAGTTTTGTGTGATAAATAAAAATAAAATGTATTATTGTTTTTTTTTACGAGTATTGAATGATTCTTCTTAATTAGTTTGCGGCATCTTATGTTATCACGCCAGAATTTAAGGAATAAAATAATAAATTTTAGCTAAAAGTGGCCGAAGAACGAGAAAAATACCCTTCGAGAAGAAAAATGTGAAATCTGTGAAAGTTGGGTTATCTTTATTGAAATAAACAATCTGAAAATACCTTTTTCGTTAAAAATCTAGTATATTTCATAAATGTGGTATCTATTAACCCTTTATCTACTGACGGTACTTATAAGTACCACTCACTTTAAACTTTCATCCCACAGTGAATATTACTAATATTCTAATGGTACTTTGCAAAAGCACTCTTTTAACACCACTTTTTCAGGATACATGGAAGCAGTAGCTCTAGGTTCGTTATTTTAGCGAGGAAGGAGGCTATCTTTGAAACAGTCGATGTGTTTTGTGCCAATATTTTGTACAGATTGTCACGATTGCCTTTTTATTACTGCAAACATAGTAAAGGGCATAAGATAAACATTGCATTTTTTTATGTGTTCATTATGATCTTAGAATACAATATTGACTAGCTATTTTAAGTAAGAGGTGTATGTATTTTATTTAAGAGTTGAATTACTCGGCGGTAAGTACCACCAGTACACTGGGTGTTGGAGAAAAACATCTTGTTTACTTTTCTTTTGTGTAGTTATCCATCGTTTTTATCTGCTTTATAATGTAAATACTAAACTCTAGTGTAGTAATGTTTTTTTTCTGGTATTTCTTTTCTGTTTCATTATTATTTTTCATAGGAAGTCGAAAAAGTTGTGGCACTGGCTCTTTTTAGCTATGCTAGAAATGGCATATGTAAATTCATATATTGCATATGTGGAGATGCTAGAGAACATGTTGTCCATGGAATATGAGCGTCGCATAACTAAAGGACTGCTAACAAATTCGAAACCAAAAAAAAGTTTTTTTTTTTTTTTAATATCATTAAATTTGAATTTTTACTCATTTTCCATACGTAAAATAAAACTATGTCTATTTAATATATTTTTATTCTTAACTTATGGATCTTAACTTCTGTTTCATTAATTACCTCTAACGAATTAAATTTCTCACGGGTGAGTATTTTTTTAATGTGTATCCTTTAGTTTCCAATGTAGTAATTGAAAAGAAAAACTGCAGTAGATCATAATGCAGTAGATAAAGAGTTAATTTATAATACATCAGAAATTCTAATTACAGTCAATTTCTTCTTATCTAGTGTAAAGTGATTTACGTCTGTTGAAGATTTCATATGGAATGGGATAATATGGTGTATATGAAGAAAAAATCAAATTAAATTAAAAATATATAAAGGAAAAATAAATTTAATTAAAAAATGGGATGCACTGTAATAATTTTTTATAATTTCTTCCTCCTCTACACTGTTGAAAATATACAGCAAACTGTCCAGTCATCCGACAGTTTTTAAAGATAACATTTACTCGGCCATATTATGAAGCGTACCTGACCATATTGTGCAATAAATTATGGTCAGAATAGAGATAAATTACGGTTTTGTAGCTATTTTCTATAAAAACGGTCGACTGACTTCACAGTTTGCAGTAAATTTTCAACAATGTTATTGGATAATAAATTCTTGAAACAGAATAATAATGTTACGAATTTTGTTATATTAGTCTTTGTTGTATTTTTATATGTGAAATATTGTTGTTTTTCTGCAAGCAAGTAAACCTTAATGGGAGTCAATGGGAATTCAATGGGAATTTGGAGAAATACTGGAAATAGCGCCAAGTTGGCGACTAATTTTGATCGCCTAATTTGGCGGTATATCGCCAAGTTGGCGAAAAACTTGGCGCTATTTGGCGGCAGAGCAGGGCCACCCCTTAGGTACGGAGATACATTAATGCTGTTCTGGGTTTTTCCAGAGGATTCCAGAAACTTCCAGCTTAGAAAGCTGTGGAAGGTTCCGAAACATTCCCTCGCTCCTATATATATGGGAGCGGAGCAGGGCGTGGGTCAGTTGGTGGTTAGTCAGCGAGTAATAAACTGGACGCCTGAAGTTCAGAGCAGGTTTACTTAGTAAACTAGATGCCTGGTGTAGGTTCAGAGCTGGTTTACTTGACTTAGAAACTGATTTACGTTCTTTTGCATCTGTACTACGTTGAGATGTTGTGTGGAGAGTCTCTGTGAGTTATTTCGGCTGTATTTTGTTCAGTTATTGGACTGTTATTCCAAGTTTTAATGTTATTTGGTTAGTTCCAAGGACTCTGTTGCTGTAAATAGTTGTGAATAAATTGCTTCACTCTTTAAAGACTGTAGTTCATTTGAGCTTATACACCATAATATTGGAAGAACCCTATAAACGCAACAATTTAATTGCAAGGAATTTAATTCATATGAAAAATTTACAAAATGTGTAGCGCTAAAGTTTTTGACTATTACTCCGCTTTCGTACTTAAAATTGCTTTCAATAAAAATTATTTCTAAAAGCTTCAGAAACATAAAAGTTCTTTTCTAAATTAAACATATTGCAGATGGGTCACGAGTATACTCGTGTTTGGATCGTTGCTAACTTTTTACGCTTTTCTGTTATTATATTAAAAAAAAAAAGTATTCGTCTATTTAATCACAGATTCATGAGATGAAATTCAAATTGGTGATTTTTATTTTTTGCAATTTTATCAGCAAAATCTGAGTTTTCGAAAAAAATCCTATTAAAAAAATTCTTTTTTAAATTTTGTGCAAAATTTTCCGTTATGAAACTGTCTTTTAAATTTAAAAATTCATAAAATAAGTATATTCAATTAAGTTGAAACATCAAAATTTTCGGGAAGGTTATTACAGGTGACAACAGTCACACTTTAAAAATTTCTTTCTTGATTAAATATTTCAATAATTGCAGTTTCGTGTGATAAATAAAAATAAAACGTGTTATTGTTTTTTTAAGAGTAAGGAATGATTTTTCTTAATTAGTTTGCGGTATCCTATGTTATCACGCCAGAAGTTACAGAATAAAATAATAAATTTTAGCTAAAACCGCCAAAAGAACGAGAAGAAAAATCTTCGAGAAGAAAAAAGTGAAATCTGTGAAAGTTGGGTTATCTTTATTGAAATAAATAACCTCAGAATACTTTTTCATTAAAAGTCATTTTCTCCAAGCTAACTTAAGTTTCAGGAAATATTTTCCTTAGAGGAATATTAATTTAAAAGCATAACCATTTTATTTTTCGAAAACTATAGAGCAATACTTTGTTGTGTCATGAAAAAAATCTTTTTCTTAAGTATACTGTTATTCATGCAGTAAATTTTACCAAATTAATTGATAATTATTTATAAGAATTCGTGATTTCTAATCATGGTAAATTTTATCTTATCTAATGCAAAGCTATTTAACTGCACATATGACTTGACAGGAAATAAAATATTTTGATATTTAGGAAGTAAAAATTAAATTAAATTAAAATTGTGTAGTAAGGAAAATAAAACAAATTAAAGGTGTTGGTTTTAGTAAAAGTAAATTGTAAGATTTTCTCTTTGCTATAGCAGGGTTCGTACGCATCAAGGGGTTCAGGAGAACTTAGGTGTTTTAGTACCAGAAATTTCGTAAAGGACTGGTCGCTATATAGGAAGATAGATTATTTTTTTCTCATAAATAAGGAAAATATTACTTTACAAAAATTCTGATAGAAGGTGCTTGAAAGTCCTTGAAGTGTACGAGCCCTGTGTAGTTGTACGACAACACTAGATATAGAATCACCGGATATCTCCAAAGGAACTTAAGGGGATCTTCTACATTAGAAAAAAGAACACTTTTTTATGATTTTTTGTAAGAAAACTGCATGATGGATCTTTTTGAAATTCTAACAGTTTATTGTACATATCTTAAGGTATACACAAGAATTTTTTTATTAGATTTTGTTGCTTCTACTCTAAGTTATCAAGAAACATGTTCAACCAGATTTTTTGACATTGTTGGCAAGATTTAAAAAAAACTGTTCAATGGATCATCTTGATTTTTTTTTAATTAAAGCTTATTTAATTGCATTCCATATTAATTAAAGCTTTTATTAAAATTAATTAAAAAAATTATTAACAAATAGGAACGAATTTTATAACGATTTTTTTTTTAATCAGGCATTACATAACTTTTTTTTAAAATAAATTTATGGTTCCTTTAATTTAATTAGAAGCTATACTCAGGAAGTTTACGAAAAGAAATTATTTTTGTGTTTGAGATAATTCTACAAGGCGCTATCATACCCCCGTCCAGACGAAATTTTCCACAGCAGTTGAACATATTTGTTTATAACTTAGAGTAGAAGCAACAAAATCTAATAAAAAAATTATTGTGTATACATTAAGATATGTACAATAAACTGTTAAAATTTCAAAAGATCCATCGTGCAGTTTTCTTACAAAAAAAAAAAAAAAAAAAAAAAAAAAAAAAAAAAAATCATAAAAAGTGCTTTTTTTTGTCTCCTATTGTAGAAGGTCCCTTAATTTACTCTGAAATATTTCAAAAGAATAGCTTTAAACTTGCTAATTTTTACGATGCTTTCATATTTTTAACTGTTTTAAGGAAAATAAATTCTAAAATCCTTTAAAAAAAAATTAAATGAAAGTTTTTTTTTCTTAATTTAAGACAAATCGGTAAATTATTTTTTTTTTTGCTAATTTATTAGCAAAATCTAATTTTTCATGCAAGATTCTCTTAACCCCGTCCCCTCTTCTTCTTACAACTCTAAACTTCTAAAATTCATGTAACATGGTCTTAATCCCACCCTCTTTCTTTTAAGTGTAACTTTTTCTTTTACAAAAAAAATATTTTAATTAAATAATAAAAACAGGCTTCCTTTAACTAACTTGAAGCATATAATCTTTTGAGACGGAAGTTAGCGGTGACATCAATGACTGCTTAAAATATCTTAAAAAGAAAATGTTCCGAATAAAAATTGCATTATAAATTGAGTTTCGTGTGTATGTGATGTGAAAAATGCAAACAATTATTGATATTTTAAGAGTATTAAACAAAGATTTTTTTTTTAATTAGTTTGCGGTATCCTATGTTATCACACAGGAATTGAAAGAAGAAAATAATAAATATTTAGTAAAACCGCAAGTCTCGCTTCAAGGAGAGAAAAAAGTTTGGTTTGATTTATTGAAATAAATACCCTCAAAATATTTTTTTGATTAAAAGTATTTTTCTCCAAACTAACTTAACTATTGGGATAACTAACTTAAGTTAAATATTTCCCTAAGCGAAATAATAATTTAAAACCATAACCATTTCATTTTTCCAAAAAACTATAGAATAATACTTTGTTTCTAAAAGAATATTGTGTTGCAAAGAAAATTTCTTTTTCATAACTATACAGTTATTCATACAGTAAATTTTATCAAATTATTTTATAATTAATTACTTCATAATTCCAAATCGTGATAAATTTTATCTTATCTAATGCAAAACTATTTAACTTCACTGAAGACTGACAGAAAATAAAATATTTTTATCTAATGCAAAACTATTTAACTTCACTGAAGACTGACAGAAAATAAAATATTTTTATCTAATGCAAAACTATTTAACTTCACTGAAGACTGACAGAAAATAAAATATTTTTATATGTAGGATAGAAAATTGAATTAAATGAAATTAAAATTGTGTAGTAAGAAAGAAATTCTAATAAAAATGTTGGTTTTCATAAAAGTAAATTGTAAGACTTTATCTTCCCCATAGTCATACAATAACACTAGAATCACGGGAATTTTCCAAAGAAGCTAAGATATCGGAATCGTATATTAAAAAAATTTCCCCTTTCCTTTTATTTGACATCCTAAAATGTCCCTTTTTCCTTTAATTTAACACATTATTTTTATTCAAAATCATGTATTTTATCACAGTATGCCTTTAAGGTAACAAAATTTATTTTAAGTGTATTCCATCGTTCTTGCCATGCAATGTTTATATCCTCCCCTTTTCCAGCTGTCTATTGTAATATAAGAAAAAAATATTAATGAAAACTTCAATTAGTTTCATTCTGCAAACGTCAAATCAATGCCATGTCCTTATTTGGTCATGTTTGGTCAGCATTCCCTCTAACGATTTTATCCAGATGTAAAAATCGTTTGCATCTACTTTTATTGCCAGATATGCTGCAACGTACTTGTGAGACTCAAGCTTTCACTCCCATAAGCATTGATTAAACTTTGTACGAATTTTAATAAAAAAGCTAAAATCTTTAACAACGATTTTACGCACAAATAACGTACAGAACGACAAAAAATTTCCATACGATCGTTTCGAGAATTCCTGAATCCAACTTCCTCAGTCAAAAAAAAAAAAAAAAAAAAAAAAAAAAAAAAAAGGGGGGGGGGGGTCGAGGAACCCCTCGGTCATAGCCCCGAGTATTGGCTTATGGGCTGATTGAAAAGGCGAATACAAGAGTTTATATACCTTAAAGAAATGATGTAATTGACCAAAACTAACTGAAAAAGAGTCACTCTGCAGGATAATAATAATAATAAATAAATAAATAATAATAAGAAATAAAATGGGATAGCCTCGAGTACTGGCTTATAGACTGATTGAAAAGGCGAAAACGAGAGTTTATATATCTTAAAGAAATGACGTAACTGACCAGAACTAACTAAAAAGAGTCACTGCGCAGGATCCCTCCATACTGGCGAAAGAAAAGGGGTGCTGGTCATATCATTTACTAAGGAGGAAGTATGTTTATGAATATAGTGAGCTTCGTAAAAGTCTAGATTAAAAACTGAGTTACATTTTTGAATAATTTTAGCCTCTGAATAATTAAACTGGTGGTTGGAATTCCAAGAATGTTTCGCTATTGTAGATTTCTCAAATTCCTGCTTTCTAACGTAATTCTGGTGTTCTTCCAGCCTAATTCTAAATGCCCAATGTAAGAGAGGCCTCACTCACAAAAAATTCTGTAAATGCCCCCAGGTATTATGGTCCTCAATAGGATCTTTAAGATTGGAGAAAGAAATTTTATTGGTTGCAGAGAAAACAACTTTAAAACTAAACCTATGGAGAATACGAGAAATTTGTGTAAATAAGGTAAATATTAGGTAAAAAATTTTAGGTAAATAAGGTAAGACAATAACATTTTTAAATTCTTTATTTGCTGGAACAGAATTGGTGTTTATCTGAGGTTTAGATAAAATACGGTTAATAATATTCAAACTAAATCCATGATCGATGGCAACTGCGTTTATATAGTTAATTTCACTATTAAATAAATCAGAATTTGAACAAATTTTACGTGCACAGAAAATAAGAGTATTGAAAGCTGCAAGTTCTTGATGTGGGGGATGACAGGACTTATAATGAGGGGGTAAACTTACAGCAAAAGGCTTTCGGTAAACTGTCGTCAAAAACTCACAATCATTACGAATTACCAGGACATTCAGAAAAGCTAGAGGTTGTTGAGTTTCAATTTCAAAAGTATTCATGTATTTTTCCTGACTTCTGCAAAAATCTAAGATTTCTTAACACCACCGTGCGCTTGTCATAAATTCCAGACTTCATAAGCCCCTTTATTAGCTAGATAGTACTTCGGTTCAAAATTCCTTCGTTTCAAAGTTATGACGATATACGAACCAAAATAGAGTTGATTATAGAATGCCCTTTTCAGAGAAGTGTACCAAGTAGCAACTACTTGACAAATCTATTGGCGATATTGTATTCATTGAAATCAAAGCGATTTCACGTCACTGACTCTCTTTCTATTGTGTCAACAACATGTCAACTCCTTTGGGTCCCTATCTGACACCTATAATATATGTTTATCTTCCTGAAATAAACGCCAATTATTCTGGTATGACTGTATTTGTTTTCTTCTCATTTAAATAAAATATTCAAGGACCAATGACGAATCTGGTCCTGTTAACACAACGATAAAACACTAACTCTCTGCATGTGTGTCACTTTATCCTAAAATGACTTATAAATTCCTAGAAGTCTTCATTATAGAAGATTAATTTACTCTAAAATATTTACAAAAAGAATAGTTCTTAGCTTCCTAATATTTACATTGCTTTCATATTTTAAACTGTTTTAAGTAAAAAAAAATTCTAAAATGTTCAAAGACAAATTAAAACAAAAGGTGTTTTTTATTTTAAAAAAGTCAGTAAAGTATGTTTTTGCAAATTTATTAGCAAAATCAGATTTTTCCTGCTACATGCTCATAACCACGCCCCCCCCCTTTAAAAAAAGTGTAAACTTTTCTTTAACAAAAAAAAATTAATTAAATAAGGATAATAATAGAAACAGGTTTCAATTAACTAACTTGAAGAAAATGATCTTTTGAAACGGAAGTTAGCACTGACATCAGTGACTGCTTAAATATCTTAAAATTAAAATGTTCCGAATAAAAATTCCATCATAAATTGCAGTTTTGTGTGATATATAAAAATATAAACAGTTATTGTTATTTTAAGTGTTTTTAACAAATAATTCTTTTTAATTAATTTGCGGTATCCTATTACGCAAGAATTGAAAGAAGAAAATAATAAATATTCAGTAAAACCGCAAGTCTTGCTTCGAGGAGAAAAAAAAAAGTTTGGTTAGATTTATTGAAATAAATAACCTCAAAATATTTTTTGATTGAAAATATTTTTCTCCAAACTAACTTGAGTTTTGGGAAATGTTCTTCTAAGCGCATAACCCCTCAAAGCATAAATATTTTTACTGAAAAAATATTTTTACTGACAAAGTGAAACTTTGTTTTAAAAAAGATGTTTTTAAAATTAAGCATATCTCTTTCACACAAACACAGAGATTTCCACACAGTAAATTTTATTAAATTATTTTCTGTTAGATTTTAACATATCGTGATTTCAAATTTTTTTTTTCTTTCTCTTTTTTCTCTTATATTGTTAAACTTTGAGTACTTTTTAGTGCTTATTTTTAAGTTATTTTTTACTGATCTTTTTATAGTTATTTTTCTCATTGTTGCTACCAGCCACGTTTAAACATTAATTTTTTAACCCTTAAATGCCTGATTTTTCAAAAATCATTGTAATAATGTTTTTCGGCTTTCATTTTTTAAATAAATCATAGGAAAAATACTTTAAAAAATCACAATTTGTTTAAGTATAGTTTACGGCTAAAAAACAGTTTGTTACTAATCGGCAATACTGGTGTTTAATGGGAAAAATAATTTCCCTTGATAAAATTCTATAATATTAAACACACAAGAAGTTTAGGTACTATAATAAGAAATAAATTTTACTTGCTCACTGCAGGTCAAAATAAGGTATTTCGCAAGCTTCCAAACAAAACAAAAAGAACAAGTAGCAACAATAGAAAAAATAAATCTATCTTTAATCTTAAACAGCACAAGTGTTACCATGTACATGTTGAAAATCGATTTAATAATATCTTCAGAATGTATTTTATTGGCAACATTAGGCATTATAGCTTCAATATTATTCTAATAGTATTTTAGAACCTAAATTGGGAATGTTGCCGAAAAGCAACACCAGGCATTTAAGGGTTAATGCTCCCTAATGCCCTTGCAACACGATCACCTCTCAACTGGATGTAAAGTTGCCACGCATCTAGGCAGTCTATCAACAAGATCACATTGTTTCATTTTTATCCAAGGTAAACATCGCGTTTTCCGTATTCCTGTCTGCTTTCAATAGGCGAATTCATCTGTCTTCTGTGAGAAGGTTGCCTCGTGGATTGAATAAGTAACCACTTCACTAATTCAAAGATAAGATTCAACATTTTATCTTTGTAGAGAAATTGCATGTCAGTAAAAAAAAAACCCGCATTTTAAGTTAATTTCAATGTTGTGTCCAAACAGTATAGTCTGTACTCTCTCGGCCGCTTTTTTTAGCCGGAAGTAATACATGCATTAAATTAAAAAATCCTGAAGTTATTACTCAGCTATCCTCAATCAAGGGAAAGCGAAGGACATCTATGCTCTACAGATTTGGTTTTTCAGTCAAAGCAGTCTTTTTCGGATAGTCAAGACGACAGTTAAAGGTTTAACGGAAAGCTATTAACTTCTTTACAAAGATATATTTGCATCTAACATATCATTGATCTTCTAAATTATACATCTAGAATATCTAGGGATTTTTCATCGCTGCTATTCTGGAAAACCATTTATATTTACAGAATCATCGTACGGATTAGAGATGTCTTGGGGCTTTTTTTTTTTTTGAGCCAGAAGCCTATGATTTGAAATTCGATCCCGAAAACATTTGTTTCAATATAGCACCCAGTGATTCTGAAAATACGTTGTAGAAAATTTTTAATAACATTTAAAAGTTGTTTAAATATTAGTCTTCTCATTTGAAAACTTTCACTTACATTGAAATAAATATTAATAATCCTGACAATGTTTCGGGATTTTCATGTCTCTGAAAATATCTTTAAAATAGCAAATTAGATATTTATAGCCAGGTACTGGCAGAAATCTGCAAAAGCCACACTTCTTATATTCTTTTAAATATCGTTGTATTGTTATAACACAAAGGGTTGAGTTTTGTTTTCCAGTAATTCTGAAAAAGACTTCAAACCGAAAGCTAGGAAACAGAAGGTATATCAAAAGTTTTCTTTATGTTATTAACACTGATCATGCAAAGGCTTCAGAATCATACGGAATAATTCTCCTTATATTAACTATTCAATTCCCATTTAGACTTTTAAAGGATTTTAAGACTCTTTAAGAAACTTCTACTTTCTTCTTTATCAAATTGCTTAAGAAATACCTTAAAAAATACTTTATTCCTTTTTTCAATTTTGAATCAATAAAATTTTGTACTTTAAGCGTGAGCCTGTTCGAACACGATGTCAGGTATAACAAGAAAGAAAAATCCTGCGTCAAGTAGTGATTATGAAACATTTTCCAACATATTCAAAATACTGTAACAAAAATTCCTCTTTTAATAAGGTGAAATATTATCTCTAAATAAACAAGGAACACCCAGCCGGAGCACCAACTCAAATGTTTATGGCTTCATTGCTTTGGCGGAACTTTCCCCTGCACCATTCAGGAAGACCATGCCCGGACAACCGGTGGTAATTTAAACAAAGACTTGTATACAAATCCCACAAATTCACGAAAGTGTGAGAACTAGGAACTGTACTTGGGAAGTAACACTAAGAAACGTAAGCAAAGGGCAACTTCCCCTGGTCAGACAAACTCAACTATAATTGAACTAGTGACTAAACAAGATATTTTGTCATATTCACAAAATTAATAGTCAAAATGAGATGCACTTGACTGACTGCAATTAACTAAATTACAATACCAAATAAACTAGGAGGTTACAGAGCATCACAGCAAGGGAATAACATTAAAGCTACAATTGATTTAAATAAAACATATATTAATTAAAAGAATGGGAAACAGAGCTTCCCAGCCTGAGAGTCACATTTGGATTACAATGTTTAAATAGCGATAGTTGAATCGCAAAGACCTTAAAAATCGCATACTGCAAAACAGTTCGTAGACACCAGTTATAATTTACATTACATTAGGGTCCAACGGAAACTAAATGAAAGTCAGGTGTATGCCTAAAAATCTCTATACACAGGTACCAATTTTTGAATATATGTAGTTAGAGTACCGCGAGTACTATCAACGAAGATCTTCAGTTTAGACCATAAAACTGAACTTAAGAAACCAGAAGACGTCGATGAGAAATATACATAATGAACCTACCGAAACTCAACATATGTAGTCACATATAACTTAGGATATGACATAGTGTGTTGGGTGTATTATATATGATGAGATAATAGAAGAATGTTACACATAATCAAAATTTACATATAATAAAAGAATATCTCTAAGTAGACAATTTCGAAAACACATAACGCATTTGAAGACCCAGTTTCAGCAATTAACATTTACAATTGGTAAAAAATTTCAAATTAGTTTGGGAAGCCCTGTATATGATCTAAAGATTTCGATATATCCACATAGTAACGTAGTATTCAAATGTTTAGTTCAGTTAGGAAACGCATAACAGAGTTGAATATTCCATTCCAGAAATTCCCATCAATAAACGGAAATGCACTTATTACTTCGTGCACCCTTGTATATGAATTTAAATGAACCACTCAATATGCAAAAAAATATTTAAATTTAAAAACGTTACACAACTGAAAACCCACTTCCAACAATTATTACTCATAGACTGTGCTGTAACAGAATTATTTTGTATGTCCCTGTACATGAATGGTAAATGCTGTGCATACTAGATCCTATAGTAAGCATCTTGTACTGTATTGCACCTCAGTGGTATAGGTCATTTTCATATGTTAGGAGTAGACTAACATTATTAAAATGCATTGTAAACGATTTTCCCCTTGGACCTAACCAAATTCTTTTGAGCATACCTGTAAACGAACTATAAACACTACATACCTCATTTTCAATACTGAACATACCAGAGTAATTATCAATAATATTATATCAAGAACATAGCAATCCGTGTAATTTTATGCGAGTTCGAGCACGAACAGACTGCCAGATATACATATGGCTAGACAAACCGAATTTATATACACTTATCGACTTGTTGAAAAGTGTTAAAAGTTGAGTCCGAGCCCATTCCGAAGTTTAAAATGTAGAGTCGACTTATACATCGGAAAATACGGTAAATAAATTTACCAAATCAGTCTTATCTCTAGTACCCATTCCAATCTTCAAAGCATCCAGTTTTATCCGCTTCATCTAAAGAAGTCGATTTGTACATTGAATTATAACCAAAATTCCATTTAAAGAGTAGAGTCGACTTATATATCCGAAAATATGGCATTTAAATTAAATTAATACGGTATCCGTCTTATCTGTAGTGCCAATTCCAATCTTCAAAACATTCAGTTTTATCGGTTTCATCTAAAGACGTCAATTTCTACATTGAATTATGACCAAAATTCTCTATTTGAGAGTTTAAAATGTAGACTCTACTCATAAACATCGGAAAATACAATATAAATACTTAAAAAAAATAAACTGATCATTGTAAAGAATATAACTTAAAGGATCTAATCTTTTGAGAAGGAGGTTAAAGGTGACACGAGAAAATAATAATAATAATAATTATTATTATAATATATACATATACATACACACACACACATATATATATATATATGTGTGTGTGTGTGTGAGAGAGAGAGAGAGAGAGAACATGTGAGAAGGGACAGATTCAATAGATAGCTGATATAAGAGTTTAATGCAGATCTAGGATAATGTTAAAGACTTCAATACAATCTATATACAATTAATATTTACTATTTTAGGAGGGAGAAGGATTTTGCTGAGATTTACCGATCATCAATGCTTTGGTGCTATCCGAGTATGGCTGGGACGTCTTTCCAGGCCGGGCTCGAAAAGGAACTCTGAAGTGAATTTTAACATACGGTTCTCAGGCTGGAGATGCAAAATCACCCAGTCATCAAGTTTATTGTCTTTTAAGTTTTGCAAGCTTTGTTAGTTCTCATGAGAAATAGCTGCACCCTTTCGTTTCGGTCAGGATGCGGTCGGGATGTTTTGGAAAGCGCAAACTACATCAACATATATATAATCTAAAAAATTACAGTTTTGTGCGACAAATAAATATAAATTTTTTTGCTGGGATTTTAAAAGAAATAAAGGAAGGATTCTTCGTAAATTAGTTTGCGATATCCTTTGTTCTGATGCAAGACGTTAAGAAAATAATAAATATTTATAATAACCTTCCAGTCTGGCTTGAAAACCATAAAAAATGAAATCTTTGAAAGTTAGGTTATCTTGATTTAAATAAATAACTTTAGAAAATGTTTTTATTAAATTTTTTTCGGTAAACTAACTCAAGTTTTAGGAAATATTTCCCGAAGCGAAATATTAAAAACTTTATTTAATTTTTTTTTCAAAATGATAAAGTAAAACTTTGTTTTACTATATTTCAGTATTAATAAAATTCCTTTTGAATAGATGGAAAATTATTCATACTGTAATTATAAAAAATACATTTTTATTAATTTGTAATACACAGATAATGCTAATCAGGGTAAGTTATAATACTTTTCTCGGCCTATGGTTGTGAAATAAAATCTTACACTATCATAAGATTTTTTTCAAGGAAGTTTAGAGCTCATTAAAATAGTTATAAACACAAAGACGTAAACTTTATAATATTTAAATAGTTTTTGATATTTAAAACTCTTTTCAATAAAGGTTACGTCAAAAATATCTAGAAACAAAGTATGATGCGCATTTTTTTTTTTTTTTTTTTTTTTTTTTTTTTTTTTTTTGAATTAAAGGCAAATAAGTAAGTTTGTATTTTGCAACTTTGTTAGGAAATTCTAATCTTTCAATCAACAATCTGTTCAAAGAAAGTTTCCTTTATTGTATGTAATTTTTATTTTTAAAACTTTAAAATCTTTTGAACCAATGTATGATTTACAATTTTTTTTCAATTAAAGATAAATAAATTAGTTTCTTGTAAATTCGTTAAGACATTCTGATATTTAAATCGAAAAGCTGTTAAAAGAAATTTCATTTCTTTGAATCTAAATTAAAAAAATTCATTAATTAATAAAAGTTTAAAATGAACAAATAAATTAATTAAATTGCAGCATTTAATCTTTTGAAAAGTAAGTTAAAAGTGACACCAGTTACTTTTGAAAAACAAATTTATCTAATAAAAAGTAAAAAAATTGAATTGTATGTGATAATTATAAGTAAAAATTTTCATTGTTCTTTTAAAGGTATTTAATGAATTATTTTTCTTAATTGCTTTTCAGTAGATTATGTTATCAAGCAAGAAGTAAATAATAAATATTTACTAAAACTGCCAGTATCGCTTCTAAGAGAAGAAAAAATTAAATATCTATTCTTTATTAAAATAAATATACTCAGAATACATTTTTTTCCCCAAAGCATTTTCTTTCAAACTAGAAAATTCTTCTCTAAGCAAAAAATTAAATTCAACGCTTAACTATTTCACATTGCTGAAAAGAATAGAGATAAACTTTGTTTTTAAAATTAAATACCATTGGTAATGTTTCAAGAAAAAAAAAATGAAATTGCTGAAAGTTGATGTGGTGTATTGGCCACAGTTTTAGAATTTATCAATATGTCTATCTTTATTGTAAAGGACAAACGTGTCTGTGTGTAATGCTGACGTCACTTTGCGAATGGCAACAAGGGAAGATTAAATTTCTTTTTTACATCAATTCTTTTAATTTTTTAAACCTCTATGCATCGTACATCTTCAATTTTTACATCTTCGAATAGGAAAAAAAATGTACTTTCAAATGCAATTTGCTTGAAAACTATGTCGTAATTTTTTTTTTTGAAAATGATATCGCACTTTGTTTGATAACTGTATCGCCATTTACTCAAATTTATTGTCTTGACAATAATTTTCAAGCATATTTTTTTTTCATCTCTATCTCTATCAGGTGCAGAATATTGCAAAAGTTTAATCCGTTTGCCTTTGAACTAATATAAATAGCTCATAATTTGTTTCCATCTTATAATATATAACGAAATTAAAAGACTATTAACCAATAAGTAAAATAGTAAAATATAAATACATCACAAAATTAAGACATGTAATCGAATTTTGCGCTTTAACCACTGAAATGAAGCTAATCAAAAATTCTGATTGTAAAAAGCGATTGTGAAGTTTCTGACACTAATGAGCAGGTAACTTATTAAGATTACTGTTATCTGATATTATCTTTTTACTTATTTATTTTATTTCATATGAATCACTTTCTGCGTACGCGGGTTTAAAATAATATTTTTCTTGAAGTTGATCCGAGATATTATAGTTAGATCCCATTGTGTGAACAAGCCGCATTGTATCAATGAATCGCAGCTTCTCTTTCTATTCAAGAACGTAGATCACAGACAAGGCAAACAAAGAAATTCCCTATCTGGTAAGTCGTGAATGCCACCTGAGGGAGAAGTTTTAGATAAGAGAACCGTATCCCTGCGGACACGAGTGGTAGCTTCGTTTTTTGGTTCTCTCGGGGGATAGCTAAGAGAGAAACGAGAGTTCTGGAGAAAGACCTGAAGAAGGAGGTTGGTGTGTGTTTGGTTGAGATTTTCAGAGTAGAGTGTAGAGTAGGGTGGAGCGAAAAAAAATGAATGTTTTAAAATCAAAAACGGGTAGGTGCCAAAAGTTGCCTTTATAGTAGTACATCATCTGTGTGCAATATTACCGCTGAAAAAAAATGGCTTGAGTCTGCGCTTTTGGTCCAAAAGTCGAAATTTTGGGTAAAATTTGACATTTTTTCAAAAATTTAAAAAAAAATTCTATAGATATGGTTATTATTTAAAAGTGTTATTTAAACCTTTATTATTAATGACTTAATATATTTAAACGATAAAATGATATCTTTGTTCTATATAACTGGAACAAAACTGACAACTTTTGGTGAAAAAAAGGCGTTTCCACTCTGTTGTGTCATACAACTAATTGTTGTTTAGAATACAGCTCTTAGCTAGTTGCGTTCAAAACTACTCAGGAGGTACCATGTGGAGGTGACTGCATTTCATGTCACAACAATGCATAGCTCGACCACCCTAAAATTGGAACTCAATGTTTTATTTATACATTGAATTGTGATTTTTTATCAAAGACTGGCATACGTTTTCTATGTATTAACCTGGTACATCTCTTTTTTGAGTCCACAGACTTTGAATGCTGCTGCTGTGATCTCTTTTACATATTTTTCTACTGCTTGTGTAAGATAAGACAAACAGTGTAATGCAGTGCAGATGATATTAATGTAATCTATTCAGCCTTCTATTATCTTCACCAAGATTGCACACGATAAATGCATATTGATTAGGGGTTCTGTTACCAGAAGACTTTTCCAATGAATTAGATTTATATAATTATCCGCTTCAAAGTTGATTGTCGTTATTTCAGATTTGCATATGTCATCATTTACTCTCATCTTTCAACTATTATGTGCTGAGCAGCTAGCTGTATAATGCGATGGCAATCGTCAGAGAACATTGAAATAAAAATTTCCTTTGCGTCTGCAAAGCAACCATTCTCCTAAACAACCTTTTTTTTAGTATTTGTTTTATTCCGTTTTGTGTGTTGTTTAGTAGCCGAGTTGTTTTTGTGTAGCCAATTTCCCATGATTTTTTAGATCCCTTCTTTAGCTGTGGATTACATTTGATTGTAAACTATTCTGGGGCCAACTTGGATAACATAGTACTTTTTGAGTGAACGTAGAGACTTTGATGGGCAATGAGTGCTCATTTGAAGGCGGATTATTCTATTAGTCGTTTTCATCCATTCTGCGAGGGACACGTTTAAAATGAACCATTACAATTGATCATATGCCACATCCAAGTCCAGTGAATTTCCTCTGCATCATTTATTAGATAAGATCGTTGACAAAAATTAGATTCTAATCCACAGGGATGCGTCGGACCAACAGGAAAATCTTTGTCCACGTGCTTATTCCCTTCTTATTTCAATTTTTGAAGCCATAGAGAGTAATTTTTACCTGATAGATATTTGCAAAGTTATTTCATCAAGATATTGCTCAAAAGAACTAGCGAATAGGAAACCAAGAAACTTGTCCTATGCAAGATGGCTCACAACGGCGAATAAAATTATTCACTTTTATATAAGCACTGATTGACCTTCAGAGTCTGGTTCACTCACAAATTATGTAATCCAAGTTTATGCCGCAAAATAGTTTACACCACATAAAATCCACATCTAAAAAATTAATCTAAAAACTTATGGGAAATTACTCGGCTACTAAATATCACAGAAAATGGCAGAAAACAAATACACTAAAAAATTTATTTAGGACAATGGTAGCTTTTCACATCGAGAGCAAATTCTTATTGCAATGTTGATGACGATCGCCATCACATTAAACAGCAAGCTTATCAGCATATAAAAAATGCAAGAGATAGAGTAAATGATGGCATATTCAAAGATGAAGTACCTAAATGTTGTAAAATGTTGTAGGAACAGAAATCCCAATCACTATGCAGTAACTGGATGTAATTTTGGTGAAGATACTAGAGGGCTGAATAGATTGCATTAATTCCACTGAATTACTCTGCTTGCCTTATCATACACAAGCAGTAGAAATATACGTGAAGAAGTGTCGCAGCAGCATCACCCAACGTCTGTGGATACAAAGAAGAGATGGATTAGGTTGATACATAGGAAACATATGCCAGTCTTTGATAAAAAATCACAATTCAATATATAAATAAAACATTGTGCTCAGATGGAAGGGTGGTCAAGCTATGCACTGTTGTGGCATGAAATGCAGCCACCCCCACGTGACACCTCCTTGGTAGATTTGAAATCAACTACGTAAGAGCTGTATTCCAATCAATAATTAGTTGTAAGACAAGACACAACAGAGTGGAAACGCCTTTTTTTTTTACCAAAAGTTGTCAGTTTTGCTCCCGTTATACAGAACAAAGATATAGTTTTATCGTTTAAATATTTTAAGTCATTAATTATAAAGGTTTAAATAACAGTGTTAAATAATAGCCAGCTCTAAAGAAATTTTTTAATTTTTTTGAAAAAAATGTCAAATTTTTACCAAAATTTCGACTTTTGGACCAAAAGCGCAGACTCAAGCCATTTTTTTTTTCAGCGGTAATATTGCACGTAGATGATGCACTAATATAAAGGCAACTTTTGGCACCTACCGTTTTTGATTTTAAAAAAATAATTTTTTTCGCTCCACCCTAGTGTAGAGAGTTGCCGGAAAAGATTTGAGTATCGCGCGGAGAAAGCCGACGCAACGGGCGATCCATGGAGATCCTCCGATAAACCTAACGCGATACCGTAGGGCGAGAAGGAAATAGGGTATTTTAATATGTTGACCCAGTGCGCAGAAAGTACTTGCTATATATGACTTAGTATCGGGCCGGATCGTCTATATACGAGCTCTTAAATGTGAATAATGTTTTGTTTCGATGTAAATAATTTGTAAATAAATTTTCTTTAATATTAATTGAATAAGTTTGGCATTTTTTTTTATAATACTTCTCACATCGCGTCCGATATCACGTATTTTACAGGTGGTGGCAGCCTATCAAATAAAAGAAAATATTTTCGAAGTCTGTACGAGTGGTGATCGTGGAAAATTCCTCATCGCGCTAACTAAGGAAGAATGCAACAGAGATTGACGATTTCTTTTACTGTTAAATCTTGACGAAAGACCAATAGTTAAATATCGCTTCTAATACATTTCAAAACTTTATTTGAAATAATTATTGCTGTTTTTCATATAAATATGAACTTTAGTATTGTTAATGGACTTTTAAAAAATAAATTAAATGTAGAAATTCTGTTAAAGTTATCAATTAAATATTTAAAAAAAAAAAAAAAAAAAAAAAAAAAACTAGATCCGTGCGAGATTTTCTCACCGTAATCATTGAGATTATTTGTTGATACGTTTTTTCACTAACCGCAATTTTTTTTTCAAATCAAACAACGCGTTTTAACGATATATGAATTTACTACATCAAAAGCCGCCTGCAGAACATTTCGAGAAATAACTCATTCATCGCTATGGATAGTATGTGCGGTGAAAAAAAGGATGTTGACATTTGGAATAACATATATGATGGTCTTCACCTATATTCTGTAACCCGGGAAGACAGGGTTTATCCCCTTGTATATAATAAAATCCAAGATCATGCACCTTTAAGTTTCTAGAGTTATTTATTAGAATAGTAAAATTAAAATTAATAAAACTTATATGTATGAGACTTCTCATACTTTCTAACACATTTTTTTGGCCGAACTCCTCCAACATCACTAATAAGAAGTCATCAGCGTGCACAAGATCATCTTTAAGGCTGCGTTCAAACGCCTATTTTGCCACCATTCAACACTTTTCCACCCTTGTGTGGTTTATTCTCAAAAGGACGTTGGCATTCAACAATGGGAGATAAAAAAATTAGGTCAACCTGAAAGAAATATTTCCCTCTTGCAGGATATCCATCAGTTTCCTTTTAAAGCCATTGAAAATTAAAAACACAGTGTGGCCACAAAAAAGACACTGGTATGCTATATGACGATGATGATACCTCCCCCCAAACTTCTCTTAGACGAAAGTAAGATAAACCTGCCTTCACATTAGCCGCTCGTGACATCACTGACTTTTGAAGGAAATTTTCATAAATTTCTATAGAATCAATCTCCACAAGACGTAGAAATTTAAAGTTCACGCTCACTTGATTCCTTTCAAGGTGAAACATAATTATTGTTATATGATTCCCTGCTTTTAAAGTTTATTCAACTCAGTCTCTCAATAGAGTTCTTTTCCCGATTTCATACCGAGTTTTATATTCTTTTAACAAAAAACCATTGTACTGTTTCAAAAAACTTTTATGAATTGCCTCAATGGACGAATACTGAAATCAAGATATCACATTGGGTTATCTTTATTAAGATAAATAACACCAGAATACTTTTTTTCATTCAAACTATTGTTTGGCGAGTGGTTACGGCGCAAACTACTGGACAAGAGGTGAAAGGTTCGATTCCAAATTAGGCATGAATGTGTGTCGTGTGTCAGATTTTACTTTAATCGGAGATTACATTCTGTTTAGCCCTCTTATGCAAAATATGACAGTAGCGCCCCCCAACCAACAATTATTGACACTATTTTTCTTCAAAGAAACATAACTTTCTAGAAACATTTCACTAAACAAAATATAAAATTCAAAGCACAACCATTTTATTGAAATTAAAATTATGTTAGAAATATCTTTAAAACTAATTAATTTTTTCATAAATCTACATTTATTCATATTGTAAGTTTTATCAAATCAATTTCTATTAATTTATAATATTTTAAATTTTTCGTATGCTATGAATTCTCAAGTAAAATTTTTTAGCTGGGTAAAGGGATTTTATACCTGCAAGAGTAGCATAATTACACTAATTTTAACCCTTCAAACATCTTGAGGGCTTTCCTGAATTTTCACAAAAATGCTTATAAAAATAATTAAATTATTATTATTAATTTAAATTTTCTTCCCCTGTTTGTTTCTAAAATGCACTGCATGCCCCTTTATTTGATAGACATTTTAAAATATTTTTGTCTACAACAGATTTAAGTTGTTCTTGATAAGCGGAAAAATACGGGCAAACCGCGCAGAGGTATAGTATTAATATTAACCCTGTTAAATTTTTAAGTATGTGTGAAAAACATGTTTGTTAAATATGAAAACTTTTATTTAAGAAATTATAGCATACATAAAACCTCTACAGTAAAGCGCCGATTATCGGAACACCAATTAACCGAACTTTAAATTATCCGAACAGCCTATTTCTCTCAAAAGAATTTTTCTTACCGAAATTCCATTTATCCGAACACCCTATTTCTCTCAATTTTTTTTTAATGATGATGAGATTTAAGATGAAAAAGAAAGGAAAACGAATGCACTGAAATCAATCACATAACGAAGCCATTGAATATTTGGAAACAACTATAAATTGGCTCGAACGGGAGAAGAACTCTGATACTATTCAACTAACGTATTTAAGAAGAATTCGAGATATGGCAGCATTGGAAAGAACGTCTTCTTTGAAGCAAGCAACAATCGAAAGTTTTTTGCTTAAATTATAATCTCTGGAGTTCAGAAAGTGATAAAAAGAGAAATAGAAAATTTTAAATGATAAAAAAGTAACAAAAAAAAAAACAGTTCTTAAACACGCTAGCACTGACTGGTGCTGCCAGTCCTAAGCCTGGATAAAGTGTGAAGATTTTAGTATAGTCAGGAACATCCCTTAAATTGTATGTCCATTTATCCGAACTCTTGCTTATTCAAACTATGGTCGGTCCCGACTTGTTCGGATAATCAGCGCTCTGCTGTATTTCGGTTTGAGAAAAATGATTAATATATAATATAAAATATAATCGAGAATGATTACAAAAATTAACGGCACCAAAAGAAACTTTGTTTTTAGAGATGGCTTGAAGTTTAAACAGAGATTCACAAAACAACACTACATGGTACTCGTGAACTTTAAGTTTTATGTAATATAACCCCAACCTCTCGCTTAGGTAGTAATGAATGTTGCCAAATTTAGCGGGTTTTTTATTCAGAAATTCTAAATTCAAATAGTAATTTTTTATTATTATTATTATTCGCAGATTTTATGCTTTACGCAGATTTTATGCTTGTTCTCGAATGAAACTCATAAACACACACACACAAGAAAAAGCAGAGTTTGGTCAAAGATTTCGGGAAAATTTGACACTTTACAGTGAAAAGAACTGAATACAATGCGGTGTACTTTGTAAGAGGAAAGCTTGTACAAAACACATTTTTTCTCCAATCCCTTGCAATTTCATTGTATCACACTGAAGAAAAATGACAAATGTTTCTTAGTCTACTAAAATATAATACAACCACGAACGAAAATATATAATATCCTCCCCCGTGTTACCCACGATTCCGAAAAGTTTTTTTATCACTTAAAAAACAAATATGTTTTCGAGATTTAAAGAATGATTTATAAAAACAAAGTCTTTTATTTCGGGAACGTTTCCCCGCAGTTCATACAGTGTATTAATCAGATTTTTAAACAGGAATATTATCTTTTATGATGTTATTAATTGTCAAATAACACTATTTCTATTGATGTCAAATGACACCTTCAAAAATTTTCATTTATGGATATTTTATACATGTATATATATTTTTTTAAATAAAACAATCACAACATCTTTTTAATACTCTGAATGCCTGATTTATGACTATCTTAGTATAAAAATTACAAATTAGGTAACCAAAAATCAAAATCTTAAAAGGGGCACTTGTCACCGGCAGATATAAAGTTAAACATTTTCAAGCTGTGTAATTGACTTTATTCAGCAAGTGTAGCAAAATAATATTAACATTAACATTAACGTTAATGCTAATATTTTATCATGTTTATCTGTAAAATGTATTTGTTGAACATTAAAATGTTTACTTGGATGGATAGCATTTAAAAAAAACACACCTAAATTTCGGGTTGCGAATACTAATTAATACACGGAAAAAACTATCTCGCAAGCATTTCTGAAAATCAGAGACAGCAAAAGGAATTGTGTTTTTATAAACGATTCTTTAAATTTCGAAAATATGTTGTTTTATGAGATTTCTGAAGATAAACAAATCATTTCGGAAATGTTAATAACTCGGTTTGTATAGCTTCGTTTGTTGGTTTGTAATATATTTTCCTACTTTGTGAAACATCTTTTCTTTTTTTCAGTGTATCAACAAAAACATAGTACTAATATAATTTTTTAAGTGCTTATCCAATTTTAAAACTGGATACCTAGTAAAGAATCAAGGAATAAAGAAAAATAAACATATTTATACTTAATTTTACATAAACCAGCAAGTTTGTTAGTAAAACCAGATTTTTCTGTAACAAGCTGTTGAAAATATTTTCTTTAAATTTTATGTAAATTTTTCTTTAGAAAAACAAGAATTCAAATTAAAAATAAATAAATATACTTTTAGTTAACCTGAAGAAACTAATCTTTTGCAGAGAATTTAAATAAAACATAAGTCGCTTTAAAAAACTAAATTTTTTTAATAAAACTTTTTAAAAATGCAGATTTGTGTCATAAATAAAGATAAAACTTGTTAGTATTATTTTAAGACTATTAAATGAATTACTCCTCTTAATTAGTTTGCAGCTTCAAAAATTATCACGCAAGAAGTTCATGAAGAAATAATAAATATTTACTAAAACAGACAATCCTGGTTCATGAAGGTAAAAAATGAAATGCCGGAAAGTTGGGTTAGCCTTATTGAAATAAATAACTTCAGAATACCTTTTTCATTCAAACTATTTTTCTCCAAACTAACTTAAGTTTCGAGAAATATTTCCCTAAGCGAAATATTAAATTCAAAGCATAACCATTTTATTTTTCCAAAATGGATAGAATGAAACTTTGTTTTTAAAAAGTTGTTTTGATATCAAGTAGATTTCTTTTTCATAAATAGAAATTTATTCATACATTAACTTTTACAAATTAAGTTCCATTGATTAATAATATAGACTGAGTTTTAATGATGATAAATATGTTTTTATGTTACATTGAGCATAATCATTTTGATTAATAAAACAGATCCATTCTTTTCTTTGAACATATTTTAATGAATTAAAGATGGACTAAAATTTGTAATGAATATATATGAATCGTCATTGGAAGAAAGGTTGATAATCATAGAAAGTTTTTTTTTCTATTACAAATGTCAACTTTCGCTACAGACTACTGACTTTTTTATTACGTTACTCGTTGCATTACATTTTCAAAGTGTAGAGCAAATTTTAATGATGGTAAATTTGTTCTTATGCCACTATAGAGTGAAATCATTTGAATGAATAAAACAGATTAATTATTTTTAACACGTCCACGCTGGCTTGTATCACCGGTGGGTTACACTCGACTGTCCCATCAGGCGGCGTGCATCACCGGTGGGTCACACTCGACTGTTCCATAGAAGGCATTAATATCGGTGCCGGCGTGAATGTATTTATAAACATATTTTAATGAATTAAAGATGGGTGAAATTTGTAATGAAAATATATTAAGAGTCACAGGGTAAAAATCTTATAATCACAGACGATATTTTTAATCTTTTACAACTGTCAACTTTCGCAGCAAACTAATGATTTTTGTATAGCGCTACTTGTTGCATTACATTTTTTTTTTATGTAGAGCAAATTTTTCAAAGGATAAATTTGTTATTTTGCTGCTATAGTGTGAAACCGTTTGAATGAATAAAATAGATCAATTATTTTTAATAAACATATTTTAATGAATTAAAGATGGATCAAATTTGTAGTGAAAATGTATGAAGGGTCACAGGGTAAAAGGCTTATAATCATAGATAGTTTTTTCTTCTTTTACAAGCGTCAACTTTCGCTGCAAACTACTGATTTTTGTATCGCACAACTCGTTTATTACATTTTTCAAAATATAACAACCAATTTTAATAATGATAAATTTCTTCTTATGTTACAATAGAGGGAAATCATTTGAATGAATAAAATAGATCAATTATGACATATTTTAATGAATTACAGATGAATCAAACTGTAATGAAAATAAATAAAATAAATGAAAGATCATAGGGAGAAAGACTGATCACGATTAGTTTCTTTTCTTTTTCAAACATCAACTTTCGCTACAAACTACTGATCTTCTGCATCGCGCTACTCATTCCATTCCATTTTTCAGATTGAAGCGCTACAAACTACCGAAAACGGTAGCTACTACTTTAGTGTCCCTATTTCTACTTCTGATCACTGCATCAGATATAAATTGTGAAGCACATTACAATACTATCGAACTAGTGTTAACAAATTTCCTTTTCTCATATGATGAAACGAGATATTTAAACAAACAATTAAAAAGAAACACATAACGCAGTAAAAATACATTGAAAGTATTTGTTGTTTATATCCGGTAATATGTTCGAATTCTTCGTAGGCTTGTATATGAACTATGTAATTTATACGTACCACATCATACTCTAAAAATGACATAATTTTAAAAATACATACCACAGCGGCGGAAATCGCACTTCCAGCAAATATCGTCCATAGTCAGTTCTGATGCAGAATTATTCTGCGTGTTTCTGAAAATAATCGATAAGTGCTATCTACTCTATAATTTATAGAGAATATGTTAGGGTACACCTCGGTCATGCAAATCAACTTCATTATACATTATGCATTCGTGTAACCTCAATGAAATACATGATGATCAGAAATGACATAACGTTGACTTGAAACAACGCCACTGTTTATGATTATGTTATTACTCGATTGTCAGAGTTTTTCTTCGCTTATTTATCTGATCGGATTTGTTAACAACTTTTGCAAGCAAGTCTTTTAAGGTTCAACATCGTCCAAATCCCAAATCTGTCATTGTGTGGAGAGAAATTTGTGCAACAGGCGTAACACTTCTCATTTTCATCGATTCTGGAATCGAAATCGATAAATATGCGCACCGAAAACAGATTCTTGAGGATGTGGTACTGGGCTCAAAAACACATTGGAAATGGGGTTTGGACTTTTCATCAAGATCCTGCTCCTGTTCACGGAGCGAAATTCACACAAGACTGGTTTCGGGCCAATTTTTCAGAATTCATCTCGATTCAATAATGACCTCCATACTCGTGTGACCTCAACTGCAGGGATTACAAGTTGTAGTCGATTTTTGAGGCAAGGGTTTGTGCAAAGCCTCACAAGAGTTCGGAATGTTTGACGCGTTAGTTGTTTCAGTAATGGAAGCTAATCACTTGGGCCAAGCTGCGGCCAGTTGCTGAAAATTTCAACAAACGTTTGCGTCTCTGCTTCAAAGCAAAAGGTAGACACTTTGAGGTAAAGTGATTTTTTATTTCTCTAATACATTGTTGTTAATCAATAAAATAGTTGTTTGTGCAAAAGTTTTCGCGTTTTCATTAACTAAGTAAATTTAGGCTGTTACGTTATTTCTGGTCACCATGTTCACTGCAGGGAAGTTTTCCAATATAACTTAATGGAATGAATAGACTTTCCTTTCATACCAATCTTAAACTGTGCTTTTTTAAAGGATTTTCATCGTTCCCACTTTCATACCTACATTCAAGTGTTTTCTCAAAAGATTGCCATATTTCTGAATTCAGTGTGAAAACATCACAATTCGTAAATAAATAGTTCAAAGTTTGTCGAAAGATGAGACTATTTGCAAACATGCACACTTTATCTATTAATTGTGTGGTTACGCGCTAATACCCTCAGTGCAAAAGATAGAATAATTATCTTACACCAGCGTTACACCCTACACTGTAAAAAAAGAAAATGTTTCTTTATCTAGGTAATTACAATAACATAGCCACGAACAAAAATAAAAAATAACCTCTTCCAATTTACCCACGAAATTGAAAAACGTTTTTTATAAAAGGAAACTTAGAAACGAATATGTATTCTTTATTTAAAGAGGTCATTGAAAAATGGTTTCTTTTGTTGCCAATGTTATTTCCGAGTTTTTTTTTATAGTGTATTAATCAGTTTTGTCGAACTGGAATACCGGTATTTAAGATGTTATCATTTCCCATTTAAACCTGTTGATTTTCAAATGATAAGTGATAAATGTTATCTTGAAAACACTAATAATAATTCAGATTAATACTTGTTGTTATATAGGAAGCAACCACAGGGTATGTACAAGATAAAAAGGAAAGACCGGGAGCCCTTTTTCATTGAGAGAAAGGAAATACATTATATATTTAATTTTGCCGAAAATACGACAAATGTAACTAATTAATAAATCTAAGATTCCGATAATTAAATATATAAAAAATCTATATGTAAAAGTACGTCAAATTCACCTTAAAATGTTAATTAAAAACATGAATGCATCAAATGATTCACAGTTTTATTACTAAAATAGGTGTAAAAACAATTAAAAGGTTTTAGACGTTAAAACCAATTTACAGATGTCCAGTATGAAAGGAATTCGCCGGAATCCCGAGCGCTTTCGACCAAACCCCGGTCATCATCAAGGGGTGAAGTGAGATTAAATCAGCAAACCTCCAGAATGTAAACTGGTGTTTTCTCAAAGGATTGTCATATTTTTGAATTCAGTGTGAAAACATCACAATATTGCAGGGAGAAGTCAAAATTGGAAAAAGAGTGGGGAGAAGGGGGGAAGTGGATAAATCCATTGAGCAACGCAGATCATTATAAACCAAATACTCCATTAACTCCAAGCAGACCAAACCACATTGCGGTATATGGCATTATACTGCATGATTACATGAGTTCCTACCTCTAGCTAATGTCTCCATAGATTCCTGCTACAAAGGTTTAATTGAGAATTGATAGAATTCTGAAAATTAATATTCTGGTTTTAGAAAAAGATATAAAAAAAATACTCGGAAACATTTCCGAAAGTCAGAATCCAAAAAAGAAGATTTGTTTTATAAATGATTCTGTAAATCTCGTAAATATACTGGTTTCTGAGGTTTCAAAAGATACAGAACGTTTTCCCAAACAACCGGGGATTCGAAAGAGTTTATTGTACGTTTTTGGTCGTGGTTATATCATATTTTCTTATTATTAAAAAAGATAAAACTTTTTTTTTTTTTTTTTTTTTTTTTTTTTTTTTTTTTTACAGTGTAGCAAGTAACAAACAATTCTTTTTAACTGCTTATAAAGCCGTTAAAAGAAAAAAAAAGGTGTGAATTTCGATATTTGAATTTCGGAAAATTCGATATGTGTAAAATTTTAGCGTTTTTAAAATTTAGTGTGTTATTATAATATTAAAAAAATAAATTACATTGGTGCAAAAATGAAATTGCTTCTGAAGTGAAAGTGTGCAATTCTGTATGAAATTAATCCAATGAACACGGATATCATCATGAAAAACGTTCATTAACTCTTGTTTTTCAAATAAAGACGTGCAAAGTTAAGATTTCCTAAAAAAAAAAAAAAAAAAAAAAAAAAAAAAAAAAATTATATTTTATAAATACATGACGTGTAACCTATAAATTTGTTAACAGAAATCGATTTCTAGAATCTTCAAATATGTGAATCTAAAATAACAGTTCCTTCCATTAAGTAGTTTTTGAGTTATACTTAAAAAAATACGCGTGTTGCATTTCGTATTGCAACAATATTAAAGAAACATTTAACATTCTGATTTCTAAATTTCACCTCTGTATATGTTCTAAATTCCTTCACCAAATGATTTCCCATTTGGTATCTCAAAATGAAATTTATCAAAGAATCTAAATATAATGTCAAATCCACATCTTAATGCTGCAATTTTCAAAGTTTGTTAGAATTTCAATAGGGAGACAGCCCCCAAAGCGTATATATTTTTTAAAATCTAAATTAAAAAAAGACATTACTTTCAGTCAAATGGATATTTTAGTTTTTCACTGCAACAAATTGTGATGGAAAAATATGGGGGAAAATGATTTAAAAAAAATGTGTTATTATTATTATTATTATTATTATTATTACAAGGCTGCAGGTTTCAAAACTAAATTTAATAGAAATGTAAAATAATGTATAACGCTATGCAATTTTAGTTATATCATAATTGCAGTTGCTATTTTTGATAAATCTATTTAACTTTATTTTTCTGATTGAAATTATTTACATCGTAGTAGCATATTTTTACACATAGGACTAACATTAAAATTTTAACGGTTAATTCATCTTCCAAGATATTATATATATGTATATAGTGTATTTAAAAGGCAAAGAAAATATAGTTTCATTTTGTAGATAAATTTATCTATAATAATTATCTATTAATAATTATTATAATAATTATCTATAAACATTTTACAAAAAAATGTATTAACTGCGACGCAAAAACATAGATAAATAATCATACATAGAATTTATAAACATCATATAAGCTTGAGTCTATATCGATATGAATTTTACAGCAATATAATCCTTACTTGATATCTTTTTAACAGAAATTAGAAACGAATTTAGCAGAGCTTCGAAATTTTTATTTTCGATAACTAAACATATTAAAGCATCAAACTTGTGTAAGACATTTTTTATATCTAGCAACACTATAGAGAAACTTATAGATTTCATTAAAATTTTAAACTTAATATTTAACGGGTTATCTTATGAACTGCATCAACAACATAAATTGTTTATAGATGAAGAGCTAGAAAAGAGATGTACTATCGAAATTTCTTTTACGCGCAATTTGAAAATATTTGAGAAAATACATCTATACATCTCATTTTTATCAGGGCTGCGAATATTTCACACGAAAAATAATATTTTAGGGTAGGAAAGCTAATTTATCATAAAAGAAACATTGCAGTAATAAATATTTGGTTTTCGTTTTGGAATCATGCGTAGAAATCTTATCTTATTGGTTATCTTAGAAAAACAAAACAGTTCTTGTGATTTATTACATATTTTCGGACTGCGTAAGATAAATATTGTTCTTATTCGATAACGACTAGGAATAACTTATTTTTAAATAAATGAGAATTTTTATTTAGAACTACGTTTCAGGCAAGTGTATCTGGTATGGTTTACTGTGTCAGCGAATGGCTATATCTCTTAGCTTGTGTCAGAAAACTGATAATAAACTCTATTTTGAATGGAAATAAATTGCGGAAAAGAAAATATAAAAGTTTTTGGCCAACAAACAATTCTGTAAATTACCGAAAAATGAAACAATTTATCCGAAAATGTGTTTCAAAACAGAAGTGATAAATTTTCTCTTTCAAAAATTATTCAGTTTAATATTTTTGAATGTTTAAGCATAAGATGAAAGTAATTAGTGGATACGCAGTGCAGTATAAATATTAAAAAGAAACATCAAGAAGTACCTTCTATCCACCCTAAATAATATTGAAACTCTGTTTTAACAATTACGTTCTATTTAAAATTTATATGTAAAATATTAACTAAATAATAATATATAAACGTTAAAACATACATATAATTTCTTAAAAGGTGTTAAAAACATATAAAGGTATTAGATAATATAAACCTGAGATCCTCCGAACGCATGCACGTTCATTTTCAAGGGAAAATATGACTGATTGGAAATAGAAAACATATGAAAAAACAAAACAAAATACTACGCATGACAAGCGAAGTTCAGTCCACTACTCTAAAGAGGGGTGAAAAGATCAAGTCATATTTTCATGATTTCCTGAAATACCCAGCATATTACACCAAATCGGTGGAATATTACAAGAAAGGACATCTTTACAAACAGTATTACTCCCAAGTAAAATATCAATGGATAATAACAAATGGATTATAACAATGAGAATTTTTATTCAGAAAAGAAAATGTAAAAATTTTTAGCCAACAAACAATTCTGTAAGTTATGAACAATGAAATAATTTATCCGAAAAAATGTTTGAAAATAGAAGTGATGAACTTCCTATTCCAAAAATTGATTATTTTTAATACTTAGTTGAATTATTTAAGGGTAAAATGAAAAGTAATTAGAAGATACGCACTGTAGCATAAACATTAAAAGTATCATTAACAAGTATCTGCTGTCCATCCTAAATACTAATGTAGCTCTGCGTTAATAATATGTACTATTTCATCTTTATATGCGAAATATTAATTAGATAATAACATGCACATGTAACTGTTTGTTTGTTTTCAGAGCTATAGAAGCAAATTCAATGTAATTTTTCACTTCAGCTTTGACAAAGGTATTGCGTTATATTCCTGTATGGGATGCTTTTCCTTTAGGTGTCTATACTAATCGCGAATCTTAAAATACACTTTTCTTTGACGAAGAATTTATAAATTTGAAGTTTTAAGAGGACAGTTTACCCCAATATTGGTCAAAAAATCGATTTTTTTTAGAATATTAAATGAAAGTCTGTTTAATTGTGAATATTTTGACACCCCAATTTGACACCTACGTCAATTATATTTCGAGATATTGTAAAGTTTGGTTCTACACCCAGCTCAATTTCCGACGCAAATCAAAACTTTTAATGGCTTTTTCTTCATGTTCATATTTTCTTCCCTTTCATCTTTTAAAAATGCTAAGGCTTTTTTTTTTTTTTTCTTTTCTTTGTATTTGAGATAGAAATTTAAACTTTTTTGTACATGTTCTTTATTATATATGTGATAAATCTGCGCATGGAATTAGCCTTCAAGTTTTCATTTTTTTTTTAAGTAAAAGTATATCAAGATGTGTTGTAAATATATGATAAAGTATATGAAGATGTGAAAAAAATTGAATTTTTTTTTCGAAAAAATGTGAAACATAACATACGAATTTTTTAACATATAAATCGATTTTTGAAATTTTCGATTATGTGAATACAAAATTACACTTAATTTCATCAAGTGGTTTCGAGTTACGTTGAAATAAATGACCACATTGCAATCTGTTTTGAAGCGAATAAAAATTATTGTAACATTAGCAGTTTCAAACTTTAAATATACAAAATTTCTAAACTAATTTATTTTACACAAATAATTTTTTTTTTCACAGAGATATGGCTTAGAAGAAAAAAAGAACTATTTTATAAAAAAATAATAGTACTTTTATCTGTAACATTTATAAAGGCACTTTCATACATAATGAAAATATAATTTTTTAAATGAACCTTAGTAATTTTCGCGCCACACCTACGATATTCTCACGGCACACTAATGCGCCGAGTCACAGCACCTCTGTTCTAGGTTATATCTACCTGAAAAAGTTTTTTAATTTACATTGTTCAAAACGTCATTTAAATATGAAATCGAAAATTTTTGTTATTAACATTAAAAGAAACAGCTGGAAGAAAGGAGGTAGAGGAAAGTTCAAAAGTAAAGTGCATAAATCATTTGTTATTTTATAAAAATTATCTATTTGCAAATATTTCACGGAATATCTTTAAGCTTCTTCTTTTTTAATTGAATAATTTGGAAAGTTGTTTATAAACTATATTCCATCTGATTTATCGCAAATGCTACTCTTTAGCTAGTAAAAAGGAAGCAATAAAGATTCAATGATCGATACGCTAGTAAAAGAATTATTTAAATTATGAAAGTGTCGACTTATTGAATTCCACCAAGGAATTATTAATAAATTTGAAATGCCACAAAATAGATTAATAATAATCAAACTAATGGCAATTTCTTTGAAATTAGTATGTCCTGCTATATTTAAAACTCCTGATCAAGAGGAAATTATATTTAAAAAATGCTGTCAGGTTGTCGAAAACAGAGCGAAATTGACTACTTTTATTATTTGTTGCTTCTTAAAGCCAGAATTTTCAACAGAGTTTAATTTAACAAGCATTTATCTTTGTACCATAATATTATTTTGAATATATAATTATTTCATCATATTTTTATTAATAAATATCTTTTTAGAAAAACTGAAATGATGTGGTCTTACTTAAAAGGCGGAGTACAACGACATGGATATGATAATTTTAAATGAAAAGAAAAAATTTAGACAGTTTAAAAGAATCAAAATATTTCATCGCTTCAACTAGGAGAATAAATAATAAAATTTCAATTATAAGTCTAATAGTTTAAAGTTTAAAGACAAAATGTTAGCTATCTTTATTACAATTTGAGAAAATGCAGAAAATCTGTTCATCATTTTAACAGCTGATGAAAATCATAATCGGTCTAGTCCTTGTACATTTAACTGCCCTTTCTTCAATTATTTTTTTAAAGGTAGTGCAAACATTGTTTTCCAATATCTGTTTTATCTTACGAAATATATCCGTTGTTACCCCAAAAAGAAGAATGTCGGAATTACAAGATCTAAAATTACTAAATAAATGCTAGTAACAATTATATTGTTGTAATAAATCCCTAGTATATATGCTACACACAATAATAATACACAAAATGTACATGTTTACCTTAAACATTTTTCTATTTAAGAATACTGAAAACTAGCAAAATTTGATGAAATAAAATGTTGAATAAAGGAATAACACACATGACACTATAGAGATACAGTGATGCTTCCTTTCCTTGCCTAGAACAAAGTATTTCAACTATTTCTCGATCGAGGGTTGCTTAGATAGAATCAAACTTGAGATATATAATTTTACCCTGCATGTTCCTACCTGACTGGACACAAATGAAGCCAAATTTTTACATTAAAACGTACGAACTATTTGGAACACAGAATGAAGATACGGTTTTTTGCCGGTTTTAGCATATTTTACTTGGTTTCAAATGCCTCTAAATAAATAAATATTTATGGACAAAATTATATAAATGATCCTCATCCTCTAACACACAAAAAAGTTTGCAAGTACTGAAAAGTTTGCAAATCGAAGTTTTTAGGTCATTTATACAGTTTCAGATGATAGAATCCACATTGCGTTTTCCAAACAGAAAGCAGGAAATCGGATAACACTTCAATTTTACAATAAAAGTTCATCTCTCAAATGGTTATTGCCGATAACATAGTGGTTAATGAATTTTTTCTTAACCTTTTCTTGCAATAAAAACATTAAGTATTTTGATACATTTAAAAAAAGAATAATTAGCTAAAAAACAAAATACTCATAAATAACATCTGGAGCTTTTAACAATAAACAAATAAATAAATATATTTAAAATTGAAAATGTTGCTTCGCTAAAAAAGGAAACTTTTTAAAAGTATTTTTATTTTTCGGGATTTGTTTTAAATTTTCTTTAATTAAACTAAAACAATTATATATATCATATTTTTATCACAATTCGCTTTTCAGTATTTTCTACAACGATTTAAGATTTTAAAACAAAAGCTGACTTTATAGTGCTATGAATATACTTGAAGAGTATTCTAATGGCGGCCATCATTATTAAAGGTTCTTGCAATAGTGATCTTTAATTCTTGATCTTTAGTCAAATGATCAGGATTCCACCTAAAAACACAAATCTCCAAACCACTTTATGCCTAAGATTGATGTCACATCTGATAATTGTCATCAGCATACATGATGGTCATTTCGTTGGGCTTCAGAATTGAAATTACAATCTAGATAGTACGAGCCCTATACTCAGTCAACTGTGTTTTTCTAGCCATAACATCTTATAGCATTGTTTTTAAATTAAATGCTGAATAAGCAAGTTTTATTGAAAGTTTGTCACTTAAATAAATTAGTAAGTAAATAAACGAATATATATATATATATATATATATATGTGTGTGTGTGTGTGTGTGTGTGTGTGTGTGTGTGTGTGCGTCTGTTTTGATAACAACTCGTTTTTATTCTTTAAATATTTTAATACTTTAGAATAACATTCAAGCTAAAAGCTATTTACGTTGCAACATACAGGATTTAAAAGCAAACTGCTATCGGCTTCTGTGCCAAATTTCACAGTTTCTTACATCTTAACAAAAACGTCTAGAGAGATCATTTACTTTGTCTGACATCTCATTAACTACTGCTCGGCAGCAATTCCGATTACTTCTGTAGAAGTTAAAAAACGTGCTGATTTGTGTCTTTGACTTTGTGAGTAAAAGATAACGTCATCAACAGAATGTCTACTTATTGGAGAATGATTAGTGTTATCGTCATTCGTCATCAGATCACATACTCATGTATACAGGTTGATTATAATTCAAGTTCAACTTTCGAAAGTCTTTAAAAAAGAACCACTGATCAGAACGACCTGAAATTTGGCCTGAATAAGGGAGTACACAAAAATAGTGTCAGCAAGACAATTTGTCTGTTTAAATTCCACAAGATAGCGGTTCCCTATGTCAACAGAGCTAGCGGTAAAGTTCGGGATATTCAATAACAGTTTAATTTAGGCTATTTACAACAAATCAGATATCAAATTGAATGCCTAGATTTTCTTACAAATGTTTAATATGTGCGATTTTAGTTATACGGCACATATCCAACCTAAAGTCCAATTCTTCACACACTTGGGCTAACAAGTCCGGAATGCTGGAAGCAATAGCCTCTTCAATACTGTGTCTCAACTCTAGCAAATCATTTGGTAACGGCGATACGTTGACACGATCTTTTGAAAGCCCCAAATGAAAAAAATCGCATGGCTCTAACAGCTTTTAAATCTTCAGCCCAGCAATAACGCTTACGATCAGGAGTCGCCATATTGCGTTTGTGGCACTGAAGGCGAGTAAATAACAAAGCAGTACTCGCGCATGCGCTTATCTAAAACTGTTTGAGTTACTCTTTATTTGTGACCTTGTGCCAACACTCTACATCGCTTACAGTTGATACTATGAAAATTTATAACTGGGGCATTCTGATCTGGACACCCTGTATTTTGATTTGTGACTGACTTCTTTCCGCTATCGAGAAAGAAAGTAGTTAAAATGACATATGCATTAAATAAAATGCTTTATTTAATTAACCTCAAAACGTCACATTGTGCAAAATTTTACGACTTCGATGCCATGTTGTAAAATACAATGGTTATCAAAAATTAAGGAAAAGTCACAAAATGCTAATTTTGAAATACGCGAACACTCAAAAGGAAATAATATAATTCGAGTAATTACTGTCTCTGCAACACAGCTAGCCCATATAACATCTCATCCATGTCACACATGGTCACAAGTGTTACAGTCACTACAGTGAAGCAAAAAAATAGGAAATTCCATACATCTCATTATGAGTCTCAAATGATCACTATATGTGACTCCACTGAGAAGTCAATGTGACGAGTCACCAGGTGACTTTACATGTAGTTAAATTGTGACTCTCATGTGACTGTCATTTTGAGACTCAATTTCATAGTCATCATGAACGTTGCATTATGATAAGTCACCAAATAATATCATATTATAGTCACATGGAGACTTTTCTCAAAAGAGCACAATGGTGACTTGACAGTAGTCTCTCTGTCACCTGAAAGTCATCATGTGACTTTAATGTGACATTATTTGGTAACTTATCACAATGCAGCGTTCATGATGACTTTGAAATTGAGTTTACAAATGACAGTCACATGAGAGTCACAATGTAACTACATTGTAAAGTTACATGGTGACTTGCCCCAAAGCAGCAGTCACAGTGACGTCTCAGTGGTTTCACATATAGAGATCATTAGAGACTCATAATGAGATGTATGGAATTTCCTATTTTTTTGCTTCACCGTAGTGACTGTGACATTTGTGACCATGTGTGACATGAATGAGATGTTATATGGGCTAGCTGTGTTGTAGAGATAGTAATTACTCGAATTATATTATTTCCTTTGAGTGTTCGCGCATTTGAAAATTAGAATTTTGTGACTTTTCCTTAATTTTTGATAACCAGTGTAGATGAATACATTACCATTCTAGGGTTGGATACTAGGTTCTACCAGATTCTCGTTCGCATCCATAATCAATGAATAACTAAGCATAAAATTACGTAAATCACAAGCAAAACTATCGTGATTGAAACATGTTGGTTCCTGCGTTTTCCAGGGCAAGGTTTCTCCAAGTATATGTGGCATCATTCTGCGAAAACCATGTATGTGGCGGTCAAATTTTCTCGTTTCGGAAAACTTAGTATGCATATGTCAAAACATCGCTGAATCAGAATTATTTTGCCACAAACTCGTTCCTGATAAAACTTTTTAGCAGCTGACTCACTACTGCTCGTTTCTACCGTAAATGAGGCACATAATAACTGTCGAAATAATAAATATTTTTGTAGCAAGTAGGGGAGGTAGGAGAGGTAAGATACACTTTTTTTTTACTAATTTTTTACAACCCTTAGAAACCTATTTTTTTAAAAAAAATCGTGTTTTCTTATAAAGTGACCTTTTATTCATTTATTAAAAATATTGTGAATTAAAAAAATAATCATTCAAAAAATATATCCCAATTATTGTGAATGGTAACTACTGTATCAAATCTCCCCATAGCTGGGGAGGATTGATACACTAGCAAGGGAGATTTGATACATTGTTATGTAAATTGAAAAAAAAAATGCAGACAATTCAATTTATGTGTTTTATAATATTTTATGATAAATCTTGATATATTTAAGTAAAATTTAAAAAAAAATGATATTGACGTATTTTTGTTACAGAAATGTCTTTTACAAAAATATTTAAACAATTGCTATTATTTAAACAATTCTATTAACACATTTTTTAGAAAATAAATAATGGGAAAAAACCCCTAGAGATCTTGCTGCAAGGAAAAATGAAGTGAACATTGCTGATTTGCAAACAATTTAACATAAATTTAGCACATTTCAGATTTCTTTAACCCTTTCAGGGCAAAGCATTTTCAATGCTAAAGTGTGGAATAAATGAATGGCACCGGAATTTACCAACACATTTAATTAGAAATAAGAAAAGGGCTATATTTCACTTTCATATTAAATGGAAAATATTTTACCAAAATGCTGGTGCCAATGTGGTGTTTGGGAATTAAAATTAAGTGGTTTCATTAACATACCACCACCCCTGAAATGGTTAAAAGAAAAACGAATAACTCTATCATTTTGGTAAGTAAAATCGGGTGGATTTAATGTTTTTTTTTTTTTTTTAATTTGCCCTTCGTCAATAGAAACATCTTCCCTTTCAGGCCATTTAAACTTTTTTTCTTCGACATGACGAGCAAAGCGAACTAACCATCTAACATCGCACTGCTTTTCTATGTAACCTACATAATGTCTATGAATTGTCTCTTTGTTCTTCCTTACCAATTTCAGTAGCTCTTGCTGTAAAACAATAATGAATATTACAGTCCTATATTAGTTTACAACTTAGAAAAAAACTATTAAATTTCAAATATACAAGTGTATTATTTCTCCCCAGCACTAATGTATCATTTCTCCTTATCATGCCTTATTGGATTTTCAATCACTTTGTATAAATGCAGTTGCAAAATGCCAATCTGCTTTCTGGTAAAACTCACCCTAAGAATGTGCTTTACAAATAAAAAAAAATACAAGATATTATCTTCACAATAATAAGAGTTATGAAAGAAAATCTGTATTTAAAAAAAATTACATTGACATTCCAAAAGTCTTCAAAATTAAAAGAAAGAAAACGTTGTCAGTTCTTCACTGCTAAGTCCAGGTAATGATGGCCTCTGCTAATAAAAGAAGACTTTACATCTGTTACAATGGCTGTTAATGCCATTTGTTGAGAAAAATTGTCAATTTATCAACCCTCCCTATGTATCAAACCTTCCCAACCTCCCCTAATGATGCTTCCACAGTCACATGACTGTGGATTCTACAGCGCGCGAAACTGGTTGTTTTTTCTCAAACTCTAGTTTGGATCACAGAAGACATCTAATTTTGTATTGCGACAAAAATAAAGAAAAAAATAATGATCAGAAAGGAAGCTTTTTTTCTGCTACATTTGAGTGACCACCAAACTCTCTTCCTATGCTAATTAAAAAAATCCGCTATAGTATACACTCGAATGCTGCAACCAAAGGCACACGAAAAAGACAGGCTGCCGCACTGGGTCGCATTCTCTTCTCTTTTCGGACCCGTCTAATCACGTTGTGTTTTTTATCATGCATCTACATTTGTACAATTGCAGCATCTGCGTTACTAAAAATGATCATCGTGTGATTAAAGAAGTCTGAAAAGGGATGAACACGCGACGCAGGTGTCTTTTTCGTCTGCCTTGGTTACTACCTAAATGAGGTGTATATTGATGATTTTAGAATTCGTGTTGGTATAAACCTTTCGCACACTCCGACACATTATTAGTGCTGTTTGTTGAGCACATTACTTGGTGACACATTGTTTACACACATCTTGGGATTGTAACTGAGGACTGATGTTTCTACATGATATTTTTTTATATGGACTTCCTGACTTCCCTGTGAGTTTTGAGTAATGAGTTTCGAACAGTGGTGCCAAACTATGCGGGTCCATGCGGCCGATTCAACTTTACAATTTACACAATAGGAATGATTTTCAATTGTATATATTTTAAATACCTAATACAGTAGTTTCTAGGTATATCGTACATGCTCTAAGACGAGAAAAACGGGATATAATCTAAAGTATTAACAGTAGGAAAGATGACAGTTGAAAAATACATGTTTTTTTTTTTTTTTTTTTTTTTTTTTGTCCTCGGAATGTCCATTTATATGAATATTCCGACTTGATTAACAAAATTGGCGACACAGAATTGTACAGTTATACGATTTAATAATTATAATTAACGACTATATTGTTTTAAAACTGTAGTAAAGATTAAATTTTCTTTTTCTTGAGAATCGAATAAAGAAGGGATATATCTGAATGAGCTCTGTAATGAAGCACTATATAACGTCACTACTGTAATTTTATTAGATGCAATTTCTTATCTTCTCTCTATAATGAACAAAATTAGTGGCTCAAAATTCTTTGAACCCATCCAGTATTTTTCAAAGCTTCATGTTGCACATTCCAAATCACCCTGTATATTTATAAGAGAGCGTTAATAAATAAGGATTTTATATATGAGAAATGATTTATCATTATTACTTGTACGACTGTTTGTGTAGAACTTTCCTAATAAATTTATGTTTATTACATTATGCTTATTATTTGTAAGACTTTTAAAACTGAGAGATTAATTCATTTTTGTTTAATATTCAGCTTTTTTCAGACTCAAGATAATTGAAAACAAATTAAAAAATATCAGAGCCTTTTTTAAATAATAACCACATAGATTAATTAATTCAGTTCCAACCAAATAAAAAGTTAAAGTTAGTTGTTTTCCACTTGATGGTTGATATCGCTAAAAATCAATTCTTGGTATATTGAACTTCCAAACAATTCTGAATTTCTCTTGAACAAACTTCAGGAATACTTTGCATTGTTTCAAAATAGTCATATAACAATATTCAATAGTTTTCTAACTGTTTTCCTGGCGAATATGGTTCTTCGATTACAACTTTGGATAGCCTCTTGAATCGATTTTCAAAACGTGGGAGAAATCAATCGATTTTATGTCTGTGATATCTTGAATGTTAAATTAAATTTTTGAGAACCAAAATTTCGGGATTAACGATTTATTAGTGAAAAATACCTTCATTATGATATGCTTCAATGACTATGTTAATTGAGGATTTTCATACTTTAAAATTGCTTTAAAACTTAAATATAGTTTATGCATATTTATAGATGGTGGATATTGAAAAGAGAAGATATAAAACTTTCGAAGATAAAAATAATTATTTACTTCCCTTTTGCGTTTTAATTTGATTCTTAAGATTCTTTATTTTGCGTTCATCCAGTTTTGATTTTATTTATTCAACGTATTAAAGTATTTCCATGTGCATATATTGAATTCGATGACTATGGTAATTGACTGTTTTCATACTTTAAAAACATTTTAAGACTTAAATGTTGTTTATGCATATTTATAGATTGTTGATTATAAACGCAGAATACGTGATAGAAGTTTGGAAGACTTGAAATTATTTATTAATCATGTTTAACTATTTATGTATCCATATAGAGTAAACCTGCCAAAACAGAATTCGTGTATGTATATAACGGAATCTTTCTTTAACCGGATGAAAAAACTTTTAAAACAAGCACAAGCAATCAAAGCAGCTCTACCACATATTTGCTTTGTTTCTATGTACGAAGCTTAAAAGATATTTTTATATGCCAAGTATATACCTGACACAATATTTTTCGAATCTTTAGCTAGCCAATAGACAATTTTAAGTAGTAAAATGAAACGTTAGTAAAATACCACTAACGTTATAAATTTAATTTCATATATATCATTTTCAAAAACAGAGTTTAATAATATCAAAGAAAAATACACTCGTGTGCAAAACTTAAGCAACAGTCACAAAATTATTACTTTTAAACACGTGAATACTCAAAAGCAAATAATATAAATCAAAAGAGAACTATCCGTACAGCAGAGCTACTCGATGTGACATCTTGTTCACGTCACACATAGTCACAAGTGACACTGTCACTACAGTGAAACAAAATGTGGCATTTTTTATTCGTCTCATTATTACTCTCAAATGATCGTCGTATGGTGACTCCGCTGAATAATCGCCGTGACTATTACTTGTGATGAGTCACCAGGTGACATTTCAATAGAGTCAGCATGTGATTCTCATGTGACTGTCATATGAAGAGTCATATTTGAAGTAACCGTGAGCATTGCATTACGATGGGGCACCAAATAGTGTTACAATAAAGTCACGTGGTGACTTTCAGGTGAACCAGACTCTACTGTGAAGTCACCACTGTAATCCTTTGTAAAAAGTCACCAGATGATTTCATTTTCTGTCACTTGGGAACTTGTCACAAAACAGCTATCATGAGGACTTTACATTGGAGTCTCCAAATGACGGTCACACTAGAGTCACAAGGTAACTTCATTGTAAAATGATTTCATGACTCTCCACAAATCAGCGCTCATAGTAACTTCTCAGTGGAGTGACCAAGTGGATGTAAGAATGCGACAGTGAAAAAGATAAAATTTCAGTTAATTGTGACTGTGACTCTTGTGACCATTTGTGGTGACAAGGAGAGTTCACATCGACTGTCTGTGCCGTTACTGTAGTATCTATTTTCAACACTTGCTGTTTATAGAATTTTCTTTTGAGCATTCACATATTCAAAAATAAGCATTTTGTGACAGTTGCTTAAGTTTTGAACGCTAGTGTATTATTGTACACTGTAAAAAAAATTCCGCAACGTTCCTGGGAAAAAATGGGCAGCTGAGTTGCCCATTATTTCCAAGAAACATTTCTTGAAAATGACTGGTACTTTACTGTATATGTTAAAAACTTTCTACAGAAATGCCAGTAAGTTTCCTGCGAAATACCAGGAATATTTCTGTTGACAGCAAAACATTACTGACATATTCAAGGCTGGAGTAGCACAAGAACGAAAAATGTCCAGAGCAGGGATCGAACCTGGATACTTGGCGTGCCGTGCCAATGCCTTACCTGTTAGGCTATCCGGACCGATACCGGGCTGATATAATTCACTCTGGATGTTCGTTCCCTTCATTATGACATTACTGACATTTCACAACATGCGGGATCCGCAGACGATTTTTACATTTCCAGTTGACAATTTTCGCTTTATTATCATTATTTGTTAGAATGAAAAAATATTTTGAAATTGACATCAAAATTATTATTTATAATTTACACGAAAAAATAAATTTTCAGTTAAAATTCAATAAAGTAAATATATATGTGATATATTGTTTCTGAACTTTGCTTAAAATATAAAAATATATAAATGTAAATAATAATTAGAAAAAAAATCTAGACATAAAATATTTTGGATTTTCGTCAGTGATTATGTTAGTTTACAAGTTAGATAAAATACATATAAATTTTCATGAAAAAAAAACCTAAACGTAATTGTATATTTTTTCCGAAAAAAAAAAAAAAAATTCAAATTTGCAGCAATTCAAAGTGTCAAATACATGTCAAATTTAAATCAAATTGTAATAAAGTGTTAAAATATAAAATTAATTAAAAAAGAAAAAAAAAGTCAAGAGGTAGCATCGAACCCGGGCCGTACGGGTGGCGTGCAAGGTTTCTGCGTCCACACCACGAAAGACACGTTGAGAGCTACAAACTAATGGGTATTTGAAACGTATGCTAAAACTCGGCATCTAATTTCTGAAAATCTAAGGCCCATTTGAAGAAATCCTTTCACAAGAATAATTAGAGATAAGAACTCTAAAACATACTTTAAATTAATCAAAATAGGTGAGAATCATATTTGATTGTCCCCTGGTTAATGCAGATCCAAATAATAGGTATATATTTTTTTTTTACACAGTCTGCTCGTTAAAGATTTCACAGACAAGTACGAGAGATAATCTCTTAGTGATGTCACAGAGATATTGTATTTTCATCTGAATTATCTTGACAATAGAGACGTAAAGGATTATGTCGTCTATTGCTTTATTTGCATTCCATATTGATTTTTTTACATTCATTTAAGGAATTCGTTTTCGACACTCGCGCGCGAGCAACGGATTATAGGAAAAAAAAATAATAAATGGCGGCCGCAGCGTTTTGCCGTTTCCAACTTTTGTTCAGGAACGTTTCAGATAAGAAAACCAGAATTTCACAGGAAAGAGCTAAATTATTCTGAAAACCTGATAAAAGGCGAAACGTTCCTGGATTTTACATGGAAAGTTACCATTTTTTTTTACAGTGTACACAGACGTGTATACTAACTTCAAATGCTAAAAGGCGTAAATTAAAACTTTAAAATAAGTAAAAATACGTTTATTTCGACTGTTGACGTGTTTCGACTCACCTCAAGTCATTTTCAAAACAAATAAATGAAACTATTCTAAATTTACACGGTCTATGAAAAGCCGTCATTCAGTTTTCCATGTATTCTGTGATATTATGCATTTTATTTTTTATTTTACTTGTATAATTATTTTTATTTTCATAGCAATTGTGTAGCTCGAGCCATAATTTTGGTAAGTGAAACGATGCTGCATCGTTACATACTGATTTTTTGCGCGTACAATCTCTATGGTTTTTCTTATAATGGATGTATAGTATAGACTGGAGGATAAAATTATTTTACTTTTATTGAAATTTATTTGGATGGTTTCTTCTTGATAAACGCTTGCTAGTGCTATGGTTGATCTATTATATTTAATATAAGCTATATGCTTCTTTTTTCTATACTTAAATATCCTGCTAGTCATACCAATATAATAATTCTTTGATCCATCTGATCTTATAAATGGTATTTTATACACCCCTGAGTAATTCTCAAAATTAATTGGGTCAATTTTAGCGCAAATGATATTCTTCAATTTCGAAGGTGGTTTGGCTACTAAGCCAAATAAATATGTCGATAATAAATAATAAAAATTAAAAAAAAATATGGCTCGAGTTACTCAATGGTTATGAAAATAAAAATAAAATAAAAATCAAGTAAAATGAAAATCAAGTAAAATGAAAAACAACTTGCATAATATGAAAGAAAACGTGGAAAACTGAATGTTGGCGTTTTATAGACCGTACAAATTAAGAATAGTTTCATTTAATTCTTTTGAAAATGACTCGGGGGAAATCGAAACACATCAATAGTTGAAATAAAGGTATTTTTACTGGTTTTAAAGTTTTAATTTACACCTTTTAGAATATGAAATTAGTATATTATTACAAGGTGTTAGTTTGCTACATATTCACAGACGTGTAGTTTATGCATTATTACCTATTTTTTTCTTTAATTAGTCGATAAGAAATTGAACTTGTACTTATACGAGTGTTTTTTGAGAAGTAATTTTGGGAATGCAATAATTTTTGCAATCGACACGTGCTGGTAATCTGACTATGCTTGTCACGTCCTCAATGACTGAGGAATGCGTGATAACAAAAAAAAGTCCGCATGGTGAAATGCTGACACGTGTAAATGTTGGACTAAAGATGTAAAGATAGAAAGTCCTGCCATCAGTGAAATTCGCTCTGTAATTCGTTTTTCGTTCGAGCATACAAGCATACCGCTTCGCCGTCACATGACAAAAGTTTAAACAGGCCATTTCTATACATAAAAACTTATTCACCGTTTGCTGGATAAGAAATAGCGTCATATTGTTAGATTTCACACCCGGAAACAAATCTGTCAATTCCGATGCTTACAGCGAGACATTGAAAAAGCTGCGACATACTTTCTAAACAAGAGACGGGGTTTGCTTATGTTCGTATTCACCATCTACCCCAACCTAGAAAAACGTTCAAATTGTATACATAATTAACCTGATTGTTCTTTGCCTTGATGAGGTTCATTCAGGTTTATCGTGAATTTCATTTGAGTGTTCGAACCAGCTTTCCTAGGTTAAGGTGGATGGTGGATACGTGTATTAGTTATGGTGTTTTTTGTCGCGTAACACAGTCAGACCTCATGCCGCTTGTGTGGCTCCAGATCTCAACTAGACCTTTAGTTCGCGTTACCTTCTACATTCTTAAACAATTTTAGAGTAAGATTTACATGTGTCAGCGTTTCATCATAGGCATTTCTTTGTGATGACGCATTCTTCCGTCATTGAGGACACGATAATCCATAGTGAGATTAGCGCCATCTGTTGGATACGGAAATTATTACAATTCACACCTTATTTCCTGAATAAAACAGGTATATTAGTAACTTTTATAATCCATATATCCTTACAATATAAGGAACTTAATACAAAATTTCTTACAGTTTAAGAAAATATTGCCAAATATATTGTATAAATACATATTCTTTTTGATAAACGTTTTACGCAAGACAAATTTTGTAGACGTAATTGAGTATTCAGGACGCACGTCAACGACGTCAGACATAAAAGAAACCAGTGAGTATATTGCTGCCAAGCCAACAAAGTGTTATGTAATTTATCAAATCGTGTGTAATAAACAATTGCTTCGTTTCCAATAAAGGGCTTAAAAACATCAAATAAAAGTATGTCTGAACACAAATATGTACTTTTCACATTTTTAATTAAATTCTTCTGTCTGTTGATATAATTGTTTATACAATTTTATTTACTTATATAATTTAAATGTGATCAGAATTATTAATACCATGACGTTGTTGAGTACTTATTTGATTCCTATAAAATTATTTTCATTGATTAGCCTCCTATCAAAATACTTTTATGTGTCTTTAGCCATTCCTATATAACGTTTTAATTATTGTTGAAATGGAACTTTTATAATCAAATTTGATGAAACTAATTTCAATACGTCAGGAATTAATTTTATTACAATGATATCAAAATTTACTTCAATCACTTCAAAAGAGCATAACTTTTAAATGATGGTATTGATATGAGATTTCGTAATTGGATAATGATTCAACATTAAATTATTAATTGCTCATTTTCCATGTCGAAACATCAAATCGAGTATTGAAATAATGCGCCGATGATTGAAACAATTGAAAAATTGATAAATTTCCTAGTAATGAGCTTATTATTTAGGTAATCTTGAAAAATCACTATTTATCCATATTATCCTCACAGTAAATACAATATTTAATTAACTGGACGTTATTTCAACCGGAATTTACGCTTAGAGGTTTCCGATAAATCCCTGGCATTTGTCTAGCCCCAATAGTCATCTAATTGAGCACTCTACAATTCGACCTGGCGAATGAAATTAATGAAAGCAACTGCAGCAGAAACTGCAGTAAAATCGATTTTCAACGAAATGATCCCACTTGATGACGTATTTCAAAACATTCTTGTAATTCAAACCCCATTCGTCAATCAGAAAAGCAATGCATTACGTCAAAATATCAGGAACACTGGTTTTGAAACTTTTGCCCAATTACGACGGCAGTGTCCTGTGACTCTGACGATAAAGTAAATTAATTTAAATAATATTTTCATGTTGTAAAGGATTAGCCGATTTTTACAGTTATTTTGTCAAGGATGACTTTGAAATGGATAGCGGAAATTTACAGATGAATTATTTTTATTTAGAAATAAATTTTAAAATTAATTATACAAAATCTAATTCTCTGGGATTTTGAGGAGAGTTTAAATTTAAGCAGATTGGCAGAGACAGAAATATTTATCTTGCTTAAACATCGGACTCATATGTAATAGCATAAGCCAAATTAATATTTAATAGAAGCTAATTTAATCTTTTCTCTCAATAAGTGTATGTTTGTTAGCTAAATGATTTCAAACAGATTAAAATATTAAGTGCAACTGCTATTAACTAGCTATCCGAACACCTTTAAAACGTAATTTTTGATCAAAATAACGATTTTTCATTTTTGCAATAATATTAAAATTGAATCTTTTATCTATCGAAATCTGCTTAAATTTTGTCTGTATCTAAAATAGAACTCGAGTTACAACCGTTTAAAGTTACAGCTATTACAGCTTTTGAATTGTGTTTAAAAGTTATTTTTAACTTTTTCTCAAAATGAAGTTTTTCAGATTTTTATTACACTCAAAACATCCTAAAACAAAAAATTATGCATAAAATGCCACAAAATTTTCAGTACTTCTTTTACAAATGTCTTTTGAGGGAATAGACTACATTCATGATAATATATTAACACTTTAGTGCGCAGCTTTGCATATATGCAAACAACAGTGTGTTGAATTTAATAGATTTTTTTCTATTCACATATACCCAATTCACACCAGAAAATTAAAATAACAATATATATTTTAATTAATAACAGAAATTCCGCATTCAAATAAAGCGAAATTAACCATTGAAACTTGTTAGTGTAAAGTCATATTTTCTAAACTACGTAATTTCTAGAACGTATTCTATCATGGGAATTAAAGGGTTAAAGGTTAAGTTTTATAAAATAAATAATTGTACAAAATAAGGTATTTGGAAACATACTTATTAAAATATTTACTAATTTGTAATATTTTAGAGTAAAACAGCCACACAACAGTAGTTTTTGCTTGTATTGCGTATGTGCAACAGAAGAAAAGATTGACGTATTATATGAAAAATGTATCTCTGATTTTTTTTCCTTAATTTTCCTGTGTAATATACCTTTCAGAGTATCAAATATAATTTTTTCGAAAGAAAATAAAAAATCGCGCATTTAAGGGTTAAATAGTTTTATATTCACACTGGTAAAAATGATAAACTTGAGACAAATTTTTCGAATTTTTCCTTACATTAGTACTTTAACTGCCTGAGATCATCTGAGATAGAGATGCGATTATAATGTGTGTAGTCTAAGTCCTAGAGAAAGTTATTCTGTTTATTATACAATTTACAAAATGACAATACATTGTTTCATTTTTGAGTTATCACGTTTTGCGGAAATGTCAATTTTTTACATAATTTTGACTATTTTTCTGTTAAAAAAATTATTTCTGGATACTTGCTAAAATTTTTATATATATATTTTTTCAAAGTTTTAAAGTAAAAACTTTGCCTATCATTATAAAAAATGGATAAGAAGAGAAAATTTCAAAAAAATCACCTCCGAAGGTGTGCGGATACCTACTTATTAACTTAACTGCTTAAAACGAAACTTAAAAAAAATATTACATTAACAATTGTTTTTCATATTGTTTTTCATCATTGTTATAAATATATATATATATATATATATATATATATATATATATATGTATATATATATATATATATATATATATATATATATATATTTGATCAACATGTTTTTCTTTTCAATATGGACCAATAAGAATTTTGTTAGATCAAGAATATTTTTCCTTTATCTATATTGTTATCAAGTCTACCGATGCAAGAAGATGAAAATGCTGGAAGTAAAATTTGATCATTTAATGATTCATATTAATCATATTAATCTTATTAATCCTTTTTCCCTTTGAATTTCTACACTCTCAAAGAAGATTTCGTTACAAAACGTAAGAAGTAAAGGAGCAAGTTGCCGGAGCAGCGCTGTTATCGGAAGATATTTTTATGTCCTTTGAAGAAATTTCCGTGATTAGACTGAAAATTTTCAGGAGATTTCAAACTTAGGTTCGCGAATTCTTTGTGTTTTCAGGTGAAAAGATGGTTATATTGGTGAACTTTCTATGTATTATTTTTACTGAAAAAAAAAACCAGAGGAAATTTTTGTGTTTTAACGAAATATAATTCCCTGAAAGTTTCACTAACATCATCGTTGAATACATCAGAGGTTCACTAAAAGAAGCTTACTATAGAATAGGGTTTTCATAACATTTATCATTTGTTTACAGAAACACTAAGCAATGGCAAATTATAACAGTAACTTGTTTAATTAATTTCTGAACAACAAAGAAGAAAAAAAAATGGCATTTAGACAACTGACGTATTTTTTTTTTTTTTTTTTTTTGTGTGTGTGTGTGTGTGTGTGTAACTGACGTAACATTATGACTTTACAAAGACAATAACGGTTCTTAATTTAGTTTGTAAACAGTAATTTACAATGCCTGTTTATTAGGATTTTATTATAGAACATAAAAATATCAATCTTTTCAAACATAGCCTTAAATTAAACATATTATAAATTTTATTCCCCCTCCCCCCCCCCCCCCACCAAAAAAAAAGATAACTTTCTGTGAAATTGCTTTAATACAAGTGGATAACCCGAGATTCCACGGTTACAGAATATAGAGGAAACCCATTTTATTTTATTATTGAAAACTCTAATACAGTGCAACCTCTGAATAACGATTAACCATGGGACCGGTGAAAATTGACCACTCTTCAGAGATTTCATTTAAAAAAAATAATAATAATTACATAAATTTAAATAGAAATACACACAGTCATTTTAATTCATCCTCATAGTTTTAATATAATAAGAAAATCAGTGATTTGCAGTTGCTTTGTTTTTTTGCTGCAAATGCCTTTCTCCAAAGATAAAAAATATGACTTGATTTGCTATAAAACTCATCATCATTATTATTTAATGAGAAATTTTGGATTTAACAAAGGTTCATCAAATCTTCGGTATATGTGTTAATACTAGAAAGTTTGGATGATTCTATTATCTATTGCCTCTTTCTCTCTCATATCTTCCACCATTTGCTGAATGGAATAAAAAATGATAGTAACTGCCAATTTTTTGACCAGACATACAAACAAGCTGCCCTTTACGTTAACTATACCTGCCGCTCTAAAGAATATTATGTAAAATTTCCCCATTATTATTAATGTCTTCATTTTCTTTTTGTTCATATATCAAGTAAATTTTACTTAATTTGCTTCGCATTTCGGTTTACAAATAAATATGAAATTGTACAAGGGGCTGTAATTTTTTTTTTTGCGACCTTTGAGTGGCCGTTGTTCAGAATTCCTTATTTAGATGTTCGTACTAATGTTAATGCTATGGAACGTGTTTGGTTCCATCAACATGTGGCCATAATTTGGAGGTTTTCGTTGTTTAGAGGTGGCCGTTCAAGGAGGTTTCACTGTATATATATATTTTTACATTTAATTTCATTTATTTATTTTTATTTATTCTGCCAATTAACAACATCAAAAATCTTTTTTGTATGAAAATTAAAATAAAGGTATCCAAACAAAGATTTGAAATTTATTAAAAGCGATAACTTCATATTGACCTCGTACATAGAGTTCATAAACGAAAGAAATCGCCAAAGATTGTCATTTACAGCTGCAATTTTTATTCTGATAATTTTAGTTGTGTATTCACGTACTTGAATTACATGTCTCAAATTTGTCTTTTATTTAATTTTCATTATTTTATTCATTTATCGATTAAGTTTTAATTTCGTTATGGAATATAAGCTGAAAACAAATACCGAACTATTTATATTGTTTTAAGAGCAAACGGATTTATGTTTCGTAGTCGTCTGCACGAGATAATTAAAAAAAACATGCATGCTTGAAAATTATATTAAAAACCATAATAAATGAGTAAATTTCGATACAGTTTTCAAAGAAATTGCATTTTAAAATACATTTTTTTCCCCTATTCGACGATGTAAAAATTGAAAATGTGCGATGTTTAGAAGTTTAAAAAAATTCAGTAAAAACGAAATTTAATCGTCTGTTGTTGCCACCGTCAAAATTACGTCAGTGTTACGCACGGACACGTTTGTCCTTTACAATATAAATATGCATTTAAAGTTTTTTGAAGTATACAGAATGACATTTTATCTATTTTTATTGGCCTTACATATAATTATTTTAAAAGATCTAAAGTCGAATCTTTAAATCTCGATCAAATTTCTGTGTTCAAAAAAGGACGGCGTTAGATAAAAGAGTTTATTTTGAGTAATCGAATAACTTTCTATGCAACAACTGTCAGATTTTGCAATGCAAAACTTAAACTTTCTTCACCTAGAACAGGGCCGGCGAACCTTTTCATGTGCGCGTGCCGAAAATTCCCAAACAGTATCTATCAACAAAGTACCAAACGTATACAAAAATACCGGGTGTCCCAAAAAGGACTGACTGATTTTAAAATTCAATAAATTGCAAACGGTGACAGATATTTAAAAAATTCTTGCAGGAGGGTTATGCATAAGGTCAAAAGTTTTATTACAGTGATTTTCGATTTTAGTTCGAATTACAAACAATAGATGGCGCTGTAAGCAATAGTCGCTAAATACAGGCTCGATTTCTGGTCCTTTCTCTTGTTCCATGCTGAAAAAGGAGATGGAAATGTATTATCCGGGCCACGAAGTACCAAAAATCGATCCTGAATTCAGCGCCTATTGATCGCAGCGCCATCTATTGTTTGTAATTCGAACTAAAATTGAAAATCACTGTAAAAAAACTTTCGACCTTATGCATAACCCTCCTGCAAGAATTTTTTAAATATCTGTCACCGTTTGCAAGTTATTGAATTTTAAAATCAGTCAGTCCTTTTTGGGACACCCGGTATTTTGGAAGCATATGATGTTTATACGAAACACTGGTCATAAAATCAGTTGCTTTCATGCATTAATAATTAATAATTAAAAAAATATATTAAAAATCAAACTGCGGGTTTTCTGTATACTAGAATCAGCCATTACATGAATGAATTTTTAATTCGTAAATAGGATTCCTTTTTACGGTATATACTGTAATAAAGAGGGGAAAATATGAGTTTTTATTGCATTAATTTTTAACTTGGGTATTATTAATGCAACATCTCGGCTATAATTTTCCAAATTGCATTAATGTACTAAAAATATATTGATGAGATTTTTGCTGTCGTACGTTCAATGGAAAATGCTCTAGTTCATATTTTGTTATTTTTACAAATATACATAGCTAAATCGAATCCTTTCGCCATTTTATTGCAGTGACTGGCAAACGAAATTCACTTGCAAATTAGTTTTTTTTTTTTTTTTTTGAACCATTTGGAAAAATGGTTATTGTTCTCTGTCAGGGTAGGAAATCAAAAGCATATCTGAAGGTTTTTATTGGTTTAATCCGCATTTTATTCGTGTTCTGATTGGTCTATACAGTAATCTGTGTTTCTTTATACTTTCAACAAAAAAGGATACATTATGTTGCCACTATGACAAAAAAGTAATAAAAACTACAAAAAAAATTAATAACTCAAAAACAAATTGAGACACACCTTTCAAACAAATTGCATTTAAAAGTACATTTTTTTCTCTATCCGACGGTGTAAAAAGTAATATTGTCGGATGTTTAGAAGTTTGTGAATGAAATTTCATTTAAAATTGTCCGTCAGATTTCTTGGAAATCTGACGATGGAAAAGCCTTTTCCCGAACAGTCAATGAAACGCTTGGATAATACGTTAGTTTTAGGTGGATAATAACTAATAAAAATGAAAGAAAATGAATAATAATTTCTGCCAAAGAGTTAATTTTAATTTGTAAGATTTTCACGTTGAAAAGAAAAATGGAATAAGCCAATTAAAAATAAAATAACCATTTTTCCAAATGGTTAAAAAAAGATAAATAAGACAGGAATGAATACATATAAATATTTATTATTTTTTTTTTATCATTCATATAGAAAAGAAAAATACATGTCGAAAACGCTGCATAGCATCAGAGGAAAAGAAAATTATTATGATGTTTTAATTCATGCAAAAAATAATTGCATTATTTATGATAGTCTATCCGTATGGAACAAAATTTTATTGGTCATAATAGAAAACAAAAATGGATTTTATCTGTATAACAATTATCAAATTTAATTTTTTCCCGTGCCATAAAAATTAGTGTATGTGTTAACTCTGGCACGCGTGCCATAGGTTCGCCAACACTGGCTTCAGATTATTTTCGTATGTCTAATTGGTTGTCGCACATTGCAGAATTGTTCTTGCATTTTGATTCGTAAATAGTTCAAATACAAACTAATCTGTTAAAATTATTGATCGATATGACTTAGATTAAATTATTGACAAAATTTATAATTTTAAACGATAAAACTATATTTCAAAGCTATATTTACTCTTAAAGCAGTAATAACAACTGAAATGATTTTCAAAATATTTTTCATCAAGAATTTTTATATATTTTATTTTGACTTTTAGTCGAGAGTATAAATGATCAGAGGAAACAAAATTTGTAGATTTCGAGCGAAAAGCAGTAGACTGATTAAATATATCTCAAACTTGTAGAAAAGGGAAAATGTCGACCTGTTGGTTATCACTTTTTAGTTTGTTTCCCTGGAGGAAAAAATAAATAGTAGAAAGAACATAAAGTATACAATATTTTTAAAGAGAACCAGGGATAATTTTACTACATACCCATTACCCGCTGGTGTTGCGTTGATGCAACAGTAAAAATAAACGTGCATGCTTAAATTTTGTATCAATATACCTCTATTTTTAAACTAAAAAAATAACACGGTACCAGTATTTTCTTATATGAAAATCTTTCTTTAAATAAGGCGAAATTTCGCGTGTTTAAACTAGATTTATTTTTCTATAAATAATTACTGATATTTGGCCTTGAAAATAACGGTAACCATACGAACCCTGCTCATGCATTTTTGAAAACAAGCGAGGAATTAGAGATCAACAATGCCATCAAGATTTAGATGATATATGAGAGGCGTTCTGAATTTAAGTTTCGCTATTTTTGTTCACACGTAAACTTAATTGACAAAAATATATATATACCATGGCACCATGAATATGACTTATACTAATATTTATTTTATAATGTAGGCTGCATAAATTTTGGGAAAATCTAAGTAATGACAATAAAGCCTTTAACGCTAAACCTTGTGTTAGAGATTAGAAAATTGAGAATGATACACCACAATTCCTAAACCACTCATGCAATTTTGAAAATAAGAGAGAAATTAAGAGCCAAAATCATCGAGATTTGGATGATACATGAGGGACGTTCTGAATTAAAGTTTCGTCACTTTTGTTCACACGGAAACTTCATTGTCAAAAAAAAAAAAAAAAAAAAAAAAAAACATAGACCATGACATCATGAACCATACACCTAGCACTATTTTTCGACGTAGTCGCCACCGACATTGAGACATTTGCCGTAGCGTGCAATCAGTTTGAAGAAATCACAATGGTAAAACTCGGTGCCTTAGCACAGCCTGCTCCAGCTCTGCATTGTTTTGGACGAGACTCCCGAGAGTGCGGCTCAATGCAGGGAACAGGTGAATGTCCGATGTGGTAAGATCGGGGCAGTAGCCCAGGTGATCCAATCTTTCCCATTCGATGCGACGAATCTGATCTTGTGTGAGCCGTTCTGTGTGCTCATCGGACTTTCACCTGTTCCCTGCATTGAAAGTCGCACTATCGGGACGTCACTTCCAAAACAATGCAGGGGTGGAGCAGGCTGTTGGACAACTCCTTGCATCGTAGGGCGTCGACTTTTACCAGATTGGTTTCTTCAAACAGATTGCACGCTACGACAAATTTCTCAACGTCGGTTGCGACTATGTCGAAAAATAGTGCAAGGTGTATAGTTTATGATGCCATGGTGTATTTTTTTTTGACAATGAAGTTTCTGTGTGAAAAAAAATGACGAAACTTTGATTCGGAACGTCTCTCGTACTATATGTATAATAATACCTAACGGATAAGGTTAAAATTTACACAAAATTTGTGATAATAACTTAAATTATGAAAAAATTCAATTTCAAGAAATTTAGATTGGTGGGAATGAAACACATGAATTTGGTATGTTCACTCACAACCTGAAAAAGCCCTTTTGTAAAGGTTTTCCAATTAAAATATACATGTTCAAGTACGCAAGTTTCAAGTACACATGTTAAAGTGTAACAGATGCTGTCGCAACCCTCTTGTAAAGGATGAAACGGGGATTACAATTAAGATATGTATTGTTTGATATATATTAGCATCGCAAATATTAAACGCGCTGACTTGGAGAATCCAAAGCAGTTTCCAAAGTTGATATTATATTCTGTAGCTTCTCAGCAGTTATAGCTTAATAATATCTAACGGATAAGGATAAAATTCAAACAAAAATTATAATAATCACACAAATTAAAAAAAATTAAATAAAAAAAATAGATGTGTGTATGAAGTATACGAATTCGGTATGATCATCCACAGCATGAAATAGCCCTTTTCAAAAGGTTTTAGCGGGAGGCTGGGGGTACAATTAAGGTTGCTATTATTTAATTTATTCAATTCCTACTATTAGTTCACACTCTCCCTATATTTATTTATATATTTATTTATCTTGTTCAAATTTTCAATCGTTAATAAAATACTCATTATTCATCCTATCAAGTTGAAATAATTTTTTTTAACTTGTACTGGATGACACTTGATGTTAATACAGTTTTTTCAATTATTAATTTATTAATTCAATTTTAATTAATTAATTTTAGTTTTGCATGGGAAACAAAATGGCGGACATTGGTTATTGAATATCAATGAAAGTATTTTCAATAAAGGGTTACCATAGGGGGGATTCTGTTCTGTCGCCAAATACCGCCAAGTTCTTCGCTAACTTGGCGATATATCGCCAAATTTGGCGTCCAAAATGAGTCGCCAACTTGGCGATATCTCTAATATTTCGTCAAATTCCCATAGACTTCCATTGTAAAACTACTTGCTTATAGAAAATCAACAAATTGAGATATTTTAATGCAACAAAAACTAATATTAGCTTAAGGGATTATATTAAATTTTTCTTTGATGACCTAAGTAGGAATTGACTTTTTTTTTTTTTTTTTTTTTTTTTTTTATTACTTGTTTTAACATTGCATTTACGAAAGGTCAAAATGTATGAGAAATTCACTTAGGTATTACAATGAAGCAAGCATTGAAAATATCTTACCTTGTGCACGTTGTATCTTCTTTTCAGGATATTTACTCTCATCCAATTCCCGTTTATTTTCGAACTTGGATCTTTTCTGTGCAAAATCATTTCTCCCCTTTTGGCTCTCTTTTGAATCGGATTCATCGGAGCTTTGTCGTTTTCTCATCTGTTTCGAAAAACTTTTGTTTCGACTCAGTTCATCTCCTTCGGGGAAGTGATATTTGGAAAGGTTATCATCCTTTGAAGCTAATTTTTGACGTGAACGGTGGCGTTCGAGATCCATTTAGGGAATATACGTCTTTAAAAATCTGAAAAAAAAGAAGAACAGTATGAAGTGCTTTATTAGTAATTCCAGCGTACATTATTTTTCACTTAAAATGCATCACACTGTTAAAAATTTGCAGCATTCTGGCAGGTCATTTGACCGTTTTTTCCGAAAACGGTTACACAACCGTAATTTTAACACTATTCTGACCATATTATTGGCCATTTTATGGTCAGAATATAGTTAAATTATGGTTATGAAACCGTTTTTTCAAAAAACGGTCGAACGACCTGCCAGAATGCTGCAAAATTTTTAACAGTGCATATAAACATTTCGTGTCCGATCCTACGTTTAAGTTTTAGGGGAAAAGTTGTAACTTAAAAAAAAAAGTTTAACAGAAAGGTCTTTTTTCAACATTTTTTTTCTAAAATCTTAAGAATATGCCACTACTTTTTTGTGTATTATTAATATGATACTAGGCCAAGAGACGGCGAACCTTTTCACTTCCACGTGCCAAATTTTTCCGAAAATATATTTTACATGATCATGACGTGCCAACAATAAAAAAATTTAATCGACCAAATAATAATGAATCAAAATTACTTAAAATTTTGTTTTTGGATTTAAAAACATATATGTGTATTATTTGATATTATACTACAGAAATTTATTTTTAAATATTATTTCTGTTGTTTCATCTTACATGCCAAATAATTTATATCAATTTCGAACTTAGTTATTTTTAAGAGAATGCAAGTTGAACTGAACTCTATTGATAAGATGTTTTCACTGGAATTTTTCACATTATTTATTTCCGAAAAGAATGTAACGCAGGAAAAAATGTTTAAATAACAATCAAAAGAATCTACACATTTTTGTGTCTGGAATTCAATTTCTAGATGTTATAATTTTACTATCGGCATTTTTGCTTGTAATGTCTTTTAATCCTCCTTTTGCAATAATCTCCTAATTCTCTCTTATTCTTAAAATTTTGGGAGTCAATGTTGAGCTAGATTGGGATACATTGAGATATATTTCAGTTTCTTCAAATTGTAAAATGATGACTACCAACCGAACTAATTGAATTCAGATAAACAGAGACAAGATAAAAATTATTTAATGCATTTTGTGAAATTCTACTATATTTTTATGTAGAAACTGAATCTATGCCGTACCAAAAATAATCTGCAGCGTGTCACTTATGGCACGCGTGCCATAGGTTCGCCGTCCTTGTACTAGGCTATATGGAACAATTTTTGAAGACATTTGGAACATGTATTATTACTACATCAGAATTAGACATAGACAAAAACAACAACAACAACTTGTCTTAATCATTTTTTTGTTTTTTAACACTTTTCAACAAATTTGAGAAGTGTTTATGAATTCGGTTTGTCAGGTCGTCTTACCGTCAGCCCGAGCTCTAACTCAGGTAAATACACTTGGATTGCCATGTAATTTATATGTTATTGAGTTCCCATGATATGTTCGGTATTGAAAATTGTGTAGCATTATTATTTCCTTTTCAGGGCCATTCAAAAGAATTCCATTACATTATGATCAACGGGGAAAAATCGTTTGCAGCGTACTTTAATGATGTTACACTTTCCCAAATATACTGAAATTGATATACGTCATAGAAGTTCACTAAAAGATGGTTATTATAGAATGGGGTTTTCTTACCATTTATCATTTGTTTACAGAAACACATAAAACAATTCGCATATAGTACTGTATTTGAGTAAAAATTGCTGGAAGTGAGTTTACAATTTCGGTTGCAGTGTACTTTAATGATGTTACACTTTTCCAAATATACTGAAATTGATATACATCATAGAAGTTCACTAAAAGATGGTTACTATAGAATGGGGTTTTCTTAGCATTTATCATTTGTTTACAGAAACACATAAAATAATTCGCGTATAGTACTGTATTTGAGTAAAAATTGCTGGAAGTGAGTTTACAATTTCGGTTGCAGTGTACTTTAATGATGTTACACTTTTCCAAATGTACTGAAATTCATATACATCATGGAAGTTCACTAAAAGATGGTTACTATAGAATGGGGTTTTCTTAGCATTTATCATTTGTTTACAGAAACACATAAAACAATTCGCATATAGTACTGTATTTGAATAAAAATTGCTGGAAGTGAGTTTACAATTTCAGTTGCAGTGTACTTTAATGATGTTACACTTTTCCAGATATACTGAAATTGATATACCTCATGGAAGTTCACTAAAACATGGTTACTATAGAATGGGGTTTTCTTAGCAGTTATCATTTGTTTACAGAAACACATGAAACAATTCGCATATAGTACTGTATTTGAGTAAAAATTGCTGGAAGTGAGTTTACAATTTCGGTTGCAGTGTGCTTTAATGATGTTACACTTTTCCAAATATACTGAAATTGATATACATCATAGAAGTTCACTAAAAGATGATTACTATAGATAGAATGGGGTTTTCATAGCATTTATCATTTGTTTACAGAAACACATAAAACAATTCGCATATAGTACTGTATGTGAGTAAAAATTGCTGGAAGTGAGTTTACAATTTCGGTATGTGCTTTAAAATTTAATCGATATTTTGCATGCAACTCGATGTTTATAAATTCTATAGATCCTACACAGGGCTGCATAAAATAATTCCATCACATTTTGACTTATAGCCGCACTGTAAAAAAACGACATTTTTACAGTACAAAGTACTGTTCATCTCGCGCACAAACTCGATCACAGTGAATGTGCTGCATCTTTCTTTGGTTTCCTGACTATATTAACATGGAAAATATAGTAGTTGCGTAAAATTAACAACACAATGTGCTGGCAATTTGGACGCCAGCAGTTTGCGCTGTAAAAAAATGCGTCCAAATTGCCAGCACATTGTGCTGTTAATTTTACGCAACTACTGTATTTTCCATGTTAATATAGTCAGGAAACCAAAGAAATATACAGCACATTCACTGTGATCGATTTTGTTCTGGCAAATCTACAGTGGTTTTTTTACAGTGCGCAAATTGTTGAAGGATTATTTTTAACTGGGCTATGCATTTCCCAACTAAACTAATTTTTTTGCATCCTATGTATCCTGACTGTTGATGGGAGTTGTTCAAGTTGAGTTTTCAAATCCGATTAATTTTATCCCATCTTTCACAATACTAAACTATGAAAATTTATATTATTTTGAATGTGTTATAAAGTGTTCCAAAACGTTACCTCCGACTGAACTCTTATTTGGCGTATATGCTATGCTCTACTGATGCAAAAACTGCACAGATTTTCACAGGATCGACGCAACCGTCTGGCAAACGGGGCAGCTCCCCAGGGACCCGTGCTAATTAGAGTCTTGTTAGCGGTACCAAATCTTTCTATACCATTCGAAATAATGTTTCCTCTGAATAAACTAATAATATTTTTGTTCTATATTTCTTATAAATGTTCTTTCGTGATAAAAAAAAAAGTGAGTATTTAATCTGTTTAGTAAAATCAAAGCTGATATAATTGTAGGTGAATGTGTAGATCTGATAATCCGGAAAGTAAACATGAATGCAAAACAATAAGTATTTAAAATATATTTCTGTAACCGGGAAAGGATTCCCTGTTTGCTTACATTTCCTTGCTCTGATAAAATCATAAAACAGCCAGGGCCGGTGCAACCATCGGGAAACAGGACGGCTGCCGAGGACCACGTGTCAGTTGGGCTCTTGTTAGGGGCCCCGAACCGTTCTATACAATTCGAAATAACATTTCTCTGAATAAAATAATAGTATTTTTCTTTTAGATTTCTTTTAAATGTTCCTTTGTGAGAAAAAGTGAGTATTAACTCTATTTCTTACAGTCAACGTTGATATAATGGTAGAGGAATGTGTAGATTTAGTAATTCTGAAAGTAACCGTGAATGAAAAAAAAAATAAAATAAAAATAAAATAAAATAAAATCTATTTCTGTAACCGGGAAAGCAGGATCCCTAGTTTCTTATATTTTCTTGCTGTAATAAAAACATAAAGCAGTCAGGGCCGGCTAACGTTTCCGAATATTTCTATACAATTCGAAATACGTTTCCTTTGAATAAAATAATAGTATTTTTGTTCTAGATTTCTTTTAAATATTTTTTCGTGAGAAAAATAATAATAATAATTGTATTTCTTACAGCCTTAGTTGATATAATTGTAGGGAATGTGTAGATTTGATAATCCTGAAAGTAACCGTGAACGCAAAAATAAATAAATAAATAAATAAATAAATAATAAATAAATAAATATTTAAAATATATTAAAGTATAGAAGATTTTGAGAAATTAAAAGTAACTATGCACATTAACCGTTCGCCTACCAGACGGGTCTAATGGACCCGACAGAAAAAAATCGAATTAGTAAAAATACAGCAAAATCCAGTTGAATGTGATAAAATTAAGAAATTGGTTTTTAAAGTAGTATTTTTATATCTAAATTTTGAAAAATATAAAAATATTTAAAAAGAATATGGAATAAAGACTATTGAATTTAAACTGCGGTTTGATGCATTTATGTATTTTTTTTCCCTTGTCCGAGCGTTAAATGTGAAAGCAGTGGTACTTTTCATACATTTTATTATTACATATTATTCTATGGTATACACAATTTAAAAATATAAATTTTATTAGTCTAGTATTGCAGCGTATGTTGGACTCTATTAACTGCTATGCCAGTGCCCTACCCAAAGTTGCGCCACTCTGGATTTTCATTAAACGTGACCGACAAAGTAGGTGTTTAATTCATTTTAAACCGCTTTCGAACTTATCGGCTACCGATTCTATAGGGAAAATCGCCCCCCCCCCCCCAAAAAAAAAAAAAAAAAAAAAAAAGCTGACAGAATAAAAATGATAACTAGTGCGGCGATGTGATCAAGAATTTCTTGAACAGAGATAACGTCTCCGGTTACAAATTTTTCGGTTCTAATACAGCCGATACTATTGTGCTAGAAATTCTTAAAAGTCCTTTATTTTCTTTTACTTTCCAGATACCTACACCAGTATTTGAAAATCGAGTGGCGTCACATCTTTTATTTTTGTTAATTAACAGCATTGAAACATAAGTGAAGTGAAAATAATATTGTGAAGAAATACTAACATTATTCCATGCAAATAAAAGCAATATTAATTGTAAAGATAGACTACATGGTAAGTACATTTATTAGGACGCCAGACACGCAAGTATAGTAGTACATTAAATACCAGTGAAATTAATGAAAAGAAAATTATTTGAAATACCTTAAGTAAAATTCGATTAAACGCATTAATAGTACAATAAAATTGGGGTTTTTATTATTTGTTTCCCATCTTAAGGGGTCACTAAGTTTTATATAATTAACTGAGTAGTTCTTATAGGGTTTGCTTTAAAAATATCGGTTTTACGTCAACAACTTTAAAATCTGTTTCCTAGCGGAATATTGCAGTTTTAAATAGGGATGAAGAAAATTTCGATTTTTCCGATATTTCAATTTAAACGGGCTGATACATGGTGTGCAATCAAGACCTTCCAAACTTCGCATAGCCAGATTCCTCTCTTGGAGTGTAATAAAAACGCCCAAAGAACTCAGTGAAGTTAATGAAAAGAAATTTATCTGGGATTTCTTAAGTAAAGATTCGATGAAGCTCATTAATAGTACAATAAAATTGGGATTTTCATTATTTGTTTCATTATTTGTTGTTAAGGGGTCACTAAGTTTTATAAAATTAACTGAGTAGTTCTTAACAATATAGGTGTTGCTTTAAAAATATCGGTATTACGACACCTTTAAAATCGGTTTCTTAACGGAATATTGCAGTTTTAAATGGGGATGAAGAAAATATCGATTTTTCCGATATTTTAAGTTAAACAGGATGCTACATGGTGCTCCATCAACACCTTCCAAACTCTGCATAGCCAGATTCCTCTCTTGGAGTTCAATAAAAATGCCCAAAGTACCTCTACGACCCATAGTTTTCCAGGAAAATGCAATGTTAATTGGATGTGGGGGTCCAGTTTTATGACTACTATAATCGTCAGGTCTCATACATTTGGATAACTATACTTCCTACGAAGCCATCTGAAAGATTTGATTTATAAAGACCCAGTTACTAAGGGACTTAGTTGCTCATGTTTATGTTGCGTGTACTTTTGTGGCCACTACTCTACTGCAACGTGTTCAATCATCTATTTTGATGGCGCGCGCATGGTACGCCTCGATATGCACGGAGGATATTTTGAAGATTACTACATAAACATACGCAAATATCGATGTTCATCTTTTGAATAAAGATTTTTTTTCTTGCACCAGATATGACGTCATATTTTTCTGTCTCATTTTTCTCAAAAACTATGAGTCGTAGAGGTGGTTTGTGCAATTTTATGTCCTCCAAGTGAGGAATCTGGCTGTGACGAGTTTGGGCGAACTTGATAGGACACCCTGAATTATCCGAGTTCTACTGTATCACAAAAAATTAGGCTATCAGTTCGCAATAGGCGCGTTTCAAAAGTTAAAATTTTGACTTGTAGATGGAGTTCGGATATTTTTGACTTGTTGCAGCACATACGGAACTCACATTGAATTGATCTTTATTGAATTATGAGTTAATAAATTTTCTATTCTCGCAGATTTTATTTGTGAACTTTTTCTCGACTAGTAGCGTTGCACTGAGCCCTAGTGGTCGTAATTTGTAATCATTTTTAAAACGCATCAAATACTTCCCCATTCCACTTACCAAATAAATATTTTTTGCAAGAAATGAACATGTGTATGTACATGTAAGAAATGTATCAATGTTTGTGAACGTGTAAATAATACTACTTTCTTATGTGAATAAGGTTCGTATCGATGTTCTATACTTCACCTCAAAAATTGTACGTAGAGTATTGCGACACCCTTTATAAATTTTCAATCGTGATTTATTCTAATAGAAATACATTTTTGTAATTAAAATTAATCCCAATATTAAAAGATATGAAAAAAAGTTAGAATTCCGTTGAAAATATTTTAACAAATTTGCTGTATGAAAAAGAAAACAATAATGTATGCAACTAGCAGAGTAATTCCATGCAGAAAATAAGGGTAATTTTTTTTTCATAATACCCCTAGTGCTTTTTAAATTGGGGTTAGTATAATTTGGGCTTAAGATAGTGACACTTGTTGCCAAATGATATAAATAGCTGTAGAAACAAACCTGATGAATTGTTAAGCCTGTTTAGTATGCATTAAAAATTGCTTCTGGACATTTTTGTATATAATTTGACGAATGGCCTTTGTATTTAAATGTATATATTAAATTTATTCTGGAAATATTGACCAAAATCTTTGTGTGTACGAAAAAATAAATAGGTTAAGAGAAAATGCTAGTGAAAAATGTTATTATTTTGCCGAGGACTCTTATAAAAGATAAGTATCAAAATAATAAATCATTTATGCTTATATTTTACTTTAAAAACTTAATTATTTCTTTTTAGAAATTATGAATTTGTATTAAATTTGTTCGTTTACCATTTACAAGCATAATAGCGTATTTTTCTTAAACTAAAAGTTTTCTTACTCAAATATTACTTTGCAAAACAATTTAAAAAGAAATAACTGGTAACTGAGATAAACAGAAATAAAAGTATTCACCAGAAAAAATAATAAAGTTTCTAGATAATTTTTAATCTTTCATCTGCTTTGATAAAGAAATGATGAGATTTTATATCTGAAACAAACATTTGAGCCACTTAAAATAATTTGCAAGCATAGTTACAAAAGTTTTCAGTCAGTTACTAATTAGTTTTTACAAATTTTTAATCAAGAAAATTAGCCCGAGTTCAAATAATTAATGCACTTCAGTATTCATTAGGTTTCAAATTATGTTCTGATATAGTTAGAGAAAGGTTTCATAATAACTACAGCATTTTAAAAAGCTTCTTAGAAAATTTAACTTTCATTAAATTCCGCATGCTTCTTACAGTCTTTAACAGCGCAATACATAAAGTTCAAAGAAAATTGAGTCTAAGTTAATGAATCATTTTACTAAAATAAAAGTTAATATCTTCTTAAATATTGCGCATAAAGTTCTGAAATCAGTCCTATTTCAGTGAAATTTTCTCTGGCATGTTTCAAATTTCATTTTAAATTCCCTTAAACTTTTAGAAAATTTCCGGTTTGAGAAAGAACGTGAATATTAAAATGCGAATTATTCTTAACATGACTATCGAGGTGTTTAAATTTACAAAAAAAAAAAAAAAAAAAAAAAAAAAAAAAGAAGAAGAAAGAAAAAGAAATGCTTCTGAGTACATCATACATTATATGAAGTTATATGCTTAGCTGTGTTTGTTAAATGTTATAGGAAATATCAGATTTACCATTTGTCTCTTAGCTTTAAGCGTTCCGTTAATTAAAATATAGTATAATCAAGAAATTCAAGAATTTAAAAAAAAATACAGAACGCAGGAATAATGTTTTGTGTTATACATTTATATTTTCGTTAACTCATATTCAATAAATACAGGGTTGGCTAAATGATTGATCCAGTTTCAAAACACTGTATATTGAGAGGTATACGACCTACAAAGACGGATGACACATGATAAGAAACACACTCACTAAGTTTAACACCTTAACGGTCGCATTAAATTACGGCTTAAAAATTCAAATTGCTTATTGGCACCACTTTTTTGAAAAAGAAATATTCACCTTATTTAGTGACAGGTAAAATGATACCATAATAAAGTCAATTACCCTATTTTATAAAACTGGTGGGAATTAAACAATCTCAATAACAGGCATCCTGTGAATATCACGGGAGCGAGAATTAAGGGGTTAAAAGCCTGCCCCTTGGCTTGCTCGCAGGAATGCATCACTGCTGCTGTGACAGACATTGACAGAAACATGCTATTGAACGTTTGGATATGGAGCTGAATTACCGTTGGGATGTGTGGCGGGTGACTAAGGGGTCACGCATTGAACAATTGTAGTATGTATCAGAAACTTGGTGAGTGTATGTACCTTTTCATCTATCATCCGTATTTGTACGTCGTATACTTGTAAACAAACAGTTTGTTGAATCCCGATGAATCATTTAGGCTAAAACTGTATGTACATTTTTGCATACCCATCAGCTTACTATCAGTGATTTATAAATGTTCACCAAAGTTTTAACGACAAGACTTGAATCAGCTCTGGACTCAGCTCAACCTAGAGAACAAGCAGGATTCCGAAGTGGATTCAGCATAATGGATCACATCCCAATGGTAAGGTAACTCATAGAAAAACATAAGGAATATAATTTACCTCTCTGCCTTGCCTTTATTGATTATGAAAAAGCATTTGATTCAGTCTACACATCAACAGTAGTAGGACATTGGTATAGAGAAACCTTACATCAATATCATAAAGAAGATTTACAAGAAAGCAACAGCAACCATCCGCTTGGACAAAGGAAAAGCAAAGATCAAGCTTGGAAAAGGGGTAAGACAAGGAGACACCATTTTGCCTAAGTTTTTTACTGCTGTCAGAAAATATTTTCAAGAAGCTGGATTGAGAAAACAAAGGGATTAGAATAAATGGGTAGTATTTAAGTCATCTCCGATTCGCTGACGACATTTTAATTTTCAGTAACAGTCCTGAAGAATTGGAAAATATGCTGAAAGATTTGGAAGAAGCTAGCATTAATGAGGGATTAAAAATAAACTTGGAAAAGTCTAAAGTGGTGTTCAATTCATTTGCATAAAAAAAAATCGTCTACAACAACACTGAAATTAAAGAAGTGCAAAGTTATGTGTGCCTTGGGCAGGAAATATCATCAGATAATAGTATCATGAATGAAATCAAAAGAAGAATAAAAAATGGATGGAGTGCTTTTAGGAAGAATAATATTGTACTGAAGAGTAACATGCCTGTTTGTTTGAAAAGAAAAGTATTTAGCCGATGTGTTTTGCTTGTGCTAACTTATGGAGAAAAAACGTCGACGCTAACAAAAAGTATGGAGAGATGTATGCTAGGTATAACTAGAAAAGACCGAAAAAGAATAACCTAAATAAGAAGTCAGACGAAAGTTTTTGACATCATTGAAAGAATTAAACGGCTAAAATGGAAATGGGCTAGGCACATTGCAAGAAGACAAGACAATAGATGAAGTGCAAACACCCTACAGTGGTATACCAGAGATGTAAAAAGGCCAAGAAGACGACCTCAAGTAAGATGGAGAGATGAAATCAGAAAAGTAGCAAGTGTAAATTGGATGACTAAAGCACTAGACAGGAAACATTGGGAAAATCTGGGGGAGACCCACATCCAGCAGTGGATTGAAAACGGTTGTTGTTGATGATGATGATGATGATATATATATATGCATAGATAGATAGATGTAATATATTTTTTAAATTATTAGCTGTTGAAATTTCAATAAAGAATTTTTGATTGATAAAGAAGAGTTTCTAAAAATTGCTTCAGAATACAGCAAACACTTTATTAGGAATGCGCACTGATGTCGTTTTAAAATTTCATTAACCCCAACGGTCGCATTAAATTACGGATTAAAAATTCAAATTGCTTATAGGCACCACATTTTTCCGAAAGAAATATTCACCTTATTTAATGACAAGTAAAATGATACCATAATAAAGCCAATTACAGTATTTTATAAAACCGGTGGGAATCAAACAATCTGAATAAAAGACACAGTCTGTGAATATCACGGGAGCGAGAATTAAGACGTTAAACATGTAATATTTCATTACAACTTAACTTTCGACTTTAGAATTAAGTAAAATACAGAAGGTTAAAGAAATGTAAGTATTTTGAAAGAAAAATGTTTCAGAATGAAGCAAACATCATATTAAGTATTATGCTATGCATTGATGTTAACAAGAAAGATTATTTAAGAGGAAATTTGCTTTTTTCCGGCTGAAAAAATCGATTTTTTTTTTTTTTTACGTTTTTCTATTGCCTATACTCTGTAGATTATCCGTGTACAGTACAGCGATTTGGTCGAATTCGAAGTCCTTCCATTGTTATTTAGTGCTTTAGCGCAACGCGTACGTCGGCTTACACTGTCTTGCTGTATTACAAAAGCATTTTACGCAAAATGACTTTTTTCAAACTGGGCGGGATCCGAACGCAAAACCTTTCAAACCGATCTTGCTAATTAAAAAAAAAAATTAAAGATCTTAGATCACTTCCAGCCATTTAAAAATAAATAAATTTTAGAAGCACGCCAAAGTGCAAAAAAAGAGTTGAGAAATAGAACTTTTTTCCAAATCGTTATCACTTTGTTGATCTTCAAGTTATTGGTCTTATAGTGGTTGAAGCTCCAGAAAATATTACCTTCCTTAATAATCCTTAACGGAAATTGATTGCAAACGACTCTGGCGATCTATCGGATCCCGCCAAATTGGAAGTGCACGGTGCGCGCACTAGAGCCTCCACCCGTGCAACTCGAACTATACCATCAATTTTTCATTACAAAAGTTTTTGAAAGGTTCTTCAAATGATAACAAATAGCATGGAAAAAACTCGGAGCAAAAATCGTTGTTCCTATTCCAGAAAACAAATTGCTAAAAAATACCCTTTTTTTCGATCTTCTACAGGCAAATCCCCCATTAAAAAACGTAATATTTCTTTACCACTTAACTTTTAACATTCAAATTGTTAAAAATATAGTATGTTAAATAAATTATAAAGTAGTGTTTAAGAATTCGCAAAAATTGCTTTAGAATATAGGAAATGCTATGATATTTTTGCAGTTACTCAATGAAGTTTTTGTAAAACTTTATTTAAAAAAAAAATGTTATATTTCATTATCACTTAGCTCTTAGCATTCTGATTAAATAACATATTAAATGATAAAGAAAGTTAATATTTGTAAAAAGATCTTCATCAAACATTTGACATCACAGTAAATGTTATGCATTGATGTTTTCGTTAAATTTTATTAAAAATTTGAAAGCATTAATTAGCACCTAGCTTTTATAATTCCAGTTAATAGAAATATAGAATAATAAAGAAATTTAAACAAAAATTATTGTGAAAGATATCTAAGTACTAAAATTTACTTATTCAAATTTCACTCTTTCGGATAATTAAATTAAGTAAGTATTTCAATTTCAAGAATTTTAAAAATAAGAAAACCAAATATAAAAGTACGGAGTGAAAAAAGGGCAGTTTAGCGACGCTAAAATTAACTGTTTCTAAATTATTTTTAAATGAAATCTTAAGAAAACATTAAATCAGTTCGAGAGTCGAACTGGGACTCTAGACCTTGCTTACATGATATAGTTCACTTGTTCAATTAGATAATGACAAAACATTTCCACATTCTACACTTCTTAATGTTTCATGAGGAGTCTGGGACCTTTTCCCCACATCCTCGCCGCATAATAAATTGGGATAAACTAAGAGGAAATACGATCCTTGGCAGCAACGAGAAATTAAATATTAATGTGGGGGGGGGGGGGTGAGAAAATAAGTTTTTGAGCTCATTCCATGAAAAAAAATAATTTATATATTTAAAAAACAAGACTTTTTTTTTTTTTTTTTTTAGTCATCTGGCCTGATCTTTCTACCGAACCGATTTTAACAATTATTTTTTAGAATGAAAGCAGTTTATTTGTAGATGTGCCCGCAATCGCTATTTTTTTTTTTTTTACAATCCTATTTTTATATTTTAATTTTAACTTTAAAAGTCCTTTATGAAATTTCTTCACATTGGTGGCAATCGGGTTACTTTCATTGTTCAAAAGCGAAGGGAAACAATGGGAATTGAAAGAGACATATCATTATAGATGCCATTTTCGCATTACAATTAAAAATAACTTTTTTTTAAATATTGAACAGAAAATGACGTCAGGTTAAAAAATAAACGCATTTTTAGCCATAACTTCAGTTTAAAATATTTATTTAAGTGTTAGGTCAGCCAACATTAAATTGATTAATTGTTATTTTTTTGCATTTTTTTTTTCTACATAAATTCAGTCAATCAGTTCTTTTAAGCATTTTCATTCTTCGAATTCGACGGGTTTCGACTCGTAAAATAAATTAAAAAGATAAGAGTTGAATTTGTATAAAAATATTTTAAACTGAAAAAAGCTGTTGCCTATTACTCTTCAACAGCCGGAGCTTTCCCGGATGCGCGCAGAAATCAGCTTTTAAAAAGGCTCTTTGCAACACCATAACAGGTAAGCAAAAGCTGAAAAAAAAGTATTTCGGTGATGGCAACAAGTTAAAATAATTTACTAAAAAATTATTTATAGTTTAAGATTTATAAATATTTAAGCGTAGGTTGGTAAAACTCTCCGCGGCACTCGCATTACGAACTCCTGGTATACGACTCATAAAGCATTTCAAGAATAATCTTTAATATAATTCTCTAAAATTTACAGTGTGAGAATATTATCCATAAAAGTGAAAATACTACGTTGAACTTCAAGGCGAAAATTTCGTAATGCTCTGAGTATTTTTCGAAGTCACACATCTATCAATGACACTGTACAACAACGAAGTTGCCTCTGAAGTGATAATGTACAATTCAGATGAAATTAATCCCGTGAACACAAATATCACAATGAAAAAACTTTTATTTCCTCTTGTTTTTGAAATACAGATGTCTAAAGGTAAGATTTTCTCCAAAAATATGTATTTTTAGAAAAATGTTTAAAAAAATATATGAAATGTAACCCATAATTTTTTAAAAACAGAAATCGATTTCTAGAAGCTTCAAATATGGCAATATAAAATTATAGCTGAATCAATTAAGTAGTTTTTAAGTTATGCTTAAAAAATTCCGCGAATTGCACTTTCTTGTGAAAAAATATTAAAAATACATTTAACATTAACCCTTAAATGCCTGAGTTTTCAAAAATCCTTTTAAAAAGGTTTTTCGGCTTTCTTTTTTTAAATAAATCATGGGAAAAATACTTTAAAAAATCATATTTTGTTTTAAGTATATTTACAGCTAAAAAACTGTTTGTTACTAATCGGCAATACTGGTGTTTATTTGAAAAAATAATTTTCCTTGATAAATATCTATAATATTAAACACAAAAGAATTTTGAGAACTATGATAAGAAATAAATTTAACTTGCTCACTGCAGAACAAAATAGGGTATTTTGCAAGCTTCCAAACAAAACAAAAAGAACAAGTAGCAACAATTGCAAAAATAAATCTATCTTTATTCTTAAACAGCACAAGTGTTTTGGGTATGTTGGGTACCCAACCTAAATTGGGTATGTTGCCGAAAGGCAACACCCGGCATTTAAGGGTTAAGAATTCAAATTGTTACATTGTATATATCCTAAATTACTTCACCAAATGATTGATATCTGAAAATAAAATTTATCGAAGAATCCAAATAGGATGTGGCATTTAATTCTTAATACTGAAAATATCAAAGTTTGTTATAATTTCAGTAGGGATTTCGTAGATTTTTGGGAAAAAGTAGATCTGAGAACTATGATGAGCTTGTAAACAATCTGCTACAAAAATATCAGCAGCTGGGCTGCAACGAGGCTAACGAAAAGACAGGCTGCCGCGGTGCATCCGAAGTGTCTTTTTTACAGACCGCTAGAATAACGTGATGCTCTTTTCGTACACCCGCATTGGTGCATTCGAGCATCACGTGACTCTAGCGGTCTGTAAAAAAAGATACGTAGAATGCACCGCGGTAGTCTGTCTTTTTCGTTAGTCTCGGCTGCAATATGTCCCTAAAAAAACACTTTCTTCACTGTCATCTCGAATTTTTTCATGGAAAGTGCGGTGCTGTGTGTGACGTACATGGCTAACGATTTCACTAAGACATATCGACAACGAAAAAAGATATTAGGGCCAATGGAATGTGTCAATGTTAGCAGACTATTGCTGGAACTTGAGTAGAGATGCCCCTGAAACTGAACACAAAAGAAGAAGAGTATTTCTTGATAAATGATGTAAAGTGAATTTTTGACATTGTTTATAATTTGGTGATTTCATGCGAAAAATTAAAAAAAAAAACTTAGTATTTTGTTTTTAATAAATATATGTCGCGCTTTGGCAAATAACTAAAAATCCTAATTTTTCACATTAGCCCTATTTTTACACTGAGAGGTAACATTAAAATTTTAATGGTTAATTCATATTTGTGATCCCAATTTAATATAAAAAATATCGTTTATTGAAAAGATAAGAAAAAAGTTTCATTTTGTAGACCAGTGTAATGTGCAAAACGAGTGTATATAAAAAATGCAAGAATACACAAAAGATAAGCGAAAAAAAGAAGAATACTTTTTCATTGATGATATAAGGCTAATGTTTTGATATTATTAATAAATTCTAAATTTTATGTAAAAAAAAATTAAAAGTTTTTAATTTGATGTTTTTTTAATAAATAGTTTACGTTCTTTGACATTTAACTTAAAATCATATTTTTTCATACTAGCCATATTTTTACACCGAGAGCTAACATTAAAATTTTAATCGTTAATTTATATTCTGTGACCTCAATTTAGTATAAAAAATATCGTTTATTTAAAAGGCATGAAAAGAGTTTTATTTTTGAGACCAGTGGAATCTGCAAAACGAGTGAATATAAAAAATAAGGGGTTATTCGTGATTTAAAAAATCCCGACTCGAACTACCTTGTGTATTGTTAAGGGGACCTGGGACACAAAAATCTTCAAATTTTCAATTTTGTTATTGGATTAAAAAATTATCTGCCGTTTTCTGCTTAAAATGATGTTTAAATCATGGTTCTATCTTAATTAGAACAGGAAATATTAATTTTTCCGTTTTGGTTTGTTTTCAAAATCTGCCTTTCAAGCTATGGTTGTCAAGGAAACGAGTTCCTTTGAAATTGCGTTTTTCATCATGATAGGTTTTTTCACCATTTGTCATATTTAAATTCTTATAACTCGAGAATCGTTAAAGATACAGGGTTGAAACTCGAAACATATCTTTTTCAATTATTTTAATTTTGAGCCAGCATATTTGAAAAAAAAATATTTACTTTTGAAAATATGATTTTATTTTTAAAAAGTTGCACCACTTTTTTTGTAAATTTTTCGTTAAATATTTTTAATTTTTTTAAAAATTAATATTTTTTTTTAATGCTGGCTCTAAATTAAAATATATATATTTCTGTTTATTTAAATGAAAAACAATAATTTAAATTCTACAAATAATCTTTAGAGTTATAACAATTTTAAGTTATACCACTTTTTTCATAAATTTTAAATTTAAAAATTTTTTTAAAAAAGCTATGAGAAGTTTTATCATTTGATTTTGTTTACAAATGATATGGTTAACAATTACAAAAAAAAATCAAAATTTTAACTCAATAAATAATTTCTTTTTTGAAAATGTGTCCCGGACCCCCTTAAATTAATATATATAAGGTTTAATTGTAACATAAAATTAAAATAATGGAAATAAATTTATTTTAAAGAACATCTTCTCATTATCTGAAAGATAAATATTATTGATTTTTACATGCCTTTCAAGTATGTTAATGCTTTCTCATAATTAATTAATTATCTGGAATGAAGCAACAGTTCATTAATTCACATTGCTTTCATCCATTTGATTAAAAAGAAATTGCCTTTAAATTTCACTTTAAATATCAGTGAAATTTTCATGTACAAGGAATAAAAACTTAACTACGAGTTTCCATTATAAAATCGATAAACTTCCATTTAAAAGATCGAGCTGAAGAGTGGAAGCATGAGAGTTTTAGAATAAATTTTTATATCTGAAATGGAAATTGTCTGTTCTGTCAGCCTTTTTGATATTAAATATTTTTGTTTTTATCAAAATAATGAAAATGAGAAAATGTTAAAGATTATTTTGAAAGCTTTCAAAAATTTCTCCGAAAACTGGTATTAAAATGTCTCTTTAAAGTTATTAGTATTCAGCTGTTTAGTATGTTTTGCTAAAATACAGCATCATGCTTATCTCTAGTGTTTGTACAGTTGACGTTCATAATCCGATTTAACCCTTAAATGCCTGATTTTTCAAAAATTATTGTAATAATGTTTTTTGGCTTTTATTTTTTAAATAAATCATGGGAAAAATACTTTAAAAAATCTTATTTTGTTTTAAGTATGGTTTACGGCTAAAAAACAGTTTGTTACTAATCGGTAATACTGGTCTTTAATTGAAAAAATAATTTTCTTTGATAAAATTCTATAATATTAAACACACAAGAATTTTAGGAACTATAATAAGAAATAAATTTTACTTGCTCACTGCAGAACAAAATAGGGTATTTTGCAAGCTTCCAAACAAAACAAAAAGAACAAGTAGCAACAATTGAAAAAATAAATCTATCTTTATTATTAAACAGCACAAGTGCTGCCGTATACATGTTGAAAATCGATTTAATAATATTTCAGAATGTATTTTATTGGCAACATTAGGCATTATACCTTCAACAGTATTCTAATAGTATTTTAGAGCCTAATTTGGGCATGTTGCTAAAAAGCAACACCCGGCATTTAAGGGTTAAGTTATTGATAGCTATTTGATGTCCATAGACAAGAAAATTGGAATGTATATGAAATTTTTGAATTAATTTTTAAATTTTGTTTGTGCTGTTGACGTTTATAATCCGATTTAAGTTATTGTTATCTATTTTATATCCATGAACCAGAAAATTGGAATGTATATGAAATTTTTGAAAAATTATTTTAAAATGTAAAATTACCGCATTATTTTGAGTTAGCATTTAATATAAAGGATTTTTCTGATACTTGCAATATCATTTTGAATAGTTTTCCTAATAATTAAACTTTTGGTAATGAGTAATATTTTCTTACCTATTCTAACTATTTTACGAAACAAGTCAATGAAACCTCATAGGTAATTTGAAAGTAAAGAAAGATTGTATAAATAAGTTATTTCTGTTTCAGAGGCAGTTTTGTCTCTTGTTAGTCCTACAACCAATGAAGCGTCAACTTTTAAGAACTTTTGAGATATTTTTGTATAATATGTAAAAATTTATAAAATTATATTAAATAAAAATAAAACATACATTTATGGTAACTTTTTTAGTATTTTTCTGTCCCTTTTATAGTTAATTTATGTTAATTAAAGTTCAAATATTTTATTTTACAATTTTAAACTAATAATAATAATAATAATAATAATAATAATAATCCTCTATTTAAATATAAGTTATTGGAAATAAATACAAAATATATTTTTACTGCATTTTATTTACAAACATAGCTTTCGGCCAGAATAATGTTATATACACTGTAAAAAAAAAATCTGTAGTTCTACAGATGTAAAAATACATGCTTACTAAACTTTCACCTGTAACTGTACGAAAAAAGCTGCAAATCTACAAAACTAGTTTTTGTAAAGCTACAAAAATCTGTTATTTTACAAATGAATCTGCTAAAATTTCAGTAATCTTACTAAACTTTTATTTGTAACCCTGGCTGCAGTTACATGAAAAGTTCTCGAAATCCCAGTTTCCAAAAAAATTCTTAGTAACCTTACAGATTTTCTTGATTTTCGGCGCAAAAGTGTGTCTGTTACATGAAATTTTGTTGTTGACGTTACATGAAAAGTTCTAGGAATCCCAGTTTCCTAGAAAAACTTTAGTAACTTCACAGATTTTTTTTTACAGTGTACCTATAAGAAAAATGTTTCTTTGCTTTCTACATCTAGAAAATAATGTGCTACTAGTTTTTTTCATTTTACAGCGTATTTTCACACATTTTTGTAACGATCTTGACTTTGTCTACGATTTAAATTTAAGTAATATATATATATATATATATATATATATATATATATATATATATATATATATTAAAACCTATATGACATAATTTCAGAATAGGGTTTAATTATCATCTGCACCATTAAAAATATCACGTGAATTAAAATGTCGCTTGAAAATAAACAATGAATCGAAGACTATGTATTTGCACTTTACGAAGAGAAATACTCTTATTCGATTATTAACCCTTTATGCACCGAATTATAAAGGAGAAATTTGCTCCTCTACAATAATTATCTTCCTTAATGTCTCAAGATATCGAAAACAACTTATATAATAACAATTTGATTTTTAGATACATTTTTAAATAAAATTCATTTAATAAATCGATAGTTACAATTTTTTGTTTTAAAATATTAAGAATAATTAGAAATAATAATGTTATGTAAACCTTGCAATTCTTACAAAAACAATGTAAATAAAAGTTTTTTGGTCCTATCTGTAACAGAGAAGTATTTTGTAGTTGCAAATTTTTCGTAAAACATTTTTTAATAGGAGAAAAGCTAAATCCATGTAAATGGTTGAGAAAATAACCACATTAAAAATTATTTAGCTTAGACTGTTTCGCTGTGCTTACTGAATGTGACACAGATAGGTATTTTGCATGAAAAGTACCATATACTTTTATTAGTAGTTGAATTAAATAAATTTTATATTTCATTTTCTTTAATGGGAATTAAAAGACCCGTCGGAACATAAGGAGTTAAAGGGGAGCATAAAGGACTGAAAATGCATAGTTTTAATATTTCTACTCCCAAAATAAGTGATATAATTAATAAAGAAAGAAAGAAACGTCAAAGATTACATTTGACTAGAGAAAAGTTAAAAAATTCATACCCAACAAAGGTACGTCCACCACTTATTATACTTAAAAGGCATCTCATGTTTTAAAGGAAAATCCAACCCCCAAAGAAGTATTGTGAAATTACTAAAAATATCGATAGCTCTTTTATAACTGAGTTATAAAATTTGATATAAATCTAATGTAAACAACAACAACAACAAAAAAAACCATGATGTTCGTTGCCTAATGCGAAAACGTCCTTCTATGCTATATGCAGAGTGTTGTATGAAAATTATTTAGCAAGTGAAAAATGAAAATGTGTAGTTACAGCCAATGAGGCTCAGATAAATGCATCTGTTTGCGGTAGGAAATCATGAGAAAAAGATTTTAAATATTTGTTCAGAGAGAACAAGGAAAGTTTTGCTCAATTTTTAATGGTTATTGCTGCCTTTTCTTATAAAGGAAAACGTAAGATAAGGATAGTAGAAAATTGTCAAAATTAATTCGGATTACTATCAAAAATATGTTTTAACACCTATTTTCAAAGAAGGGAGTTCATCACTTTACAGAAACAATCTTTATTGTGTTAAGTTCCAACAGGATAAAACTACAAATTATACCTCAAACACTACTGCTGCATTTTTAGGGAAAAAATATTATTGTGTATCTGAACTTTTAAAACAAGATCCAAGCAGCATCCCAAAACATTGGACGGTGTGACATTTTGGCTAGGTGGTATGTATAAAACTCGGGATCTGCCTTTTATTAATTTATTATACACAAATACTTTTCACAATGACGCGACACAACGCACATATATAACGTTGTTACTCCGAGCGAATATGTTTAAAGAAAGCAACGGCGGTCACCATAAACATTTTTTTTTTCACATCACCACACACTTCGCTGCCCTCTTCACTGGACCACCGCACGTCGAGTATCAGATAGAACTCCTCTCTTATCGCCCGCTGATAGATGGCGCGGTTGTTACACACTTACCCCTCCCTCCTTTAGATTTTTATTTTCTACAAAAGGGGTAAAGCAGAAAACGGTTTAAGCAGTTTTAAAACAGCAATGGCGACAGTCTTTTTTATTAAAAAAAAAAAAAATTAAATTTCTATAGAAAATGTTAAACAGAAATGGTGATAGTTTTTCAAAGAAACTTCAAAGCTCTATAGTAAATGTTAAGCAGCAATGGTGATAGTTTTTCAAAGACATTTCAAAGTTCTATAGGAAATGTTCTATTCTCGTAAAATTAACGGAATGGCAATGTAAAATTAGTAGAAGAGTGTTCACTAAAGTTTATGAACTGTCTTCGATGTTTTCATTCCATCACCAAGGCCAAGGCCAAGAGAAGCTATTTATAATACTTAAAGCATAATGACAATAAAAAGAAAAATAAAAATGAAAAAAAAATTATATATGAGTTTATAAACACTGATAACAGTTACTACACAAGATTACATTGATAATTTTATTCTGGAACAGACATATTTACATTCATATTTCCATTTAGACAGTATTGAGCGGATTGCGACTGTGGCAATCCACATTTGCGTTTTCTTTACCGTTTTTATGATTTATTGTGTAGTTATACTTTTATTTATTACCAATTTTTCTCAGATATTATTTCAAACAATGGGGTCCTTTCTACACATCTGTGTTATATGCTTATCTCTGAATATAGTCATAAAAAGTTTTTTTATTCATCATTTGTAAATACATTTACTGTTGTTTTTCAACAAACATTTCTTCTACAATTTATCTATAAAAACAGTATTCTGCATTGGTATAATAAACAGCAAAGTTTTACTTTTATTTCTAAAAATAGATTCTTCTTAAAATCGTTCACTTTCTAAAAAAATTACTAATTGGTTAGTTCTGTAGAAAACTAGAGGTTCATTTAAGAACACAAGTCTTTATAAGTACATAAAATTCCAATAAAACGCATATTTACTCTGATTCATCAGACTCCATCAGACAGTATTCTCTCCCCCTTTCCTTCTGCTTGAATAACGTTTTCGCCTTCACTAAGGCATCTTCAGTTCAAATAAAAAAAGATTTTATTTTTCAGGCCGAGATTTTCTTTTTTCCCTCGTTTTTCTCTGTTGTTCATTTATGATCTGGCGCAATCTATTGTCAACAGTTGTGTGGGTTATTTCGTTGCATATTTTTTCTCCAATCACGTCCTTTAATACTGTAATCTCTATTGCTTCTCTGATTAAGGTATTGTGTAAGGCATTGTTGAAAAAATAGCTAACTACGACGGTTTACATAATGCCTTAATCAGACAAGCCATAGAGATTACAGTATTAAAGGACGTGAATGGAGAAAAAAATATGCAACGAAATAACACACGCAACTGTTGGCAATAGATGGCGCCAGATCATAAATGAACGACAGGGAAAAACGAGAGAAAAAAGAAAATCTCGGCCAGAAACATAAAATATTTTTTCATTTGAACTGAAGATGCCTTAGTGAAGGCGAAAACGTTATTCAAACAGAAGGAAAGGAGGAGAGAATACTGTCTGATGGAGTCTGATGAATCAGGGTAAATATGTGTTTTATTGGAATTTTATGTACTTATAAAGACTTGTGTTCTTAAATGAACCTCTAGTTTTCTACAGAACTAACCGATTAGTAATTTGTTCAGAACGTGATCGATTTTAAGAAGAATGTACTTTTAGAAATAAAAGTAAAACTTTGCTATTTTATTATACCAATGCAGAATACTGTTTTTATAGATAAATTGTAGAAGAAATTTTTGTTGAAAAACAAGAGTAAATGTATGTACAAATGATGAATAAAAAAACTTTTTATGACTATATTTAGAGATAACCATATAACACAGACATGTATAAAGGACCCCATTGTTAGAAATAATACCTGAGAAAAATTAGTAATAAATAAAAGTATAATACTGTACAGGTATTAACCAAAATAAAACCTTCTTGTTTTACTTATATTGTGTAGTTATTGGCTTGTAATGCAAATGCTCAGCGAAATTCTTTTTTTTTCAATTTTTAGGAATCGCTAATAGAAAATAGAAACGAAAATACCACCGAATGGATACAGATATAGGGGAGATGGAGGCACATGTGAACAGTTCGAATAAATATAACTTTTTCTCATAACTGGATTAATTTATATAAACAAAAACTACTTAATATAGTACAGAGAACTTTCTTTTACACATGGTAATTTTTTTAAGACACCTGTATTGTTCTTACATTTTTAAATAGTTTCATAAATTCAAAAAATTGTTCACATGTGTCCCATCAGCGGAGTAGTTGTGAACACACGCGAGGCACATGTGAACACAAGGAAAATATATCTTTTGTCATGCTTTTTATCCTGTTATTCATTTGTCATCATAATCATTAGTTATATTACCTGTTAATTTCCCCACGAAGAAAAATAAATATATACAATTCTCCAGTTTCTGTGTGATATGTTTAAGCAAAAGATTATAAAAATGAAAATAAGTAGATTTGGGGGGGGGGGGGGGGGGAAGGCTTCGATGATTCATTAAGTACTGTTGCTGTAAAATAAAAAAATAAAGAAGTGATATTATAAAAAGAAATTAAAACTTTTAAATTTTGTTTAGGGGTTTTTGTTTGGGAAAAATTTTAGGAAGGGTGCATTTAGATATGACTTATCGGAAATCGGCCAAAATACGAAAGATTCTCACTTCTGCATTTGTCTTATTTATTTGTAAATTTTAGATAAGGAAGGGTTTTTTAATGATTAAAAAAATCTGGACTATAACCACACCAGCACACACACCCACACACACACCTCCCCCAAATTCAACTTCTTTTGATTTTGAAAGAGGGGAGGGGGTGACAATCGGGATTTTAAGGTAGATTTCAGTTTAAAAATTTTACTTTATTAAAATAATGCTGATATCTAACTCCATTCAAAGCATCATGTACATAACTGTTTTAGAGACAGAAGTAAGCCATCATTGCAAATTTAGAACAAATGTAATAGAAAACTTTGCAAAACTGTTTAAGGTAATACTTTTGTATTAACAATGCATAAAAAATATTGTTGTAAACCGTTTAGTAAAATAACGCTTAACACTCATTGCATTTCAGAAAACATTAAATTTATTTAATGTACAATTGAACGTAAACGAGCTTCTTGCTCCTTATGTACTTTCTGAAAGATGTGTTTGTGGAAGTTTCAACACAAAATCAACTTTGTGTGAGGAAAATATCTTCTATTTCGGGAAAATTATAGATAATGGAACTGACATTATTTATCATGAAGTTAACTGAAAGTAGCAGAATCACAGAATAATTATTGGAGCACTTATGGACTGTTCATATCTGCCCCAACTAGTCTGTTCACAAGCGCCCTACATGACTGCTAGAGTTAAATTGATAATTCATTAATATTTCTCAATTTTAGAAGAAAAATAACTTGATAAAAAATATTTATTAGTATTCATAGTATATGTTAAAACACTCAAATTCAAATAAATGAATAAATAAAGTTATTCGCTTATCAACTTGGAACAAAGATTTTACTTTTGAGATCTATAAACAGTGTTTTGGATACAGAGGACAGACAAACTGTCAAAGAGCTTCAAAAGATTTTTACCATAAGCCTACAGCTGCTATCATCTTTAGTAATTTTTTTTTTCAAATAAAAAAACTTAAAATAACTATTGAAAAACTGTGATGTCCACATCTGCTTCATGTTCACATGTACCCACCTCTCCCCTGCATATATATATTTATTTACATTACATATAGCTTTATAAGCTGTTGTGTAGCTTTTCATGCATCAAGTCTTTGAATGTGACAGTTGCAGTTTTTTACTCTAGAACATTTGTAGAAATTTCAGTGTTAGTTTGATGAGGTACAATTATAAGTCATCTTTAATATCTCGTCCTAGTGTATTTTTATATTTTGTTACTTTATGAGATGAAGAGACTTTTCACTGACTTATTTAGCTACACTGTCATATTTCGGTTGTTTATACAGACACAATGTGTAACCTTCACGCGTAACCCCAAGGGGTATTTGTACCACACTTTTGAAAACTCATATAAAACATAATATAGTACACGAAAAACAGCAAATTAAATAAATAAAATTTGATATATTAAATAAAAAGTAAAATCATATGAATTTTTTTAATATATAAACTGGTAGTTGAATACTTACAAGCTATTTAAATTTAATATCTGTTGAAAATATAATAAAATGTTCTAAATTAATGTCGATTTTTTCAGAATATAAAAAAAGTCAAACTTCTCAATCATAATGCATAATTATTTTAATAATTGCTATTTTTGAACATTTCGCCTTATATTGTATTCAGAAAATTCCTAGATTTATTTCTTTTTCCTATAAAACAATTTAATATCTGAAATGCAAGCGAATATCATTTCTTTTTATTCAATATAGGGCTCAAATGTGTTTCAGTATTCCATCGGTTTTTGAAAGACTCTAAAATGAAACTTCAATGTTCCATTTTTAAATTTTTTTTCTCTATTTTTTATATTATGATATTTAGGCAAGACATTTAAACCAATGTAATTTAAAAATCAAAAGAATTATAAGAAACAGCAAATAGAAATGAAAATTAATAAATATCATTTGAAGTTTTTATACAAAAGATAATTGTAAATTAAGAATTATGTAATATACTCGTTTTGAAAGGCTATACAGAGTTGGAATATAATATTACATTAGGGCTTGTTTTCGCATTAAACTATATATCAGACAATTACTAATAAATGAATTTAATACTCCCTATTTAAATTTATGTATTTTTAAATGCCATCACAACTTTTAAATATTTTGGGCGTGAAATAATCAAAACAGATTTTTACTTTCTCGTACCTTCAGTAGAATAAAGTATTGTAATCGAAATTTTTTCGGCCATTTTTGTCAATTCAAATCAACCCAGGTGCTTAAGGAGTACAGTCAGTGGGTCGCAACGCCATGTTAAACATCCATCGAAATTGAAAGTATATAACATTAAATTCTTAGACAAAATGCATGAACCGAATAAAATATAGAGTTTGGAGACTGGTGGAGCGTAGAAAAAACCGAAGTCTCTTAGTATTCATTCCAGAGCTGACGAAAACTGGGGTTAAATATAACCCTAACCGTGCGATTTTCCACCAACCTTCAACTCGCATTTCAACTCCCAGTTGAGAAACCTTACGTTAGCAAATCTAACCGCCGGTTAATATTTGAAATTCATCGTTCACTTCAGAGCCGATATTATTCGACCTTGGGATAGTGAACCATGGGTTGAAAAGTTAGATTAGTAAGATGGCTGATTGGCCAAAGGAATCATATGACGCACTAATAACGTTGACGAGTTCTGTTTTCACCTAGGACCAGTTTTCAAAAATGAGTAATGATAGTGCATACTTGTGTTTAATTGTCTGAGCGAAGCGAAGGCTAATACTCAGCGAAATATTACTGTCCGGACACTTTACTACTACGATGGATATTAACGCCATGTCCTACTAACAAAAAAAGGCCTAATAAAAACCTTTCGTCAAGCATAACTCAAAAAATATTTGTCGGATTTCGTTTCTGATTGCACCAGAAGGTACCTATGAGGGTCGCCTACTGAATGCACCTACTATGAAAAATAAGTTCTAAACCGTTTAAAAATTATATAGAAAAAACTGATGAAAGAAGCACAATTTATCTGCATACGTCACATAAATTTGGTGTGCGTCACTTTCACCGGTTGATGTTTTCGTAGACAACTGGTTTGAACACATGGAGCAAATAAAAAAAAATACGCACGCAGTAATATTGAATAGATCAGTTTCAGCCACGTGATCACAAACCTTGCAACAACCCGTGGCAACCAGTTTTGGTGGGCAAACAAATAATAATACAGTATTCCGTACCACGGTGACCGTTTTTAGCCTGTTGTATAAAATCTGGCATGTTGTATGACATACAATTGTGGATGATTAAAACAAAAGACATGAGTGTTTATTGATCCGGTAGGTTATCTTTTTCTGGATGTCTGTCTGTCTATCATACAGCATGCTATTTTCTTGTAAAGGATGATATTATTATGCAGTAAAACCTACATAACGGACACACCCGATTAGTGGACACCTCTATTTAGCGGGCATTTTTTCGATTACCAACCCTTAAATAACTGTACATATTTTACTCTCAGTAGCGGACACCTCCAAATAGAGGACAAATTCTGCCCTCCCGAGGTGTTCGCTATTCAGAAGTTTTACTGGTAAAGCCTCCATAGCGGACACACCCGATTAGCGGATACCTCTATTTAGCGGACATTTTTTCGATTACCAACTCTTAAATAACTGTACATGTTTTACTCTCAGTAGCGGTCACCTCTAAATAGAGGACAAATTCTGCATTCTCGGGTGTCCGCTATTCAGAGGTTTAACTGTATATAATATTGATAATTATTTTACAGGGCCGCACAAAAGAATAAGAATATATGAAACGAATATAAACTAAATTCGGGATTGGTAGATCGCTGATGGTAATGTAATTTTAGGATGTTGTTACAGACATCCGCAGCATGTCTTTAGAGTTTCGTTCATCTAACGAAACCCTACCTGTCTCACTCCTTTGTCTGTCTGTTTGTTCGTCTGTCACAGAGCCCGTTCTCAGAAACTATATATGTCGGAGACCTGAAAATTTGCATACTTATAGCTGAACACCACACATCAAACGGCAAATAACAAAATTTTGAAAAAGTCGTATATTTAACCCTCTGGGCTCTAACTTGTGTATTTTAAGCAATTTTTCTAACTCAGCCCCTAATTTAATGAAGTTGGAGACATGAAATTTTGCATACTTATAGCTGAACATCTCACATCAAAGGACAAATAATAAAATTTTGAAAAAGGCTTAATATTTAACCCTTTGGGCTCTAACTTGTGTATTTAAAGCAATTTTTCTCACTCAGCCCCTAATTAAGTTGGAGACATGAAAGTTCGCATACTTATAGCTGAACACTTGCGATAACACGATAAATCATAAAATTTTGAAAAAGTCATATTTAACCCTCCGGTCTCTAACTTCTGTATTTTAAGCAGTTTTTCTAACTCAGCCCTAATTAAGTTGGAGACATGACATTTTGCATACTTATAGCTAAACACCTCACATCAAACGACAAATAATAAAATTTTTAAAAAGTCTAATATTTAACCCTCTGGGCTCTAACTTCAGTATTTTAAACAATTTTTCTAACTCAGCCCCTAATTAAGTTGGAGACATGAAATTTCGCATACTTATAGCTGAAATCCTCACATCAAACGACAAATAATAAAATTTTGAAAAATGTCTGATATTTAACCCTCTGGGCTCTAACTTATGTGTTTTAAGCAATTTTTCTAACTCATCCCCTAACTAAGTTGGAAACTTGAAAGTTTGTATTTAACCATCCAGTCTCTAACTTCTGTATTTTAAGCAATTTTTCTAACTCAGCCCTAATTAATTTGGAGACATGACATTTTGCATACTTATAGCTGAACACCTCACATCCAACGACAAATAATAAAATTTTGAAAAATGTTTAATATTTAACCCTCTGGGCTCTAACTTGTGTATTTTAAGCAATTTTTCTAACTCAGCCCCTAATTAAGTTGGAGACATGAAATTTTGCATACTTATATCTGAACACCTCACATCAAACGACAAATAATAAAATTTTGAAAAAATCTAATATTTAACCTCTAATATTTTGTCTAGCGCAATTTTTAAATTTAAACTGTTTTGCAATACTATTTTTTGTTCATTTTGCATAATAAGTGTAATGTGACGTAATTTGTTCTATTTCAGATTTCTAACGCATGTTAATGAATTTATTTTACAATATCCTTTCTCTTTTAAAATTCACATGTAAATATAGTTTTATGGCGTAATTTCCAATAAGTGCCTGCTTTTTATACCTAATTATTTAATTCTAATTTGAAGGTTTTTTTCTGTTTATAATAGTAACGTGTAAATAATTTTTTTTATTTGAAGCAAACATTATTGCTTGCGCTGTTTATACATTTGGCAACAGTTTAAATTAATTCCATTTTCTAAAATATGTAAAAAATATCTGTCAAAATGCTGAATATTTGAATTTAAAATAGAAATAAAACCTCAAAAAATGAGTCAAATTAAAAAAAATTAATGAAATCTGCAGACCGGGATCTTCTATTGAATAAAATGATCTAAAAATGATTAAATTCCCATGTATAGCTTTTGCTCTTATAATTTTTTTTAATGGAACGATTTTGTCCAAATTTAGCATTAAATATCTCTTAAAATAATTCTTCGATTTGAAAACTGTATGCATTCGTGTGTTGATAAAACATTTCGCTATAATACCACCGATTTTCATATATTTGTATGCAATAGTTTTCTTAATATTAACGAAGAAAGACCTCCGGTCACAAAAAATTCAAAACCGGCGGCGGCGGCAGCGTTAGTTACTTTTTTTTAGAATAGAGAGATATATAAAAATGAAAACATGTCTATCTGTCTGTTTGTAATTCTATAAAAATCCACAATTTGGAAGCCAAAATTGTGAAAAGATACGTACATGAGTATTAAAACATGGCCGAAGCAACTAAAGTAATCCGGAATCTAAATAATTTATAGTTAATTTTTAATTAATAAAAAACCACCAATTTAGCAGCGATTTCTTATCTAATTTAAATATTTTTCGTTATAGCAGTTGCCAACAATTAAAAAACACAATAAAATTATTACTACAACAGTTAATTTTCTACTGCAAGATTTCCACGTGAAAAATGAAAATGAAATAAATAGTTTGCCGAATTTAAAAAAAAGGTGAATATGTCATAACTTTTCTATTGCAAGATATTCATGTGAAAAATGAAAATGAAATAAATCGTTTGACGAATTTAAATGAAAGTGAACATAACTTCATAACTTTTCTATTTCAAGCTTTCTACGTGAAAGAGGAAAATATTACGTAATATTAGAAATATAAAGGACGTGATGGATATAGTATAACGTCATATGAGTGTGAAAAATGTATTGAAGCATAATAAAAACCCGATTAGGGAAATATTGGCGTATTTTAAGATTATTGTTCCAATTATAAATTGAAATAAGTTCATTTATAGCTGTATTCTTTTGCGTCTGTTATATACATTTATACATTTTTCTATAGCGTTTTCATATGATTCATTCATACAACATTTCGACTGTTTTTTTAATGTTTGTTTTGTGTTGTATGTTAAATATTTTGAAATTGATTTTTCAGAACAAACATCCTTCAAATTCTGGGCAACTCCGGGCACTTTAGTTTGTAACAGATAAATGGCTTTTGTATCTGTATATCTAATGCTAATATTATAAAGCGTTATAATATTATAATGTGTATAATATTATTAATGCTTGTACGTTTGTGAGGTGTTATCTCTGAAACTACATGGCCAACTTAAAAAAATGTTGGTAGCCATCTCTGCTCCGAAAAAAAGGGTATTTTATGTCAGTGCAAAAACCTACATCGCTGAAGGAGCTAAAAAGTTCTAAAATTGCGATTTCTGGGATATTGATTGGGTTAGAAACTTTAAATATGGTGCGATAGTTACTTTTAAGATGTAAATACTCGTAATGAATGCTCTCTAAAAGGTTCAATTTGACGGATAAACGTAAAAATTTCTAGAAAGGTTCTAAACTATGATTTATTTGGAATACTGAAATTTTTGGGATACTGTTGGGGTTAGAAACTAGAACTTTGGCATGGTAGTAATTAATAAGATGTAAATGTTCGTTGTAGAACGAATTCTAAAAAATGGAAAGACTAAACAAATCGGAAAAAGATCTAAAGGTGATCTAAGTAACGAAGTACATGGAATTGTTAGGAATATAACCATTGAAATTGACATGGCTGTATTTATCATGACGTAAATTCTCGCAATAGAACAATTTCTAAAAATGTCGCTATATAAAACAGTGCAGAAACAAAAAACTTTTGAAAATTTTCTATTTCTGTGTTACTGCTGAGCCCAAAATCTTGAAATTTTGCTACGGGTTAGTTTTAAAATATACAATTGTGTCTATGAATGGTTTCTAAAAAATTTAAAATTTAAAAAGATGAAATGAACGGAAAGTGATCTCAATTACCATTAATTTGGAATTATTAGGTACAGCAACTTTAAATATTTCACAATGCTGCATTTCCTCTACAAAACATGCAATTGAAATGCAACAAAACTGATAGATTCCCACCTAGTATTAAATAAATTGTGTAAATATTGAATAAAGACCTGTATGAAACAGTGAGTAGGTTGCCCGAAAGTACTTGTTAAAGTGTTCCTTCTCTAGGCTTTTCTCTCTCTCGCCGAGGCAACTAACAGAGGGAAGTGCCGTTTTAAATGTGATATGAATTTTTTATCCTATTCATTTTTCTAGCATTTTATCATAAGGTCATATTCTCAATTATCATTAGTAGATTTTTTATATATTAACTTATTCTGGTGAAATTTCATTATCGGGTTCATATTGGCGTATGTTAGCTTGCATGATTTGCTGAATAAATATGTATTGATTTGTAAATTACTTCAAATGACACTTTGACAGCTCAAAAGTTATGCAGATGATATATTCAGATCTTGTGTCATACTTTATGTTGTAATCATTGCCGATTTCTTTTACTTAATACATGCTAAATACAGCTCAACTTGTGCAGAATATGTTTGAAAACAAAACAATACAGCGTATGTAGTGGCCAGCATATACTCATCATTTAAATCCGATCGAGCATATCTAAAACACACTCTAACGAAGCATTGCATGCCACTGTTGATGTATTCGATACTTTGATACTATATCAGACTTTGAGGAGAAAATTCCTTAAATGTTATCGACAACCTCGTTGCATTCGTGGAAAACAGATATTGTACAATATTAACTATTCCGGGGGTGCACACACCATATAAAATATAGTCCATTCTTTTTAAACATCATATATTTGTCATTTAAAGTTACTCAAATTGGTGCGGAGCGTCTGATTATGCTCTTGACATCATTTTATACAGTTAAAATTCCGATATAAGTAATTTAGTGTTTCCTTTTCTATTTTACTTTTAATATACTGCGTACTTTCAATTTTATATCCATGCATGGCTGTCTTGAATGATTTGATTTCCCATTTTTTTTAAACAGTGTGTATACGAATTTATATATAAGATTTTGTAATTCTACGATTCGTTTATTTTCATCATTTCAATTTATCGCAGTATATGGGCAATTAAAGATAACATCTCATTTTCTTTGCTTCCACATGTTATTATTAAATCTATGTTCTCAGCAATATAGCTCAGACTAATCCCTCTGAGGGAAGTCCTAGTTTTTAAATAAATTAATGTTACAAATAAATTTTGAATTACTATTTTGATTTGATGGTTTTGTTCGCTCACAAAATTAAGCTCAAAATACTAATACAGTTATAAGATGTTCTATTTTACAAAATTTACAGTCCTGGCAAAAATTCATTAGTAATTATCAGGAAACTCTATTCTTGAGACATATAGACTAATTTTACATAATGCATAGCTGTAAACGAAATATAAAACTTTAAATTAATTGAAAATATGAATTATGTAAAAAAAATGGTGTTGCAAAATGATATGAACATTGATCGAAATTATCACTAAACGAGCATGGAACTGTACAGGAATATTGAATGCCACTCCGAGAAGAAGAAACCGAAATAGGCAAATTAGTTTAGCATATAAAGATAGATCGCAGACTAGGAAATTTCCAAACCTGATTGCAAAGTGAGTTCTAGAAGTATGGGTCGTAAAAGCGCTTTAAGTGGTTTTGAGAAAGGTAAAATTGTGACTTTAAGGATCAAAGACTTTCGGCCAGAGCTATCACAAAAAAATTGAAAAGATCTCCAGGTATAATATTAAATTTGTTTCGATTAAAAGACGATTATGGAACAAAGAATTCTCCGTGACGTCCGCCAAAGCTGTCAAAAAGGGAAAAAAGAGCCATTATAAAAGGAATGAGCAATGGGAAAGCAACTTTAGGCAAACTTTCAAGAGATCCACTAATAGTAGTGTCAAAAATAGCTTATCCAGAGTAGTCAAGAACTCTAAGATGATGAGGTACAAGAAAAGAAAGTCCCAACAACGTACGAATAAATGCATCATCAGAATCGCCTGGATTGGGCAAAATATCCCATGTCCTGTAAGTTAGAATATGAAAGAGCAATATTTTCCGATGAAACAAAATTCAATTTGGATGGTCCGGACAGTTATTCTGATTATTGGCACGATTTGCGCAGGAAACCAGAAATGTTTTCAAAACGGCAGCAGGGTGGAGGTTCACTCAAGGTTTGTGATGCGTTTGGATTACATGGTAAGATCTACATTGCGTTTCCCTCCGGAAGAATGAGTGCATGAACCTTTAACTGATGTCACGCGGTCTCACAGACCCTGCGATTCACAGCTATGCACAGTTCCACCCCTTAAAAGTGCAAATATTACTTGCCCGTACCAGTACCTTCTCCTACTAATTTGCCAAGGTCACACACAAAGCGAAAATTCCGTGAGTTAATGTTAATCGTGTTATTCGTTACGTTAGGGTCTGTCAGACCGCATCGCATCAGTTGCGTTATTTGAAACTGCAGTACAATACTCGTAATTAGTTGCACTTTATTTATTTTCATTTATTTGGTGTCTTTTTTTGTGATATGATGTCGTCGCAACCTCGAAAGCTTTCTACTTTACTCAGCCAGAAGGAAATAGAAGATATTATGAACAACTAGTCAGATCAAGAATTTTCTGATATTGAAAGTTCTGACGATGTAGATTTTACTGACGGAAGATATCACGATACAAATTCTGAACTTTCCGATTGTGAAAATTTAAATATTTCTAATAGATTTAAACATAATTTTTATTTCCGAAAGAATAGTTTAGTGAATAACATCCTTATAAATGTCTTTTATGCCAAAAGTCAGTATACAATGAATGTACACGAAAAATATGTATTGACTGCAATAATGATGTACTTTAATTCTTGCATATTCATAGAGTAAATATTATTATTTTTTAATAAACACTGCATTTCAATTTTCATACTTTGTTGCAACGATAATTTGTAAAAATTTTTGTACACGATTAATTTTTATTTTTAATTAGCAAAATTAACAAACTGCCATTTATTTTGAAAAAAAAAGTAATTTTTTCTGTTAAAGAATATGAATAAAATACTTTTTTCATGCAATTTAATTCACAAGTTCTTAAGAGAAGTACAACGTTATTGTTAGGTCAAAATTTAAGTAAATTCAACGATTTAAGTTATTTTTTTTTATTCATTTTATTCGAGCGGTCTGAGAGACCGCATCACATCAGTTGTGTGACAAATTTCAGTCACATCAGTTAAAGGTTAACCTACCAAAAATGTACATGAAGAAAACTTGCTGCAATTTTCTGAGGAAATTCGCGGTGTTTCAACAAGACAATGCACTATCCACACGGCAAACAGCACTTGGGAATGGTTTCTTTATAATGGTGTACATGTAATTCCATGGCCATCTGTTTCTCCTAATTTAAATCCAATGGAAAATGTATGCAGCCTACTGGTTAGAGCTGTTTACGCAAAGGGAAAACAATATGCCACAATTTCAGAATTAAACGTTTCTATCATCTTCCACTGGAATGAAATCGATTAAAATATATTAAAAAGCTTGGTCCACTCCATGCTTGATAGCGTTTTTACATTATTTAAAATATCTGATGCATATACTGGATATTAATCTATATTTTGGGGCAGTGTTCATATCATTATGAAACACCAGAACCGATTTGGATGTAATTCCGTGTGTACATGGTACATACCAATGTCTCGACCGAGTTTGTTGGCCAGCTTCATCCGCCATTTTGTTTCAAAATGGCGGCCATTTAAAATTTTAAAAAAATTTAAAATTTGAAATGTGGTACCAAAAAATTGAAAATTGAAAAAATATTTTTTCTTATGTGTTTGACCTTGATAAAAAGATTCGGGAGCAGTTTTTGTTTCGTCTATATCTTAAAAAATGGCTGAGTTATAGCATTTTGAATTTTTAGAGTGGATGACTTTTTGAAACGTCCTGATTTTTGTCACGTGATAACGGGCGTATTTATGAACCGATTTGGATGTACCTTCGTGTGTACATAGTACATACAAATATCTCGACCGAGTTTGTTGTCCAGCTTCATCCGCCATCTTGTTTCAAAATGGCGGCCATTTAAAGAATTTAAAAAAATTTTAAATTTAAAATGAGATGCCAAAAAATTGGAAAATGAAAAAGATTTTTTCGTATGTGCTTGACCTTAATACAAAGATTCCGGAACAGTTTTTGTTTCGTCTATATCTAAAAAAATGGCTGACTTATAGCATTTTGAATTCTATTGTAGCTGACATTTTAAAACGACCTGATTTTTCTCACCCGATATCAGGCGTATTTATGAACCGATTTGGATGTAACTTAGTCTGTACATAGTACATACCAATGTCTCGACTGAGTTCGTTGGCCAGCTTCATTCGCCATCTTGTTTCAAAAGGGTTGCCATTTAAAAAAAATTAAATTTAAAATTTAAAATGAGGTATTAAAAAATTGGAAATGAAAAAGATTTTTTTTTATGTGTTTGGCCTTGATACAAAGATTCCGGAGCAGTTTTTGTTTCTGAAAATTTGTTCTTTTGTTTATACCTTAAAAAATGGTTGAATTATAGCACTTTGAATTTCTAGCATGGCTAACATTTTGAAACGATCTTGTATTTGTCACGCGATAACACACGTATTCGCCTATTTCGATGTAAGAAGGCATGTGGATAGTACACATCAATATCTCGACCAAGTTCGCTGGCCAGCTTCATCAGCCATCTTGTTTCAAAATGACGGCCTTTAAATTAAAAGAAAAATACATTTAAAGTGAGGTGAAAAAAAATTAGAAATTGAAAAAGGTTTCTTTCTTAAGTATTTGACCTTGATATAAGGATTCAGGAGCATTTTTTGTTTGTCTTTATCTTAAAAAATGGCTCAGATATAGCAATTTTAATATCTGATGTGGGTGACATTTTGAAAAATCTGATTTTTTGCCTGCGAAAGCACTCGTATCTATCAATCGATTGCGATGTGAGTGAGCATGAGTACAGCAATTACTAACGTCTCGACTAAGTTCACTGATTAGCCTCATCCATCATGTTGTCTTAAAATGGCAGGCACTTTAAGAAATCGCCGAATTTGGCAGCCAAATATAAGTTGCTTTAAATAAAAGCAGGTTGGATAAAGCGGACTAATTTCGCGAAATTATCATTCATAATGATTTAGTATTGATAAAAATTATTATTGAATCTCCTATATTCGGTTTCCACTAAATTGAGCTTCTTGTGTTTGAATAATACAAGTTGGCTTTTTTAAAATAAGGAATATGAAAGCTACCTCTTCCTCCCAGCACTGGCCGGAAGGACTTTTTATTAATATTATTTCTTATATAATAATTTTAGCACGTGTTCCAAAAATTTCTAGCGAAATGCGAAAATTTTCAAGAAATTCGCTGAAAAATCTTTCTTTCAAACAAAAACAATTATTTAAAATTTAACAAGAATATAGTTAAATTTAATTATTGTGGTTATTATCATTCAACGGAGTATTATTTAGCTATTAAAAACGAATGACCATATATACGTAATAGTTATCAAAAATTTCCTGATTCTATGATTCCATGCTTTAAACAAATATGAAGAGGCTGAAACTGAAATGTAAGAAAAACTGCTTTTCTTTTTTACTATTATATTAAAAATAAATAAATAAATAAAATAAAAAGATTTGTATCATATAACCCAAGTTTTTTTTATCTAAGAATTTTGTCTTTCTATTAGTATTCGGTAGATGGCGCCACCAAATACCAAAATTACTCAGCAGAAATTTACCCTTGAAAGCTGAAGGCTTAGTCAAAAATTAATATAAATTTTTAGTTTATTAAGTTATAATATCCAGGAAAAAACCCCAAAAATTAAAAGCGATATATTCTTTGATATTAACCTCTTTTACAATTGACATTTCTTTTAATTACTGAATTACAAACAGCTTTGTCTAAAAAAAGCATCAACGTTCAATTCTAAAAGACCGTCACCTTTGCTTCAATTGCACATGCGCGGCCGAACAACCCCTGTATCGTACGTAGGTTGGGTTACTGAACGTTAGTTTCGATTTATTCTGGGATTTCGACAAGTTGAGATAACGGAGAATTGGATTTCAGGTTGAACAAAGAGTTAAGCGCTTAACTCCCGGTTCAGGTTGACGGATAATTACCGGGTAAGTGGCGCAATGTCTATCTAAACATATTAGTTAATAGCTTAGTTGACTGACAAAAAAGGTGAACTGAAGACGGGAAATGCTAACGTTGAGGTGGGGAGGGGAAGGGGGTACCAAGAGGCTCAGGGGAAGCTCATGAAGTCTCTGAAAACCCAAAAACATAAAAGCCCATTTTGGCCACATATTGGAAATACAGTGAAGTCTAGGATAGGTTTTCCTTCCCGTTTCCACCAATTGACAGTATTCTCCCTTTGGGTTCGAGGCTACAAAAAATCGTCTGCTTGGTAATAACGTTCATAACCTCGCCATTGAAAAGCATTGTATTTAGAAAATTTATGCTTATATTTTATTTTTATATGGAGTTTTAGACCTTTTCAGGGTCAGATATAGGCTCTCTATATTTCTTTTTCACTATTTTAATGCAGTTGCATGATACTTTTCATTTTATTTATAAAATAAAAATTTTAAATGTTTATTAATAAGTATATATGGATTTTAATTAATATGTATATAAGTATTCATCGAAAATAATTCATAAAAAATAAATCTGCAGTATTTTACGCATGCATTTACCTGTATTTAGGCTGCATAGACGCAATAAGGACACCAAACGCGCTAGCCACATTTTTTACACCACCTGATTCACACTGTGACGTCACGAGAATACTGTCCATTCTACCACTGCTCGTCTTTCTAAACGGCAACATATCCTTATAGTCCCCAACCCAGATACAAATTTTGTCAGTTATTTCTTCTCGGCCGATAATTTGTAAAATGCTTCAGAGAGTTGTATCATGAAGCTCCGTGAACGTCAGCTGCGGTTCCGTGGGTGGGTTGAGCAGCGGTAATCTCCCACGCACGTAAAGAAAAATAAATAGTCATTTCCTCCCGATTGAAAATTTATCAAATTATAGCTAACTCAATATCTTGAAGAAAAGCAAAGTCAGCAGATTATAAAGTGGTGGTTAATACGTCAGGTGGTCACAGGAACATGAAAAAAATATACAGGGTGCAAAGGAAAGTCCCTTTAATCTGGAAATATTTGCGAACGGAGAGAGCTACAGCTATGCAAGGTGAGGTAACGGTATAGCAAAGCGACTATGCCCTACGTAATGCGAACGACTGCAGCGCCCCTAGTGGCGAAATTTGGAAGATAGCTATTGAAAATCGTAAACAAAAAGAGATAGAGCAAAATTTGCTATTCGAAAGTTTTAGAGCATCAACTAATTAGTACGAAACGACATTTAGTTCACACGGATAAGATAAATCGTCGCCTGTATACCCCAAAATGTCCGAAATCGATGAGCGACGATTCTACTTTGCATATTCACATACCGTAAATGTAGCAGTGCACAATTTCAGATTGTGACGTTGCACTGTGCTGTAATGTCTGTAAAAATTTAATTTCCAATGCATTTAAAATTTTAGATTAACCCTTTCAGGGGCAGAAGATTTCTGTTCGTAAACTGATGAAGTAATTGACTGACACTAGAATATTTAAACGAACTTCTTAGAAAATAAAAACCCGTTAATTTTCACTTTCATTACAAAAGAAAATTTTATTAAAACATTCTTGCTGCCATTTGTCATTTTCGGAATTAAAATTATAGTCCAGGCAATAGGGAATTTTACCTAGCAAAATTAATGGTAGTACTGGAAATCGGCTTTCTAGATGTTTTTTGGGTCGCTGAATCCAAATTTGTAACTTCCCACCAAAATTTCCCCCGGCAACCTCCCCAAATTTTGGTAAAAAGACCCCCCCAAAAAGGTTTTTATTAAAAATTCAATTTTTTTATTGTTTTAGAGAAAACGTATCTAGAAATTCAGAAAGTAGATAAAATTTGCAACAAATTAGATATATGACATTATGACTTAGGATGAAGGGGAAGGGGAGATCTGCCTCGGAATATGCGCGCGGTGCTGCGTAAACTAAGTTACGCAATTCCACTTAACCACTAACACGTTTACATTCGCCCTCCCATCTCCCCTCCGAACTTTCCCTATAAGGTTTACTTTAAGATTTTTGGGTCGCTGAATCCGAATTTTTAACTTTCCCCCAAAAATCCCCCCCCCCCTCCGAAATGCCCCCCAAATAGTTGTTTTTAACTTAAATTTCTTATTATTTTAGGGGAAAAGCATTACGAAATTCAGAAATTAGACAAAATTTGCAACAAATAGGATATATGACATTATGAATTAGGATGAACGGGGAGGGTGAGGGCTGCCTCGAAACATGCACTGCGGCGCTACGTGCACTAAATGATGAAGTCCAGGCAATAGGGGATTTTATCTGGCAAAATTAATGGTAGTACTGGAAATCGGCTTTCTAGATGCTTTTTGGGTCACTGAATCCGAATTTGTAACATCCCACCAAAATTTCCCCCGGCAACCCCCCCAAAAATTGATTCTTTGAAAAAATTTGGTTTTTGAGAAAAGTGCGCGGAGAATGTTCCGAGGCAGCTCCCTCTCTCCCCGTTTATCCTACGTCATAATATCATGTATCCTATTTGTTGCAATTTTTGTCTAGTTTCTGAATTTCGTAATGCTTTTCCCCTAAAACAATATGAAATTTAAGTTAAAAACAACTATTTGGGGATGGGGTTTCGGGGGGAAACCTTTTCAGGGTAAGTTAAAAATTCGGATTCAGCGACCCAAAAAACTTAAAGTAAATCTTATAGAGAAAGTTCGGAGGGAAGATGGGAGGGCTAATGTAAACGTGTGAGCGGTTAAGTGGAATTGCGCAACTTAGTCCACGCAGCACTGCGGCGCATATTCCGAGGCAGATCCCCCCTCCCCTTCATCCTAAGTCATAATGTCATATATCTAATTTGTTGCAAATTTTGTCTACTTCCTGAATTTCTAGCTACTTTTCCCCTAAAACAATAAAACAATTGAATTTTTTAATAAAAACCTTTTTTGGGGAGCTTTTTACCAAAATTTTGGGGGTTGCCGGGGGAAATTTTGGTGGGAAGTTACAAATTCGGATTCAGCGACCCAAAAAACATCTAGATAGCTGATTTCTAGTCCTACCATTAATTTTACTAGGTAGAGTCCCTATACGGTCTCTATTGCCTGGACTATTAGGTTGCTAGACCGTCTAGCCCCTGCCATTGAAAGGGTTAAATCTATGTCGTCGTATTGAAGAGGCTTGCAATAAACGTTCCATGCTGAGAAATGTGCATGTAGAATTACTCTCACGAATACAAACGTGTATCGTGAGCAATGGAGAACTTTTCGAACATACTGAAAATTAACTTTTTATTACTTTGAGACAGTTTTGTCTTTTTTGTTTTTTTTTTGCGTGATATTATCAAAATATATTGAGATAAGCATGCATTTATACCATAAATTGTACGTATTTCTTCACACTTCTGGCTATTCCATTCAAACGTGTACACAAAATATAGTGCATTGATTTCGGACATTTTTGGGTATACAGGCATATTTTATCTTATCCATGTAAACCAAATGTCGTTTCGTACTAATTATTGGATGCTCTAAAACTGGAAATTTTGCTCTATCTCTATTCGTTTTCGATTTTCAATGTCTATCTTCCAAATTTTGCCACTAGGGGCGCTGTTGCCACTTGGATTAAATCGGTAATAGTCACTTTACTATACCGTTACTTCACTTCCATTGTTGTAGCTCTCTCTGTTCGCAAGTATTTTCAGGTTAAAGGGACTTTCCTTTGCACCCTGTATATTTTTTTCATGTTCGTGTGACCAGCTGACGTATTAACCACCACTTTATAATCAGCTGATTCTTTTTTTTTCCAAGATATTGGGTTAACTATAATTTGACAAATTTTCAATCGGGAAAAAATGACTAATTTTTTTTTTTTTTTTTTTTTTTTTTTTTTTTACGTGCGTGGAAGGTTACCGCTGCTCAACCCACCCACGGAACCGCAGCTGACGTTCACGGAGCTTCATGATACAACTCTCTGAAGCATTTTACAAATTATCGGCCGAGAGGAATTTGGTCATCAAAATCTTTTGCTGGCTCGCGGACTATTAGGTTTGGTCTTGAGAGAGACCGTGAGCCAGTCTGGATTAACGATCAGATTTCATTGTTAGACAGTCAGGCTTGTATTGGGAAGGAGTGGGAGTGGGAAAAATTCGTTCGTCAGCGCATAGGCCTAGTAGTCAGAGGGCTGTGAACCTTGCCGAAGCTGACGTATAAAGCTAAAACGAAGTTCATTCTACTTTCACTTTCAAAACTGTTTTTAAATGCGAAGAAAATGAGTTTGCATTTTGAAACTTAGAAGCAATTATACAATTATTCAATAGCATTTCAATATTTTTAGAGAATAAAAAATCGCAACGTATGTTTATATTACTACTTTTTACAATGTTTATATATATTTATCTTTATATCATTTTGCTATACCCTGTATATGTGTCACATCATAATATTAAAATAAATAATTAGATTTATAAATGCAAAAAATACGCATTGAAAAAATGCTTATTATTTTCATGTACACGAATGTAAATTTTAGAAACATGTGACAGGAATTCCTTTTTGAAAAACATAATAAAACTAAAGATGAAATTCACCACTTTTATTTTAAGCTTTGTCAGTTTTATCCATTTATTATAATTTAAAAGCAATATTTTTTTTAGAGAGATTCCCTATTTTATTTGAAAAATGAAAAATTGCTTTTCTCATCGTAAAGCTTATGAGTATTTTTTAAGGGAAAAAATTCACTGTAGAAAGAAATCCATCATTTCTTTAATAACAAAATTTATTTTTTGGCTATGAAATATCAAAAGCACTTGAAACTTAAATTAAGTTTTATTTTTCTATCCAAAAAAGGATATTTTTAATCCTTAGATAGCGTTAATTTGAATATATCAGACGGAAATAAATTTTTAATTAGATAAAAATGAAGTATTTTGAATTTTTTATTTCTAATTTGAAATATTTATGTTTTTAATTGGACTTTCAATGAAGTGCTTAAAATAGAAAATATTTTCCTAGTATGTATCAATAATAATTTCAGTTTGTAAATAATTAAACATATTTAAAATATGAGTAATTTTTTAAGGAATTTTTAAAAAGCTCCTTTTTTACTTATCATTAGTGATTTCTTAATCAATTTAGACAGGGTATCTTCTCTCAGTGGTGTCAAATGGCTAATTTCTAAACTGTTGGTCATACACATATAGTTCCAATTACAAAAATATTTTAAATGAGGTAAAATATAATTTAAAAAGTTATTTCAATCAATAAAAACATTTCTTAAAATGTTACAAAATTTAAATTTTTATACGGTCCTTGGTACTATAAGTGATATTTAGTAAAAAAATACCATTACACTAACAAGTAAAACAAAAAAAGTCCCATTTGTCTAACACTCAAATTGACAGATTTATGAAGCTTTGAATTGCATAACTTATGCCAATTTTCTGCATCATAATACAGATTAGTTGGACTTTCTCTGAAGGGATCGTACACAAAATGCTTAAAGTATTAGAAGGATTTATTTCGCGTGTACATTTCTAAATTGCAGCCGAAGGGAGTCGCTTCGTACAAGTTTTAAGATATATTTAACCTTTATTAATTAAGGTTTTAGATTAGATAATCTAATAGAATTTTAAAATATGTATCATTTTATAAAGAATTGCGTCTGTTATATTTCACCATTTCATTTAGCAAAAGTCTGTTATTTTTAAATTTATATTTTTAGTACAAGTTGTAGGGTAAAGCGTCCATATTTCGACCCATTTCCTAATTTCGTCCCCTTAACTTATCCGCTTCTGCTAAAGTGGCGCAACTTTATGACGCAAGGCAACGAAAGGTAAAAGTGTCAGTATTGAAAGTTTCGTTCGCAAAGACGCATACATGAATTAAAGACGCCGAATTTCCTATTTTTAGAAGACCTGAGTTCTTATTACGTTGTTTGTAGAACGTTATTTACAGTATTGTAAATATTTATTTCTTATTCGTTGCATGTATTTTACGTAGGTAAAAAGCTGACAGTAGCATATAGTGACTTTTAGGACGCTCAGTTCATCTTACAAAAAATGAAGCTCCGTCATATTGGGAAGTAGCGTGGTTCCAATTTCGCCCCCCTTTGCGATTCCTATTTTCGTCCCGGGGACGAAATTAAAAATGTTTTTTCATGACAATTTTTTTCAATTTGTTTCTCATGTTTGGATGGCTAATTATTCATTATTTTATTCTACCACTGATAATTAGTACATTTCTTTGTACCTTACTTTAATGTAAATTAAATTACTTACTCATTTAGAAGTGAATTTTGATTTAGTTATAAGTTAAGCCTCGGCGTATGGGATTTTTAGGGGAGATGAATTTGGGACCTTTTTTTTTTTTTTTTTTTTTTTTTTTTTTTGGCACATTTTTAGATACTCTTGAAAAAACAATTTTTCGCATTGTTAAAATTTTTTCGTTCGATATAGACCTATCTTTCTATGCGCGTGGGTAGTTAGCCTATGTAAAATCCAAATTTGGTAGGTTTTCACTGAAAATTACAACATTTGGGGCCTAAAAGTGACCGGGGGGACGAAATATGGGACTTTACCCTATATTTTTCTTTAATATGTCAGAATGAAAATAGATTTAAAATTTATATTGTAATGTTAATTTTACTCTGAACTATTATTTATTGTTATATCTGACTACTTTTTATATTTCTAGTAAATTTGCGAATGAACCCATTTCACAGAAAAAAGAATGCTCTAACTTAAAACAGCTATTACTCTGCCAGGTTTAATCGTAGAGGAATGGGTCTTTTTTTGTCCTCTTAGTGTAATAGATATTTTTTCTAAATATAACTTATAGGACGGGACCGTATAAAAATTTAAATTCCGTAATTCTTTAAGAAATATTTGTATGAACCCAAATCGCTTTTAAAATGCGTCTTTGCCTTATTTAAAACATTTTTCTAATTGGAACTATAAGTCTATGCGTAACGGTTTAGGAATTAGGCATTGGGCATCGTTGAGGCTATGGACACCATGTACGTTTTAACAAAAGTAAAGCTAGAAATTTTAAAGGGTTTCAGTAGTTTGTATATTGCTATTTATCAAAATAACACGCAGCGTAGAAATACACTGAGTGGTCAAAATATTCTGAGTACTTGCTACACAGTACTAATAAGTTACAAGTAAGATTTGTCTCTCTTTGATGACAGCAAATATTCTTATAATCGCTTGACAGATAATCTTTGCGATGACTCTGAAATGCATCATGATGCAGTTTGTGTCGTAGCTCTTTTGTTACTGCGAACAATGTGCGTCAATCCCTAGCACAGCTGTTGTTCAATAGCCATTTTCTTTGGAAATTTTCTGCTCCAGAACTTTTTTGGCGAAGATGAATTTCTTTCAAGATTCGAAATAGTCTTGTACGAGGAGAGGCAAAAAGTTTGATTTCTGATAGCCTGGAATCGGCCTTTTTGCAACCATAATCATGCCTTCCTCACAATCACCCAAGTCTCTTATTTTTCCCATGAATATGAAAAATGCAACCTTCACTGATGTTTATGATAAGGACAAACTTTTAATCAGATGATTCAGTTCATTGCATCAGCGCAGACGCTGCACGGAAAAGTCGAAGTTTCAGTGATCAGTGGTTATAACATTTTGACCACTCAGTGTATGTACAAGGGAAAAGTAGGGTAAAACCGTATGCCTTATAATTAGTTGCTTCTTAAAACCATAATTTACAACAGAACGTAAATTTTTGTACAGGCTATGCACTTATCCTTGTACCATAATATAATTTTTAATATGATTATTTCAAAGCATTTATTATTGTTATTATTTTCATATAAATAAATGGTTATTTATTAAAAAAAAAATTGAAACAAATCGATTATTTCTATCAAGAGTTATCGCATTATGTACATACGCACATACGTACGTACATACATCACCTGCGGGCACATTAGCTCTCGGACTTTGATAGCCTGCGAGCTAAAAATGCAAGTCATCTATTCTTATCTCCCTCGTGGGATAAATCCGCATAGATATATCAATCTTGCATGAAATAAAAAAAGTTTAAATTTTCTTTCAAAAAGAAACAATATTATTTAATTTTACAACTTTAAAAATGTAACTGAAGTAATAATATTTCATTTATAAGTGTAAAGATAAAATTTTTAAAGACTAAAGTCTAATTATCTTCAATAAAATTTGAAAATTTTCGGAAACGAATTTCACATATTTATCAGTTTGCCCCACATCTATATTATTTACTGGATCTCCAATTATTATTCTCCAATATTCTTTTCTATTTCACCGAGGATACCCCTCGACTTTATCCCCAAGAGAACGGGTTCTTAAATAAAGACATAAAATTACACCCGTAACCGTGGAAAACAAATACTTATTAAATTTGCTATACACAATAACATAAAAGTTACAATAAAGAAAATACGAATGTTTCTTAATCTATGAAAATAGATCAACGAACAAAAAATGGAATAATCTTTTCCGAGTTATCTAAGATTTCGAAAAGCTCTTTGTCTTTAAAAACCTCAAAAACCGATATATTTTCGAAATTTATGTAAAATTTATAAGAAGAGTATAAGTAGAATTTATAACAGAATACAAGATCTTTTAAAACTTCACATGTTTCTATATAAGGATATCATCCGACTTAGCTCCAAGAGAACGGGGGTTTGAAAGCAAGAAATAAAATTACATATGTAACCTGTTCATTGCGGAACACAAATGCTTAATAAATTTGCTATGCACAATAACATAAAAGTTACGATAAAGAAAAGACAAGTGTTTCTTAATATATGAAAATAGATCAACGATCGAAAATATGGAATAATCTTTCCGAGTTATCTAAGATTTCGAAAAGCGCTTTGTCTTTAGAAACTTCAAAAACCAATATATTTTCAAAATTTAAAGTAGAATTTATAAGAAGAGTATAAGTAGAATTTATAATATAATGCAAGATTTTTTTAAAGCTTCAAATATTTCTATATTAGGATATCATCCGACTTTAGCCCCAAGAGAACGGGGGTCTTAAAGCAAGGCATAAATTTACACCCGTAACCAGTTCATTGCGGAAAACAAACGCTTATAAAATTTGCTATACACAATAACATAAAAGTTACGATAAAGGAAAGACAAGTGTTTCTTAATATATGAAAATAGATCAACGAATATGGAATAATCTTTCCGAGTTATCTAAGATTTCGAAAAGCGCTTTGTCTTTGGAAACTTCAAAAACCAATATATTTTCAAAATTTAAAGTAGAATTTATAATAAGAGTATAAGTAGAATTTATTACATAATGCAAGATTTTTTAAAGCTTCAAATCTGTCTATATTATGATATCATCCGACTTTAGCCCCAAGAGAACGGGGGCCTTAAAGCAAGACATAAATTTACATCCATAACCAGTTCATTGCGGAAAACAAACGCTTATTAAATTTGCTATACACAATAACATAAAAGTTACGATAAAGGAAAGACAAGTGTTTCTTAATATATGAAAATAGATCAACGAATATGGAATAATTTTTCCGAGTTATCTAAGATTTCGAAAAGCGCTTTGTCTTTAGAATCTTCAAAAACCAATGTATTTTCAAAATTTAAAGTGGAATTTATAAGAAGAGTATAAGTAGAATTTATAATATAATGCAAGATTTTTTTAAAGCTTCAAATCTTTCTATATTAGGATATCATCCGACTTTAGCCCCAAGAGAACGGGGACCTTAAAGCAAGGCATAAATTTACACCCGTAACCAGTTCATTGCGGAAAACAAACGCTTATTAAATTTGCTATGCACAATAACATAAAAGTTACGATAAAGAAAAGACAAATGTTTCTTAATATATGAAAATAGATCAACGAACGAAAATATGTAATAATCTTTCCGAGTTATCTAAGATTTCGAAAAGCGCTTTGTCTTTAGAAACTTCAAAAACCATTATATTTTCAAAATTTAAAGTAGAATTTATAAGAAGAGTATAAGTAGAATTTATAACAGAATACAAGATTTTTTAAAGCTTCAAATCTGTCTATATTATGATATCATCCGACTTTAGCCCCAAGAGAACGGGGGCCTTAAAGCAAGACATAAATTTACATCCATAACCAGTTCATTGCGGAAAACAAACGCTTATTAAATTTGCTATACACAATAACATAAAAGTTACGATAAAGGAAAGACAAGTGTTTCTTAATATATGAAAATAGATCAACGAATATGGAATAATTTTTCCGAGTTATCTAAGATTTCGAAAAGCGCTTTGTCTTTAGAAACTTCAAAAACCAATATATTTTCAAAATTTAAAGTAGAATTTATAAGAAGAGTATAAGTATAATTTATAACATAATGCAAGATTTTTTAAAGCTTCAAATCTTTCTATATTAGGATATCATCCGAATTTAGCCCGAAGAGAACGGGGTCTTAAAACAAGACATAAATTTACACCCGTAAGCAGTTCATTGAGGAAAACAGATGCTTATGAAATTTGCTATACACAATAACATCAAAGTTACGATAAAGGAAAGACAAGTATTTCTTAATATTTGAAAATAGATCAACGAACGAAAATATGGAATAATCTTTCCGAGTTATCTAAGATTTCGAAAAGCGCTTTGTCTTTAGAAACTTCAAAAACCAATATATTTTCAAAATTTAAAGTAGAATTTATAAGAAGAGTATAAGTATAATTTATAACATAATGCAAGATTTTTTAAAGCTTCAAATCTTTCTATATTAGGATATCATCCGAATTTAGCCCAAAGAGTACGGGGTCTTAAAACAAGACATAAATTTACACCCGTAACCAGTTCATTGGGGAAAACAAATGCTTATTAAATTTGCTATACACAATAACATAAAAGTTACGATAAAGGAAAGACAAGTGTTTCTTAATATATGAAAATAGATCAACGAATATGGAATAATCTTTCCGAGTTATCTAAGATTTCGAAAAACGCTTTGTCTTTAGAAACTTCAAAAACCAATATATTTTCAAAATTTAAAGTAGAATTTATAATAAGAGTATAAGTAGAATTTATTTCATAATGCAAGATTTTTTAAAGCTTCAAATCTGTCTATATTATGATATCATCCGAATTTAGACCCAAGAGAACGGGGTCTTAAAGCAATACATAAATTTACACCCGTAACCAGTTCATTGAGGAAAACAAACGCTTATTACATTTGCTATACACAGTGACATAAAAGTTACGATAAAGGAAAGACAAGTGTTTCTTAATATATGAAAATAGATCAACGAATATGGAATAATCTTTCCGAGTTATCTAAGATTTCGAAAAGCGCTTTGTCTTTAGAAACTTCAAAAGCCAATATATTTTCAAAATTTAAAGTAGAATTTATAATAAGAGTATAAGTAGAATTTATTTCATAATGCAAGATTTTTTAAAGCTTCAAATCTGTCTATATTATGATATCATCCGACTTTAGCCCCAAGAGAACGGGGTCTTAACGCAATACATAAATTTACACCCGTAACCAGTTCATTGAGGAAAACAAACGCTTATTACATTTGCTATACACAGTGACATAAAAGTTACGATAAAGGAAAAACAAGTGTTTCCTAATATATGAAAATAGATCAACGAATGAAAATATGGAATAATCTTTCCGAGTTATCTAAGATTTCGAAAAGCGCTTTGTCTTTAGAAACTTCAAAAACCAATATATTTTAAAAGTTTAAAGTAGAATTTATAAGAAGAGTATAAGTAGAATTTATAACATAATGCAAGATTTTTTAAAGCTTCAAATGTTTCTATATTAGGATATCATCCGACTTTAGCCCCAAGAGAACGGGGGTCTTAAAGCAAGACATAAAATTACACCTGTAACCAGTTCATTGCGGAAAACAAACGCTTATTAAATTTGCTATTCACAATAATATAAAAGTTACAATAAAGAAAAGACAAATGTTTCTTAATTTATGAAAATAGATCGATGAACGAATATATGGAATAATCTTTTCCACGTTATATAAGATTTCGAAAAGCGCCTTGTCTTTAGATGTCTCAAAAACCCATATATTTCCAAAATTTAAGGTAGAATTTATAAGAAGATAATAAATAGAATTTATATCAGAATTCAAGATTTTTTCAAGCTTCAAATGTTTCTATATATGTACATAAGAGAAGGAAGGGTAAAATGACCACTTTAAAGTTTGATGAATTTTTATTATACCTATTTAAACAGTATAGTTCCAGGAATATGTAGAAATAGTAAGTATAATAAATTTAGTTTCAATTGCTATTTTACTTTTTTTTAAATTTATTTTAAAATGTACACGTTACTTTAAAAGAAATATTGCAATATGGGCACTTTGGCCCCCAAGGTTGGTAAAGTGGCTAGCATAGGTAAATAAACAAATCACATTGATTCGGGATGCATATTTTTTAATCAACATAAGCTAAAGTAATTTACATTAAGAATAAGCATTATGCTTTGTAATATTTTAAGTATTAAATCGTTACAAAGTAAAATAATCGGTAATGAGTATCAGTATAACGATGGAGGAATACAAGTGCACCCAGCATACATGCAGACTGCAAATATCGAGAGTAAGCCTTTCTCTACAGATGTTATTGCCTGTCTTCTTTATTTCAAAGAAGATACTTTTAGATAGTATTTTGTTATGAACAAGGAATAAAATATCGTTTCCGGGCAAAATAGTTATCTAGCCATTTTGCCCGATCTCGTTGCACGCACTTTGTGCGTAATTACACCTTTATAAAAACTGTGACCTAGCATCTAGTCAACATAACTTAGCGTTTTCAAACACGCTCATTTAACAGGTTACTTCACACTAATCAAACAGCAAAAGAGCAAATAATTATAAAACTACATATTATTTAGCTATAATCATGAAATTGTACTACTTGTCTAAAATCAGAAATGCGAAAAAGCAATAAAATGGGTTGAGAGATTGAAAATTGTAGCCTTCCTCTTCATAGTCGCAGACAATACTATACCAGCATCTGTGACGTCTGTTTCACCCAGTTCCTGCATAGCAGGGTCACTATAGAGCGGAAAAAATTCAAATGGCCACTTTTCCCCTAATGGCCACATTATCCTTCCTTCATCAAAAATATTATTTTAAAATGCTTTTGGTAAATATATTATTATCTTAAAAGGAAAAAAGTATGCACACATTTTCGGTTTATGTACCTTCAAAAACACAAGCTATGTATATTGTGAGAATTTCAAGTCCGAATAAAGAAGATTGGTAGCTTTGGACATAAGAAATTATCAATTTGATATAGTAACCCAATTTTATTCTTGGTTATACAATTTTAGAGTAATAGAAAATACACAGTGCTGGAACCGACGTCGAATTCTAAAAAGATGTTAACCGTTCTCACATATGATTCTGAGTTTGTGTTTTTGTTGGATACAAATCCTTGGGTAATTAATTGCACGATAAGTCCGATGTGCTGTTGAGTCCAATTCATAGATCACGAGACAGTAGGTCTCTTACCGGGATGGAAATTGCCAGCGTTGACCACTGTCTGCAAAGTCCTCACCACTAACCCTTACACCATGCACCCGCTATTGGCATTTTCAGGGTTTTTTCCGATCCTCTCTGCAGTCAACTGTACTGCACACTCCTCCGACTCTCTCAGTCTTTTTCTTCTCTCCTCGTTTCCCCACATCCTCTTTTCTCCTGAGAAAAAGGAGGGGGCAGTCCCCTATTACGGCACTTCCAATCGCTGCAAAGCGTCTTCGTTCTCATTGGAGCCCTTTGTTGTTTACTCTACGCCAGTGTTGCCACTGGCTGTCTATCGCGAAGCTAAAACTTTGGCCAGAGAGGATCAACCAGAGAAGAAACTAAACTATCAAGGTTGTACCGTGACGAATTATTAGTGTCACGAGGCATAGAAAAAGATACTCTGCAATACCGGCTCATTGTTCGTGCTAGAAATATTGTTCTCTTCCCGTGGGAAAATGTCGTCCGTTGTAAAGTCTAAACTTGGTACTGCACTGTTAAATTAATCACTCATTAGTGCTAATTATTTGAAGACTTTACAATATGTAAAGTATGCTTTATATTGTTATAGCTGCCTTTTGATAAAACAACTACTGAAAACAAATTATTACTACCATCTAAACTATTGAATCCATTGAATGCACTTATATATTTTCTTTATATGAATACACATTTTCTGTAGGGTTTTTTTTTTTTTTCTCAGTAACTGGCAGTCATATTTCCAGCGATATCAAATTCAGTATTTTTTTTCAAAACTATTTTTTTTTTTTACATACATGCCAAATTGTTTAAATAGAGAAACCCTTAAAAACAATATGAATATAAACACAGTATACAATTATTTTAAAGATTAAAATTGTGATTTTATCAATAAATTCATTTTATATGATTTTTCCTATACATATAATTTTTTCCAGATGTCAGCTACTAAAATGATTTTAAATACATTTTTATATAAATGTGTATCAAATACTATCACAATAAATTATATGGAAGCACGTCAATACTATTTTGAAAGACTAGACATATTTAAAAATTTAATGACTTAATATAATTTTAATTTGCTAATGAATTATGATGTTTTAATGAGACATGACCGTATGGGGTATCATTTAACAGTCGAAGTGTCATGAACTTGTGGAAAAAAGGTCTTAGTTTAGATTCCAAAAGACAGATCTGTAAATAAAGCATTACATATCACTGGTGAAAAATAATCTTTCTAAATATGTCCATCATCTATTTTTTTTACATTAAAAATATGTCATGTCTCATTAGTAGTGTTAAACCTTCATGATCTTATTAGCTTAAGTGTCTATATGATCACTTAACAAACCATCGTTTTTTTAGATTTGTAATCTAATATCGTACTCTCAGCTAATATCCCATTAATTTTCCCCAATGAATATATTTAAAGCATATCATTCGAATACTAATACTTTACAAAAATGAAAATATAAATATTTCAATAGCAATATTTCAATTACTATGCCAACATTTTGCCATTAAATTTAATACTAATATAATTAAAATAGAGAAAATGCTCATACCAATAACAAGCGGCTAGAATTTTTGCCTAAAACAAATCACGTGTCAAGTCAATATTTGTTTGCTACAACTGATAAATCGATTTAATTAAATTTAAATTTTTAACACTTTTAAACATAGTTGAAATATGCTTATGAATTTGGTTTGTCTGAGTATCTGTCTGCCGTGTCTCTGTGATCTAAATCTCGTAAATATACTCGGATTGCATGATTATTTTCATATGCTATTGAGATTTAAAACAGAATGTTCGGTAGTGTAAATGAATTGTGCAGCATTTATAGTTAGTTTAAAGGGACACGCAAAAGAATTCCATTATATTATTGTCTATGTTGAAAATTCGTTTGCGGTGAATTTTTTTGATATTACGATATTTCTGACATTGTGAGATTCATATGTATCATTCAGATGGACAAAAAAATTCTTTCACAGAAATATAGAATAATCATAATTTATGATTTGTTTACAGGGACTCACAAAAGAATTCCATTACACTATGATCAAAGCGAAAAAATCGTTTACTGTGTAGTTTAATGATGTTATGATGCCTCAAACATATTGAAATCTCTGAAGTGCTCTATAACATGTTTTTTACAGATTATGGAACGCATAACATTTTTAGACTGACTAAGATAGATGATTCCTGGAAATGCGATGCGTGTGGTTTCTAATCATTTATAAACATCTAATTTTGAATGTGTTACGGGGTGTACATAAATTCTACGGAACACAAATTGGTTTACACTACAGAATTCGCACATATTACAGGATATGCACAGCAATTGCTGAAAATAGATTTTGCTGTGTCATGTATGCTTTGCCTATGTGATATCTCATTTCATTCTCGAAAAAATAAAATTTCTTAATAATGTTCTGTTAGTTTTGGAAAGTGTTTAATAATGTATGGTTGAAGCATGGTTTTTCGTTCTTGTTAAACCAAGAAACGAGTTTGGCTTGAGGCTGCTTCGGTGGTAGTTGCATTAAATACCCCCCGCCCTAATGACCCACTCCCTGATGCCTTTTATTTGACAAATATATCTTAAAAAATCATGCAGTTGGTTTATCCAAAATTGCAATGCCTTCCCGTAAGCCTTCCCTTATCCGGTTACACAGACGACGATGAATATAGATATGGTCAGTTGCGTTGTTTATATTGGTCTGTGGTTCTAAATTATGGAAAAAAACCAAAAACCACAAGAGCATGTGGTTGACCAATGTGTATAGTAAACTGCATACATATCGTTCTTTAATAGGAAAAATTAAATGAAATGCTACTAATGGAACAGGACATTGCTTTGACGCAAGTACCAGTTTTCTAAAACTCATAGGATTGATCTATTGCCACGAAATTGATTATAGGCCGAGGAATGCATCAATATTTATTTTCTTGTTTCGACATCTGGTAAGGGTTCATAATTGTATCCATAAGAAAATCAGTTTGTGCGAGTTTTAAATGCATAAGCTAAAAATTTACAATTTGAAACACACAAATTACACCAACACACTGTTAAAAATTTTGCATCATTCTGGCAGGTCATTCGACCATTTTTTGAAAAAACGGTTTCATAACCATAATTTAAGTATATTCTGACCATAACATGTCCAATAATATGGTCAGAATAGTGTTAAATTACGGTTGTTTTAACCGTTTTCGGAAAAAACGGTCAAATGAACTACCAGAATGCTGCAAATTTTTAACAGTGCATGACATCAAACCACATACGGCCGTTTGAAGGATACTTATATCCCTTTCATCAGTGTGAAAATAAGAATTTAAAAAAATGAAAAATATGTTTTAGAACCCCTCGACTATAGCCCCGAGTACTGACTAATGAATTAACTGAAGTGGCAAAAGCAAGATTTTATACGTCCGAAACGAGGCTAATGAAAAAGACAGTCTACCGCGGTGCATCCCACGTGTCATTTTCTACAGACCACTAGAGTGATGTGATGCTCTTTTCGGACACCTTCATTGGTGCATTAGAGTATCACGTGACTCCAGTGGTCTGTAAAAATATATACGTTGAATGCACCGTGGTAGCCTGTCTTTCTCGTTAGCATCGCGTCCAAAAGAAATGATGTATCTGACAGGAAACAATGAAAAATAGGTAACACTACGCAGGATCCCACCACACAAAGAAGAGAAAAGGGGTGCTAGTCATGTCATTGACCAAGGAAGTAGTACATCTATGAATGTAATAAGCCTCGTAGTAATCTAGATCAAAAACTTAATTACACTTAATAACACATACTGGACACTTGCACCATCCTTACCTCATTGATATCGTCAGTGATAAGATCGATAGGATCCCAATGGATCAAATATCTGGTATATATGAAATCCCTATCACTTTATCTAATAATGTTGAAAAAGTCTACATTGGCATGACAAAACGTAAGTTATAATAAGGAGTTGGTTAGGATTACGGAGCATCGCAGAGACATTAAACATCGTAAAAAGAATACAGCTCTTTCTAGGTTCACTTAGCTAATGAAGTGTGCCATATTAACTTTGCTGAAGCAAAAATTACAGTTTCCTGCAATAAACCATTTGAGAGTAAAATTAGAGAATAGGTTGAAATCATTGCACGTTGAAGATAAACATTGTAACGATAATTTATCCTATGATATCCCAAAAATCTGGCATAATATCATAAAGTCATAATTTTACATCTAATTACAATATTTCAGCCTAAACTTGTATTATGTTGCCAAAACTTGAATGAAAACCCAGTTGAACGTGGTTTTGTCCCTCATGTGTAGATGGCGGCACTCGTGGTTTCTTAAATGGACCTTTTGATTTATTTGGTCTCAGTTCATGAATAATTATTTATTTTCACTAGATGGCAACCCTACATTTTTGTATTCAAATCATTGGTCAAGTTTCGTCTAATTATCTCTTGAACAGGAAGCTTTCGTCTCTGAACTTTGCGCCATTTTACCATCATATTTTCCTGAAGACGTCTGTAGAAACAGCTCGAAACGTAGAATTTAACATTTAGCTTATTAAAGTTCGTGTTTTGTGTCTTTATTTATTATGAGTTACACTTTTTAATGATTTTAGCCTCGGGAAAAATGAAACTGGTGGTTGCAACTCCAACAATTCTTAGCTATTGTAGATTTATCCAATTCCTGCATTCTAACGAAATTCTCGTGTTCTCTCAACACGAGCGCACGTTTCGTCTGTCCAACGTAGGAGAGGCCGCATTCATAAAAAAATATACAAATGCCTCAGGTATTATGTCTGTCAATTGGATCCTTCAGATTTGATAAAGAAATTTTATTGATCGGAGAGAAAACAATTCATAATTCACAAAGATGCAATAGTGAAAGATCACTGAGATTTTGTATAATGTATTATAGTAAGTGTATAATTCAATAACCGTACATCATACAAAAATGCAATGTTTCTTAAGATGCGAAAATAAAATATAGCTACGAATGAAAATATACAATAAACACTTCCGAGTTGCTAACGATTACGAAAAGTGTTCTTTATCTTTAGAACTGTCAGAATTAAATATATTTTCGAGATTTAAAGCAGCATTTGTAAAATCAAAATTTCTATTATAATTAATTTTATTTATTTATTTAATTTTTATTTATTTATTATTATTTATTTATTTATTTATTTATTTATTTATTTATTTATTTATTTTGCTGCCACTGATTTTCGGAAACGTTTCTGAGCAGTTTTTCTGGTACATGAATCAGTTTTTTCAAACCAGAATATTGGGTTTTAGGATGCTTTCAAGTCTCAGTTACACATTTTCAGTTGCATAATTGAATTTATACACAAAAAGATAACAAGGTAATGTTAATTTGAATGATAATGTGACTGTTTTTAATTTATCATGTTTTCATTTAGCATATTTTTAATTTATCATGTTTGAGAAAACTGTTCAATACACTATTAATAACTACTCGGAAACGTTTCCGAAAATCCATGACAGCAATAGAAATTTTGATGTTTTAAATGCTGCTTTAAATCTCGAAAATATATTGGTTTCTGAGGTTTCTAAAGTTGAAGAACGCTTTTCGGAATTCTGGGTAACTCGGAAGACGTTATGTATATTTTTGTTCGTGATTATGTTATATCTTCCTGAAACTAAATAGTAAACATCTATCTTGTTTTACAGCGTATATTTTGCAGACTTTCAATAACATTTTTAAATAAGCGCAAACACATTTCTCCAAAGCATGTACAGTAATCCCTTAACATTCGCGTGGGATAGGTTCTCGGAAACAACCGCGAATGTCTAAATCGGGAATGTTGAGACTATCTTCCCGTGCATAAAAAGGGGTTAGGTTTTATGATTTTTTTAAATGGAAAAAAGCTATCGAAACGTAAAAATATATTTATTAAGCATTAAAAAGTACATCTGTAAATAAATTTGAATAATTATAAACATATTGCACAAAGTTTGGCTGGTAATTGATGTCAGGAAAAAATTTATGGATATACGATTATTAGGAACAACAGATCTATTGTTTAGGAATTTCAGTATAAGGAAAAGTGGCGGCTTGCAGTAAAAATTTTGAATTTTAGAAAATTTAAGATTTTTTTATTTTTAGCATCAAGTCATGTTTCGCGTTTCTCTGAATTAGTGATCTATATTTTGCCTCAATACAAGGGTTGAAATTCTCGGAACTTCTGCTATACAGTACAATGCAGCTGTCCAGTGTCAAATGGTTTATGGAATTGGTGGAACAAAGCGAGTTCACTTTGTAAAAATATATTCTTTGTAAAACAAAATTCGAGAAGAACCAACTCAAGTATTCGCGAATAATCAAAATTCGAGAATGTTAATCCGCGAATGTTAAGGGATTACTGTATTTAAGAACGCATTTGACACTTAGAACGCATTTGACGCTTAGACTGAGGCTTTAGTAATTTCAACGTTTCTTGAAGAATGTTAGTAATAATGTTTGAATTCTATTCCGTAATAAAGTCTGAAATACATATGTGAAACAAACAATCTATAACAATAAAATCTCCGTATACATATTCTGGTATTTGCATATCTTTTACCGTTTGAAATGTTTTCCTAATATTCCAGGATTAGTTAAAACTCAATTAGCATATTAAAATGTAACTGTTCTGCCAAGTCATATCTTGGTGGAAGCCACCTGCAGATCCGATTTTAGTGGTTGTTCCGTAGATTCATAATTGTGTTTTCCTGCATTCAAAGGTATGAAAACATGGAGGTGTGAGAGCAAGAAAACACAATGGTAAACCATTGGATTTGCAGGTGCACCAAGATATAACTTGGCAGATCAGTTGCATTTTAATACGCGAATCGAGTTTTAACTGATCCTAAAATTTCAGCCGTCAAATCGCTGAGATGATGGTTTTCATCCGCTTCCCGGTCTAGGTGTATTTATCCTGGATAATGTTTAAGAGTTGAACATAGTATATTCCATAACATTTAAGGAAAAGTTTTTTTATGGCCTGGAAGTTTATAATATTTACACTTGATATGGATTAAAACAGTAATCATAAAATTAGAAACTGAAAATTGACAGGGAAGGATTTTTTGTAATTGTAATTTAAAGTTCTCATGTAGTGAAATCACTTAATAAAAGGCATTTGGTTTTCACATTTCAGTATGTTATATTCATTGGAGATATTGCGTTATATTCCTGTCTTTTGTGCATAAAATTATAAAGGATTAAAGCTATGCTAATAATGCGTTGTTCAGAATTTTTCTTTTTCATATTCTTGAATAAATATTATTCTCCGTCTTTAGAAAACTTTCACTAAACTTTAAACAAAACTTACAAAAAAAATAAAGAAAAGTTAAGATGAAAACACTGTTTTAAAATCACATTATGTTTAAAAACGTTTATGAAACACATTAAAACCTACTCTGGAACATCGTACCTTGAAAAGTACATAGTATGTTCTTAAAAAGAAGAAAATGAAATGTACAAAAAGAGTACATCTAAATGGAGATTGTAGTTTGAGATGGCAAAATAATGCTTTAAAAAACGAAGTAAAAGTTGACTGTTCCATATGATGAACACGATTTCTATATAAAAAAAAAAAAAAAAAAAAAAAACCTGTTACAAAATCTATTTTATAAAGTAGGAAAAAAATTCACTTTCAATGTAAACAAATATTGGATAAAACAATTCAAATGTTACCAAACCCTGACTCAAAAAGCTGAAAATGACAAGTGCCTATCACTTGAAAGGTATTTTGTCTTAGAATATAAAGCTGAAAATATTTTCAAAGAAAAAGTTAGTAAAATTCTTTTATTTTAAATATGGTGAAAATGTATTTTCAAAGCAAAGATTCATCAGGCATATTATCATTTAAAGATACAGTGAAAACTCCTTGAACGGTCACCTCTAAACAACGACAACCTTCGAAACCGGCCACATGTTGATGGAACCAAACACGTTCCATAGCATTAACATTAGTACGAACTTCTAAATAAGGAATTCTGAACAACGGCCACTCAAAAGTCACGAGAAAAAAATTTAACAGCTCCTAGTACAATTTCATATTTATTTGCAAATCGAAATATGAAGTAGATCAAATAAAATTTATTGCATATGTCAACAAACAGAAAATGAATACATTAATAATGATGAGGCAAATGTAGATAATATTCTCATAGAACAGCAGACATAGCTAACATGGAGGGTGGCCGGGATACAGATTTGGCAGTTACTGCCCACATTTGATTCCGTACAGCAAATGGTGAAATATAAGGCAGAGAAAGAGAAAAGTGATGAGGAATAGGAAATCGAAGAGATTATAGAATCACCCAAAATTTCCAGTATTAACACATATACCGAAGATTTGAAGAATCTTCGTGAAATCTAAAATTCTGCATTCAATAATAATGATGATGAGTTGTACAGCAAAACAACTCATATTGTATTTCTTTGGAGAAAGATATTTGCAGCAAAAAAGAAAAAAAATAGTTGTTATGTTGTAATTTCAATTTAATAAAATGCAATTTAACAAATTACAACGACAATTTGGAAAATGATTTTTTCAAAGACTAAAATTTAAGACATAAAAAATCGCACGGAGTTGATCATAAATTACGTACGCCATGGATTAAACATTAATATTCCTGGACCAATTTTAAAGGAAATTTCATTCTTAAACTTCTAAACATCCCACAATATTACTTTTTACACCGTCGTATAGAGAAAAAAAATTACTTTTAAATGCAATTTGTTTGAAAGCTGTATCTCAATATGTTTCCGAGTTATTAATTTTTTTGTAGTTCTTATTACTTTTTTGTCCTAGTGGCAACAGATGAAAAATGTTGTCTAGAAAAATGTCTCTGTTGAATGTAAAGGGAAAATACTGTTTACTGTAGGGACCAATCAGAAAACGAATAAAATGCGGGATTCAACTAATAAAACGCTACAGATATATTTTTGATTTCCTACCCTGACCGAGAACAATAACCATTTTGCCAAATGGTTAAAAAGAAACTGCAAATTACCGATTCTTTTAATGCGTTAAAAAATGAGGATTAATTAAAATGACTGTGTATTTCTAATTGAATTTATGCAATTTTGATTTTTTTACATGAAACCTCTGAATAACAACCACCTCTGAAGAGCGGTCATTTTATACCGGTACCATGGGTAACCGTTATTCAGAGGTATCACTGTACATGTATTTTATAAATTTAACACAAATAGTTACTGTTTACAACTGCTTTCGAGTAGACCTAAATTTAGATCCTTATATCAACACACCATCAATGTTTTCTTTTACATAAATACAGGGTGTCCCAAAAAGGACCACATATTTTTAAAAATTAATAATTAACAAAAGAATAGAGTTATTAAAAAAAAATTCTTGCAGGAAACGGATGTGTGAAGTCTGGAATTTTGTTTAGAACTTTTTATTATAATAGTTCAAAATATGACCGACAGATGGCGCTCCAGCACATTTTGGTAACTATATCGCCAACGAATACACCATTTTGAAGAATTTACGCAACGACAACTACTGTTTCCCTTGAAATGGTTGCTACTGAACTTTCATTGACCATGTCTACTTCTGTCTGGTCTTAACGCATGCTCTTTTTGTTCATATAGCCATCAAAATGTGTTGTAGCGCCATCTGTCGGTCAGATTTTGAACTATTATAATAAAGAGTTCTAAACAAAATTCCAGACTTCACATATTCGTTTCCTGCAAGAATTTTTTTAATAACTCTATTCGCTTGTTAATTATTCACTTTTAAAAATAGGTGGTCCTTTTTGGGACACCCTGCATATCAATATTTTAATATTATTATAGATGCTTTCTTTCTCTAAGCAAAGGACATAAGCACTTTAAGTTTAATTTACCTTTTTTTATATTTATTTTTCTTTCTTTTGTTTGCTTGGAAGTTATTTGGGTCCTTCCAAACCTTAGGGATATTCCAGCCTAAGAACCATATCAGATTGGCATGCGGATTATTACTTCTATAAAATAATTGTATCTAACAACTACAGATAAAAGTACACATGGCTGTTTGCAGTTCATATCTGTGGATCAACCATTCATTTTAACGTAATCGTATGGATATCATTTCAAACATTTAATGTCTGAGGGCGATTTGTACATACAGTCAAATTTTAATTGTACACGCACAATGGCACTGCGCCTGCAATATACAAAGGGGTGCTGATAAGTTCCTGGCTTTGACTAGAAAGAAGATAACTAGAGTTACACATTTATTTAACATATTCATTCATGAGACTGATGCACTTATTAACATCGTTGTTGCAGCTTTTCTAGTCCTCTGAAATAAAATTCCTTTGACTGGTCCTGAAATCACCTCTCAGCAGCCTTTTTGACATCTTCGATGTCCTCAAAATGATGAGCCTTAAGGTGTTTCTTCAAGTTCGATAACCGATAATAGTCTGAAGGGACTGGTTCTGGTGAATAGGGATAATGAGTGACCAGTTGGAAGCACAGGTTCCTCATTTGGCAGCCACAACACTGGGCGTGTGTGCAGGTGCACTGTCATGCAACGAAAAAAAAATCCCATTGGTCAAATTCCGTCGGCTTGATTCCCTTCTTCAACTTGTACAGCAGGTTAGTTTAATATTCTGTGGTAGTAACACACCCCTGAAGTAGGTAGTCCATTAACAGAATGCTGTCTTTGTCGCAGAAAACTGACGCCATGACCTTTTTGACAGATTTATGTGTGCTAAACGTCTTCGGCCGCGAGGACCCCTACGACGACATTCTTTTGACTGTTTTCTGGTTTCATGATCATAGATGTAATCCAGAATTCATCCTCAGCATTTGTGACATCTCAGAGTGAACGTCCTTTGCTGACTTCCCCTGTAGGAAACAAAAACTTCATGACTCCTCGTAACTCCAAAGACCAAAAATTTTCTTGTGCCCCTGATATCTTAGCTTTCATCCTCAGCAGAAAAAATTCTTATGATCAGAAGCACCTGATACTATTAGAGTTAGATAAGAAGATATTAAACGTTCAAATGAGCCTAATTTAGTTTTTCTATTTCAACTATAAGTAATTGAAGCCAGGATTTTTTCAGCACCTCCCCTCGTACATACATATATATACACGGTGCAATATGTTATCTATCGCCGAGCTTTAATTTCTCAATCGTTGGTCGTAGACATATAGTTCCAATTACAAAAACGTTTCAAATGAGCTAAATATTCATGTTGTGGCATTATTTAAAGTAAAAAATCAATTTTACAAAAATTACGAAATGTAACTTTTTATACGGTCCCCCAGTCCCTATAGTTATCTGTAGTAAAAGTTTACATATATCATAACAGATATAACACAAAAAGTTTGACATCTGTACTACAAAAATTGACAGAGTTATTAAATTTCAAAGTTTGAGATTTTTTCACATGATTTTGTCCTTCAATGAGGGATCAGTTAAAAGCTGAATTAAAGTAATTTGAGATCAAAATCACGGTGCAATGTCCTTTTTACGGCAAAACCTTTATCCGGTATCGCCAGTATCACAAAAGAGAGTTATTTCATTAAAAATTTTTAACTGACTTTTAGGGGTCGTATACAAAGCGAAGAATGAAATAGTGAAATTAAACTGAAAAATAAATATTAATTTATTATAATATCAGAAAACGGTCTACTATAAAAAATGAATATGTCAAATGACGGAATCTACTAGAGATACTGCTCAAAGTGTTGAACAACCTTCAAACGTCAAAGTACTTAGAATCGACAACAGGAAATTAAAACATACTCACTAAGGACTAGATAATTGGCAGCGGAATAAAAACGAAAACCCGAGATATAGCGAGCATGAAAATTGGGATTATGCAAATTACAATAGTACCGCAGCGCAGCCACACTTTCGGGGTAAAACACGAGCCATCTAGCAGTGAACATGCTAGTCAGCGCTGAGATCGTGATGGCAAGCTACGCATGCATGAAATATGCCGAAATGATACTTATTTATTGTGAATGTCAAAGGAATTCCATAGAGGCTGCGAGTGTTTATTCAGAACGTTTCCCTAAGGATCTACATCCAACGCATGAAACTATAACTAATGCATCGCACCATATTTGAGAGACCACCTCTGTTTCACCACGACCCAGAACAAGTAGACAGACAAGGTGTAATGTTCGAGTGACACCGGAGGAAGTGATAGTATTCGCCCTTTTAATTTTACAATTGAGCTCGGCGGAAAAAAGCGAGGCATGTGGTCAGCATGTCTGGCATTTGTTACATGCACTTGATGAGCACTGGGGCAAGCATTGATGCTGGGTGACCACACACGACGATTTTTTATTGTAATTTCATCTCAACACCTTAGAGAAAAATCTGCCATTCCTTTGTGACATTCTGTGTGACAGATTAGTCATTGTTTATACGGGGTGGCATTGTGAGCGTACACAATGTGGATTACTGGTCTCTGGAAAACCTCAACATCGCCCGCGCGTCATCGCGCGCGCGAACGTCAGTATAACACGTGTGATGCGGTATATGGGGAACCCAGATTGCTGGACCCATCTTCTACGATGAAACCTTAACGGGCGACCGTCACCTGCATCTGAACAAACACGGTACGTGATTGGTATGAAGATCTACCCCTCCGACAATAGTAATGTTCGCTTTATTTAATAACCAAATGTCAGCCATGAAATAATACGAAGATTACTATTCGGAAATTCCGATAGATATTTTAAGTAAAAAAAAAAAAAATCTGCTAAATTAGAAACACTAGCTGTAAAAGATTGATTTCCATTTGAATATTAAAGTCAAGCTGCATCGAACATGCCCAGCATATTTTTGTGGCTTGTTATAAAACGGCCTGTAGTTTGTACAATAATTCGCATGCGATTCAAGGGGGTCCGGACATATTTTAAAATAATTTTCATTTATTGAGTTAAAATTTTGAAATTTTTTGTGATGGTTAACCATATCATTTGTAAACAATATCACGTGATAACACTACTCATAATTTAATAAAAAAAATCGAAATTTTAAATTTTTAAAAAAATTGGGGTTCTTTAAAATCTTAATAATTCGAAATATTATTTATAGAATTTCAATTTTTTTTTCATTGAAATAAACAGAAATATATAAATTTAAATTTTGATTCATAATTTAATAAAGTATTAATTTAAATAAAAATTTAAAATATTTAAAGTAAAAACTTAAAAAAATTATGTAACTTTTAAAAAAACAAATCATATTTTCAAAAGTAAATATATATTTTTTTTAATTTGCTAAATCAAAAATAAAGTAAAAGAATTGAAAAAGGCATGTTTCATGTTTGAACCATTTATCTTTAAAGATTCTTGACTTATAACAATTTAAATACGCGAAATGGTCAAAAAAACCATCATTAAGAAAAAAAGCATTTTCACAAAAAGCCGTTTCCACGACAACTATTTCTATATCTAGCTAGATTTAGAAAACAAACCAAATCCAAAAAAATAATATTTCTTATTCCAATTAAGATAGAAGCATGATTTAGACGCCATTTTAAATAGAAAGAAACAGTGAAATTTTTAATGCCATAAAAGATTTTTAGAAAATTTGAAGATTTTTGCCTCCCGGACCCCCTTAATTTTGAAATCATTAACATTAAACATTTATTAACAAAAATATTTTTTTATAAATTCACTATAATAAACAAGTCATTTTTAAAAACAGTTTATTTCTAAATATTAAAAGCATTATCATAATTTTATGCTCGGATGTGTAAAGAAATCATGAAAAAAGTATATTTTTCCAACTTCATTTATGCTTGATAGAAATTCGTATACCTATATAACAAAGTTCAATAAAGGCTAAAAAAAAATGAAACAGACACACACAAAAAAGAAAGCATTAAACATTGTATAAATAAACACTTTTTGAATATACACTGTAAATACAATGCATTTATAAAAAAAAAAAAAAGAAGCTGAAAAACAGTTTTGTGGACGAATTACAGTTTACTGCAGCCATAAATTAATTTCGATATTTATATCAAGCATAAAGCTTTATTCATTAAAGAGACGATGTATTCAACTTTCATATTATTTTTTTTCTATCATAAAAAAGGAAGAAGGTAAAAAATTCATATCGACATAGAATAACGATGGCAATTATGTTACAATAAAAAATTCATAGAGTTAAAGAAAACTTTTTTAAAGGATTGCAGAGGAAGTAATTAATAAATAAAGACTGGAGAAGAAAGAATACGAAATTTTTCTTACATTTTTTTCTTTTTTTTAATAAAGGGAAATTATTCGGAATCGAGGATAAACTCTTTGAGAATTTAATACGGTTTTACGGTTTGGAGAAGTTTTTCATTAAAGAAAGATTTTCATCGATTTATAAGGACTTTTTAATTTAATTTCCCTCGCAAAATTTAAATAACCTAGTGATTATTTCAAGAGACTTTTTCATGTCTGAACATGAATTATTACATTATTATTAAAAATGTTTAGTTAAAATTAAACAAAATGTAGACGAGAGGAGGAAAGTGTGGGAGAAGACTATATTCGCCTAAACTAAACAATATTATTTTTTTAGTTTCTGCACCAGGGAGTAAATATATGTAATATTTCTCACATTTTCTGACATAGTTGAAAAGTACATAAAAGGTGGGAGGATTGTTCTTTGTGCCATTATATTGTAAAAGAATGAGCAACGTTAGATAGCACAAATGAATGTATACAAAAAGTACATAAAGCTGTTTCCGGGCTTCTAACGCTCCATCATCAGTGCGAAATGAAAAAAATTAAATGCTAAATGGCTCGAAAAATGGATTGAAAAGTGTTTCTGAATTCAAATTATCTGTCAGTCTGTCTGTTTTCCCCGTACTCTAACTCATGTGAATATATTTGGATTGTAATGCAATTGATATATTTAATTGAGGTTTACCACGGCATGTTTCGTATTTAAAATGAAATGTGTATCGTTTATGGTATATATAAGGATTTTCAAAATTATTCCTTTACATTACGGTCAATGGCGAAATATCGCTTTCAGTGCATTTTAATGGTGTTATATTTTCTCAAACAAATGAAATTAATATGCATCAATGAGGTGTACAACAACATATTTTGCATAGTGTATAGAATAAGTACAAATTATAGTTCGTCTCCAGGTACACATAAAATATTCTGTTATGTTAAGGTCAAAGAAGAAAATCGTCTTTAGTGCCATTTAATAGTTTTACACTGTCACAAACATGATGAAAGCTTCTTTCCAACACATTTATGAATTCGTTTTTGTTCAAAAACACATGAAATTAGCAGGTGTTCTTATTCAGAATGTATGCAATCGAATGGCGTTTTTCATTTTTCGGTAAAGGCAGAAGATTTTTTAGACTGTGAAAGCGGGTGTTTAAAACCGAATTCCCGACGCTGCAGTACGATAAAGGGGGGGGGGGGGACTTCTCGTCACGTGGTAATAATCGCTTATAACTCTATAAGTAATTGATTTTTGAAAAAATAGAAAACACTATTCGATTCCAAATCGCTTCAATAGTCGGGCCTGCAAATCTTATGCCTTTATTTTGAAAAATGAGTCGAAAAATGTGTTAGATAGTTTCACGTTGTTAAACAGGGAATGTAAGGACAACATTAAATAAATTATACACTAGTGTGAGACAAGCGCAAGAGAATTTTTAAAACAGCCAGGGGTAACATTTGGAGTCTACTATGATGAGCTAAATCGATGTAGCAATCAAAGTTTAGACTAATGTCGAATTACGGGAATAGTAGGTGTGGCGAGCACGGCAGTTTTCCTAGAACAGTGTTATTAGCACCCGGTACGGTATGTAATTCTTTCTCCAGCTTATTTTGTGTAGTCTCCAAAATATAACGTTACCTTACAGAAGCCATCCGTAAAACAAAGCAGTACGATTAAATACTCTATAGCAATTTTTTAAACGTCTAAGCATCGCACAGTTTCAATTTTTATACCGGCGTATTGGAAAAAAAAATACTTTTTAATGCAATTTGTTTGAAAACTGCATATCCATTTGTTTTTGAGGTATTAATTTTTTTGTAGATTTTAGAGCCATTTGCTTAATATTGGCAACGGAAGAACTCAGTTTCTGTAGAAAGTGTAAGAAAAATAGCAATTATATCCTTTTGTTGCCATTTCCCATAAAAACTGAAAAAATAAATTTAATTGAAATACATGCTATTTTGAAAAATTATAAATGAAGGATTTCTGATAAAATATGGAGCTATTAGAGACTAAATTTAATTTTAAATATATATACTAATAATACAAACAAGTGAAGGCCTGTGAATCTTTAGAAAGCCGATTTTTTTTTTTTTTTTTTTTTTTTTTTTTTTTGTCGAGTTTTTTGAATGACGAAATCTCTTTTTTTGAATTTGTGTATTTTTCAGCGATAGAGACGTCCTAAGCATACTTTACCGTGGATGTTGTTTAACATTGGATCTTGGTAACACTCGTTTAACACTGGAAATGATGAATTCTTCAGCGGATGTGGATGGCGTCACTTTATGTAGAAAAAAAAAAATGCGTGTTTTAAGTCTTAAAAGTGAACTACAGTAAAGCCCCGATTATCCGAGTCCCGCTTAACTGAGTTTCCGCTTTCACAGAGTTATTTTCTTCTTATGGACTGATGGCTTACTATGAAACAGTCATTATAAAGTAAGTGTTAGATGAAGATGAAAGGACAGCCGTAAAATGTTAGAACTCTGATTTTCTGGTCAGAAAGGTAAAAACAAATGGCCATAATTATAATAAATAATGGAGCAGAAAATCAGAGTTCTAACTTTTACGACTGCTCTTTCATCTTCACATAACACTTCATTTATAATGGCTGTTTCATAATAATAGAAGTCATCAGTTCATCAGAAGAAGAGAATCCATTCCAAAGGTATAAGTTCGATTAACTCGGATAATCGGGACTCTACTGTATCTATATTTATATACATATTTTTTTTTCACCGGGGATGACACTAAACTCTGAAACAGCAGAATTCCTGTTTTCTAGGTTTATTGTTGATTTTTCTAACAAGAATTATTTCCAAGAAGTGGAATGTCGAGAGGAATCTTGTGTAAAGCAATAAATATTACAGTGGTTCAGAAACTCTTGGTTAAGGTCCATCTTTGTATTTACAGTGGAAATGCGGACTGCCATGATTTAAACCTGAAGTTACTAATATACAGGGCGTGTACGAATTTTATGGACCATTGTTTCTGAAAAGTAATCTTCCCCTTAATAAGAGAATTTATAGCCTTTTTTCGTATAAATAATGCAAAAATTTCTTTTTGGAAATAGTGGTTGTCAAAAGTAAAGACAATACTCACCCTGCATATGAGCAGAATACATATATACTAATATAACTACATAAAATAACTATACAGCACTTTTAAAAAGCATTTTTAGCTTTTCCTTTCATTTTTTTTCAAGGCGATTCTCAAATTCTAAATAACTGAAATATTTTACAATGAGGCTTCTAAGACACTTTGAAAATGGGCCGCGGACCACAGTTTAATGACCTTTGACGCATTAGAATCCCATTCGACTCAGAAATTTAATAGAATAATGCAGTGGTATCGTAATGATCATAGAGTAAATAACCTGGCATACTGAAACGAGCCTTCTTGAAAATTATTAAAGCTGCTAGTCACTTAGCCTCCGAATTAGCCTCCGTAAGGTTAAGTCTATGGGCTTTAGATGCATTCTTATATTCAAAATCTCTCCTCAGGGAATTAATATTTTAACTTCTTTTTTCAGAGTTCTCTTCTTAAAGGATGTCACTCTTTTTCTTAGTTTTCAAAATATTTCTCAAATCTACGCTTAATTTTATATAAAGTGTTAAAATTTTACTCCTAGTTCGTCAGTTTTTAAAACATAAAATGTTAAATTAGTCATAGATTTTAAAAATTATTTTTACAACTAAGAAAAAAAGTTATATCCTTTAACCCATTGTTGGCCAAGAATAGAATTTTATAAAATGTGGTATTATTTTCATTGAAATATGCTTAAATTACATTCATTAAAACCAAAAAAAAATTTTCGTGCATGAAAAATAATATTTTATTTGAGAAATAAAATGCATTCGGCATTGCCATGCATTTGGCATTTTCATGCATTCGGTCAATGATGCGATTACGTACTATTAAATTTAAAATTTAATTTTTTTTTTAATTTATGACCTTTGTTTTGTTATTATTTTATATACAGAATTTGAAACTTTAATCCATTATAAAAACATGTGATTAATCTCAAATGGAATAATTATACATTTTCAAAGAGTCGAAATTGCCAATAACTGTTTCCATTTAAAAAAAAACTAGCGTATTTTGAAAATTTCTCAACAGAAAGTGTTTACTCCAATTGAATTACTGACATTTTATAGATGTCTCCAGAACCCTTAAAAATAGCAGAAACATAAAATTAGTGAAAAATATTCGTCACTGTGTTAATAAAAAAATATTTATTGAAATGGTGCGCTTACGCACCTTTGGCCGAAAATGGGTTAAGAAGAGAATACTGAAAAAAGGAGTTAAAAATAATAATTTCCTGAGGATATATATTTTGACTATAAGAATGCATCAAACGCCCATAGACATAACATTACCTAGGGGAATTTGGAAACTGAGTGACTAGCAGCCTTAAGCATGCATACGCGTGTCTAACAATTGGGAAAAGCTCAAGTTTAACACCTTGTATAATTTAGAACAAATAAATCTGTTTTTTTTTTTTTTTTTTTTTTTTTTTTTTTTGTTGAAGTTTATGGAAATTTTATTTATTTTTTATAAGGGGGAGGGGTGATAGGGGGACACCATGTACTAAAAAAAAGAGCAGATTTGTTTTGTTCTGTTTACAATATGAAAACACCTAAAAAATATTACAGATTTAAAATAACAAAATGTTTGAGAAAGTTATAAGCAAATAAAAGAAATCGGAGACTTAAATAAACTCTTTAGACGATTACAGAGAGATTAATTACAGTGTGTAATAAAAAATAATTTGATGGAAACAAAATTTTCTTTATTTACCGGTACAGTAAATCAAAATAAAATTAATGTGAAACTGGAGGTACATTTGGAATTTATTTTGACATCATTATTTTGACATAAAAGCATCGGCAGAAACAGAAATATGCTGTTTGAACATTCAGTAAATAATTAAAAATATTTTCACGACTTAACTATGATAGATCTAGGTATTAATTAAAATGTTTGGTGGAATAACGGAGAAATTTGCTTACTAACGCTTTGATTTAAATGCACGTAAAAAAAAATTAATAAACGTTATTTGCCGATAAATAGAATTATTTAATGAAAGTTATATTTCAATTAAATTTAAAAAATCAAAAATCCCGACTGCGTAAAAAGCGAACTAATTAATTATTTCTCATAAATATGAAACTATTTTTTATATTACTTACCTATTTTTTATTTACTTGTATTGATGACTTTTAAGTTGTGCTTAATTGTTAGTTCCTATCTATAAACACTGTTTTGATGAGGCCTATAGATGTCTACGAAGATTAGAATTTCAGTAAAGCTAGAGATCCTACCTACACAACTTCCAGGTTGTGTAATACAGTCGGACCTCTATTTAACGAACCTCTATTTTGCGAATTTCTCTATTTTACAAACTTTTCTTGGAACCAAGAACATTTTGCAAATTTCTTCGTAAAATAACCTCCAAATAGCGAAGTGCATTCTCTATTTAACGAACTTTTTCTTGTGATCAATTTTTTTTTTTTCTCCCTATTTCTCAAAATATTTCTGGACATTTCAAACTTATTCTTTATTTAAACACATTTTATGATGTTCAATGGCCTTGAACTGGTTTTACCAGGCGTCTTCTTAGTCAGCAGTGAGAATTCGGTAAGTACGGAGGATAATCCCTAATTAGAGTGACTTAAAAAAAATGTGGATATAGTGAGAAAAAAAGAAGAAATTGGTCCATGATGTGCTGATTGATGATTGCATTCACTTAATTCTGAAATTTAGACCTCGGAAACACTATCCGAATTGGATAATTTCGACAGTGTGAAAAATACAAACAATACAACAATGAATTGCAATGAAGACGAATATGATGATGATGGAAATTATCATTATGCAGGAATTAACAAAACTTCGTATGATGAAAGGCTAAAATCATTTGAAACAATCCGACGCTGATTATAGTAATAAGAAAATACGCATGAAGGGGTTTTTGGTGCATTGCAAAGATGGGAGACGTATAATGAGAGAAATCACTTTTTTTAAATAAAAAACTCAGGCAAAATTAACAGAGTTTTTCAGAAACTAAATTTAAGGACGCATATGTTAATGTATGGTTAAAATTATTTTGTACAATAATAATAAAAACTATAATCTCATTAAAATTAGTTCATTTTAATGTAAAACTATTTACTTTAAACAGAAAATACAGTGTATTCCAGGACAATGTTTTGTTTTCCTTGCAGATTTCAAAGATTTAAATACATAGAAAAAATTAATTGATGATGGATATTGGTGGGTAAAATAAATAAAACAAATCGAAATAATTTATTAAAAAAATGTGATTAATTACTTTTAGTAAAAATATTTAGTGTTTATGGACTTAAAATCTGTTTTATGTAGTTTAAAGTATTTTAAAAGGTGAATCTCTATTTAACGAATATTCCATATAACGAACTTTTTTCGGGATTTAGCGACTTCGTTAAATAGAGGTTCGACTGTATTTAAATGGAGCTTCTGACTGTAAAATAGTCAATGGGACATCGTCTTCATTTTGAAAGATCTATCTAATGATATGCCACTCAATAGGGTGCGTAAAAAAAAATTTTTCGTCTCTACCGCTATTTTGTATTTTACGGCCGTCATTTTGAATTTATAAAAACAAAACCTATCCATCGAACGGTTAAGACAAAACGATAGAGACCTCATTCATTAAAATCCATCCAGCCGTTGGGATGTTTCGAGGGTATAAAAAATCCACATACCCAGATACGCGTGAAACACATAGCCCTTCTTGGCATTCGGGTAAAAAGTTGAATCATATTAAATTAGACAATATCGTTTTAATTATGGTGTTATTTGAAATGAAAAATAATCGGTTCATTTGTGTTTGTTTTATAATACCATACGTTTTTATTTTTATTTCAGGAAACTTTTACTCATGATTTCTTTTCTTCATATAAATAAAAAAAACTTAATAAATGTAAAATATATAATTTTCTTTTAAATTTAATCTTAATATAAAGACAAAAATTAAATTATCACATTTATAAATTTAGTTTCAGAAATGAATTAAACTTACGTTAGCAGGTTAAAAAAAAAAAAAAAAAAAAAAAGTAAAGTTTTATACTGAATTTAGGATTTAGTTTTTTACAAATAACAGCACCAGAACACACAGAACTTTACCTTTTGAATATTCACTAGATAGTAAAAAATATTTATTAGTTAAATATTATTTGTTAAAAATTTTGTTGAAACGACAGAGTAAATCGCCTAGCAAATCCATGTTTGAAAAGTGCGTAAAAAATTAATATGTTTAAAGTATACTTTAAAGTAAAAAAAAATAATATACTTTAAATATTATGTTATTTAATGGAAGAATTCCTTGAAAATGTTAAACCAATTTAAGTTTCTAAGGGGAAAAATTTCAAGATTCCCAATTATTCGGTTTTTTGAACAACACTTAAAAGAAAAAAAAAATACTTTTTAGATTTATCTTGGAATTATATCCCGGTGGTTATTTCCGACGAAAATGTGGTAAAAAGATACCGCGAAATTTTTTCTTCAAAAGTACTGGTATTCTAAAAACGGACCAGAAGGACCGTTGTTTTATTGAAATTATTGGAAACGAAACTCATAATTTCCATCATTAATTTATTAAATAATAATTTTCTTCTGATTTTTTTTCCCTCTTATACAAAAGAAACATCAAAAAAGTAAAATGCATTATCTTGATTAAAACATATGATCAGAGATCAACCGAAAATGTGTTTTTGGCGAAAATGCTGCCGAAAATTAGGCCTGAGCGAAACTATCTGTATTCCAAAAATCTCGTTTCTTCCTTCGGAAATTCTCATCATTACTCATTAATTTGAGTTGTATCGGCTCAAATGAGCACTCTTAACTTCAATTTTTAAAATTATCAGTCGTGACTGACTTCGGACGGGAGTGCGAATTTTAAAGCAAGCAATGCATATATGACTACACTTTGAAGACGTTTTTCACGTGTTCATTAAAAGCTGCAGATTTAATAGTACAGTAGAATCTCTTTTATCCGAAACTCTCCGTTAACCGAAATCCATTTTTAAAGGTTTTTTTTCTTTGTTTAACTATCATATTCCTTGTGTGCAAACGGTCCTTTCCGAACTATGAGTGCATATAAATATTTTCTATTCCATTCTTTCAGTTCCTTTGCATTTAAATTGGGCTCCTGTAAGCTGCGGAGTGGAACGAAGAAAACGAACAAATTAGTGATTCTGAAGCTTTTGAATGTTTTGCAAAATATTTGCAATGGCTGGAGCAGCAGAAAGACTATGATACTGGTGAACTAATAATATTAAAAAACTCTGGTGATAGAGCTTCAAAGCAAAAGGCAATCGAAACTGCGGCAAACAAAACATTTTTTCCAAACCCTTTTGATATATGTAAAAGGTACTTAATTTCAAAATTAAAATTAAGGTAATTTATTCTTGTTTATGTTTTGCTATTGCTTTATTTTTATTAAGCGCTTGTTATCTTAATAAGAAATATTGCATATATTTCTATTTAATCTTAAAATTGAAGCATTCTCGAGTAACCGAAAATTTCGATTTTCTGAAAGAGGGTCGGTCCCAATTACTTCGGATAATCGAGGTTCTAGTTTAATAGAAAATTTCATCATTTACAAAATTACAATAATTTTCAAAAATCCTTATAAAAAATAAATCGAGATATGTATACCTAAAACGTTTTTCAATTAGATGAAATTCGTATAATTAGAAAATCTTTCTACATCGTCCATGAATTAACTACATTTTATTTTTCATGAAAATAAAAAGTTTTTGTCTGAGGCACAGAGAGCCTACTTGGGCAACACGTATAATTAATATATAATTATGTATATTTAATAAAAACGTATAATAAATAATAATTAGTATTTTATGTTTGTTTTAATTACATTAAAAAATTTTGAACATTTTCGTTTTCAGTATTAAATAGGAAGATTAACAAAATTCGGTTTCGGTCTTAAATACCTGTTTCGGCCAATCCTTACAAATTATTGAAACTTAAATATGAAGATTTATGGCCTTTTTAAAATTTGTCTCTTTTTTTTATTATTATTAGAGGAAAAGGTCCAAATACCGGCTACCACTTTTGTTTTCAATCTAGATCACAATTTTCAAAATTAATAAAATAAAGAGTGACAGCAGGGTACCTGACATGTTTTACACCTGTTTAGAGAATAAAAATCAGTTTAAAGGGCGTTATCTGTTTATAAAAAGCAAAATTCCGAAAGTCTTCAAATTTTGAGTTTTTAAAATGAGGTCTAAATACCGGCTACCTAAGTTTTTTTCCAAAAGATCAAACAAATAGAGCTAATGACAATTATTAAACAATAAGAATATTATTTTAATAAATTGTATTGATCAATAACATTTCTTGTGCACAGAAAAAATACGCATTTTTTAATAAATAAGTACTTTGGTCACGATGCTCTTTTTTTTTTTTTTTTTTTTTTTTTTGTTCGGCTATCTCTTACTTCTTCCTATTATGTTCTAATTTTGTTTTTTAACGTGTAAAACAAAACAAAAAAAAAGCTTGCTGATTGAAATGAGAATTATTTTATCTGAAAAAATCAAAAACATAATATCACTCTTTGCGTCGGTATAGTCCCTATCAGCCCACATATCGCATTCTTAAAATTGAACCCAGAATCACCTCCCCCATTTTTGTCCACAGAGAAAGCACCCATGCAGAAGACACAAATTTATCATCTTCCTCTGTTGGATATTTTCCTTTTTCACTTTTTTAACCTTCTCGCTGCGTAATTGTTTTATCAAAATAACTTAAAAATTGCGTACCCCTTCGCGACGATCGTCTTTTAAGAATTTTTATTCTTTTGTCACCGGTTTTTCAAAACAAATATTTTTGTCTAGTTTAACCGAGAAAATGCCCTGATTAAATAAGGCAAAATTTACAATAAAAAATATAACTGGGGGGGGGGGGGGAATAATCAAGGAGGGTTAATTAACGGATAAAATGCATCCACGAGGAAATCTCGGGTTGCGCAAATTTTGCTACTTTTAGTTGCCCGAGGAAATCTCGGGTTGCGCAGCGAGAGTGTTAAAATCAAATTTCTCCCTCTTTCGCCTGGTTTACTCCGTCATTTTCCCCTTCTCTTCACATTTATTACAGGCAATTTTGTAGTATCAAACAGTGTTTTTTTTGGAAAGTGATCTGGTAACTAGTGTCGGTCCTGAAGAACTACGGCCATGGTTGCTTTTTTCATATTGCGAAATGGGACTGGAACTATTCCTGAACCATTTTAATTAATTTATTAATAATGGAACTATTTAAATTAATTTGTTTTCCTCCCCTTCAAGCAGAGCAACCGAGAGAGGTCCAAATACAGACTAGCCGGTATTTAGACCACTCTAGGTAGCCTGTATTCGGACCACTGCTATGTTTAAGTTAAAACCGGTATTACTCATTTATATAATAAAATACCAATAATGTCCGCGTGGCATTTGAGAGTTAAATATGTCTAGAAAATAACTTAATCAACAATTCAAGCCAATATAGGGTGAGTATATTTTAAAAACTGTTGATGTACCAGATTACGTAGATTCGACACTTTTGCATTTACTATTTGTAAATGACACAGACTTCAGCGACGTATTTTTCGTAACTTTCTTCTCTTAATTAAAGTTACAAACTCTGGCTATCATTGCTAGGCTGCGCTGCGTTCATTTCTCAGAACACCTAGTAGCCGGTATTTGGAACCTAGCCGGTATTTGGACCTTCTCCCCTATCTTTTCAATTTTAAATAAATTGTTCAATGATCTAAAATTTAAGACTTATTTGGGATTTGAGTTAATTCTAGTAACAGTATCAGCAATCATACAAATGTACTTTTCAAATCTTCAGCTGATATTAAAAGTATTTTCCTTACTGAAATGTATTGATGGAAGTATTAATTAAAATTTTTGTGCAGCGTCAGAGGAATTTGCTTCACAATTCGATATTTTTAAATTATGTAAAAATTAATAATATTATGGATAGATAAATATAAGTTATTTAACAAAAGAGTTCCTTTAAAATGTTAAATCAATAAGAATCATAAGAATATTATCAAAACCTTTTTTTTTTTTTCAAAAAGTTAAACCATGGAAATTTAATAATTCTATTGAATTTTTTCTTTCATTAAAATAGAGTGAAATGAAAGAAAAATATTTTTTCATTTGCATTCAATTTATAATCCTTTAGAACGTTTTTCATAACTCAATATGCTTTCGTTGATACATAATTATCATTGTCATTTTAGTGCAGTGGTTTTTCTTTCCTCTGAATTAAAAGAAAACCCCACAAAACATACCACACCTCGTATTCATTATAAATTTTATGATTAACAAAAACACAAATACAATAGAGTGCCGATTATCCGAACCTTGATCGACCCTAGTTCGGATAAGGAAAAGTTCGGATGAATGGACAGACAATTTAGAGGATGTTCCTGACTATACTAAAACCTTCATACTTTATACAGGCTTAAGACTGATAGCACCAGTTAGTGCTGGCGTGTTTTATTTATTTATTTTTTTTTAACTTTTTTATCATTTAAAATTTTCTTTTTCTCTTTTTATCATTTTCTGAACTCCAGAGATTATAATTTAAGCAAAAGAGCTTTTGATTGTTGCTTGCTTCGAAGAAACATTCTTTTCAATGCTGCTACATTTGGAATTCTTTTAAAATAGCTTAGTTGAATAGGAACAGCGTTCTTCAGCCGTTCGAGCCATTTCATTGCTGTTTTCAAACATTCACAGGCTTCGTTATGTGGTGGATCTGGATCATTTTCTGAGCATTAGTTTTCATTTTCTTTGATTCGTTTTCATTTTCTTGGCCCTTTCCGAAAGCCGTTTATTCCCTAGTTATGGCTACCAACGGTACACTAATCGGGGACTCGATCTCGCACGCTAAATCTGAAGGGTTGGGGGGGGGGGGGATTACAGAAATATAGTGTTTGGATAATTGGAAGTTCGGTTTAAAAAAAATTAGAGAAATGGGCTGTTCGGATAATTGGATGTTCAGTTAAACTACTTTTCAAAGAGATAAGCTGTTCGGATAATTGGAAGTTCGGTTAACTGGAGTTCAGATAATCGGCCCCCTGCTTATAAGTTTATGGTCTTGAATATTTTGATTCATAAACATATTTTATATGTCTTTTAATTTAAAATATTTTAAACATTTTGTTTAAAAATTTTTACCCTCTATGTTTTAAAAGTGCGTAAAAATTTATAAAATTATACATTGATCAATGTGTATTTTTGATTAAAATCGCGCTTCAAAATGTTAATTACATAAACTATCTTATAAACTCAATGTTGAATATTTACCTTTTACTAAATTTGTGTGAAAAAAAACATAGTGAAATATTCTCCATTTATTTCATTATTAAAATTCTTGAAAACTTTTTACATATCTGCAGAAACATTATAAATTTTTAGCAAATTTTTTCTTACATATTCTCTAAAAAAAGAATCACCATTTATATAGAATGTGTAATTTTTAATATATAATTCAACATATATAAAGCTTTGGCTTAATCCTTTAGAAAGTCTTAATCATAAGAATATTATCAACATCTTTTTTTTTTCAAATACTTAAACCATAGAAATTTAATAATTCTATTGAACGTTTTTGTCATTAAATGGAGTGAAAAAAAGCTTAAATAAGCTTTATTTAAACTTTTAGCTTAATATAAACACATAAACTAATATATCAACTTAGTTCATTTAGCCTCAGAAATGGATAACTTTTCTTTCCAATTCTGTGCGAATTGTTTAATAATCTGAAGTCTGAGTTACATTAAGAATTCGATTTGACGCTAGTAACATAATCAACAAAGTCTTTGAATGGCATGTAAAAATATGTCTTTCAAATATTCGTTAGATTGTAAAAATACCTTTACCATTTCAATATGATAGATGGATATATTAATTAAAATTTGGACTGAGACAACTGAGGATAATTTAAGAGTAATTTAAGAACTCCAATTTTAAAAGCATGTAAAAAATAATAAGTGTTATAGATTGATAAATATGATAATTTATTGAAAGTGCTCCCTTAAAATGTTAAATAAAATTTAATTCCTAAGAAATATGTTTTTTTCATTAAAATTGCGTAAAATGCCATACTGAATTTTTATTTTTTTATTTATCTTTATAATATAATTCCGTTAAAACTTTTCTTAACTCGGAAAATTTTTCATTATTATATACTTTTACATTGTTATTTAATTAAAAGTTATTTTTCATTTATTGCTTCTTTCCTCAGACATAAAACAGTTACCATGAATGTAGAATGCATCGTTTTCATTAATGTATAACATTCTTTGTATATTTCATATAATATTCTTATATTAAGCTTGAGGCTTAATCTAAATAAAGTATAATAAATTATGATCTTGGCAAATTTGGTCCCATAAATAAATTTTACGTAATTTTTTTTCTTTTAATTTTAAATAAAATGTTTTGTCTACAGATCTTCAATGAGGAATTTTTCTTTAAAAACTATTAAAGTTTTTTTTTTTTTTTTTTTTTTTTTTTTTTTTTACTGATTTTTTTAATGGCAAATTTTATTTCTAATGAAATGAATTAATAATAATAAAATGCAATGTAATGATGACAATTGAAGCAATATAATGGTTTTAAGTTATTTTTTCTACCATTCTTCATCTTTTCTAGTATTACTCTTGATTTAAGCATAAACCAATGGTTAGTAAATAATGGCAATAAATAAAAGTTAAAATTCTAGTGCTCTATTCACCTTGAGTTAAATAATTAAAATACATATAAAAAGCAAAAATAATTGTACAAAAATTACTTTCAGGTGCATACATATAATATAACGATATTTAAAATACAAATTAAAAATATCTTAAAATACATTGGAAAAACCCAGAATGTTTTCAGCCATTACAAGGCCGTCATCAGTGGGATTTAATATTAAAGGTACAGCTTGTAACGATGCACTATGATACGATATTATAAACAGGAGTATGGACAGATTTTCTGCATATAATATGAAAGCTCGTTTCGTTGAAAATTTCATTAACTTTACCTGGCATCTCATCTGACGTATAACGTTTAAATTACAATGTTTTCTTCTGAACAATTCGCGAGTAAGCGCAAAGTAAATAATAACAACATTTAAATCCCACTCATGACGGCCTTGTAATGGCTGCAAATGTTCTTGGTTTTTCAAATGTATTTTAAGATATTTTTAATGTATTTTAAATATCGTTATATTATATGAATGCAGCTGAAAGTAATTTTTGTGCAATTATTTGCGCTTTTTGATATGTATTTTAATTATAAATAATGGCATAAACTTTTCATTAGATATGAAGTTTAAAAAAGTAATTGAGAGCATTATAAGAAAAACATTTTCATCTGTTTATCCAATAGTTATTCAAATTGCCGACTTCTTTCAAACTACCAATGGTTTCGAATGACAATTTGGTCTTAGATGTGAGTGCCAACCGGATCCCACTATGAACAAGAAATTTTTATCTAATTAAACTTTATGAACATAAATTGGAATAAAAGTCCATACAAAAACATTTCTAAAAATTAAGACTCCAAAAAGTTTTAAAAAAAATTAAAATTTTAAAGCAATTTTTGTTTGTTTTGAGCAATAATTTTTTTATTCCTAATACAGTCCTGTCTCATTAAATGGCTGTATGGATGAATTAAACATATGTTAAATCTAAAAGTGCATTCAAGCACCACAGTCTTGCCAATTAGGGGGTGGGGGAGGAGATTCTTCAGACATAGCGGGAAAGTTTGTGGCTGTGGATTTTCTTAGAAGCTAATTTTTTAAGCTTTGTTCTAAGTGAGAAAATGAAATTCTACTCTTAGGTTAAGGCTGTTCTTAAATCGAAAAGGGCAACTTAAGTTTTAATTTATTTTTGTTCAAAAATGCATGAAACTAGCAGGTATTGTTGCTCAGAAACTATGAAATCTAACTGTGTTTTCTGTTTTTTTTTTTTTTTTTTTTTTTTTTTTTTTTCAAACGCAATAGATTTTTCAGAAAATAGTGTCAAAGTGGGTGTTTTGAAACGAATTTTCGCGTGAAAAAAATAACCACTCAAGGAAGTGTGTGAAACATCTTTGTCACGCGATCACAATCGTTTATAACTCAATGGTTTATTTATTTAAAAAATATATAAAACACAGTTCGATTCCAAATCGCTTCAATAGTCAGACCTTCCAATTTTATATCTTTCCGTTAAAAATTAATTTGTAAATGTGTCAAAACGTTTTGCGCTTGTTGAGCAGAGCAGTTGAGAAAAGCCTTAAGATACAATGGGAATTTTTGGCTTTTGTTAAAATTTCTTTAAGTACCATTCTCCAATCAACATTGGATACTGTATTTACAAACTCTTTATTATTCTTAAATGCACTCTCGATACATGCGTTGTAATCCAGAATAAAAGTTTTTTCAGTAAATAAATAAATAGAATGTTAAATTCATCTTTAAAAAAATTAAACTTAAAATTACAGTATGTACAAAATACTTTAAAGATGACAAAAAAAATTAAAAAGATGCTAAATTACTTTAATATTTCTTAGTACTTCCAGCTATAAACATAGCCTCCGTCAGAGAATACAAAAATACTGTTATTAACTTCTTATTTTTCAAATTTCACGTAGTTGGCGTCGAAAGGGCTGAAAGTGAAAGTCAATTTTTAGTTCCGGAAAACATTGGGGAAATAAAACATGGATATAGGGGGAATTGTAAGATGATTCTTTAAGCAAAATGAGCAAAATTATGGTATGTTGTAGGATAAAATGTCATTACAAACAGTATTTTATTTAGTGATGATTTCTATTGGTTATAGAATCATCAGTAGAGTCAGTATCATTAAGTATCTCTATAAACGTCTGAGAGACAAATTAAACATCTGTCAGTTGGATAAAAACAAAATAATAATACTTAACATATTACAGATGTATTTTCCATCTCGCGCAAGTTTTAGGTAAATCACTTGAACGTATTGTTCACTTCATTTTATCATTATTTTGCAGTTTTGTTTCTTTTAACAATCGCCGCCGAATGATCGTCTGTGGTTTTTAAGTTGGATATGCAGCAAGACTAACGAACTTTTTGTTTTGACCAATTTCGTGGTTCGATACAATGTACAATGTCTTATCTCCTTCTGATAAAAGAAAAACATGAATTTACATTTCTTCAATCTCCCTTACTTCTTGTTATTTTATTTCAGCAAACGAACTGAAATTACTACCTTGGATTTTTTAGGAAACGTAATCTGCTAAGTAATTTCTTTTATAGATCTATGGCAACAAAAATATTTTAAATATATAATTTAATAGACACCATACTATCGGATTCTCATTCGTCTTTGAGTAACTTGCATCTGCCAGAAGCTTGTGCAAGCGGTAGCAAATTATTATATGTAAGGGAAATGCTTTTAGTCAAAGGAATTATCAATGTATCATAAGAGAATAAACCCAACTAGAAACGCAGTAATAACTTTTTTTCTCATTGGCAAACAGAAAATGAATAGATTGTTCTTCTAGATTTGAGAAAAATAACTTTTGTAATAAAAGCATCGAAATACTATTTTACAAGAAATTAATCCCCTTCAGTAAATATCTTTTCATGATTTAGAACAATTTTATGTATTATGTAAAATAAAATACTTCATCTCTCTTCGAACCATGTAATCATCATTCTGTTATCTGGAAACTGCATATTAAAATTTAAATAGAGATTTGAATTTTAGGCTATAAAGCATCATCAGTAATACTGATGGTGATAATGAGGTTGATAGTAATAATAATATTAATAATATAAATAACAATTTATCACTTGGACATATCTTAACAAGTAGTGGGATATACGTGAACTGAAAAACTGAAAATACATTTTAATTTCTACTTTTATGATGTTTCTAGATGCACTTAAAATAATGCGCAATCTATAAAAAATATATTAGAAAATAATTAATACAAAACAATATATCTAGTGTTAAAATACATTTAAGAACTCAATAGATCAAATTTAACAAAAGAAGAGATTTTATTAAATTGAAATGAGTGAAGATAAAAAAATTTCTATAAAATATATATATTTATTAAAGAAGTAAATGAAGAATGTTTTATATAAAGTATATATCTAATCCGAAAATTTAAGGAAAACATTGAACAATCTTTAAATTTTAAAATAATTTTTGTTTTAAGAAACTGTCTTATAACACGACATTCGTTTGTCCTATTTGTGAAATTTGGTTAAAAAATGTTAGTGAATTTTGCTCATTAAAAATCAAGTTTAGAATATTTCAATGAAATATTCATATTGTAAGACTTTTCTATTTATAGACTCCATACTTGGGAAATTATGTGCTTCTAATTTTCCAAAATATTCATAGCACTTAATTAAGATTGTTTAAGAAGTTAAACTGGTGCAAAAATAATCATCTTATCAAAAGATAAAATTAAGAAGATCTCTATAAAATATATATAGGGTGATTTAAAAAAAACGTTTAAAAAATGACATGGCAAATCAGACATACAACAAAGATAAAAAAATTCACATAGGAGCATAGGGTTACAAACCACTTATATAGTCACAAATACAGGGTGTTTAATCCTAACTGAACCCGGGTTGACGATAATAACTTCGAGAAAAATAAAAACATTCTAATGAAAATGCAAAGATGCTTTGTGTGAAGTATGATAACATCACAAAATGATCTGGAAAAATATGTTGCTCAAGCAATCGGTGATACGGTATGAATTGATAATTGATAATCAGTCCTAAATGTGGGGCGTCAAGTACATACTGCTGGCGCATATAATGAACTTATACCACTTTTGTTTGATGTTATCACATTTACAACAAAGGTGAGAATGCCTGTTAAATGTTTTATTAAAATATACTTCAGTTTTCTGAAAGTTATTACCGTCAACCCAGATTGAATTAGGATGAAACGCCCTATATTTGTGACTAAAAAACTGATTTGCGACCCTATGTTCCTATGTGATTTTTTATCCTTGTTGTATGCATGATTTGCCATGTCATTTTGTAAAAGTTTTTTTTAATCATTTTGTATACTGTCAGGCGTTTTCACATCTAGGCTTTATATTAGGGTACCGGAAAATTCTGTCGCATAATGTTCTTTCACGCCTACACTGTAAAAAAACCACTGTAAATTTGCCAGAACAAACTCGATCACAGTGAATGTGCTGTATCTTTCTTTGGTTTATTGACTATATAAACATGGAAAATACAGTAGTTGCGTAAAATTAACTGCACAATGTGCTGGCAATTTGGACGCCAACACAAACTGCTGGCGTCCGAATTGCCAGCACATCGTGCTCTTAATTTTATGCAACTACTGTAATTTCCATGTTTATATAGTCAGGAAACCAAAGGATGATACAGCAGATTCACTCTGACCGAGTTTGTGCGCGAGATGAACAGTACTTTGTGCTGTAAAAATGTCGTTTTTTTCGGTGCACTTTTTTAAATTTTTCATTTCTTCATTAGCATCTCTTTTTTTAAATGATAAAATTTCCATAGTTGTCACATTTCAAATTAAGGTTGAAAGAATGGGAATTTTACCATTTCAAAAAAGTGGTGCAAATAAAGAAATCTGAATTTTAAAAAAGTAGGAGAGAACATTGAAAGAACATTATGCGACATAATTTTCCGATTTACCTAATAATTAGGTTATTAATTATCCTTAAGTTTCCTCTAATAATTAATACCTATTTTTTAAAACTGTCACAGACTATTTTACATTTTGTATAAAAATAATACATTTTCTTTTTTTTCTAATATAAACATTGTATTTTTTTTTCATAATTTGTCAAAGCATTCAATATAAGGGAAAATAAATGTATGTATTATGTACATATATGATTATAAATGAATTCTCAAATCTCGATAAATTGCACTTTTTTTTTCAATTGTATTTCTAAAAGAAAATATCACTCAAAAACTATTCTACATTAGATGGAAGAGCGTACCAACACCTTTGGGAATCTTAAACTTTTCAACTAGACGTCTCAGAAAATGCTCCAACCTAACAGACGGTTCTCCAAGGATCTATTTTTTACAGCATCCGTGTAAGGATTTCAGCAAAACATAAAGTAGCTTTTTGTGAAGAAAGACGTGATAGTTTTTATTTTTATATATTTTACACTTCTATTAAGTTATCAACATAGAAAGTAAAAATATTAGCTTTCCCTGTAGATTCATAATTTTATTCTGCATTAAGGTTGTGTGTTTTTATTTTGCTGCCTTATATTTGCTGCCGTATATAGATATACATGCGTGGTGTTTTGTTATTATACATAAATGCACATTGTACTTAAAGTGTGGGAGTGGTTTGCGTCAATTACAGTGTAAATTAAATTAGAAACGTTTTTAAGTATTTTAAGTCTAGCGAATGGCAAGTAATAAATTAGGTTACATCTTTTCTTAATACGTTAAGAAATATTTCTATAGTTTGTATTACTTGCATTTAACAATACAATTTAAAATATGCTTTATATTATTTATCGTATACGCATACACCCATCTGCATGTATGAACAGAAAAGTATATAGTACTTTCAGTGAAAATGTCACAGAAATTTATTTTTCAATAATACAGAAGATTTAGTAATTGTTTTATATAAAAGCTTATATTAGAGAAAATTTTATAAATAATTTATTTTCTCATATTACAATGTATAGCTGGGTTTGAATAAATGAAAATTCAAAGACACAAAATCTTGACATATATGAATAATACATGAGTAATATAATATCAATATAGAATATGATCTTTACAATAATATAATAGTATGTAATATTTGAGTAATATAATACCATAGCAGAAGTATAATATATATAATAGTGCTTTTTCTGGTTTATAGGTTCTGAACAGTTACTTCAGAAAAAATAAAGTGTATATCTTCATATCAACATAAACATAAGCATGAATTTAGGAAAAAAGAGAAAAATGTCAAATCGGACTTTGTGTTGCTTGTGCCAGCAAGATATTTGAAAAGACTTACGATGTCCATATAAGAAAGAGTTTCCTCACAAAACATATGATGCACTAGAAGCAGATTTGAAAAACTTTGTTGATAATAAGGTGTCTATGCCTCTTGACGTGATTATGGAGTATTTAGATGATGGTTCTGGGATTTCGAACACAATGAAGACAAATAAGGCAACATATCGTAATGGAGACCGGCCACGTTTTCGCTCTTGTATGCTGCAACGACAACTTAAGAAGAGAGAAATGGATTCGGCTAGAACAGTGAGTCCAAAAAAGCGATTGAGTTATAAAGCAACCCTCGATGCTAATAAACCCCAGTGTCTACTGTGAAAAGTACGAAGACAAAGGTGATGAACAAATACATCGTGTCAGTAGTGCTAACAGCGGCAAAAATTTGTTCGAATGGTCGCTGCAATTTCAGAATTTCGTAGCGCATGCACGATTGAATACTGCAAGCAATGCTGAAGATGTCCATGCTGCGGATATTTATTATCACGCATCGTGCTATACAAGATTAAAACTGAAGCCCATGCTGACAGGAACTCATCAAAAAGCACTTTCCATCAGAAAACTTACGATCCGTTAAAAATTGCGCAGCTCTTAGATTTGGTTAAATGTAACAACTCTCCTTAGAAGGCATCACAAATGAAAAAAAATGGTACGAAAGCCGTCTTGAAACCGAGATATCTGATTGGTTAGAAGCACGAGTGCACTCTACCAGGTTCAAGGAACACCTGTTAAAGAAATTGGGATCAGAGTGGCACTCGTTGAGGGATGGTAAAGAGGTTTATATTTCCCATAAGAAAACAATCGGTGCAGCTTTAGCAGAAACTGCTCGCACACAAGTTACAGAAGATGAAGCTGATCAAATTGTGGACGTTGCTGTTTTAATGAGGAAATACATCCTTTTACAACAAATGCCTTTCAATGGTTCATTTAGTTCAAGTTGTCTAAATGAACCTGTCTCAAAGTTTGTTTTGACCCTGATAGATGTCATGCTCCAAGGGGCAAGCAGCATAGTCAAAACTATTACAGATGATGGCCAGTGAATCAAAGAATCAAAGCGGCGTGCACCATTTCTCATCTGATTTGTAGCAACTCATCGAAATAATCCAGTCAAGCTATCATTCTGTATCAACAAAAGGACAGAGAAACACCCTTTCCTCTGTACTTGGGATTGAAGCTTCATTCCAAAGACAGGCAGAAAGAAAATATCTGAACATTATTTTCTCTGGGCATTTAAGTTTCATATGATCGTGTCATAGAAATTAGGAAGCAGCTTGCACAAGCTGTATGTAAGCGGTGGCTAGATGATGGAGTCATTGTATCTACAAATGTGAAGAGAAACGTATTTGTGACTACTGCAGTGGACAACATTGATGAGTCGGGTCGTTATGAATTTTATGGAACTGCCATGTCTCTGACCAGTCATCTCACCCATGATAACATTGGTGAGGACCCTCCGCCACTAAATCAAGACGTTCCTGAATCTTGCATTGTTGAGCTACCTGACAGCTATACCATTGCACCTCTTGTTCATGAATATGCTGGAAACATCATCATTTCAGATATTAATAATGCATCGACAATCTCAGGTATTGAAAAGAATGATGAATTATGGATGGCAGAACGACATTTGTTACAGCATATGAATATGGTTGTGAAAGACAATGATGGGCAGTTGCAAGAGACTCCAGTGACATATTCTGTTTTTTTTTTTCTCATGGTTAAAAAATCAAACGCCCTGCAGAAAAAGTATCAGTGGCTTTATCCAGATGAGGTTGGTGAATCCAATTTGGTATGCTATATGGGTTTGTTACATGTCGAGATGGCTTCGCAAGAATGCGTGGGAAATTTGTAAGCTGGATCAGGATGGGGCCGGATATTTCCATAGTAAAATTATTCACATCTTCAATCGCAGCGTCTCTTCTTAGTGAAAAACACGTGAAGCGTACTAAGCATGCTTACCAACTTACTCTTGTACGGCTATACATCCTAAAAGTTGAAGTGTACAAAGAGCACTGTCAAGAAGTATTTCAGCCGTATGAATCCATGGAAGTCTGGGAAAAGTCACTTGCTGCCAAATCACCAACCATACATTACTGAGTAACTGTCAGAGACTTTCTCCTGTTAATTTGTCGTTTCGTTAGATGTCATCAAGTGGGTAATTGGTTACTTACTAAGAGTTCTTGCGAAGAACTTTGCCCATGGTTTTTCCTCTTTGGTCACACAAACTATTCACGTTGGCTGCCTGTTTTTCTGAATGACATGTCATGTTTACAATATACCCATCCAAGTGTCCATGAAGCTTTTATGAAAGGGCAGTTTGTCGTTCAACGTAGTGAAAAAAAGTTTTCTCTCATGGCACTTGATCAGAGCCTCCAGCAGAGTATACAATTCCTAAAAGCGGATAGTGGACCTAAGGGACTGTATGGTCAGAAAGAAGAGAAGGAGGTAATCGAGATTGCAAAACCTGAGGTGTTGAGGGCAATAGATGATTTTGAACGTAATTCGAATTATTCATCCGTAAATAAGGAATATCAGGAATCTTCTACCGCCTAACAGACAAAATTAACTAAAAGCCCTTATTAATGTAGTACAAGATGGAACAGTTGTAAATCCGTTTAAAGAGACAGGTATGGAACTCGTCACATTGGATACCGGTGAGGTCATGAATCCTGTTGTTGCTACGTACCTGAAGGAAGCCAAGGGGATGGGCAAAACCATGTATAAGGACTTTGTGAGAGGCAGAATTAAAAGTGCTATAAAACACCCCTCAGACACAATTCCAAGGGCAACCATATACACATTCAGCAACCGGTCTCCTACAAATCTGAAGAAAGGACCCAGTATGTGTGGAACAGGGAAGGAAAATGCAGGGCTCATCACGAAGCTATTTCTAAATCTGCAAGCACAACCACAAGCTGACATAGGTGACTTCTTCAGACACGAGAACCAGCGAGACCCGCCTTCATTATCTAATGAGAGAAAATTACTGTCAGGAACGAAATCTGCTCTTCTTGGGTGTCTTCCTGGTATGCCTGACCCAGGACGCTCCAATTATTCAAAGAGGCATCAGTGCTTATACTCGACATGCCGGCAATTATTCCTATTATAAAACCACTGCGTGCCGCAGTTTTAGGGGAATATATAAATACTTCTATTTATAAAAAGCAAAATGACGCCTAACATCACAAGAATAGATGCAGTGTGGGACACATATCAAGATGGTAGTCAGAAATCACAAACCAAGGACAAACGAGGTGACACTTCAGGGCAACGAACTAAGAGTGACTGCGAAAACACCTATACCAAAGGGTTCAGCATGGCAGAAATTTTTATCAAACTTCAACGATAAAAAAGACTTATTTAACTTTCTCAGAGAGAAAGTGGCTGAAGTTATCACTGGTCCTCGGTATCAAATGTTCACCACAAAGGATAATCAGGTGTTAAGCAACAGAACGAGTGACATATCAACCATGTCTTCAAGCCAGCAAGAAGAAGCAGACATCAGAATAATGTTGCACTTGCAACACGCAGCAGAGCAAGGACTTGCCAAAGTGTACCTCATCATAATGGACACAGACGTGGTTGTTCTGGCCTGTTCTGCAAATCTGTTGCAAAGCTGTCATCACTTCAAACTGTTGAATATGTCGGAATTATGGATAGGCTTTGTATCTGGAAAGACTTTTAAAGAGATTTCAATCCATCACATCTGTCAATAGCTTGGACCAGAATGCTCCAAAGCCCTTCTCTTTTTTCATGCATTTACGGGGTGTGATGTAACATCATCGATGTTCTGAATAGGTAAAAAGACGGCATGGAATGTATGGGTTGCTTATCCTGAGGTCACTGACACGTTCATTGACATCACAAATAGTTCAAATAGTTTCACGTTACAATCACAAAACATGTCTTATCTTGAACGTTTTACAGTTCTGATGTACAGCAGATTCAGCCAATGATGCAAGGAAATTGACGTATACCCAAAGCCTAAAATCTCTTCAATCTATACCACCATCACAATGTGTATTATTTCAGCATACAAAGTGAGCTCTGCTCATTGCCGCATTCATTTGGAAGATGTCGCTGTCCAAATCGCCTGATATTCCTGATTATAGTAAATGGGGCTGGGAATGGAATGATTGAACCAAGAAATGAATACCCAACTGGACTGATCTTCCAGATGCAAGCCACGGATATACATTGCTACTGAATGTTTGGTCTCATGCACAGGCAGATGTAAATGTTATCAAGCTGGAATTCGCTGCAGCCCATTATGCAAGTGTCAAGAACAAAACTCACATAATACATGAAGTAACAAGTATATATCATGTTGCAAAGCTGTAACTTACATCAAATACTATCATATGTGTCAGCCGTTCATGTTTCTTTATATTTTGTAATTAATGAATTACATCGAATTAATAAAAAAAATTGCTTCTTTACCTTGAGTTTTACTGTCTAATCAGATACGTTATAACCTTGAGATTGATTTCGAAACATAAATTAGATCTGAGAAATGGATTCCTCGTATTCTAGAACCTATAAAAAGTGATATTACATAAGGTTTTGTGTCTAATAGAAGCCCATCTATTAAAAATGCCAGTACAGATGGCGGTCATATTGAATTTCTAGAAAACAGGCCACCAGAGAGCGCGCAAAAGTTGTTTGCGATGGTTGCCTTAAATCTTAAGACCATACCTAAGACTATACCAAATTTCAAAGGCTTGGCTCAAAGTGCACGATTCTCGTAATTTTCCCCCAAGCTAGTAGTCTTGTAAGTTAATATTTTTTAATATATTTCTGAAAACTCAAAACTGTGAATAATAATAATAATATATTTAATACTTTGCATGGATTAAGAATTTCATCAGAATTTTTAACTTTGGCTAACTTGAGCATTTTAACCCTTAACGGACCGATGCCGCCATATAAGCGGCATTGTCACCCCTACCATATTCACATTGCACCACTTTTGTTTTAATAAATACTTTTACTAGTACTTTGACAACATGTGCAAGAGAAATTTGCTGAAAAAATTACTGTTAAAATATAGTGGTGTTAATAGAATATAAAAATAAAATAATGTATTTAAAGCTATGGTGCGTTAAAGGTTAAACAGACAAAAGAAAAAAAAAGCATTTGCCATTATTTAGTTTATTAAGGAAAATAATTCTTCTTATGAAACAAAAACATGTTTTAGAAAAAAATAATATTTTTTCCCTGATTAGTAATTTTATGGACCCGACAGCAATATTTAATGTAAATTTTTCTCATGAAAAATAGCATTCAAAGTTTCGCGATTACATGACTTTTCCTGCAATTGTCTCCTCTATGTATATGCAATTGCGATTAAAATTTTGTTCGAAATTTTTTACCTATTTTTAATTTGTTTCATTGTTTACCACGCGGGTCCATTGGACCCAACATTAAAACAAACGTAATATACTATTGCTTTCTTTTTCTAGGGTTGCCATAAATCATGAGGAGGAACAGGGTTACCATAATTGGCTGTTTATCGCCCATTTGGCGATGGATTTTTAGCGCCAATCTCGCCAAATTTGGCGACTTTATAATGAAGTTTTGAGAACATTCTAGACTGATCTAGTAAACTTCGTGCTCTATATATAAAAGGTTACTTCTGGTTCAGAGAGTCATTTATCAACAGACACAGTTAGTGAGCGAATGGTGTCTATTGATGTTTTTGAGTCTTTTCATTGAAAATAGGACTTGATATTTGAAGACAAGTAATAAGTGTAGTTTGTACGTGCTTTGTTATTTTACAAATATTCATCATTTTCTTATTTCCTAACTTATTTTTTGTTAAAAACTGAATTGAAGATGAACAGAAAAAAGTATTGACTCAAGAGGAAATTCAAAAAATTATGGAAAATCCGGACGATATAGAATTCGACACCGATGATGAAAATCTGTCGTCTGATGAAGGTGAAGTAGATTATGTTGAAGTACATAATGAAATTTCTGATTCCTACTCAGAATCTGATAATGATTCCAATTAAGTAAATGTAGCAACCACAAGTACTTCAAATTCTACTTTTGTTTCCAAAAATAATTCACAGATCTGGTATAAGAATGAAGTTGCCAGACCACAAGGAAGACGTACTGAAATCAATATTTTACGTGAAAAATCTGGACCTTCAAGATTTGCAAATCGTGAAGTGGATTCCATATCATCCTCATTTCTTATCTATTTCCGAAAAAGACTTTTGGAAATTATAGTAAAATGGACAAACGCGGAAGGCAATAGAGTATTCGATAAAGAGTGGAAACCTATAGATATTATAGAACTTAAAAAATTCATCGGACTTTTATTACTTATTGGAGTATATAAATCGAAAAATGAAACAGTAAGCGAACTTTGGAGCATAAAAAATGGAAGACAAATATTTCGGGACATTATGAGTCGCAATAGGTTCACAAGTATATTACGTGTCATAAGATTTGATGATGCTGCTGAGAGGCGTAAAAGAAGATCAACTGATAAATTAGAGCCAATAAGAGAATGCTTTGAATTGTGGAATAGCTATTTACAAGACCCTTATATTCCTAATTGGTCTATGACTGTCGATGAGCAATTAGTTTCTTTTCGTGGAAAATGTCCTTTCCGTCAGTATATGCCATCTAAACCTGGAAAGTATGGATCGAAGTTCTGGGTTATTTGTGACAGCGTAACATCGTATGCTTGGAAACTGGAACTATATACAGGCAAAAATGAAGTAAGAGAATCTCATCAGGGAGAAAATGTAGTTAAAAGATTGACGAAGGAAATTGAAAATTCTGGTCGTAATATTACATGTGATAACTTTTTTACGTCATATACATTAGCAACACATCTTACTTCAAAAAAATTATCTCTTATTGGAACAATTCGAAAAAATAAACCTGAATTACCCGCTGTGTTCACAAATCCAAAACATCGTTCTGTATATTCTACTTTATTTGGGTTTCAAGAGAAGGCGACCATCATCTCTTACTGTCCCAGAAAAGGTAGAATTGTTACTTTGCTAAGCACAATGCATAACACTTATGATATTGACAACAGCTTAGAAAAAAAGCCACAAATAATCCTAGATTATAATAAAACCAAAGGCGGAGTAGATACGATGGACAAAATGGTAAGAACATATAGTGTGAAACGCATGACACGTCGGTGGCCTTTGATTGTATTTTATAATATGATCGATATAAATGCGATGAATGCATACATAATATGGTTGTCACTGAATGCTGAATGTGATCCGAAAATGAAAAAAAGGCGGAATTTCATTATTCAACTTGCAGAAGAATTAGTAGGTGAAGGAGGTATCGCCGTCTCAACATCTACTTCAGAACAACTTTACGCAAATAGTTTTGAACCGCCACGAAAAAAATCAAGATGTCATATTTGTCTCTCTAAAAAAGATCGAAAAACACGAACATTATGCAAGAAGTGTACGAAAAATGTTTGCGGAGAACATTCCGTCGTTATTTGTACTTCATGTATAGAATAATTTTATTATGATGAAAAACGTTTTGTAGTCATTATAATATACTATATATATTACTTTCTTACTGTATGTGTTACTTTCTTACTCTATTACTATATATAACACTTTTATATATTGTATAAGGTGCATTAATAACAAATATATTCATTGTAGATAAATGGGTGTTTTGTATATTTTGAAATCCTATATATTTTACATATGGGTCCAATGGACCCGAATGGTAGTTCTTGCATATACTTTTTTTTGGTAGTCTGAAGGTTAATGAGATTCAATATAATTTAATAACAATGAATTTAATTTGAAATTATAGACTTACAACCTGATATAATTTTAAACTTGTGACAAACATGTGATTTTAAACATGTGATTGAAGTATTAGTATATTACAGTAAGGTATCCAACTGCTTTATTGCTTTTGTATACAGTGTGATTCAAAAAAGATGGGAAAAATTTTAAGAGGTGATAGTACACACCCAAACAAACATTTTGTATCAAAGAATGCATGATCGAAAACTAAACGTAAAAAAGTTAGAGAGCGCTAAATGTTATGTTCTTATACGAGACAAAAACACACAATGAACGATTAAGTTAAGTTACGAAAACAAATTTAATGGCATTTGATTACAATATGTGCTCAAAACATTGACCGGCAGCTGTTATGCACGCAGTACAACGGCGAAGAACAGATTGGCGAATTTTCTGAAACACACCAGGCATATCGCGAACTTCCCCTACAGCAGCCGAAAGCTTGGCGACAAGTTCTTTTGGCGCCCTCTAACTTTTTTTACGTTTAGTTTTCGACCATGCATTCTTTGATACAAAATGTTTGTTTGGGTGTGTACTATCACCTCTTAAAAATTTTCCCATCTTTTTTAATCACCCTGTATTTAATATGAAACAACTATAGAAAACATGCACATTTTTTGAAAATAATTTATAGAAGACAAAATTTTATATGAATAGCATTCTCAGTTCATTTACCTCAATATGTAACTACATGGAAAGACATACTTTACTTATTGTATAAACAATAAGCCTTAAAGTTTGTTGTTTGAGAAACAATCTATTACTATGCATTTATTCTTGTACTACAAACAAACAACGTTGACAAAATTTATATATACTCTAAAATATATTACACTATATTAATTCATAGTCTATTCTAAAAGGATTTTTAGGAAAGTTCAAACTTTGTATGGAGTAAATTCATTTTAATAAACCTTTAAGAGGATTAGAAACTTCAGGTAAAAAACTTCTGTTATCCAGTGAACGTAATTTGAGGAAAATTTATAGAAATATTACACGATAGAACAACAGCGTTACTCTCAGAAGTGCAAATTGAAACAATTTACAGAATCCTGTAAGCACTTTTTGCTTCCCTTTTCACTTATTCGACAGGAAGCTTGCATAATTTAATGACTGTGAAGTTTTCGTAATATTAAATATATTTAAAAAAGAAATATTTTTTTTCGGGAACCGGGAAAGCAAAATTCAACCAAAAAATCGATTTTTACTTTTTTATATCATTATATAGTTTAAACTTTTATCTTTCCAACGATGTGCCACACATGTTTATACATAAAAAAGTAAGGGCTGAAATTATTCATTCTTTCTAAGACAACTTCACAGCTTAATGGCCATTTAAATCTTTAATTGACTTTTTCTCAAAACTAAGATTTTTCATGTTTATGTTCCTTTTTTTCAATATCTATTAAACTTAAGAACTCAGATTTTTTTTAATACTTATATTATGTTATATTGTATGCTTTAACACAGGGAATTAATGATTTGTTGAGAATTATTTATTTTAGGCAGGGAAATCTTACCAAAAATGCTAATTTAAAAGTGACTTTCAATAAATAATTAATAATTAATTTTGAGTTTCACTTAGAGATAAAATGGTCTGTTAAAATAATTCTGAAAATCACGTTATTCTAACTACTCTAAAAAATCTAGACCTCTATCTTTCACCATTTCTGAGAAAAAGGTACATAAAGTTGGTGAATTTAACATGGCGGAGAGAGGGCTTTCCCAGTCCGTTTAAGATCGACTACGTGCAAGCTTCTGAAATCTAATGTACAAGTCATAATGATTGAAGTTGTGAGTCATTACATAATTGAAATAAAATTTCAATTGTCAATGTAGAATTACGTATAACGCGCTTCTGTGTCAAACGCTTACCCCTTTCTTTACAAAGGAACCTTCGTGAGATATGTATCAAAAATACAATAAAGAAAATTAAAGGATATTTCCAGTCTTTTATTTTTATGACTGACGCATATTGCGTACCTGGTGATTTCGATCATTTTTCTTGAATCAAAAGGGCATATTTTTAAACACAAGAAAATACCTTAATTTAATTTACCATTAACAATTATATGCACGACATAAAATTTTTTACGAATATTGAGAAAAAAATAATGAAATGCAATCGGATATGATACATGATGCGTAAATAGCGTTTTTTTTTTCCTCCAATGTTTCAAACAGAGTCTTGTGGCATACAAGCTTTATCCCACACTATTAACAAGCAATCATAAATTAGCAATATATTTATTCGAACTATTACACACAATTCTGGAATTATTATAACAAATTCAATCAGAAATTTTGATAATTGCGTGTGCGGTTCAGCCTACTTCAAAAAGCGTAGATGCAATTTCAGCTATAGCTACGCGAGCTCCTCCACCCTGCCACTATTAATGGGATATCCTATAGCTGAAGATCTCAAGTCTGGTCCCTTTAATTACTAATCGCTGTCCCATAACGATTTCGTGACATTCCATTATTGATCAGTTTAAGCAAGGGGAGAAATGAGATCCGAGTTGTAAAACAAAATATGACACAGTAAAAATGTCCATTTTGGATAAAACTAAATAACTACTTGGGTCTTCTTTACAGAAAATTTCCTAATAGGATTTAAAAATAACTTACTTCGATAATTGATTTCAGTCTCGGGCTTTAAAAAAATCTGCAACGGGCAACATTAATTTTGCCTGCAGGTATTGTGGCAACCACATCAGGGCCGCCACGTTATAACTCCACCATAGTGAACTTTTAGGTTTAAAAGACTTTGTTTAAAGTTTTGTTAAGACTTAAAAGTTTTGTTTATTTAACCCTTTCAGGGGCAAAAAAATTGTAAATTTATGAATTCACATCGGAATTTTCGAAAAAAATATTCCAAAATACGGAAAAGCAATTTTGCAACTTTTTGGACCAAAGTTTAAAATTTAATGAAAAGTGTCTGGTGCATATCTTGATTCAAATTAGGTGGGATACAACATATCCCAACGCACCTCAAGGGGTTGAATCAAAATAAGAGAAGGACTGCGATGGAACTTCTCAATTTTCTCTACGCTACTCTGCACGTAAAAGCAATCTAATCCTTAAATCAGCTCTCAACAATATAAAAAATGCAAAATTACTAAGTCTAAAACTAACTTACATACAGAAGGCTGACTACTCAAACTATTAAAAAAAATGGCTTCGATGTCGAACACGAATATAGCTGAAATGAATAGAATAACTCAAAATTCAATAAGCAATGTAAGTGTCCCTAAAAACTAGCAAATCGCGGTTGGCTGCTCAGCTTTATCGAATAATGGCGAAAACTCTCTCTCCTCCAATAGGTAGCTTCTCTGAGATAATTTCTAGACCTCAGATGCCGCAGAGCATAGAGTTATCCAAGATCAGTTATCCAAGATCTGAATATCCAAGATCGGACATTCCCATAGAGCATAATGGAAATGCGATTGCGATGGCAGCGCCCTTAGTGACAATGGGGAAGAAACTCTCCCTCCTTGTAGTATGCTTACTATTGGGTATCTACCTTATTGTGATCTTTCTTTTTTTAATGTTGCATGTTTACGTTTTCGATAGAATCTTACACCGATACATGAACATATAATAGACATTCTATTTTATATAATACTTATTCTATGTTCATGCACGGATATATGTTTTTTTTCTTTGTTTTACATGATTAGTGAACGGTTTTAAGTGCAACGAATACTAGGTAAAAATTTCGTCTTGAATGCTATATATCAAAAGCAATGGTGTAATATAAAAATATACGAAATGTTGAACTCTACAAGTCCCAGAAAATTTCATAATTATTTCCCTTTGGCAGGAAAATTTTTATAGCCCGTGTTTTATAAATTTATGAAGTTTAACGTATCAAACAATCGTTACAATAATCTTTTAAAAATTATGCATTTTCACTTCCCTACAGATAAAATAAAAATATTGTTTCTAATGTAAATAACGTACAATCAATTCAATAATTTTTATAATATTAACATATAAGAAATAATAATAATATTACAGATATAGAAAAATTCTTTCGACAAATTTTTAGAATTGTAAAAATCTAAAAGTTAAAAATAAATAGAGGTACTGACATTACACTCTATAAAATTTTATTCGATATGAATAAATTGACACAATACCTGAATTTGATTTTTTACAATTTAATCTTATAAACTTACATATTTGCATTCTCAACAGAATTTTCTGGCGGCTTTCTTTTATATTATTAGTCTAATTATCATTTTGTAAGTTAAAAATGAACAATACAAGTACTGTAAAAAAAAAAGCAGCTAAATAAAAAAAGCAAGCATGAATAGAATATCGTCTGACACCTTGCTTCGTTTTAGGAACGAATATATATTCAAACCATAGAGGATAAACATATTTCTTCAACATAAGTAAATTTCGGAGGTTTGTTAGTTCTTCCCCCTTGCCAATAGTGACGCTAGTACTGTTGCCATTACAGATTTTGCCGTAAATGTCCCATCTTGGTCCTTAATCTATGCCGCAGAGCAGCTGTCGCGCTTCAATCTCAAAAAGCAGGAGAACTGATCTTGCGTTCCTCAGCGAGATAGTTCTCGACAAATGATCCACATATACCAGCTTTCAATTTTACTTTTATACTCTGCAGATTAACCAGCGTACTCACTAGTGTCACGTGTCTAATTTTGCCAGGTTTCCCGCATAAATCAGTGCTCCAAATGCTCTGGACACCACTAATTTCTTACAGTTTATTTTCGCCATTTTAATCGCAGATAATTTTGCCATTAGATAAGGTGAAAAAATTATTTTAAAATACTGGTGTCTAGAGCATTTGAATCAACGATTTACACGGGACACTACTCGCGGAAGACATCACATGACCATGCTTTGATTACTGCCGCGAGATAACAGATTCGCCTACTTATTTTAACACGTTGAGTGCAACGCAAATTCTTTCTGAAATCCCCGTCAGGGCACGCGCGTTGCTTAGAAGCGCTGGTATTGCGGTATAGCATTAGAAAGCGCACTACTAACAGATTGAAATTTACTTCCTGTATACAGGGTGATTCATAAATATCGAAATAATAGGCTATCTCCTTAAATATTGTCCCTAGGCACATACTTCCAATTGCAAAGTTTCATAAAAATAGGTGCAAAATTTGATGAGATAAGTTTCAACTCCATGGGGGGGGGGGGGGTCTATATGAGAAAATACAGGAATTAAATTTTTATACGGCCCCCGTAGAGTAAAATTCCCAATAAGAAAATTTTTCCTTATCCATTCCTGAATTAAACACTAAAAAATTCATCTCGATATCTTCAAAATTCGCAGAGATATCAAAATCCAAAATTCGTGACTTACACCATTTATCCGTGCCTCTGACTGACGTGTTTTTGACTCATTTTGAATGCAAGATAGGGATCATCCACAAATTGTACTTTATTAAAAGTCGATATAAGACAATACCTCTCCTTTGGACATAAAATAGGCAGCGTATAGATTTTACGTTAAACCTGCTGGTGGTCTGCACTAGAGGTCTGCACGGGTCGAAATATCTAGATCCGGTCCCGATGCGACCCATAGGAAAAAAAAGTTCGGCCCTACCTGGCCAGGAAAAAAGTTCAAATCGTAGCCTGTCCAGGCCTGACTGAATTTCTACATAGTTTTTTTTTACATCGATATGGTTAAAAGTTGTTTCGTATGGAGGAGTTCTGACCAAAAATACTTATTATATCTTTTCTTTTTTCATGTTTATAGTTATTATTTTTAAAGAAGCTCCAATAGCTGTGATTATTTGTTTTATTAATGAATCTCTATTTATATGTAAATTATTCACTTCTCCTTTAATATCGTTAATCCATATTCCATGTGTTAGAAACAATGAAAAATGCTATAAATGCTATAAAAATGCTAATATTTTAAGATGGAATTACATAGGAAAAAAAAAGCGTTATAGACAAGTTCCCTTGTAAATGTAGTCTATTTTTCTCAGGTATTATTATATTCATTTTCCGTGGATCAACAGATTTTTCCGTTTAAGAAAGGATTCCGTCATAGGCAGATTTTTTTCACTAATTTTGCTGCATTTCAATTTTTTTGCCTTAAAATCTACTATCCTTTAAAAATACGAATTTTAAAGTTTTATTGTAAAATAATGGCCATTTAAAAATATATGAAATTTTTGTAATAGTTTTTGGGCTGAGCCAAATTTTAGTTATTTTTGCACGGATTAGGTCAGTCCGTGGTAATAATTTTAATACGTGTTGTCTCGAGACCGGGACTGAAAATTTCGCCCAGGGGAGACCTAGGAATAAAGAAGCCAGTCCCGGTTCGGTATAACCAGTGGCCGAGAGGTACTACTCTCGAAGCTGGTAGACGGGAGGTGCTGGGTTTGAACCCAATCGCCCCCTTCGGCCCCATCGTTCGGAGTTTTAGGTGGTTTTTTTCTAACCTTGGATATCATTGCGTACATACGGGTTATTTTCCCTTAGAAAGACCTCCACGGAATGCACTCCCCCTTTCGGGCCCATATCCCTCGTGTAGATAACTGGCCGTCATAAATCACACCAACACCCGGTTCGGTATGAAAAAATATGTTAGGCCCGGCCTGGCCGAGTCTTCAGAAAATAGTCGCCAATCACGTGTCTGGCCCGGCCGGCCCCACAATACAGACTTTTTTAACGGCCTCGCCGGGACGATAAAAAGCCTGAATTTGTGAGGGCTAAAATATGAAAAACTCCTAATCGGCATGTTAGAAAAAGCATTGTTTCAAATTACACATTTAACATTTATTTATGGACATTTAAATAGTACGAAAAGGAGGTGGAAACGGCAAAAGTTAAACTGAATCGGAAGTTTAAGCTACAGAAAGAAGTTGCTTGTTCACGTGAAATTTAAAAAAAAATATTTAAACATTTTATTAGGAGCCAATCAATGTTTAAAACTTTAAATGCGTTTTTCTGCATGATGCATTTTTTTTTCTTTTTACCATTTCTCGTCTTTAAATTATTATAAGTCAAGAATCATAAATAAAAAAGGTGAAAACTTGGAACATGTTTTTTTTATTATTTTACGTTAATTTTGTTTCGGCAAATTTGAAAAAAAAGTTATTTTTGAAAATATGATTTTTTTAAAAAAAATAAGTTACATAATTTTTTTAATAAATATTGTTAATATTTTTAAAATTAATATTTAGAAAAATCCTGAAACAAAACTAAAATTATACTTTCCTCTTTAATTAAATGAAAAAATATTGAAATCCGATGAATAATGTTTCGAGTTATAAAGATTTTAAATTAAATCCGCTTTAAAAAATACTAATCATTTAAATTTTTTAAAAACTTTATGAGAAATGTTAGGATATGATTTTGTTTGCAAATTATATGGTTAACCATTACAAAAAAAGAAAAAAAAATCAAAATTCTAACTCAAGAAATATATTTTGTACATGTTTCCTAGAACTTTTAAAGTAACATTGCTTCTTGGATTGCACGCATTTCAATTTGTGTCTAATCCCTTAAAAACTGATGAATTATTTAAACGGCCATAACTCTGCGAGTTTTTCAGATATGAAGATGCAATTTTTTGTGTTTAATTCAGGAACGGATAAGGAAAGTCTTCCTGATTGGAATTTTTAAACTACGGGGGCCATATAAAAATTTAATTTTCGTATTTTTTCAAATAAACCACCCATGGAGTTGCAACTTGTATCATTAAATTTTGCACTTTTTTTTATGAAACTTTGCAATTGGAAGTATGTGTCTATGGGCAATATTTAAGGAAATAGCCTATTGTTTCGATATTTATGAATCACCCTGTATATCCTGTATACACTATGACGCAAAAGTTTAGACAATGACGTCATTCAGCTTTAAAATGTAGAATTATGACGTCAGAATTACAAAAACCTGTAAATATATTCAAAAACTGATTTAAAATGCTATGTACAAAAGACAGTCGTTTTATTTGCTATAATACTAATTTTTTTCATAAAAATTCAAATGTGCTTGTCGCAAAAGTTTAGACACTATTCTAAATTTCTTTGAATATTCGCTGGCATATGCAAATTTAGAATCGATGATGTCACAAATTTGGAGTACTTAAGTTCTGCAAACGATTGCGCTTCATAGTCGACATGCCGAGAGCTAAAGAAATTCAAGTGGATGAGGTTTCAAGGATTTGGCAGTTGAAAGGTGAAGGGAAGAGCGTTTCTGAAATTTCTGCTATTATTAATAGGTCAAAAAAATCTATTTATCGAGTTTTATCGAGTGGTTCCGAATATAAAGCAAAATGTCGGTCTGGGAGGCCACGTGTGACAAATGTACGAGAGGATCGCCTGATACAAAGACTAGCGAGTACTCAACAAATGAGCGTACGTGGAGTTCAAAGCTCATCGGGACTCTCTGTATCAAAGGATACGATTCGTAGACGAATTTTGGAAAAAGGAACAATCGTTTATAGCAAAATGCAGAAGAAACCAGCTCTGAAACCATATCATAAGTTACAAAGACTTATGTGGGCTCGAAAGCATATGTCATATGGAGAGAAATGGCAGTCAGTCATATTTAGCGATGAAAAAAAGTGGAATCTGGATGGTCCAGATGGTTGTTTATCGTATTGGCATGACTTGCGGAAGGAACCTCGACGTTTTTTTAGTCGCAGACAAGGAGGGGGCTCGGTGATGGTTTGGGCAGCCTTTTGCTATAATGGACAAGTATCTCTGACCTTCACCAGTGGTCGTCAAACTTCACAGCATTATACACAGACATTAGAAGAAAACCTACTGCCATTTGCTGAGCTTCTAGGGGGTCCTCAGTGGGAATTTCAGCAAGACAATGCTTCAATTCACACATCAAAACATTCAAAATCTTGGTTTAATTCCCATAATATAAGAGTTCTCGACTGGCCAGCATGTAGCCCAGATCTTAACCCTATAGAAAACCTTTAGAGCATCATGTGTCGCAAAGTTTATAGCAACGCTAGACAATACTCTTCTGAAAAGGAACTTAAGACATCTATTGAGAATGCATGGTACGATATCGATCCACAAACTATGCAAGATTTAGTTTCTTCCATGCAATCTCGTGTATATGACGTAATACATAAGCATGGATGCGCAACCAGGTTTTAAAAATTGTTTATTTCGATTTTATTTAATTTGTGTCTAAACTTTTGAGACAGCAGTTTATTTTTGTTACCATTTAATTTATTGCAATATGCACAATTCCACTTTTCTTTGTTATAAATATTGTTTATATGTACAGCACATTAATTTCAAGCAGTGATTTGAAAATTGAATAAATATTTTTCAAAGTATGTAAGAATTTCTTCATTGTCTAAACTTTTGCGTCATAGTGTATATAGAAATATAATCCTGTAATAAATAAAATTTAAGTAAATTTTCAGTAATTAAAACAATATTTTTTTTTTTTTTTTTTTTTTTAGTTTAATATCATATTTTACACTGTCAGGCACCGGTGACTGACACGGGCTAAACGGAAAGTTCAGTGTATTATTTTAAAGAAAAACATATTTTAAGATATAAAAGAGCAGGAATTTACGCATGGTCACGTTATCTTCTATCTATAACAGAAGAAAGTATTGTCATCGATTTTTATTCGACTCCCGGTTTCCGAGAGATTGACATGTTTTAGGGGTCAGAGATCCCACCAAAAATGTTTTTGTGAAATGTCTGTCTCTGTGTCCATTGTTATCTTTGAATAATCGAAAAGTGCTTGAAGTTATGCATAGAATTGAACCAAACTTCATACGCAGGGTGTTTCAAAAAAGTTGGGCAAAACAATAAGAGGTTATTGTACACATTCAAACAAACAACTTTCATCCAAGAGTGCATGGTCGGAAATAAAACGGAAAGGTGCTGTCGCATTTGGAAACTTGGTCCCTGTAAACGTTAAAACTCCATTCCTGTTGCGAGTTATCTTAAGAAGAACGACACTAATAGCATGCAAATGTGATAAGGTGATGAAGAAGAATGCGCATGCAAAATTTCGCCTCGATCAAGAGGCTTCTTCAGTCAAGAGAAAAGACCCGTTCGCTAATGCTAATCCTATGGAAGAAATTTATAATGATACCTCGGTTGAATTTTAATATTTTTAAATGGATTTTTTTTTTTTTTGCATTGGATAGTTGAGATCGATCTGTACAAAGGACTTTTTTTACTTTTTCGAGTTTTTTTACAGATACTTTTAATGTGGACACTTTTATTTTCGGAACCGGTTTCGAAACTGAAAGCATCTTCATAAAAAAAATCTGCAATCGAAATCGAAAAATTAAAAAAACGGCCTTTGTGCAGATTGATCTCAGCTATCCAATTAAAAAAATCATTTAAAAATATTGAAATGGAACTGAGATATCTTTATAAATTTCTTCCATAGGATTAGCATTAGCAAACGGATCTTTTCACTTGACTGAAGTAGCTCTTAATACATAAAAGCTGCTGATTCGAGTGTGCAATTATCAATCGTGGTAGGAAGATGTCGCCCTTCACTAATAGGGAAAAGGATGATATGCATTTTTCTACGGAGCTGCAAATGGAAATGACCGAGGAGCTTTACGATTGTACGGAGAGCGGCTTCCCACCTTACTTTTGTCACTTAATCGCATTTTGTGAGGTTTGCCTCGTATAACAGCTTCACCTTCAGCGCCCTCTAGTACTTTTGTGTTTAATTACAACGATGCATTCTTTGATGAAAGTTGCTTGTTTGGATGTGTACTATTGCTTCTTAAAATTTTGCCCATCTTTTTTGAAAAACCCTGTATACGTTTTTGAATATGAGATGAAGATCGCTGTTGAAATTGGTGATATTTCACCTGAAGAGGATGCTGCGATATTGATTTTTTTGCCAATTTCCTTATTGTAACATCGGAATGTACATTCGTGGTAAAAAAAGTAAACACCCCTTACTAACTCTTCCCAAACTTATGGTAGAAGGAAGTTACTGGTACCACACGATTGGTAATAAAGTCTACTTTTAAATGAGATACATAAAATTTGCTCAGGGGCCATCTACATATTAAAACGAACCATAAGTTGGTTTTTTCAATAGCAGTACACAATTCTGACAGCATAAATGAACTCTACACCCTTCAATTACCCTAAAACAATTTATGCAACTCATACGATAAGTTTCCGAGAAATTAATTATTTTAAAATAAGCATATTTTAGGAGCTGTATCCAAATAGAAGTTCGGTACTCGATTGTTGGCTGAGAGAGCCCACTTCTTGACCAAGGCATCTTAAGCGCTACATAAGCAGTCATTGATGACTGCTAGATTACAGGATAGCATAAGAAATTTCAAAATATCTAGTCACTTCTATCATAGGCGGCCCCTTAAACAATCATTTTGCCGTTTTTCAAGCATAATTTGAAAACTACTTGGAAGAAAAATGTGAAATTTTGGATTTCCATAAAGCAGGACTTAATAAATCTGAATCCATAAAAAATTGTAGGTTACAATTCATAATTTTTTCGAATATTAATTTCATAATTCATATCATAAAATTATAAAAATTGCAAATTCAACATATTTATTTTTGAGTATTTTAGTATTATTGCTACACAAAAAATCAGCACATTAGGAGTATAATTTCAGAAGATATTAATGGAAATATGAAAATGTAATTTAACATTAGAAGCACCAAATTTTGAATGTTTATATTTCAATAAATTATCATTTAAATGTCTTGAAATTTGGTGTTCAGGCATAGTTTGAACCGAGGATTTGAAATAACTTGTTAAAATTGGGTATTGCCATTGAAAAAAATAAAGTTTGGGTTCGTTTTAATATGTATATGCCCCCCTAAGCAAATTTTATATACATAATTTAAAAGTAGACTTTATTTCCAATCGTTCGGTACCAGTAACTTTACTCTATGATAATTTATTGAGGAGTTAGTAGGGGTGTTTACTTTTTTTTTACAACTGTACATGGAGAAAAATAAAATCAACCAAATTTCATATAATATTTTTTTGTCTATGGCGTTAGTTAAAAATGTGAATTAATCCCCGGGAGAAGACGCTGCTATAGCGATTTTTCTCGATTTTTTGCAGTTTAAATGAAAAATTTATTAATATTTTGCAACTAATTTTTTTATTTAGATGTGATGTAATAGGTCAAGGTTTGCATAACATTTTGCATAAAGTCGGCCTGAAGGTGGAGCTGTGATAGCGAATTTTGTTTGATCTTCGGGGCGGAGAAGGTAGCTGCTGAAAATGTTTTAATTTATTACCTGTTCATTAGACTTCACTACAAATTTTTTTTCCTGCTCTCCCCAAGGTTTAAAAAATATATTGATAAAAACTTAAAGTGTAATACATAAAATAAATAATATATGTTATCTACTCATACATATTTTCTAAAACGCATAATTAAAAACATTACGCTTTTTGAAATAGTAACATGAATGTGATAGAAGAATTTTTTTCGATTGGCACATCTAATGTTGCCAGGTATTTAGGCGGAAAGTCCTGATTTTCATATGCTCTAAGACCCGCCCCGCGGAACCCCTGCGTGGGACGCGAAATGCCCCGATTTTTCACGATCCATAAGTTCTTCTAAATTCTTTTTTTACCATGCTATTCTTCTTTAGTCTACATCGAGTGAAATTGGTATACAGTAAACTTACGAAAACAAAACGTCTATAGAGAACCATTTTTATGATTCTGCCGTATAATAGCGTACAAAGCTTCCTGGAAAAACGGAATATTTTCCCGGTTCCTAGCTATTTTGTTTTTATAGGTGTAAAACCTAAGTATTTTGATCAACAACACTTGTGAAAACAGTATCTGTATATAAGGGACTCCTATCTGAAAGGTAAAAATTTCGTAGTCTTTGCGTAATCGTTGCATACAATTATAATTTCTCAATCGGAAACCTCTCCAAAACGGAATATTTTCTGGCTCCTAGCTATTTTTTATAGGTGTAAAACCTAACTATTTTGATTAAACACACTTGTGAAAACAGTACTTGTGTATAACAGAATTTTACCTTAAAGGTAAAAATTTCATACTCCCTGCGTAATCATACAATTACAACTGCTCAATCGGAAACCTCTCCAAAATGGAATATTTTCTAGTTCCTAATTATTTTGTTTTTAAAAGTGTAAAACCTAAGTATTTTGATTTAGAAAAATTGTGAAAACGGTACTTGTGTATGACGGAATTTTACCTTTAAAGGTAAAAATTTCATACTCCCTGCGTAATAAATACCATACAATTATAACTGCTCAATCGTAAACCTCTCCGAAACAAAACATTTTTCGGTTCCTACACATTCCGCTTTCACATTTTTTACTACGTAAGATTATTGTGTTTATTTAAAACAATGAAACGTACTAAGACAGAATTTCAAGTTACCAGAGAAAGATTAGACAGGTTTTCGTTTTAGCAGGTATATTTGTATAATATTTCTTCCACATGGAAAATTAATATTATTAGTTATAAACACGTACAGTTTTCATAGGATTGACTGTATTTTTATGTTCCGATTTAGAAGCTGTTCCTATCACAGTCCCACTTTTCGTGACAGTTGACCTGGTAATACTAGATACATCCCACAAGTTTTATTTAGTGCTACATATTGAAAAATGGATAGATATCACCTCCAAATCCACCAACATGTGGTTTACTAAGTTCAATTTATGTAGCACGTTGTTTATAAAATATTATTTGAAATTTGCACATCATCTTTTTTTTATATCTTGTATTCTAATTAAGTCATATTTGATGAAGCAGACTTCTTCGTCTTAAATGTTAAAATAATTATACTAAACGATACTTCAAAGTTATTCATCCCACAAGTTTTATTTAGTCTTACATATTCATAAATGGAGATAGCACCTCCAAACCCACCAACATGCGGTTTACTAAGTTCAATTTATGTAGCACGCTGTTTATAAAATATTATTTGAAATTCGCACATAAAGTATTTTCATTTCTTGTATTCTAATTGAGTCATCTTTCATGAAGCCGTATTCTTCGTCTTAAATGTTAAAATAATTATACTAAACGATACTTCAAAGTTATTCATCCCACAAGTTTTATTTAGTCTTACATATTCAGAAATGGAGATAGCACCTCCAAACCCACCAACATGCGGTTTACTAAGTTCAATTTATGTAGCACGCTGTTTATAAAATATTATTTGAAATTCGCACATAAAGTATTTTCATTTCTTGTATTCTAATTGAGTCATCTTTCATGAAGCCGTATTCTTCGTCTTAAATGTTAAAATAATTATACTAAACGATACTTCAAAGTTATTCATCCCACAAGTTTTATTTAGTCTTACATATTCAGAAATGGAGATAGCACCTCCAAACCCACCAACATGCGGTTTACTAAGTTCAATTTATGTAGCACGCTGTTTATAAAATATTATTTGAAATTCGCACATAAAGTATTTTCATTTCTTGTATTCTAATTGAGTCATCTTTCATGAAGCCGTATTCTTCGTCTTAAATGTTAAAATAATTATACTAAACGATACTTCAAAGTTATTCATCCCACAAGTTTTATTTAGTCTTACATATTCAGAAATGGAGATAGCACCTCCAAACCCACCAACATGCGGTTTACTAAGTTCAATTTATGTAGCACGCTGTTTATAAAATATTATTTGAAATTCGCACATAAAGTATTTTCATTTCTTGTATTCTAATTGAGTCATCTTTCATGAAGCCGTATTCTTCGTCTTAAATGTTAAAATAATTATACTAAACGATACTTCAAAGTTATTCATCTCACAAGTTTTATTTAGTCTTACATATTCAGAAATGGAGATAGCACCTCCAAACCCACCAACATGCGGTTTACTAAGTTCAATTTATGTAGCACGATGTTTATAAAATATTATTTGAAATTCGCACATTAGGTCTTTTTACATCTTGTATTCTAATTAAGTCTTTGACGAAGCCATATTCTTCGTCTTAAATGTTAAAATAATTATACTAAACGATACTTCAACGTTATTCATCCCACAAGTTTTATTTAATTTTGCATATTCAAAAATGGTGAAAGCACCTCCAAATCCACCAACATGTGGTTATTAAGTTCAATATATGTATCATGGTGTTTATAAAATGTTATTTGAAATTCGCACATTAGCTTTTTTATTTCTTGTTTTCTAATTAAGTCATCTTTGATGAAGCCGTATTCTTCGTCTTAAATGTTAAAATAATTATACTAAACGATACTTCAAAGTTATTCATCCCACGAGTTTTATTTAGTCTTGCATATTCAAAAATGGAGATAGCACCTCCAAACCCACCAACATGCGGTTTACTAAGTTCAATTTATGTAGCACGATGTTTATAAAATATTATTTGAAATTCGCACATTAGGTTTTTTTATATCTTGTATTCTAATTAAGTCATCTTTGATGAAGCCGTATTCTTCGTCTTAAATATTAAAATAATTATACTAAATGATACTTCAAAGTTATTCATATAATTTCCTCATAACCACTTTGTCATGAAAACATGTCTCGAAATAAAGTAACATTTTAATTTTTGCGCGACAGTGTATTCGTAATTAACACACATCTCAGGAAGCTATTTTATAAATTCAATTAAAATTTTTGAGTATAAAAGCTTACTTTATTAATTGTTGAAACTGAAAATGACATCTTTCCACGTTTGAATTAGAGTTTCGTAATTACTTCAAATTTACATTTTGTATTAACTGTTTTATTAAGAGCTTCATAAAAGTGACACTCTCATGATCAAAACAGCATATCAAATAATTACGCGAATCTAGTAATTTATTTACAACATTACTTTTTGTACTCTATAATTTTACTTTGTTCTAAGAAGATGTCAAAATGTATTTAATGTAATTATGGTACTGTTATTACGTTTCATAAAAATCTCTTTTTAAACTTATCGCCTTGTTAATTTAATGAATTAATTAACATGTAAGATTGAAAGTGATAATTAACGTCTTCAATGAGAATAATAATAATAATAATAAAAGAAATTTTAATTACTCGAACGAACACTTCTAGGGATACTTTTATTTAAACTTATTTCTGAATATTCCTTTTTCAAAGGCTTTTGTTCGCTTCTGTATAACAGTTTCCAAGTACTTGTCGGGGATATAAAAAATAAATATGATTTTTAAAAATAACTTTCATTTTGATTTCTTCTTTATGTTACGCCTCAAATCGAATTTTTTTTCTTATTCCAGAGAACTGTCCAAAATGAACAAAAAAATATATTTAATATCTTTTTAGAAAGTAAAATCTTATGTAAGTAATAAATAAAAGTACGAAATTTAACTTTCTTTGTCTTAATTTTATGAAAAATGTATGTTTGATCTTAGTTTGATATTTGTTTGAAAAAATAAATAGTTTGCTTTTAGTAAATTTTTAAACAAAGGAATCTTTTCAATTGGCAACTTATGATTTTCCTTTTTCACTGGCTATTCTCAGAAATAATTAGTAAAAGAAAAAAATTATTCAATATATACTGTTTCAATGACATTTTGCCCTTTGATTTCTTTTGGGATTTTTGTATGATTATTAGAAATGGAAATTTTGTTAGACTTTCAAATAATTTCAAAATTATAAATGTAGTTTGTTGTGTAAATTTAAAATCATAAAGCGATCTATCTAAAAAGGATTGCAGTAAACTATAGGCTTTTTTTTTTTTTCAAAAGTATAAAGGATATAAAATAATGTGATTTGCATAGTGCGATTTTGGCTCATAATAAACTAATAGATATTCCTGTATGTAAATAAGAATTAAAATCAATGAAATATACGTTCGAACATTTAAAACGGAAATAAACATAAATAATGGCGAAAACTTGTTATCAATATAAAACAGGAGAAAAATTTCATTACACCTTTTTCAACTAATTTTAATTTAGGAATATAAAATCATTTTGAATGTCTTGTATTTTATGTTTAGCACAAAATCATTCATTTTCAACTAATATTTTTCTAAAAGTTTATTATTACGGTAACAATATCACCTACAAATAAAAAACATTTAAATCTCATATTTTATAATGGGATAATTAAAACAAATATTTTATATTAATCAGGTATGGTGAACCTTGTGCTAGTGATGGGCGATAACGAGATGTTTTTCTCGATTGCCTCGATTGTATGGACATCTCGATATTTTTCGATTGTGTAAATTTTTTCTCGATGACTCCAGTTCGCCAATTGCTTTTATACATCATATATTATATACGTCATACATTTATCAAGAATCGTCTGCGGGTGAACTGGAATTAGTCGGTGTTAATAAAGACAAGGTGACGTCGCCCGCTAGTGGGCCACTCCTTTAATCGGGTCCCTAAGTTATACGTAATCTTGTAATATGAAATCACGAACAGGTTACCCGCTATATACGACACCGTATAGCAGGCGTGGTGTGCACGCACTACAAAATCTTGAAAAAAATATATATAATCTCGAAACGAACGAACCTCGGACCAGATCTCTTGGTGGTGGGGTCAAAGTGAGCGGAGGGGCAAAGTAGCTGCATAATATGAATAAGCCGTCACAGGTCTTCAGGCCTTTCGAACCATATGTCACACGAGGGGTCTGGATCTGAATTTATAAAAATGCCCTTCCCGTGGATGCAAAGTGGGGGGAGGGGTGCGGGAGGTGGATAACATGAGTAAGTGATCATAGGCCTTTCCAACAATATGTCACATGAGAGGTCTCGGCTAAATTTAGAAAAGTGTCCCCCGTGGGGGAAAATTTGGGGGGGGGCGATTACCGGAGGTGTATAACATCAATAAGTAGTCACAAACCTTTCCAACGATATCTCACATGTGGGGTCTTGGCTAAATTTGTAAAAGTGTCTCCCCGGAAGTTAAAGGGACGGACACCGGAGGAGCATAACATCAATAAGTAGTCACGGACCTTTCCAACGATATCTCACATGTGGGGTCTTGGCTAAATTTGGAAAAGTGTCTCCCGGGGGGGGCAAAGTTGGGGGGACGGACACCGGAGGAGCATAACATCAATAAGTAGTCACAGACCTTTCCAACGATATCTCACATGAAGGGTGTTGGCTAAATTTGGAAAAATGTCCCCCGGGGGGGGCAATGTGGGGGGTCTGTCACCGGAGGTGCATAACATCAAAAAGTAGTCACAGACCTTTAAAATGATATCTCACAAGACGGGTCTTGGCTAAATTTGGAAAAGTGTCCCCCGGGGGGGGGGGCAAAGTGGTTGGACGGCCCCCGGAAGTGCATAACATCAATAAGTAGTCACAAACCTTTCCAACGATGTCTCACATGTGGGGTCTTGGCTAAATTTGTAAAAGTGTCTCCCCGGAAGTTGGGGGACGGACACCGGAGGAGCATAACATCAATAAGTAGTCACGGACCTTTCCAACGATATCTCACATGTGGGGTCTTGGCTAAATTTGGAAAAGTGTCTCCCGGGGGGGCAAAGTTGGGGGGACGGACACCGGAGGAGCATAACATTCAATAAGTAGTCACAGACCTTTCCAACGATATCTCACATGAAGGGTCTTGGCTAAATTTGGAAAAATGTCCCTCGGGGGGGGGGGGGGCAAAGTGGGGGGGGCTGTCACTGGAGGGGCTTAACATCAATAAGTAGTCACAGACCTTTCCAACGATATCTCACATGAGGGGTCTTGGCTAAATTTAGAAAAGTGCCGCCCCCGGGGGGGCAAAGTGGGGACGGACACCATAGGTGCATAACATCAATGAATAGTCACAGACCTTTCCAACGATATCTCACATGAAGGGTCTTGGCTAAATTTGGAAAAATGTCCCCCGGGGGGGGCAATGTAGGGAGGTCTGTCACCGGAGGTGCATAACATCAAAAAGTAGTCACAGACCTTTAAAATGATATCTCACAAGACGGGTCTTGGCTAAATTTGGAAAAGTGTCCCCCGGGGGGCAAAGTGGTTGGACGGCCCCCGGAAGTGCATAACATCAATAAGTAGTCACAAATCTTTCCAACGATATGTTACATGAAGGGTCTTGGCTAAATTTAGAAAAGTGTCCTGAAATTTCATATATTATACATAATATTTATCTTAGGGCTCCATAAAAAAATCCGATCTAAAATGATAAAAACGGAAAAAACTACCCCCCGCAGTGGGGGCCAAATTGGGGAGGGGAGGAAGAAAGTCTCATAATATGAAAGAGTCATCCGAGAGCTTTCCGATAACATATCACAGGACGGGTCCAAAAAAGTTTGAAAATTGCTCCCCCTCCCTCCCCCCTTTGGGCCCACTCTTTCGCCCCGGAATTTACGCAGCCCCCACTTTAAAATTTTTATGTTCAATAAATAATATTTATTGGAAGACTGCATAAAAAACCTACATCTAAAATGATATTTAAATTTATTATAGAAGTCGGCTACGGTTTTAAAAATTTGTTCGCCCCACCCCACCCTCCCCCGAATTTCACCTTCGGTGGAAGAAAGGTTCATAATATGAAAGAGTTGTCAAAGGGCTTTTTGATTATATGTCACAGGAAGAGTTCGGTAATTTTTTTTTAATTGCGCCCCACCCACTCTCACGTCCTCGGAACTCACCCGAGCCACCTTCCTCTTTGAAATTTTTATATTTAATAAATAATATTTATCGGAGGGCTCCAAGCATGTGACAGCTTGGTAGGGCTAAAATAAGAAAAACATTGAAAATTAAAGCTTCATTTCACAGTTCATTGTCATGCCTATTTCCTTCTCTAGTTTGCCCCTCGATATCTCTTCTCGGCCCTTCTTGGCTGAGCGTGAAATGACAATCATCGAGAGTAACATTTCGGAGAAAGGACGAAAACTGATTTCTCATTCTCGACAATGTCATATGAAATGTTGAACAGAGACCGAGAGCGAGAAACGAGACGGTGAGATATCTCGAAGTAAGCGAGAGGTTTGCCCTCGGGCAGAATGTCTCCTCGAGATAACACAGCAGTTTGCGTCCAGAAAATAGATCTCGGAAGTGCGAGAGCTCTCTCTCGCACTTCGAGAGAAAGGAAGCTTTCAGAAGAGTCAAACTTACCGCGCTTCTGGTGTAAGTCATGATTTCCCAAAGGAGTGCATGTTTTTTCCATTCGCTTTTGTTATTAACCGATATGGGTTAGGAGGCATAGTGGTTTAAGTTATCAGTTCGAGTTTCAGTTGTTGATATAGAAGTTTTCTATTGAATTTGGCGCCAGTTTGTCTTTGATTTTCAATGTTTCTCTTATTTTAGCCCTCCTAAGCTGTCCCATATCTCTTAATATTAGAATGCTATTGTTAAAACAAAACTGCACTGCAAAATATGTGTTTTCAAGATTTTAAGTGTCGCCTCAGGGAAGAGGATTTTTCAAAATTATTTTACCCCACTCATGTAATATATTAAAATAAGGGTAATTTCGTAACCTTTCTAAATCTACCTTTCTTTTGTCAATCCACTGTTAATTTTAGACCCCTGGGCTTAAAATGCTCTAAAGGAATACACTTAGCGGTGGTTTTTTCGTACTCTGGTACGGTATCTTTCACTCATAGGAAAATTATAAGACTAACATCAAATTGCGTCTAAAATCGAATAAAAAATATGGACATGTGTTTCTTAATTTTAACTCCCTTCTTCGCCCCAAGAGGGCGCTTTAAAGTTTTGTTTCTTTAAACCTTTAGTATACTGTTTGTCCAAAAATTATAAAATTCACAAAATAAAGTCTTTTCACTCTTCCCTATCTTCTCGTATCAATTTTATTTTTACTACCACCAGGGGACGCCGCGCAGTGAAACATTTTACTTTTAGCCTCAGTCTATTGGTATTTTTCATCTGTTTTTCATAATATTTTGTCTCATTGTTTTTCTCCCTTGTAGATACTATTCTCTAAGTTCTTGATCCATTCTGACCATTTGGGCACTCATTCTGGACCAGCTGTGGCCCATTGGGCCCCTCTTCATTTGTCTGGCTCTAATCACACGCTTCACTTGTTCTTTTACCATTTCTTCTTTTTCTTCAATTTTTTTCTTATTCAATGGTTCGGTTTTTTTTTTACCATTCTCAACTTCCCCTAGTCCTCTCTTACATCAAGTTAACTTCCATCCTTGGTCTGCCCTATTGTCAATTTGGGGCCTAATGCCCCTTCGGGGGGGGGTTCTTCTACCTTTTCCAGGCCCATCATCTAATACCACGTTGGTAAGGATTGGAAGATTAAAATTATCCGAAATACCAAAAATGAAGTCCATTGAAGTTTTATTTTAGTTATAGAATTCCCTATTAGCGGATATATTTGTCTGTTTACCTCTCTATTTTTCGATAACACTCCTTTGTTTTCGATAAACGGAGAAATTCACCAGCATTAGACTCACTTTAGACATTTAGGAAACCGGAACTTTCACTTGTATCAAACCTTCTGCCTTTATCGAAAAGAAGAAAATGCTAATCGATTCTAGCTAATGCGCCTGAAATAAAAAATGAGCTAGTAAATGTGTTAGAAACTAGCTACTTTGGATTTTGATACAGACTTGAAGAGTCATGTTGGAATCCCTAGGCACTGGAAAACAATTTCCGTGTTAGACAGGTTCCCTCTTAGCAGTTATATTTATCTGGTTGCCCTTATGTTTCTCGATAAACGGTGAAATTCCACAGCATTAGACACACTTTAGACATTCAGGGAACTTTAACTTGTATCAAACCTTCTGCCTTTATCGATAAGAAGAAAATGCTAATCGATTCTAGCTAATGCGCATAAAATAAAAAATGAGCTAGTAAATGTGTCAGAAACTAGCTACTTTGGATTTCGATACAGACTTGAAGAATCATGTTGGAATCGCTAGGCACTGGAAAACAATTTCCGTGTTAGCCAGGTTCCCTCTCAGTAGTTATATATGTTTGGTTATCCTTACGTTTTTCGATAAAGCTGTCTTGTTTTCGATAAACAGAGAAATTCCACAGCATTTGATACACTTTAGACATTTAGGGAACTTTAATTTGTATCAAACCTTTTTCCTTTATCGAAAAGAGGGAAATGCTAATCGATTCTAGCTAATGCGTCTAAAATAAAAAATGAGTTTTTAAATGTGTCATAAAGTAGCTACTTTGGATTTCGATACAGGCTTAAAGAGTCATGTTGGAATCGCTAGGTACTGGAAAACAGTTTCCGTGTTAGGCAGTTCCTCTTGGCAGGTATCTTTATCTTACTATCCTTACGTTTTTCGAAAGAAACTTTTGTTTTCGATCAATGGAGAAATTCCACAGTATTTTACATTTAGGGGAACTTTAAACTGTATCAAACTTTTTGGAGTTATCTAAACAGTAGAAAGGTTAAAGGTATATATACATATTTTTAAACTGTTGAATGCAGGCGTTATTTTTGTGTGTATGTGTGTCTTAATATATATTGTAGTATGTGTGTTTTAGTAGAAAGGTTATTTGATCCATCAAATGAGCCATAGTTACGTGATTTGGACATTGCAGTTTCATAAAGAAGAAAGGGAATTTATTCCAATGCAAAGAAAATCACTTTAAAATACTGAAATTCAAATGAGATATCTTTATAAATTTCTTCCATAAGATTAGCATTAGCGAGCAGGTCTTTTCAATTGACTGAAGTAACCCCTTAAGCCTAAATCAGGAGAAAATAATTACGATAGCAGAATTATCGAGCAAACCCTATCACTACTACGAAAATTTCGGCCAGAATAATAGCTAAGTTTTCCAACAATTGTTTTTACCTCTCTCGTTATAATCGATTGTAAAACATCTCGATTGTAGATTCTAGGAATTAATCGATGGCTGTATCGATTGTGATTTTTTACGATGACGATTCTTCTCGATTGTCGAATTTTCGAGAATCGCCCATCACTACCTTGTGCCATAGGTAGCACACGGTACAATTTTCGACACGGTGTTAATTTATGTTTTAAGGAGCCTTCTACATTAGGAGACAAAAAAAAGCACTTTTTATGATTTTTTTTTGCAACAAAACTGCATGATGGATCTTTTTGAAATGTCAACAGTTTATTGTACAGTCGTGGAAAAAAAAAAGTAAACACCCTCTACTAACTCCTCAAAAAATTATTGTAGAAGAAAGTTACTGGTACCGAACGATTGGCAATAAAGTCTACTTTTAAATAATGTATATAAAATTTGCTTAAGGGGGGGGGGGGGCACCTACATATTAAAACGAACCATAACTTTGTTTTTTTCAATAGCAGTACCCAATTCTGACAGCATAAATGAACTCTACACCCTTCAATTAGCCTAAAAACGAATTTTTATGCAATTCGTACCATAAGTTTCCGAGAAATTAATTATTTTAAAACGAACGTATTTTAAGGGCTGTATCCAAATTGAAGTTCCGTACTGGATTGTTAACCGAGAGAGCCGCTTCGTTGATCAAGGCACCTTAAGCGCCACTCAAGGAGTCAATGAAGCGTGTTAGATTACAGTACGGCAGAATAAATTTCAAAATGTCTACTCACTTTCATCATAGTCGGCCCCTTAAACCATCATTTTGCCGTTTTTTAAGCATAATTTGAAAACTACTTGGAAGAAAAATGTAAAATTTTTGAATTTCCATAAAGCAGGACTCAATAAATCTAAATCCATCAAAAAAATTGTAGGTTGCAATTCATAATTTTTTCGAATATTAATTTCATAATTCATAATTCATATCATAAAATTATAAAAATTGCAAATTCAGCTTATTTATGTTTGTGTATATTAGTATTATTACCACAAAAAAAATTAGCACACTAGGAGCATAATTTCGGGAGATATAAATAAAAATATGAAACTATAATTTAACATTAGAAGCACTAAATTTTGAATGTTTATAATTCAAAAACTTATCATTCAAATGACTTGAAATTTGGTGTCTAGGCATAGTTTGAACCGAAGATTTGAAATATCTCGTTAAAATTGGGTATTGCCATTGAAAAAAATGAAGTTAGGATTCGTTTTAATATGTAGATGACCCCCTAAGAAAATTTTATATACATCACTTAAAAGTAGACTTTATTTCCAATCGTTCGGTACCAGTAACTTTCTTCTATGATGATTTGTTGAGGAGTTAGTAGGGGGTGTTTACTTTTTTGTTTCCACGACTGTACATATCTTAAGGTATACACAATACTTTTTTAATTAGATTTTGTTGCTTCTACTCTAAGTTATAAACAAATATGTCCAACTGCTTTAGAAAATTTCGTTTGGGCGGTGGCCATGATAGCCCCTTGTAGAATTATCGGAAACACAAAAAATAAATTTGTTTCGTAATCTTTTAGTTAAATTAAAGGAGCCCATAAAATTATTTAAAAATAGTTATGTAATTCAATAAAAAAACTTTTTTTTTTGTTAAAAAAAAATCGTTCTTATTTGTTAATAACTTTATTTAAAATAATTTTAGTAAAAGCTTTAATTCATATCGAAGGCAATTAAATAAGCTTTAATTAAAAAAATGTCCAGATGATCCATTGAGTAGTTTTTTTCAATCTTGGCCACCGTGCCAAAAAAAATGTGGTTGACACGGTGGGCGAGATTTAAAAGAAAAACTACTCAATGGATATCTTGATTTTTTTTTAAATAAAAGCTTATTTAATTTCCTGCGATATGAATTAAAGCTTTTTTTTTAAATTATTAAAATAAAATTATTAACAAATAAGAACGAATTTTTTAGCAAAAAAAAAAGTTTCTTTAAATCAGCCATTACATAACTTTTTTAAAATAAATTTATGGGTTCCTTTAATTTAACTAGAAGTTTATCTAACAACCGCCGCGGCGAGCGGCCCATCTTCGTCCGCAGCCCTTTATTCTCCCACTTAGTGCGACTCTTTTGCGGAAGCTAGATTCTTAGGTCCCCGAGTAAAAGACTCTCTAGCGAAAGCGAGATTGAAAAAAAAACTGCACTCACGAAGTTTACGAAAAAAAAAATATTTTTGTGTTTCAGATTACAAGGCGCTATCATGGCCACCGTCCAAACAAAATTTTCTAAAGCAGTTTAACATATCTGTTTCTAACTTAGAGTATAAGCAACAAAATCTAATAAAAAAATTCTTGTGTATACGTTAAGATATGTACAATAAACTGGTAAAATTTTAAAAAGATCCATCATACCGTTTTCTTACAAAAAAATCATAAAAAAGTGTTTTTTTTCCCTCCTAATGTAGAAGGTCCCCTTAAATAAAAATATGGAAAAATTAAATGAAGTACACGAATTTAGACAAGCTAAGTTTGTCTAAGGGTCTTTTTCTTTTCTCAATGAAGAAATTGAAATGCGATTTGCTGAATTACAATCTAGTTCAATATGAGATCAAAAGTTATCAAATTACGAAAGAATAAGGAAGTTATTGAAAAAACAAAGATTATCATAGGCATTCATACATTATAAGGAAACTGGCAACTATGAAATTATGGTGACTTCAATAAAAGTCAGACTTTTAGGGCAGTTTAAGACCTTTCCCCCCTGTTCATCTATGCTTGCCCTTACAAGTCATTAATTTTGAAAATAATTATAAGTGCTCAGATTAAAACCGCTTTTTTAGGTGACTCTAATTCACATTGCATTCCTTCAAAAGCATGAACACGATACCAATTATTTACCATCAAACATGCAACGACAGAAACCGCATTTATTATTTTATTACTTTCTAAAATATAATTGTTAGTGTAATTATTACAGTACTATACCTACATGTATGTTACGATGTTTTTCAATCCTAAGTAGAAAAAAATAACTGTTTTTCATAGTATTTTGACCGACTAAATATTTCTGATTGTTGACACGTCATGTTCAAGTAAGATATATTTTGGAAAAATTCGGCACGAGGTTGTGAGAAGTTTAGCCATTTCTGATCACTAATTTTCCAGAGTGATTTGACATAAGAAATTTCTTTTCAAATTGTCATTGTTGTCCAAATTGCTAATTTTGGCGGGAAGTGCTCGTGTGTTCATTAAAATTTTTCATGTATCCCTGTAAACAAACTGTACACGATACGAACACAATTTCAAAAATGTAAAGCAGTGTGAGCCAGAACAGCCAGTTAATCCTCTTTTAAATTCAGAAGTACCGAATTTATACCAGAAATTTCGAATAATAAATTATTTTATCTAATAACAGACTTAATTTGATTAATAATGTAAAAAAAGAAAAATATTTTTTCAAAATTTTCGATGTCAGTTTGGAGTTTCTGTGTAAAAAACGCAACCAAACTGGCAACCCTACTGTGTGTATCTTAATGCCATATTTAAAAACTCATGACGATTGGCTAATTTTTTTCGAAGATTAAATCTTATAAAGTAAAAAAAAGAAAGGCAAGTGGCCGAAAAGCAAACATATCGTTTTTCGATTTTATTTATATTGAAATGGGATCAGTAATACAACGAGCTATTAGCAAAAATGAAAGAAATAAGAGGGGAAAAAATCGGATCTTACGTCTTAAGGGGGCTGGTCAATCAGCATCGGAATTCTCCTTCGTAATGTTAAGTCTATGGACTTTTGATGCATTCGTATATTTAAAATATTTGCTCTGGAAAATTCATATTTTTAACATCATTTTTCTGAGTACCCTTTATGGAGGAGATGTTGTAGATTTCCAGATTCATGAATAAATGAAAAAAAAAAAACTCCAACACGAAGATTTCGAGGACTTACTTCTTTATTATGAAACTTTTTAAAAGGGGGGCCATGAGAGTACAGTGGGACGGGAGAAGTCAAACGGGAGGCTGCCCGACGGGGGCGACCCCGAAGGGCAGCGAGCTGAGGTCTCTCACATTCAAGATCAGAGGGAGTAGTGGTCAAATATTCATTACATTCACTCACTCATTGGCGAGATGAATAGGAACATATGTACTGTATTGGCGATGAATATTGGTGGCGTGGACAAAGGAATCAGAAGCATCCCGAAGTATTACATAGAACTTAAACTTACGCCATGGCGCGGCTAAATGGTTACACGTATCTTAACATTCCTGCGGTAAGGGAAAGTGGTTAAAGGAATAGCAAACACGTGATATTACATGCACGTTACAGATCTAACTACAGCTGCAAATTAGTCAGCAATGGGCATATGGTTTTTATCCGACAACGTACAAGGGTGAGAATTGAATACTAATGCAAGCCCAGAGGCTGGTAAAATATGCATTAGATATCGTCGGCTGCAAAGCGAAAAGACATTCATTTGTATTTTATTTTTCTATTTCATGTCCATGGAAAATAGCTGCGGTTAAGATGTTTTTCTGTCCGTGTGAATTTGAAAGACAGAAAAGGAACCGAGATAAATGATGTCTGCATTTGAAAAGAACTTTAAAACTAAAGGCGAAACTTACAGTAGTGAGAGGGGGGGGGGGGGAGAGAATGAATAAAGACATATGAAATTAACTCTAAAATGTCAAATTTAAACCAAATATTTTATTTGAAGGGGGGGGGGAGAATAATGACAATTTATTATAAACCAGTAAAGTTAAAAGTTGATTTTTTTTTTTAGGGGAAAGGAGGAACAATGAATATATAACGGTAAAGCCGTTATATGTATCACCCATTACCACCAGGAAAAAAAACTGTGAATCTTGTAGAACAGTTTTTTTTATATTTGAAGATTACTTTGTCCACCCCATACATATAAGTATTTAAAACAGATATAACATAATAACAAAGATAAGCCTCCATATATATATATATAACATATAACTGTGTGCTTGCAATTCTTTAAATGTTTGCATAAAGCAAAACTTTACAGGTCATGATAAATGGCGCCTTTATATTTTTATTCATTTCTTGGTATTCATTAGTCTTTACAGTCACCAGAAACTGCAAATAATAATTTTTTTATTTAACAGGATCCTTTTTAAATATCTTTTTAGTATTTGATTAAGAAGCTGGTACCAGCATTTTTCATGACCAAAATAGGAGAAGTAAATATATTTTTTAGTAACTTGTTATAATATCTTCTCAAAATAAAAATAATATAAGTGCAAGCAACAAAAGACACAGATACTACTTTAAAATGAAATAGAAAATAAATGACATATGCATGTCTGTGAATAAAAGCTAAATGAAGTAATATAAAAAAATTAAAAAAGTAGAAAATTGGTTTTCGTGCACACCGCACAGGACTACAAAAGAGCGGGATGCATATAGCATGCCTATGAATGGGTGTAGCCCTCAATCTTGTTAAGAAACAAGTGTGATGGCGTCAGTTTAGAACATCAGCCCTAGGGGGGAGGGAGTTATGAGACCCATACATCAAGTGACACATAGGTCCCTGCTCCCCAAAGATCACATTGATCTTCAAAGGAGCATGCGTCAATGTATCATATAAAAAGTTATGTTTATTGAATTGAAACAACAATTCAAGAGTTTTGTCTCTCTACACAATGAAGTTTGGACCCTTAGGGCAAAAATTTAGAACGGGAACAAAACTTCAGAGGGGATAAATTAAAATAATAAAAAAACTGAGATAAATATCTCACATATCAAAGGTAAAAGGACGATCCGACTGTGTGGAGAGACTGGTGACATGATCGGGTAAGTATAACAACCACAATTTTTTTTTTAAGTAAATTCTAACTTTGTATTCCTTGCAATGTATCGAGCAGGATATGAACTGTATGTGTAATGTATAACCTTAGATAATGTTTGAAACATTTAGTGTAACTGCACTAGGTTACTAATGTTATAAACAAAAAAAAATTGTTATTGTGAAGTTATGTTATTACAAGAACGACATAATATCTTAGACGTGTTTATTGTCTAAGTGAAGCTTAACCAGAGATTATATTTAATCTCCAAATTTAAAAGAAAACGTTTAATTATGTACATGTAGAAAACCAACACAAATGTGATGAAAAGAATAAAAACATCATAAGTTTGAAATTTAAAGAAAATGCATCTGAAGGGGTAGCATCCTGTAAACTGGGCATTCTTTGTTGTGAAACAAAGTGATGGTGACATGAAATGTCATAGTATAAAAGAAATATAATAATAAAGAAAAAAATTAAGAATCTGTTAAAACTTAACATATTAATAAATGTTTAAATTGTGAATATTATGTGAAGTCAAAAGTAGTTCCTGGTGTAATGAAAACAAAAAAGAAATATCCTAATGTGTAACGTTGAAACCTAGAAGCAAAATATTTTCAATTGTGTATAATGTGTGTTTTTTTTCTTTTTTTCCCAAACAAAATATCAATGAACTCAATTGTAATAACAATGAACTAAGTTGTAATATCAATGAACTAAATTGTAAGTGTATGTCTATGAACCAAAGAAAAAATGTGTCTTTCAATGAACGAAGCAAAGAAAAAGTATTTCACTATGAACTAAAACAGTGTATGTCAGTGAAAAAAAAGGAAATTTTCAACGACTTAGATGTATGTTTGTGAACACAGCAGTCTAAGTACCCCAATGAACAAAGTATGAGCAAGTATCTCACTGACTTAAAGTGTAAAAGTAATACGATGAACTCAAATGTGTGAAAAAAAAAAAAAACTTACTATGAACTCATGTGTCTAACAAAAAAAAAATATTCCAATGAACTAAAGTGTCTACCAAAACAAAAATTGGTATGAATTAATATGCAAAACAAATCACAAGAAGGAAAACAAACTGTGAACTTATATGTGTAAGGAAAAATTCTATGAACTCAGTATTGTCATGAAAGAAAAATTATAGTGCAATTGGTCCCTGAAGTACACAAAGAATTGACACTGCTATGAACTCGTGTAAAGTGTTTTTTCTATGAACTCAATGAACTATGAACTCGTGTAAAGTGTTTTTTCTATTAACTCAATGAACTATGAACTCGTGTAACGTGTTTTTTTCTATGAACTCAATGAACTATGAACTCAGTTGTGTCACCTATGAAATCAGTTGTATGAACTATGAACACAAACTCAGTGTGTACATATGGAACCAAGAGCATTGTATCACAAGTACAAAAATGCATCGCCTACAGTTAAAACAAACAAACCAAAAAAATGTGCTTTTAAGTAAAGGAAAGTGAAAAAGGATAAAATGTAACCAGGAAATGCTACTTGTGTGATGAAATGTAACTAAATACATTTAACTAAGATTAACAAGTGAAATTATATCCAAATTTCTAAAAAAAATAAATCTAAAGATGTAACTAGTGGAATGATGAATTTTTAAAGTTGAATTAATGTGTACTCTTTCAGTAACATCTTCCTCAAACGTGAAGATCCCAATGTCTGATGACCCGCATCAGAAAAATTTTCACTAATGATCCATTTCGAGATTCATTTAACTATTTGCCGGCTAAATAATCAAATGAAAAAGCAACTCACTGTACACTTGTATTTATAAAAAAATCTTGAAAAAATTAAGTTAACATCAAACTTCAAATCAGTATGAATAATGCTGTCGAAAACTAACATATGTGTGTAAATGTATAGGAAAATAAAAAACTTTAAAAGGAATGCTGTAGATAGGAACTCCTTCACAGTAATGTGTGTTAAATAAAAACGAAAAATGTAAAATGTATGTTACATTGTTTTGTTTTTTTTTGTTTCCTAAAAAGGAAGCTGTATGAGATGTTTATGGGAATGTATTGCAGTTGTATACTTTCTCTCGCATTTGCTTGATGAATTTTTTTTAATGATGGACAATAAGGTGCAAAAGCACTGTGGGAAATGTCAAAGTTGGTGTTATTGCTATCGTTATTTCTAATGCAATTAATGCATTTTGGAGGATTTCTACACTGAGGGTCAATGTGTGGCAAGGCACACACAGAGCATCTAATGTCATTATAACATGAAATTGCAAGATGATCATTGTATACTTGACACTTAAAACAACGTCTAACATTTATATATGGTTTAACAGGGTACGGTTTTGATTGTATGATAATTTCAATATGCATTAATAATTGCCTAGCATCCTGTGGTGCAAGCTCAAATATCCAATTAAAGGACTTGATATGTAGGAGTTTGTACTTTTTAACAAAGTGTAAATCAGGTTCAGGTATATGGATTAAATCTGAGATACCAAACAAGATATCAGGAATATTTAAATTTTCAGGGACGTTAAAAATAATGACACGAATAGGTTTAGTTACATTAAGTTTAGCAGGGGATAAGGACTTTACAGAGGACTCGCCAATATCTGTAAATTTTTCATTGTGCTTACCTTGAGTGTGCAGGTCGGAGCTAAGATATGTGTCTTTTTTATCATTTTCCAGTTGTGGTAACTTTTCTTGTTTACACATATAAGAGGGGACAGTTTGTGTAGATTTATCTAGGGCAGATGAAGGGAGTTTGTTGTTGACATCTACCACCGGATCAACCATAGCCTTACTACATTTAGTACGCTTCGCCTTACCTTTCTGCTTGCCTGTGATTTCATGTAATCTCTCTATAAGTTTCTGATTTACAAGAAGTAAATTGTCTTTATCCTGTTTTAATTTGGAAAAATCATCTTTTAGAACATTAAAGTTTAGTTTAAGCACATGAAAATTGAATTTAATGATCTGAAGGAAATCTATAATATTTTCAGACATGGATTTTCACATGGATTTTCACACATTTTCGGTCTTAAGTGAATTTTGAATAGATGTGGCTCCCATATTAATGGAATCCGAATATCTTAATAATATCTCCTCGAAATAATCTACCCATGGAGATACAGAAATTGGGCGATTAAAATCACTAATAGAATTTTCATAATTTGCTGCCATATTGTAAAGTAAACTGGTGCAGTGTGTGTTATCTCCAAAATCTTTTTTTTATCTCGCTTTATTTAAATTGTTGTTTACTTTTTTTTGACAGCCAAAATGGAAAAAAAAGGAGGAATTCTTTTTTTTTTTTGAGAGAGCAACACAAATAATGCAAAATAAATAATACGAGTATATCAAAAAGGTGTAAGTATGCAAAAACTATAGTTATCAGAAATGAAATGCATGCACATAAAATAAAACACAATAAGTTGCATAAATTAATTATACACAAAAGGAAAAAAATGAAGGGTGGGGGGGAAGTGTAAAAAAATAATATGAGTGTATCAATCACAAGATTTTGAAAGTTAAATTTCTGACTACATCCAGTTGGATTAAAGTGTCCGAAATTCAACAAAATTAAAAAAAAACAGGTAACTAAATTGTAATTCTGGTTTAAAAAAAAAAAAAAAAAAAAAAAAAAAAAAAAAAAAACAAGGTCAGAGTCGAGCAACACATTGAGAATAATTGTGCAAATGTCACACACAAGTGAAAATGTGCAAACGTTGTGAGCGAAATATGCACATATTTATATAAAAATATCAACTACTGCAAAACTTGGAGCAGAGAACTTTTTTGTTGCCTATCGGCAGAATAAGTGTACCTTCAAAGTATGCCAGTGGGGCTAAAGGGTTAAACTCTAGATTTTTGAATGCATAAAAAATCATTTTTACGAAAAAGTAAACATAGCATGTTTATGTAAATTCACGGAAGAAAAAAAATATGAGAAGTATGTCATGATTTAACCATAAAAACATTATAAGTGAAATATTAATAAAAGTATAATAATTTTATCATTTTAACTGCAAAAAGTACTTAAAAAAACAAACAAACACAGCTTGGAAGGAGATAATAAGGAACAAATATGCTATCACTGTTAAAAACATTATAAAAAAAATAGTTCAGAAGTGAATTCTCTGTTCAAGCTGACAAATCAACAAACTTATGAAAATCCAAATGGTAAAAGTAGAAGTATGAATAGGGAACCATAACATGAATAGAAACTGATAATTTACTGATATTGAAAAGAAAGAAAAAAAGTCTATAACAATTTAGAGTAAATAATTTAATATAAAAGCATTCCCTGTTCATACTTACATGCAAACTGTGTTTCTTTTTTTTTGTATAAAGTATTGTGACACAAGTGTTTTCATTGAATTCGATGAACTAGGTATGTCTTTTTTTTTTTTTTTTTTGTAGAGAGCATTCATTTGGAGCACGAAAACAGAGCGAGGAGAAAACAACGCTTGTTTTTTTTTAAGAAAAAAAGTTAAAATAAAAAGTTTTTAGTGACAATTTGCAACGGAAAAAAATTAAAACAAAAATATCATTAACGTCCTATTTTTGTTCTCTGAATGCTAAAAATGTTGAATGATAGATGACACATGTGAAGTGTGATTTAGTACACTCTTTTTTTTTTAATGCAGAGTGGTTTCTTTTTTTTTTTTTTAACTGAAGCACTTGCACATCACTGGGGTAATTTTTTTTTATATCTTGCTAACACACCACCAAAGGAAAACATTATTCCTCTAATTCATGGCACACTCGGTGCATTCTATTTTTTTTTAGAAAAATTGAAGATATCACCACAAAGAAGCACAAAGTAAATCGAAATTTTTTTTACTATTGCTTCGGACACAATTTGTTATACCTAACACAAGATGACACTTTCGCGAAATTATATATCTTTTTAGCACATTTCATTATCTTTTCACCAAATCTGTGGGATTCCTGGACACTTTGCACTGCAAATATTAATCACAAGATCACAAACAAAGCGAAACGGCGCACATTTCCTGGACTTGTTGCACTGAGAACGTTGTTTAAAATGTGTGTTACTTGTGCGGATAATTCATACCACAGCTAGGTGAGGACTTTTTCACAAAACATTTACTTTTAGGAAACTATCTGGAGTGGATGTACGTTCAGATGGCACTTTTTTTTTAACACAAATATAAAACACACTGATGGAGATTCCCTTGGATATGGTCGAACTAAAAAATATTATTTCATAAGTGGAACAGAGCGTTATTGGAGACACAATTTTACACTAAGCGGTCACACGGAATGGAAGAGCAGAAAGCACACAAACAGGTGAAAATCACCTTTTTTTTTAGGAGTGGGGGTGGTTATTTTCAGGTGAAGACACATCACAGGAGCGACGTAGCAGTTTACCGTTCAGATGTCTCCTTTTTTTTGAGCGAAGCGCACCGCTATCGGAGAAGGTTTCTCGACTTTATTGACGATTACACGATAGAAGTTTAAAAATTCTTGAGACAGGCTTTGGAGAAACAACAGAATATTGAATCAGGAAAAATCAGCAAAGGATGGGAGGTAGTCACCTTCGAAGGAGATCGTATCTGAGACAGTAGAATCACAGAGAGATGTTGAGGGATCGCCGGCAACGACAGCACAATAGTTCATCAGGGCAGCGAGGGCAGGGGAAGTCCCGTAAAGATGACGCCGGAGAATGAGTGCTCGGAGTCGGATGAGGAAGCCGGAACTCCAGTGGGAAACGAAAAACTGTCGGTCGTCACGTCGATGATAAGAAAAGAGTGAAACGGAATAAAACTTCTTCCCGTATTTTTTTATTATTATTATTATTATTATTACTGTTGGAGAAAAAATCTGGGCAACGGCGCAAATTTTATATGGAGGAGATGTTGTAGATTTCCAGATTCATGAATAAATGAAAAAAAAAACTCCAAAACGAAGATTTCGAGGACTTACTTCTTTATTATGAAACTTTTTAAAAGGGGGGCCATGAGAGTACAGTGGGACGGGAGAAGTCAAACGGAAGGCTGACCGACGGGGGCGACCCCGAAGGGCAGCGAGCTGAGGTCTCTCACATTCAAGATCAGAGGGAGTAGTGGTCAAATATTCATTACAATCACTCACTCATTGGCGAGATGAATAGGAACATATGTACTGTATTGGCGATGAATATTGGTGGCGTGGACAAAGGAATCAGAAGCATCCCGAAGTATTACATAGAACTTAAACTTACGCCATGGCGCGGCTAAATGGTTACACGTATCTTAACATTCCTGCGGTAAGGGAAAGTGGTTAAAGGAATAGCAAACACGTGATATTACATGCACGTTACAGATCTAACTACAGCTGCAAATTAGTCAGCAATGGGCATATGGTTTTTATCCGACAACGTACAAGGGTGAGAATTGAATACTAATGCAAGCCCAGAGTCTGGGAAAATATGCATTAGATATCGTCGGCTGCAAAGCGAAAAGACATTCATTTGTATTTTATTTTTCTATTTCATGTCAAGGGAAAATAGCTGCGGTTAAGATCTTTTTCTGTCCGTGTGAATTTGAAAGACAGAAAAGGAACCGAGATAAATGATGTCTGCATTTGAAAAGAACTTTAAAAGTAAAGGCGAAACTTACAGTAGTGAGAGGGGGGGGGGGAAGAGAATGAATAAAGACATATGAAATTAACTCTAAAATGTCAAATTTAAACCAAATATTTTATTTGAAGGGAGGTGGAGAATAATGACAATTTATAATAAACCAGTAAAGTTAAAAGTTGATTTTTTTGAGGGGAAAAGAGGAATAATGAATATATAACGGTAAAGCCGTTATACCCTTCTTAAAGGATGTTTTTTTTTTTTAATTTTCAAAATATTTCGAAAATCTAGGCTGAATTTAATATTTTATGTGATAAAAGCGGCAAATTGTGAGTAAGATTTTAACACCTCATATAAAACTAAGTCTATACTTTAGAAATATTGTGAGAACTAAGAAGAAAAGACACATCTTTTAGGAAGTGTACGCAAAAAAATAGAAGTTAAAAAGATTAATTTCCCAAGAAGATATTTTAAATGTACGAATGCATCAAATGCCCATGGGCTTTACATTAGTGAGGGGAAATCGGAAGCTGAGTGACCAGCCCCCTAAAGGTATACGTGGGACAGATATTAAAACACACATATATATATATACGAGGGTCAGTCAATAAGTTAGTTGCACTGCTTAAAAGAACAAAACAGGATCGAAATTAGACAATAGCTTTATTTGAATCCTAATGTTCCATTCAAAATCTACTTTTCGACGGAATTACTTTCGTTATTTAAAAACTTGTCGAGGCGTGGTACAAGTTTTTTAATACTTTCTGGAAAGAAATTCGTCAAACTTCCGATAACCATTCTTAGGTTGCAGCTTTTACCTCGTCATAAGTGGTATCGTCGCTTTGAAAGTTTTAAGGATGATCTCACATTTCCCACCTAAATGTTTTCGGAAGGTCGCACATTTGTTATGCTGCATGCGGTCTCGCATTTTCATACATGAGTACATTGCCTTTCGACAGTTTACCGGGCCTTCGATTTTTAAGTGATTCTGGAAATCGTTTTAGTGTTCAACTATAAGACGATGCATTAAACGTGGCTCCCTTCGGCATGAGCTGTGTATGCACTAAACCAACTTTGTCGAAAAACAGCGTCATCATACATTTTTAATTATTTCACTCGCTTGCGCTTTCCAAAAAACGGAAAAAAGCAATACATTTTCCATAATCAGATTTAGTGTCCACACCAAATTAATGTATGGTAACGGAGATATTTGGTAAAAAATTTAATTGCTGTCAGAGAATTAGGCGTGATTTTCAAAATGAACGATAATCACTTATATAAAAATTATTTATAAAATCGATTTTTACTTTTATACTTTTAGAACATAGCGAATGAAAAACAATATTACACAATGATCATGGAACTAGAATTTCAAACGAAGCATACATCCATATTGACAAGACTTTTAATTTGAAATTCAAAGACATAACATTTCGCCTGAACCAATTTCCATGGAATAAGCATTTAGAAATTAAATAAAAGATTTGAGCATAATATGAATGCTATTCTGTTTACAAACAGTTGAGAATCGTGATTTTAAGGATAAAGTACACAAACATTAATGCTTAAAACAGCGTAAAAATGCTTTTCATCTCTATGTGTATTTGCTTAATGCTTCTAAATGTAGAGAAAGTAAATAGGGAAATTTGCAGAAAGATTAAAGGTGAAATCTCTAGTCTTCCTCGCATGCATATTGACTAAACGTTCAGTTTGTTTGCATAAAGAATTGTATTATTTCTGTTCCTAAATTTTACAAAATAGGCTTTCAGTAATAAAACAAAGTATATAAAGAATTTTGTTCAGTGTGTCAATTGATTAGAAACATTGCATTAACGATAAAGCACACAAATAATCGTACTGAAAAATTGCAATGAAATGCTCTTTATCGCCATTCGTATCTGCTTAATACTTTTGAATGTAAGGAATGAAAATGAAGCATTTTATACGAAGATTAAAGAAGGAATCTTAGTCATGCACACATGCATATCAACTACATTTCTAATTTCATTTCTTAAAACTTGCCGTTTTATCTGTTTCGAATTCTATTAAATAGATTTTTATTAATGAAGCTAAGGATTTGAATATCAAACGAATTTACTAAAAATTGATTGTGAATGCTATATTGAGAAATAGGACCCAATAAATTATATTAATATAATATTTTACATGATATAATGTTAATATAATTTCTTTATTTTCTTATTTCTTTATTTTTTTGTTGTTGTTGTTGGAGAATTTTACTTCCATCAGATATTTTTTATTTAATACAAAAGTGTATATTTATAGAAAAGTTGCCTAACATTATTTCCCAAGAAAGATATGATTTTATCCAATGCCCGAAAAAGGACTTTTATATATTTCTGTAATTGAAAGGACCGCCTGATTAAAATAATTGACACAAATTTCATGGAATAGACTTTCATTTATAAAAGAAGTATTGCAGCATAAAATGATTGGTATCCAGTTTACATATCATTTAAAAAAGTTATATTAAAGATAAAATACACAAACATTAACGCTTAAAACCGCATAAAATGCTTTTAACCTCTATGTGTATACATCATTAATTCTTCTAAATGTAGAGAAAGTAAATAGGAAAATTCGCAGAAAGATTAAAATGGAAATCTCAAGTCTTCTATGCATATCTCAAGTCGCATGCATATCTCAAGTCGCATGCATATGCACAAAACGTTCAGTTTGTTTTTGTAAAGCATTATATTATTTTCGTTCCAAAATTTAGGAAATAGGCTTCCAGTAATAAAACAAAGGATTTGAAGAGAAAACGAATCTTGTTCAATGTGCCAATTGATTAGAAACGTTGCAATTAACCCTTTATCTACTGACGGTACTTATAAGTACCATTAAAATAACTTGTTATAAAATTCATTTAATACGTCGATTAGTTGTAATACAGGTTAGAATGAGTTAAAGATACATTACTTTATCTTGTTCCAAAAACGCTATTGGTTAATCAAAAGAAAATCTTTTTAAAAGGATGATTTCTTTTGCCTTTTCATCTTTTCAGCTCTCTTGGCGTTGGGGGGGGGGGGGGGATTTTCAATTCCGAAATATTTCTATATTTCCATTGTAATAACATTATATGGGGTTACTACAAATGATGGACCCGTTTTAAAAAATCACATTTTAGAAACTATTGCACATATTACATTAAGTGATACATGAATTTAAAGAGAAATATACTAAGTTTTTTTCAGTTACAAATGTTCGATGTGTGACCCTTTTGCTACACGGCATACGTCCAATCTGTAATCGAGTTCATTCCAAATATTTTGTAGCATCACTCTGCCAATGGTTCGGAAAGCTTCACAAATGCATTCTTTAAGTTCTGAATACTTTGTTTTCGGCATTGGTGGTACATAAACAATGTCTTTGACACTGTCAGAACTTAAAGAACGCATTTGTTCAGAATTCAGAACCAGTGACAGAGTGATCATACAAAATATTTGGGACGAACTGAATTACAGATTGGACCTATGCCATGTAAGAAGAAGGCCACACATCGAATATATGTAACTGAAAAAAACTTGGTATATTTCTCTTTAAATTCATGTATTACTTATTGTAATATGTGCAGTAGTTTAGTAGTTTCTAAAATAAGATTTTTTAAAATCTGGTCCATCATTTGTAATATACCTGCATTTATACATTTCCTAATTCTACAAAATACTAAGAAAAATATTTAAAATAAAAGATTTGAGTGGAGTTATAAATATTGCCCAAAATTCCTATAAATACAAATTTAATTAATCCTTCTGAATCCTTCAATCCTTTTAAAATCCTTCTAAAATTTATTAAATGTTTATGTAAATGTTCTAATGTAGTTTAAACAATTCACGAAAAACGTTTTAGGAGAAAAAAAATTTTATGAATTCATATTTCAGTACGTAAAGGGTTGATAAAGCATACTAATAATCGTACTGAAAAATTGCACTGAAATGCTCTTTATCGTCGATTGTATCTGCTTAATACTGTTGAATGTAAGGAACGTAAATGAAGAATTTTATATGAAGATTAAAGATGGAATCTTAAGTCATGCGCACATACTTATCGACTGCATTTCAAATTTCATTTCTTAAAACTTGCCGTTTTATCGGTTTCGAATTCTATTAAATAGATTTTTATTAATGAGCAAAGTATTTGAATATCTAAAGAATTTAGTAAAAATTGATTGTGAATGGTGCTATATTGGAGAAAAAGGACCTAATAAATTATATTAACATAAGATTATATGACATAATGTTATTAAAATATCTTAATTTTATTAATTAATACATGGAAATTATTCCAGAGAGAAACATCCGCCTTGCATACAATATTTCAAACGAAAATCCAATTTCAAAGTAATTGCTTAAAAGGTGCGAAGGCCAACATAGTGAAAAAGATGCTGGATTTAATTAAGTTTCGTGTTTGCCCCATGTCGGTGGCTCACGGTATATATTCCATCTTGCGCTGCGTTTGCAGCCTTTCCAACGTATAATAGTGGGAAATTTTCCATGTTGGACATCGTTCCATGTTGTTTAATCGGTAGAAGGTCAATGCGCTATACTGATGGCCCGGGTTTGAGTCCCATCATGGAATCTTTTTCACTATGTTGGCCTTTGCGCCTCTTAAGCAATTACTTTGTGCATCTTTCGACTCTACCCGAGTCATTTTCAAAATAAATAAATAAAAATATTCTAAAATTGCACGGTCTAAGAAATGCCATCATTCAAATTTTCGCGTACTATTTCATATTATTGTGAAAATTAGAATGATGGCGTTTCATAGACCGTACAATTTTAGGATATTTGTATTTATTTGTTTTGAAAATGACTCGGGTAGAGCCGAAACATGTAAACAGATGAATAGAACTATTTTCACAGTTTTTAAAGTTTTAGTTTACGCCTTTTAGAAATAAAAAATTAGTATATTATTAGAAAATGTTAATTTGTTATACATTTTCAAATTTGTATATTTATGGGAAAGTTGCTTAGCTTTATTCCAAGAAATATGGGGTTTTATCCAATGTCTGGTAAATGACTTTTATATATTTCTTTAATTGGATTGATCGCCTGATTAAAATAATTGACACAGATTTCCTGGAACAAACTTTGAGTTATAAAAGAAGGATTGGAACATAAAATGAATGGTATCCAGTCTACAAATCATTTAAGAAAAGTTATATTAAAGATAAAATTCACAAGCTTTAGCTCTTAATACAGCATAAAAATTGCTTTTCACCTCTATGTGTATTTGCTTAACGCCTTTGAATGTAGAGAAATTAAATAGGGAAATTTGCAGAAAGATTAAAGGAGAAATCTGAAGTCTTATTCATGCATACTGACAAAACTTTCAGTTTGTTTTCGTAAAGCATTTGTATTATTTCCGTTCCAAATTTTACGAAATAGGCTTTCAGTACTAAAACAAAGGAATTGAAGATAAAACTAATCTTGTTCAATGTGCCAATTGATTAGAAACGTTGCATTAAGGATAAAGCACACAAATTATAGTACTGAAAAATTGTCCTGAAATGCTCTTTATCGACATTCGTATCTGCTTAATACATTTGAATGTAGGGAACGTAAATGAAGAATTTTATACGAAGATTAAAGGAGGAATCTTAAGTCATGCGCACATGCATTTCGACTGCATTTCTAATTTCATTTCTTAAAACTTTTCGTTTTCTCTGTTTCGAATTCCATTAAATATTTTATTAATGAACCAAAGGATTTGAATATCAAAGGAATGCAGTAAAAATTGATTGTGAATTACATATTGGCGAAAAAGGACATAATAAATTATATTAACAGAAGGTTATTATAATGTTAATATAATTTCTTAATATAATTTCGTAATATAATTTCTTAATATACTTTTTTTTTCTTTTTGTTAGAAAATTTTATTTCAATCAAATATTTTTTTCTTTAATGCAAAAGTGTATTTAAGGAATGTAAATGATGAATTTTATACGAAGATTAAAGAAGGAATCTTAAGTCATGCGCACGTGCATATCGACCGCATTTCTAATTTCATTTCTTAAAGTATGCCGTTTTATTTTTTCGAATTCCAGTAAATAGATTTTTATTAATGAAACAAAGGATTTGAATAGCAAATTTAGTAAGAATGGATTGTGAATTACATATTGGGACAAAAGTACATAGTAAATTATATTAACATAAGTTTATTGTTATGTTAATATAATTTCTTAATTTTCTTCTTCTTATTATTATCATTTGTATTGTTTTTTTTTTTAGAAAATTTTACATCGATCAAATATTTTTTTAATGCAAATGTGTACTTAAGGAATTAAATGATGAATTTTATAAAAAGATTAAAGGAGGAACCTTAAGTCGCGCGCACATGCATATTGACTGCATTTCTAATTTAATTTTGAAAACTTGCCGTTTTATCTTTTTCGAATTCCAGTAAATAGATTTTTGTTACTGAAGCAAGGGATTTGAATATCAAGCGAATTTAGTAAAAATTGATTGTGAATTACATATTGGGGAAAAATGATATAATAAATTATATTAACACGAGGGGCTCTGTCCTTACGAGCTACGCTAGTCAACCCCCATTCAGACACCCCAGATTCGAAAAGCACGTTAATTTGATCGGTTTTAAAAAGATTGAATTATAATTTGATAAAACAGTGGCGATCTCTCAGCAAACGGGTTCCACTCGTTTTCCTTTGATTGGGGATTTTTAAGACCCAATCAACTGCTGTTAAAAGATACAATGGCTGTTTTCGTCTTTGATTAAAAAAAAAAAAAATAGTTGCAAATTTTAAAATAAGCTAATGCAAAATGAATTAAGTAAACAGAGTCATTGTCTCCCGGTATTTTTTAACAACGCTATAAGAAAATTCTTTTAAATAATTTTAAATGTATTGTTTTAAATCTGGCGTAATTTTCACCAAATAGTACAGTAGAAATAGCGTTAGAAGTAGAACTAATTGGAACAGAAATTATTCTTGTTGTAAATGGTAACATGCTGCTAATGAACATGCTAAAAATATACATTCGTACTGTTGCGCAAAATGCGCTTTTTGGCGGCCTTCTTGAAAAAGTATGAAAAATTAAAAAAAAAATAAAAATCATATGGGGTATCAAATTGCAGAAAATTTAATGCCTAAGAAGTGTATGATATTGGTTTTTAAAAGTAAAATGTTTATAAAGATCAACTAGGGGGGGGGGGGGATTTTTGAAAAATGATACCTACATGACCCTGTAGGCAAACCTACCAGTTAAAGTTTTACACATTCCGATTTTAGCGGGATTGTATTAAAAGGTCAATGAACTACCGGTGACGCAATGGAAGTCGAGTCGAATGATGATTTCAATCTTGAAAAATTTATTCATATTTTCTAAAAAGTGCTCAAAGTTGATATCAAGGCAGAAAAGATTATTTCAAATCCTGATCTTCATAAACTTTCAACACTAATATATGAAAGGAAAAAACTTCTTAAATCACAAAGCCGTACAGCTAAATTCTGGGTGTTGTATCTGAACATAGTGATATTGTAAAAACATTTATTTCAGCTGAGTGATCAGGAAAATTTGAAATGCACTTTACAGGCGGTTGAGCATAGCTACCTTTTTTAGCGAGTTCAGGTCATAACAATTATGCTAAATGTGCAAGAAAATACCTTCAACAAGTGCGGGAACTAAAAACAACGAAATCAGAATTCTATAAAATGCTGAACAAAGGCCACTTTACTGTACGAAGAAAGGACAGGTTTTGGACCGATATGCACATTGAGCAAACGCTCATGAAATGCAGTAAAAGTCGTTCTGGTATAACTCATGGAGGAGGTATGACTGAAAGTCAACGTGCAACTTGGATTTTGAGCCATTCTAAATGTAGTGAAGTAGCATGTACAATGAGTTTGCTAACCAAGGTTTCACGTATTGGCAGTGAACAACATACTGATTTAACTGATGCACGGATGGCGAGAGATTTCAAAGATATGAAAAAGGTAATGCAATTTTTTATAGACCACAGTCCATTTACTGATACAGCAACTGATTTCGTATAATATTTTTAATGGAATTACAGATAGTAAAAACAAATTAATTGCAGAAAATGCTGACATCATTGGGAGAAGCATTCAAAATAAACTTACCGGTAAACATTTTAACGGTGAAACTTTATTGAAATCAGACCAAGCAGTAACCATGAAAGTATTGAAAAAGGAATTATTATTGCTGATGAGACTCACCATATAGATTATCATATTTTAACACAGATTATGCTTGCTCGTATTTCCTTGAATAATAGCGCTCAAGATACAAGACAGTTTTGCAATTACGCGTTATTCATTCTACCAACTTCATTATTTGACCATAGTACACAGCAAATGAGAAAAACAGATTAATTATCATTGGCACACTCATTAGATAGCATGAATGTCAATGAAATACACCGGTCTAATTCCCAGCAAATTGCTTACTACTTTCTTCACGGTGGTGCTTTCATCCACCAGTTACCATGGTCCGCTTCTGCAGCATTTGGTGATGTCATAAGGCAATACGAAACGTATGTCAACAGAAGGTATGAAAAAGTGACAATAGCTTTTGATGGGTATGAAAAACCGAATGTAAAAGATGTGGAAGATATATTACGCATGAAGCAGTCGTCTGTTGTAGTATTCATTGAGGAAAATTCACCCGTAATCATCAAGAAAAACAAATTTTTTTCTAACTCTACAAACAAACAATGCTTTACCAATATGCTGGGGTATTGTTTTCAAGAAAGGGGTCATTCCATCATTCATGCAGAAGGTGATGCAGACACGGTAATCGTCAGAGAAGCTTTAAACATAGCCCAGGAAAAACATGTCACTGTAGTAGCTGATAACACTGATATTATAATCCTACTACTATATCATTTTTCAAAGAACATTTTCATGAAGTCTACGACATAATCTGATAGTGTTCGTGGCATTCAAGCCATGCAAAGATCTATTGGAGAGAAGTCTTGCAAAACTTTACTTTTTGTTCACGCATTAACAGGATGTGGCACCACCAGTGCATTATTTGGAAAAAATAAATTTTCTGCTTTTAAAAAAATCATTCAATCGAAACTTTTATGCAAATGGGCTTCACATTATGGATCATACAAAGATATTACTGTATAAGAATTAGTTGAAAATGGCTGTAAAGTTCTTGTGTCACTTTATGAAGGCAGCATTGAAACAAGTGACCTAAGCGTACTTCTTTATGAATAATATATGAGGAAAATAGCTTCAGCTAAAAAAAAAATTGATATAGCGCGTTTGCCTCCAACACAAAATGCATCGAAATGCCATCTACTTCGAGTGCATTTTCAGTCTTCATATGGAAAAATCTTACTATGCCAGCTTCTGATCCTACACTATGGGATTGGCAGTTGGTTGATAGAGAATTTCAGCCGATATTAACAGACTTAAACCCAGTAGCAGACAAACTCTTAAATATGATTAAATGTGCCTGCCGAACTACAGTTGAAGAACCATGTAACACTACAAAGTGTACATGTCGTCGATATAGACTTCCGTGTTCAGTAGTTTGTAAAAACTAAAAACTGTCGTATAAAGGACAGTGCAAACACAGGAGACAGCTTAGATTTAAATGAAAATGAAGAAGAGATTTGAATTTTGTTACATAAATATGATTTTATAGATATAATTAAACCCCTGTTCTAGTGTACTTATTTAAAAAAATTTAATTTTTAAAATAAAATGATGTATTTCAAGAATCCAAAACCCTTCATTTTTTCGCCATAATTTTTTTATTTACTTCTATTTATAAAAACAAATATATTCTTTTTCAGCTCAAAATTTCCTATAATTTGATACCCCACATGACTGTTTGCGATTTAAAAAAAAAACATTTCGCGTTTTGTTTTCGAGATGGTCGCCAAAAACCGCATTTTGTGCAATAGTACGACTGTATATTTCTAGTACGTTCATTAGGCGTGCATTTTAGGAGTGCATCATTAGGGGTGCATTTAAAACAAGAATAAGTTTTGTTCCAATTAGTTCCATCTAAAGGTGTTTTTACCTTATTTCTACTGCACTAAAAGTTTTCTTTCTCTTACTAATATTCACGAAAAAATACTTTGTTGTTAGAAAGGAAATATTATTTGCCCTGTCTTAGAATTCTCAACACAAGAGCAATGCAACTCTTGTAGGCACTTCAATAACATCTGCATTGGTTCATTGGGTCAAAATATCTCTATTTGTTGATTTTCTGTTTCTCTATTGGTTTACAATGGAAGTCTATGGGAATTTGGCAAAATATTAGGGAAATCGCCAAGTTGGAGACAATCCTGGCGGCATATGGCGACAGAGCAGGGTTCCCCTGAGGTAACCCCCTTATAGACATGGGGATGCATTAAATGCTGTTCAATAACCAATGGGATGCGTTTCATTCGAACGTTGCCATTAAACAATTTTAAGAAATAATCGCAATTTCTGTACCCGTACGATACCGTAATATATATATATATATATATATAGATTAGTTTTAAAAGATTATCGCAAAATATGACATAAATGTCTCGCTCAAGAATATTTTTAAATTTAAACTGTTTGGCAATATCATGGTTTGGCAGTTTTAATTATGACGTAATTTCCTCCATTTACGTCTTTTAACGGATATTAATGAATTTATTCTTTTAGAATTTTATTTCTCTTTCAAAATTCACATGAAAATGTCAATAGTCGTAGTAATTATCAATATTTTCCTTCTTTTAACACGTAAACATTTAACTATCATTAGAAAGTTTTTTCTGTTTATAATGGTCACGTGTAAATAATTTTTTTTAATTCGGAGGAAATATTATTCTTTGAGCTGTTTTTAAATTTGATAACAATTTAAAATAATACACTTTTCTAAAAGTCTAAAATATTTAAAATAGAGATATTTTCTAAAATATCTCTCAAGATGCTGAAAATTTGAAATTAAAATAGAAATAAAACCTCAAAAAATGAGTCAAATTAAAAAAATAAATGCAGTCAGCACACCAAGAACTTCTAATATATAAAATGACCTAAAAATGATTAAATTTCTATGTATAGTTTTTGCTCCTATAAAACTTTTTTTAGAATAGAGAGAATTATAATAATGTTAATATAATTTCTTAAATTTCATTTTTGTTGTTCTTGTTAGAAAATTTTACTTCGATCAAATATTTTTTTCTTTAAGGAAAAAGTATATTTAAGGAATGTAAATGATGAATTTGATACGAAGATTAAAGGAGGAATCTTAAATCATGTCCACACGCATATCGACTGCATTTCTAATTTCACTTCTTAAAACTTGCCGTTTTATCTGTTTCGAATTCCACTAAATAGATTTTTGTTAATGAAGCAAAGAATTTGAATATCAAACGAATTTAGTTAAAATTGATAGTGAATTACTTATTGGGGAATAAGGCCGTAATAAATTATATTAACATATGATTATTATAATGTTAATACTAGGTTGAGAAAAAAGTTCTGGGAAATTTGTGAATTTTGAGTTGTTATGCGCAAATTAACAACAAAAGCAACAAGGGCTATTCTTCAAAGTAGAAACCATGATAGTTCACGACTTTCTGCCATCGTTCTGCTAGATTCCGGATTTGCTGGAAGCGCCATGGCGACTCCTTGGAATCGAAAAACTCTTGACAGGCTTCTTCAACTTCATTAAAGGATTAAAATCGACGTCTCTTGAAAAAGTGTTGCATTGGTCGAAAGAGGACATAATCGGATGGAGCCACGTTTGGACTTGCACTGTAAAAAAAAAAAAAAAAAAAAAAAAAAAAAAAAAAAAAAAAAAACGGACTAATATACGGAAATTAAACTGGCAATCGAGACGCCAGTACTATTTCCGTATTTTAACGGAAAATTTCCCCAGTAAATTCCAAGAAAACGGAAAATTTTCTGTAATTTACGGGGAAAATTTTCCGTTAAAATACGTAAATAGTACTGGTGTCTCGATTGCCAGTACAATTTCCGTATATTAGTTCGTTTTTATTTTACAATGTACCACTAATACGCCTACATGCGGTACAAATTCTGGTAACTATTAGATTAAAAATTTCCCAGAACTTTTTGCTCAACCTAATATAATTTCTTAATTTTCTTCTTATTTTTTTGTTGTTGTTGTTGTTAGAAAATTTAACAACAAAACGAATCTTGTTCAGCGTGCCAATTGATTAGAAACGTTGCATTAGGAATATACGAGACGTTCAGAAATTATCCGACTAACTCCATTTTAAGTGTCTTTTTTTTAAACAAAGGAATATTGAAAATTTTCTATATATTTATACTGTGATAAAAAGTTACCCTTGATTAAAAAAAAAATAATGAGGTCAATCAAAATATCCCGAGAAAAAATATTACATAGATACAATATTTTTACAGTTGCAATAACTTTAACTGCTTATACTGAACATTTTCATTTGATGGAGTAAATCGATTTGTGCACTGAACGGCTCATATCATACAAATAATCGTATTTAGAAATTGTACTGAAATGCTCTTCATCGCCATTAGTATCTGCTTAAAAGGCTTTGAATACATACAGTGTAATTCAAGAACTTTAAACGAAGATTAAAGGAGGAATTTTATGTTATGCTTATGCCGGGTGTCCCAAAAACGACTGATGGTTTTTAAAATTCAATAACTTGCAAACGGTGACAGATATTAAAAAAATTCTTGCAGGAGTGTTGTGTAAGATGTCAGGAGTTTTTATGGTGCGATTCTCAGTTTTAGTTACAAATAGCGTCTACAGATGTCGCTGCAAGCAATAACCGGTAAATCCAGGCTCGATTTTGCAGCCTCTCTCTTCTTCCATGCGAAAAAAGGAGATTAAAATGTATTGAATGGATCCCGAAATACCAAAAATTGGGTCTGGACTGAGCGCCTATTGCTCTCAACGCCATCTATTATTTGAAATTCGAACTAAAATCAAGAATCAAAGTACAAAAACTCCTGACATCATACATAAGCCTCCTGCAAAAAATTCTTTAATATATATCACCGTTTGGAAGTTATTGAATTTTAAAATCATCAGTCATTTTTGGGACACCCGGTATAAACAGAACTTCATTCATAATAAATTTATGTTTATATAATTGCTACTTTTTCTTTAATATTTGTTCATATAAATGTTTCAAAATCTTATAAATGTTCTTATAAATGTTCTTATAAATGTTTCATCATTAAAGAAAATGACATAAAATTTCTATATGGAACGTGTACGTGCTATTGCCTGGCATGTCTGAATAGATGTTTTCCTTTCTTGTTTTCTGCCGATAATAACTAAAGAACATACCTATCAGGGATTTCTTCCGGAAGAATATGCATCAATTAAAGGACTCTTCACAGATTTTTTTCGTTTGAAAACTTGCCCTTCACAAAAATTTCCATGCTAAAGCAGGACATCCAGATTTTTTCGTTTTAACAGGATTCTTCACAAAATTCTCTATTTTGCAAGAACTCCTTTGAGGAAACATTTCCGTTTTCCACCCGAATACTTTACAAATTTAGTCATTTAAAAATAAAATTAAACTTGTCATAAAACATCTGAAAACGTCAAAGAACTTATTATATGGCTATAAAAGAAATAAACATAAAGCCTTAAATTAAAGTTAAAGCATGCTGAAAATAAAAAAAGTATATTTTAAGACTTCTACACACTTTTAATAAACCACTCCACGTGTTTTGTATGCACAATCGGCGACTTTTTCAAGATAAATTATTGATAAATAAACTCTTCCCAGAAAAATTTTAAGAATTAACTTGAAACTAAAATCACGAGGTCATAGGTAGTACTTTCAGGTAAAATAGGTTTAGTAAAATTATAAGTGATTTTCTTACATAATTTTATAAAAGACCTTGTTTAAAATGTCTGAAAAACCTGAATAAAACAATAATTACACATTCACAAAAATTGTGATTACATTTTTTTGAAGTATAGAAAAAAAAAACACAATGCACAGTAAAAAAGACACATATGTCTTATAAAAATATAATGTAACCGCGAACTAAATTAAACAATAACTTCTTCCGAGTTATTCACTAATTCGGAAAACGTTCTTTATCTTTAGAAACCTCAAAAACTAATATATTTTTAAGATTTAAAGAACTATTTAGAAAAACAAAAGTTTTTGGGAGCTACGTATTTTCGGTCATATTTACGAGTAGATTTTTCGGAGTGCGTTTATCAACTTTTTCAAGCCGAAAAATTGGTTATTTGGAAAACATGTTTTGGAGAACAACATGATAAATTGACAGCATTAACATGGACAATAAAATCAATATTATATTGTTAATCTTGCATGCGAAAATTCAATTACGCATCTAAAAATATTTAATTGATAATTGAGAGCAGAGAACTGATTAATTCACTATTAAAACTACACGGTAATGTTTCTGAAAATCCGTGGCAGTAAAGAAAAATGTTGTTTTTGTAAATGCGAGATTAAATTTCGAAATTATATTGGTTCCTGCAAGTTCATAAAGGTAAAGAGCACTTTTCGGAATCATGGATAACAGGAAGAGATAATTGTATATTCTCGCTTGTATATTTTCATAGATTAATAAATTTAAAAAATCAAAAAACCCGACTGCGTAAAAAGTGAACTAATTAAATATTTCTTATCAATGTGAAACTTTTTTTTTATATTACATACCTATTTTTTTTTATTTACTTGTATTGATGACTTTTAAGTTGCGTTTAATTGTTAGTTCCTATCTCTAAACACTGTTTTGATGAGGCCTATAGATGTCTATGATGGTTAGAGTTGCAGTAAAGGAAGAGATCCTACCTACTCAATTTCCAAGTTGTGTAATAATTAAACGGAGCTTCTGACTGTAAAATAGTCAATGAAACATCGTCTTCATTTCGAAAGTCCTATCGAATGATATGCCACTCAATAGGGTGCGTAATTTTTTTTCGTCTCTACCGCCATTTTGTATTTTACGGCCGCCATTTTGAATTTATAAAAACAAAATCTAACCTATAACCATCGGACGATTAAGTCGAATTGATAGATACCTCATTCATTAAAATCCATCCAGCCGTAGGGGTTTTTCGAGGGTATAAAGAAATCCACATACCCAGATACGCTTGAAACATATAATCCTTCTTTTTAGCCGGGTAAAACGCATTTGTCTTTACAGTGTATACCTCAAAAATTTTAAATACACCGTGTTTATCTGTAAAACAGGTAGGCGGTTCAACAGACCATCACCTCATTGAGTTGGCGGCTGAAATTGCATAATCAGATAGAAGTGGATTAGCATATTAAAATGCAAATGGTCTGCCAAGTCATACCTTGGTGGCAACCACATACAAACCCGATTTTAGTGGTTGATCCTTAGGTTTATAATTATGTTTTCCTACACCCAAAGGTATGAAATCATGGAGGACTGGTAGCAGGAAAACACAATGGTAAACTTACCAGTTAACCACAAAAATGGGGTTTGCATGTGTTTTACACCAAAATATGACTTGGCAGACAAGTTGCATTTTAAAATGCGAATCGAATTTTAGCTAATCCTGGAATTTCAGCCGTCACCTCGATGAGGTGATGGTTTGGGCAACTGCCTCTCGGTCTATATCCGATGTTTGACAAATGCAACACTACCGAAATATGCAAATTCCAGTAAAATTTATAGGCTAATTACATAGTGGTAACGAGTTCAAATCGAAAAATAAATCGAAATAAATTCCTCGAAAAATAAATTAAGGGGGGGTGGGGGGTTGCGCCCTCCCTGTTTCACATCTCTACACTTAACCAATGAGCCTCCAAATCTCATCAGAGAAGCGCCTTATCAGAATAAGCCGATATACCAAATTTGAAGCCAATCGGATAGAAAAACCCATTTATCTAAATTAAGGGGTATATTAGCCCCCCTTCCGCCCTTATACTTAACCAATGAAACTCTTAATCTAATCAGGGAAGCGTCTTATCAGAATAAACCGGTATACCGAAATTTGAAGCAAATCGGATAGAAAAACCCATTTATCTAAATTAAGTGAGGGTATTAACCTCTAGTCCCACCCCCCTTTTATACTTAAACAATGAATCTCCAAATCTATTCAGGGAAGCGCCTTATCCAAATTAACCGGTATACCAAATTTTAAGCAAATCTGATAATTCTGCTTGAATCTAAGTTAAGGGGGGGGAGGGGGGGATTAGCTTCCCGTACCCGCCCTTTATACTAACCAATGAAACCCCTAAACTAATCAGGGAAGCTCCTTATCAGAATGAACCTAGAAAAAAAAAGAAGCAAATTAGATATTTCTATCAAAAGTTATCGCGTTATGTAGATACATACGTACATACATACGTACATACAGAATATGCGGGTACATTAGCTCTCATGCTTTGATAGCCTGTGAGCTAATAAAAACAATTTAAATCTGCCTGATCTGGAATTTTATTGATACATGCATTCATATGATATGGGTGAGGAAAGAGGCTTTGAAAATATATCCTTAATATATGTGTTATTAATCTTAATCATTAATCAGATGCTTAAAAAATCTGCTGATAAATCCGTTATCATACGTATGTTCTATATTTTTTCCATCCAGCACTACAATTTCGCTACTTAATGCTGTGATAAAAAATAACTATTTCCCCGTTTCTAGATATATTTGCGAATGTTTAAGGTAGAAGACGAAGTTTACCTATAAAATAAAAAAAGGTAATTTATTATCTTAATTATGAACAAGGCACGTTAATAAAGCCTGTTAATAAAGCTGTTTTTTATATTTTCATAATCTTCTTTATTGAACTCCACGTAATGCCAGGAAAATCGTAAAAAATTGCCTTATTTGTGGATTTTTATTCCTCCATCAAAACGTGGTGTTGGGTAAAATATATTCTTAGAAAGTAAAGCATTCACTAATGCTAGACCCGCAAGCGTGAAAATCAAAATTACAAATAACGTGCTTCCCCATAGCTGCCAACATTTATACCTTATTTACCACTAAAATTTAAAATTTTTTTTATTTATTTAGTTACAGCTTAGTATTTATTACAACTACCGCTATACATATGTTTAATTATAACTTTAACTTCATTTTTAAGTTCTTAAACTTGTTTATCTTTAAAATTAAAGCACTTATGCTAGTACCTATAATTATTATTTTTTCATTTATAATATAGTTTTAAACAACTACACATTCTCTTTTTTCCCAATGGCTCATTAATTTGTAAGACATCATATCTACAGCCTGGGTGTTAAGTTGCCTGACAACTAGGAAACCCCCCAACGCTGCTCCACTGTTCAGCACCGATTATAACGGAAAATGTTCTTTTATTCTTTATTCTGCATGGTATCATAGGACAAAATATACTATTAAAATATAAAGTATTCACTAATTTTATATATTTAAGGGCGTAAATAAAATCTGTCAATAAGTATTTTCCTACACATTTTGTATAAACATTGTTAGTCTCTGAACCTAGTTTTTATATTAACATTTCGCAAAATATTTACTAGCATCGACTTATTGCAATAAACCTGGATGAAACCTGACTGTTTGGACAAACAGTAGGTTATTTTCTAATTAGCCTAAAACTGCATGATGGCTTTTTGCAATAAACCTTAAAAAAGATAAACAATTTGTCATTTTCCGAGAAGCCAGAAATTGCGTAGACCGATAAGATTGAAAATTATCAGGATGATAGGGAAAAACATTTTGCAACTAGCCTAACGCAGTTTAAGCCCTTTTCAAAAGATTTAAAAGATATTAAGCTGATTGAAAAAGAACAGATGTTTTTCATATTAGCATTGTTCTTTACATAAAGCCTAGGCTCAAGTTAAAATGTCAGATTTTTCAGTTTTGCTATCATACACACACATATATACGAATACAGGGTCATTCCGTACATGAGAAATTGAAAACTGTTTTACAATAAAATATAAACATACTTTGTTTTCTAATATGCACTTAAAGATTTAAAAAAATTACGCACCGTAAACAATTAACAGAAAACATTAAATTAAAATAAAATAAAGTAATACAGTAAGCTGTTCAGGGTCTTCTTGTCTAAATCAAGCTATCTAACTTGTCTCTGTCTCTGAGCTTGTTAGAAAGACCAAAAATTCATAAAAATTATCCATTTCCAGACATTAGGGAACATCAAGTACAGTCGAACCCGCTTAAGGAGCGTTTGAAGGGAGTGGACTAACTTTGCGCATTAAGCAGGATCGCATATTAAACGTGATTTGTGTAATGCTATAGGTATTTACACATCTAATCGTCTCAATGAACTTTAGAGCTCTCATTTATATTTTTACGGTCGAAAATTGTGCCTTTTACGTATATTTAGATCAAAATTTATCTGTATTAAATTTTAACTCATTATCTCTATTTATGGAACAGACTAGATTTATAATTGAATATAAATATGGATTCGAACAAGGTTTTATTGTCAATTAATAAGCTACGACAAAAATAAAACAACAAATATAATTTTCCTGCCAGACTTATTTTTTATCAGAAAGGAAAAATATGAGGGTGGTTCAATAATTATTGTCCCTAGTGTGTATATAATATTTATACTGCGATGGTTGTTGTGGAATATCGAAGCCTAATGTCTTAGATGTCTATAAGCTCAATTTCGGAACCGTAGCTGCTATACTCACACAATTTTGGAGGGAGGAGTGAAAGGTGGGGAGTGGGGGGGGCGGTGAAAAACTGATTTTTAGCTTATGGGGCTAGATTTTTGACAGTGGATGAGGCGTAACTACTGTCGTTTGGACTCGGGATCATAGTGATGTAGCAACATCTCAACCACTGTCACAAATATAGGCTCATAAGCTCCACATCAGTATTTCACATACACCCTTTCCTTAAAACTCCCCCCAAAATAGATCTTTAAAACTTCACTCCTCCCTCTAAAATTACGTTAATATAGCAGCTACGTTTCTGAAATTGAATATATGCATTTAAGACATTAGACTTCGATATTCCACACCAACCATCGCAGTACATATACTTTATATACTCTAGGGACAATAATTATTGAACCACCCACGTATTAAATCTTTGAGGCACAATTCAGTTGTTAAAATTATATTTAGTACTTGTGATAATAAACACCATCATAATCTGTATTTCTCTTTTACAAAAGAAAAAACTGTCCCTATTAAATTGTGGGTAAAAATTTGTTACCATAGTATAAGTAAAGAAAACTCTAGAAGACAGGATTTCTACTTTTTCAGAATTTAGTGTCGTCCCCGATGAAAACAAAATATATGTGTATATAAATACAGATAGTACAAAATATATTTCAGTTTTAAGACCTAAAACACACGCTTTTAATATATATAAAATGACGTCATCCGTTTTCGCTGAATAATTCTTCATTTGCAATTTAGTCTGAAACAACACTTACAGTAAAGTATCGAGGCTAACGAAAAAGAAAGGCTACCGCTGTGCTTTACGCGTATCCTTTTTTACAGGCGCTGGAGTCACGTGATGCTCGAATGCATCAATGCAGCTGTACTAAAAGACCATGACGTCACTCTAGCGGTCTGTAAAAAAAGATATGAGGAATGCACCGCGGTAACCTGTCTTTCTTCGTTAGCCTCGTGAAGTACGCATATGAATTACTATCGCTGAACAATACGCAAATCAGAGAGAGAGATGTCATCATTAAAGAAACTCGACAAAAAAATCCCGGCTATTTAATTATTCATATGCCTCCATTTGTTTGTAATATTAATATACTTACTTAAAGGTAAATTTGTTTTATAATAGCTCCATGTTTTATCAGAAATCATTCATAGCATTTTTTCAAAATAGCATATATTTTAATTACATTTTTTTAAGTTGTTCTGGGAAAATAAGAACTAAAAAATATAATTACTATTTTCCAACTATTTTCCCTTTACTTTCTACAGAAATGGAGTAGTTGAGTCGCCAAAATTAAAGAAATGACGCTAAAAACTACAAAAAAATAATATTTCAAAAATAAATTGAGATGCAGTTTTGCAAATTACGTTTAAAAGTACATATTTTCCCCCAATCGACAGTATAAAAATTGAAAATGTACGATGCAGTAGAGTATTTAACCGCACAATGTTACATCTGCTTTGTTTTACTGCTTGCTGATACAACGTAACATTATTTTTTAGAGACGACACTTTAATAGCTGGGAGAAAGAAATAACATACCGGGGGCTAATAAAAGAATTATACAACCGTAGTCATATTTATTTAATATTTAATATTTTTATTTTTTGCCTATAATATGCATTGTAAAACATAGTAATGACATACCGTACATTAAAAAACTGACAACAGGTTTAACCATCTCTCATGACGTATCTGAGTATTCTGAATTCGTCCATCTCTCTCTACTACAGTATAAAACATACACTATGCCAGAGACAAAGAATGGTAGGACACAAGATCAAAGAATTGCAGTGTTGCTAATTTAGCGGAATTTTTTATTATTATTATTAATCAAATATCTACCACTATTTTCGATTAGTAATGTTCACCTTAATTAATATGCTATTAAATAAATTAAATATTACCATTCGGAAATAGTGTTTTTATCCGAATAAAAAAAAACCCTGCTAAATTGGTCACATTGGAGAAGAGGGAAGGAATTGGCTTCCTGATCAATGGATTCCAGTGTTAAACGTGATTTTTTGACCCGAAAGGACCAAAAAGTTATCAGGTATTAAACGTGACGTAATAACCGTTCGCGCATTAAACGTGATATTTTTTCATCAGCCTTATCGTCAATATTCGAGGGATCGGAAGAAAATCCGAGTATTAACCCTTTCAGGGGCAAGGCATTTCTGCTCAAAAAATGTTCAAATAATTAATTCATACCGCAGTTAACATACAAATTTATTTGAGAATAATCGAACGCCTTTTTTTTCGCGTTTATTATGAAATCAAAATTGTACTAAAAATTTATTTGTGCCATTTAGATGTTTAGGCATTAAAATTAACCGTTTGCAGACTGCAAACGGCGCCCCTCATGGGGCTAAGCAGGATCAATGGGCTTTTCGTAATTTGATGGATTTCTCTCAACACTCACTTGCTCTCATTCTTACACACAACATTCTTGTTCACGACATTCTTACTACCATTCTTACCACTTATATATACAAACACAGGAACATTCAGTACATGGGAAATTGAAAACTGTTTATACAATAAAATAAAAACATAATTTTTTTCTTATTAGGTATTGAAAGACAACAAATTTACGAAACGAAAAAAATTTTCAGAAAAAATTAAAGTAAAATAAGCTTTTTATAGTGTTATCAGCTAGGAAATCCCTCAATGCTGTTCACCTGTTCAGCACCTGTTCCTAGAGCTGTGAAATTTTAGGGTAGGTATTTGAGGCTCCATGAAATTTTGTGTAACACTTCTTTTGTAATGTCTGAATTCAAACTCGAAGACCTGGTTGAAGGATCGTGCCACTTAGCCAATCCGTGAGATTTTAAATTTCCAGAATTTTCGTTGCAAAAAAAAAAATAAATAAATAAATAAATAAAATAAAAATAAAATAAAATAAAATAAAATAAAATCCTTGTAGTCCAGGCAATAGGGGATTTTACCTGGCAAAATTAATGGAAGTTCTGGAAATTCGCTTACGAGTCATTCCATGTCAATTCAACCAGACCTTGTAACCCGACCCCCAGGGATTTAGATTAAACTCGGTGTATATACTAATTCTATCATGATATGAATACATCAGAAATTTTTCCTCCCTAGACGTCATAGTTTGTGAGATATGGGGGTCCAATTTTTGGATTTTTCTCAAATCGCACATTTCTGAGTCTGTATTTTTAGACTGCAGTTCCATTTTCAAAAAATTGTTTCTCTGGATCTAAAATGCGAATCATCTTAAAAATATCACAGTAAGTACATCAAAAGACGCAGATTTTAATAAAAAAATATTTAAAAAATAAATTTTAAATATTTAGGGCCAAAACATTAAACCAAATTTGAAAGTTATGGTTATTTTTCCAAATTTTTGTGACGAAAAAGGCCCTACACAAAAAGGCAAATGAAATTTCCAATCTGTTTTTGTTTTAAATAAAAGTTTACACTTTGGGCTTTCTATTTATGAAATAAAAATGATGTTTTTCTCATGGCTTATGCAAAATTTTTGACTTATTTTGGGATGCTGTACCTATCAAGAGATAAATATCCTTAACTTTGCTTATGGTACCTAAATAATTGCTGCACATTTTAAATATAAATTTATTAATCATTTTGATTTATTTCCTATAATAAACCCTTAAAATCAGACTGATTTATTTATTTTTATAACAGTAGAAAATTTGTATCTTATTGGTACATATCACACATTATCTGAAATTGTGTTGTTCTCAATCTTATCGCATATGTTTGTTACATAAATGTACATCTATCATTGGATTCAGTGGTATGGCATTTCTGTAAATACTTTAGCAAAAGTAGTATGTAAAGAATATGTACAATATTTAATGGAGGGGGTGTAGATATTGAAATCATAGATTTTTTTCTCATTTTACTCAGAAAAAACAAAGCAAAAACTTTACTTTGTAAATAAAAACAGAAGCACTTATACTAAATAAATTCAACAAGTCATAGGAACCACAGTAATTATTTAGGTACCACAGTTTAAATTAGACATATTAGAGATATATATTTTTTTTTCTTGAATGGTGCAATTTCCCAAAACAGAGCAAAATTATTACATAAGCTAGGAGGAAAACTTCATTTTTATTAAAATTGAAATAATCATTAATTAAATCTAATACATTAAATAAAATTGCTTATAAATAATTTAAAGATTTAGATTGTTGTATTTTTTTATGTAACAAATAAAGAATTTGTTAAATTATATGCAAATTTTTAAAGCTAAAAAATCCGAATAAACATTATATTTATAAGATTGAAATTCAAAAATATAACTGAGTTAAATATAAATATAGATATAAATGACGTACTTTTGCAGTATCACTTAGACTTATTTTGCAACATTCTTTTCTTGTGCAATTTAAAATTTATATTTATTATGAATAAGCAACATTGAGAGCCTTCTAATATATATGTCAATTTTCCTATCTTACTGTAACTCCAAACATAATAACACAACAAAACATCGGTATATTAGAAGATCTTCGTGATTTAGTATCTAAAACATTAAATCGGTGGCTATCTCCCCTCCTTCCCCCCACCCCCCAGAAAAGAATATAAATATGTTAAGGGGAAATTATCTTCATTTTGGTAAAAGTTTATGAAATTTTGCAATTTTTATATTGCCAGAGCCCCCATCACAAAAGTCAAGGACTTTCTTTACATCAGGAAATATCTCTTTTACAAATGATATCACTTCCTTCTGTGTTAAACACATAAGAGTGAAATCATGTTGCATATCACAAAATAAAATGTGTATACTGCTTGCTGATAATCTAATACTGAGAGATAGAGTATATATAAAAGTTGGATCAAGAGTGCAGCTTCTTTGGTCCAATGGTAACTTTAAGCCTCATCTTGAATAAGAAACGTAAAATTTTTGCTGAAATCCTACAAAACGATAGCTTTTTGAGGGCCAAAGTTTGCTTTAGTTTCTTTTAGGAAATTAGATTTAGCTTTCGTTATAAAAGAGTGGAATAACATTTTCCAAATATTTTACTTAGCTTGTCACAAATTCAATTAAATGAACAGTGCTGCTAATACTGGATTGAATACCTAGAGTTATAATTCTCAAGTTTTTGGGAAATTCCTGTTTAAAAAGAGAATACAACTCATATAGATACACATAATATCAATCGCTTTTGTGCATAGTACATTCTTAGCAATGCTAACTACATTTTTTTCCAGTCATGATTCTTCAATATTAATTACAATTATAAAACTTTTCAATTAGTTCAATTGTTTCTGGACCTGTAGCTGTGGCTTTAACTTTTCTTATTTTTGGCATAGACAAGATTCTCTTTCTCTCAGAAGTTGTCATGACGGTCTTGCAGCATAATTAGTTACTTCAAATTCATCTATTATTTTCATTTCCAGCACAAGGAAAAATTGATCCCCCTTCTACTATGAGAAACAGCAGACTAATAATAATCTGATTAACAGATTCGAAAGCACCTGCCTTAACTAAATAATTTTATCATGCCTTTGTCAGAATTTGTTTATACAAGGCAGGTGTAAAAATATGTTTCATACTGTAGAAATGAACTAGGCTTTGTTAAATATAAGGTATTTAAACTATAAAAAACATATTTAAAATGATTAAAATTATCCAAGATAATAAGATAAAAGTTTTAAAAGAATGTTAAATATAAATAAAATATTTTAATTCAAACACACATACACACACAGGAAAAAACATATTGAAAATTTGATGGGTAAAAAGTCATTATTGCATTTTCTTATTCTATATCAACAAAAGATTTTTTGTTTACAGTTATACTGTAAACACAAAATTAAAGGATTGTTTAAATTAAAAAAAATGCTAATAATAAAAGAAAATATATGAATGAATAAATAATGGGAACATAAGGATTATGCACAAAAGTTAATGGAGGGAGGATAGACTGCAGTCATAGACTTTTCCCCCCCTTTTACTCAGAAGAAAGAAAAAAAAAAGCAAAAACTTTACTTTGCAAAAGAAAGGAAGAAAGAAACATTGAATAATATACTCAACAAGTTATGGGAAACACAGTAGTTAGTTAGGTACCTCAGCTAAAATTAGGCAGAGATTTTTTTTTTTTTCTTGATTGGTGCAGTTTCCCAAAACAAGGAAAATTTTGCATAAGTCATGAGAAAGACATCATTTTTATTTCATAACTAGAAAGCCTAAAGTGTAAACTTTTATTTACAAAAAAAAGAAATTGGAAATTTCATTTGCCTTTTTGTGTAGAGCCTTTTTCGTAAAATCACAAAAATTTGGAAAAATAACCATAACTTTCAACTTTGGTTTAATTTTTTGGCCCTAAATATTCAAAATTAACTTTTTAAATATTTTTTATTAAAATCTGCATCTTTTGATGTACTTACTGTGATATTTTTAAGATGATTCGCATTTTAGATTCAGAGAAATAATTTTTTGAAGATGGAACTGCAATCTAAAAATACAGACTCAGAAATGTGCGATTTGAGAAAAATCCAAAAATTGGACACCCCATATCTCACAAACTACCCTCATAGCATGCATGGTCACGGTGACGTCGTTGTGACGTCACTGTGAGTCACTGTGGTCACGTCACATCTGTGACCAAAATGCCACCACTCAGTGATGTCACATTGTGACTGAGATGTGAACTTCTTAGAAAACTTTGAAAAATTACAAAAAATATTCAAAACATGTTATTTATGTAAAATTATATTTTCTGGCAATTAAAAAAAATTGTGACGTCACTGTTATGACAGTGCATGTAACGTACGTCACGTCACACTTGTGACGAAAAAAATCACCATATTGTAAGTCACAGTGTGACAAAAATATGAACATCAAAAATCTTTGAAAATGAACAGAAATATTACATGCCCGAGTTACAGCGACATAAGGAATGAAAATATATTAGTGGATAGGAAATAGTAAATTCGGACACGAAAAGAGAGAGGGGGGGGGGGGCAGAAAAAAAATGCACGGTAGAAGTATCAACAAACTAGATTTTCATGCTATATTTTATCAATTTCTTATTTAAGACAGTGAAAGTATACTTTTTTATGATTTCAATTTTATCTACCATTGCAATTTAATCCTTCACTGATTGTTATTATTATAAAAATGTTTCTCGGGAAAATGGTACGTATTGGAGCAATTTGGATAACATATTTAGAATTAGGAATATTACATTTGTACACTTTACATATTTAGTTTTCAGGGAGGAAGTTGTTTTATTTATTTTTTTATTTTATTTTATTTTATTTTATTTTATTTTATTTTATTTTATTTTATTTTATTTTTTGTCGACCAGTGGTATTCTAAACCCTTCTGTGGTTTCAAACTAAAATTTTCTATTACAATTAAGTCTGTAGCTTTTAATGAACACGTAGAAAGAATACTCAGAGTTTAGTCATATATGCATTTCTTACTTTAGAATTTGCATTCAAGTCATATTTTTTCCTGTTAGTGTTTAACTATTTTAAATAACTATTTTTTTTTTTTTTAAATTCTACTTCTTTCAGACTTTTTAAATAAAATTGGTATTTTCCGAAAAAATATGTATACAAATTTTATACAAAACCCATGATATAATTATTCGTATTTCAAATTCGTGTTTTAGAGATATGACTTTAAAAAAAAGTTATTTTAAAATTGTTTTATTCTACAGAAAATGAATATGAAAAAAATGACACATTGACAAAGAAAATTTTTTTATCCTGTATACTCTCTTTTCATTTATTAAGAAGATACGTATTTATTTATTAGGTGTAAAACAAACTGTACTTTAAAAAAAAGAAAGAAAAAAGGCAGGTGTTTCATTCAAATAGAAAATTTTCATTACAGATACTCTCATAAAGGTAAAATTACTGCGCATTTAAACTCTGTTGTGTACAAAAAAAAAAAAAAAAAAAAAAAAAAAAAATTATAATAATACAGTAGGAGCACCTGCTTGGTCAAATATCGTCTGCGCTCGATGAAAACCGCAGAATAAAATAAGGATCAGAGAACTTCTGACACGGAGAGTTAGTTTTTTTAAGCTAACAGAAATATGCCTGACAATTTAGGATAAAATACGGATATTATTAAAATATTTATGGAACTTAAAAGGTATGTCTTATTTAATTTAAATTTTTTGTTCCTTTTTGACAGATTATTACATGAGTTAAATAGTTGTATGTCATATGCAATGAGACTGATCTGGTATTCCTTTCAAAAGCAATATGGCGATGGAAAGATTTTTGAGAAATTGTTAAATGCATTTAATTCATCTATTATAGTTTGTTGTTGTTTAATAGTACAATTATAAATACTAATTATTTAGTGTTTTTCAAATTGCTATATTTTTTAAAAATTGTATTTAAGCGTTTTTTTTTTACTGTTTGTGATTTTAATCAAACATTTAATTGTAGACATTCAGAGTCAGTTATTAAATTTTCTTTGATTGTAAACTCATTTTCTACATTTTCGATACATTTATTTTATTGGCATTAAAAAATAAAATATAATATTTAAGAATTGAAATAAAGTGTTTTTCATGCCCGATAAAGTTGAAAAGTGTTTATGACTTCGGTTTGTCTGGCCGTCTGTCCGCGCTCTAACTCGCGTAAATATACTCGGATTGACCTAAAATTTTTGGATGTTATTGACGTTTACCATAGCAAGACCCCTATTTGTAATGAAGTTTGTAGCATGTTTAGTTCATTTACAGGGACAGTCAATTGTATTCCATTACATTACGGCCTGTGGGAAAAAAATCGTTTCAAATGATTTTTAATGATTTTACACGCTTTCAAACAGAATAAATTGATATGCATTTATGAAGCGCACTAAAATGTGCATTCCATAGAATATGCGATGCAAAGAATAGTTATTGTTCATTTACAGGGCTAAAAAAGGAATTCCAATACATAATGATATAGGGGTGGAGGGAATTGTTTGCGGCGTACTTTATTTATGTTAATCTATTTGATATGTAATGAAATTGATATACGTCGTTGAGGTTTACATACTATGAATTATTTCATGTATAATACGAAGTGTATATAGCATTTACAGGGACACACAAAATATTTCAGATACTATATTGTATCCGAAGTACTGTTCATTAGCGATGATTGCTGGAAATACATTTTTAATTATGATATGCACTTTTATGATTCACTACATTTATGCATAGTATATGGTGTATATATATATGCTATAATTCATATACAGGACTATACAAAAGTATTCATAAGGGTTACTGGGTATTGCTTAAAGGTGGTTTTTAAATAAGTTATGCATTTTAACGCTGCACTGTATTTAAATTACTAAGAAATGTTTGTAGTAGATAGATAAAATGATATACAGGGTCACGCAAAGAATTGGATACGTTGCCGTCTATGAATTATAATTTCTGGAAATGTGATTTCAGCAGTTTTAAGAGTGTTTTAGCTTGAACTAAATTTTAACTAAATAGTGGCGTGTAATAAAGGTTCTAGGTAAACTACAGGGTTGTACAAAATTATTTAAGTATGTTTCCATATATTAGTATAAATTGCTGAAAGAGAATTTCAACCTGTTATGCGTTTCCTTAATAAACTAAATTTGTCCATTGTATAGTATATATATATATCAATCTACAGATCAAATACAGGACTGTTTAAAAGAATTAGAAAACATATTTGGCTGTGGATGGTAGGGTGTCAACGATTTTAATCGATTGATTTAAATCAGTGATAAAATCATGATTTTAATCAACCGATTTTTTAAAAAAAATCATTGATTAAAATCAAAAATTTTCTAAATGTTTAAAATGTCAAAAAAAAAAAAAAGTATTAAAATCTAACATGAACATAATTTGAAAGTTTCTACAGGTATTTTGACTTATGAATAAACAAAAAAAGAGCTTTAAATAATTGTTTCTAAGCTTAATTCATTAGTATTGTAAAAAAATTAAAAACAGTTGAGTTTGTAAAAAGCATTGTTTTTAAGTTTTTATCCAAATTAAAACAGTTTCATTTAAAAATGATATTTAAATCTAACATAATTTGCAATGTCATAATTCCCTTTAGGTAATCAATTTATGCATTATTTTATATAAAATACACATAGCAAGTATAATTACATTTCTACAAGTAAAAGAATAAATAGTAATTAATAGCAATCTCAAGTTAAAGAAGAATGAAAGAATGACATCTGCTCAGCAGCTAAATTTTAAATGAATGCATAAGAGAAAAAGAAATAATTGGTATAAAAATGCTAAGCACAGCAAGAGCTTCTTTGGCATAGGTTAAATAAATGTTTATTATTATTGTTATTATTTTTTTTTATTATTATTATTTTTTTTGTAACTCATATATATTAAAAAATTGAACCATTGAAAGCTAATAGAAGTAATAATGCTGTTAGTTAAATATTTTGAGGATTTCAGATATTAGTGGCTAACTTATATTTATTCTATATGAATGGGTTTAACTCTTTTTTTTTTTTTTTTTTTTTTTTTGGTTAGCATACACGTACATGTGTGTAAGTATAGATTTTGGTGGTTTACAGAAATTTTCCTAAATACAAATGCAAAATGAGCTGCAAATAATATTTGTTAGTTTTGTTATTTGTGCTACTAACTAATGAAATTACTTATTTGCAGTTTTTATTAATTCTGTAATTACTTATACTGCTTCTTCTAGGCCATTTTTTTTTTAATGGTGCCACACCATGCCCCTTTTGAAATTGGCAAAATGCACCCTGCCTTAAAAAAAGAAAAAAAAAAGTTGAAATTTACCTGTAGTTGTAGCCAGAGATTTCTTGTAAAACACTTCCCCATTCAACAGTATTCTAAATTCATGTGGAAAAAATCTTGCAAAAATATGGAACTTTATTTCTTTAGAAAAAACAGGATATTATTAAAATATGTTATTTAATTGTATTTTTCAATTTGTTATTCATAAAATTATCAAAAATTAAGGACACTTTACTTATAATGCTATAAAATATTCTTTTTTTTTTCCCTTACATCATTACTAAACATATTACTAATATATTTCCTCATGAAATAGTGCCCGTTTTTTGAACTAGCATCCTGTCCCTTTTTCTTTCTAAAATGAATTATTATCATTTTAATAATTAAGGCTTAAAAATGTATAATATGTTCCTAATTAGAGAGTTGATTGTTTAATAATTAATTTGAAGTAATGTTAGCAATTTAATATAAAATGCAGTTAATAATTTTCATAAATGTTAAGTATCACTAGTGTTTATAAAGTTTTACATAATTATTACAATATTAATGTATATAACATTATTGTATAATACTACCTAATGAAACTACTAATTTGCAGTTTTTATTTCTGTAATTACTAACTAACAATTATAATTTTATTAATTAAAGTGTAAAAACATAGATTATGTTAGCAATTAGTGGTGTAATTGTTTCGGAAACCTAAAACTCATGATAGCTATTCAGTATTTGAACGCTGGGAAAAAAATCATAAAAATCTGATTTAAATAAAAAAAATCTGATTTAAATAAAAAAAATCCGATTTTTTTTTATTCTTTTTAAAAAAATTATGATTTTTTTACACCTTAGTGGATGGTAACTGCGTAAATCAGTTTTTCAAATGTTTTACGCGTTTACATGTTTACTTAGTTATCTTATTTACGTTATTTCCCCAGATGTCTTGTTAAAACATTTAGAAAGAGTTGGAAAGTGTTTTATAATCTATGCCTAACACATGATATATCTTACTTGTTGTTTCTATTTTCCAGATCAGTCTTTTCATATAAAACATACCAAATCTAATTAACTCATATTCACAAAATACAATATATATGGGAATAAAAAATTTAAATAAATAGGGCTTATCATGTAGTTCTATAAGTAACAGTTGTATTAATGTCCGTTAGACTCCATGTTCGTATTTAATAAAGCAATGACAAATCATAACACATTAAAAAAAGTTTACACATTCTTAATATTAAGCTTGAATTCAAGATCAAGCTTAGAACTTCAGTTAATAAGCATTGTTTTTTAAATGGAAAATTAAAAATATTTTAGAAGAATAGGACTCCAAAATAGTGATATCTTGCTAAAAAGTACGGTAAAAAGATAAAATTTTATATTTCAAACAAAACTTTACTTTAAAATTATCGTAGTTTTTATGACAAGAATCATCACAATATTAATACTTGGACATTTTTCCAGAGAGAAACATTCGCCTTGCATACAATATTTCAAATGAAATTCAAATTTCAAATAAATTGCTTAAAAGGCGCAAAGGCCAACATAGTGAAAAATATCCACGCCGGGACTCGATCCCGGGTCATCAGTATAGCGTACTCACATTCTACCGACTAAACCACATGGAACGATACCCAGCCTGGAAATTTTCTCCCTATTACATGTTGGCAAGGCTACAAACGTAGCTCAAGATGGAATATTTATCGTGAGCCACCGTCATGGGGCAAACACGAAACTTAATTAAATCCAGCATCGATTGAAACTATATTAATACTTGGAAATTTTTCCAGAGAGAAACATTTGCCTTGCATACAGTATTTCAAATGAAAATCAAATTTCAAATTAAAATGGCCTTTTACACTATTAATTTGAAATTTGATTTTCATTTGAAATATTGTATGCAAGGCGAATGGTTCTCTCTGAAAAAAATTTCCAAGTATTAATATAGTTTCAATCGATGCTGGATTTAATTAAGTTTCGTGTTTGCGCCATGTCGGTGGCTGACGATAAATATTGCATCTTGTGCTGCGTTTGTAGCCTTGCCAACATGTAATAGTGAGAAATTTTCCAGGCTGGGTATCGTTCCATGTGGTTTAGTCGGTAGAATGTAAGTGCGCTATACTGATGGCCCGGGTTCGAGTTCCAGCATGGAATCTTTTTCACTAGTTCGCCTTAGCGCCTTTTAAGCAATTAATTTGAAATTTGATTTTCATTTGAAATCATCACAGAGTTTATGACAAGTTCGTCACAAATGACACATATTTCACAAATTGGTCACAGTGTGACTTCAAAACATTGTCACTTTCGTCACAGGTTCGTCACAAAGTTAATGCCAAAATAGTCACAAGTGACACACTTTTCACAAATTAGTCACACCGTGACTTCACAGAGTGGTCACAATGTGACGTCACAAACGACCTCTAAAACGGCCATAACGACCTCGCATTCTAGTCACTGTGACGTCACATCCACGTCACGTGACGTCACATCGACGGTCACAAAATCACAGTGTGACTTCACAACGACGTCGCCGTGACGTCACCATGCCTTACGGGTATGAGGTCTAGGAAGGAAAATTTTCTGATGTATTCATATCATGGTAGAATTAGTATATACACCGAGTTTCATCCAAATCCCTAGGGGTCGGGTTACAAACCATAAAAAATTTGGTTGAATTGACATGGAATGACCCTTACTTTATGTTTTTTGGGTCGCTGAATCTGAATTTGTTACTTCCCACCAAAATCTCCCCCGGCAACGCCCTCCAAAATTCTGTGAAATGCGCACCAAAAAAGATTTTTATTAAAAAAATCAATTTTTTTTTATTGTTTTAGGGAAAAAGTATCTAGAAATTCAGAAAGTAGACAAAATTTGCAACAAATTAGATATATGACATTATGACTTAGGATGAAGGGTAAGAGTGGATCTGCCTCGGAACATGCGATGCGGTGCTGCGTGGGCTAAGCTGCGCAATTCCACTTAACCACTCACACGTTTACATTCGCCCTCCCATCTCCCCTCCGAACTTTCCCTATAAGGTTTACTTTAAGTTTTTTGGTTGGCTGAATCGAATTTTTATCTTACTCCCGAAACCCTCCAAAATAGTTGTTTTTAAATTAAAACTATGTAGAAATTCGGAAAGTAGACAAAATTTGCAACAAATAGGATATATGACATTACGACGTAGGATGAACGGGGAGGGAGTGGGCTGCCTCGGAACATACACTGCGGCGCTATGTGCACTAAGTTATGCAAGTCCAGGTAATAGAGAATTTTAACTGGCAAAATTAATGCTAGTTCTGAATTTCGGCTCACTTTATGTTTTTTGGGTCACTGAATCCGAATTTGTAACTTCCCACCAAAATTTCCAACAGCAAACCTCCAAAAAATTGATTTTTTGAAAAAATTGTCTTTGAGAACAGCGCACGGGGAATGTTCCGAGGAAGCCCTCTCTCTCCCCGTTTATCCTACGTCATAATGTTATATATCCTATTTCTTTCTAATTTTTTCTACTTTCCGAATTTCTACATAGTTTTCCCCTAAAACAATAAAAAAATTAATTTAAAAACAACTATTTTTGGGGGGAGTTAAAAATTCGGATTCAGCGACCCAAAAAACTTAAAGTAAACCTTATAGCGAAAGTTCGGAGGGGAGATGGGAGGGCGAATGTAAACGTGTGAGTGGTTAAGTGGAATTGCGCAACTTAGTCCACGCAGCACCGTGGCGCATGTTCCGAAGCAGATCCCCTCTTCCCCTTCATCCTAAGTCATAATGTCATATATCTAATTTGTTGCAAATTTTGTCTACTTTTTGAATTTCTAGATACGTTTTCCCTAAAACAATAAAAAATTTGATTTTTTTAATAAAAATCTTTTTTGGGGGCATTTTACCAAATTTTGGAGGGTTGCCGGGGCAAATTTTGTTGGGAAGTTACAAATTCGGATTCAGCGACCCAAAAAACACAAAGTAAGCCAATTTCCAGAACTTCCATTAATTTTGCTAGGTAGAGCCCCTATACGGTCTCTATTGCGGTCTTTATTGTGGCATTTTGAAATTTTAATTCCTTCAAAGGAGGTGGGTCGATAAGGGCTATTTTTCTCCCATAATGTACGCGAAAAATAAGTTTCGTATTCCGACAAATATTCGATGTATTTGTATAGTTAAAGATATGTATTTTTGTTTAATATAAGATTTACGTGATAAATAATATAGTAAGTCATAGAAATTATAGCCCGAAAATAGAGTGTTTTGACTTTTTCCTATATTTTTGTCGTTTTTTGTATCTTTGAATCATTTTTTTTTAAGAAGCGTTCGATGAACCAAATAAATTTTGACTTGCAAAAATACTACTTTTAATAAGCTTTTCTGTGAGTATTATTTTATTTTGGTTCAGTGTGAGCTTCTACCTATTAGGAAAAAAAATGTTTCGTGCGAGAGTATAAGTTGCACTGCTACTGAGCGCATTCAGATTTGTTTTGCCACGCTCAAAAAGTATTTACGTTGTTCATATGTGAATGTTGTTTTCTAAAATTAATGTTGCAATTATTTATTGAAGAACTTAATAATAAATAATACTTGGAAATCAGTATGATTGTTGTAAAACCTGACGATAAACAAATAGTGATTTTCGTGCGTGTTCTAACAAAAAAGCTATATCGATATTTAAATGTTCTAAAAACTGCGATCTACAGAGTGGTTCTAAGTTGTGCGGTTAAACATTGTTTTTATGAAGTTATGAAATTATTATTAGTTTTTATGAAGCTAAGTGTTTTTCAGAGTCTTTTATACTCGGGATGTGGCTGGGGACCTATGCACCTGGCTTCCGCAAAAGACTCGGAATAAGAGAAGAAAAGCGTAAAGCACTGCGGACGGAAAGAGGCTGTTCACCACGGCTATTAGCCACCATAAATTTAGATGATCTAAATGCATATCATATATATTTCGTGTGATTCGGGCTCGAAATACTCTTATTGCTTCTTATGTGGTAACAATATGAGATCGAGTACTGCCGACGACACCGCAAAAAATACAATTAATATACATATATCAATGCCTCGTTGTCACAACTCTAACACTTGTCGTGTAATATGTAAATGTAAGAACTGCATCGTGACTGTACTAAAAGCAGCTGAAACTCAAGCCTTTATAGAAACTAGAATTTATATTTCGTCGGGGAAACGATGCTGCAAAACACATATTACGGGATCGGTATTCAGTGAGTTGGCTCTGCAAGCTTTACGCCCTGTAAATGAGAATACATCAATGTATGAAAAAGATATTGAAAGTCTTTTAAACAATATCAGAAGTGTAGCAAAGGAGAGAGGCCTCGATTTTGACACACCGGACACCTTTCCGAGTTCGATTATTACACTCTCATCCATATATCCATGTCTGATTTTAACTGTATTTTTGAACGAGTAAAGTCCAAAATCCGTTTCTCGAAAATGAGGTCATCTCAGACTTGCTCGGTAGTGTTACTTGTAAATCTTAGGACTGGTCTCTCTAATGGTGATGTTCCGTCCACAAAAGAATAACATTTTCTGTGCAATATGCAAGTCAAGATTTGATTGAGAAGTTTGCTCCACTACAGCTTGGAATGAAACACGTCACCAGAACACAGATTATTGAAAAATATACCAGACTTTTAGCAAGACGATTATTCATTCCGGATGACGAAAATGATACTGTGATACTTGTTGCTGATGGCACGTACATTTATAACCAGAAGATTGCAAACTATACCTTCCAGAAACGATGTTTCTCGTTACACAAAGGAATACCTTTGTTTAAGCCTATGATGTTCGTCACTACTGCAGGTTACATTTTGGATGTCTTCGGACCTTACTTCGCGGATTCAAAGAACAATGACGCTAACGTACTTACACATATATTTTTAAAAAAAATGTACACAATATTAGAGAGTGGCTGAAGCCAAAAGTGTTATGGCTATTGATAGATGCTTACGGAATTGTTTGGAACTTCTGCAAGAAATAGATCTAGAACATGAAATTCTTAGATTCCTGAATAAGCAGCAACACTTTTCAACAGAGAATGCTAAAAAGTGACTAAAGTTCTATTATTCTAGACACACAAGTGCTTAAAGCTATAATATTTCGATAAAAACAAATAGAAGTAACATATCACAATGGTACTGTCAGTAAAGTAGGCGCAAGTGTCGTAGGGTACTGTGAGATGTTGCTTCCGTATTATAGTTTCCGGTTTACTGGCGCCATAACTCAACCGAAGTTAAAAAACCAAGACTTTAAAATGCTCATGTACTACATGAAGCCGCCGCTGGGTGGTCCAGTAGTGATTCGAGTGAAGAAATCATGTTATGCAGACTAATCTGAAACAAAATACCAAAAGTGTCTATGATTGTTTTCGGTTATTGATTATTTCCGATATTTAATAGAAATAATAGTCTTAATAAGCTCCATTCATCTTAATTTTGCATTTAGTATTGTATTTAGTATTGATTATATGGATTAAAATTAATGACAACAGTGTTTATGTTCATTAATGTACATAATACTTACTTAATTATATATTTTATTTTTCCCATCAATTATTGAATTTTCTTTCAAGATATTATTTTTTCTTATTTGTTATGAGGTATACTGAAGAAAAAAATGTATGCCACATCATTGGGCTGATGGGCGAAAAATGGCCCTTATCAATCCACCTCCTTTAGTATTTAATAACTTATCAACCGAATTTCTGCCTGGCAAATTAATTATAGGTATCTACTAGCCATATAGTAATATATTACAATTTTCAAGCTTTCTAAAATGATGGGAAGATGACATTTTTTTTACTATTCGAGGATGTATCAATAAGTTTTTACCCTCACATAGAAATAATTGAGTGAAATTTATGAAATTGCTACATTTTATGAGTCCTTTTCCATGTAGTCAGTGTGCACAGTAACACATTCGTGCAACCGGTACTTCAAAGAGAAGGGGGAGGATGCATTCCAGGAGGCGCGATAGTATACCCAAAGGGGGTCAGTTTTCTAATTTTTGCCGACCCCCACATGTGACATATTGCTGTAAAGGCCTGTGACCACTTATTCATGCTATGCAACTCCCTAGCCCCTCCCTCCAAATTCGCCCCCCGGGGGGCATGAATGATCTCCGCGAAATTTAGAAAAGTGCCCCCCGGAGGGCAATTTCGGGGGAAGGGGCTCGGGAGGTGCATAGCATGAATAAGTGGTCACAGGCCTTTCCATCAATATATCACATGTGGGAGTCGGAAAAAGCTAGAAAATTGGCCCCCTTTGGGTCTACTATTGCGCCTCCTGGAATCCATATCCCCCCTCTCTTTGAAATACCGTTTGCAGAAATGTGTTATTGTGTACGGTGACTATATAGAAAAGGACTAATACATTGTAGCAATTTCTTAAATTTCACTCAATTATTTCTAAGTGAGGGCAAAAACTTATTGGTATACCCTCGTAAATCGAGATTTGGCAGGGCCTTAACAATGTTGTAAACATCTGGCAATAATGGATTAACATCGCTAATAGTTAGTTGAAAAATATGTTATAAACAAAAGTCATGCTAAAATGACGTAATTTTGAAGCTTTTTTATCCGCATAACCCCTACTCTCACACGTAAACGCAACGTCTCCCGCCAGCCATACCGTCTGCATACATACTACAACATAAAGCGGAAGGGCATACAGAAAAATGAGCCTTGCTAAAATCACATGTTTTTTGATGTTGTATATTAGACTCTTAGACTATATGTTTTTACTAATTTTTCAACACTTAATGACTTTTTAGTAGAATTTGTTCACTAAAAACTGTGATTTTTCCATCGTTTTTTGTGCAAATAACACAAACAAGTTTTTTACTTTCCATGATTAATATATATAACTAACGCGTATTATATAAAAAGAAAAAAATATTTTTATATTCAAACAAAATAGCACTTAAAAAACTGCACATGTTTCCCTACGAATAAGAATTTTTTAACTACTCCAAAATTTTTCGAACAACTGCACTTTTGCTATGAGTCGCGTGGTCTTGCGAGAGCCTATCACAGTTAAATTTGTTGTGATTGCGCACACATCCAGTTAAAACCCATCTTAAGATAGCTTTCGCAGGGCACTGCAACGCGGTTTACGCTTTGTTTTTTTCGTACTCGTAAGTCAGTAAAATGATTTTCAACACCGCACCGCAATCCCAGCTTTACTAGCATTGGCGTTTAACATTCCCTGTCGCCTGACAAGTTGAAAATTCCACCAAAATCGTCTGTCCATTTCAAAATATTTTTTTCAGGCCATAAATATTATTCTGTCTCAATCTTGGAGTGCCTCAAATACTTTTTTTCGATAATTATAAAATACCACTTGAAACCGCCTGGCACAGTTTTTGGTCCGACTGAGTAGTCTGGCTTTTATATTTTTCATTTCATTAAATACTAAATTTGAAGGTATTAAAATTTCGAAATGCCTTAAGATTTTTTTTTTTTTTTTTTTTTTTTTTTTTGCAACGAATTTTTTGGAAATTAAAAATTTACTGGTTGGCTAAGTGCCACGATCCTTCAGCCAGGTCTTGAATTTTGTATTCAGACATTACAAAAGAAGTGTTAGATAAATTTTTATGGTGCCTCAAATACCTACCCAAAATGTTTAACAGTGCTCCTGCTATTTGAAAAACCAAAAGCTTATAAAAAAAATTATCCATTTCCAGACATTAGTGAACATCAAATACTTCTTTAATCAGCGTGATTATGCTCAACGAATTGTTTATTCGAAGAATTTACGTTGTTACGTTGTATAAAGAAGACATTTTTAAGATCAGAAACGGGCTTAGAAATGTTATTTAGATAGGTACAGGTGAAGCAATGGAGAAATTCGGTTGGTACATATCTCACATTTCATATGAGAAAATGAGAATGAAATAATTAGAGCTTAAAAATTGCATTTTGAAAAATTGTAATAATGTTTATTCTTTGTTCTGTTGTTTATGTATTAAATTTAACACTTTTGAAACACCAGTTCACGGCCCAATCTCATTCCTAAATATGTGTGGATCTTAAACACGTAACCAAACAAATTTTAGAAAATTTTGAACTTGTCAAAGCATAAAAACTCTTGAATAAAGGATTTTTTTTATCTCTAATGCAAATTAAGATTGACTAGAACTTTATCGCACTCTCCCTTTACTATCGGGATCAATGTTAGTAAACAGAAATGATAGGATGTACAGTAAACTCCCGACTATACGGCCCTCCGTACTATCCGGCCTACTAAAAAATGAGGAATGTTGCAAGCGGCCGAGACAGGCATGTTCCCGTCCGTAGGAAAGTGCTAATTGGCGATAGGAAGAGGCAAGAAGGGATTGCAGAATTCAATAGCAAAGACAGATAGAGAGGGAGGGGGGGGGTTAAGGCTTTATAATCTGTTTCGTCAGTTGAGCAACGGATGTTTACAATTGCGATGTTATTTTCGGCTTATCATGGTTACTTTCGTATAGTCTTTTGGTGTGCTTCGTGTTTATGTATTGAAGATTAACGAATTGGGTGTTAAACGAAAAAAGGTTGTAGTGACTATAGAGAAGAAACTACGAGTTGGCAGGAGGAACCGACGCCAGCTGATAATATCTGCTTGCGGAAATGGAGGGAGCGCGGAAGTGGGCTAACAAGGAGAAGTATTTTTTCAAAAACTAAAAAATAACTTTTGAATCTTTCATCTTATGCATTACTTTAGTATATTTAATAACTTTTAATATTTGTGCAATCATTTATTAATAAACAGTAAAATAAGATTTACTCATTTTTTTACGAATCATTAGGATTACGTTTTATGTTAATGTTTTGCTTATTTTGAAACTGTATGTATTGTGCATATAAAGTTTATCTTAAATTGTGTACCATACGTTTTTAATATAATAAGGGGGGGCAGGACGTGAGCAAATATTTATTGAACTCCGGCCTATCCAACTTTTTTGTTATCCAGCCTACCCTTCCGCCACATTAGGCCGGATAGTCCGGAGTTTATTGTATTCCAAATTAGTGTAGCTGAGAAACTAAACTGTGTTCCGTTCTACGTTGAAAGACAATTTTCATATCTAAAATATTGATAAATATACAATTCATTTTGACTGCATTAATAAATGCTTTTAAGCTGCCTGAATTCAGTGAAAGATCATTGTTTCTATTGTTAGCATTGTTTGACACAGTGAGCGACATATTAATAGTCTTTTATATGACAATCCTTTTTTCATTAGTGCAGAGCCTTAATTAAGTTATACCAACATAATTAAGGACTATTATTTCGCAAACAACTATTTATTTCGGGAAAATTCTCAAAGATTTAATTGTTTGTAATAAAAAAAAAAAAAAAAAAAAAAAAAAAAAACCTAAAAATCTACAAATACAAATTTCAAGTCGAACAATACATCATACAAGAAAAAATGCTAAAAAGATTTAGTTAAAATTTTCATGTTTAAAAAATAGAAATAAAATGCAAATTTTAAAAAGAAAATCTAGATTTAAAAAAAAAAAAATTGTAATTGTTACTAACTGTTTTCAATTAGCAAACTAATCTTTGATAAGCATTTCAAGCAAATAATTAGGAAATTGTAATATATTCAAAAGTTTAACCTTTGCAAACACAATAAATGAATAAATGTTCGATAAATTTATTAAATACAAAAGTGTTTAGAAATATACTCTGTCCTTTAATAAATCGAATATTTGTTAGAGATTAGATAAATAAGTTAATAATACAAATAGCCGATTAATTTTGATTGAAATTATAAATGGTTTTCAGTTATCTTAATAAAAGATCATTGTTATTATTTATAGATGTGACACAGCTTGTAATAGCGGTCTTTTATATGACATTCATTATCTGAACTGCAAAGAATATTATACAAATTACAGTGTATAATAACAAAAAACTTTTTTTTTTTAAAAATTCTCCAAAGGTCAGTAATCTCTGAAATAATTACAAAGTTTTAGATATAAAAATACTGAATACAAACTACCTAGCGTGTAACAAAAATGTAAACATAATAGTTAAAGTTTCCACGGTTTAAATGTAAAAACAGAAATCGATATTGCAAATAGATAAATTAAAAAAAGTATAATTGTTACAAACTGTTTCAAATATGGAACAGTCATTGAAATAATCTTTTCTAGCAAACGATTGTAGTCAGTACTATTTATTTTGAATTGCTATTTATATTGAACTGTTTAATTTTCACAAAAACAATAATCTATTAATTTTAAGATGAATTTATTAATAACAAAAGTATATTGAATTGTGTCTCTTCATTAAATCGAATATTTGTGACAACATAGATAAATGTGTTTTACTCAATATAAACATCCGATTCATTTTGAATAAACTAACAAATGCTTTCCAGTTGTCTGAATTTAATGAAAGATTGTTGTTGTTATTTATAGCTAGTGACATAGCTAGCGACATATTAACAGTCTTTTATACGAGAATAACTTTCTGAACTGTGTAGAACGTCGCTGAAGTTACATCGACGTAATTACAAACAATATTCATTTAAGAGTATTTCCACAAAAGTTGGAAAAAGAGAATAAAATGTTACAAATACAAAATATCAGTTCGGGAAATTCAATGTATTTAACAAAGAAATGGAGTCCATAGGAATGTGAAAGTGGTCTCTTTCAATCTTTAAAAATGAAATTTCTTTTAACAAAATTCCTTATAATATTTTTTATAGTTTATTATATATATCAATTACTGTTCGAATATATATATCAATGTATATATATATCTTGATGCATATCACGATATATATCCGATATGTATTTTTAAAATATTATGAAGTTTCATATTTTCAATATATTTTCATATATTTAACATTAATTTTCAAAATATTGCATATGATATTTTTGATATTTTCAGTCAAAACAAATGTAAATGAATTTGGTAACTGTTATTGATTGTGTCATTCTGTAGGTAAGAACTTTTGCTTTGGCAGGCCCTTTTTAGTTCGGTTATAAACATAATTCCGTTATAAACAAGTTCCATTTACTCAGGATTTACTGAACAATGTACAGTAAAACTTGTAACAACAGAATCGTTAGGAACCACAAAAAATTCCGTTTTAGAGAAGTTTCCAATTAAGCAAGTAGATTTTAAGGTAATCCTTTGGAAGGGACTATATAATAATTTTCCGTTATAGATAGATACTGTCTACTAGATAGATACTACTAATAGATAGATAGATACTACTAAAGTTTCACTCGATGCTGATTAGCGAATAGTATGGTACTAAAAGAAATATAAAATAATTTGTGCATTATTAAAAATCGGGACGTTTGGCATCCCGCGCAGTGGCTATGCTAGACAGCTCTTGGAACTCCTGAAAATCGGGACATCCCACATAAATCGGGACACCTGGCAACACTAGTCCCATTCTACATTTTCGATCATAATTACAGGGTGCATCTCTGCAAGTCATACTCGGATTTTCGTTATAGGTTTAACACTAATGAAAATATTTTACCTATATTATCAACAGATTTACTTTACATTGTATAAAATGTAATCACGGGAAGTGCACTGCAGTTAGGTCAGGGATTTCTATGTATCGTGAGCTGTATTTCAAATTATGAAGTGTCTAAGTCAATGCTGCCTGAAACGTGGTCATTTGAGTCATTTCTTTTGAAGATTTCACATTTCATAGAAAACAAAGTATGACTGCTGAAAATATCAGTAAAGTAGTGTCATTATTGTTAAAATTATGAAGGAAAATCCGAGTTCAAATGTAGTGAGATACCCTGCATTTACGACTGGAAAAGTGGTTTGGGACTCATCTTTCTTAAGGGGTCTCAGGATTCTTATAACTTCAAAATTTTCGATTTTTTTTTTTTTTTTTTTTTTTTTTTTTAAGTTGTTAACCTCTTATCCTTTCGGAACATTTTGATATAATTATTACCTTAGAATTCCCATTAAAACAGCAGTAGTGGCTGTTAGAATTATACCCGCGCAATAGCTGAAACCGCATTTTCGAAAATTGAAGTCATTTTTGACCATAACGAGCAGGATATCTCAAACATTTCTGAATATTTTTTCATGAAATTTTCAAATCATATATTTCATGTTAGTATGTATAAAGAGAACCTAAAATTTCCTTTTTATTGTTTAGGTGATTGTATTGTTGAAGTTTGATAAATTTTGCATTACTAAATACAATTTTGTATTAAAAATATAAAAATGCTTTAAATACAAATTTATTTAGGTTCAGGGTAATTTTTAAAATCTGAAGTATAATTAGGCAAAAAAAAATCATTCTAGTTGCAAAATTTATTTTGTAATCCTGCGGGTAAGCTGTCATACCAATTTTCTGTTCGATAATATCTGACAGTTGTGAGCCCCGTATAAATACTAATTCTGCATCTTACAATTTGTTAAATACATGAAATGAAAGAACATAATTATATCTTTCATCCCAATTAAAATTGAACTTTTAAATTATATACATTTTAAAATATTAAATGTTGAAAATGGTCCTTTTTTTCATTTTTTTTCCAATTTTGTGAGTCCTGAGACCCCTTAAATAAAAAAAAAAGTGCACACTGAAACAGATGCCATTAACCTCACAGGCTCTTCACATTAATTGTATATAACGCCCTGACTGGCGAGGAAAAGGGCAAATTTTTAATGCTTTTTTTCTCTGTAATTATTAAAAATGGTTAAAAAAGATGTTTTTCCAACACGATATTATATTTTTTACTACTCAATGACATATAAGCCTTTAGAGATTTAATCATAACTTAATTTTAAAAATCTGGGTTTTACCTGTAGAATTGTATTAATTTAAATAATGCTTCTGTTGCAGCGAAACCTACAGCTTGGTGAACGGATATATCAGTTCGCGGCGGTGAGAAGGTTCAACTCATATTTCAAAGAATGATGCCCGTGGAAAAATAAATTAAGGGGGGATGTGACTGGGAGGGCGTAAACCCACATTTCCCCATTTGCACTTAACCAATTAATCTCCAAATCTAATCGGGGAAACGCCTTATTAGAATAAACCTGTATACTAAATTGAAGCAAATCGGATAATTCTGCATGTAAAACTTATTTAGCTAAATTAAGGGAGGGGCTTAGCTCTCCCATTCCCCCTCGTTTTAATACTTAACCAATGAACCTCCAAATTTAATCAGGGAAGCGCCTTACCAGAATAAACCGCTATACCAAATATGAACAAAATCGGATAGAAAAACTCATTTATCTAAATTAAGGGGGGTTAGCCCCCTGTACCACCTTTATACTCAGACAGTGAAACGCCAAATCTAATCAAGGAAGCGCCTTATTAGAATAAACAGGCATAGCAAATTTGAAGCAAATCTGATAAATCTGTATGAAAAACCCATTTTTTCTAAATTAAGGGGGGGTTAACACCCCCCGTCCCTCCCTTTTATATTAACCAATGAACCTCCAAAACTAATCAGGGAAGCTCCTTATCAGAATGAACCTAGAAAATTTTTTTTAAGTATATCGGATAATTCTCTCAAGAGTTATTGTGTTACGTAAATGCATACATACATACATACGTACATACACAGCCTGCGGGCACATTAGCTCTCAAGCTTTGATAGCCTTTGAGCCAATAAAAACTGTTTGTTTTAGCGATCTGTACCATCCCTCAAAGAATGGCCGATCATTTTAGAATCGCCCTGTATAATACTTGGGTTCAATGCACTTGTTAAACAGACCTCAAATATTTTTTTTTGTTGTTGATGTTGTTCAGCTAACATCTTTTACAGACAAAACTTGATAAATTAACAGCATTGGCATTGACATTAAATTTAATATTATTTTGTTATTCTTGCATCAATAAATTCAACTGGGAAGCTGAAAATATTTATTTGAGAATAAATAGCATCCTAAATATCAATACTCTGGCTTGAAAAAATTGATTAATACACTGCAAAATATTCTTAGAAGAATTTTTCAAAAATCAGTGGGAGTAAAAGGAAACTTTGTTTTTATAAATGCTTCTTTAAATCTCGAAAAATATTGGTTTCGGAAATTTCTAATGATAAAGAACTCTTTTCGGAATCATGATTGTATCGGAAAAGGTTAATGTATATTTTCACTTGTTGTTATACAGTATTTCGTTGTTAAGAAACATTTCTCTTTTTTACAGCATACACAGGGAGTCCATAATTAAACGGCCCTACTTTAAAGTTGTCTACAGACGAAACTGTCGGTCAGAAAGTTGTGAAATTTTGTGACAGACATAATAAATAAATGGGAATTTGTTTGAGCGAAAAAAAAATAGTTCAGAATTTCGCCACCAGAGGGCGTTTTTAATGAATTACACTTTTTAAAAAGTTTTTACGCTTTATTACGCTTTATTTTTTTTTCATATTAAATAAGACAAATATACAGACCGCCCCCTGAAAAAACTAAAGCGTAAAAACTTTTAAATATTATTGGTGTTCGAATTGAACGGATCGCACAAACTCTAAAAAAAAAAAAATCCACCTACGACATCCGCCATTTTTAGGTGCGTTCGTAATTATATAAATACGTAGCACCTATAGTCGTCGTTCAGTCCGTCCGTCTGTCCGTCTGTCCGTCTGTCCGCATGTAACAGAGCAAAAACTACCCAACCGAATAGTCTGAAATTTCAAATATGTGATTGTTGCAAAATTTTGTCGAGCCATTTCAAATTTTATGAAAATCGGATGTATAGTTTAATTACAGGGACAGTCAAAAGTTTTTCTTTACATTACGGCCAATGGGAAAAATTATTGCAAGGGGATTTTAATGATATTAGAGCCTTCCGAATGATCTGAAATTTTAAAGATATAATTGTTGCAAAATTTTGTCGAGCCATTTCAAATTTTATGAAAATCGGATGTATAGTTTAATTACAGGGACAGTCAAAAGTTTTTCTTTACATTACGGCCAATGGGAAAAATTATTGCAAGGGGATTTTAATGATATTAGAGCCTTCCGAATGATCTGAAATTTTAAAGATATAATTGTTGCAAAATTTTGTCGAGCCATTTCAAATTTTAGGAAAATCGGATGTATAGTTTAATTACAGGGACAGCCAAAAGTTTTTCTTTACATTACGGCCAATGGGAAAAATTTTTGCAAGTGCATTTTAATGATATTACAGCCTTCCGACTGGTCTGAAATTTTAAAGATATAATTGTTGCAAAATTTTGTTGAGCTATTTCAAATTTTAGGAAAATCGGATGTATAGTTTAATTACAGAGACAGTCAAAAGTGTTCCGAAAAAATTATTGGAAGTGCATTTTAATGATGTATCAGACTATGCACGTTATGAAGTGCAAAAAATTATACATTCAGTACAATATGGGGTGCAAAAAATAATTTTAAAACTAGTTATAGTACGAACTCACCTCATTTGCCACGTTTGACGAGCAATTTCCAACTTGTTTTCTCAGAGATCAGACATAGTATTCAGTGGGCAGTGGCTAAATGTGTAATTTATTAAAAAACGCCCTCTGGTTATGAAAAAATAATTTTCGCTCAAACAAATTCCCATTCCTTCATTATGTCCGTCACAAAATTCCACAACTTTCTGACAAGTAGTTCCGTACGTAGCCAACTTTGAAGTAGGGTCGTTTAATTATGGACACTCTGTATATTCACATGTTTAGTCCTTACAAACACAATAAACTGTTGAATTTCGGTGATTATATTAATTGCAAATGTGCATTGAAAGGTACGCTGTTTCTACAAGAAATTGAATGTTTGTCAGAAATTCAATAAATATGTATGAAATATAAATATCCGATTTTTTTAACTGACATAATACACGATTTTCAATTATCTGATTTTATAGATTGATCATTGTTGTTATTTATAGGTGTGATACAAATATCGTTAACTATCTTTTATATGACAATCCATTTCTGAACTGTAAATAGCCTCGTTCAAGTTACACCAACTTAATTATTAAGCATTTTTATTTAAGAGAAATTACATAACAGTTAATAGTCTGTAATAGAAAAAGCTAAGAAAATCATATCAATATAAATATGAATTCAGCCAATACAGAGTATGTTATAACTGTTAAAAGTATTTAGTTAAAATTGTGATTGGTTAAACCTAGAAAAAGAGTGTCATTTTGAAAAAGAAAATTTAAATAAAAAAAATTATAATTGTTACATTCTATTTTCAATTATAAAATTGTATTTGATAAACATTCCAAGTAAATGTGTATAACCAGTACAGTATATATTCAACTCTTTAATCTCCACAAATACAATAAACTATTAATTTTTCCATGAATCTATTAATTACAAAAGTGTATTGAGAGTTACTTTGACTCTTTAGGCTATTTCCATGAGTACTTGAAGTATAAGTCACATACTACGATTTTTCGTTACCAGTATTTTAGAACGAAAAATTTTGACTTATTTTATGGGAGATATCTCATTAATTGATTAAGGCCAAGCAAACTTTACAAAAATAACGCTGGCCAACAAGCATGGCAGTTATTAGCAGTGTGACTTACACTACAAAACCCCATGGAACTAGCCTTTATTAAATCGAATATCTGCGAGAAAATAATAATTGTCTGTTGAATATGAATGTCCGATTCATTTTGACTAAAATATTAGATGCTTTTCCGTTGTCTGAAGTCATTCGACGATCATAGTTCTTATTTATAGATTGGACACACTTATTAACACATTAATTTCTTTTTATATGACAATTATTTCCTGAACTCTATTGAACAATGTTCATGTTAGAGCGACATAATTACAAAGGTTTGTTTTTTAAGAGACATTCTGAAAACATTAATAGCCATTAACAGAAATAGATACTAAAGTTTTACGAATAGAAATACAGGACTACACAGTTTATTTCACAGATTTCTTTCTTTTTATCTTTTCATTTTTCATTCTGTTGTTATTTATAGATCGGACACACCTATTAACACATTAATGTCGTTATATATAACAATTCTTTTCAAACCTGTATAGAAACCTGTTCATGTTACAGTGACATAATTATAAAGGTTTGTTCATTTAAGAGACATTCTGAAAGAGTTAATAGCCATTAACAGAAATAGACAATAAAGTTTTACGAAGACAGATACCGGATTAAACAGTTTATTTCACAAATTTCTTTATTTTTATCTTTTCTACTTTCATTATGTTGCTATTTATAGATGCGACACACCTATCAACAGGGTAATGTCGTTTTATATGACAATTCTTTTCTGGACTGTATAGAAACATGTTCATCATGTCATCATGTCAAACACTGACATGATTACTAAGGTTTGTTCAACTAAGATACATTCTAAACAAGTTAATAGCCATTAATAAAAATAAACAATAAAGTTTTACGAATACAAATACAGGACTACACAGTTTATTTTACAAATTTCTTTATTTTTATCATTTCTATTTTCATTCTGTTGAAAACAATATACATAAAGTCCGCTTTTGAAGAATAGTTTTTTTAAACTGATTGTACAATTATCAATGGATTTAATCTTACATTTTTTTAACTTCTGTGTGGATTCAGGTTATTTTAAATTAATAACATAGAACAGAGGCATTTTTGTTATTAATTTTAACAACAATGACGATATTGTAACGAAATTTGCATTTCCACCTTACTGTGTGCTAAAAGGGATGGCATTTCGAAAACTAGTGTATGTGCATAATAATTCGAGCAGTATCACTGGGCATACATACCGATAGATTGAAAATTATGAAGAATCTGGCACAATATTGATTGAACGTGGATATTGGCCAGCTCAAGCAGTTCTTGTGATTTTTTCATATTTAACACAAAGAAGTCAATGTAAGTTGGTTGAAAATTTAATTACATTATCTTAATTGTTGCTAAAGTTAATTAACACGTTAAGCGCCTCGTCGGCCACCGGTGGCTGACAGCGAACTTTTCGTTTAAAACGCGTCATTCACCGATGGCTGACGTCTAAAATATGATAAAAAACTTTAAAAATATGCATTGTTTTAAATAATTACTAAACAAATATTTAAAATTTACCTAACTTTTATTTATTAGAGGATTATACTTTCTTAAAAATTACTTTAAGCATTGTAAATTTTCAGCGCTTCATTATCAGTCATCGTGGCACTCAACGTGTTAAGAAAACTTGCGCGTGGCTTGAAGTAAGGTATTTTTGACTTAATGTCTTAATGATTGCGACGAAGGTTCGAGTGTTTCTTTATTTTATTTTATTTTTTTTTATTTTTTTTTTTTGCCGCGCAACAACAATGAATATATGGTAATGAAATTTACATTTTTACCTTGTTGTGTACTAAAAGGGATGACATTTCGAAAAGTAGTATAAGTTCATAACAATTCGACCAGTATTGCTGTACAGTATAAGTATACCAGAACCGACTGTACAATATACAACGACCAGTATCACTATATGAAAGTTTGAATTAAAAAAATATAATTGTTAAATTATATTTTCAATTATAAAATTATACTTGATAAACCTTCCAAGCAAATGTGTATAACCAATATAGTTTATAATCAACTCTTTCATTTCCACAAACACAATAAACTATTAATTTTTCCATGAAGCTATTAATTACAAAAGTGCACTGAGAGTTGTTTTAACTCTCTATTAAATCGAATATGTGCTAGAAATTAATAAATGCCTATTGAATATGAATGTCCGATTCATTTTGACTAAAATAATAAATGCTTTTCCGTTGTCATTCAACGATCATTATTCTTATATATAGATGTGATACACCAATTAACACATTAATGGCGCTTTATATGACAATTCTTTTTTGAACTGTTTAGAAACCTGTTCATGTTGGACAGTCTTTCACAATATTGCTTGAACGTGGATATTGGACAGCTCGAGCAGTGTTATGGTTTTTTTTTCCATTTTACACAAAGAATGCAATGTAACTCTGTTGAAAATTTAGTTACATTAACTTAATTGCTATTAAAGTTAATTGCACAAACCTGCGAATGGCTTGGCGTAAGATACATTGTATTTTTGACATGTTAAAGGGATTGCAACCACGGTTCCAAAGGAATTTTTCTTCTTCTTCTTTTTTTTTTTTTTTGACACGCGCAATCACTTCTGGAATTTATCGCCCCAGCAAATGATCACTTTATAGTCGGTAACTACCTATCTTTTTAAGGGCATTCTCTGCCGAATTTTTACAACTTTTTAAACATTTCTTCGTTTGTAATTCACCCAATTTCAACTTTAGCATTCAACTAGTTGGATGTACCATTCCCAAAATATCTCATACATGTTAATACTTCAAAATTCGCTATCACAGTGAAAAATTAAATGGCAATCTATGCTCATCATGACGATTCTAAAGATATAAAGGATATGAAATTCCGTGCATTAGTTCTTGAGATATGACTATCGTTGAAATCGTGTAAATTAAGCAAAATGCAGCATAGCAGCAATCTGTTGAGTAATTTACACTAAAACCTAACCAGAAACAACTTATGTCAACGTCTAATTGAACCTGAAGTTTGGTGAAAATCCGTGCATTAGTTTATGAGATACAGCTCATGCAAAAATGGTGAATCCAGCGTAGCAGCTCCACCTGTTGGGTGATTTACGCCAAAATATAATTATCAGCAATATTAATCAAGGCATACTTGAATCTCAAATTTGATGGAAATTCGTGCACTTGTTCTTGAGATAGAGATATTGGCGCAATCATGAAAAATGCAGCACAGCAGCGCCACCTCTTAGGCGACTTCCACCAACACGTAATCAGCATCAAATCATATGAAGGACTAACTGAATCTGAAGTTTGTTGAAAATATGTACATTAGTTTTTGAGATAGACCTATTTCTGAAATCGTGTAAATCCTGCAAAATGCATCATAGCAGCGTCATCTGTGGTGCGATTTACACCAAAACAGCACCAATTCATATCAAGGACTAACTGAGTCTGAAATTTGATGAAAATCTGTGCATTAGTTCTGGAGATAGAGCTATTGCAAAAACCGTGAAAAATGCAGCATAACAGCGCCACCTGTTTGGCAATTTACACCAAAACCTAATCAGCACCAATTTATATCATGGTCTACCTGAATATAATTTTTTATTAAATTCCGTGCATTAGTTCTTAAGATAGAGCGCTCACAATATTTGTGTCACATACATACAGACAGGCAGGCGGACAGACAAGAATCACAGACTCGCAGCCAGGCATTTTGTCAAAACATGTTTTTGGGGTTCTCTGACCTCTAAAACGTGTAAATCCATCGAAAACCGAAATTCGAAAATTTTCACGAATCCAATACTTTCTTGTAAATGTAGAAGAAAGTAAAAATACAAGGAGATAAACCGGACCTTCCCGGGTTACAGAATATAGTTGAAAACCGTCAAATATATTGTTTCTAATGTCGTCATCCTTTTTCTCTACACATACTAAAGTCACAGTGAAGTATTTTTCAAAAGATTCTGCAATTGGCTTTTGACGTAGTATACTTTTCTATCGTTAAAACACGTTGTTTGATTTAAAAAAAATTGCAGTTAGTCAAAAATCAATGAAAAAACGTATCGCCAAATAAACTCAATAAATGCAGCGAGAAAGCTTCGCTTGGGTCTTATGGTTTATGTTTTGAATTTATAATTCTAATAGATTTTTTTAATTTAATATAATATTTATTGCCAACTGACAATTCCAAAATCATACATATATGAAAAAAATCAATAATACGTTCAAATAAAGTTTGTAAACGTATTAAAAGCGATATTTTTATATTGGCCTTGCGTCAGGAGTTAACAGCCAAAGAAATCGCCAAAAATTGCTATTTACAATAATCTTTCAAATGAAAATCAAATTTCAAATTTCAAAGTAATTGCTTTGAAATTTGAAATTTGATTTTCATTTGAAATATTGTATGCAAGGCGAATGTTTCTCTCTGGAAAAATTTCCATGTATTAATACAATAATCTTTTTGATTCTGTTCATTTTGTTGGATTATGCACGAAATTCGATTGCATGTCTTAAATTTGTTTTGTTTTTATATATATTATTGTTTTATTTATTGGTTGATAAAGGTTTTAATATCGTTATGGAATATAAGCTGGAAACCAAAGGATGATCGATTTATACTAATTTAAGCGCAAGCAGATTTATCTTTTGTAATCGTCTGCACGTGACAGAGGTAGATTTTAAAAGAATTCATGATTGAAAATTATTTAAAAAAAATAGTAAAATTTAATAGAACAGTAAAATTACGTAAATTGCGATACAGTTTTCAAACAAACTGCGATATAGTTTTTTTTTTTTAATTGCATTTGAAATATCATTTTTTTCCCTATTCGAAGGTGTAAAAATTGAAAACGTGTGGTATTTAGAAGTTTAAAAAATTGGAATAAAAGTTAACAAAAGTTAAATTTAATCGTCTGCTGCTGCCACCGTCAAAATGACGTCAACATTACATACGGGCACATTTGTCCTTTATAATATAAATATCTTGCATTGGATTAAATAGCATAAAAAATTATATAATTTATTTCAGAAATGATTCAACTACTCTAAAATGTTTTACTGTTTGTTTCTTTTTTGTCAATCTGAAGTTCAAATACCGTCTTTGATCGCTAAATAGGGATGTAAACAGAGTTCATTTAATCAAGTAATTCGTTGTTAAAAATTCAACTCTTACAAGTCAATTTAAATGATTAGATAACCACATTTACTTTAAACTTATGAGACGTTTGGTAAGGAAAAAAAAAAGTTAACATTTGTGTAAGAAACAATTAATTATTTATAGTCTTTCTGTTATATTTTTGTGACTTATTGAGTCCATTTTCTTTTCGTCCGAGCAATCCTTTTACATTTATTTGTCAAATGAAATATCATGTGCTCATAAAAATATTGTGAGACGAATATTATGTCTGGTAAATAGTGCATGGAAATAAAATATTTTAAGGAGATTCGGTACCCTTTTTAAAACTGTACGATTCTTTTTTTTTTTACTGATGTACATTTACTTATTATATAGACATACTAGCGGACTTTGCCCGCTTCGCTGGTCGATTTCTCTAAAAGAACCTTGAATCAAACGAAATATATCTAGAAAAGTTGAAGTGAGTTTACCTATTTTTTAAGTATGTTTGTTACCTTGAATTTCACGCTTCTACCTAAAATGGTTGCTGAGATATGCCAAATGTACTAAAATTTTGTTCTATTAATAATTAGATGTTCTATCTAACCACTACAACTGCGTGTGGGTGGCAGTAGTTGTTCATGGAGAAAAGTCTGTCTTTACCCACAGACAATTGACTTATATATATATATATACATATATATATAAATTATTATAGGTAATAGAAAAACTGATTTTGACAAGAACTTACATTTATTCGTCAAATGAAATATGACGGGCTCAGAAAAATATGAGGCGAATATTATCTCTGGCAAATAGTGCATGTAAATGAAATAGTTTAAGGGGATTTGGTGTCCTTTGAAGAAGTTTGAAGATTTTTTTTTCTGATGTACATTTGCTTATTATATACACATATTATTATAGATAGTAGAAAAAATGATTTTGACAACAACTTAGAATTATTCGTCAAATGAAATATCATGTACTCATAAAAATATTATGAGGTGAATATTATCTCTGGAAAATATTGCATTTAAATCAAATAGTTTAAGAAGATTCGGAACCCTTTGAAGAACTTTGAAGGTTTTTTTTTTACTGATGTACATTTGCTTATTATATACACATATTATTATAGATAGTAGAAAAACTGATTTTGACAAGAACTTACAATTATTCGTCAAATGAAATAACATGTGCTCATAAAAATATTATGAGGCGTGTGAAGGAGATTGTTCTCCTAGCCGTGGCTGATCGTAAAAACAAAACACGCAACAGCTAGAGTAGTGCAAAATGTTTAAAAAAAAACTCCAATATGATGTAGGAAGATGAATTTATTGTGTCATAATAAACACCGCGAAGAGGTACAAACAGGAGGCGAAAAACAGCAGCCTCTTTTTAACACAACATCCAGAGGCAAGGGCGGGAGCAGAAGTGACCTGACTACGCAGCTAAAGTTCACGTGCTTGGCGTGATACAATATCGCCAATATACAAGTATTTTGCGCTTTGCACAAGGTAAAAACAGAACATTGGCTGGTAATGATTAGCCAAATACAAGCGGTGGCATTATACATATTTGAATTGCGTAGGGGTACCATATTTTGAGGTTACTAGATTCTTGTGGTATGGGAAATGAAAAAAAAAAGGGCATTGCACTTCGGATATAATGCGTTTTAAGTAGTAACGGAAAATGTTTTCGAATATAGACAAAGGCTGTAGAAATTAAAGAATCGTTAGGCGAAAGGCGTGTGAACGCGGTTGTGGTAAGACAGATGTGAATTCGAAGCTCAGTCTGAAGTGCAGATTGCAACTGCTACAAAAATATGCGGGATTCTAATACATATGAACTAAAGCGGTCTGGATTTTAGGGTGCAGTGCGAGAATAAATGTAATGAATAGACTGCAAGTTAAGAACTTTTGATGATGCGGCAGACACATTACCAAATAAGGATAGCTGAGAAGCTAAAATATTTTTGTATTAACTGACAGCCATAACGTTTTTTCTATAGGCTAAATATATGTGAGAAAATATCTCAAAGTAGAATAGGAATACTGAATTACTGGTTTTATTTTATTAAAGTAAATGAGTAATTAAAAATAGTTTAATTTAAATGTGACGGGCTATTAGTACAAGCGATATACTTTTAAAATGTTAGATTTAATTTAGGAACTGCACTGGGATAAAATAGTACATTAAAATAAATAAAGTATTATATTGAATTTTGAAGTGAAACTGCTGGGGAGGGGGGACGGAATAGAATGAAAACATGTATAACATGATAATCGTTATAAGGCGAATGTTATCTCTGGTAAATAGTGCCTGTAAATCAAATAGTTTAAGGGGATTTGGTATCCTTTGAAGAACTTTGAAGATTTTTTTTACTGATGTGCATTTGCTTATTACATACAAATATTATTACAAATAATAGAAAAAATGATTTTGACAAGAACTTACATTTATTCGTCAAATGAAATATTATGTGTTCATAGAAATATTATGAGAGGAATATTATCTCTGGTAAATAGTACATGGAAATAAATAGTTTACGGGGATTCGGTACCCTTTGAAGAACTTTGAAGATTTTTTTTTTTTTTTTTTTTTTTTTTTTTTTTTTTACTGACGTACATTTACTTATTATATACACATATTGTTATAGGTAATAGAAAACAGATTTTGACAAGAAAAACAATCCATTTTGTCGATAAAATTTGAGATTTTTTTAAAATTATTATTTAAAGAATTTTAAAGTTTGCTGTTTTATGATACATTATTGTGTTTAAAACATTAAAACTTCTGTAAATATTTATGAAATATCCCCATTATTAGTTAGATTTCGTATGAAATACTACCTATTACATATTTCCTTTTGTTGGAATTTCTGAAAAATTTTTGCAGATCTACACCAATCATGAGCCCTAGAACCCAAAACCATTTTCAGTTCAAAACTTTATCTATCTATCTATCTGTATCACTTTTATATGGACACGATAACTTCCATAATTCTCCACAAATCGCTTCCAAACTGATACATAAAATCAAGGCGTAGATAATCTCGGTCAAGTTCGTTAATGGGCAAAATCGGACCAAGGAGGTGGAAATAGGAAGGGGTTTTGTGAAAACTGAAAAAATCACATAAATTCTTAATTATAATATATATTAAATGAATTTAAAATCATTATTACTTCTAGGAAACGGGCAAAAGTTTTCACAGACTATTGATAAAATTAAAAATGGGTTCAAAGGACGAAAAAAAATAGTGTTTTAGGGAGAAAAAAATTCATAACTTCGTCAATTCTTAAGATATCAGATTCACTTAAACTTATTATAAATATTCTTAATATTATCTACAATTTTTATATTGACAAGTTTTTGACAGGACCAACTCTTACCGCAAAAATAAATAAATAAATAAATAAACAAAAAATAAATAAAAACGAAAAAAAAATGGGAGGGGTGAAGAAGAAAAATATTCATAACTTTGTTAATTCATAGAATATCCAATTTGCTTAAATTATTAACATCTTCTCAATATTATCTACAACTTTCATATTGACATGTTTTTGATAGGACCAACTCTTACAGCAAAAACAACTTAAACAAAAATAGTGGTTGACGAAAAAAATATCGTATTAAGGGTGTACTTAAATCCAAACGGCGTTTTTTATGACTCATTTTTAAATTCATTTTTGATCTCAAATGCATCCAAATGGCAGGCTGTCTTATTCAGAAACTTTATGCGTAATATATACATATTTAATTAAATTTAAACGCGCATACCACGACAGAAAACGGCCTTTCAGCATTTACTGCTCATGTGGCAAGAACTGCATCCGGATTCTTTTGTGTATCCCTGTAAAAAGAACGATAACTGTTATCAACGTCATATTTTACAGTAACCATCTTGATACTCATCTCAAATAAAGTATATAATTAATATTATGTTTGAAATAGTGTGCTATCATTAAAATACTGTCCAAACTATTTTTCCTTTAGACCACTATGTAACGTAATTATTTTGTGTAATCCTGTAAATGAATGATAAATGCTTTGCTCCCCATTTTCTACAGAGAGCATCTTCTAGTGCGCCTGAGAAATTAAGATTAATTGCATTATGTTTAAACTGTAAACATCATTCACATGCATCTCAAATGATTTTTGCCCATGGACAGTAATGTGGGGGAGTTCTTTTGCATGTCCCTGTAAATAAACTATAAATGCTACACTGCAAAAAGAAATCTGTAATTTTTGCGAGAAAAAAAATTGTATTTTCACTGGAAAAAACTGTCTTAAAGAAAAACAGTTTTTTCTGTACAAAAATGGGGATTTTGTAATTTTTACAAGAAAAATCTATATTTTTTGCAGAAAAAACTGTTTTAATGAAAAATTACAGATATTTTCCGTAAATTAAGCGTTTTTTCCACTGGCGCTAAATTTGACAGTTTTCTTCTGATAATTTGAAAGATTGTTTTTTGACAGTGTAAACACTTTAATTTGAATAGGAAACGCTTCAGAGTAAAACTTAATAACATATCTCTCAGTTACACGACAATCCGACTATACATGTACGAGAACTAACGGACGGACAGACGACAGATTGATTTAAAGAAATCATAAACAACCAAGGTTTAAAAATTCAAAGTAAGCTTTAATTTTAAACTTGGATATTCAAATAAAAAAAATTTATTCCAGCTACCAAAAATTTATTTTGTAGACAATGAATTAATACACAGAATGAATTTTCTCTTTTGATTTTTTGGTAATTCGAAATTAGTAAGAAAAGAGACAAATTCCGAAAAAAACGATAAAGTACTAATGTAATATGCCACAACGCGCATAGTTTTTTCGAAAATATCGTTCATTATTAATAAATATTTACTAGGTGAAAGTTTTATTATTCTTTATTATGCATTTATTCTTAAATCAGCATTTAGGTTTTTGATGAGGTTTTAAGAAGATCTTTTAGTTCGTATTAATTGATACCAGTTTCAACTTATTTTCTTTGATTGTGCTTCTTCTTCTAGCATTTCAACTACTTTTTACGCTTTTTCACCCTCCCCTTTTTGTATGTAAGTACTTTTTTGCCTTAATTTTGCATTGTTGTCTTCTTTATTTATGTTATTGAATGCGCATTTAAGTTTTTTATGATGTTTTAAGAAGATCTTTCAGTTCGTATTAATTCACACCAGTCTCAAGTTATTTTCTATAGGGGGGACTAGGGACGGTTGACCATACGGGATGCTTGACCCACCCATCAGTTTTCATATTTAAAAGAATTTCAGAGTTTTATCATTAGGTGTCAACAAAAGCCACCGGAATGCTCAAACAACAGTCTTTGTTTCATACAGATAATCAAAATAGGTGTGGAAAAAAATCACTTGTGAGGGATTTTAACCTAAAAGTTGTGTTTTTTAGAAATATTTTGTAAGATTTTTTCAGATAAAATATATCACAGAAATGTAAGTAAGTAGGTTTTAAGTAATGCAGAAATATCGAGCTTTCATTCCAGGCATAAAGGTTGTACAGTAACTTAGGCTTAACATAACAATGTGCTATTCTTTAGAAAAAGGCTATGTGGAGAGGCTTGACCCAGTCAATGTGAGGGAGGGTTGACCCGATGAAATATTTTTATTATACACTATCATATTGAAAGATTAATGGTTATATATAAAAAATATATAAAAATTTATTCTGCAAAGCCACGGTAAACTAGGGTGATGGAAAAGAAAATGTTTAGATTAAAGAAAGCTGTGAAAAATCACTACAGTATCCACTGCAAGAAAAAATTTAATGAGATATGGATGGGAAAGTTGATAGGAACTTTTTCCATTTAAATATTACTAAAATAGATACATAGAAACAGTGTAAAAGACTAGAAAATATGAAAGCAGCAGTCTTGACATTTTCAGGGGCAGTGGCATGCTTCTGAAACCACTTAATTTTAATTCCTAAACACCACATAGACACCAGAAATTTGCCAAATTTTTTTCCATTTAATATGTATGTGAAATATACCCTTTTTCTTATTTTCAAATAAATGTCTTCGTAAATTGCGGTGCCAGTCATTTATTTCAACATTTTAGTACTGAAAGTGCTTTGCCACTGAAAGGGATAAAGAAGATAATGATCAGTTAATTACACATACGGCGGTAAAAGAACATAGAATTGAAACCACGAAAAACTTTTGGAAGGTATGTAGACAAATTTCACCAGCATGAATACAGTGAGATGAAGCCAAACTATGTGACAATTAGAGTTGTCAAGTCGAGTGTCACAAAAAGTAGGAAAATGAGACAAAAAACAGCGGGACAGTGGCTATAAATTCCGGGCATAATAATCCATGAAAACGGAACCTATCTCTAAAGGAATACTGTATTAAATGTTAAAATTTCATTTTCCCTGCTGTACAATTATACCTGCTCAGACAAAATTCTGCTTAAAACAAAATTTTTCTCCTCTGATTTGCAACTGCGTCAAAACGGGTTTGTTTAAGCATCATATTTTCGAAAATGTTTTTAATAATAACTAAAGCATGTAGCGTAACGTTTTATTGCATTTTTTTTAAACAGACTTTATTTCTCTTCACAAATATTTCAATATAAAACAAAGTGGGTCAAGCCTCCCATATAGTGGGTCAACCCTCCCATATGTGGGGAGCCTTGACATGGTTAAAATCGATTGCTCATGGTTAAAATCGATCATTTTTCAAATTTCTTACATATTACACTTATGTAGCAATTTTATTTTGATAACTGATTGTATAACGAATAAAATGATATATAAAACTTTATTCTACAATCAATATTTAAAAAATAAAAAATAATTTTTTAAAAAGTGGGTCAACCCTCCCTAGTCTCCCCTATATTTTAATAGAAAGGAAATATTAGTATTTGTGGTACTTGGCACTAAAACAGGTAGACGAGTTTCGAAATATCAAATAAATCTACCGTATAAAAATATTTTTGAAATGAAACTGTTTGGCAATATTAATTTTTGAGTATTTTAAATATGACCATTCCACCCATTTACGGCATTTAACGCATAATATTTTAATTATTATTTTAAATTTTCTTTCTCTTTTTCATATGCACCTGTAAAAACATTTTTATTGCGTAATTTTTGCCATTTTCTGCTTTTAACACTTGACCAATTAATTAGCATTTTAAAATTTTCTTTCTTTTTTAATAGTTATGTGTAAATACAATTTTAATTGCAAGCAAATATTATTATTTGCGCTGTTTTAAAATTTGAAAACATTATAAAAAATGTTCTTTTCTAAATATAACATAAATATTCATTGAAATAATGCAAATTTGAATAAGAAATGAGAAAATAAATAATCAAATTAAAAAATAATTGCACTCTGCACACCGCAAGCTAATAAAGTATGTCCGTGCAAAAGATGGTAAAATTGCTATGTATAGTTTTCGTTTCTATAAAACCTTTTTAACTGAACTATTTTATCTAACTTTAATATTATATAGCTCTTAAAATAATTCTTCGATTTAAAAACTACTTATTTCAGCGGGTTTATCGAACATTACTCTATAAAACTACAACTTTTAATATTTTTATGTGCCAGAGTTTTAGTAATATTAGCCGAAAAAAACCTCCGTTCGCAATACAGATATATACGGTGGCAACTTCGATAGCGTTAGTTACTTTTTTTTAGAATAGAAAGAAAGATAATGAATAAAAAATTGTCAAACACACTTCAATTTTGTATATGGATTTTTATAATTTTAAAGTAACATATTATATTTCATCTGCTATAAATACGCTAAGCATTTTCACAAATTAAAAGAAAATGCCTGCCTTGATAGAAAATAGATTTAAAAGCTAGGCTATCAATTCTGAAAACAAGTATGCTTTTTAGATTTTTTTTTTCTTTTCTCTTTTCGTTCTAAGACTTAATCTGTTTTACAAAAGTGATAAAGAGAAAATTAGGAAATATCATACAAAAAGTTAAACCACTGAAATAAAGTAGGCTCTAAACCAGTATTCTTTTCAGGACTACTATTCTTTACTTTAAAATAATTCATGGATTAAATTATTTCATATCAATGTCTCCTAAACTATTGTCGAGACCCACTGGTGACTCGCAGAATGGTCGGTAAAGTTTTCATATTTTATTATTAAAATTATCTGATATAACAATTTAATCCCTTGGGGACGAGCGAACGGTATTCGTGCCACGTAAGTTGCTCAGAATCGGTGATTATTCTCACCAATAATTTTATATCGTAAATTTTGCCTTATTTAAACCAAGCATTTTCCCGATTCAATGAGTCAAAAATTTCTGTTTTAAAAATCCGGTGTCTAAAGATTAAAAATTCTGTAAAAGACGCTCGTCCCGAAGGAGTTAAGAAACGTAACATTTTACAAATAGGAAGGAAATAATAAAATGTTTATATTTATGGCACAGATGCCATATATGGGTTTGGCGTGATTTTTTATGCCAATTTGGCGAAAACATCGTTTTCGGATACCAGTTACATATAGCATGCTATAATAGCACGTTATTTTTTTCTTTCAATATGAAAACAAAATAAAGTGATAAACAAAACATTTTCTATTATTTTTAAAAGGAAATAACAATCAATAAATGATGTAATTCTAGAACAAAACAATTTATAACTAGAGAATAGGAATTCTGCTTTATCAGAATTTAGTGTCGCCCCCGGCATTTCCATTACTTCATTTTCTTCTGATGGACTGATGGCTTCTATTATTATGAAACAGCCATTATAAATGAAGCGTTAGGTCAAGACGAAAGAGCACAAGAAAAGTTATGGCCATTTTTTCCCCATTCTGACCAGAAAATCAGAGTTCTAACTTTTTACGGCTGCTCTTTCATCTGCACCTAACACTTCATTTATAATGGCTGAATAATAGAAGCCACCAATCCATCAGAAGAAAATAACTCGGTTAATCGGGACTCTACTGCAGCACAAAACATATTTCAATTTTAAGACGTAAAGCACACGTTTTATCTTATGTAAAATGACAGCATTCGCATCCGCTTAAGAATTCCACATTTACGATCTACTCTTAAACATCTACAGTAAAGCATGCACATCACATCACTATTGTGAAATAATGCATAAATGCAGCAAAAAGATGCCGTCATTCAAGAAAATCGACAAAAAACGGTTATATAATGATTCATAGATACTTAAAATTAAATATAGTTTATAATAGCTCCATTGTTTTAACAGAAATCATTCGTTCATATTTTTTTCAAAATAGCACATATTTTAATTACATTTTCTTTCGGTTGTTCTGAAAAAGGGCAACAAAAATATATAATTAATATTTTACAACTATTTTTCCTTTACTTTCTACAGAAATGGAGTACTTCCGTTGCCAATATTAAGCAAATGGATCCAAAAACTACAAAAAAAATAATATTTCAAAAATAAATCGAGATACAGTTTTCAAACAAATTGCATTTAAAAGTATATTTTTTTCCCAAAACGACGGTATAAAAATTGAAAATGTGCGATGCTTAGAAGTTAAAAAAATTGCTGTAGAATATTTAATCGTTACTGCTTTGTTTCACGGCTAGCTTCTGTAAGGTAACGTTATTTTTTGGAGACGCCACAAAATAAGCTGGGAGAAAGAAATACCGTATCGGTGGTCTAATAATATACATAATTAACTTCGTTAAAAGGCAGTTTTTTATTAAATTTTGTGCTGAATGAATCTTGAGGTTAAAAATAATAATTTTAATCCTGATATATAATAAATCGATGTTGCAAACTAATGTAATATATCTATCAGCTTTTAAACTGCACCAGGTCTGCACCTTCTAATACACCAGACAATTAGGTGGTCGTTTGTTCAAACTCAAACGCGGGTTCCATAGCAATAAGTTTGGGAACCACTGATTTACAACCAATTACCTTTTAATAAAATTAACTACTTCTGAAGGCATATGAGATTATGATACAGGATAATATACCATCACGATTTCTTTTAATTATATTACTGAGAAAAATGACGATTAAAGTCATGAAAATCATTTTATATTTTTCCGTTTAAATTAGTTTATTTTTCATGAAATAATTAAATAAAATTGTTAAAAAGTTTTAATTTTGAATCCGGATTCTTAAAATTTCATGCTAGTATATTTTAGTTCTGATCCAATAAATGTCCTAAATATTTTCGCAAATTAATAGGAAATTTATTCTTTTATAGGAAATAGATGTAAAACTAAATTAGAGAAAAATTAAACGTTTCGCAAAACAAATATGCTTCTTAATTTTTTTCTTTCGTTCTCGACTTTTGCTTTAAGATATTATCTGTAAAGTAATGGACCATAACTTGTAATTTTTAATTTGGATTCTTAAAAGTTCATGCTAGTCGATTATAGTTCAGCTACTATAAATATTATTAACATTTTCGTAAATTAAAAGAAAATTTCCTTTTGCATAGGAACTTGATCTAAAACTAAAGTAGGGGAAAAAAGGTAAAAGTTTCGCAAAACAAACATTATTCTAAAGTTTTTTCTTTTCGTTCTCTACTTTCGCTTTAAGACACTGTCTGTAAAGTATTGCACCATAACTTGTAATTTTGAATCAGGATTCATAAAAGTTCATGCTAGTCGATTACAGTTCAGCAACTATAAATATTATTAACATTTTCGTAAATTAAAAGAAAATTTCCTTTTCCATAGGAGCTTGATCTAAAACAAAAGTAGAGAAAAAAAAGTAAAAGTTTCGCAAAACAAATATTATTCTAAAGTTTTTTCTTTTCGTTCTCTACTTTCGCTTTAAGACATTGTCTGTAGAGTAATGCACCATAACTTGTAATTTTTAATCCGGATTCATAAAAGTTCATGCTAGTCGATTATAGTTCAGCTACTATAAATATTCTTAACATTTTCGTAAATTAAAAGAAAATTTCGTTTTACATCGGAACTTGATCTAAAACTAAATTAGAGAAAAAAAGGTAAAGTTTCACAAAACTAATGTGATTCTAATTTTTTTTTTCGTTCTCTACTTTCGCTTTAAGACATTGTCTGTAAAGTAATGCACCATAACATGCAGCCTTTTCCAAAGTATATTTAGAATGGGTTAAATGGCGAACGAAGGAAAACGTCATGTGTAGAATAACTTTGAGGTCTAACGCATCTCTAAACCTTTCGTTTAATAGTTGGTCGTTTATTGGCTATAAAATAAGAAAAAAGTTAAGCTGATGAAAAAACTGTGCAGGACCATTGAGTTTTATAAAGTTTCTTTGCCGCAAACCTTCGCAAATTCAATATTGTATTTTTCTGAATAGTTTTTTGCTACCCAGAAAAAAGGCTAGGGCTTCGACACTATTAACTACTGAAATTTCGCCGCAATTTTAAGAAAATGCATAGCTGCCAACTTTTACGCTTTTTTTCTACCACTAAAATTTAAAAGAGATGTTCTCCCTGTTTAGTCGTGATATTTCGACAATTAACACTAGAACTGCGGCGAGGGGTCATTTTGACCCTTTCTGAATGAATACATGTCGATTCGAACCAGAAATATTTTTGTAATATAAGATTAATATATGCTGCACAAAAATAACTTAAATAAATAACTTAAATAGTTTTAAGTAAAAATTCTGATGTGAAATATTTTTTTTTAAACTGGAGTAAAAATTCCCGCCGTTCTAGTGTTAAATAATACAATATTTACTATAAAATTTGTGTGGTAAGAAAAAAGCGTAAAATTTGGCAGCATGAACATGCGAAAAAGACGGAGAGTTACACTCTTTGTTCCACCATACAACACTCCCTCCCAGCGCTCAATAATTTCATAGCGTTTGCAAATCGGGGTATCTTTATAATTACTGCATCACGATGCGCAGTAGTATGGCTTTAAGTAACGGTATTCAGTGAAAGGACATAAAATTGACTAGTAACGAAAATATTTATCTAAAAATACAGTAAAAGTTTTTTGGTAGCAAGCATTACATTTTTAATCAAATTATATTTTTATCTTCAATTATTTTATGAATTCACTTAAGCAATTCATGAAATTAATAACTAAGATTAATTTCATCTCCCAATCATAAATAAAAAGGAAGTAACATATAAATTATTTATATTTTAAAACACAATAATAATTTATTATCCAAAACCTCTTTTATGCGCAATGGAAAAATCTACAAACAAAGCTTCAAATAATCAATACAAAATTACTCTTTATCATGTACAGATTATATTCCACCTGTAAGAAATATGCCAAACGTTTTCATAATTTAAAAGATATTTTTTTCCTTCCACAAAAGAGATCTAAGACTAAATTTAGAGGAAAATGTAGCTAAAAAATCTAAAAGCGTGCTTCTTAGATATTTTTACCTCCCTTTTTCGTTCTAAGACTTCGTCTGTTTTACATAAGTGATAAATAGAAAAAGAGAAATTTTCAGAGAAAAATGTTAAAGTACTGAAGTAATACGTCATAACGAGCATACTTTACGAAAATATGTTTATTTAGAGTGAATTCAATTACGTAAGTATTTTAAAGTTTTATTGAATTTTTCTGTGCAAAACATCACATTTTTAATCAAACTATATTTCGATTTTTCTACTTGTTATGAATGAAGTTAAAAATTTCATTAAAAATACATATACTAAATTTAGTAACTGAATTTTTTTCCTTCCCAATCATAAACAAAAAGAAAGTAATATAAAAATTACTCAAGTTTTAAACCAACCTTAATAATTTATTGTCCCCAAAACTCTTTTATAGGCTATGAAATAAATAGAGTAGTAATCTAAACAAAATAATTTTTTACAATGCTGAGTTGCCACGTAAAAGTATACTAAATATTTTCACTATTTAAAAAAAATCTTCTCTCCCAGAAAAAAGATCTAATACTAAATTAAAGGAAAAGGTAGCTAAGAAGTCCAAAAGCTTGCTTCTTAGATATTTTTGCTTCCTTTTTTCGCTGTAAGACTTCGTCTGTTTTACACAAGTGATAAAGAGAAAATTTCAGAGAAAAAGGTTAAAGTACTGAAGTAATACGCCATAACGAGCATCCTTTTCCGAAACTACATTTAGAATGGGTTCAATTGCGAAGGAGGGAAACGCCATGTGTAGAATATCTTTCATCTCTAACGCAAAAAGAACAAGTCTTTTTTGAATGTCGTCCGTTTATTCGACGTTAGTAATGGGTGTTCTAAAGGAGATATGGTAACGTGGCAATTATGAATGAAGAGCATGCTGTTCGTTGCTAAAAAAATAAAGGCAGCTTCTGTCTTTTGATCTTAAAAGGTCATAAAGGTCACGTTTTTGGTGACACGCCGACGGCATATCAGCGAATATCATCAGATGGAGATATAAAATGTTTATTTTATGGGTGAAGAAAGATTCGAGAGAATTGGATGTGATTTTTTGTTTTATGGTACTTTAAGGGCAATATGCCAGGAATGATATGGATATTAGTAGATAAATTTTCTTCTTCATAATTTGTGGTAATGAAACAGCAAGTCAGACATCTATTTTTTTATTTCAAAATAAAGAAGAAAATGAAACATTTTTAAGTATGTTTCACAAGTAGTTTTTAATCCGTAGCAGAAAATGAGAGATACAAGAAATATGACGAAGATTTTCTTTATTCAATCTGCGTATTACTTTTAGAGTAATACTTATTCATTCGTTCATTTATTGCTTTTTAGCAAATGAACTTTTTCGTTTCTGAAATTTGAAATGTCAGTATCACACAAACATACTTAAAATTATAATTGTTTTATTTACTCAGAAGTTATGTTCACCATAAAATTTAGATTAATTTTAATAACTACTGATAATAATACGGAATGCTCATTCACCGGTTCAGTTTCTCCTGTAACCTATATTTATGCATGGAAATAATGAATCCATAACTTTTCTTAATATTAAAGGCATTTTTCCTATCTTACTGAATACAGTAAGACCTCTTTTATCCGAAACTCTCGGTTAACCGAAATCCACTCCTTGTGTGCAAGCGGCCCTTCCCGAAATACAAGCACATGTATGTGCTCGTATTTAAAAATATTTTTGATCCCCTTTCTTAGAGTTTCTTTGAACTAAACTTGAGCTCCCGTAATCTGCGAAATGGAACGAATAAAACGAACAAATTAGCAATTCTGAAGCTTTTGAATGTTTTGCAAAAAGTTTGGCATGGCTGGAGCAGCAGAAAGATTGTGATATTGGTTAACTCATAATATTAAAAAACTCCGTGATAGAGCTTCAAAGCAAAAGCAATCGAAACTGCGACAACCAAAACCTTTTTTTTTCAAACCCTTGTGATATATCTAAAAGGTTCAAATTTCAAAATTAAAATTCAGGCAATTTATTCTTGTTTCTATTTTGCTATTGCTTTATTTTTATTAAGCACTTGTTACCATAATAAGAAATATTGCACATATTTCTCCTTAATCTTAATAATAAAGCATTCTCGATTATCCGAAAATTTCGATTTTCCGAAAGAGGGTCGGTCCCAATTACTTCGGATAATCGAGGTTCTACTGTACTTTAATTATTTTTACGCATTAAATTATTACACATTTAATTATTTTTAATTATTATTATTATTTTATATAAACAAAACCTATTATCTCTTTCACGCTTTTTCTTAAATCCTACATGAGATTTTACTTTCCTAAAATTCTCTATTTTCAAATGTAAATAACGTAAATAATTTATTGCAAAGAAATTAAGTAAAATTTGTACTTTTTTAAACTAAAGAATGTAATTCAGTGCAAATTGCAGCATTATCATATATAGGAGGACGTAAGTTTCAAAACTCGCGTTATCCAGAAAATCAAATTTTGGGAAATTGCGAAAATTCTCTGACTGTGTTCATTGGTTTTTATTGAAAACCAAGATTTTACAATGCCAGAAATAAACGATAAAACTATTTTTTTCCGAAGATTGTAGTGTTCTTTCGATGCAGATCCGCCAATAAAATAGATTCATCTCGGTTTTTTAAATTTTAAATAAATACGTAGTTTTGAAATTCACGTTGAATATACAAATCAACTTTAATAATTGAGATTACCTATGTGAAAGTCAAAGTTGAAGAAAAGAGTTAGTTATAACTTTTGCGTATAAGATAAATATTGAAAATATATAATTAATGTCACGGAGCAATGGAGTTTTTATGTTAACGTGTTTTCATCGGTAATGCTGTGGGCATAATAAGCTGTTTAAAATATAATACGAAGTAAAATTAGCGGAACCAACTAAAATTAAAGTTGTGTTAATTATATTTAGTATACCAAGTTTAACCAAAAGAGTAACTGTAAATAAAATCCTTATTAGTATTGGTCGCATGGCACCTGGAATCAAGATTACATTTCACAGTCATTTTTTAATTGCACAGTAGAAAAAAATCATTTAAACATGGAATAATTTTATTTGCTAGTTCTCAAATTGTTGAATTTCTAAAAATATTCGACTTTAAATGAAACAGCATGATCAACAAATATTAATAGAGGTTTCGAAAGTGTATTATTATTTAGCTACAAATTACGCAAGGATTGTAAATGAATTTTGTTACTATAAATATTTTGAAGGCTTTTGAAAAATATTGCTACAAGTGTCAAATGACGCCGTTTAAGATATTTCGATTTGTGGTTATTTTACTATATTAATTTTCAGATTAAAACAATCATAAATCATTTATAATACATTGAATACATATTTTAATACATATTCGCTTTAAAAATTACGAGTAAAATAAATATAAACCTAAACTATAAAAGGTGTCATTGACGGCGATAGAAATAGCGTTATACCGAACACGTGGATGGAAAAGCTTAATTCCCCCCCTTTTTTTTCATATACGGAGGGCGACACTTAGCAACTGTGTTTCTAGGTTATTTTATTTGTTTTAAAAAAATAAGATTTTTTGGATTGTTATTTGTAAGCTCATCAACGACATTCTTATACAACTCACTGTAGGGCTGCTAACCCAGAGGTAAGGCGCTTCATGGAGAAAAACTCCATTGATTTTGCTGCAAAATACGCAGTATGGCAAGGGGGTTTCACTCTCGGATTTTGGTGGCTACAAAAAATTGGCCTCAAAGGCAAAAACTGCTCACATTGTAGTAATAAACTTATCACTAGTTATTGGCCATTTATTTTCGGTGGACAACTATGTTTTTTATAACAATTACAACAGCAGAGGGAGAAATAATTGTTGGCAATACATATTTAAGACCATCCATAGATGTTTGATGAACTCGAGGCCTGGAGACACATCATTACCCATACAAAACCATTTATTGTACCGGAGATTTCATTCAATGTTTGCTCCACTTTATGTGGTAGTAGTACCAGTAATAGGAGAAGTGATTAATTAATTGAATTCATTATCTGAAATAATTTATTAACCCTTATGCGCGCGGTGTCCTTTTAAAAAGGACACTTAATTTTTATTTTACTGGCATCCAGAATATTTCATTAACATTTGACTTTTATAGCGTACTTGAAAATAAGCAATTTCGTATTTTCTAAATAAATTCCGGTGTCAGTACATCATTTCATCTGTTAATAAACTGAATTATTCCGCGCCGGAAAGGGTTAATGTATCGCATAGACAATAGAAGCCACACATTTGCTAAATATATTGCAGAAGACAATTTATATGGTCGCGGCTTTCCAGATCACACAATAACTAATCATAATCATTTAGCTAACAGAAACAAACACGACTGGAAAGTACATAAATTCATAAATCGCCAAGGCCACAGATATGTAACATTCAATTATCACACTACACCACTAACAAATGTTCAAAAAGATTCAACACAAAAAAGGCTTCTACAATAAAATTACTCAACTTTTAAAACAGGAAAATCAATCCTTAACAAATGAATTAAATAAAATAGAAAATACAGAACAGCTAAACAACTCTACAATCGACAAAATTTATTCTTCTGCAAAAAAAAAAAAAAAAAAAAAAAAAAAAATGTTTTCGGTACAAATCAGTAAAAAAATGAACGCAAATTTTCTTTTTGGACACCCAACTTACGAACTCTTAGAAAAAAAGCTACTCCCCTCAGAAGAAAACTGAAGTATCTAATAGAAAGTGAAGCTCCAGTAGGTAGCATAAAGTACTATCAACTTCAGTACAACACAGCGATAGCAACATATAAACGCTCACTCCACCAGGCCGAACGAAAAGCTTGGCTCTGCTTCTGTACAAAACAATCGAAACGTATGGACCAGCACAAAAAATTTACAGTGACAATTTTTTTCTTCCTCAAGAGATTCTCTTCGAACTTCCTTCGCATATTTTCTCAGGTGGCGAAATTTGTAATTTATACCAAATGAACTTTTTAAAAACACGAGATTTCCAGGGGATATTGATAATGACTTTGGATTGTTTCTTTGGACTAAAAATGGAATTATTTAGTTTGTTGAATGGCATATTGCACGCTAACTTTGTTGGGACTAATACAGAACAAAGCTGCAAAATGGCCCAAAACTGAATTTCTTTGCCCTAGCATCGCCTTAAATTCTCATGTTAATTAAATTCTAAACATGGGTAAGTCATTTTATGGACAGTATATTATTACATTTTAGTTTCTCTAACCGGCTCAAAAGCACAGTTCGGCAACTCGAAAAGTTTTACCCGCTTGAAATTGTGAATGCACAAATTTAAAAATTGTTATTAAAAATCAACTTCTCCTTTATTTTTTCTGGTACGTATTTTTAGTATCAATTTTAACACAAAGGAATACTTTTGAATTACTATCGTTTATTTCATCACACCTTTGACTTAATATCGTACATGCTTCTCTTTATCGTATGAGGAACTGATCTAATGTGCCAAATTGATTTCTTTGGCCCCTTCTTCCCTCCTGTACAACAGCTTACTTTACAAATATCTCGGACAGGGAAAGTTGATCTGTGGATTTTAAAAAGGCTTGAGAGAACGAATCGATTTTTTTCTTTTCAATGAAACGTATAATGAAACCTTGTAGGAAACAAAAAGATTAAGAGAAATGTTAGATATAGTTTTGAGCACATAATTTCGATGTGTTTATAAACTGTTCGTTTATTATTGATCAATAAAGCGTCTCAACAAGCGTCAACAATGAACCTCACTCAATAAACCATTTTTATGATTAAAACTAAACCAAAATTTAAATTCATATTCTGCACGTATGGTACTTGAAAAATCTTTCTAATATTTATTGATTTTCCGCCTGATACTGATTTCACATAATTGATTTTAAGGGTTTTCTCGGTTCAAAACCTAAACAGGTTAAGAGCCAAACCCGCGGTATCAATTACACGATGAGACAAACCACAAGTTTAAAACATGTGATTAAAAAACAAAGAAATTTTCTAAAAACTGACGACAGCATGCATAGAAATAAAATCAGAGTAAAATACGAACTGTAACAGGTAAGAACACGCATTCAAATGGGTACAATCATTCTCAAAGAGAAAACAAAATAAAAAGGTCTATACTGCCTGAAGACAAATTAAAAAAAAAAATGTATTATAGGTACAAGTCCCTAAAAATGATTAGCAAATATCATCGTGATTTTTTTTCAGACAAATTGTAGTGATCTTATTGGAAAAAACTGTTATTTTCTTAAATGTTATAGGTAGATTTATATAGGATATTTAATTCAGAAAATATTTCTATCCCGATAGTTTATTTATTTTAACACTTTTACAAATAAAAGTTTTGTCTTTTAATATACATCAAAATTTTTATAAATCTGATTTGAATTTCGAGAGCATTTATTCACATTGCTAACAAGAAGTCAAACCAACAGAGGGAAAAGTATTCAGTCCAGAGTTCGAACCAGAGTCTTTAGTTTAGCGCACTAACGCCCCGCCAACTAAGTTACCTAGAACGACACTCCTAGCCTGACACCCTTCATATTTATATGTTGGTAAAGCTGCAACCGCAGAACAAGATGGGATAACTTCATGAACTACAACTCTGTGGCAAACATGAGTCGGAATTAATCCAGCATTGATTAATATATGCATATATTAATTGAGAAATTCATCGTTTCAATTATTACATACAAGGTGGCCATAATTAAACTGACAGTACTCAGAGTGTTCTGTAGCGCGATCTAATTGAAAGAATGACGCCAAATTTTGTAAGAAGTTAAAACAGGATGGGGGACGAAAGATTCCGCGAACATAAAATTTAGTTCCAAAAGTCACCGCTAGAAGAATATATGGCGCTGTGTAACAGAAAAAAAAGAGTTTTTAAAAATGCAGAATCAATACTGAAATAAAATTACCTTTTATTTAGCACATTTAACGATTTGAATATTGGTTCTGCATTTTTTAAAATTATCTTTTCAGTTACACAGCGCCACATATTTTCCTAGCGGCGACTTTTTGAACTAATTTTTTTTCGCGGAATCCTTTGTCTCCTGTCTTGTTTAATCTTCTTTCAAAGTTTCGCGTCATTATCTGAATTAGATCGAGTTACAGAGCACTCTGAGTACTGTGAGTTTAATTATGGCCACCTTGTACATATTCATTCAATAAAATTTCCTATCAATTAAGAAATATATTTTCACGTGAATGTTAAAAAGAAAAAGAAAACTTCGTTTTGAATTACGTCATATTTAAAACGATACTTCTAAAACGTCTTATTTAAAAGTATTTTCTTATAGCAGCATCATAAAAATCTGGGAAAAATGGACATTGTTTACTTAGGCATTTAATACGAGCTGATTTTGAAATGTTTAATTAAATTTATTTAATCAGTCCCGAAAAATGTCGTTAGCTGTAGCGACAGCAGCTGATTCGGCCTTAAAATCCCCCCATTTAAAGGAAAATGAATAGAAGCCCAATTACAGAATATCAGCACAGGTCGTTTAATTACAATTAAACCTTCCGTAATCTTTTTAAAACACAGCAAATTGGCGTATTTTTAAAGCTTGTAATGTACGAACGAGGGTTGGCGACCGTAGCTAGTAGGGAGTAGAGCCCCCTAGATTTAAAAATAAAGAAAGGACTAGTATCAATAATAATTAAACAAATAACCTCAGCGGCATTCATGAAAATTTTAAAGTTTACTGATGCATGCATTCATGGGACAATAAACATAATAAATTAAAACCAGTGAGAAATTGTACGTCAAACGTGGCAAATGAGGTGCGTTTGTACTATAACTAGTTTAAAAGTATTCAAATCTTGGAGCAAACATCTTCAGAACCCTTATGCAAAATTGCTTGAATGCAAAATTTATTATGATTATATATATATTAAATTCAGCAATACGGAAATAATATGACTCCATCTTCAATAGGACGCTATCACCATGGCAATCTAGAATCATTATCTATCATGGGATATCACTGAATTAATTACTTATGATAGGATTTAAAAGAATGAAGAAAACTTTTATTAATATATTTTTAAATTTTAATTCAATTTTCATAAATTTTGAAGTAACTCGACAAACTTCTGCCACGATTATATATATTATATCTCAAATCATTCTGTTGGGTATTTTTTGCGCTGTTATATGCGGACAGACGGTCAGACAGACGGACGGGCCAGACGATGAGTATAGGCGCTACGTATTTATATAATTGTCAACGTATTTATATAATTGCGAACGCAACTAAAAATGAATAAACTTATTTATAAGGAAAAGACTTAGGGCGCAGTTGGAAGTCCCTATACCTACCATGTTAAATAAACGTACCTTCAGAAACTACGAAAGATATTCAATTGAAATTTGAATATTATGAATTTATGAATAATTCCTAATAAAGTGAAGTTAACTTCATAAACAGCTATTCTTTAGTATTTTTAAAAATCTTAAATAAAACTACAGTGAAACCTCTCTGTAAGGGCCACCTGCCGTTCCATTGAAAACTGGCCCTTATGAGGGGTGGCCCTTGAATAGGGGTGACCAAATTTTTCATTTATCTTTTCTTTTATCCTGCGATTTTTTAAATCTGCATATTCTTTTAGTAAGTTCGTTTTGTTTTTAACAATATTGTTTATTTGATTCTTGCTACAATTAAACTGTGTAGCCAATTTTCTTGCAGATGTTTCTTGATCATGACAATTAAGAACTTCCATTTTGTCATTCAAATCCTAATGTATACTTTGACTTTATTTAGGTGCCATAATTTTAAATTTTACATAAGCCTGAGCATAAAATTTCTAGTGTAAAAATTGTGTTTCAATATGCATTCAGTTTCAGTAAATGTGGAATGAGTTTTTCTAGATAACCTGTTATCATTTGTGTGCCTACAATAAAGGGTCAAGTTTCACGTCCAACCCAACCCCTACAGGCTGAAAGGTCAAACAAAGTGTGAGGAACACTTGTTTGTCTCGCTTGTGAAAAAGTTTGTGGTCCTTTATTGTGTTACTAAATCCTCCCCATCTTCCTCTGCCTTCTTTGTTCCAAGCTAAGTTGTTAACTCTTTTCTTTTGGCTCAGGAATTCAATACGCCTGTTTAGGATTTAAGGCACATGGGGAAAAAATGGCCTTTATGAGGGGTAGGTGTGGCCCCTAATAGTAGTAAATTTAAAATTATGTCTAAGGGAAAAATTTTCGTTCCTAAAAATATTGGCCCTTAATAGAGGCGGCCCTTGAATAGGGTTGGCATATAAAAGAAGTTTCACTGTACTTCTAAATAATAAAAAACTTGCATTTCTACAAAGAAAGTCTTTTTTATGAAATTTGCGTACAAATGTTTGTAACAAAAGTTTACTTCAGATTGATCCAGGGATATGTGTGAAATATTCTGGCAAGATTGCAAACAATAATATGCAGTAGTTTCTATAAAAAGACACATCGAAGTTCAAAAAGCAACATTTCGAGAAAACTGAGTGTAAAGTTTACGTTTGTAATGATTATGTATGACGTAAACAAACTTAACTACATAATTTTTTAACTTCTTGTTGTCTTAGAAACAAAAATAATATACCATTCGAAAGGGGAGAAAATAAAGGATTCAAAATATTAAAAAATAAATGAAAACAACTTTTTTATGAATTTTATTTCCAACTGCCCTTTACACTGTAAATTAAAATGTCTGAAATTCAAACACTTACGTGTCTGAAACGCAGTGCTCAATTTTCAGACATTTTAAAATGTCTTAATTTTTTCAGACACATTTTGCGTCTGAAATTCAGACACTTCAAACGTCTGAATCGCATCCATTTTTTTGTAAGCATCATACGTAGTCATATTTGACCACCTTGAATTCTGGAAAAATATTTCGCTGTGGTCCTGCCCCTTCCACCCCCATACAGTTTGATTTTTTTTTTTTTTTTTTTTTTTTGTGTGTGTGTGCTCCCAATTTTGATATGCAATTTTCGTTAAGCTGATAATTTAAATCTTTTGAAACATTGTACTGATAATAATCAATATCTTGAACTTCAGGAGTAGAATAAGATTAAAAACAAAAAATATTTATCTAAATATTAGATTTTTTAAAAATTCAGTTTTTGTAATCTTATTTTACTTTAAAAGTTCAAAATATTGATTATAATCAGTACAATTTCGAAACAGATTTAAAATATAAGCTTTACAAATATTGCACGTCAAATTTGGGGGCACTACAATCCTAGGGGGACGGGGCACTGCCCTGTATGCCCATGCTTTAAACAAGAAGTTTTTTTGCAAAAAATGAACCCTGAATTATGGTTATCTAAACTGAGATGTCAGGTATTCAAGAGTATCCGTTGTAGAGGTTAATCAACATTCCCGAATAGCGGACACCTCTATTTAACGAATGCTTTTTTAAACCGCTAAACTAATATATTTGTATATTTTTACCTCACAAAGGCAGACATCTTAGTTTATCGGACATATTCCGCGGTCCCGAAGTGTCCGCTATTAAGGGCTTTTAAGGTACACTGGTAAATATATATATATATATATATATATATATATATATTATAATCTTGTCTTACTCTAAAAGTTCAAATTGTTTATTATACTCGGTTGAATGTCGAAAAAGATTTAAAATATCAGGTGTACAAAAATTGCAAAAATCGCCCCCCCCCCCTCAAAAAAAAAAGAAAATACATATAATTTAAAAATCAGATTTAAACAAAATTATATTGCCACATAGGCAATTTTACATATATATATCATATGATAATCATAACAGCTATTTAACTATCAATAATAAAAAAAAAATAATAAATATTCTACTTAACATTGAGAAAAAAATTACTTCGGTATTTTGTTAAATATATTTGCGTTTTTAATCTTGTCCTGCTCTAAAAGTTCAAAACTTTCATTATAATCTGTGCAAGATTTAAAATATCAGCTTTACGAAAATTTCATACAAAATCCCACACCCTCCCCGAAAAAAAAAATGAAAATCCTTATCATTTAAATATTAGATTTTTAAAAAAATTATATGTTGCCACATGGGCAAGTTTTTATGCAGATCAGAGGGTAATCACATAAAGATATTCAACAATCAATAAAAATAAATAAATACATATTCTATATTAATAACATGAAGAAAAAATAACATAGTTTCCAAACTTCTTTCGTCTTAAATATATATATTAACATCTAACTAACATTTTTGTATTTTTCGTATAAGCGCATATAAATAAAGTTATTTTAAGTGCAAAAACTAGTGATGGGCGATTCTCGAGAATTCGAAAATCGAGAAAAATCGTCATCGTAAAAAATCACAATCGATACAGCCATCGATTAATTCCTAGAATCTACAATCGAGATGTTTTACAATCGATTATAACGAGAAAAGCTATTCTTATAACAGTTATTGGAAAACTTAGCTATTATTCTGGCCGACAATTTCATAGTAGTGATAGGGCTTAGTGATGGGCGATTTTCGAAAATTTACTAATCGAAAAAAATCGTTATCGTAAAATACACAATCGATACAGTCATCGATTACTTTCGAGAATCTACAAAGGAGATGTTCTGGACTCGATTATTGAAATCATTGTTTTTACATATATGTAAGGCAGATTTTATTAAATATAGGGTAACTGAAAACAGATGGAATAAAAAAACAACAAACCAAAGGGAGGCTATAAAGGAGCCATAAGACTGGAAAAGTCTTGTAAGGTTGCCCCCTGGTTGAAAAAAGCTGAAAAAACGCGAGTAGCTATGAAGCGGTAAGGGGAGTTTGAGTATCAAAAATTAGAAATTTTTGGCAATTAGCACCAAAATGGCCAAAAAATAAGAATCAAAAGCACCCCTAGTGGCAAAAACATGAACTAAAGGATGATAAAAGGGATCAAAATTTTTTATTGATTTTTCTACGTCATTTGAGATTGGATCTTTAATTTCCCCATTTTTAGAAAGTCTTCGACTGGAATACCTTAAACGAACCCCCGCGGGGAGCAAAGTAGGAGGGGAGGGGCAAGGAAAGTGCATAATATGAATAAGTGGTCACAGGACTTTCCAACGATATGTCACATGAGGAGTGTCGGCTAAATTAAGAAAAGTGCCCCCGCGCGGGGGCAAAGTAAGGGGAGGGGTGCGGGCGAGTAATAAAATGAAAAAGTAGTCACAGAGCTTTCCAATGATATATCACATGAGGGGTGTCAGCAAAAGATAGAAAAGAGTCCCAATTCCCAGGATTCCAATTATCGTGCCCCCCCCCCCCCCCGAAATATACCCTGCCCATCCTTCTCTTTGAAATCTTCATAAATTAAAAATTATTTATCGGAGGGCTTCGTAAAAAAATCCGATCTAAAATGTTTAAAAACGCTACGATTTCAAAAAATTTCGAAAAGTGCCTCTCTCGGGACTCCAAACTTGGGAGGGAAGAAGAAAGGGTCATAATATGAAAGAGTAACTTTCCGATGATAACCGAAAACTTTCCAATGATATATCAAATGACTGGTCCAAAAAAAGTTTGAAATCTACCCCTCCCACATGGGTTCCCTCTTTTATCCCAGAATATACCCGGAAATCACGTAACCCCACTTTTAAAATTTTATATTTAATAAATAATATTTATCGGAGAGCTCCATTAAAAAACCTCATTTAATGATATTTATTGTAGAAATCTCTACAATTAAAAAAAAAAATTCACCCCCGCACCGCTCCCCCCCCCCCCCGCCCCCTTCCGGAATTCAACTCTGGGAGGAGAAAGGTTCATAATATAAAAGAATGGTGAAAGGACTTTCCGATGATATGTCAAGGAGAGGTTTGGTAAAAGTTTGAAAATTACCCGCCCCCCCTTTGTCCACTCTCACGCCCCCCAGAATTCACTCACCTTCCTCTTTGAACTTTTTGTATTTAATAAATAGTATTTATCTGAGTCTCCAGGTTTGGGGCAGCTTGGCAGAGCTAAAATAAGATAAACATTGAAAATTCGGTGCAAAATGACACTAAATTTAACAGTAAAGTTTGAAACTAGGACTATACAGAACTGAATACATAAACCACTATGCTTCATAACCCACATCGGTTAATAGCAATAAAAAGATAAGTGCCAGTTAAACTGATGGCATTGAGCTCACAGGTTATTCACACTAATTGCATATTATACTCTTATTTCAAAGAATAATGTCCCTCAAAAAATAAATGAAGGGAAATATCTCCCGTTTGCCCCTTTTATACTTAACCAATGAACCTCCAAATCTAATCAGGGAAACTCCTTAACTATAATAAATCAGTATATCAAATTTGAAGCAAATCACATAATTCTGCAAGAAAAAAAGAAACGTATCGCTAAATTAAGGGTGGTCTAACCAATTTAACCCTTTTATACTTAACTAATGAACCTTCAAATCTAATCAGGAAAGCTCCTTATCAGAACGAACATAGAAAAAAAAATTAAAGTAAATTGAATAATTCTCTATGAAGATCCATTTATCTAAATTAAGGGGAGGGGACTTGCCCCCTTTTCGCCCTTGTATACTTAACCAATGAACCTCCAAATCTAATGAAGGAAGCGCCATATCGGAATAAATCGGTATATTAAATTTGAAGCAAATCGAATAATTCTGCATGAAAAACCCTTTTATCTAAATTAAGGGGGAGACTAGCCCCTACCCTTTATACTTAAACCATAAACCTCCAAATCTAATCAAGGCAGCTTCTTAACATAATAAACCGGTATCCCAAATTTGGAGCAAATCGAATAATTCTGCATGAAAAACCCATTTATCTAAATTAAGGAGGGGGTCTACCCCCCTTTCCCCCCTTTATACTTAACTAATGAGCTTTCAAGTTTAATCGGGGAAGCTCCTTAACATAATAAACCGGTATACCAAATTTGGAACAAATCGAATAATTCTGCATGAAAAACCCATTTATCTAAATTAAGGGGGGGCGGACCAGCCCCCTTCTACCCCTTTATCCTTAACCAATGAACTTCCAAGTTTAATCAGGGAAGCTCCTTAACATAATAAACCGGTACACCAAATTTGGAGCAAATCGAATAATTCTGCATGATAAGCCCATTTATCTAAATTAAGGGGGGGGGGGGTGTCCAGCCCCCTTCTCCCCTTTATACTTAACCCGTAAACCTCCAAATCTAATCAAGGCAACTTCTTAACATAATGAACCGGTATACCAAATTTGGAGCAAATCGAATAATTCTGCATGAAAAACCCATTTATCTAAATTAAGGAGGGGGTCTACCCCCCTTTCCCCCCTTCATACTTAACTAATGAACCTCCAAGTTTAATCAGTGAAGCTCCTTAACATAATAAACCGGTATATGAAATTTGCAGCAAATCGAATAATTCTGCATGAAAAACCTATTTATCTAAATAAATAGAGAGAGGGGGGGCAGCCCCCCTTCTCTCCCTTTATCCTTAACCAATGAACCGCCAAAACTAATCAGCGGACGCCTTTATCAGAATGAACGTAAAAAAAATTGAAGCAAATCGTACATTTTAATCAAGAGTTATCGCGTTACGTACATACATACGTACGTATATGCATACACGCAGAACCGACGGGTACATTACCTCTCAGGCTTAGATAGCCTGTGAGCTAAAAATAGATTGGATAAGCAGATGGACTCCTTTGAGAAATTATGACTTAAACCAGAAATGCGGTAAGTTCGACTCTGAAAGCTTCATTTCCATCTGGCATTTCGGCAAATCTCATCTCGATGATTATTCCAGCATTTCGACGCTTCCAGATGGGAAGCTGCTCGATGGTTGGTTCTCTCGCGGTTTTAAACGTTTCGGGATGGGAAGTCTTTCGAGAGTTTCTATCGCCGTTTTCAACCTTTCCCGATGGGAAGCCTCTCGCTTCTTTCTCTCGTCCTTTTCGAAATCTCCCAATGAAAAGCCTTTCGAGGATTTCTCTGGCGCTTTTCAACATTTCGCGAGGAGTTCTCTCGTCCTCGGCAGAGAAGAAAAGTAAGAAAATTTATCGAGAGTACCAAGGGACGAGATAGAGAAAGAGGCATGACAATGAGCTGCGAAATGAAGCCCTTATTTTCAAAGTTTCTCTTATTTTAGCCCTACCAAGATGTAACATACCTGGAGCCCTCCGATAAAAATTATTTATTAAATATAAAAATTTCAAAGAGGAAGGTGGGTCGGTGATTTCGAGGAAGGAGGACGTGAGAGTGGCGTCATGCGGGGTACAATTTTAAAAATTTTACCGAACCCTTTCTGTGGCATATAATCGAAAGCCCTTTGACCACTCTTTCATACTATGAACCTTTCTTCCCCCAAAGGGGGATGGGGAAGGGGCGAACAAATTTTTAAAACCGTAGCCGATTTCTATAATAAATTTAAATATCACTTTAGATGTGGGTTTTTTATGCAGTCTTCGGTAAATATTATTTATTGAACATAAAAATTTTAAAGTGGCGGCTGTGTGAATTCCGGAGCGAAAGAGTGGGTCCACGGGGGGAGGGAGGGGGAGCAATTTTCAAACTTTTTTGGACCAGTCATGTGATACGTCATCGGTAAGCTCTCGGATGACTCTTTCATATTATGAGACTTTCTTCCTCCCCTCCCCAATTTGGCCCCCACTGCGAGGGTAGTTTTTTCCGTTTTTATCATTTTAGATCGGATTTTTTTATGGAGACCTGCGCTAAATATCATTTATAATATATGAAATTTCAGGACACTTTTCCAAATTTAGCCAAGACTCCTCATGTGACATATCGTTGGAAAGGTTTGTGACTACTTATTGATGCTATACACTTCCGGTGGCAGCCCACCCACTTCCCCACCCCCGGAGGACACTTTTCCAAGTTTAGCCAATACCCCTCTTGTGAGATATCGTTGAAAGGGTCTGTGACTACTTATTGATGTTATGCACTTCCGGTGACAGTCCCCCCTCTTTGCCCCCCCGGGGGACACTTTTTCAAATTTAGTCAAGACCCCTCGTGTGAGATATCGTTGGAAAGGTCTGTGACTACTTATTGATGTTATGTACCTACGGTGTCCCCACCACCACTTTGCCCCCCCCCCCCGGGGCACTTTTCCAAATTTAGCCAAGACCCCTCCTGTGAGATATCGTTGGAAAGGTCTGTGACTATTTATTGATGTTATGCACCTCCGGTGACAGTCTCCCCCAATTTGCCCCTCCCGGCGGACACTTTTTCAAATTTAGCCAAGACCCCTCATGTGAGATATCGTTGGAAAGGTCTGTGACTACTTATTGATGTTATGCTCCTCCGGTGTCCATCCCCCCATTTCCCCCCCACGGGGGGGCACTTTTCCAAATTTAGCCAAGACCCCTCATGTGAGATATCGTTGGGAAGGTCTGTGACTACTTATTGATGTAATGCACCTCCGGTGACCACCCCTCCCCCACTTTTCCCCCACGGGGATGTTTTTCTAAATTTAGCCGAGACACCTCATGTGACATATTGTCGGAAAGGCTTATGACCACTTACTCATGTTATCCACCTCCTGCACCCCTCCCCCCCTTTACCCCACGGGGAGGGCATTTTTATAAATTCAGATCCAGACTTTTCATGTGACATATGGTTGGAAAGGCCTAAAGACCTGTGACGACTTAATCATATTATGCAGCTGCTGTGCTCCTCCGTTCGCTTTGACTCCTCCCCAAGAGATCTGGTCCGAGGTTCATTCGTTTCGATATTATATATTTTTTACAAGATTTTGTAGTGCGTGCACACCACACCCGCCTGCTATCATATATCAGTGCCGTATATAGCGGGTAACCTGTTCGTGATTTCATATTACAAGATTACGTATAAATTAGGGGCCCTGATTAAAGGAGGGGCCTGCTAGCGGTCGAAGTCACCTAGTCTTTATTAACATCGACTCATTCCAGTTCACCCGCAGACAATTCTTGATAAATGTATGACGTATATAATACATAATATATGATTTATAAAAGAAATTTGCAAACTGTAGTCATCGAGAAAAAATTTACACAATCGAAAAATATCGAGATGTCCACACAATCGAGAAAATCGAGAAAAACATCTCATTATCGCCCATCACTAGCAAAATATAGTTATAGCTTTTTACTTTTTCCCATTATAAATTTCAAATTACTTTTTTTATTAAAAATAATCAAAAATTCAATATTAGTGTTGATTATACATCAAATACATATGTATATTTTCACTGGCAGCTTCACATAATAGACGAGTCTCATGTACTTTCTTTATCTTTATTTTAATCAGCGGTTTTATGCCAGGAAGTAAGAAAGAGTTAGGTGATCTTTCAAAGCTTTTTCTTTATTTATTTCCTTGTGGTCATCGTTTACTGAGAGTAGAGGTCTGGACGGGCCCGGGCTTGGCCCGACGCCCGTACCCGGCCCGGGCCGGCGGAATGAAGGGGAATTTTCAAACGGGCCGGGCCGGGCCGGCAGAATTAGGACAATTTTTTCAACGGTCCGGGCCGACAGACAAAATAAACGGGCCGGGCCGGCAAAAAAATTAATCGGGCCTATCGGCCCGATATAAGAATTTAAGCTAAGCAGATAGAATACGAGCCATTTTCAATGAATATGATTTTCTCGAGAAGTATAAATGTGCGTCACGAGCCGATGCGAGTTTAACAACATCAATACAGAAATGTAAGATGTCCATCCTAGAGATCGGCATCGTACAGTTACAAGATGTCTGATTCCGAGTTAAATTTTTTTTGCAGCAGACTCGTGCCGGGACGGAACTAGTCTTAATCGATCTCAGGATGTGTAGAACAGTCATTGTGTTTTGTAGTATTAATAGTGATAATGAAGTTCTTTAATGAAGAACAGTATTTTGGGGAATATACCTTAAGGTGGTTCTCATATTCACTGCTCAACAATGCGAAGCTTTCAGACACATTTTCTGACAAAAAATTTTAACTATAAAGGCATAAAATTGACAGGCCTGCCTATTGAAGGCTTTTGAAACGAATAGCTTTTTCCATATTTGATAAATTACTTACAGAGATAACAGAGATTCCTGTCACGTGACTGTACGTTTTTCTCCTTTCCTGTGCTATCGCTTCCGGAAATTCGATTCAAAACGCTAACTTTGACAGTATTTTCAGAAAGATATATTGCTTTTAACTATGAAAAAAAACCCGACATTTACATAGCTTCTGAATAAGAATACCTGCCAATCTTAAGCGTTTCCGAAAAGAAAAGAATTCATAAATGTGTCGAAATGTAACTCCTTTGGATTTGAGAAAAACCTTAAAAATGAAAGAAATATTTTTACAAATCTACTTTTTATTATACAGCTTCAAAAGGTATCATGTTTTTAATCCTTTATTCTGAACTACATTAATCTTTTATAATGAATCCTTATTTCCATTTTGAAATGTCTGTAGACACGATGACTAAAACACTGTAAGTAATCGTTAATGTTAACTATTGTGTGTTTTCTGTTTTGCGAACATCATAGCAATGTAAAATATACTGTAAAATGTTCCCATAAATATGTATGTGGTATTCATTAAAAGAATCTTAATTGTATGTTGAGAAAAAACGGATTTTTTTTTTTTTTTTTTTTTGTAGAAATTGTGTCGTGCCGGGCTGGGCCTGTTTTCACTGATTTTTGTACGGGCCGGGCCGGACCGAGAACTTTAAAAAGGCAAACGGGCCGGGCCGAGCTCGGGCCGAACTTTCAATTTTTACACCGGGCCGGGCCGGGCCAAGATAGCTTTCGTTCGGGCCGGGTCGGGCCCGGGCCCGGAAATTCCGGCCCGTGCAGACCTCTAACTGAGAGGTAAGAATTAGCCATCGAAAATAAAAACTGCCATTGAATATATAATTTGTAATAAAAGACAACGTCATAAGTTTAAAAATATATATTTCTAGAATTAGTTTTTTTTTTTTTTTTTTTTTTTTTTTTTTTTGCGAACATATTCAAAACTAATTGAATTTCATGCACGATTTTGTTTACTAGAATAAATAAAATCATAAAAGACACAAATTTTAGTATTATAAAGAAATTATGGCACTTACTTCAATCGCTGTTTGCAAGAGGTGAAAACATTATTAAGAGGTAATAACATTATTACAAAGATGGACTTTTGAATGTATTTGTATTGATTTCTGCTAAATGTACAATCTAAGTTATTTTCAGAAATGCTTGTATAAATAATCCCGACGAGATATATACAGTTTCTTCTAATTGAAAGAAGATTGAAGCTAAAATATATGTATAACGTCACAAGGAAAAACCCTTTCTTATTTAATTTATCCTGTTGAGACTGAATTCCTTTCTTAGAGATATCTCATTAAAGAAAAAAACTTTTTTTATCGTACTTTATATCAAACATGTACAAGTTATTTAATTTTAGAAATGTAGATATTTCATTTGATTTAACCCTTAAATGCCTGGTGTTGCTTTTCGGCAACATACCCAATTTAGGTTCTAAAATACTATTAGAATAAAATTGAAGCTATAATGCCTAATGTTAACAATAGAATACATTCTGAAAATATTATTAAATCGATTTTCAGCATGTAGATGTCAACACTTGTGCTGTTTAAGAATAAAGATAGATTTATCTTTACAATTGTTGCTACTTGTTCCTTTTGTTTTGTTTGGGTGCTTGCGAAATACACTATTTTGACCTGCAGTGAGCAAGTGAAATTTATTTCTTATTATAGTTCCTAAAATTCTTGTGTGTTTAATATTATAGAATTTTATCAAGGCAAATTATTTTTTCAAATAAACACCAGTATTCCCGATTAGTAACAAACTGTTTTTTAGCCGTAAACTATACTTAAAACAAAATATGATTTTTTAAAGTATTTTTCCCATGATTTATTTAAAAAATAAAAGCCGAAAAATATTATTACAATGATTTTTGAAAAATCAGGCATTTAAGGGTTAAGAACGTCGTGAAAAACAGTTTTAATCTCTGCTTATCTAAGCTAATAGATATTTCAGTGTATCTTTAAGAAAAGCTCTTTACTTCTAATACATTTTAGATATTAATTATTTTCAATCAAATTTATTTAAAATAAAATAAACTAAAAAATGAATAAAATTATTTATAAGAAAAAGACTAAACACTATTTATTTTTTTTAAATAGTATTTTTTAATGATATTCATATTAATTTCTGCTAAAAGTTCAATCAGAGTTATTTTTAGAAATACAGTAAAATCTCGTTATAACGATTTTCAGGGAGAGCTCTGATTATATTCGCTATACTGGAAAAATTGATAAAGTGAATATTTTTATAATGAAATAGGATAGTAGGATTTTCTTTAACAATCCAAATAATATTTGTTAAAGTGATATTTTTTATAACAAAATAGGATAGTAAGATTTTTTTTTAACAATACAAATATTGTTTGTTAAACTGAAAAATTCGTTAAAGTGAATATTTTTATAATGAAATAGGATAGTAGGATTTTTTTTAACAATCCAAATAATATTTGAAACTGAAAAAATCATTAAAGTAAATATTTTTATAATGAAATAGGATAATAATATATTTTTTAACAATTCAAATAATGTTTGTTAAACTGAAAAATTCGTTAAAGCGAATATTTTTATAATGAAATAGGATAGTAGGATTTTTTTTTAACAATCCAAATAATATTTTTTAAACTGAAAAATTCGTTAAAGTGAATAGTTTTATAATGCAATAGGATAGTAATACTTTTAACAATACAAATAATATTTGTTAATCAGAAAAATTCGTTAAAGTGAATATTTTATAATGGAATAGGATAGTAGTATTTTTTTTTTCAGATTCCAAATAACATTTGTTAAACTAAAAAATTCGTTAAAGTGCATTCATTCTAACGAGATTCTACTGTACTTATATAAAAAATCCCGAGAAGATACACTGGTTATCAAAAATTAAGGAAAAGTCACAAAATGCTAATTTTTAAATACGCGAATACTCAAAAGGAAGTAATATAATTTGAATAATTACTATCTCAGCAGAACAGCTAGTCCATATAACATCTCATTCAGGTCAAACATGGTCACAAGAGTCACAGTCACTACGGCGAAACAAAAAATAGAAAATTCCATACGTCTCTTTTATGAGTCTCAAATGACTACTATATGTGATTCCACTGACAGGTCACTGTGACTGCTGCTTTGTGACGAGTCACCAGTTGACTTTGCAATGTCGTTTTATTGAGACTCTCGTGTGACTCTCATCTGGAGATTCAATTTCAAAGTCATTGTGCACGTTGCATTAGGATAAATCACCAAATAATGTCACATTAAAATCACATGGTGACTTTCTGTCACATGACTTTGTCAAATGGTGACAGAGACCCTACTGTGAAGACACTACTGTGAAAAGTGGTGAAAAGTCACCATGTGACTTTAATTTGGCATTATTTGGTGATTTATCATAATGCAACGTTCACAATGACTTTGAAATTGAGTCTCCAGATGAGAGTCACACGAGAGTCTCAATGAAATGACATTGTAAAGTCACCTGGTGAAACGCCACAAAGCAGCAGTCACAGTGACCTGTCAGTGGAGTCACATATAGTAGTCATTTGAGACTCATAAATGAGACGTATGGAATTTCCTATTTTTTGCTTCGCCGTAGTGACTGTGACTCTTGTGACCATGTGTTACCTGAATGAGATGTTATATGGACTAGCTGTTCTGCAGGAATAGTAATTATTCGAATTATATTACTTCCTTTGGAGTATTCCCGTATTTAAAAATTGGCATTTTGTGACTTTTCCTTAATTTTTGATAACCAGTGTATATACAGTTTCTTTTAATTCAAAAAATATTGAGCTAAAATATATGTATAACATAAAAAAACTTTCTTGTTTAATTTTTTCGAGACTGAATTTCTTTCTTAGAGATCTCTCATTAAAGAAAAAAAAACTTTTTAATCGTACTTTGTATCGAACTTGTATAAGTTATTTAATTTTAGAAATGTAGATATTTCATTTGATTTAAAAACTCTGTGAGGAAAGAGTTTTAATCTCTTCTTATCTAAGCTAATAGATATTTTCTCGAAATTCCATTACATTTCTTTTTTTACCGAAATTACTATTTTTAATTGCATTTTATTTGAATTATGAAATATTTTATTAAATAAAAGAAGAATTTTTTAGAAAAGAAATAATTTGATAAAACATACACTCTATTTTTGAGAAATAGAATATTATCGATTAGTCAATGTTAAACAGGCTTTGTAACATAGAAGATGGTGTGGGGGGTATTGTTAATATACCATTTTACCTATATTGCTTTTAGAGAGTAATGTTAAATAAAATCCATTGACGTCTCTGAAAGTGAATAAATTAAAAATGGGGATTTTCTTATTTATATAAAGAATTGATTGAGAATTTAAAAAAAAATATATATATAAGATTTCCATAATAATATATTATGTTTCGTATGAATATTTGATACATTTTATTTATCAATCTGGATTGTTTTCAACTCGGCTTATGGAAACAACATTGCCACTTTAAAAAGCGTTTTTTGAACTGAAACTGAATAAAGTTAAAACTACATGTGTAACGTTTTAGTAGAATTCCCACTTTTCCTTATTTCTTCAAAAGAGTAGTATTTTATATGCAATTTATTTAAGTTTTTTAATTTATTAAATATTTTTATTTAGGCATTTTCTTTATTTAAAAATATATTTCAGAAATATTCAATCTCGCCAATTACTGTACTCTAAAATGCGACTAAATTTATTTATTGGAACTTTTTTCAATAATGGCTGAAATAATATTTCCCTTTAAAAATATTTTTTTAACCAAAACTAAATGACTAATTAAATTTTTTCTTTTACATTTAAAACATATTTCCTCTTTTACCTATTTTTTTACTGACACAAAGGCCTTTTATTAGAGATATCTACACATTTATCAATCAGTAATTTTTTTATTGGAGAAGAAAATGTTTTTAAATAGTATTGAATATTTAACTTATATATTTAATTTAGGAAATATTTTTTAGATATCTCCTTTGATTAATTCACATTATGGATAAAGAACTTATATAAGTTATTTAATTTAGAAACTGGGGCATTCTTACAATCTTTTGACTTTTATGTCCCTGGATAATAATTTTTATTTCAATATATTTTTTGTGTTTTTTTTTTTTTTAATTTCATATACTGGGGAACATCCCATTGCATGATTGCGTAGCAATATTAACGAGATAAATAAGTTTTGGACGATGTTGGGGGTCCAAATACCAGGAAAACTCCTGTACCGTCCCGTGTCCCTGATGTTGATTTTTAAGTTTGGAGCTGTCTGTATAAAATTGTTTCAATAAAATCAATTGGATGTAATTTTTTTCCGAAACTGGGACAAATGTTTTATATAAATATGTAGCAAAAAATTAACCTGCACACATTTTTACGGTTGATGCTATTTTTTTAACCCTGTCTCTGGGTTTTTTATCCTTACCGTCCCTCTTGCTAAACTTATACAGAAAATCACTTCAGATGCAGCAACAGAATTTTTTTCAAGTTTTTTCTCATGCAGAAGAATGCTAGAGAAAGAAAGTCTAAAATTCTTTAAAAGAAAATTTACTGCAGAATTTAAATCAGCATTTAAATATCAATTTCAAAATCGTGGCTTTATTGGTAGTCTTACCGTCCCCAAGGTTTATTCCTGCACTTTTCGAGGTAAATAAAATAAAAATTAATTTAATCCAATGTTAACAACTGTTTCTAAAAATCAATGAACATTGTGGCTATCACTTAGTCTTAATATGATTTTCCTAAAAATAGTTGGTAATTTTCCTCACCGTTCCATCGTTACCGTCCCTTTTTTTCCCATTTCGTCCCTTTTTTCCTATACCGCCTTCTTTTTTTTACCTTACCGTCCCTTCTTTAACACCCCTTTGAGACAATGTTATACAAAAATTCTGTATTAAAAGTACTACATTTTTATTATTTCTTATTTGAATGCCCTGTGGGTACTATGCAAATTCATTATAAGTAAAAATTTAGAAGAAACTAAAAAGTTATTGTGGTAAAATGGCAAGGAAAATTAAACTCGAAAGTTTAACTTAAACCTCAGTTAAATAAAAAAAAATTTTCGCTGCTGACAATTTTTTCTTTATTTTGAATCATTAAAGCATTCGTCTATCAGCTTAAAATGTTATTTTAGCAAGTTTAATTTCACCAGATTTTTATTCCGGAAAGTCATAAGACAGTGAGAATGCCCCAACTATTATTTATATATTTCTTTTGATTTAACAATATTATTAACTCCTTAACCGCCGACGAAATCTTACGCGATCCCCAGTGCCTTACTTAATTTCCATATTCCTGCAATTAAAGAAGGAGTATATTTGTTTTCTGAAATAACAATAAGAAAATTCACATGTTATATTGTTATATATAACGGCCCAGGTTGAGCAAATTGCCTCGCTATCATTGGAATTCGTCATCTCACTGTAAAAAAAAAAAAAAAACGGGCTAAAAAACGGAAACACTACTGGCAATCTAGACGCCACTACTATTTCCGTTTTTTTACGGGAATTTTTACCCATAATTTACAGAAAATTTTCCGTTTTTCTGATTAAAAACGGAAATTTTTCTGTAATTTATGGCTAAAAATTCCCGTAAAAAAACGGAAATAGTACTGGCGTCTCGATTACCAGTAGTATTTCTTTTTTTTTTCCAGTGCTCTATAATAAATGCATGCAATTTCTACAGGCTTATATATATTTCGTGGCGCTTAAGGCGTTAATAGAGAATTTTAATCTTTGTTATTTGTACTAATAGATTTTTTGGCAAATTTCTTTTCCTATAGATATATCTTTCATTGCAATTTATTTAAATTAATCAAACATTTTTACGAAACTAAAATAATAAAAAAAATGTTTTTTAAAAGAATATGTATTTTAGTGTTTACAGTTAAACAATCTTTGTGACATGAAGAATACTTTATAATTATATGTTTTAGAAAACGCTTCAAATCTGTTATTTTTAAAGCTAAATTGTGTCTCTGAAATCCATGGCATATTTGTACGGGGATAAATAATAATAATAATAACAATAAAAACAAGAAGGCGGAATTTACACACTTATAGAATCAAGAAACGATTTAACAATATTTACCAAAGGAATTTTTCTTATTATTGTTGTTGCTTTATTTAAATTTTTGAGACGTCAGTAAGCAATAATGTACAGTCATAAGACTATATGTTTAATAAATATACTGAGTAAATAAACTATGAAATGCATGTTTTCCATTACGTAAAACTTAAATGGATTATAAAATCTTTTAAAGAAAGCAGATTTAAAACTTATATTAATTTCTATTTGAATAAATATTTACATTAAAAGAGGCAATGTTGAAAGAAAAAATTTCGCTATTTATCTTTCATGTATTAAAACTACATACTTTAAATAGTAAGATTTATATTTTAAACATAAATGAAATTCAGGAATTATTCCTAAATACGTGTGAGAAATGTTATATTAGTCATTAACCACGCCTGTTTTCCGCTTTTAAAAATTATACTGTATTATAAGACGTGAGAATTTTAAGGATCTGAATTACTCACAGAAATGGTATAAATATTTCCATTTAAGAAAATATTTTTTGATCTAGAAGATAATGCAAATTTTGATTATATGTGTAACACTTAAAACAAAAATCTTTTTTTTATTTTTTTTTTATTTTTTTTATTTTTATTTTTTTTTAACTAGACTGAATTCCTTTCTTATTGATCGTAAAAAATAAAAATACTTTTTGATTTTATTTTAAATCGAATTTATTTCGGTTATCTAATGTAGGAAATATTTTTATGTAGATATTTTCTTTAAAAAAAATTTTGAACAAAGAATTCTAATCGCTTCTTATAAGGGCTAATTGATAATGATCTTCTGGAAATATTTTTGTATTTTGTCTGCAAAATTGGTATTTGCTAATTTTTTTTTAAATTATTTAATCAGGTATTTATAATTAACTGAAAGATAGATTTATGTGGAAGTAAGAAATTTGACAACACATACATTTATTTCTCAAAAAGTACTACAAAATGTGAAATATCAAACTACGTTTGAAGCTTGAAATATGTCTCATTAATATTTTCTGAGAAAAGAGATTGATAACATTCGGATTATTCATGGCGTGTTTGATCGGGAATAACTTAGAAAAAAATTATGTATTTATTCATATGATGCACTAAAATTTGTAAAACGAAAACTATTTATGAAGGATTCTGACCTTAAATGGACTCGGTGCACACAGAAATTTTCCTGGCAGCAGTGCTACCAGGATTTTCCGTTAATAGACGAATATCCGTTTATTATTTTCTCCGTTACAGGATGTAAAATATAGGTCAATTGAAGAAAATGGGGATAAAATAAAAGTCTCTGACCTTGGTTTCGAACCAGCTACCTCAGTGTTGCGAGACCAGTTCTCTAACCACTTGGTCACAGTTGTACACTAGTGGAACAGATTGAAGTAAATATATTTCCCTGAGATGGGTGTGGCTTGATTAATTTTTTTTTAAAAGCTTTAAATTTTGAAGTTAATTTCGGGAAGATTTCGTCCTTGATGAGATTGTGGCTTGGGTTTTAATACTCTAGTAGTAAAATAGGATAAAAAATATGAATTATTAATATATTTTATGTACATTGCCAAATGTAAAGTATGAATATTATATTTTTATGCGATTTTTTTTGAGTAAAATCAGTATTTTTCTATTTAATCTTTTAATTAAAAAATCTATTTTAAAAGCAAATATTTTTTTATAACTTTAAATAATAAAGTATATGAATACTTTTAAATGAATAAGAAAATTAATTGTTATTTCTTCGCAAATTCGAAAACGTTTCTTTTCTTTGTTGATGGTTAAGTTTTTTTTTTTAAATTAAATTAGGAATCTTAATTTATAGAATTTTTGGTTTTTCGTATTTAAAATGAACTCCGATTTTAGTATTAGTAGAGACAATACGCATGCGTGCTAGAAATGAACGGGATTTTTCCTTCTTTTTCAGACTTTCGGGAAGAATTCACGGATAAAACATTTTTTCTAGGAGTACGGAAATTATTTGTTAAGAAATGCACTGTAAAAAATATCCGACCAGTTTTACTGTAGGAATCGGAAAAATAGTTTCCCTTATCGTACCGGAAAATTTTCCGACACAGCTCGGAATAAAATCCATAAAAAAAAGGAAATAGTCAATAAAACGGTATTTTATGCATTTTATTCCGACTTTACGGATTTTATTCCGAGCTGGGTCGTAAATTTTTCCGGTAACTATTTTTCCGATTCCTACAAGAAAACTGGTAGTTTTTTTTTTTTTTTTTTTTTTTTTTTTTTTTTTACAGTGTGGGAATAATTTCGCGTATATAGACGAGTTTGACTAAGAGTGTACCTCCATTTTTTGACAAAAAATGTGGAATTTCAGATTTTTATGCTAAAATGAACCTTAACATCTCTAGAACATTGTACCCAAATTTCTTGATAATATGATGAATAGTAATTGTTAATTTTACTTCTCATTTAATATCTCTTTATTGTAAATGAAATGTTTAAAATTATTTTTCTCATAATTAAATACGTATAAAAGCACAAATAATTGTACAAAAATTTCTTTCAGGTGCATAAATATGGTATAAAGTTACTTAAAATACAAATTAAAAATATCTTAAAATACATTAGAAAAACCTAGAGCGTTTTCAACCATTACAAGGCCGTCCTCAGTAGGATTTAAATGTTTTTTTTTTTTTGTTTTTTTTTCTTTTTCTTTTCTTGCGCTTATTCGAGAATTGTCCAGATGAAAATATTGTAATTTAATGGTTGTAAGTCAGATGAGATGCCAGATAAAATTATTCAAATTTTCACCAAAAACGAGCTTTCATCTATTATGCAGCAAATCTATCCATACTCCATTGATATTGTATGATTGTGCATCGTTACAAGTTGTATCTTCATTAGCAATTATTTCAATTCATTCTCTCATGATGGCTTCCTGGTAATTATTTGTACGAAAGATAATTTTCGATTTATTAAAATCTACTTTTATAGGTTGACTTTGAGCTATTCTTAATATTGCAGTATGGATTGGAATTTGAATAAGAAAAATTTGAATAACTTTATCTGGCATCTCATCTGACATACAATCTTTAAATTACAATGTTTTCTTCTGGACAATTCTCGAATAAGCGCAAAGAAAATAATAACAACATTTAAATCCTACTGATGACGGCCTTGCAATGGTAGAAAACGTTCTAGGTTTTTCTAATGTATTTTAATATGCTTTTAATTTGTATTTTAAATATCTTTATATTATATGTATGTAACTGAAAGTAATTTTTGTACAATTATTTGTGCTTTTATATGTATTTAATTAATTAACTCAAGGTGGAATAGAGCACTATAATTTTAACTTTCATTTATCATTTTTCTCAGTTTGTATTATCCATATTCTTCTCTATATAATCAAAATGCTATGCCTTCCACAATAATTGAACAAACTGTCTGCTTTTGTAAAATGTATCTTACATTCTATTAGAGATAATTAGGAATCGTATATTTTGATAACTTTGAAATTTTCGTTTTAAAAAACATCCGAACCTAACAAAGATGATCTCAATACCGCTGTTGTCATGCAACGTAATAAACGCTTCAAACTCCCGGTTATCCACACCAGTGGCTGAGAGGTTTTTCCTCTCAAAGCTGGTAGGCGGGAGGTGCTGGGTTCGAACCCAATGGCGCCTGTCGGCCTAATCTTTAGAAGTTTTCCGTGGATGCCTTCGAACCTTGCTCTAATTACGGGTTAGGATCCCTTTTTTTATGGAAAGTGGCCGACGGGATAATGGAGAAATACCGTTTTTTTAAGGTAACTAAACAAAATATTTTACTAATGTTTTATATATTTTGGGGTACTAAAATAAAAGGAACAATTGCATAGGCAACGTTTGCATGCATCAATTTGAAGGCGATATTATCAATGAAGCCTGTAATTTAAATTATCTGTATGATGAAAAAAATATATTCGTCATTTTTGTCTAATCTATAAATAATTCTATCAAATAGAAAACAATATCCTTTAAAAAGATACTCAGCTTCAGAAATGGTGAAAAAAAGAGAAGATTATTGGATTAGTTTTTAATCTTGTCAATTTAGCGAGTTTTATACTTACGCAGAATTCTAAAACGTAAATAAACATTTTAATTACATACAGAAAGTATATCATGGATTTATTGCTTAAAGTAAATTTATCAATTTTAAGCAATGCTTATATAAATATTTCCATTTAAGGGTTTACTCCAGTCACGTGGAAATACTTGCTCACTAATGTTAACTCTATGGGAGAAATTTCGAATCCCGTTCTAAAAGTTAAAAGTATCCTAATTAAAAAAAAAAAAAAAAAAAAAAAAAAAAAAAAAAAAAAAAAAAAAAAACTACAACCTGTAAACAAAAGTGGATAAATAAGAAACAGTCTTTATACAAATCGACCTCAAGTACCCAATTAAAAAAAATAATTTTAAAATATTGAAATGTAAATGATATATTTAAAAACAAATTCTCCCATAGGATTAACATTAGCGAGCGGGCGTTTTCGCGTGAATGGAGTAGCCTCTTAACCCCTTGAGGGGCGGTGGGATATGTTATATCCCATCTATGATTAATGAAGATGTGCACCAGTAAAAATTTACTAAATTTTACTTTACTAACTTTGGAGGAACGGGGAAAAGTCGTAAAAGACCATTTCCATATTTTACAATAAATTTTTTGGAAGATTCCGATGTGAATTCGACATTACAGCAGCAAATTACTTGCCTCTGAAAGGTTTAAGGTGGTTCTCAAATTCACTGGTCAACAAGTCCAAAACTTTCTGACACATTTACTTACATATTTTCTAAACATACAGCGTAAAATTGCAGGGTTGACTGTTGAAGCGATTTGGAATCGAAATGCATTTTCTGTTTTTTGATAAATAAATTATCGAGTTATAAGCGATTTTGGGTCACGTGACAAACGGCTTTTCTGCTATATTTGGCTGGTTTTATTGATCTCGTTCGGAAATTCAGTTCAAAACACCAACTTTGACTGTATATTCTTAAAGATATTTTATGCACTGTAAACTGAAATGTCTGAAATTCAGACACATAAGTGTCTGAAACGGAGTGTTCAATTTTCAGACATTTTAAAGTGTCTAAATTTTTAAGACGCTTGTATGTGTCTAAATTTAAGACACTTCAAACGTCTGAATTGCATCCATGTTTGACCACCTTTAATTTCTCTGCAAAAGCATTTTTCCACCTTTTTTTCGGTAAGCCTTAATACACAGAAAAAAAAATCCTTTAAAATATAAAAACTGTACCGCCAATCAAAACGCCAGTACAATTTACGTATTTTAGTGGAAATTTTCTTCAATTACCAGAAATATTAAAATTTTTTTTGGAAATTTCTATATTTAAAAAATAAAAATTATGCTCTCAAGGAAGGGACATTTCACCCACATTTCAGTAGGTCTCAGAGATTTTACATGATTCACTCATCTAATTCATTTTACAACATCAGCAATATTACACTTACCCATCGCAGGATACGAACTCATGATCTTATGGTCCGTAGACTATGCGATAATCCGTCTCGGCCACGCCTCCACAGCTAGAAAGTTCAAATATTGTTAGTTATTTGTGACTCCCAATTTATTTTACGGAAACTGTAAATATTTTGTCAATCTGCTTATAATTTTGAAAGATTTCACACATCTTCTCTCTAGAATTTTGAATATTTTGCTTTTTAATTTCATGCGATGTAGAACCAGTAGAAATTTTTTTTACTTCTATAGAAGAAATTTTCAGAACACAAATATTGTTGTTTATCAGAAGACACGTTATTTCTGAAATATTAAAATATTTAAAAATTTTTAACAGTGCGTATGTATATATATATATTATATATATACATATTTAATTCGGTCTTGTCCCGTTTCAGTTGTGTGTGTGTGGGGGGGGGAGGGCAACCTTTAAAAATAAAATCAATTTTTCATTCAAAAATAAATGCATTTCTTATTGCCAAAAGCCTGTGTTTAATTTTAATGGGAAGGTATGTGTATATGAAAGTGTGTGAAGGAATATAGTGTTCTGTTTTCTTTGATTATTTCTTCTTTTTTTTTTCGTTTGATCTGGACTCATTACTTCCTCCTATATGCTAAATATCCTGAACAAAATTTCTCAGTTATAAATATTATGTATAATTTTTCTGCAAAAATAATAAAAATCATTGGTTTACGGACAAATTTTTTGTCTTCCTTTTTTCCCTCGATCAAAATACAGCGTAAAATTTTTTGATGAAACTAATTTTCCCACGGTGAAATCCTGAAATCACGGTGAAATCATACCTGGAGTAGATCAATACTGAATCATTAGCTAAAAAGTTACATAGTAAGAATTTTCAGAAATATTCCATAAATCAAAAAAAATAAAAATAAAAAATACGTTCGACTTTTCAAAAACACGTTCTAATAAGAATATGTTCGACTAATAATAATACGTTCGACTCAAACTAGATGGCGCTACTGAATTTGGTGTATTCAAGTCATTTTTCTCTTGGGAAATTTTCGTAATTAAACTTGACATTTTCTATCCAGGATTGCGATTTGGAGAGGCATATTTTAGAGGAGTATATGTGCTCAGATCTGGCCCGGTCTTTCTCTCATTTGATTTGATGGGACATGTCAGATCAGGTCCTGACTTTTATTTTTCTGCTGACTGGAGCTTGAATTCAGACACATTTCTTCGGGAGGGATTTCTGAGACTCCGGTGTGGGGGGGGGGGGGGGGGAATTGCACTTTTTGACCATTGAAAACACAAAACCTCAAATTTTCCGGAGGGACATCTCTTTGCTCCGAGGGGAAATTTCTCTCCCCGGGCCACCCCCTGAATTCAACACTGATAAGTCGTAACCAGCCAGAGGCAGCTCTGAAACGTTTTAGTGGGTGTATTTCTGAATGCTTTTAAGATGTTAAATAATGAAATACTGTGCTAAAATATATCTTAATTTTTGCGATTTTTTTTGTGTGTTTCTGTATTTGGATAATTTTAAAGTGTGTTTGTAATCAAACAATTTAAAGTTTTATTATTAAATTAGCAAAATATTATGAAGGTTAAAGTGAACAAGAGGTTACACACACTGTGTCCTTAATTCATAATTAAGTAAATTTCAAACATGCTATAATTTCGAATTTCATTATAAAATTTATAAAAGAGAAAAAAAATTGTGTGACAAAATTAATATCTTTTCAAAAATTCCTATTTTTAAACCTATTAAAAATAATAATAATATTCTTTCCTAATTAAAAAAATAACAATATCTAGTCTAGTCTGGAAGGGGATTCAGCCTTCTTAGCTCCCCCCCCCCCCCAATGCACTGGTTTGAATGCAACCAATGCACTGGTTTGAATATAAATAAATAAATCATGTCTAATATACATGGGTTTAGAAAATGCTGATTGCGAAATATATGGATTTGTCCTTGAAAGAGTATATTTTACCTTTTAAATGGAAAATTTTAAATACAGAAATATGCAAAAAATGGAAAATTTTCTGGAATTTAAGAAAGAAAATTTACATTAAAATACGTAAATTGCCAGTATAATTTCCATATTTTAACGGATTTTTTTATACTGTATAAAGCTTACAAAAAAAAGTGAAAAATTGACTGCCTATTACCGAACTTCCAGATTGGTCAAAAAGGGATGCGATTCAGACGTTTGAAATGTCTTAAATTCAGACGCATACACGTGTCTTAAAAAATAAGACACTTTAAAATGTCTGAAAATTGAACACTCCAGTTTCAGACACTTATGTGTCTGAATTTCAGACATTTCAAATTACAGTGTTTATGCCATGATCATATAGTAAGACACTTAAGTGTCTAAATTTCAGACACCTATGATGTCTGAAATTCCATATTCAGACACTTAAGTGTTTGAATTACTTTTTCAGTCACATATGTGTCTGAATTTAAGACGCCCTTATTTGCAGTGTGTTCACCAAAAAAAGAAAATGAGGAATGTATTTCGATTACAAAGTTTCTGAATAACAACACCTGCCAGTTTAATGTGTTTCTGAGCAAAAATGAAGTACATTTTATGTCATAAAGTTGCCCCTTTGTATCTTAGAACCTTAACGAAGTATTTTTTAAAGGAGACGGTGGACGTTAGAAAATTTTCTTTTAATTTTCATCATAGAGATACTAAATTTTGTGAAAAAAAATACATTTTACCATAAGTAAATAGAACACCTTAAAAGAATTTTTTAATCTAATTAAAATTTTAAGAATTTTAAAAGCATTTAAAATTATAAAACGAAATTTTAAAATGCTCCATGCGACTTAATTTTTGAGATATTTCTTCAATTTTGCATTTTAATCACTTAAGGCTGTTTTCAAATCCAAAGGGCCAACTTTCTGACATAAGTTTTAATTCATTTTTGTTCGGAAACGCATGAAACTAGAAGATGTCGTTATACAGAAACTATATCATTCATGAAAACTGTATTCATATGCCACTATGTTTTTTCCGTTTTCTTGTAAACGGAATAGATCTTTCAGAAAATACTTTCAAATTTGGCATTTTGAAGTGAACTTCCGAATGAAAGAAGAAAATCCAGTAAATAAGGGGAGAAAATGTCGTGTCACGTGATCAAAATCGCTTATAACTCAATAGGTAATTGTTTGATCAAAAAATGGTAAAAACGGTTCGATTCCAAATCGCTTCCATGGTCAGGTTTTCCAATTTTATATCTTTCCGTTAAAAATGAATTTCTAAATATGTCAAAACGTTTTGCGCTTGTTGAGCAGAGCAGTTGGGAACAGCCTTAAAAGTCTATTGCAAACGAATCTGTGTATCGATTTTTTAATCCCTTTAACAGCTAAATTTTTAGAGATTTTTTTCTGAATTCCATATCAGTTTTCATCAAAATTTTCCATTTCAATAAGTTAAAAATCAAATTTAATTATCTTAATGAAGTAGAATTTTAAAATGCATACACAGTATCTTTGTACGTAATATCAGGATTCTTTATTATCAATTTCATGAATTTGGATAAAAAATTAAGACGCATGGAGCATTTTAACAATCTAAAAAAGGTCAAAAAATCAGTTTTGAGAAAAACACATTTAAAGTATACTAAAGGGCCGAAAAATTGTTTGTGTACAAAATTTAAACGCTTGTAACTTTGCAAAAAATAATAGCATCTGCATGCGGTTTTCCACAAATGGCTCAGAACAAGCTGTAGAATAATAATATGCACAAAAATAATTTTAATTTTTTGAGTCGAATGTTGCTCAAATAATTGTGCTCTTAATTTAGACAAAAAGAAACATTGTAAATAAATCCTATTGCTGGCTATTTTCTCTGCTAAAATTGATTTCTTCTCTTAGCGATTTCACTCTAAAAAAGTATCTATCAAACACTTTCATGTCGAACTTATTTTAATTACTGAATTTAAGCAGAAAAAAATATGTAGCTATTACCTTTGTTTTAAATACACGCGAATAAAAAACTTTAATCTCTTCTTATTTGAGCTAATTGATTTTCTGAAAATTCCATTACATTTCCCTTTCTCAATTAATATTTTTCATTGGTTTTTATTTAATTTAATAAGGTATTTTATGACACTCAAAAAAAGACCCTTCAAGGAAGAAACTTGGTAATACTCACGTCTATTTCACAAAAAATAGCATATTATAAATCGTTTTATGTTAAACAAGCTTTCAGACATGAAGTTCATGCGTATTTCATTAATGTATTTTTGGAAAACTCTTTATATTTCAATTACTTTTAGAGATTGATTACGTTCAAAGAAATTCATGATGTATTCGAACTAGACTAAACTGGAAAAAATAGCTACACATTGAAATAATTCATTAACTCATTTTTCCCTTTAAATAAAATATTAAAATTTATTTCTGTCTATTTTTGTTGGTGTTGAATTTAATTTTTAAGATATTGGAAAGAAACAATGAGAGATTATAAGATTGAATTTCCGTTGACATAAATTAAATAAATGACGACAGAAATTGCTGTATTTTATTTAATAAAACTTGGATGGATTATAAAAATACTTTGAAGAAAGCAGAATCATTACACAAATAGCTCTTTTTGAACAGAGATTTGCATTCAAACAGACAATTTTGAAAAGAATTTTAACAAAACATTATTTTTCAAATTGTAAATCCTAAAATGGATTACGCGGATTACAAACCAATTACGATAACATAAGATTTTTGAATAAAGAGGAAATAAAAAGAAATATATGGATTTATACTAATTCGTATAACTTATTTTAATTTCTTGAACTTATTTTATTTCTTTAATTTGTTGGTCAATTTTATTTTTCAAAACCTTTGAAGTATGTTACATAGAAAATTACATTCCAAAGATTTCCTAAAATGTGCATTAAAAAACATTTTAGAATTAATTGGGTTTAAAATAATGAATCGAGAAAAAGTCTAATTACATTTTTGATTATTGAAATCAAAATCAGGCTGCAGTTTTTCTTCTGTAGCATTTCGTTTATCAGAAAAACTATTTAAAATTTTCATAATTAAATCTCTTCGATTTCCTTCTTGAAAGCTTTTCATCTTTCTTTTAAAAAAGAAAAAGATTTTACGTAATACGTTGAGAACAAGATGGAAATTTTATGCATTAATTAAATATTTGACAGTGTCGTATTTCCGCTAAGAAATTGTTAGAAGGTGCTAATATGAGAGCTAATTAAGAAAAACGAATTAAGAATCCTTTCAAACATTTCGTAATAAGCTACAAACTTAAAATTAATAAGATGAATAAGAAACAATTTATCAATCATTAGCAACATATTCAATTTAAAAGTTAAAATTTTCATTACAATTGATTTATTTTACGAATTCAATTAACAATAAATGACATTCGCATCGAATTAACGAATGGGGATATACAGATTGCTAAATCATCAAGTTAACTAATTAGGTTACATGTCTCAAACAAATTACAAAAAAAAAAAAAAAAAAAAAGTAATGCATTGCATCCCTCCTGCATTCATTATTGTTCTGTCATTTAATGAATTAGTTAAAAGTAAAGACATCACAGGTTTCTAATTAGGATCGTTTACGTAATTGTTCGATTTTTCAAAAAAGTAAAAGCAATATTGCACTACATTCAAAATTAGGGTTTGCACACTGATGTTTTATTCCCCCTGGAATTTAATTTTTATTTTATGACTGTTAACATTGAAGTGTTCCTCTAAGCCTGAAAATAATTTAAATTAACAGGCTGAACATAATTAACATAAACATGCTTAGACCCTGACTACATTAAGAATAAAATATTGTGAGAAACTCATTTGATCAGAATATAAATTCTATTTACGATTAAAAGGATTTGATTTTTAAAACGAAAAAAAAAAAATGTTGTATTTTCATAACTAGATACTAAGGTAATTATGCTATTTTTATGTTTGGATTTCCGTAGATGTAGCAAGGAGAACAGTTTTTAGTAAATAGGTAAAAAATATTAAAAGACATGTCTTGAAAATTTAAGAGTATTCGTACATTAATCTGAGTTATAATTAGGTAATACGGTCTTCACACTTTTGTGAATATGGGGAAGATCTATTGTTTTTCAAAACAGTTTTCCTATCATTAGAAATGTATTTAATTTCGAAAGTTAAATTTTCATTAGAATTTGCTCATTTTCTGAATTCAGTTAACAATAAAGTACGTTCACACCAAATTAACAAAGAGACATAGATATGTTTTGCTTATTTTGCTTGCATTTATAATTTTCCAGTACGATAAGGGCAACTATTTTTCCGATTCCTACAGGAAAACTGGTCGGATTTTTTTGCAGTGTAATTAGGTTACATGTCTGTAACAAATTAAAGGATTAAAAAAAAAAAAAAAAAAAACTAATGCATTACATCCCTCTTTATTCATTATTGCTCTATCAGTTAATGAGTTAGTTAGCAGTAAGGACGCCACAGGATTCTGATTGGGATAGCTTAAGTAATTGTGTGATAATGCCCAACCTTCAAAATGAAGGTTTTCAAATTGATCGTGTGATTTGTTCGTTTTCTGAAATCAATTAAGAACAAAATACATTCACACCAAAATAACAAACGCAGATGTACAAATGTTTTACTGAATCATCAGGTTAATTAATTACGCTACATGTCTGTAACAAATTAAAGGATTTAAAAAAAACTAATGTATTACATCCCTCTTCATTCATTATTGCTCTATCAATTAATAAGTTAGCAGTAAGAACACCACAGGATTCTGATTGGGATAGCTTAAGTAATTGTGTGATTTTTTTTTAAAGTACGAAAATATTGCACCACATTCAAAATGAAGGTTTTGATTGATTGTGTGATTTATTCGTTTTCTGAAATCAATTAACAACAAAATACGTTCACGACAAAATAACAAACGGAGATGTATGTATGTTTTGCTGAATCATCAAGGTAATTAATTACGTTACATGTCTTCAACAAATTAAAGAAATTGTTTAAAAAAAACTAGTGCATTACATCCCTCTTCATTCATTATTGCTCTATCAATTAATGAGTTAGCAGTAAGGACACCACAGGATTCTGATTGAGATAGATTAAGTAATAGCGTGATTTTTTGAAAAAATACGAAAATATTGCACCACATTTAAACTGAAAGTTTTGAAATTGATCGTGTAATTTGTTCGTTTTCTGAAATCAATTAACAACAAAATACATTCACACCGAAATAACAAATGCAGATGTAGGTACGTTTTGCTGAATCATCAAGTTAATTAATTACGTTACATGTCTGTAACAAATTAAAGGATTTTTTTAAAAAAAAGCCCTTATGCATTACATCCCTCTTCATTCATTATTGCTCTATAAATTAATGAGTTAGTTAACAGTAAGGAAACCACGGGATTCTGATTGGAATAGCTTACTGTGTGATTTTTTTGAAAAAAGTGCAAAAATATTGCACCACATTCAAAATGAAGGTTTTCAAAATAATTGTGTGACTTAATCATTTTCTAAACTCAGTTAATTGGAAATAGTTGTAGCGTAAAAAAAGGCCGTCCCATAATCCTTTAAATACTACTTATACTATTGCAATTTTTTTAAAGAAAAAAATAGTATACTAATTTCAAATGCTAAAATGTGTAAATTAAAACTTTAAAACCAGTAAAAATACGTTTATTTCGACTGTTGACATGCTTCGACTCACCCTGAGTCATTTTCAAATCAAAAAATAAAACTATTCCAAATTTGCACGATTTATTAAACACCATCATTCAGTTTTCCGCGTATTCTTTCATACTATGCACGTTATTTTTTATTTAACTTTGATGCTCATTTTATTTTTATTTTCATAATCATTGTGTAGCTCGAGCCATATTTTTGGTAAGTGAAATGATGGTGCATCGTTACATATTGATTATTTGCGCGTTACAATCTCTATGGTTTCTCTTACAATACATGGATAGTATTAGACTGGAAGGGAAAATTATTTTACTTTTATTGAAATTTATTTGGATAGTTTTTTCTTGATAAGAAACCATCAGTTGCTAGAGAAAAAAGTAGCTGGACTTTTAAAAACTATCTGCAAAAAAAATTCTACAACCACTATTTTTTTTTTTTTTTTTTTTTTGCCTTACATTGCGATAATAAGGAATAAATAAGACACACCAAAGCAAACGAATAGTAGCGCAAATTTAAAGATATCTTATGCAAATTTTAGTGAAGTAATACTGATGGTTTTTGCAAGTGAGTTTCCAAATTTGAGAAATGCTGTTCAGTTTTGATTTTACATATAAGTTGTGATTTTTCTCTAAGGTTAAGTTCTCATGAACCAGGTTAATTTGCTTTGAAAATTTACTATGCTAATATTGTTTGATCCTACACTTATACTAAAACTTTGGTATGGAAAAAGGTATAGTGCTATTTCTGCCTATCCCTAAACAGCGAAAGCAAAAAGATACGAAAAGAAGAAAAAAAGAGATCCATTAACTGTCATAACTTTGCAAAAAATTTCGCGCTTCCTATTCCTGCTTCCCATACATATTTTACTCTAAATATCAAGCTTAGAGTGCTTAATTGATGACGAAAATTGAAACAATATTATTTGAAAAAAAAATCGCAACACAATTTAAATCTTATTTACACCAAAATGGCTTGCTTCAGTTTGGCCAAATAGATTATTTAGGAAGTTATTCTAATTATGGCCATTATCAGATGTAAATTTCCAACTGGGCGAAAAATATACGGACCAGGATTCGAACCAGGGATCTCTTGGCTGAAATTGGTCTTTCTTGGTTGGAAATTTACATCTGATATAATTTATTTACCAATTACAATACTTGTGTTAAAATTAACCTAGTGTAATTACGTATCCAGCGATTTATGGAGTTCAATTACCTGCGATTTATTCTGTTGGGCTGAACCAGATTTCAGACCAGATGCTATAATCAATAAGGTTAGCTGGGAGAAAAAGTTCCACCAGATTGGTCCGAGATAGCTCAGATGGTAAAACATTGGCGGATTCAGCCAAGATATCCCAGGTTCGAATCCTGGTCCGGATATTTTTCGCCTAGTTGGAAATTTACATCTCATATGATTTATTTACTGATTAGAATAATTGTGTTAAAATTAATATAGTTTGGCCATTATGTTTGTTTCATGTTCAATTTATTTTTCAATTTAAAAAAATCTTAAAAATCATAAATATTTATATAGTGAAAATTTTCTTCATTCACATAACTAACATTCTATGTATCTAAACAATATTGATCCCCGAATTGTTTCCTCTTGAAATATTAATAAACTAATTAAATGTTTTATTAATCGGATAAAATTATAACAACATAACATTACATTTACATTTTCAGCGAAGTTGAGCTGTTTTGAAATAAATTTTCGTATCTGCATGAACCGTAAAGCTTAGATGGAACGAAAAATTAATCTTAGGACATTAATGTACTTTAAGAACTTCCTTAATAACAGAGAAAATATTTAGCAAAATTAATTAACAATAACTGATTTCGTATCAGATTAACTAAATTGATATACATATTAGTAGCGAACGAAATAATTAGTTAACGACGTTTCCATAAAAGTTTACTATTAGGAACCAAGAAACAATTGTACAGAATATTAATTTGTGGTTACTATTTCTTCTTTTAATTAAAATGTAAGTAATCATCAGTAATTTGATAAATGGTATATTAAAACTTCAGAATTAACAAAATAATAAAACATAATCAGTGTATGTTTTAGTAAGTATTCTCTATCATCAGTTAAAAACCAATAGGTTAAACTGATTATACTTATTGAAAGAAAAATGATATTTCTTTAAATAAAACGTAGGGTAAGGTGCCCTATTATCGTCCCCCAATCACTTTCAGGACCTTGGAAGTTATAATTTTCAGTAAAAATCTACCAAATTTGGATTTTAGATAGACTAACTACCCACGCACATAGAAACGTAGGTAAATATCGTACAAAAAAATTTTAACAATGCGAAAAATTGTTTTTTCTAAAGAATCTAAAAAATGCAAAAGAAAAAAAAATTGTCCCAATTTCATCCCCCCAAAAAATTCAATACGCCGAGGTGTAACTTATAACTAAATCAAAATTTATTTCTAAATGAGTAAGTAATTTAACTTACATTAAAGTAATGCGCAAAAAAATGCACTAATTATCAGTGGAAGTATAACATAACGAAACATTAGCATAGATTCCAACCTCCCGATTTTTTTCATACCAATATTTTTATGCAGAAATACTTGCTTTATACAATCGCAGTTTTAACGAAATTAAATAAAGAAAACATTTCCGTAAGATTTTACTGGTATCCAAAAAATCGGGAGATTGGCAACTATGCATTAGCCATCCAAACACGAGGAAAAAAAAATGTCAATAATGTCATGAAAAAGCATTCCTAATTTCGTCCACGGGACGAAAATGAGAACTGCAAGGGGGACGAAATTCGGACCACGCTACTTCCCAATATTACGGATCTTCAGTTCCCGTAAGATGAACTGAGCGTCCTAAAACTCACTATATGCTACTGTCAGCATCTTACCAACGTAAAATACATGCAATGAATAAGAAATAAATACTTACAGTACAGTAAATAACGTTCTATAAACGACGTAATAAGAACTCAGTTCTTCAAAAAATAAGAAAATCGTCGTCTTTAATTCATGTAGGCGTCTTGGCGAACGAATCTTTCAGCACTGACACTTTTACCTTCCGTCCTCTGTGCCTTGCGTCATAAGTGGCGCCACTTTGCAGAAGTGGAGAAGTTAAGGGGGACGAAATTAGAAGAGGGAACGAAATATAGGCGCTTTACCCTATCTAATTATCATTAATAAATAATTCGAAAATTGAATAGTTTTCAATAAATCATAATTCTTTTTAAATATACAGTGGAGGTGCAAAAGATATAACACTTTTAAAAAGCACTATCAAATTTACGACAGCTTGTGTATCCCATGTAAATAAATATAATGCCAAAATTTCACAATACCGTCAAAAGTGCTTAAGCCATCAACGCAGCTACAAAATTTGTTACACTTAATTTATTTGTGCACTTATCCGTACCTTCCTTAGTCAAAACAGCTGAAGTGCACATCGATGCAGCTACAATGTTTTTTGCACTCAATCGATTTATGCAGTTATGCGTACAATTCTGCCCTAGTCAAAACCACTTAAGGGCACATAGCTGCTAAGTAGTACGGTTTTTTTCTATCACTATATTTTAACAGTAAAATCGTTCTTTATTTAATACCAGATTTTCTCCTAATAAATAAAATAAATTTTACATTGGAAGAATAGCGGTAGAAAAATTCCGTAGTAGTTGGCAGCTTTGAGTACAGATCGAAGCAACAGCAATATTTGTGCACGTAAGCAATATTTTCACCTATACATTGTGAATTTAAAACCTTTCACTAACGCGAAGAAACTCGCAAATTATTGGTAAATCTATGGAAGAGTTCGTTACAAATATCTCTAATGCGTTTTCACTTTTTTGATTTTGTTAGTTTTTAGGTGCGTTCGTAATTATATAAATACGTAGCACCTACACTATGACGCAAAAGTTTAGACAATGAAGAAATTCTTACATACTTTGAAAAATATTTATTCAATTTTCAAATCACTGCTTGAAATTAATGTGCTGTACATATAAACAATATTTATAACAAAGAAAAGTGGAATTGTGCATATTGCAATAAATTAAATGGTAACAAAAATAAACTGCTGTCTCAAAAGTTTAGATACAAATTAAATAAAATCGAAATAAACAATTTTTAAAACCTGGTTGCGCATCCATGCTTATGTATTACGTCATATACACGAGATTGCATGGAAGAAACTAAATCTTGCATAGTTTGTGGATCGATATCGTACCATGCATTCTCAATAGATGTCTTAAGTTCCTTTTCAGAAGAGTATTGTCTAGCGTTGCTATAAACTTTGCGACACATGATGCTCCAAAGGTTTTCTATAGGGTTAAGATCTGGGCTACATGCTGGCCAGTCGAGAACTCTTATATTATGGGAATTAAACCAAGATTTTGAATATTTTGCAGTGTGAATTGAAGCATTGTCTTGCTGAAATTCCCACTGAGGACCCCCTAGAAGCTCAGCAAATGGCAGTAGGTTTTCTTCTAATGTCTGTGTATAATGCTGTGAAGTTTGACGACCACTGGTGAAGGTCAGAGATACTTGTCCATTATAGCAAAAGGCTGCCCAAACCATCACCGAGCCCCCTCTTTGTCTGCGACTAAAAAAACGTCGAGGTTCCTTCTGCAAGTCATGCCAATACGATAAACAACCATCTGGACCATCCAGATTCCACTTTTTTTCATCGCTAAATATGACTGACTGCCATTTCTCTCCATATGACATATGCTTTCGAGCCCACATAAGTCTTTGTAACTTATGATGTGGTTTCAGAGCTGGTTTCTTCTGCATTTTGCTATAAACGATTGTTCCTTTTTCCAAAATTCGTCTACGAATCGTATCCTTTGATACAGAGAGTCCCGATGAGCTTTGAACTCCACGTACGCTCATTTGTTGAGTACTCGCTAGTCTTTGTATCAGGCGATCCTCTCGTACATTTGTCACACGTGGCCTCCCAGACCGACATTTTGCTTTATATTCGGAACCACTCGATAAAACTCGATAAATAGATTTTTTTGACCTATTAATAATAGCAGAAATTTCAGAAACGCTCTTCCCTTCACCTTTCAACTGCCAAATCCTTGAAACCTCATTCACTTGAATTTCTTTAGTTCTCGGCATGTCGACTATGAAGCGCAATCGTTTGCAGAACTTAAGTACTCCAAATTTGTGACATCATCGATTCTAAATTTGCATATGCCAGCGAATATTCAAAGAAATTTAGAATAGTGTCTAAACTTTTGCGACAAGCACATTTGAATTTTTATGAAAAAAATTAGTATTATAGCAAATAAAACGACTGTCTTTTGTACATAGCATTTTAAATCAGTTTTTGAATATATTTACAGGTTTTTGTAATTCTGACGTCATAATTCTACATTTTAAAGCTGAATGACGTCATTGTCTAAACTTTTGCGTCATAGTGTATAGTCGTCGTTCAGTCCGTCCGTCTGTCCGTCCGTCTGTCTGTCCGCATATAACAGAGCAAAAACTACCCAACCGAATGGTCTGAAATTTTTAATATATGATTGTTGCAAAATTTTGTCGAGCCATTTCAAATTTTATGAAAATCGGATGTATAGTTTAATTACAGGGACAGTCAATTTTTTTCTTTACATTACGGCCAATGGGAAAAATTATTACAAGTGCATTTTAATGATGTTACAGCCTTCCGAATGGTCTGAAATTTTAAAGATATAATTGTTGCAAAATTTTGTCGAGCCATTTCAAATTTTAGGAAAATCGGATGTATAGTTTAATTACAGGACAGTATAAAGTGTTCCGTTACATTACGGGGAATGGGAAAAAAAATTATTGGAAGTGCATTTTTATGATGTTACAGACTATGCACTTTATGAAGTGCAAAAAATATACATTCAGTACAATACGGGGTGCAAAAAATAATTATAAAACTAGTTATAGTACGAACGCACCTCATTTGCCACGTTTGACGAGCAATTTCCAACTTGTTTTATATGTGGACACTTTCACTTTCAGAACCGGTTCCAACCGCTGTACGCATATAAAAATACGGTAACCAAAATCAAAAAAGTGCAAACGCACAACATTAGATAACGACTTCCGTTACCGTACACAAAAAGGACAAAAAAAAAAAAAAAAAAAAAAAAAAAAAAACTAATGGATTAAAATGGATTAATGGATTAAAAATACCAGTGAATAAAAATTGATTTTTCCCAAATTCGTGGTGTTAGAAGGCTCTATGTATCTAGTAATGTAGTTTATATGTTTCAAGAATTTTCAAGACATTTTCAAAGCCTAGCACAGACTGCCTTCAACCAGCATATTCGTTAGATAAGTCCCCCATTAAACATATTTACGATTTCGTTAGTCGGCTGATCAGCAATTAAAGGAGACAAACTTTAGCTTTAATAAAATTAATAAGAAATGCTATTTCTGAGGCACATATTAAATCCTGCTTGATTTTCTGTTAAGAGAGCTGTAAATACTGTTATTGCTTTCATTTTTTGCTTTTCCACGTCATGAAAGTTTCACAGTCGATTTTTCCCAAATAATGATTGTTGACATGTAATATTACTTTTTTCTTTCGAAAATTTAATATTTTGCATCATTACAAGTCATAAGTGATTTATTTTAATGTTTCAAATTTTACAAATATAAGTGCATTAAAGTAAATTTCAAATAGCAATTTATGACTAAATCATTTTCGAAATTTTATTGTTAACGAACTAATAATTTTGTAGGTGTCAAGAAAATAGGTTCGGCTGGGTTTGAACCAGGGACCTACGGTATACAAGACGAGCGCCGTAGCAAGAAGCAAAGAGCTATCTCAATTGCTCCGTTCCAGTGACTCATCATCTATTGTTCGTGGAAGTTGTTGTTGTTGCGAAAGATGACATTGCTACACTCATGAAATATGTATTTGAAATAGATTAATAATTACCACTTACCTTATTTCAAGAAAAAATCATAACAAAGGTTCACAATAATGAGTTCGTTTTATTCAGATAGAGATCAGGCATCAATAACTTTATATTGAAAACCTAAAACGTAAAACAAAATGTTCAAATATCATGATTATAAAATATATGTAATATTAAAATTTGTATATTACACTGAATAATATTCATTTATGCGGATTTTGGCTTTAATAACAAATTTTGCAAAACACAGAAGTTCATTTCCATTTACCATGCTCCATATGTTTTATTCCATACTATATTTTATCAATTATGTACAAATATACCAATTGTTATGGATTTTGAGTAATGACTGAGTTGATTTTTTTGTCGAGAGATTATGATTTTACAATGAATATTTGCTGAATATTTTGAAAATTACGAATATTATTATTATAAAAAAAATACTCTTACTTTTTATTTCTGGTTAAAAATAGTAACGATTGCAGAAAATACGTAATTCTTGGAATTATTTTGCGTAATATCAATAAAATTGCAGACTGCAATGAATTTTTGCTGTAAAAATAATTCAGTTTTCTATTTTAAAATTTGCCTATAAAATCAATGAAAATTTAATTCTATTTCTGTAAAAATTTATTTTAAATCAAACTTTTAACACTCCGAAGTTTTCATCATTAGATGAGGTTGTACTGTACACTGTACGTACAGTGTGTCCATTAAAGTGCAGTTCACACTGATTAACTTCAGAACGGTGACAACTATGGTAGTGTCTAGATATAGGAAAGTCGTTATGCGTTACCCGAAAAGACCTCTTACAGTGCCACCTAGAGATAAACTTTGGAGTTAGCTTCTGAGTTATTTTTAAACCAATCTTTAGAGTTATCTTTATATGTAAGACATCATCTCATACTAAATATAGAATGCTCTACAACATTCACTTTCTTCGAGTACCACTTACTATTTTCGAGCTATGAACGCTATCTTCGCCGTTTGCTGATATGTAGCACTGTAAGCGATCACATCACTTACCTCATAGACACTTTATCGTAGCAAGTGACTTTATCGGTCGGCCGTTCCGGAATTAATGGGCATGGACAGTACATTTTTTTGTGGGCATCATGTAGTACGCGAAATGTAAATTTCATGTATATTTTTTCCTTCACAAAAAGACCCCTTACAGTGCCACCTAGAGATAAACTTTGGAGTTAGCTTCAGCGTTATTTTTAAACCAAAATTTGGAGTTATCTTTATTTAAAAGACATCATTTCATACTATAGAATGCTGTGCAACAATTTCTTTTTTCTGGTATCGCTTACTGTTTTCGAGTTATGAACGCTAACTTCATTGTTTGCAGCTATAGGTAGCGCTGTAAGTCGCCACAACTCATAGCGCATAGGCAATTTACTGTAGCAAGTGGCTTTATCTGTCAAGCTTTCAGAAGTTAATGGTCATGGAAAATAATGTTTTTGTGGACATCATGTATATTTTATAATAGTTTTTATAAACTATTATACTTTTATTTTAAAAATTCTTAATAAACAAATGATCTTATTATGATTGCGCTATTTTTTATGTATTTTAAGAAAATTATAAGCATATATTGTTCAAAAAATTATTTTTGAAAATGCAGATCTGCAAAATTTTTTACCACTTTTTCGATATTTATCTTTTTGTATTCCTTAGATATTTTACATTCGAATTAAGACTTACTGAAGTCTTGTAAAAGATAAATCTATACATTTTGCGAAAATATGTACTCACTTTACACTCAACAGGCATTTTATGCTTAGTATAAAACAGTGATTCTTGTATACATACGCAAATTTCCTATGATACCAAACTTTTCTATAGCCTAATCTTCCTAATTTGCCAAATCTTTAATTTTTTCACCTCGCTTGACCTTTTGAAAAAAGCTCTAATTTATTTACATAGCGTGAACTACTAAATTGTAAATTCATTGATGGACATATTAAGATGATTCGCGAAAATGTTTCATTAGGTTCTTTGATGTTAATTAACGCCCTTCTAAATTTAAATATTAATTTAGACTTATAGAAAGAAATTCTGGTGCATTTGAAAACGCAGATGAAATAGATGTTTCGTGTTTCATCCAACTCTTTTTTTTTAAATGTGCTTATATTTTTCATATCAAAATAATATCACTAAAAACTTGTGAAAATAACTATAAAAATTGTAGGATAGCTTTTTTGTTATAATGTAAGTATCCTCGAATTTTCTCACATCGTTTGAAATTCTCAAAAGAGGCTAAACTTCAAAAGTATTCTCATAGCGCAAACTACAAGATCGTAAATTCATTAAGGAATATATTAAGCTGGTTCGTGGAGAGAGTTAATTAATTTCTTTGATGTAAATTAACACCCTTCTAACTTTAAATATTAGTTTTAATTTATGGAATAAAATTCATATGTATTTAAAAACGCGGATTAAATAACGGTTTCAGATTTTAATGATACTATTTTCTTTTCTAAACGCTATGCACTTTTCATATCAAATTAATATCTCTAATTCTAAAAATATCTATAAGCATTGTGGGATAATTTTTTTGTTATAATGTGAGTATTCTTGAATTTCTCACGTCGTTTGATACTTTGAAAAGAGGCTAACCTTTAAAAGTATTCTTATAGCGTAAACTACGAAATCGTAAATTCAGTAATGTATATATCAAGATTTTCGTAGAGTGGTTTAATTAAATTCTTTGATGTAAATTAACATCTTTCTAACTTTATATATTATTTTAATTTATGGAATAAAATCCAGATGCATTTAAAATCATGGATAAAATAACGGTTTCAGATTTCAATCATGTTCTTTTCTTTTCTAAACGCCATGCACATTTCGTATCAAATTAAAATCACTGAAAACTTGTAAAAATATGTATAAGCATTGTAGGATATCATTTTTGTTATAATATGAGTATTCTCGAATTTTCTCACGTGGCTTGATATTTTGAAAAGAGGAGAAGCTTCAAAAATATTTACATAGCATAAACAACGAAATCATAAATTCATTAATGAACATTTTATGTAGACTGAAGGAAAGGTTTCTTTAAGTCCTTTGATGTTAATTAACGCACTTCTAATATTAAATATTAATTTAAACTTTACACAAATAAACTCGGATGTATTTAAAAAATATTTTCTAAATAACGGCATCAGATTGTCTCCTTTAAATCCAATGTATATCCCACTTCAATTGAAAACGCCTGTTAGAATTAACTTTTTAAGCATTTTTAGAAATGATCTAATAAAACTAATAAACTATTAATATTTTCAAAAATTAAGTTTTATTCTGACTATAGCACAAGATTTGTAACGAGTATTTTCCCAAATTAAATATTTCTGGATATTTTCACATCGTTAGGTTTTTTGAAGGAATATAAAGAGTATAATAATCAATGATACTTACATAGCGTGAAACAAGCTACCATAAGTTTATTAATAACTTTATTAAGATGATTCGTGGAAGTGTTTAACACCATCACTAAATATTAATTAAGATCTGTTAAATTTAAACATTAATTTTATATATTAATGCTTGGATCCATTTAAATGAATGGATATTTTCTAATTTAATATATTATTACTACTTTTATGAAATTATTTCTTTCTAAAGAAGAAAGCACTGAAATCATTTTTTTTCAACTTCGGTTTTTGACGAATTTACACGTTTTAGGGGTCAAAGATCCCGAAAAACATGTTTATACAAAACATCTATCTGTACGTCTGTCTGTCCGTATATCCGGTTTGTATCATCGAAAAATGTATGAAGTTGTGCATAAAATTTAACTAAACTTCACGTATAAGTTTTTGGTTGTGGACGTCAGTTCCCAGTTTAAAATGGAGATTTTCCTCTGGAAAGGACTCTTCAACAGCGATTTTTCTCGATTTTTCGTAGTTCTGTTGTAAAAGTGCGTGTAGTGTTGTCCGGCTGTTCAAGCAGCGACGGGCAATTCGCATCCAGAAAACCTGGTGATTCTCAAGCAGCTGATGTAGGACAGAATAAAGAAAAATATTGATTTTGTTTATATTATGATCGAGATTAACTCATTTTTACTCCGATTAGTAAAATGGAGCAGAAACGTAAGATGAAACTCAAAGTTGATATAGTATTGAAGTAATAACACTCACACCTTTTTGAAATAGTTACAAAGAAGAAAGAGGAATCACATGATGATGATTACAGAAAAGAAAGTATGAGAAGGAAGAAAGTTTTAGGACTGGCACATCCGACTAGTTTTAATTCGTTTTTGTAGTGAGGAATTGTATACTAACCATATTTAATTAAAAAGTTACTTTTTTATAAGATACATAAAAATATAATAATAATAATATATATATATTATAAAATATTGTCAATTCTTTAAATTACTGTGTTGTGCAGATTCAAAATTCATAATTGGCTTGTTCATTTTTAAATTGAAAATGGGAAATAAATGATAATCTAAAATATGTTATTATATGTACCACCTGGTACATTAGTAAAAATTGTAAATCAACCCTTTATCTACTGAAGGTACTTATAAGTGCCATTAAAATAACTTGATATAAAATTCATTTAATTCATCTATTAGTAGTAATACAGTTTAGAATGAGTTATAGATGCATTACTTTACCTTGTTCCAAAAGTATTATTGGTTACACAAAACAAAAATAGTTTTAAAAGGATGATTTCTTTAACCTTTGTATGTTTTCAGGTTTTGACGTTGAAGGGGGGGGGGGGGGGATTTTTCAGTTAGGAAATATTTCTATATTTCTATTGTAAGATCATCATATTTGTAGATTTCCTAATTCTACAAAACACTAAGAAAATTATATAAAATAAAAGATTTGAGTGGGGTTATAAATAATGCTCAAAATCCCTATAAATTCAAATTTAATTAATCCTTCTAAATCCTTCAATCCTTTTAAAATCCTTCTAAACTTTATTAAATGATTACGTAACTCTTTTAATGTAGTATCAAAAATTGACGAAAAATGCTTTAGAAGATAAAATTTTCGTGAATTCATAATCCAGTACATAAAGGGTTAAAAAACATCGACCTACATTTTGACAGCATTTGCTACCAATGGACAGAAATGGGAAGGTGGATTTTCGAATTGAACTGTTCTTAAGGGTGTACACTGAACACCGGTCAAAATTTTATTTTCTTTATTTATAGGCAATTTTTATTTATTTTTTAATCTGAAATGTGTGTCCTTATAAAGTTTACTTTTAAAACAGAAATGTTTTTAAAACTTTGATTTTTTTTTCAAATATTTTTAAATTTTAAACTTATGTAATTTTTGATATAACTCATGAACCACAAGTCCGATTTCATTACTTTTTTCCCTATTGTGTGCAGAAAAGATTTCTTGTTAATTCGTTTTAAGGATTTATAAAAATATTGCTTTCACAATTTATAATAAATTTAAAAGTAAAGCGGATTTTTGAGAATACTTTGAGGAACATATTTTCAAACCGCTTATACTTTCCTATGTAATTGTGGTTCCTAACGATGTTCTGTACCTCCCCTCCAAATTTATACACGAACTTCTGGGACACCCTGTATATATCTTTTTAAACATGACAAATTACGAAACAATCTGTGATAAATGGAATTAAAGTTTTAGTTACGGGCGGGGACAGACTGCTAGTACAACACAAATATTGTTAAACATGCTGATGTAATCATCGTAGAATTATGCGGTTTGCGTTATATAATTTATTTAAATGTTTAGTATTTTATTGTCCCCCCCCCCCCCCAAAAAAAAATGCATTTTTTATGAGAATTTTGACACCAGACGATCGAACCTTCCCTTAATTGTAATTTCCTTTTACATTTGTAAATTCCTTGCTTAAAAGTGCTTAACAGTGTGAACACGTCGAGAGGCTTCTGAGTTGTCATAGATTATACGCCCAATCTATAGATGATTGTCTTATAATACCTGAGCCATTGAGACAGAAAAGTCTAACTGTAGTATGTAAACTACATAAAAATTTTATTTAAAATTAAAAGTTAAATATATAAAAAACGTAGTATTATAAAAAAAAAAAAAAAATGGGTGAGTAAATAAAATTAACAAGTTTAAAATATACGAAAAATAAGTGAAAATCAAGGTTAAATTTAAATTTAAAAGTTTAAAAATGTATAAGCAAAGTTAACAAAGGCAACAGTCGGACAAAGCTAGTAAGGGTAAGCCTGTCAAGTAGTGACGGATGTTAGGTCTCATGTCTAAAAACATGGCACTTTTCAGAGTCTTTATTTTTTTTATTATTATTATTACAAATTAACGGTAGAAACATAAACTGTTACTACGTAACAGGAATTTTTTTTCTTTTAAAGGTATAATGAATAAAGATATAAAAATAAAAAATTGACAGATTTGTGGAACGCAGAGTCCCTCGACTTCCATAACCATGGAAAATTTTGGTCTTTTGCAATAATCAAAATCCCCTTTAACCCTTTATGTACTGAATTATGAATTCATAAAAATTTTATCATGACTTTTCGTGATTTTTTTAAACTACATTAGAAGATTTACATAATCATTTAATAAATTTTAGAAGGATTGAATTTAGTAGCATTAAATAAATTTGAATTTACAGGGGTTTTGTGCATTATTTATTCAAATCTTTTATTTCAAATATTTTTCTTACTATTTTGTAGAATTAGGAAATGTACAAATATAATGTTCTTACAATAGATTAGATATATTTCTATATTTCCCAAATTGAATTACCCCCCCCCCCCTCCCAACTATAAGAAATCTGAAAAGATGCAATGGCAAAGAAATCATCCTTTTAAAAATATTTTGGTTTTGCGTAACCAATAATGCTTTTGGAATTCTATAACTTATTGTAAACTGTATGACTACTACTGGATGTATTAAATCAATTTTATAACAAGTTATTTTAATGGTACTTATAAGTACCGCAAGTAGATAAAGGGTTAACAAGTTGATTTTAGTTATCTAAATATTTTCATTTAATTTTTATCTCGAAAAAAAAAATAAATAAAACGCAAGCGCATATTTAAAAATTGAAATGTATCTTTATGAAGAAATTTCCATGTGAGCACTCAAAAGAGAAAAAGAGACATAACAAGTTATAACACATAAAACCTCTACTTTAGAACAAATGCACCTGCTTTGAACTAATGATACTTATACTGAAACAAAACGCAGAAACAAATAAAAGTTTTAAATTCGAAGAAACAACGTTTGTTTTTGCAGTATACTTCTACTTAAAAACAGAATAACACAGTAAACTAATAGCATTCGAAAAACGTTTCACTTTTACTAATGACCGAGAAAAAATCCCTAATCTTGAAAGAAATTGTTCGGAAAAGAAAACTCGAGAATACGATTACGCATTCTTTGTTCTCAGGCTGAAATAAAAAGTGCTAAATTCTAAAAAGAACTTCTTTAATTACATGCAAATAAGGAAACTGTAACATCCTTCCGCTGCAGAGGGATTCAGTTTAATCTGTTTTCTTTTCAAATTAAAAAAAAAAAAAAAAAAAAAAAAAAAAAAAAAATTAGATTAAACGTTGGTTTTTTATGCAGCAGAGTAATCAAAGGACGATAATATCAAATGATCTTATAAACTAAGTAATGTGAAAAATCTATTTATAGGGGTAATGTAATGTTTGATAAGCTAAATGTAGTACATGGTTTTGAATTTTTAAGATTGAGTCATTTTTAAAAGGTACAAGAGGCCATTATTAGATTTTAAGCGGACTGTTTACCTTTTCAACATTTTTTTTTTTTTTTTTTTTTTTTTTTTTTTTAATATGGTTCAAAATTGTGAATTCACTGCACATTAATGTTCAAATAAAAGTACATTAAAAAAAATTAACTGCATATTTAAATAAAAATTTTAAAGAGTTTATAAAAATTTGAATTTTTTAAAATCCCTACTACTTTTTTAAAAATTGATATTTTTGCCCAATTTGTTTTATATTTTCAAATGTGTACTACACATGACTGCGGATGGATTTTTAGATATATCCAATAATATATTTAATATAATTTTTTGACTGATATATATAGTGTAAAACGGTAAAATCTAAAACATTTTCATAAACTTTTATTATTTTTTTAAATAACAAAATCTTGAAGGCTAGTTCAATGCGCGGATTTATCACATATATAATGAAGAACGTGTACAAAAAATTTCAAATCTCTTTCTCAAATACAAAAAATACCTTAGCATTTTTAAATCATGAAAGTGAAGAAAATATGAACATGGAGTAAAAGCCATTTAAGGTTTTAATTTGTGTGCAAAATTGCGTTGGGTGTATTAACAAAATTTACAATATCTTGCGATATGATTGCTGTATGGTTAAAAATGAGGTTTCACAATTGATTAGGCCTTCATTTAATGTAAAAAAAAAAATCACCCCTCTACATTTTTTCCTAAATATATTTGTAAATTTTTAATAATCTGTAAATATGTGGGTCAATAATCTTTATTACTTCCTCCAATTACAAATTTCCACGTTCGATAGTTAACGAGTAAAATGGCTGTGACAGACAGACACACAGACACACGTGTGATCTTATAATAGTCCATTTTTACTTTTTAAGTACGGAACCCTAAGCAATGAATGGAACTTACAGTCCAGTAAACTTGACACGATTTTACCCGAAGCGAATCTACACGACGGTTGTTTCGGGTCTTTTTGGCATTACTTTATTCTTTGCCAATCGAGATGACTCTAAATGTTTCGATTTAGAGTTAAATTTTGACTCATGAAAGTTTCGTTTGGAAATGCTCCTTTTTTTCTCAAATAGAATATCCACATTATTGCTCACGATCGAAAAGTTATATATTTGAATACAAATAAGTATATATATGTTTGTTTTTCGACGAAAGAGATAAAATTTATATAAATGTATTTACAGAGTATTTTTTCCCAACTGTATCAATATATACAGGATGTCCATAATTAAACAACCCTACTTTAAAGTTGTCTACAGACAAAACTATAGGTCAGGAAGTTGTGAAATTTTGTGACGGACACAATAAAGGAATGGGAATTTGTTTGAGCGAAAAAAAATTTAGTTCAAGATTTCGCCACCAGAGGGCGTTTTTATATATTTTTAAAAGTTTTTAGACTTTATTTTTCTCAGATTAAATAAGACAAATATACAGACCGCCCCCTGAGAAAAATAAAGCATAAAAACTTTTAAAAATTATTGGTGTTCGAATTGAACGGACCATACAAACTCTGAAAAAAAAAATCCGTCTACGACAGCTGCCATTTTTTTTCTCAGAGCTCAGGACTTGTATTCAGGGTGCGGTGGCTAAATGTGTAATTTATTAAAAAACGCCCTCTGGTGGCAAAATTTTGAACAAAATTTTTTTTCGCTCAAACAAATTCCCATTCTTTTATTATATCCGCCCCAAATTTCACAAATTTCTGACCAATAGTTTCGTATGTAGACAAAATTAAAGTAGGGTCGTTTAATTATGGACACTCTGTATATTAAGGCAATAAAATATAATGTCAAAGTGCATCGGGTCAGGATCGGTTTTCGGCTGGACTTCATATCATGGAAGACGGTAGTATTTCGAGTGACGCAGCCTTAAGCCTAGAATCGTATCGTATCGTATCGTTAAAATCGTATCGTATCGTATCATAGAATTCGTAGATGGCGGAACTCATATATACAGCTAACTCGACATCAAAGAAAATGCGAAAAGCCGCCTTTTAATAACTCAGCAGATATACGTCTTATTGTTCTGAATTTTCTAGAACAGTCTTATATCTACAGTCTAATCGTATACTGAAATTTTTACATTTCTACGTGCAGTATATTTTGAGATCTAAATAGTCATTTTTAAAGTGAAAACGTTGGTATAATATCGAGGAAGTTCCTAATTTGAAAATCTCGAAAACGGTTCTAACGATTATTTTTAAATTGATACATAATATAAATGTGATTAAGGCGAGGTGAATAACACTTTTCTTTTTTCTGGGAAAACTCTCGTTCGTTAAATAATTCGATTTTTTTTTCTCTCGAAAATGACACGGGCGATTTTTTAAAAATCAAATAAATATGTTTCAGATGAACCAAATAACAATTTACTTGTTTCCAGCAAGACTCTTGTTCGTTTTATAATGCGCATGAAAAATCGGACTATATTTCTTCGCCATTCTATGGAAATTTCACCGAAAATGCATGACACTGTATTCATACACATGCTTTCTTTTTAACCACTTTTGGGGAGAAAAATTTTGTCTTCCCACGGCTGAGTGGTTGAGGGCCATCGTCTACTGATCTTAAGATAGGCAGTTCGATACTCTTGGTGCGTGTGAAGTTTTTTTTTTTTTTTAAGTCTGTTAGTTGACCATTATTCTCAGTTCCTTTGTAATTTTTTAATTGCTATTAAGTTAAATAAAATTACAATTATAATGACGCCAATTTGATGATGATTATTTCTTGGCAATTTTTCAACAATAAAAATATTACCATAAATTTTATAAATATATTTAATTTCAATCACTTTACAAAAAATATACATTAATTATTATTTGAATATAAATCACACGATCAGAAACGTAAAAAAATAATTCATTTCAGCTCTTCTTTTTATAATATCATTTTTTATTATTATGACGGTCAATCAATATATAATCACTGACATCCATAATATTATTATTATTATAATTATTATTTTCCTTGCATAAAAACTATTGTGATGTAATAATTATTTTATAATAAATAATTTAGTTGAAATGTTTTATTTATAAATAACAATGAAGTTTTACAAAATAAGCATACCAGAATTTTGGTGTCGCCATCTTTTGACGCAATGAGGAATTTGCACACATGGGGGATTTGATCATTTACATATTTTTCTGATAGTTCCACATCCTCAGTTTTCAAAAATGTTCTCGAAAACGCGAAAAAAATATCTATACTATTAAATAATTAGTCCTAAAAGTAAGCTAAAATCACGTCGCTTCAAATCGGGGCGTGACTTACTATGACGTCACAGTTCACGACAGGCAAGCGGAACGGAAAGAAAAGAGTTACTAAGCTTTGGAAATAAAGGTTCGAAATTTTTAAACTACTGATTTTACAAATTTGGTTCTTTCGCATCTGGATGTTATTTTGTACGTTGATTTATAAAATGTCTATTTGAAAAAAAATGAACTCTAAGTTTATGAAAAAATCGATTTTTAAACTCATTAAAAGTCTTTTCACATAGAGAAAGTTGACGGGATATTGTTAAAATTAGGAAAAATAAAGAACTGATCGCTTTTAAACTTTGACGTTGTTTTAACGCATAATAAAGATTTTATAAATTTAAGATGAGTTGATTTTTGGTGGTGGTGGTGTGTGTGTGTGTGTGTGGGGGGGGGGCGTTTTCTCTTTTCTCCTTCAGATCAACTATTTATTGCGTTTTAAATGCGATTTTTCATTTAACACTCAAAAAAATATTTTTTAACATTAGATATTTGAAAGAGTGGGAAATGCAGAGGGAGGGAAGGGTCATCCGGGGAGGAGCTATTTTCTAAATTTTGAGTACGCGCCTCATGTGAGATATCGTTAGAAAGGTGTATGAAAACTTATTCATATTATGCACATCCGGTGCCCCCCCCTACACTTCTTCCCCTGGGGGCACTTTTGTAAATTTTTAGGTTTTTTGCAAGAATTTGCAGTGCGTGCGCAGCACGTGGTGCTATACGATGCCGCAGACAGCGGGGATGTGGTTCGCGGTTTTTTTTCCAGATGATTTTTTCTTTTTTTTTTTTTTTTTTTTAAGATTATGCAGTACTGTCGAAGCACGCCTGCTACACGGTGTCATAGGCAGTGGGACCTAAAGTATTTTTATGTTGAAAAGTAAAAATTTAATATTAAAATTTTTTTGAGTAGTTTCAATATTTTTACGTTTTATAATATCTATTAAGACATGACAAAATATTGTTTCGAAATAAATCCTTTATTTTTTAAACCTAGTCCCTAACTTAATAAAAATGTACACTTACGCAATAAAATTTTTATTTACTTCCTAAATAAAAACTAACATATTTGTGTGTGTCATATCTTAGACGTTTCTACGTTTTACCTATTTAATCATCAATAAAACAGGGTTATTGCTTATTAATCTTTACAGATACAATATACGTATGAAATCTACTACAGAGTGTTTTGTTTGTTTTTAAATACGAATGAGTACATCATAAATATGAATGCTTTTTTTTTTCTCTTGAGTAACTATTTATCCAACCAATTAATGTTCTAAAATAGTAATATTTAAACAAAATCAAACATAAAGTTACTGAAAAATGATCTTCACAAGATCAAAGAGATGATGCATTAGATAAATTAGGATTTTTCTTGTCATCTCTCTTCATAGCTTTAGTCCATGATTTTCTAATGGCAGGGTCTTTTGGCACACTGAAAAACAACTTTTCGCTAGAAGTTACGGGTTGTATTAGTGCAGAGTGGTACAGTAAAACCTCCTTAAAGCGACCATGTTTCATTCTAATAAAAATTGATCGTTTCAAGAGGTGGCCTCATAATGGAGGTCATGTTTAAATCTAGATTTTAATTGTTGAAAAAAAGTAGAAATAATGTTACTAGAATTTATTTTTCACATTAGGAAAAAATATAAAAATTTAAGTATCAAAATAAAAGTTAATTATATAAGTTAATTACTGCAGTGTTTAAAAATGAATATATTGACGATTGCTTTGGTTTTACGGTTTTATCTTTCATAACATTTATTTCCAAGTCCTTTCAAAACTCAGTAAATAAATACAATTTTTTTTTTTTTTTTTTTTTTTTTTTTTTTTTTTTGGGACGGGAACAAATAAAGATATTTTCATTAATTTATCTATTTCTTTGAGAGTTTCCTAACTGAATAGGGTAGGGGAGTTTATTGATCGTCATTCTTAATTCGTCATCAGAGTTAACTTCATTGTCTAAAAAGGCATAAAGGGGTTTAAGCACTTAAAAGTTACCGGAATAAAAAAAAAAAAAAAAAAAAAAAAAAAAAAAAAAAAAAAAAATCTAAACTTATTTAGAAGTTTAAAGCCCCTCGGAATTATTTTTCTAATAAAACCTTCTTCAAGTGACAGGAAAAAACGGAATTTGTTTCCTTTTCTTCAAAGAAATTGGTCGCTCATGGAGAGAGGTCAGCTGGGATGGTCTCTGAACGGAAGTAAAATTAGTATTGAGCCTATGGGAATAAATTTCGTTCAATGAAAAACTGATCGTTCAGGGAGGTGGTCGCTTAATGGAGGTGATCGCTTAATGTAGGTGGTCGCACAGAGAGGTTTCACTGTATTTATAATATGACTTTGTGCTCTCAGTCATAATAATTTTAGAAACAGCAATATTTAAAATGAACAAGTTGAAAAGCGACACACGTAAAGAATAACAGTCGTTTGTTGTCATGAACTGTGACGTCAGATGTATTAGTATTATGGAGCGTTTTCGGGATACGGTAAATAGTGCGATATTAAAACAATCATAAATCAGTAATAAAAGCTCAAAATAAAAAACACATGCAGGGTATCCTTCTTATTTTTTCATGTACTATTGTTTCGTGATAAAGTTAGAAAACGTGCAAATTCTCCATTGCGTACTACATTTTGTCTCTTATTCGGAAATAAAAAGAAAAAACTAACGCTTTTCACCGCTTTGAAAGAATCTCTTGTGACTAGAGGTCTATTTCGCAAATATTAAGAAAATTACTGCATACAAAAATATTAAAATGGGTAGTATTATAGAGAAATGTTTGATAAAAACGTTGAAGTAGACAGTTTTTAAATCGAAGAATTATTTTAAGAGATATTTAATGTTAAATCTGGATAAAATTGTCTCATTAAAAAAGTCTCATAGGGAAAAAAATATACATGGGAATTTAATCATTTTCATTCAATTTAATCATTCAATAGAAACTCGAAGTTTGCGGAGTGCATTTATTATTTTTAACTTGCCTAATTTTTTGACGGTTTATTTCAATTTTAAATTAAAATTTTCAGAATTTCCAGAGATATTTTTTACATATTTTAGAAAAGGTTATTTTAAATTGTTGCCAATTGTTAAAACAGCGCAAAGAATAATATATCCTTTAAATTAAAAATTTATTCACACGTGACTATTATAAACAGAAAAAAATCCTTTTAAATTAGAATTAAATGATAGCGTGTTAAAAGCAGGAAAATATTAAACATTACGTCATAAAAATTGTTTTTACACATGCTTACTTAAAATGAAAGAAAATTATAAAATAATCAATTATTTTCAAATTAGAATTAAATGATTACGCATTAAAAGCAGGAAAACATTGAAAATTACGTCATAAAAATTATATTTACACGTGAATATTAAAAGAAAAAGAAAATTTTTAAATAATAAATTCATTGATATGTGTTAAAAGTCGTAAATGGGGGAAATTACGTCATATTGGCCAAAGTGGCCAAATAATAATATTGCAAAACAGTTTAAATTAAAAAATATATTTATATGAGAGATTTATTTCAAATTTCGAGATGATATTTTTAACTATAGTTGCCAATTTTAAGGTAGCGCAAATAATAATATTATCTTTCTAATAATAAAAATATTTTCAGTTGAATGTTACAAAGAGAAAGGGAAGTTTGGTGAAAATTATGTCAGATTTAAAACGTTACATTTAAAATCTCTTATTTAAAATCATTTTCTTATAGCGTTGTTAAAAAATACCATAAAGCAAACACTCTGTTGACTTAGTTCCTTTTATATTTGGTAATTTTCAAATGTTTAACTAATCTTATTTAATCAAGCACGGAAACAGCAACTAACATCAGCTGATTCGGTCTTGAAATCCCTCAGTAAAAGGGAAACCCGTTTACAGTAAGATCGCCATTGATTTTTTAATTATACAGAGCAGCCTCGATTATCCGAGCTAATTGGGACTGTTAGTAAATCGGAATCGGAAATCTCGGTTAATAGAAACTGTGTGTAAAAACTCGCCGTGCTTGCGAATTTAACTTTTTTTTTTAAAAAATATATAGAACGTTCTTTAAATAATAAAAATAAATATATGTAAAGTTCTGTTTCACAGCTTAACAAATTTAAAAAGAAAATCAACTACCAGTAGTAAATTTTAAAATGCAAATTGAAAAATTTACGAAAGTTCACACAGTCACTGGAAACAAAGCATTGTTCGCTATTGACTTCTCAGGGTCCAGTGTTTCTTTGGAGTTGAGTGCTTTTGGGGGCAGAAGGGCCTGTATAGCACGGACAGTGAGCTAAAGAGTGTGGTTATTTTTAAGGCTCATTCAAAAGGGAAAAAAAATCAGACTTTGTTATCGGCTCGGTTAACAGAAACCTCGATTAATCGAAGCTCGGTTAATCCAGGTTCTACTATAATTCAATCTTCCGTAATCTTTTTAAAGCAGATCAAATTAATGGACTTTAGCACAAAGTCACATAGCTGATAACTGCCATGCTTGTTGGCCACCTTTTTTTCAAAAAGTTTGCTTCACCTTATTCAATTAATGAGATATCTCCGATAAAATAAGTCACATTTTCCCGTTCTAAAATACTGGTATCCAAAAATCGTAGCATGTAACTGACACTACAAGTACTCATGGAACTAGACTATTTTAAGTCTGATTTTTATTAGACTATATAAAATTATTAAAAATATATATTATGATAGGAACTACGGGCTTCGTCCGCTATTTACGTTACAGATATAAAAATCATGTTTTTTTTTTTTTTTTAGGGAAAAAGAAATAAAAACCTATTTGACGATAGGTTTATAAAGACACATTTTGTATTTGTTATATTTCCGGGGATGAGGAGGGGGGGGGGGACTATTTTGATTAAATATCGCAATTAGTCCACATGGCAGATATAATTATGATAGACACTAGTTTGCTTCGCCCCTCTATGGCGCCTTATGGGTCCAGCTTCCATAACTCAGAAACCACCTTTCGGACATCAATGCAACAGATTCCAAACGTTATAATTAACTTAATAATCACCCTATATAGCATTAAAGTAAATTTATGAGTACTGCATACTATTTTTTTATCGTAATTTCTGAAGAGAAAAAATTATTTCGGTTCCATTCTTAGGTACTGGTCTGAAAAATTTTGAAAAAGGGGGGAAGGAGGGGACATGAGACTGCTGTTTGTGAAACAACACAACGGGGTCTGGCTTACTCAACTTGGTTTTTGGTGACTTCAATTGGAAGGTGGTTTGTTTAAAAGAATGCGTTCCCTGGCCCATGAAAATTGGAACTATTGGTGCACCATCTATGTAAGGATTTAATAATTATAAATTAACATTTTGGATTTATTAATTTAAGGATAAAGTGTTTTTAAAGGAATATCAAATGAAACCCTCTGTGCGATCTGCGATTATACTTACCCACTTGTTTTTATATACAAACTGCTATAAGGAAAATTGTAATAAAATAGTAAAAATTAAATCTGCATTAAATTCCATAAGTATCTTTTTTTTAATAATTTTATCACTAACCTCAAAAAAGTAATGATATCAATGCAAAAACCCTTGACGGGTTAAAAGTTTCTGACGCAGCAATTTATCTTATGCTCTAAGAATTTTAAATATGGAACTTAAAAATACTGATATCAAATTTTGAGTGACGTTATGCTATTTCTTAAAAAATATATTTGTATTTATTTCATCATTTTATTTTTGTTTTATTTATAATCGCATGTCCAAAAGTTATGTTCAACATGAAAAGCTGCATAAAATTTTATTCGCTGTTGCTTTATCATTTACATCTCTCATAAATTCAAAATATGAGTTTTAAAAGATATGATATAAAATTTAAGTGACGCCTTGATGCGACTTTAAAAGGTTTGTTTTAAAATTCAATTTAAATTATTTTTGACTTGGTTAAAATATTTTTTTACATCTATACAATACTTTTAATTTTCCAATTCACTGTTAAATATATCACTTTCATTGAACCTATACTATGCATTGAAATGTATTTATTTCAATAAATTGATTTATCTTTTGTGTCACGCTATTCAAAATTGTGAGTAAGATTTATGTAAATGGTTTCTTTGCGTCATTGTGTCCAAACTACATGAAATGTATGAAAAAGGATAGTTTGACGCAAATAAACCATTTACATAAATCTTACTCACAATTTTGAATAGCGTGACACAAAAGATAAATCAATTTATTGAAATAAATACATTTCAATGCATAGTATAGGTTCAATGAAAGTGATATATTTAACAGTGAATTGGAAAATTAAAAGTATTGTATAGATGTAAAAAAATATTTTAACCAAGTCAAAAATAATTTAAATTGAATTTTAAAACAAACCTTTTAAAGTCACATCAAGGCGTCACTTAAATTTTATATCATATCTTTTAAAACTCATATTTTGAATTTATGAGAGATGTAAATGATAAAGCAACAGCGAATAAAATTTTATGCAGCTTTTCATGTTGAACATAACTTTTGCACATGCGATTATAAATAAAACAAAAATAAAATGATGAAACAAATACAAATATATTTTTTAAGAAATAGCATAACGTCACTCAAAATTTGATATCAGTATTTTTAAGTTCCATATTTAAAATTCTTAGAGCATAAGATAAATTGCTGCGTCAGAAACTTTTAACCCGTCAAGGGTTTTTGCATTGATAGAATATACGGGTTCCGGTCAGTATAGACCGGCACTCGGAGAACTCTAATGTTATGGAATATAATTGAATTAATTACTATGATAGGATTTAATAGAAGGAATAAAACTTCTATCAATATCATTTAAAGTTTTGATTAGTTTTTCATAAAATTTGAAATAACTCTACAAAATTCTGCAACAATTATATATGTTGAATTTCAATTCATTCGGTTGCGTAGTTCGATCAGATAGACACACGGACCAGACGACGACTGCAGGTGCTACGTACTTAGATAATTACGGGGACACCTAAAATTGAAAGGAAATGTAAATTTGGAAGGTCGCTTTTATTTTTAAAATTGTTTTTTCTATTGCATATGATACGAACATTTTAATTAGACTTTAAGATGAAAATTTCTGCTTTTTGTCATAAATTAATGATTATTAATAACCTTTTATGTAGTGCAAGATCGTATACAAAGCAGTAGTGTCATTAACATATTGCATTTCAGTTTACAGATTACAGAACTAAATCATTGTTTCAGTGAGCTGTAGTGTATTGCATTTAGGCCACGATTGAAACGTAGATAGATGGAGATTAGTGATATTTTAGTAATTCATACTAGAATTATCAAAATATCTCTTGTATTAAGTTGATATTTTAAAATGCGCATTACAATAACATTAAAAAATGAGTAGCAATTTACTAATAAGTTGAAAGATTAGAGGTCAACGAAATAAATCATGAATGCAACACATTAAATCTCCAAACGTTCAAGAGGATCGTGAACTACAAAACATATTTTCATTATTTGTATTATTCTAACAAAATATTTATCCAAAAACTGTTGTGTACCATTAATTATATAAATCTTTCAAGAAAAAATAAATTTACTGAAAATTGCTAATTTTAAGATGTTAATTACGATAATTCAAAAGTTTAAAAACTAAGTAAAATGTTCAATAATTTCCAAAGTTTGAAATATTTTCCCTTTGTTTTCATTTTACTAATTTAAAAGACTTTATTTAAAAAAAAAAATGTGTAAAAATCGTAATATAGCAATTTCGTTTAATAGAAAATCAATCAGTTATTTTTTTCAAACTGTAAAATTCTCACATCATTCTTAGCTCTGTTTTGGTGCACATTTCTACTGCTTTTATATGCATTTTATATATAACTAATTAAGTTTTTTTATGAAACAAAAAAACTTTACCTTTTATAAATGTATTTCCTGAAGTTTGCGTCATCAGTAAAAGAAGAATCCGTAATTAATTTTAATGTAATTTAGATAAACATTAATTGCGTTTGTAAAACATATTTCATATTTCTCAAGTGCTTTTGTCTGAAATCCTTACTTTCAGCAAATTTTCGAGAAAAATCATCTGGAAACTGTAACACACACTGTACTTCATATTGTTGGTATAAGGAAATGCTTAAATAATTCATTATTTGAATTGAAACTAGCTGAACCGCAGGGCGGTTTCTGGGCCCGTGATGAATGACCCTTAATTAAGTTTGTATGATTTTATATCTTGAGGCTTCACTTTATCTGAATTTATATTTTTAAATGAAAAAATATTGAATTAAAAGTATATACTATTTGGTATTTTATTTTCTGCGTAATTTGATTTTTGGAGTCTATGGACACCGAAAGCATGCAAAATCGCGACGAAACACTTGGGTTTTTACTGATTTCGTCGAAATTTCACACATTTTATTTTTTAAAAATTATTTCTACCCGTCCGAACGTTTCAAAATTTGTGTAGGTGATGTAGATCTAATATGTTGAGATGCTCTAAAGAGGTTGTGTTAAAATACGGATACTTAGTTAGTTTAGGCATAGGAAAAATATGGTCTCCGCGAGGCACGACTTTCACCGATGTGTTTGAAATTGTTATTTATTTTTTTTTAACCGATTGAACCATCAGTTAGAAGAAAGTTTCACCTTTAAAGCATTATCCTTGTTTTATCAATACCTCTAAAATGTCGCCACAGTGATGCAAAACTACGACGCAACACTCAGGTTTTCACTGATTTCATCAAAATTTCACACGTTTTATTTTGAAAAAAATATTTCTACCCTTCCGAACATTTAAAATTTTTTGTAAGTGATGTAAATCTGTTCCATTGACATGCTCGAAAATTTTTGTTAAAATATGGAAGTTTAGTTACTTAAAGCGTAGAAAAATGTCGTCTGAGTGAGGCGCGAACCGACCTGCGTTCCCTGGCGTATTTTAAAGGGTTAAAATTTCTATTTTTTAACATCGATCGCACCTTCGATTAGAAGATGGTTTTAGATTTAAAAAAATATTTTTGTTTTATCGGTACCTCTAAAATTATGCTCTGGAGCGGTGAAATCACCACAAAGCATTTTTTTTTTTTTTTTTTTTTTTTTTTTGCGGATTTCGTCAAAATTTTCGCACATTTTATTTTATAAAAAAAAATATTTCTACCCATACAAACATTTCAAAATTTTTTAAGGCGATGTTAATCTGATCTATTGAGGTGCTCTAAAAAGACCGCATTAAAATACGGACGTTTACTTACTTTTAGCGTCGAAAAAATATCGTCGCCGTGGGGCGCAAGGGGCCTAAGTTCGCCGGTGTATTTAAAAAGGTTAAGATTCATATTTTTTAAAACGAATTACACCATAGATTAGAAGAACGTTGCAGCTTTAAGAAAATACTTTTGGTTTGTAAAATTACGTCCTGGAAGGGCTCTGAAATAAGGGAGAAAAAAGTTTTTTGGTAATACGACCCTTTTTGAAAACTCCTTTTCAATGGGTGATATGCTATTTTTTTTTTTTTTTTTTGATTGCGGCATTTGGGACGTAGGAGTACGATCTTTCTGAATATGTCTTCCGTTTTCAAATTTAATAGGCGGTTCGGTCAGTTAATAAATAATGACACAATACCCACCGAAATTTCTTTTTAGCCGCCGGTACGGTATGCTATTTCTTTCTCCCAGCTTATTTTGTGTCGAATTCAAAAAACAACGTTATCTTACAGAAGCCAGCCGTAAAAAAAGCAGTACGATTAAATACTCAATAGCAATTTTTTAAACTTTTAAACATCGCACATTTTCAATTTTTATACCGTCGTATGGGAGAAAAAAAGTACTTTTAAATGCAGTTTGTTTGAAAACTGAATCTCCATTTATTTTTGAAATATTAATTTTTTTGTAGTTTTTAGAACCATTTGTTTCATTTTGGCAACTCAAGTACTCCATTTCTGTAGAAAGTAAAGGGAAAATAATTAAAAAATAACAATTATATCTTTTTGTTGCCATTTTTTCAGAACAAACGAAAGAAAATGTAATTAACATACATGCTATTTTGAAAAAATATAAACGAATAATTTAAGTTAAAACAGCGAGCTATTATAAACTATATTTAATTTTAAGTATCTATAGACGCTTTCAGTGTGATGTCAGTCATGACATTTTGGTTGGAAACTGATTCCAAACAAACGGTTGCTATGCGTCATTTCCTTTGAAATATAAATCATGGAAAATGTTACCAGTACATATCAAGTATTAAAACACTTAGATGTGAGATATAGATATAAAATATAGCTGCAAAAAAATAGAAAATACAACATAGCAACCGTTTGTTTGGAGTCAGTTTCCAACCAAAACATCATGACTGACGTCACGACTGAAATCATCTATATTAATGTTACAAACAAATGAAGGCCTATGCATCGTTAGATAGTCCTTTTTTTGTCGAGTTTCTTTAATGACGGTATCTTTTTGCTGCATTTGTATATTATTTTGCGATAGTGACATCCTGTGCATGCTTCACTGTAAATGTTTAAGAGTGGATCGTAAATGTGGAATTCTTAAGCGGATGCGAATGACGTTATTTTACATAAAATAAAAGTGTGTGCTTTAAGTCTTAAAATTGAAATATATTTTGTACTATTTATATATACATATGTTTGTTTTTTTTTCAGCGGGCTGGCACTAAATTCTGAAAAAGCAGAATTCCTGTTTTCTAGTTTTCGTTCTTCATTTTCAACCGATGCGTAAATGAGCTTTCGCATGCGCCATACTCCAGAGCTTTTTACCTCTTGCAAGAGCCGAGATGAGCTTTTAATGAGAGTGAGTTGCGATTTTTAATCGATAATTGATCTAATTATTGGAATTTTAAAATACCGAATTTTAGGTGCATCAGGAGACACTTTGGGTTAGCCTCACAAAAATGTTGAGCCTCCTACGTGCCGTAATTTTTGCTATTCACCGCGAATAGACACACACTCGCACACACAGAGCGAAACATTCTTTTATTAGTATGGGTAATCTGGTAATTCTTTTAATACACTTAAAAGGCGAAATAGATCCATGAATGCTCGTCAGTTGAAGTTACTAAGACTATCCTATAATTATTAACCAGGAAAATGAAAGAGACAAAGAAAGAGAAATGAATTTTTTGAAAATGGCCCCCTTGGTAGATTGAAAACGATAAGAACTTTGATATTTTTCTCTGAAAGAAAATTCATTATACACACTGTTAAAAATTTGCAGCATTCTGGCAGGTCATTTGACCATTTTTTTTCCGAAAACGGTTACACAACTGTAATTTTAACACTGTTTTGACCATATTATTGGCCATTTTATGGTCAGAATATAGTTAAATTATGGTTATGAAACCGTTTTTTCAAAAAACGGTCGAATGACCTGTCAGAATGCTGAAAAAGTTTTAACAGTGCAGAAAAAAAGTCTTTAATAATCGGTGTTCATTATTTAGAGATCTTTTGCTTTATTTTTGTTTAAAATGAAGGATCCAAAGAAACTTTAGCTAGGGTGACAAAGCCAGTAGTTGATCAAATAAGGTCAGTGCTACGGGATTTTTATTTATATTTCTTTCCTTTCAAATTTTAGAATTAAACTAACACGATTACTATAACCCTTAATGAGTGTCCTATAATGGGCAAAAATGAAATCTCCGGAAATTAAATAGCAACAAAATTATAATTAAATAGTTTCTTTAATTGCCATTTTCCCAGTAGTTGATCAATCGAAAAAATCAATCGAAAATTCAAAAGTTAATCTTTAAAATACCATGCTTAAGTTGTGATTAACAATAATTCATATAAAACTATTAGCTGAAATAAGCAAGACGCAAGTGGAATATTTTAACTTATCGTAATTGTCTCCAACTAATCAAAAACTAAATTTTTACATTTTCTAATTTAAAAAACAATCTTAAAATTGCTTCTCTTACAGAAGGCAGCTGACAACAATGTAACAACAGTTGCTCCAACATTCAGACAAAAATATTATGTATAGTGCCACGTGAAAACTCGTTTCCGCTATTTCAAAAAGTTTATCAACTACTGGAGGGGTATCAACTACTGGCGCGGTCACCCTATATGGAGAATTTCGGAAAACGGAAGTTGATCTGTACATTGGTAATATAAAAATGTAACAATTTTTAACATATAAACCAAAATTCGTATTTTTTTTTAAATTTTGCTCAGTTCAATGTCCACCTCCTACTTAACGATAACATTAACTTAACATAGAAAACTCAAAGAAAATGTTATCCCTAGAATTACAAGCGAATATCTATATAATTAAATATAAAAGTGCAAAAAACTTACCATCGGAAAATTTTAAGACATACATTGAACAACATTTTCTTTCATTTTAATCAAAAGTGTGATTTATACTTTAGTTTATTGTCAAAAACTTTCATTTTCTGTCCTCTAACGTTTTAAAATTTTAAAATTGTACATTCAGTTTATTTTGAAGAGATTTCTCTCTTGATCTTGTTTTTCAAAGGGCTTTCGAAAGCATTCAATATTTTCTACTATCAATTTCTAAAGACGAAATATATAAGTAGATCTAGTAGAAATCATTGAATACCGGAAAATGAAAGAAAAGGTAAACTTTGAATTTTGCGCTTATTTTCAAAATAGTTTCTTTTGCTTTACATTTTAATATTTTAATATGCCTATTGGTGTATGCCTATAGGGGTTTTATTTTCATAAATTAATAATAACTGAACACCTAACATGTATTGCAATATGTTATGAAAAACAGTAGTATTATTATCATTCTACGTTTCAAAGTTTATAGACTACAGAATTAAATAATTGTTTTACGAATTTCTAAAGACGAAATATATCAGTAGATCTAGTAGAAATCTTTGAATATGGGAAAATGAAAGAAAAGGTAAACTTTGAATTTTGCTTTTATTTTCAAAATAGTTTCTTTTGCTGAACATTTTAATATTTTAATATGCCTATTGGTGTATGCCTATACGTGTTTTATTCTCATAAATTAATAATAACTGAAAACCTGATGTATTACAATATGTTATGAAAAACAGTAGTATCATTATCAATCTACGTTTCAGAGTTTATAGACTGCAAAATTAAATAATTGTTTTACCAATTTCTAAAGACGAAATATGTAAGTAGATCTAGTAGAAGTCATTGAATATGTGAAAACGAAGGAAAATGTAAACTTTGAATTTTGCTTCTGTTTCCAAAATAGTTTCTTTTGCTGAACATTTTCATATTTTAATATGTCTATTGGTGTATGCCTATATGTGTTTTATTTTCATGACTTAATAATAACTGAAAACCTAACATGTATTACAGTATGTTATGAAAAACAGCAGTATCATTATCATTCTACGTTTCAGAGTTTATAGACTACATAATTAAATAATTGTTTCAGTGACCAGTAAGGTATGGTGTATATATCATGATTAAAAGGTAAATTGGATTGATGGTACTAACTAACACTACAATTAGTTGTCAATTTCCAAATGAGTGAAAAATATCCGGCCCAGGATTTGAACGAGGGATGTCTTGGCTGATGCCGCCAATGCTCTACCAACTGAGCCATGCCGGAAGAATATAAGGCCTAATTCAGCCAGCTAACCTTTAAGGATCACAGCATCTAGTCTGAGGTCTGAATCAACTCAACAGAATAAATCGTAGGTTTTTTATGGCACTGCAGTAAACGCTGCATGCGTAACACTAATACGATAACACTAACAAGTCTAATAACAACACGATTGTCAAAATATCTCATGCATTAAGTTTATCTTTTTAAAATAATGCACACCATTTACATAAAAATATAATTAAGTATTTTATTAATAATTTACAAAGACTAGAAGTCTGAATTTACATTCTCAAGGATTTACAAAAATAAAATTCTATTCTAATGATAAAAGAACTTGTTAATATTTTGAATAAATGTAATTTTCTTAAGCATTGAGTTTCAAAAATCTTTGTTTAAAACTTGAAAATCTTGCACGATTCAATCTTGTTACTTTTTTTTTTTTTTTATCAGCAACATATCTTAATTTTAGAAATAATAAAAACGATCATGTATAAAAGTCATTAAAGCATCATAAGTTTAATAATATTATTTATACATCAAGTAATCTGTTATTGATGGAATAGTAACTAAATATTTACATAAGTAAATATAAAAGTGTAAGTCAATATATTATAAAGAATGTCCACTCACTACGGTGTTCAATGGCTAATTGCTAAACCAGATGTCATAGACATATAGTTCCGCTTACAAAAATGACTTAAAAGAGGAAAATAAGCATTTTTTAAAAGATTTGGGTCAATAAAAATATTTTTTAAAATTAAGAAATTTAAATTTTTTATTGTCCCCCGGTCCTACAAATTATATTTACTAAAAATATCTTATTACTCTAAGAAGTAATACAAAAAAGTACCACTCTTCTACGATTAAAACTGACCAAGGGGGCTATAAATAAATATATATGGAATATAGTAAATACACAGAGACTAGAGAGCTCGAAATAGGGGTTATTCACAAATTTACCAGAAATATAAGTAATCGTCAGATATAAAACATATATATATATATATTCTCGAGAATAAAATTAACAATACAAATTTTAAATCTGTTTTCATTCTAACACGTGAAAGAAAAATACACCACTTGTACTAAAAATATAAGTGAAAAAATAACAAAATTTTTGTTAAATGAAATGATGAAAGTGTGTAGATACACGCGAAATAAATTCTTCTAATACTTTAAGGACTTTGAGTACGATACCTCGAAACTTGACCCAACTCACCTGTGTTCAGATGCAGAAAATTGGTGTAAGTCATGCTGTTCAAGGTTTCATAAATGGGGCAATTTTAGTGTTAGATGAATGGTACTTTTTTTTTTTGTCTTACTTGTTAGAGTAACATTAAATTTTTAATGAATATGTCTTATAGGACCGGAGAACCGTATAAAAAAAATAAATTTCGTAACTTATTAAGAAATGTTTTTATTGATCCGAATGACTTTTAAAATAATTTTTTACCTCATTTAAGACATTTTTGTAATTAAAACTATACGTCTATGACTAACGGTTTAGGAATTAGCAATTGGATACCGTTCACAGTGGACACCCTGTATACGTAATAACCTTAAAGCGTATATTCCTAGAAAAATTCATTGATGCTTTCTCACCTGTGATTATATATCAATCAAGCATCAAAATCTTTTATTTTCTGGCTTATAAAATTTTACAATATCAGAATTTTACCTGCAGTTTATTTTGATGAAATTTCTATTTAATAGATTTTTTATGTGCGTTCGTAATTACATAAATACGTAGCCTTTATAGTCGTCGTCTGGTCTGTCCGACTGTCCGCTTATAACAGCACAAAAACTGCGCTTGGCAAATTGCAAATAGTTTGAAATTTAATATACAGCGTGATTAATAAATATTTAAACAATAGGCTATTTCCTTATATATTGCCCCTAGACCCATACTTCCAATTGCAAAGTTTCATAAAAAAGGTGGAAAATATCATGACATAAGTTGCAACTCCATGGGAGGTCTATTTGAAATAATACTAAAATTAAATTTTTATACGGCCCCCGTAGGGTAAAATTTCGAATTAGGAAAACTTTCCTTATCCATTCCTGAATTAAACACAAAAAATTACAACTTCATATCTGCAAAACTTGCAGAGTTATGGCCGTTTAAATAATTCATCAGGTTTTAAGGGATTAGACACAAATGAAATGCGGGCAATTCAAGAAAGAATGTTACTTTAAGAGTACTAGGAAACATGTAAAAAATATATATGTTGAGTTAGAATTTTGATTTTTTTCTTTTTTGTGGTGGTTAACAATATAATTTGAAAAAAAAAAATCACATCCTAAAATTCCTCATAAAGTTAAGAAAAAATTTAAACAATTACTATTTTTTAAGGGCATTTAATTTAAAATCGTTATAACTCGAAGCATTAATCATCGGATTTCAATTTTTTTTTTCATTAAATTAAAGAGGAAGGTATAATTTTAGTTTTGTTTCAGGATTTTCCTAAATATTAATTTTTAAAATATTAAAAATATTTATTTAAAAAATTATGTAACTTATTCTTCTAAAAAATCATATTTTCACAAGTAAAATTTTTTGCAAATTTGCCGAAACAAAATTAATGTGAAACAATCAAAAAAGACATATTCCAAGCTTACACCTTTTTTATTTAACGATTCTTGACTTATAACAATTTAAAAATGAGAAATGGTAAAAAAAAAAAAAAAAAAAAAAAAAAAAAAAGACAGAAAAAAAAAAGAAAGAAAAAGAAAAACCATCATGCAGAAAAACGTATTTAAAGTTTTAATCATAAATTGGTTCTTAACAAAATGTTTAAATACCTTTTTAAAAATTGCACGTGAAAAAGTAACTTCTTTCTGTGGGTTAAACTTCCGATTCAGTTTAACGTTTGCCGTATCCACCTCCTTTCTGTATTATTTAAATGTCTGTAAATGTGTAATTTAAAACAATGCTTTTTTTAACATGCCCTTAAATGTGTAATTTAAATCAATGCTTTTTCTAATATGCCAATTAAGAGTTTTTTCATAATTTTAGGCCTCACGCCTTCAGGCTTTTTGTCGACCCGGCAAGGCCATTAAAAAAAGTCTGTATTCTGGGCTCGGGAAGGGCCAGGCCTGGGACAGACGACTTTTCTCTGAAGACTCGGCCAGGCCGGTCCTAACGTTTTTTTTCATACCGAACCTGGTGTTGGTGTGATTTATGTTGGCCAATTATTTACACGAGGGACATGGGCACAAAGGGTTTGGGAGTGCCCTCCGTGGGGTCTTTCTAAGGGAGCCTAACGCGTATCTACGCAAGGATATCCAAGGTTTGAAGAAAACCTCTTAAAACTCCGAATGATTAGGCCGAAGAGCTCGATTGGGTTCGCACCCAGTATCTCCCGTCTACCAGCTTTGAGAGCAGAACCTCTTGTACCACTGGTTATACCGAACAGGGACTGGTTTGCTTCTTCCTAGGTCTCCACGGGGCGAAACATTCAGTCCTGGTCTCGACACAACCCGTATTAAAACCATTGTCTCTGAATCAGTGTTGGGCACGCTCACAAAAAAAAACGAACTAATTCAAACTCAAACTCAATTTCTTAAAAATGAGTCAAGTTCACGTTCAAATTCAAAATTTTTCAAACGAACTCGCTCAACTCAAACTCATCTATGAAAGTGAGCGAAGTTCACTAAAAACTCGTTTTTTTTTTTTAAGAATTTGATCGTCCAAATTAACAAAACTTTGTGAACTAATCTTTTGGTCATTCTATGTAAGAGTTTTCATGGGCCCGACCCATTTTTCCTTCCCAACACTCGGTCCGAGCTTATTTTGGGGATTACTTTTTTCTAAAACTTCGCACCAGAATTTATTTTCCGGCCCAAGTCAGAGTTGGAATGCATTCTTCTTGAGCTCTGAACAGGCGGAAATTTTCAGTCTTGGTTCCAGCCCAGCGCATATGAAAATCATTCGACTGCACGACTCTGGCCTATGCAGTAAAAATATCAGTAAAATTTGGCCCGGCCAAACTTTTTTTTTTTTTTTTCAAAAAATGCATGCATTTTTAAATCGCTATTATTCCACAAATAAAATTGTTACATTTATTTTTATTATTTTTTAAGATGGGTAGCTGCATTTCCAGGCAATAAAATTAAAGTACAGTAAAACCTGTGAAAAGTACCTGCCTACAGCGCAGCCCGAAATTTAACAACAACAACAATAATAAATAAATAAATAAATAAATAAATAAATAAATAAATAAAATAAATAATAAAAAAAAATATGTTGATCTATGTAAAATGAGTATAATAGTACTTGTGAAAAGAACTTAATGAATTTACAACAGTTGATGAACTTGCTAAGAGGGAATCTTCCTGGATATTTCTTCTTTCCTAGGCGATACCGTCTTAGAAGATTTTATTGATAGCATTTAACAGTTTTTCAATATCCAAGCCATAGAATATGGATTATCCATATTAATGGTAACTAAGACATTTACATATAACCAGCAATGCATTAAAAAAAAATAGATATCACAAATCAGGATATTTAAAAAATAAAGAATATAAACATGAAATAAAAATGTAAAATAAGTATTTTTTTTTTTTTTTTTTTTTTTTTTTTTTTTTTTTGTTAAAACTTCTGGTACAAGACAATTTTTAACCTGATAGGCATAAAAACCTATGGTCAGTCAGTCCAAGCTCGTTCGGGACGATTAAATTTTTTTGTGTGTGCAGGCTGGGGCAAAATTTTATATTTTATACCGGGCTGAGTCAATAATTTGTTTGAACGGGTCAAGCTGAGCTCGGAGCAGTTCTGGCCGAAGTTTGAACTTTTGTGCCGGGCTAAAAAAAAAAGATTGCATACTGATCGCACTCGGCCTGAAAATTTCTCCCCGGGCTGTTCTTCCTCTATTTATATTTGTTAATGAAATGATTGTATATAAAAAGAAAGAAAATAAAAGTTGAAATCTAATGAGCACAGGAGATATATTTTCAAACGTTCAATGGTCTACAAATTTATTTTTAATATTTTGTTTTTGATACTTTTCATTTATACAAAATGGCGATAGCGTAATAATTAGAATTATCGCTTTAGTTTTCATGGATTATTTGATATGTACAAATAAGTGTAGACACCGTTTCGGAGCCTGCCACCTGTATTTTGAAATTAAATTACATTTTATTTGTCTCTAATTTTGAAAAAAAAAAAGGGTAAACTTTATTCATCCTAAGTAACTTAAAATAATTAAACAACAGAGAGAAAGAATAACAAAAATTCTTTTGGCATGATAGCTCTGCTTCTCATCTTATCCTTTGTCCCCAGAAAAGACAATTTTTATTTTATTTTATTTATTTATTTTTACGTTCATACGCTTCAGATTTACATTATACGGTAACGGAAAAAAAATTGAAATGTTTCATTTTCTAATTTTGAAATAATCTAATTTTTTCTAATTTTGAAATAAAAAATGGTATACACTTATTATTCAATATTACATGTTTCTTAATTGCTAAAATTTCTGAAATGCTCTTGTGAGTTTATGTGTTTAAAACTGTCTTATACGAGGATTTCTAAAATAAATCCTAATTTAGTTTATTTCATGTTCTTCGTTTTAAAAAACCGATCTGGGCTACAGATTACAGCAAACACATTTCCAAAATTATTGTTCCCTTTCCCGTGCATTTTGTTCAGCCGAGCGCTGATAAAAATTAAATGTCTGACATAAGAAAAAAACATTGCCTCTTTTTGCATATGAATGCATAATTATGAATTTGCACGTTTAATTCCTTAAGAATCGAATAGACTTTTTCATTTGCACACGAAGTTGGCGCACTTTTTATTATTGCAAATTATTACTCTTCGACGACAGCTCTTCAAACCTGCCAAGTCTAGAAAATGACTTTAAACACCTAATTTGACAGCATTTTCTAAAAAATTCTTTGGATTTATAGAAAAATAAAAAACTGCTCAATTTTTTGCTATATTTGAATGAGAATTATGCAATTTTTTTTTTCAAATTTATAAATGAAAATGAATTAAACATAGCTTCAAAAATCATTTATTACTTTAGAAGTTAAATTCTTTCAATTAAGAAACATTTACAAACATTGCATACCAAATCCGCTCCCCCCCCCCCCCCCACACACACACACTGAAAAAGAAATTCAAGTATTCCAGGTCCATGGCCCATGTTTTAATTAATTTTTAAAAAATCGCATTTTGATTTTTTTTCATTTTGATACATTTATAATAATATTTTGCAGTTTTTGCAATAAGAGTACACATTTTAATCTTAATAAATTTGTGAATGACTCGTATTTCGCAGCAAAAAAGATGCTTTAACAATAAACAGCTATTACTCGGACAGTTTTAACCGTAGCAGAATGAGACTTTTTTTTGTCTCATTTCTTAGAGTAATAGGATATTTTACTAAATATAAATTATAGGATCGAGGAACCGTATAAAAATTTAAATTTCATATTTGTTTAAAGAAATGTTTTTATTTACTCAAATCGCTTTTAAAATACTTTTGTATCTCATTTATCATCTTTGTAATTGGAACTATATGTCTATGTCTAACGGCTTAGGAATTAGGTATGGACACCGTTGAGAGTGGATACTCTGTATAGTAAAATCTCTGAATAGCGGATACCTCGGGATCCATGAATTTGGCTGCTATTCGCAGGGTCGTTTTTCAGAAATAAAAATTAAAATATACAAATGTATGAAGTTGTTATAAGATTGAAAAGTGTTCGCTAAATAGAGGTGTCAAGGTAAAGAAGGAAATGAAACAATAGAATGTTTTATCGTAGTTTTTTTTATATATATAAAAGTCCCGGAATCTTCATAAAAGATCTAAGGCCCGGTGCCGGTTCAGCACGGAATGAACTAAATCTAGGCACAATTCAAATCTTCGGAAAAATCATGTCCGCCCCTGCCAGAAATCAAATGATATAAAATTAGCTCAAACACGGGCTTCGGGTTCGTTCAGACCTTTACCCTCTTCCTATTCCCAGAATTAGGAAATATCCGAAAGTAAAGAAATATTTATTTCATATTAGAAATTTTCTAAAATCAATATGATTGCAAAATATTTCTGAAAGGTACATATAGAATAATTGAAAGACAATCATTCAAAAACTGTGCTATAGTGCAAGAGTAAAACTGAAAGTCATAGATATATTGGTAAGCAGATATATCGAAATTACTGATAGTAATAACTAATAATTAACTCCCTCCCCTCCACCCCCTACGAAGTCCTACTTAGGTATGAAAATTAAATAAACGTTCATTCATGATGATTAGGTTAACGCAACAATAAAATTGTTTTCTTCCTGTAAATACTTTTGAATATAACCTACTTTCTCTCATACATATAATCATTCTATGTACTACATGAGACTGCAGTCAGATAATATCTTTGAGACGAGACAGTCGACAGAAGAGCTGTTTTTCATATGTAACTTCCTGTAATTTGTTGTAAAGACTTTTACCGCCAAGGATTTTCTTATACAAAAAAAGAGTATTTGACTCAGAAATGTACAATAAAGTATCCCCTTCGGCTTCAGACAGTATCGAGACTCAGGTTCGAGACCATAAAAGAATCAATCTCTTATCTGACATGTTTGTTGTTACAGACGTTCGTCTGTGACACCCTCCCACTTCCCTTAGTAGCATAGTACATTTTTACTAAGGATGAGATTTCTGAATAGCCAACGTCCTGTTCTTTCTTTTCTTCCTTTTTAAAAATGGCCAAAAGAATGTGACCAAAAAGGATTGCTAAAGGAAAAAGGTTGTCTTTTTTCCGATCTTGATTCGGACTCTTATCAATATTTATAAATTATTACTGCTAATACTATAAATTATTACCCTCTAATTTTCTTTATAAATTATTATTATATTGCTACTCATTAAAAAATTCCTTTAAATTTCATCATTTTTTCACTAATAAAATTTTTCTTGGGTGTGCAGTCGGAAGTCTGGGGTGGGGGGGAGGAGGGTCAACCCCCACCCTTCCTACGCCCATGTAACACACATGTCACGTGTGTGTGCATAAACTATCCCAAATATGATACATGTCTGTTTGTTTGTATCAAAAATGAAATATTGGCAATATTTTTCATATTCCGAGAGAAAAACATAAAATTGGTATTAGAGATATAGGTGTAGATTACTTTTCATAAATAAAAGTTATCTACAATTGTATAAAATAATCTAGGAAAATAAATTATGTTTTAATGCAAATTAAAACATAATTTACTTTACTTTCATTTAAGGCTAGCGTCGGGTTGCAGGTCAAGCTTATTATTTTTGTCGGTTTCGGTTCACCTTTCGGGTTCACTTCAAGTTGAATTTTCGTGTTCGGGTCGAGCTGTGTCTGATCCGTGCAAGACTCTATCTCTGATCTGGAAAAAAAAAAAAAGTAAAATTTATTTTTTGTAAGTGACGCATAAATATTAAACACCAAGAAAACCAAGAAGGAGAAGTTTTCGACACGGCGTGGGGCTTTGCGCCCTGAACATCCCGTGGAAGCCAATTTTTAATTCTGTTATTCTTCCTAGGTTTATCCGCTTGAAAATTATCTTAAACATTCACTTCAGGAGGCCAAGTAGAGTTCTGAGCAGATCAGGTTGTATTCGACCCAAACCCGAAAATTCCATTTGAAGTCAATCGTCAACCCGACTCGAATCTGCAAAAAAAAAAAAAAAAAAAAATTTCTTTGGCTCGCAGCCCGACAAAAAAAGTTTCAACGACCCGCAATCCGACATATTTGAATACGCATCTGATTCAAACCCGAAATACATCAACCCGCATCCCGAACCGAACCCGAAATTTAAGGAAAGTAAATCATGTTTTAATGTAATCATGGAAAATAATCTATACTTATATGTCTAATGCCAATTTTATCTTTTATATAAATAAAAAAAAGTACAAATCTATATTTTTTAATATTCAAATATAGTGACACTTGTGAATAGCAAATACCTCGGGATCGTTGAGAAGAGTCCTGCATCGGATCAGGTTGTTTGTACCTATGTATGTATATATATACGTATACATATTATTTGAGGCGAGACTATTCTAATTTTCTTTCTGTGGATTAGGTTCACTCTAGAATAATTCTTATGGGTCAGATTTAAGTTGTTTGCTAATCGGGTTGTCGGGATCCTAAAAAAGTTTGAGCAGAATCGTTTTCCAGATAAAAACTGAGTATAACTTAGTGCTTGTGAAACAAAATGTATATAAGCAATGCAATCATAGATTAGTTTTTCGTTATTGTACAGTTAACAACCATTTGTTCTTCGCTCGGAATATGAAAAATATTATGAACAATTCGTTTTTGACACACTCAAAACACATATACAGTAGTTGTGATGGTTTATGCACACATAGACATATTACGTGTGTATACACTATATGGCCAATGATGATTGGTCACTTGCGATTTTAGACGTTTTGCTAAATATCTAGTAAAATGCATGAGGAATTATCCTGAAACTCCAGATTTGTAAACAGAATAGTACAGGTCCTATATTTCCGGAAAGATTTTTTCCCGAAACCCCATAAGGGACCGTCAACAAATTGAAAAAGAACGAATATCTTTTGGACAACCCTGTAAAAACTAATGCAGCAAAAGCGTTCAAACTGTAGAACATGATTAAGATGCTTATTGTAATAAACTGTGTTCATTTTTATGAGGATACCATATATACTAGTAGAGAAATTAATGTTTTTATAAAAACAGTCCCAAATTTTGCCAAGTTTTTTGCTTATAATTTGCAGAGTTCTTAATATAATCAAATGTTCTTTTCAGAAAATATGACAAACAATATTGCGCACAATACCCTGCAATCAGAATTAAAAAATAATAAAAATTGGATGAAAAATAAGCAGGTTTACTAAAAAATGCTTCACTGCGCATACGCGAATGTAATAAAAATATAATGTACATAATATAATTTGCAAAAAATGCATCTATTTTTAAATCACATTATTCTACAATTAAACATTAAATTTTATTCTCTATAAAGAATAGTACATATGCTTATACTCTATGCTTATTAAAATATAGCTTAATTAAAATATAGTAAAACGTGTAAAAAAGAACCTGCCTATGACGGAATCCTGTCTTAACCTGCAAAGTATGTTGATCCATGCAAAATGAATATAATGAAATACGTAAGAAAATATTGTATAATGCATTTACACCAACTAAAAAGGGAGCTTGTCTATAACGAATTTTTTCTCTTTCCTATGCAATTCCGTCTTAGAAGATTTAGCTGTATAGCATTTTTCAGATTTTTAAGTCTCCAATATATGGAATATGGATTTAACTATATTAATGATAACTGATATATTTATATACAGCAAATAGCGATACATTAAAAAAATAAATACCTCAATAACTTTTATAAAAATATAAATATAAACTATAAACATGACAATAAAAAGTCCTTCCGGCCAGTGCCGGGAGGAAGAGGTAGCTTTCATAATCCTTATTTAAAAAAAGCCAAATTATATCATTCAAACACACGAAGCTCAATTTAGTGGAAACCGAATATAGGAGATTCAATACTAATTTTTATCAATATAATGAATGAGAATTTCGCGAAATTAGTCAGCTTTATCCAAGATGCTTTTCTTTAAAGTAACATATATTTGGCTGCCAAATTCGGCAATTTCTTAAAGTGCCTGTCATTTTAAGACAACATGGTGGATGAGGCTAAGCAGTGAACTTGGTCGAGACCATAGTAATTGCTGTGCACATGCTCACTCATATCGGAATCGGTTAATATATAGGAGTGCTTTCGCATGCAAAAAATCAGATTTTTCAAAATGCCACCCACAATAGAAATTGAAACTGCTATATCTGAGCCATTTTTTAAGGTAAAGACAAACAAAAAATGCTCCTGAATCCTTATATCAAGGTCAAATACTTAAGAAAGAAACCTTTTTCAATTTCTAATTTTTTTGCACCTTACTTTAAATATATATATATATTTTTTAATTTAATGGCCGCCATTTTGAAACAAGATGGCTGATGAAGCTGGCCAGCGAACTTGGTCGAGATATTGATGTATACTATCCACATGCCTTCTTACATCGAAATAGGCGAATACGTGTGTTATCGCGTGACAAATACAAGATCGTTTCAAAATGTTAGCCATGCTAGAAATTCAAAGTGCTATAAATCAACCATTTTTTAAGATATAAACAAAAGAACAAATTTTCAGAAACAAAAACTGCTCCGGAATCTTTGTATCAAGGCCAAACACATAAAAAAATCTTTTTCATTTTCCAATTGTTTAATACCTCATTTTGAATTTTAAATTTAATTTTTTTTAATGGCAACCCTTTTGAAACAAGATGGCGAATGAAGCTGGCCAACGAACTTGGTCGAGACATTGGTATGTACTGTGTACAGACCAAGTTACATCCAAATAGGTTCATAATTACGCCTGTTATCGCGTGACAAAAATCAGGTCGTTTTAAAATGTCAGCTACAAGAGATATTCAAAATGCTATTACTCAGCCATTTTTTTTATATATAGACGAAAGAAAAGCTGTTCCGGAGTCTTTGTATTAAGGTCAAACACATACAAAAAAATTTTTTCACTTTCCAATTTTTTGGTATCTCATTTAATTTTTTTTATTTTTTTATTTTTTTAAATGGCCGCCATTTTGAAACAAGATGGCGGATGAAGCCGGCCAACGAACTCGGTCGAGACATTTGTATGTACTATGTACACACCAAGGTACATCCAAGTCGGTTCATAAATACGCCTGTTATTACGTGAGAAAAATCAGGACGTTTCAAAATGTCAGCCACGCTAGAAATTCAAAATGCTATAACTCAGCCATTTCTTAAGATATAGACGAAACAAAAACTGCTCCCGAATCTTTTTATCAAGGTCAAACACATAAGAAAAAAATATTTTTTCAATTTTTAATTTTTTGGTACCACATTTCAAATTTAAATTTTTCTTACAAATTTAAATGGCCACCATTTTTAAACAAGATGGCGGATGAAGCTGACCAACGAACCCGGTCGAGACATTGGTATGTACTATGTATAAACGAAGTTACATCCAAATCGGTTCATAAATACGCCTTTTATCGCGTGACAAAATTCAGGACGTTTCAAAATGTCAGCCACGCTAGAAATTCAAAATGCTATAACTCAGACATTTTTTAAGATATAGACAAAACAAAAACTGCTCCGAAATCTTTGTATAAAGGTCAAATACATAAGAAAAAATATTTTTCCATTTTCAGTTTTTTGGTACCACATTTCAAATTTTAAATTTTTAAAAAAATTTTAAATGGCCGCCATTTTGAAACAAAATGGCGGATGAAGCTGGCCAACGAACTCGGTCGAGAGATAGGTATGTACTATGTACACACTGAATTACATCCAAATCGGTTCATAAATACGCCTTTTATCGCGTGACAAATTTCAGGACGTTTCAAAATGTCAGCCACGCTAGAAATTCAAAATGCTATAACTCAGCCATTTTTTAAGATATAGACGAAACAAAAACTGCTCCGGAATCTTTGTATAAAGGTCAAATACATAAGAAAAAAATATTTTTTCCATTTTTAATTTTTTGGTACCACATTTCAAGTTTTAAAAATTTTTAAAAATTTTAAATGGCCGCCATTTTGAAACAAAATGGCGGATGAAGCTGGCCAACGAACTCGGTCGAGAGATTGGTATGTACTATGTACACACTGAATTACATCCAAATCGGTTCATAAATACGCCTTTTATCGCGTGACAAATTTCAGGACGTTTCAAAATGTCAGCCACGCTAGAAATTCAAAATGCTATAACTCAGCCATTTTTTAAGATATAGACGAAACAAAAACTGCTCCGGAATCTTTGTATAAAGGTCAAATACATAAGAAAAAAATATTTTTTCCATTTTTAATTTTTTGGTACCACATTTCAAGTTTTAAAAATTTTTAAAAATTTTAAATGGCCGCCATTTTGAAACAAAATGGCGGATGAAGCTGGCCAACGAACTCGGTCGAGAGATTGGTATGTACTATGTACACACTGAATTACATCCAAATCGGTTCATAAATACGCCTTTTATCGCGTGACAAATTTCAGGACGTTTCAAAATGTCAGCCACGCTAGAAATTCAAAATGCTATAACTCGGCCATTTTTTAAGATATAGACGAAACAAAAACTGCTCCGGAATCTTTGTATAAAGATCAAATACATAAGAAAAAAATATTTTTCCATTTTTAATTTTTTGGTACCACATTTCAAGTTTAAAATTTTTTTAAAAATTTTAAATGGCCGCCATTTTGAAACAAAACGGCGGATGAAGCTGGCCAACGAACTCGGTCGAGACATTGGTATGTACTATGTACACACCGAATTACATCGAAATCGGTTCATAATTACGGGAGTTACAGTGTGACATAGGTCAGATATATATATATATATATATATATATCAATTTTGAACGGAGGGTGGTTTCGGGGTCTGGGGGTCATGATCGATGAAAATATACCAAAATTTTTTGAAATCGCTTTCCTCCGAACGGCTGCAATAGGTAGCTTTTTTGTAAAGAAAGCTACCTAAAAGCAAAGGTAAGTATTTTTGGTCAGAATTCCTCGAACAAGACAAATTTTTAACCAAATCGACGTAAAAATCAATGTTTTGTAGATCAATGTGCCAAGAAAAATCAATGTGTCGTGCCGGGACGGGCCGAGATTTTTAACTTTTCTCCGGGCCGATCTCGGGCCGAACTTTCAGTTGTTATACCGGGCAGGGCCAATATTTTATTTTGCGGGCCGGGCTCGAGACGAATGTTTATTTTTTATACTGGGCCGGGCCAATATTTTATTTGTGCGGGCCGGGCTCGAAACGAATGTTTATTTTTTATACTGGGCCGGGCCGAAGTTTTCTTCTATGGATCGGGCCGGGCCCGATCCTTAAAAATATTTTTGCACAAATCAGACAGGGACAGATCAATGATTTTCATACAAGCAGGGGCGACCGGGCCAGAAAATTTCTGTTGGTGCAGACTTCTAGGAAGAATAAAGCACAGGTCCAGAAATAAGGTCGGCCCGGTCCGAGCCTCCAGAGAAAGCAAGGCCCGGGCACGACCCTGAAAAACTGATGATCAGCCTCGACCCGTCCCGAGTCGGTTTAGGTCTCTAAATGGTATTTGAATGGGAAAAACGTGTTTTAACGGCTGGAAAATTTAAAAAATACGTTATGAAAAAAATTGAGTTTGAGTTGTAAATTTCGTTCAAACTCGCGGATTTTTTGAGCTTTCGTTCAGTTCACGTTCATTTATCAAAAAGTGAGTCAAGTTCAACTCAACGTTCACAGAAAGTGAACTAAGTTCGTGAACTTTCGTTCAATGAACGCGTTCATACCCAACACTGCTCTGAATGACCTAATCTGCGTAAAAATAAGTAAAATTTGGCTCAGCTCAAAACTTTTACAACAAATGCATATATTTTTAAATGGCCATTATTTTACAATAAAACTTTAAAATTCATTTTTTTAAACGACAGTAGATTTTAAGGCAGAAAATTAAAATGCAGTAAAACTAGTGAAAAAAATAACCTGCCTACTACGGAATCCTTTCTTAAACGGAAAATAATTGTTGATCAATGGAAAATGAATATAATTATACCTGAGAAAAAGTAGACTACATTTTCTCCCAAGAAGGGAACTTATCTATAACACATTTTTTTTTTCCTATGTGATTCCGTCTTAAAAGATTTTACTGTATAGCATTTTTCAAAGTCTCCAACACATGGAATACGTATTAACGATATTAAAAGAAAAGTGAAACATTTACATATAGATATAGATTAATTAATAAAACAAATAATCACAGCTTTTGGCGCTTCTTTAAAAATAATTATTATAAACATGAAAAAAGAAAAGCTATAATAAGTATTTTTGGTCAGAACTCCCCCGTACGATGTACGAATTTTTAACCATATCGATGTAAAAAAACTATGTAGAAATTCAGTCAGGCCGGACCAGGCTATGATTTGACCTTTTTTCGAGGCAGAGCCGAATTCTTTTTCCTATGTGTCGATTCGGTACCGGAGCTAGATATTTCTACCCGTCCAGACCTGTAGTGCAAACCACCATCATATTTTGAAAACAGATTTAACGTAAATCTATGCAATGCTTTCTTATGTCCAAAGTAGAGGCACTGTCTTAAATCGACTTTTAATAATGTACAATTTGTGGATGATCCCTATCTTGCATTCAAAATGAGTCAAAAGCTCGTCGCTCTGAGGCATGGATAAATGGTGTAAGTCACGAATTTTGGATTTTAATATCTCTGCGAATTTTGAAGATATCGAGATTAATTTTTTTGTGTTTAATTTAGGAATGGATAAACACAAATTTCCTAATTGGGAATTTTACTCTACGGGGACGTATAAAAATTTACTTTTTGTATTTTCTCAAATAAACCACCCATGGAGTTGCAACATATGTCATTAAATTTACACCTTTTTTTTATGAAACTTTGCATTTGGAAGTATGTCTAGAGGCAACATTTAAGGAAATAGCCCATTGTTTCAATATTTATGAATCACACTGTATATAATCGTTGTTGAATTTTGTCGAGTCACTTCAAATTTTATGAAAATCGAATCAAAATTAAAAAAGATATTAATAAAAGTTTTCTTCAAACTATTAAATCCTATCATACGTAATTAATTCCCTGATATCCCGTGATAGTTAATAATTCTAGCTTGCCATGGTGATTACGTCCTATTTCAGATGGAGTCCTATTATTTCCGTATTACGGAGTTTAATATATATAGTCGCAATAAATTTTGTATTCATGCCTTTTAGCAATAAAGTGCAACAGCTATTGCACCACGATCTGAATATTTATAAAACTAGTTATAGTACGAATGCACCTCATTTGCCACGTTTGACGTACAATGGCCGAATTGTTCTCTTTCTGTTTACAGTTGTGTGCATAAATGTTTAAAAATCTGAATCAGAAAAGTAAAATCTAAAAAAAAATATTAAAATATAAGAATTAAGAAATCATTGAAATATAAGAAAATGAGAGCGTGGTTTTATTAAAATAGATTAAACAGAAATACATAAAAGACGGAACTATTCAAAATTTCATAAACGTTTACAGATATGGAAGAAACACTTTCGAAAATTCAAGGTAAAGTCATAATTATCCATATTTCTGAAGAACATCCTCGTATCTTCAGAAACCTTATATATATACTGGGTGTCCCAAAAAGGACTGACTGATTTTAAAATTCAATAACTTCCAAACGGTGACAGATAATAAAAAAATTCTTGCTGGAGGGTTATGCATAAAGTCAAAAGTTTTATTACAGTGATTTTCGATTTTAGTTCGAATTACAAACAATAGATGGCGCTGTAAGCAATAGTCGCTAAATACAGGCTCGATTTTTGGTCCTTTCTGTTGTTCCATGCAGAAAAAGGAGATGTAAATGTATTATCCGGGCCACGAAGTACCAAAAATCGAGCCTGAATTTAGCCTCTATTGATCTCAGCGCCATCTATTGTTTGTAATTCGAACTAAAATCGAAAATCACTGTAATAAAACTTTTGACTTTTTTCATAACCCTCCTGCAAGAATTTTTTTAATATCTGTCACCGTTTGGAAGTTATTGAATTTTAAAACCAGTCAGTCCTTTTTGGGACACCCGGTATAATCCAATATATATAATCGTAATAAATTTTGTATTCATGCCTTTTTTTTCATGATAGTGAAACAGCTATCGCACCACAATCTGAATATTTATAAAACTAGTTATAGTATCAAGGCATCTCATTTGCTACGTTTGACGTATAATTTCCGACTTGTTTAAAGGGCTTTCAACGGTTTTTAATATGTCTTATTAGGAGTTCTTAAAATGGAAAAATGTATTTCTTAAGAAATCAAAAGATAATAGAAAAAATGAAAGAAAGTGTAAATTTCGAATTTGCTTTTGATTTCAAAATAATCTATGTTATTTTATATTTTATGAATGTTTAATATACATTTAATATACATTGTTTTAATATACATATTCGTGTTTTATTTTCATAAATTGATAATTAGTGACAACCAACTATGTAATACAAGATGTTATGCAAACCAATAGTATCATTAGCATATTACATTTCAGAGTTTATAGATTACAGATCTAAATCATTGTTTCAGTATGCTGTAGAGTATTGTATTTAGGTCACGATTAAAACGTAAATTGATAATGGATAGTGATAATTAACACTGAAATTGTTGAAATATCGAATGCATTAAGTTGATCTTTTAAATAAATGTATATATTAAAATAAAAAAAAATAATTAGCAAATTACTAATAACTTTGAAAGACCAGAAGTTTTAATACTTTATATTCTACATTGTGAATTCATGAAAATTTCATCTTCTAAAGCATGATTCGTGTATTTTTGAAATTACATTAATAGATTTACACAATTATTTAATAAATTTTAAAAGGATTTTGCCAATTAATATTAATTAATTAAATTTGAATTTATATGTATTTTGTGCAGTATTTATAACCATTATTTTTTATTACCATTATAACTAGTATTTATAGGTTGGCTGCCGCTACGCGGCGATTAGGCGGTCACCCGCACCGATATCAGGTATCAAACCCGTTCGGCTGGGGCTTCCCGGCAGGTAGGGTCCTGGTCATCGGTTAGAAAGAAAAGAAAGAAGCATTTGAAACATGATGAAACAAATACCATTAAAATTTACAAGTACCTTATATATTGGCATTTAAACAGAGAAATTTTGGAGAGAAGAATAAGATATAGAGTGGGAATCGACATATACGTTAGAGTGCAAAAAGAAAAAAAAGAAAAATAAATAAATACTTTTCTTCCCAATGTACCCAATCATAAAAGTAAAAAACGAACGCCAATGTTAAGGTATTATGCCGATATACCAAAGTCAACGGAATAACAAATAATCACACATCTTTTAATATTACAATATAAATATTTAAACATCCGCCCTAGCTAAAAATGATTTTAGTCTTCAGTTAAAAGTTTTAGATGAAAAAATCTTCCAAAACGTGCTGACTTTCTGAAATGATGTATCGTTTGTCCCCATAAAAATGCGTGGAAGAACAAGGGTTGTACGAAGTGCTCGCTAGAGAATATCTGTTACTAAAGGCTGTGTGCATGTTTGAGATAACCTTTTATTTTTATGGTATGTGCGGAATTGATTTGCTTATTACCAGTGAAGTAGTAAAATAATAAGTTAAAAACATTGCAGCATTTCTTGCTGTTACACACATGCATCAACATATAGATTCCTGCTCCTCAAAATATTGAAATGTTGTGACCGAAAACTGCAGACCAACTGAAAAAGATCAAGCTTGCCACACCAAATTATAGGTGGAAATCTGAAAAAAGCCAGATATTACATTTATTATGCCTTGGATTAAAAGCTATGGGGATCACTCTATTAAATCTTTCACGACTAAAGGAAAATGTTTCCCATTATAAAATTGGTGATTGCCGCATTTAATTATAATCTTATCTGCATTTTTTATACAGAATGTTAAAATAGAACGTATGCCGACCGAAATTACGTAAAAGATGTGCAAAATGTGCTAAACGCTGCATAGAAAATAGGACACATAATATATGAACTATGTGCAATGTCCATCTTTGCTTCACAATCAAAAGACATTGCTTCACAGAATACCATAATTAGCACATCATTTTGTATAGCAATTTTATTTGATAATTTGTATTTTTTTAGTTAGCATTTTGTTACAATAAACCAATAAACAAAAGACGAAATTGCATAATAAACCTAACTATAATTTGTGTTACCTTTATAGTCCATTGGGGAAAATATTGCCCATAAAATTCCAAAAACACTACACATTGTTATGTATTTGTCTTATGCTTTTTATTTATTTTACGTCTGAACAAACTAAAATAAACAGTTACATACTAATACATACTCTTAGCAACCTTATGGTCCTGTAAGAGTTAACAAAACATATTAAAGTGATCTAAAAAGTGCTGTTTAACTATGAACTTAACTGTATATAAGACGATGCTGTATTTATCAAGTAAAAATGACAGCAATTTACACAAGATGTGCATTGGCGAAACCTAGGATATATATCGCTCGTGGGCTGCAATAGTGGCAAAACTCAAAATATACGAATTTTGAGTTAATGCGCTCTCCAGCATTGCAGATTGGTATTCTTTCCAGCAGCAACAGCGGCATATCTTGTAGTCCAGTATTTCACCAACAGATGGCAGAAGTGCCGCTGTTGCCTTATATATGATATAATCTGAATGCATCATCATATAATCATATTTATCATCAATATAACACTGGGTGTGAGTGTACTTTTTTTTTTTTTTTTTTGCATTATTATTAATTGAATCCTTGCGGAGTCATTTAGTCAGGCCCGTAGCTAAGTGGGGGCCAGGTCGGGCAAAGCCCGACCTGGAAAAGTTTTTGCCCGACCTAGCGCGAGACTGTGCATTCCGATCACAACAACATTAAATTTATAATTTTTACCCTCCTATTTTTATGCAACCTAGCATAAAACTTGACATTTTGATCAATTTATCACCCACTATTTCAAATTAAACAACTTTTATGTAATACAACATTAAATTTCCATTTTATTCTCTTTCATGCCAGACCTAGCCAAAAAGAACCCCTCACACCTAACCCTCTGCCCCTCAATTTCGTTATTAAACTGGAAACACAAATTTCATCTATAAACCTTTTCTCTCTCTCTTTGACAGACCAATCGGAGATTACGACATTGGGCATCCCTCCCTTTTTAGGTGCGTTCGTAATTATATAAATACGTAGCACCTATAGTCGTCGTTCAGTCCGTCCGTCCGTCTGTCCGTCCGTCTGTCCGCATGTAACAGAGCAAAAACTACCCAACCGAATGGTCTGAAATTTTAAATATATGATTGTTGCAAAATTTTGTCGAGCCATTTCAAATTTTATGAAAATCGGATGTATAGTTTAATTACAGGGACAGTCAAAAGTTTTTCTTTACATTACGGCCAATGGGAAAAATTATTGCAAGTGCATTTTAATGATATTAGAGCCTTCCGAATGATCTGAAATTTTAAAGATATAACTGTTGCAAAATTTTGTCGAGCCATTTCAAATTTTAGGAAAATCGGATGTATAGTTTAATTACAGGGACAGTCAAAAGTTTTTCTTTACATTACGGCCAATGGGAAAAATTATTGCAAGTGCATTTTAATGATATTACAGCCTTCCGAATGATCTGAAATTTTAAAGATATAACTGTTGCAAAATTTTGTCGAGCCATTTCAAATTTTAGGAAAATCGGATGCATAGTTTAATTACAGGGACAGTCAAAAGTTTTTCTTTACATTACGGCCAATGGGAAAAATTATTGCAAGTGCATTTTAATGATATTACAGCCTTCCGAATGGTCTGAAATTTTAAAGATATAATTATTGCAAAGTTTTGTTGAGCTATTTCAAATTTTATGAAAATCGGATGTATAGTTTAATTACAGGGACAGTCGAAAGTGTTCCGTTACATTACGGGGAATGGGAAAAATTATTGCAAGTGCATTTTAATGATATTACAGCCTTCCGAATGGTCTGAAATTTTAAAGATATAATTGTTGCAAAGTTTTGTTGAGCTATTTCAAATTTTAGGAAAATCGGATGTATAGTTTAATTACAGGGACAGTCAAAAGTGTTCCGTTACATTACGGGGAATGGGAAAAAATTATTGGAAGTGCATTTTAATGATGTATCAGACTATGCGCTTTATGAAGTGCAAAAAAGTATACATTCAGTACAATATGGGGTGCAAAAAATAATTATAAAACTAGTTATAGTACGAACGCACCTCATTTGCCACGTTTGACGAGCAATTTCCAACTTGTTTGCTTTGCAGAAATTATTCCATACTGCTGTATTAGCTTATATCTATAAAGTTTGCATTCTTTGTACAATTGTCACTATGCAAAATTTATCGCAAGAAGTCGGTGTTGAAACGAAAGGCTTCTGAAATTAAGAGTGAAATAGCCTACAATAATGTTTCCTTAATTTGAATTTGCTGTACATGACATTTAGCTGCTTCTTTCCTGGAAACTTGGTTCGATTCCATGAAACAGCAACTATCAAACGTTGGGATTTTTTTCTTTCTCTTTTGTAATTTTTACCCATTCCACTTCTCTGAAATTTATAAAATTTGCACTTCTAAAATAAGCCAATCATTATTTCACATTTAGGTAGTATAATATGTCGAGTAAGATTTTGCAAATCCAAATTGGTTATTTACTTGTACATTCATAAAGTTATTTTTATTTTTAACCCTAGATCTACCGGGAATTTTATTCAAGTTTTAATAAAACGTTCTACACCAGAATTTTTATTTAAAACTATTTAACTTATTTATTTACCTTATTTTTGTCTGGTTTATATACTTAGTTTATTTTAAAGAAATTTCTGGTTTGAATGAATATTTTGTATGTACCTGTCGGGTCCAATGGACCCGTCTGGTAGACGGAGGGTTAAATAAAAAAAAAATCTATAGGTTCTAATAATTAGAAACAAAGAAAATGAATAGTGTTTTGCACTTTCTCATAAAAGCAAATAAGTTTTCCGATAATGTCGTCAAAGTTGCCGTTATAAACTAATGTTTTGATAAAGGTCATCAGAAGATAAAAATCGATTACAACTCTAAGTATAATGCAGTTATCGAAAAGGGAAAAATGATATTCAGTTCGAAATCACTTCAGAAGTAATGCCTGCAATATATATTTTTTTTTGTGTATAATTATGATTTTGAGAATTGTAAAAAATTTCATTTTGCTGAGTCTGAAAAATATTAGGTAGATATAGACATGTATACATTTGTTCAGTGCTATAATTTAAAACTAATAAACACTATTTATGCTGTTTGTTTAGTACCGAAAAGTATATGCAAATATCAAATATTTTTAAAATATATATTATACGTACAAAATAGCTTTACTTTCCTTCATACATGAATTTCCAAACTCCTCATTGATATACTAAACAATCGAATAGCATTTTCATTATCTTAGGTGATGACTTCTTGAGTGAAGTCGATTTCTCCTTGATGACTAAACTACATTCTTACGCACACAATTGTGTCGGTCAGGTCCTAAAGGGTTAGAAGAACCCTTTTTTACTTTAGTGACTTTCTAGCATATCACTGGACCACCTGTGGCATTATCCTTCCTCTGAAATATTCTTTAAACTGCTCTGCTTAAGGGATTATTATATATATTTTTTAAATAAAGAGATAGTGTGACATGGTTTCTAAAAGTTAATTTTGACAATTTTACAATGGGACGATATAGATGCAATTTGTCATTCCTGTTATTATGACGACTGCGGGCCTGTGTTTGTGCAGAGCCGCCCTGGAAGCTTTTGTGTCCCTGTCAGAGATTTCGATGGATAGATTTAGGGACTCTTAAAACTCCGCTTCTGAAAATAATGCACTATGCGTTACAGTTTTAGCTCAATCGCTGTGGATTTTAGTTGCTAATCGGTTTTTGGTGAGTGTAAAAGAAAGAGGGTTCTCTTTTTAAAGCTTAGTGCAATACTCGTTACTTGTTCTTTCCATTTTATTATTTTTTTAACATCTCTTTATTGTATGATGCATACATAATGAATCATTAGTTAAGAAATTATACCTGAATGTATCGGTAACAATAAGTAAAAAAGTTCGTGTGTGAGTGTGTCGACAGTGTTTTGAAGAGACCGCTGGATGTAGAACTACGGAATTTGGTAAGAAGATACCTCTATGTATGAAGTTTGGCATTTCGAAGCACGATTTTGGATTTTGCGGTGAGATTTCCTTCTTTATTTTTTATGCGATTTTTAGCGCTTTTTCATGTTTCGAGGAGATTTTTCTACATTATTAAAAGAAATATGACGTCATTTTTTTAAAACCCAATATCATAATTCTTATCCTCTTTTTAATAAAGTTTATTCGGAATTCGCACAGCAATTTTTGAATTTTTCGCGATTTTTTTTATTTGATTTTTAATGTTTTTTCAATTTGCTTAGAAAATGCAATATTTTTCCAATGAAAAAGCCGAAACTGAATAGAGAAAACTAAATCCAGGTTCCTAGAATGAATAAGACAATCAGAGATTTTCAGACACATAAACTGGGATAGGGATTTGAAAATCGGCACACATACACAAAATAATATTCTATTTCAGAAATTCGAAAAATCTAATAAAATCCACCAGTAACATTTTATTTTATCAAAAAACTGATTTTTATACGAAAAAATAAATGGTTCGGGTTTCGGCATTTGTAAAAGGAATTCTCTTTAAAATTTTTAGCAATAGGAATTTGGTTTCAAACTTTTAGACTAGTTTAGTCAATTCCTCCTAGGCGATTTTTAATGCGGTTTTCAATGCAATTTTTAGTGAGGTTTTTCGAATACGGTGACGATTTTTTGGCATTCGGAAAAGAAATAAAACTTTAAACATTTTAAACTTTTAACCCAATACATTAAATTTTCTCCTGTGCTGTTTTTGAGATCTTTATACCGTGATTTTTAGCGTCTTTTAACGTTTCCGGGCATTCTTTTGACGTTCATTTCAAGCTTTTATCCTAATATGAATTTTCTCCCTCGTCATTTTTGAAGTTTTTCGATTTTTACGTTTCTTTGCGATCCATGGCGATTTTTTGGCCTAATAATATAGTAAAATTCTGTTCTCTTTTCAACAAAATTTTTACTGATTTCGCATAGCAATTTCGAATTTTTCCTGAATTTGTTATTATTAGTTCTTTTCGCATTCCCCAGATAATATTCCAATTTCGTAGAAGAAATCCTGTCTTTCAGCCCAAAATAGTAATTTTTAACCTCTGCGATTTTATTTTAGTGATTTTTCGCGATTAGCAGCGATTTTTCTACATTAGTAAAAGGAATTTGGTTTCAATCTTCTAGCCTAATATAGTTTTTTTTTTAAATCTTTTTAATTAAGTTTATTCGGAATTCATGTAGGCATTTTTAAATTTTGAACGATTTTTCCTTTTAGATTTTTGGAATTTTTTCGTGCCATTTTTTGATGGACCCGGGCATCGCCGGGCGTGTCAGCTGGTTATTAACATAAACGAACATAAAACATACATATATTTAAATTATTTAATTAAAAGAAAAACAACTTATTTACATTATATCAAATATTTTATTTATTTTAGTTATATTGTTATTGTATCTTGGAAGGAACTTTAAAAATTTCATCCTGGATTTTGAAAGATCTTATGCTTTAAATGAAAAAAATTATACCCTATTACATATGCAGTACATATTTTTGAAGAAATACAGATAAGAGACAGAAAAAATTAAAGAAATAATCTGCCCCTCCAGGAAAAACATTTGCCCTACACTGTAAAAAAAAAATTGTAAAATCATGGGCTTTTACCGTATAATTTAAAGACCAATGTCCGTATTTCAAGAAGTCCCGTAAATTTACTTTATGGAAGTGTAATTTCTAAATATTGACTTATTCTTAAGGGCGATGCCCGTAATCCCGCGCAGAACGTTCATTTCTGCTATCAAACCTAATTTTACGGTACACCCCCTTAATTTCTACCTTCATCCTCGGCGAGGAGTTTCGCCTTCTCGAACGCATGCGCATTGAAGTAGAAGATTCCGAAGCAAGAAGAAAAAAAAGATATCGAGGCTTCCGTTTGTCGTGTTCAATGGACGCCATGATTCGTGATTCATCTGCGGTTGGATGTGGAATTTACCATTTAAACACAAGTAAAAGTAAGTAAACTACTGTTTACATTCTTTTTTTATGCTCGAATTGCTTAATTGCTTGAACCATTAACTAACCGTTAAACTGCTTGTATTTGTAAATTAGCTAATAATGTTTGTTGCCAAGCTGCAATGTAAACAAAGCTAAAATGTCTCGCTATACTATCTCTGATCCTTATGAAAATTTCTGCCTTGGTTTCGTTACTTGTAATCAAAGCTAAGCATTGCTAGATCGGAGAATAAAAGACATTTTTGAATATCTAAACCAGTTTTTCTATATGTTTTCTTTTAGCATGTTAAAAAGTTTAAAAAAAAAAAAAAAAAAAAAAAAAAAAAAATTCGTCATTCCGTATCTTAAAATGCATACGTTCCAAAAATACCCTTTTTGGAAGGTAGTAATACATGGTTCTTTCATTTTATATTCTGTTTTTTTTTTTTTTTTTTTTTTTTTTTTTTTAATCATAAAGGGTAAAAATAGTTAGTTATAATGATTACATTACGCTACAAAATGTAAACAATGTTTATTCGGCATCCTCTAAATTTTATTTTGTAATAGGTAGCTTTTAATAAAAAACAGGCCGATGCAGGTTTTTTTTTTTTTTTTTTTTTTTTTTTTTTTTGAGGGGCCCATTTTTTGAAAAGTAAAAGTTATATGTCCTTATGCTGAAGTTTAAATATCTCGTGAACTCTTTTTTTTTTTTTTTTCTTTTTTTTTTGCAAATTACACAGTTTAAAGCCTAACAATATAAATAAAATTAATAGTATGTTTGTACAGAACAGAATTTTGGGAAAGCGCCTCTTTTATTAAAATGTATTTTTGTGAAGGGGACCTAAATAGGCCCCAAATTTTGCCTCGATCGACCCCTGCATAAGTAATTTAATAATTGAAGTGTTTATTATTTTAATTTCTACATTTTTGCAGATTCACACATAATGCAATGACCTAGGGTAGATGTACCAGCAATGGATACCCTTAAGGAATTTCTTTAAAAATTATTTTTTTATTAATAGTTTTAATTATTATATTCCATTTTTTTCAATATTATATTAACCTATCAACAATATTTAACCATTCTTATAGTCTCATTTCCCAATATCAATTGAAATTTAATTTTAAATAACAAAAATATATCAAAAGCCCAGTAATGGACACCCCATAGAAAATAATAAATATAATTGTTTTTATGACTTTATTTAGAACCAGAATTTAATGAATATATACTAACAAAACAAAATAGTTATTTTCAAATGAATTTAACAATTAGGATACCAGTAATTAATAAAATATTTGTGATATTCATTTACTGTTTGCATCAATTATTGTAATTATCAGAAGATCGCTGTTTTAATTATTTTAGATGGATAGTTTAAAATACTAAATAGCAGGCAATTACAGCTATCAAATTATTGAAACAGTGGGGAATTTAAAAAATAATTAAAAAAAAAAGTTTTGGAATATTAGTATTTAGTTTTGTCACACTATTTTTAACAATTAATCTTCCAGAGACTTACTTGATATATCATTTATAATAATTAATATTACAAATATTAAAGAAATGATATTGTGAGTTGAATATTTTAAGTACTAAATAAAATTATTTCAAAATAAAACTAGAACTGATGTTCGAAGCCACTGATCATAAAATTATTTCAAAATAAAACTAGATCTGATGTTCGAAGCCACTGATCTGCAGATTTACTAGTTTCATGATTATTATTTATAACTTTCATTAATGGATTTTTTTTTTCTTTTTTGTAAGAGGTGAATAAGGAAACATTTAAGACAGAGAATAGATTTTTAATAGCTTCTGTAACTTAATTGTTTTTATTTAAACTGAGAGGTATTAAGCCCTATGAGCCCCTCTTTGACCGTGCCCTTAAACAGTATTTTCAGCTTCCTGGCTGGTTTAATTGCCAGATTTTAAAATATGCAAATTTTATTAATAACATAAAATAATTTAAAAGCAGCTATTTACTATAAAAGTTTTGGTGTTTATTACATTTTGGTAAGTATAATTTAAAAATTAAATTTGATTATTTAGGTTTGCAGTTAAGTCAAAATATTTTATGCACTATAAACATTACTGAAACTGCATTTTTAGCAATGTCTACATGGGGTGTCCATTACTGGAAAATGACTAATTAACCATTCCAGTAATGGACCTCTTAAAACCTTAAAAATAAATAAAATTTTGTAAATGGCCATTAGTATATAAAATTCTATGTTTTCTATTGCTACTCAAACAAAAACATTCAAATTTTGCAAGAAAATAAATAATATATAAATTAATTAAACGCAGCCAGCTCTTTGCCACTTCATCAAGATTTTCACAGAAAAACAGCGAAACTTTGAAACATTATTTTCTGCTTCCTGATTGGTTTGATTAAAAGTGTCAACAATAACACAGTTTTATAAAACATGCAAGGGGGAGTTCTAAAAAAAATAATTAAAGCTAAATATTTATTAGTTACTTTTTTATGAACCAAAAACATCAAGGGGTGTCCATTACTGGCACATCTACCCTATATTGATTTTGAATCAGTGTAATATTAATATAACAAAAATCTATTTCTATTAAGAAGTTTCTATTTTATAGAGAAAAAAAATAATAGTTTATTTCATATACAGGCAGAATACAGCTTAAATTTGTTTATTATGCTATTAAAAAAGTAATGATAATAATAATCATTAACACCCCTAATAAAATACATAATAATACATTTAAAATATTCTCCCCCGGGCCACCCACTGAATCCAACACTGAGGACACACATTGCAGACCGTCTGCAGACTACTCTTTTTCAACTGGGAAAAAAAAAAAAAAGATTTCCTAAAAATTATTTGCCATGTACCATAGTACAGAATTTTTTGGAAGAAGTGCTGTGCCACATAAGAGTTTAAAACTTAAAAATATTGTAAGTGCCGTGCTTATGCCAAAACGGCAGGTATGATGCTTTTTTTTTTTTTTCTCTCTCTCTCTCTCCTGCCAGGACCGGTAGCAGAAACAGTGCAGCACCGAAGTGGGTGCCGCAGATTATTTTAGGCTTTGTAGGTTAATTTAACAGGTTGAAAATAAATTTTGTGTTAAAAAATAAATGTTAAATGTTAATCTCTTTTTAAAGAAAGTTTATTTGGTTGGAAATGGAAATTTTAGCGAATGTTTATGTACCTGTTTTTTCTGCGATTGTCTGTATTAAGCTTACCATTCAATACTACATTTCTTGACTAAGCTTTAATAATGCTTGTAAATTAATATTTTTCTTTTAGTGGTGTTGCCTTAGTGGCACTCCACTCGCATATAACTTTTCATTTTTTGCTGTTAGCAGCGATATAGGACTTGGGAGGGATGTGACTTTTTTTGCAGAAAAGTTTTAAGAAATTATTTGAGTTTGCAGACAGTTTAACATTTTATCTAAGTCTACTCAAAGTGAAAATTCTATTTATTCACAAATTTGGAGGGGGGGGGGGGGGGCACTTTCAGTGTGAGAGACAAGAATGTATTACTAAGTCTCTTAAAATTGTTTTACAATCCTTTAAAAATCAAGTTGGAAGGAAATTGTAATTGGTGGTAATATAAGAAGAAATATTTTGATTCTGAAGCTTTTACACAATCAATTTCACTAACAATGAAGCCGTAGAATATCCCTTGTCTGTCTTCACTTTCTGTTTGCTGTCCTTTTGCAGAAGTACTGGGCAACAGAGCTCTTGTGCAAAGTTGCAGAATCATATTTTAAAAGAATAGGAATTGCGACATTTGTAGATTTCTGCCATTGGTTGGGTATAAATAGCAAATTTCCTATTTTAAGCAGATTTTCAGGGACATGAAAATCGCAAAATGTTGTGAGAGTGTATTTAGGATTAATACATTTCTATGTAAGAACAGATTAATAAAGAAACATGAACCTTGAAACAATTTTAAAATATTATTAAGAATTTTTTACAGCATACTTTGGGGGGCTGGACTCTGACTACCAGAAATTGCTCGAAAGATCTCTGGCTACAAAAGCAGATCACAAACTCCTCCTCTCTAGTGAATCTTTTGTCTTGTTTATTGGATTTTTTAAAAATATGTAATTCTTTTATTTATAATAATAATGCAACAATAAGCTTATAAAATTATTTTTCAGCCATCATCAACAGATTTCAAGCCACAGCTGGATTAGGTCTCCTCCGGATAAATTTTAAGGTAAGTGAAAAATTATTATTTTTAATGTATAATGTCAAATTTCAGATTATCTTATCCCAATCTTAGACAGCGCCAACTTATGAAAATTTGATATTCCCTCAGTAATTAAATTTTCCATGTATAAAGCTGTATTAAAATATTTGTTAAAATCACATAAAAAAATTTGGTACTTTTCAGTTAGCCGGGCGCCAGTGTTATATATACATATACATGTATGTATATACTTATATATGTCCACATATATATGTATATGTGTGTGTATATATACAATGTATGTATATACTTATATATGTACACATATATATGTATATGTGTGTGTATATATACAATATATGTATATAAATAGATGTATATAAATAGATGTGTATATATCCATATATGTATGCATATTTATATGCATATATAACACTGGTGCCCGGCTAACCGAAAAGTACTAAAAAATTTTGTTTACCTTATTTAATGAATAAATTTTTTTCTAAAGCTTCAATGTATTATTAGCTTGATAAGTATTGAATTGGGTGTTGAATGAAATTTTATTTTTCTGTTATAATGAAAAATTATTTTATTTTTGGCTTGGTTATCTGGATTATTCAACTGTTCCAATGCTAAGTTTCTATTAAATTGAAGGCCATTAGATTGAGATGTAAAAATGATTAATTTTTTTTTTTTTTATTATGAAATTTACTTTTTCTCTATTAATATAGTTCAGTGGGCTGATGATTTGGGAGGGGGATGGGTATGCTACAAGATCTTCTAAATGTTACACAATCTTTTTGAATTTTAACTATTTTGCTTTTATAAAAAAAATTTCTTTTTTAATACTATTAAGAAAGTGTGTTTTTAAGAAATAGTTGGATAAGAATAGTCTGGATTTCAGTTTACGGGCTTGCTCTCAAAGTAAAAATTACATTTATTCACAAATTGATGAGAGGGGGAGACTTGCAATATGAGAAACAAGAATGTATTCTAAATCTCTTAAAATTGTAATTGGTGGTAATACAGTCAACTCTGTGAAATCTGCAAATGTCTGTTATCCGCACTACATGTTGAAATATAAACAATGAAAATTGTCATTAAAAGTTTAACTCAAAAGCTAAATTTGATACTTTTTTTTTTAAATTAATTTTCCAATGAATAAATATTTAAATATAAATTGGATATAAATATTTAAATTGCCTTAAGTAACAAAATTTTATCTTGGATCCAAAAGTAATGAATGCTCATAGACTACAGAAAAAAATTATTGACAACAAACCAAAACTACCATTGTGTTGTGTCAATGTTTAAAATAATGAATAATCAGAAAAAATTGTATATGTAATTTAACTTTTCTTTAATCTTAATTAATAAATTTATTAAACCAATGTTACATTATGTTTTTCTTGTCCATTGTAATTGTAATTTTTGTACAGTTGTTCCTAATTTATAGTCAGACTTTAAAAAATAAAATGTAAACAAAGGGATGATCTATAATCCGCTAAAATATACAATCCACAAAACCCTCGATCCTTAAGTGTGCGGATTTCACAGAGTTGACTGTACATCAAAAAGTCAGAAATTAAATCATTAATTGATATACTGCAGGGGGGGGGGGGGGGGGGAGAGCTTGATTTGAAGAGATTTTGATTTAAAAATATACATTTGTACAAATTTGAGGGTATGCACTGCTGCGAGCAGTGGGGACTTCAACATAAACTCATTCAACACAGATTTTAGGTAGGTATATTTAATGTTATCCCAATCTTAGACAGCGCCAACTTATGAAAATTTGATATTCCCTCAGTAATTAAATTTTCCATGTATAAAGTTGTATTAAAATATTTGTTAAAATCACATAAAAAAATTTGGTACTTTTGAGTTAGCCGGGCACCAGTGTTATATATACATGTATATACTTATATATGTACACATATATATTATATGTATATGTGTGTGTATATATACAATATATGTATTTAAATAGATGTGTATATATCCATATATGTATGCATATTTATGTGTATATATAACACTGGTGCCCGGCTAACCGAAAAGTACCAAAAAATTTTGTTTACCTTTTTTAATGTATAAATTTTTTTCTAAAGCTTCAATGTATTATTAGCTTGATAAGTATTGAATTGGGTGTTGAATGAAATTTTATTTTTCTATTACAATGAAAAATTAATTTATTTTTGGCTTGGTTATCTGGTTTCCAATGCTAAGTTTCTATTAAATGCAAGGCCATTAGGTTGAGATGTAAAAATGATATATATATATATTTTTATTATGAAATTTACTTTTTCTCCATTAATACTGTTCAGTGGGCTGATGATTTGGGAGGGGGAGGGGTATGCTACAAGATCTTCAAAATTTTACACAATCTTTTTGAATTTTAACTATTTTGATTTTATAAAAAATTTTTTTTTTAAATATTAAGAAAGTTTGTTTTTAAGAAATAGTTGGATAAGAACAGTCTGGATTTCAGTTTACGGGCTTGCTCCCAAAGTAAAAATTACATTTATTCACAAATTGATCAGAGGGGGAGACTTGCAATATCAGAAACAAGAATGTATTCTAAATCTCTTAAAATTGTATTTGGTGGCAATACAGTCAACTCTGTGAAATCTGCAAATGTCTGTTATCCACACTACATGTTGAAATGTAAACAATGAAAATTGTTTGCTCTCAAAGTAAAAATTACATTTATTCACAAATTGATCAGAGGGGGAGACTTGCAATATCAGAAACAAGAATGTATTCTAAATCTCTTAAAATTGTATTTGGTGGCAATACAGTCAACTCTGTGAAATCTGCAAATGTCTGTTATCCACACTACATGTTGAAATGTAAACAATGAAAATTGTTTGCTCTCAAAGTAAAAATTACATTTATTCACAAATTGATCAGAGGGGGAGACTTGCAATATCAGAAACAAGAATGTATTCTAAATCTCTTAAAATTGTAATTGGTGGCAATACAGTCAACTCTGTGAAATCTGCAAATGTCTGTTATCCGCACTACATGTTGAAATGTAAACAATGAAAATTGTCATTAAAAGTTTAACTCAAAAGCTAAATTTGATACTTTTTTTTTTAATCAATTTTCCAATGAATAAATATTTAAATATAAATTGGATATAAATATTTAAATTGCCTTGAGTAACAAAATTTTATCTTGGATCCAAAAGTAATGAATGCTCATAGACTACAGAAAAAAATTATTGACAACAAACCAAAACGTCCATTGTGTTGTGTCAATGTTTAAAATAATGAATAATCAGAAAAAATTGTATATGTAATTTAACTTTTCTTTAATCTTAATTAATAAATTTATTAAACCAATGTTACATTATGTTTTTCTTGTCCATTGTAATTGTAATTTTTGTACAGTTGTTCCTAATTTATAGTCAGACTTTAAAAAATAAAATGTAAACAAAGGGATGATCTATAATCCGCTAAAATATACAATCCACAAAACCCTCGATCCTTAAGTGTGCGGATTTCACAGAGTTGACTGTACATCAAAAAGTCAGAAATTAAATCATTAATTGGTATACTGCAGGGGGGGGGAGACAGGGCCGAAACTAGCCTTTTTTGCACCCGGGGCAAACATGGATTTTGGCGCCCCCCTCCCCCCCTCACTCTCTTCCGCAAAGTATATTTACAAAGAGAATTTTACTAATTTTCTAATAGCAGACTTATTTTAAAATTTAAAATATGTAATCATAATATATGTAATACTGAACTACGTAATCTACAAAGGCGGATCCAAGGGAGAGGTCACGGGGTCATGGCTCCCCTCTGAACACCAACAAAAGTATTCTAAAGATAATTCTTAAAATGAAATATACAGTACAGTCCGGATTATCAGAGTCCCGCTTAACCAAGTTTTCGCTTTAACTGAGTTATTTTCTTCTGATGGACTGATGGCTTCCATTATTATGAAACAGTCATTAGAAATGAAGTGTTAGGTGAAGATGAAAGAGCAGCCGTAAAAAGTTAGAACTCTGATTTTCTGGTCAGAATGGGGGGGGGGGGGAAATGGGGTCAGAATGGGAAAAAAATGGCCATCATTTTTTTTTTAATTATGGCCATTTTTTCCCCACTCTGATCAGAAAATCAGAGTTCTAACTTTTTACGGCTGCTCTTTCATCTTCACCTAACACTTCATTTATAACAGCTGTTTCATAATAATGGAAGCCATCAGTCTATCAGAAGAAAATGATCTATTCCAAAGGTATAATCCTTCGTTCTGGCGCCCGGGGCACATGCCCCCCCCCCCTTAGTTTCGGCCCTGGGGGGGAGCTTGATTTGAAGAGATTTTGATTTAAAAATATACATTTGTACAAATTTGAGGGTATGCACTGCTGCGAGCAGTGGGGACTCCAACATAAAGTCATTCAACACAGATTTTAGGTAGGTATATTTAATGTTATCCCAATCTTAGACAGCGCCAACTTATGAAAATTTGATATTCCCTCAGTAATTAAATTTTCCATGTATAAAGTGGTATTAAAATATTTGTTAAAATCACATAAAAAAATTTGGTACTTTTCAGTTAGCCGGGCACCAGTGTTATATATACATGTATATACTTATATATGTACACATATATATTATATGTATATGTGGGTGTATATATACAATATATGTATATAAATAGATGTGTATATATCCATATATGTATGCATATTTATATGTATATGTAACACTGGTGCCCGGCTAACCAAAAAGTACCAAAAAATTTTGTTTACCTTTTTTAATGTATAAATTTTTTTCTAAAGCTTCAATGTATTATTAGCTTGATAAGTATTAAATTGGGTGTTGAATGAAATTTTATTTTTCTGTTACAATGAAAAATTTATTTATTTTTGGCTTGGTTATCTGGTTTCCAATGCTAAGTTTCTATTAAATGCAAGGCCATTAGGTTGAGATGTAAAAATGATTAAATTTTTTTTTTTATTATGAAATTTACTTTTTCTCCATTAATATTGTTCAGTGGGCTGATGATTTGGGAGGGGGAGGGGTATGCTACAAGATCTTCAAAATTTTACACAATCTTTTTGAATTTTAACTATTTTGCTTTTATAATAAAAAAAAATTTAAATATTAAGAAAGTGTGTTTTTAAGAAATAGTTGGATAAGAACAGTCTGGATTTCAGTTTACGGGCTTGCTCTCAAAGTAAAAATTACATTTATTCACAAATTGATCAGAGGGGGAGACTTGCAATATCAGAAACAAGAATGTATTCTAAATCTCTTAAAATTGTAATTGGTGGTAATATAAAAAGAAATATTTTTATTCTGAAGCTGTGGAATATCCCTTGTCAATTTTCACTTTCTGTTTGATGTCCTTTTCCAGAAGTACTGGGTAAAAGAACTCTTTTGAAATAGTTGCACAATCTTATTTTAAAAGAATAGGAATTGCGACATTTGTAGATTTCTGCCATTGGTTGGGTATAAATAGCAAATTTCCCATTTTAAGCAGATTTTCAGGGACATGATAATCATAAAATGTTATGAGAGTGTATTTAGGATTAATACATTTCTATGTAAGAACAGATTAATAAAGAAAAATGAACCTTTAAATAATTAAATATTAAGAATTTTTTACAGCATACTTTGGGGACTGGGTTGGGCTCTAGACTACCTGAAATTCTCGTGAGAGCTTTGATTTGAACTCACTCTGGCTACGAAAGCATATTGCAAACTCTTCTCTAGTAAATCGTTTGTCTCATTTATTGGATTTTGTTAATTCTTTATTTACTGACAATATCGATTTGCTCGATTTTTTATAAATATGTGATTCTTTTATTTATAATAATAATGCAACAATAAGCTTATAAAATCATTTTTCAGCCATCAACAGATTTCAAGCCATTGCTGGATTAGGCCGCCTCCAGATTTTTTGCTTGTCAATGCTGGACCCTTCTTTGGTTTCATAACTTCATCTTGTGTAAAGAAAAGTTTGTTGGATAAATTTTAAGGTAAGTGGAAAATTATTATTTTTTATGTATAATGTTATGTTTCAGATTGTCTTTATGGGTAGGGGATGGCATGCTGCTACTTTAAAAAACATTGTTACAGTGAAACCCCGATTTTACGTCCCCCGAATCTACGTTTTTCCTGCATTACACGTTTATTTCATCAGGTCCCAGTTTTTCCGTGTAATGTTAATTTAACCCGGATCGTAAGTTTGTTATTTATGGAATTTCCCGCATTTTATGTTTTCTCTGGAAAGTAAAAAAAGGAAAAAAAGTTCTAAAATAAGCAATAATTTTTCCTTTTGTGCTTCTTAAAAGTTAATCCACGTTGTTAAAAGTTATGCAATCTATGAAAACAAAAACGCATTCTGAAGACTCCTGTCTTCTGAAACTGGTTTCCCTCCCCCCTCTCCTTCGCTGAACACCTGCTGTCGCGGACTGCTCCCTTCCCTCCCCCGAATAGCTGGCGGGGAACAAAGTAAAGAAACAACACACTTTATTGGTGTAGGGATGAGATGGTCCGGGAAGAGACACTCCAGTTACCAATCAAGTGGGGTGGCCCATTTCTTTCGTCAGGGTGTGAAAGGGGTCTTTACCTTTCTTCACGCAGCGCAATACTTAAATAACGTAATTAAAGTACTATTTTAATTAACAATCGTAAATAAATAAGGATGAACATCTCTAAATCACAACGATTTCATCCCCAATGCATAAAATACCCTTTCAATAAATTGCCATTGCCCTTGAAACGCTTCAATAACATTATACACTTTCTCAGGTACTTTATTGAATAACAGAGTAACCACCCAAGACATCTTAGTTCGAGATTAAGGTACTCGGATTGAGTGTGTAAAATTTCAAAACGAGTACCACCCGAGTTACTCTAATAAATGGTACTGTGCTCGAACAAACTTTTCATTCTAAAAAATAAAAAAATCTTCAAATGAAATTTTTTTGGTGTTCATATGTATATTTTGCATATCTTAACATTCTGTAAAAATATTTAAATTATATTAATAAAATTTCGGTGGGTATTCCAAACGTCGGTAAAAAGTTTAGTTATTGACGAGGGCGGGTAGGACGGTATGTGTGTGTGTATATATATTCTATGTGTGTGTGTATATATACATATATACAGGGTGTCCCAGAAGTAATGGGACAAACTTAAAGGGGAGGTAGGGGACATCACAAGAATTCAGAATTGCATAGCAACCCATAGTTGGAAACGTCTTCGTTCGTCGGTAGGTTGTGTTGTTCACAAGAGCATTGGAGAAAAACAGCTTTCTCAGATTCGGGAATTTTTATTCATACCAGAAAATGTACATAGCATTTTTGGTTACGTAAATTAAAGATACATCTAGATTTTAACTCGAAACGCTGGAAAAGGCAGACCTGCAGTAATTGGATCTTTCATCGCCATCACTGGATTATGCAACACATTACAAACACCGAGCTGGCAGATGTGCACCTAATTTACGGATTGGCACAGGGAAGTGCACGAGAAGCAGAAAGATTATATCGCAAAAGGTACCCATAGAGAGATGCACCGGACCGCAGGATCTTTATGAATTCGCATAACAATTTGTGTGAATATGGATCCTTACGAGGTAATAGGCATAGAGTGGGCAGACCACGCTTGACTCAAACTCCTAGCATGGAGCAAAATGTGCTAGATATTGTTCAACAGAATCAGAGTACCAGTGTACGAGCCGTCGCTTCTGCCGTAGGAGGATCTCGGTGTACTGTTCATCGTATTTTACAACGTGCAGGCTTACACACATACCATCTGCAAAGAGTACAGTCACTGCTCCCCAGAGATTATCCTACGCTTGTGCGTTTTGCACAGTGGTACATGGACCAATGTCGCCAAAACCTGCATTTTTAATCCTACGTTTTATTTACAGATGAGGCGTACTTCACGCAAGATGGTGTGTTCAATCACCACAATGTTCATTTATGGGCTGGCGAGAATCCCCATGGTGTGAGATCACATGCTGCCTAATATCGCTTTTCAGTGAATGTTTGGGCTGGTGTGGTCGGCGACCTCGTAGTCGGGCCTTACTTGTTGCCAGCATCTCTAACATCTGCAGATTATCGCATCTTTCTGTAAGATGTACTACTAAGCTTACTTAACAATGTACCAAAACATGTCAGACGCCATATGTGGTTTCAACATTATGGGGCACCTTCCCATTATGGCAGATGTGTTCGTGAATATTTGAATCGGATGTTTAGTCACCAATGAATTGGCCATGGAGGACCGGTTCCCTGGCCACCACGCTCTCCTGATTTAAGCAGCATAGATTTCTTTCCCTGGGATGCACTGAAAAACGCTGTGTACGTAACGCCTGTGTATTCTGATATGGATCTGGTTGCAAGACTCATCTGTGCTACTGCGGATATCCAACAAAATCCAGGTGTGTATTTGAGCGAGTCCATGGTTCGACAGTGTAATGCATGCATCGCTAGCAGTGGTGGAAACTTTGAATATCTTTTGTAACATTTTCACATCATATCTACCACAGTAAATGTAATATCGTTGACCGATAAATTATTTCAGATGGTCTGTCTTGTCTCTTCGTCCCTTGTCTGCAGGGGTCTGTCCAGACTTTTCTCACAGGGTCCTGTTTTTGTGAAATTGTGAAGTTTCTCTTATTTTTGTGAAAATTCTAGTCATAATTTTGTGAATTTTAAATTATCGATGCCTTCATGTCCTATCCTTCATGTATAAAATGCTAAGTAATATGCTCTTTGGTGAGTTCAACTTACAGGCCAGATTTTATTTTTAAATGACTAAATTTGTGAAAAAGTTCAATTTGAAAGTGAAAAAATTCTGTGAAAGGTCTATTTAAGAGAAAAGTAATTTTGTGAAGGGTCCTATTTTGGGATAAAATGTTTTGTGAAGAGTCCTGTTTGGGGATAAATAATTTTGTGAAGGGTCCTGTTTTAAGATAAATTGTTTTGTGAAGGGTCCTTTAAAGGACCTGAAATTTTCCTAAACATATCTCTGGTCTGTCATACTACCTTCCCATCCATGATGTTTTCGACCATGGGTTGCTATGCAATTCTGAATCCTTGTGATGTCCCTTACCTCCCCTTAAAGTTTGTCCCATTACTTCTGGGACACCCTGTATAATACATATATATATATATTCATGTATTACACTGGTGCTGGTGCCCAACTAACCGAAAAGTACTAAATATTTTTACTTAATTCCCTCAAAAAAGGAGATTTTCTATATCTTTCATTTTATGTTTAATCCTTTTATGCAAATTAACACATTTTACATTCATTCTTGACAAGCTATACTCAGTGATATTTTGTATATTATCTATTTTTTGCTGCAAAGTGAAAGTATAGGAAGTTGAAGCTCACAACAAAATTTGACATTTTTTCGCATTCGATTGACAAAATTAGACATTTTTTCGCATTCGATTCACCAAAAATAGAGATTTTTTTCGCGTTCTATTGACAAAAAAGGCAAGATTTTTTTCGCATTTAATTGACAAAATTTGAGATTTTTTTTCGCATTCCATTGACAAAAAATGTGAGATTTTTTTCGCGTTCAATTGACAAAATTTGAAATTTTTTTTAGTGTTCGATTGACAAAAAATGCGAGATTTTTTTTCGCATTCTGTTGACAAAATTCGAGGCTTTTTTCGTGTTTGACAAAATTCGAAATTTTTTTTGCATTTGACGAAATTAGAGATTTTTTCGCATTTGACAAAATTAGAGATTTTTTTTGCATTTGACAAAATTCGAGATTTTTTTCGCATTTGACAAAATTCGAGATTTTTTTCGCATTTGACAAAATTCGAGATTTTTTTTGCATTTGACAAAATTCGAGATTTTTTTCGCATGTGACAAAATTCGAGATTTTTTTCGCATTTGACAAAATTCGAGATTTTTTTCGCATTTGACAAAATTCGAGATTTTTTTCGCATGTGACAAAATTCGAGATTTTTTTCGCATGTGACAAAATTCGAGATTTTTTTCGCATGTGACAAAATTCGAGATTTTTTTCGCATTTGACAAAATTCGAGATTTTTTTCGCATTTGACAAAATTCGAGATTTTCTTTTCGCGTTCAATTGACAAAATTTGAGGGGTTTTTTCAATTTGACAAAATTTGAGATTTTTCACATTTGATTGACAAAATTAAAGATTTTTTTTTTTTTTGCGTTTGATTGACAAAATTAAAGACTTTTTTTCGCTTCCGGTCAACAAAAGTACCGTATTTTATGGAAGAAACGCCGCGGTGTTTACGAGTTTAAAAGTTAATTTTTTTCCAAGTGCGGCATTTACGCCATGTGCGGCATTTACAATTTTTAAAAAATACCAACTAAGTTTCCTTAATTTAAAAATTCATAAAAATATTTAAAATCAGATTTAAATATTTTAAATAAAACTTCAGACATCTTAAGATATTAAAAACGAGGCATCATACACTTCTCAGAAAACTTGATTAAAGTTAGGTCAATGTGACGCTGTCGACAAATTAGCGTTCCGAAGGATGCGGCGTTTACAACGGGTGCGGCGATTACAATATTTTTAAGCTTATTCAGGCCAATTTGAGGAGTGCGGCGTTTCTTCCATAAAATACGGTAGCAACTTCTGAATTTTTAAAGATTTTGTCATCGGTGGTCTCTGTGGGTCGATTGACGAGATTCAGAATTTTCTACGCCCAATTAATGAAATTCACGATTTCTCCACATTTGATTGACGAAATGCGCAATTTAAGAATTAAAGAAAGTTTAATTGTGCTTCTTGTTTCATAATTTCTTTTCATAAAATTATAAAACTGATCCCGCTTAACAGAGTTATTTTCTTCTGATGGACTGGTGGTTTCTATTATTATGAAACAGCCATTATAAATGAAGTGTTAGGTGAAGATGAAAGAGCAGCGGTTAAAAAAAAAAAAAAAAAAAAAAAAAAAAAAAAAAAAAAAAAAAATAGGGCCATTATTTCTCCCATTCTGACCAGAAAATCGGAGTTCTAACTTTTTTTACAGCTGCTCTTTCATCTTCACCTAACACTTCATTTATAATGGCTGTCTCATAATAGTAGAAGACACCAGTTCATCAGAAGAAAATGAAGTAATAGAAATGCCGGGGGCGACACTAAATTCTGAAAAAGCAGAATTCCTTTTCTCTAGTTTTTTTTGTTTTTTTTCCAACTTTAAATAAAATCAATTGCTTTTTTTTTTTTTAAGGCGTTTGTATATATATTTTTTCTTTTCTTTTTGTTTATTTTAGAAATTCCTTCTTTGCAAAGTACAAACTAAACTTATTCATGTAAGACTTATTTTTCTTGTAGATAGTAAATCTTGGGGATTTTTTTTTTTTTTTTTTTTTTTTTTTTTTTTTTTTTTTTTTTACGGCTGCTCTTTCATCTTCACCTAACACTTCATTTATAATGGCTGTCTCATAATAGTAGAAGCCATCAGTTCATCAGAAGAAAACGAAGTAATAGAAATGCCGGGGGTGACACTAAATTCTGAAAAAGCAGAATTCCTGTTCTCTAGGTTTTTTTTGTTTTTTTTTTCCAACTTTAAATAAAATCAATTGCCCCCCCCCCCCTTTTTTTTTTAAGGCGTTTGTATATATATTTTTTCTTTTCTTTTTTTTTTAACAAATTTGGTTATTTTAGAAATTCCTTCTTTACAAAGTACAAACTAAACTTATTCATGTAAGACTTATTTTTCTTGTAGATAGTAAATCTTAGGGATTGAAGGTTTATTTTACTTTTTTTTTTCACATCATGCAGCAATTTATTGCTGGTTACAATGTTTTTAGCAGGGCTGCTGAGTTGGTTGGAAAAATGGACTCCTCTGACTCCAAGAATTTTAACTGATCCTACTCTCAGACTCTTTTGCTCAAAAATGGGCCTGACTCCGCAACCTTGGTGTTTAAACCACTATGATAAATTTTGCTCTCTGCAATTCTAGAATTTCCAGCCTTTTTTTTTTTTTTCTTTGTGGCGATTTTTACGCATTAGTAAAAAGAATATGAATTTAATATTTTAGTCCAATAAAATGTTTCGTTTCAGAAAAGTTTAATAAGAATTTGCACAGCTGTTTTTTTTTTTAATAATTTGCAAATTTTTTATGCGATTTTCAACTTTTAGCGTGAAATAGCAAAATTTTTAGCATTTTTTTTTCTTTTAATAGGCATGCCACTTTTCCACGGAATTGCAGATTTCTGCGTTTTTGTTTATTTTTAAAATCTGAAGATTTCCGCTTTTTAAAAAAAGATTATTTTTTAACATACTCAAAGATTTTATTTATGTTTTTTTTTTTATTATGACTTTTATCGTAAGATCAGACTTCCTAAGTCTCCTGATATTTCTGTAATTTCTCCCTTCTCTTATATTTGATAATTCTGTCATTTTTGTTTCCCGTTAAAGCATAAAGTGAAACCAGTCAACCAATCTGAAGAACAATATCTCTTGTACTTCAGGTTGTCTCGTGATCACAAAATTGCTTATAACTCCTTAAATAATTTATTTGTTAAACAGTGGAAAATGTCTTTCAATTCCAAATCCCTTCCTTAGTCAGCCCTGCCAATTTTGTGCAATTATGTTTAAAAGTAAATTAGTCAGTAAATGTGTCAAAGTTTCATGCTTGTTGATAAAAGATTTAAATGTTAAATCCTTCAATTTTTACATCCTATCATACTTTTACTAATGATTTAATAATTTTATCTAATGTGTAAGATAGGGTTTGAAGAAAATTGGTGAAAAAACTGTACAGTGTGCAAATATGTGTGCAAAATAATTCTTATTGATAATAGCAATCGAAAAACAAGTATAACATAATCAATTTTGTAAATAAATTTGTGATGGAGACATGAAGTAAAAACTGTTTTTCCCCTCAACTTAATGTAGTAATGTTGCCTTTAAGGCTAATGTCAGATGGATATCTTTTTGCATGCTTTTTTACTTGCGTATTATCCCTACACAATGCGGCTAGCTTTGTGTAGGGATAATACGTAAATAAAAAAGCATGCAAAAAGATGTTCGTCTGACATTAGCCTAAGAGTAATATGTGTATGTATGTATGTATGTATGTATATATATATATATATATATATATAGATAGATAGATAGATAGATAGATAGATAGATATAAAGAACTCAATTCAACGGTTTCTACATTTAAGAAACCTATAATTAAAAACAGCATTAATAGATAAGCATTTGTCAAATCAATCTTTATTTGAGCCTCTATGTATATCTTTTTACAAGTAATTTATAGGCTGAGTAATCTTTTAAAATCCTGAAAACGTTTTGGGGAGAAGTGGGTATAAAAAAAAAAAATAAACTCTGCACATGTGCATTTTGGATGCAGTTGGGTTACGGTTAGGTTATAATTAAGTTACAGTTACGTTGCACTTGGTCACGGTTAGTTTTTTTGCCGCAGTATGAACATTATGGATATTTTTGTTAAAAAAAAAACTTTATTTTATAATATAGCTCAATTATTTTTAATACTGTATGTTAAATTTTCAGCTAATGATAGTATCGATTTGATCCACATATATTCAGGTTTAAGGGTGATATATAAGTTTGAAAAAAAAAAAATTCACTTAGAATTTCGATGTGGGAGGGAAAAAAGTTAGATGTATAAGAATGGTTTTTACAGTTAAATATCAATATTTTAGTCCGAAAATTACGCAGTTGTCAGAAACATATCGCGCCATATCCCATTTCCCGTTGCAGTAATTTCGAGGCTATTTACAACTAAATATATTTTTAACAGATTTTTCCCACCGCAATTATTTTACACTTACGTTACAATTAGACAAAATCAATTAAAGATATAAAATCATACAAATTTCAAGTTTATTTAAGATTTCATTTAGAGTGCACTTCCTTGATGCTCACTGGTAAAATATGAGGAAATTTCTCTTTTGAGAGAAAATTGGTAATTGTATATCTTTTAAAAATAAGAGGGAAGGGGAGTCTAGGCTACAGTGTGTCTGTTACTGCTATCCTTACTGTATTTTTAAAACAAAGGGATTTTGAGAACATTGACGGAAGAATTTTTTTTTGAGAGATTGAAAAATAAATAACTTTAGAGAATGAAAATTGGGTGGGCTAGAAGAGCAAATTTTTGGGTAGACTCGTGTCCCATGGGCACATATAAGTTGGCGGCACTGGCTTGCTGTTCCTGTTTAGACACATTTGGTACTAACGTTGTTCACACTTACTCATTTTCTACACGCACTTAAATAACCGAATCCCACAATAATCTGTTGCCTCAATGTCAGTGCTATTAATAGCCGCTTTGGCAATGCGCTAATTTGCATATACGCTGCAGCAGCAACCTCAAATGGAAAGTGATTGCACATTATAATTTAAACAATTATAGTGTTAAGCAAATTTTATGATCGCACCTTATAATTTAAACAATTACAGTATTAAGCAAACATTACTGCTTTCTTCTGTTAGATTGCTATTCTATTGTAGAAATTTCTTGAATTTATCACTGGAGCATTTGTATTAACCTTTATTTTAGTGTCTTGAGTAATTACAGCTCACTCTCACATTTCCAGCTTTTCTTAAAATGAATCTGATATTTGAGAATATAATTTTTTTTTAATGGGGATTGACAGTATGTTGTAATCTTAAGTGTAACATACTGAGTTAAAATTACTTTTTCCATAAACAATTCTGAACATTTTCATGAACCTCTTATCATTAAAGCATGTGCATACAAAGCATTCACTTAATATAAGAGCTCTGTTTGTGTAATAGTATGCATTTAATTTGTTTGTCTTTAATTCTGTTTTAAGTTATTTAAGCTTGTTTTTTATCTATTCTCGTTTTTCTTTATAGAGCATTGTTTGGGATTAATCTGCAATCCAAAGGTTCCGAAATGGAAAAGATATTTGGAAAGAGAGTTGACATCCACCCTTAAGTCCTTAACACATCAATAACAAAGGATTTTTCATCCAAATGAAAGATTTTAATTATATTTTTAGTGTAAATACGTGTTGCAAATAAATAAAAAAAAATTGTCATTTTTTAATTTGTTGTTTTTACTGTTCATATTTATAGAAATGTTACTGCTTTTGTGAAAGTAATCATTTTAAATTAAAAATATCCATTAGTTTTCAGAAACTGTATTTAAAAGAAATCAAGTTCATATTTCAATTTATCAGTTTCAAATAAATATGTTCATCTTGTATTTCTGTTTTGCACTTAACATTCCTAAACACTCATTTTCATTTTTAATAATTGTCTTGTGGAACATCTCGATATCAGTCAGGTTAGAATACAATGATGAAAGCAAACAGTGAATTGTTTAAATTCAATATTTTATTTTTAAATGGCTAAAGTAACCGATTTTTTTGCAACATAAAGGGTGCTTCATATCCAGGTATTTTATCGCATTAAGGAACACAATCTACTGAAAACGAGTAGATTGTGCTCCAGTAGTTTATGATCATCACTCTATCAATTAATTTGAAATACCTAGACACAACTTCTTAACCTAGACTTCTTAACCCATTTTAAGCCAAGCAGAAATTTTATAAAATGGGGTATTATTTTTGTTTGCTTAAATTACATTCATTAAGAGAAAAAAAAGTTTTGTTCATGAAAAATATTTTATTTGAGAAATAAGATGCATTCGATCAATGGTGTGCTAACGCACCATTAAATTTAAAATTAATAATTTTTTTTTTAAATTTTATGACATTTGTTTTATTAGCAGAACTTGCAACTTTAATCCATTATAAAAACATATGATTAATCTCAAGTGGAATAATTATACATTTTCAAAAAGTCGAATTTGTCAATAACCGCTTCAAGTTAAACAAACTAGCATATTTTGAAAATTTCTGAACGGAAAGTGCCTCAAACGTTAGCTTACAAATAAAAATTAATCCTTTATACTATTCCCATCATATTTGAATTCTAGATGAAATTTTATCCCAGGATACCAAATTTCAAATCTTTTGATCCAGTTATTTATGAGTGTTTAAAGTTTGAAGCCTCTCATGTTGAATTTGTTATTTATCATAGGGAAATTGCAATGGGGATAGCTTTTTAAACATAACACAAATTGCTGAATATCATGAATTGAAATTCTTAATTTGCATAATTGAAGCTTCTAGAAACCTTTTTTTTTTTTTTTTTTTTTTTTTTTTAAATCAAATATTTTACAAGTTAAAGTTCAAATATTTTTTTTAACTCTCTGCTTTTGTAAATTTTGAAAGATAAATGGTACATATATTTTACAGAAATAGATTTCTAGAAGTTTTAAATATAGATTGCAGCTTGCTGCATCCAACTGCCTTTTAGTTATGTTTAAAAAACTATTCTAAACAGTTTTTGAACAATAATCAATTTACATTATTTGTAGTACACTCATACCAGTCATATTTATATGATGTGTAGCAAAGTGTAACTGTTTGAAAAGGGAAGCTGAACAATGTCAGCATAGCCCCCTAACTATGCACTGGAATCCTTGAACTGCCCAGCTGAAGCCAAATGTAGGTCCAGTGGTTAGCTAATTTTACTGGCGGTATCCTTAAATTAATGAGATTCTTTTTACAAGGACCACATTAATTTACGGTTGCTGACATACAAAAATGAAGATAACTTTTACGAGCATAATATTAATTTAAGAGCAGTGACCGTAAAAAAATTAACAAACCTATTACGAGCATAATGTTAATTTACTGCCATTGACCATAAAAAAATTAAGGAACTTATTACGGGCAGAGTGTTAATTTATGGCCAGTGACCGTAAAAAAATTAAGGAACTTATTACGGGCATAATGTTAATTTATGGCCAGTGACCGTAAAAAAAATAAGGAACTTATTACGGGCATAATGTTAATTTATGGCCAGTGACCGTAAAAATATTAAGGAACTTATTACGGGCATAATGTTAAATCATGGCCAGTGACCGTAAAAATATTAAGGAACTTATTACGGGCATAATGTTAATTTACGGCCAGTGACTTTAAATTTTACGGGCAAAAGTTTACGGGTAAACTTGTATTTTTATGGTCATGGCAGCTTTACGGTCATAACATTATTTTTACGGTCAGTGACTGGCACACATTTTGCCAGTCATTGACCGTAATTTAGCGGTGAAATTTCTTAGAGTGTACCTGGAAGTATGTTCTGGCTACGGGCCTGCATTTAGTACCACTTAGCACTTATGAGAACAATGAATCGTGTAAATTTTGCATTTCATTACAAGGCGAAACTTCAAACCCATTAATCTCAGAACCTGATTTTTTGAGTTGTGCCACTATTTCAGTCCACGAGCGATATAACGATGTATCGACGACATAAAAGACTTCAGAACCGGAACCGAAAGTTCTAAGATTGCAATTATTACATTTTTATATTAATTTCATTTTTTATTTCATATATTTATACATTTATATTTTGCTTTTATGAAAATATTTTTATTTTTCTGTATTCAATATAAGTTTATGCATAAGTTTTTGAGATTTTATTTTGTGCCAGCTCTTATGAAGAGAAAAATGTGTCGACTTATACGCGAGTTCATACCTTAATTTCTAGAATAAAACATTTTTTTAAATACATTTCAACAGAAACAAGCTGCAGTCAACGAAGTCATTTACACTATATATATTTTATATGTAACTCTATTATTTAAAATCTTACTGATAGGAGTTAAAGATCGCATTTTTTTAAATGAAAATATAGAACAATATAGTCTGCGTAATAAAAAAAAGTATTTTTCTAACGATTTAAATGTATATCGACGAGATACTGAATATAATGAATATAAATTGTGATGAATAAAGCTTAAATGACCTAATTAAAGATTTAATCAGATTGCAAAACTGCAAATATTTGACAAAATATGTTTCCTGAGGTCTTTCTTCTGGGACATTTTGCTATTGAATTATGTTGATCGATATTTCAAAAGCATAATATAAGTATTCCATAATTAAAAATTTATATAGTACTCTCCATTTGCCGTTGCTGCACAAGACAGTTTTATATGAAAAGTCTAAAAGGGTTATAAATTACTATAATGGGCAATTAATTCAATTACTCTGTCATCTCTCGAATTTAATGTTTCCCATCAAACAAAATAAATGCATGAAATCTTTAAAATATTTATTAATATCTCTATTAAAAGGGTACCCTACTTTGCAGTGCTGCTATCAATTTAGAAAGTTTGGACTCAATGTTTTGAATTTCTTAACAAAAGGGTTTTGAACTGTGTAACTAAAGCTGTAGATGTATTTCATTGTAATTTATTATCTATGCTGGAGATTTTTATCGTATGCATGTTAGGAAAATGCATTTTTTTATCGGCTAGCTTCTTTTATAGGCATAATATACCTCTTATGAAATATTTAGTGCATTAATGGAAGAACTTGGTGTATGATATGCTCAATCATTTTAGTGTAAATCAATATAAAATAACTTAACCCTCTAATTCCCATCTAGAAATTCCGTAAGTCAGAGCATCCGAATTCATACTAGAAAATTTCAATAGTAAATTTTGCTTTATTTAACGACGGAATGCCTGTTTTTAAATAAAGAAAATATTCCTGTTTTAAATTTCTAGTATGAATTTAGAATATCTGAATTAAAATATCCACTAAATTGGAAACTGTGGTGATAGCATATATGCAACCTTATATATAATATCGGGATTAGAGGGTTAATTAAATGAAGTCAAAATAAAACAGTTATGCAAAAGTGTATGATTGAAAAATCACATCTTTACAGAAGGATTTCCTTTGTAGTGATATTTTGCTCTTATGACTCACTTAGTGCATTAGTGAAAGACAGTAGAACCTTAGTATACACATCTACTTTACAGTACACAAAAAAATTTAATAGAAAATGGCTTACGAAAATTGTGACTAACTACATCAACTACGTTAAAATGTAGTTATGATAGCGAAAAACTTCTCTTTGTAGAAGGTTTGCAGTAGCTGTGTATTACAGACACATTTTTTACTAACTAACTGATTAATGAAATAAATTAAAACTATGGAATTCACATTAACTTCACAATACTTTAATATTAGTAAAACAAACTAACCATACCAGCGTTGCTTGGGGACGGGATTAATGACGTTAAATATGTTTAAAATCAGTCCAGAAATCAGATTTGTTTTCCAGGATGACTTTGAAGCTTCTGGAGAGACACAATTTATTTCTGTGTGTGTGTTTTGGGGGAGGGGGTAGAAGGTTCTATTGTGAATAATAAATACGAAATCTCGAATCTTCAGAGGGGGAGGGGGCTCATTTTGATGCTCCAGGAGATAAAAATTTTCGCCAACCACCCCTTGAATTAAACACTACCTAAAATTATCTTACCGTTTCTCGGGAATATTTCAAATATATTTCGCTACGTTAGTCGGTTTACCGAAACAAACCTTACCTCTTTCCACGCGTCGAATAATAACAACATGTTGGAAATTGTACATCAAATGCGGCAAATGAGGTGCGTTCGTACTATAACTAGTTTTATAAATATTTTTTGCACCGCATATTGTACTGAATGTGTATTTTAGTGCACTTCATAAGTGCATATTAATTTCATTCTGTTCGAAAAGGCTGTAACATCATTAAAATTCACTTGAAATATTTTCCCCATTGACCGTAATATAGCAGAAAACTTTTGACTGTCCCCATAATTAAACTATACATCCGATTTTCATAAAAATTTGAAATGACTCGACAATTTTTTCCAACAATTATATACTTAAAATTTCAGACCATTCGGTTGGGTAGTTTTTGCTCTGTTATATGCGGACGGACGGGCAGACAGACAGACCGAATGACGGCTATTGTTGCTACGTATTTATATAATTACTAACGCACCTTAAAAAAGCTCTAAACGTAATAACGCCGTTATGGAAATTCTTTCTAATTAAGAGAGTTACTTTTGAAGCCGATGCTGGAATTTTTTGCCAACTTTCTTCTTCGCGTTTCAGAAAAAATCGAAGAACTTACTTTCTATAATATGTAACAGAAACTCTGTTTCACATTTTTATTATTTCTTAATATACTAGGGGGCTCGGCCCCCTACGAGCTACGCTCGCCAACCCCCGCCCAGACACCGCAGACTCTAAATGCACGCTAATTTGATCGGCTTTAAAAAGATTTCGAAAGATTGAATTATAATGTAAAAAGCAGTGGCGATCTCCCTATAAACGAATTTCTATTCATTTGTCTTTGATTGGGGAATTTTAACGCCAAATCCGCTGCGGTACTGCTTGATTATCTCGTCGACCAATTTCGCCAAATTATACAAATTGACGTAATTTTTTATTTTAAATAACAATAGAACAAATAAATTCGTACAACATTAATAAAAATACAAATAAAACGTCGAATAAAAATAACTTGATGACGTCGATACGTGTAACAACATTTCAAAGTAAGCTAATATAAAAGGAATTAAGTAAACAGAGTCTTTGTCTCCTGGTATTTTTTAACAAAGCGAAAAGAAAGTTCTTTAAATGAGACATTTTAAATTAATCGTTTTTAATCTAACGTAATTTTTACCAAGCTATTTTTTTTCTCTTTTAAATATTCACATGAAGATACTTTTGTTAGAAATGAAATATTATTTGCGCTTTCCTAACAAAAATAGTTGAAAAGATCCTCTCAAAATATTAAATAAATGTCTAGCGCAATTTCTAAATTTAAACTTTTTTGCAATATTATTTTGTGTTCATTTTATGTAATAACTATAATGTGACGTAAATATGACGTAATTTCTCCTACGACTTCTAACGCATGTTAATGAACTTATTATTTTACAATATCCTTTCTCTTTTAAAATTCACGTGTGTACTTTTTATGACATAATTTTTAATAAATTCCTGCTTTTTATACGTAATTATTTAATTTTAATTTGAAAGTTTTTTTCCTGTTTATAATAGTCACGCGTAAATATTTTTTTTAATTTGAAGCAAATATTATTGCTTGCGCTTTTTATACAGTTGGCAACAGTTTAAATTAGTACAATTTTCTGAAATCTGTAAAAAAATATCTCTAGAAATGCTGAAAATTTGAATTTAAAATAGAAATAAAACCTCAAAAAATGAGTCAAAATAAAAAAATTAATGCAATCTGCACTCCGGCAAATTCTAACACCTAAAATGATCTAAAAATGATTACACTGCCATGTATAGTTTTTGCTGCTATAAAACTTTTTTAGTGGAACGATTTTGTCCAACTTTAGCATTAAATATCTATTAAAGTAATTCTTCGATTTGAAAACTGTCTGCATCAGTATGTTAATCAAACATTTCTGTATAAAACCACCGATTTTCATATTTTTGTATGCATTATTTTTCTTAATATTAACGAAGAAAGACCTCCGGTCACAAAAAATTTAAAACCGGTGGCGGCGGCGGCGGCGATGACAGTGGTAGTTACTTTTTTTTAGTATAGAGTGATTCCCGAAAGTATGCTTTAGACAGATGTATAAAATATAAAATTGGATGGAAACGATGTCAAATACTCTATTTCTTGAAATTGGAGACTTAAAAAGAAATCGCAAAAAAATAAAAATAAAATCGCTGTAGCAATTCCAAGTGAAGAATATTGAAAAGAGGGCAAATTTATCATATCTGGCTAAAACATTTAATTTTGACTCCTTTTACTTGGCTAATTCCATGAAAACTTGTCATGTCTGTCACATACTACGATTTTTCCCTTGCAGTATTTTAGAACAGAAAAATGTGACTTATTTTATCGGAGATATGTCATCAATTGAATAACGCGAATCAAAGTTTTCGAAAATAACGGTGGCCAACAATCATAACGATTTTCAGCTGTGTTACAGACATGACAAGTTTTCATGGAATCGGCCATAAGTGTGTCAAAATTGACGGTGAACTGCAAGAACGAGAAAATACACCACTGTTTCCGTTTGATATAAAATAACAAAAAGTCTAATAGAAAAAAGCAAAAAAAAAAAAAAAAAAAAAAAAAAAAAAAAAATGAAGTACATTCGGGCATGTCTTTTTCTAACCGAAACCAAATTTGCAGCCCTCGATGGACGATAGATCTATTTAGTCATTGCCTGTGACTAAATAGATCTATAAACTTTCTAATAGATCTACATACTTTTAGCTTCCTTTTCTATGTACTCTTCTTAAAGATGCCTATTTTTTTTTTCTTGGTTATCAAAATATTTTAAAAATGTATACTTAATCCATTTGTACCTGAATTTTTGTTTTCTCAAATTTTTTGGTAAAATCACTTTAAAATGTTACAAAATGAACTGGAAAAATACTAAAAAAAATTAAGCTTAATTTTTTTTTGTATTTATTTGATAAAATGTAAAAGAACTAAATATGAGTATTTATAGTAGAATAATATGCATAATTATATATTTTGCCTATATTTATATTTAAAATGTTTTTAAATTGTATATTATGTACTATAATTAGTATTTTAATGAACTACAAAAAATATATATTTATTTCTTTGCAGAGACTAATAACGTTATAACAATTATTAATAATAAAATAAGAATAATCGTATTGCAGACTTAATAACAATTTATTTCATAAATATCTTCGAAAGGAGATTGCATAAATAACTGTCTCCTAAATTTCTAACAGAAATATGTGCCCATTTGTGCCTAGAACCCTATATTTTGTACATTACAAAAATGCATAAAAAATAGGCTTGAACACTTAATTTCGCAATTTAAAAAAATACGTATTTCAAAAAAGTCCACAAGCTAAGATTATAACTTGCGATTCTGGGTCCATGATAGAAAATATACAAATAAACTTACTTTTTACATTTCGCCCTCTTGAAAAATTAAAAATCATTAAACACCGAAAAAAGCATTAATTTAAGCAAATAAATATCCACCTTGTGCTGTCATCTCTCGGTTATAGATAAAGACATTTATAAATAATGATTTCATGCAATTTTCATGTTATAAAGAAGAAGAAAATTATACAAATGCATTAAAATTTGAAACATTCCAAAAATGGGACGCTAGGCATAAATGGGTTAATTATATTTGAAGTGTTAAAATCCTACTTTCAACTCGCCAGCTTTTAAGACATAAAATACAGACACACATACAGAGAGAGAGAGACAAGCATCTTTCTTTTAATAATATAGATGTGTCAGATACAACATTTATACTATCATGCCATTTATGATAAAGAATTCATATTATTTATTCCTAGCTTCTTCAATAGGCGTATTATAGCTCTTCTGATTTACTTACTGCGTTAATATAAGAAGTAAGCACTTGCTACGCACCGTCACTTTACAAAAAATTAATATGAAATAGATTAATTCTGTTGGTCACCCAACTTCTTCTCCTCACTAATGTTAAACATATGGGTGTGGCATGCATTCATATATTTAAAATATCTCTTCAGGAAATTAATACTTTTAACTTCTTTTTCTATGTACTCTTCTTAAAGGATGTCTATTTTTTTTTCTTGGTTATCAAAATATTTAAAAAATGTATACTTAATTTTATTTGAAGCGTTAAAATCTTACTTTCAGCTCGTCAGCTTTTAAGACATAAAATATTATATTAAGCCTATATTTTAGAAATATTTTGACAACTAAGAAAAAAAAAGTCTTTTAAGGAGAGAACAAAGAAAAAAAGTTTAAAATATTAATTTCCCTAGGAGATATTTTAAATATACGAATGCATTCTACAGGCATCGCAAAAGTTTATGAACAAGCTAAATGTTTTTTATAAAATGAAAAATATACATTGAAACGCTTTGAAATTATTACTGTATCTAAACAATTGGATTACAACTTAATGTTTCGAATTCAGAAACAATTCATTGTGAGGAAAATAATAAATTATAAAAAAATCAAAATTGTGTTATCGCAAAAGTTTATGCACAAAAACGAAATATTTTCATTTCACAAAGTGCAAAAGTCCTTTAATAGTCTATGGTGTTTCCATTGCACATGATGAGGACGAATACATGATTTTCCATTGATAACACGAGTGTGGGAGGTTTTGGGAGCGGGTTTCTACTAGGCTACTTCGATTGCTGATTTGAGCTTTTTCACTGAGTAATACTGCTTCTTATTCTTGTAGATGTCACGTAAGAGAACTCCTCAGATGTTCTCTATCGGATTGAGATCTGGGCTGAGCGCTGGCCTGTTCATCACACTGATATTCTGAGATATAAGCCATTCTTTTGTGCAACGGGAATTGAGTATCGACGCGCTGTCTTGCTGAAAAGTCCAGTTGGGACCACCTAGGAGCTTACCAAAGGGTCACAAATGCTCGCTCAGAGTTTCTTCATATATTTGTGAATTTTGTCTGCAATTTAGGAAGAAAAAAAAAAAAAAAAAAAAAAAAAAAAAAAAAAAAAACGCTTGTTCATTGTAGTCAAAAGCGACCCATGCCATGAGCTAACCACCACATTGCTGCCTACTGAATATGCTCTTCGGCTCTTTCTTCAAGGCACACCAATAAACTTAGAAGCCATCTGGATCATCCAAATTCCATTTTTTTTTCATCAGAAAAATAACACAATCTATTTTACACGATAATAAATGTGCTGTTTTGCCCATTGAAGTCTTGATTGTGATACTGTTTCAGAAAAGATTTACGAGCTAATTTTTGTTTTTTGATTAATCCTGATCCCGTTATTCGCCTGTGTATGGTGTCACGTGAAATTTTTGATCGATGTCGAATTTTTACCTGACGAAGGTACAAATTGCAAGTTGCAGCCAACCATTTAATTCTTCTATCTCAAGGAATGTGGTTTTACTCGACCTTTCTGGGCAACACGCATTTTTTTAATTGTTTACCACGTTACAAAACACTATACACTATATACTTAAAATAAGCGAAATTTGCAAAACGGATTTACCTCCAGCTTTCAGCTTCCAAACTTTTACAACTTCTTCAGGCGAAAACTGCAGAGATTTCGACATTTTGATATAACTCGTACAGTGATTGCTACACTCTATACTCTAGGAAAAGAGTGTCGCCGATCCTCCATCTATCATGTTTAATGCGATATTTGCATAAAATCTCATTTGTGCATAAACTTTTGCGACATCACAAAAAAAGTTTTTTTTTGTAATTTCTGGTTTTCGTAACGATGATTTTTTCCCCCAAACTTGAGAGAGATATATATAATCATAGTATTCACCTACACTGGATATTTGAAAGCATTTCGTTGTACAGTTTTATTTTTATTAAAATATTTGAGTTGTGCTTAAACTTTTGTGCCGCACTCCCATGGTTTTAACATTAGAAAGAGGAAGTTGGGAATTGACTGAACAAAAGCCTTAAGTAAAGTGTGTGAAGCTACTAATATTAGTATGTATTTATGGTGCTATAGATATTTTTTATTATACGTTGGTTTCTGTAATAAGCATAATATAACCCTTATGATTTACTTAATGTGCACTAATTAATAAAATTTGGATTTATTGTGAACTGTCGTTTTGCAAAATTTTAATACAAAATCGCTAAAGTTAATTGAGTTTAACTAAGACGACTGAACTAGTATAAGATAGCTAAAACTTTTCCTTTATAGACTTACATGTTTTATAGGCGTATTGTAATTCTCACAATTTTCTAATGGAAGCTATGCACACAATTATTTTACGGTATTTTAATATGAAATGAACTTAAGAGATATTGCAACAATATTAACTTTTATTTATGATAGGGGGAACCAGTTCCGGCTGGTTTATTTTATAGATATAATATTTAGCACTTTTGAATTATTTAGAGATGTAATTCAAGTAATTATGATAACACATGCACCATCATTTTGGAAAAATTTAACATGAAATTGAATCATACTACAACAACTGTACAGTTACGAAACTGTAACTGTGACATCAACTATACTTTACAAGAGAGGAAACACTTTCTTTTACAGACTGGCATATTTTGGGGGGCCATTAAAGCTCTTACCCTTTCTGAATAACATTATTCCATTTTAATGTCAAGTGATTTAGAAAATTGTACTAATAATAAATAACTGAATTTAAATTATAATGCAAAATAAATACATGTATCTTTGGATATAAACATTTTCGCTTTTACCTTTTTCAATACATCTGAAGCCATAATATTTATCCATGATACATGAGAAACAAATATATACAGGGTGATAATAAAAAAATTATCCCGACATATGAGCTCTTAGTTTTTATACAGCTCACAGAATCTGAATGAAATTTTGATTTAAAGTATTTTGAGGTATGCGTGACAAAATTTCGAAAATTTCAAATGGCAGTACCTACATTGTAGCACAAAAATCGCCGTCGCTAGACAGTCTATGAAGAAACGAGAAAACAAACCTACTTAATTTCCCTCGAAATAAGAAGAAGTGACCAAGGTACACAGATTCAGTGTAAGATATCGTCATGACTGACATCCTCGCACTAATTGAAAGAAAAGGCAATGTGAAATGTGTGCTGTGTATTTTGCTTTCTTACAGTTTGAACAACATGCCGCTGAAAGAAAAATTTGGCAATATTTATTACCTGAAAGGACAAATTGCTGCAGAGGCATTGTGTGTCTACCACAAAAAACATGGGCTACGCCGAGGCCAGTGTAGTGTAAAATCTGTACGGGACTTTGTATGGAAATTTAAAGAAACTGTTTGCAATTGTGATCGATCTCGACCTGGACAACCTTCCATTCTTAAGGCGGATATTGCAGAAGACCCTCAGGCGATAAGTGAAGCTCTTCTTGCGAGTATATGCTGCGTGACACGCGTTCTGCAGTTGCTGAATTCTACGGTTCGCAAGATTCTAATCTCTGTTCTCCACACGTTAATTCGAAGCGTTAATTAGAAAAACTACGTGCATTGGACAGACAATAATCCCCATAATGTTGTTGCACTTCCTTTACAAGAAGAAAAAGTCCTTCCGGCCAGTGCCGGGAGGAAGAGGTAGCTTTTATATTCCTTATTTTAAAAAAGCCAACTTATATTATTCAAACTACACGAAGATCAACTAAGTGGAAACCGAATGTAGGAGATTCAATACTAATTTTTATCAATACTAAATCATTATGAATGAGAATTTCGCGAAATTAGTCAGCTTTATCCAAGCTGCTTTTATTTAAAGTAACTTATATTTCGCTGCCAAATTCGGCAATTTCTTAAAGTGCCTGCCATTTTAAGACAACATGGTGGATGAGGCTAACCAGTGAACTTGGTCGAGACCTTAGTAATTGCTGTGCACATGCTCACTCACATCGGAATCGGTTGATACATACGAGTGCTGTCGCAGGCAAAAAATCAGATTTTTCAAAATGTCACCCACGTTAGAAATTGAAAGTGCTATATCTGACCCATTTTTTAAGATAAAGACAAACAAAAAATGCTCCTGAATCCTTATATCAAGGTCAAATACTTAAGAAAGAAACCTTTTTCAATTTCTAATTTTTTTGCACCCCACTTTAAATATATATAGTTTTAATTTAATGGCCGCCAATTTGAAAAAAGATGGCTGACGAAGCTGTCCAGCGAACTTGGTCGAGATATTGATGTATACTATCCACATGCCTTCTTCCATCGAAATAGGCGAATACGTGTGGTATCGTGAGACAAATACAAGATCGTTTCAAAGTGTTAGCCATGATAGAAATTCAAAGTGCTATAATTCAACCACTTTTTAAGATATAAACAAAAAAACAAATTTTCAGAAACAAAAACTGCTCCAGAATCTTTGTATCAACGCCAAACACATAAAAAAAAAAAATCTTTTTCATTATCCAATTTTTTAATACCTCATTTTTAATTTTAAGTTACATTTTTTTTTAAATGGCAACCCTTTTGAAACAAGATGGCGAATGAAGCTGGCCAACAAACTCGGTCGAAACATTGGTATGTACTATGTACAGACCAAGTTACATTCAAATCGGTTCATAAATACGCCTGTTATCGCGTGACAAAAATCAGGGCGTTTCAAAATGTCAGCCACGCTAGAAATTCAAAATGCTATAACTCAGCCATTTTTTAAGATATAGACGAAACAAAAACTGATCCCGAATCTTTTTACCGAGGTCAAACACATAAGAAAAAAATATTTTTTCAATTTTCAATTTTTTGGTACCACATTTCGAATTTAAATTTTTCTTAAAATTTTAAATGGCCGCCATTTTTAAACAAAATGGCGGATGAAGCTGGCCAACGAACTCGGTCGAGACATTGGTCTGTAGTATGTATAAACGAACTTACATCCAAATCGGTTCATAAATACGCCTTTTATCGCGTGACAAAATTCAGGACGTTTCAAAATGTCATCTTCGCTAGAAATTCAAAATGCTATAATTCAGCCATTTTTTAAGATATAGACGAAACAAAAACTGCTACGGAGTCTTTGTATAAAGGTCAAATAAATAAGAGAAAAATATTTTTCCATTTTCAATTTTTGGTACCACATTTTAAATTAAAATTTTTTTTTAAATTTTTAAATGGCCGCCATTTTGAAACAAAATGGCGGATGAAGCTGGCCAACGAACTCGGTCGAGACATTGGTATGTACTATGTACACACCGAATTACATTCAAATCGGTTCATAAATACGAGAGTTACAGTGTGACATAGGTCATATATATATATATATATATATATTGATATATATATATATATATATATATATATATATATATATATATGGATATATATATATATATATATATCAATTTTGAACGGAGGGTGGTTTCGGGGTCTGGGGGTCATGATCGATGAAAATATACCAAATTTTTTTGAAATCGCTTTCCTCCGAACGGCTGCAATAGGTAGCTTTTTGTAAAGAAAGCTACCTAAAATTGACTGTGAGTGAAGTATAACTAGCAACTTCATCTTTGGTCGTTACTTTTTTGAAGAGTTACTGCCGTATGTCTACAAAAGTATACGGTAAATTGTACTTGCTATCTAGAAATATTGACTAATTACGGAAATCCCCATTTGCAACAGCGAAATGCTGTAAATGACGTCGTATGGATCCAAGATGGCACTATCCAGGATACAATTTTTCAGAAAATTTATCGATTCCTTTACTGTTATTACTAGTGTTTAATTGTTTTAAGTCACGGGTATAAATTCCATCATTTTGATGTAATAATCAGCGATAAAAAATTCTTAATTAAATTTTTAAATATTTGGAGGAATAATCGGCCTCTGCTGCCTCTCTTGCTGACGCGTATATGTTAAGAGAGTTTAACACCTAGCTACAATTGCCCATCTGCAAAACGAAAATCCGGCATACACCCATGTTATTTCCTGTTTAAATTCCAATGAGCTAATTTAATTTTTAAGTCAATAAATGTGTTTACCAAACTCATGGAGACAGTGATTTTTTTTTCCTCTTAAGTATACTGCGTTAATTTCAATAAGACTGATTTATGATGAAACTGTATGAGATGGAATTTTTTCATTATTTTTCCTGTATTAGGAATCCAAAACAGTATAAATAACAACACTTACTTAATAGATATTTTTTTCTTTGTAGGTTCTTACGGTTTCTTACGCTTTTCTTATAGTTTATTTTTTTCCATAAAAAAAAAAAAAAAAAAAAAAAAAAAAAAAAAAAAATAATGCTAGATATTTTTACTCTTTCTACTGACTTTGTCCAGAATGCTAAAAAAAATACTGATATTATTGTAACAATAGGAGTGTAATATATTTAATTTTCAGTTGCATTAAAAAATAAAAGAAAATGTTATTCATTACACTCTTAAATCTTTGTGATGCTTGCTGACTCCAATGCACAAAAACTTTTTTTCAAGTGATTAAATAATTTAATCTTTTTGACTTTCCTCTGAATTTAAAAATTACCAGTGATCTTATTTAGATTTTTTTTTTTTTTTACTTCTTCACGTGCCACTGCGTAATTCTTCCTGAATTCTTTTCAACCATAGCTAAACTTATATCTATATAATGACGTTGATGTCTAAAATCCATTTGAAGTCGAGGGGCTTAAAGAGTAGATTTTTACTTGCAAAAAGCAAGATGAATAATTAAGTTTCAGAGTTTCTGACGTTAAACTTTTTTTAAAAATCTGAATTAATTTATATTTGAACTTTGCCATTAAAAATATGCATACGAGATAAAAGATAGCAAAAGAATAAAAAATCGTCACATAAAATAGATTTGCTAAAGGTAATAAAAAATATCTTCATTTTAACATAGATTTATATAACAATGTTGTTTATTATTTTTTTTTAAACACAAAATTATTTGATTAAAAAAGTTATTTATAATGGAATGTGATTATTTTAATATTTGGAAAATACCAGGCAGAACTTGCTTTAGAACACTAGTATCGGTAGTACGTTCTTGCCAAAATGTTTTTAAGTTTTATGAAATACGTTTATATAACAATGCTGTTTAGTTTTTCTTTTCAAACACAAATTATTTAATTAAAATAGTTATTTATAATGGAATACTAATATGTGAAAAATACCAGACATAACTTATTTTAGCACACTAGTCGGTGGTGCGTTCGTTCTTGCCAAAAATGTTTTGAACCTTTATGAAATACCAATATCTAGTTAGAATTACGAATTTTTTGTCTCACGAAATAACGTGTTGCTAAAATATTACTTAACTAGAATAATAACGCCCCCAAAAAATAACGGAATGCTGATCTATGTTTCATTTTCGTAAGACTTCATACAAAAAAACATCACGAATATTTTATTATTGGAAGGTTTGTATTGTAGAAAAATATATTTTAAAAGTAACAATTGGTAAAAAATGTATAAAAGCTCTATACCACAAGTTGGAACGACATATTCACCTTAAAATAAATAAGCAATATGAATACTTAATTCACAATACATTTCTTTACTAAATAGGCGCAAAAATACACAAGTTTTAAAAACACTTAAAACATTGAAGATGTTAAAAACATTGGAGTCAGAAGATGTTAAAAACCCGAGCGCTTTGAACTAAAACATTAGTAGTCATCAGGGGAACTGCTGCAACAGGAAAGACAACCACTGGTTAAATACAGAGTGCAAAACCAAAAACCCCAAATAGGAGGGACAAATAGGAAATTTTGGTTTCGCCCTCTGTATTTATCCAGCGGTTGTCTTTCAGTGTCTTTCTTGAATTAAGTATTCATATTGCTTATTTGTAGCAATTGGTTTCTACAAATGCAAATGATGAGGATATATTTTTTTTACTCTGCAATTCAATATTCAATTTCTGAAATAGTTCAGCGATGAATAAAGGTTCCGATTCTAACTTTTAGAATTAAAAAATGAAAAATCAGTGAAAATTACGTCGTGTTGACACATTCATATCAATTTTTATCCCTAATTTTATTAATGCAAGAATATATTTCAAGCTAAGCATAGCGTCACCGTGTAAACTTTTCAATCATACTTTATATTCGCATTTTTAAACTTAACCACAATATACTCAAATAAAAATATATTTTCTATTCCATTTTAATGGAAAAAAAATGGCATAAATAAAGGAATAATGCATAGAGATAAAATAAACGAAAATTACGTCATGTTGACACAATCATATCAATTTTCCTCCCTAATTTTATTAATGCAAAAATGTGGAGCAAACATTCAAACCGTGTTTTCTCACAAAAAAATAAAAAATGAGTTATTGTTATTTTTATGAACTCTGTGTTAAATTGCACAGAAATAAATGGTATTTTTTACTAAAAAAATTTTTTTTCTGATTATAAATCAATTTTAAAACTTGACGTTTCAATCAAAGAGTGTTTCCTCCAAAGCCTGCATTCAATCAAGCAGTGATTTCTCCAGTCTGCCAATCACAGTTGTCACTTAATGTGTATTTTCGAAACCTACCATACATATCACAATTGAAACGGATTGTTTTAGAAAAAAATAAGAGAACTGTTAAAGTTAAAGGCTTCCAGAATTATAGATTTCAAGATCTAAATGAAGAATATGATGTAAATCTTCTTAAAAAGGGAGTTACTGTTGCATTGTTCAAAGGGTTGTTTTAGAATATCTTCCTCATAGCCACGCCATACCAGTTGAAAAGAACAAAGATGTTAAAAAACTTCTGAAGGTAATGTATAGTGAACAGTGGCAAAATCAACCTGGTGATATATTCAAATGATACAACCACATTATCCATGATTCATAAGCCTGCAATAAAGAAGAGGGATATGTGTATAACTGTCTAGATGAAGATATTGGTTTTAAAATTTGAAGTGGATTTCCGGCAAACGAGTATTTATTTAGTAAATATTTAATGAATACTACTAGGTACCATAATCTGTCATTTTATTTTAACAATAATCAACTGAAATTCGGTATTTTTCAAATAAAATAATGCTATTGTATTATTTGTGAGTTAGAACTTATTTCATTCAAAAAGCGTTTTATCCACTTGTCAAACAATCAAAACATGTTTCCTCCTCTGAATTCGATCAAAACGTGATTTCTCCAAATATTGAATGCATTTTATTAATTTGTTTTATGTTTAATATCTTAGGTATGCTTGCAATTCTTTCTAATAAACAGTAATAAAAATACACAATAAAAATGAGAATTAAATAAAAGTTATTTTCTTATTTATCAGTTTTTTGTGTTTTTTGAAAATTTGTATCTGAAGGAGAAAGCATGGTTTGCATGTTTGCTCCTCAAATATATTTCAAGCTAAACATAGCGTCACAGTGCAAACTTTTCAAACATACTTTATATACGCACTTTTAAACTTAACCACAACATATTCAAATAAAAATATATTTTTTATTTAATTGTAATGAAAAAAAATAGCATAAATAAAATCATAATGCATAAAAATAAAACGAACTCAACAGACAATATTCTCGTGATGTCGCAGTGAATATGAACTTTTATTCGCTTAGAAAAATAAAGTACTTGTGCATAAATTTTTCTACTGAAAAAATCTTAGAATGAAAAATTACGTTCAAAAAGCAACGTGTCTGAATATTTTTTATTATTACTCTTTTATCTGAAACAATGGAAGTGATGTTATTGCCACTATTTTGAAGAAATTGCCTAACAATTTTTTAAAATTAAAAATAAAGCATGATTATGGGAAAATCCTTTAAAAAGATAGTTCGGGGACATCTACTAATGAACAGCTTTCATTTACAAAATAATTAGCTAAATCAGTTCAGTCGAAAGCTCAGGGCAGATCACTAAAAAAGCAGCCTTGTGTTTTAAATATATAGCTGGCACGGTCCGCCCCGAGATGGTTGTGTACACTTTACTCATTGTACATAAGTAGACAGCGAATCAAGAAAATTTTGAAACTTTTTAATTTATGTGTAAAATAATGTGATGTTTTCAATGAATATTATTTTTTATGTTTGCATACATAAATGTAATGCATAAATATATTTATATATTCATTTCATTTGATATAATATTAACTCTTAAAAAATAGATAAGTCTAAAGAAAAATATTTTTATATTATTTTATATTTTCATATTCTTCTCATCCTTTCCAATTCCAATAAACGAATTAAACTAAAAACGTGAAAAGGGAACATGTATGAGAATATATTTCAATATAATACGAAAGAATGGAAATGCAACAGGGGATTTGGTGAAATATCAGTAAAAATATTATATGGAAGAAAGAAAGGAAATAAATTAATAAAACTTGAAATGTTTAAATACATCCAGAACCAACTGCAAATAATAATTAAATTTGGTGGTGAAATCGTGGCTTCGATGAGCCATTTTCTAAGATGTAAAAGACATGAAAAATTGCATTTCAGTTGTTTTAAACGGGGCTGCGGAGTCGGTGGGGAAAATGGTTGACTCCGACTTCGTGATATTTTAACGACTCCGACTCCGGGCAGGCTAATATAGTAGTGTGGCTTGTTGGTTAAAATAATTATGGAATATAAAAAAAAAATAAAGCTAAAATCTCACTTTTCAGCATTCTTCCCTTTTTAGGGCTTCAATAATAAAAAAAAAAAAATAAATAAAAATATTTTTTCCGCTTTATTAATTTTAAAATTTCGCGCACGCAAACAAGGAAAATCCAACTATCGAAGTCTAAAAAACACAAAATGGAATTTGTACTATTTTGGATCTGCGGATTGAGAAGAAAAAGCAAAATCGTTACAATTTAGTTTTTTTTTTTTTTTTTCCTGTGTTTTCAAGTCTTGAAAAATTTCTATGGAAAGGAGGAAAATAAAGACGAAAATTTTATTATTAAGGAAGTAATTCGGATTCTGTAAATTCTAACAAAATAAAAAAAAATAAATTTTTTGAATTAATATTAGAATTGTGGCTTTATTTTGGGTTCCACAGACCTCAAAAACCCAAAATTCAAATGGTGAAGGATAGCGAAATTTCACTATTTTATCGTTATTTTGTGTACCGCCGATTCAGAAAGAAAGAATTACAATTTCAGGTTATTTTGACTCCTATGCACAAAAATGAATAAATAATAGAAAACAAGAATTTTCTTTTTCAGAATTTAGTGTTGCCCCGGATGAAAAAAAATATATATATATGTATCCATAAATAGCACAAAACATATTTAAATTTTAAGACTTAAAGCACACACTTTTATTTTATGTAAAATGACGTCATTCGCATCCGCTTAAAAATTCCACTTTTACGATCCACTCCCAAACATCTACAGTAAAGCATGCACAGGATATCACTATCGCAAAATAATACACAAATGCAGCAAAAAGATGCCGTTATTAAAGCAACTCGACAAAAAAAAAAAGGCTATCTAATGATTCATAGGCCTTCATTTGTTTGTAAATATAGTTTATAACAGCTCTATGTTTTAACAGAAATTATTTGTTTATATTTTTTCGAAATAGCACGTATTTTAATCACATTTTCTTTAGGTTGTTATGAGAAAATGGCAACAAAAAGATATAATTACTATTTTTCAATTATTTTACCTTTACTTTCTACAGAAATGGAGTACTTGAGTTGCCAAAATTAAACAAATGGTGCTAAAAACTACAAAAAAATTAATATTTCAAAAATAAATAAATATAAAGTTTTCAAACAAATTGCATTTAAAAGTACTTTTTTTTTTCCAATACGAGGGTATAAAAATTGAAAATGTGCGATGCATAGAAAATTAAAAAATTGCTTTAGAGCATTTAATCGTACAACGAAACATCTGCTTTGTATATAGCAGGCTTCTGTAGGCTAACGTTATTTTTTGGAGACACAAAATAAGCTGGGAGAAAGAAATAGCATACCGTACCGGTGTCTAAAAATAAGGGTATTGCAGAATTTTGACTATTGGCCATACTGCCAGGAAAAATTTGAGGGGGAAGGGAAATACTTCTATTACTATGTTATACCGGGCTCTTAGTTCTTTTGCCTCCAAAAATAGCATAAATTTCTAATTTTCGCATATTACCTCCGGTAAGAGATCTGCATGAGACAAAAATTTAAGGCTGTCCCCTAAAATGTTCGGCTGTGCCTTTGTATTTATTCTCACTCCAATCATGCCCATTCTAAATTGTTCCTATTTTATCGCGTAATTTGATTCTTTTAAATTGTTATGTTTGACTTGTCAGCCTGTTCAATTGTTTTATCAGTCTGATGCGACCCATTAATACAAATTGTCTTAATTCTACTTACACGACCTGTCTGAAAATTTGCCTTCATTTTCCGGGCCTTGGGTCCTTGCAAAAATATGAGGGGACTTAGTTATACGTATACTAAATGTAAAATATCTAGTACATTTATGAATTAAAACACTTTTCATCTACTCTGTAAACGGGTAATACACTGTACTTACTCTGTATCTACGGCTACTTTGTGCACCGCAGTAAATCGGTCATCTTTAACTTGAGAAGCCTAATATAGTCCATAAATAACAATAAGAGTTCATTTTATAGATTTAAAATTACATATAATTAGTTTAATTTCACTTTAAAATGTCTAACAAAAAATCTGGAGCCGGAGTCCGTGATCTGCATGAGACAAAAATTTAAGGCTGTCCCCTAAAATGTTCGGCTGTGCCTTTGTATTTATTCTCACTCCAATCATGCCCATTCTAAATTGTTCCTATTTTATCGCGTAATTTGATTCTTTTAAATTGTTATGTTGGACTTGTCAGCCTGTTCAATTGTTTTATCAGTCTGATGCGACCCATTAATACAAATTGTCTTAATTCTACTTACACGACCTGTCTGAAAAATTGCCTTCATTTTCCGGGCCTTGGGTCCTTGCAAAAATATGAGGGGACTTACTTATACGCATACTAAATGTAAAATATCTAGTACATTTATGAATTAAAACACTTTTCATCTACTCTGTAAACGAGTAATACACTGTACTTACTCTGTATCTGCGGCTACTTTGTGCACCGCAGTACATCGGTCATCTTTAACTTGAGAAGCCTAATATAGTCCATAAATAACAATAATAGTTCATTTTATAGATTTAAAATTACATATAATTAGTTTAATTTCACTTTAAAATGTCTAACAAAAAATCTGGAGCCGGAGTCCGTGATCTGCATGAGACAAAAATTTAAGGCTGTCCCCTAAAATGTTCGGCTGTGCCTTTGTATTTATTCTCACTCCAATCATGCCCATTCTAAATTGTTCCTATTTTATCGCGTAATTTGATTCTTTTAAATTGTTATGTTTGACTTGTCAGCCTGTTCAATTGTTTTATCAGTCTGATGCGACCCATTAATACAAATTGTCTTAATTCTACTTACACGACCTGTCTGAAAATTTGCCTTCATTTTCCGGGCCTTGGGTCCTTGCAAAAATATGAGGGGACTTACTTATACGTATACTAAATGTAAAATATCTAGTACATTTATGAATTAAAACACTTTTCATCTACTCTGTAAACGGGTAATACACTGTACTTACTCTGTATCTACGGCTACTTTGTGCACCGCAGTAAATCGGTCATCTTTAACTTGAGAAGCCTAATATAGTCCATAAATAACAATAATAGTTCATTTTATAGACTTAAAATTACATATAATTAGTTTAATTTCACTTTAAAATGTCTAACAAAAAATCTGGAACCGGAGTCCGAGTCGGCTTGTTTTTTTAGCGACTCCGACTCTTTTGCTCAAAAATGGGACTCCGCAGCCCTAGTTTTAACACAAGGTGTAGCAATCTGTTGCTGTTCATGACGGCCATGTAATCTGCATATGATGCTGGGTATTTTTGAATATGTTTACTGTATAGATTAAATAGAAATGTGCTTGATCGGCTGCCCTTAGGTACGCCTGTCTAAATATTGCAAGAAGTAAAGATAGAGTGTTAAATTTAACTGAAAAAGATCCTCTGTGGGAGTTCAAGAAAATAAGAATAAGTTGAGGCGGAGCACTCAGCATAATTAAGTTATAAATACAGTCAATTATGCCATTTATTCTGTCAAAGGCTTTAGCCATGTCTACGAATACAACAATAGTTTTTTTTAATGATGTTTTTACAAATGAGTCCATTTTTGCCTTATTGAACCATTGATTATGTACCAAAGCAGATACGTCAGTGGCTAAGATTATCTTTATGCCTTTGTTCAACCTGGCATTAACTGTAAAAATCGGATTACCTTAATGTGTAAATATTGAATTTTCTAAATTTTGAAGATTTTATAACTTAAAATTCACTATTAAATTTTAGTGGTAAGAATAAAACGTAAAATTAGGCATCTATGCTTTTGACTTGTTAAACTTCGACGTTTCTTAAGTTTTATGTTTATAATGACGAGCAAAAGTGTGGACTGATATCTTTTTTATGATTTATCGTTAATCATTAGTTTGTGAAGTCTTATGTTTGAAATTATCTACTGATTATTTTCCAGGTGTCAATGCACACTGTACTGCACGACATTATACAAACCAAATTAAACGAAAATTAAAAACTATAGATATATGTCTTATTTAGTTTAAAATTACCAAAAACCATTTAACATTTAATCTTTCTCCTGTAGATTATATTTGGGAGCTGAAGGGTTAAATAATATAAAGAATATAAAGAAAGAAATCAAAAGCGTACCAGAAAAATGAATAGACAATATGATAAATCGCGTGAATAAAATTCAATGTTTTTCGAAAATTGAAAATTGATATTTCCAAATTTTTGGAATTTTTATGTTACCACCTTTTCAGGTTTCTCATGTCTTACTAATTTTCCTTGAAATATCTACTTTTACCGGATGAAAAAAGCCACATTTGATACAGATTAATCATTATAAAATGTATGCGATTATAATCATATTTAAAATGCATCCAAAGTAATGAAAAATCATAAATTAAATTAAAATAATAATGTTAGTAAAAAGAAAACAATTTGAAATTAATTAGCAATGATTTATCCTTAAGAAGTATTATTGAATGTTTTAACCTTTAAGAATCAAAATTTACACCTTATATTAATTATCGTTATCTGCCATTCAGAAAAATTTTAAGTAAATTAACTCAGAAAAGTTTGTACATTTTTTCTAAGAACAGAAGAACAACGACATCATAACAGATAATACTATCAAAATGCATTTAAAAGCATTTTTCTATCACTACCTTTTAAAAAGAAGCATATAAATTACTAAGTATGCTACAAAACGGAAGTACTCTATGCTTTTTCTAAAAGAACATGATCCTAAATTAACAATATTTCAAAACTGATCCCATTAAAAGAAGGGATTTTAAAAGCATAGAAGCGTGATTATTTGACTCCGTCATTAAAGCCCTTTTAATTCTTCTCCTGAGCTTTTTCTAACATTGACAATTTGCAACTGTATACCTTGTGAATTGACACATTTATAAACTAAAGCTCATATAATCTCCTTCACTTTGCATAAGTCAAATTTATGTTTTAATGGTGAAGATAATTCCCTCTTAATAGTTCAATGACTTAATTCTTAACGGAATTTCAGCTATTCTTTTTAACAGACGATAAATTGACTTCATTACGTGAATATAATTGAGTAGATTTCTTTAAAAAATTACATTCAAGGCATTTTTGAATTAAATCAATATTTCAACCGCTATTATTCTTAAAGTACTTTAAAAGGATTATACCTAAAGATTGTGATTGATTTACTTTATTTTGGGATCTCTATGATAGCTTCGGAAACTCATAATCGATTTTGATAGGGTTTTAAATACTTTAAATAATAATTAAGTGAAAACAACAGATTTTTTTATACTCCCTTGTACTACATTTAACTAATAATGTGGCACTATGTAAAATATTTTGTTTGCACCCAGCTAGTATGGAAAAAATTACACTATCGTAAAATATGTATTAAATTTTGAAACTATCTGACTTTTGAGACTTATTTTTGATCGAACTTTTAGCTATTCGATTAACAGACGATAAATAGAATTCATTATGTAAATTTAATTGAGTTGATTTGTTTAAAAATTTACATCCAGCACATTGAATTAAATCAATATTTCAACTGCCTTTTTAAAAGGTAATTAAAAACAATTATGCCTAAATACTGCGATTTATTTAATTTTTTTTACACCTACGTGATGATTTTGATAATGTTGTTAATACACTTTTGACTTCAATTCAGCTAAAATAATCTCTAAACCTCTTCTATACACGAACTGAACTTTCTTTAAGCATTTCATATCTATAAAAATTAGGCAAATATTTTTAATTGTGAATTCGCTATTCCCCCATTATCAGAATGTTGGAAATATCATATTAAAACCTCTTTTTCTTAATTTTTTCCAGAATTTTTCACATTTTGGATCCATTTCTAAAGGTATTTTCCTAATGGCTGTTACCCGTAGTCTCCTGTTTTCCTACGGGTCAATAAACCTTTCAATTGAATCCGCTTCTCTCCTATATTTTCGTAAACTTTTAATTAGATTAAGAAGATTTTCGTAAACTTTTAATTATTTTTAAGGCATCCCCTTGAATCCAACCTCAGCTTCGGTTCCAGTTCCATTCTTTGCACTGAGGACGGCACACTTAAAGCTACCGAAACTACTATGCTTTAAAATTTAAAGTTCTGGTTCTATTAACGTTGTTTTTTCTAATTTTATTATAATGTAATTCTATTAACTTATTATGAGTTCAACTATCAAAAAAAAAAAAAAAAAGCAATCTACATTTAAATTTCCACAGTTCCTCGCATGTATATAGGGATATTATAAATTTAATTCATTATATAAATTTAGTTTAGTAGATTTCTTCAACATTTTGCAAACAGGGATTCTTTTCAATGCCGTCAATATTTAAATCGCGTTTTTTTTTTTCTTCATACAGCTGGGAGGTGCTGGGTTCGATCCCAATCGCGCCCGTCGGCTTAATCTTTCGGAGTTTTCGTGGTTTTCTTCGAACCTTGGTTCTCCAAGCGTTAATACGGGTTAGGTTCCCTTAGAAAGACCTCCACGGAAGGCACTCCCCCCCTTAGGGCATATATCCCACGTGCAGATAATTGGCCGACATAAATACAACCAACCAACCAACCATCTTCATACAGCTTTTTTTTCTAGGCTGCTAGGTTACCATGAATTGGGCCATGAATGGCCTAGTGAATTGTTGAAGTCTACTGTAATATACTACAGTTTATAGTGGAAACTACTTTAAGTTATTCATTTGATTTCAAAACCCTATCATTATTGTGATTTAAGTCTTCATAATATCAGCTATACTTTTGAATATCTGAAGAAACTGACTTTACTACGTGGATATATTCAGGGGCGTCGCCATGGGGGGTATGGGGGGGAGCCTGCCCCCCCCCCAATATTTGTGAAGTTGGGAAATTTGAGCTTAGAGTTGGGAAATTCTGGATTTTTGAGACATTATGAAATTTTTGTTGTTTTAGTGATTATGTTTCTGACTGAGTATTGTAACAGTAAGCAAGTTAAATTATCAAAAGAAATACAAACAGAAATCAGCCACACTCAATCTATCATTGTATTTTTCAGTTGTACAAAAATATTATACATCTACCAGACCTAAATTTCTCTACTCCTATCCACCAATAGCTGACTATCCAGTTCCGTTATTTCCTTCAAAACTTTGTTCCTTTCTCAAAATTTTCACCCTCCCAAAAGAGAATCCAGCTATTTTCATTCAAAGGGATTGCAGCTTCTTTTAAAAATTGGAGATCACTTGTAGCACAACAGAAAGGAATGTAGTCACCTACTTGAAACACAGCTGGGCAAGAAAATTTGATGAGTTTTCACAAATTGCACTAATTTTGCGATTTTTGGACAATATTTTACTCATTCTAGTGATTTTTTTGCTCCGAAAATTAGTTAACCCTTCGCTGTCATGACAAAAGCATTATATGAGCAAATGTGAATATAAGAAGTCGTTAGTTTAGATACATTTGCCACATTTTACCTTTATATGTGTGCGGAAATATATATATATGTCTTGTTCATTTATATTTATAGGTGTTTAGTAAATTTTAAACCAAAAGTCCAGTGTTGTGTGTTTAAAGCTGGTCTAAAAAATGACTATAAATCTTAGCACGAAAGAACCCTTCATAATAGGAAAAGAGTTTTCATGCAAGATTTTGGAGCATCTAAAAATCCATTCGAGGATGAAAAAGGTAAAAAAGTGGATGATTTGAATGTGGAACAGAAATATGACCATGAAAGCAGTCCATCAACTGAAGAAAAATATCGACATACAGGTTGACATACACACTGATAGGTTGCACTTGAATAAAATTTTGAAGAAATAAAGATTTCCTTATAGACAAGTTCATAAACAATTATGAATATTAGGATGTGATTGAATAAGCTGACTTCTGAAAGCACCGTGGGAAAACGGTTTCACCAAATGGAATAGATAAAAATAATAGCAAAGCAATGGACATTGATAGACATAAGTTTTACAGGGAAGAGTTATAAGAAATACAAGAAAATTTCGGCAATTTAGTAATGGGCTTAAATGACAATGTTCCCTATATCAGGAGAATATTGCACCAATACATTCCATATTTAAATTGCAATTGTGCAAGGCAAATTTGAGTATCACTAACTGAGAAAAGTTAATAATGTTTCCACCTGGATATGAGAAACCGGATGTACATGACTTGCAGAGTCAAATAGAAATAAACCAAATCCCAACTCACTTAACAAACCTTTTCTCATGCCATGAAATCCAAAGACTATTTGGGTCACACTGTCAAACTATATACTCGTACCTTAACATTCACAGCAGCTTATCTTTATGGCGTTGCATCTAATGAAAGAATCTTTAGTCAAATAAAAATTTAATAAATATATATTGCAAGCTACAATGAGGCCTGACAGACTTGACAGCCTAATGCTTTTAAAATGTGAAAGTGAAATAGTGGATTTTATTATAAACTGGACGATGTTAGGTTAGCTTCATCAGAGTTAGCTTCTTTGAAGACCAAAAGAATTGATGTTAAATGAAAATTATTTGGATATGCCAATCCCAAAACCTTATTCTATCCCATTCATGGTAATACTTAAAAATTTGCAATCACAATGTTAAAATTAAATAACAATTCTATGCCCATAATAACGAATTCTAAAGGTTTAATTGTGTGCATTTAATTTATAATTCGTTTAATTGTGTGCCTTTAAAAAGGAGATAGAAGCATCGCATTTTTCAAACAAATCATTGAATTTCGACACCCATGCTCTTAGATGTCTGCAACCAAAATTCCAAACCCAAAGAGCTCAAAAGCGGTACCTTTGGACAGTATACACCCAAGCCCAATAAAGAAGTGTAACCGAATATGAAGCTTGACTAAATTTCCGTGCATTGGTTTTTCAGATATAGCTAACGCGAAAATCGTGAAAAATGCAGCACAGCAGTGCCACAGATATATACAAAAACCTAATAAGCACTAAATTATGTCAAGGTTTAATAGAATACGAAATTTGATCAAATTCTGTGCAACAGTTTTTGAGATATAACTATCGCTAAAAGCATGTAAATCGTGAAAAATACAGCATAGCAGCGCCACCTTTTGGGTAATTTACACCAAAAACTAATCAGCATTAATTTTTATCAAGGTATAACTGAATCTAAAGTTTTATAAAATTCCGCGAATTAGTTCTTGCGATAGAGCACCCACAAAATTTGTGTCACATTCACACAGACAGACATTTTCTAAAATCAGTCAAATCATGTTCAGGACCTTCTAAAACGTATCAAACCGTTTTTATATTTCTAGTTTCAAAATTTTTCTTTGGAAAGGAATTTTTTATGCATAAGCTTCATTATCATTATTACACACTTTGTGCATATCACTTTAGTTGAATGTTGGAGGAATTTGTTTCAAGTTGGGAAATTTTCGAACTCTCCCCCCCGAAAAAATATCTGTAGCTACGCCCCTGGATATATTTCTCTCAGAAAGAAAGTAATAGACTACCGAAACAGAAGATTTTAATAATTTATTTATCAAATATTCCAATAAAATTAGAAAAAAGTTTAACAATTTTTAATAATTATGTTAGTATTAATTAGAGATTAATGGGAAACATATGCATCGAGATTCCGTTTCAGCTTTTACTAAGTATAACAAAATGTAACGAAATACATTATTTAAATTTTGTAAAAATAACACACATTTCTCTTCAATTGGTTCAGTATATATTACTAAATAATAATCAAAATAAATTTAAAAAAATTGCTTTTATTTTGGCATATTGAACTGAAATATACAATAAAATTATGTTGCTGCTAATACATAGTTAGATAGAATTTTAATATATATAGTTAATTTTTTATAACAACAACAAAAAACTATATTCATATACATTTTTAAAGGACAATTCATGAATAAAAGCCTACTTTTCATTTATTTTCCTTCTTTTTATTTCCTTTCCGTTTCTTTTTTTCTTTTGATTGTCTCAGTTAGTATGTAAATTGTAGCTTACTTTTGGGTTTCTTTTCGCATTTTATAGTGTATTTCATTCAGTTATTTTTTCATTTCCATAAACTTCCTAATAAAATTCCTAAAAAAAATATTTACGGCAATTCACTATGATTTCGTAGTTACCAATGATTGTGAAGCCTTACTTTATGTTCAGAATCTTTTTGTTAAATGACCAATCAGGAACAACATACTTACTGCAGAATTCTTGGAATTGAGGAAGTGAATTTGAAATTAAAAGTCTCCTCTGCTGCCCAAAATATTTAAAAAATGACGCTATTATTATTTTCAGAAACATGTGAATTTTCTGATTGTATCTTTTCTAAGGACGTCAGAAGATAAGATAAAGTCTTTGAAAATCTTGAATAATTATGACGTTACATTGAATTTCCCTAAGCGTTTAGTCAACATCACGAAACGTGTATGTAATTTTGGAATAGTGCCCCCCCCCCCCCCTGTATGTACTTCTGCTTGTTTTAATATAAAAGGTCCTCTTTTCTGTCGAAAGAGACGTTTCTATTATTTTCAAAAACCTATTGATTTCTGAATTTTGTGCTTTGTTCTTCTCCTAAAGGTTTCTGAAGATACGAAAATCTTCTTCAGAAATTTGGATAATTACGACATACCTTGAATTTTCAAAAGCGTTTCTTCTATATCTGTAAACGTTTATGAAATTTTGAATAGTTCATCCTTTTCATATTTCTGCTTAGTCTATTTTAATAAAACCACACTCTCATTTTCTTTTATTTCAACGATTTCTTAATTCTTACATTTGAATATATTTTCTAATTTTACTTCTCAGATACAAATTTTAAAGCATTTATGTTTATAAAAATGCACACGGATGTAAACATAAAGAGAACAATTCCGACGCTGTACGCAAAACGTGTCAAATGAGGTGCATTCTTACTATTACTAGTTTTATAAATATTCAGATCGTGGTGCAATAGCTGTTGCACTATCATGAAAAAAAAAACATGAATACAAAATTTATTACTATTCTATGTATTAACTTCAGTAATACGGAAACAATATGATTCCATCTTAAATAGGACGTAATCACCATGGTAACCTAGAATCATTACCTATCGTGGGATATCATTGAATTAATTACATATGATAGGATGTAATAGAATGAAAAAAACTTTTATTAATATCTTTTTAAGTTTTAATTCGATTTTCATAAAATTTAAAATGACTCAACAAAATTCTGCAACTATTATATATATTAAATTTCAAACCATTCGGTTGGATAGTTTTTTCGCTGGTATATGCGGATAGACGGACGGACAGACAGACGGACGGACCAGACGACGATTATAGGTGCAACGTATTTATATAATTACGAAAACGCCTAGAAAAGTTATTTTAATTCAAAATATTTCTTCATCTAACATTACATACTACTGAGAAATAGTGCAAGAAAAGTACATTCATTTATCGAAGCGGCATCACAAAAGAGTATTTCTTACATTCTTTTTTATATTTCCACTTGATCTATGTTAATTCAAGCATGCATTCGTTTTCTTATATCCCCAGACACACACTTCATTTCATGAAGGCCAGAAATCAGAGGACTGATGTACATTTGCTGTCGTGTAGATCTATTTTCATTAGTATAATGTATCGTGTGAGGAAGGACTGTGTGAGTGGTGATTAGATTAATGGATATAATTTGCAGCTCATTGAGCACTCAATAGCTGGCAGTGGGTCAATTGCGTACAATTTCAAAGAGTATTGCCTAATAACATATATATTATAAAACTTTTTTTTCAGAATTAGAGTAAAGAAAACAAACATTTGTTTTAAAAAGGTCAAAATCTAAACAATTCTGTAATAAGAATTAAAATTTAATTTTTAACAAGTTGGAAATTGCTCGTCAAACTTGGCAAATGAGGTGCGTTCGTACTATAACTAGTTTTATAAATATTTTTTGCACCCGCATATTGTAATGAATGTATAATTTAGTGCACTTCATAAGCGCATATCAATTTCATTCTTTTCGAGGGGCTGTAACATCATTAAAATACACTTGAAATAATTTTTCCCCATTGACCGTTATGTAACGGAAAAATTTTGACTGTCCCTGTAATTAAACTATACATTCGATTTTCATAAAATTTGAAATGACTCGGCACAATTTTGCAACAATTATATGTTTAAAATTTCAGACCATTTGGTTGGGTAGTTTTTGCTCTGTTATATGCGGACAGATGGACTGAACGACGACTATAGGTGCTAGGTATTTATATAATTACAAGCGCGCCTAAAAAATCAAATAATTTTATATTAAAATTTCTCTGTTTCTTATTACTTTAAAGCAATTTTTAATCTTTTTTTTTTAAATATAAGGTAGTAAAAATATGGATAATTCAAAGAATATTTTATTTATGGTTTACACACACTTATAATCTGTAGCATGTAGTTCGTGTAGACTTTTATAATTTATAAGGGCTGATTCAGAACAGGGGTGTGAAGATTATCTGTAAAACCGCTCATGATAGAATCGTACTTCAGATTACAAAATGTAATCTAACAAAGTACAGTCGTGGAAAAAAAAAGTAAACACCCCCTACTAACACCGCAATAAATTGTCGTAGAAGAAAGTTACTGGTATCGAACGATTGGAAGTAAAGCCTACTTTTAAATGATGCATATAAAATTTGCTTAGGGGGCCATCTACATATTGAAACTAACCATAACTTCATTTTTTACAATGGCAATACCCAATTCTGATAGCATAAATGAACTCTACACCCTTCAATTAGCCTAAAAACAAATTTTTATGCAATTCGTACCATAAGTTTCTGAGAAATTAATTATTTTAAAACGAGCGTATTTTAAGGGCTGTATCCAAATTGAAGTTGGGTACTCGATTGCTAACCGAGAGAGCCCCCTTCTTGATCAAGGCACCTTAAGCAGTCAGTGAAGCCTGTTAGGTAACAAGGCAGCAGAAGAAATTTCAAAATATCTACTCATTTCTATCATAGACGGCCCCTTAAACCATCATTTTGCCGTTTTTTAAGCATAATTTGAAAACTATTTGGAAGAAAAAATGTGAAATTTTGGATTTTCATAAAGCAGGACTTAATAAATGTAAATCCATCAAAAAAAATTGTTGGTTGCAATTCATAATTTTATCGAATATTAATTCCATAATTCATAATTCATATCATAAAATTATAAAAATTGCAAATTCAGCGTATTTATGTTTGGGCACATTAGTTTTATTACTACACAAAAAATTAGCACATTAGGAACATAATTTCAGGAGATATAAATAAAAATATGAAAATGTAATTTAACATTTGAAGCACTAAATTTTGAATGTTTATAATTCAAAAACTTAGGATTCAAATGACTTGAAATTTGGTATCTAGGCATAGTTTGAACTAAAGATTTGAAATATCTCGTTAAAATTGGGTATTGCCATTGGAAAAATTAGGTTTGGGTTCGTTTTAATATGTAGATGACCCCCTAAGCAAATTTTATATACAGCATTTAAAAGTAGACTTTATTTCAAATCGTTCGGTACAAATAACTTCCATCTACGATAAATTGTTGAAGAGTTAGTAGGGGGTGTTTACTTTTTTTTTCCACGACTGTACACCTTTTATATATGGCATCTGCTTTTCAAGAAGCCCGATAGCTCAGTGATCAGCACATGTCACAGTATTGATCCGATATTAACTTCTGTATTTTGGCAAAATTCGCTCAACCTTTTATCTCTTCAGAGGTGATAAAATGATTATCAATCTTGCTTTGGAACTAAACACTGAGAATTCCATATTAGTAGGGCCACATGACTGGGACATGTGCTATATACGAGTAACTAGGCCAATGGCCAGAAAACCCATGTATTCGTACCATGAGCACTGTGCTCCATGCTTGAGGTGCAGCTCTTATATATGGCATTTTCTTTTCAAGAAACTCTGTAGCTTAGTGATCAGCGCCTGTAACCCCGCAGATCCGAATTTCACTTCTGTATTTCGGCAATATTCACTCAACCTTTCATCCCTTCAGAAGCGATAAAATGAGTACCAATTTTGCTTGGGATCTAACACTGAGAATTCCACATTAATAGGACCACCTGACCGGAACATGTGCTATATAAGTAGGCCAATGGTCAGAAAGCCCATGGACCGCAGGATTCATGGTCACGCAAGCAGAGTTGGACTCTGTCGGCCATGATCTTTAATGGATTGTAGCACCGTAAGTTTTAGTATTTCTTTTATAGAGCGCTGTATACATATTACAATACAAAATTGGACATTTTAACCCTTCACTGCACCGTGTGCCATATCTGGTACATACGTAAAAACATTGCGTTATTAATTTTGTGCCATGAATTTAGCGGGCATGATCGCTGTCCCTGATCAGGAACAATCCAAAGTATGGAATAATACTTATTTTGTCCATGTTAGATGTGTACACTGGACAACAAATTAGAATTTGTTCTTCGGAAAAAAAATAATTTCGATCAAGCTATTAATGGTAAAATTTGCTTTCATTATTTTTGTTGGATATTAAAAGATATTAATATAAAAGAAGATGCAGAGTATTAGACAGATAAAATTGATTAATTTAAGCACATTTATATGCAAAATATTGCTATATAATATTTTTAAACCGTAATTTTGTATGTATGGCACACAGCACAAAATATCAAATTTTAGCTGAAAATTCAAAATTTATTTATTTATTTTTTTTTTTTTTTTACAATTTTTCCCATTATTAGGCCGATATATAGATGTCAAATAAATTTTTCCATAAAGATAGGAAAATTCGTGCAGTGAAGGGTTAAATGACTATAAATTTATAGTCACTTATAATTTATAGTTAGACAAACGTTGTCCTGCCTCTAAGAAGGCTATTACAAAAAATCGCATTATTTTACAATAAATGTTGCCCAATTATGATATTTTGAGTTTTCCAGTTTTAAAAACGGAAGACGCTATTCTAGCATTGATCAAAACTTGCTTTCCATGCATTTTACAGTATGCTGACAGAATTTCAAATATAAATCATTTCTCTTTCTTTTATGCAAAATAAACAGAGGTCTTTATTGATTATCGCTATTGATGATTGCTTCAAGAGCTTTCAGTAGCGAGTGATAAACATGGGGCATCGTTATCTAATGCTCCGGTCAATTGCATCAAAACTTAGTATGTTGGCAACTTATAAACGTGCTCTTCGAAATTAATTTAAAGGGCACTCAGCTAAACGTAACAGAAAAGAAAAGTTGTTAAAGATGACCCTTCTATTTGTTTTCGCCATCTTATCTGAACGCAGCAGCTCCGACTTTGCCTGATCGGTATTAATGACAGAAATGTGGGTAGAGTAGATGTTGAGATAACACCAACAGTAGTTCTTAGTAGAAATAGTTTTTAGAATTTGTCTCCTTTCTTCTTTTCCATTTATGTTTGGAATGTTGAGTGAAATTATCTAACGTTGTTGAAAAAATTATCGCACATTTTTCAATGCTTCGATTACGTTTACTTTGATGATAGAATTCAAGCTCTGTTTATCGCTTATCATAGCTTTCTCGCAATCTATACGCACAATTAATGTTTCAAGAAAATACACAATTTTAATGTCTTTTTAGGCCTGCATGTAAAAAGAGAGATTAGAAGTAAGAAAATAAGTTTCGATGTATCAAACGAGATATTGATGTATGAAAATTTTTATGATGTTATTGTTTTTACTCTCAATGTATAATATTTTTGTCAGATTTAATTCGAATGAGGGATATTTAAAAAGGAAATATTATAAAAAAGGTATAACTTTACATAGCACGATATCGGTAGAAATAAATTACATTTTTATCTATATTTTGCAGTAATATACGTGCTATATAGAGAAAACCATATACAATGAAATTAAATACTTTTTATAAAAATTAATGAGAGCGAAAATTTAGTAAAATATTTTATCTTTAAGTACAGTTTTCGTTTATATCATTCTTTTAAAGATATAACTTGACAATAATTTGAAACTTTATAGGTCGAAGCAATAAATGAGAACCAAAATTAGCAGGCAAAGACTTGAATAACAAAATTTATACAAAAATATCATCTTAGCACTACACAAACCGCTGACGCATTTATGTGTCATTTATAAGAAAGACTACCGTTAATAAATTCTAAATTCTCAAAAGAATATTTGAATAGTTATTTTTTATTACTACAGTCGAACCTCGTTATCCCGACACTCTAGTGTCCAGAAAAAAGTGTTGCCATAAGCGGAGTTTCGCGATAACCGGAGTTGGAGAAAAATATGTTTATAAAAAGCTGTATTTTTAATTAATTTAAGACAGTTTTAAATTAATAACTGTTGTTACAGTTTTAATCAATAAAACATTATTGTTAAACAAAATAAACACAAAAACAAAATTGAAATGAATAAATATCAGAGTTATGATGACTGGTTTTTTTACTGTTACATGAAATATTGATGAATTAAGGTTTGCTTATATCTAGATCTTACAATTATTTTTTCGATATTATGCATTGTATTGTAATCAATATTCGTTGTTTCAGAAATGTATGTTAGATAATTTCTGAACGTTAATAAATTCTAAATTCTCAAAAGAATATTTGAATAGTTATTTTTTTATTATTACAGTCGAACCTCGTTATCCCGACACTCTAGTGTCCAGAAAAAAGTGTCGCCATAAGCGGAGTTTCGCGATAACCGGAGTTGGAGAAAAATATGTTTATAAAAAGCTGTATTTTTAATTAATTTAAGACAGTTTTAAATTAATAACTGTTGTTACAGTTTTAATCAATAAAACATTATTGTTAAACAAAATAAACACAAAAACAAAATTGAAAAGAATAAAAATCAGAGTTATGATGACTGGTTTTTTTATTGTTACATGAAATATTGATGAATTACGGTTTGCTTATACCTAGATCTTACAATTATTTTTTCGATATTATGCATTGTATTGTAATCAATATTCGTTGTTTCAGAAATGTATGTTAGATAATTTCTGAACGTTTCAATGCAATGCAATGCTTCGGTTTTAGTCGGATGAAAAACGCCGTGTAGCCACAAGAAAAACCGTCGGGATATCCGGAGTTGAAAATTATTCAACGACGTAAAATCCGGAGTTTATTTACATTAAAATCATATACAGAAAATCGGGAATTTGAAAAACTGACGTGATAAGCGGAGTGACGTGGAAACCGGAAAACGAGGTCCGACTGTATAAGGATTAATATTTCGTGAATAAAATTAAGTAAAATTGGTATTAAAATTTTCTGGTGTGAACTCAAAATTTCTGAGTAAAAAAAAAAAAAAAAAAAAAACCGCTAGATTTCGTAACATTGTTTGCGAGCTGTATATTGTTAATTCTTCCAATCTAAGAATAAATATCGAAAGAGTCTACAAATACAGTGTATCATGAGTACAAAAATCTACATGCTTGTTCCGATTTCAGTATCTCGCAATTTTGTCATTGCGGAAACATTTACTTCAAATCAATACTTCTCGGACATAGGTACACTGTAAAAAAAATCTGTGAAGTTACTAAAGTTTTTCTAGGAAACTTGGATTCCTAGAACTTTTCATGTAACGGCAACAACAAAATTTCATGTAACAGACACACTTTTGCGCCGAAAATCAAAAAATCTGTAAGGTTACTAAGAATTTTTTTGGAAACTGGGATTCCGAGAACTTTTCATGTAACTGCAGCCAGGGTTACAAATAAAAGTTTAGTAAGATTACTGAAATTTTAGCAGATTCATTTGTAAAGTTACAGATTTTTGTAGCTTTCCAAATCTAGTTTTGTAGATTTGCAGCTTTTTTCGTACAGTTACAGGTGAAAGTTTAGTAAGCATGTAACTTTACATCTGTAGAACTACAGATTTTTTTTACAGTGTACGCTTCCCCTTTAGATGTACGTGAACAAGTTCTAGGTTAGGATGTCTTCAACCTTTCATGTTCACATTCATGAATTTTTTTAATTTCGCGGACCTTTTCTAAATCAAGTAAATAACGTAGGCGAGAAATGTATTTATGACCATATTACGAGAACATAGCTATTTTGTATATAGACCATGCGCAACAACAGAGGTCTTCCTTCTCTAATTAAAAGTGTGCATAAACATCTGCAGTGGCGAAATAATAATAAAACAAGTTGGAAATTGCTCGTCAAACGTGTCAAATGAGGTGCGTTTATAAATATTTTTTGTACCTCATATTGTAATCAATGTGTATTTTAGTGCACTGCATAAGTCCCTATCAATTTCATTCTGTTCGAAAGGCTGAATCATAATTAAAATGCACTTGCAATAATTTTTTCCCATTGGCCGTAATGTAACGGAAAACTTTTGACTGTCCCTATACTTAAACTATACATCCGATTTTCATAAAATTTGAAATGACTCGACAAAATTTTACAATAATTATATATTTAAAATTTCAGACCATTCTGTAGGGTAGTTTTTGCTCTGTTATATGCGGACGGACGGACGGACAGACAGACGGATAGACAGATAGACGACGACTATAGGTCCTACATATTTACATAATTACAAACGCACCTAAAAAGACTCCAGCTTTGTTTTTTATGCTTATAAGCGAACGCTTTCTACAAAATCAAATTACGTGGTTCTCTTATAGGTGAACATCACATATGGATAACAATTCTGCGTAAATAAACACTATATGCCTAATTGGAAAAGATAACATTAAGTATTATTTGAAAAAAATATCGGAGTGTTGTCTTAGTTTAAAGAATATCACTATTTTTCAACTGAAAAATCTATAATATTAATTTTTATTCTTTCATTCTTAAAACATGCATTCTTGAAATACTCCACAACAGTATAATAGCACAAGCAATACAATACATTTGAGTAAAAAAAAGTAGAAAGCAAAAGACTTAAATGTATACCATACTTAACAATAATGCAATCGCATTTTTATATTCTTCAGCGTGTCTTAAAAGAATATGTAACCATTTGAAGGAACAAAAGAAAAGAAAGTTCTATCAGTAACTGTTCTCATTCCTTGATTCGAACTATGTTGATAGTACTTCTTTCTGCAGCTATACTAGGGGAGAGTAGTACACAATGATACATGGTACACAGTGAGACAGCAGCCATTTTGACATGTAGTTGTAACTTTTTCTCCAAGCTCGCACACACACATAACGACCTCATCTTATGCAATACGTGGATGTAGTTTCGGCACTTCAGTTACTCGTCCGACAAAATAGTAAATATTTCTTTATTTTACAGATGTTAAAGTTACATAAACGTCTATTTTAGAGTTTATTTCCTTCAATATCTACCCTATATATATAACATCCTAATGAAACGAATTTATGAAACGGATATTAGGAAACGGCTGAATTGAAACGAATTTATGAAACGAATCTATGAAACTACTGATTAAACAACTGATTATGTTTCACGGCGATTTCTCCTAAAATATGGAATACTTTGCGATGAAATTAACACCAAAAATCCGTATTCATCCACAGATCTCAAAACTGGTATTAGAATTTTAAAATTCAAATTAGTTTTCAAAATATTAATTTTTTTCTAATTTTAAATACTTTTCTCTAATGATGGCAACTCAAATTTTAATCATAACAGATTTTTTTATCATATTTTAGAAAAGGTTATTATTTTAAACTAAATTTGGCGACCAGTTTGGCCTCCCTTAAATGTATGCTAAGAACAATGCTTTTTATTTTTGTATTTCTTTATCATTTTATTTAATACAAAACTTTCATTTAAAACTGAAACATTTTAAAATTAATAGCTTCCACTTCTTTCTTTTTTTAAACGAAATGAAAAGAAAAATATTAGGCTCAGATATCATATACGCACCGGGGTACCTAATTGGCGTTATTTTGCCTGATATGGTAACCCGGCTATTGTTGCTTATTCATTAATAAATGTTTATTTACATTTATTTTCTTTTTATTAAAAAAAAAATGTTATAAATTGTTTTGTTCTATAGTTATTAATTATTTTTTTTATTATTCTTATTTCATTTTAAAAATAATAGAAAATAATTTAAAAATACATATGTAAGTGGTATTTGAAAATGAGGTTTTCGCCAAATTGTCGTAAAAAAATCACGCCAAACCCGGTGCTTATATGACATCTGTGTTAAATATTAAATGATGCAACAACTCATGACATTTAATTTCAAATTCAAAGCAAATGACCAATATCGCCAAAATATACAAATCGCCAAACCACTCACCAAATTATACAAGTTGACGTAATTTTTATTTTAAATAACGAAAGAACAAATAAATTAGTACAAAAATACAAATACAAATAAAGCGTCGAAATAAAAATCACTTGATGGCGTAAACACGTGTAACTTCCTTACAATGAAGTGAATATCACAGATGTTACTCTATGGTGAATATGACATTTACGATCAACCATTATTGGCATTTAGTCTTGTAGTCTGACGATAGATTTTTGGTCGATGGGATAACCTAGTAGTACCGTTTTAATTTACCACTCGAAAAATTAAAAAAATGCTAATTGGCAAGTTAAAATAAAAACTATTGGCGAGATTTGAATCCGGCTAACATAAAAGTACCAAGAATTCTTTGCGATCATGGCAACTTTTATGTAGTTTTATTCGAAAAATTATCTTTGATTCTTTAATCAAAATGGAAACCTTTCTTATGAAAAGCGTTGATGATAGTCACATGTCTTTGGCTATTATTATAGGGATTGTTTTCGTCTCTAATAACAGCGCAAAGAATAATATTTCCTAACGATTACAAATTTATTTACACATGGCTATTAAAAACAGGAAAAAAAACTTTAAAATTACTATTAAATGAGTACGTGTTAAAAGGAGGAAAATATTGAAAATTATGTCTAGAAAATTGTATTTACACGTGAATATTAAAAGAGAAAGGAAACTTTAAAATAATAAATACATTAATATGCGTTTAACCCTGTCAGGAGCAAGGTACTTCTATTCGTAAAATGTTGAAATCATTGAATGGCACCATTTACAAACAAATTTCGAAATACGAAAATGCTTTTGTTCACTTCCTTAATAAAAGGAAAATTTTTTATTCGAATATTCTGGTGCCAATGTGGCATTTAAGAATTAAAATTAAGTGGTCCAAAAATGAACCACCGCTCTTGAAGAGGTTAAAGCAGTAAATTGTAGTAAATTGTATTATGTCAATCGTTTTATAATGCTATTAAAAAGTACCGGTCGGCAAAGACTCTGTTTACTTAATTCATTTTATTTTAGCTTCTTTTCAAATGTTTAACTGATCTTCTTTAATCAAACACGAAAACAACCATTGTATGTCTTAACAGCAACTGATTCGGCCATAAATTTTTGCAATCAAAGGAAATTGAATGGAAACCCGTTTACAGGGAGATCGCTACAGGTTTTTTCATTATAATTCAATCTTCTCTAATCTTTTAAAAACCGATCAAATTAGCGTGATTTTAGATTCTGCGGTGTCTGAACGGCGGTTGGCGAGCGTAGCTTGCAGGGGGCAGAGCCCCTAGTATATTTACTTAACTAAACTTAGCTATATCTAATAATAGTCTATTTCGACAAAACGACATAAAATTTTTAAAGCGATGAAATTGATGTAACAGATGTGACATCCATTTTGTTACAACGTAACGAAAGTACACAGTGAGACAAACAGTTGTGGTACACAGTGAAACGCGTCTCATTGTATATTTCTATGTGCTTCAGATGTAATAAAAAGTTATTTATCAATAAACGAAGGTTTTATTTCTCCCTCTCCCTCTCTCTCTCTGTGTGTGGGCGTGCGATGGCTAGAGAAATCTACTAAACGTAAGAGGATGAAAATTTGCATGAAGATAGCCCAAGGTCTGCCATTGTCCACCCGAGGCTCATATTTTTAATATTTTTAAAATCTAGAATTAGAAATTAGAAATTAGAAATCGTAAACTGCAGAAAATTATTTATAGAGTGTAAAAATGTACGATTTGTGAAAAAATATATACATTATCTCACTGTGTACCACAGGTGATACACAGTGAGACAATATCCGATACTTCTTTATGCTGCTACTGTGCTTTTATAAATAACTTTTTTAAAACCATTTATACATTAATGTGTAGCGTATTTGTGTAGCTTAAGGATGCAGCAAAATTTTTTCAAAAGAATAAAAATCGGCACCGTTCGTTAAGAAATAATAATTTTCGTCTCACTGTATACTATCCTCCCCTATATTAATTTTTCTGTTCCCCTGTGTTCAAAATTCCTAGTTACACCCAAAAACTAACTATAAGAAAATTCTGGTGGGATCTAAAACTTACATGATTCTTGGTAATCAGTTCTTAGTTACAGAGAATAATTTTAAATAAAGAATATTTAAGTTATTAAACAATATTTAAATAATCCTAAAATAAATGAATACATAATAAAAGTTACACTCTATATTTATATATTATAAACTTAATGTAATCACTATTTAAAAAGGAAGTTTTCTAATAACAATTTATACTTATATTTATTTTAATTTATATTTTTGATAAAATGCGCTTATGAAATACAAGAAAATAGCACAATAGTGCAAAAAATCAGATACATTTTAGTAAATAGCTAGTATAGCACAAATTTTTTCTCAAATGTGTATTATCATACTTAAACATAATGCAATCGCTCTTTCATAATCTTCAATCAAATGTCTTGAAAAGATATAAAACAATTTGAGTGAACGACAAGAAAAAAAAATGCTGTACCAGTATCTGCATTCATTTTATTTATTGGAATTGTGTTGACATGATTTCTTTCTACAATAATAATACATTCAGTTTTTGCTTCCCATGTGTTCGCAATTCCCAGTTACACTCAAAATTTAACAATTAAAAAATTATCGTACGAACTAAATTTACATGATGCTTTTCTAATCACTTCTTATTTACAGATAATAATTTTAGATACACACTATTTAAGTTATGGTGAACATTAAAAAATAGTAATCATAAAAATAAATAAATAAATAACTTAAATATCTATGTTTATATATTATAAATTTAATAATCACTATATATATATACACAATATTGATTTCCATTTATTTTTATTTTTATTTTTTATAAAACGCTCTCTTGAAATACAGCAAAATAACATAATGATGCAAAGAAACTACATTTTAGTAAATAATTAATGGGGCACAAAAGGATTAAATGTATATCATACTTAACAATAATGCAATTGCTGTTTTATATTCTTCAGTCTCGTGTCTTCAAAAGATACATAATCATTTGAAGGAACTAAAAGAAAAGAATACTCTACCAGTAACTGCATTTATTTTTTGTTTCGAATGGCGTTGACATGATTCCTTTTAATAATAATAATAATATATTCATTTTTTTTTACTCTCTTGCGTTCACAATTCCTAGTTAAACTCAAAAATTAACAATAAAATAATTTTATTACAAACTAAATTTACTCAATTCTCTGTGTTTACTTTTCATTTACAGAAAATAATTTTATCCAAACAAGATTATAGTGATCAATAAAAGATAATAATCATCCTAAAAAATAATAATAATCAATGTTGCATTCTATGTTTATATATTATAAACTTAATAATCAGTATTTAAAAAACAAGATTTATAATACTAACTTCCATTTATTTATTTTATTTTTTTTATAAAATGCGCTCTTGAAATACAACAAAATAGCATAATAACGCAAAGAATTCAATGCATTTTAGTAAATAACTAGTAGAGCACAAAAGACTCAAATGTATATCATACTTAACAATAATACAATCGCTCTTTATATTCTTGGATCACGTGTCTTGAAATGATATATAATAATTTGAAAGAACGAAAAAAAAAAAAAGAATACTCTACCAGTAACTACATTTATTTTTTGTTTGAATTGTGTTGGCACAAGTCCTTTTTATAATAATAATAATAATGTAGTATTAATCTTTTATCTTCTCTGTGGCTTAACAGCGTTTGCACTTTGAGGGGCTTCCGAGTTGTCTACAACTTTACGCCCAGTCTATTGATGATTGTTTAAAAATGGATGAGCCATTTGGATATAAAGTCTAACTGTAGTATATTACTACTATAAAATTTTATTACAAATAATAAATTTAAAAAACGAAAAAATGCTTTGTAAGAAAAGGGGTATTATAAAGTTAAAATAGTAAGAAACCTTACTGGTTTAGAATTAATTCTCTGGGTTCACAATTCCTATATAAATTAGAAAGTTACCCTTAATAATTCTGGCACGAAAATTTACACAATTCTTTGATAATCACTTCTGATTTACAGAAAATAATTTTACACAAACAAGATTATTGTGAACAATAAATAAGATGATAACCCTAATAATAATAATAATAAATGATGCACTCTATGTTTATATATTGAAAACTTAATAATCACTATTTTTTTAAAAAAAAGTTATAATACTAACTCCCATTTATTTTTATTTTTTTATTATAAAATGCACTCTTCAAATACAACAAAATAGCATAATGACGCAAAAAATCCAATGCATTTTAGTAAATAACTAGTAGAGCACAAAAGACTCAAATGTATATCATACTTAACAATAATGCAATCGCTCTTTTATATTCTTCAATCACGTGTCTTGAAAGGATATATAATCATTTGAAGGAACGAAAAGAAAAGAATACTCTACCAGCAACTGCAATCATTTCTTGCTTCGAGCTGTGTCGATACGATTTCTTTCTGCCGCTACAAAATCATCGAATTACGTGACTGGGCATATTACGAAGTTTAACGGGGTATTTTATCACAAATACGAACGAAGAGATAAACTTCATAGATTTTGGATTCTTCTGGTTGCACGGTATTTATGACTTATGGAAAAAAATTGGAATTAGTCATTATGTGCGGAAAGAAATTTAGGGGGAATAAGTTTCCTGATAACGAAATTGCCCAGACAGATTTGGCCATCTTTAAAGAAAGAGAAATAAAATAAAAGCAGCTTTGAAATGAAATCGGCGGAATTGCGCAACAAATGGTATTTTAGCAAATGACGTCGTAACATTGAAAATCTGATAGAATTGCCGGCAATAAAATGTTAAAAATCGTGATTGATACTACTATACTGTAAAGTACAATTTAAAATGTAGAAAACTTTTATTCAGCATAATATTAAAAAATGTTAATTTGCAAATTTAGAATGATCTTTTCTAATCCCTCTTTCGATTTATAAAATTTCAAAAATATAAAAATATTTAAAAAATACTTTTTTAAACGACGCTTTAAGCATCTGAAATTCTTTATTTATTATTTTATCTATCAACGGATTGCTATTTGGTATAAAAATGGATTTTAAGAATGGTATTGAGACAGGATTTTTTTTTTAAAGTTCATACTTTCGCCTATTTATATTTGTAAACCATTTCTTTCCATTTATTTTGTATCATTCCTCAAACTTTATCATAAAAATATGTACAGTCGTGGAAAAAAAAAAAAGTAAACACCCCTACTAACTTCTCAACAAATTATCGTAGAAGAAAGTTACTGGTACCGAACGGTTAGAAATAAAGTCTACTTTTAAATGATGTATATAAAATTTGTTTAAGGGGCCATCTACATATTAAAACGAACCATAACTTTGTTTTTTTCAATAGCAGTACACAATTCTGACAGCATAAATGCCTTTACCTACACCTTTCAATTAGCCTATAAACAAATTTTTATGCAATTCGTGCCGTAAGTTTCCGGGAAATTAGTTGTTTTAAAACGAGCGTATTTTAAGGGTTGTATCCAAATTGAAGTTCCGAACGCTATTGTTAACCGAGAGAGCCGCCTTCTTGATCAAGGCACGTTTAAGCGTCAATGAAACCTGTTTGATTACAGGATAGCAGAAGAAATTTCAAAAATTTACTCACTTCTATCATAGACGGCCCCTTAAACCATCATTTTGCCGTTTTTTAAGCATAATTTGAAAACTACTTAGAAGAAAAATGTGAAATTTTGGATTTCCATAAAGCAGGACTTAATAAATGTAAATCCATCAAAAAAATTATAGGTTGCGATTCATAATTTTTTCGGATATTAATTTCAAATTATAAAAATTGCAAATTCAACGTATTTATGTTTGGATATATTAGTATTATTGCTACACAAAAAATTAGCTCATTAGGAGCATAATTTCAGAAGATATAAATAAAAATATGAAAATGTAATTTAACATTAGATGTACTAAATTTTGAATGTCTATAATTCAAAAACTTATCGTCCGAATGACTTGAAATTTGGTTTCTAGGCATATTTTGAACCGAAGATTTGAAATATCTCGTTACATTTGGGTACTGCTATTGAAAAAAAATGAAGTTTGGATTCGTTTTAATATGTAGATGGCCCCCTAAGCAAATTTTATACACACGATTTAAAAGTAGACTTTATTTCCAATCGTCCGGTACCAGTAACTTTCGTCTACGATAATTTGTTGAGGAGTTAGTAGGGGGCGTTTACTTTTTTTTTTTTTTCCACGACTGTACAGTACATTAATAGTAACGAATATAAAAACTTGTCGAGTGGATCCTCTTGCTTCTCATAGCACGGACATACAGGATATCCACTCTCAACAGTGTCCAATAGCTAATTCCTAACCTATTAGGCATAGACATATTACAGTAGGACCTCGTTATCCCGACACCCGGTTTTCACGTCACTCCGCTTATCACGTCAGTTTTTCAAAGTCCCGATTTTCTGTATATGAATTTAATTTAAATAAACTCTGGATTTTACGTCGTTTAATAATTTCCAACTCCGGATATCTCGACGGTTTGTGAAAGTTGTCCATTTTTCACAATCCATCTTATAGGCACGGAAATTAAGCAAACTTTTCATAAAAGTGACTAAAATACCTATTGAGATAAATGAGAAATATTACCTCCATCCTTTATCTGAATAAATAAACCCACACACTATGAAATACCCATTTAAGCTCCAGATAGATGTATATACTCGCGGTCTTTTTGTTCTGGTCAGGTGGCGCTTTCTTGTGGTTATACGGCATTTTTCAACGGACTAAAACCGAAGCATTACATTGCACTGAAACGATCAGAAATTATCTAACATCCATTCCTCAAACAACGAATATTGATTACAATTCATTACGTAATGTCGAAAAAAGAATTGTAGGAAGCGCATCTAGGGATAAGCAAACTTTAACTCATCAATATCTCATGTATTAAACAATGAAAAAACAAGTCATCATAAATCTGATTTTTATTCTTTTCAATTTTATTTTTGTATTTATTTTGTTTAATAATAATGTTTTATTGCTTAAAACTGAAAGAACAGTTATGAATTTAAATTGTCTTAAATTAATTAAAAATACAGGTTTTTATAAAAATATATTTCTCCAACTCCGGTTACCGTGGCACTCCGCTTATGACGACACTTTTTTATGGTCATTAGAGTGTCGGGATAACGAGGTTTGACTGTAGTTCCAATCGCAAGAATGTTTCAAATGAGGTAAAGCAGTATTTTAAAAGCGATTTGGGCCAATAAAAACGCCTCTTAAAAAATTACAAAACTTAAATTTTTATACGGTCGCCCGCTCCTATGTTTATGTTTATGTGTAATGTTTTACTTTTTTATGAAAAAGAGTAAGAAACCAGAGGATACTTTCGCAGAGTAAATACTGCTCGGTGCACGCAACATCGGTGAAAAACAATTTTAATGTAAAACTCTAATAGATATTTTACAGTTAACATATTTTTATATTGTCAACTAACAACATTAAAAGCATTTTTATCCGATAAATATCAATTATCCAAATAAAGTCTTGAAATTTATTAAAAGACCGTTGGCACGTAGCTTATACTTTCGTATTAGCCGCGTGCCAGGTGTTAATAGAAGAAGAACTCCCCAAACATTTCACTATTTAAAGGCACTTTTCTGTAAGGATCGACCGACACCGAAACAGAATTTCGGTAATCTTGCTATTTTCGGCCGAAAACGAAAACGAAAATGTAAAAAAAAAAATTAATTAACACATACATAAATATACATAAATATTAGCTAATTATTTGTGTAATTATGCGTGTGGCCCAAGTTGGCTGTCTGTGCGTCTGACCAAAACTTTTTATTTTCATATAAATTAAAATTTAATTAATTCCTTAATGACGAAGAAAATTTTTCTAATTATACGAATTGCATCTAATTAAAAAATATGTTAGGTACTCGATTTATTTTTTATAATGATTTTTGTAAATGATCATTTGTTACACTAGAACTTTCTCAAAGAGTTTTCGAAAGGCTTATGCGGTTTTAAACTAAAAATTTTCTATTACTGTTAACTCTGCAGCTTTTAATGAGCACGTGAGAAGCGTCTTCAAATTTTGTCCTATATGCATTACTTGCTATATAATTTGCACTCACGTCTTAACAGTCATGACTGATAATTATAAATAGTGAAGTTCATAGCAATAAATAAAGAGAGGCTGAAAATTTCTAAACAAAGAAATGACATTTTTGGAATACAGATAGTTTCGTCCAGCCGAATTTTCAGCATCATTTTCGCCGAAACTCAAATTTTGGGCCGAAAACGAAACCGAATTTTCGGCCGATCTCTTCTTTTCTGATTCTAATTATTTCTGTGTTTAAGCGCGTAGATTATTTGCATATCTGTTGAACTCGTGTTTTATTTACAAATTCTTTCATTTATTTATTGATGAAGTTTTATTTTTAATATACAATAGTAGCCGGAAGCAAAGGCTGTAACATTTACTTTGTTTTAAATGTAAATGTGTCAATTTTTTGTAAGCAGGATGCGCGTGATAGAGATAGATTTTTTTAAAGCATGTTTTAAAAATATTTTATAACCAATAAATATCAGTTAATAAAATAAGTCATATTTTTCAAACAATTTGCATTTGGTGTTACGTTTTTTTCAATTCCTACTATTAGCTCACACTCTCCCTATATATATTTATATATTTATATATCTTGTTCAAATTTTCAATCGTTAATAAAATACTCATTATTCATCCTATCAAGTTGAAATAAATTTTTTAAAACTTGTACTGGATGACAATTGATGTTAATACAGTTTTTTCAAATATTAATTAATTAATAAAATTTTAATTAATTAATTTTAGTTTTGCATGGGAAACAAAATGGCGGCCATTGGTTATTGAAGATCAATGAAAGTATTTTCAATAAGGAGTTACCATAGGGGGGACCCTGTTCTGTCGCCAAATACCGCCAAGTTTGTCACCAACTTGGCGATATATCGCCAAATTTGGCGGCCAAAATGAGTCGCCAAAAGTGACGCTAACTTGGCGATATCTCTTATTTCGCCAAATTCCCATAGAGTTCATTGTAAACCTACTTGCTTATAAAAAATCCACAAATTGAGATATTGTAATGCAACAAAAACTACTATTAGCTTAAGGGATTATATTAAATTTTTCTTTGATGACCTAAGTAGGAATTGACTTTAAAAACAAAATTTTTATATTACTTGTTTCAATTCGCTGACATAAAAATTGAAATTTCGAAAGCTTAGGAGAAAATAAATTCACAATAAAGCGAAACTTTTTATTCAGGTCTTATCCATCGTCAATATGACGTCAGCGTATCTCAGGGATATGTTTTTGCTTTAAAATATCTATGTTGTTATTATTTTGTAGAAGGTTCTCAAAAAATTATCTTTATCTCTCACTTTTTGAGTCTAATTTAATTCCTTAACAGGTAACAAACAACATATTTTAAGTAAATATTAGAAAAAAATCTATGAGGACTGACTTTTCTTTAAATTAAAAATATATATATACATTTTTTAATTTCTTTCAGAAAAAATATAAAGAAATGTTTTTATAAATATATTTAAAAAGAAAACAACATATATTCCTTCCTGTTGAAAAGATGTTATTTTTGTGCAACTAAATTAGCATTTTTTTCCGTTTGTGCAGTACACTAATATAACTACAAAGTTAATATTCTGGGCACATATTCTGATGCAGAAAAACTGCGTAAATCTCATAAACATTCATTTTGCATTTCATTATGGAAATATATTTTCGAAAATACCCCAATAAACAACTTAAAAATTCAGCATTATCGCATATCAGGAAATGCAAACTAATACATTTTTATTCAAATATACAGTGTAGTGTAAATCTCATATGCATTTTTTACAGTAAAACTCCCTTAAGATTACGTAATGAAAAAAATGTTCAGAATTCCAATAACTTTAAAAGGAAAATCTTCTATAGCAAAGAACTGTGCTGAGGTTATGTCTATATATCACAGATATGTTTTTAAGAAAAGGAAAAGGACGTTTATAGAAAAGTAATGTTTTATTAATATTTTATTCAGGAAATGTGTATATATGTTTCTCTACTAAAAATATGAATTTAAATATATGACAAGGTAAGTTTATATAAATGTTTTAGCATATTCTTATTTTAAGGGAAAATTTAGAATACCTTTCAATTAAATAAACAAAGTATGGATAAAGAAATGGAATAAGTAACACAGCAAATAAAAGAAAAAAATTGTAATTTAATAGATTACAACAAACATTTCGATTTTTTTTTTTTGAAGCAGTTCCACCGAATCATCCACAGATTGCGACAAATTACCTACGTTGAGCTCAATTTTTCCCGGTTAGAATCGACCGATTGTAAAATTCCGTGGCTAGTGGATTGGAGCCCCTCGAGACATGGCCTTTTACTATCAATCGATTAAACATTAGATTGCTTCATTTTTCGCGTTCGTCTTTTATTCTGTAATCGATTTTCATGGGCTACATAATCAGTTGAAGACCTCGATTTTCATGGTCTACATAATCAGTTGAAGACCTCCATTTTTGCTTTGCAAGACGATTTTCATTTCGGCGTCGCCCTTTGGCTTTGGATTTTTCCATATTTGATAATTTGCGCCTACCCATTTTGTAATTTTTTCAATTTTTAACGATATTATGCCTTTCTATTTCCTATTCAAATAAAAATTCTGCTAAAATTTAAGAACATCATTGAATTTCGTTAAAAAAAATAAAATGCGAGCATCATTTGGCCCCATCCTCGACCGAAAACAACAACCATTTCCAAATTGTTAATAAAACTTTCGTTGCAATGAACTAATACTATTTATTACATAAGTTAGAATATAAAATTAAATATTGTCAATGTTTTTATTTTTTTTTGTGTGTGTGCAGAATTTTAAGAATTATAACACGAATGCAAAACATGAAAGCAAGAAAAATTGCGCATGCGTAGAAAATTATTTCCGCCACTCTTGCCAATCCTTCTTATTTCTGGGGTTGGCTCTCTTCTTTTTACGTTGCGGGTATTGCTTTTTCACTCCTCGTTTTAAGAATAACAGGGGTAATTTTTCTTGAAACGACCGGTTAGTAAATTTTTATACAGTAGTGACAGTCAATTTCTTCACCACTAGTAGGCCAGCAACATACAGGCATGAAAGTGGGAAATGTGAAAAAAGGTGGAAATTTTTTTCCATCTATACAATAAGGCCAAACTCGTATAATTTAGACACATTTTAATGGTTACAATAAAATGATACAATAATAAAAAGTACAAAAAAATGAATTATAGCTGTACCTATGATTGTCATTTTCTTTTTGTAACTTAGAAAGTATTAAAAGAAAAAAAGAAAAAAAAACAATAAATGTATAAATTCATTAAATCAAGAAAGAAAGTTGGAAACAGTTTTTGCTATGAAAAGTGTAAATCCATCCAAATGCATCTGATGAGCTTATGTGAAGTACAGAGATAGTAGAGCAATTCAGAAACAAACTCCAAGGATTTGAGTAGGCAAAGTGTCTAATTATAAAGTTTTCTAGACCCCCCCCCCGCCTCCTCTATGCTTCTAATATTTTCGTTGCATTTTTGCATCAATCCAGAGAATATCCAAATTTGCTTTTAAAAAGGTGGAATTCCTCCTTTAGGAGGAACTCTTTCATGCCTGAACATATTCAATAAGGAAGGAACTTTTGAGAAAACAAAAAAGGTCATTTTTAGGCAACCATCTTCTTCCAAAAATTAAGATACTATTTTATTAGGTTGAGCAAAAAGTTCTGGGAAATATTTAATCTAATAGTCATATATAACCAGATCTATAACCAGAATTTATATCGTATATAGGAGTACTAATGGTATATCTATAAGAGTTCAGGACGTGACTCTATCCGATTACGGCCTCTTTCTATCAATGAACACTTTTTCAAGGGCAGTCGATTTGAAACCTTTAATGAAGTTGAAGAAGCATGTCGAGAGATTTTCGATTCCATGGAGATGCCATGGTACTTCCAGCAAACCCGGAATCTGGTAAAACGACGGCAGAAAGTCGTGGACTAGGATGTTACCTCTACTTTGAAGAATAGTCCTTGTTACTTTTGTTGTTAATTTGCGGAAAACAACGCAACTTTCACAAAATTCCCAGAACTTTTTGCTCAACCTAGAAGGATCTATTTGTAAGGCAACCATCCAAAACTTTCCTTAAAGTTATGCATGTAGAAATTAGTTAAAAGATGCGTATGATACATTATAGCCATGATTTATAGTTCATAGTTACTTAATTTCGCTTAATGGAGGGGAGGGGGGTGGCAAATTTTGGTTCCATGGTAATTTCATTTGACCAGTCTCCAACAGGTGTCTCAGTTATTGGTTATATTAAAAAAAGTTGAAATCTATCAATTAAACTCTTTAAAAAACATAATAATAAATGAAATTTATCTTCTAACAAACACAATTAAAATTTAAGTTATTCTTCCAGCGTCTGACACCACTTGTCAGTTACTGGTTCATAAATGTCGTTAGTTGATATCTGCATTACTAATAATTTAAAACATGAAAAAGGACACATGCATCTGTAATATATCTAATACATAAAAATGAAAATTTGTCTGTCAGTCTGTCTGTAATGCTATACAAATCCACAGTTTGGAAGCCAGAATTGTGAAATGTTAAGTGCATCTGTATTTAAATACGGCCGAGGCAACTAAAGTAATCCGGAATCGGAATAACTTGTAGTTAATTTTCAATTAATCAAAATCCTTAAATTTAACAGCAATTTTTAATCAAATTTAAACATTTTTCGTTATAGCTGTTGCCAACAATTAAAACTACACAATAAAATTTTTACTACAATAATTACTTTTCTGTTGCAAGATTTCCACGTGAAAAAATGAAATAAATGGTTTGACGAATTAAAAGAAACGGAAGAATTACATCATAACTTTTCTACTGCAAGATTTCCACGTGAAAAATTAAAATAAAATAAATATTTTGATGAATTAAGAACAAAAGTGAATGTTTAGTCATAATTTTTCTGTTTCATGATTTCCATGTGAAAAATTATAATTATTTAATTAATTTGACGAATTTAAAAAAAATGGAATATTACGTAATATTGGAAATATAAAGAACGTGGTGAATATATAACGTGATATAAGTGTGAAAAAATGTATTGAAGCATGATAAAAACTCGATTATGGAAATATTGGCGCATTTTAATATTATTGCTCCAATGATGAACGGAAATAAGTTCATTTATAGCTGTATTATTTTGCATCTGTTATATAAATTTATACATTTTTATATTGACTTTTCGATTGATTCATGTGTTTGATTCACACTTCGACTGTTTGTTTTTTTAATGTTGTATGTTAAATTTTGAAATTGGTTTTTGAAAACAAACATTCTTAAAATTCCAGGCAATTCCGGGTACTTTAGCTAGTCATATATAAATACTGTCACTTTGTATCAGTTATTGGTCGTTTAAAATAGTGTTGGTGTCAGTTACCGGAGTTAGTGACCATTTTTATGAAAAAAATTAATTTTTAATAGTACAACGTATAATTTTTCAAAATTTTGTCAACAATAATTTTTTAATACATTTCTACTATCCTTTCAAACAGAAAGATAAATATAAGATGTATTTAAATTTTTTTAACATTATTTGAAAAAGAAAGAGTTCTTAAGATGTCAGTTATTGGGATGTTTCAGCGTATAGGTGTTAGGAATCAAAAACCAGTTTGCTAAATAAAAGTTTCCAGCATTCGAGAATGTTCGTTATAGTCGGTTTATTATGTTTCAAAAGGCAATTTAATAATAAAATTTCCATTTAAGAAAAAACAAATGACGCTCAGTTTATGAGTGATTAAAATATCCTTTTGCTAAGGAGGAGAAAATTTTTGAATCAATAATATTTTTGGAAGAAATAAAAATATATTCTTAGAAAATAATGAGGTATATGGCAATATATTTTTATTTTTATATTTAAAAAAAAATTCATAACTTGAAAGCAACGATCGTTATTTTTATTTCATTTTGCTAATTTCGCTCATCAACCAAGAAAATTTATTACATTCACTAAAGATTATTAAAAATATATATATTTAGAAACCATCGTCTGAATAACGGACACCTAGGGACAGCAAATTTTATTACCTATTGCGTAATAAAAATGTACAAATATACTATAGATGTTGGGAATCAAAAAACGGTTTGCTAAATAGAAGTTTCTGTTATTCGAGAATGTCCGTTGTAGATGGTTTATTGTGTTTGAAAAGAAAATTTTAGAATAAAATTTCTATTAAACTAAGTTAATACTTGCTATAAGGGATAAAATACACTTACAAGGCAAACAAATACCTTTATTCAGATCGACATGTTTGATCGCTCAAACGGCGAAATTTTCAAGATCTATAATGATACAAATATTTTCGCAAAACACTTTTAAAATTGAAAACTGGTTCACAAAAATCGTGCGATCTCATGTATAATGAAATCAAGTGCAATGATAATAATATATATTTGTGAACGTTATTTATATAAAAACGGAACAGAATATAAAGTTTAATTAAGTTCCGTGAATTAGATTTTGAGATACAACTATCGCAAAAAATGTGAAAACTGTAGCATAGCAGCGCCAGCTGTTATATGATTTACACGAATATGTTATATGATTTTTTTTGCGAAAATATTTGTATCAGTATAAATGTTCAGAGTGTCGTCGTTTGAGCTATGAAACATGTCGATCTGAATAAAAGTATTTATTTGCCTTGTAAGTGTATTTTTACCACTTTTAGCAAGTATTCACTGAAAAAAATGGGCACTCAAAATTGAGTAAAATATACTTAATTTTAAATACGTCACATACTCAAAGTAGCTCCGATCCAAATGTACGTAAAATTAAAAGAAACAGTTACTCATTTTTGATTTCATGATTGTGTTCAAATATGAATTTGTCCCCCTGAACCTACAAATTAAAGTAAAAATGTACTGACGTTTATTTTCCATCTAAAATTATTAAGAAGAAACGTTTAGTTGGTTATTTATTAAGAAAAAAAGCAAAATTATCTGAAAAATACACAAATCGAATATTTTTATGATAAGAGCATTATTTGCAAACACTTTTAAATTATTTTAAAATACTGTGCATAATTTAATATTTACATAAATAAACATCTTTTATGCCGTCATAAATGAAATAAACAATTACAGGGTACAAAATTATCGTTTTGTTTGGGTTTGATAACATGTGATGCATCAAAATTAAGAAAGCATAGGTTCATTTTTGATCCAAACATACTCAATTCATTATGAGTACATTGATTTACTCATTTTTGAATACTTAATTTTTTTTCAGTTAACTTAGTTTGATGATTTAAAATGGTTTTCATGTATAATTTTATAAAATTTCTATTTAAGAAAAAAAAAAATTCTTATATACACGAACTAAAAATAACTGCTGAACAAGTCACAAACCTGTCGACGAAGTGAAATGAAAAGACGCCCAATTTAAGAGTGATTAAAATATCCTTTTGCTAAGGAGTAGAAAATTTTTGAATCAATAATCTTTTTGGAAGAAATAAAAATAGATTCTTAGAAATTTTTAGAAAAAGAAATTTGAAGTTTAATATTCTTTGGGCAGTTTTTTTTTTTTTTTTTTTTCGTTCTCACAAATGGCTCAGAAAAAAGGACAAGTAGTCTTTAATTTGACTGTTGTTTTAAAAGTGTTTACAACTAATCACACTTGTTTTTATATTTTTATTTTTATTTACTCGATTTTACAATTTTTTGCAAAAATTGCAGTATTTAGAAGTAGCTTTGATTTAAAAAAAATAGTTCCATTTTTTGCCAATAAAAAAAAGTTCATTGCCGTTTAATTGTAGAGTACTATTTAAGAACATAATTAGTATGTATGACTAATAAAAAACTGTTTTCGTTTCAGTTTTAAATTTCAATAATTATTAAATAAAATAAATGGATTATTTTTAATTAAAGCACTTGAACTATTAATTAGTATGGTTTGTAATTTTCTTAATTTTGTGTTCTATTCTGCTTGAAAACTTTACCTATATTTAGAATTCTTGTAACAGGAAATTTACATAATTAGATATTGTTGAATTTTTTACTGGATATCAATTTAAACTGAAAGAAGAAAAAAAAGAATTGATCAATGTGATACATTATGAAATTCGTTATTCTCATATTTTTATTGACTTGAACTCATGGCGTTTTAATTTTTTGTTGAATTTAGTATAATTGATCTGTAGGATTTTTAAATATTAATGATTTTTAAATTTCTTCTAAATTTTAATATTCTGCAAGTTACAGATGTTATGCACATGTTTAATAGGAGGTAAATTAAAAGAAAATGAAATATAGAAAAGTAAACGTATCTTACCTGATATTATTTTTGAAAAAAAAAAACACTACAACGAAATCTATCCACATAATTAATCTATAGGAAACTCCTAATGACAATTCTAGATAGTTTTAAGGTAAATCTAAAATTTACCTTATTTATTCAGACTTCTTATAATCATACGAGTGATCAAAACTTATAACAAACGTCTTTAAAGAAAATATTTGTGTCGTAATTTTGAACATGTGAAGTTTTATTACAAAATATTCTGTAGATAACATTCAAAATCCTGTTTTCTGTCCCATTCACTTAAAAAAAAATGAGAAACAATTTATTTAAAATTCTTCTTGAGAAAAACCTTATTTTGATATGCAGCTCTGTTAAAAATCTGAACGCAAATAGAAATTTATATCAATTGAATTCAATATTGCATTATTTTACAGCAAAGTCACAAAGTAATTAAATATTTACACATGACAAATGTTGCCATCACTCGATGAAATTCGCTGTACTTTGCTAAATCTTATCTTTAACTGATATATAGGCATGTCTGAATAATCAATAAAGAATTAAAACTGTTTGATATAGAATATAGCATTTTTAAAATATAATTTTCTTATTACAGAACATTTCTTGCATAACATTCATTATCGTGTTTTTAACATTTTCTCTTTAAAAAAAGAAAGAAAATAAACGATCAAATGAGAGTATTACTCGCGCTCAGAGGGTTTCGTACAATAAATATATGAATAAAAAAATCGTTGGTAAAAGAATAGTAAGATTTCGTAAAAAAGTAGGTATAATATAGGATTGGGTATAGACTAGAGCTGTGTATACTAGAAAAGTGGTTGTACATGTACATATATAACGTTACCACTTTAAGGGGGAGGGGGGGTCTGGTACTTGTTTACGTAATACATCTCAGGAGGGAGGGGGTTGCTTTTTGATATCGTTATTTTTGATCCAACCAAACGTTTTTTTTTCAGAAACTTTTTCTTTAGATCCAAATAGTCTCTTGCGTTTATCAGTAAAGAAAGACTACTGTTTTATTGACAGGGGTGCCACAGTCGACAATTTTTCTATGTTGTTCGCACCTCTATTGAAAAAAAAAACAGATGTTGTATAGTATATTTATCTTGCAAATGTTCGCAATGTTATCGACAATGCTTTTATACTTCTGCTACGATAGGTACCGCCAGCGCTCCTCAACACCTTTGCTGAATGCCCGAAAATCGAAATTTGTGTGTAAAGGAAAAATACGCTTTTCTCAAAAACTATGTGACCTAGGGTAATCGTTATAATTTTCCTGCAAGGTTTAACTTACCACCCACTCCCTCTATTTTTTTTTTTATAATTTTAGTTTCAATCGATTCGGAAATAGATGGGTGGTAACGTATTTTTGCACTACATTTTCGACGATATCTTTGAAAATATAACACTTAAAATTAAAAGAAATGTATTTTTGAGTTCAGCATTACGACATCATTCACACGATACCCCAAACGATATACAAAGAAAAGATTTTTTTTTCAAGTAACTTAATTAGCCACTCTACATTTTTTCTAAATATATTTGTGAATGTTTAATAATCTGTAAATATGTGGATCAATAGTCTTTATTACTTCCCCCAATTGGAATTTTCCATGTTACATAGTTTACGAGCAAAATGGCTGTGACAGAGGGATAGACATACACAGGAGTGATCATATAATGGTTCCGTTTTCAGTTTTTAAGTACGGAACCTTAAAAAAGGAAAAAAATTATTACTTTTAAATTTTCTTCTATGAGATCAGTAAAAAAAGTAGATCTATTTCTAATCTTACATAGATACAAAATCTAATTTTTCTAAAATTTTTATTTTAAAAAGATAAATGTATTAAGCAAAATAATGCTATAAAAAGTGATAAAATATCTTTATTAAGATTGACGATCGTTTCGTCGCACCAACGGCGACATTTTCAAAATCATTCACGATAAAAATATTTTCACATAATTTAAAAACAATAAACATAGTAAACAATGTCACGAGACATGATGCATAATGAATAATATTGCAAACATAAAATTAAATTAAAATTAAATTACTTATTTGTGAGCATGGATTAATTTTCATATAATTTAACAAAACAGTAACATGTTAAATAATGTCACGAGACAACATGCATAATGAAAAACATTTCAAAACATAAAATAAAAATAAAATTATCTCGGCTATTTGCATGCATTATTTAATATGTTATTGTTTTGTTAAATTATATGAAAATTAATCCACGCTCACAAATAAGTAATTTAATTTTAATTTTATTTTATGTTTGCAATATTTTTCATTATGCATCATGTCTCGTGACATTGTTTACTCTGTTTATTGTTTTTAAATTATGTGAAAATATTTTCTATCGTGAATGATTTTGAAAATGTCGCCGTAGGTGCGACAAAACGATCGTCAACCTTAATAAAGATATTTTATCATTTTTTATATCATTATTTTACTTAATCTGTTTATAGGTGATCATTATGCATGTTTTATAAGATAAATGTAATTAAAATTAGTTAAAGCACAAATAAAACGTACTAACATAGCATATATAATAACTATTTTAATTAATTATTATTTAAAATACATTAAAATACCTTAAAAATACATGAAAAATGAAATTAAATTCCTAAAACCTTTTCGGCCATCGTCAGTTAGTTTTCTAGCATCTGTGTAAATATTTTTCAAATCGGTGTTGTTGATTCACAAAACGTTTACAAACAATATGAATGATGCAGATACTTTTTTCAAAGAATATGTATATTGCGACTTCAAAATGTGAATTTTTTTTTTTTCAGTAGCTCATTTGTAATATTCATTAAATTGTTTTTGTCACGTATAAAAATAACAGACAATTTATTTAAATTTTCTTCAAGAAAAGAAAAGAAAAATCTGAAATATCTGAGAAAATCACCTCAATTAAAACACCTAATTACATTACCAATCAAATATTACAAACAGTTATCATTTCTTTTAAATATTTCTTAAATATAAGTACAGTAGAACCTCGATTATCCGAAGTAATTGGGACAGACCATCTTTAGGAAAATCGAAATTTTCGGATAATCGAGGATGCTTCAATTTTAAGGGCAAATATGTGCACTATTTCTTATGATGGTAACAAGTGCTTAATAAAAATAAATCAATAGCAAAATAGATACAAGAATAAACTACCTGAATTTGAATTTTGAATTTAAGTACCTTTTATAAATTTCGCAAGGGGTTAAAACAAAGTTTCGATTGCTTTTGCTTTGCAGCTTTATGACGAAGTTTTTTTTAATACTCTTGATTCTACAGTATCACAGTCTTTCTGCTGTTTTCTATATAAAACTTTTGCAGCATCTCTCTTCATAACACTAACTGCTGCAATATCAATGATGTATTCTTGTGCTTATTTTGTCATACTCTCACCAGATTCCACACGATTTATGATTTGAATTTTTTCTTCTATATTTAAAGTAATGCGAAATTTTTTTGTATACGTGATAAAAATGAAATTTTTACTCTAGTAAAAATCTCGTACGGGAGCTCAAGTTAAATTCAAAGAAATTCTGAGAAAGGGATCCAAAATATTTATCTGTACTCGTAGTTCGGAAAGGGCCGCTTGCACACGAGGAATGTGACAGTAAAAAAGAAAAAAAAGCTTTAAAAATGAATTTCGTTTAACCGAGAGTTTCGGTTAAAAGAGTTTCGGATAAAAGAGGTTCTACTGTATCATTAAAAAGCCCAAAATTTTCAGTTAAATATTTAATGGATATTGTTTTGCAAAATCTAAGCATTGTCTTTTTTATCGGCACCTCGCAATAATCACAATGAATGATCAAAAGTAATAATAAAACTAAAGATTGCTAACCAACATATATTTTATTCCGAGATTTTAAATACAGATGTAAAAATTAAAATCACAAAATAAAAGTAAAAATTATACTCGACATTTCGGTTTCTCTGCAAAACCACCAAATCACTAAATTTTCTTAAATACAAAACAGAAAAAAAATTTACAAAGAAACTTAATAATGTAACTTTATAAATAATTTTTGCCGTTTTGTATTTAAGAAAATTTACTCCAGATTATGGTTTTAAAGAGAAACCGAAAACTCGAGAATAATTTTCATTTTTATTTTGTAACTTTAGTTTTTATATCTGTGTTTAAAATCTCGGAATAAAATATACGTTATTTAGCAACCTTTTCTTTTGTTATCACATTTCTATACAACGTAAAGTCCTTCCTTATTAGAATGATCAAAATTTATTTTTATTTAAAAAAAAACTGCATAACATTTATTATTGTAATTTTGCACTCCCACATAAAAAAATAACAAACAATTAATTTAAATTTCTTCATGAGAAAACATTTTTATGAAATGTCAGAACTGTTTACATTCCCAATCTCGTATTAACAACAAATCTTGACTTTTCTTAAATATTTTCTTTCCGAACATAAAAAAAAAAATCGCTATATGAATAGAAAGTTCAACGAATTGAATTAAATGTCTAGTGACATTTTATAGTATGTGACAAGGTATTTAAATCTTTAAACATTATAAATATCAGCACGTCGTGAAGAAATTGAAATTGCTCTTCTAAAAATTACTCAGTTCCCTTCGTGCCTATTTGAAGAAGTATCATTTCAACATTAATGACAATTTAATTTGGTTTCACGAAAATCTAAATCGAAATTTGTTTCGATGAATGACAATTTCCATTTCTTTTTTCTGTTCATCCCTACAACATGGTACGTATTTTATTTAATTTCATCTCGTTTCCTCATTTTTGAAAGAGTTTTATTTATTTATTTATTCTTTTTTTTTTTTTTTTCGAAATGCTTGGGTGGATGTAAATCTACTTCGCAACGACCATTTTGTAGCTTTAAAAAAAAATAACAATCATACATCTATTTTTGTATGTGGAAACATACATGTCAAAGTCTAAAATTGCGAACACATAATACATATTTTTATTTCATAACACACAGTGACGTCAATGTATCATTTTATTTGAGGGTTTTTTTTTTTTTTTTTTTTTTTTTTTTTTTTTTTACGAAAGCAACTTTTAATTTTGAGTTCAAAATAAAATAATGATAATAATAATAGTAACAATAACTGAAAATTTGCAGATATATTTTGAGGTAAACGCAAATTTAATGTCCTGCTGTATGTATGCTTGTAAAGTTGCAAGTTTGATTCGTTATTTTAGCGTCTTGTGTTGTATTTGTACTTATCGGTTTCACATTTTCTAATTGCTTAAAAAAAAAAAAAAAAAAAAAAAAAAAAAAAAATATTTTATTTCATTTTTTTCTAATTTTGCTAAAAAGCGTTTTTAGATAAATGCTTGGATAAAGGAAAGACCCTTTCTGAACAAATATTTTGTAGACCGAGGAAGAAGAATAACAATCATAAAACGATTTTTAGATATCTAAATACACTATATGGCCAAAGGTGACCGGTCACTTGCGAATTTAGACGTTTTGTTAAATATCTAGAAAAATATATGAGGAACTAACCTGACATCATATATTTCCGCGAACATATTTTCCAGAAATCCCATAGGGGACCGTCGACGAAATGAAAAAGAAGGAATATCTTTTGGATAACCCTGTAAAAACTAATGTCACATTAAATTTAAAAAATCATAAAAACCCGACTGCGTAAACAGCGAACTAATTAATTATTTCTCATCAATCTGAAACTATTTTTTATATTACTTATAATTTTTTTTTTATTTACTTGTATTGATGACTTTTAAGTTGTCTTTAATTGTTAGTTCCTATCTATAAACACTGTTTTAATTAGGCCGATGGATGTCCATGATGGTTAGAGTTGTAGTAAAGCTAGAGATCCTTCCTACATAACTTCCAGGTTGTGTAATATTTAAACGGAGATTTTGACTGTAAAATAATCAATGAAACATCGTCTTCATTTTGAAAGACCTATCCAATGATATGCCACTCAATATGGTGCGTAAAAAATTACTTTCGTCTCTACCGCCATTTTGAATTTATAAAAACGAAACCTAGCCTATAACCATCGGACGGTTAATAAGAATCGATAAAGACCTCTTTCATTAAAATCCAAGAAAGTGAGAAATTTTCATAAGTATTTAACTTAAATCTTTTTCAATAAAAAATTTTGAGGATTTGTCGATTATTTACTTGTTTATAGATCTTAAATTTGTGATTGCATTAATTTAGGTTAATAGTTATTAAATTGATGTTTTAAGGGGTTTTGTAGTTTTAGATTCATATTTTTCAACCTATTTACTAAGCGCCTAAAGAATCAATTTCGGAAAAAATATTTTTCTGTCATTTACGTTGTCACTTTGTTTGAAAAAACAAACAAACAAACAAAAAAAAACAAACAATGAATAAGCATTTATATTATTATTTTAGCTTCGGAACTGAAGAGGTTAAAATATCTAGTTGCATTGACAATCAAACATTAAAAACAAATCTCATTTATCTTAAATGTGAGATTTGTTATTAATATATGTATGATTGATACTGAGTGATATCGTTAAATGTATGTACAACTAAAAAGCCCAAAATTTTCAATTAAATATCTAGTAAATATCTAGTGTATATTGTCTTGCAAAATCTAAAGGTTTTTCTATTTTATCGGTACTTCGCAATAATCACAATGAATGATCAAAATTTATTTTGAAAAAAAAAAAAATCTCAATTTTACAATGCAATATATATATATATACATATATATAAAACTGCATGACATTTATTATTGTAATTTTGCCATTCCCACACAAAACGTAACAAACAATTAATTTGAATTTCTTCATGAGAAAACATTATTATGAAAGGTCAGAACTGTTTACATTTCCAATCTTTTATTAACAACAAATCTTGACTTTTCTTAAATATTTTCTTTCCGAACATAAAAAAATTGCTATATGAATAGAAAGTTGAACGAATTGAATTAAATGTCTAGTGACATTTTACAGTATGCGACAAAGTGTTTAAATCTTTAAACATAATAAATTTCAGCAAGTCGTGAAGAAATTGAAATTCCTCCTCTAAAAATTACTCGGTTCCCTCCGTGCTTATTTGAAGAAACTATCATTTCAGCATTAATGAAAATTTAATTTGGTTTCTGGAAAATCTAAATCGAAATTTATTTCGATGAATGACATTTTCCATTTGCTTTTTTCCTGTTCATCTCTACAACAAGGTACGTATTTTATTTAATTTAATCTGTTTTCCCAATTGGATATTTTTGAAAAGAACTTTTTTGAGAAGTGCTTGGGTGGATGCAAATCTGTTTCGCAACCACCATTTTGTGCCTAGAAAAAAATATAATAACAATCATACATCAATGTTGGTATGTCTAAACATACATCTCAAAGTATAAAACATCGAACACATTAAACATATTTTTATTTCATATCACACAGTGACGTGAATGCATAATTTTATTAGAGGATTGATTTTTGTTATTTTTACGAAAGAAACTTTTAATTTTGAGTTAATGAAAATAAAGTAATAATAATAATAATAATAATAACTGAAAAGTTTCAGACAGATTTTGAGATATCTGAGATATATTGAGATATGCTGGCTGGTTCATTATACTGATATTCTGATATCTAAACCATTCTTATGTGCAACGGGGAATGAGTATCGATGCGTTGTTTTGCTAAAATGTCCAGTTGAGGCCACTAGTGGAGTTCACCAAACGGTCAAAAATGCTTTAACCTGAGTTTCCTGATATTTTTGTGAATTTTGTCTGCCATCTAGGAAGCAAAGAGACGTTTGTACATTTCAGCCAAAAGCACCCCATAGTACTAGTATGAGCAAAACACCACGTTATTGCCTGCTGAATATGCTCTTCGGATCTTTTCTGAAGGCAACCAATAGAATAATCCATCTGGACCATCCAAATTCCATTTTTTCATTAGAAAAAATAACACTAATCTATTCGTCACGATAATACATGTGCAGTTTTGTCCATCGAAATCTTGCTTGTTTGTGACACTTTCAAACAAGACTTGCGAGCTAATTTAAATTTTTTGATGAATCCTGTTTCGGTTATTCGCCTGCGTATGGTTTCATGTGATATTTTTTATCCCAGTCAGTTTTGTATCTGATTAAGAGACAAATTGCTAGTTATATCCATTCGTTTAATTCTTCTATTCTCGTGAAATATCGATTAACTCGACCTTTCTGAGTGATAAGCATTGTTGAATTTTCTACGCTGCAAAACACTATAAATATCACGTTTAGACAGATTTAAAATAAGTGAAATTTGCAAAACGGATATACCTTCAGCTTTCAGCTTTCAAACTTCTAAAATTTCTTCAGGCGAGATGTGCAGAGATTTTCATTTTTTGATATAACTCTTACAAAGATCGCTATACTGTGTACCCTAGGAAAAAATTCTCGCTGATCCCGCACCTATCATGATTAAGGAGATATTTGCGTAAAATCCCATTTGTGCATAAACTTTTACGACATCACAAAAAAGTTTTTTAGTAATTTACGATTTTCATAACGAGAATTTTATTTTTTTCCCAAACTTGACATATATATTTCTGATCATAGTAGTCACCTACATTGGATATTTGAAAACATTCCGTTGTACAATTTTATTTGTTTTAAAATATTTGCGCTGTGCTTAAACTTTTGCGCCGCACTCTACATCGATTAGTAGTAATACTATTTAGAATGAGTTATAGAATCATTACTTTATCTTGTTCCAAATGCATTATTGCTTACACAAAACAAAAATATTTTTAAAAGGATGATTTCTTTGGCCGTTGCATCTTTTCTGCTTTCTTGGCGTTGGGGGAGGGGGGCGGGGTTGTTCAATTCGGAAATATTTCTATATTTCTATTGTAAGAACATTATATTTGTACATTTCCTAATTCTGCAAAATACTAAGAAAAATATTTAAAATAAAAGATTTGAGTGGGGTTAAAATATTGCAGAAAATCCTTATAAATTCAAATTTAATTAATCCTTCTAAATCCTCCAGTCCCTCTAAAATTCTACTAAAATTTATTAATTGATTATATAAACCTTCTAATGCAGTTTCAAAAATTCACGAAAAATGCTTTAGAAGATAAAATTTTCATGAATTCATAATTCAGTACATAAAGTGTTAAAGCCCAATGTATAAATAATATTCACTTTTGGGTATGTTGCAGATATGTAGCGCCGTGACACAAAGGGTTATTGTTATTTTTTAGATTAGTTTTTAAAACGAAATTCACCTTATAAAATATATATATTAATTATTATTACTAAATGCCGAAAAACATTTTTCTTATGAATTTAAGACTGTTGGTTAGTAAACTCTCCAATTTACCTGGCTAATCTTAAACGTATCGGCGTAGAATGCATTTGTATATTTGTGGAGCAAACATTCAAACCGTGTTTTCTCACAAAAAATAAAAAATGAGTTATTGTTATTTTTATGAACTCTGTGTTAAATTGCACAGAAATAAATGGTATTTTTTACTAAAAAATTTTTTTCTCCGATTATAAATCAATTTTAAAACTTGACGATTCAATCAAAGGGTGTTTTCTCCAAAGCCTGCATTCATTCAAACAGTGATTTCTCCAGTCTGCCAATCACAGTTGTCACTTAATGTGTACTTTCGAAACCTACCATACATATCACAATTGAAACGGATTGTTTTAGAAAAAAATAAGAGAACTGTTAAAGTTAAAGGCTTCCAGAATTATAGATTTCAAGATCTAAATGAAGAATATGATGTAAATCTTCTTAAAAAGGGAGTTACTGTTGCCTTGTTCAAAGGGTTGTTTTAGAATATCTTCCTCTTAGGCACGCCATACCAGTTGAAAAGAACAAAGATGTTAAAAAACTTTTGAAGGTAATGTATAGTGAACAGTGGCAAAATCAACCTGATGATATATTCAAATGATACAACCACATTATCCATGATTGATAAGCCTGCAATAAAGAAGAGGGATATGTGTATAACTGTCTAGATGAAGATATTGGTTTTAAAATTTGAAGGGGATTTCTGGCAAACGAGTATTTATTTAGTAAATATTTAATGAATACTACTAGGTACCATAATCTGTCATTTTATTTTAACAATAATCAACTGAAATTCGGTATTTATTCAAATAAAATAATGCTATTGTATTATTTGTGAGTTAGAACTTATTTCATTCAAAAAGCGTTTTATCCACTTGTCAAACAATCAAAACATGTTTCCTCCTCTGAATTCGGTCAAAACGTTATTTCTCCAAATATTAAATGCATTTTATTAATTTGTTTTATGTTTAATATCTTAGGTATGCTTGCAATTCTTTCTAATAAACAGTAATAAAAATACACAATAAAAATGAGAATTAAATACAAGTTATTTTCTTATTTATCAGTTTTTTGTGTTTTTTGAAAATTTGTATCTGAAGGAGAAAGCATGGTTTGCATGTTTGCTCCACATTTAAGATATCTCCTCGAGAAATTAATAATTTTAACTTCATTTTTTTTTGTACTCTTCTCAAAAAATATCTCTTTTTTTCTTAGTTGACCAAATATTTCTAAAATATAGAGGAAGTTCTGGTATTACGGAATATTATTTTATTTTTATTTTCAAGTTAACATAAAAAGTTTGAGATACACTAAAAGCTTAAAGAACAATGACCATTTCATAACACATTTTTAATGCGTATAAAGTGGAAGAAAAAATACATATCAACATTTAGTTTTCTTAGGGTTTCGTTCATCTGACGAAACCATATTCGTCTCACTCCTCTGTCTGTCTGTCACAGAGCCCGTTCCCAGAAACTATACATGTTGGAGACTTAAAATGTTGGATAATTATAGCTGAACACCTCACATCAAACGACAAATCATAAAATTTTGAAAAAGTGTTATATTTACCCCTCTGGGCTCTAACATGTGTATTTTAAGCTTTTCTTTCTAACTGACCCCCTAATTTTAAGTCTCCTGTCCTTGCCGGCGAGCTAATGTTAATCCTCTGGGGAGGGATTTTTCTAATATCTCTTTTGCATTTCAACATTTTTAAATAAATATATATATATATATATATATATATTGCGTTGGACAGACCTGATCAGTCTCGACATCACACCTTTTTACCCGACTACGGCAAAGCCAAAGGAGGGTTATGATTTTGACAGGCTATGTATGTATGTATGTATGTATGTATGTATGTATGTATGTATGTATGTTCATCTGTTCCCTCGTAACTTCTAAACCACTAATCAGAATTCGACAAATGACATATCATTAGAAGCGTCTTAATTGTCCGCTGGTTATAGGCTATATAGATTTTCACCAAATTCAATGTGGCGCCTTCTAGCGGACAAAATATACAGAGTAAAAAAATAAAGTTAAGCTAGATATGCCGTGTTTGGTATCATTTTAAAGCGCTTCACTTGTACATTTCGAATATATATATATTACTAGCATTTGCTTGTGACTTTACTTGCATTTATGGGCTAATTGCATATAATTCACATCTTTTCGTTCTTAATTTCTTTGGTACTTAGTAATCAGAATAAGACCACTGCAGTGCCATTAGAAGGGTCTTGATCTTGATATTCTGTTGGTTGTGAGCTATAAAGTTTGTCACCAAATTTACTATTATGCCCTCTAGCGGACAAAAAGTATAAAATAAAAATATATGTAATGTGTTTGGTATTACTTGAAAGAGCTTCACCAGTATTTATATGCTTATACATAATTACAAGACTGCTTTGAAGATGTTTAAAAAAAATGAGCGATAAGAGTAAAGCGCGGATCACGGGAACTGTAATGTAGAGCAGCGTGAACGTTAATAGAATAATTTAATGCACTAATGTAAACGACATAAGCTGGGAGTACCTCCACGCGGTGAAGGCGGAAACAGTTTGATAACTGGCTAAAACTCCCATAAAAATGTCCTCTGCATTATATGCCTTCGGGCTTATGTTGTTATATGTGCGTGTGTATCTATTTGCCTATTCGTTGTCACGTTGTGTACCCGGTAACGCAGGGAAGCAACCACAGCCATCCTACTTCGATACACTGTTTAAATTTTGTCGGATTAAATAAATAAAAATAATTTTGCTGGTATTGCACCAAAAGTACCAGGTTTATATAGTCTACGAAATAGCAGTAAAAGTTAGTAGTATAGTATAGTTAGTAAGTATAGAAATAAGAAGTAGTATAATAAGTATAGGTCTATAAACAAAAACAATTTAGTTTGAGTTAGGTTAGTAAATCTAGTGTAAATAAATAGAGCTATAAATATTAACATTTAGTTTCATTATTTTAGGTATAAAATAAAAGCTTTTAAAAAATGGCTTTATCAAGGAAAACAAAAAAAGCTTCACGCATTTCTGAGACAAGAAAAAATGAATCCCCAGATATTACTGAATTTAGAAGAATAAAAGACAAAGATTATCAGAAAAATCGTAGGAAAACGCAGTCCGAACATTCTAAAGTGGAAAATCGTTGGAATGCTAAAAAACGGGCTGATAATCTTCGTGAGAAAGAAACTTCTCAAAAAAAAATCATACGTTTACATAAAGCAAAAAACTACATTGCTCAGATAAGATCGCAAGAATCTCAAAATTCTCGATCACAGCGACTTTATTCGTTAAAGACACATGCTTCCGAAACCCGAAGCTTAGAAACTCCCACTTCAAAAATACTTCGACTCAAGTCAATGAAAGATCATGCTTCTCAAGTACGTAATCTAGAATCTCCGTCGACTCGACAAACACGTTTGGAAAATATGTGTAATCATGCCTCTCAAATGCGTGATCAAGAGTCTCCGTCGACTAGACAATCACGTTTGGAAAATATGTGTAATCATGCCTCTCAAATGCGTGCTCAAGAGTCTCCGTCGACTAGACAAACACGTTTGGAAAATATGTGTAATCATGCCTCTCAAATGCGTGATCAAGAGTCTCCGTCGACTAGACAATCACGTTTGGAAAATATGTGTAATCATGCCTCTCAAATGCGTGCTCAAGAGTCTCCGTCGACTAGACAATCACGATTGGAAAATATGTGTAATCATGCCTCTCAAATGCGTGCTCAAGAGTCTCCGTCGACTAGACAATCACGTTTGGAAAATATGTGTAATCATGCCTCTCAAATGCGTGATCAAGAGTCTCCGTCGACTAGACAATCACGTTTGGAAAACATGCGTAATCATGCCTCTGAAATGCGTGATCTAGAATCCCCGTCTACTAGGCAATCACGACTTGAGTCGATGAGCAATCATGCTTCAGAAATTCGTGCTAACGAAACTCCAACATCAAGAGAGATACGACTTCAATCCATGCAGATAAATACATCTAGAACCTACCGAGCTCGAAGAATTTTGTTCGAAACAGACAAGGACGAGTTTGATAGGGCAATTTCGGAGGTATCGGACAAAACATGTTATATTTGTAAAAAAACACTATACAAAAATCAAGTAAAAAATATAACATCTAATAATCTTTTCCCGCCTAACACTCCACAAAGAATAACAGCCTGTAATCGATGTGCCAATTCTATAAGTCGTAATAAAGTTCCGTCAACGGCTTTTTGGAATAAAATGACAGTTCCGGAACCTCCTCAACAATTAGTAGCTTTAACTGAAGTTGAAATAAGGCTTGTATCAAGGATTATACCGTTTGTTAAAATAATAAAACTGGGAGGACATTTCGGACAAAAAGGGTTTAAAGGGCAGGCTGTGTTGTTTGCTCAACAAGTTGAAGAAATCACGGAACAACTACCACTGGCGATTGAACAGTGCGGTCTCACTGTTGTCATCGAAACATTAGAAAATGTTGATAGGGTCAGGGAATATAGAGTGAATTTAGACAACCTACGTGCAGCTTTAAATTGGCTTGTAAACAACAATCATCTCTATAGAGGCGTTACTCTTAACTTTGAACACCTACAAAATTCAATGAATGATGAGCATATAATTGAAATACCGCCAACAACAGTTAATCATAACCGAGAGCCACATCAACATTTTAAAGTTATTAATTCAGACCGAAAAATTCTTAGAGGTTCTTTTAATCAAGGAAGTGACATGTTTTCTTCCGACAGTAGGGGGAAACAATGCACTGCAAATGCAGCAGTTGCTATAGCTTATTCTTCCACCAAAGATCTGTCGCAATGGGACGCTTCGGACATTGATCGGGTGTTAATATTTGGTGATGCATATTACTCCCAGTGTCTAAGGAGCTTGCCAATACAACCAAATTATTTAAACACCGAAGAATTGCTCCCGGAGTTAGTCATCGCAAATATGTCTTATACACTTGATTTTGACATAGATTGTATAACAGGACTAATTAACCCAACAGTAGATGTGCTAGAAGGATATTTTTCGAGCTTATTAGAAGGTCTACGGCACTTTTTCCTGACTATTGAGAAGAATGCAGGCATAATCACCGCAGAAACAGAGATATCAATCTCTGTAATTAAACATGATACGTCGTATTACCTGTTTGATTCCCATTCAAGGGGACCTAAAGGATTTGTCGCATCAACTAGAGGTTGTGCAATGTTAATGATGTTCAGTACTATTGAATCTCTCGCTGAGCACCTACCTGTTGTCCTTATGACAAGAGGACGCAGAAACCTCCAGTATTGCATAACGTCTGTAAACGTATCTGTCAACAACATGACACCATCAAACGTATGTCCACATGAAACCACCGATAGCGAACATGACTCCGTTAATGGTCATTGCAACGATGACATCACTGCCAGATCCTTAACTAATAATGGCCAAATAAACGTCACAATGTTGATGGCTAACGAGTACCAGATACCTAATTTAATTGATGTCATAAATAATCCTGTAGGTAACGATACACCCCTCCCAGTATACGATATTCGGAGAAAGACAGCTCCTCCTATAAGCCTCCTTGTAGAAAAAAGAGCTGAGGAATTAGCATGGGTTAGACTCTTCCCTGATGGAAATAATGGATTACATGAAGAAAGGCAACACAAAATAACCCCATTGGACTACTTTCAGACTAGAGTTATGGGAAGCGACAAACGATTTCAAAAAATAGAATACCTATTTTATGCTCTGTCTGCAGTAGAATTGTTAAGAGCACGCCAGAATGTATCTGTTTGTGGAAGACTTCGACAAGATGGGATACAGCCGGAGGATCTTATACAAAATATACATTTATGTATGAGAAACATACGAGGGACTTCTTCCTACTGGCACAGGGCTTTTACAGAGCTAATGGCCATGGTCAGAAACTTAGGGCCACCCCATTTCTATCTTACATTATCCTGTAATGATTTGAATTGGCGGGACATGTTAAAAGCTCTCTTGGTGGCAGATGGTAGGCCTGATTTTCCTATCGACGATCTGACTTATGATGAAAAGCTAAGATTAGTGGAATCGTATCCAGTAACCCTGTCGCGCCAGTTTATGTTCAGGTTTAATGCTCTTATGCGAGTATTAAAAAGCAAATCGAATTATATATTGGGTCATGAACTGGTTGATTTCTGGTGGCGGGTTGAATTTCAATTAAGGGGATCTCCACATATACATATGATTGTTTGGTGTAAAGATATGCCCGATTTCAATTCGCCAGAAGGAATTAATCTGCTTGAAAATATAATTACCTGCGAAATACCTGAAAACGATTCAGAATTAAAAGATCTTGTCACCAGACTTCAAACTCACAGACACACACATACATGTTACAGTTATAGAAGTCCAAATTCATGTAGATTTGGGTTTCCAAAACGAAGCTCAGAAAGAACAGTAATATTGGATGACAACCAAGCTACTTCAAATGGTGGAAAATTTTATATATTAAAGAGACGCTCGGAAGAATCTATGATTAATAATTACAATGCAACACTACTACGATTGTGGGGTGCTAATATTGACATACAGCCTGTGGTTTCAGCTCTTGGCGTTGCGTATTATATCGCTAAATATATCGCGAAATCGGAACCAGCGAACCTGCAAACCGCAATAGCAGAAGCGCTTTATAGAGTTAGAGAAAGAGGAGGAAATTTTGGCCAGCAGATATTTGCCGTTCAGAATTGTTTGATGAATCATCGTCAAGTGTCAGCGCCGGAGTGTGCATACAGGCTGTGCCACCTGAAGTTACGCGACAGCTCCAGGAAGTCAACATTCGTTAACACATGCAAGCCTGAGCTCAGGTACAGGATGTTACGTTTTGATTCGGATACAGTTGAGCCTTGCAAAAATATATTCGAACGATATGAAAGTCGACCACGGAACTTAGAAGAATTGAGTCTCGGTGAGTTCGCTGTCAATTATGAGCCGATAAGTTCTATTACTTATCAAGACGATGACGATGGAGATGCTGATGCCTATGAGCAAGAAACTGAAAACCAAGAGCCAATAATAAATTTGCTGAATAGAATGGGTAGAATGAAGAAACGATCACGGCCAGCAGTTCTACGAACTCGATATTACACCGCTGACTCCGACCCTGAAGCGTACTATTACAGTTTGCTAGTTACGCATTGTCCCTTCCGTAGTGAATGTGAGCTGTTAGAGGGGTACGACAATGCTAAAGATGCTTTCTTGGCGAAACGTGGTCTTTTAAGACCACTTCATTCTGGGTATGATAATGAGCTATTATCTCGTTGGGAAAACGAAATACAAGATGCCCTTCGACGACTAGCTGCTGAACAAGCAGTCGACATGTGTGCCAATAATAGCGCCACGAATCAGACTTCAATATTACAAAATCCATTTCATCACATTAATATTCAAGAAGATGATTTTGAAGACAATATGGTAGTAAACATTATGTCTGATGAGGATTTTTTGAGGGGAGTCAATTCCTTAAACTACGATCAAAAACAGTTGTTCACCAAAGTATGTGACAAATTACGAACAAATACTGATGACCAACAAAGATCACTCCTAATGTTCATTACTGGCGGAGCTGGAAGCGGCAAAAGTTTCACTCTAAAACTGCTGGTTGAACAAATTCGAAGACTATCCTCAAATACAAGTGTCATAGTCACGGCACCAACTGGTGTTGCTGCCCGACTAGTCGGAGGATGCACTTTACACAGTACTTTTGTATTGCCTATTGAAAAGGGCCGAACAGTTACCTTGAGGCCGCTGACCGGAGATCGTCTGCAAAGGGAAAGAAATAAATGGAGAAATATCAAGTGGGTTATAATAGACGAGGTCTCAATGGTGCCCTATTCTACACTAAGAAATATTCACCTGAGGCTACAAGAGCTTAAACAGAACGACCGAGTCTTCGGAGGTGTCAACGTTCTAGCTTTTGGCGATCTCATGCAGCTACCCCCGGTTGCTGCTACACTTGGGGGCGCGTATTGCTTCAAGCAGCCGGAACATCATGTACATGAACCACACTTGTGGAGGATGTTTGATTTCTGTGAATTGAGCCAAAATATGCGCCAAGCCAACGATAACACTTTCGTTGATCTTTTGAACAATATCAGAGTAGGCAAACTGACCTTAGAACAACTGGCCACGTTAGACACAAGAAAAATAACTAATGAAACAAACTATTATGATGAAATAGTACATATATATCCCACTTTGAAACAGGTAGAGGCATATAACACCAAGATGTCGGAACGTTTAACATTACTTACTAAAATGTACACCATCACAGCAATAGATACATCTACTGAATCGAAGACATACGGACAGACCCCGAAACCTGAGCATTTACCTAGTGACCCCAATAAGACTGGGGGTATAATAAACAGTATCGAACTGGGAATCGGCTCCAGAGTAATGCTTCGTAGAAATTTGAATGTAAACCAGGGTTTAGTAAACGGAGCGATGGGAGTGGTGAAGGCCTTTGAATGGCCTGCTCTTCGGCGCGATCAGTTGGAACAGGGAGAACAGCCAAGCGCTGTTCTCATACAATTTGACGACGCATCCATAAAAGCCGATATTAACGGACTTGTCAGAATCGAGCCTTGCCTCACTGAATTTGACGGCTTGAGGGGGTCTGGGAAAATTCAGCGTAAAATGCTCCCGCTGATTCTTTCTTGGGGTTGTACTGTACATAAATTACAAGGTTGTACTCTGGATAAAGCAGTTATCGATCTAGGAAAGTCATTGTTTGCTAAAGGACAGGCCTATGTCGCTCTCAGTAGAGTCAAAACCATAGACGGTTTGTTTATAAGTGCCTTGGATCATAATAAGTTGCTTAAAAATCCACATGACAGTCAATCGTTAGCAGAATTAGATAGATTAAGAAATCTTCCTAGGTCATCTTAATACATGAAACCTTCAATCTACATTACACATTTACACATTACACTAACGACCTCATCCACTAATCGGTCCATTACCCATTTGCTGCCATCGACGGATATGTGCGTCACTACTACCAAATACTGGAAGCGTCATACGTCAAAAAATAAAGTTAAGATAAATATGCCGTGTTTGGTATCATTCAAAAGCGCTTTACTTGTACATTTTGAATATATCTATATATTACTAGCATTTGCTTGTGACTTTACCTGTATTCATGGGGTACTTTTATACTTTTTCAGCGTAGTTTTTTGTCGTAGTTGGGTTTTAGTTTTTTTACTTTATCTTGTTTACTTTTTCGATTTTGGTTCGAGATATCTTTTTGGATGACACTTTCATTTTCAGAACCGGTTTTGAAAGTGAAAGTAACTTTATAAATAATATCTGAGACCAAAATCGAAAAAGTAAAAATGATGCGATGTAGAGTCGAACCCCGGCTATCCAATGCAAAAAAAAAAAAAAAAAAAAAAAAAAAAAAAAAAAATTAAAAATGTCGAAAAGCAAACGGGATATTAGAAAAATCCCTCCCCATAGGATTAGCATTAGCTCGTGAGTGTCTTCTCCGCAGGGACAGGAGCCTTCAGTTGAAGACTTGAAATTTTGGATTCTAATAGCTAAACACCTCACATGAAAAGACAAATCATAAAATTTTGAAAAAGTCTTATATTTACCCACTCTGGGCTCTAACTTGTGTATTTTAACCTTTTGTTTCTAACCGAGACCCTAATTAAGTTGAAGATTTGAAATTTTGGATTCTAATAGCTCACATGAAAAGACAAATCATAAAATTTTGAAAAAGACTTATATTTACCCCTCTGGGCTCTAACTTGTGTATTTCAACCTTTTCTTTCTAACTGAGACCCTAATTAAGTTGAAGACTTGAAATTTTGGATTCTAATAGCTAAACACCGCATATGAAAAGACAAATCATAAAATTTTGAAAAAGTCTTGTATTTACCCCTCTGGGCTCTAACTTGTGTATTTTAAGCAATTTTTCGAACTCAGCACCTAATTGAATAGGAGATGGGAAATTTTGTATACTTACAGCTGAATACCTGCGATCACATGAAAAATCATAAAATTTTCAAAAAGTCTTTTATTATTTACTCCTCCGGGCTCTAACTTCTGCATTTTTATCATTTTTTCTAAACTACAAACTTTTCACCCGGGTGAACTTTTCTAACTTTTGCCGACACTCCTTTGACCACTCTTTTATGTTATGCACCATTGCCGTACATATTTTAGTTCCAATTTTTACCGCCAAGAGGTGCCTACCTATCTCGGGTGTTATGGGCCCGATCCCCTCGACTAATATATCTACGGATAGTTTGTAAAACGGAGTTACATTCGGATAGAGGTTTGTTTAGAATAGAGTGCGCCCCCTGGTTGCGAAATGTGGAACTAACAGATTTTGCAAAAGGATAAATTGTTTTGAAAGGAAGATTAAACGTAACCCTCTGTGTGATCTGTGATCACGATTACCCACTTGCTTTTTTAAAGTTACACTTTTATGACAACCAGTCAAGTTATATGGAATAGGGTCATAAGGAACATTAAACTTGCAAAGAAAACCATGATTTAAAAGAATAACCAAAATTATTTAACGAGTAAACATTAGTATGTCATCTAGAAAACATGAGATTCTTTAACAAAAATAATAGTAACAATTTTTACACAATTTTTACACTAGACTTGAAACAGTTTTCTAGCTGATATTTCATATTACCCGAAAAAACATCTTGAAAAACACAACATCATCACTTGTCAACAAGATAACATAGAGGAAAACTGACTAACATAGCAATAAATGTAACTATTCAACTTTATACTGAACTTGGTTAACATCACTGACAATGAGATTTTATAATTAATACGAATTATATAAATTAACCTAAAAAACCTGCAAAAATGGGGAATAAGTGTCGCTCCCACAATAGATATCCAAACAGTACTGAGTACAGTGGGAATACTAGGAAGACGTATAGCAGATTTAAGCTTGGCTACAACACCGTATCCGTCAGATATTAAAGTTTTCCACATTTTTCGACCATTCCAAAATACCCGAAATTTCTCTATACTTAATTTTATTTGCTCACATCTCGTGAGTTTTTAATACATAAAATAATAATTTAAGTATATATTTTAATAATATTTTTTCAACTAAGAAAAAAAAAAGAGATATCGTTTAAGTAGAGTACAAAGAGAATAGAAGTTAAAAAAAAAATAAAAAAATAATTTCTTGAGGAGATATTTTAAATATACGTGCGCAATCTATACCCATAGTTTAACATTTGCGATAGGAATTGAAAAATAGGCTGACCAGCAGCCTTGACACTTTACCTGTGTTGTTTGGCTCCATCGCTTCTGTTATTCAATCAGTTACAGATTTTCTCCCAATAATGTTAAGTCTATGAACGTAGAAAGCATTCGTGTGTTTAAAATATGTTCTGCACTCTCAGAAATAAAACTCTGATTTTCAACGATTCAGCAATGCTTGAGCTGTATTTCGTCGTTTTTGACGACCATTTCCTATCAACATCACGTAACTTTTAACGAAACGAAAACTTTCAAATATTCGACGAAAGATTTGTCTCAACCACGGTCAGACTCAATGCATTTTAAGGAAACAGTTGCTGTACCTCCTCAAATCCTGCGATTTTAGCAAGCAGATATTTGCTTGTTTATGTTAGTCCTGTAATAATTTATTTTAAAACAGCACTTTTTAGTGCTTTTCAGAAAATACTGACATATAGGTAGTTATTGTTTCTTCATTGGTTATTTTTTTAGCTGCTAAAATTTTTAGGAATGCTTATTATTATATTTATTTATTGATTTATATGTTGTTGTTCGTAATGTTTTATTTCGAAAAGAATAAATTTCCTGTATTCTTCAAAACCATTCTAAAAAAAAAAAAAAAAAAAAAAAAAAAAATGGTCAATAAAATTTCAGACTTCCAGGTTATCTTTTTTTTAAATTTATTTATGAAGTATATTCTGTTTTCAATCAAATTAAAAATGAACATAATTGTTCCCTCTCCCCTTTATAAACAGTAAAGTGTTAAAATCTTATCCACCTATTCAAAGTGATAAAATCTCACGCAATATGCACTTCACAATTCGTTATTTGTGAGCAACAAATTAACCAGACCATATTCTAACCATTCATTGAGCAGAGATTTTCACTAATAAATTATTTAATCAAGCCATATTATAGTTATTCATTGACCATGAGAAAACCATAATAATAAATTAGCCTTACTTAAAACTTTCAGAAATTTTAGCAGCACCTATAAAATTACAATCTACCTTATAAAAATATAAATATGCAGCAGAATTCATTACATCAATCTAAAAGCAAATCTATACAAGTCCCCAATATCGAGGCCGGAAGAGCAACGGTCTTCCACGCCAAAGGCCGTGGGTTCGAATCACCCAGAGGAAAAGGAGAAGTGAATTTTTTCCTCCCCTGTTGATAAATACAGGAGCTTCCAAACTGTTCGATCGATGGCACCACCAGCCCTCTTTTGACGAAACTTTTGACGAAATTTATATCGTCAAGCAAGTGAAGAAAGTAATTTCATCAATTTGACGAAATATTCGCTCGGAGCATTTCCCAGGAAACGGTTTCGTCAAATACAAAGAAGATTTCTTGAAATCTGAGTATTCATTTCTGAGTGTGTGAGGAAATTCATATTTTTAACTCCTTTTTAGGGTTCCGTACTTAAAAAGTAAAAACTTAACAATTATATGATCACTCCTGTGACTGTCTGTCTGACACAGCCATTTTGCTCGTAAACTATGGAAAGTGGAAAGTTCAAATTCGGGTAAGTAATAACCATTAACCCATATATTTACAGATTATTAAGAGCTATTATTTTGAAAATCAGACAAAGTGCGATAGTTGTATTTTCTATTTTGTTTGATTTTTTTTATGTTGAAGTAGATCATATTTAATAAACAATGTGCAATTTTGGAGCTCTGAAGAAATTTCCTGTATCCTGTAGAAAATGTCAAAGTTCAAGACCATGATCCCATTTTTCATGAAAATTGAAATTCCAGTATGTTTGGATTACTATATCTCTCGAAAGCAACAACATCCCAAAATTCTTTTGTCATAAAGTGTTAGTATAACACTACATGCGTAGTAAAATTTACTTGGTTCCATGGGGCATTGTTGATTTTGATTGTTTTGTAGCCACAAAATGCAATCAAAATGACGTTTTTGTCCGGTTTCTGCACTTATTATCTTTGTTAAGCAATAGTACCCCAAAACTTTTCTTATAGAATATGAAACTTTACTATTAGCACAAGCTAAGTAATATAGAACTTTACAGGATATCGATGCTGTTAGCAGATATAATCTGTTAAATATTCAAAAGTTTCAAAATCTGCAACTTTTGAATCAGTCCTATCTCAAAACAGCATAACAGTTGAATAAAACAGAATATATCAAGTAGTAGTTGAACATATGTACAAAAACATGGAAACGAAAAATAAGTGAGGTCTCATGCTATTTTCAAAAGCAAAAAAATGGCAAACGTTACAAAGAGACAGTGCAATAATCAGGCTTTTCCACTAGAAGAAGAAAGAAAAAAGGGATGTTCCATTTCCTCATAGGGGAAAACATAGGAAAGGAAAAAGAAACGGGATAAATCATTTTCTGATAGGGAAAATACACTGCCTTTTTGTAACGTTTGTAATTTTTTTTTGGAAAATAGAATGAATCCCCACTTATTTTTCGTTTCCATGCTTTTGTGCATATGTTCAACTACTATATGATATATTTTGTTTTATTCAACTGTGATGCTGTTTTGAGATAGGACTAATTCAAAAGTTGCAGATTTTGAAACTTTTGAATATTTAACAGATTATATCTGCTAACAACATCGATATCCCGGTAAAATTCTATATTACTTAGCTTGTCCTAATAGTAAAGTTTCATATTCTATAAGCAAAATTTTGGGGTACTATCGCTTAACAAAGATATTAAGTGCAGAAAACGGACAAAAACGTCATTTTGATTGCATTCTGTGTCAACATAACAATGAAAATTAACAATATGCCCTATGTAACCAATAAATTTTACTAAGCATGTAGTGTTTTACTAACAGTTTATGACAAAAGAATCTTGGGATGTTATTGCTTTCCAGAGATATAACAATCCAAACATACTAGCATTTCAATTTTCATGAAAAAATGGATTCATGATCTTGAACTTTGACATTTTCTACAGGAAACAGGAAATTTTTTCATATCTACAAAATTGCACAATATTCATTAAATATGATCTACTTCAACATAAAAAAATTGAAGCCAATTAAAAAATACAACTATCAAAATATCGCTTATTTGTCTGAATTTCAAAATAATGGCTCTTAAACATTCACAAATATATTTAGGAAAAATCTAGAGGAGCTAATTTAGTTACTTGAAATAAAATCTTTTCGTTGTATATCGTGTGGAGTATCGTGTGAAATTTGTTGTTACGTTGAACTCAAAAATACATTTATTTTAATTTTAGGTATTATATTTTTAGAGATATCGTCAAAAATGTAGAGAAAAAATATGTGTACCCCTCCCCCCCCTCTACTTCGGAATCTACTGAAACTAAAATTATGGAACAATTAGAAGTAGTAGAAGTTAATTTAATCCTTTCAGGAAAACTTTAGCGATTACCCTAGGTCACGCAGCTTTTGAGAAAAGAGCATTTTTCCACTATGCACAAATTCCGATTTGTGGGAATTCAACAAATGTGTTGGGGAGCGAAGGAGATACCTATCAAAGCAGAAGTATAAAAACATTGTTTATAATGATTTTCGAAAAAAATTGTCGGTAATTAGCCGAGATATTAACCCTTAAAGATACGATTGGTTGATTGTATGGGGTTTTACGGCACAAAATCCCTTAAGGATTGTCACATATATTGACAAGGGTGAAGTACTCTATGTACTATCGGCTTTTAAAGCCTAGGCAGCAACGTTTAATGATATAATTGTGTAATGCAATGCCCAGTAGTTGTATAAAAGCAATAAAGGTCAAATTGTTAAAAACAGGTTAATTTAATTAGAATTAATCACATAAATAGTATGGGATTAGCGAGTAGTTTGCATTGAGTGGATCTATCAATACGCCTCCCGTGTCTTTAAAAGTTAATTAAAAATCTATGTGGAAAAACGCGGCTCGGACCAAGCAGGCGTTGCAATTTTGCGACTTCCTTTCGAAGCGCGCTTATTACAATGCCAAGTTTAAACTTTTAGCTACGCTGTAATAAAAGATTATTACTACGCTGAATTTAGTTTTTTGAAATGCCAAATGAAGTTTAAATATGAACTACTTTTATTGTCAGTACCGAATTATGTTCATTAAAAAAAACATTTTAGGCTAAGGTTAAAAAAACAGTTATACATAATATTTGATATTATTTAGACTTCATAGCTCTTTGAATTTTTATGGTATACCCATTCATACTTTTCTATACCTTAGCTATACCCAACCCTAAGTTGCATAGTTTTTTACAAAGTCTTGTTCTTTTAGCAATAATTTTTTTTTAATAATACAGTGGATAATTCATATATTTATTGCCCGGAAGCCTCTGAGCGCGAGTAGTACTCGCACTTGACCATTTATTTATTTATTTATTTATTGTACTCTTCTTTAAAAGATGTTTATTTTTTTTTTAGTTTTTAAACTATTTCAAAAATCTATGCTTAATTTCATATTTTAAGTGTTAAAAGCTGACAAACTGTGAGTCAGATTTTAAGACTTCATATAAAATGTAGTATATGTTTTAGAGCTATTTTGCCAATTCATATAAGAAGAGACCTCCTTTAAGAAGAGTACAAAGGAAAAAGAAGGGAGATATATGAAATATGCGAATGCATTACACGCCCATAGATTAAAATTAGTGAGGAGAATTCGGAATTTGACTGACTGATAGCCTTAAGTGTATGATGAAAAAATAAAAAAAAATAGAGCGTTACAAATTTCGAAAATGATTTTCTGTTCTATTATATTGAACAGGGTACTATACTATTTTACTATTCTACAAGGTGCAAATTATTCTTATTTTTCTGTTCTGTTCTACAAGGACTATTATATTATATTATTCGACAAGGTTGCACTGTACAAAAACGGAATAAAAACGGAGATTCTACTAGCAATCGAGACGCCAATACTATTTCCGTATTTTAACGGAAATTTCTCCCCATAAATTCGTATTTTTAAGGAAATTCTTCCTCATAAATTACAGAATTTTTTTCCGTTTTTCTGGAATTTATCGGGGAAAATTTCTGTTAAAATACGGAAATGGTACTGACGTCTTGATTGACAGAAGAATCTCCGTTTTTTAGTACCTTTTTTACAGTGTGTATTCTATTCTCAGGGTTTGTACTACTATTCTATACTATTCTGCACCAAAAGTTCCTGACACATTTTAAAATTCAATAAGAAATCAAATAATAGTGTAGAAGGGTATGATTTGAGCCAAGTTACTTATTCTGATCTAATGTTTTGTTTAAAAAAAATTGAAAAACTTGGCTACAGATAACACTTCACCATCAGAACTGTGCAAAAAGTATCAAAACCTCAAGATAAGCATCTACAGGGATTCCCTGAAGCTATGGACCTAACTGTAAGGAAAGGTAAAATACACCTAAAGAAGAAATTTTGGTATAGCCATGTGGGGTCGTAAATGAAAGGCATTGGCGAAAAACAGGAAATGCGGAGGAAATGAAAACAAGACTTTTATTCACATAAAAATTATATTAAGTGCTCAATAGTACCACCGCAAAGGTCGATACAGGCCTGGCAGTGCCTAGTAAGTGACTGGCGTACCCTTTCGAAGATTCCAGGTGTCTCATCCACAAGACACTTGAAGACGCACAGCCGGGACGCCAATTGTTAGGTTTATGGACTGTATGTCCCGGCGGGGGGACACCATCTACCAACCAGCACCACCACCGGCTAGGGGACGAGCCAGATCAGTGACAAGTATATATATATAAAAAAAAAAACACAACATATTCCCAATACGAATAAGAAGAAAATGGCACACAAAAAAGGCCATACACAAGAAACAATATATAAATACAAGAACTGACGATTTATAGATACCATCAACTTAAAAGATAAGACTTAATACCCGAAAGTAGAAAACTGACTATTAGTAGATCAATAATATGAAATAAAATAACAGTTAAAAATGACAATGTACAGAAACGGACGGTTTATAGGTTACCGTCAACTTACAAATAAACGAAAAAACAAAACAACAAAAACATAACTCCAGTTTATAGGTGACTGGCAATTGACAACTGACAAATCATAATATAATAATATGTTACAGTTTATAATAATCCTCAATAAACACAAATACTTGACAAGCAAAACCTAATATGATAATGAGTAGCAGTACGTAACAGTCCTCAAAGAGTAAGAATACCTAGGAGTTGAACACTGAACGTCCCAAGGTCACTTTAAAGAAATGCAAGTATCATAAGTTCTCTAATCTATAAGTCCTCTAATGTACAAGACACCAATTGACCCTGATAAAGACCTCGTTGTAAGACTTTCAGTCGCTGCTGCAACTTTTCATGGACCAGCTGGAATCTTCGAAAGGTTCCGCCAGTGAATTGCTACACTCTGCCAGTTATCTATCAAAGTTTTTGGGGACACATTTGAGCGCTTATATTGTAGTTGTTATGCCAATAAATGCTTGATTACGTTTGCTTCGCATTTTTCTTGTTTTTCGCCAATACTTTTTATTTTCGACTCCACATTGCTGTAGGGCAATTCCATTATAACTGGTGTAACATTTTATCATCGAATTTTGTTTTCAAAACTATGTAGAAAATTTAGTAATAAAGATATAACAAATTTTTACAATTTAAAATATTTCTTACTAAGGACTTAATACCCAAATACATGCAGATTATTTCAATCTCTCTTTCAGTCCCAAAAATTGCAATTCAAAATTCTGTAACTGACGTAACATAAAATATACAAACATTTTTTCTGCCTTCATTGAAGTGCAAAAATTATCAAAACTATCCCTTTAAAAAGAGTGATTTAATGTTCTCAACAACTCTAAATAATGCTAAATTATAACAGTAACTTGTTTAATTAATTTCTGAATAATAAAAAAGAAAAAAAATGGCATTTACACGTGTAACTGACGTAACTTTTATTGTGTAACTGACGTAACATTATGACTTTAAAAAGACAATAATGGTATTTAACTTAGTTTGTGACCAGTAATTTACAGTGCCTTTTTATTAGGATTCTATTATAGAATATAAAAATATCAAGCTTTCCAATCATACCCTTAAATTAAACATATTATAAATTTTATTCCCCCAAAAAATGATGATTTTATGTGGAATTGCCCTGTACCAAAACAGCTTTTATATGTGTACTTTATCTTTTCTTAGAGTTTAGACCATTTGTTCAAGGACACCCTGTGTAGGTGAATTAATTTTTACAATTTTCTATATTTCAACATATGCAATGAAATTGAATACAGTTTACGTCGAAATATTATAGTTGATTAAAATTGTACAAACATAAATTATCTCTAATTGCAAGAGAATTTTTTTTCGCTTTTTTTTTTAAACTTTGAAGGTATAGCGCAATCAAATGACAATTTTAGGAACTAATTTTGTTGAGGATTGGTAAGTTAATATTTTATTTATACGCACGGCTTTTGGCAATGCCGCTGTGATACTTTATTTCATTTGTTAAATGCGGTTAATTGCTGTAGCTTTTTCTTTTCCTTTTTTTTTACATTTCTTTTATTACGAGAAAAAGTCAAAATTTAGGAAATAAAAGTTGGCATTTGCTTTTAATTGAGGAGTTCAAAAGAAGTTCTTTGAAAAATGTTCGTTTTTTGTCGACTGTGGCTAGGAAAGTTTTTAGAAGAGTTTTCACCAATTTTCTGAATTAGTATGGCGATGATTAAAGCAATTATATATGTCTTAGGGTCACCTTTTGTTAAAATTGAAAGCCTAAAAGGGAAATCAAATTTATCTTTTGTACATATTTTATACATTGGCAATTCAACATATTTTGAAATGCCCCATGTCTACTCTTTTATATGCATGTAAATAAAATCAATGTTAAAAAACCAAGTTTAATCTACAGAATATTTAGAACCCAACATTGTGTTTGGCAACGAGCAAACAATTTTTTCTTTCAAATTTCCATAAACAAAAACTTTGATTATGAAACGCCTTTTTCGTACAAATTGCACTCCCGAATGTCAGTTACTTTATATTTATTGAATTTTAATAGAATTTTTTTGACACATGTTATAGGTCTATTCGACAGGTAAAAGAACTAAATTCAGCCTTCACATAAAAGAAAATTACAAGGGAAAAAAAAAGTTGGGTATCTTACAAAACACATGAAAAGTCACACACATCACATGCTTGAGTTGGCTGAATTAAAATCGGGACACGAGTAGTGTTGCGAGATGTTCTACGTAAATCGAGGCTCAAAATACTCCGCACACCACTGATTTATTACAGTTTATTTTGCCATCTTTAGTCGCAGATAATTCTGCCATAGATAAGGCGAAGAAAATTAAAAATGCTAAAACTTAGCATTATAAGAGCTAAATGATAATGAATTTTAATTATTTATTACAAAATCATCTTAATGACTTTAAACTTATTTTCCTGTGCCCTTTTAGCCACGTATAAAGTTTTGTATTCGATAATAGTTACGAAACTAGCTTGTAAAAATAGTACAATAAAACCTATTTCTTAAAATTTAATTTTCAAAAGACTTCTATTCAAATTTAGAACGTGGATGTCATTATAATTAATTTACTCTGCCTTGCGTTTTTTAAACGTTAAAGAAAAATATGCTTTAGTTAAAAGAAATTAGCAAGCTGAAAGAAACTAAGAAAAATAACTTACAATTAATTTATTAAAAGGTAGCGAGAGGTTTAATTAAAAATTATTCATTAGCTCTAGTTTCTCAGAGATTAACTTTCAAATATGCTTTTAATTAACTAAATTTTTCTTCGTGACTAAATCTCCAGAATTCACCTTATAAAGCGAAAGTTTAAAAATTCATGATATTTTAAAAACAAATTCATATTCAGAATTATGTAAGACAATCTGACTGCATATATTAGAATACGTTTTTAATAATGATGATAATTCAACTGGAAAACAGAAGAAGAAATAAGTAAATATGTAATGCTAATAAAGGAGTTTATTAAAATATGAGTTCATTTCGTTTCTAATGATACTGAGTTTTATAACTTTATTCTTTACTTACACTGTATCGTTATACACATACACACCATGATTATCGTGATCGTGTATTAATAATTATCGTGCAAAAAAAAATATATTATTGTTCATGAATAATAATAATTAAAAAACAAATTAGTGTTTATGTAAATTTAGAATTGTGTATTTAAGTGGTCACTGAATAAAATAAAATAAAATAGTACCTTGTTTTGTTTTTCTCAACTTTGAGGCAAGTTAATATAAATAATATTAACTTTTAATTAATTTTTTATTTCTTCATTAGCCAAGTGCTCTAATAATTTTATTACAATAGTTGTTTAGAAAATTGTATTCAAACTTGATAAATCCAGCATTCCAGAAATGTTTTTAGTGTATATGCATATTTAGTTTGAATCGGTATTCATTCTAGAAATGAAGTATAACTTAATAATTAAAGAAACAAACGCTGGCAAAATAGTTTCCAAATTCTTTGAAAAAGGTTATTATGTTTTATTACAATTAACAACATTTTCTACTCACAGAATAAAATTAAACTGAATTAGGGTATTAAAATCGTTAAAATATTTACGTCTACTATTAGTTTGTATATTAGTGACTATAATTAAATTGAAGAATGTTAGTTTTCGTCAAGAAAATGCTACATTTTTAAAGAATGTGTAAGAAGCTTTTAAAACTTCTGCCAGAAGGATTTTTTTTAAGTCACATTTTAAAATCAGAAAAATTAAAGCGAATATTTAAATTTGTATTTAATTTAGCATTATACAATGAGAAAAAAAAATTCTGCTGCTTATAAAATTGAAAATATGCTAGGATCTAAGAAAGATGGCTCTATTATTGATGAAGGCCTACCTACCTGCATTCAGCTATCAAAAATCCGAAGCCTATCAGTGTTAATCAAATCCCAAGTATTAATAATTTATCAATGAATTATCATCCAATGATAAATTTAATTTTGAAGCTAAATTAGTAGGGAATTATGTTAGAATATACCTTGCCAGAATTCGAGACAAATTACCTATTAATGAACATTTTAAGCCAAAAAACATGCAGCATTACCTTATCCCCAACAGAGAAATTCCAATGGAAGTGTTCTTTAGAGGGCTCCCTAGTTTCCTCGATATGATTTTAATTTTAAAAAATGTCACTTGTAGAGTCTTAATATTCAAAAAAATTCCCGAATGAAAAGCAGAAGAAATGGAAAATTATTCACGTTATACCTCGTTGAATCTTCCAAAAACGAAACTTCTTCGGAAATCTACAATGTACGAGCTATTTACAAACTTCGTGTTGAAGTGGAAAAATTCTGACGGGCAAAAAATATCCCACAATTTTATAAATGTCACTGTTCTTTCGCGTTCCTATTGAGTGCTACATAAATCTTAAATGTGTAGGATGTGACGGTAAATACTTATCTTAGGAATGCAATCTAAACACTTCCACCTCAGAGGTGCCAAACAACTCCCACAATGTTGCAACTGCGGATTACAGCAACCCTCAAATTACAAAAGATGTTCCAAATTTCAACTAAAACCTCAATTTCGGACAACCAACGTCAAATTCACTGCTACTCCCCAAAATTCCTCTGTGGGAAAAATGTTATAGTTTAAACCATCACTTTTTCTAGCTTTATGAATTGCGTGCATTTTCCAGCTCTATCCTTATGATAGCTGAGATACTTATCTATATTATAAAGGACAAATATATCTGTGCGTAACGCATGCGTCATTCTGCGAATGGAAACACTCTGAAATTTGAAATGAAATTACGGTTTTGCAACTTTCGCTTCTGCAAATTTTTAAACTTCTAAACATCGCACAGTTTCAATTTTTTCTCCGTAATATAGTGAAAAAAATGTACTTTTAAATGTAATTTGTTTGAAAGCTGTATCTCAATTTATTTTTGAGATATTAATTTTTTTTTATAGTTTTTAGTACCAATTTTGTAATTGTGGCAACTGAAGTACACCATTTCTATTAAAAGTAAAGGGATAATATTCATGGTTTATTTATTTTTATTGATTATATTCTTATTGATGCCATTTTCCCATTACAAATAGAAATACCTTTTTTATAATTTTTTTAATAGAAATGACGTCGCCATTAAAAAAACACGCATTCTTCTTCACAAAGCAGTTACATTTCAATATTTTTACATTACGCTGATACTGAGTTTGAGACGCTAGACAAAATGATTCAATGAGTAAAAATGGTGCCATAATTAAAACAAAACGATCATTTTCTTTGATAAAACTAAATGGTTGACCAATACTAAATGGCCAATACTATGACAACTAAAGGCAAATTTCTCAATTTTTTATTCGCGGGTACTGAGATTAGAACTTAAAGTCTGTGAGAATGTTCACATGCAAAGTTGTATGTATCGGACAAACGTGACTTTAAGTTTGTAAATACATTCATTAATAATCTATTGCGCGTTAAAATACTTTTAAATTGTGAACTTGAGTGGTGCGTATGTAAATTTTGAGAATGTGAAAATAACGTACAGTTTAGATAGTATGGGAGGAAGTTTTATGATGTGACAAAGCAAAATCCTTTTTACTGATTTTTCATCCCGTGAAAACAAACGTAAGAGCCTCAATCGATAACTTCATCATAATTATTCATCTTGATTACGTATTCTAATATAGTTTAATTTTTCAATAATTTAAGCAGTTGAAGTTTGTTGAAATGACATTTTGGTAATTTTAGGTTAAAAATATTATTTGTTTTAAGAGTTACACAACCAATGTAAGATGAATCTTTTATTGTAATTATTTTTGTAGGTTTATCATAAATTTGATCTAACAGTTTCTTTCGAAACATTTTAGTTCGTCGAATTTCGACAGGTTCGACTCGTGCAAATAAAAGATAAACTACAAATAAGTTATTTTGGCGAAATCCCCTCTGAACTCAACACTACCCTTGCACACACAAAATAAAAAAAATCTAATTTCTAAATTAATTGCCTTCAGCTAACTGATGACAAATTCTTGTTCAAAATCTAACAGTAGTGAGTCTTATGTTACTTCTGGCTCTTTATTTATTTATTTATTTATGATTTAAAATGTATGATTAGGTAAAGTGTCTTTTTATGGTATTTTTGACTTTGCTAGATTTTCGGAGTGTTTGTAAACAGTTTATCCCTATTTTTAAACTCTTTTCTATACTTTTATAATCTTGACTCTGTGGGATTCCCATTATTGGCGAAGACCCTTCCCTTCTGTTTTCGTATTGGTCCGTTCCGTATGGTACCTCTTTCCAATTTTTCTACTCATTTCGTCTTCAATTCTCTATGTGTTAAATCCGGATGTGATGTTCTGCGGTACATTCGGTCTTTTTTAAGACCAGATTTGACTTCTACTAGCATTCGACTGGATGTGCGCATTTGGAAAACATCTTCGATTTTAAGTAATTGTCTATCCATAAATTGTCTGCCATTAATTTATGTAATCGCATATTTGGCACTACTGCTATACTTTTTTTACTTTATTCTTATATTTTGCTATACCATTCCTCATCGACACGGCATGGAGTTCCTTCGCAACTTGGAAGCCGCTGGAAACTCTTTAAAGTTTACCGTGTACTGTTTTCAGTTATAAATAACTGAGCAAAATACTTATGACAACAAGTAAAAGAAATTAATTATTTAAAATTAAACTGTGCGTGGATCGTATCAATTTCTGTTTGTTGTTGTTCCCTGATATTCTGCTGTGTATCCCTCTGTAAAGTTACTGAAGTTTTTCCAGGAAACTGGGATTCCTAGAGCTTTTTATGTAACGGCAACAAGAAAAAATCATGTAACAGACACACTTTTGAACACAGCCTAAAATCAAAAAAATTGTAAGCTTACTAAGAATTTTTTAGGAAACTGGGATGCCTAGAGCTTTTCATGTAACAGCAACCAAGGTTACAGATAAAATTTTAGTAAGATTACTGTAATTTTAGCAGATTCATTTGTTACAGATTTCTGTAGCTTTACAAAAACTAGTTTTGCAGATTTGAAGCTTTTTTTGTATAGTTACAGATGAAAGTTTAATAAGCATGTAACTTTACATCTGTAGAACTACAGATTTTTTTTTACAGTGTACCTATATTTCATCCTCTTTAACGCCCCCGCCCACTTTCTTTATTCTACGAGTATTATTACTGCTCTTTAAAATAACACCATGGAAAATAAATAACTACTTTTGAAACACATTTTCCTTTTGTTCTTTTTTATGGTGTTTTAAAAAGCTTTTTCAATTTTCGAAGTTTCATTTAGTACAAATATCTTTTGATGTAGTTCCTAAATTTTGGAAAAGGCCATGGTGCCTTATTATAATCGTTGAAGTTATCTTAGAATATCTATTCTTTTTTTTCTGATTAGTTTGAATAATAATAGCAATATAAATAACATTAAGGAATCTTCCTTTTTCACCAAGATATATTCAATATTATGAAAAAGTACATAAGAAATATTTTAAGAAAAAAAAAATCTCAGGAAAATGCGAAACCACTAGTAGATAAAAAATAGTAATTGAAAAAAAATTGCATCAATTGATTATAATATTACATCTAACCTAAGTTCAAATGTTAACACGTACACTGTAAGAAAAAAATCTGTGAAGTTACTAAAGTTTTTCTAGGAAACTGGGATTGCTAGAACTTTTCATGTAACGGCAACAACAAAATTTCATGTAACAGACACACTTTTGCGCCGAAAATCAAAAAATCTGTAAGGTTACTAAGAAATTTTTTGGAAACTGGGATTCCGAGAACTTTTCATGTAACTGCAGCTAGGGTTACAAATAAAAGTTTAGTAAGATTACTGAAATTTTAGCAGATTCATTTGTAAAGTTACAGATTTTTGTAGCTTTACAAAAACTAGTTTTGTAGGTTTGCAGCTTTTTTCGTACAGTTACAGGTGAAAGTTTAGTAAGCATGTAACTTTACATCTGTAGAACTACAGATTTTTTTTTACAGTGTAATGGTACAGACCTACGTAAAAAGTTTCCAAATACTTTGAAGAGGTGCAATATGTTTTATTACAGTCTACAAAAAGTAAACTGAAACTGAATCTCACTTACAATATTCGATGGAACTTTTCAGGCAATTACCATTTTTATTAATAATGACAAGTAATTGAAATGAAAGAATGCTCTTTTTTTTTAACAAATGCATATATCTTTTTTAAAACTTGGTTGAGGGTAAAAGAACTTTATCAGTAGAGTGTCCAAACCACTAGCAGATAAAAAATAGTATGGTAAAAAAAAAAAAGAAAATAAAAATTTGTACTAGATTAGGGAAAAAAAAAACGGCCAATGTAGTGCACTGAAATTTCTTTAGTCTCACAAAAAATGATTTATGCAACACATTTTCCCCCCTATTATTTCTTCTTATTTTTAGGCAAACATTGAACATATGCGAGAATACCAAATATTAAATTTTCTGATTTTGACAATGCCCTCAATTATAAATCCTTTAGTTTTTTTCTTTTTATTGAGCATGCCAAAAATTAACTTATTTGTTTAATAAAACTTATTATTTTCGAAAAATATGTCGTTTACTTAAAATTCAGGGCACAAAAGCGTTATTATGACAAGGAAGAGATGTAAATAAACCGTTATAGATTAAAAAAAGAATAATAAAAAAATAAATAAAAGCTTGAGGCAGAGTGGAAGGAAAAGAAAAAAATGTGCTTCAAATAGAAAATGTTTTATTCATTTCTAATTCCGATATATACAAAATGATTTTGAAAAAAGTTATATATCAATTAAAAAGTATCAATATCAGTTTTCCAAAAATTTGTTTACACATGTAACTTTGTTTTTTTTTATTCTAGAATAAAATGAACATGTATTTGATGTAATACTGATGTGACACGCAGCTTTTCCAAATCTGGCGGGTTTTTTTTTTCTTAAATTCAGAGATTCTGAATTCACACCTGAAAATTTTGAATAATTTTTTTGTTAGTTTATTCGTGCTAAATAGTTGACCAGCATTGAGGGGTTATCTAGCTGTGATCAGCTTAAAACCCAGTCTATTGTTTTAATGTCTTGTATAATTATCAGCCATTCGAAAAAGAAAAAGTGTAGTTTTAAAAGCTACATAATGAGTATAAGAAAAAATTTAAGGTAAAAATCTAAATTCAAAATTTTTTAAAAGATTAAAGATTTAAAATGAAGTCTTAAACCTTTATTTCATGAATTGTATATCTTCATGAAAACAAAAATGGCTATTTAAATTTTCTGGTGGGAATTCGCAGTGCCTGAATAAAAAAACAGCCAGATTTAGAAACACTGGTCTCACATACCTGTTATATGATTCTATAATAACAAAGTAACTTATTTTATACCCTCTGCAATAATTTATTTTTTAATAAGTAATAATACAAGCATCTGACATAAATACATCAGTTTAACTCGAAATTTGTTATGATTTTCAACGATTAAATAAAGCAAAGATTGCTATTGAAAATAGTGATACTAAAATTCAAGGACGTATACAAACTCTGAAATGTATTTATTTATTCGTATTTTATTTATGGTAATATATATATATATATATATATATATTCATTTAAAGTAAGTTATTTATTTTTCAGCGATTTTTCGAAGACAGATTAAAATAAAAATTTCACCTTATATTAAATCTTTGCCATTTACCAGGTGACGAGTATTTTAATAATAATAGTTGTTAAGGAAAAGGTAGCATCTTAACCAAAAACTTCAGTATTAACATTTATTATTTTGAATAGCAATGAAAAATATGAATTTTCTTGAAGGATGGTCGCTATTTAAAAAAATAAATACATTTAACATCGTAAAAGACAAATGAATAAGAGTATGATAATTACTTTTTAAGGGTAAAAAGGGTTTTATCAGGAAAGTTACAAAAACACTAGCAGATAAAAGAGAAGAAAGAAAAGCAGAGAAAAAATAATCTTTGATGATGAGCGATAAAAAATTACGGTCAATTTGGAACTCTGAAATGTCGTTATCCTCGTAAAAAATGCAACATTCAACACATTTTTTTTCCCGGAAAACATTGAACAGATGTGCGAATGGCAAATATTAGTTTTTGTAATTTTGACAGTGCCCTCAAATGTAATTCCCCTATTTTTCTTTTCCTTTAGTGACCATGTAGAAAATTAACTTATTTGTTACATGAAACTTATATTATTATTATTAAAAAATGGGTCGTTTACTTGAAATTCTTTGCTTAAAAACTTTGTTATGACAAGGGAGAGAAGAAAATTAAACTTAAAAGATTAAGAGAAAAATAATTTTATGTGTCAGAATTTTTTCTAAGGATTGTGATTTAAATAGAAAATGTTTTAGTCTTTTCAATTTTTTATGTATTCAAAATGAATTTAAAAATAGTCACATTTTAATTAAAACGTATCCTTTTCAATATTCTAAAAATCTGTTTTCACCGAATAAATTAGTTTTTATCGCCCTGAGCATCAACGAAATTTCCTGAATTTTTATAAAAATGTCCATAAAAGTAATATTAATTTAAATATTCTTTCTTTGTTTATTTCAAAAATAAAGTTAATATAGCTTTGTTTTAGATATATCTTAAGACGCTATTTAAAAAAAAAATGATATTACATACAGCTGATTTAAGGGGAGCACACAACCTTCGAGTTTATTGAAACGACCAAAAACATCGCCTTTTTCAAAGTACCAAAACACAAATAATATGCTATTTAGATCATTTTTTTTCCATCTCTGCCTCAAGTACACATTTTTAACTATATTATCCGGAAAAATAAATGTTCCTATATATAAAATTTATATTTGAATTTTAAATTTAAAGATTTATCTCACTAATTTGTGAATTAAAATCAGTAATTGCTGCGCGCATGATAAAGCTCTAAATTATGTATATAGTAAATAATTATTCAACAAAATGGAATCATAACACACCTACGTCTAAATTAAAACAAAAATATATACAAAAAGTTGTATTTAAAATTTAATTTTAGCAGAAAATAGAAAAAAATTTCAAGTTTTTCAAGTGAAAAAAAAAAAAAATTGAATTTTTTTTTGGTTTTAGCATGAAGACTATAAACATACGCATATTTGGTTAATTTTTTAAAGCTGTAGGTGCGCGCAATCTCCAAATCTACTAATCTGAGAAAACGCTTTTACAGTTTCAATATCTACATATCTTCAATTGTACTCACCGTTTTAAATGATTATAAATCAAGAAATAATGCAGATTTTTGAATGAAATTTTGTTCACATTGTTGAAAAATTTTAAGACATTTAGAAGAAAACAAAATCGGGAAGCTGATTATTTGAAATCTTAAAGGTTCTGTGATCCTTTAAATAGTACGAGTAAACCGCTTAGAGGGATTTAGAACAGCATAACTGCTTGTTTGATATAATAATGATGTCACACATACACGTTATATGAAATTTCTAGAAATAAAATAACTTATTTATATGCTCTTTGTAATAATTTTCTTTTACATATAATAAATACTATCATCTAATAAAGTAACCCACTTTATACCCTCTGTAATAATTTATCATTTAATTAATAATACTAGCATCTGGCATATATATGTTAGTTTTTATTGAAATTTCATGAAATGCATGGTTCGTACAGTACTTGAATTCCAGTAGCATTATTTCCTGAATAGTAATCACCAACAGGTATATAAAATTTATTATGATTTTTAGCGATTAAATAAGGCAACGATTACTATTTGGAAATAGAGATACTGTAATTCAAGGATGTACACAAACTCTGAAATGTATTTATTTATTTACATGTTTATATTTTGAAAATATTTATATATTCATTCAAAGTAAGTTATTTAATTTTGGGCAATTTTTCGAAGACAGATTAAAAATAAAAGTTTTATCCGATGTTTAGGATTTTCCATTTACCAAGTGACGAGTATTATATTATAATAGTTGTTAAGGGGAAGGTAGCATCGTAACCAAAAAAATTCAACACTGATATTTATTACTTTGAATAAAAATGGAAAATATGGATTCTGTTCAAGAATAGTCGTTCTTAAAAAAAAAAGAATTAATATAAAAAAAATTGGGTAAGAGTATGATAATTACTTTTCAAGGGGAAAAAACGGTTTATTAGAAAAGTAACAATATCAGTAGAAGATAAAAAAAAAAAAGAAAAGAAAGGAAAGCAGACAAAAAAAATCTTTGATGATGAGCAGTAAAAAATACGGTCAATTTGGAACTCTGAAATGTCGTTAGACTTGTAAAAAATGTAAAATGCAACACATATTTCCTCTTTTTTTCTTATTTTTAGGAAAACATTGAACAGATGTGAGAATGGCAAATATTAGATTTTCTCATTTCGACAATGCCCTCAATTTTAATTCTCTGCTTATTTATTTATTTTTTGTGATCATGACGAAAATTAACTTATTTGTTTAATGAAGCTTATATTATTATTATAAAAAATACTTAAAATTGTGTGCATGAATATTTTGTTATTACAAGGGGAAAAAATCAACCTTTACAGATTAAAAATAATTAATAATAATAATAGTGGTGAAAAATGTGCTTGAAATAGAAAATGTTATGTCCATTTTAATTTTTGATAGTTTCAATTTGAATTTTTAAATAGCTGTAATTGAATACAAAGTATCATTATTAGTATTTAAAAATTTTATTTTCAGGCAAAACTTTGCTTTTTTAATGCGCTAGAATAATATGATTATGTGTTCGATGTAATGCTGATGCCATACATACAGCTTACATAATTTTTAAAGCAATGGAATAAACTATTTTATACCATCTGCAGTAATTTATCTTGAAAAAACGTTGAATAAGAGTATGATAATAACTTTTTAAGAGAAAAAAAATGTTTTAGCAGGAAAGTCACAAAAACACTTGCAGATAAAATAATGAAAGGAAAGCAGAGAAAAAAATAATCTTTGATGATGAGTGATAAAAAAATACGGTCAATTGGGAACTCTGAAATGTCGTTAGCCTCTTAAAAAATGTAACATGCAACGCATTTTTCCCTTTTTTTTTTTCTTATTTTTAGGAAAACATTCAGCAGATGTGACTATGGCAAATATTAGATTTTCTAATTTTGACAATGCCTTCAACAGTGGTGGAAAATTGGCGCAGAGGCGGAGCCTATTGACACCACTAAATTATAGCAGTATTTTGCCTCTTATCTAATGATCAAATTTTTGAGTCTTTATTAAACTGAATAATACCATAAAAATTTAGTGGTGTCAATAGGCTCCACCTCTGCGCCAATTTTCCACCACTGCTTCAATTCTAATTCCTTTTTTTTCTGTTGGTGAGCATGTCGAAAATTAACGTTTTTGTTTAATGAAACGTATATTATTATTTAAAAAATGGTCGTTTACTTAAAATTTTTTGCATAAAAACATTGTTATGACAAGAAAGAGAAGAAAATTAAACCAACAGATTAAAAAACAGATTGAAAGATTAATTACAGATTAAAAGAAAATAATTCTATGCGGCAGATTTTTTTAAAGATTGTGATTTAAATAGAAAATGTTTTATTCACTGGGTGTTAATCTGATCACAGCTAGTTAACCCCTCACTGCTCTATTGTTCAGCATACAGTTTTTATGTATACAAAATGAATTTTAAAACAGTCACATTTCAATTAAAAATATCATTATCAGTATTCTATAAATCTATGGATAATTGGACATGGATATTAACTTTGAACTCTTATGCTAGAATAAAATGATTATGTATGTTATGCAATATTGATGTCACACACAATGTTGCCAAATCTGACTTTTTTTTCTTCTGAGATTCTGAATTCACAACAGAAAATTTTGAATTGTAATTTCCAAGTATTTTGTTCACGAATTATATATCTCTGTAACAAATATTTAAAGATTATACCGCTAGATGGCAGCACTAGACGATAGTTCCTTATTATAGCGGCTGCCAATTAGTTTTCTCCCATCATCTCTTGCGATAAGTTTTCCGCAGAGTGCTTTGGAGTATCGCTTCGAAGGCTGCGAAATGCAGGCTGTCTTGCTTTTTTTCCCCCGGAGATTTTTATGAGAGGCGGGAAATGATGAAATGTTTGCGAATCAATTTTTTCAAACGCGGATTTCTTCTGCCGTTCTTTATTATGTAAATCTTGTACAGCAATCCTGTAAATAACAATATGTCTTGTAATACAGAGTTTTATTAAACATTTCTTTCTACTAAAGTATGGAGTGACGTGTCCATTTGAAGTGATGAATATTATTAAAGAATGTGGCGCCTTCTCATGGAAAGTAAGAAGGTAGCTATAAATGGCTTCCCCAACCTTGGGTTGAATCCACGACAAACCGAGTAAAGAAAAATGCTGATGCTCTACAATTTAAAAAAAATGCTTGTGCTCTTCGAATTTAAAAGAGGTGCTGGTGCTTCGTCGTAGAAAAATGTTTTTTAAAAAATGCTGGTGTTTCCACAGTGTCTTGCTCTATGTGTTGGTGCTTGAGGAAGGAAAAGTAGTGTTTTTAAAAGTGTTTTAGTATCTTCTGTTTAGATGTCGCTTCTGATTTCAGAAGGCAAATTAAACAGATGCCGTTTGTTCTGCAAAATTTTGAAGGGAGATATGATCCACGTAAGATGTTTGTTCTACATGAGCTTCACATATATGTGTGAAAGTATTCTAATACTCCTGTAAACCGAACGTCGAACTCGGTAACAGAGAGTACATTATTCTTAAATAAGTTTTACTGCTTGAAAGCTTATAAAAATATTGATGCGTGTAGCTGCTATCCGAAAATAAGTGTGTAATTTTATTTTAGTGAATTTTGTTTATTGCATTCTCATATTTTTTATTTTATGTTATTAAACTTTTGACGTTAAAATTGGTTAAGATAATATTGCAAGTACATTATTTTCTCATTAAAAAAATAAATTGTGTCTGTTTTGTCGCTGACATACAGACGAGGTAAAAATGTTCTGAAGTTAGAAATCTTAGCTAACGTAAAAGTTTTCTGTAAGAATTAAATTCGGAAAGTAAAAATCTTTGATTAATTTAAATTAAAAGAATTATTTAAGAACAAAGTTGTTCTATTAAAGCATATTTTTTACTGTAGTGAAAATTACATTTTGTGTTCTAATTTGAGAAAACTTTTCGTTTGAATTTAATAAAGTGTATTTTAATAAAATGGTATATTTTGGCAGATATGTATGATAGAATACAATTTTTTTTTTGTGAGTAAGTTGAGTTTCGTTTTGAATAACGAAATGATTTGAATAACGTTATTAAGTTCTGAACAGAACTTTTAAAAGAATAGGTTTTCTTATATGTTAAACATTTAAATTTGAATTTGTTTTTAAAGGTTTAAAAAAAAAAGAGAGAGAGAGACTTTTCTTTCCCGGAACAAAAGTAAATTGTGTTCTTTTGAGAACATTTTTGAATTATTTTTGCTAGTAAAGAAATTTTAATTAATTTTGAATAATTGTGTTCTTAGAACAAAAATAGAAAGTGTTCTTTTGAGAACAATAATTTTAAGTATTCTTGTTTGACGTAATATTATTATTTTTTCCTTAAAAAGAAATTGAAAGTTAAGAACTGTGTAGTTATAATTTAGTTTTGTTTTATTTCGAGAGTTAATATTGAAGTTACAGAATTTTTTTTGTGTGTGTGTGGGTGTTTTCTTATAAGTATAGGACTATCGCATGATGTAATGGTAAATCCAAACTAGTTTAATTTTGGTTTACCTCCCTAAGGAAATAGTTATATTGAAATTATATGTGAAAGAAATAAACATTGTATATTTTCGTGATATTACAGTAAATTGAATTTTATTTATATTGTATTTTGAATATATTTTGTGTTATGATTTCTGTAAATAAGAAAACCCTGGGTGTAAGCATAGGTTTACGTAAAAAAAAGTCTAAAATTTTGTTCTTGAAATTGAAAAATTTTAATTGAAATTTTTCAATTTAAATTCTTGTTCTTGAAATTGAAAATTTTTAATCGAAATTTTTAAATTGAAATTCTTGTTCTTAAAGTGGAATTTTTAAATCAAAATTTTATTTTGGTTACTAGTTTTGTTAAACTTAAACAAAATGTCGTTTTTTGGAAAGGGCAAAAAAGAGGATCTACGCGATGAGTTAGGCTTAACTGCCACTGACGAAATGAAAATGGTCTATTTACGTAATTTAATTACAACGCACGCTGATTACGAGGAGGACTATACAAAAAACTTACTTTCAACTATAGTCGAGAATAGAAATACTGACCAAGAACAAGAACAGTGTAAAATCGAACAAGAAAATTTAGAGCGCGAACGGACTTTCGAACTTAAAAAATTACGCCTTACCCATCCGACTTCGGCATCTACCTCAGAGGTAGAAAATAATAGATGCACTTACGAAAAGCCGCCAATCGATCTACAAAAATTGATTCCCCGTTTTCGCCCAAACGAAGATGATATGAACAACTTCTTAGTGCTGTATGAGCGACAGTTAAAGGTCGTAGGGATTCCGGAAGAAAATTGGGTTTCGTATCTCATAAGCGTTTTACCTAGTGAAATTGCTAGACTCATTGCTAGGGAACCGGAAGAAAAGGCCCAGGACTATCAACACATCGAGGCGATGTTGTTGAAACGATTCAAATTAACCGCTCAAAAATTTAGAATTCTGTTCGTTCAGCACAAGAAAATTCCAGAAAGTACCTGGAAAGACTATTTTTTCGAGCTTAGAACATACTTCGAAGGTTGGCTATCTGAGCTCAATGTAACGTCATTCGAAGATTTGAAAACTCATATTTTATCTGACAAATTAAAGAAAAGGTGCTCTCCACAGCATAGAAAACATTTCTTAGACTTTTGGACTGATTTAAATTAGCCAAATGCGTTAGTGGAAAAGTTAGATGCTTACGATGTTCTAAGGGTAAATCCCGTAAAATCCAAAGAAGTGGAAACCCACCAGAAAAATAAAAAATTGTCAAAACAGAACGAGACCGTACCCTCGAGCTTTTCTAATAAAACGTTTCCGAATGAATCCTTCTACTCAAAGAAGACAACTCCGTCAGACAACGGAAAGGTGAATCCCTCACCACTGATTGAAGATCGCCCTATCTTGAAATGTTATGGTTGTGGTGCTCCCGGATTTATTCATGCTAAGTGCCCTACTGACAAACCTGTGATAAAAACAGAATCTTCTCAGTTTGAGTAAATCCAGATATACACATGCTCAACCACAACCATACATTTAACCACAGTAAACCTGAAATTTAATGGGGTCTATGGCAAAGCCTGCGTAGATACTGTATCTAGTCACAGCCTGGCTAGTCAATCATTGCATTCTGTGTTAAAAAAAAAAAAAAGGTGCAAAGTTTCAGAAGACCTCTCTGAACATGTCCTTAGCGAATGGCCAGCGGTCAAAAGAAGACAGTTTGACCAGGACTGTTACTGTAGAAATTGATGGAAGAAAATTTCGTACAAATTTTATTGTGCTACCTAAAGCTAAAGGAAACAGAACCCTTTTAGGAAGAGACCTTCTTGATAAATTAGGGTTTGTACCAGACGTTAAGAACAAACGCTGGTACTTCGGCGATATGCCTGATATAAAGTATGGCTTTGTTCCAAAGCCTCATGAATGTTCTGCCCAGAAGTCAGAATTAAATTACTTGCTGAAAAAGTATGAAACCATCTTTCAGCCAGGTGGTGAAGCCACCCCGTGCTCCTATGAAATCGGTACATTCTCCATCGAGATAACCCCGAAACCAAAGAAATTTGCTGTGAAAGACTTGGTCGAACAACGCTAAGACAAAAGAAAACAGTTTGCGGGCAGAATTCGGAGAGAAGAACCTCAGTATTCTTCTGGTGACCATGTATGGGTAGAACTCTATACCGTTAGCAAGGCTGGTCAGAAAAGAACCGCCAAATTCAGTCCTCGGGTGACGGATCCTATGCAGTGCTCATACAGCGCTCACCTACTTCCTATGAAGTTGCCAGTTTACAAGCTCATGAAGTTCCCTTAGGAACTTACCATACATCTGCCCTAAAACTTTGTAACAATGTTGCCAACCAACCAGTTACTCCACTCAGGAAACGTGGTAGGCCAAAGTAAAATGCACCTGGTCCCTTGCCGAGACGTCTAAGGAACCAGAGGTGGAGGATGTACCAAATATTTAAAGATTATACCGCTAGATGGCAGCACTAGACGATAGTTCCTTATTATAGCGGCTGCCAATTAGTTTTCTCTCATCATCCCTTGCGATAAGTTTTTCGCAGAGTGCTTTGGAGTATCTCTTCGAAGGGTGCGAAATGCAGACTGTCTTGCTTACCCCCCCCCCCCCGGAGTTTTTTCTATGGGAGGCGGGAAATGATGAAATGTTTGCGAATCAATATTTTGACACGCGGATTTCTTCTGCCGTTCTTTATTATGTAAATCTTGTACAGCAATCCTGTAAATAACAATTAGTCTTGTAATACAGAGTTTTATTAAACATTTCTTTCTACTAAAGTATGTAGTGACGTGTCCATTTGAAGTGATGAGTATTATTAAAGATTGTGGCGTCTTCTCATGGAAAGTAAGAAGGTAGCTATATCTCTGTCTAAAGCAAAAATAACTATTTAAGATTTCTGGTTCGAATTCGGAATGTCTGAATAAAAAACAAGCCAGATTTAGAATGACTGGTCACACATACATGTTACATGATTTTTATAATAATAAAATGACCTATTTTATACCCTCTATAATAATTTATCTTTTTAATAAGTAATAATACCAACATCTGATATAAGTACATCAGTTTTTTTTTTATTTCCTTAGAATGCACGTTTCGTACGATCTTTGAATTTCAGAACCAATTTTTCCTGAATAGCAATCTCAATATTATTTAATCTCAAAATCTATTATCCTTTTCAACTATAAAATAAGGCAGAGCTGTTTTAATATACTGATACTAAAATTTCAAGGACCGTACACAAACAATGAAATGCATTATCTTATGCATGTTTATCTTTTATCGTGATATTTATATATTTATTATAAATAATTTATTTAATTTTCAGAAAATTTTCGAAAACAGATTAGTGTAAATTTTATTTCATATTTAAGCTTTTCCATTCACTAAGTGACGAAGTGACGAGTATTTTATAATAACAGTTGTTAAAGAGAAGGTAACATCTTAACCGAAAAATTCAGTATTGATATATAGAGATTTGAATAGCAATGAAAAATATGAATTATATTCAAGAATAGCGCTTTTTTTAATACATTTAATAGCTTGAAAAAAAAATTAAATAAGCGTATGATAATTACTTTTTAAGGGGAAAAAATGTTTTATCACGAAAGTCGTAAAAACACTAGCAGATAAAAAAAAAAAAGAAAGGAAAGCAGAGGAAAAAATAATCGTTGATGATGAGCGATAAAAAATTACGGTCAATTGGGAACTCTGAAATGGTGTTAGCCTCTAAAAAAATGTAACATGCAACGCATTTCTTCTTCTTTTTTTCTTATTTTTAGGAAAACATTGAACAGATGTGAGAATGGCAAATATTAGATTTTCCAATTTTGATGATGCCGTCAATTTTAATTCCTCTATTTTTTATTCCTTTAGTGATCACGTCGAAAATAAGTTAATTTTCGACATGATATTCTAAAAATTGATATTCTAATTTCAATATTCTAAATATCAAAATACTTAATATCAAAACATTTAATATCGAAATATTTAATATCTAAATTTCAATATTAGAAATATTTCAATACTTAAAAAATATGTCTTAGCCGAATAAATTACTTTTTTTTTCTTCTCTTTTTTGGCTCTGAGAGCCTAAGTTATTTCCTGAATTTTCATAAAAATGCCCATAAATCTAATATTTAAATGTTGTTCCCCTACTTGTTTCTAAATTATACTTCATATATCTTTATTTCACATATATGTTAAGATATAATTATGTTTAAAATATTATTGCCTATAGCCTATTCAAAATGTACTGGCAAACCGCTTAGGAATGTGCTACAGCGTTTCTCAAACTGTGGTGTTCGCGGACCCCTGGGTGTCCGCCAGCTTACTGACGGTTGTCCTCAAGCCCAGTATTGAATTCAGACCTTTCTCCTTTTGGCAGGAATTTCTGTAGCCTTAGTTGTGGATAAATGCAAGGCTAGAACTTCTAATCTAGGACTATTATTGCACATCTCGTAGGAAAAAAACAGCAGCATACTTCTCATGGAAAATAGTAGTGTATATTTCAGCTGTCTTGGAATATGTGATATTTTCCATATTAATGCAACTGATTTTTTCACCCACTAAACACGAAATACCTATAATGAAAGATAAATAAGCTCTATACTATAAAACTAATTTTTTTTGTATCTCACATTAACAAAACTTTTGTTGGGGGTCTTCGGAATGCATATCATATCAAAGGGGGTCCGCAATATCCCAAAGTTTAAGAAACGCTGTGCTAGAACAACAAATCTGTGTGTTTGAGAAATTACTGATGTCACACATACACGTTATATGAAGTTTCCGCTAGTAAAATAATTTATTTTTTTGCTCTCTGTAATAATTTTCTTTAACCTACAATAAAAACCATTTTCTAATTAGAAACATGAGTTGTTAAGGAAATTTGTATGATATGCAATGACCGTACGGTCCTTGAATTTTAGTACCAATATTTCCAGAATAGTAATCTTTACTTTCTGCAACAATAGAATTTATAATAATTGCATACAATTAAATAACATAAAATTTGTTATTTAGAAATAGCTATCCTATGATTCATAATAATCTATGATTCAAGGATTATACACTAATCCTGATATGCGCCTTTCGCTTAACTGTGGAAAATTTATTTACATTAAATTATTTTATTTCGAAGAATATTTTGAAGACAGATAAAAATAAAAATTTTATCTGACATTTAAGCTTTTCCATTTCCCAAGTGACGAGTATATTATTATAATAGTTATTAAGGAGAAGGTAGCATCTTATCCAAAAAATTCAGCATTGGTATTTATTATTTTGAATAACAATGGTAAATGTGAATTATATTGAAGAATAGTTGCTCTTTTAAAAAAAAAATACATTAAATATCTTGAAAAAAAATTGAATAAGAGTTTGATAATTACTTTGTAAGGAAAAAAAAATGTTTTATCAGGAAAGTCACAAAAACACTAGCAGAGAAAAAAAAAAAGGGAAAGCGTAGAAAAAAAATAATCTTTGAGGATGAGCGATAATAAATTACGGTCAATTTGGAACTCTGAAATGTCGCTAGAGTCGTAAAAAATGTAACATGCAACACATTTTTCCTCTTTTTAAAAAAAATTTTGGGAAAACATTGAACAGATGTGAGAATGGCAAATATTAGATTTTCTAATCTTGACTGCCCTCAATTTTAATTCCCTTGTTTTTTTCTTTTATTGATCATGTCGGAAATTAACTTATTTTTTTAATTAAACTTATATTATTATTATAAAAAAAAATGGGTCGCTTACTTAAAACTGTTTGCATGAAAACTTTGTTAGGGCAAGGCAGAAAAGAAAATCAACCTTTACAGATTAAAAATAATAATAATCATAATTGTGGAGAAAAATAAAAAAGGAAAAGTAAAAAAGGATGTCCTTTAAATAGAAATTGTTATATTCATTTCAATTTTTAATAGTTTCAAAATTAATTTTTAAATAATTGCATTTGAATAAAAAGTATCATAATTAATATTCTAAAAATCTGTTTTCAGGGGCAATTTTGCTTTTTGAATGTGCCAGAATAATATGATTATGTGTTTTATGTAATGCTGATGTCACGCATATACGTATGTTATATGATTTTCATAGTAATAAAGTAAACGATTTTATACCCACTGTAGCAATGTATCTTTTTATTAATTAATAATACTGGCATCTGATATAAATACACCAGTTTTTATTGAAATTTCCATGAAATGCATGGTGCCTACGGTCCTTGAATTTCAGTACCATTATTTTCTGAATAGTAATCTCAATCTTATTTAATATCAAAACTTATTATGATTTTCAACGATTAGAAAACGCTATTTTAAAATTTTTATACTAAAATTTCAAGAACCGTACTCAAACTCTGAAATGCATTTATTCATATGTTTACCTTTTTTATGATGTTTATATATCCATTAAAAATAAATTACATGATTTTGATCAATTTTTCGAAGACATATTAAAATAAAATATTATTTAATTATATCATATTAATGTAAAATTTTATTTAAGCTTTTCCATTTACCGAGAGACAAATATTTTATTACAATTGTTGTTAAGGAGAAGATAGCATCTTAACGAAAAAATTCAGTATTGATATATATATTTTGAATAACAATAAAAAATATGAATTATATTCAAGAATAGTCGCTCTTTTTTTAAAAAATACATTTAATATCTTTAAAAAAAACTGAATAAGAGTATGATAATTACTTTTTAAGAGAAAAAATGTTTAACTGGAAAGTCACAAAAACCGCAGCAGATAAAAAAAAAAAAAAAAAAAAAAAAAAAAAGCAGAGAAAAAAATAATCTTTGATGATGAGCGATAAAAAATTACGGTCAATTGGGAACTCTGAAATGTCATTAGCGTCGTAAAAAATATAACATGCAACACAAGTTTACTCTTTTATTTCTTATTTTTAGGAAAACAGTAAACAGATGTGAGAATGGCAAATATTAGATTTTCTCATTTTGACAATGTCCTCAATTTTAATTCACCTTTTCTTTTTTTATCAGTGATCATGTCGAAATTTAACTTATTTGTTTAATGAAACTTACATTATTATCATAAAAAACAGGTCGTTTACTTAAATTTCTTTGCGTAAAAACTTTGTTATGATTAGTGAGAGAAGAAAATTAAACTTTACTGATAAAAAAAAAAATAATAATTTTATGCTTCAGAGTTTATTTTAAGATTGAGATTTAAATAGAAGATGTTTTATTCATTTCAATTTTTTATACATACATAATTAATTTTAAAATAGTCACATTTGAATTAAAATGCATCTATTTCAATGTTCTAAAAATTTGTTTTCAATGAATAAATTAGTTTTTTTCTGTGGACTTTCCTGAATTTTCATAAAAATGCGCATAAAACTAATACTAATTTAAATTTTCCCCTGTTTGTTTCTAAAATACACCATATATCTGTATTGTATCTGGGTGAATATCACAAAATGTGAGATTTTGAAAACAAAAATTTTGAAAATTTAAACCGTTTCAAAGCTTCTGATTTTTTTTTTTAAATGTTGGTTGAACAGCTGAATAAAGGAATGTATGTGTAAAATTGTTAAAGTTTGAAGAGCTTAAGTTCCTTTTCATGTAATTATGATTATATGGGATTTTCTTGCATATGTATGCCAGGATAATGACCGCAGGTATAATGACAATTTCATTCTAAAACATTTTTCGCATTGTTTTTATTTTTTATTTTTAGATCTAACATTTTAATTTTGTTTAAAGGAACATGTTTCCTCTATAGAATCTCAAATTCAGTCTGATGTTCACTTCTATTTGTAATTTATAGTAGCCAGGAAAATGACATAATAAATGTCTACTCAGTTTTTACAAATGGAACAATGGAACAATAAAGCTGGTGTATGGATTCCCTAGTTGCTTGGCAACTTTACATCCAGGCTAAGAGTAAATCGTGTTACAATGCAATGGGAGCCTTAGAAAAAAGAGCGTTTAAACGAGGCTAGTAGCCACAGAAATAGAGAGTAAAAAACTAAAAAGATAGACAATTTTTAAAAGAAAAAATTGCTAGTATAACTAGTAGGAGAAAAAAAAGTGTTCCATATGATCCACATATATGTCCAGGACAGGCGAAAAAGCTACCAAAGGAAGCCCCATAAAAAAAAAGACTCAATTCAGAGACCATACATTTAATATAGCTTGATAAGTAAAAAAGTTTAACACAGTGAAGAAAAGAAACAAAACTAAATATATACATATTTACAAGAGAATTTAAATTACTTTAAGTAAAAAAGAAAAAAAAAATAAGACAAAGCTACAGTGAGGAGAGTTCAAACTAAATAAACAGTTAAATGCAAAAGCCGAGGGGATCAAACGACAGCAAGAGGACGGCGTCCACCCAGTCTCGTAATTTGAGGTGAATTAAACATGAGAATGAAAGAAATAAGAGTAATATCATGAGAAGAGCATAAAATACAAGAATAGAAGTTTTTTTTTAATTTTTAAACAAACAACACAAACAAAAAGAAGGAAAAAAGTTTAGCAAATGAAGAGATTAATCTTCGTTAATGTTGATATGACTTGCAAGTTTATCAAATTCAGTTAATATAACCATCAATTTTTGCATCGGATTATCGAGTTTCTTAGTCTGAGAGTTTTTACAAAGCCTTTAAACAAATTATTTTCAAAGAAATATCTAAAAGATATTGCTGGTAGCAATGATTTTACTACTTCTGACTTCAACTATGTTAAGATCAAGAAGAATTACTCTGCATGCCCTCTTTATACCTCACAAAGAACTAAAATGAGCACTCCATGTAAATGACATCCATTAGTGACAATGATATTTTAATTATGGAAAGTTATTTATAAAATACAGAACTTGTAACCATCCTCATATATGTGTTATATAAGGTATAATTATTAATTAGAAATTTAAAAAAAAAAACTAGAAAAAGATATTTGTATAATATAGCAGAAGTCCTTTTGCTTTACACACATCACAGTGTGACGCCAGGAAAATGACAATCTGAAATTTTAAGTATTTAATTGCTTTATTGTTGTGTTATTATGAATATAATATCTCTTGAAAATACTTCAAAGAAGATTTTTTATTAAAATGTAGAAAAGAAAATTGCATTAATTAACATTAAATAGAAATTTCATTGTGCGGACTGCGATTTTCGTATTTTGTGATATTGTCCCATATATATATATATCTTAAGATAAAATTATGTTTAAAATACATGGTGTACATAAATAAATATCCCAACTTCACAAGGCTTTTGAAAGAAAACAAAACAACGTACAGCCTTGTTATGACTCGCATATCAAAAATAACAGTTGAAAGTTTAAATGCAATACATTTATAAGTGTTCAATGTGATTCCCTTCAGAAACACGAACGATATCGTGGCAGTACGATAACTAATCCCACACTTTTCTCAGCATGTTTTTTTTTTTTTTAGGTAGATTTCGTAAGAAATACTACCTATTGCAGTCGTTACCATGGTGCGATTTTTGAAAAATTCCTTCATAACTTTTCATTATAGGACCCCAGGAACCCAAAACCACCCCCACCTAAAAAGTTTATATATATATATATATATGTATGTATGTATGTATGTATGTACTAAATTTTGTCCGCACGATAAAAGTCGCAATTATGCACGGATCGTCTTCAAACTCGCCAACAACTTTTAGATGGCTAATATCTCGGCGGGGATTGAAAATGGATAAAATCGGCCCAAGGGAATGGAAATGGGGAGGGTTCAAAATTTTGAATACCGTCTTAACATGATTCTGGTAAAACCAGCTCTTACACAACAATGACAGGAAAAAATAAATATTTTTCGTTATAGCATTTGCCAACAATTAAAAAAAAAAAAAGCAATAAAATTCTCACCACAACAATTGCTTTCCTAATTGCCAGATTTTCACGTGAAACAGCAAATTAAATAAATAGTTTGACGAATTGAAAAGAAATTGAATATTACGTCATAAGTTTTCTAGAGCATGAAAACTCAAAATTAAATAATTAGTTTGACGAATTAAAAACAAAAACAAAATATTGCGTCATATTGGGAATAAAATGGACTTCAACAGGTGAATAGGTAACGTCATGAGAGTTTGAAGAAATGTATTAAAACACGATAAAAACCCGACTATGGAAATATTAACTTATTTTAACACTTTGAGGTTCTCTGAATTTGCTTTAGCTATTTTTTAAACCTATTTCATATACTTGCATGTGTGTATTCGTGTATATTAGAATTTTCACAAAATGTTTAGCTCCCTAAAGCTGATTCTTAGTGAAGGAACTGTGCTTATCTCTAATCTTGACTTAAGCTTTGTTGATGAATTTAGTACTTAACTTCGAAATCTACCTCCACCTGTAGGCCCGAGCCGGCAGGGATTTTTTTTTTTTTTTTTTTTTTTTTTTTTTTTTAATTGTGGGACCGCATCAAAAATCAGGTGTTTGTTCTACCGCTATCAACAGATGTTGACGAACTTAGGACGAGGAATGGGACATGCTGGTAAAGTGTGGAATGAGTTATCCTACCGCCACGATATCGTCCGTGTTTCTGGAGGGTCTCATATTGAATACTTTATAACTGTGTTGCATTTAACCTTTCAACTGTTATTTTTGATTTCCGATTAATCGGGATGGGGATGACAGGCATGACCACCCCAATGAACTTGAATGTTGTACTTTTTGTTTTCTTTTAAGGGGTCTCAGGACTCTTAAAGCTTTAAAATTTTCGAAATTTTAATTTTTTTAGATGTTAAACTCCTATCTTTTCTGAACATTTTAATATAATTGTTTCCTTGAAATTCCAATTAGAACTGAAGTTATGGCTTTTACATTTATACACGTTCAATAGCTGAAGCGTCGTTTCGGAAACTTTGAAGCCCTTTTTCTCCAAATGACGTTTTTTGGGCATAACGCGCACGATATCTGAAAAACTTATGAATATTTTTTCATGAAATTTTAAAAACATATGTTTCATGTTAGTCTGTATAAACTGAAGCTAAAATTTCCTTTTTATTGTTCAAAACTTCGAAATATTTTTTTAGGTGATTATACTGTTGAAATTTTCTTAATTTTGCCTTAGCTAAATACAACTTTGTATTAAAAATATAAAAAAGCTTTAAATACAAATTTATTTAGGTTCAGGTTAATTAGTATAATCTGAAGCATAAGTAGGCACCAAAAGTTTCATTCCAGTTGCAATACTTATTTTGTAATCGTGCGCTTAAGCTGTTATGCCGCTTTTTTGCTCGTCAAATGTCTAACAGTTTGGAGCCCCCTGTAAATGCTATTTCTGCATCTTATAATTTTTTTAATACATGAAATGAAAGAACAAACTTATATATTTCATTTTAATTAAAATTGTGTCTTAAAATAAAATACATTTTAAGGTATTAAATGTTGAAAATCGTCTTTTTTTTTCATTTTTTCCAATTTTAAGAGTCCTGAGACCCCTTAATAGCCCTGTAAAGTTGGGATATTGATTTTTGTACAACCTGCATTATTGTCTATAGTCGATGTAAATTTTATAGGTAAACCGCTTTGATAAACCGGGAACCGTCAGCACAAACAATCACCTTATCGAGTTCACGGATGAAATTCTAGGATTAGTTAAATCTTGATTTGCATATTAAAACGTAATCGGTCTGCCAAGTCATATCTTGGTGGAAAACACCTGAAAATCCGATTTTAACGGCTAACTCGTAGATTTAACATTGTGTTTTCCTGCTCCCAGTCTTCCATGTAGTCGTGCCTTTTGGTGCAGGAAAACACAATGGTAAACCTACCAATCAGCCGTTAAAATCGGATTTTCAGATGTTTTCCACAAAGATATGACTTGACAGAACAGAACAGAAATCACCCACTCGTGAACAGCCAACCTTGCGGTATAGGAGCTAAATGTCCACGAGGGGGAAAAAAAAGAAAAAAAAAACCCATATCCCCCATCCCACGAGCGGGACACCGGAGCGGGCCCAGAGGCCTCAGCAGGATGGAAGACCCCCCTTTATTGAAATTTCACTTAGGATGTAGTACAATCTTCTCACAAGAGATACCCAAATGTTGCATAAGCTGGGCGAGCCCAAATTAAACAATATTTTTAAACTTTGGATCTTTTATGTATGGATATTACAGATCAAACTATTTGAGTGTAGAAAGAATATGATTTGATAAAAGAATATGATATGATGACCTGTTAAACAAATTTGAGATATTGATTATTATTAATTTTAAAATTCGAAATTTGAAAGTCTTTGTACTTCACAGTTCAATAAAGTTTGTTTCACAATTTTGAATCATTATATTTTACAGAGATATGACTTGACAGACCGATTACGTTTTAATATGCAAATCAAGATTTAACTAATCCTAGAATTTCATCCGTGAACTGGATGAGGTTATTGTTTGTGCTGCCGGCTCCCGGTCTATGAGGGATGCGCTAGAACAATACAACTGTGCGTGTGGTGTAATATTGATGCCACATATACATGTCATATGAAGTTTCGGGTAATAAAATAACTTACTTTTATTCTCTATGTAGTAATTTTGTTTTACTAACAATAAATGCAATTATCTAACATAGAAACATGAGTTGTTAGTGAAATTTGTATGATATGCAATGACCGTACGGTCCTTGAGTTTTAATACCATTATTTACAGTATAGTAAACTGTACTTTCTTTAACCACAGAATTTATAATAATTTCAAATAATTAAATAAGGCAAAGATTTATATTTCAAAAGAGATATCCTGTGATTCATAATAAGCTATGATTGAAGGATTTTACCCAAATCCTAACTTGTGTCTTTAGCTTAATTGTGATAACTTTATATACATAAAACTACTTTATTTCGAAGAATTTTTCGAAAACAGAACAAAATAAAAATATTGAAGCATATTAATGTTTTTTTTTCTACTGCATTTAACATGCATACGAATATTGTAAATTTACTTAACCAGAAAATTCAGTGTTGAAAATTTGTTATTTTGAATACCAATAACAATACGGATTTTGTGAAAAATGTTCGTGTTATTTATGATGAATATAATATCTTGAAAACAAATGCATAAAATACGATAAGCCTGTTTTCAAGGAGGAAAATCATCAGGAAGAATGTAGCAAAAACACTAAGATAGAAGAAAGAAAAAAAAAAGAGAGAAAGAAAAATAGCCCTTGATGATGAGCGGTAAAAAATTCCTGGCAATTAGAAAAACTAAAAGATCCTTAACCTCCTTTGCAACATATTTTTCCGTCATTTTTTTCTTATTTAAGGAAAACTTTGAACAGATGTGCTGAAGGCAAATATTAGGTCTTCTAATTTTCACAATGTCTTTATAGTTATAAATGTTTTTTTTTCTTTCTTTTAGTGAGCAATTCGAAAATTAGCTTACTTGTTTAGTGAAACTTATTTCGAATTTGAAAAAAAGTATCCTTTGCTTAAAATTCAGGACATAAAATCTCTATTTTATGATCCCGGAGTGAAAAATTCATACCTTACAGATAAAATAATGATTATTCTTATTACGTTATGAAAGTATTTTTGAAAAAAGATTGTGTTTAAGGCTGGAAAATGTTTTATTCACTATTAATTTTTTGTATAGAAAAGAAACTTAAAAATAGATGAATATTAAATAAAAAAACAGGATAATTACCATTATAAATTCCTTTCATGAATACATATGCTTATTGAACTAAGTATACCTCTTATGTGTCTTCCCCAATCGTTTCTTTTTTGCATTAAACTTTTCGCTGGATGTGCCATCAAATTCAGTACTGTGATAGTTACAACATTGTTTACGCAAAAATAAGATAAATAAATAAGATGTCATAAAATGTGTCATTAAGTCATCATAAATTTTATGATAACTGCTATAGACATTATTAACTTGGATTAATTGCCATTGTCAAATAAACGCGATTTTTATTACTAAAGCGCTATAATTTACTTAAACGATTTGTTTGCATAGTTTAGAATGTTTGAGTTGTCAATTAAGGAATTCTGTTGCATGTGAAAATAAAATGGACAATGGTTGCTCAGAGAACTTATGGTAAACTTACCTCAACTTGTAGGAACAGGAATGCGATATTGTCTTATCCCGTGGTATCAATTAGCTGACGTATATCGTGGTGTTCGGTGAAATTTTACAACTAGAATTCTCAAACCAGGTACCAAACATCACACCAAAACAATTCAAGACAACTTTTATAATAGAGTTTAAAATTGTATCTATATATCACATGGATGAGTAACATAGATATTACACCAAACACACAGTTATGTTATTCTAGCACATCCCTGGATGCTGATTACTCATACTATTTAAATCGGCTGCAGACAATAATATTTTAAACAGAATTGTATCTTAAGATACATATAAAATAAAGATATATAAAGTGTATTTTAGAAACATACAGGGAACGAAAATTTAAATTAATGTTAGTTTTATGAAAATTCAGGAAATCCCTTACTCTCTCAGGGCGAAAAAAAAACTAATTTATTCGGTGAAAGCAGATTTTTAAAATGGTGAACGGATACATTTTAATTTAAATGAGGCTATTTTAAAATTTATTTTGTATACATAAAAACTAGAAAGGAAATAAAATATTTCCTATTTAAATAACAATCTTAAAAAAAATAAATTCTGAAGCATAAAATTATTTTTCTTTTTATCTGTAAAGTCTAATTTTCTACTCTTCCTTGTCATAACAAAGTTTTTACGCAAAGAATTTTAAGTAAACGAGCCGTTTTTTTTTTAAATAATAATAATAATTTAAGTTTCATAAAACAAATAAGTTAATTTTCGACATAATCACTAAAAGTAAAAATAAAGGTTATTAGAATTGAAGGCATTGTCAAAATTAGAAAATCTAATATTTGCCATTCTCACATCTGTTCAATGTTTTCCTAGAAAAAAAAATAGAAAAAAAAAGAAAGAAAGAAAACGAGGAAAGAATATGTTGCATGTTACATTTTTTACGAGGCTAACGACATTTCAGAGTTCCAAATTGCAACGTAATTTTTTATCGCTCGTCATCAAAGTTTTTTTTTCTACTTTCCTTTCTTTTTTTTATATGCTACTGCTTTTGTGACTTTCTTAAAAAAATATTTCCCCTTAAAAAGTAATTATTTTACTTTTATTCTTTTTTTTATTCTTTTTTTTTTTTTTTTTTTTTTTTTTTTTTTTTTTTAACCATTTGGAAAAATGGTTATTGTCCTCGTCAAGGTAGGAAATGAAAAACATATCTGAAGTTTTTTATTAGTTGAATCCGCATTTTATTTGTTTTCTGATTGGTCTATACAGTAATCTGTATTTTTCCTTTACTTTCAACAGAGATGGATACTTCTGTCGCCACTATGACAAAAAAGTAATAAAAACTACAAAAATAAAATAATGAATAACTCTGAAACAAATTGAGATACAGCTTTCAAACAAATTGCATTTAAAAGTACATTTTTAGGGTTCCGTACTTAAAAAGTGAAAACGGAACCATTATAAGATCACTCCTGTGTCTGTCCGTCCGTCTGTCTGTCTGTCTGTCACAGTCAGTTTACTCGTAAACTATGAAACGTGGAAAGTTCAAATTCGGGGAAGTAATAAAGGCCATTGACCCACAATATTTCAGATTAATAAACATTCATAAATATATTTAGTAAAAAAGTAGAGGAGCTAATTATGCTACTTGAAAAAAAAAATCTTTTCTTTGTATATTATGTGAGGTATCCTGTGAAAGCTTTTGTAACGCTGAACTCAAAAATACATTCCTTTTAATTTTGGGTATTATATTTTCAAAGATATTGTTGAAAATGTAACCCAAAAATATGCCCCCCCCCCCCCCATCAAATTCAGAATCTACTGAAACTAAAATTAAGAAAAAATTAGAGGTAGTAGACGGTTAATATAAACCTTGCCGGAAAATTATAGCGGTCATATAGTTTTTGAGTAATTAGCATTTTTCTGTTATACACAAATTTCGATTTACGGGCATTCAGAAAAATTGTTGAGCATCGCTGAATATACCTATTGTTGCAGAAGAATAAAAGCATTGTTGATAATGATCTTCAAAAAAAATTATCGGTAATTCGCCGAGATATTAACCCTTAAATGTACGGTCAGTTTGGACAAACACAAGGACAGGGCGGCGTACTCTATGCCTAGTTAACAACTTTTAATGATATATATGTCTGACATAATGTCCAGTAACAGTATAAAAGCAATAAACGTCAAAATGCTAAAAATATACTAATTTAAGGGATCTCGGACACTAAAAAGTGGAAAAAATTAAAAAAAAGACCATTTTCAACATTTAATGTCTTAAAATGTAGATGATTTTAGAACACAATTTTAATTGGGATGAAAGACATAAGTATGTTCTTTCGTTTCATGTATTTAAAAAATTGCAAGATACAGAATTAGTTTTATTAGGCGGCTCGAAATTGTTAGACATTTGACGAACAAAAAATTGGCATAACAGTTTACGCGCAGGATTAGAAAATAAATATTGCAACTAGAATGAAAATTTTGGTGCTTACTTATACTTCAGATTATAATAATTTCCCTGAACTTAAATAAATTTGTATTTAAAGCATTTTTATATTTTTAATGCAATGTTGCATTTAGCTAATACAAAATTTTGAAAATTTCAACAGTAAAATCATCTAAAAAATATTTTTTTGAATAATAAAAATGAAATTTTAGGTTCCGTTTATACAGACTATCATGAAATATATGTTTTGAAAATTTCATTAAAAAATATTCAGACGTTTTTGAGGTTATGCCACAAAAACGCCATTTGGAAAATAATGACTTTAATGTTTCTTAAACGCCGCTTCAGCTATTGAGCGGGTATAATTCTAAAAACCAAAACTTCTGTTCTAAAGGGAATTTCAAGGAAACAATTATATCAAACCATACAGAAAAGATAGGAGTTTAACGTCTAAAAAAATTAAAATTTCTTAAATTTTGAAGCTTTAAGAGTCCTATGCGACCACTTAATCCTTTCCGGCACAGAGTAATTATATTTATAAACTTATGAAAAAATGGACTGACACCAGAATTTATAAACGAATTTATTAGAAAATGCGAACTTGCTTATTTTCACGTACATGATAAAAGGAAAATTTTAATTAAATATTCTTGGTGCCGTTTGTCTGTTTTGGAATTAAAATTAGGTGTCCGTTTTTTAAGGGCATCGCCCTCGAAAGATTTAATTTCGAATGAATTGCATAAATACTGTGGGATTCGCGATAGTTTGCATTGATTATATCTTTCAATACGTCTCGAGTGACTTTAAAAGTTAATTAAACACCATCTGGGAAAACGCGGCACTGACCAAGGCGACTTGCAACTTTGAGACCAATTCGAAGCGCGCTTAGCACAATGCCAAATTTAAACTTTGAACAAAGGTTTTGTTTTAGCTACACTGTAGAAATAAAGGTTATTACTACGCTGAATTTAGTTTCATGAAATGTCAAATGAAGTTTAACTATCCACTGATTCTATTGACAGTACCGAATTAAGTTCATCATAAACAGATTATGATAATATTAAAAAAAGAGTTATACGAATAGCTATATTTGATATTATTTGGGTTCCATATCTCTTTGAACTTTCATGGTATACCCATTACACTTTCTTCCCATACCTTTCTAATATATACAGTTATACCCAAACCTACGTTGTATAGTTTTTTACAAAGTCTTAGTATTTTAGCAACTTTTTTTTTTATAATACAATTACAAATTCATGTATTTATTCAACGGAACCCTCTGTGCGCGTGTAATGCTCGCACTTGACCGTTCATTTTCTCTATACGACGATGTAAAAAGTAATATTGTGGGATGTTTTGAAGTTTAAGAATGAAATTTTATTTAAAATTGGTCCAGGAATATTAATGTCTAATCCATGGCGTACGTAATGTATGACCAGCTCCGTAGAAGTTTAAAAATTTATAGTACCGAATAATGTAATCCGTGGCGTACATAATGTATGATCAAATCCGTGCGATTTTTTATGTCTTAAATTTTGGCCTTTGAAAAAATCATTTTCCAAATGGTCGTTGTAATTTGTTAAACTCCTTTTTTTTTTGTCTAAAAATCTTATGGTCACAGTGCAAGTATCAGAAGTCCAATTTTTGAAATGCATGAAGAACAAACTTTTTTTACAACTTTTGTTATATTAACGGGGATTTAAAAATTAGAATTTATCGATGCTTGTTTGACAACATGATATGAATGTTTGCAAATTAACTTGCTCAGCTCAATTTTGTGTAGGCCCCGCAAGTTAAAAAGATGTACTTCCCTAGTTTAAAATATGTACTAAGTTAAAATATTAACTGCGCATATCTATAATACTAATACCAGGGCTGCCACGGGCTACTATTTTTAATCTGTTCGCACCATTTTTTTTCTAATATAAATTTTGAAATATATTTCTCTTGCAAACGTTGTCAAAGTGTGTATTAAAGATTTTTGTGTTCAGAAAGTGGTGCCAGTTAAAATTAAAAAATAGTCGCCTTTGTCAGCCCTGTAATATAACACTTACATGTGATATATCATAATTTTGAGATTATAAAAATAAATTTTTTTATAGATTTTCTGTTATATTATATTTTTTACATATGTTCTAAATACTATCATTGATTCTTATGTTTTTTATTTATTTTTTTCAACGAAATAGTTATTTAGCTAAATTAAAACAACTTTTCATTAACAGAATATGTAAAATACTGTATCATACAACTTTCAGTAAATAGAAATATTATATCATACTAACCCTTAACGGACCTTAGTTTTAAATACATGATTTTATTTTAATATTCTATTCGCACCACTATATTTTAAAAGTAAATATATTTTTGTAGGTTTTGTGAAAGTACAAGTACATGTGTTTTTTAAACCTCTAACGGTCGGTGTCCACAAAAAGGGCACATAAGTTTAAGACTATTGGTACCAAGAATATTTAATTATAGTTTTCGTTTTATAAAGTATGGGAAATTAAGCAAGCTTCTATCTTCTAATAAATTCATTAGCAAATTCTTGTGTCGGTCAGTCATTTCATCATTTTACAAACAGAATTACTCCGCGACGGAAAGGGTTAAAAAAATTTTGTAAAAAAACGAATAAATTTGGTAAGCCTGCCAATGACTCCTATATGGCGACATTAGTCCGTTAAGTTTTAAAATATTTCCTCTACAATACCAAGAATTGTTTTAAAAAAATAACATTATAGCCAGATAACGCAGTATAAAAGCGGTTATCTTATTTCCATTTATTTGCAATTTATCCCCATTATTGGTAAAATAACGTTACAGCATTAACATTTAAAGAAAATAAAATTTGTTAAATAGTTTCCAAATACTTCGAAAATGTGCGTTTTCGAAATATTTGGAAACACACTTTGTATTTCATATTTTCTAACCACTACGTTTGTTTACAATAATAGAACGGTAGATCGCAGAACGATGTGAAGACTTTTTGCCGAAGAGGTAAACTGAATTAAGGGAGCTATATTCGTTGAAACTTTTCCGGTTACACTAGCCAGCATTATTAAACTTTTTGTCAGATGATTTCTTATGAACAAGTTTTTTAATTCATTTTTGATGCTGATTCCGGAAATAACCTCCATTTTTGTGTATCGCGTCAGGATTTTACAAAAAATGGGAAGTTGTGTTTTCAATATTTTAATTAATGCAATCAAAAATTTATCACAATTTCATACAAAGTATTTCATTAAACCGTTAAAAATACTGTAAAAAACCCTTATAATTTAATAAATTTCTTTAATAAAACGAAAAGCAAACAGTGTTCAATTAAACAAACTTTCTTCTTTTTGACTTTCTTGCAGATCCTCCTTCATCGTTTATGCAGTGCTACCAAATTGGGGACTTTTTTGTCTCCAGATTGATGATTGACACCGCTTTTTAAAAATAGAAATATTCGGAATATTTAAAAATGGATTAAAAATTCTGAAAAATAAGGTGAATAATACTATTTAAAAAAAGTGGTGACATTCAAATAATCTGAATTAAAAAAGTCCCCAATCTGACAACACTGCATTTATTTCCCCTTGAACATCCAATAGCTGTCTCCCTTCATATTTACATTCCATCTTCCCTTATACTCTTCACTGTAATGTCTCAATTTTCTGGAAAGTAGTCGATATGGGAATGCAGAAGTGCATTTTTAGACGCATATTACAGCACAACTTCTTGAAATTATTCAGCATTGTTTCAACAATATTCTTGTAATTTGGATCTTTCTTATTCCCTAGAAAGCTTCCGATAACGCATTTAAAATCGGTTCATGGGTCTTTTTCTGTCTCATTCATCGTTTTTTCAAAATCTTTGTCCTTCATCAGTTTTTTGATTTGAGGACCAACGAAAATTCCATATTTTTAATTTTTCGTGTGTGATGAAGGGAAATTTACTTTATGTGTGACTACCACATAATGCTTGTTCTCAGCGATGAATCTTCGCAATCAGCTCGAGTCAAACAAACTATGCGTGATACAAGAAAACTAAGAACAGTTTTGTAATCAGCATAAAAAATGCATTAAGGGCAGTCATTCGTTTTTAATCATCTGATATCATGCAGACTAGTGTTATTGTTATATTAGATAATGAAAACAATATAATTGATACTTTAATTTCAAAATTATGCTTTTTGTTACTGAAAATGCAATATCATGACGTGCAATATCATGAAAATGCAATATCAATTGCATAAAACATTTATAAAACCTTTTTTTACTGGAAATATTATTCGTTATCAGGAAATGGTAAAAGCACCAGCAGTATAAAGTAGTAAAAGTGTCATTTTACAGATTAATCAGCATTTTAAAGATAAAAATTCGAGACTTTGTTATGAAAATTAAAAACACGCTGAACATTTAAATATTTACGATACTTACTGTCTAAACTTTTTATTGGTTTCTGTCTACTGTTTTTTATTAGTTTTCTCTCCCACACTTGTCTCCCTGATTCTCTTTCTTTTCTATTTTTTCAGAGTTTTTCTCCTATTGTCAACGCAGTTTCAGGTTTACTTTTGGCTGCGGAAGTTTTATCACTAACTTTCAAAACGCGCTAGGATTTTCTCAATTTTACGAGGGTTTCAAGTTGTTTCTATTCTATTGAGTTACATTAGTAGGATAGACCGGGGCAAGATGACGAATGTCTTAACTTTTCCGTTTTCCACTAGGGGTAGCATCAACTGAACACTACTGGCTCTCCTATTGGCCATTCGTTAAACAATAGTAAAGAGACGCTGAAATCGCCATTTTTAGTTAGTTGGGGAGCTATTAGTTGGCGCCATTAGTTGGGGAGCTTTGATTGTTTACCACTGCCACGTTATAACTTTTATGCATGTGTAAATAAGCTCTGCTACAGATACAGATAAGATATATGGTTTCTCTTTAATATTTAACAGTAACTTAGTTTAAATACTACCTATTACCATGAATAAATGACAATTAATCGCTTTCCTTCATGGCAATGAAAATTAATATTATTAAACAGACAGTCTGGGGCAAGATGACGAGCCCCGTGTTTCGGAATTTATTAAACTAACTGTGTTGTCCATTTTATTTAAATCCTGTAAACGCTTGTTTGTCTATGTGTTTGTCCGCGCGACATTGCGCTTCTATCTTCTCTGGGGCTAAGGGGAGCATCGGATCGGGGTAGGTATCTTTCGAAAGGGGCGATCAGAGGAAAACTTTTTGCCATTCCTTAAGCACCCCTAGCCCCCCCCCCCCGAAAGAAAAGCCCTATCGGGGTCCGTATATCCGCTTCCAAGCGTCCGATCGGTTCGAGGAAAGCACCGTTCGACGGGGTTCAACCCCGAGGTCAAGACCTCCCCCCAAATAATTCAAATATTGTGATCCACCAGCAGAAGAATGGATCCAGTGCTGTAAATGCCAAGAGTGGTGGCATGAGGAATGATCCAATTATGAAAATGGCATTTTTATTTGTGACTATTGTTAGCTGCACAACTAAACAGATCAACATTACATTACAATGCATTATGCTTAGTCTGATACTTTGTAAGATGTAAAGACACAGTTGTCATTTGCTAAACCATGTAACATATTCAAAAGATAAAATTTGTTCAACCTTTTTCAGTGTTTTCATCATGCCCCAGTACTGGGGCAAGATGACGAATAGTTAATGTTATGAAAAAATAAATTATCCTTTATTTTTTTAATAAAATACCTTATGATGGATTAAAATCATTGGTGATATCTTTGAACAATCTAAATTATAACTGGATTAGCTGTACTTTCTGAAACTTTTCAGAAAATTGTTTTTTTTTTTTTTAAGAAAACATTAGCAAAATAAATTAAATTATCTATACTGTAGACTCCCTCAAATCCACAACCCACAAATGCCTAAAATTCGCACATCATCGCAGATGTAAACATTGGAACTTTTAGTTCAGAGACAAAATTAGATTTCTTTATTTTTATATTATTCCATGTGTATTTTAATACGTAATTCTCATTATTATGGCTGAACTCATGCATTTTCATGAAGAAAGTACAAATTTATTTCTGAAAAAATTCAAGATATTGCTGATATCTTTAGTAATTGTAATCTTTTTACCAAATATATTTATGTATTATCAAGCTCTTTTTAGTTAAGTCTGGCTAAACCTGAAATAAAACTTCCCTTTTTTATGAATTTGATGTGAATTATTACGGCAACTTTTGAGGCAAGTTTTATTGAATAATTCAAGAAAAATGAATTTCATCTTTATTAGGCATATTTAATTATACATAATTAATTATTTACTTGACAATTTATAATTTACATAACTATTTACTTTTAATAATTTAATCATTTTTAAAATTATTTAAATTTTTATTACTTTGCTTAATTATTTTACTTAATTTTTTAATATTTTACTTTATTGTAAGCATTCATTATAAGTTTGATTGCATTACTAAATTCAAATTGCTGTTTAAAAAAAGTAAACAAAACAATGACCAGAAATCTGAAAAATTCTAAAACATGCATAACCTCTGGTTCCAAGCTGTGCGGATTTGAGAGAGTCTACTGTACTAATAAAAGAAAGTTTTGCTCTGTCTGTCTGCGATGGCTAGGGAAATCTACGGTGCGTACGAGGCTGTAAATACTTGTGAGAATAGTCGAAGACCTCTCCTGGTGCACCTGAGACTCAAATTTTAATTTTCTAATATATAGCTGAGTAATTAATTAAAAACCCCAATTAAAAGAATAGAAAAGTATTCATAATTCAACTAAAGCATCGATTTTTATCAAACCGCTGAAAATTTCTTCGAAAAACTGAAAGAGAGGTGAGAATAATTCCATGATTGCTAGGACTATAAACGTACAGGGCGTTTTGAAACATGTCCCTATATTAAAATCTACCTCTCCCGAAAACTTTAAAACTGCGCACCCAGATGAAAAAAAAAATCCCTCTCAGAATTTATTTAAAAAAAATGTTTCAGCTATTCTATCTGAAAGCAGAAAAATCCATTAAAAATCGATTTATAAGGATTATTTTATGTCCTTTCAAAGACTTTCAAAAACTGCAAGTAAAAAGCAGGTGTTTTCAGGGTCAGATGGCTATCGGCAAGGGGTACTGGCAATTATTCACGGCCTATCTATTTTTTTACAAATATTGCATTTATAGGTTTCATTTTTATGCATCTATGTAAATTTTGATGCTGGTTCTGGATATATAATTTTCATTAAAATTGGATAACTACAAGCTTAGGAATTAATTATTATTTCATTAATTGTATAATTCCTTTGAAAGGCTCAATTTAAAAGGCAGACACATGATCGTGAATAAAAGCTACAAAACATTTTAGCACGAAAATTACGCAGACATCAGAAATATATCATCCCCCTCCCCTTCGTTTCACGTGGCATTTATGTCGAACCTTTTTACTTGTAAATATCAGGTTTTCCTTTTTTTTAAACCAATTTTTCCCAGGGTCAGCAAGCACGTATTTCAGACCAAATCAAGTTAAAGATATAAATTCATACAAATTTAAGGTTTATTTAAGAATATTATCACGGGTCCTAGCAAAGCCGAGGGATCAGCTAGTAAAATTATATAGAAATGAAATATATATATACTATTTGAATAATAATCTTTAAAAATTTTTTGAAAGGTTAATTATTATTAATATTTTAATCTATAAATGTCTAACTTTTCTTTTTTTTCTTTCACTTGACATAAGAAAGTTTAATGCCCTGGACGTTAAGTAAATCACACTTTTTTTCAATACTGTAATAAATTTTATGAAATAAATTAATTTTCATATGCTTACTAAAAGAAAAACAAAAAGTGAAAATATTAATTCAGGGCTTGTCAAAGTTAGGAAATTTAATACTTGCCTACCTCACATCTGTTCAATGTTTTTCAAAAAATAACAAATAAAGAGAAAAGATGTGTTGCAAGTAGGATTTTTTTACGAGACTAAAGACACTTCAGAGTTGCTAATTGACGGTAATTTTTTTTTATCGCTCACCATCAATGACATTTTTTCCTGAGTTTTTTATACTATTTTTTAGGAGGTTTGCTAAATTCCTGTAAAGTTTTTTTTTCTGAAAAAATTTTTTATAAAATTTTTTGCTCATACACTCTCAAAAATAATTTACTTAAAAATGAGAACTTCCATGTACTCGTATTTTTTTAAGTACAGTTGTTTCAAAAAGAAGTACATTGTTAAAAATAATCCACTTAAAAATGAGTATTTCTATGTACTCATATTTTTTTAGTACAATTGCTTCAAAAAGGAGCATTAATCTACTTAAAAGAGAAAATTTTTTTGTATTTGATTTTTTTAAGTACAATTAATTCAGAAACGAGTACATGATATTTTGAAGTTGTGTATACTTTTACTTGATTTATAAATGTATGCAGAAATGAATACAAATATTTTGTATTTTAAAGTCTTAATGTTCATGTTTAAATCCTGTGTGCTCAAAAATATGAGGTTTCTGATAAACCCTTTTCTTATACCGAATTGAAAGTAGGGATTTCCAAGCTTTTATTTAAAGATATGTCTATCTTTGTTATAATTTTTAATTTACAATACACACTTTTCAAATTTATTTACAATTTCATTAGAAATGTTAAAGAAGAAAATTTAGTTTAAAAATTGTTTTATTAGAAATTAGAATATTTAAGAAAGGGAAAATTTATCTCTGCTGTTAGCGATCTTCCGTCGCTGATTCATAAAAGGTATCATTTGGAAGCAGCGGGTAACTGCTCTTATAGCACAGTCAGTACAATACTGATCTCCCACCTTGAAGACTCGTGTTCAAATCACGGGGCTGCTCATACACAAAATTTCAAGAATTAAAATAGCAAATTCGTTGTTCTTTACTCCAAAAATTGTAGTTCTTCGCAATTCAAAATTACCGTAATTAAAAATGGTGATTTGTCGGTTCTCTTTAATTTCGCCTTTTTTTTCCCGTATAGTGTATATGTGTTTCTATACATACTTATTTTCGTGTCCCTGTATGCACTCAAAAAATGAGTACATGCGTTTTTCAAATTTAAGAGTTAAGTATTCGGAGCTATTTAAGATCGGGAAGTGCTCAATAATTAGTACAATTTACTTATTTTTAAGAATAGTGTTTTAACAGTCTATACAGAAAAAAAAAACACCTAGAGGTAATGTACCCACTACTTGCTAAAGGTGTTAAACAGAAATCATAAAAACAGAAAAAAGTTTTTATATATAAACTGTTTAGACGTTTCGGCTTAAACGAAGCCTTTATCAAGACAATTGGGAATATTCTAGAATTGCTCTATTTATAATGATATGATTTAAAATACCACAATTCACGTTTTTCACGTTCTCTCACAGACAATTAACATTTTTTATTTTATTTTTACTTTGAAGTTTATTTCTATACTAGCGACCATGGAGTAACTCAAATACGTGCATTAAGTTACTCCATGGTTATGAGAATGGGAATAAATATCAAAGAGAATATGACGTTTTAAGTCATTCCATTATAGGTCGTGCAAATGTACAGTAGTCTCATTTGTAAGCATTTTTTACTGTTTTTACGCTTTCTAATAAAAAACTTTTAGGTTGTGAAACGAATGTCTTTTTGCACACTTTTTTCCTTACGTATTATCCCTACACAATGCTAGAATCATTGTGTAGGGATAATACGTAAGGAAAAAAGCGTGCAAAAAGACGTCTGTCTGACCAATCAATGAAGTTTATTTTCGTGCTTCTTTTGTTTAAAGATACTGCATTTACTTGATTGAAAAATGAATTTTTTTTTAATTTAATTTATTATGCTTAGACGGGCGTGTTTCGAAACGCTCATTACATTTATCGTTCTAGCAACCCTGGAATTATGGTAAACCCTCTCCCGCTCCTCCAGTCTTTTTTTAAGAAATTTTCTGTGGTTTGATAAAAATCTATGCTTTAGTTCAATTATGAATACTTTTCCATTCTTTTAATCAGTATTTTTAGTTAATTATTTAACTAATTATAAGAAATTTAAAATTCTGAATCTCAGGTGTACAAGGGGAGGTCTTTGACAACACCTCCCGTAGATTCCGCTAGCCGTTGCATACAGACACACGGACAGAGCGAAACTTTTTTTTTATTAGTATAGATGCGCATAGAATGCGTTAAAAACAGAACATTTTAATTAAGAAAATATCTCAATGAACATTGCAAAGCTCTCTCTTCGAGGAATAAATTAGTTCATTTTTAAATACCCGCAGAGAGGGCGGACCTTTTCACATCCTCGTATCAATTTTGTCCAAAATGATTTTATTTGACGACGACATGCCAACAACCTATTCCACTCTCACTCCGCTCTTCTCCCCACAAAAAAATAGATCTAAATTACTTTAATCTTTGTTTTTTGAAATGAAAAAAAATATGCGCGTACCATACATTCAGGTATTACACAGCAATGATTATAGAACAAATATATTGAATCCACTGACAAGTGGTTTCTATTTAAGTGTTGCATACCATTCAATGTTGAAAATAATTATTTGGAGGCAAGGGTGATTTAGAGAATTGTCGAATTGGCAAATTTTATAGCAAGTCGCTATAATTTCATCATTGGCATTTTTGCTTATAATGCCTGAACCTCCTTCATTTCAATATTTTCCACGTGGTCGCTTAATTGCATGCTTGGCAACTTTCCTGTTTTCTCAAGTCATAAAAATATAATTTGAAACAGGGAAAATTGTTTAATGGATTATTTTTATGTTTTTATTTAATGTTAGCATTTATTAAATAAAATTTTTGGTTTTATTTCATTTGAAAAAAAGAAACCCTGCAAGGTTGGCACGTATAAATTTGAAAAATCATTAGCCTATATTGAAATACAATGGGTGTTGTTAGATTTTTTTTAACGGGTTTAGAAAAAGAAATATATAAACAAAGGTAAGAATTTCATTTTATAATGTGTTCATTCTGACAGCTCTTTTGGTGAACTAGCATACTACATATTGAGTTTCATGGTAAAAGATCTTTTTTTATAATATTAAGGTTACTTTTGTTCCATTCCTTGACCACAATATTCCAGAGTCCATCAATATTGTGGATGTAGATTATAATGTGTTTGTTTTAAAAGTCCAAAAGCACAGTAAGCTATAAGAGACCATCTGTACTACTTGAGAGGGAGGATGTATTTAAATGGAATAGCCTCAATTCCAGTTTTATTTCTTATTTTTCTAAAAATGCACCATTACATATACAGCTATGGCTGTTAGCCTTATCCTAGTGGAACCTAATAGAATGAAGATTGTTTGGGTAAAGTGATAGAATGTTTTCTTTGAAAAAACGTGTTGAAGCATATTTCTGAGAGAATCTGAGTTAATTTTTACTTTTATTTCTACTTTCCTTATTTTGTTTCGTAACAAGAGAATTCAACAATAACCATAAAATATTTAGCAAAACTTTCATTGAATCTATCAAGCAACAGTTTAGATCTTTTCATCCTCAGAACATACCTTTTTTGGTTATACATTTTTTACTCTTTTCCCAGTCGAATGTAAACTTTGATGTTGCTTTTCTTTTTTTATTAATTATGTCACTTATTTTACGTGTAGAAATATTAAAACCATGCTTTTCATACCTTTGTTTAATAATCAAGTAAGAGCAGTTCTCTTCGAAAATCTTAATTATATAGCCTTCGATTTAAGTATTGTTTATTTTCCAGAAACATCTTAAAGCAAAGAATACTTTTAATGATGTTTGCGATATGAATACCATAGAAGACCAAGTCCATGAGATAGTCCATTTAGAAGGTGTATAAAATCAGTTTTATTGATTCCCACAGTAAACCAAGTCTGTAAACAGAGGACATGTATGAGAAAGTATGTGTGGAGCAAACATTCAAACCGTGTTTTCTCACAAAAAAATAAAAAATGAGTTATTGTTATTTTTATGAACTCAGTGTTAAATTGCACAGAAATAAATGGTATTTTTTACTAAAAAAATTTTTTCTCCGATTATAAATCAATTTTAAAACTTGACGTTTCAATCAAAGAGTGTTTCCTTCAAAGCCTGCATTCAATCAAGAAGTGATTTCTCCAGTCTGCCAATCACAGTTGTCACTTAATGCGTACTTTCGAAACCTACCATACATATCACAATTGAAATGGATTGTTTTAGAAAAAAATAAGAGAACTGTTAAAGTTAAAGGCTTCCAGAATTCTAGATTTCAAGATCTAAATGAAGAATATGATGTAAATCTTCTTAAAAAGGGAGTTACTGTTGCCTTGTTCAAAGGGTTGTTTTAGAATATCTTCCTCTTAGCCACGCCATACCAGTTGAAAAGAACAAAGATGTTAAAAAACTTTTGAAGGTAATGTATAGTGAACAGTGGCAAAATCAACCTGATGATATATTCAAATGATACAACCACATTATCCATGATTGATAAGCCTGCAATAAAGAAGAGGGATATGTGTATAACTGTCTAGATGAAGATATTGGTTTTAAAATTTGAAGTGGATTTCTGGCAAACGAGTATTTATTTAGTAAATATTTAATGAATACTACTAGGTACCATAATCTGTCATTTTACTTTAACAATAATCAACTGAAATTCGGTATTTATTCAAATAAAATAATGCTATTGTATTATTTGTGAGTTAGAACTTATTTCATTCAAAAAGCGTTTTATCCCCTTGTCAAACAATCAAAACATGTTTCCTCCTCTGAATTCGGTCAAAACGTGATTTCTCCAAATATTAAATGCATTTTATTAATTTGTTTTATGTTTAATATCTTAGGTATGCTTGCAATTCTTTCTAATAAACAGTAATAAAAATACACAATAAAAATGATAATTAAATACAAGTTATTTTCTTATTTATCAGTTTTTTGTGTTTTTTGAAAATTTGTATCTGAAGGAGAAAGCATGGTTTGCATGTTTGCTCCACATGTATAAACAGACTTGGTTCAATATGTTAGTGGAAAATGCAGATTTTATGCACGTTCTAAATGGACTATCTTTTTTTTCTCAAGGTGAACTTGGTCTACAATGATTGTAAGCCCCTTATATTTGAACTGAGTTCCGAATTAAGGGCCATGTAGCTTCCTTTTATCTTTAAAAAAATTAAATCATAGAGAATGTCAAAATCAGTACAAAAATCTGTGGTCACCCTGTGTAGATCAGAATTTAATGAGTTCCATTCCTTTAATTTCTGAAGAAAAAAAACAAAAAATAGAAAGTTAATGTTTGTTTGAATTCGTATATTTTGCTGAAATTCATTCTATTTTATTTTAGAATCTCAATAAATGCAGTGCTAAAAATATTCTGGCACGTGTCCCTCATGGCACACATGCTACAGTTTTGCCATCCTTGCCCACGAATCATATAATTGTGTGTTTAGCTGTGTGTGTAATGCTCACTTACGACATTCATATTAAATGAATCAACTTTATGCAGAATTTTTTTAATGCTTTAATAATTAATATTTTTCATAAATATTAAAGACTAACATAATTAGATATATTTTTTATTGAAATCTGCAGGAAATGTTATATTGGCTGATTTATGATAATTTTAAGTATATAAAAATTAAATTATGTATTTCAGGCTACTTTAGAAGGCACACTAAGATAAAAAATATTAGGTCTCACCAAAGTGCATTCGCGAAAATTTTCACAAGCTTGTAGTTGTTTTATTATATTATTTCTTATGGAGAAGTTAGTGTCTCGACAACAAAATTCAATGCTGAAGCAGTTTATTCTAATTTTAATCTACTTATCTTGTTTCACTGTATTGTTATTTATGAATAATGTTGTTACATTAAAATATAAAGAATCAATGATGTTGTCTTCGGTACTTCTCCAATATCCCGTCGACCATTTCCCTTAAAATAACTATCGCCAAACTATAGGATTTAACGTCAAAAATGCATGATGATGGTGTCACAATCACTTGACGTCAGATGCGGTACGCGAGTTTGTTATGCCATCAAGCAATTTTTAATTCAATGTTTCTATTTTTAATGATGTTTTACTGATTTATTAGTTATTTCGTTAATTCAAATAATAATTAAGACGTTAAACCGTGACGTTATTAAAAAATCGGCAGTACTCCGTGCTTATCGGCGGATGAAAAATTTAAGGAGAGCACCTATGTTCGAAAATGCAGTTAAAGTCATGATTCGTAAATTTGTAGAAATTGGTTCTCTGGATGTGTCACCGGGAAGAGGACGACGTGCAACTGAGACGGCGGTTGCCAAGGAAATTGAAATTGCAACAGCTGAAACACCTACAAGTCCTTCAAATGCTACTGTAATTAGCCGCTTAATAGCATGACCGCTGGACATTCCGTAGTGAGTCTTGAGCATGATTTTACGCAAAATTCAAAAGCTCCCTTAAAATATGCATTTCGTACCACAGTTGAAAACGCAATACCACTCTGCACATCATGATTTTGCATTGCGCTTTCTGGCGAGGAAGCAAGTGGATGACTCTTTCTGGCCATAGCATATCTTATGGACTAACGAGGTTCCTTTTCAGTTAGATGTTGTTGTAAACACACAGAACTGCTACATATGGGGTTCCCCCAGTCTTCACGCCGTGCAACAACAGCTGTTACATTCCACATATGTTACTGCATCGTGTGGATTCATTGCGAATTTCATTTTGGGCACATGCTTCTTCGAGGAAGTCACAATGAACGGGTTTGTTAATGATACAGTCAGAAGTGACCGATACAGCAGATTCGTGTAAAATCTGTTGTCCTGGCGTTAAGGCAAAGAGGGTGTTTTGTCACCACAATATTCATGCAAGATGGAGCAGTTTCTCATACGGTGAGACATGTAAAGAATGTGATTCATGCTAACTTCCCTGATGAATGTGTCATCTCGAGTACTTCCCCGATTGCCTGGTCAGCAAAGACACCAGATCTGGACCCTTGTGATTTCTGGCTGTGGGTTTTTTTCAAAAATCTCGTTTTTCAAGAACTTATAACTAATGAAACGGATATTAATTTATATTACTATAGCGGACTATATTTATAGGACTATAGTACATTTAGTCTCTGTATTATAACCAAGAATTTTTATTAAAAACACATACGAGCAGATACGAAAAGCATAGGAGACTTTCTACTTATCTATATACAGAGTGATTCTAAATTCATGGTACAAACTCTAAAAGTTGGTACAGGACACTATAACAATCATTTATTGTATAGGAATGTATGGGCACAAAATGACACGTTGAGGTATAAACACAAGGTGTCCAATTTGGCCCCTTTTTTATTTAAAAATTTCTCATTCATATCAGAAAATTGTAATACTATTATTTTCTTTATTTATCCCAGACATTTCATGATTACATAAGGAAAAAAAAAAATTCTTCTTTGAAAATTTCCTGTATGAAATCGAAATTTTTGAATTTAAAAAAATGCAAAAATGTCAAATCTGTCAAATACATGAAAAGAAATAGAAATGGAGTTTTTTCTTTAATTCAAAAATTGCGATTTTATACTGGAAATTTTCAAATAAGAATTTTTTCTTTAAGTAATCATGAAATGGCTGTCTTGAATAAAGAAAAAAATAGTATAGGTGTCAAATTGTCCAACTGATGTTTGTACCTCGACGCGTCACATGCGCCCATACACTCCTATACAATAAACGATTGTTACAGTGTCCTGTACTAACTCTTAAAGTTTGTACCATGAATTTTGAACCACCCTGTATACAAAAAACAATAGCGAAATATAACGCGATGTGTAAGTAGCGACGAATTTACTTTCGATGGTAAAATTTTTCTCTTCCTCCCATGACATGCGACGCTATACGTACGGGCACAAAAAAAAAAGACCGATCATATATGACATGCGACGCCGAGCAAGAAGGGGTTAAATTATATTGGGGTTCTTTTATTATGGATAATAATAGAACAACGAATTAAACAGAAGAATTTTTTATAGACTTATACTTTTAAAGATAAATGTAATATCTTAAAAAAGTAGCATAAAATGCTTAAATAAACTTTTTATAAAGGAAAACAATCTTTATCATGGAAATGGCAAAAATACTAGCACATTCAGAAAAAAGGGGGAAAATGAAGAAAAAAAAACAGTATTTGATGATGAGGTATAAAAAAAAATACGATCCATTTGGTGCCCTGAAATGTATTTATCCAAGGAAAAAAATGATATTTGCATCCCATTTTTTCCACTCTTATTTTATTTTTAGAAAAACACTGAACAGATGCGAGGAAGGCAAATATTAGATTTTCTAATTTTGACAATGCTCTCGATTATATACTCTTTATTTTTTTTCTTTCGCGCAAATGTTGAAAATTATCTAACTTTTATAATTAAAAGTATTTGATTATTTAAAAAAATGCCGTTTACTTAAAATTCAGAGCATAAAAACATTGTTCTGATAAGAGAAAAAAAACCCACGCTTTAGAGATTGGGAAAAAATGTCTGTACATGTTAACTGTTTAGGATAGAGTACACTCCATCCTAAAAATTTATTGTTAAAATAATTTTAGATTTCTAGTTAATTGTAGTAAGCAATTTTACTTTCACTACAATCACTTCGTTTATGTATCTATTTATATAAAATCCAAGTCTCTGTGTGTCCCTCACTATTCCGGTAGGACCGCCTCATTGAAATGAGTAATTGTTGAAAAATATTAATGCAGGGTTACCACAGTAGCGCCAAATGTTAGCCAACTTGGCGATAGCTGGCTAATTTGGCGAAATTCCCATTTAAAACCATTAATCTTTTATAATGGAGGTCACCGAAATTTAATTTAAACTCCACTCTTTTAAGATATTTTTTCGAAATCTATGGGTGAGAATTTAAAGTACATCTTTACACCTTCCTCCCGATGCTACTAATAAAATAACCGCCAAATAGACAACGGTGCACTGTGTGAGCTCCTAACTGTGCGATTTTAATGTGCTTTAGGTACTTTTCCAGTATAGGTGCCTTGGCGAAAAAGGAAATTTGGCAACATATTTTCCGGGAACCTATTCACTGTTTCATTTTATATACACACACATTTTTTTCGATATTTATACGATTTATTTAACATAAAAAACCGTTTCTCTAATTTTATACAGAAACAGATGTAATTTGTACATAAAAACAACAATAATATACATATAAAACAAACAAAAACGCTCATCAAATTTGTTTTCATAGCTGTTTATATGATTTGACAACAAATCTCGATATTATTCCGTTATACGGACACCATGCCAAAATGTATGCTAATGCGCTAATTATTTAAAAATGCTAAAAGATATTTGTAATTTTATGCCAGCAGTTTAATATGAGTTTTATTTTATTGCTTTATTTTATAGTAGCTATTTGTTCACTTATTTTAAGTATATATTTGTGATTTGATGAAATAGTTCGTAAAAGTCTGAAGTTTTCAAATGTTATATTTTTAAATGGTCACTTTAGTATCGACAATGGTTTTTCTTTTATTTTTCAAATGCGATTTTGCACCAACTATTACGCTTGGCGACAATGGTGTCCGCATAACAGAAAAGTACCCAAATCTCACTTTCTGATGCCCAAATTACACCAAACTTTTTTTTTAAAAATGCCAAAGACCCTACAGTGGAAAAGTACCAAACTACGAAAGTAAGTTAAAACTGGTGTGAATGAATAAGAACAAAAAACTTCTTAAAAAACCATCATTTTGATGGTGTTTTAAGAAGCTTTTTGTTCTCAAGTACCAAACTGTCTATTATTTTGCACTATCCGTGTTATAGTTTGTACTATATGCAAGGGGAGTGGAGCGAAGTGTTTAAGCATTAAATATTAAACTTTCGGCACAGATGTCATATATGCCATATTGGCGCGATTTTTTTCTGACGCCAATGTCATATACACAACGGGTACTTAACTGGCGCCAATGTGTCGTAATTTTGCTTGATATGGTAATCCGGATGTTGTTGTTTATGCTGTTGATGTTTTCGCCAAATATGCGTCGGAAAAAAATCACACCAATATATGATAACGTATATGACAACTGTGCCAAAGTTTCTATAAAGCAGTATAAGACTAAAAAATTAAGAATAAAATAAATGCAAAATAAGACTAAAGAAGAAAGAAAAATCATGCGTTAAGCATAGAATATGAAACACTTTCCAACACATCCTGAATGCTTTAACAAAACTTCGTTATTTAGGGAAATAAGGTAAATAAGATAACGTTACTTCTTAGATATCCCGTCGACCAATTTCGCCAAATTGTATCCCGTCGACCAATCTCGCCAAATTACATAAATCGCCAAATCAATAGTAAAACATTAACAAAAATACAAATAAAACGTCGAATTAATGGTGTTATTGGCCATTATTGGCATTTAATCTTACAATTAATTAATTGATGGCAACCATTATTGGCAATTAATCTTACAATTTGGCGACAGTAATTTGGTCGACGGGATAACTAAGAAGTACCAAGATAACTAAGTAAACATTTTAGAAAACGCATAAAAAAATTTAAAAATTGATCTCAGCAGTTACCGTCCATAGCCAATAGTACCGTTATTACATGCCACTATTTAGCTAAAATTTAATTTTAACTACTCTTAAAACTACTGAAATCACATTTCCAGATATTATCATCCATAGACGGTTACGTATCCAATTCTTTGCGTGACCATGTATATCATTTTATCTATATTCTACAAACATTTCTGTCACAGATGTCATATTCGCCCCATATTGGCGCGATTTTTTCTGTCGCCAATATCATATAGGCAACAGGTACTTAACCTGCGCCAAAGTGTCGTTATTTTGCTTGATGTGGTAACCCGGATAATGTTGTTTATGCTGTTGATGTTTTCGCCAAATTGGCAACCGAAAAAAATCGTGCCAATATGGGGCGAATATGACATCTGTACCACATTTCTTAGGAAACTAAATGCAGTTCAGCGTAAAAATGCATAACTCCTTTAAAAACCACCTTTAAGCAATTTATTCTCATACTCAGTAACCCTTACGAATTCTTTTGTGTAGCTCTGCATATGAACTGTAGCATTTATACACACAGTATAGTATGCATAAATGTAGTGAAACATAAAAGCGCATATCATAATTAAAAATGCATTTGTAGCAATCATTGCTTATGTACAATACTTCGGAGAAAAGTTTCATGGCGAGAAAGAAGTTTGCCAATGTATTTTCTGGCAACCTATTTACTGCTTCATACTCACAAGCAATTTTTTCCATATGTATACAATTTGGCACAGATGTCATATATTGGCGCGATTTATTTCCGACGCCTTATTTGGCGAAAACATCAACAGCATAAACAACATTCGGGTTACCATTACAAGCAAAATAACGACACTTTGGCAGCCGTTAAGTACCCGGTGCGTATATGACATCGGCGTCAAAAAAAAAAAAATCGCGCCAATATGGCGTATATGACATCTGTGCCGACAATTTAATATAAAAAAAGCTATTTACCCATTTTTATAAAGAAACAGAAGTAATTTTTGCACAGATGTCATATACGCATGGGGGTTGGCGTGATTTTTCTATGACGCCAATTTGGCAGAAATCTCGCTTTCGAATACCAGTTACTTATATGTTTTTCAATTATTTGCTATCATCTTGAAAAGGAAATAACTATAAATAAATAAAAGTTTGGATAATAACTATAGAAAAAATCAGTTTATATAATTAAAAAACAGAAAATAAAAGTAAATAAACAATTTATTAATAAAAAAAAAACAATAGCCGGGTTACCATAGCAGGCAAAATAACACCATTTTGGCGCCAGTTAGGTATACCGGTTCATATCTGAAATCTGTGCTGTAATTTGTATATAAATATATATATATATATTTAGAAACGTTTTTTTATGTATATAAGTGCATATATAAACAAAGATAAAAGTTCATTAGATTTGTTTTCATAGCTGTTTATATATTTTCGCAACATATCTCACTTTCTGATGCCCGAATCGCGCCAAGCTTTTTTTAAAAATGCGCTATAATGGAAAAGTACTTAAATAAATAATTAACAGAAAAAAAAAATATACAAACTAAAACTTTTTATTTCGAGATCAAAGCTTTGTTTTTAATTTCGATTAAAAATACATATATCCTTGGATAACTTCAATTGAAATTAGGTTCACAGCTTAATATCTCATTCCATAAACCTAAACAAACACAAGTGATTCATTCATCGTGAAACGTCAAAAATATTAAATCATTGAGGTAATCATTCACAAAGTAAGTTCTCCAACAATCAATGGGCAATATTCTAATGACGTCATAGTAGGTAAAATGGTGGCGGTATCGTTTGTTTATGGTTTGTAATTACAAAGATTTAATTTTGCAATGTCTCTTAGTTACATTATTTTATTGTCATATTTATGAGCTCAGAAGAAAAGCCTATTTTTTCATTATTTAGTTATTAAAGACAGAAAAAAAATCATAAATGCATGATTTGAAAATTTTAAATGATTTTCTTTATTAATATTAAAAAATAACATCGGGAAGTAACAGCGGGTTTAAATTAAATAAGTTTAACTGTTTAATTCTGCTGCAATATTCAAAATAACTGTATTTATTAGATTTCAGTACTCAACATCAGGGCCGATTAAACTTTGAAGTTAGAGGAATTACAATGTCATTCCAGGACCTTTCTTTTGGAGAAGCTTTTCTAAATTCCATATATACATGGAAAATATTCAGTGTTAGAAATATTATTCCTGGGACTGACATAACACGAGAACGGCCTGCAATTTTACACAAGTTTTTGAAAGTTACTTTATATCAGAAATTTTACTAAAAACTGGTTACTTTTTTGTTATAGCGGCCCACACTGTTAGGATTATGAGAAGTTGCAGCCAATTTCGCCAACGTCGTAACCAAGATCGTGAAGCACACACATATAATACCATATAATACCATTTCATGAAATCGTATACGATAATTTAATAGTTTTTAACCTTACTTCAAGTGTGTTATTTATTTATTTTTAAGGCTCAACAATCTAAATTGTCCAATATATGAATTTAAAAAAATGTAAGCAAAGATTGAATAGACATGACCGCAAAAAGCTTCAAATCTGCACAATACTTGAAACCAAACTGTGCATATTAGTGGTCTTCTACTGTACACAGTTTTTCATAAATGTGTTTTTTTCATCTGTCAGTGCGGAACAAGGGAGAAAACTCATTTCTTGCACATGAGTGGTATATACCTTTATATCTAAATTTCCGTCATTTTTGACGGGCTACCTTTCTAGTATAATATATATATACCGGGTGTCCTAAAAAGGACTGACTGGTTTTAAAATTCAATAACTTGTTAACGGTGACAGATATTAAAAAAATTCTTGCAGGAGGGTTATGCATAAGGTCAAAAGTTTTTTTACAGTGATTTTAAATTTTAGTTCGAATTACAAACAATAGATGGCGCTGCGATCAATAGACGCTCAATTCAGGCTCGATTTTTGGTACTTCGTGGCCCGGATAATACATTTCCATCTCCTTTTTCCGCATGAAACAAGTGAAAGGACCAAAAATCGAGCCTGTATTTAGCGACTATTGCTTACAGCGCCATCTATTGTTTTTAATTCGAACTAAAATCGAAAATCACTGTAATAAACTTTTGACCTTATGCATAAACCTCCTGCAAGAAATTTTTAAATATCGGTCACCGTTTGCAAGTTATTGAATTTTAAAATCAGTCAGTCCTTTTTAGGACACCCGGTATCTGTATATATAACTATATATAATACAAATCTTTTTATCATGATAATGTCCGAAATACTGAAATAATTTGAAAATAATTGGGATAATGTATTGATCTTTTCTATATCTTGGATGATTTAGTTAACCAAGTATTCATGTTTTATAGTTTGTTTACAGAGACACACAAGATCGGAATACATGCAAAATTTGTGCTCACGTTAACGTCCGAAATACTGAACCAACTCAGTATCTGTCGGGAATGCGTATATGTATTGAATGTATCTTGGAATATATTATTCGTGTTTGTTTGTCCTATAGATTAGACGGATATACAAAAGTTTTCGATGGCATTCAGTGAATTCCATAGAAACACTGGCATTGAATAGTGAAACTAAAGGGTTATATTGCACCTTGCAGTTAGTTTTTAAACTATGATTTCAACAATTTTTTAACATTTTTGATATTATTAGCCGACTGCCAAGAAGGGTTATGTGTTTCACGCGTATCTGGGTATGTGGATTTCTTTATACCCTCGAAACATCCCAACGGCTGGATGGATTTTAATGAATGAGGTCTCTATCGATCGTCTTAACCGTCCGATTGTTCTAGGCTAGATTTTGTTTTTATAAATTCAAAATAGCGGTCGTAAAATACAGAATGGCTGTAGAGGCGAAAAAAAAATATGCGCCATATTTGGTGGCATATCCTTGGATAGGTCTTTCAAAATGAAGACGATGTTTCATTGACTATTTTTCAGTCAGAAGCTTCGTTTAAATATTACACAACCTGGAAGTTGTGTAGGTAGCTTTACTGCAACTCTAACCATCATAGACATCTATAGGCCTCATCAAAACTGTGTTTATAGATGGGAACTAACAATTAAACTCAACTTAAAAGTCATTAATACATGTAAATAAAAAAAAAATAGGCAAGTAATATAAAAAATAGTTTCACATTGATAAGAAATAATTAATTAGTTCGCTTTTTACGCAGTCGGTTTTTTTGATTTTTTGAATTTAATCTTTACTTTTTTGCCTCATATTCATTCAATTACATTTGGCTAGCCTAATTTTAAATTTCCCTCCAAAACAATTTTTTCTCCAACGTAGCGCGCTTAGAGAGAATGAGATAAGTTTGTTTGATTAGTATTAAATACAAGGTGTTCCAAAATTCGACCGACATATTAATAGGGGTGATAGAAGGTCCGAAGAGGATTAAAAACTACCATAGAACTTGGGGTCTCAAGAAACGCATTTAATCAAAAATACAGGGTGTTCTACCTACTGCCATTTTCGGCTGGCTGTAATAACTTTCAGAAAATTGAAATATATTAAAATGAAACTTTTAATAGACATGCTCATTTTTATTATAAATAAGACAACACCAAAAAAGTCGTACAAATTCTCATGATACGTCCCCACAGCACGGATTTGACACTTCACATTTTCGATTGTGATTATCAGTTCATACAGTTTCATCGTGGTGTGCATTCTGTTTTCCCAGAATTTTTCGTAATGTTATAATATTTCACACAAAACAAGGTACATATCGTTGCAATTTCATTACAATCAAAACTGCATATATATTAAGCGTACAATGTCAATGCTGAAATCTGGAGTATATTGACACAGCTGCGCCATCTGGTTGACAGGGTGAATAATGAAAATACGCGGGTTTTCAGTATGACGCCATATATGTCAGAATATCTACTATCTCCGCATCTCTTGCGCATATTTTCTGAATCTTTACTCACTTATGGAAGACGAATCTTGTTTACCAGATTTATTGCAAAATATTTTTAATACAGTTTATTTTGATAAAATTAAGTACATTTAAAAAAATAGCCTTAATATCATTTTGATTTCGGGAGAAAAGCACTAATGCTACGAAAGCATTACTACATTTTGCCCTTAAACTAAAATGACATTGCGACTTTTTCTAAATACACATATTTTTATCAAAACAAGCTGTAACGAAAATATTTTCCAATAAATCTGGTAAGCAAGATTCATCTTCTGTGAGTAAGTAACAATCTGAAATTCGTAATTGAATTTTTAATTGGGAAAAAATGGGGAAAATTCTCTAAATGGCTTTGTCTGTTTAAAAAAAAAAGAAAAAGAAAAAGAAAAGAAAAGAAGAGAAAAGAAAATTTGGCGATTTTAGAAAAAATATTGAAGTTATTGCCTAGACTTGCAAAATATTTAAACAAATAAATGAACAACATTTGTTCGTTTAATAGTACAACATTTAATGGATGCATTTTAAATTAAAGTGATTTCGAATATAAAATTAAATTAATTTTAAATTAAATGAATGAAATATTTGTAAGTTAAATAAGATGAGTGCAATGCGATTAAGACAATATTGGAAATTTATCGTTTGCGCTCGATAAACGAACAAAAGGACTTAAAAATGAATATTTTATTTATAATTAAATTCTATACATATTCTAAACATTCAAAAACATTGTATTCTCATCGGGAATACAACCGTGTATATAATTTTTTATAACTTTGCACATGAAGAATTGAGTAAAATATGAAACTACAAAACTCTATCTTATATGATTATAATCTTAATATCTTATATGATCTTATTATAATCTATATGAAACTCTATCTTTACACATTAACGACTTACTAAGTTTTAAGAGTCGTTTTTCATTTCCTTAAAAGAAAATAATTAAAATCTAAAAAAATATTTTTTTAAGGAACTAAAGTAAAAATACGTAACTAACTTGTTTTACTATTTGAAAAAGGACAGATATGAATTCTATATAATAAAAAAAAAACAATCTTCTTACAATTTCGAAAACTACAGCTGTTCGATGGCCAACATTTTACAATTTTAACAAATAATATTAATTCAAAAAAGAACTGTTTTTATTTAAATAATTAACTATAACAAATAAATCAAAAACACGAATAAAAATTAATAGAATATTCTATTACTGTCAGGATATAAATGCTACAAACAAATGAAGACACGGCGTTTGCGCTTGTCATTTCATAGATGTACAATTAATAGATTATCCATAAAGAAGAAAACAGTTGGGCATCTTTCTGTAGTTCAACCCCGTCCGCTACGTGGTGTGCGACCTTCATTGATGTGACCTCGCCTTTAATCTAGCAGTTACCTCTCCCATTTAAGATAGGATGCTTACTTTACATCGCTTTGATTACAATGGTTTTATTTCTCTCAAAATTATTGCTGTCAACACAAGTCCAGTTAGGATGATACACCCTGTTTTTGTAACTAAATAAATGGCTTGCGACCCCATGCTCTATGACAATTTTTCACCCTCTTGATGCTATCACCCCTCTTAATTTCTCGGTCGTATTTTGGAACACCCTGCACAATGCATTAACTATAAGATAAGAAAATTTAGAAATCAACTTCCGTCTGAGCCGGAAGGAGTTGTTTTCTATTATGTTTAGGAAAACTTTGAAGAGATATGAAAAGGCAGATATAAGATCTCCTACTTTTGACATTGCCCTCAATTATAATTACTTTATTTTTTCAATTAGAGAGCATGTCGAAAATTAACTTGTTAAAGAAACTTATTTCATTAATAAACTAGTAGGAAATTGCTCGTCAAACGTGGCAAATGAGGTGCGTTCGTACTATAACTAGTTTTATAAATATTTTTTCCACCCGATATTGTACTGAATGTATATTGTTTTGCACTTCATAAGTGCATAGTCTGTAACAACATTAAAATGCACTTACAATAATTTTTTTCCCATTGCCCGTAATGTAACGGAAAACTTTTGACTGTCCCTGTAATTAAACTATACATCCAATTTTCATAAAATCTGAAACGGCTCGACAAAATTTTGCAACAATTATATATTTAAATTTTCAGACCATTCGGAAGACTGTAACATCATTAAAATGCACTTGCAATATTTTTTTTCCCATTGGCCGTAATGTAAAAAAAAAAACTTTTGAATGTCCCTGTAATTAAACTATACATCCGATTTTCATAAAATTTAAAATGGCTCGACGAAATTTTGTAACAATCATATATTTAAAATTTCAGACCATTCGGTTGGGTAGTTTTTGCTCTGTTGTATGCGGACGGACGGACGGACGGACGAACAGACGGACTGAATGACGACTATAGGTGCTACGTATTTATATAATTACGAACGCACCTAAAAAAAAGTGTCGCTTATTTAACATTCAAGGGATAAAAATTTGTTTTGACAAGGCCTCAAAAAATTCAACCATTACAGATTGTGAAACAAATCAACGCGTTAAGTGCTTTAAAAAAAAAAAAAAAAAAAAAAAAAAAAAAAAAAAAAAAAGAGAGAATGTAAATTTAATGAAACGAAGAATGTATACCCTTTAATTTTTATTTATAGAAATATTTTTAAAATTCCTCATATTAATTTTCAAAATGTTTCAAAGAACATGCTAATTTAAAAAAAAATGCTGGATGAAAATATTTGTGTGATTTATGAAAGGGAATTAACATAAACATGTGATATGAATTAATTTTGTTGTGTTAAAAGTTAATTTATTAATGTACTCCTTCTGGTAATAATAAATAATTTACGTATTTCATGAACTTTATCTAAGATTCATTTTTTGACGAAAAATTAATAAACTTTTCATATGAAATGTCACATTAGCTAAACAAATTCCAGAAATAGAAACTTTGGCATCATTTTTTTAAATTATAAACTGTCTCAAATGAGACGTGAAAAGTAACTTAAAAGAGACATATTATATATATTTAAAGTAATAAATATTTGCATTAATTAATTTTAAGAATCTTTTTGTAATTAGTGATTACCTAAATTAAAATATATCCACATTCATTAAGTGACCATTACTTAAATTTTTACATAATTAATAAAAATGCATAGAATGTGTTACTGTATATTTATATTAGATGCCTTGCGACCGATAAATGAATAATCATTCGTGAAAAAAAGTATACATATAATCTGTCAATGTTGAGTTAATAGAAATATTATTATACTGTTATTATTCTGTTTAAGTATCTTGAAATTTAAAAAAATCCAAAAATTGAACCTTAGGATACACCGTATTTCTAGAAGTTTCAAGTTTAAGTGTTCTTATTTAATAATTTAATAAAACAGACAAGTATTATTTGAAAGTAACTTTAAATTATCGTGATTTCCCTGTCAAAATTTTTAATTAATTCCATTTCATAGTTAATAGATTTTCACACAAAGTTCAATTGCGTGAAGCTTAACTTAAGTATAAAATGTTTTAAATATTACATTTATAAAACATAAAGTAAAATAAAGTATTGTACGTTTGAAATAGCTTGCTTTTATTTTTTGTAGAAGATACACCCAGATCAGATTTTTATTAAATTTTGCGTGAAATATACTATAATGGGTCAAAGTATGAAAAAGCTCTTTAGGGGCTGTGCATATATAACGTTATCAACTTCTGTAATTTTGGACCCCTCCCCCCTTACGATATCATAAGTTATCATACCTCGACCCCCCCCCCCCCCCCCCCCGTGATGATATCGTTATCAATGTCAATTTTTTTTTTTGGATTTTTTTTTCTTTTGTTTGGGATGATATATAAATAGGGTTACATTTATTTTTTGCATACTTTATTGATTCAAGAGAAGTTAATAAAATATCACTTTATATATGAAATAACTTAAAGAAATAGTAGAGAAATAAAAGTATTAATAAAAGAAATAGTTACTATTTAAAAGTATTTAATAACATATTTTTGTAACATAATGCATTCAACAGTAATAATACCTTCTTGCACTTGCCCCCGCACTGGAGGAGGGGGGAGAGACAGAACTTTTTATTAAAAAAAATAGGCGGAAAACTGTCTTTCTCTTTCATTTACTAGTAAGCACAAGTATCATTTCAAACATACTTCGCATATGGTTTCCCGAGCAGCGTATTATTTATGCATACACATATGACAGAAGAATAGAAATGCCAAATCGTTAATGTATTCCATATTTTGGAATTAAATATATAGTTTTATAATCATAATTTTAAGGATTTTAATAATATCTTTATATTTTTATAAAAACAGATAATAGACTAAAAGAAAATAACATACTATTTTGATTTAAAGGCAAAGTTAAAATGAGAAAAATTGGGTTGTATAAAAAATGATATCGATATCAAAATACAAACCCCCCTCTTCCTAAACATATCTTACGATATCATGTGCCAGACCCCCCCCCCCTCCCCCCTAAAATGATAACGTTATATATGCATAGCCCCTTAAGCCTGTTTATGAAGTTTTTCCATTTAATGTCCTTTTGTAAAAATTTTACACAGCAAGCATTTAAATAAATAATATCCGATATTTAAATTAAATATATTTTTACAATAAATTTAAAGTACAATGTGCTCATAATTAAACTGTTAGTACTCATCGAGTTTTGTAGCGTGATTTAGGATGAGTAAGGCGGAGAACGAAGGATTCTTCAAAAAAGTAGCCCTAAAAGTAACCACTAGGGGATATGTGGTACTGTTCATTTCGCATAATCGTTCGTCACCCTTCTTGTTTTATCATCCTGAAACATTTAGTTCATTCTCGCAATTAGATCGCGCTGCATGGTCATCTCAAGATGGCATCACAAGAATGACCTCTTCAAGATTAGTTAAAATAACCGCATTCAGTGGTAGCGAGATCTAATTGCAAAGATGATTAAATAAGACGGGGGTCGAAATATTCTGAAAATAAAAATAGTCCGAAAAGTCACCTCTGGGAGATATATGCACTGTTTGTTTGTTTGTTTTGTTGAATGCTTCACCCCATGTTTAATTATCTTATAAAATTTGGCTACATACTCAGGATTAGATCGTGCTCCATGGCCTCCTCAAGGTGGCATGCCGAGGATGCCCTGCTTAAGGTGCACGCATTAAATTGACGGTATTCAGTGTATTATGTAGCGCAATCTAATTGCGAGAATGGGGCCAAATTTTGTAGGGGATGAAAAATAGGAACAAAACATTCTGCAAAAAAATCTAAAAAGTCGCCACTACGGAATATGTGGAACTACTCTTTTCGCGGAACCCTTCGTCCTCCGTTTGTTTTAATCATCTCAAAAAATTTGGTTCCACTCGCAATTAGATCACATACCATGGCTTCCTCAATGTGACATTCCAAGAATGGCTCCTTTAAAGTGGCCTCCTCAAGGTGTCTTCAAAGGATTAATTGCAAAACCGATTCTAAAAGTTATAGAGTAGATACTTATAAACATAATTTTAAAAAAATAAACCCTTATTATTGTAAATTGAAAAAGAAGGAAATGTTTCAAAATCGTTGTTGTTATTTCCTTTTTCATTTAAATATTTTAATTTTTTACAAAACTGATTTTTCAGCAGATAAAAAGAGTTTTATCTAGTAATGATTCCAATTATATGCATAAGAGTTAAGTGAAAATGCTTTGATAATAAAATTAATGGACACCGAATCCCCTTACATTGCAGAACTCGTAATTGCCATGTTTAATAGTTGAATTTGTAATCTTTTTTTTTTTTTTCTGGGATTAAATAATGTGAAAAATTATTATAAAACTGTACGCACCTTGCAATATATCAATTTTGTATTCCGTATAAATAGATCTACATTTTCTTAACTGTTTTAGGTTATTCTACAAATTTTACATCAAATTATGAATTTAACTAATTTTCTATACATCAAAAATTTTTAATTTCTTTTTTTCATTCATTTATTTTGTAGTTAGTGCAATTCTGTATGGAAATTATCCACTTCGAGAAGAGCGTCTTTTACAGAATTTTTATCTCTTATTTTTATCTCTTATCACCGGTTTTTTAAAACAGAAATTTTAGCTAGATGAATCGGGAAAATGCCCAGATTATATAAGGCAAAATTTAAAATAAAATTTAACTGGTAGGAATAATCACGGAGTCTGAGGACCTTATACGTCACGTATACGTGAAGCACCCAAGGGTTAAGTCATGTGAAGGGTAGATGGAATTTGTCATTATATAAAAGAAAATTATTATTATTATTTATTTATTTATTTATTTATTTTTTTTTTTTTTGCTGAAAATCGTTTTTAATAGATGCTTTTAAGATATCATACTCTTCTTGTTTTCTAACTACTGATATATTATTATTAATTATTAATAAATCAATATTTTCTTAACTACTTTAGCTTTTTTTTTTTTTTTTTTAGCGTAAGATAAAATTAGCGAATTTTCTATAAATTATAAGTATTTAATTTTACTTTGTGATTAATTTATTTTGTAGTGAGAGTAATTACTTGAATAGTCATTAAGTCACGTGAGATGATTTCATATAGGTGGATAGAAATTGTTATTATATAGCAGAAAAACAATAAGTTTCTCCATACCACAATCTTTTTTAATACATGATTTCAAGATCTTATACTTTTCTTCTTCTCTAACAATAAATTAAACATAAAATGTACTAGAAAGTGTAATTTTGGAATGTTGATATTAAAACTACATAATATTACAAAACATTTACTGGTAATACGGTGTTGCCACATTGGAGACTTTTTTAATTCAAATTATTTGACTATCACCACTTTTTTAAAATAGTATAATTCTCCTTATTTTTCAGAATTTTTTATCTATTTCAAAATAGGCCGAATATTTCTATTTAAAAAAGAGGTTACAATCAACAATATGGGGAAAAAAAGTCCATAATCTGACAACACTGTGGTAATGGTTGGTTATCCGAAGATAGTGAAAAACAATCGAAATGTCCAGTAATTAAATTCATTAGTGTGACAAATTTTAATAAATCTTATTTGTTTTAAATACTGCGCTTGATAAAAAGAATTTAATTTAAGTACTCAGTTAGTATTCAATAAGCAATATACTCCCTCTCGATATCTTTAAGTTCCAAATAAACCCGAAAGTACGGATGTTCTTCCGCAAAAGCATTAAATTTAAAGGATGTTTCATATTATTAATATTTAGAAAGTACTCCATCTTTTACCTGATGCGATTTATTTTGCAATTGCTTTATTTTTTTTTCTTATTTATGAGTATGATTATGGTTAAATTTAGAATATGTTGATATGAAAAGTTATTTTGAGATCTCTACTAAGAATGTACCATCCGAAATTAACTGGAATTGAAAATAATTTATACCATTTAGAACAGTTGGTATTTTTTGTAACTGCTATTATGAAAATCATTAATTTTTAAAGCTTTCATTTTCATATATTTTTATTTATTATCCATGATCTGAAAATGCAATTATTAGTAACTATTTATTTTATACTATTAATTATGATTAATATGTATTTAGTACAGTTATGTAATGGTAGAATTGTTTATGTTGAAAATTGGTAATACAATTGCATATTCTATGTATGTGAAAATTATTTAACGTATACACTATACGTATATTATTCCTGTATGCTTTTACATTTGATTTGCTCTTGAAGCAAAATTACAAAAAAATTAAATTTTAAAGTTTAGTGGACAACTTTACATTGAAATATCAGAAAGTATCACTTCTCCTGTTTTGGTTTCTTGGATATAATGTCATCACCATAAATGTTTGTATACCGAGTGTTTTAAAAGTTCGGTGTGAAAGTAAAACGCGATAAAAAAAGATCTATGGGTCGGAAAAACATGTGGTTTTCCTATAAATATCAAGCGTGGTAAGAGATTTTGTAGGACAGAAACAAAAAAATTAGTCCTAAATCTCGTCAATAGAGAGCACTAATGCACATAATTCCACATTTCTCACACAACGCAAGATTTGGATACAAAAACATTAGCAAATACTGCATATACACTTTTATAGTATATTTAAATCTTGCATTGTGTGAGGAATATGGAATTAGGGTTTCATGGAATTATCTGCAGTAGTGACATCTATTGACGAGGTTTTGAACTAATTTTTTGTTGGTGTCATACGAATTTCTGTACCACTCTGCAAATCGCATGTCTCTGCGACACATAAATCTTCTCCTTTTTATTCCATCGCGTTTTATTTTAGCACCAAACTTTTGAATCACCCGGTATATTGGTAACTTCCAAGATTTTGATGAACTGCACTGAATTTCCATTAAATTAGTTTTTGTTTTCTTTTATATGGAATTATCTTGTCGTTAGTGCATTCATTTGTATGAAAGGCAAGTCTTTCCTAACATTTCAAGAGGGAGGATTGATTGATTTTTAGAAGTTGTCATTATAGTTGTCATGTGTTCGAAAATTTCAGGAAGAAACCGTGAAGAACTATCCTATGAATACATAAAAGGTGTCCAAAGAACTGTGCTTCGACATAGATTTCATAAACATTTAAAAAGAAAAGGTATGACGTCAAAAACGCGCCAGCAGTTTATAATGCAAGTCAAGCAGTTTATAATTTACCCCTTACACCGTTGCAATGATCGAAAATTAAAGTGCATATTGCAACACTCGCGGGCGGAATAGATTATCATTATGCGAAGATTACGTTTTTTAAAGCGAGCCAAATTGTTACTGTTCATTTGCATATTAGATACACACCTACCACCTATCTTTTTCTTTTAATTGTTCCCCTTTCACAATCCTATGGGATACAACTTTTATATTTTAAGGGGTCTCAGGACTCTTAAAATTGGATAAAAAGGAAAAAAAAAAAGACCATTTTCAACATTTAATATCTTAAAATGTATATGCTTTACTAACACAATTTTTATTGGGATGAAAGATATAGGTATGTTCTTCCATTTCATGTATTTAAAAAATTGCAAGATGCAGAAATAGTATTTGTAGAGCTCTCCGAACTGAATAGACAATTGTCAAGTGGAACATTAGTACAACAACTTACGCGCATGATTAAAAAATAAATTTTGCAACGAGAATAAAATTTTTCATGCTTAATTATACTTTAAACTGTAATAATTAACCTGAACCTAAATAAATTTGTATTTAAAGCCTTTTTATAGTTTTAATACAAAGTTGTATTTAGCTAATACAAAATTTCGAAATTTTCAACAGTATAAACACCTAAAAAAAATATTTTTTTGAACAATAAAAATGAAATTTTATAGGTTCAGTTTATACAGAATAACTTGAAATATATTTTCTGAAAATTTCATGAAAAAATATTCAGAAGTATTTGAGATATCCGGCGTGTTATGCCTAAAAACGTCATTCGGATTAAAATGGATTCAAAGTTTCGCAAACGCCGCTTCAGCTATTGTGCAAGTATAATTCTAAAAGCCATCACTGCTGTTTTAATGGGAATTTCAAGGAAACAATTACATCAAAATGTTCAGAAAAGATAGGAGATTAGCATCTAAAAAAATTTTAATTTCGAAAATGTTGAAGCTTTCAGAGTTCTGAGACCCCTTAAAGTGTTTTATTATTACTTTTTACACGACTGCCAAGAAGGATTATGTGTTTAACGCGTATCTCGAAACATCCCAACGGCTGAATGGATTTTAATGAATGAGGTCTCTATCGATTCGTCTTAACCGTCCGATGGTTATAGGCTAAGTTTTGTTTTTATAAATTCAAAATGGCGACTGTAAAATACAAAATGGCGGTAGAGACGAATAAATAATTTTTTGCACCCTATTTAGTGGCATATCATTGGATAGGTCTTTAAAAATGAAGACGATGTTTCATTGATTATTTTACAGCCAAAAGCTCCGTTTAAATATTACACAACCTGGAAATTGTGTAGGTAGGATCTCTAGCTTTGCTGCAACTCTAACCATTATGCACTGCAAATAGAAGCGTCTTAAATTTAGACACATATGTGACTGAAAAAGAATTTTAGACACTTAAGTGTCTTAATCTGAAAATTAAGACACTATAGATGTCTTAATTTAAGATACATAAGCGTCTTACTATGACCATGGTGTAAACGAACTGAGAATAATGTCTAAAATATCCGCAAACGTCTTATTTTAAGACACTTCATTGCTTTAAACGTGTCTTATTTTAAGACGTTTTGATTCTTCCGACGCAATAACCACCAGGGGGCACTAGCACTCCCAGTTGCGCATGCGTTTTAGATGTCTTCGTTCGAAGTGGTATACGTTGTAATTCAAACAAAGTTTGTTTTTATGTACGCGTGTATTTTAATTCTTTTTTTGCGAAATGTGAAGTACTGTGATTTTAATTCGTATTAACTTGGATTATTTATTTATTGAATACATACATCTGACGTGTGTGTTCGACATCAAATGTCTCTTAGAAGCTGTCGTCGATACAAGGGCGGGATAGACACAGAACAGAAGTAGACGACGGTTGAAGATTACACCCGGAAATTCTACAAAGCGTGTGCAATGGGCTTAGTGTTAACTCGTATCAATTTATATCAATAATATTGTGTTATTCATCTTCGTCCTGTCGAAGCTGGCAAAAAAAAAAAGAAACTTTTGTCTGGCGGGTCCTGTTTTTAGGATGAAACATCTCATTCTTTAAATATGGCTAGTCGGATGTATTATGGGATTACCGTTTAAACTGATGAAAGTCTTTCTCCCTCACTGTGGTTGTGGTAGTTTTTAAAATTTCAAATCGAGGAATATTTCTTACCTCTTGCAGCAACTCAAGTAAGTTTCTTTATAGTAGTAAAATTAGTGTATTTTATGATTTTATTTATTGTACTAAACAAAATCCTGCATGAAATTTAATTAGTTTTGAATCTGTTCGCAAAAAACCCCACTAATTCTAGAAGTATATATTTTTAAACTTATGACGTTCTTTTTTATTACGAATTATATATTCAATTTCAGTTCTTAGTTTCAATGGATAATTTTTATCTCGCAGTAAATGACGGCCACAAGGAAGTAAAGAAAAAAAAAACTTTGAAAGATGACCTAATGCTTTCTTACTTCCTGGCATAAAACCGCAGATTAAAAAAAGATAAATAAAGTAAATGAGACTGGTCTATTATATGAAGCTGCCTGTAAAAATATACATATGTATTTGATTTGCAATCAACTCTAATACTGATTTTTTTATTATTTTTAATAAAAAAGTAATTTGAAATTTATAATGGGAAAAAGTAAAAACCTCTAACTAGATTTCATATTTAAAATTGTGGTAACTTTATTTATATGCACTTATACGAAAAATACAAAAATGACAGATGTTACTGTATATATTTAAGACGAAAGAAGTTTGGAAATCATAAGTTATTTTTTCCTCATGTTTTTAATATAGAATATGTACTTATTTGTTTTTATTGATAGTTGAATAGCTTTTGTGATTACCCTCTGATCTACATAAAAACTTGCCCATGTGGAAATATAAATTTTTTAAAAACATAATTTTTAAATAAGTATTTTCATTTTTTTGGGGGGGGGGGGAGGGGGGATTTTGCATGAATTTTTGTAAAGCTGATATCTTAAATCCTGCACTGATTATAATGAAAGTTTTGAACTTTTAGAGTAGGACAAGTTTAAAAACGCAAATATATTTAACAAAATACCAAAGTCATTTTTTCCCCAATGTTATTAAAGTAGAATATTTATTTATTTATTTTCATTATTCATAGTTAAATGGCTGTTGTGATTATCAAGTGATGTATATGTAAAATTGCCTATGTGGCAATATATTTTTTTATATTTTCATTTTTTTTGGGGGGGGGGGGATTTTTGCAATTTTCGTACATCTGATATTTTAAATCTTTTTCCACATTCAACCGAGTATAATAAATATTTTGAACTTTTAGAGTAGGACAAGATTATAAAATATATATATATATTTATCTATGTATCTTAAAAGCCCTTAATAGCGAACACTTCGGGACCGCGGAATTTGTCCGATAATTGGAGATGTCTACTTTTTTGAGGTAAAAATGTACAAATATGTATGTCTGCTGATTAAAAAAGTATTCGTTAAATAGAGGTGTTCGCTATTCGAGAATGTCCATTAACCTCCACAACGGATACTCCCGAATACCGGACATCTCAATTTAGACAACTATAATGCAGGGTTGCGTTTTTTGCAAAAGTACTTCTTGATTAAAGGAAGGGCAAACTGGAAGTGCCCCGTCCCCCTACGACTCTAGTGCCCCCAAATTTGATGTGCAATATTTGTAAAGCTTATATTTTAAATCTGTTTCGAAATTGTACTGATTATAATCAATATTTTGAACTTTTAAAGTAAAATAAGGTTAAAAACAAAATAAATTTAAAAAAATCTAATATTTAGATAAATATTTTTTGTTTTTTAATCTTGTTCTACTCCTGAAGTTCAAGATATTGATTATAATCAGTACAATGTCGTAAAAGATTTAAATTATCAACATAACGAAAATTGTATACCAAAACTGAGAGCACCAAAAAAATCAGGCTGTATTGGGGGGGGGGGGGGCTGGACCACAGCCAAATATTTTTCCAAGATTCAACCTGGTCAAACATGGCTACGTATGATGCTTACAAAAAAATGGATGCGATTCAGACGTTTGAAGTGTCTGAAATTCAGACGCAAAAAGTATCTAAAAAAATTCAGACATTTTAAAATGTCTGAAAATTGAACACTCCATTTCAGACACTTAAGTGTCTGAATTTCAGACATTTTAATTTAGAGTGTGGACATCTATAGGCATCATCAAAACAGTGTTTATAGATAGGAACTAACAATTAAACACAACTTAAAAGTCATCAATACAAGTGAATAAAGAGAAATAGGCAAGTAATATAAAAAATACATTCACATTGATGAGAAATAATTAATTAGTTCGCTTTTTACGCAGTCGGATTTTATGATTTTTTTAAATTTAATTTAAATCTTGTTTCCCATTACGTTTCAATTTCATAAGTTTCAATGAAGCTTATTTTCCGTTCTCCGTGTATGATATCATACTTTTTTATTTCGCATTTTTTCGCGAATTTCGCATTTTAGAGGTATGGATCTTTGGAGACTTTTCATGTACTGTGAATGAGGATTCTCATTTTCCAAATTCCCGAAGTAAAATATGAGATTTTTGAGTTACTCCTTGATAAAATATTTTTAAAAGACGCTTTCGAGCTTGTATTCGTCACTTCTTAAAGAAGACCTTTTCAATAATTATATATTAAATATGAAATGAAGCTGAATGGGTATTTTTGAAATTTTGATATGATATATATGCAATGTTGACAAAGTTATTTATAATATTTGATTCTTCGAAGCTTGAAAAAGTAATCTTAATGTTAAGTAGTGAAATTAACGCTTGAGGTAAAGTTTAATAATTTTTCAAATGTTATTTGTAATGAATGCAACGATTTTTGAAAATTATTTTCATTAAGTTCGAAGCAGTATTCAATAAGCAATGTACGCACTTTAGAAAATACTTTTATTTACTATTGATGACTTTAGGTTTCAAATAAACACTGAAAGAGCATATGTTATTTCGCCTCAAATTAAATCTAAACCGCATTTAGTAACTTTTAGAAAATACTTCATTTTTTAATAGTTAAAATTATTTTGTAATTGAAATTATATATTTTTAAAGTTATGGTATGCTTCTGGTTTCATTTAGTAAATAATGTTTCAATTATGAAAAAATCTTTTTTTAGAGGGAGCAACTTACCATACATCGAATAAAATTAACTAGACATTGATTAATTATGCTGTTTTTAATAACTTTTTTTTTATAATAACTTTCTCGTGTCTTTTTCTGTGACGTACAGCTAACTACCTCACTGAACATCGTTATAAGACTTTGAAAAATTAAACTTTTGAACATTAAATTTTAAGGCTTAATGCACAAAATTAAATATTGATGTATCATACACTGTAAAAAAAAACACTGTAGATTTGCCAGCACAAACTGCTGGCGTCCGAATTGCCAGCACACTGTGCTGTAAATTTTACGCAACTACTGTTATTTTCAATGTTTATATAGTCAATAAACCAAAGAAAGCTGCAGCACATTCGACTGTGATCAAGTTTGAGCGCAAGATAAACAATACTTTGTGCAGTATTCAGATTTCTTTTTGGTTAGCTGTAATATGTATTGTGTATTTAGTCGAGATATATTTTGTCTGGAGATCTAAAAAATTTTGGTACTATTAACTAAGTACGAGCATGTACTTTTTATCTTTTTTTTTGCTAATTAATCTTGTTACTTTCTTCTATTTTCAGTAGAAGAAAGTATTGTAATCGAAATCTTTTTCGACTTCTTGTTTTCGATGGATTTACACGTTTTACTGGCCAGAGATCACAAAAAACATGTTTATAGAAAATGTCTGTCTGTCCGTGTGTCGCCATTGTACCATCAAAAAGTGTATGAACTTATGCATAGAATTGAACCAATTTTTATGAAGTTTTTGGCCCTGGTAAGAAGGTCCTCTCTTAATTTGGAAATATTCCGCCGAAAGGGAGCACTGTAATCGCAATTTTTGTATAATTTTCTTAATTTTTCTAAGTTCTATTGTACACCGGCGGCTCGTAAAGCGACGGGAACTCGCGTCCTGCTAAGCCGTCCATTCGCGAACAGCTGATGTACAGCATGTAACGCTACACATGTAATGTAACACTATTGATTTTAATAAATATCATTATCGAGATTAACTCATTTTCATTCCGATTAATTGAATGAAGCAGAAATTTAAGATGAAAGTCAAAGTTGGTAATGTGTTGAACTAATAATGTTAAATTATTGATATTTGTAACTACATTTTGAAATATTAAGATATATTAGATAGAAGAAATTTTTAGGATTGGCACATCCAACTAGTAGAAATCTCATCTGTGGATGCTATGTTATTTGCTAATTTTCAAGAGGTTTGATTTGAATGATGTTTGTGAAATATCATTAAATATTATATGATATTTTGAGTTCCTCCTTATACAAACCCTCTTTCAAATATGCTTCCAAGATCGTATCTTGCCACTTAGAAGTTCTTTTCTCCCAAGTAGTCATTAAATACACAATATGATGTGAAGTGTATTTTTGGAGTAGTGACATAAAAGTTATATTTTATTGTCAAAATTACTTAGAATATTTCACTTTTCGTATCCATAATGAACTAATTACTCTAAATGTCAATTAGTGAAGTAATTGCTTTATATTACTTTTAATAATTTTTTATTTATTTTTTATTTATTTTTATTTATTTTTAAGAATTTTGTTTAAGCGCTCAGAAAACATTCAATAAGCATTGTGCTCCGTCTCGATATCTCTATATTCCAAATAAATGTGCGTATGTTACTTTAGCAAAAACATTAAATTCAAAGCGATGTTTTATATTACCAATGTTTAAAAAGTATTCATCTTTTTCCATGATATTTGACGCTGAAAATAATTTTCATTGAAGGGTATGTTTATAAATAAATTTAGAATTTTTCTTTTTTAGTTTGCCGTAAACTTTGCCTTGGGAATTTTGTTGGATTCATTTTGCAGGGCGATTTAAGTAATTTTGGCACTATTAACTAAGTACGAACCTGTACTCTTTATTTATTTATTTTTTTTTTTTTTTTTGCTACTTGCTGTAATTTCATGTATAAATGCTATGTCATTTGCCTAAATTTCCAATTTTTTACTTTAATTATGTGTGAGAGATATCATTCAGTATTAGTAGTCCAGGCAATAAGGTATTTTACCTGGCAAAATTAATGGAAGTTCTGGAAATAGGCTTACTTTATGTTTTTTGGGTCGCTGAATTCGAATTTGTAACTTCCAACCAAAATTTCCGCCGGCAACCACCCCCACCCCCCAAATTTTGGTAAAATGCCCCCCAAAGAAGGTTTTTATTAAAAAATTCATTTTTATTAAAGGTTTGAAGGTTTTTATTAAAAAAATTGTTTTAGGGAAAAAGTACCTAGAAATTCAGAAAGTAGACAAAATTCGCAACAAATTAGATATATGACACTATGACTTAGGACGAAGGGGAAGGGGGATCTGCCTCGGAATATGCACGTGGTGCTGCGTGGGCTAAGTCGCGCAATTCCACTTAACCACTCACACCTTTACATTCACCCTCCCATCTCCCGTCCGAACTTTCTCTATAAGGTTTACTTTAAGTTTTTTGGGTCGCTGAATCCGAATTTTTAACTTACCCCCAAAATTCCCCCACCCGAACCCCCCCCCCCCAAATAGTTGTTTTTAACTTATATTTCTTATTGTTTTAGGGGAAAAGCATTACGAAATTCAAAAACTAGACAAAATTTGCAACAAACAGGATATATGACATTCTGACGTAGGATGAACGGGGAGGGAGAGGGCTGCCTCTGAACAAGCACTGTAGCGCTACGTTATGAAGTGCAGGCAAAAGAGGATTTTACCTGGGAAAATTAATACTAGTTCTGGATTTCGACTCATTTTATGTTTTTTTGGTCGCTGAATCCAAATGTGTAACTTCCCACCAAAATTGCAACCGGCAACCTCCCCCTCCCCCCCCCAAAAAAAAAAAAAAAAATTGATTTTTTGAAAAAATTTGGTTTTTGAGAAAAGCGCGCGGGGAATGTTCCGAGGCAGGCCCCTCTCTTCCCGTTTATCTTACGTCATAATGTCATGCATCCTATTTGTTGCAAATTTTGTCTAGTTTCTGAATTTCGTAATGCTTTTCCTCTAAAACAATAAGAAATTTAAGCTAAAAACAACTTTTTTTTGGGGGGGGGGGGTTGGGGAGAATTTTGGGGGTAAGTTAAATATTCGGATTCAGCGACACAAAAAACTTAAAGGAAACCTTGTAGAGAAAGTTCGGACGGGAGATGGGAGGGCGAATGTAAAGGTGTGAGTGGTTAAGTGGAATTGCGCGACTTAGCCCACGCAGCACCACGTGCATATTCCGAGGCAGATCCCCCTTCCCCTTCGTCCTAAGTCATAATGTCATATATCTAATTTGTTGCAAATTTTGTCTACTTTCTGAATTTCTAGATGCTTTTCCCCTAAAACAATAAAAAATTGATTTCTTTAATAAAAACCTTTTTTGGGGGGCATCTTACCAAAATTTGGGGGGGGGGGGCTGCCGGGGGAAATTTTGGTGGGAAGTTACAAATTCGGATTCAGCGACCCAAAAAACATAAAGTAAGCCTATTTCCAGAGCTTCCATTAATTTTGCTAGGTAGAGTCCCTATACGGTCTCTATTGCCTGGACTATAGAGTACATTTTGAGTTATTCCTTATAAAAATAATCGTCCAAATATGCTTTCAAGGTCGTATATTGCCATTTCTTAAAGAGGTCCTTTTCTCCAAACATGTAATATTATACATGTAATAGGATGTAAAATGTATATTTGAATTATATGAAAGTTATATTTTATTGTTGAAATTAATACTTGAATACAAAATAACTATTATAAAGGTCAATTTGCAAAATACCGTATATACTCGCGTATAAGTCGAGGAATTTCTGACAATTTTTGGCAAGCAAATTTGGGGGGTCGACTTATATGCGAGTCAATTAAAAAATAAAAAATAAAACTTCGAATACTGCAAAATTCTGACTTTTTATGTGTATGAATAATAAAATATTACAGAAAATATACAAATAATAATAATTTATCATTAAAAAATTTTTCAATGATTTATTTTTATCTACTTACTACTTTTTCGCATAGACAAGTGAAATATTTGGTTTGATTTTGAGCAAAATTAAAGTAAAAAGTTAGGGGGGTTCTTATACGCGGGTTTTTGATTTTTTGCTGAATTTGAATTCGAAAGTTAGGGGGTCGACTTATACGCGACTCGACCTATACGCGAGTACGTACGGTAATTATTTTTCTGCTAATTAGTCTTGTATTTACTGTAATTGCTTCTGTGGATGATAGGTCATTATCCTAAGTTTCAAGACGTTTGCTTTGAATGATATTTGAGAGTATCATTATTTATCATTAAGTATCAGAACATTTTTGAGTTCGTACTTATGAAAATCATCTTTCAAATATACTTTCAGATCGTATATTGTCACTTCTTAAAGAAGTTTTATTTTCTCCTAAATATTCATTAAATACAGAATACGATGGAAATGTATTTTGGACTAGTGATATGAAAGTTATATTCTATTTTCGAAGTTACCTGAAATATTAGAATAGTCGCACACATGATGAATAAACTGTTTTAAATGTTAATTAGTAAATTAATAGCTTTAGTTTAATTTTATTAAAATTTTAAATCTTACTTATTTTCAACCCGTGGCTTGTTAAAAAATATTTCATTCAAGTACTCAATCAAAATTCAATAAGCAATGCTCTCCCTCGCTGTATGTCTACACTCCAAATAAACACCGAAAAAGCAATATTTTATATTACTCATGTTTAAAAAGTATTCAACTTTTGTTCCATGATATTAAATTTGACGATGAATATCTTTTTCATTTAATAATCTAATTACAAATAAATTTAGTATATTTCTTTTTTTAGTTTGCTGCAATTTGAATATCATAGCACAGTAGTGCTATGAAAGTTACATTTTATTAAAATAATAAAATTTTGTAAAAAATCACCATAAAATAAAACAAAACATAGGACTCGTTTCTAGCTAAAATTTATTCTTATTATTCTTATTTATATATTTTAATTTACTTCTTTTATTTTATTTTAATTTTGTTTATTTCTTTTATTTCCATTTTTCCCTATCAATTTCTCTTCTATCATTTTGGCAATAATTTCGTCTTCTGAATGTGACCCTTTCAGCTAGCGCCATCTGTCGCATTCTTTGCAAGCTCTATTCTCTACCTTTCAGTTCATTTTTGACCTTGTCCCCTTTCGGACACGTGTTTACTGTAGCTGATGACGAGCTGTTAATTTTTTTTTAGCTCGAAACGCGTCCTATGTTTTGTTTTATTTTATGGTGATATTTTTACAAAGCTTTATTATTTTAATAGTTCCATATCGCCAGTTTTCGTTGCTGTTTCGCTACATTTAATTGTCGAAATTACTTGCAATAGTTAAATAAACGAATTCAAAAGAACTAATTGTTCTAAATATCAATTAGTAAAATAATCGCTTTAGTTAAATTTAACCAAATTTTTAAATCTTATTTATTTTCAACCCTTCGCTTTAAAAAGAATTTCCTTTAAGTGCGCAGTCAGTATTCAGTAAACAATGTATTCCCCTCTCGATATATCTATATTAAAAATAAACACCGAAAGTGCGCATATGCATTTCCAAAAGCATTAAATTTAAAGAGATGTTTTAAATTATCAATGTTTAGAAAGTATTCCATCATTCTTTGATGATATAAAATTTGACGGAGATCTACGTAATTTTAGGACCATTAACTAAGTCCAAACCTATACTTTTTATCTTTTTTTGCTAATTAATCTTGTATTTACTGTAATCACATCTGTGGAAACAAAGTCATTTGCCTAAATCATATTTCAAATATACTTTCAAGACCGCATATTGCCACTTCATAAAGAAGTTCCGTTCGCATAACTATTCAGTAAATACAGAATACGATGTAAAATGTATTTTTGGAGTAGTGATATGAAAGTTATATTTTATTATCGAAATTACTTGCAATATGTCCTTTTTCGTATCCAAAATGAACTGTCTAATAGTAAAGTAATTGCTTTAGATAAATTTTAATAAATTTTGAAATCTTATTTATTTCTTAACTTGGGGCTTGTTTAAAGTATTTCCCTTAACCCTAGAATACTAACCTGCGTAAATTTTATTCACACACCCAGGAAATACGCACTCCAATATGCGGTAAACATCACCAGAAATTCTGTTTCACTTTTGGCAATAATTGTGGTAAGAATTATTTTTTGTAAAATACGCCTTAAATGTATTTTAAATATGAAGTGAGTAAATGTTTTCAAAGCAATGTTTTAAATTACTAATGTTTAGGAAGTACAGAATCTTTTTTTAATTTTTTTTCGCTGAGGGGTATAATAATAAATAAGTTTCTTTTTTATTTTGCCGCAATAAATTTTGTCTTGAGTATTTTCTCGGACTTACTTAGCCCGAGGATCTAAGCAATTTTGGGACTCTTAACAAAGTAAGAACCTGTGTACTTTATCTTTTTATGCTAATTAATTTTGTATTTCCTGTAATCACATCTGTTGAAGTTATGTCATTTGCTTAAATATCAAAAGGTTATATTTAAATTATGTTTGAGAAATATAATTAAGTATTAGAATATTTTTAAGTTCCTCCTTATGAAAATCATCTTTCAAATATGCTTTCAGGATCGCATATTGCCACTGCTTAAAGAAGTTATTTTTTCCTAACTATTCATTAAATATGAAATAAGATATAAAGTATATTTTTTGGAGTAGTCGTATAAAAATTATAATTTTTTCTCGAAATTACTTGCAATATTTGATTATTCGAATACAAAGGAATTAACTATTCTAAATGAATAGTAAAATAATCGCATCAGATAAATTGCAATAAACTTTTAAATCTTATTTGCTCTTCATTCGGTGTTTGTTAAAGACAATTTTTTTAAGTAATCAGTCAATAGCCAATAAACAATTTTCTCCTACCCGATGTCTCTGTATTCAAAATAAATACTGAAAGTGCTTTAGTACTTTCAAAAAAGCGTTAAATTCAGAGCGATGTTTCATATTACTATTGTTTAGAAAATATTTATCTTTTTTTTTCTTGATTAGATTAAATTTCACGTTGGATATCTTTTTCATTTAATATTCTAATTATAAATAAATTTAGTATATTACTTTTTTACTTTGTCTCAATACATTTTGTCTTGTATATTCTGCCGGATTGGTTTTGCCTGGGACCAAAGTAATTTTGGGACTATTAAGTAATTTATCTTTTCTTTGCTAATTAATCTTTACTTATTATAGTAACATATGTGGATGCTATATCATTTCCTTAAATATCAAGAGGTTTGATTTAAAAATGTTTGAGAGATATCATTAAGTATTAGAAGACTTTTGAGTTCCTCCTTATCAAAATCGTCTTTCAAATATGCTTTCAAGATCGTATATTGCCACTTCTTAGAGAAGTTCTTTTCTTTTAACTACTCATTAAATGTGAAATACGATGTAAAGTGTATTTTTAGAATAGTTATATGTAAATTATACTTTATTGCAGAAATTACTTTAAATATTGGAATATAGGAACCCAAATGAACCAATTGTTCTAAATACCAATTAGTAAAATAATCTCTTTAGCTAAATTTTAATGAAATTTTAAATCACATTTATTTACAACCAGTCGCTTTTTCAAAAGGATTTTGTTTTAAGCACTGAGCCAATACTCAATAAGCAAAGCACTAACTCTTGATGTCTCTATATTCAAAATAAAAGTGCGTCTGTCCTTTCGCAAAAGCATTAAATTCAAAGAGATGTTTTATGTTGTTAATGTTTAGAAAGTACTCCATCTTTCTTTAACGATGATATTAATTTTGACGTTGAATATCTTTCTTATTTAAGAGTATAATTATAAATAAAATTAGTATATATTATTTAAATATAAAAAGAAATGTTAAAATGAAAATTTGGAATTTTTTTAGAGAGCAATACAGTTTTCTTATATTTATATTATTTATTTTAAAAAAATCTACTTTGAATAAATTACACATTTATTTATTATTTTAACCGAAATAGTTCTAAATTTTAAACTAATTTGTAGAACTATTTTATTTATTATCTATGAATTGAAAATTTATAACAGAAATTATCCGCAGGACCTAAATAAAATTGAGTGATAAATGAGTTTATTGATCCAAACCCCAAAATTTCAGGAGCTTCACAATAACATATTTTATACATGAGCAAAAAATTGACATTCAACTAATAGTAGATAGTAAAAAAAAAGGACTGATGTTTCCTAATTTAAAGAAATATAATATAATCAGGAATGAAAATATATGATAAACATTACTGATTTACCTACAATTCAGAAATGACTTGAAAATGTATTACAGAAATTATCTGCAGAACCTAGTAAATAAAACTGAATATTAAATGGATCCATCGATGCGGGCACGAAAATTTCAGGAGCTTCACGATAACACATTTTGTAGGTGATCGCAAATTGATATTCAACTAATATTAGACGGTAAAAAAAGACAAAGGCTTCTTAATTAAGAGAAATATAATATAACCACTATAGAAAATGCATATACGCTAACCTTTTCCGATTTACCCACAATTCCGAAACGTGTTCTTTATCTTTAGAAACCTTAGAAACCAATATATTTTCGAGATTTAAAGAAGCAAGTTTTCTACAAGTTATAAAAACAATTTTTCTTTTGCTGCCACTGAATATTGGAAACGTTTCTGATTAGTTTTACACCAAACCAAAAGTCTTGACCTCATTGTAATAATTCATTACAAATTAACCGTTTGTATAATAATGTAACTTGTTATGTCATTGAATAGGTCAGTTTTAGCAGTTTATTTGTGCAATAGAACAAAACATTTCCGGATCGGTGGATTGGAAGGGATTGACCAACACCCCGGCCTCCGCGCTCTACAGATATTAATCGTCTGGATTTTTTCTTTGACGGCTATATCAAGGACAGAGTCTTTGCCACACCAATTGCTGACGTCGAAGAACTGAAGAGTAGGACATAAGCTGCTGTGTGTACTGTAACAGAAGACATGTTAAATAACACTTGGCGGGAACTAGAATACTTCCAGCTACAAAGGGAGCACACGTTGAAATTTACTGAGGTACGCGGTCTTAAAAAAATTATAACAGTACTTACAATGTATCCAAACAAACATATGTCAAATTATAATAGTTTGAGAACAATAAATATGTATAATCAGGGCATGACTTTTGGTTCCCCTTATGTATTTATAGCGCATTAATCAGTTTTCTCAACCCGGAATATGGGATTTTCGGGCGCCATCGATTCTGAAATAAACATTTTCATTTTCAATAAACAACATTTACAGACACACGTGATATAAATGGCTCTTGCAAATTTGATTAACATACATTCGTTATTATTATAATTATGAAATTTTATTTCGAACTCGATTAAGACACTCTATATGGATTGCAGCCCCATATATTATTTTTATTATTATTTACATGCTTTCTTTTAGCTTACAATTATGTTTGTATATGGCAGTCAAAGATTGTCACCCGTTTCCTGTTGACTTAGAGCTTTGAAATTTCGAATATATATGTATTGCTGAAAGTAATACATGAACAGGACATTCATTTTTAAAAAATCGATCCCTAAGAGGTGAGCCAACAGGGGGAAACTTTACTTAATGGTCAATCAATTATAGTTTGATTTCCTATGGAGAAATCGATATCAGCTTCAACAATAAGTATTTGTTGAAAAGTACAAATGACGGTGTTACCACAATAGCGCCAAACTTTGGCCATCTTGGCGAAATATCGCCACATTTGTGAACAAAAATATGTTGCCATACATGAAGCCAACTTGGCGATACCTGGCTAATTTGGCAAAATTCCCATTTAAATCATTTACTTTTCCATACTCGAGCTCACCGCAATTTAATTTAAACTCCGCGGATTTAAGTTTTTGTCAAGACTTTTCAACCTTTTTAGTGCATTAAAAATGTATTTTTTTCTACATTTTTGTGAATTTTAATGAAAGCATGTTTATTTTTTATATTTATGTTTATTATTATTATTATTATTTTGTAGTATGCTCTATCATTCCTTGGTGTTTGGTCGATCAATCATGAATCAACATGCAGGTTTGCATAAATTAAACCTTTATCTACTGACGATACTGATAAATACCATTAAAATAACTTGTTATAAAATTCATTTAATATATCGTTTAGTTATAATACAGTTTCGATTGAGTTACAGACACATTACTTTATCTTATTCCAGAAGCATTATTGGTTACACAAAACAAAAATAGTTTTAAAAGGATGATTTTTATTGCCTATACATCCTTTCAGCTTTCTTAGATTTGAGGTGGGGGGGGGGGGGTATTTTTCAATTTGGAAATATTTATATATTTCTATTGTAAGAACATTATATTTGTACATTACACTACAAAATACTAAGAAAAATATTTAAAATAAAAGATTTGAGTAGGGTTATAAATATCCCACAAAATCCCTATGAATTCAAATTTAATTAATTCTTCTAAAATCCTTCTAAAATTTATTAAATGATTATGTAAATGTAATGTAATGTAACATGTAAATTTTATGTAATACAGTTTAAACAATTGACTGAAAATGCTTCAAAAGATAAAATTTTCATAAATTCATTATTCAGTAAGTAAAGGGTTAAAGGAAATGATACTTTCATATAAAATTATCTCGATAAAATATTTCATGCTATTTTTCAAAAGTCAAATTTCTACGAAGTTAAATGTCTTTCTAGAGCCAGATGAATATAAAACTGCATTTTCAATTCAGCAGTTTAAATAAACTATTATAATTTTTTTCAGAAAATAAAAGCCTCTGGAACTTATACCAACTTTTACCAACTTTTCTAGAAAGGTTACATTTAAGGAAGTAACGATATAGGACTTCTTTAAAATTCATCTCATTTTACGCATAGAATTTTAAATTTCTTTTGACCTCTGTTTTTCTTTCAAACTGTGGGGAGGTAGCCAAAACTTAACAAACATATAAAGATTATTGAATTGTTGGCCATAATTTATTTTATTTGTTTGCGAGATACGTTACCCTTTTTTGTAAACAGTTTCAGAGTTTTAGATCTTAAATATATTTTATATTTTATAGGATAATTTAACATCGTTTGCTATTAATTTAATATAAGTGCATGGATTGTTAAATGTGTACCAAATAGTACGTAATAAAAGTTTGTGTACATAAAAAGATTTATCTATGTCTGCAATTTCCATATTTTCCTATTGTCTGTTTATCCTTATGTAAATACACACACAGGAATAGAGAACAAATACTTATATATAGATAAATATAAATAGCAATATTTTATGCATTATCATTAAAACATTTATTAATTGCACACTCTTTTTGTACTTAAAAGTTTCAAAAGTTGTTTTGAAACCTTTAACGATACAGGTTTGTTTTCAAAACTGCTAAAATTAAACGACACTAAATATTACTAACTGTTGTTTTTTAAATGAATTAATACATTAATATATATGCATTTATACATATAATATAGATTTAAAATCTAAAAATAAATTACAAGTTCGTATTGCAAAAATCACTTAATCGCTTAATTAGAGGATGTAATGTTAATGATATTTTACCTAAATGTTATGGAAGAATTGAATGTTAGATTGATAATGAGAATTTTGATAGCGAGATTGTTATAGTACGGTTAACCGGAAAGTTCTGCTTTTTTTATATAGATATTTTGAATCCATAAATGCAACATTCTCGCTGGAATGTAAGAATAAAACTTTGCATTTATAATGTTGTACGTGAAAAAGCTTTTACTTTAGCTTTTACTTTCCGAATGACCCAATTAAAAAATATAGAAAGCATCTTTTTACGTACATATGGAGTGGTTCTCGGTCAAAGCAAATTATTTCTTAGGGATCCACTCCATATATTTAACTTCCTTTTTTCTCATGAAAACTGAGAGAAGAGAGATGCCAAAACTCGGACCCCAATTTAGCGCCTATTGCTTGCAGCCATATCTATATGTGCTACTTTAAACTAAATTTGAGAATAGCAGTAAAAAAAAAAAAAAAAAAAAAAAAAAAACTTCGGACATCTTAGCATAATCCTCCTGCGATAATTTTTTAATAGATGACTCCATTTGCAAATTATCAAATTTTAAAATCCGACATTATATTTAACGACACCCGGTATATATATATGTGTGTGTGTGTGTTATATAAAAATTTTACTTGTTATTCTTCATTGAAATTATTCTAATTTTCCGGCGTATTCATTATTTCCCTATTTCTTAATACACTCTATTATTTATTTCTAGTTAAATTCCTATAAAATTAAACTCATATCTTAATAATTATCTTATTCAAAATCTTAATCTAAACATTTAATCCCTTCATTAAATTTTATCAGCTACCAAAACTGTAATATATTCTGAGCGTAGCTACTTTTATTTTTCGAATGTTTATAAAAGCCATTTTTACTATTTTTATTTTATTCCCTATCAATTTCCCGTCAACCTGTCTAGCGCCAGCCGTATTACATTGGAATTCCTCTGCGAGCCGATCCGGGACGCGTTTCTATTATACCCCTCGCTCGCTCTCCATTGGTTGAGTGACGTATCGCATTTCATTTCGTCTCTAGTTTATGAATCTGTTTGGTTTGATGTTTATATTTCAATCTGTATTCCTACGCGAATCTTGACGAAACTGTCGAGCATGAGGTTAAAGAGAAATTTTATTTTGTCCTGTTCGATTGCCTTGCAAGCTGTTACCAGGTGTCTTATCGTCTCGTAGAATATCTAAATTGTCATTAACAGCTTTTTAACACGGAATTATTAATTCGTGCTGTAGTTTGAAGGCTCTGATAAATGCTAGCAATGTGGGAATTCTTGACGTTTATATGTGTGGTTGAATAAACAGTTTCAAGTTAATTTAATCTCTGTTTTATTGGGAAAACTACCGCATTTCTTAATCTATTATTTACCACTCATGCGGCTTGACCTCCATTTGACTATAACATGAATTGATGGTGTTTCGATTGAACTGAGCCAATCTCATTGCTATAAACTAATCGATAGAGTGATTAAATTGGTCAAATGAAAAGTATATGTCAAAAGCTGCTAATTCCCCACCATATTCATACTTCCAGCAGCAATGTTTTCACTAACTGGTACGAAATTTATGCAACCTCACCAATGCCTGACAAGATTTAGTAATCATCCAGCAGGATGTAATAAAATGTATATATATATATATGTGTGTGTGTGGGGGGGAATAAAAGATAAGACTCAAGGGTCAAATGAACGTGATATCTCAAGCGAGACTCGTAAAACGTGAACTCAAAATTGCAGAGCGAGATATGGTTGTTCTATAGATATTCAGCAAATGAGTTGGTTGGTGCTTTTTAAAGCAAGACTCAGGGAAGCTCTTACGAGTTGTATGATGCTATTTTGAATGTTAAGCTGTATGTTGGTGATATATTAAACCTTTTTATACCTATTCACAGTTTGGAGAAAATTAGTTTCGATTAAGCCATACATTATACACATTAACCCCACACACACACACACATATATATATATATATATATATATATATATATATATATATATATACACAGCGAAAGAAATATTGATATATATAGATATATATATAGAGACAGAGAAAGAAATATTGATATATATATACAGAATCCTCTTATTTTGCACTATCTTAAAATCTTCCTTAACACTAGAACGGCGGGAATTTTTACTCAAGTTTTAAAAAAATATTTCACATCAGAACTTTTACTTAAAACTATTTAACTTATTTATTTAAGTTATTTTTGTGCAGCATATATTAATCTTATATTACAAAAAAATTTCTCGTTCGAATCGACATGTATTCATTCAAAAAGGGTCAAAATGACCCCTCGCCGCCGTTCTAGTGTTAAATAATTTAACACCATTTTTCTGTTTACAGATTTCTAAAGCATAATGAGGTTTTAAACAAATATTGATATTAATAAATTTACATGCAGTTTTTATACATGTTAAAATTTAATGATGTAATAAATTGCAAAACACAAATTAAGCAGTATCTTCAAAAAATTTTTAATCAATGAGTAGAGATTTACTCTAATTTATCTCTCAGAAATTTTGAATATACCACTTAGTTGAAAAAAATCCGCAATGAGCATATTTTCACGCTATTTTCTGTTCATCATGATATTTTAATGTTATTAGATTATTGGTGTATTTGAAATATAATGCAGAAAGGATTAAATCTATAAACAAATATTGATATTAATTTATTTACTTTTTTACCTGATAAAATTTGAAGATGTAATAAATCACAAAACGTAAATTTTGTACTGTCTTCAAAAGATTATTAAAAGATGATTAGAGATTTACTCTAATTTCTCTCTCAGAAATTTTTAATATACCATTTATTTGGATAAAATCTGCAATAGTCGTATTTTCACACTATTTCTTGCTCATCATGATACTTTCATACTATTATATTACTGATGTATTTGAACTCTCATGCGGAAAGGATTAAAAGTATTCATCCTTTAAATAGATAAAGGATAATTCATATCCAACGTAACTGGAGGGTTTGAAATCAAAATCCGAAATTCGTTTAGAATTTTTCAGTAGTTTTCATTTAGAATTATTTAGTAGTATATATATACATATACACAGAAATAGAAACATTGATATATAATTAGAAAACTCTAATTTTGCCCAATCTTAAAATTTTCTTTAAATAATTTAATACTATTTTTCTGTTTTCAGATTTCTAAAGCATGATGAGGTTCTAAACAAATATTGATATTAATTAATTTAGATGAAATTTTTATACCTGTTATAATTTGATGATGTAATAAATCACAAAAACATAAATTCAGCACTATCTTCAAAAGATTATGAAACGATGAGAAGAGATTTACTCTAATTTCTCTCTCAGAAATTTTGAATGTACCACTTCGTTAAATAAAATCTGCAATGAGCGTATTTTCACACTATTTTCTGTTCATTACGAAATTTTAATACTAGTAGATTATTGATGTATTTGAAATCTAATACAGAAAGGATTAAACTTATAAACAAATATTGATATTAATTAATTTATTTTTATACCAGGTAAAATTTGAGAATAAATTTGAGAATGTAATAAATCACAAAACCATAAATTTAGTACTATCTTCAAAAGATATTGAACAATGAGTAGAAATTTACTCTAATTTCTCTCTCGAAAATTTTGAATATACCATTTATTCGGATAAAATCTATAATGAGCGTATTTTCGCATTATTTTCTGTTCATCATGATATTTTAATAGTATTAGTTTATTGGTGCAGTTGAAATATGCGGAAAGGATTAAACCTATAAACAAATATTGATATTAATTTATTTACTTTTTTATCTGGTAAAATTTGAAGATGTAATAAATCACAAAACGTAAATTTTGTACTGTCTTCAAAAGATTATTAAAAGATGATTAGGGATTTACTCTAATTTCTCTCTCAGAAATTTTTAATATACCATTTATTTGGATAAAATCTGCAATGGCCGTATTTTCACACTATTTCTTGTTCATCATGATATTTAAAGGATTAAACCTATAAACAAATATTGATATTAATTAATTTATTTTTATGCCTGTTAAAATTTGATGATCTAATGAATCACAAAAATATAAATTTAGTGCTCTCTTCAAAAGATTATTAAACGATGAGTAGAGATTTACTATAATTTCTCTCTCAAAAATTTCGAATATATGATTTATTTGGATACAATCTGCAATGAGCGTATTTTCACACTATTTTCTGTTCACTTGATATTTTCATACTATAAGATTATTGGTGTATTTGAAATCTAATACTGAAAGTATTAAGCCTATTGTATTCAGCCTTTGAATAGCTAAAGGATAATTCATATTCGACATAACTGGAGGGGTTTGAAATCAAAACCTGAAGTTCTTTTCGAATTTTTCCATTTTATGATTTTAACTAGCGGCTAAATAGTTATTTGAACAGCAGTATCTTTTTATAATGTATGCCCTTAGCTTGTTACTTTTAACTGGAAAGAACTTTTTATTGTATATATTTGATTGGTGGATATTTGATATTTCTGGAATAAAGTACAAATTTGCCGATAGTGTAAGTTCATGTGCCCTATTTACATTTAAATAAACATCTTAGTCATATCCAGAATGTAGTATAAAACTTGGAACAATCGAATATTTCTTTATTGATAGTTGATAGTTATATAGATATGTGGATAATATATACTAGGTATAACTTACTAACAAAATCAATTTTTCACAATATGGCTTACTGATTGGTCTTTGAAAATAAAATATTTTGTAATTTGATTTGTAACGGAGTTATGCATAATAGTAAGCAATATATTTTATATTATATTGTTTAAAAACTTATACATAACATACACACAGGCATACACCACAGACAGAGAGGAAGAAAGAGAGAGAGAGAAAGAATAAAATATTGGTAAACAGATAAAGATATAAGAGAATATACAAATATTGATGCAGAAATACGTAAAACCTTTTATTGAGCATTCACTGAACATTTTCCTCAATTAATTAAAGTCTCTCTTTATGTTTACAAGTTTTCAAATCATGGATGAAGCCTTCAATGATAATGGACATTTATTCAACTTTTTCAATAGGCATTTATTCAACTCCCATACAACTTTTATATGTACAGTAAAACCTCGATTATCCGAAGTAATTGGGACCGACTGTCTTTCGGAAAATCGAAATTTTCGCATAATCGAGGATTCTTCAATTTTAAGATTAAGAACAAATATATACGGTCTTTCTTATTATGATAACAAGTGCTTAATAAAAATAAAGCAACATCAAAATAGAAACAAGAATAAATTACCTAAATTTTAATTTTGAAATTGAGTACTTGTTACATATTTCACAAGGGTTTCAAACAAAGTTTTGTTGTTTGCTTTGCTTTGCAACTCTACCACGAAGTTTTTTGTTTAATACTATTAGTTCACCAGTATCACAGTCTTTCTGCTGCTCCAGCCTTTTGCAAAACATTCAAAACCTTCAGATTTGCTAATTTCTTCGTTTTCATCACCTGCTAGACCACATTCACACATTCCGGTTGTTCCTCCTCTTACTGTGTTCACTCCGCAGTTTACGGGAGCTCAAGTTAAATTCAAAAGAATTCTTAATAAGAAACGGGATCCGAAATATTTATCTGTAACTCGAGGTTCGGAAAGGGCCGCTTGCACACAAGGAATGTGATAGGGGAAAAATGTTTTAAAAATGGATTTCTTTTTTACGGAGAGTTTCGGTTAAAAGAGTTTCGTATAAAAGAGGTTCTACTGTATTAAAATTCAGTAGGTTTATAATAAATCATTTACGGGCAATTACAAGGCAATGTTACCATTTTAATATTTTATTTTTTACATCAAATAGGTAATACACATATTTTCTGATAGTATTAAACGTATATTTTTTATATTTGCAATGTATTTTATAAAAGGTTGAATAGTCAAAATTAATAAAATCCATTATAATCAGCATAGCTTCTTTTTATATGTTTATTTGTTTATTTGTTTACATATTGGATGTTGGTCTGTTACAGGTAATATTACATATTCTTTATCACTATATTGTAGCAACAGTCAAATTTTGTGGAAGTCGAATGTTTCTGAACTGCCTATGAATAAAAGTACATTTTTGTTATAATGAATTGTATGTTATTTTATAAATAACATAGATAAACATTAAGGTGTCCGAAAAGCATGCTAATTCATGTTTCTCTGTTACAATACCACTCTTTTAATCATTATTTACAATAAATAATTTTATCATAATAACTGTATTCATTTATCTTATAATATTATATACTAATTGTAGCCATCTTTTAATTACCTGATTATAATTTTTTAAAATAAGGTAAAGTCATTTTTGCCTCTATGACTGTTAGTCTGTTAAAATGGAATTGCCCTTATATATAAATTTACTGTTGAATTCGTAAAATCTACGCTATAAAGCAAAAACATGTTCGAGAGTTACGCTGGCATCATATTGATGATAGCAAGACCTGACCAATAAATATCCTTTTTACTGCATTTTGTTTCAATTCTAAATATTGCAGGATTTCAATTTTTGCACCACCGAATTGGAATGTTGTTTTCTTTCCAATGCAATTAGTTTGAAAACTGTATCTTTATTTGCTGTTTTTTTATGGTTTTAAAAATAATATTCAAGCATGATTTTTTAAAAAAGAATAAGGAATCTATCTTTCAGTTCCTGCTGCTCGATTACTATAGAATAACCTTTACAATTTCAGCATTTGTTTTCGGTTAATATTCCATAACAAAATTAAAACTTCATCAATAAATAATTAAAATAACATAAATATAACACAAATTTAACCGACACGCAATCGAAATACGCGCTTAAACCACTAACATTGTCAGAATTAAAAAGGTTAATGTAAGTAGCAAAATATTTCATGAATTCTTCGACTATTAACTCCCGGTATGCAGTTAATAAAAAAAAGTATAGATTTTAATAAATTTCAAAATTCTATTTGAAAACATAATTGATATTTTTCATATAAAAATGCTTTCTGGTGTTGTTAGTGAGCAATGTAAAATATACATATATACAGTGTGTATCTGAAATGCTTCAACAAACTTAGGGAGATAATAGTACTCATCAAAACGAACAAAAAATGCAATAAAACATGGGGTCGCAATTGAGGTTTAAAGGATGAAAATCGCAAAACTAATAAAAATATCGAAATCTCGTATGCTGCTTTTCAGCAGAACTGGCTGGTAGCACGAAGCTGGTTTTCCTTTAACTTTGAGCATATCCGGTCAGAAAGAGATAAGAAAAACTTGGAAGAAAGCCAAGAGCAGAAATCCACGTATGCAGGACTCCAGAAGTCTTCGAGTGCGTCCGCCAGTCGTTCCTCTGCAGATGTACTCTGTGTAATAATGCCCGCGGCCGACACTTTGAACAATTGTTGTAAAATATTTGTTTTCTCTGGACATCACGAGCTGTGTTGTACCTGTTCTGCGAAATAAATAATTTTCTGGAGTGTTTCTTTCTTGTCTCAGTTTGTCCATTTCGAGACGCATTTTCTCAATTTTCATCTTTTAAACGTCATTTGCGACCCCATGTTCCATAGCATTTTTTGTTCGTCTTCATGAGTACGATCATCCCTCTAAGTTTGTTGAAGCATTTCAGATACACGCTGTATATTTAATTTCAAAAATCTATTTGAATTTTCAATTTAAAATAAAATTATTTTTAATTATATTTTGTAACCAGGAAAGCCCGAGATAGATAACTTAGTCATTATAATACAATAATTCAAACAGAGATTTATTTCTAAAATCCGTATCAGAAATTTTTAATATGTATTCATTATTTATCTAAAATTGAACTCTTCATTGAGTCTATTTTCATGCAATTTTCTGTTCATCAAGGGCATTCATGATATTTTCACGATATTAGATTACTGGTGAATTTGAAATCTATGCTGAATCGTTGATTGAACCTTTTCAACCTTTGAATAGATAAAATATAATTCATATTTAACATAACTGGCGGGTACGAAATCCGAATCGGATAGTCTTTCAGAATTTTTCCATTTTATGATTTTACCTAGAGGTTGAATAGTTGTTTGAATAGCAATGTCTTTATTTCACCCCCCTTCCTTCGCTTGTTACTTTTAATAAATGCGACCTTTTACTTATAGATATTTGGTTGATATAGATATTTCTGAAATAACGTTCATTTTTCATCGATATTGCGTGTCCATATTCGCTGTTTATATTGAAATGCATGCATAAGTCATATCCAAGCATACCATTTTTAACTTCCAAATTTGAAATATATAGTTATGGTATAGTTAATAGTTACCATGTTATACGTCTAATACCGAAAAGCTGGTAACTGACTACTAAGAACATTTGCTTTTCGAAAAATGTTTCACTGTTTCATTTTACAAAAAAAAGTGTTATTTTATTTTAAATAACGCTATGCGTAAAATTGTGTTTTTCTTTTTATGGCAGGACAAATTATTATTATTATTATTATTATTATTATTTATAAGCTAAAAGATGTTTGAATAAAATTGATAGAAAACATGCTCTTTTCTCCTTTTTATTATGTATGTGAAACATATTCATAAAGATGTATATATTGATCACAGATAGATAGATAGATAAAGCAGCTTTAAGTTGCGTTGCCTTAACACTTTCTTTAACTAAAAGAGGATTATAATTTTGTATACATTCTGTCTTTGAAAACTTCAACGAAAAATGAAGTTAATTCACTTCCATACAAATTTTTGTGCATTAAAATTTAGATGTTTTGTAATAAATCATATACGCATACATTTATTACTGAATTCGTAAAATTGTTATAATAAACTCCGTATCATAAATTTTTGCGATATATCCATTTATTTGTCTAAAATTGAAATCTTCATTGCGTCTATTTTCATACAATTTTCTGTTCATCAATTGCTTTCATGATATTTTCATCATATTAGATTATTGGTGTATTTGAAATCTGTGCTGAATCGCTGATTGAACCTTTTCAGCCTTTGAATAGATAAAAGATAATTCATATTTGGCATAACTGGCGGGTATGAAATCCGAATCGGATATTCATTCAGAATTTGTCCATTTTATGATTTTACCTGGAAGCTGAAAAGTTGTTTGAATAGTAATGTCTTTATTCCCCCCCTCCCCCTTTGCTTGTTACTTTTAATAAATGCAACCTTTTATTTATATTTATTTGGTTGTATATATTTCTGAAATAACGTTCATTTTTCACCGATATGGCAGATCCATATTTTTTGTTTATATTAATTGCACTCATAAGTCATATACAGGAATACCGTTTGTAACTTCCAAATATGAAATATATAGTTATGGTATAGATAATAGTTATTGTGTTATATGCCTAATACATAATTACTGACTCACAGGTTGTTTTTTCTAAAGAATGTTTTGTTATTTGATTTTAAATATAGCTATGCATGAGAATATATTAACCCTTTCAGAGGCAAGCAATTGTGTTTGTTTAATGTTGAATTCACACCGGTTTTTAAATAAAGCAATTTATCAACTTTTTTCCTCCAAAGTTTAGAAAGTAAAATTTAATTAAAAGTTTCTGGTGAGAATCTGCATTAAAATTAGGTGGGATATAATACGCCCTTCAAGGGGTTACGGAATTCTTCATATTTCTTCACTTTCATGCTTATTTATAACAATCTTTTCTTTTTACGTCAGGATTTTTATTTTTATTTGCTAAACAATGTTTGAGCAGTCGAACGATGTTATTGTCTCATTTTCTTATTTTAAAGAAATATATGCATAAAGATATACCCCTTGCAGAATCGCCGAGACAAGGCGACAATGTCGCAGAACGGGAAAGATTAATCACAGAAAAAAAGCTTCATTTGGGAAAAAAAAAATTTTCTAGGGGGCAGGGAATGAAGATGCATGGACAGAAACAAAGGAACATCCACAAAAAGATCTTCTCTGTATGTTTCTATTCTTCAGAACTTTATTGGGAAGAAAACTTTCAAAATTTCAAAAACTTTCAAAATTTCGAAAACTTTCAAAATTAATTTTCGAAAAAAATATGAAATGTAACTTATGGGTTTTTAGAGTAATTTAAATCGTTATCCAAATTCTTCAAAAGTGTAATCCAAAATTACAACTAATTCTACGAAACATATTTTGAGTTCAAATAGGATAGACATACCATTCTACTTGAGGTCTCTTTGTTCTGGTCAGTAGGCGCTTTTTTGTGGGCACGCGGTTTTTTCCATCTTTAATGATATCACAAGGAAACTGAGGGAAATCTTGCTGGAGGAAAGAGTTTCCTTCAAGTTGGAAGTATTTTTCTTTATCTCCTTTTCATTGCGGAATCCATTTTTGAATCTCCCGCCTTTTTGTTAAAAACCACAAATGGTGTTGGAAAAGAAAGGTTTTATTGCTTTAGAAGGAGAGCGAGCAATTTTCCATTCTAAACTTAACAGTCTTAATCTTAAAACACTACCCGCATTGTTTTCTGTTATGCAACAATTGAAAACGAATTTACAATGATGTGTTTTATATTTTACACTTGCATAATTCCTAAACTACTTGACCGAATGATTTTTCGTTTGGCATCTGAAAATAAAATTTACTGAAAAAATCTAAATATGTTGTAAAAGTTAGATTCTAATATTGAATATTTAACATTCTGTTGCAATTTCTATATGTAGAAGACCCCTAAGCGTAATATAAGTATAGTATTAACTAGTAGAGGTTCTTAATTAGCAATTTTTATCAACCGCATTTTTATACCATGATTTGCGACAGAGTTAATAGAAGGCTTTCTTCTTCTTTTGTTTTATGACTGGACATGCTTCTTTTAAGAATATTAAAATCTGACACTATTGTAACAAATCATATTAACATACATTCATTATGATCTTCATATTATAAATAAACGAAAAAAAAAATTACAATTTCTCTCTTGAAAATTTTGAATATATCCATTAATTTGTCTAGATATGAAATCTGCATTGATCATATCATTTTAATTTCTATTCACCAGATACACTCATGATATTTATGTACTATCAGATTATTGGTGCATTTGAAATCTGTGCTGAACGGTTAATTGCACCTTTTCATCGTTTGAATAGATAAAAAATATTTCATACTTTACATTACTGGATGGTTTGAAATCACAATCTGCAATTCTTTCAAGATTTTTCCTTTTTATGATTTTACCTTAGGGTTGAATAGTTACTTGAAGAGTAATATCTTTCTTTCAATATCTGACTTTTACTTGTTACTTTTAATTAATAGTAGTTTGTACTAATGGATATGGGATTGGATATATTTCTGAAATGCCGTCCATTTTTCTGCGATACTGTGTGGGTTCATGTTCAACGTTTAAATTGGAATATACATTTTGATCGATTATTATTGCATATAACTTCTACAAATCGAATATATCTTCACCGTGTACTCAATAGTTATGTTATATTATGCTTAGAGTCCCATTTTTTTTACGCTTCGAATTTTAATAAATTTGCGTAATTTTCTTTATCTTTATAGCATGAAACTTGTATCAAATAATTGAAGAGCTGAGTGGAAGAAGATGTTATGCTACATTTTCTTAAAAAATATTTTACCTTTTGGACGAAGTTGTTATCAGGTATTCTGTCACATGGTAAAGCTAAAATACCAAAGTTCTATTTAACCTTGAAGATTTAAGACATTATTCATTAATATTTAATATTTTAATATTTAATAATGCAAATAATATTAATATTTTTAATATTTAAAAATTAAATGTGAATAAGTTTTTTTTTATAGAGTTTAGTACCACACCTGTTAACATTTTAAACACATGGTATCAAACAGAAAATAAATAATTAAAATTGACAACAAAAACTTTCACATCAAATTTCTTCAAATGTAATTTTTGTTCCTTAACATATTCTTCCACTTAGCTCTTCAATTATCTATAAATGTCTTTATCTGTTACCGAAATATGACATCATAAGATGGATATTTATTTGCTTAAAGTGAAGGCTTTTTTTGGAGTTCACAGATTTTTTATTTTCCAACATAGTGAAATGTAAATATTAAGTTTATTTGGTTTTTTTCTACCACTTATCCAAATAAATAAGTCATAATCTTAGCTTGTAGACTTCTTTGAAATAGGAGTTTTTTTTTTTGTTTTTGTTTTTGTTTTTTGCGAAATTGTTCAATCTTATGTTTATGCATTTTTGTAACATACAAAATATAGAGCGCTAGGCACGAATAGATACATATTTTTATTAGCTATTTAGGGACAGTTATTTTAAAGATCTTTTCAAGATGATTATGAAACAAATTGTTTTTAAGCCTCAAATACGATTATTCTTAATTTATTATTACTAAAAATTATAATGATATTAGTCTCTGTAAAGAAATAAATATATTTTTTTAGTAATTCATAAAAATACTAATTATAGTATATAATAAACTATCTAAAAGTTTATATTACATAAATTTAGACAAAGCATAAAATTATGCATATTATACCATTACCAATATTATGCATATTCCCATATTTAGTATTTTTACATTTTTTTTTCAAATAAATACAAAAATATTTTAGTGTAATTTTTTTTTAGTATTTTTGTTTCGTTCAGTTCATTTTGTAACATATTAAAGTGATACAAATTTGAGAAAACAAACATTCAGGGTTAATAAAAGTTTTTTTGTCTGTCTGTGTCTAATGTCAAGAAAAACCAATCGCACGCAGACGCCTGAAAATATACATTTTGATCCATTATTATTGCATATAACTTCTAGAAATCGAATATATCTTCACCCTGTAGTTAATTGTTATGTTATATTAATAAAAGAAATTTTTCTGTGTGTCTGTGTCTGTGTGCGATGGAAAGGAAAACCAATCGCACTCAGACGTCTGAAAATTAGGATGAAAATTGTCCAAGGCAAGTCCTAATGCACTTGAGGCTCAGATTTTTCATATTTTGATAATTAATCAAGATATTAATTTGTCGAAATATAAGTATAGCATTACTTAGTAGACGTTATTGCTAGTCAATTGGTGTCAGTAACATTTGTCTCCGGTGATTTGCGGCAGTGTTAGTAGAGGGCGTTATCCCTCAATTTTTTTTTTTTTTTTTTTTACAACTGTACATGCTACAGTTAAGACTAGGGGCTGTGCATAAGTAACGTTATCATTTTAGGGGGAGGGGAGGGGGGCAGGCACATGATGTCGTAAGATATCTCTAAGGGGAGGGGGCGTTGTCTTTTCATATCGTTATCATGATACAACCCAAATTTTGTCATTTTATTTGTAACTTTGTCTTTACATCAAAATAGTAAGTTATCTTTTTTAGTCTATTATCTATTTTTATGAAAATACAAAGTTATTATTAAAATCATTAATGATTATATAACTATTTAATTCCAAAGTATGGAATACCTTAAAGATTAGCCTTTCTATTCTTCTGTCATATGTGCCTGAAATGATACTTGTGTTTACAAATAAATAAAAGAGAAAGAATGTTTTCCGCCTGTTTTGTTAATAAGACGTTCTGTCTGCCACCCCCACTCCCTCCCCCATGCAGAGGCAAGTGCAGGAAGATATTATTACTGTTGAATGCATTATATAACAAAAATATATTATTAAATACTTTTAAATAATAACTATTTCTTTTAAGTGTCATTTGATAAAAAGTTATTTCATATATAAAGTGATATTTTATTGACTTCTCTTGAATTGATACAGTACGATAAAAATAAATGTACTCTTATTTATGCATCACTCCAAACAAAAGAAAAATATTTTTAAAAAATTAGACATTGATAACTATATCATTACGGGGGGGAGGTGAGGGTCGTGTGATGATAACGTTTGTTATCGTAAGGGTGGGGTGGGGGGGGGGGCCCAAAGTTACCAAAAAGTTGATAACGTTATATATGCACAATCCCCTATTAAAATTTGACACAATTGTAATAAATCATATGAAGATAAATATTGTCTAAATAAAGAGGGGAAATTTTGATGTACACATTAAGTTTTCTAGGTGTGAAATCTGCAATGTCATATATCATCACTACATTTTTTATTCCTCTGACACATTAATGATAATTTTATGCTATCAAATTATTAATGTATTTGAAATCTGTGCTGAAAGATTGATTGCACTTTTTCGTCATTTCAATAGATAAAATATAATTCATATTTTACCATTCTCGATGGATGGAAATCACAATCTGCAATTCTTTCAGAATTTTACCATTTTATGATTTTACCTTAGGGTTGAATAGTTATTTAAAAAGTAATATCTTTCTTTCAATATCTGTCATTTATTTGTTATTTTTATATAATGATACCTTTTACTTATAGATATTGGATTGAATACATTTCTGAAATATCGTCTATTTTTCACCGATATTGTGGGCTCATGTTCGCCGTTTAAATTGGAATACATATTTGAGCCATATCCCGGATTATTGCATATAACTTTTAAATATCGACTACACCATTATTGTGTTTTTAATAGTTACTTATATTAATAAAAGATACTTGTTTGTTTGTCTGCGTATGTGCGATGACTATTAAAATGTCTCGCGGGTACAGATCTGAAAATTTGGATTAGAATAGTCCAAGGCAGGTTTAATGCACCTGATGCTTATATTTTTATTTTCTGAAAATTGGAAAAATATTCATTAATAACTCATAAAAAAGCGTCCTTTTTTCCCTCTAAAGTCTGCGACTATACCCCCACAAGCTCAGATTCGATCACTCCGACGATCGCATTAGAACTGACAGATTTGGTTCTCTCAGCTTCCCCCGATCGTTGTTGTCAACCTGTCCGTATGTGACACAAATTTTGTGGGCGCTCTATCTCAAATACTAATACATGGAACTTAATAAATATTTATATTCAGGTAAGTCCTTATGTAAATTGGTGTTGATTAGTGTTTTGTGTAAATCGCCCATCAGGTGGCGCTACTATGCAGTATTTTTCACGATTTCCGAAATATCTCTATCTCAAGAACTAATGCACGAATTTTCATCAAACTTCAGATTCGTGTATACCTTCATAAATATCGGTGCTGATTATGCTTTGGTGTAAATCGCAAAAAAAGTGGTGCTGCTATGCTGCATTTTTCGCGATTTCCCTAATAGCTCTATCTGAAGAACTAATGCACGAATTTTCATCTAACTTCAGATTCAGTAAGACGTTAACACAAGCTTATACTGATTAGGTTTTCGTACAATCGTACAATAGGTGGCACTGATATGCTCGATTTTTCACGATTTTTGCAATAGCAAAAATTGTGCAGTATCAAAATCAAATAGCAAATATTTGATTTGCAATAGCAAAAAGATTTCTGCAAAATCTCAAAAACTGATGCACGGAATTTCATCAAACTTCAGATTCAGTTAGATGTTCACATAAGCTGTTGATGATAAGAATTTGGTCTAAATCACCCAACATGTTGCTATGCTTCTACGCTGCATTTTGTATGATTTACACGATTTTAGTGATAGTCAATTCTCAAGAACTAATGATGGGCATAGATTGCCATTTAATTTTGGCACTGTCGTAGCGAATTTTGAAGTATTAACATTTATGAGATAGAATAAAGTTTTGTGATTGGGACATCCGAGTAGTTAATGTGGGTAATGGAAGTGTATTACAGTCATTTTAAAGCAAAAGGAACAGATAGTTTAACTTTTTAGTCTGACTCTACTCGACTGTTGCTTTCAACATTAATCATTTAGATAAAAGCTGAACATACGACACCATTCAGATTAAAGCGTATAGCGAATTACTGAAAACATCTATTCAAGGGAGTCGAAACCTTGTTAAACAATTTTTTCAGTCTTAGAAAGGCTCGAGACAACCATTTTCGAAGCTTACGCTCTGTATGAAAAGGCCAAATCCTGGTACAATCCTAGTACTTCTTGATAAAAAATGTTTTTACTACTATAGACTTTAGCGTGACTTTCTCGAAGTATTTAATAATTATTTAGTCCTAATGATAAAATCCTCAAAATTTCAGCAAACAGTTTAAAATACAGAACGCGTCTGTATAATTTTCGCCGTGAATAAAATCAAAAATTGTTTTTCTTTTGAGAAACAAGATTTTTTTTAAAGAAAATACCTCCAGTTCATACCTTTTTAAATCAACGTTGGTCGCTTATAGATTAAAAATTTTATATCCAAAGGTTTCAATATGAATGCCAATAAAAAAATGTTCTAATACAAATGTAATATATTTGAAAATTTCTCAGTAAAGTGACTAATATCTGTTCTTTGTCGGTGTTGGGTAATTTTGTCATTGGTCAAAGGATGTATTTACAATTTGCTCTGTTAATAGCGGTTGAAAGTATGTTTAATTTTTCTAAACCCGTTATTTCTCATTGAGCGAAATGATCCTTTTGATACATTTTCGGTCAATTACAGGTGTGGGCATGACTAGAGACCCCGTCCGCTTTTCTGTCATCGCTCAGATGAAAATATTGGAGGGGGGGGGGGGAGGTTGATCAGACAAATATTTCTTATTTTTCAGTAAATGGCGTCTAGAGACGCAACTCCTCAGTCTCCTTCTCCGTCATTGATCAATCGAGCTTTTTTCGAGACTCTTCCCGATGGAGGCAAGTGTTATGCCTCAGTGCCTTTTAATTCTATTGATCGAAATCGTACATTTATTATTCATCCTTTAAATAAGAAATTAGGGTCCATGATTCCGCTGTTTTCTCTGTCATTCATCTAACGGATCCTTTTAGTTTCGTCCAGAAAATGGAAAATAGAGGCAAAACTTTAGAGTCTTTCCAGCACTATTATCGACAAACGGATCAGTTTAGAAATAATTTAGCCAATGGCAGTTGAAATCAGTTTTAATTCTCCACCCCATACGCCTTTTTATCATTCTCTTTAATTGATCTAACGGATAATATTAGGACTTTTTCAGTCATCGACAATTTATAGTAGGACTCATGGCTTCGTCAATTACTCTGTCATTCCTACGGCCAATATGATTCCTAGGGTCAATGACTGCTGGAGACATGACTCATATCTCTGAGATTTCTTTTCCATCATTGGGTAGAAGTATCATTCCAGGATACGTTCGGTCAGTAGAAGATGGGAGCTTGACTAATGTCTCAGCTACCTTCTATGCCATTGATACAGTAGCAGCATCATCCATGATATATGCCTCCATCTTCTCTTGTACCTTTGAGCAAACTGGTCATTTTAGAATTCACCGGTCAAATGCTATTTGAGACATGACTCCTGCTTCCGTCATATTGGTCGCTATCATTGGGCAAACAAATCCTTTTAGGATACGTTCGGTCAGTGGTAGTTAGAGGCTTGACTCGCGTCTCTGCTACCTACCATGCCATTGATACAGTAGCAGCTACATTCATGATGTATGTCTCCATCTTTATCTGTGCCTTACAGCAAACTGATTGATTTTTCATTTATCTAGTCAATGGCTGTTTGAGACATGACCTCTGCCTCCGTCCAGTTGATCGCTGCCATTGGGCTGACAGATCCTTTTAGGATAAGTTTGATCAATGGCAGTTGGAGGCTTGACTCATGTTTTTGATTCATGTTTTTGCTCCCTTCCATGTTAGTGATACAGTAGCAGCTGATTCCCTGATCAACCAAATGCCTGCATCGTTTATTGTGTTTTTACCAAAACATCAAATTATCATTCATCCGGTAAATGCCTGTTTGAGACAGGACTTTTACCTCCGTCCCGTTCCTCGTTGCAATTGGGCAAATATATCCTTTTATGTTACGTTTTGTCAATGGTAGTTAGAGGCTTGACTCATGTCTCTTCTACCTTCTATGCCATTGATACAGTAGCAGCTGCATCCTATATGACTCCATCTTTTTCTGTGTCTTTCAGAAAACTGATTGATTTTTCATTTATCCGGTCAATGGCTGTTTGAGACATGACCCCTGCTCCGTCCAGTTGGTCGCTGCCATTGGGCGGACGGATCCTTTTTGGATACGTTTTATCAATTTCAGTTGGAGGCTTGACTCATGTCTCTGCTCCTTTCTAAGTCTTTGATACAGCACCAGCTGAATCCATAACATATGCTTGCATCTTCTTCTGTGTCTTTGCCAAAACACAAATTTATCATTCATCTGGTAAATGCCTGTTTGAGACATGACCCTGCATCCGTCCTGTTGCTCGTTGCCATTGGGCGGGCGGATCCTTTCAGGATACGTGTGATCAATGACAGTTGAAGGCATGACTCATGTCTATGGTCCCTTCTACATCAGTAATACAGTAGCAGCTACATCCATAATATATGCCTGAATCTTCTTCTGTGTCGTTCTTCAAACTGATCAATTTTCATTCATCTCTTCAATAGCTGTTTCATACATCACACCTGCATCCGTACCGTTCCTCGCTGCAATTGGGGAAATATATCCTTTTAGGATACGTTCGGTCAATGGTAGTTAGAGGCTTGACTCATGTCTCTGCTACCTACTATGCCATTGATACAGTAGCAGCTACATCATATATGCCTCAATCTTTCCCTGTGTCTTTCAGCAAATTGATTGGTTCTTCATTTATCCGGTCTGTTTGAGACATGACCCCTGCCTCCGTCTCGCCGGTCTCTGCGATTGGGCGGACGGATCCATTGAGGATACGTTTGATCAGTGGCAGTTGGAGGCTTGACTCATGTCTTTGCTCCCTTCCAGTCACTGATACAATAGCAGCTGCATCCATGACGCGTGTCTGCGCCTTCTTCTGTGTCTTTGCCAAAACATCAATTTAACACTCTTCCGGTCAATGGCTGTTTGAGACATGACTCCTGCCTCCGTCCATTTGCTCGCTTCCATTGGACAGATGGATCCTTTTAGGATACGTTTGATCAATCGCAGTTGGTGGCATGACTCATGTCTCTGCTCCCTTCTATGTCATTGATACAGTAGCAGCTATATAACCATGATATATTCCTCCATCTTTTCCTCTGTTGATCAATCTGATCAATTTAGTATTCACCGGTCAAATAGCTGTTTGAGACCTACTCCTGCTTCTCTAACGTTGGTCACTGCCATTGGGCAAACATATCCTTTTAGGATACTTTCGGTTAATGGTAGTTAGAGTCTTGACTCGAGTCTCTGCTACCTTCTATCTCATTGATACAGTAGCAGTTACATCCATGGCATATGTCTCCATCTTTTTCTGTGTCTTTCAGCAAACTGATTGATTTTTCATTTATCCGGTCAATGGCTGTTTGAGACATGATCCCTGCCTCCGTCCCGTTGGACGGATCCTTTTAGGATACGTTTGATAAATGGCAGTTGGAGACTTGACTCATGTCTCTGCTCCCATCTATGTTTTTGATATAGTGTCAGCTGCACCCATGACATATGCCTGCATCCTCTTCTGTGTCTTTGCCAAAACATCAATTTATCATTCATACGGTCAATGGCTGTTTGAGACATGACTCCTGCCTTAGTCCCGTTGATCGATTCCATTAGGCGAACGGATCCTTTTAGGATATGTTCGGTCAATGGAAGTTGAGAGCTTGACTCATGTCTCGTTTACCTTCTATGCCATTGATACAGTAGAAGCTGCATCTATGATATATGCCCCCCTCTTCTCTTGTGTCTTTGAGCAAACTGATCAATTTAGTATTCATCGGTCAAATGCTGTTTGAGACATGACTCCTGCTTTCCTCACTTTAGTCGCTATCATTGGGCAAACATATCCTTTTAGGATACGTTCGGTCAATGGTAGTTAGAGGCTTGACTTACGTCTCTGCTACCTTCTATTGCATTGATTTAGTAGAAGCTACATTCATGATGTACCTCCCCATTTTTTCTGTGTCTTACAGCAAACTGATTTATTTTTCATTTATCCGGTCAATGGCTGTTTGAGACATGCCCCCTGCCCCGTCCCGTTGGTCGCGGCCATAAGGTGGACGGATCCTTTTAGGATACTTTTGATCAATAACGTTTGTAGGCTTGACTCATGTTTTTGCTCCCTTCAATGTCACTAATACAGTAGCAGCTGAATCCATGATATTAGCCTGCATCTTCTTCTGTGTCTTTGCCAAAATATCAATTTACCATCCATCCGGTAAATGGTTGTTTGAGACATGACACCAGCCTCACGTTGCTCGCTGCCATTCGGCGAACGGTTACTTTTAGGATATATTCGGACAATGGCAGTTGGAGGCTTGACTCATATCTCTACCCCTCTCTATGTCTCTGATACTGTAGCAGTTACAACCATAATATATGCCTGAAACTTTTTCTGTGTCGCTCTGCAAGCTGTTGAATGTATCATTCATCTAGTCAATTGCTGTTTGTCACATGAAATATGGCTCCGTCCCGCTCCTCGCTGAAATTGGGTGAACGGATCTTTTCGGATGAAGTTCGGTCAATGTCAATTGGAGGGCTGTCTCATTTCTCTGCTCACTGCTATGAGTTTGATACAGTAGCAGCTATATCTATGACATATGCTTCCATCTTAATCTGTGTCTTTCAAAAAACTGATCAATTTATCATTCATCCGTTCAATGGCTTTTTCAGACATGACTCCTGCCTCCATGATTCCTGCCTTGCGCGCTGCCACTGGGCAAACGGATCCTTTTAGTATACGTTTGACAATGGAAGTTGGAGGCTTGACTCATGTCTCTGATCCCTTATATGCCACTGATATAGTAGCAGCTGTGTCAAACATATATGTATCCACCTTCTTCCATGTATTTAAGGACACTAATATATTTATCATTCATCTAGTCAATGGCTGTTGGAGACTTGACTCATACCTCCGTCCCGTTTCTTGATGTCATTGGCCAAACGGATCCTTTTAGGTTACGTTCGGCCAATGGCAACAGGAGTCTTGACTTGTGTGTCTGCTACCTTCAATGCCACTGAAACAGTAGCAGCTGCATCCATGATATATGCCTGCATATCCTTCTGCGTCTTGGTCAGAACATCAATTTATCATTCATCTGATCAATGACTGTTTGTGAATTTTCTCCTGCTTCCGTCACGTTGCCCACTTTCATTGGGCGAAATGTTACTTTTAGAATATATTCCGTCAATGGCAGTTGGAGGCTTGACTCATATCTCCGCTCCCTTCTATGTCATTGATACAATAGCAGCTACATCCATAAAATATGGCTGCATCTTCTTCTGTGTCTTTGCCAAAACATCAATTTATCATTCATCCGATCAATGGCTGTTTGAGACATGACTCCTGTATCCGTCGCGTTGTTCGCTGTCATTGGACAAACGGGTCATTTTAGGATACGTTCGGTCAATGGCAGTTGGAGGCTTGACTTACGTCTCTGCTTCTTTCTATGCCACTGATAATGTAGCAGCTGCATCCATTATATACGTCTTCATCTTCTTCTGTGTCTTTAAGGGCAATGATCAATTTACCATTCATCCCGTCAATAGCTGATTAAGACATGACTTCTGCCTTCATCGTGTTGAAAGCTGCAATTGGGCGAACGGTTCCTTTTAGGATATATTCGGTCAATTGCAGTTGGAGGCTTGACTCATGTCTCTGCTCCCTTCTATGTCATTGATACACTAGTAGTTACTTCCATAATATAAACCTGCATCTTCTTCTGTGTCTTTGTCAAAACATCAGCTTATCATTCATCCAGTCAATGGCTTCTTGAGACAGGCTGCTATTTCGTCCCGTTGCTCGCTGTCACTGGGCAAACGGATCCTCTTAAGATACGTTCGGTCAATGGCAGTTGGAGGCGTGATACATGTTTCTGCTCCATTTTATGTCACTGATATAGTAGTAGCTTCATCCATGATATATGTTTCCATTTTCTTCTGTATCGTTGTCCAAACTGACCAATTTATCATTCATCCCATCAATGTCTGTTTGAGACATGACCCCTGCCTCCGTCCTGTTGGTCGCTACCATTGGGCGGACGGATCGTTTTAGGATACGTTTGAACAATGGCAGATGGAGGCTTGACTCATGTCTCTACCCTTTTCTATGTTTTTGATACAGTATCAGCTGCATCCGTGACATATGCTTGCACCTTCTTCTGTGTCTTTGTCAAAACATCAATTTATCATTCATCCGATAAATGGCTGTTTCTGACATGACTCCTGCCTCCGCCCCGTTGTTCGCTGCCATTGGTCGGACGGATCCTTTTAGGATACGTTTGATCAATGGCAGTTGGAGGCATGACTCGTGTCTCTGCTTCCTTCTATGTCAGTAATACAGTAGCAGCTACATCCATAATATATGCCTGCATCTTCTTCTGTGTCGTTCTTCAAACTGATCAAATTATCATTCATCTGTTCAATGGCTGTTTGAGACATGACTCCTTCCTCCTTCCCGTTTGTCGCTGTCATATGCCGAACGGATCCTTTTAGGATATGTTCGGTCAATGGCAGTTGGAGGCTTGACTCATGTCTCTGCTTTCTTCTATGTCTCTGATATAGTAGCAGCTGCATCCATCATATATGTCTCTATTTTCTTCTGTATCTTTTTGCAAGCTGATCAATTTATCATTCATCCAGCCAATGGCTGCTTGAGACATGACTCCTGCTTCCGTCGCGTTGTTCGCTGTCATTGGACAAACGGACCCTTTTAGGATACGTTCGGTCAATGGCACTCGGAGGCTTGACTCATGTCTCTGCTCCTTTCTATGCCACTGATAATGTTGCAGCTGCATCCAAGATATATGTCTTCATCTTCTTCTGTGTCTTTAAGGGCACTGATCAATTTACCATTCATCCCGTCAATAGCTGATTGAGACATGACTCCTGCCTCCATCGTGTTGATAGCTGCAATTGGGCGAACGGTTCCTTTTAGAATATATTCGGTCAATTGCAGTTGGAGGCTTGACTCATGTCTCTGCTCCCTTCTATATCATTGATACACTAGTAGTTACTTCCATAATATATACCTGCATCTTCTTCTGTATCTTTGTCAAAACATCAGCTTATCATTCATCCAGTCAATGGCTTCTTGAGACAGACTGCTATTTCCGTCCCGTTGCTCGCTGTCATTGGGCAAACGGATCCTCTTAAGATACGTTCTGTCAATGGCAGTTGGAGGCGTGACACATGTTTCTGCTCCTCCATTTTATAACACTGATATAGTAGTAGCTTCATCCATGATATATGTTTCCATTTTCTTCTGTATCGTTGTCCAAACTGACCAATTTATCATTCATCCCGTCAATGTCTGTTTGAGACATGACCCCTGCCTCCGTCCTGTTGGTCGCTACCATTGGGCGGACGGATCGTTTTAGGATACGTTTGATCAATTTCAGATGGAGGCTTGACTCATTTCTCTACTCCATTCTATGTCTTTGATACAGGGTCAGCTGCATCCATGACATATGCTTGCACCTTCTTCTGTGTCTTTGTCCAAACATCAATTTATCATTCATCCGGTAAATTGCTGTTTGAGACATGACTACTGCCTCCGCCCCGTTGTTCGCTGCCATTGGGCGGACGGATCCTTTTAGGATACGTTTGATCAATGGCAGTTGGAGGCATGACCCGTGTCTCTGCTCCCTTCTATGTCAGTACTACAGTTGCAGCTACATCCATAATATATGCCTGCATCTTCTTCTGTGTCTTTCTTCAAACTGATGAATTTATCATTCATCTGTTCAATGGCTGTTTGAGACATGACTCCATCCTCCGTCCCATTGGTCGCTGTCATATGCCAAACGGATCCTTTTAGGATATGTTCGGTCAATGGCAGTTGGAGGCTTGACTCATGTCTCTGCTCTCTTCAATGTCTTTGATATAGTAGCAGCTGCATCCATGAAATATATCTCCATCTTCTTCTGTATATTTGTGCAAGCTGATCAATTTATCATTCATCCCGTCAATGGCTGATTGAGACATGACTCTGGCCTCCGTTCCGTTGCTCGCTGTCATAGTCTAAACAGATCGTTTTAGGATACGTTCGTTCAAATGAAGCTGGAGGTTTGACTCATGTCTCTGCTAACTTTTGTGTCATTGATCCATTGGCAACTAGAGACATGACATATGTCTCCGTGTTCTTCTGCACTTTCGAGAGAACTGACCCATTTCTAATTCCTACGATATATGTGGTATACGTCTTTCAGTCAATGGCAGATGGAGTCTTGATTCTTGTATATTCTTTTTTCTATATCATTGATTCAGTAGCAAGTAGAACAATTATTACTGACATCGCCCCTTTTCTGTCATTGGTTGAACGGTCTTTTTAGGATTCGCTCGGACAATAACAGTTAAATGCTTGACTCATGTCTGTGCTTACTTGTATGTCATTGATGCATTAAAGCTGGATGAATAACACATCCCTCGATCTTTTTCTATGGCTTTGAATAGTCTGATATATGTATGATTTATCCAATCAATGAATCAATTCATCCAACTCCTGACTCCGTCCCATTGTTTTCTGCCATTGATAGAATGGATCCTTTTAGGACCTGTTCGGTCAATGGGAGTTGGATTCTTGACGAATTCATTTAGTTATTCCATTGTTGATCAAAAAGCTACTTTTGGGGGTTTTCCGGTTCTTGACACTTGTAGGCATAACTAATGCATCCTTACAATTCTGTGTTATTGATCGAACGCATCCTTTTAAAATTCGTTCTATCCAAAGAGATTTAAAGCACAACTCAAGCCCCCGTCTCCTCAACTGTTATTGTTCGAATGCATATTTTTTCGGTTCTTTTTCTTTCATTGGCTGAACTGATTTTTCAGCATCATTCTGTCATTGACAGTTGAATGCTTGGCGCACGCTTACATCCCATGCAACACTGGACTCGAAAGGGATCTTGACAATGTAACGTTGTACGACCAATCAGTTTTTATTTTTAGCATTTGGTGCTTCTTCTTTTACCCAACCTAATATCTTCAATTATTCTATTGGATTTGACGAATTTGACTGTACCTCATTTTTTGGAAAATTAAAGGCATGGTTTCTTCATTGTTCTTAAAGTTTTTAATTCTTACTTTACATTGTTAAAAATAACAAAGTTTCATTATTACAACATTATGCACTATGCGAGATTAGCAAATCTATCGCAAACATCCGACCTTTTATACCTCTCGTTGAGTAATTAAAAAAAAAAATCGAAGTAGGTTCAATAATTGCGCATTTATTTTATTACATATTTCAAATCTACATATTTTTAGGGTTAAATATGTTAAAAGATTTTATAAATGAGTTTTTTTTTAAATATAGAATGAAATCATAAAAAGTAATGATCTCGGAAATGGTGGGCTGCGCAAATTTTGCTACTTTTCCGAATTCGCGCAATGCGCAGCGAGAGAGTTAAGAAAGCTTTTGAATAAAAGTGCAATAGACGAAGATATTGAAAGAACGTTAAGCTATAACGGGTTGATAATTATTTTGTAGCATTTTAGTTATAAGTGATAAAAAGATATACTACGTTCGTAACTATAAATGATATTTTCTTGCATTATAGCTTGATGAGATGTAAAGACAGATTTAAGTACAATATTTAACAAATTCTAGTACATACCAGTTAGTGACGAATGAACAATGAATTATGACAATCTAACGCTGGATAACGATTCCGTCTGCATTTTTAACTCTGGTAGTTTCTTTTTCTTTTAACATACTATCTTAAATTATTCTACCAAAATTACGAATTTCGCAATATCTCATTGTTTTTAATAACTGAGGAACATGATTGTTCTATTTTTGAGACAATTCTTAATTGTTATTTCCATTAATTTCATTATTATATCATTATCCACTATGCGAGATTGCGAAATGTGTCGCAATCCCCCAAAACCTTTTAAGAAAACTGATGGATTTGTGAGCATTTTATTTCGCTTTTTATTAGTGATTAGCTGTTCTGGGAAAAAATTTTTAATTTTATGAAAACCGAAAAAGTTAATGAATATTGTTATATTGTTGAGGGCAATTTTAATTGTAATTTTTCATTGTTAAAATTAACACAATTCCATTATTACATCATTATTCTTGTATGCGAGGTTGCGAAATCTTTCACAATCATCCCCATCCGCTTTAGGAAACTGGTGGATAAATGAACCTTTTATTTGATTTTTTAGAAATGATTAGCTGTTCTACGAAATTGCTTTTAGTTTTATGGAAACCGAAAAAGTTAACCAATGTTATTATATAGTCTTGAAGAAATTAATCACTGTCCACTACATTATATATACGAACGTATCCCTTACATCCTGTTAAAATTTTGTCACAAATGCAATGTAAAATAATGACTGATAAGCCAGAATGGGCTTAGAACTATTATTTATTAAGTTGGATATAATTGTTGAAAAGATATGCTACGTTCGTAACTGTAAATGATATTTTCATGAATTAAAGCTGGATGAAAAGACAGCTTTAAGTATAATGTTTAACAAATTCTAGTACATACCATTTAGTGTTGAATGAACGTTGATTTAAAACGATGTAAAGCTGGATAACGAATCCATCTTCATTTTTAACTCTGGTAGTTTCTTTTCCTTCTAACCTACTATCTTGACTTGTTCTACCTAAATTACAAATTTCGCAATGCCCCATTGTTCGTAATAACGAAGGATCACGATTATTCTATTGTTGAGACAATTTTTAAATGTCATTTTTAATTATTCAAATTAACACAATTTCGTTATTAGATCATTATCCACTATGCGAGATTACGAAATCTTTCACAAATCTATCCCCAACCTTTTTAGAAAACTGGTGGATAAATGAACATTTTATTTAAACTTTTAGCAATGATTAGCTGTTCTAGCAAAATGCTTTTAGTTTTATGAAAACCGAAAATTTTATTTAATGTTATTAACAATAGCCTTGGGGAAGCTAATCCCTGCCCACTACATTATATATACGAACGTATCTCTTACATCCTATTAAAAATTTGCTACAAGTGCAACGTAAAATAATGACTATATTTGTAATGAACTTAGAACAATCATTTATTACATTGGATGCAATTATGGAAAGTTATATACGTTCGTAAATGCAAATGATATTTTCTTGAACTATAGCGGGATGAGTAGACATAAAGACAGATTTGTGTATAATATTTAACAAAGTCTAGTACATACCATTTAGTGACAAATGAATATTGAACTATGATGATGAAACGTTAAATAATCAATCCGTCGTCATTTTTAACTTCCGTTGTTTCTTTTTCATGCAACCTAGTATTTTGAATTATTCTGCAAGAAACGACGAATTACAAAATATCACATTGTTCGTAACAGCTATGGAACATGATTGTTGTATTGTTGAGACAAATTTTAATTGTTGAAATTAGCATAATTTCATTATCCACTGCGCGAGATTGCGAAAACTGTCGCAATCATCCCTAACCTTTTAAGAAAACTTATGGATAAATGAACCTTTTATTATCCTTTTTAGCAGTGAGTAGCGGTTTTACAAAAATGCTTTCAGTTTTATGAAAATCGGAAAAGTTATTGATACTCTAAAAATACTGATAAAAGTTATCAATACTCTTGAGGAAGGTAATTCTCGTCCACTACTTTATATATATACGAACGTATCACCTACATCCTGTTCAAAATTTGCCATAAGTACAATGTAAATTAATGCCTGTTTTCAAAGGTTTAGCCAGACTGGGCTTTTAACTATCATTTATTACATTGAATATAATTGATGGGAAGATGTACTACGTTCCTAACTGTAAATTACATTTTCTTGAGTTATTAGTTGAATGATTAGATATAAAGACATATTTAAGAGTAATATTTTACAAATTCTAGTACATACTGTTTAGTGAAGGATGAATATTGAATTAAAACGATGTAACGCTGAAAAAGGAATCCGTCTTCATTATCATCTCTTGTAGTTTCTTTTTCATCCAACCTGCTATCTTCAATTATTCTACTAAAAAATGACGAATTTCACAATATCTCATTGTTTTTAGCAACTAAGAAACATGGCTGCTCTATTGTTGAGACAATTTTTAATTGTTATTTTTGATTGTTGAACTTAACAAAATTTCCTTATTACATTTAACTGTTCTACCAAAATGCTTTCAGTTTTATGAAAACCGAACAGTTTCTTGGCTATAAGTGATGGAAAGATATACTACGTTTGCAACTGCAAATGATATTTACTTGGATTATAGCTGGATGTAAAGATAGATTTAAGTATATTTAACAAGTTCTTGTACATACCAATTATTGACAAATGAATATATAATTATGACGATATAAACACTGGATTAAGAATCCTTCTGACCAATTTCACAATATCTCATCGTTCGAAATAACTTTGAACACGATTATTCTATAGTTGAAAGAATTTTTAAATTTTATTTTTCATTGTTTAAAATAACGCAATTTCATTATTCTTTAAAAATCCACTGTTCCAGATTGGCAAATCTGTAGCCATCCCCAATCTTTTAAGAATACTATTGGATAAAAGTAACTTTTATTTAAATCTTTAGCAATCAGTAGTTGTTCCACCAGAACGCGTTTTGTTTTATTAAAACAAAAAACTAATTGAATGTCATTATCAAAAGTATTGGAACGTTAATCTCTGTCCACTATATTATCAATACGAACGCATCCCCTACATTCTGTTAAAAATTTACCACAAGTACAATGTAAAATAATGACTGCTTTTAAAAATTAAGCCACAATGCGCTTGGAACTATAATTTATTACGTTGGATATAATTGATGGAAATTTTTATTGTACGTTTGTAACTGTAAATGATATTTTTTTGAATTATAGCTGGGTTAGTAGATGTAAAGACAGATTTAATTATAACATTTAACAAATTCTAGTACATCACATTTAGTGACGAATGAATATTGATTTATGATAATGTAACTTTGAATAAAGAATCCGTCGCCATTTTTAACTCTCATACTTTTTTTCAACCAAACTACTATCTTGAATTATTCTACCAGAAATGACGACTTTTACAGCATCTCATTGTTCGAAATAACTAAGAAACGTTATTGTTGTACTGTGTAGAGAATTTTTAACTGTTATTTTACATTGTTTAAATTAATAATATTTTATTTTTACATCATAATCCACGGTGTGAGATTGTGCAATCTGTTGCAACATTCCTAACACTTTAAGAAAACTGGTGTATAAAAGTATTTTTTATTTGAATTTTTATCAGTGATTTACCGTTCTATCAATGCTTTTATTTTTATGAAAATTGAAAATCCTACTGAATGCTATTATCAATAGACTTGACTTAATCGCTATGCACTACATTATATACATGAAAATGTCCCCTACAACCCAGTAAAAATGCTACAAAAAGAATGTAAAATAATGATTTTTTTTTAAACGTTTATCCGGAATGTGCTTAGAACTCTCTTTTAGTATCTTGGCTATAAACGATGGAAAAATGTACTACGTTCGTAATTGTAAATGATATTTTTTTTTTTTAGCTGGATGAGAAGATATAAAGATAGATTTAAGTATAATATTAAAGAAATTCTTGTACGTACAATTTAGTGACGAATGAATGTAGAATTTTGACAATGTAACGCTGGATAACGAAACTTTCTTCATTTATTGTTCTCGTAGTTTCTTTTTCATCCAACCTACTATGAGTAATTTCACAATATCTCATTGTTAGAAATAACTATGAACTTGATTGCTCTAATGTTGAGAGAATTTTTAATGGTTATTTTTCATTGTTGAAATTAACACAATTTAATTATTACATGCTTTGTTTTAATTTACAATTATGTTTGTATGTGTGAGTAAAATCTTGTTACTTATTTTTCATACACTTTCTGCTGACATAGAGCTATAAAATTTGGAATACACATGGCTTCCTGAAGGCAGTAGAGGAATTAGGCATTGATTATTTAAAATTTAATACCTTTGGAGGGGAGGGGGGTACGGGGCGCAAATTTATTTAATGATTAATCAATTATAATTTGATTTCCTATGGAGAAATCAGTATAAGCTTCAACACTGAGTATTTGTTGAAAAGTACTAATGACAGGGTTACCACAATAGCGCCAAATTTAATGACAAAAATAATTGCCATAATTGATGATAGGTGGCAAATTTGGCGATATATATATATATATATTTAATCCATTAAAATTCCAAAATCGAGTTCACCGCAATTTAATTTAAACTCTGCGCATTTAAGTTTTTTTTTCAGGATTTTCCTACTACTTAATACATTTAAAACACATATATAGTTTTCTAAATTTTTGTGAATTTAAAGAAAGCATGTTTTTTTTTTTTTTTTTTTTTTCATTTATATATATTCTATACTTATCCACTGCCCGAGATTGCAATATCTGTTGCAATCATCCCCAACCTTTTAAGAAAGCCACTGTATAAAGGTACTTTTTATTTTAATTTTTAGCAATGATCACCTGTTCTACCAAAATGCTTTTGGTTTTATGAAAACCAAAAAAGTTATTGAATGTCATTATCAATAGTCGTAAGAAGTGAATCCCTGACTGGGGGATTCACTTCTCCCAGTCAGGGAAGTGACTGCATTATTAGATACGGTAGATTATACTTGAATTATTTTATCAGAAACGACTAATTTCACAATATTCCATTGTTCCAAATAACTAATGGACATGGTTGTTCCATTGTTGAGACATATTTAATCGTTATTTTTATTTTCAATGTTGAAATTAAAATAATTTTATTATTATACCATTATACACTGTGCGAGATTGCCTAATCTGTCACACATATCCCCAATATTTTAAGAAAATTGGTTGATAAAATATTTGTTACTTAGATTTTTAGCGGCTATTAACTGTTCTATCAAAACTCTTTAGTCTTATGAAATCCGAAAATGTTATTGAAAGTTATTACCAATAGTCTTTGGGGAGTTAATACCTGTCCTCTACTTTACATACATGAACGTGTCCCTTGCATCTTATTAAAACGTTGCCACAAATACAATGTAAAATAATGACTGTTTTTAAACGTTAAGCCAGAATGGGTTTAGAATTAGTGTAAACTACGTTGGCTATAATTGACAAAAAAAAAAGACGTTAAACCTACGTTCGTAACCATAAATGATACTTTTTAAATCACAGATGAATAAAAAGAAGTAAATAAATTTTTAAGAAGTTTTATAAATACCAGTACATATCATTTTCCGGTGAATAGTCATAGAATTAAGACGGTGTAACGCTGGATAACAAATTCTTCTTTATTTCTAGTAATCTAATTTTTTTTTTATCCGACGTTCCTCCATGAATTATTATATAAGAAATAACGAATTTCACTATATCTCATTGTTCGAAATAACTAAGGGACTTGATTGTGCTATTGTTGAGACAATTTTCATTTGTTATTTTACATTGTTGAAATTAGTAAAATTTCATTATTACATAATCATTAACTATTTAATATTGCAAAGTCTGAAACTTTCTGAACCGTTTAAGAAACCTCAGGAATAATAGTCGTTTAATTTGTAACGTTAGCAATCTGTAATATTCAACCATTATAGGGAATAAATATCTCTGTTTCAAGAAAAAGGATTAAGGATTTGAAAATTATTAACTTGGGAAATTAAACTCTGTCCGCCAGTTTCTAATAAAATTATTTATATTAACAGTCACTTTTAATAATCTTTTCTCTTTAAGTTAGGATAAATATTTTTATACACTAAAATATGTTTGATAGAGTTCATACATTTTTCACATTTTTCGTATTTTCATGTAGCATAATTAGAGGTATATGCATATATATACAGGGTGTTTGAGCACAGCGGTTATAAAGTTTAAGGAGTGGTAGAGTATGCCTAGACGATGAGAAATCACATTCCAATGCACAGTCAGAAATACTTTCCTAAGCGGTACTGACGACACAAAGCACAAGAAACGAAGGACACAAACATTAAGATAAAACATTTTTATTATTCTTAGTACAGCAAAAATGCCGGGAAGATGCTGGAAAGTGATGAGGAACTTGTTGTACGCATCTTGGAAACTGCTGGGGAAGTACGGGACATGTCCGGTATTTCGAGAAACATTAAATCTTCCATGAGCTGGAGATGTGAGGCCTGCATCACGTAAAGGGTAGTCATTTAGAACACCATCTGTGATGACGATCGTTGTCTCTCTTTTTGCTTTATTTCATAGTTTTATGCTGTACAAATAAGAATAAACATGTTTTCTCATCGTGTTTGTGACCTTCCTTTCTTTGCCATGTGTCGTCACTACCGCTTAGGAAAGCGTTTCCGACCACGCATTGCTATTTTATATCCCATCGTCTAGGTGTACTTCATCTCTCCTGAAACTGTTCAACCGCTGTGCTGAAACACCCTGTATAAAGCTATATATATGTTATTAATAGTAGCTTTATTCATCGTTATCTTAAAAACTTTCTTTTATCTTTAATGAATGAAAAACTATTTTATGTGTACAAAGTTTTTCTAAATTCTTTAAAGACTTTGTTGGTTATTATTTAATCTACATGTGACTTTTAAATTTATTACAAGCTGTTACTGTTATAAAAAAAAAGATTTAAACATAAATTCACAGATGTTCTCAATAAAATAAATAAACGAAAAAGAAAAACTTACAACTTCTTTCACAGAATGTTGAATATATCCATTAATTTGACCAGATATGAAATATGCATATTCACACTATTTTCTCTGTATTGAGCTCATTCATGATATTTTTAGGATATAATATTATTGGAGCACTCAAAATCTCTACTTAATGGTTGATTGAACCTTTTCATCATTTGAATAGATAAAGGATAATTCATATTTGACATAACTGGAGGATTTGAAATCAGAGTCAGAAATTCTTTCAGAATTTTTCCGTTTTAAGATTTTACCTTGGGGTTGAATAGTTATTTGAATAGTAATATCATTCTTTCAGTATCTGCCGTTCTCTTGTTACTTTTAATAACTACAACATTTTACTTATGAGTATTTCGTTTGATATATGTCTGATTTAACTTACATTTTTCGTCGATACTTTGTATTAGGGTCTATTATTTATATTGAAATGCACGCATAAACTGTATTCAGCAATATCGTATACAATCTGTAAATAAAAAATATTTCCTTATGATATATTTATGAATTATCATACTATTATAAAATAAGTGACAGTTTTATCGACTAACAAAATTTATTTTTCGCAGTACCACTGATTTATTTTACAATGCAAAACCTTTTGTTAAATGTTTTGATTCATTCTTTGCAACATAACTGAAAAGAGTTTATGATTTCAATTTGTCTTATCATCTCTCCATACTCTAGATCACAAAAATATATTTTGATTACCACGCTATTCATGAATGATATTCAGACTTACTATGGAACGTTCCCTATTGTAGATGGGGTCTTAGCACGCAAAATAATTCCGATATTATGGTCCATGGATTTTTTTTTTTTTTTTTTTTTTTTTTGCTTTGCATTATAATGATGTTACACTATTTCAGGCAGAATGAAAATGATATGTATCTTTGAGGTGAACTATATCATCCTTTCATAGAATATGGAGTGAGTAGTATTTATAGTTCGTTTATAGTGACGTGCAAAGGAATTCATGTACATTATATACTATATTTCAATAATTTTACACTATTTAAAATCTAATGAAATCGATATAAACCATTGAGGTGCACTAGAAATTGCTTACTGTAGATTATGACGTGCGTTACGCATGAGTTTTCTTTCTTGTTATTAATCATATGCGTAAGACTAAATAAAGATTTTTTTTTACATTATGTTGTCGAGATAGTTTTTAAAAATATAAAGTTGAACCAGTGTTTTCTATATACAAATTAAATATCAGTAGTAGACTACGTTAAAAGTGATACATTTGAATAATGTAATTCAGTTTTACTAATTTTCATATTTACTACGCTCTTGAATATACGCCGCTCTCTAGATTTGGCGTGTGTTGGAAAATTGAAATCATCGGATAATCGATAGAACATTATCATATGTATATTTTAATTGTATGAAAGATAAGTTCTAACTACTATAAATGAAGTAAATACTTATTATTATAAAGTTAAAAAAATGTATTCGTAAAAAAATCTTATAAATAAACAAGAAAGAAAAAATCATTCGTCAAGCATAGATTATGAAACACTTTCTAACACATTCAGAATAATGATGCAAAGCTGCACCGTTTAATATGTTAAAATATTATGTCTAATTCAACCATATGGAAACATGTAATACATTTGAAAACCCAATTTCAGCTGTTCCCATCTACAATCGGGAAATTATCCGAATTCTTTGATCAGTTCTGTATATATTGTATTGCCTATTGTACAGTGTTAATTTTGTAGTGAAATTCAGTGATTTATGCCAATTTCAATACATTTGAAATAGCGTAATGTATTTAAAATACACTTCAAATGATTTTTCCCCATTGACTATAATATAATGGAATTCTTTTAAATGCCCTGTAAATGAACTATTAATCCCACATACTACAAATACAATACCATACATGCCTTGTTGACTCTAAATAACGTTTATCAATTGCATGAATATCCAAGTATATTTACGGGAGTTAGAGCGTGGACAAATGGCCAGTCAGACAGACAAACAGAATGCATAAACACTTTTCAACTGCTGGAAAGTGTTACAAAAAAGTTAATTTTATGTAGAAAATCCTGTAATAGTGTACCTCTGTTTTACATTCAAAACACAGAATTAAGGATAGTATTGTGTTGACGATCTGAATGTTCATGAGTGCGCGTCTGATAGAAAGACGGAACGCGATACCACTGAGCTTCAAAATGCATAAACACTTTTCAACTGTTGGAAAGTGTTAAAAAAAAAAGTTAATTTTATGTAGAAAATCCTGTAATAGTGTACCTCTGTTTTACATTCAAAACACAGAATTAAGGATAGTATTGTGTTGACGATCTGAATGTGCATGTGTGCGCGTCTGATAGAAAGACGGAACGCGATACCACTGAGCTTCAAAATAGTACGGAGAGCTAACTCACCGGTCCACTTTGTTCCTCGACCACATGCTATTTTCAATGTGCGTAAGTATTGAATCCTGCGCTTTTCTTAATATTACGAGCATTTTTTCAAACTTTTCGGAATGCTGTAATCATTTTTTGTTATTTCTGCATCTTTTTGATATTTTTATGAGCAATAATTAACATTTTTCTTTTTGAGCTTATGTAAAATTTCATTTTAAACTAATATCAGATTAAAAATTTAATATGAATTTAAATAATATATTTTTTTTTCAATAAAAAAATATGAATCAAGGAAAATTGTAGCAACTTCGTCATCTTTTTAAAAGAAAATCCAATTGGAATACATCTGCACCATTCTACTGTAATGGAAGGAAACCTAGCCAAAAAAAGTTCTCGGAAATTCATATTTGAACCGCTGGCTTCTGCATTCTATGTATCAGAATAGGGAATTAGTTCTCATTATTATCATGGAGCTCAGATGCGATAACTCGCAAATCGTATTTCCGATAGGGCTCCCATGTGGCGAATATATTATAAACCACTATCTTAATAACAGTTCAGATTTTGTACAAATCGGTCAACGGATTAGGTATTTAATCTATCTTAAAGCCATTTTTAAATCCTTCTGCAGCCGGTTATATAAGACATATTACAAAGGAAATATCACGGAATATAAGTGATAAATATTGGGATGATGCGATCAAGTTTAACAGCGCATTGGTAACGTCATAAGTTTCAAAACGGGAGATACAAATTCAAATCCAACAGATTCTATTGTGTTAGAAATGTATTTATGATTTTATAAGTTGGACACATTAGCCAGGGTTCAGAAGGACAAGTGGAGTAAGTCCAGATATTTTTTATTGTAAATAAAAGTGTTAAGAAGGAAATAATTCATTTAAGATAATAATTCAGTAAAAAAATAATTGAAACTATATCGTTTTCTCTTAAATGTACTTTTAGTCCAGGCAATAGTGGATTTTACCTGGCAAAATTAATGGTAGTTCTGGAAATTGGCTTACTTTATGTTTTTTGGGTCGCTGAATCCGAATTTTTAACTTTCCACCAAAATTTCCCCCAGCAAACCCCCCAAATTTTGGTAAAATGCCCCCAAAAAGGGCTTTTACTAAAAAAATCAATTTTTGTATTGTTTTAGGGAAAAAATATCTATAAATTCTGAAAGTAGACAAACTTTTCAACAAATAAGATACATGACATTATGACGTAGGATGAATGGGGAGGGGGGGGGGGGCATTTGCCTCGGAACGTGCGCTGCGGTGCTGCGTGGACTAAGTTGCGCAATTACACTAAACCACTCAAATCGTTTACATTCGCTATTCCGTCTCCCCTCAGAACTTTCCTAGCAAGGTTTACTTTAAATTTTTTGTGTCGCTGATACCGAATTTTTAACTTCCCTCCCAAAATGGTTGTTTTTAAAATAAATTTTTTACTCTTTAAGGCGAAAAGTATCTATAAATTCAGAAAGTACACAAAATTTTTAACAAATAGGATATACGACACTATCATGTAGGATAAACGGGGAGAGGAGGGGCTGCCTTGGAAAATTCACCGCGCGCTGTTCTCAAAAACCAAAAATTTTTCAAAAAATCAATTTTGGGGGGAATTGCTGGGTGAAAGTTTGGTGGGAAATTACAAATTCGAATTCAGCTACCCAAAAAACATAAAGGGAGTCGAAATCCAGAACTAGCATAAATTTTGCCAGGTAAAATACCCTATTTCCTGGACTTGCATAACTTAGTGCACGTATCAGCGCAGTGCATGTTCAGAGGCAGCCCTCCCCCTCCCAGTTCATCCTACGTCATAATGACATGTATCCTGTTTGTCGCAAATTTTGTCTACTTTCTAAATTTCTACATACGTTTCCCCTAAAATAATAAAGAAAATAATTTAAAAACAACTATTTTGGAGGGGGGGGTGGTTGCGGTGGGGGAAATTTTGAGGGGGAAGTTAAAAATTTGGATTCAGCGACTCAAAAAATTTAAATTAAACCTTATATGGAAAGTTCGGATGGGAGACGGGAGGGCGAATATAAACGATGTGAGTGTTAAGTGGAATTGCGCAACTTAGTCCACGCAGCACCGCGGCGCATGTTCCGAGGCAGATCCCCTCCTCCCTATTCATCCTACGTCATAATGTCATGTATCTTATTTGTTGCAAATTTTGTCTACTTTCTGAATTTCTGGACACTTTTTCAAATAAAAACCTTTTTTTGGGGGGGGGGGGGGATTTTACCTAAATTTAGTGGGGTTGCAGGGGGAAATTTTGGTGGGAAGTTAAAAATTTGGATTCAGCGACCGAAAAAACATATAGTAAGCCTTTTTCCAGAACTACTATGAATTTTGTTAGGTAGAGCTCCTATACAGTCTCTATTGCCTGGACTATTTATTTGCAATTTGTTTTCAGATTTTAATGTAAAACCACTTGCTTTTCGCCTGCTTTTTTTTTTATATTCAAACCATTTTTCTAGTGAAGGAGAAGTAGAATATGCAAAGGCCTTAGTTGTTAGCAAATTTCCGAAATTTTTCGTTATTTTCAAATAATTGTAAAAAAAAAAAAAATAATAAAATAAAAAAAAATAAAAAAAAATAAATAAAGTCTGTATTATTTAATAAAAATTACAGTGCATCGAAATAGTTTAGCAGTCATATTTAATCATTTGTTAACATCTTTACCTTATTTAAAGCTTCGCAAATTGAGTTACATCAACAAACACTCAGTGATGAAATATTTAAAACCTTTTGGTAACCTGATTGTGCCCTAAAATCGAGCGTTAGATAATTTGAAGCTTGCAATATTTTATGAAACATCAGTTCACAGTTACTATAGATATAATACTGTGATTTTAATTGTTATATCTTTGTATGCGCCTAAATATAAATCACAGTAAGATCCAAGTAAGCTGAAAAAGGATTTTGTAAAAGCTAGCATTTTTTTTTTTATTCGAAATTTCTAATATAAGAATTACAGCGACGAATGATTTAGTATATTGAACATTTTTTCATTAGATTGGTTAAAGAATCATGGGTGATGTTTATGAAACCAAACACAGAAAATCCATATAGCTGCCATATCAGCAACTGACAACGGCAGACATATTGAAACCCAGTGTAAACACTGGTTTTAAAATAGAGATATTTGTGGGATATGTACATGTGGGATATGTGGGATACGTGGTGTGGGGTACATATGTGGGATATGTGGGATATATATAGGGGTTTTTTAGCAGAGGTATCCAACAAAGTGTTGGTGTTGTTTGTGACGACCAATTATCTACACGAGGGATATGGGCCCGAAGTGGGAGGTGCTCTCCGTGGGGGTCTTTTTAAGGGAACCTAACCCGTATTTATTCAAGAAAATCCAAGGTTCGAAGTAAACCACGTAAAACTTCGAAAGATTAGGACGACGAGCGCGACTGTGTTCGCGCCCAGCACCACCAGATTTGAAAGCATAACCTCTCGGCCACTGGTGGGGCGGTACCCAACAAGGAAGAATTTTGAAGATGATTTAAAATATAAAATAATTTTTATTTATCACATCCTTTACGGCACGTAAATAAAATCTGTCAGTCAGAAATTTTTTGTCTGGTTTGGTTTGACTTCGGTTTGTGAGTATGCCGTCTGCCGCCAGTCTGTCCGTGCTCTAACTCTCTTAAGTATACTAAGATTGCAATGTAATTGATATATGTTTTTGAGGATTAACATAGCATGTTCCTTATTAGAAATGGAGTGTATACTATTTATAATTAGTTCACAGGTGCACTGAGAAAATTCCGTTGCAATATGAAGTATGGAATAAAATCGTTTGCTGGTGTTTATAATGATGTGACACTATTTCAATAATAATGAAATTTCTAAGTATTTCTAAGATGCACTAAAAGATTCTTTCTGTAGAATATGGAATCCGAAGTAACTATCCTCCACTTACAGGATTACACAAAAGAATTTGGTTACATAACGGTGTAACGGAAAAAATTGTGTGCATCGTATTTAATTGATGTTACACTATTTCAAAAATAACGAAATTTATATACCTTGTTGAGTTGCATTACACGATTATTATCGCAGAATATGACGTGCAAAACAGTTTTTGGTCTCTTATAGAGACATATAATTTTTGGATTACAATTCTATAGATCATATGCAGGGCTACAGAAAATATTTTGTAAGCATTACTGTACGTATAAAAGTGTATTGCTTAATTTTTTAAATTGAGTTATCATTCTCCAGCTGAATTATTTTTAGTATGCTAAAAATGTTTCTAGAATAGAAAGAAATTCATATAGATTACTATGCAAAGAACTGGATACATTACCACCTATGGATAGTAAATTCTGAAAATAAGCTTTGAGTTGTGTTTTGCGTTTTTTTCTCCTGAATTAAATTATAGCATTGTATATATATATATATATATATATATATAAATCTTATGACATTTTGTTCATATTAGTTTCAAGTTAATATCATAGATGGCAGCACTAAAATTTAAATTAGATTCTGTTTGATGCTTCGAATAGAGTAATAATATGAATTTTTAAGACATGGTGGAGCTTAATGTTGGCTATTTGCGATTTTGTAAACTTATAGTTTTGGTATTTTTTTACTTTAGTTAAGAAATTTAAAAAAAATTAAAAGTGTTAAGAGGTAATTTACTTGTTATGTTATTATTTTCTATTTATATTATTTTTATTGCATTTATCGCGGTATTTCAAAATAGATTAACTGTATATATTAGGTTTTAAAATCTGTGTTAACTTAACTGTAATAATAACCTTAAACTTATCGAGCTTTTGGATGCCATGTGTTGATGTGTATTTGGATAAAGTGACTGAGATTTTATTGGGTATTTTGTGTAATGTTGCTGTTTTTTCTTGCTGTGAATTAAATATTTAAGGGGTTGTATTGCTTTTTCCATTTCATGGCATTTGGTTTTATTCTGTTTTCATCTTGGGACTGTTCTCTTGGTTATATTGGTCGTTAGAGTACAGGAGAATTTTTTTTTCAGCTTTTAGCTTTTTTTCTCTCAGAAAACGACTAATTTTGCTTATAGGATTGAATTCTGTACTCTTGATAACGTAATTCAATATATAAGCTTTTCAATTGTTTTTATCGAGGTCCATATTCTTCTTTTTTTCTTCATTATTGATTCATGTCGTGTAGTGCAGGGGACTTTATTTTATACATGGCAGCTTGTTTATTGTGTTTTTGGTATTCATTCGGTGTGTTTGGGGACACTGTATTGTTGTAAATTCATTCATACTGTCACAATTATTGATGGTGGTCAGTGATGTTTAATTAATGGTTATATATAGATATAGATATAGATATAGATAGATAGATAGATAGATAGATAAATCTGTAGATAATATACAGGATTGTACAAATTTTTTCGAGTGCATTTCCGTCTACTGATGAAAAATACTGAAGGAAAATTTTCAGCTGTGGTATGTGTTGTGTAACAAGCTAAATTTTAGCACACTATGTAATGTATACACAGATTTATAAATAATGTACAGATATGCACAAAATAATACCTTTCATTTAAGGACAGTAATTGCCGAAATTTGGTTTCAAATATGTTTTGTTATTTCAAAGTTGTTTCTTTAGGTATCATTTTTCGCATTATGGAAATGCTGAAGATTCGTTTCAGTATTCTGAAAATACAAAATTGGAAAGCCTTTAATAATCTATGCTTGACACATGATTTTTCTTTCCCTTTTTTTAAATCTTTCTTTTAAAAAAAATAAAAACAGTTTTAAACTAACAAACTTAAAAATATGCTTAGAATTAAAAAAAAAAAATTCTAGCAATCTTCCTTGATTTATGATGACATGATATATGTATGTACTTGATTTATTATACAGACGTATTTTGAAAAAAAAAAATCATTTTTTTTGCTTGCATCAAAAGTAAATTTTAAAATTAAAAAACTGTCTATTTGTCATAGTCACTCCAATGCGCAAATCTGCAAATAAGGTAGGTATTCATTATTTATGATTTAAAAATACTAAAAAATAAAATAAAATAAACAATTTAAAATTGGAAAATTTATAAAATTCCAACAAAAATTTTCCAGTAGCCTTCCGTGATTTATGCTTTATGTATTTTGAAAATAATGCTTTATAACTCGTATCAAAAGTAAATTTTCTCTAGCGGAAAATAACCTTTTAAACAAAACATCTTATTGGAAATAATATATGAACCCTTTTATATTCCGCTCAACTGACATCTGAATAAAAAAAGCATTTATGAAACTCATGGCGCGTGGCCAAACTTCCATCTACGTTCAGACATGATAAAAGAGGATTGTAATCGGAAATATTATCGTCTTTTCCAGTGAGTTACGTTGAGGCGTCTTCTGCTGTTTACTAAAACAAGATTTAAGTGATTATGCATGAGTTATAATTCATGAGATCTTTCATAAGAAACTTTATATAAAAAAGACGAAAGGGAAAAAATTTCTATGATACAGACGAAAGTACGAATGAATTATTTTATAAAAGTTAAATTTCATCTTATAATGTTTCACAGTGTGAAATGATGCAGAATAAATTATTTGTTTTGTACCTTTTTTTTCTTTGCAGGCTGATAGAAATATTATTTTGTAAAACCTGTTTATTTTGTGGCGAAAGAAGGCGTGTGTGCGGGGTGAGGGGAATAGAAGCTTAAAAATATGTGATGATTCATTGGCATAAATATTGATAATTAACTTATTTAAAAACATAAAGTTGTAGAGATTTTTAAGATAATTCTTTTAATAGTTAGTTCCTTTATAAAAGCTCAAACTCTTTTGCAAATTTTAGAGAATTTCAATAAGAATTTGAATAATTGACAACTATATAATTTAATTACAATAATGGATACACACTTATATATATATATATATATATATATATATAGAATTTTTTTTTCAGCTTTTAGCTTTTTTTCTCACAGAAAACTACCGATTTGCTTATATCATTGAATTCTGTACTCTTGAAAACGTAATTCAATATATAAGTTTTTCAATTATTTTTTTCGGTATCCATATCCTTCTTTTTTTCTTCCAAATTAATTCTTGTAATTAAGTATAAGGCACATTATTTTATACATACAGTTGTATATTATAGGTTTGTGGCATCCATTTTTATTGTCATTTCATTCATAATATTGCGGTTTTTGATGATGGTTGGTAATGTTTAATTAATGGTTATATATATATATATATATATATATATATATATATATATATATATATTGGGTGCCATGTGCGCGTGGATTTATTCTAAAATATTGAAATATTAATCGGTATGGTGTTTATTATTTCTATTTTATATCCTATAAATATTTAAATAGGTTTTATTGATTTTTCCATTTCATATTATTTGTTTCTATTCTGTTTTCATTTTTAATCAATTCACTTGAATTTAATGGTTGTTTGGGCACAGGGGAAAATAACTTTTAGCTTTAGCTTATTTTTCTCACAGAAAACAACCATTTTGCTTATATCATTGAATTCTGTGCCCTTGACAACGTAATTCAATATATAAGCATTTCCATTATTTGTCGGTGTCCACTTTCTTCTTTTTCTTCCATAATAATTCTTATAATAAATTAAAAAAAATTTTATACCTACAGCTTTAATTCATAATATTACGGTTTTTGATGGTGGTAGGTTTAATTAATGGTTATATATATATATATATATATATATATATATATATATATATATATATAACTATATATATATATATATATACCACTTCATTCATTGTCTCAAAACGTACTTGTTTTGTAAAATAAGGCCTTGAGAACCTAAAAAATTGACAACGCAAAACAAATAAATAATTTTTCATCATGTACACTGAAATATGATAAACAAGGATTGTAATCGGAAATATTATCTTCTTTTCCAGTGAGTTACGCTGAGGCGTCTTCTGCTGTTTACTAAAACGATATTTAAGTAATTATGCATGAGATCTTTCTATAGACTATATATAAAAGACGAGAGAGAAAAAATTCTATGGTACAGACGAAAGTATGGATGAATTATTTTATAGAAGTTAAATTTCATGTTATAATGTTTCACAGTGTGATATGATGAAAAATAAATGATTTGTTTTGTACTTGTTTTTCAAACTGACGGGATGTTGTTTTGTAGAACATGTGCGTTTTGTGGTGAAATAAGTGTATGTGTGTGTGGGGGGGGGGGGGAGGTGCAAGATATAGACTTACATTTTTCAGTTACATGCGTATTGATAATTAACTTAATTAAAAACCTAAAACTGCATAGATTTATTAAATTTCTTTTAATATTTAGTTCCGCTATCAAATATGTACAAATTCTTTGGAGAATTTCATATAGAAGTTCAAAAAGAATTTTAATAAGTGACATTTCTGTAATATAACTACAACAATATGAGTATATACCACAACGTACTTTGCTTAAAAAGGTTCTTGCCTTGCAAAAGAAGGTTCGAAGAACCTAAAAATTTTAAAATACAAAACGAATAATTGATTTTTTATTATAAGCATCGAGATATGATAAAGAAAGATTCCAATCGGGAATATTATCGTATTTTCAAGTGAGTTACGTTGAGGTGTCTTGCTGTTTACTAAAACAAGATTTAAGTGATTATGCGTGAGTTATGATGCGTATGCATGAGTATAATTCATGAGATCTTTCATAAGAAACTTTATACAAAAAAGACGAGAGTGAAAAAAATATTATATGATACAGACAAAAGTACGAGTGAATTATTTTATAAAAGTTAAATTTCATTTTATAATGTTTCACAATGTGAAATGATGCAGAATAAATTATTTGTTATGCACTTTTTTATCTTTGCAGGGTCAAAAATATATTATTTTGTAAAACATATGTATTTTGTGCTGTGAGGGTAGCGGTGTGTGTTTGTGTGTAGGGGGGGGGGGGTAATAGAGGCTTACTATGTCATGATTAATTTACATAAACATTGATAATTAACTTATTTAAAATCCTAATGTTGCCTGGATTTATAAATTCATTCCTTTAACACTTAGTTCCGTTCAGAAAGCTCGAATTATTTTGGCATTTTTGAGAGAATATCATAAAGAATTTTTAAAATTAGCATTTCTGTAATTCAATTACAATAACATATGTATATGCCATATCACATATTTTGCTTCAAAATGTTCTTGTTTTGCAAAATAAGGTTCTGAGAAATAAAAAAATGAAAAATACAAAACAAATAATTTATTCATCACCATAAGCATTGAGATATGGTAAAAGAAAGAATTCCAATTGGATTTACTATCGTATTTTCCAGTGAGTTACGTTGAGGCGTCTTCTGCTGTTTACTAAAAAAAAATTTCAGTGGTTATGCATTAGTTATAATTCATGAGATCTTTCATAAGAAACTTTATATAAAAAAGACGAGAGGGAAAAAATTCTATGGTACAGACGAAAGTACGAATCAATTATTTTACAAATGTTAAATTTCATCGTATAATGCTTTACTCTGTGAAATTATGCATAATAAATTATTTGTTTTGTACTTTTTTTTTTTTTTTTTTTTTTTTTGGTACGCTGACAGGGACATTATCTTGTCAAACATGTATATTTTGTGGTGAAAGATTTGAATGTGTGTGTATGCGGGGTATTGGGTATAGAGTCTTAAAAATAAATTGTAATTCATCGACATAAATATTGATCATTAACTTATTTTAAAAAATCCCTACCGGCCCGGCCTACAGGCGGAGGTAGATTTCGAAGTTAAGTATATTAATTGTACCAACAAAAACTAAATCATGATTAGATATAAATCCACTTTAACAGTTTTATCTGGCCGCTTTTGACGAGTTTTTATTTCATTTTTATATAATACCTGGTTTTATCAGAATCATGTTAAGGCGGTATTAAGAAAAATTCTTTCCTACGCTCAACAACTCGAAATTTTCTGGCGCATTTTCAGACTAATTTTTAATGAAAAAAATACGAAAATTGCTGACATGTTTTTTGAAGATTTATATACGACATATGTTTTTATTTTTCTTTCAATTAATTGAAACTTGATTAATAAACAATTATTTTCTCAGTAGGGCAATATTTTTCGTTTCTAACACAATCGCTTCGGGAAATTCTGTTCAAAATGCCCACTTTGACATCATTTTTTAAAATATATTCTGCCTCTATCAAAAAAAAAAAAAAAAAAAAAAAAAAAAAAAAAAAAAATCGATCATTACGGTACATTATATAATTTCTGAAGAAGAGAATCTATCAATTGGACTCGTTTGAGAGAAAAAGTTAATTTAAAAATGAGTAAGAAAATGAGCAGTTTGAATTTGAATACATTCTTAACCCCTTCGGGACGTGAGCCTTTTATGAAATTTTTAATCTTTTGTCACCGTTTTTAAAAAACAGAAATTTGTGTCTTCTTGAATCGAGAAAATGCGCTGATTATACAAGGCAAATTTTACAGTAAAATTTTACTGGTGAGGAAAAACAAGGATTCTGAGCGCTTCATGCGGCACGTATACGTGTCGCTCGTCCCCAAGGGGTTAATAAGATCATTTTTTTTCTTCAACCGCTATGTATTTTTAATTTGTTTTTGCTGTAAGAATTGGTCCTATCAAAAACTTATCTATATAAATGTTGAAGACAATATTAAGAAGATATATGATAAATTCATGGGGATTTTATATCTTGTGAATTGACGGAGTCATAGAAATTTTTCTTCTTCACCCCCCTTTTTTGTTTTCGTTTTTATTTATTTATTTATTTTTTATTTATTTATTTATTTATTTTGGCGGTACGAATTAATCCTATCAAAAACTTGTGAATACAAAAGTTATAGATAATATGAAGGAGATGTATAATAAAATTAATTGGATTTGATATTTTGAGAATTGGCGAAGTTATGAATTTTTTTCTCCCAAAAACCATATTTTTGCGCTCCTTGAGCCCATTTGTAATTTTTTCCAAAATCTGTGATACATAAATTTTTGGTCCTATTTTTAGAAGTAATAAAAACTTTAAACTGATTTGATATGTACAAAAATTAAGAAGTTATGAGTTTTTTTCTGTTTTCACAAAACCCCTCCCTATTTTCATCCCCTTTGTCCGAATTTGCCCATTCACGAACTTGACCGAGATTTTATGCCCCTTGATTTTATGTATCAATTTGGTAGAGATTTGTGCAGAATTGTGGATGTTATCGTGTCCAGAAGAAAGTGATATATATATATATATATATATATATTAAAGTTTTTTACTGATGGTGGTTTTGGGTTCTAGGGGTCATGATCTGTGTACATCTGCAAAAATTTTTCAGAAATTGCAACATAGGAACGACGCCAAAAGGTAGTATTTCATACGAAATCTACCTATAACACAAAGTTGTATAGATTTTTAAAATATTTTTTTTAATAGTTAGTTCAGTTATGAAATGAAATTCTTTTACAATTTTTATAAGGAATTTTAATAAGAATTGTAATGATTGACAATTCGGTAGTTTAATTACAATAACACACAAACACACGCATATATATATATATATATATATATATATATAACCATTAATTAAACATAACCTACCCCCATCAAATATTATGAATTAAAGCTGTAAGTATAAAATAATAATAATAATAATAATAATAATTTATTATAAGAATTATTATGGAAGAAAAAGAAAAAAGTGGACACCGACAAAAAATGGAAAAGCTTATATATTGAATATATATATATATATGTGTATAAATATATTATACATATACATATATACCACTTCATACTTTGTATCAAAATGTATTTGTTTTGTAAAATAAGGACCTGAGCATTTAAAAAATGACAACACAAAACAATTAAATTTTTCGTCATCGTATACATTGAAATACGATAACAGAGGATTGTAATCGTAAGTATTAGATCGTCTTTTCTAGTGAGTTACGTTGAGGCGTCTTCTGGTGTTTACTCATGAGATCCTTTATAAAAAACTTTATATAAAAAAGACGAGACGGAAAAGTATTCTATGGCATAGACGAAAGTACGAATGAATTATTTTATAAAAGTTAAATTTCATCTTATAATATTCCACAGCGTAAAATGATGAAGAAAAAATTATTTGGGTTGTACTTTTTTTCCTTTGCAGGCTTTCGAGGACATTGTTTTGTAAAACATGTCTATTTTTGGCGATCAAGGTCTGTTTGTGTGTGCGAGCGAAGGCAGAAGGACAGAGGCTTAAAAATGTGTCATGATTCATTTGCATAAATATTAATAATTAATTTATTTAATCAGTTAAAGTTGTCTATTTATAAAGATTTATAAAATAAATATTTTGGGTTGTTAGTTCCCGTATGAAAGCTCAAATTATTTTGAAATTTTTATAGTGAATTTCAAAAAGAATCTTTAAAATTTAAATTTCTATAAATTAACTACAACATATCTATTATATACCACAACATAATTTGCCTGAAAGTATTTTGTAAATTAAGATCCTGGGAATCTAAGAAAAGAAAACACAAATCAAATAAATTATTCTTCATCACATTTATCGAAATATGATAAAAAATCCCTGCCTGCCCGGCCTACAGGCGGAGGTAGATTTCGAAGTTAAGTATATTAATTGTACCAACAAAAACTAAATCATGATTAGATATAAACCCACTTTAACAATTTTATCTGGCCACTTTTGTCGAGTTTTTATTTCATTTTTATATAATAGGTGGTTTTATCAGAATCATGTTAAGGCGGTATTAAATAAAAAATACTCATTTTTAATAGAAAAAATATGAAACTTGCTGACTAGATTTTTGAAGAGATTTATAAGCGATTTATTTTTCATTCAATTAATTAAAACTTGATTAATAAACAATTATTTTCTCAAGACAACCGCTTCGGGAAAGTCTGTTCAAAATGCCCACTTTGACATCATTTTTTGAAATAAATTCTGCCTCTATCAAAAAATCGTTCATTACGGTACATTATATAGTTTCTGAATGAGAGAATCTACCAATTCGATGCGTTTGAGAGCCAAAATGAATTTAAAAATGAGTAAGAAAATAAGCAGTTTGGATTTGAATACACCCTTAATAAGATAATTTTTTTTCTTCAACCGCTATGTATTTTTAATTTGTTTTTGCTGTAAGAATTGGTCCTATCAAAAACTTGTCTATATAAATGTTGAAGACAGTATTAAGACGATATATGATGAATTCATGGGGATTTTATATCTTGTGAATTGACGGAGTTATGGATTTTTTTCTTCTTCAACCCCCCCTTTTTGTTTTCGTTTATATATATATATATATATTTTTTTTTTTTTGCGGTATGAATTGGTCCTACCAAATACTTGTAAATATAAAAGTTGTAGATAATATTAAGAAGATTTATAATAAAATTAATTGGATTTGATGTCTTCAGAATTGACGAAGTTATGATTTTTTTCTCCCAAAATCCCTATTTTTGCGTCACTTGAGCCTATTTTTAATTTTATCAAAAATCTGTGATGCATAAATTTTTGGCCCTTTATTTTTAGAAGTAATAAAAACTTTAAACCGATTTGATATGTACAAAAATTAAGAAGTTGTGGTGTTTTTTCGTTTTCACAAAACTCCACCCTATTTCCATTCCCTTCGTCCGATTTTGTCCATTAACGAACTTGATTGAGATTTTATGCTGTGGCGGTGATTTCGTATACCCAGGTTCACAATATGAGTAAGAGGAAAAAACTCCAACACAAAAGTTTAGAGGACTTACATCTTTATTATGAAACACCTTTAATGCAGAGCCGTGAACACTATAGAGGAACGGGGAAAGTTTCAAGAACTGCCGAACTGGCAGACGCCCCCACGGCGGGGCTTAATTTGCAGACTGCATAGCTCGAGGTCAGGAGTAAAAAAAAGTTAGATTTTGTTACCATTACATACAGATTGGCGAACACTAGATAACCATATGTAAGATGTTTGGCGAAAAACAAATTGGGTGGACAAAACAATCCAGAAGTTTTACATTCAATTGAAAACTATGCCATGGCGGTCTCTTTAGAGTTACTATAAATAACATTCCAGCGGTAAGCAGGGAGACTTAAAGAAATAGGAACACGTGATTTTATATGCACGTTACAGATATAACGACAGCTGCAAATTAGTCAGCAAAAGCGCATATGGTTTGTATCCGACAAAGTACAAGGGTGAGAATTGAATACTAATGCAAGCGCAGAGGTTGAGAAAATATAGATTACATATCGTCGGCTGCGAAGCGAAAAGACATTCACTTGTATTTTATTCTTTTACTTTGTTTCAATGGAAAATTGCTGCGGTTAAGATCTTTTTCTATCCGTGTGAATTTGAAAGACAGAAAAAGGAACCGAGATAAATGATGTCTGCATTTAAAAAGAACTTTAAAAAGTAAAAGTGAAACTTACAGTAGTGAGAGGGGAGGGGGGGGGGAGAGAATGACTAAAGACATAAGAAATTAAGTATAAAATGTCAAATTTAAACTAAATATTTTATTTGAAGATGGGGGGGGGGGGGATAATGACAACTTATAATGAACCAGTACGGTTAAAAGTTGATTTTTGAGGGGAGAGGGTTAATAATGCATATATAATGGGAAAGCCGTTATATATATCACCCATTACCACCAGAAAAAAAAACTGTGAAACCGGCACACCGGGAGTTCAGCGCTGAATCAGGAGGGTGGAGACAGCAAAGTAGACGAACTGTTGAAGTCCATAGGGGCGGCGAGTGCAGAGAAGGGAAAGTCCGGTAAAGTAGACGTCGGAGAATGAGTGCTCGGAGTCGTAGGAGGAAACCGGAACTCCAGTGGGAAAAGAAAATCTGTCGTAGGTCCTTCACGTCGCTGATAAAAGGGTGAAACGGAATGAAACTTCTCCCCGTAAATTTTTTTATTATTATCGTTGGAGAAAAACTGGGCAAAGGCGCCGAATTTATGTGGCGGTGATTTCGTATACCCAGGTTCACAATATGAGTAAGAGGAAAAAACTCCAACACAAAAGTTTAGAGGACTTGCATCTTTATTATGAAACACCTTTAATGCAGAGCCGTGAACAGTATAGAGGAACGGGGAAAGTTTCAAGAACTGCCGAACTGGCAGACGCCCCCACAGCGGGGCTTAATTTGCAGACTGCATAGCTCGAGGTCAGGAGCAAAAAAAAGTTAGATTTTGTTACCATTACATACAGATTGGCGAACACTAGATAACCATATGTAAGATGTTTGGCGAAAAACAAATTGGGTAGACAAAACAATCCAGAAGTTTTACATTCAATTGAAAACTATGCCATGGCGGGCTCTTTAGGTTTACTATAAATAACATTGCAGCGGTAAGCAGGGAGACTTAAAGAAATAGGAACACGTGATTTTATATGCACGTTACAGATATAACGACAGCTGCAAATTAGTCAGCAAAGAGGCATATGGTTTGTATCCGACAAAGTACAAGGGTGAGAATTGAATACTAATGCAAGCGCAGAGGCTGAGAAAATATAGATTACATATCGTCGGCTGCGAAGCGAAAAGACATTCACTTGTATTTAATTCTTTTACTTTGTTTCAATGGAAAATTGCTGCGGTTAAGATCTTTTTCTATACGTGTGAATTTGAAAGACAGAAAAAGGAACCGTGATAAATTTTGTCTGCATTTAAAAAGAACTTTAAAAAGTAAAAGTGAAACTTACAGTAGTGAGAGGGAGGGGGGAAGAGAATGACTAACGCATAAGAAATTAAGTACAAAATGTCAAATTTAAACTAAATATTTTATTTGAGGGGGGGGGGGGATAATGACAACTTATAATGAGCCAGTACGGTTAAAAGTTGATTTTTGAGGGGAGAGGGGGAATAATGCATATATAACGGGAAAGCCGTTATATATGCCCCTTGATTTTATGTATCAGTTTGGAAGAGATGTGTGCAGAATTGTGGAAGTTATCGTGTCCAAAAGAAAGTGATATAGATATATAGATAGATAATGATTTTTACTGAGGGTGGTTTTGGGTTCTTGTGGTCATGATCTCTGTAGATCTGCAAAATTTTTTTAGAAATTCCAACATAGGGGAGAATGTAATAGGTAGTATTTCATACGAAATCTACCTAAAAAGGATTTCAGTCTGAAACATTATCGTCTTTTCTAGTGAGTTACGTCCAGTTCCTGTTTAGTAAAACAAGATTTAAGTGATTCTGAATGTGTTGTAATTCACGAGATATTTCCTAAGAAACTTTACATAAAAAAGACCAGGTGAAAAAAAAAGTTAATTTACCAATGGATTATATTATAAAAGATAAACTTCATCTTACAATACTTCACCGTGTCTATCGATTCAGAATAAATTATTTGTTTTGCACTTTCCTTGTTTGCATGTTGACAGGGCCACAATTTTAAGACGCATATAGTGTAACAAAAAAGGGGGGGGGGCAGAAATTGTGATTCAAAAATATACTATTGCGATTTTTAAATAAAATGGTTATTTTATAAATTCTTTGGGAAGTCTACATATGTTTTAATTTATAATCTGTAAATTTCCCTCACCCTCTCGCCTTCTGTTGTTTAATAAAATAAGATTAAAACAGAAATGATCTTCTGCTGTTTATTAAAACAAGATTTAAGTGATTATGCATGAGATATAATTCATACAATGTTTCATAAGACATTTTATATAAGTTAGACGAAATGGAAAAGATAATTTTTCTATATTACAAATATGATTTTATAAAACTTAAAAGTTAACATTTTGAAAAATTACAGTTTAACTGAAAAAGTTCCAACTAATTTCAGATATGATAAAAGAGGATTGAAAGCGAAAATATTATTATATTTTCCAAGTTCAGCTTACAATATTTCATTTTATCAAATGATGCCGAATAAATTATTATTATTTTTTTTTTATGTTTTTTCTTCTTTGCAGATTGACAGGAACATTATTTTGTAAAACAATCATATTTTATAGCAGGAAAAGAGGGACGGAATTTTATATTTAAAATATTTTAGTGTGATTTATATAGAAAATTGTTAATTAAAAATGTTTTTCTAAAATATACATAAATCTTAATTTATAATCTCTAATTTTCTTTCTGCGTCCAGCTTTCAGTTGTTTATTAAAAGAATATTTAAAGGATTTTGCATAGGTTATAATCACAAGATGCCTTATATGGACTTTTACATTTAAATATAAGATAAAAAAAGAAAAGTTTTGTATGGTAACGAAGAAAATACGAATGAGATATTCCGTAAAATTTAAATTTTATCTCACAGTGTTTTATCACGCAAAATGATGTAACTTTTTTTAACACATTCTCAGAGGTATTATTTTATAGAACAAGCGCATTTAGTGGATGATAAGACAGCTTAAAAATTTGGTTATTATGATATGTTTATAAAAATTGACTTTTTGGAAAGTTTAGAACGCAGTCTAGATAGCTTAATCTATTTTCAGTTTTGATAAAAGAGGAATGTAACAGGAAATATTATCATATTTTTCAGAAAGTTATGTTAAATCGTCTTTTCCTATTTACTAAAGCAAGTTTTAAGTGATTATGCATAAGATTTAATTTATGAGATCATTTATAATAAACTTTATATAGAAAATACGAAAAAAATACGTTTAACTATGGTACGAATGGATTATTTTATAAAAGTTAAATTTCATCGTCTGATCTCTCACAGTATCAAATGATGCATAATCAATGAATTAATTTGAAAGAATTTTTAAAGTTGCCAGTCTCATTAATTATAAAAATAGAGATTTTTTAATGGAGCAAAAAAATAGATGTTAAAAAATATTTTATAAACATTGAATAAATTATTATGATCAGGATTTAAATATGTTAATTAGTAAAATTTTTGTAAACTCTACAGTCGTCTCAATTTACAATCTCATTCTTTTATCGTTTTCATTCAAAAATTTTAAATTATTTTGGCAGTCTTTCATAAATATAAGCCCTCCTCTGGCAGAAACAATAAAGTCTAAAGTCTTTTATAAAGTGTTTCATAAGAAATTTTATGTTTAATAAAATTGAAAGAAAGAACAACTTTGATGGAAATGGCAAGTATTCAAAGACATTATTTTGCAAAAAAAGCACATTTAAACACAAATGAATGGAGGAATGGATGTTTAAAAATATTTTAGTAGGATTAATAAATTATTATGCTTTAATTTAAAATTTTCGGAAACCCCACTGTTGTCACAATTTAGAATGTTATTCTTTCACTACTTTTATTTAAAAGGTTTAAATACTTTTTTAAGTACTTCATCAAGACAATCAATTTTGGAATTGTCAATCATGAAGTCTTTTATGAAAAATTTTATTTATGGTAAAAGCTAAAAAAATAATTATGTAAGTGGCAAGTACCAAAACATATTCTTTTATAAATGAAAGCATGTTTCGCTAAAAAAAAAGAAAGAAAGAAAAGGGTGTGGGGTGTGAGTGTGGTATTGGTAAGAAAAAATACCTTAAAAAATACTTTATTATGATACAAAAATGTTAATTAATGAATTTTTAAAATAATATTTTCGATTTTTTCAAGTCTCAATTTTTAACCTCCCTCTTTTGGTACTTTTACGTTGTTCCAACACAATTGTTGCCAAGTGTAATAGTTGGCGCCAAAAGACCACTATTTTTTATTTATTTGATCCTAAACACAAAACCATATCTCACATAACAGGTATAGTCCACTGGCATTTTATGATTCATTTGGAGTTGAATCTCACAAAAATCAATAGAATTCACCCCTTGGCACCACAAATTTATTAATTGCTTCAACAATATTTTCTTTTATATTCCTATACTTTTTTGGCTTGATCGTAGGCTACATCTCCATTGTGGATTAAATTCCAAACTAACTAATTTATAATTTCATTTGATGGTTTTTTGAGCAAAAACTCTCTTTGTGTCTAATTTCATAGTCCTGAAACGATTTTATTACAACTCCTTCATCATCAGGTAACAGCCAAATTGTAAAAAAACATCTCGGAGGCAGCGAAAAATGTAACTTATAACTTAAAAAAAAATTCAATTCAAGAAAAAACAAATTAAGATGTTTTCCTTTGTTATAATTGAATAAAACATTACGAGTATATTCACGTTCAGATAATAACGAGTATCAAAATGTGAATGGCATGCAATAAGAATCTTTTGCACCGTCTGGTTGTCACAAATGGAGCATTAGCATACGTTTTGGCATGGTATAACGGGAAAATACTCATTCTCTTACTGTTTTCATCCAAAAAAGTTTCGATTCGTTCGGAAAACTTTCATGAAGACGATTTCTTTGCATATAGATGCACTAGCGTTTAAAGTAAACAGTTCATGGAGTCTTTTATGAAAAATTATATCTATGGTAAAAATTAAAAAAGAATTTGCTGAATGTGGCAAGTACTCTGAAACATTATTTTATAGAACAAGAGCATTTTTTGACAAATATTGGGGATGGAGTGGATGTTTTAAGATATTTTATTAAAAATAAATAAATTATTAGGATTAATTTTACTGTGTGACTCAGACACACACACAAAAAAAAAACAACCCTGAATGCCTAGCTTGGTCCTTGGCCAGTGTGACTGGTCCGTCAACTTTATTTTAGCGAAGTCCTCCGGCATGTTCTTTTTTTCCTTTCAATCGGTCATTCCGAGAATTATGGCAGCCCTTTTTTTGTCTTTCTGCTCATACGAACAAAGTTCCTTCCCTATAAGTTTTTGAAAGCCGGAAACCTACTCAGTGATTTTTCTTGTCTGAACCACACAGTAGAAATGTTAATTAATACATTTTTTAAAAAAATCCATTATTGTCTCAATTTCGAATAAAATTCTTTTAGTACTTTCCATAACAAAGATTAAATTCTTTCGAAAGACCATAAGCAAGACAATCAACATTTAAAATATACTTCATAAAGTCATTCGTGGAAAGCTTTATGTTTGATAAAAATAAATAAATAAATAAACTCTTTCATGGAAAAGATTGTTATATTAAAGGAAGTAAATAGTGCAAGGAATTTTTTTTTTTTTTTTTTTTTTTTTTTTTTTTTTTTTAAGGAGTGTGTGGGAGGAGAACTAGATCCTTAAAAGTACTTTAGTACGATATGGAAATGCATGATTATTTAAATATTTAGAAAAGCTTCTTGTCTTAATTTATAATACAATTCCATTATTACATTCATCCAGGGAGTGCTTCATCTGGACATATATTTAAGAGAAACAACGATGTTTAAAGTTTTAGTACATAAGACATCTATGTGAAATCACACACACACATATATATATATATAGTAAAATGAAAAAAAAAGCAATTGCTTGATTAATGTGGCCAATTCTCGATAATGCTATTTTGTAAACAAGTATGCCTTGTGAAAAAGTCCAGTGGCCTTGTGGTCAGCAAGTATAACTGTGACGATGTATGTTGAGAGTTCGATTCCCGGTTGGGCAAGGTTCTCTCAACTTTTCATCACTTCAGGGTGGATAAAATGTGTGCTAATCTAGCTAGAAAACTAAACACCGAGGATCCCGTGTTAGGTTGACCACCTTACCGGTTCATATGCTTTTTAGCACCTCGGCGCAATGGGTGAAGAAAACAGGGATGGGCGCCGTAGGCCCTGATCCTTCATGGATCATGTAACCATAGATTTAGTTTACATTTTGGGGTAAATGGTGGGAGCTAAAATATGCTTTAAAATGCATTATTATAATGTAAAAATAATAATTGTTACGATTTTTTAAAAGCTGCAGTTATCTCAATTTATAATCTAACCTTTCCACTAATTACATTATAAAAGTTCAAAAATTTCTGAAAACCTTCCGTCAAGATAAGTCCTTACCAGATAGAGATAATAATATACAAAGTTGTATTTCATAAAGTATTTCATAATTATAGAAAATGTATGTATGTAATACACATATATATGTTTGGCGAAAGTAGCAGGTATACACAGAGAAATTATTTTATGAAACACGACATTAAAAAAAAAAAAGAGTGTGTGACAAAGAATGCAGGCTCAAAAAGACGACTTTATGATTTAAAAATATATTAATTATTATTTTTTTTTAATAAAAACTACAATTATCCGAATTTTTAGTACAGATCTAAAATACTTAGTTACAATTAAAAAAATAATAAATATTAAAAGTTTTAGAAAACCTACATTTGTCTCAATTTACAAGATCAAATTCCTCTTAAAGACTTTCATGGATACAAGTCCACCTTAGATAGGGACAAAAAAAATGTAACTTTATATTTCATGAAATATTTTGCATGAAATTCTATATAGTATACTAAACATGAAGCAAAATATTTCGGATGAATTACGGATGAATTAATCTTTTGAAATTTAATTATATGTCATCATTTTTCTTTTTGTATCGAGTAATGCAACATGAAACTTTTATTTGAAATTTTTAAGAATCATAAAGCGAAATAGTAGCATCATAAAATAAAAATAAAACAAAATCATAAGACGAAATGCAATATTCCACATTGATCCAATAGCAAACTACATACTATGAACTTTAAAAAGTTAACGGTTTACTTAGAAGGTGACAAATAATAATAACACAGATGTTACAAGTTTTAAAATATACATTTTATTTAAATTTCCGAGCACTTTCAGTCTATAATGCCGGAGCCATCCTCAGGGAATATTTTCAATTAATTGCAGTTCCATTCATTCAAATACGTCATTTCGTTTGAATTGGGAGAGCCTATAATTCTTAGGGTAGTTGGAAGTATTAGTAGTGGTGTTTAAACTTGTAACATCTGTATTATAATTATTTGTCACCCTATAAGTAACTAACCTTTTATGTAAGAACTTTTCTTAATTCATATTATGTAATTTGTAATATCATTATGTCAAGATTCAATATGACAAACGGGAAAAATGTAAATATAAAAAAAATATCCTAATAAATGTTAAGGATTATTCATTAATTTTTTTATTAAAAAATCAATATTATTATTTAAGACATTTTTAGGCTACTTTTACTTCATAAATACAGAATTAAATCTGTCTAAAAATCTTATTCCAGAAGCATACTAAGAAGCTTTGTAAAATAAGCTTGTCTTAACTTATAAATCAAGAATCCATTTTGTGTCTGTTTAAATTATAACAGTGTTGAATGTAGTGGATTAGTAGTGGACAAAGTTTAATTTTAAAACCATTTTAATCACGGTTAAAAGACAGGAAATTGTGAAAGAGATTATATATTTATAAACTTTGAAAAGTCTGCTCATTAAGACATCTTTCAAGTATGCTTTGTTTTGGAAGAAACACTGTGTTCCGGAGCACAAAATCTTCGAGAGAATAATTAAAATTTTTTTAGCTTATATAAAGCATAACCCTCTTTACGTTATACTGACTACAGTTACTGCGCTTTTTCTTGGATTTAAATGCATTTATTTCCAAATGTAGTTTTTGAAGATTTATCATACTAAAATTGATCCACTTAAATTTCAATGAAAACAAAAGTAGCAGTAGACTGATCTTTAAACTAGAAATAAAAATACAATACCTGTGGAATTTCGCATACATAAGAAGTCAATGTATTTTTTTAATTAGCATAATTACTGAAATTTTTATTTTTAGTTTGAATGGAACGCTCTATGTATAATTTAGCTACGACCAAATGTTAAAAAAATATATTGAAATTGCTTCAGTAGTTCTGGAGTAAATATTACATTAATATGAGCAATTTTATATGCGACCTTTGCTTTGGGAAATCACTTAAATATTCTTTTTTTTTTCTTCTGCCGAATGATTAATTTATAGATTAGCTCTCAGAAAACTGTTTTAAAATACTGAAATTGCTTCGGAAGTTATCAAGAAACATGCACATCAATGTTGGTTGTTTCATATGTCATTTCACAACTGTTGTCGTCCCCTGTTGTCGAAACACAATAAAGATCCTAGACAAATAAAAACTTTTGAAAACATAATTTTTTTTTTTACAAAAATTGTAGAGCTCTACAAAATCTAAATTGTGGAGAATTAAATTATTAATATTGTATTGAATAACCTTTTATCAGAAACTTATAGTTTCCTGCAGCAAAATCTCGTTAAATTAAGCATTTCAAAATCAGTAATATTGTATAAATATTCATGTTAAACATGATCTGCGGAGTGTAAATAAATCTTTTTTTAATGAATCTTAATGTTCAATCTTTCAATCTAATACAGCTTTGCCACAAATAAGTTGGGCAGTTTTGGAACTGAATAATTTGGGAAATATTAATTGTAAAGTGCCAGTTCAATGGTAGATTACTAGTACTTATCATAAGTTTGTGGCTATACTATTTACAGTACAGAGGAAATGTACCTTGCTAATGGTCGGGTAGAAGATTTCTTTTCCAACTTGCAGTATATGCTGAGGCCAGCAGTTGGAAAACCGAATTATCCAAACAGAATTTCCTTCGAGAGAATTTTCTGTGTCCAAAAAACTACAAAATTTTTGGACTTTTTTGCTTTTTTAAAAATATCTCGCTTCACGTTGTCGTAGCGTATTAATTTTACCCGATTGCCAAGAAGGGTTATGTGTTTCACGCGTATCTGGGTATCTAGATTTCTTTATACCCTCAAAACATCCCAACGGCTGGATGGATTTTAATGAATGAGGTCTCTATTGATTCGACTTAACCGTCCGATGGTTACAGGCTAGATTTTGGTTTTTATAAATTCAAAATGGCGGCCGTAAAATACAAAATGGCGGTAGAGACGAAAAAAAATTATGCACCATATTGAGTGGTATATCATTGGATAGGTCTTTCAAAATGAAGACGATGTTTCATTGATTATTTTACAGTCAGAAGCTCCGTTTAAAGATTACACAACCTGGAATTTGTGTAGGTAGGATCGCTAGCTTTACTGCAACTCTAACTTTCATACGCACCTATAAGTCCCATCAAAACAGTGTTTATAGATAGGAACTAACAAATAAACAAAACTTAAAAGTCATCAATACAAGTGAATAAAAAAAAATTGGTAAGTAATATAAAAAAAAAAAAACAGTGGCACTCCGGGAGTGCCAATAGAAGTGAAAACTTCAACAATTACGTGCGTGTTTTTTTAACCGTCAGGATTTGTTTTATGCGTTGAATTGTGTAGCAGCACTAATGAAAGCATCTGGGGACACGGCAGTGCCCCTGCCAAGTCTTGAAAGCACAGCCGTAAGCATCTTTTTCTGGAAGCAACTCGGGGTACTTTTGACCCCCCAATATCTTTGTGTTGGTGATTCCCAGAAACTTGAAACATCGTAAATCTAAAGTAATGTGGAAATGGAACTAAATGCTGAAATTTCACGTTTCTATCTTTTTTATTTCAGAAGATATAGGAACTTAAACTTTCGCCTTTTCGACACCGATTCACCGATCATCAAAACTCAGAGGTACGTCCTGTATCTCTAGAATCTTGAAATTTGGTATGAAGGTAGTGTTTGGAATACAATGAAAGGGAAAATTTAAAAAATCCGGAAAATTTGGATAAAAAGTTGAAAAATCAAAAAACCGAGAATTTGGCAGAGATGTGATATACGAACCAGGTTTGGCGCGATTTTTTAACGTCAATTTGGCGAAAGCCCGTTTTCCAATACCAGTTACAATATATATTCTTAAATTATTTTCTATTGTTTTAAAAAGTAAACAACAGTAAATAAACGATAATTTCATTAATAATTATAGAAAAAAACGATTGTACAATTTAAAAAAATAAAATAAAAGTAAATGAACAATTTATTAATAAATAAGCAACAGTAGCCGGGTTACCTTGTAAAATAAAGTAACGCCATTTTGGTGTCAATCAGGTACCCAAGTGCGTATCTGACATCTGTGCCCCGTATTTTATCTTCCGTAATCGAAATTCCTGCCAATACTGTTGGTCATTGACCAGACTATCAACACGATAAATTACAGCGTTATCGGTTTTTAGTTACACGAAATAGGTAGATCACGAATACGGTATAATTCATTTTAACTGACGAAAAACAAAATAATAATTTGTTGTAGCAATACGCCGGGAGAAAAGGTGAGTTTTAGCTTCCTTCTTCTTTTGCGGATTGAGCTGAAGAGGGAAAAGTTCCTGTCATTCACCGCTTGGCGCGCTAGTGTCTATGTGCCAAAATGCTAGCATGTCAGTTACGTTACAGTGTCTCCAAATCAGTGTCTTTTCCCCATCTCAAAATAAGCTCAACGCGCCTAAAGAAGTTTTCACTTCAAAAATAGTTTCACATTGGTGAGAAATAATAAATGAGTTCACTTTTTACGCAGTCGGGTTTTTGATATACATCTTGAAATACAATTCTGTTTAAAATATTTTTGTCTACAACAGATTAAAGTTGTTTTTAGGAAACGGGAAAATACGGGCAAACCGCTCAGAGGGTTTTACAAACCGCGTAAAACGTATAAACCGTGAGCCGGCAGCACAGATAATCACCTCATCGAGTTCACGGCTGAAATTCCAGAATTAGTTAAAACTCGATTCGCATATTAAAACGCTATCGGTCTGCCAAGTCATATCTTGGTGGAAAACACCCGAGAACCCGATTTTAGCGGTTGACTCTTAGGTTTACCATTGTGCTTTCCTGCACCCAAAAGTATGAAAACATGGAGGACTGGGAGTAGGAAAACACAGTGGTAAAACTAAGAGTCAACAGCTAAAATCGGGTTTTTAGGTGTTTTCCACCATGATATGACTTGGCAGGCCGATTGATTTTTAATGTGCGAATCGATTTTTAACTAATTTTGGAATTTCAGCCGTGAACTCGATGAGGTGATTGTCTGTGCTGCCGGCCCCCGGTCTAGTAGTTTTGTCCCGATTATTTAAATGTTCCGCATAGTTATAATTATATTTCAGTGTTGGATTCTCTGTCTGGATTGGTAGTATAGAGGCGTTATCCATAGCCAGCAAGATCGTCAGTTCTTTCACTTCCAGATTTTATAACCATATGAGGTGATCAGATTCATGTTCAGTTGCTTACTATATTCATTCCTGAAATAGAATCACGAATCAGCATTTCCAGTGGGTTTGACAGCCGTGGACAAGTTCACATACATATGACAATTGATTTAACAATGTGTCAATTTTCAGAGTTAATCAGGGCAGTCACATTGAGCATTTGTAAAATGAAAAAAGGAAATATATAGATTTTTTAAAACACTGCTTTATAAGCATTTACCGTTAATCTTAAAAATCACGCCTAAATTCAAGGCTGAAATTCATGTAGCATTAACCCTTTATCTACTGACGGTACTTATAAGTACCATTAAAATAACTTGTTATAAAATTCACTTAATGCATCAATTAGTACTAATACAGTTTAGAATGAGTTATAGATTCATAACTTTATCTTGTTCCAAAAGCATCATCGGTTTCACAAAACAAAAATTATTTTAAAAGGATGACTTATTTTGCCTTTGCACCTTTTCAGCTTTCTTGGCGTTTGTATGGGGGGTGGGGCATTTTTCGATTCGGAAATATTTCTATATTTCTATTATAAGAACATTATATTTGTACATTTCCCAATTCTACAAAATACTAAGAAAAATATTTAAATTAAAAGATATGAGTTGGGTTATAAATATTGCGCAAAATCCCTATTAATTCAAATTTAATTAATTCTCCTAAATCCTCCAATCATTCTAAAATTTATTAAATGATTATGTAAATCTTCTAATGTAGTTTCAAAAATTCACGAAAAATCTTTAGAAGATACAATTTTCATGGATTCATAATTCAGTACATAAATGGTTAAACAATTTCCGTTACAATATGTTAATTTGACGAAGTTTCAGACTACTGAAAATTCACCACCCTATGTATAATAGTAAAAAACGCGTAACCGTGGATTTATTTTAAAAATTTATAATTTTTGCTCTACTTCTCTTTCAAGATATGTCAATATGGAAAGAAAGAAAAAGCGTTAGTTAAACTATCTACTCGGGTATTTATAAATTGTTTTATCAACGAATAATCAAAATAATTATTAACCTATTCTTTAAAAGAGTATTTTAAGAAATATATATTAGGATCTTTTTTTTTTCTATTTTCTGCTTTTTAGTGTTTAACGTATTTCGCTGTTACAGTTTCACAGCCAGTTGGCTTAGTTTAGCGAGCGGGGTTCGGCAAATAATTAATTAAATTGATATTTTGACTTGTATAAATATGTAACCTAAATATTATTTCGCAATTTTTCACCTTCGGCCAACTAACAGAAAAATGCCTAAGAATGAATTTATTAATTTATAATTAAGTTCTAACAATGAAAAATTTTGTACTGTCACCGGAAACATGTTTGTATGAATAATATTTATTTTTCAAGCCTATGAAGAAGTGTGTGAAAAATCGATTACAGCGTTCCAATTTTATATGCAAAAACCAAGTTTATTTAAACAAAAGAGTGTACACAGATAAACTTCTTGTGTTTTACTATCTTACAATGATGTGTTTTGCTACAATTGTTTGTATAACTGAATATAATAAGCCATTGTTTTTGCTTAACTTATTTAAGGTAAATGCGCCTATTTTTTAAATAGGTGCATATTGTATAAGACCACTAATTTTTAAAGTTTAAAAACAAGCCCAAAATGCATTTCTGAAAACAATTGAAAGGAATCTGATTGACTAACATCCTTAAATGTTAATTTTCCATAAACTGTTTGAAACATTTTTTTTCTTCTGGTACATTTGTGTATTTTCTAGAATGCTCCAAAAAGAGATTTTTTTTGGAAAATTGTTAGAGATTTTATTAAGAGATAAATTTTTATTTAAAACATTGTGTCTTTCATATTATGTTTTATTTGAAATTAAACTACTGTTGATATACTCTATCATATTGTAAATAATGTCTTAGATAAGCCGAAAGTTTAAAGTTTCATTCAATGGAAATTTACTAGAAATGTAACATTTTTTATTTTTCATTTTTTTTCGAAGAATATATTTTAAACTTTCAATTTTTATTCTAATACGTAAAGGTTAGGAATAGGCTAAATATATATATATATATATATCTTTCGGAATTCACAAACACGTTAATAATAATTAGATAAATGTCCTTAAATGGCACCCTGCTGGTGCGTTTACCTTATCCCATGTAAAACTTACTATATAAAAGCGTCAATGATCTATTTTGATTAATGATAAGTATCCAGTTTAATTTTCAGAATTTCGTTTGTTTACGTTTAGCTTCATCTTAATACTTTGTGGCCCCACCAGTGGCTGAGAGGTTCTGCTCTCGAAGCTGGTAGACGGGAGGTGCTGGGTTCGATCCCAATCGCGCCCGTCGGCCTAATCGTTCGGAGTTTTCGTGGTTTTCTTCGAGCCGTGGATCTTCCATGCGTTAATACGGATTAGGTTCCCTTAGAAAGACCCCCACGGAGGGCACTCCTCCCGGGCCTATATCCCTCGTGTAGATAATTGGCCGTCAAAAATCAACCCAACCCAACCTTAATACTTTGTGTAAACTGTTTTCCTTTACACCAAACTTTACTCACATACTCTGTTATACAGTGTGGTCATAAAGAAACTTCCTTGACATATGAACCCCTAGCGGTCTAACCAGTGGTGTAGTCGTAAAAAAAAAAAAACAGAGGGTATACGTTCTAAGCAGAGGGTATATGCTCAAGGCAGAGAGTATACCCTAGTGTATATATATATATATATATATATATACTATAGCTTTCTTGAGAAACAGAGGGTATACGGTGTTACTTTAAAAAATCCAGAGGGTATACGGCGTATACCCCCGTATACCCTCCACTACATCCCTGGGCCTAACCACTTAACCAATCGAAAAGAAATTTCAGATTTAAGGTATGCGCTCGAGATCGTAATGATTTAAAACAATAGAGCTCTAGCAGTTACGATTACAGTGAAAACAATTCTTATTTTTAGAATGGCACCACCCATTTTTTCATGCACAAATTCATCAGCGCATTTAAAAACCATAAAAGGCGCAGGAATGATACACGTACGATGAAAATTGCCGGCGTAAAATACTTGCATAAAAGATCTTTGCGAGGAAGGAAGGAGCGGCTACATGACATGCATTTCAGTAACCGATTTTTTTTTCTTTTTCACTTGTGAACTGGGTAATGTTGTAAGGTTTGTTTAAAAAATGTGTTTTTGAGTTGTTTTTGTGTACATATAGTGAAAATAAAAATGTAATAATTTGTTTTAGAGTGCTGAATATTAAGTTACATAGGAACTGATTAGGATTGAGTGCCACGATGTTACACCTGCAATTTTAGTTATACGAATATCGTTCCAACGCCATTTATGGTGTTTCAATGCGCTGATGAATTTTTGCAAGAAAAAAAAAAGGGTGTTGCTATTCAAAAATTTCGAAATGTTTTCACTGTAACCATAACCGTGACAGCTCTGTTGTTTTCAATCATCATGATCTCAGGCGCATACATTCAAATAACTAAATCTAAAATTTCCTTTTAATTGGTTGAGCAGTTAGGTCAATAGAGGTAAATATATCGGGGAAGTTTTTTAGGACCACCCTGTATCCCCCCCCCAAACACACACACACACAAACATAAAATCTAAGACACGTAATTTTATCCCTGCGTTAATTATATCTAATGCATTACTGCTAAAATAAATATCTTATGAACAAATATTGCATGGTGTATCACAACAGATCTAACATAAGCTAGCTAAACTGTTTCAAAATAAAATTAATACTGTAATTACATATTCGAGGACGTGAATTTCAAAACTCGCCTTATCCAATATTTCAAAAATCAAGTTTTCTCAATCAATCTATTTTATTGATGAACTTACATCGAAGAAACACTACATTCTGTAAAAAAAGTAGTTTTTTAGTGTATTTCTGGCATTGTAAAATCTTGATATAGAATGAAAACCCATGGATGCAGTCAGAAGTTTTTCTCGATTTCACAAAATTTCATTTATGGATAATGTGAGTTTTGAAACTCAGGTCCTCATTTGTCCATGTAAAACTTTAATATCATTGTATGAATGCATTAATTAAATTAAAAGTTTGATCATGGAGTGCGTCTATCTGATATAAAACTATGGGACGAATCTTAAACAGTTGCATAAATCCAAGATTAAATTGCATGCAGATATGCAAGAAACTGCATTGTAGTAATTACTCAACTTTACGTTTGAACACGAATTACGATATGAATAATGAAATATCTGATTAATAAATTCATAATGATCATTCATTATAAAAGGTCCTCTCGTTTGAAATTGTAATGTTTCAAAAATCGTAGAATAATCTACCCTTAATTCTACTTTCTGGCGTAAATGAAAATAAATTACAGGGTCTTCGTAAATCTCTTTTAAAAAATTCGAGAGATGATAGTACCCTCTAACATGAACAAGTTATGTACAGCCGAACCTGTATAAGACGCGTTTCAAACGACTGACAAAAATCGCGTATTAAGCGGGATCATGTATTAAACGTGAATTGTTTAATGTTTCAGGAATTGAGCTTTTTTACACATTTAATCGTCTAAAAGAGCTTTAGAGCTTTCGTTTAGGGTAAAGTACCCATATTTTGTCCCATTTCCTAATTTCGTACCTCTTAACTTCTCCGCTTCTGCGAAAGTGACACCATTTATGACGCAAAGCACAGGGGACGGAAGGTAAAATGGGTCAGTATTGAAAGTTCGCCATTACTCATACATAAATTAAAGACGCCTAATTTCCTGTTTTTAGAAGACCTGAGTTCTTATTACGTCGTTTGTAGAACGTTATTTACTATACTGTAAGTATTTATTTTTTATTCATTGCATGTATTTTACGTAGGTTAGATGCTGATAGTAGCATACAGTAAATTTTAGGACGCAAGGTCCATCTTACTGGAACTGAAGCTCCGCTATGTTGGGAAGTAGCGTGGTCCCAATTTCGTCCCCGTTGCAGTTCTTATTATCGTCCCAGGGACGAAATTAGGGATGCTTTTTCATGACAATTTTTTCAATTTTTTCCTCATGTTTGGATGGCTAATTTTTCGTTATGTTATTCTTCCACTAATAATTAGTACATTTCTTTGTACTTTACTTTAATGTAAATTAAATTACTTACTCATTTAGAAATAAATTTTGATTTAGTTATAGGTTAAGACTTGGCGTATTGGATTTTTTTTTTTTGGGGGGGGGGGGGACGAAATTGGGACCATTTTTTTTTCTTTTGCATTTTTTAGATACTTTAAAAAAAACAATTTTTTGCATTTTTAAATTTTAATGTACGATATTTGCCTATGTCTCTATGGTCCTGGGTAGTTAGTCTATGTAAAATCCAACTTTGGTATGTTTTCACTGAAAATTACAACTATTAGGGCCTAAAAGTGATTGGGGGGAAGAAATATTGCACTTTACCCTATATGTTTACGGTCGAAAATGAAGCTTTCTGTTTCACTACTGGCAATTGTATGTGCAAAACTTGAGTTCGCATATACCATTTAGACAATATCCTTTATACGGCAGTGGCTTACCTTCCTTCTTTTGGGCAATTAAACAACTAAATAAATAAATAAATAAAGTCCATAGTTTATTGGAGTTCCTTTACCCGCGAACTTATACTGTCGAGCTTTTCAAATAACAGACCAGATTTCATGATAAAATGGTTGTTCTCAGAGAATATTGAGTAGGATGGGATGTTGTCCAGATAGTTCAATTGGAAGACCATTGGCAACTGAAGCGAAAGGTATGGGTTCGTGTCCCAGCCTAGACACGTTTTTTCTCAGATGGAAAAATTAATACCCATAATCATTTTCAAATAATTTTGCGACCAATTCCATATGGAAAATCACCAAGGATATTTAACAGATTATAAGTGATAAATATTACAGCGATGTTATCAAGCATTATTTGCTCAGAGGTAGCACCTCCAGTTTCGAAGAAAGAGGTGCAGGATTCAAATCCAACTGATCCCACTGTATTAAAAATTTATCGGAATGCACAATGTTCCATAAAATATTCGAAAATTTGTGAGGAAACTCTTCTGATTTTTCCTTTTAAACATGTTGAGCTGAAAATTTCAATAATTTCTTCCATTAGTGAAAAAAAGCAGAATTAAACAAAATGCATTTATTTTAAAAAGTAATATACATTATTTCTTCAGAAACATATTAGAAATTTCCTACACTTCTGAAACATACACACGTGACTCGTACTAATGCTACATTTACTATTTATATGAAATGCAAATGGAAATTTCGTTCCGGCTGCTTACAACTAGAGTTCTGCTGAATGGATTGCCACTGTTAGTTAGATAATTTTCACGGAAGGCACATGATAGTTCCTGATATATCGTTCTACGTTGCTTAGTTGTAGAATTAAGGGGAAAGTTCTATAATCAGATGAACAATAATTGTGACAGATTACACCTTTTTAAAAAGACTCTGTTCACTGGATTTCCATAGGATTTGCTCTGTTAGTTAGATAATTTTTCATTGAACATTTCAGTGTGTAACATATCATTTCTAAGCTGCTGAGTTATAGAATTATGCAAGAAAGTTTAATAATTAGGTGAACCCAATTATGAAAGGTTAGCCTTTATGAAAAGTTTTACTCGACAGATTTTAATGAGAATTGCATTGTTAGTTAGATAATTTTTCAGAGAGGGTTTTAGTATATTGCATATTGGTCTATCGTTCTTTATCAAATCCTAATTATTAACTAAAAGAGTCGGTTCTTAACCGTCCAAATTTTGTCTGATACATTAGGAAATATAATAACGCAATGGCTGTCGTTTCATTTTCAGCAATACGGGAGGACATTCTATGTAAAATTCCATATTGTTTAAAACACAAGTTCAAATTCACAGAAAAATTTCATTTATATTACAAATTTTATAAAGCCATGGCCTATTACATCAGGTATCTTCAAAGAACTTGACGAATGTGATAAAACGCATTGCTAAATGATGTACTAACTTTAAAATATTAAAATTACTTTAAAAATATAATATAAATATACAAATCAACGGTTTCGAACCTCTTCTTCTCGGGCCATCATCAGGATCTAAAAGTAAAAAACCAGTCACATTTTAGTTAGTTCAAGATTCGTTTCGAGAAATCGACCAGCACACACTGTACAAAAAATATGTAACGTTACTCCATAAAATTGGTGGCAGTATTACTGCCTACACTTTGTTCAGTAATTTAACCGATATAACTGGTGTTACATTAGACTAATGTGTAATATTACACCAGATACATCAGTTTACACCATTCTATAAGTTAAATTACTCCTAAAATTGGATGCAGCATGTTGCCGCCAGTTTTATGGAATAACGTTACATAATTTTTTTACAGTGAAGCCGGCTAACCTTGCTAATTCTTCAATAAATTCCTGGTTAAAAGTTAGTCTCTTCCAAATTAGGGATTATCATTGGCCAATATCAGATCTTCGGCTATCAAATATAGTTTGAAAAATAGAGCTACAGAAAAATTCTACCAAATTGTCATCAAAACATTGTTTATCGTAAATATATTTTTAGAAATTTTTGTGACGTATTTCGACACATTATGGCGTTAAAAAATTAATAAAAGTCATCTGATGCAAAATGAAATGTCTTCTAATTTCAAATTGTAATGTTTAAGAATTTTTAGAATAATATAACGATAATACAATTTTCTGGAGTAAACGAGATTAAAACATATCAATGATATCCATAAATTAGTAAAAGTGTCAGAATTTAGGAGAAAAATTGGCTTTGAAATCTTGATAAATTCTTTCGAAACTCGCAATTTGCGGTTTAAATCTTTTTTATAGCTACAACCGAATCATAGCTACAACTGTATTGTGAACATTATTATACTTGTTCTTTTAGACATGCTAAGCTGAAATTTTCAATAAATACTTCCTTTAATAAAATACGGAATCACATAAAATTCTTTCAATCAAAAAGTAATATATATTACTTCTTTTGAAATATAATATGAATATCTTATACTTCTGAAACATATACACGTGACTAGCTCTAATGCTATATTTTTTCAATAAAAACCTGGCTAAAAGCTAGTATGTTCCAAATTAGCGGTTATCATTGTACAATATCACTACTTCAACGAATATGAAATGCAATTTCAAATACAGTGCCTTCTTTACAAAAGACAATTTTTTCTTTTCCTCCCTTTTCTTCTGAAATATATGAGTTTTTATCACCACATTTCAAATCCTATAAGCTCAGCAATTCTTGAACGAAAAAAAAGAAAGAAACCCTTTCTTAAAGAATTTTTAAGTGCTTTTAAACAATTTTATCGACTCTCCAAACTTAAACATCGTTGAATTTCAGCGCTTCTAATTCTTCCTGCATGCCCGACTCTCAAAAGCTATTTCAGATAAAATAAAATAAAAATTACTTAACTTCCGTTTTCTCTTCAAACTTTTTAAAATCATTCTTTACTTTTGAAAGGTCTTTTCTTATTTCAGAAAAAATATTTTTCTCTACTTGAAAATTCTCATTCTGTTTAAATATGTAGCAGATGAAAAACCAGTATTCCGCTATTATCAGAAGCGATAAATACCTCGTGAAAAATATAAAAAGAAAATAAAGAATGCAAGAATTCTGGTAGTTACAAAGCTTTTTTTTCACTTTTTTCCCTTCAAGGAAATTGAAATACGTAAATCTAATTTTATTTCGTATTCTTTTTTTTTTCCTTTCGAAAAAAAGTTATTTTTACACTTTCACCTGCTTTGAAAAAAGAATTTATAACAACAAAAAAAGAGACAATTTTTTAAATTTGAAAAGGATATGAAAATAGAAAAAAATATTGATAATGATTACGTATGACTTCGTTTTTGAATTCGATTCAGACACGATGATTTTTTTAATGTTTTGGGCTAAAGAATTGCGCAAAGAAACTTATATCAATATTTTTTCCCCTTTATGACGGTATGTATAGCATTTATAATTATCGTTTAATTAACGAGTGAAGTAATTCTAAGCAATTATTTCTTTTGAGCATTTTTTAAACGTCTTTTTTGTTTTCAGTTTTTGTACTTTAATTATTTAGTATTTATGTGATTTTTTAAGCATTTTTTGCAAGTTGTCTAAAATATAGCTCAGATAGAAAGTACTAAATTTTACCTAATGAAGATAAAAAAATGTTTATGAGCTTGGTGTTTATCGAGCTGCTATAAAATCTCGCATTAGATTTTATGTTATTTATTTAAAGTTGCTTAGTTTTTTTTATTATAATTGTTTGCCTATGCAATTAAGTGTTTTAGAGGGAAAAAACCCTTACTTAAAAAAAGTAATAAAACCAAATCGCGTACCTCACTGTTCCCATAGTTTATATTTTTCATGTTTTTTTTTATTTTTATAATTGAATACTTTTTTTTTTAATCTTGCTATAAGTTTTCAGTTAGTTTATCGATTACGTTAATTGACATTGAGTTAAAAAAAAAAAAAAAAAAAAAAAAAAAAAAAACTAACAAAATGATTGAGATGTATGCAGGATAAATGTTTGAAAGCTATTAACCTCTTTAAAGATTATTATTATTGTTATTATTTTATTATTCTAAGAAATCGGCTCCAGAATATTTTTTAAGCATAATTAAAATTTAGCTATTTATTAATTTATAAATAAATATATAGCTATACTTTTTGAAGGTATTTTTCTAAGCTATTTAAGCGAAATTAAATTCTTAAATTCTTTAATATTTATCAGTCTTTTTTTAATCAGTTCTGCAAGATATTTGAAATATACTTCAGATAATAAATATTATTTTTTGCATAATAAAGAAAAATATGTTTACAAGTTTAACGTTTATCGAATTGCTACAAAATCTCTTATTAAGTTTTTTTATATTGTATTTTAAAAGTTTTACTTTTTTCTTTCCAATACAATATATTGGTAGCGAAACAAGGTTCTTATTTATTTTTTTTTTTTAGGTTAAACATTTTTTTTAATAATAAAATCTAATCGTTGCGTCACTGTGCACGTTTTATACTTTTTTTCGTAGTGTTTCTTTTTTTTGAGTCTGCGTAGAATTTTTTTTCTCAGATTTTCAGTAGGTTTTTAGTTAATTTATTGAACAAGTTAATGAAATTTTAGGGGAAAATCAAGTAAAAAAAAAAAAAAAAAAAAAAAAAAAAGGGAAGTACATGCAGGCTAGATGTTTTCAATTATTAACTTCTTAACTCTTTGTTTTGTTTTTGTTTCTTTTTCAAAAACAGCAGTTCCAAGATTTTTTTTAAAGTATAAAGTTTAAATATTTCAAGAAATAGAATGTAAAACATAGTAACGGAATTTTTCTTCTCATTTTCATAAAATTTTTTAACTGTATCCTAACACCCTTTTAAAATTTCAAAGTTTATATAGTACACAACGCATGCCATTATACGGTAAAAAAAAAAAAAAATAAACAAAAAAAAATGTAATTCTACAGATGTAAAGCTACAGAAATTTGTATGCTTATTAAAATTTTATCAGTGCACTGTATCAGTACGCTGTTACATAAAAAGTTCTAGGCATACCAGTTTCCTGAAAAATTCGTAGTAATCTTACAGATTTTTTGTTTTACAGTGCAAACGTATATCTTTTATACGAATGTCTTTCATTGCATTTTTTACAGTGCAGAAGTAAAGATAGATTTTTGATAAATGCAACGCGTTTTTTTTAATTAAAATTCAATAAGTAACAATCTAATATAAAAAAAAATATTGTATATAGTTAGATGAAGATTCAGCTCTAAGAAATCGGAGGTTTTAGTGGTTTTAGTTTTAATTATTTATTGACCGTTTTTTTTTTTAAATACAAAATATTGGCTGCTGAACATATTTCTTATTTTAAAGGGGGGGAAAACATTTTTAAAAATAATAAAATCGAATCGAATGCGTCACTGTAAACATTTCATATTTTTTTCATAGTGTTTCTTTTTTTGAACCTGCGTAGATTTTTTTTCTGATTTCCAGTAGATTTTTAGTTAATTTATTGAACAAGTTAATGAAATTTTACGGGAAAATCAAGTTAACAAAAAGGTGATGCATGTAGGCTAGATGTTATCAATTATTAACTTCTTAAATCTTTATTTTGCTTTTGTTTGTTTTTCTAAAACAGCAATTCCAAGATTATTTTTAAGTAAAGGATTAAATATTTCAAGGATTAGAATGTACAATCGTGGAAACAAAAGTAAACACCGCCTACTAACTCTGCAAAAAATATTGTAGAAAAAAGTTACTTTTACCACACGATTGGTAATAAAGTCTACTTTTAAATGATGTATGTAAAATTTGTTTAGGGGGCCATCTACATATTAAAACGAACCATAACTTTACTTTCTTCAATAGCAGTACACAATTCTGACAGCATAAATGAACTAACTCTACACCCTTCAATTAGCCTAAAAACAAATTTGTATGCAACTCGTGCGATAAAAGTTTAAGAGAAATTAATTATTTTAAAACGGGGGTATTTTAGGGGCTATATCCAAATTGAAGTTCGGTACTCGATTGTTGATCTAGAGAGCCCCCTTCTTGATCAAGGGAATTTTAGCACCACACAAGCAGTCATTGAAGACTGCTAGATTACAGGATAGCATAAATTTCAAAATATCTAGTCACTTCTATTATAGACGGTCTCTTAAACCATCATTTTGGCCATTTTTTTAAACATAATGTGAAAACTACTTGGAAGAAAAATGTGAAATTTTTGATTTCCATAAAGCAGGACTTAATAAATCTAAATCCATCAAAAAAATTGTAGGTTGCAATTCATATATTTTTTCGAATATTAATTTCATAATTCATATCGTAAAATTATAAAAAATGTAAATTCAACGTATTTATGTTTGGGTATTTTAGTATTATAGCTACACAAAAAATTAGCACATTAGTAGTATAATTTCAGGAGATATTAATAAAAAAATATGAAAATGTAATTTAACATTAGAAGCACTAAATCTTGAATGTTTATAATTCAAAAACTTATCATTCAAATGACTTAACATTTGGTGTCTAGGAATAGTTTGAACCGAAGATTTGAAATATCTTGTTAAAATTGGGTATTGCCATTGAAAAAATGATGTTTGGGTTCATTTTAATATGTAGATGGCCCCAAAGCTAATTTTATATACATCATTTAGAAGTAGACTTTATTGAATTTATTCGTTCAGTGCCAGTAGCTTTCTTCTACGATAATTTGTTGAGGAGTTAGTAGGGAGTATTTACCTTTTTTTTTCCCACGACCGTACAACATATTAACAGATTTTTGTTTCTCCTGATTTTCTAAAAATTTTCAACGTTTATTTATTACTCAATGTATGTCATTATAAGTAAAGATAAATTTTCGATAAGTAAAACGCATCTTTGTAATTACAATTCAATAAGTAAATCTATAATAAAATAATATATACCAGAAAAATATTGGAAATAGTTCACTGAAGGATCAGCTCTAAGATGTCAGAGGTTTTAGAGATTTTAGTTTTTGTAATTAAAATTCAATAAGTAAATCTAATAAAATGAAATATATCACAAAAAATATTTGAAATAGTTCACTGAAGGTTTAGCTCTAATAAGTCAGAGTTTTTAGAAATTTTAGTTTTTGTAATCAAAATTCAATAAGTAAACATAATAATATAAAATATGGTAGAAAAAATATTGGAAGTAGTTAGCTGAAGGTTCAGTTCTAAGAAATCAGAGGTACAGTAGAACCTCGATTATCCGAAGTAATTGGGACCGACCATCTTTTGAAAATCGAAATTTTCGGATAATCGTGAATGCTTTCATTTTCAGATTAAGGAGAAATGTATGCAATATTTTTTTATTATGGTAACAAGTGCTTAATAAAAATAAAGCAATAGCAAAATAGAAACAAGAATAAATTTCCGGAATTTTAATTTTGGAATTACGTACCTTTTAATTTTATCTCAAGTGTTTGAAAAAATGTTTTGTTTGTCACAATTTCGATTTCCTCTGCTTGAAGCTCTATCACAGAGTTTTTTAATATTATTAGTTCACCATTATCACAGTCTTTCTGCTGCTCCAGCCATTCCAAACCTTTTGCAAAACATTCAAATGCTTCATAATTTCTCATTTGTTCGTTTTCTTCGTTCCATTACGCTGCTTACGGGAGCTCAAGTTAAATTCAAAGGAACTCTAAGAAAGGGGATCGAAAATATACATATGAACTCGTAGTTCAGACCGTTCAGAGTTTATACCGCTTGCACAGAAGGAATATGATAGTTTAAAGAAAAAAAGAAAAGAAAAAAAAAGCTTTCAAAATGGATTTTGCTTACAAAAAATGTGATAGTAAAAAAACACTTTAAAAATGGATTTCGGTTAACCGAGAGTTTCGGTTTAAATAGTTTCGGATAAAAGAGGCTCTACTGTATTAGTTTTTGTAATTAAAATTCAATAAGTAAATCTGATAAGACATAACAGAAAAAAATATTGGGAATAGTTAACTGAAGGAACTGAGAAATAAGAGCATTTAGATGTTTTAGTTCTTGTAATTCAAATTCAATAAAATATATGAATTTGTAATTGTATTATATATATATATATATATATTAAAAAAAAAAAAAAAAAAAAAAAAACTTTGCTAAAAGAATACTAAGACTTTGTAAAAAACTATACAACGTAGGGTTGGGTATTATTATATATATATTAGAAAAGTGTAAATGGGTATACCATGAAAGTTCAAAGAGATATGGAACCTAAATAATATCAAATATAGCTATTCGTATAACTCTTTTTTTAATATTATCCTAATCTGTTTATGATGAACTTAATTCGGTACTGACAATAAAAGCAGTGCATAGTTAAACTTCATTTGGCATTTCATGAAACTAAATTCAGCGTAGTAATAACCTTTATTTCTACAGTGTAGCTAAAACAAAACCTTTGTTCGAAGTTTAAATTTGGCATTGTGCTAAGCGCGCTTCGAATTGAGGTCTCAAAGTTGCAACGCCGCCTTGGTCAGCGCCGCGTTTTTCCAGATAGGTGTTTAATTAACTTTTAAAGTCACTCGAGCCGTATTGAGAAATACAATCAATGCAAACTATCACGAATCCCACAGTATTTATGCGATTCATTCTAATTAAATCTTTCGAGGGCGATGCCCTTAAAAACGGACACCTAATTTTAATTCCAAAACAGACAAACGGCACCAAGACTATTTAATTAAAATTTTCCTTTCATCATGTACGTGAAAATGAGCAAGTTCGCATTTTATAATAAATTCGTTTATAAATTCTGATGTCAATTCATTATTTCATAAGTTTATAAATAGAATTACTCCGTGCCGAAAAGGATTAAGTGGTCGCAGAACTCTTAAAGCTTCAAAATTTAAGAAATTTTAATTTTTTTAGATTTTAAAATCCTATCTTTTCTGAATATTTTGATATAATTGTTTCCTTGAAATTCCCATTAGAACAGAAGTTTTGGCTTTTAGAATTATACCGGTCAATAGCTGAAGCGGCGTTTCCGAAACTTTAAAGTCATTATTTTCCAAGTGGCGTTTGGGGGGCATAACGCGCAGGATACCTCAAAAACTTCTGAATATTTTTTCATGAAATTTTCAAAACATATATTTCATATTAGTCAGTATAAACTGAACATAAAATTTTCTTTTTATTGTTCAAAAAAACATTTTTTAGGTGATTTACTGTTGAAATTTTCAAAATTTTGTATTAGCTAAATGCAACATTGCATTAAAAACGTAAAAATGCTTTAAATACAAATTTATTTAAGTTCAGGGAAATTATTACAATCTGAAGTTTAAGTAAGCACCAAAATTTTCATTCTAGTTGCAATATTTATTTTGTAATCCTGCGCGTAAACTGTTATGCCAATTTTTTGTTCGACAGATGTCTAACAGTTTCGAGCCCCTATAAATACTAATTCTGTATCTTGCAATTTTTTTAAATACGTGAAACGAAAGAACATACTTATATCTTTCATCCCTCTTAAAATTGTGTTTAAAATCATATATATTTTGAGACATTAAATGTTGAAAATGGTCTTTTTTTCATTTTTTCCACTTTTTAGAGTCCCGAGACCCCTTAAATTAGTATGTTTTTAACAATTTGACGTTTATTGCTTTTATACTGTTACTGGACATTACATTACACATATATATCGTTAAAAGTTGTTAACTAGGCATAGAGTACGCCGCCCCTGTCGTTGTGTATGTCCAAACTGACCGTACATTTAAGGGTTAATATCTCGGTTAATTACCGATGATTTTTTTCGAAAATCATTACCAACAATGCTTTTATTCTTCTGCAACGATAGATATATTCAGCGAAGCTCAACAATTTTTCTGAATGCCCGTAAATCGAAATTTGTGTATAACAGAAAAATGCTAATTACTCAAAAATTATGTGACCTTCTGGTAATCGCTATAATTTTCCGGCAAGGTTTACATTAACGTCTACTACCTCTAATTTTTTCATAATTGTAGTTTCAGTTGATTCGGAATTAGATGGGGGGGAGCATATTTTTGCGCTACATTTTCAACAATATCTTTGAAAATATAATACCGAAAATTAAAAGGAATGTATTTTTGAGTTCAGCTTTACAAAAACTTTCACAGGATACCCCACATGATATACAAAGAAAAGATTTTTAATTTCAAGTAGCATAATTAGCCCCTCTACTTTTTTACTAAATATATTTGTGAATGTTTATTAATCTGAAAATATGTGGGTTAATGATCTTTTTTACTTCCCCGAATTTGAACTTTCCACATTCCATAGTTTACGAGTAAAATGGCTGTGACAGACAGACGGACAGACACAGGAGTGATCTTATAATGGTTCCGTTTTTACTTTTTAAGTACGGAACCCTAAAAATAGAAATAGTTAACTGGAGATTCAGCTGTAAGAAATAAGATTTTAGATGTTTTTGTTTTTGTAATAAAAATTCAATAAGTAAATCTAATAAAATAAAACGTATCAGAAAAAAAAATACTGGAAATAGTCAACTGAATGTTCATCTCTAAGAAATCAGAGGTTTTAGATTAGGTAATCATAATAGATTTTGATTGTAGATTTTTTAAAACTTCACCCCTGTCTAATTTCTTAAAACTTGTATTTTTTAGTTACTTTGTTTTATTCCCGGTCTCTTCATTTATCAATTTATAAATGAACGTATAAATATTACTTTATGGGGAAATTAATTCTGATTTTTATGCAAAACTTCTTCGGTGTATTCTAATGATTTTCTTGTAGATGATTCCAAATGATTTCATAAGCCAGTTTATGTTTGATTGACAGTGAGGGTTAGTTAAATGTTAAAAGTTACCATTTAAATCTTTTATTTTAAAAAATGAAATTATTGCATGTTTAATCTAGTGAATAGTAATAGATTAAATTATATTTTAATGCATTAATGTCGATTTTATCCGCAATAGTTTAAGCTTCGTTAACCTTTTGACTAAGGGATGGAAAATATATCTACCAGTGAATTATTTCTTACATTATTCGTTCGAATTTTTCAGAAATAATTCCTGTCTTTTTATTATACGATTGTCAGATTGAAATTTTTCAGATACGGCTAAATGGTACAACTTAAACTTACCAACTCTTTGGAGTAGATCAATACGCCTTTTTAGGTGAGTTTCCCAAAGATTAAATGCTTCAAGCCATCCATTTCTTTGAATAGATAAAAAATATATAATCTTCAGAATGAAAGCGAAACCCACTTGATATTGCCCCACCAGTGGCCGAGGGTTCTGCTCTCGAAGCTGGTAGACGGGAGGTGATGAGTTCGATCCCAATCGCGCCGGTCGGCCTAATCGTTCGGAGTTTCAGTGGTTTTCTTCGAACCTTGGTTTTCCAAGCCTAAATACGGGTTAGGTTCCCTTAGAAAGGCCCCCACGGAGGGCATTCTCCCCTTATGGCCTATATCCCTCGTGCGGATAATTGGACGTCATAAACACAACCAACCAACCCACGTAATATATATATATATATTTTAGATTAAAAAATAGCCAAAAGTTACACATAGCAAGATCAGCAGAATAGGTTGGATGTTCTTTCATGTTTATTTGTTCAAGAAATTCAACTATAATCCTTTCTGAATGAGAAGATGCATTGTCATGGTGAAGCGTGTGTCTCTTAACATTCACCTCTTCAAAAATTTCTGGAAGACAGTTAGTCGTGTACCAGCTAGCTGTAACTGTCTTCTGTCCTCAAGCTTAATGGCTTTGAGCAGACCTGTACTTCTGAAGAACACTGCATAACGTTACTTATTTCATTGCTTGTTATCTCTTCACCATTTTTGGTTTGGGATAAACTTCAAAGACCCATACTTCACATTCTTGACGTGTTGGAACTTTAAAAAAAAAGAAGGTATTTACGTGTCATAAACAGCTATGATTTTAGAAATATTGCGGTTGTCACCATCCTTAAGTAATTTTAGGGTCTCTTTACTGATTCTGACACGATCCGTTTTTTTTTTTTTTTTTTTTTTTTATTATTATTATTATTCTGTTAAATTATGGGGGCACAACGAAAAAATACTTTTTTTTTTTCTTATGCATGAATGAATAATTATATATACAGCTGCGGATGCAATGTTAAGTTCCTTCTGTATCATTTGATAAGTACAGTGATTATCATTAATTAACATTTTTCTTACGGCCCTACATTTTCTAGGGCTACAGCTGACATCGGTCTTCCTGTGTGTTCTTCATCCAAAACAGAATTTCGACCTTTTCAAAATTATGTAAACCATCGGAATACAGTCGTACGAGATAAATCCTCATTTCCATATGCTAATTGTCGACAATGAAGGCAATTTTCTTGATTTAGCCCCACTTTAAAATCATAGCAAATCGTAGCTTGATAATGCTCTCGCGTCAACTCAATTTTCTCTTCTTTCTAAATTTATTCTACGATTGCTAACTTGCTATTGTTGACATAAATTATCGTCTGCGGACATAAAAGAGAATGCAATTTCAGAATCGTGTGTTTCTTGCTAACAAATAACATATTAACATACAAATTTACATACCAGAAAATAAGTATCATATACAAGAAGTATTGTTTTTTTTTTTTTTTTTTTTTTTTTTGTAGAGAATGTATCGAAATTTATGTTATTCGAGTTTATAAACTATATTGGAAAATAACAGTGGTAATAATAATAATAATTATGAAAAATTAAAAAAAAAATTCTACGCGAACGTACTTAGACTATTTACAGAAATACCTGAATGTTTTTCCGATCACAATCAAACATAATCAGGACAATAGCTGCTATATTGATTAACGTATTAACAAAGCATGATACAGAGATAAATTTTAATTATTTTGAGGTTTTAAATAATAAATCTGGAATATATATTTTTATTACTGATGCTTTAATAATCTCATGAATGAAATATTTTTAAACAGATGGAAAATTATTTTTCGTTTAAAATAGATTTAAAAGGGATTATTAAAAAGCATATAAGGTTTATCTCTTTTTATAATTATTTTTATTCCGTATGGAACGAAACCGATATTAGCATTTACATGCATTAATTTTTTTTCAATAATATTTACAGGGTTCTCAGAATCCTCAATTTTTACTACCAGTAACAGAGTTGCCAGTTTGGCTTTTATTTTAATTCAAAAACTTCGAACTCACACCGAAATTTTGAAAGGAGAATTTTTATATTATATATACACGGAATGTCTGTCATTAAATAATCACAATAATACCGTAGGAAATTTCTGGTGTGAATGTGAAATTTAAAAAAAGGCCAAACTGGCAACCTTGACCAGTAAATTCGAATACTAAAATTTGACCCCTGAGATTGAAATAAGCAAAAAACTTCTCTTTTGAATTAATGGTGAAAAACGATTAGAACTACTGTAAAACGATGCTCGTCGCGTTGAGGTAATAGTTATTCAATATTTTGTTTTGTAATTTAAATATTCGGCACCTTATGTCAAATTAAAATGAAAAGCATCATTTTCAGTAATTTTTTTTCTATAGATCCGTAAGTAGAAGTTGTTTGAAAAAAATCTTTCTCGTGTAAAACATGTAAAAATATTAAAGGCAGATTTTCCAACTGAATTTTTGAAACGAAATTGTTCTTCTATATATTGCTGTATTTCGGAAGCATTATTGCATTGCATATGAATTTTATGCACGAATAAAAATAACACATGCAAAGTTCGTAGGATCATTATTAAATACAACCCTATTTGAGCTTCGCATGCATGTGAGGGTTCAACCATGTAACGTTCATACCATTTAAACACTAGTGTTTGATATGCTTAAATCTGAACTCATTAAAGGAAATAGAACACAGGATATTGTCACAAAAATATTTATATTGTAAAATAGAGCATACTGTTTATGACGACAGAGACAGTTGATGTGTATTTATTGCTTGAACTTTCAATTCATGAGAAGTGTGTTCAGCTTTCTACAAGCATATGAGTAGGTTGTTTTTGTCAATATCAATTGTAACTCTTTCTATATGCATGCATTTAGTAGTAGAAACTACACTTTATACAGGAATCATTCAAGAAAGCAATTGCGTAGGCTGTTGCTACGTCAAATTTTTGTCAATATTCTAAACGGTCGTTCGAACAGTTATTTCGTCGTTAACTGTATTTTAATCGGCCAAATTCGTTCTAAACTATATCATTGTAATTATACATTTCGACAGTTGACGTTTCAACATTTATTTTATACGTGCAGAGTGGATTCACCAGGTATGTGTGCAAATTTTTGGGAGTAGGAGGTTAGTCAAAGGTGAATGGAAATCAGATGGTGATGTAGCGCCGAATACGACAATGCGTAAGTTTGGACTTGTCGTCGATGCCTTAAATGACCCCCCCCCCCCCGTATACACCTTGCCTTTTGATTTTTTTCTACTTAAGGGACCACTTAACTTAACCTCCCCGACCGCTAAATCCCGTGTTAACCTATGGTTAAACTTAAAAGTGCGATTACTCATTGCCTAATATGATTACTAAAATATGGCTTTCATCATCGCAAAATACACGTCAAATGCCAACAAAGTACGTTTTTAAAAACTGTCTCCTTAAACTTTAAGTTTCTAAAAATATTTTTTTTATTTAAAATTTGTACTTAATGAGAGATTATCATTTTTGTAAAAATACTTAAAACTTAAGAAGGCAGTTTTTAAAAACGAATACCGTCGGCATCTAACGTCTACTTTCTGATGGTGAAAGCCCTATTTTATTAATCATATTAGGCAACGAGCAATCGCAATTTTAAGTTTTACCATAGGTTTACATGGGATTTAGCTGTCTGGGAGGTTAAGTGAAGTAGCTTCTTAAGAAAAACTGCTTCAAAACATCTTCAGTGTGTTCTTCCGTAGTCGGGCTACACAGAGGGCGATTATTATTGGAGTTATAGTTGTGTTATAGGTCATTGCATCCCCTTTATTGCGTTCCGATTGCTTGTTTGAACCTGCTGAACTTTCTGATTAGGATAAGGCTTTGAGTAACCTACTTCCCGAAAACCTTTTACACGCGGTAGAAAAACCTCCTGTATATAGATATTTATATATGTGAAAGTAGCCTATACTCCGTGGTCCAAAGACACTTTAGAAAACTGTGAATGGCAACAGCCGGAGAGAGAGAGAGAGAGAGAGAGACGGATAATTTAGATGTGTTCGAAAAAGCGGTCTGAGACGCGCTGGTAAATATATGTAATCCTGCAGCGTATTATGTGCTAATATTATGTGTGTGTGTTGTCGTCAATGTCTTCATGAAATGTACATAGATTAAACGTATTTAATTTGATCTCACTGCTTTAATCAGATCTTCTACAGTTTTCCTCATCAACATCATGGAATCCCGAACCGGCCATGATAATATATTCTGTGCATTCTTTTGTAGAGGGGGATGTTAAACCAAAGAAGGAACCAAGGCGTTTTTTCAACAACTTTGCTTTTTTAATACATAAATGATAAGCATGCTTTTGAAGGTAGGACAGCTTAAAATAATTGTATTAGGTACAGATTAAAATAACACACGCAAAGTTTGAGGGATCATTGTTCAGTAAAACCCCATATGAGCTTGTCAAGCATATGAGGGTTAAGTTTAAATACATAAATGATAAGCATGCTGTTCAAGCAAGCACAGTTTTTAATAATCATATTAGGCAAAAATAAAAGTAACACATACAAAGTTCATGAATTTATTATACAATAAAACACCATAGTCTAAATTTAAAAATTTTAAAACCTTTATTTTATATCTTTGGTTAAAGTGTAGTATTTGGAAAATATGTCTTAAATGAACACGAGTTGGAAAACAGGTTTGCAAAATCTTGCTCTGACAATATTCATATTAACCCATTTGTTGGTTAGTCAAGGTTCACTTTCACAAGTTTTCAGGATTCGTACTAATAATTTCGAAAAATAATATCTATCGTTTTTCATGCCAAAAATTTGCGTTTAAATAAAATTATTGCTATCTAAAATAATGATAATCAAAAGTTAAAAAGGACGCATCCTGATTTTTGCTCAGGTGTGATACATAAAACATGTAAAAGCAACAGCAATGCGGTTTGACATATACAGTGAAATTTCTTTTAAAGACCACCCCTATTCAATGGCCACCTCTATTAAGGGCCAATATTATTAGGAACGAAAAAATTTCCCATAGACATCATGTTAAATTTACTCCCATCAGGGGCCACACCTACCCCTCATAAAGGCCATTTTTTTCACATGTGCCTTAAATCCTAAACAGGTGTATGGAATTCCTGAACCAAAAGATAAGAGTTCAGAAAACAACTGCACTTGCAACAAAGAAGTCAGGGGGAGATGGGGAGGGTTTAGTAACACAATGAAGGACCGCAAACTTTTCCACAAGTGATACAAACAGGTGTTCCTCACACTTTGTTTGAACTTTCATCTTGTAGAGGTTGGGTTGGAGGGTTATCTTGACCATTTGTTGTGGGCACACACAGCATAACAGGTTATCTAGAAAAACTGATTTGACATTTACTAAAACTGTGAATGCATATTGAAGCACAATTTTTACACCAGAAATTGTATCCTCAGGCTTATGTAAAATTTAAAATTATGGCACCTAAATCAAGCCAAAGAGTACATTTGGATTTGAATGACAAAATCAAAGTTCTTAATTGCCATGATCAAGGAACATCTGCAAGAATATTGGCTTCACAGTTTATTTGCAGCAAGAATAATAAACAATATTGTTAAAAGAAAGAGAACTTACTGAAAGAATATCCAGATTTTAAAAATCGCGGGATAAAAAGAAAGAAAAATGATAAATTTGGCCACCCTTCACAAGGGCCAATTTTTAATGGAACGGCAGATGGCCCTTACAGAGAGGTTTCACCGTATTTGAAATTATCCACTATTTTGTTTAGTTTTCGTTTTCTGAAATTAATATAATTTACTAGATTTGATGCTGTCCCATGAATGTACACGTCATTTGACTGGTCTGTTCTCAACGACATATTTTCCTACCAGGCAAGAAAACAATCAATAATTTAATAATAAATGCCAAATACGTCTTCAGACTTAATAATAGAAAGGAAAAAGTTCTATGTTTAAAGTGCAAGTAGTATTAAAAAAATTATCCACAGAACAAATATTATATGTTAAAGGAACATTAAGTGAAAGGCGTATTGAAGTCGATAAAGACAAATTAAAGATATTGAATGATAAACCAAGAAAAACACAACACGATGATAAATTGTGATAACCGAAATGGTAAATAAATAAAATAGTTATACAAAAGAAGCTATTAATTTTACTAGAAAATTGTAATAACGTTTTGAATATAGTAGTTCTTTTATTTTAATGTTCAACAGAAGACATTGTGATAAACATCACAAAGTATGCTGCACCATATCAGGGTTGATGAATCCGATACTTTCTACTAATTTTTCAGTAACACAATATGCCGTAAAATTACCACAGCTAAACTTAAACTATACTTTCTTTCTAAAAGACATTCATGAAATATTTGCTAATATTCATAATCAATTATGTAATCTCTTTTGTATCTCATTTTACCAATCAACAGCTGAAAGAGTCCGTATTTACAAATCATTTAATTAAATATGAAATGAAGTGAATTAGAAATACTTTCAATATATGTTTCAGAGTTCAAAAGTATTATTCAAATAAAAATATCACATTTATTTTTAACATAACTCTTTAAAACAATATACTGGATACACTGTAAATGTATGTCAAATTTGTCACATTTACCATTAATGTCACACGCACCTTTTTTTATGATATGAAAGTAACAAAATAATTAATAAAACTAATGTGCTAAGAAACTTTTTTAAAACCAATTTAAAACATCCTGTATAACAAATGTCATTTTTTATGTTTCTTTCTGTAAAAATTATCCAATTTATGATACATAAGATGACATAATTAAAAAAATTAAGAAAACTATAATGAGCAGTGAAATATACCACATGAAGAGCAAGTCACGGCTTGTCAGTATCTTTAAAGATAAAAAAAAACGAGAACTTTCTGCACAAAAAAATTAAATTAAGGCACTTACTGTTATTGAATTTTTAATCTTATTTAAAGCTCACTTTCTACTATATCAAAAAATAATTCAAATTAAACGTTCTTTAAGATGAAAGTGTTTGGTGAAAAAGAAAAGTCTCTAGATGAATAATGTTTTTCATTAACGCTGACGGCTTTTTTTTTTCCTTCTAATTTTCATTCTTTCATCTTATTCTTTCTTTCTGGTCCTTCTCTTAATCTTAAAATTCTTTTAAACTAATTTTTAGATAACTGAAACTTATTTTTGTCTTGCACAACACTGTTCACTTTGTTTAAAATTGTGTTTAAAAGTCTTATCTGTTAGAAAAAGGGGACCGAAATGAGAAGGGTGTTTTTGAGGTGAATTTACAAATTATCAAGTTAAGTTAATAAAGAAAATTTCTGAAATTGAAAAGATTAAAAAAGTAATAGAAAAATTATTTAAAAGAAAAAGTACACACAATTTACATCAGTTTATTTATTTATTTTTGTATTCCATGTTTTAAAAATAAGCCATGGAACAAATTACATAAAATTTAAAAGTTGTTATACAGAAATATTATACAAAATAAATATATTAATTAAATGTAAATTATTATTCTTTTGTCTGTCCTATTGGAACTAATGAAATTTTTTATTTAAATTTTTTCTTTTCTTTCTCTTTTTATTTTTTTACATCGTTAAGCTTTATGTACTCTCTATGCTCTTAATTTATTTTTATATTTTACCTTAACTCTTATTAGCTAATTTTCTTACAGTGGCTACCAACCGCGCTTAAAATTTTTTTAAGGCTCACTAATGCCCTCGTAATGCGAATCCTCACTATACTGGATGTTAATTTGCTACGCAACTAAAGTCCATCAATCATATCACATTCATCCATTGGTTTTTCAAAATGTTAATTTATGCTTTATTCTGAATACAAACTCGTAATGTTTTACAAACTTACGAATGTCTTTATATGTTTTTAGAGGCTTGATTACAATTATTATATAGGTGGAATATTTAGCTTTAAAGCTGACCCCACCTCCAGTTTCCATTATATTCTCTTCTCAATTCTTGAGAAAAAATGTTTACTCTGTTTAAAATTGCAATAAAAACTCTAATGTATTAGAAAAGAGGTACAAAAAGAAGATAGCACTTTAGAGGCGAATTTACAAATTATCAAGTTCAGTTAATAAAGAAAATTTCTTAAAAAAAAATGAAAGAAAGAAAAAAGAACTGAAAAAATATTTCGATATATACATATATATATATATATATTTCCTTTTTTTAATGCTCCAATAACTTAATATGTACAATCGGCCAAAAGGAAAATAAAGAGAACATTTCACACATTTTAATCTACAAATTATGAGAAAAAAATCACCAATATAAATAGCTATTTGCCTGAAAATTATGCTTTTTTTTTTCAATCTATATTTAGGAGAAAGCTTAAGGCGTCGTCTCCATTCTGAAATTGTACCAAATTCTCAATTTTCGCAATAGGAACGCTTAATTTTGAAATCCTATTTAGCTTTTTTGATCAATTTTACTTTATGATATCAAAGGGGAAGACGTTTAGTTAATTAGTACATGAATGATAAATATTTAAGGTTTGGAACATATTAAATGCAATTTTAATCATTGCAAAACATCCATGTCATTTTTTTAAACATGAGTTAAAAAATTCTCGATGGGATAAGCTGTAATTTTGGATTCGCATAGTTGTAACTTCTAGAAATCTATTTCTGTTAAATATTTTATTGATACAATTATGTTTTTTGTTTGTTTGCTTTTTTTTAATTCTTTTCTGAAAATATATATTTCCGAAATAAATGTCCTGAAAAATTATGAATTATAACCTATGATTTTTTATTATGGAAATCGATTTCTGGAAGCTTCAAATATGAGAAGCTAAAAGTGCAGCTCATACCGCTACGTTCTTAAGTTACGCTTAAAAAACTAATTTACTGTAGAAAGATTATTTCTGCGACGGTTTTGAGATTAAAATGTATGAGCAGTTCTCTTTCGCACCTTTTTTCCCCTAAAAAAATCACATATGGAGGAAATACGGGTATTACGGAATGTTTATTATAAAACATTTCGGGTTTATATTTTGATTTGGAAGTCAATATAAAAAAATGAGATAGGGGAGAGTAGCCTAATTTGGACCCCTTCGCTTATTTTCAGGTGTAACTCACTTAATTTTTGGAATATCTGAAAAATATCACTACACGGGGTCAATCAATTCATCCAATAACTAAATAACACTTTAGATCATTTTCTTTTTGAAAATCTTAAATTTTATTTTAATTTGAAAAATTTGTCAAAAGTGGTCCAAATTCAGCAACTGGTCGCCTAAGTTGGACCACCAGTCTCCTAAATTGGACCAAATAAAATCAGGTTGTTTTAATGACTAGGGAATATAACTAATTTTGTTAAAAGCAAAGTTTGCGGTTACTGAAACAATCAAACAAAATAACAGCAATGAAATATAATGAAATCAAATATCTGAAAATAAGTGGAATTGTTTTAAATCAAAATGTATTCAAAATATAAATCAAAGCTATCAGTAATTAAGAATAGAAATTATGAAACTAATTGCCAGTTACTTGAATATCATTTAAAGAGTGATGCAAAGCTTACATATGAATTTCGTTTATTGATTTTTTTTTTCCAGCGCACACAACTTGGAACCGTATTTGGCAATATGAACACTGAATCATTTCTGCTGTTTTATTTTCTTACAAATCAGGCAAAACCAATCATCACTATTTAGATTTTTCTTTTTAGATTCTGAATTATTAGACTTTTTTTATTTTTTGCAACAGAAGTTTTCTTTACATTATGATTGTAGTTCTCCCCTTTCATCATTTCCTTGATAATTGCATTACGCCTATTTTTTAAAACTTGATGTTCCATTTGCTTTTATGCTGTGATAGCTTCTTTTTAGTCGATTTTTTGTGTTTTTTCATTTCAAGGTTTACTTTATATGGCGAAGATGTTAACACAACTCTTTTTTTGGCTCCCTCTGTGCTTTTTTAAAACTAAATTTAGCAAAAGATATAATATTTCTAATGATTTTTTGGCTTTTGGGGAGGATTTGTAGCTACATCCTTATTGAAGGTCAATTTCTTCACAACTTACTCTTTCCTTTTTATTTCCTATGTCTTTAACAGCTTTTGCTGTCACCTGTTTTTTTTTCCAGGCAGCTTGTCCGTGTCTTTTTCAACATTTTCAACATTATATTATAAAAGTGTTTAAAAAATATGCTCTATTGAAAAATACGCTACGAGTAATTATACGCAAACATTATATATTCAACAGTATTGAATTCACCCCCCTCCTCCCGGAAGGTTTGAGGTTTTATCAGTTTTAATAGCAAAAATGTGTAATTCCACCCTCCAGAACTGTAAAGAGTCTGCCCTTCCTCGGGGAATCGCAAATATCCTCCAGGAAGAAAACGTTTGAATTCAACTCTCTAAACCAAATACGCCGTAGGAATAAGTATTCAAAGAAAATAAATACAAATACATACAAGATAAAAGAAATTGCAAACAAAATTTATTGCATAAACATGTAAAAATGTTTTTTTGTTTATACAGGCCTAAACTGTATAAAAAAAATTAATCCTGATATAACCTCCCCCCCCCCAAAAAAAAAAAAAATTGCATGGAGATAGTAATCCATTATAAAAAAAAAAAAAAAAATAGTGTACAAAGTGTACCGTCCTCGAAATTCGTTACTTAATTTTCAAAATTTATGATTGCATATCTGGTCCAATTTAAGCAACCTAAAATGGTCCAATTATGGCAACTGCGCCATTTTTTAAAACAGATAATTTTAAGACTAAGAACAAAAACGAAATCAAACAAAGCCGCGTGAGAAATATGCGCAATTAACAGATGAATTTATATATGTATATGAAAACATAACAACTTACCTTAGTTTTAAAGTATTCACTTATGTTTAGTAGGAAAAATGTAGATCAAAACAGCTACCTTTAGGTTTTTTAAAATTGTCTGAAAACAACACGTGGAAGGCGGTTGCTTCTTCTAATCGTGAGTGACGTCATTCTGATGAGTAGGATTTCAGCGGTAGATGGCGTCTCTTCCTGTAATTAACGGCAGAATTTCAACGGTCCAATTAAAGCGGCGGTCCAAATTAGGCTACTCTCCCCTATGTTAAAAGTTAGTAATGTACAAACTTTGGCTACTTCTAAACACATTTTTAATGCGTTTAAAGTGGAAGAAAAAAATGTATATTAATATTTAGACTTAAAAAAATAATTCCACTTTACGAGTAATATGAACCAGTCGGGTAATGGGGTACAGGGTTTTTAGAAATATTAAAATTAAACGCAAAACCATGATTTTCAAGAATAACTAAGATTATTTAACGAGTAAACTATTGCACAACTTCTACAAATAATGAGACTCTTTGGGAAAATGTTTTAATTTTTACAAAAATGCCAAATGTAATGTAGTGTTTCGGCCTCCCCACAGTCTACATGGGCCCATATCGCACACATCGGGCATTTTATCCACTCGTCTTTCATTCTCTGAATATTTTGCATTTCTATATCTTCTTCATCTGGTGTACAACCTGGTAAAAAGCCTATCTGAGATGATACATCGGAGTGGAATGATTGTTCATTTTCACTAGACCCGTCTTAAGAAAGTTGTCTAGAGCAGAGCTGTCCAATCTGGCATCCGTGGGTTCCATGGCACCCTCTAAAAAATTTCTTGGCGCACTTTTGAATGTTTCCTGTGATTGGTTTTTAAAAAATGAAAAATTCATTTTTAAAAAAGCTTAAATTTATTTTTTCGCATGCTTTTTTTTATTACAGGCAGCATCAAGGTCTTTGACTTCTTACCCTTCGACAGATTTGCGATGAATCCTTGCGATTAAGCTTTTTGTAAAGCTAAAAATCCTTTTTTGAATATTTTAAAACCATATTAATATTTGTATGTTAAAATAGTTTAGGCAGCATTAAGGTTTTGTCCTTATCCTACAAATTTTTTTAGATAAGATCCTCTCAGGGAAATGTGATTTTAAATTTAGTATGATTTATATTTTTATATGGGCATTATTGTTACTGTGAGATGTATGTGCATATCAAACGCGAGTGTGTGCCGCTAACTTTGCCGAAGTGTGATAAAATTGTGTGTTTCCAGTGATGTGAATAATGGCGCCCTTCATTGTTTGCCTACCCCCTGATAACTAAAAGGATGGACAGGCCTGGTCTACAGTGCAATCCATATTACACGACACGCCTTCCTGAAAAAAAAACCTATTCATTCCTTAACAAGTTAGTATAGAGGTAAACTGACTGATATAACAATAAATAGAACTGTTTAACTTAATACTGAATATCTTATAATTAATACCAATTTTATAAAACTTTCTTGCAAAAACTTCAAAAATTGAGAATAAGATGTGATTTCACCGCGTCACTCCAACAACAGGTATCCAAACAGAACTCCCCGCAGTTCATCATGGGAGTACTAGGAAGTCATCTGACTGCTTTATGCTTGGCTGCAGATCCGTACGGCTAATATATTAATGTATTTCATATTGCCCGAGCATTCCATAATACCCAAACTTCCTTTATAATTGAAAAGTTCCTTCTTGCATCTTTCTGTGAAAACCCTATCGTGCTACCGAAAATTTTCGAATTATAAAAGAAAAAATCTTTCACTCTTGCATCGCCCAATATATACATGATAATGATTATTGCTAAATTAATCTACTCCAAAACAACTAATTACACATGAAAAAAATATTGTTTTATAACATGAATCATTCTTACTGGTTTTTTGTTCAAAATTTTACAAAATATTTCACTATTTACATAGAAATTTTGAGTAACAGAAAATTCCAGAATAATATAATCCTGCCTGCATATTTTAAAACAGTTATCATATTTATCCATATGTACTGCATATTAATATGAAAACACAGTGACTACATTAACATATTTTTCGTTGCTCTAACAACAATAAAAATAAAACTCTACTGAATAACTAAAGTAAAGGTGTTAAGCCTTACATTGTCATAAACTGGAATAACCTCATTAATCAAAAATCTTTTAATCCGTGAGTGCATTTAAAGGTAATAGTTTCAAATGCAGAGTTGTTTCATAACTTCCATTTTGTGTCTGTGGTGTAGTTTTGACATGTGTAAACTAACGCAAATATGTATGTCTAACGCAAATTTGCTTGGTATAGTTTTACTGTAAATTAAAACAGTAAAATTGATTTCTAAATTTTGCATTGTAAATTTAAAATATTGTATACAACATTAGTTTAAACTATTTTAACAAAAAAATATGAAACCGTGTACTTGCTTTCTATAGAAATGTCTATTTGTAATATTTTCTGGTTATTTAACTAGTTATTTAATGTTTAACGCTTTATCTACTGACGGTACTTATAAGTACCATTAAAATAACTTGTTATAATATTCATTTAATACATCGATTAGTAGTAATACAGTTTAGAATGAGTTATAGATGCGTTATTTTACCTTGTTCCAAAAGCATTATCGGTTAAACAAACAAAAAATATTTTTTAAAGAATGATTTTTTTTTTTTTTTTTTTTTTTTTTTTTTTTTTTTTTTTTTTTTTTGCCTTTGCATCTTTTCAGCTTTCTTGGCGTTGGGGAGGCGGATGGATATTTCAATTCGGAAATATATCTATATTTCTATTATAAGAACATTTTGTTTGTACATTTCTCAATTCTGCATAATACTAAGAAAAATATTTAAAATAAATTATTTGAATGGGGTTATAAATATTGCACAAAATCCCTATAAATACAAATTTAATTAATCCTTCTAAATCCTCCAATCCTTCTGAAATCCTTCTAAAATGTTTTAAATGATTATGTAAATATTCTAATGTAGTTTCAAAAATTCAGGAAAAAGGCTTTTTAAAGATAAAATTTTCATGAATTCATAATTCAGTACATAGAGGATTAAAACGATAACTAAAGCCCTTATAAGGGGCTGTACAGCGTTACAGTTTTCAAAAATCATTTAGATTGATTTGATTGACGTGAGTTATATTTTTTCTTAAAAGCATTGTTTAGCCTATTAAGAAAACTTACGATTCGATGAATCAGAGTTTGAAAAAGTTTGTGACATTCATTATGGCAAATAATTCTGTTTGTATAAAAATATGATGATATGAAACTGCAAATGCATTATACTATATATATGTGCATGTGGGTGTGTGTGTTTTACCCAACTTGATAAGCCGTGTTCCTTTTTAACACTTTACAGTGTAGTTGAAAGTGTTTATGCATTTGGTTTGTCTGGCCGTCTAGCCATCTGTCTGTTTGGCCGTCTGTCCGACTTTCTGTCTGCCCACTCTCTAACTTGCTTAAATATACTCGGATTTTTATGCAATTGATATATGTTAATGACGTTTACAACGGCATATTCGGTATTGAATAGGAAGTGTGTCGTATTAATACTTGATTTACAGGGGCACTCAAAAAATTACGTAACATTATACTCAATGAAAAAAAAATCGTTTGCAGTGTATTTTAATGACATTACGCTATTTTAAATATATTGAAATTGATATAAATCGCCGAATTTCACTTCAAGATGATTACTATACAATAGGGCATTAATAGCATCTATCGTTCATTTACAGGGGCGCACAAAAAGAAATCGGTTATAGTACTGTCTTTGAGCAGTAATTGCTGGAAGTGCGTTTTCAATTTAGGTATGCGCTTTTAAATATAACACATTTTTTGCATGTTGCTCGTTTTATATAAATTTTATACGTCATATACAGGGCTGCACAAAACAGTTCACGTACCATTTATCCTTATTAGAGGAAATTGCCGAAGAGGTGTTTTCAACTGTTGAATGTATTTCCTAGCTGAACTAAATTTACATGAATGTAGTCAGGGGCGTAAATCATGGGGCGGGGGGGGGTACAGGGGGGTTCAACACCCCCCCCACACACACACACCCCTACGAAAAAATCAGTCGGAAAATTTCCCGTTCGATCGGAAAATAAACGGTTTAGTCGGAAAAAATGGTATTAACCTATGAAAACTTATAAATTGGAAAAATGAAAAAATCAGTCAGAAAAATTCCCGTTCGATCGGAAAAAAGTAAGTTTAGTCGAAAAAAAAAAGGCATTAACGTATAAAAACTTATGAATTGGAGAAATGTTTTTGTAGTTTTTAATTAGTAAATAAGAAAAACAAGTTAGAGCGAAGAAAACCTATGAAATTTTATTCTTAGTCGGATTTTTTCCCCTTGTAGTTTTTAATTAGAAAATTACAAAAAACAATTTAGAACGAAGAAAACCTATATAAATTTATACTTAGTCGGAAATATTACGGATTTTATTTTTGTGATTAAAACTATTCAGAAAAACTTCGACATGTCAAATATTCTGAACTCGAAAACCTCAATATGAAGAAACAAAATATTTATATACATGTTCCAGCAATGTTAATATTATTTTGTAACCTTGCTATTTTGATCAAAAACTTTGATATTCCGAACTTTTTTCTGTTCCCTTTGACTTCGAGATATCGAGATCCACCTGTATTTATTTATAGTCGGAAAGTTTTTCGTTTAGTCCGGAAATTTTAAGACATACTGATTGAAGTGATGAAACTTCTATTTTTTTTTTTTATCTCACTTTAAATTTAGTTAGAAACGTGTATCACGGAATTTAGGTAATATCCGATGAAAATTCAAAACTGAATTGCAAATATTTAGTACTTTACCCTATCAAAATCTGGATGTTTTCCTCTCTACACAAATTTTACCTTTAATCGAAAATAATTATGGTTTTATTTTTTCTACTAATTTTGTGTTTTCTTTTTATGTTATTAAAAAAAAAATGTTGTTTTTTTTTTTTTTTTTTTTTTACTTCTTTACGTAATTTTTGATTGATTTAAAAATGTGTTTCAAGAAATTTATATGATACTGGATGAAATTGAAAACACCCAAATACTTTGAATTTTTATCTCGAAATAATCTGGATATTTTACAATCTATACGAGTTAACTTCTATCAGAAATAATACTTTCGTTTTCTTTTTCCTTTCTCAATTGTATTCGATTTTTTTTATATTATTATTATTACTGAATTTTGTTTAGTTGGAAAAAACAGGGGTGACAACAAATTTTTACCCTTCTTGAAAGTATGTCGTTAGAAAGAATTAAGAAATCCCGTATTTTTGGCACATTTTTGTCTTTAAAATATTCTTCAAGCAAACAGATTTCAATTTTACTCAGAAAGAATTGCTTTTGCTCTGATTGCTTTTGAGTTACCACAAAGAATTAACAGACAATATGGATCTGACCACTGTTTTTGAAAAATGGGCTAATCATGTTAATCGTGCTATAAAAGTGTGAATTTTGTTACAAAAGCACAAATAAAATTTAATAATTCAAATTGCAATAATACAGCAATTATTCAAATAATATTGTATTATAGTCGTTATTATTATCTTATTAATATATTTAGATGATAATCTTAAATTAAATGTATTCGTACGTAATCCAAGCTTTTCCTGATGATCACAATGCTTAAAAGGATATGCTGAAATTACTTATAAGCAAGTTTTCATTTGTGATAATTATTAACCCGTTATTGGTATATTTGTAAAGTAAGTTTCTCCAGAAGCAAGACCCATATGTATATATACTCATGTCCAAAATTTTAGCGTATATGACAAAAACGTAGAAAGTGAGTGTTAAATATCTTACGAAATTATTAAATTTTATAGATGAAATCACAATGACTTAGCGTATCGTATTGAGATAGTCAAATAATTTTAAAGCGCTATGTCGATTCTTTTTGAATTATTAATAAATTTATCTAAAAATTAGGGGAGAAAGTCTATGATTAATATGTATAGGAAAATGCGGATTGGAATCAAAAACTGCTTTGCTACATAGCGATATATATTGTTACTAAACGTACAAAATTTGATTAATTTTTATTGAAGTACTAAGAAATGGATATAAGTTTTGTTCATTCGAAAATTTTCAATCTTTTAAATTTTGACTTTTTTTATGTTGTAGACGTACATCGTACACTGGTAACAGGATTCCTTATGCTTAATTCAGAATTAGAGAGTGGAGTCATACTATCCGGAGTGGAGTCATACACAGAAAAAATAAAATGCATTAAGCCCTTTATTGGTAAAAAAACGGGCATCGAATCCCCAGCTCTTCAATCTTCCAGTTTCATGAAATTTTGTACATTTAGAAACAAGATATATCGCTATCAAATAAAGCAGTTTGGAGTTCCAAACCGCAATTTTCTACACATATTAATCATAGTACTTCACCACTAATTTTTAGAGACATACATTAATAATTCAAAATGAATCAACATCAGCGCTTTAAAACCTATTTGACTATCTCGATACGCTCAGTCATAATTATCTTGAGACTTTCATCTATAAAGTTTAATAATTTCGTAAGATATTTACGATATCCTTTCTTCGTTTTTATCATATATGCTAAACTTTTGGAAATGAGTGTATATATATATATATATGTATATATATATATATATATATATATATATATATATATATATATATATATATATATATATATATATATATATATATAACAATTAATTAAACATTACCGACCATCATCAAAAACCGCATTATTGTGAATGAATGGATGTCACAAACCTATAATATAGAACTGTATGTATAAAATAAAGTACCTTATACTTAATTACAAGAATTAATAAGGAAGAATAAAAAAAGAAGAATATGGATTCGAAAAAATTGAAAAACTTATATATTGAATTACGTTTTCAAGAGTACAGAATTAAATGATATAAGAAAATCGGTTATTTTCTGTGAGAAAAAAGCTAAGAGCTGAAAAATTTTTTCTCCTGTACCCGAACAACAAATAGAACCAAAAGAATAGTCTCAAGATGAAAACAGAACATTATCAAATGGCATGAAACGGAAAAAAAACACTACAACCCATTAAATATTTAATTTATAGCAATAGAAATCTTACACAACTTACCGAATAAATTCCCAGTAGATTTTCAAAATAGATTCCCGCACATGGAATCCATAAGCATGATAAGATTAAGGTGAATAAAACAGTTAAGTTAACACAGAAATTAAAACCTATGGATTCAGTTAATTCATTTTCAAATACCGTGATAAATACAATTAATATAATATAAATATAAAATAATTACATTATTTAAAATACCTAAAAAATATTTTTAATTGATTAATATCAATTTTACAATATTGCCAAAAATCAGCGTTAAATACCACCTGGTGTAAAAAATTAAAATTATTACTTTAATAGAAGCTTTAAAAATACAAAATTTTTTTACTTTAATAGAAGCTTTAAAAAGACAAAATTTTTGGTGCTGCCATCTATTATTTTATTTTAAAACTATTATTATTATTCAAATGTCACAAAAAGAAGAACCTAATAATAGCTACAGAAATAAAAACACATCAACTGCATTACTACACAAATCCTAGTATAAAAATACCACACTATATATCATTATTCAAAAAAATTTAAATAAATTAAATGTTAATAAAATGCTTATAATATAAACTATTACCAAAACCATTTAATCTACACTGAAAAATTGAAAAAAAATTAACATTGATAATATATAGAATATAGCTATATGCTATAAAATAAAATAAATATAATAATAATATAAAAAACCTTAATAATTACCATTACATATAAAAAATGAACAGGAAGGAAATTAAATAAATAAATAAATAAAAATGGATGTTTATAGAAGATTGTCAGATTCTAAAATTCTCAATATCCTAAAGATCACAAATATAGTGTGTGAATTATCTTAATATTAGCCAAAAAAAAAGCTAAAAAAATATGATTGTGACAATCAAACAAATTAAACCGATAATTGATCATGGAATACAAAATTTCAAATAAAACAATATTAAAAAGTATAGAGGAATAATAATAAAAACTATTTACCCATTTTTAATACATACATACATACTTTAGTTATATGTATCAAATAAACTTATATGTATAATAATCACTAAAAAGATGGTATACTATGTATTATTAATTAATATTATATTGTCCTGAGTAGACTAAATTTTAAAAACAAGTTAATATTGAATTTGATTAAATAATTAAAATTTAATATGAATTGAAATAAAAAGAAAAGTGACCAATTACATATGAAACATCATATCAACATCCATATAAAATACGTATTAGAAATGTAGTTGTAATACTAAAGCCCCATCATTTTTTTAATAAATTAACCATTGCGTATTATCCAGACAACACCACCCTCCTCCGCACTCTAACATCTAGCCACCCAACCATCCTATAGAAATTTTTTATTATTATTTTACAATTTTTAATATTTTATAAATATTTTTTTATTTTATAAATTTTTTTGTAATTTTGTTTACACATGTGTTAATTTTCTTTTCTTTTTTAAATATCATGTAAGTACTAATTGTATATTAATGAATATATGAATTTTTTTGGAAAACCATGATTTAATGCATCATAAATTAGTTTTTTTAATATTATTGTTAATTAGATGAGAAGAACATAAACATTTTATTCTATATAAATGATTAAGTAGTATATTTCGATATACAGAATGATGAAGACAAGATTTAAAATTAGTAAATGTATTAACTTTGAATTTAAATTCTTTACGTTTATCATATAAATCTGTTATTGTTTTGTTGTCTTTTATTGTAATTTTAAGATCTAAGTTAATTGTATTGTTAGATAAGAGGTTTTCCGTAATTCCAAATTAGTAGGATAATCAACTGGAAATTGAGAAATTTTAGATTGATCAGTGGCAATTAAAATTATGTCATCAATATAACGATATAAATGTAGATTATTATTAGTAAAAGTACGTTCATAGTGATATAAGTATAAATCTGATAATAAACTGGATGTACAACCACCTTGTGGTATACCGACGTGCTGTAAATATAATGTGTTATCTTGCAATATATAATTATTATAGATAATGAAGTTTGTTAATGATTTAAAATATGCGATATCAATATTAGATGGTAATTCCAGTTTTTTATAATACTTTTTTAAATAATGCATTTATAATATTATGTAAATCTAATAAGTCTATATTATTAAAAAGATCTTTGAAGTCATATGTCGTTATGTTATATACACAATTAAGATTTTTTAAAATATTGACCAGTTGATAACTATTTTTTATACAATGTGTATTATCATTGTTTGTAGTAAGTATATATATTTGATTAAGAATTTTTAATAGAAGTTTATTGGCCTTATTATTATATGTATTGCAACCAACAGTTACAGTCCTAAATTTAATTGGAGTTTTATGAAATTTGGGAATAAGAACTAAATAAAGATAATTTAAGTTAGTAGATTGAATATTTAAGAGTTTATAATAACTTTGAATTTTACGATTATTTACGATTACATTTTCATTAGTTTTTTGAAAAGATTTATTAGAAGAAATACAGGTTGTAAGAAGTTGGTGATAATAAGATTTACATATGATTTCATAATTATTAGGAGATTTACCTACACATGTAATAACGTAGTTTTTTTGTAATTTAGTAATTTGTTGGAAAAAATGCTTTGTGTTAATAGAAACCAAATCAGAAATATTATTTTTTAAAGCCATAGTTAATTTTTCAATTACTAATATTTTCCATTGATTAAAATATGCAATAGGTTTATTGTAATAGATTGAAATTTTATATATAAAAATGTCTATATCATATGTAAACTGTTTGATAATAGATTTAACAGTAAATTTAGATGGAAGTCTATATTTAGTACCAAAACACATTAGTTTTTTCAATTTAAAATCATTAACAATATTAAGATTTCCAGTGATTATATATCCATGATCATTGTTTATATATTTTTTTAGATCGGGGTCATTGCATTTACACGGAAAATTACTTGCAGCAGATTTATTTTTTGAAAATGTATTGTAGTTAAAAATCTTTCTACCAATTGTATTCGGATAGTTAAAGGTTTTTGATATATGAAGATTATTAATAGGAAAATAACAGTTTTTATCGTTAATTATAGAATTGATATTAATTTTATAAAATATATGATTTGAAAAAGTTATTATCATTTGAGTATTCGTATTTTGAATTTTATGTTTTTTTTTTTTTTTTTTTGTAAATTAATATTTAAAAGATTAACCATAGTCATAATCAGATCAAAATAAATACCAGAGAAATGTTTAGAGAAAGATTTACTTAGAAATACATTTAAATGTTGTCTAATAAAAATACAATCTGTTTCTTTGTAATAGCAAATATGTATTTTCGAATTAATAACCAATTATAATGCTTTAAATACTCACTTTGAAGATCATTAATTTGTTTAGTGATATATTTTTTAGAAACTACAACTGATGATGAACCCTTTCCACGTTTGTTTCGTGTTGTTTTACAATTTAAATTATGATTAAGTGTAAGATAAATAGGAGAATAATCAATAGTGTTATTTATGGATGTGAAGACTTTGACAGGTCGATTAAATATTTCACTATTAAGTCCATAAGGATAAATTGTGTTGTAATATTTCATGTACGATGACTCCATATAAAGCCGTTCTGATTTATTTTTTAGAATTTGAAGGATTTCAATTGTCGTATTTTTAAATTGATGTTTATGAAAATGTTCAATTTCAGCTGTAGACTGTAGATTTTTTGCTTTGATTTTATTAGAGTCTGAACGATGTTGAATGATACGTTTATAAATTGGACCTGAAGTTTCACCTATATATTTCATGTTACATAAGTTGCACTTTATGCAATAAATAACGTTAAATGCTTAACAAAAGTATGAATAATTAGGATCTGAGACAATTTGTGTCTGAGAAGCATATGGACATGTCTTGCACCGAGCATCTAAACACTTACGAAAAAGTAAAGGTCGAGGGGGAGAGTATAAATGGTCACTGGATGACGATCATATATATATATATATATATATATATATATATATATTAATTAGTCGGCATTTTGTTGGCAATAGTACTCGGAAATGTTTCTTCTTGGAGTCGGAAATTTATGAGTCTACACCCCCCTATGCGACCAGGGTGGTTTACGGCCCTGAATGTAGTTTATAGATAGAAACCTATGTATCATTTACAGGGCTGCTCAAAGAATTCGGATTATTTTCCTACTGTAAATGTGAATTTCTCAAATTAGATTTTCAAATGTGTTATGCGTTTCCAAATGGTTCAATCAGACATCATATTTCATCTTATTAAGCGGTGAAGCTTTGTTACTCTGAAGCTTTTGTTATTCTGAATGTGTTGGAAAGTGTTTTATAATATATGCTTGATGCATGTTTTTTTCTTTCTTGTTCAATTTTCAACTGACGTTTTCAAACCAGAATAAAAAAAAAAACTTTTTCTTGTAAATTTTAAATATTTTAAAATTGTTATAATTCATGCTCAGTGTTATCTTAGTATCTTTTGTATATTTTAATTGAAGGAAGTTCTGTAGGGATTATTAATGACCGACCAGCAATTAAGTTACTGCAATAGTATCAGCGGTGTAAATTTATATTTCCATTCACCTAATCATCTCGCTTACACAAAGACTCATAATATCAGACTCCCAATTTAAGTAAATTAAAACAGTCGTTTGAAAATTTCTTCTTAGTAACTTTTTTTTATCTGACATCTTTGAAGATTTCAGATTTCATGTGTGACTAACCATTTCTTTAAATCTTTGATAACAAATGACAGCGCGATACTTTTTTTCAGAACTGACACTTTCCATTCTATGTCATCCAACATCAGGGAAGCTGATTATTTATAACTGAAAAATAAATTATCCAATTAAATATATGATTTGCTCTTTAAAACAAATAATGATTTTATAACATGATAAAATAAAGTATATGTAACTCATCCTATATTCTATTACTGCAAATCAATGTGTACCATGAATTTTTATTACAAATTTTCTATTGTGTACTTCAAAGAGAAAAGATGTGTTTTTTGTCCACAGAAAAAAAAGCAAAAATTAATCTACGAAAAAAACCCCAAAATTTTGGCGATGAACTTGTGTCAACCATAGCTTGCTGTATTGCTTCGGGAGGGTTATAAAATGTTTCAATCCCGTTTTGTGCCCTTTTTTTTCATAACCTGTATACAGATGTTTTTACATTTGACTCTATAAAATCAGAATTATTCCTCTTTTTTTAATCTGATACTTACAACATATTTTAAAAATTGTTCTGGATAATGTAAGTAATATTTCTGTATCATTTCTCATTAACTGAATTTTATGGTCTGATTTTCGATATTTAGATGCTAAATTTATTTAAATGGAAGCTTACTTTTGTAATTTTTAATGTTTCTTTAATTTTGAATTGCCTCTGAATATTAATGTGCTGAAAATATCGTTACATAATGGATCGTAATCACGAAACTACGAGGAAATTTGGTTTCGAAATATGGCAATAACTCTGAAAACTTTAAAACATTTTTTTTTTTTAAGTGCTGATAAAATCATTTTCGTTTTGAAAGTAACCACCATATTGGTTTAAGTCTTCTTTCAGATTGGCGATCATTTTCAAAAATGGCATTTTGACGTTGTATAGGAATAAATCGCCAAGTTCGTTCTGCGGACTCCAAACACAGCTTTTCTCTTGAAAGTACAGCAGAGACATAAAGCGTCAATAGGTTATGATTACTCTAAAGCATTATTATTTTTTTTTTGAAACCACTTGGCATTCACACGTCCTTCATTCTACAAAAACCATTTATGCATTTTTAAAGCAATTTTAAACATAGATATCCAGTTCACAGTTTAAATATGTTATTTATAGAATTCCGTGCAAACAGTGTAATGCAGTCTACGTACAAGAAACCAGCCGTACTCTTGAAATAAGACTTAAGGGGCATAAACATGCTTTTAGGAATAAAAATTTAAATTTTAAAATTGTTGACCACGCCATGAAAACTAATCATTTTCCGAGTTTTGAGAATGCTTGTATAATTAGATCCAACTGCAGCATTTATGCACCTCGTATTTTTTTGGAAGCTTAGTACACTAGAACTACTTATTTAGCAAATAACGAGACTGTATCTCTACCAATAGAATATTCAGTTTTGTTTTAACTATAATTTTCACTTAGGCAACTTGATGTTGTTCTGTTTATTGAACTTTAACGTATGACGTTTACGTTAAGAATTAGATGATGAGGGATTTAGAAGGAATCCGAAACGTCCTTTTAAATACTTTTAGTGCTTTTATCTTTTTAATTTAGTGTAATGTAATGTCTTTTATTTAATATATATATATATATATATATATATATATATATAATTATGAGTGTAATCAGACGAGGTCCTTTTGTTTATATAAAAAAATATATTATTTTTCTAATCAATTTTTGGACAGCATTTTAAGTGCATCAATATAAAAAAACGCTTTATTTCTTTTATCTCTTAATACTTCGTGAGCGAGGAGTGTTAAATAATTTTAAAATTTGACTAAATTGTTAAACAAATTAATTAATTTTAAAATTGTGTGATATTTCTTAATTTGAAAAAAAGAGAAATAACACAAAAAGGAACCCTTTTAAATAACGCTTAAAAATATATTGAATTTAAACGAAAATAAATACGAAGTCAAAAATTCATCAAATTACATGACGTAAATGTAGTGAACCCCAAAAAGATGGGTAAATAAACATTTATTTTTGCTCTTCCCTCTCGATTGCGTCAATTTCGCGTTTTCTGTTCGTAGTTTTTTCATTCTGCATTTTTATTTACATTTTAATTTATTTTTCACATATTAACATTTAGTTAATCTATCACGATGCTATTAACACTTCATACCAAAACATAATGTAATTAATAGGAATATATAACAAATCCGAGCACCCAGAGATAACATACTTCGTTAATTACTAAAAATTGCTTAAAAAAAAAACAGTACAAAAGTTCTTTTTTACATACTCTTTATATGTTTCAGCTTCACTGCAGTCATTGTCAAGACAAATGTATAAACAAATTTATATATAAATCCAATATAAGACAAACGATTGAAATTGTATTAAAATACGACAGAACTTTTGCATCAACCTAATATATTTTAATTGCATGAATTTTTGCATTGAAAACTAGGTGTAAAATCAACACTGTGGAAAAGCGTCCATGCCCGGACTCGAACTCCGGTCATTGACATAGCATACCAATACTCTAACGACTCAACTACTCGGACGATACCAAAGCTGGAACTCCTCACTCTTACATCTTACATGTTGACAATACTAATTCTGCAGAACAAGATGGAATATCTACTGTGCTACAATCCTGTAGTGCACATTTGTCGAAAGTAACCCAATCGTCGGTGAAATGATAGATACATTAAAACACCAAATAAAATAAATTAAAACACACTTGAGCACAGTTAAAAAACCAAGTGTAGTAAACCAAGTTCCTTTATTTGTATCCCTTATTATGAGAACATTTCTGATAAAAATTTCTGGCATTCTAAAATCATTCAATATTGGGGTTTCTTTTAAACCAATTAATAAATTCAGTTCCTTTTTCAATAAGCATAAATTTCAATACGATAAGTCTAAATTACCCGGTGTCGTTTATATTATCCTTTGTAAAGATTGCAGTAGTGTTTATATTGGTGAAACAGGTAGATCATTAGAAATTTGCCTAAAAGAATATACTGGTGCTTTAAAAAAAGGTAATTTGAATTAAAAAATTGTCTAGCATTCACTTCAAACGAATCATACTCTGCTTACTGCGAACGCCAGTATTTTGAAATCGGGTTGCAACAGCTACCACGATAGATTACTCCTTGAGGGTTGATTCACTGAATTGCGATCGCAGACTTCGAATGAAGCTTGTTCTGTCCCAAGTGAATATTGTCTGTTTTTAAAATAACTAACTTTAACTGTTCTTGATTTGTTTTTTCGTTTGCAATGCAACGGATATTTTGTACTGATGATGCCTCGCGTGTCGCTTGGCGAAACGTTTACAAATTGTATTTTTAATAGTGTTTAAGTATGTTTTTTATAAAATATTATTTTTTAACTGTGCCCAAGTTTCTCTTAATTTATTTTATTTAGTGTTTTAATGGTTTTTAAATTCAGACGTTAAATGTATATATACTGTAGATAGATACAATTTTTGAAGTCATAACTACAAAACTTATATTTATTCTAATTTTCATTAATACTTTCTAACAGAATATTCTCAGGTAGAATAGCACAGTTGAGGTTAATTACAAGAGAGCGAAAAATGTCCAGACGAGGACTCGAACCTGGATACATTGGCTTTCCCGCACCAATGCTCTACTTATTGAATTCTCCGCAAGGTACTTTCCTGACATAATTAACTCTTATTCATTGGACATCCTGCAAACTTCAGCACTATTTTCATTCATTCGAGCTATACCTATAGCATTATCCCTTTATCTACTGATGGTACTTATAAGTAGCATTAAAATAACTTGTTATAAAATTCATTTATTACATTGATTAGTTGTAATACAGTTTCGAATGAGTTATAGATACATTACTTTATCTTGTTCCAAAAGCATTATGGGTTACTCAAAACCAAAATATTTTTAAATGGATGATTTCTTTTGCCTTTGCATCTTTTCAGCGTTCTTGGCGTTGGGGCAGGGGGGGGGGTGTTCAATTCGGAAATATTTCTATATTTCTTTTGTAAGAGTTGTATGTTTTGTTGTAATATTTGTACATTTCCTAATTTTATAAAATATTAAGAAAAAAGATTTCAATGGGGTTATAAATATTGCACAACATCCCTGTAAATTCAAATGTAATTAATCTTTCTAAATCCTTCACTGTTTCTAAACTCCTTCTAAAATTTGTTAAATGACTATGTAAATCTTCTAATGTGGTTTCAAAAATTCACGAAAAATGCTTTAGAAAATAAAATTTTCATGAATTCATAATTCAGTACATAAAGGGTTAACATGATGAAAAGTGTGTTATAACACGGAAACTCCTGTATACCATGTAATTAGGTCCTAATCAAGGTTCAAGCCCTGGGTGATGCAGGTTCGAGTACTAGTCTTGACATTTTCCGCTCTGTTGGAATAAACCTCAACTGTGCTAAGCCAACCTTTATCCAGGAGAAAAAAAATTCATTCTCTTCAGAAGAGGTTTGAAACCGTTAACCCCGTAACTGTTTTGCACGAGTGCTGCTCGGGAAAAAAGAGTTTCTTCGATACTAAAAGCTTTATGATACCACTTAATTTTAACTGTAACCTTGGTTTGCTAAATGACATATACCTAAATGACATAATGTAATACCTTTTTCGATTGTATAAAACCAAATGTTTTAGTAAAAAGAAAGTGGTGCCGGGTGTGTCATTGGTTTTATTGTGTCAAAAAAAGCGAAACAGGTAAGTTGTTAATTTATGATTTTTTTGTGTAATTTTAATATATTTAACGAAGTACATCATTTAGCAATGTGTATTTTATGACTTTTTATCCAGATATTTAAATTGTATATGATGTAATGGTCCATGCCTTTATAATATGAAAAGTCAATATTTTTGAATTATCCGTCATTTGCAGCAGCAACATGTCGAGATTCACAACGAAACTAGTCGATACCCGTGAATATGTCTCATGAGGAATGTCATCATATGCTTTACAGATGTAATGTTCCAGTTCTTATAAACTTTGCCTTTTAAATGTCCCTGCAGAAAAAAATCTCCAGCATTCAAATCCGACCAATATTGCCTTTTAGATTTTTCCTATTGGCAAAATTTGAAACTAATTGCGAAATCGCATGGGTAAATATTTATTGCTTTTCTAAATTTTAATTTTCCTTTCTGGAAAACTGGGCATTTATCCACACATAAAAGCTTCACACGTTATACCCTTTCAGACGTGCGTCACGTATAGTTGCGAAGATCGTCACGCAGTATACAGTGCAAAGGGTCTTTGCTATTGAGTACCGATAATTATAATGTTTGCTTTTGCTAATCGCAGAATTTTTGTGATTAAATATTCCAAATATTGATATTCGGAAACAGTGGTATGGAAAATTGGATACGAGACGCTCATCTTGAAGGGGTAAAAAAACTCGCATAATAATTTTAAAAAAATACAATTAATAATCTATCAATATAACCAGAATAATTATAATAAATTAAACTTAATGTAAAATTGCTCACCGGATTCGTCGTCATATTGTTCTATCTGATGTCACTTACATATTTGTAGTAAAATTAGTAATTTTTGAGCTCTGAGTCAATGGTTTATTTACCCCTGGTAACCGTAGAAAATCTTACAATATCAATCGTATTTATGCACACATAAAAGCTACTCGTGTATAGCCTATAAAATCCATTCGTTTCTTTGCGCATATATTTCAAAAGCATTAAGTGTAAGATAAGTAAGTATAAAGTATAGCCAGATTAAACTCTTTAAATCCTTTTCAAACGAGCATCATGTACAGAATCACGTAAAAACTCACGTATACACGTTTTCACGTTACGTAGTTTAAAGTGCGTACAGTCTTTGCAATTAAGTATCAATAATTGTAATGTTTCTAATCGCAGAATGTCTGCGATTTACTACGTCAAATAGTCATATTCGGAAACATTGGTATAAAAAATTCGAATACGAGATGTTCATCTCGAAGGGGTAAAAAGAAAAAAAATGATAATCTCGAATTCAAAGAAAAAAAATACAATTAAATAATTCATCACATTAACTGGAATAATTATAATCAATTAAATTTAATCTAAAATTGCTCAATTTTATTATTTATGTTGTTCCATTTGATGTCTCTTATAACTTTGTCGTAAAATTAGCTATTCCTGAGACTATGATTTACTTCTTTCTCTAAAATAATAGTATCACTAGTAATCGAAGAAAATCTTACTATCGTATGTATTTATGCACACATAAAAGCTACTCGTGTATAACCTATAAAATTCAATCGTTGCCTTGCGGATTCATTTCAGAAGCATAAAGTCTCACCTGTAGTTGACATCTCTTATAATGGAGCTTATAATACTTTCAACATTCGTGACATACGTCACATAAAGTTTCCACGGCAACCAAGTGAGGAAAGTTTCAGCTAATTAACAAACATACTTTGTAATGAATTGCCAAATGGGCGTAGGTGACTAATGTGCACAGAAATTGGAGTAGACCCGACTTGTTTTCGAGTACTTTTGGCGTGATCGGAATAACAAGGAGACAAGTCAGTCTGACAGTGTGAAATAATACTGTTAAATATTTGATGTAATTTGGAAAATTAGACTGCAGCAATGCATAAATGAACGTACAATGGAACGTTTATATGTTCACAATGAGGTTTAGAAATATGAAAGTGGGAATTTGACATGTTATTAAATCCGATTAAAGGAAATGCATGTAATTTAAGCTGTTGTCAAGTGTGTTTAAATGGCCGGTGTGCTCCTTATATTGGTTTTATACTTTACTGATTTTAGATTGTTGTTTCCGCTTTTAGTCATTTAGTATTAACTGAGAAATTTATTATTTATTTTGATAGATAGATAATACGTTTTAATGCAACTTTTATATCATATTTTAAATGCAAAGGGGTGCAGTTTCTTGAACAAAAATCTTATTTGCATATAAATAAATATAAACAATTATTTAGACAAATATCGGACCATTTGTAATGTTTATAAAATTTTTATCTAGTATGTTATAATTATTTTAAATTGCAGTTTCTGAGAAAAATATAAGAAACGTACATTCAAACAATTTCTTTAATATATTGGTATAAATATATAACAAATTAACGCCATGTAATAATATACTAACTTTAATTGATAAAAGGTGTATGATTAAAACAGTAAAAATAGTGTTATTTGATTGTTTACATGTTTCGAGTCTATCCGAATTGGTTTAGTTTTAAAGTTCAACATTTTAATAAATAAACCGTAGATATTGCCAATAATAAGGAGCCTAAACATAAATTTGATCCGTAAAAATGCAAATTGTATACTATTTAATAGCTTTCAAAGCTATTAGGAGAAATTAAACTATAGTCTTTAGCGTCTCAATATCTACTTACATGGGAACCACTTTTGATGCTGCTCGCACCTAGCATTGAGACCTGGTGCATTTTGTAGCCCTACACATAAAAGTTAGAGAACCGATAAAATTTCTCTGCTAAAATTATATTTTATATACTATTTTTTACTTTTATTTTTTTATTGTTACATTTTTATTTGTTTATTTCACGCCAAAAGTGAGTTAAGTCGCCAAATAGGGCACTATAATTTATCCGCCCGCTTTATCCGGTGAATAAATGTACAGTACAGTACATATTAGAATTATATCAGATTACGATTTCTTTGTGAATTGATAGCATAAAAAACAAGAATTGGGTTTTAACTTTTTTTTTCTATGCAGACGATAAATATATAAATAGTAAATATATTTCTGTAAAAGCTTTCAAGATCATTGAAAACTATTTTTTAGTGAAATACAAAATAAGCAATTTTCCTTTGAAATCGAATGGAGTAAAGTTTCGAATGGTTAAAATGAAATGTTGCTGTATTAATATTTTTACACAATTTAGAAAAATTACTGTGGCTATTAGGTCGGACATTGGTATTTCTACTGAAGTCCACTCACACAAGGCAAACTGATATGGCATTTGGCTAGGGTTACCGGAAAGGTCTACTTTTGAAAATAATCGCTAACTTTTTCCCCACCAAAAATGTGAATATAATGTTGCAATTTTTCAAAATCAAATTCATGGGTTCTTGAAGAAAATTTTAAACTTTTTTCAATATTTTATACTTATTATTAAATAATTTTTATTTTTAAATGCTTTTCTTTAAAAAACTTCAATGTGAATAGTCCTATAAGTGGTTTCGAAAATTGCATTTTCAGAAACTTATGCTGCTGTAAATTCAAGAAATATTACTTTAACAGAAAAATTTTATCGATTCTCAAACTTCGTAATATAGGGTTTTAAAATGCAGCAGGTCTGAATGCTAGGTGCGAGCAGCACCAAATGTAGTCCCTTGTTAATAGACAAACCACCTCCGAAAATAAAGAATATCATTTGCTCTAAAATTGGCCCCATTACTTTTCAGAATTTCTCACGAGTATGTGAAATACCATTTATTGGAGCATACGGATCAAAGAATTACTATATTTATATGACTAGCAGGAAATTTAAGTATAGAAAAAAGGAGCATATAGCTGATACTAAATATAATAGAAAAACAACAGCTCTGGCAAGATTATATCAAGAAGAAACCATCCAAATAAATTTTAATGAAAGTAAGATAATTTCCCCCTCCAATCTGTATTATCTATCTACTAAAAGATAAACCATAGGTATTGCAACGCTAAAAATTCATAATTTAACGATAAAGCATTAATTAAATTACCAAAATTATGGCTCGAATTACTAAATAGTTGCGGAAAATAGAAAGAAACATCCAAGTAAAATAAAAATAAAAAATAACGTGCATAATATGAAAGAGTACGTGAAAAATTAAATGATGGCGTTTCATATATCGTGCAATTTTAGAAAACTTTTATTTACTTGTTTTGAAAATGACTCAGGTATAGTCGAAACAGCTAAACAGTCGAATAAACCTATTTTTATTGTTTTTAATGTTTCAATCATTCACCTTTAGAAATTAAAATTAGTATATTAGTAGAAGTTTCTTGATTTAAAATGTTAATGAGATGTAGGTTAAATGATGTAGGTATCAATAACTAACTACATTTTTAGAATTTACAAGAAACAAACGAAACTTTTTCTTTGGGGGTGGGGGGGGGGGGATTTTTACTGTCTACTGTAATTATTCGTAAATCGCAATCTCAACGGAAAGTAGATTAAATCTACATTGAAACCATTTCTTAAATGTATGTGTATGAATTTTTCCATCAAAAATCGTTGTTGCAATTTGATAAATCTAACAAATTATACGTTTACAATTTATGATAAATTTGTAGTTGTTTTTAAAAAAAAATATCAGTTGTATATTGCCGTTACTTTCAGATTACAGTCTTCATGAAAATTGAATGAATGATCTCTTTATTCAAAGCATTGCCTAGGTAAACACACGCATTGCATTTAAAGTCATTGCATTGCTATGCATTGAGATCTGCTTGATTTAAAAAAAAATCACTGTTGTCTGATATATAGTTAAAATTTAATTTTAATCATTAAAAAATAAAATATAGGTGTATATATGAAAAATTATCTAAAATAGATAATACGAAATACGATGAGATTATAAAATGGAGGAGATCATGAAACAGTATTGTAGAAAATAACTAATGCTGCATATAATACCTGTGCTAAAAATATATAAAGTTACAGTCGTATCTTAGTATATGCAACATATTACTCACTCAAAACGTCAAGATAGTAAATTAATAGCGACGTCTCATGAATAATATCCTGAGTAACCGTGCAGATGTAACAGCAGATAAAATCCCATGTATTATGTGTTTGATGTCAGTTACCACCTCATGTACTCTAGTAGCAGAAGATGCAAGACGAGAGATGTGCGTTTCAGATGTTTCAACTAAATTTCGGGTTTTCATCATAACAGTAATAATTTTTTTATAAAATGTATTGGCTTAAAAAGACAGTTTGTCGAAATCCGTTTATAAGAGGTTTATAAATAATTCATGAGGGATATCTGATAAACACACTCAAAAATCTACAAATAATTAAATTACTAAATTTAAATTCGCTCGTAGGGGTTAATTCAACAATTAATATTTCGTTGACCCGCAATGAGACTTTATCACAGGCTTTATTACAAGACTTTATCATAGATTTCTGAGCATTAAATAAACCCGTTTTTTGTCTGTTTTAGTCCAGCAGATTCCGAGAGATTGTCTTAATTGCATTTTACAGCAATTCTTTGCTGGCAACAGTCTGATTTCTTACTGTTGACATTTTTCCCAGGCATGTTCGATCAGATTTAAATAGATGTTTTGGCGTTTGATAGAGGAGTCAAAACATTAGAATTCCAGCTTTATGCTTTATATCGTTGACTCAAAAGACAATCTAATTTAGTAAGACAATCTATTTTAGAATCCAGAAAAGCAAATTAGCCTAAACCAGATTCGTTTTCACCATACTTTACTGCGACGTTATATTTGCTACTTGTTGTTCGCAATCCTCGAAATTTTTATGCGTTTAGTAAGGGTATTTATCTAAAATTGTGGTTCATCAGTTTTGAGTTTCTTAAACCAAGTTTCATTACGTTTTTACTAATATTTTTTAGGCATGACAAAAAAGACAAAGCAATCCATTTTAGAGTCCACAAAAGCAAATTCGCCTACAACGCATTCGCCTTCACCATCCTAATGCCGATGCTGTATTAGCTAATTGTAGTAGTTCGTACTTCTCTGAATTTTAATTCGTTTATTATGGATAAATATCCTAAATTTTGATTCCTTAGTAAATAATGCATTTTTCACAATTTTACGAGAAGATATTTTTAACACGTGGTAAACAACAGCGATTTTTAATGACTTATTGCTGGCTTTTTCTTGGAAATTTGCGCAATATGTACCAGACTTTAATGCTCTTCATACAGCTCTCAATCTAATCTGTAATCTTTTTGTGTTGGAAATGTCTTTGGCAAAGCTAACTGCAATAGTATCAGGATATTTTAACGTTTTAAAAAATTTAGACATATATCCATATTTGACAATTTGTTTGACGCGTACGAGAACACTTTTTCGCATTTATTGTTTCACAATATTCGAAATCGTGTAACAGTAAATGCAGATACCTTACACATTCGAAAGACTAATTTTCATAATTTGTCCAGTTTGTCTTAAATAATAACCGTCTTTTATTAAATGTACGTATTTAAGGTAAGTCCTTAATAGTTTCTGAACGATACATTTTCAAAACTATTAATTCCATAAAGAATTAATGTTGTGAAGTTTTATTTTAGCTAAAACTCACAAAACGCATCTTAATAAGTGATACACTATGACGCAAAAGTTTAGACAATGACGTCATTCAGCTTTAAAATGTAGAATTATGACGTCAGAATTACAAAAACCTGTAAATATATTCAAAAACTGATTTAAAATGCTATGTACAAAAGACAGTCGTTTTATTTGCTATAATACTAATTTTTTTCATAAAAATTCAAATGTGCTTGTCGCAAAAGTTTAGACACTATTCTAAATTTCTTTGAATATTCGCTGGCATATGCAAATTTAGAATCGATGATGTCACAAATTTGGAGTACTTAAGTTCTGCAAACGATTGCGCTTCATAGTCGACATGCCGAGAGCTAAAGAAATTCAAGTGAATGAGGTTTCAAGGAATTGGCAGTTGAAAGGTGAAGGGAAGAGCGTTTCTGAAATTTCTGCTATTATTAATAGGTCAAAAAAATCTATTTATCGAGTTTTATCGAGTGGTTCCGAATATAAAGCAAAATGTCGGTCTGGGAGGCCACGTGTGACAAATGTACGAGAGGATCGCCTGATACAAAGACTAGCGAGTACTCAACAAATGAGCGTACGTGGAGTTCAAAGCTCATCGGGACTCTCTGTATCAAAGGATACGATTCGTAGACGAATTTTGGAAAAAGGAACAATCGTTTATAGCAAAATGCAGAAGAAACCAGCTCTGAAACCACATCATAAGTTACAAAGACTTATGTGGGCTCGAAAGCATATGTCATATGGAGAGAAATGGCAGTCAGTCATATTTAGCGATGAAAAAAAGTGGAATCTGGATGGTCCAGATGGTTGTTTATCGTATTGGCATGACTTGCGGAAGGAACCTCGACGTTTTTTTAGTCGCAGACAAGGAGGGGGCTCGGTGATGGTTTGGGCAGCCTTTTGTTATAATGGACAAGTATCTCTGACCTTCACCAGTGGTCGTCAAACTTCACAGCATTATACACAGACATTAGAAGAAAACCTACTGCCATTTGCTGAGCTTCTAGGGGGTCCTCAGTGGGAATTTCAGCAAGACAATGCTTCAATTCACACTGCAAAACATTCAAAATCTTGGTTTAATTCCCATAATATAAGAGTTCTCGACTGGCCAGCATGTAGCCCAGATCTTAACCCTATAGAAAACCTTTGGAGCATCATGTGTCGCAAAGTTTATAGCAACGCTAGACAATACTCTTCTGAAAAGGAACGTAAGACATCTATTGAGAATGCATGGTACGATATCGATCCACAAACTATGCAAGATTTAGTTTCTTCCATGCAATCTCGTGTATATGACGTAATACATAAGCATGGATGCGCAACCAGGTTTTAAAAATTGTTTATTTCGATTTTATTTAATTTGTGTCTAAACTTTTGAGACAGCAGTTTATTTTTGTTACCATTTAATTTATTGCAATATGCACAATTCCACTTTTCTTTGTTATAAATATTGTTTATATGTACAGCACATTAATTCCAAGCAGTGATTTGAAAATTGAATAAATATTTTTCAAAGTATGTAAGAATTTCTTCATTGTCTAAACTTTTGCGTCATAGTGTATAAATACGATTTTTGAACGAAATAAGCAAGTGCCTGCGTAGTGTATGATTACTTTTTGACTGGCATATTTCAGTCATTTTTCAAAAAGACGTAAGTGGTATTTATGAATAATCCAGTACTTGGAATTATTTGTTTGCTTGTTTAATGAAATTTATTGATGTAACTCCTTATCATAAAAACCTAATTTTTTTCATTTAATAAGTTCTTTTTTTTCTGTTTTTATTTGAAAAAGTTAGTGTACGTTCATTTTTTATTCTGACTGTATGCTTATAAGTTTTTTTTCTTGGATACATCATTATTTCAACTGGCTAAAAGAAAAATAAACACATAATAAATGTAAACACATTTAAATATATATCAACGAGAAATTATATTTCGAAAGCATACAATTTTAATTAAATCAGAAATATTATCTACGAATTTCCTGAAAATATAAGAAAAAAACTAAAAATTGAAATTTAATAATATTTTCAAATAACAGATGAACCTTTATAGTCAAACAAATATTAAATAAGAAGAATATGTATAGTAATTAAGATGCTACCATCCTTAATATCAAGCCCCTTTATGAATGACACCACTTAATGAATTAATACATCAGCTTAAACTCGCAAAGTTTAAATACCGTCATGCAAATATTTCTAATACTTTTACCGATGCCTAACGCTAAATTGCTCTAAATTAGTCATATCATTGGCATAAATATGTTTATTTTAATTACTTACGGTGTGCCATTAACAACATTTTACGACTTAAGAACTGCAAATCGAGAAAGATTATCAAAATGCAAAGTCATGCTATGCAAAACATAGCTATACTTAAAATAGAAGTTTTCGAAGAGATTAAATTGTAAATTCGTAGGTAGTTATTCAAAAGACGCTAATTGATAAAAACAAGCAATAGTTTACAAATTCCGAAACTTTCCTTTTTATTTTTTGCATACAACACAAATTTGCAAGCGTGTGTGTTTAAAACCACGAGAGCTTGTGAGCTTATTGTTTTATTTGTAAAAAGTGAGTGTACGTTTACTTTTATTCTGATTGTCTACTTATAAGTTCATTTTTTAATTACACCATTATTTCTACTGGTCGAAAGAAAAATAAACACATCACGCATAATAAATGTAAACAAATCTAAATACATGTTACTTAGAAAACATATTTCGAAATCATATAATTTTAACTGAAATCAGAAATATTAACTATGAATTTAATGTTAATTATCAAAAAAATGAAAATTGAAATTTAATAATATTTTCCAACAATAGATAAGTCGATATATCCAAACAAACATTAAACAAGTAAAAATATGGAAAGCAATTCAGATGCTACTATCCTTAATATCAAGCCACTTAACGAATGACACTACTTAATGAATTAATACAGCAGCTTAAACTAGAAAAGTTTAAATGCCACGTCGTGCAAACATGTCTAATTATTTTTTCCGATGCCTAACGCTAAACTTAATAAGTCCTATCATTGGCAGACGGATGTTTATTACTTACGAATTATTACGAGAAAGATTATCAAAATTCACAGTCGTGCTATGAAAACTATAGATATAATTAAAATAAATGTTTTTGGTAATTGGAAGAGATTAAATTGTTAATACTCTGGTAGTTATATAAAAGACGCTGAATGAAAAAAATAATAATAGTCGCTTACAAATTCAGAATCTTTATCCTTTTATTTTTTGCATATAGCACAAATTTGAGCTCGTGCGCGTTTCAAAATAAATAAATAAATAGCTTATGAGTTTATTGTATTAAAAATATAATTATATAAATTTTGATACTCTTATAATTAAAAAATACGTGATTTTATTCATTTATGTATTAATACATCCATTTTAATTTATTGAATTTTACAATAATATATTTATCAAATATAAATGAATCACATCTGAGGCATTCTCACATATTTTTGACTTTTATATATTTTTCAGTCTTTGAATAATAACTTTTATTTTAGTACATATTCTTGTTTTCTTTTTTTTTTCTTCTTATATTGGAAAACATCCCATTGCATGACTGCATAGCAATATTAACGAGATAAATAAGTTTTAGACGATGTTGGTGGTCCAAATATACCACGAAATTCCTATACCGTTCCGTGTCCCTGATGCTGATTTTTAAGATTGGAGCTGCCTGTATAAGATAGTTTCAATAAAAGTAATTCAATGTAATTTTTTTCCCGAAACTGGGACTATTGTTTTAAATAAATATGTAGAAATTATTTAACCTGTACACATTTTTACGGTTGTTATTATTTTTTTTAACTCTGTCCCTGGGTTTAAGATTCCTTACCGCCTCTTTTGATAAAATTATGCAGAAAATTACTTCAGATGCAGCCACAGAATTTTTTTCTCTTGCAGAAGTATAATAGAGAATGAATCGCTAAAATTCTTTGACAAGAAATTTATTGCAGAATTTAAATTCAGCGTTTAAATATCGATTTCAAGCATCGTGGCTTTATTGGTAGTCTTACCGTCTCCAAGGTTTATTCCTGCATTTTTCGAGGTAAATTAATTTTTTTTTATTTATTCCAATGTAAATAACGGTTTCTAAAAATAAATGAACATTGTGGCTATCACTTAGTCCTAACATGATTTTCCTTAAAATAGGGGGTGGTAATTTTTCTTACCGTCCCATCTTTACCATCCCTTTTTTTTTTCCTTACCGTCCCCCCCTTTTTTCCCTTTACTATCCCTTCTTTAACACCCCTTTAAGACAATGTTATATCAAAAAATTTTTCTCAAAGTACCACATTGTTATTATTTCTTATGTTAATGTCCTGTGGTGCTATGCAAATTCGTTATAAGTAAAAATTTAGAAGAAAATAAAAAGTTAGAGTGTAAAAATGGTAAGCGAAATTAAATTAAAAAGTTTAACTTAAACTACAGTTAAATTTAAAAAAATATATCTGCTGACCATTTTTTTCTTTATTTTGAATCATTAAGGCATTCGTCTATCAGTTTAAACTGTTATTTTATTAAATTTAATTTCACCAGATTTTTATTCCTGAAAGTTAAAAATTTTGTGAGAATACCTCATCTACGAGTAATAGAAAAATATATAGGGTAAAAGCACCAATAGTCGACCAGTTAAGCGCTCTCTTTAAGTATATAGCTCAAAGCGTAATTTTAAAAAACAATACAACATTTTTAACAGTGACACATGTTAATGTACACTTTTCTTTTACTGTTTTAGCAATTGTTTTAAAAAAAACTGATTATAGTTTTTATTTATAAAAAGTTAAACTTAAAAGTAGCAAAGGTCTAGTAGTCGGCCACTCAATTCTATTGTTCGGCCATTACTGGACCAGTAGTCGGCCACTTAAATGCTTTCTTATTTAAATAACTTAAAGTATACCTTTTATAAACAGAACAACATTTTAATGATAAAATGTGTTAATTTATTCTTTTCTTATAATGTTGCTGTAATAATTTAAAATATTACTAGGGGGCTCGGCCCCCTACGAGCTACGCTCGCCAACCTCCGTCCAGACACCGCAGACTCTAAATGCACACTAATTTGATCGGCTTTAAAAAGATTTCGAAAGATTGAATTATAATTTAAAAAACAGTGGCGATCTCCCTATAAACGAATTTCTATTCATTTCTCTTTGATTGGGGAATTTTAACGCCAAATCCGCTGCGGTACTAATTGATTATCCTGTCGACCAATTTCGCCAAGTTATATAAATCGCCAAACCACTCGCCAAATTATACAAATTGATATAATTTTTATTTTAAATAACGAAAGAACAAATAAATTCGTAAAACATTAATGAAAACACAAATAAAACGTCGAAATAAAAATAACTTGATGACGTATACACGTGTAACAACATTTCAAAATAAGCTAATATAAAAGGAATTAAGTAAAGAGAGTCTTTGTCTCCTGGTATTTTTTAACAAAGCGAAAAGAAAGTTCTTTTAAATGAGACATTTTAAATTAATTCTCAAAATATCAAATAAATGTCTAGCGCAATTTCTAAATTTAAACTTTTTTGCAATATTATTTTGTGTTCATTTTATGTAATAACTATAATGTGACGTAAATATGACGTAATTTCTGCTAAGACTTCTAACGCATGTTAATGAATTTATTATTTTACAATATCCTTTCTCTTTTAAAATTCAGGTGTATACTTTTTATGACGTAATTTTTAATAAGTTCCTGCTTTTTATACGTAATTATTTAATTCTAATTTGAAAGTTTTTTTCCTGTTTATAATAGTCACGTGTAAATAAATTTTTAATTTGAAGCAAACATTATTGCTTGCGCTTTTTATACAGTTGGCAACAGTTTAAATTAGTACAATTTTCTGAAATCTGTAAAAAATATCTCTAGAAATGCTGAAAATTTGAATTTAAAATAGAAATAAAACCTGAAAAAATGAGTCAAAATAAAAAAATTAATGCAATCTGCACTCCGGCAAATTCTAACGCATAAAATGATCTAAAAATGATTACACTGCTATGTATAGTTTTTGCTACTATAAAACTTTTTTAGTGGAACGATTTTGTCCAACTTTAGCATTAAATAACTCTTAAAATAATTCTTCGATTTGAAAACTGTCTGCATCAGCGTGTTTATCAAACATTTCTGTATAATACTACCGATTTTCATATTTTTGTATGCTATATTTTTGTTAATATTAACGAAGAAAGGCCTCCGGTCACAAAAAAATCAAAACCGGCGGCGGCGGCGGCGGCGGCGGCGGCGGCGGCGGCGGCGGTGACAGCGGTAGTTACTTTTTTTTAGAATAGAGAGATAATAGTATTTAACACTTTCCAACATAGTTTAAAAGTGTTTGTGAATTTGGATTGTCTTCAGTCTGTCCGAGTTCTAACACTCGCAAATATACTTGAATCTTCTTGAAATTTTTGTATGTTTTTGACGTTAACAATAGCACGATCGCTATTGAAAATAAAGTGTGTAGAATTAATAGTTCATCTACACAGACAGTCAAAAATATCCCGATGTATTACGCTCAATGAGAAAAAATTGCTTCAAGTTTATTTTAATGATGTTGGCCATTTCAAATATAATGAAATTGATATGCATTTATGAGGTGCATTTAACTACGTATTCTAGACAATATGGAGTCCAAAGAACTTATTATTCATTTATAGGGCCCCGCAAAAGAATTCCTTTACATAATAGTGTCAGGGGATAAGCAGTTTGCAGCGTATTTTATTTCTCTTTTACTACATCAAATAGAATGAAATTGATATACAACATTACTGAGGCTTACTACAAAATACTCGTTGTATAACATGATATACATAGCATTTATCGTTCATTTACAGGGAAACAGAAAAAAATCGAATACAGTACTGTATCTTTCTATTAGCGATAATTGCTGTAAGTGTGATTTTGTTTATGACATGCGTTTTTAAGTTTAATTAAACCTTAACTTACAATGCGGTGTGTATAACTGATATAGATCATATACAAGGCTACACAAAAGAGTTTGTAAGCTTTGTGGAGTATCGGGGGGAATGGCTTAAAAGAGGCTTTTATGCTCTTTCAAGCTGAACTATATTTAGTATACTAAGAGATGTTTGTATAATATAAATAAAACATATACTGGGCCACGCAAAGAACTGAATACATGACCTCCCAGGGAAAATAATGTGTGGAAGTATTATTTCAGTAGTTTTAACCACATTTTAGCCTTAATTAAATTTTAGCTTAATATGTGCGGCATATAAAAATCTATTTGTAATATACAGGGCTGTACAAAATAATTCAAGTATGTTTCCGTATAGGGGTAGAAATTCCTGAAGGTAAATTTTCAACCTGTTATGCATTTTCTTACTATACTAAGTTTTATAATACTATGTATAGAATGATATATAAATCTTTAGATTAAATACAGGACTGCGCAAAATAATTGAACTACTTTTTCGGTTAGGGACCGTAATCTGGTTTTTAAAAGTATTATGCCTTTCCTAAAATGTTTACTTTTTTTACGGTATAAAGAAGCTCAATTTCATTGAAGCATTCTGCAAGTCATGGGAAATGCTTTTATAATCTATTCTTCATGCAATATTTTTCATTCTTGTTTCATAAGGAAAGTAAAGTTAAAAGTACCAAATTATCTAGTAGTGGAACTTTCAAATTTTTTGTTTAACCGTTGTAGACTAGGCTGCGGCAGAGAAAAAATTATTACGTCATCCTGTTTCAAAATGAAATTATGATGTAGGACAAGATTATTAACAGAACATGAATAACTGATCTGTCAATGCATATCTTATTGTGATATCAGCAGTAGGGAGCGCCAAATCGTCATTTTAGCGTTACTATCATATCGTCGAGTTTCGGGATGAAATTTTAATATGTTGCATGTTTCGACTAGTACAATGCACATATTTCAGTTTATCTTGGGATTTCGTGGTTAGATATTTGCAGAACGCGGCGCCAATTCTTCATTTTCCCGTTACTATCTCGTAATCGAGTTTCGAAATGTAATTTTAATAAGTTGCATACCTCGAGTAGTACATTACAAATATTACAGTCTGTCTCGTAGTATCTTTGAACAATATGACCAGAATGAGGCGCCAATTCTTATTTAAGGGAAAATATGGTTTCTTGTTCAGTTGTTTTCCCCTATTCGATATTTTAAATACATGTGACAAAGCAATCGTTTGTTATCATTGTCATTTTAGTAGTTATATTATTATTATAGATTTGTGATTTTATAGTAACAGTCGTTTTGATATGCGATATTATGCGATTTAAACAAAAAAAAAAAATTCTTGTTTTTTTGCTTTTTTTTTTTTTTTTTTTTTTTTTTGTGATGAATGCATGGGCGCATTGCGTTCGTCAAAACTAAAACTAATCACTGGATGCAGCAACTTCATCGTGCAGCAGTCTCAAAAACGCCCTAAATTTGCGAAATCCGCGATCATAAACGAACGAAATTCGTTAACGCCGCAATCAGTAACGAACGTATGAACGCATAGCGCTCATGAAGACCGAAGAAAAACATCACTGGGTGCAGCAGCCTCGTCAAGCAGCAATCTCTAAAACGCAGTAATTCGCGAAAGCCACGATCACGAACGAACGAAATTCGTTAACGCCGCAATCCGTAACAACGTATGAATCCACAGTGTTCATGAAAACCGACAAAAAAATCACTGGGTGCAGAAACCTCGTCATGCAGCAATCTCTAATACGCAGTAATTCGCGAAAGCCGCAATCACAAACGAACGAAATTCGTTAACGCCGTAATCATTAATGAACGTATTAGCTAATAGCGCTCATGAAAACAGAAAAAAACATCACTGGGTGCAGCAACCTCGTCGTGCAGCAGTCTCTAAAACGCAGTAATTCGCGAAAGTCACGATCACGAACGAACGAAATTCATTAAAGTCGAGATCAATAACGAATGTATGAATGCATAGCGTTCATGAAAACTGAAAAAAAAAATCACTGGGTGCAGCAACCTCGTCGTGCAGCAGCATTTAAAACGCAGTAATTCGCGAAAGCCACGATCACGAACGAACGAAATTCGTTACCACTGCAATCAGTAACGAACGTATGAGCGCAAAGTGCTCATCAAAACCGAAAAAAAAATTACTGGATACAGCAACCTCGTCGTGTAGCAGTCTCAAAAAGGCACTAAATTCGCGAAAGCTGCAAACACAAACGAACGAAATTCGTTAATGCCGCGATAAGTTACAATCGTATGAGAGCGTAGCGCTCATGAAAAAATAAATATCACTGGATGCAGTAACCTCGTCGAGCAGCAGCCTATAAAACGCAATTATTCGCGAAAGCCACGATCACGAACGAACGAAATTCGTTAACACCGCAATCATCAACGAACGCATGAGCGCATAGCGCTCATGAAAACCGAAAAAAAACATCACTGCATGCAGCAAACTCGTCGTGCAGCAGTCTCCAAAACGCACTAAATTCGCGAAAGCCGCGATCAGAAACGAATGAAATTCGTTAACGCCGCAATCAGTTACGAGCGTATGAGCGCATAGTGCTCTTGAAAACCGAAAAAAAAACATTACTGTGTGCAACAACCTCGTCGTGCAGCTGTCTCAAAAAAGCGGTAATTCGCGAAAGCCGCGATCTCCAACGAACGAAATTCATTAACGCCGTAATCATTAACGAACGTATGAGCTAATAGCACTCACAAAACACAAAAACAAAAAAAAAATTCACTGAATGCAGCAGTCTCAAAAACGTACTAAATTCGCGAAATCCGCGATCACAAACGAACGAAATTCCTGAACGTTGCAGTCACTGACGAACTTATGTGTGCAAATCAATTTCATTTAACTTGTGCATGAATGATATTTATAAGTCTTTTTACCCGACTGCCAAGAAGGGTTATGTGTTTCACGCATATCTGGGTATGTGGATTTCTTTATACCCTCGAAACATCCCAACGGCTGGATAGATTTTAATGAATGAGGTCTCTATCGATTCATCTTAACCGTCCGATGGTTATAGTCTAGGTATTGTTTTTATGAATTCAAAATGGCGGCCGTAAAATAAAAAATGGCGGTAGAGACGAAAATTTTTTTTCACACCCTATTGAGTGGCATACCATTGGATAGGTCTTTCAAAATGAATACGATGTTTCATTGACTATTTTACAGTCAGAAGCTCCGTTTAAATATGACACAACCTGGAAGTCGTGTAGGTAGGTTCTCTAGCTTGACTGCAACTCTAACCATCATAGACATCTATAGACCTCATCAAAACTGTGTTTATAGATAGGAACTAACAATTAAACACAACTTAAAAGTCATCCATACAAGTAAATAAAAAAAAAATAGGTAAGTAATATAAAAATAGTTTCACATAGATGGGAAATAATTAATTAGTTCGCTTTTTACGCAGTCGGGTTTTTTGATTTTTTAAATTAAATTTTTACTTGTTCAAATTTTTTATGAAGTATAAACACTATGAAGTCTAAAAATGCAACACTAAAGTAAATAATAATGACATCGTATGAGCCAGGGCAAAGTGCAAGGGAATTTCTTGGGCGCATTTGTGATAAGATCCGTTTTGATGGCCGCGATTTAGACGCTATTTTATTACCCAACAGGTGGGTAATAACGCTTAATAGCATTGGTCAAGAAATCATGCCACTATAGTTTATGAATAGCTATCTGCTAAATTAGTCTTTTTTGTATACATAATCAATAGGTTACTGTATCAAATCTAGGGCTGGACGATATCAGAAATTTAATATCGCAATATATCAACGAGTTTATATTGATATTGGTGATATATCACGATAACTACTTTAAATTGTGCAAAAATAGAAATATTTCTAATTTCGAAACATAAATGGTATAATACCAACAATTTAATTAAAAACAGATGTAGAGAGCAACGAATCAATGTCTTATACCTATATGTTCACAAAGCATCATTAAAATAAGTATATATATTTATACAAAAAATATTTTAGAAAAGAAACCAACGTTTGATATCTGTTTACACTTATGCCATTTGTTTCCTTCAAAAATAGTATGTTTCCTATTCTTCCTACTCAATGCATTATTTATCAGTAACATTTTAACTATTTAATTACATTGCGAATATCTGAGAAAATTATAAAATACAAACTAAAATAAAATATTGTCAAATTTAGGACGTTGACGATCGTATTTTAATTAGCATAGGGGAAAAAAAAGAAAGCTCGAGAAAAACTAAAATTAATTTAATGCCACATGTCAAGCTAATATACTTGTTAATAAATAGGTTTCAGTGGATGATAAACGCAACAGAAATGTTGCTTTTCAATCTTTCTCTAAGGTATCAATTCATTCTTAATGGAAAAAAAATCACTATAGCTATATCTTTCTACCTATTTACTACAAGAAAACAACATTGAAACTTTTTTTTTTAAATATAAATACTCAAATCACATTTCAAAATAGTTTTATACTAATTTAAATTTTGTTTTTTCATAAATATTCCTTCATAGCTGAAAAAGATCAAGACGGATATATTAAATTCACTCCAGAAAACTTCGCTGTCATGAAAGTACGACAAACCGCAAAGAAGAAAGAACAAAGTACAATGCGAATAAGCATTAATGACTGGAAAGCTCTTCTTAAAAGCAACCAATCATTGCAGTGATTGACTGCTTTAACCTTGAGCTTTTCACATACAAAGAGCCAAACTTTCCCATTAGCGGACTCTGATTGGTTGCTCGCAAGCGGAGCATTTCAGCTGTTCAGGTATAGACTGGATGATAACCCGTATCAAACCTGTATATCAAACAACACGACAACGAATAACCAGAGCTCATTTGATTATTCGTAGGGTATCAATATCTGGAGTTATTGCAATACGTGTTGGCCGATCACAGTTAGGAGAGAAGAACGAATGATACGTGTTATTCAGTATTTTACGCAGACAGTCAAACGAAATCTAGGTTTACAGTGAAGGAAAGTATTGCAATGATTGGGATAATTTCTTACGTAGATAATTGGCGGAAAGAAAGATTATCGAGGTACATTTTCTGTTTTGGATGAGACAGGAGGTTGAAGACACTGTAATGGATTTTTTTTTTTTTTTCGGGGCTCTGGCGGTGAGCGCAAAACATTATTTTATTGTGTTTTGAGATATTTTACGATATTTTTTTCGGGGCTCGTACTCGTAATTGCAGTGTTTGCTAAACACTTATTTTATTGGGGTATATCAACTGAGTCAAAGTTTAGATATTGTTATTGCGATAGTTAAGAAATATCAATATCTATGGATATATTGATAAATAATCCAGCCCTAATCAAATCCTATATTTGTTTGGGGGGGGGGGGGGGAATCTAAAACTAAGCCGTAAAACTTGGTAGAATCTTAACGTGGCGTTATTACCCCAGAACACCTTATATATAGTGAACATAAAATAAAATGCAAGTAAAAGGTTATATAAATCTCAAATTGCGATAATCAAATTACGAAAAAAAATCAAATTATTAAAAGTAGACTCAAAAAAGTGAAATAGCCTTTCAGCCAGTAGTCAACCTTGGTGGCCGATTACTGAACATGTAAGTAAATATAATACCCAAAAGTCGGCCATATTAAAATTAATTAATAAAACACACTTATTGAATTTTGATACTGAAAAACATTAGTTTATTAAATTTTTTAATAGTAGAGTCTTCTAATTTTAGAAAATAATAAAAAATAAATTAATACTAGTCTTTTAAAAATTTTGTCATCGGTTAACAAAAAAGTAGTAAAAACGGTTATTTGACCGCAACCAAATAAAAAATGGCTGATTACTAACGCAATGAAAAAACCCACAATTATTTTCTGATGGCTTATGACGTATAAAGGATGGCTACATATAGGAGATTGTAATATTTCATTTGAAATCAAAAATAAGCAATTCATAACGTATTTTATCTCAAAGTGGCCGACTACTGGTGCATTTACCCTATGTTTGAAATTAAAATCTAAATACACTAATTAAGGTCCAAGAGAAAATGTGATTTTACACCACTTTATTTCAACAATAATTTAACAACAAACACACGTTTGCAATTTCTGTGGAAGTTTATTTTAATTCGAATAGTTTTCTCAGCAATGGAAAAAACATTTTATTAATAACAGATCTAATTGACACAAAAATGCGTTCCAATTCAGGTATTAGTTTTACATAATATCAAGTCGCTTTATTATGATTGACACCGCCTAATGGATTAATGCATCATTTTAAGTTCGAAACATTTAAATGCCGCGTCATGCAGAATTTTCTAAATCCTTCTCTGATCAATAACGTTAAATTTATTTAAATTAGTCTATCATATGATTTGCGCGCAAGTGTTTACTTTAATTACGTAAGGTTCGAGAATTCGATGGTTGTTAATTAAGCCTAACAAAAGCTTACGAGGAGAAACTGTAAACTGGAAAAGATTAGTAAAATAAAGAGTCAAGCTACGTAAAATATACGTTTAACTAAAGTAAAATAGAAAATTTTCAAAAGAAAATCGGCAAACTTTAAAATGTTACTATACAGGTAAATGTTTAACTGGTGATAAATAATAATAATAATAATAATAAAACATTCTTGAAATTTAATCTTTTATAAAATCAGAAACTTTTCAGTTGGTTTCATTTACATAAAGAACCAATTTGCGTTTTTCTTCAAATAATAAAAAAGCTTATGATAGTATTGTAATAAAAATTGTAACTGTAGAAATTGCTGTATGATTTTAAGCAATGGATTGACTTTATTTACAATTTCCTAATTCCTTCTCTGATCAGTAACGTTAAATTTATTTAAATTAGTCTATCATATAGGCGCAACCGTTTACTTTAATTACGCGAGGTTCGAGAATACGATAGTTATCAATTAAGCCTAACAAAAGCTTAAGACTTGAAACTGTAAACTGGAAAAAAAAAGTAAAATAAAGAGTCGAACTACATAAAATATACATTTAACTAAAGTAAAATAGAAAATCGTAGTTAATCGTTTAGAAAATTAGAAATCTTCATTTGGTTTCATTGACATAAAGGACCAATTTGCGCTTTTCTTAAAATAATAAAAAAAGCTTATGACAGTAATGTAATACAAATTGTAACTGTAGAAATCTCTGTTCAATAACGTCAAATTTATTTAAGTTAGTCTATCACATGATTGGCGCGCGTGAAGTTCGAGAATACGATAGTTGTTAATTAAGCGGAACAAAAGCTTATGACAAGACGGGAAACTAAACTGGAAAAGATTAACAAAATAAAGAGTCACTCTACGTAAAATATAGGTATAACTAAACTGAAATGGAAAATTTCTGAAGACAATTCGGCAAGGATTATATTGTTACTACAGTGGTGGTCAAAATTATAAGGACAAGTGAAAAATTGCCAAATCTTGGCTACATTTCGCAGGAAACTTATGCAAATTTAATGGATGGAAACTAAAAGAAAAATGAAGAATATTTTTATAAGTTTTTATGGAAATATGTGGAAAATTCATTTTCATAAAATGTATTGTGGATTTATACAGCCATCTGATATGGACAAAATTATAAGAACAACTGTATTTGTGTGTTCTAAAAAGTAAAATTTGCATGTTTTTTGCTTTGCACACGGAACTCAGCGACGATATAAATGCGTTGTAAGCGATTGGGATCGTCATATTTTGTTTTTCAGTCACGCCTCTAGGTACAAAGCTTTCGGAGTTTGAGAAACGGAAAGTGGATGCATTTAAAAGTTCAGGGCTTTCTGTACGCCAAATTGCGACAAAGCTTAATAGATCAAGAACGGTTATTTACAATTATCTTAAAAACCTCGGTAAATATGGACGCCAAAGACATACAGGTAGGGCATCTTCTGTTTCTGTACGGGAATAAAGACTGATAATAAGGCGAGCTTGCTCCAAAAAACAAACGTGAATTGAACTTAGAATGCAGTGCTCGACCTGTTCGACGTGTTTTACAAAAAGAAAAAAAAAGGTTCGCTATGGTAAACCTATGTCACGACCGCCTCTTACAAAAATCCACAAGAGACTGAGAATGGAGTTTACCAAAAAATGCTTTACTATGGGAAAAAAAAGTGGGATGATGTTGTCTTTTCAGATGAGAAAAAGTTTAATTTGGATGGACCAGATGGTTTTCGCTACTTCTGGTATGATCTCCATAGAGAAAAAGAAATTTTCTCAAAGCGTGCATTTGGAGGTGGCTCAATAATGGTCTGGGGAGATTTCGGCAACTGGTGGAACTACTCCAATAGTTTTTGTGCAGGGCAGAATGAATTCTGAGAGTTATGTTGATATTTTGGGCGATAATCTTTTACCAGAAGCCCCGTTAATAACGAGGGGAAACTATTTTTTCCAGCAGGATAATGCCTCAGTACATGTTTCTCGAACTTCAAAATCGTGGTTTGATGCTAATTTCGTGAAACTACTTCATTGGTCGTCCAGAAGCCCTGATCTGAATCCAATGGAAAATCTGTGGAGTATTCTGGCACACGAAGTATACAAAAAGGGTATACAATATGAAAACAAGCAAGAACTCATGTCCTCCATCGAAAAACCCTGGTCGAAAATTTCCAAGAACGTTCTTAAAGAACTATCAAACTCCATGACGCCAAGACTGATCAAAGTGATTGAGAAGAAGGGGGAGATTATTAATTATTAGTGTGTTTCAGGCAAAAACATTCAGTGTCCTTATAATTTTGTCCAATTTTTACAATGGCATATTTTGTTAATTATGGCAAAACATTCATATTTTGCATTTTCCAATGTTTTGCATTCTATAAGGATTTCTAGCATAAAAAAGCATTTTATGTATAAATTTAAATTTATTTAGTTCAGAAATAATTTTTTTCTGTGCAATTTTCAATTGTTCTTATAATTCTGACCACCACTATATACAGGCAAATGTTTAATAGGTAACAAATAATAATAATAATAGTAATAACAATAAAACATTCTTCAAATTAAACGTTTATAAAGTCAGAAAGTTTGCAGTTGGTTTCGTTTACATATAGAACTAATTTGCGTTTTTCTTTAAGTAAATAAATAAAAAACGTATGAGAGTATTATAATAAAAATTGTAACTGTAGAAATTTCCGTACGATTTTAATCAATGGATTGACTTTATGCAAAATTTTGCAATTCCTTCTATGGTCAGGAACGTTAAATTTATTTTAATTAGTCTATCATATGATTGACGCGCAAGTGTTTATTTTAATTACTTGAGGTTCGAGAATACGATAGTTGTTAATTAAGTCTAACAAAGCTTACGACGTGAAATTGTAAAGTGGAAAAATTTAGAAAAATAAAGAGCCATGCTACGTAAAATACATACGTGTAACTAAACTAAAATAAGAAAAAATTAAAAGTTAATCGGCAAAGATTAAAATGTTACTATACAGTCAAATGCATATCAGTATGGGCCTTATAATAATAACTAGAAAAAGAAATGCTTTGTTTGGATTCTCGAAGCATTATTTAATAAGATAAATATTTGAAAGTAACAATATTTTTTTTTATATTATTTTTGCATCTTTATTAAGCAAAAAAGTTATTTAATGTTTTAGCGCATCTTAATTTTAGAAATATAAATTCAGCCAAATAACTAATAATTCCCTCGGAATTTTTTATTTATGATATAGCGCATTTAATAATAAATTTTATTTATTTAAAACTATTTTTACTAATCTATAATTTACTAATTTATACTTTATTATTTTATTTTATTTTTACTTTTGTTGCCACTTTACAAAAAAAAGAAATAAAATAAAAAGAAATAATAATAATAATACAATTAACTTAAAATGCGTATAGGGGAGACCGGGGCTAGTTGGCTACAGCGGTAAGTAGGCGCAATCCTTATATCCAGTTTGTGGATAGATTGCGCAACCAGTCACAGAGCACCTATCTTGTAACTTTTTACAATCCTCATTGTACTTTTGCCGCGTTACCTACGTGCAGTGGACATTTATTACGATTTTCTGTTTTTTTTTTTTTTTTTTTTTTTTTTTGCTCTCATAAGTAATTTTTTGTTGCTTCATTCTTTTTCTAATTTCTAGTACATATATTAATAATTGCGATTTAACTTGTGCATTTTTTCTTAGTGTATGATTAACTGTACCTACCTCAAATGTGATTTTTTGAATTATTTATGCTTAGATTGTTGCGTGTCCTTTTTGTGCAGAAATGTATTATGGGGCTAGTAGGCGCATTGAACACGGTGCAAGTTGGCTCGGTGTCTCGTGTGTGTTGGGAGCTTGAAAAACAGCGAACACCGAGAAAAGTGGTTGCAATGCAAGATTTTGTGCACACGAGGCTTGCCCAAAGGGAGACACTCGATTTTTCATTTGTGATAACTGTAACTCCAATGATAATATCGAGTAGAATAGAAGTTACTCAACGTTAATGTTTTATTCATTATTTTTATATCTGTATAATTTAGAATTTACATTGTAGGGCGATAACGCATTTGTGTAAACTTACTGGTAATAATGAAATTGATTTCTCGTGTCTGCGTGTCTTATTTGAGTATAATTTAATTTTTTATAAAGAGTGTGCCAACTTACCCCATAGGCATAGGCAACTTGCCCCGTGACGGGGTAGGTTGGCGCACAATTTTCCTTTTACTTTAGGCTTCAGCTAAACATAAACTACAAAATCTACAGACTCAGAACTCCGGGTATTTATAGCCCAATGCCTGTTCATTAAAAGTACAGTTAAAGTTTCATAAAAAACTTTAATAAAAATCAATAACTAAAAACTGCGCCTACTAGCCCCGGTCTCCCCTAAGTATCGTCTGCGTAAATGATTTCACATAACAAGAATAAATTGTGCATTTGAATTCTTAACACTAAAAAATACTTTTATAATTGAATGTAAATAATTGAATTTTGACAAATTTTAATTCATTAAAAATATGCTATAATACTCATAAAAAAGGGATTTTAAAAATTTCATAAAAGAAATCGTGGAACTATTTAATTAATCATGATTCTGTCTATAGTTACTAACTCAATGATTTATTTTTTTTTTCTGAAAATATACGTGTTTCATTTTTTATTTGCAAAAATGCGTCGGTAATGGAAAAACATGTAAAATAAATTAACTAAACTAATAAATTTTTTAAGGTTATTCTGTATAAAATGATATTTTGCAAATCTACAGATCATAATTTATTTTTATGTTTAATTTCAAGTCAAAATACTGAATAGTTATTTTGTAAAGTGTACGACAAAATGTAATTCGTGTAGCCTAGTAGAGGATTCGCTTCGCTCATCCTAATAATAATAATAATAATAATAATAATAATAATAATAATAATAATAATAAAATTCTTCAAATTTAACTGTTTAGAAAGTCAGAATTTTTTTTAATTGATTTCATTTTTTCGTTTTTCTTCAAGTAAAAAAAAAAAAAAAAAGCTTATAGGTGTATTGTAATAAAAATTATAAGTGTAGAAATTGCCGAGTGATTTTAATCAATGTTTTGACTTTATGCGAAATTTCCTGATTTGTTCTCTGATCAGCAACATTAAATTTATTTAAATTAGTCTATCATTTGATTGGAGCGCAAGTGTTTACTTTAGTTACCTGAGGTTCGAGAATACGATAGTTGTTATTAATTCTAACAAAATAAAAAATAATAATAATAATATACATTTAAAAGCAACGTTAAAAACCCCAGAATAAGCAAACATTCAGCAGACTAGTTTCGGCAGCGTTTAGCGTACTGTCCTTAGTGCAAAGAATAACGGAAACATGCTTATTTATATAGAGGAGAAGCGGATTCAACTGAGAAGTTTATTAACCAGTGGGGAAACAGGAATATGCGGGTACCAGCCAATGGGAATGCGGGGCTGGTACCCGCGTTTTCCTGTTTCACCATTGTTTTAAATTGCCCCATGCTTTTAATTATATCATTCTGCGCCAAGTAGCATCTTAATAATTATAATAATAGTAACATTCTTGAAATTTAATCGTTTACAAAGTCAAAATATTTTCAGTTGGTTTCATTTACTCGTACATAAAGTACTAAGTCGCGCTTTTCTTCAAATAAAATACGTTTGTGGGGGTATTGCGATAAAAAACGTAACTGTAGAAATTTCCGTACCTACTAAACTAAAATAGAAAATTTTCGAAGTGGAGTCCGTAAAGATTAAGTTGTTACTTTATAAGTAATTGTTTAAAATATGGCGAATAATACTAAAAATAATAATAAATAAAACATTATTGATGTTTAATCGTTTACAAAGTCAGAAACTTTCCGGTTGGTGTCAGTTACATAAGAACGGAAAAAATGAAATAGAAAATTTTCAAATAGCCCAGTGGTCAGGGGGTAGAATTAAGAATTAATTAGGGGAAAGCTGGAAATTGTTTTAATCCCTCCAGTTTAGGTTTAGAATGAATATGCTATGTTTTACCCCTCGTGCTAGGTGAGCGTTAAAAAAAGTGTATAGATTTATAGTCAAAAAACACCCTTTTTTTTAAATGCCTTAACAATATCTCAAAACAACCTACTCTATCAAAAACATTGTCAATGCAAATGTTGTAGAGGTTAAAATTCTGAGTAAAATGGGTACCTACATTTAATATTTTTGTTGAACATTAAGGTCACAATTCAACTTCAAAATTTTAGCCCCGTGGTCAAGGGGTTGAACTCAGAATTAATTTGGGAACTGGAAAATGTTTTAATCACACCCGTTTAGGTCTAGAATGAACATACTAAGTTTTCCTCCTCGTACTAAGTGAACGTTAGAAAATATGTACATATTCATAATCGAAAAACACGTTTTTTTTTTTTTTTAATTACCTTAACAATATCTTAAAACAGCAAGATCCATCAAAAACATTGTCAATGCAAATGTTGTAGAGCTTAAAATTGTGAATAAAATGAGTACCCACATTAGTATTTATGTTCAACATTAATGTTGCAATTTTATTTCAAAATTTTGCCTTAATCGCTAATCAAGAGCTGGAAGCCAGGAGAGACCAACTTACCTTAACTATATCTCAAAACAGCTAACTCTATCAAAACCTTGTAAATACAAATGTTGTAGTGCTTAAAATTCTGAATAACATGAGTATCAACATTAATATTCTTGTTCAAAATTAAGATCGCAATTCTAGTTCAAAATCTTGTTTTAATCGCTAATCAAGAGCTTGAATAAACCAGTGAAATTATCAGAATTAAAAAGACCGTTTTAAGTAGCGACATGTTTGACGAATTCCCTGGCTATTAACTCCAGATATACGGCCAATACGGAAATATTGCGCGTAATATATTTCAAAACTTTATTTGAATACATCGTTGATATTTTTCATAAAAATGCTTTTCTGTGATCTTAGAGGGTAATCTAAAAATATATATTTAAAATAAAAATCCTTTTTCAAGTTTTCAATAAAAAAAATATTTTTAACCAATGTTCTGTAACCAGAAAAATCAGATTGGGTTTCCTTATTGGAATAAAACTTTTATCTCTAGAAATTTCGGTACGATCTTAATCAATATCTTGACTTTTTTAATTTTTAACGTATGAATTTTTGTAATTTGGCATTAATCTGTTTTATCAGATACATCACATGTAGTAAATCATACAGATATCAGTAATTAAAATTAATATTAAAAAATGTACTAAAAAATCACTAAAAGAAAATTTGTTTTTGAATATTTTTATTTAAAACAAGAACCAACAATAAAGTTTTTCAATTAAGAATAAATTTATTTCAACTTTGAACAACATTTCTAAACAACGATAACTTTTTTTATTCTAATTGATACAAATGTGCGTGTTAATTTAGATGCTAAGCATTGCTTAGTATAGAGTCGCTTATGAATGCGCCATCTAATGAGCTAGTACATCAGCTAATACTGGAAAAGTTTAAATACCACGTCATACAAAGTATTCTAATTCCATTTCCGATCAGTAACATTAAATCGCACTAAAATAGTCTATCACATTATTCGCAAGCGGGTGTTTATTTTAATTACTTACGGTGTCCGTTGTTAATTAAGTCTAACAATAGTTTAAGGCGCAAGAACTACAAACCGAGATAAATTATGAAAATGCAGAGGCACGCTATACAAAATACAGCTATGACTAATGTATAATTTTTTTTGCAGAGAAACATGAAGCGATTAAATTTGTATTTACATGTCAAAATTTCAGAAGAAGAGAAATGTTTCACATTTAATTGTTTACGAAGTTGGGACCATTACAATTTATTTTATTTATATCGGAAACTAATATATTTTTTTCTTAGTTTGAAAGGACCTCTTTCGAGGTGTTTCTTTAAAAGTCGTAATATCTGCACTGTAAAGAAAAAAAAATGTAATTTTTACAGAAAATAACTGTATCTTTTACAGAAAAAAACTGTTTTGAAGAAAAACAGTTCCTTTTCTGCAAAAGAAACTGAATTTCGTAATTTTTTCTGAAAAAATCTGTGTTTTTTGCAGAAAAGAACTGTTTTAATGAAAAATTACAGCTTTTTTCTGTAAATTAAACAGTTTTCTACTGGCGCCAAAATTGACAGTTTTTTCCTGTCAATTTGACAGGTTTTTTTTTTTTACAGTGTGGAAGCTTTTGTTTTCTTTAATACATCAGCTAATACTCGAAAATTTTAAATGCCACGTCACGCAAAATTTTCTAGTTCCTTTTCCTATCTAGAACCTTAAATTGCGCCAAAACAGACCATCCCATTATTGGTAAATTGGTTTATTTTAATTACTTTCAGTGTCTGATTTCGTTAGGAGTTAATTAAGTCTAACAAAAGTTTAAGACGTAAGAACTACAAACTGAGATAGACTATCAAAATGGTAATCTACTCTATATAAGATATAGTTACAAATATAGTAAAAAAAAAATTGCAGGGAAATCGGAAGAGATTAAATTTGTAATACCTAGGTATACGTTAAAAGTTGAAAAGGAAAACTCTACCCACATTATTTGCATTTAATTGTTTACAAAGTAAGAACCTATGCAATTTATTTTATTTACATGGGAAACTATTATGTATTTTTCTTAAATTGAGAGTATATCTTTTGAGGTGTTTTTTTAATAATCATGATTTCTGGAAGCTTTTGTTTTCCTTAATATTAAAGCAAATACTTAAAATGTTTAAATGCCATGTCATGTAATATTTTCTAATTCCGATCAGTAGCCTTAAACTGCACCAAAATAGTCCATCAAATTATTGACAAACGGATGCTTATTTTAATTACTTGCAATGTCCAATTACGTTAATTTTTAATTTAAGTCTAACGATAGTTTAAATCGTAAGAACTACAAACCAAGATATATTACCAAAATACAGATTCACGCTCTACAAAATATAGTTATAACTATGGTAGAATTTTTTTTCGGGGGAATTGGAAGCGATTAAAATTGTAATACCTATGAATGTGTTAAATGTTGCAGAAGGAAAATATTTTTCACATTCATCATATTTAATTATTTACAAATTCAGTTTATTTCATTTACATTGGAAATTACCCGTAAGGCATGGTGACGTCACGGCGACGTCGTTGTGAAGTCACACTGTGACTTTGTGACCGTCGATGTGACGTCACGTGACGTCGATGTGACGTCATAGTGACTAGAATGCGAGGTCGTTATGGCCGTTTTAGAGGTCGTTTGTGACGTCACATTGTGACCACTCTGTGAAGTCACGGTGTGACAAATTTGTGAAAAGCGTGTCATTTGTGACTATTTTGGCATTAACTTTGTGACGAACCTGTGACGAAAGCGACAATGCTTTGAAGTCACACTGTGACCAATTTGTGAAATATGTGTCATTTGTGACGAACTTGTCATAAACACTGTGATTTCAAATGAAAATCAAATTTCAAATTAATTGCTTAAAAGACGCAAATAGTGAAAATGATTCCATGCTGGGACTCGAACCCGGGCCATCAGTACAGTGCACTGACATTCTACCGACTAAATCACATGGAACGATACCCAGGCTGAAAAATTTCTCACTATTACATGTTGGCAAGGCTACAAACCCAGCAAAAGATGGAATATTTAGCGTGAGCCACCAACATGATGCAAACACGAAACTTAATTAAATCCAGCATCGATTGAAATTATATTAATACTTGGAAATTTTTCCAGCGAAAACCATTCGCTTTGCATACAATATTTCAAATGAAAATCAAATTTCAAATTAATTGCTTAAAAGTCAATTTTAATTTGAAATGTTGTATGCAAGGCGAATGTTTCTCCCTGGAAAAATTTCCAATTATTAATATAGTTTCAATCGATGCTGGATTTAATTAAGTTTCGTGTTTACCCCATGTCGGTGGCTCACGATAAATATTCCATCTTGTGCTGCGTTTGTAGCCTTGCCAACATGTAATAGTGAGAAATTTTACAGGCTGGGCGTCGTTCCATGTGGTTTAGTCGGTAGAATGTCAGTGTGCTATACTGATGGCCCGGGTTCGAGTCCCGGCATGGAATCTTTTTCACTCCTTTGCGCCTTTTAAGCAATTAATTTGATATTTGATTTTCATTTGAAATATTGTATATAAGGCGAATGATTCTCACTGGAAAAATTTCTAAGTATTAATACAGCGATGAATTTTAAAATAAACTTTTGCTGTAAATATAAAATCTTATCTTTTTACCGTACTTTTTAGCAAAATATCGCTATTTTGGAGTCCTATTCTTCTAAAACATTTTAAATTTTTTCACTTAAAAAACAATGCTTATCAACTGCCATATTTTTTTATTAAGTTCTATGCTTGATATTGAGTTCAAGCTTGATATTTAGAATGTGTAAGTTTTTTTAATTTGTTGTTATTTGTCATTGCTTTATTAAATATGAACATGGAGACTAACGGATATTAATACAACTATTATTTATAGAGCGGCATGATAAGCGATATTTATTTAAATTTTTTATTCCCGTGTATATTGTATTTTGTGAATATGAGCTAAATAGATTTGGTATGTTTTATAGGAAAAGACTGATCTAGGAAATAGAAAAAAAAAAAACGATTAAGAAAAATCATGCGTTAAGCATAGATTATAAAATACTTTCCAACACTTTCTGAATGCTTTAACAAGACATCGTAATTTAGGGAAATGACGTAAATAAGATAACTAAGTAAACATTTCAGAAAACGCATAAAACATTTGAAAAACTGATTTCAACAGTTACCGTCCATAGCCAAATATGTTTTCCAATTCTTTTGAACAGCCCTGTATTTGATCTGTAGGTTGATACACTGAAAAAAAAATGAAGTACTCAAAAATGAGTAATCCGACGTACTCATATCGAATTGAATATTTTTGGATCAAAAATGAACCTATGCTTTCTCTATTTTGAAACATCACATGTTATAAAACCCAAACAAACGAATAGTTTTGTACCCTGTAATGGTTCATTTCATTTATAGCGGCATAGCGGCATAAATGATGTTTATTAATGTAAATATTAAATTATGCACAGCATTTTAAAAATAATTTAAAAGTACTTGGCAATAATGCTCTTGTCATAAAAATATTCGATTTGAGTATCTTGCTAAGAATTTTGCTATTTTTCTTAATAAATAATCAATTAAACATTTCTTGTTAAGAACTTTGAACGGGAAATAAATGTCAGTACATTTTTACTTTAAATTTTAGGTTGTTTTTTTTTTGGGAGGGGGGGAGTGCATAACGATTCATATTTCATCACAACCATGGAATAAAAAATGAATACATGTGTTTCTCAACTTTGAGTACATTTGGATCGGAGCTATTTTGAGTATGTGACGCATTTAAAATTGGGTACTTCTTTCTCAATTTTGAGTACCCATTTTTTAAGTGTATATATACTATATAATGGGAAAATTTAGTTTAGCAAGAAAACGCCTAACAGGTTGAAATTCTTTTTCAGCAATTTATACTAATGTAAGGAAAGATACTTGAATACTTTTGTACAACCCTGTAGTTTACCTAGAATCTTTATTACACGCTACTATTTAGTTAAAATTTAATTCAAACTAAGACACTCTTAAAACTGCTGAAATCACATTTCCAGAAATTATCATTTATAGACGGCCTTGTATCCATTTCCTTGCGTGACCCTGTGTATCATTTTATCCATATTCTACAAACATTTATTGGTAAATTAAATGCAGTTCAGCGAAAAAAAAACATAACTCATTTAAAAACCACCTTTAAGCAATTTGCGCCCATACCCAGTAATCCTTACGAATACTTTTGTGTAGCCTTGTATAGGAATTATAGCATTTATATACACGATACTATGCATAAATATAGTGAATCATAAAAGCGCATATCATAATTAAAAATACATTTCCAGCAAACATCGCTAATGAACAGTACTTCGGATACAATATAGTATCTGAAATATTTTGGATGTCCCTGTAAATGCTATATACGTATTATTCGTATTATAAATGAAATAATTTATAGTATGTAAACCTAAGCGACATACATCAATTTCATTATATATGAAATAAATTAACATAATTAAAGTATGCTGCAAACAATTCCCTCCACCCCTATATCATTATGTATTTGAATTCCTTTTTTAGCCCTGTAAATGAACAATAGCTATTCTGTGCATCGCATAGTCAACAGAATGCATATTTTAGTGCCCTTCATAAATGCATATAAATTTTATTATGTTTGAAAGCGTGCGTAAAATCATTAAAAATCATTTGAAACGATTTTTTTCCATAGGCCGTAATGTAACGGAAAACTTTTGGCTGGCCCTGTAAATGAACAAAGCATGCTACAAACTTCATTACAAATTGGTACCGTGCTATAGTAAACGTCAATAACATCCAAAAATTTCAGGGCAATCCGAGTATATTTTCGGGAGTTAGAGTGCGGACAGACTGCTAGACGCAGAGACAAACCTAAGTCATAAGCACTTTTCAACTTATGTCCTTATGTATCCTGTATTATATGAACTTTTAAAAAATATATACTAAAGCAGTTTAATCTATAACTTCCTATCAGGCATGAAAAACACTTTATTTCAATGCTTAAATATCATATTTTACTTTTTAGTGCCAATAATTACGTGTATCATAAACGTAGAAAATGAATTTACAATAGAAGAAAATTTAATAACCGATTCAGAATGTCTATAATTAAATGTTTGATTAAAATCACAAGCACAAAAATTCTTACATACAATTTAAAAAAATAAATATACCAATTTGAAAAACACTAAAAATAATAATTAGTATTTATAATTGTACTATTAAACAACAGCAAAATACAATAAATAAATTAAATGCACTATTAGATTTAACAATATCTCAAAAATATTTCCGTATGGTATAAGGAATTACTATTATTTCATAATTTTGGCAAATGTTAAATCTGAAAACATTGGTTTGAAGATTTAGGATTTAAAAAGATAATTTAAAATATTATTAGCACTAAAAGAAAATTCTTTCAAATGTTTCACTACTGTAATATGTAAAAATATATTTTCCCAGTATAATGTTAATTTCTAATCTGAAACAGTTTCGTAATCTCATGATAATCGAACATCATATTTAACCCCAAAATAATAATAACTATAAGTGTTAGTAATAAAAAAATAGTAAGAAGCCGATAAAATAATTCCAAATCATTGTCGTTCCATACATTTTCAATCTCAAGTAAGAGTAAATTAATGTTTATATTAATTCCAGTATGAACTTAAGCCTGGATCAGTCTCTGCGCAGATTTTTTTTTTTTTTTCAAGCGATGGCAGATTAAGATATTTTTCTTTACAGTTATCGAATTGAAAAATATCGCTTCTGACATAAAGATCAGTCTCTTACAAATATAACATAAAACTATTTAACTCATAATATACAAATCAGGAACAAAATATTTAAATTAAATAACACTTACATATACGTTCCATTAATATCCGTGTATCCTAAAATGGTCATTTCCTTATCTTAAAGTGTTGTAGACTTGGTGATGTTCTAAAAACAGTGAACAATTTCCCGCGTCTTCTCATATTTATTTTTCTGTGAGCAGACGATTTTCAAGCAGGTGTTCTGTTACAGATTATTTGTTTTTGTATACAAGAAATATTGAACTTGAATGCGCAGTAATTTTATGAAAGTATCGTTAATTAAAATTTTGTATTTGAAGACATGTCCTATATATTTAACCTTTTCTTTTTATCCGTACCAAATAATTCAAGTTAAATGTATTGTAAAGTTCCTTTTTTCTAAATAATCATAATAATAATATTCTTAATTAGAGTTTATTAGATAAAACATTGTTTAAATTTTTAAAAGGTGTAAAAATAAATTTAATGGTATTAACGACCCCCCCCCCCTTTTTCTTCTTCTTTTTTTTTAAAGTAAAGTTTGTTTTGCACAAATTTTGTATATTTCTTTTATTTTCGGAAAATGCTAATTTTATTTAAAAAGTCTGAAAGAAGTAGAATTTATGACTTGAATACAAATTATAAAAATATTCTAAAGCAAGAAATGCATAGATGACTAAACTCTGAAGACTCTTTCTACGTGCTCATTAAAAGGTGCAGATTTAACTGTAATAGAAAATTTTTAGTTTGAAACCACAGAAGTGTTTCGAATAATCCTGGTCGGTAAAAAAAGAAAGAAAGAAAGAAATTTCCTCCCAGCAAACTAAATATGTAAAGTGTATAAATTTAATAATCCTAATTCTAAATATATTATCCAAATGCTAGATAAAATTGAAATCATGAAAAAGTATACATTCACTGTCTTAGATATCAAATGGATAAAATATAGCCTGAAAATTTAGTTTATTAATGCTTGTATCGTGCACTTTATTTATTATGCCCCCCCCTCTCCCCTTTAGTGACAGAATTTACCATTTGCTATCCACTAATATATTTTCATTCCTTATGCCGCTATAACTCGTGACTGCTTAAAATATTTCTCTTCATTTTCAAAGATTTTTGAAGTTCATATTTTTGTCACACTGTGACTTCATATATAGTGGTTTTTTTGTCACATATGTGACGTGACGTACGTTACATAGCAGTGACATAACAGTGACGTCACATTTTTTCTTAATTGCCAGAAAAATATAATTTTACAGTAAATAACATGTTTTAAAGAATTTTCATAATTTTTTAAAGTTTTCTAAGAAGTTCACATCTCAGTCACAATGTGACATCACTGAGTGGTGGCATTTTGGTCACAGATGTGACGTGACCACAGTGACTTACAGTGACGTCACAATGACGTCACTGTGACCATGCATGCTATGAGGGTAATGTGTTTTTTTCTTTGATTGAAAGGCTATCTTTCGAGGTGTTCCTTTAAAAATTCTAATTTTTGGAAGTATTTGTTTTCTTTCAATATCAATATACATTTTTTTAAAGAGATGTAATCTTAAATAATTAGATTTTACAATAGTACTTCCATTCAATATAAATGCATGGCATTTGCTAAGTAATATGCTTATAAACGTACTAAAAATGAAAAATATATAATAATAAGACAAATAATAATAAGAAGAAGAAGAAGAAGATAAAATGCATTTTTGTTTTACATTAACAGAAAAAAAAAATAAGAAACATGTGTTTATTTACAATCCTAGTGGAAATGCATATTAATATTTTTAAACAATAGATAAACCTACTTACTCAAACAGATATCTAATTGACACAAACATGCCTGCTAACTCAGGTGCTAAACTTCTTTAATATCAAGGTGCTTAGGAATGATACCGACCGATGAATTAACACATCTTAAACGCAAAAAATTTAAATGCCACGTCATGCAAAAATTACTAATTCCTTTTCCCATTCATTTAAACTACTCTAAATTATCCTCTTATATTATTGGCAAGTGGGTGTTTATTTTAATTGCTGGCAGTGCGCAATTACGTCAGTTGTTAATTAAATTTAACAATAGTTTACAAAGTAAGAAGGGAAAACCGAGAAAGATTATCAAAATGCACAGTTAAGATATGCAAAATATAGCTGTACTAAAGTAGATAGTTTTCGAAGGAGAATAGGAAAAGATTAAATTTTTAATACCTCCGGGTAGCTCTTTAAAATATACGAAATAATAAAACGTACTTACAATTCTTCGAATTTAATCGTCTATAAAATGAAATTTTTGTCATTTGTTTTGATAACATGCGAGAGAAATATATTTTTGTGTGTAAGTGAGGCTTTTTAATGAAAGGGTAACTTACGAGTTTTTTTTTTTTTTTTTTTTTTTTTTTTTTTTTTTTTTTTTTTATAAATGGCAATTTCTGAATGTATGGTGCATTTAAATATAAAACTATAGGTTTTTAGTTATTTATTTTTATAGAAGTATTGCCAAGTTATTAGATTTTATTCATATGCATTCATACATGTCCAGCTATTCAGTCTCGGCCATAATCTGCCAAGAAATTCTAACAAAGGGGCCGGTCCTAGTCTAATTTTATATTGGTCTAAATTTTTTTTTTAATTTGTACACATTTTTTTAAAATTATTTATACTTTTGTCATAAACGAATGCAATTGGGAAGTAATGACGTCATAAAACTTTGGATATGAATTTTTACCACGGAAATGAAATCATTTTTTATCTTTAACTGGCACAAAATTAACTTTATAAAAATCAACAGTAAAAAAATGTATTCTCAAAAAAAGGAAAACAAAGTCTTTCAAAATATCGATTACTGTAAAAAAAAAAAAAAAAAAAAAAAAACTTTTATATATCACACCAACGACATAATAACAGGCTTTTCGGATAAAAAAGCTTTGTAGTAACTAATCAAGCTCTGAAATAATTTCCTCGTGGAACTTCACGCCACTCGTCGAAATGTCTATTTTTCTTAATACACTCATGTTTATGAAAATTGCAACACGATGAAGGAATCATCAGAATTAAATGAAATTTAATACTCAAACGACTGGTATTGGTACAAATAAATGATTACATTTTCAAAGCAAAAAAAAAAAAAAAAAAAAAAAATAAGTGTCTGAAATCAGTATTTGGTGCATCCAACACGCGCTGCAATAAGTGCTGCTATACGACGTGGCATGGACTCGAACAGATTTCGAATGTCTGCGTGGGGGACAGCATTCTTTAATGTTTGTATGCGTACTCAAAGTTCATCTGTAGAAGCTGTAAGACGAGGATCATGAGCGATGAGCCGATCAACGAAATCCTACCCATTTTAAATAGGTGGCCTATCCAGGGAACATGCAGGCCACGGAAGAAGCTGTATGTTTTCTGATGACAGGAAGACTAGACCATTCCTTGCAACACGTAGGTGTGCATTATCCAGTTGAAAGATAGCTCCAGGAATGCCTTGAAGGGAAGAAACGACTTCGGGCTCTAGCACTTCTCTGATGTACCTGTTGCTGTTCAGAATATTGAAAATTTGTACCAGCTGGGATCGTTCATGATATGCAATCGCACACCAGACCACCACTAGGGGTGTTCGTCCTCTATGATGTTCGAATGCACTCCGGAAGATGGCGTTCACCGGTTTAGGGTCTAACACGAATGCGGCCATCATGATATCACAAATTAAAGAGGGATTCATCAGAAAAGACCACTTGTTTCCAATTTGAAGGCTAGTCTCTATGTCCATGAGCCCATCCCCGCCTCAGGGGTTGTTGGTTTTGAGTGAGGGGGGACCTGTATAAACGAGTTCTTGCACACAGCCCACGGGGCAAGAGGCGTCGATGAACTGAAGAAGCAGACACTGCTACACATGTAGTAGTTGACCAATGTGCTGCCAACTGTCTAGATGAAGCTGTACGGTTTATCAACGCCATGCGAACCATGTGTCTATCATCGCGCGTTGACATCATTGTTCGGTGTCCACTCCCATATTTCCGAGTTGTCTGATCCTCGTCGGTCCACTCATTCCAAACTCGGATCACTCTACTGTTGTTACGCTGCACACGAGCTGGGGGCTATTGCACGATAGGAAAAACCTTCTTCACAAAGACCGATGATTCTCCCCCGTTCAATTTCCGTCAGTTGTTGAAATGTCGCCCTCTATCTCCATAGACATATTTCAACATCCCGCTACAGCCCTCTATTTATACGCTTTCGGCAGCAGTCCAGGGGCGCTGCTCAGCCTACGCATACGTCGTGACTCTGAAATTAGAATCATTTTCGTAACACACTATACTTTGCATTCTCTGAAATTTTCAGCTCAATCGCGTCATTCCTTCATGGTGTTGCAATTTTCACAAACATGAGTGTATTTAAAAAATATATCGTATAAAGTCAAACGATTAATACTTTCTGAATTATCATTTTAAATGTTTTTCCTCAATCTATAATATAAAACAAAGCATTGGATGGTTAAGAAATCTAGTAGGATTTGATTGATTAAAAACTAAGCCGACATTTTCGGCAGAAGGGGGACTTTTTAAAATAAATCACGAAAAAGTAAAAAATCGCTTAGGAATCCCGAATAAAGTTTATTGAAAGAAGAACGCAATTTACTATATTGTGCTAAAAGAATGGATTTGAATCTTTTATGAATGGATCAAAATTGCTGGCCAACTTGGAAAATCAGGAAAATACTTGAATGCTCCTTTCAATATAAAAGAACAAAAAAACTAATACAAAAATACAAAATCTGAGTTAAGGAACATTTGGGCTACCTTCGTCTATCCCGGAACAAATTTGCAGACGTCTACGTTGGATAGATTTCCCTAGCCGTTGCCAAAAAAGAAACCCATATAGATATACTCGCAAATACACACACACAAAGAAAAACTTACTTTTATTAATATGAGTGGAGAAAGATTGTGCTACTACAACATTAAAAATATGAAATCATTCAGTTAGGGGGGGGGAGCAAAAAATCTCTACCGCGAGGTGACCTGCGTCGCCATAATAACGGCTTTTGGCGATATAAAAGAATTACTTAGGAATCTATCAGTGGGGTCTTTTTCCATCTCTTTCTTTGTTGCGTTTCATAGAAAAAAATAGATGTCCTTACTTTCTTTAATACAGTCGAACCTCATTAACGAGAACACTCACGGGGATTTTTTTCTTTTTCGAGTTAAAAGTAGTTTGTCTTATCAATACTTTTAAAATATTATATATTACATGTAACAAGAATAAATATACATACATATCTTCAAAATCTTTTGTGTTACTGGTGTTGATTTTTTTTTTTAAGATTGATCCGTCAAGAATATAGACCTAGACGTGGGATATATCTTGATGGAAGTATTTTCAAGCAGAACTGGCTAGTATTTACGTTACATCCGAAAAAATCCACCAAATCTCCGGACAGCGAACTTGATTTATTTTTGCGATTAGAGTCTAAGTCATCACCTCCACAGCAATCTCTCAGTTTAATTAGCGTACGTAAACAGCTTTGTGAAAACAAATTTAATTAGCGTTGCAAATTTTTTTTCACCCCGTCAGTACAATTCTTACAATAGAATTTTACCTTTTGAGTACGTAGAAGAAGGAATCATCGGACAATTTTATAATCGCTACTCTGTGGCTATCAAAACTAAAGACATTTCCTTTCTAAGACTAACATTCTTTCAAGAATTTGAAGTTCGAAAAAATAAAACTCAGTACAATAATATGGAAATGTTGGGAAAACTTGTTTGATTCTTGCTATGAGTAGTAAATATTCCAATGACCGATCTTTTTCAATTCGCGATAAACACTATTTCGCGGTAAGTGTGTTCTTGTTAAAAGGACTAAAATCACAGAAAATGCTTATAACACTTGACCGGACAACTGGAAATACTTTGTGTTAAAAGTAATTCGCGATAAGCGTGTTCGTGTTAACGAGGTACGACTGTAATTAAATTTAAAAACAATTTCATATTTAAGAAATTTCCTTAATCTATTCCCGAAAATCTGCTCCATACAGACATATAAAATGTAAGATTTGCCCGATAAGGTATGAAAAAGATATTTGATAAAAAACAGATTTCTCATTTTTAGCAAAATAGGCAATTATTTAAAAAAATTCGCGAAAACTTCACAAATCGCTGTCTGGTTTTTGAAAGAAATTTACTATTCAAAATATATTATACTGCGTAAAAAATTTTCATTTTGACTGTTTTTATGAATGAATCAAATTCGCCGGCAAACTTGCAAGATCAGAAAAATTAGCTAACTTATCCGTACAGTGAGAAAACGTTTAACTAGAAAATCCAAAATATGAACCTGAGGTATATTCGGGCATATCTTCGTCTATCCGGCACAAAATTTGCAAATCTCAACGTGTAATAGATTTTTCTAACCTTCGCCATTAATAAAACAAACAGACAGGCACATAGCCGATTTTTTTTTTCTTTTATTATAGTAAGATAACACTTTTAAACGACAGAAAAACCGTTGTTGTATTTCACACAAAGATTTTATTGGCACAAAATATGTGTTAATTCAGATGTCAAAGCATTCCTTAACATATTTGTATATAAAAATTTCCCCGTCTTTTTACTTTGTTTAACACTTTCGGCCCTGGTGGTCACATATGTGTTCCTTACTTTTAAAATGCTTTAAACTATAAAAAGCGCTTTGCAGATACGTAAAAACCTCATTATTACATACGTGCATTTGATATTTTGACATTTTAGTGTACAAGCTAGCCTTGAAATAGTAAAAAAAAAAAAAAAAAAAAGTTGACAAAAGTTTTAATTTTTTTTTAACTTTAATAAAAAAGTCAGCGCCGAAAAGGTTTAAACTTAAATTTAAGGTTTAAAAAGGCTTAAAAAAGGTTTAAACTACTTTTCCGAATGAATAATTTGTGATAAACAATAAAAAATACTAGTATGTTTTTATGTCTGTTAAATTCTATTGTAATACGACATTTACCAAACGTCTTCAAAAATTCTTCCTTCGACTATTGCAATGTGCAAAGAACGTGAAATAATTACATTTGTTAGTTTTCAAAAACTAACATATTCGTTAAATTTCAGTAAAACATAACTTCTGTGATTTGGTTAGTTACTTTTAATCTTATTAGCGTAAAAGGGATTTCTATCCCAAACTGAAAAATAATTCAGGGCCGAAAGTGTTAATGGTAATTACTGTATATATCAATATTAATAAAATAAGTTTATTGTCTGTGTGCTTCTCTGTCTATTAGCAAGAGCTATCGCGCAAAAAAAAGGTCTGTAAATTTGATTTAGAATCGATAAAAACAGGTCCCGAAGATACCGAAGCTTAGATTTGTCATTTTATTCAATATATTAATTAAAAACCTTCATCGAGCGCTAATGATCGAATCCGCGGATCGAATGAGGGGAATCCGCGAAGCAGACGAAGTTGAAAAGGCTCTGCATTTTGAAATTGCAATAGCCTGTTCCCCTATAAATAAATAAATAAATAAATAAATAAATAAATAAAAAATGAAACGGGGAGTAGAAGTAGAAGGAGAAGAAGGAAGATAGAAAAATACGAACATTTTTTGGGTATTTTCCTGATCCTAAAAACATTTTTTATTTAAGAAATATTAATATTTACTTTTCCCAAATAACAACATTTCCTGAAGGCTGAATTAATCTTCGTTTTAATGTTTCCGTTTTTTTTTCTGCTTTAAAAAAATTCTAATAATTACTATTTAAAAAATTGTTCTGTTTTGCCTTAATCGCTAATCAAGAGCTTGAAGTCCGGAGAGACCAAGTTACCTAAGAATATCTCAATTCAGCTAAGTCATTCAAAAACATTGTCAGTACAAATGTTGTCGAACATAAAATTCTGAATAAAATGAGCACCCACATTGATATATTTGTTCAAAATTAAGGTCGCAATTCCATTTCAAAATTTTGCCTTAACCACTAATCAAGAGCTTCAAGATAGGAGAGAACAGATTATCTTAACAATATCTCAAAACAGCTAACTATATCAAAAAATTGCCAATACAGATATTGTAGAGCTTAAAATTCTCAATAAAATGAATACTCACATTAATATTTTTGTTCAAAATTAAGGTCGCAATTTCAGATATTCTTAAAAATATTAAAGAAAAACGTGTTTTTCAAATATAAATGTGTACATATTTCCTAACGCTCTCTTAGTACGAAGTGGAAAACATAGAATATTCATTTTAGACCTAATCTGAAGGGATTAAAACGATTTCCAGTTTTCCCCTAATTAATTCTGAGTTCAACCCTCTGAAAACGGGGCTAAAACTTTAAAATAGAATTGTAGCCTTAATATTCAACAAAAAGTATTAAGTGTAGGTACTCATATTATTCAGATTTTTAAGCTCTACAACATTCGTACTGACAATGGTTTTGAAAAAGTTAGTGATTTCGAAATAGTGTTATGGTATTTTTTAAAAAAAACGTGTTTTTTACTATAAATCAATGTATAATTCCTAACGCTCACCTAGTACGAGGGGGAAAACGTAGCATATTCATTCTAAACCTAAACTAAAGGGATTAAAACAATTTCAATCTTTCCCCTAATTATTTCCGAATTGAGCCTTTTTTTGCTCCCCTACCACTGGGCTATATGTTGGAATTTCTGAAATATTTTTGCAGATCTACACCGATCATGACACCTAGAACCCAAAACCACCCTCAGTAAAAAATTTTACATGTCTGTCTATCTATCTATCTATATATATATATATACATATCACTTTTTTATGGACACGATAACTTCCGTAATTCTGCACAAATCTCTTCCAAACTGATACGTAAAATCTAGGGGCATAAAATCTCGGACAAGTTCGTTAATGGGCAAAATCGGACCAAGGGGATGGGAATAGGGAGGGGTTTTATGAAAACTGAATAAAACCCATAACTTCTTAATTTTTGTACACATCAAATCAGTTTAAAGTTTTAATTACTTCTAAAAATAGGGCCAAAAATTTATGTATCACAGATTTTCGATAAAATTAAAAATAGGCTCAAGGGGCACAAAAAATAGGGGTTTTGGTAGAAAAAAATTATAACTTCGTCAATTCTCAAGATATCAAATCCAATCAAATTTATTATAAATCTTCATAATATTATCTACACCTTTTATATTGACAGGTTTTTGATAGGACCAAGTCGTATCGCAAAAAATAAATAAATAAATAATAAGTAAAAACGAAAATAAAAAGGGGGGGGGGGGTTGAATAAGAAAAAAAAATCATAGGTTCGTCAATTCACAAGATATAAAATCCGCATGAATTTATTATATATGTCTTTAATATTATCTACAACATTTATATTGACAAGATTTTGATAGGACCAATTCTTACTGCAAAAACAAATTAAAAATACATAGCGGTAGAAGAAAAAAAACATCATCGTATTCATGGTGTATTGAAATCCAAACTGCTTATTTCATGACTCATTTTTAAATTCATTTTTGCTCTCAAACGCATCCAATTGGTAGATTCTCTTATTCAGAAACTATATAATGTACCGTAATGGTCGAGTTTTTGATAAAGGCAGAATATATTTCAAAAAATGACGTCAAAGTGAGCTTTTTGAATCGAATTTCCCGAAGTGGCTGTGTTGGAAACGAAAAATATTGTCCTACTTAGAAAATAATTGTTTATGAATGAAGTTTTAATTAATTGAACGAAAAATAAAAACACAGGTCGCTTATATATCTCTTTGAAAATCACGACAGTATGTTTCATATTTTTTCTTTTAAAAATGAATCTGAAACTGTCGAGTTGGAGACTGTCGAGCACGGAAAAGTGGTTTTTTTTTTTTTTTTTTTTTTTTTTTTTTAATACCGACTTAAAATGATTCTGATAAAACCATCTCTTATATAAAAATGAAATAAAAACTCGTCAAAAGCGGCCAGATAAAATTGTTAAACTGAATTTATCTGCAATCTTGAGTTAGTTTTTGTTGGTGAAACTAGTACTTAACTTCGAAATCTACCTGCGCCTGTAGGCCGAGCCGGCGGGGATTTTTTAAATCTAGCTTTGAACTGCTATCCTGTTTTCCCGTAAATAAATAGAAATAAATACAGATAATGACTTATTCTCCCTGCCTTAACAGTTGTAACAGTATCTTTGCTTAAAACAAATATCAATATTCATCATTTTGAAAAAAAAAAAAAAAAAAAAAAAAAAAATCTGGAAATCGTTTATAAAAATTGCCACGGATTTTTTTTTTCCTTTTTTTTTAAGTGATTTTTCAAAATAATCTTTTCGAGTTTGAAGAGAATTGCGCCAGTGTTTTTCGAACATTTTTACTCTTTTATTTCTCTGAGATATCGTTTAGCATTATAAAAGCTGGCAAAAGATTCACAGGTTTTGTTTTTCGTTTAACTCTGTTAAAAATGCTAACTCTTTCAAATTCGTGGTTTGCTTTCAAAAACAGACCTGGACTTGCATAGAACAATCGGGTATACGTTATCAAAGGCACCAACTCTCGCTTTATTTAGATTTATTTTCGTTTAAAAACATAAAATCATACAATGTGAAGGATCGTTTCAAAGACATATCGGAGCGTGCGTATCACGCACAACTATAGGTTGTTTGGACAGATTTTTGTTGAAAAATATAAAATCATACAAATTCACGGTTCTTTTTAAAAACAAACCTCAGCGTGCGTTGCACGCCAGGGTGTAATCTGAAGAAGGCTATGAACCTCCCCTCCCACCATTTATACTTTCTTCTATCTTCAATCGAAGAAAGTATTGTAATTGAAATTTTTTTCGACTTCTGGTTTTCGACGGATTTACACGCTTTAGGGGTCCGAGATCACAAAAAACATGTTTATACAAAATGTCTGTCTGTCCGTGAGTCAATCTGTCCGCGTGTCCGTGTGTCCGTATGTCCGTGTGTCGCCATTGTACCATCAAAAATTGTATGAAGTTATGCATAGAATTGAACCAATTTTTGTTTTAAGTTTTTGGCTATGGCAAGCAGGTCCTCCCTGAATTTGGAAAAAAGTCGCCGGTAGGGGGCGCTGTAATAGCGATTTTTGCGCATTTTGAATATTGAACCATCGAAAAGTGTATGAAGTTATGCATAGAATTGAACCAAATTCTTTGTGTATGTTTTTGGCCATGGCAAGAAGGTCCTCCCTGAATTTGAAAAAATTCTGCCGGAAGGGGGTGCTGTAATAGCGATTTTTGTGCAATTTTCAATATCGTACCATCGAAAAGTGTACGAAGTTATACATAATTCTAATAAAAATACTAATAAAACTAATTAAAATGAAATGTTGACATGAGATAGAAGAAAGTGTTGGGTTTGGCACATCCAATTAGTTAGTTTTGTGCGGGTACATTTTCATTTAAAAATATAGCATTATATGAATTTGGGTGTACGGTGATGAAAGCAGTGAAAACTTTAACACTCAATCTCCCCCGGAAAAAAAATGTCCGAATTCAACACGGATTTTAGGTACATTTAGAATTATTATCCACGGCCTGGACAACGACAGGCAGATCAGCTAGTATATAATAAAATAATACTTACATTATATTGATCTGAATATTCTGTTTTCAGTCTGCGTAAAGAAAATAAACTATGTAAAAAAATAATTGCATTTTTTCTGAAAAAATAAATTATAACATTTCAATTTTGGAACGCATAAATTGAATTATAATAAGCTGCTTTATGTATGGCACCGCCTAATGAATTAATATATCAGTTTAAACTCGAAAAGTTTAAATGCCACGTCATGCAAAGGTCTCTAATTCCTTTTCCGATGAGTAACGTTAAATTACACATAATTAGTACAGAATATCAATGGCACGCGGATGTTTATTTTAATTATTTACGGTGTGCTATTACTTTAGTTCTTAATTAACTCTAACAACAGTTTACCATCTAAGAACTCTAAAACATGAAATATTATCACAACGCTCAGTCACGATATGGAAAATATAGCTATCACTAAAGTAGAAGTTTTTTGAAAGGAATTGGAAGACAATAAATAATAAAAAAATACTTAGAAGGGCTAAATTTAACAGTTTACAACTCCGTAATCCTTGTTATTTCTTTTATTTAGGTTATATAAAATTAAATTTGTGTGTGTGTGTTTTTTTTTTTTTTTTTTTTTTTTTTTTTTATAGAAGAGTAGCTTACGGTTTGTTTCATGAAAAATAAAATTGTTCAAGCTATAAATAGTCTATTTATATATAAAAAAAGTTTTCGTATTTATTTATTTTTATTATTTTCATACATTCATTATCAAATTATTAGATTTTTTAATAATATATTTTTCAGATATAAGTGCATTATATTTAATAGAAAAATAAGTTATAAAAATATTTGAAAAGTAAGCCTGCAATAAAAATATATTAATTAATGACCAGGAAAAAAACTACCCTTTACACTTTTTTAATTTAAACGGAGCAAGAAATAACAAGCACGTTTTTAGCTGCGTTCCTAATTATATAAATGCATAGCACCTATAGTCGTCGTCTGGTGCGCCCGTCTGTCTGTCCGTCTGTTCGCATATAACAGCACAAAAAATTGCCAACCGAATGGTTTGAAATTTAGTACAGTAATCTCTCACTTATACGTCACCTCTTTTATGCGTCGTCCTCAGTTATACGTCGATTTTCGATAGTCCAAGATATACATATAGCGATGCAATAATTTTTTTTTCGTTTATGTGTCGCAACATTAATTGTATCTCTCTCTTATGAGTAGGAGAAATTTAAAGTTTCCATTAAAATTTCTTCCTATTCTGCACGTGTCTACACATTCTTTCATATCTGGAAAACGGTGAGAGGGGATCTTGACTATCGATGAAAATGTAACAACAGCAGAAATGAGAAGCATACAAGAAATAGCTACAGAAATTCGTGACGACGCTAATGGAGATGCATGAGATAACGAAGAAAATGTAGAAAAACATCCATCGACTTTTGCAAAGGCTATAGTTGCCATAAAAACCTTTCGTACCACATTCCACGAACTGATGCATCTGGTTCTACATATTCTTGTTTCAAGGAACTTGAAAAAGCTATTTTTAGGGACAGAAATCAAGCTCATAAACAAACTTCGATTTTAGACTATTTATAAAAATAAGGTATGAAATTAAAATTTCGAGATGTGCATATTTTAGATTTGAATGAGTAAATCATTAACAATCCAAGTGAATCTTTTTTTAATTATTATTCTGCATGTTATTAAATAGTTTAAAGGTTAATATTGTCTTAACATTTATTTCAAATTTAATGTTTACTTGAATTTCATTAATGCGTCGTTTTTCATAAGTCCCTTGCATCGACTTATAAGTGAGAGATTACTGTATATATAATCGTTGCAGAATTTTGTCGAGTCATTTTAGATGTTGTGAAAATCGAATCAAAACTTAAAAAGATATTAATAAAAGTTTTATTCATTCTATTAAATCATATCATACATAATGGTTTTAATGATATTTCATGACAGGTAATGATTCTAGGTTGCCTTGGAGATGAGGTCCTATTTAAGATGGAGAGACCTTATTTCCGCATTACTGAACTTATATACAATCGAAATAAATTTTGTATTCATGCATTTTTGCATAACAGTACAACAGCAATTGCACAGAAATTTGAATATTTATAAAACTAGTTATAACACGAGCAAACCTCATTTGCCATCTTTGACGTACAATTTGGACTTGTTACAATATTAGAAGAAATTTAATTTCAATTTCAATTCAACACAATGAAAGAACTTTTTTTTAAAACAAAGACCCAATTGAGCTAAGATAGTGCTAATTCAGGTGAAATATTTCGTACATCAACCCGTTTTATGAATGGCATCGCTTGATGAATTAATACATCAACTTAAACTCGAAAAATTTAAATGCCACGTCATGCAAAAATTTCTAATTCCCTTTTCGATCAGTAACGTTAAATTACATTAAATGTGCCTCTCATACTATTGTATGTGGGTGTTTATTTTAATTAGTTGCGGAGGGCGATTGCGGTAGTAGTTAATTAAGTCTAACAATTATTTACTACGTAAAACTGTGAACCGGAAAAGATTATCCTAATACAGAGTAATGATATGCAAGATTTAGATAAACTTTTCTTTTTTTTTTCTTTTCTCCCCGCCCCCCCCCCCTTTTTTTTTTCTTCTTTTGTTAGGAAATCATCAAGTAGTTCACTTTAATACCCAGGTAGCTGTTACAAGTTATTTTTTAAATAAAACACTCCAATTCATACTAAAATTTGCTAAAAAGGGATAAAAAAAAATTACACGTAAAAGGCATATAAATGCTTTTATTTAGATCGACACATGTTTCATTGCTCTAACGGTGACATTCTCTAGATCTTTGTTGACACAAATATTTTCACAAACAATTTTAAAAACAAGAAATTATTAAATAAATAAACGAGACCACATGTAGAAGGAAAAACAAGTGCAAACATGAAATAAAATTAAATTAAATGAACATTCGTGAACGTTAGTAAACTTCTAGTATAGTTTTTTATCCCGCAGAGCATCTGAACGTGAATTAACTTCTACTGTTGTTTCTTGTCCTTCACAGCATCTCTTTCCAATAAATAAAATAAAGTATTTTAATATTATTATTTATATTATTATATTTTATTTTTAATATTTTTTAATTAGAAAGAGATGCTCTGCAAGATAAGAGACAATAGTAAAAGTTAATTCACTTCAAAAATATCCATTTTTACTTTATTTTATTTTATGTTTGCACTTATTTTAATCATATATGTCATCTCGTGATTTTATTTACCATTTATTGTTTTTAAAATTTTTTGCGAAAAGATTTATATTAACAACGATCTTGAGAATTTCACCGTTTAAGCGATGAAACATATTTAGATCTGAATAAAGGTATTTATATGCCTTTTAAGTTTATTTATTATCACTTTTAGCAATTTTTAGTTAAGATGCTTTTAAGTGATTTTCATGCATAATTTTATCACTTCCCATTCTTCAAATTTAATAGTTTACAAAGTCAGGAACGGTCAGTTTATTTTACTCTCATACAGAATTAGTATGTGTTTCTCTCACATTGAAAGTATGTGTTTCGTGTAGTTGATTTTAAAATCGTAATTTCTAGAAGTTTTTTGTTATTTTAAACTCAAAATACATTTTTGTGCGATTCATTCTCAAACAATTAGGTTTTCGAATCATATTTTTATTATATAAATGCATCTCTTTCAATGAGTAATAAATTCACAAATCTATATTTTAAAGCAAAAGCATGTGCGTGAGTAAAACTTACGTCATATTTACAGTGGCAACAGCTTACAAATAATTTCGCTTTTACCGCAATTTTTAGGTGCGTTCGTAATTACATAAATACGTAGAACCTAAGTCGTCGTTCGGTCCGTCTGTCTATCCGTTCGTCCGCATATAACAGAGCAAAAACTACTCAACCGAATAGTCTGAAAATTTAAATATATAATTGGCGATAAATTTTGTTGCGTCATTTCAAATTTTATGAAAATCAATGGGAAGTTTAACTACAGGGACTGTAATAAGTTTTCCGTTACATTACGGTCAATGGGAAAATATTGTTTCAAGTGCATTTTAATGATTTTGCAGAGTTTCATATAGGATGAAATTGACTTACATTTATGAAGTGCACTAAAATATACATTCAGTACAATATGCGGTGCAAAAAATATTTATAAAACTAGTTATAGTACAAACGCACCTCATTTGCCACCTTTGACGTGTAATTTCCAACATGATTTAACTTCTAGACAAGATTTCAATATTTACACTGTCGAATAGAAAAAAGTATGTTCTTTGAATTTACTTGAATATTGTAGCTCAGTTTACGGATTTTTATGGTTAAAAAATAATTTTCAACTATGATTTTATATAAATCTATATAGCGTGTAGTCCGATTGAAAAAGATCAACGTGTTTGCACTTGGACAATACAAACAGTTCATAATTTTCTTCTGGCTTATATTCCATATCGAAATTAAAACATAATAATTAAATAAATAATATAAATAAAACACAAAATTGACACACATGTAATCGAACTACGAGCTTAAAGAACTCAAAATGTTAGGTTAAAAAGGGCAGTGGTAAGCAGAAGAATCTTTGACAACTTCTTCTGATATTAACTTCTGGCATGTGGCTAACACGAAAGTACCACTTTTAACAAATTTTAAAACTTTAGCAATTTACTTATTTAATAAGCCAGAGAAAATGTATTTTTAAACCATCTTATTTAACATAAATCAAAAGCAACAAAAATTAATTTCTTTTCAATGCTATTTCAGGTGCTGGTATTCCTTAACATCAAGCCGTTTTATGTACGACGCCGCCTAATAGTCACTTAGCACGTCATCTTAAAAGTCGTCATCTATGTGGTACTAATATCATGATTACAGTGCGCTATAAATGTTACGTAACATAACCAAAACTTTTATCATGGGACTTAGTTTCTCCTTGATAGCAAAGTAGCAAACAGAAGACTTTAATACAGTATGACTTCAAAAACCTGGCATTCAGAAATCCGACAACTTCAAAAATCCGGCATCAAAATTATCTTTTCCCTTCCTTTTTCTTTTGCACTTTCAAGTTATGGGAGAAGAAAAATAGCAATTCTTTATTAATTAAAAATTGCAAGATAATAACACGTCAGCTTAAACTCAAAAAATTCAAATGCCACGCCGAGCAAATTTTCTAATTCATTTTCCGATCAGTAATGTTAAACTGCGTTAAATTCGTCTATCATATTATTGGTACCCGTGAGTTTATTTTAATTGCTTGCGGGCGTGTGATTACGGCAGTGGTTAATTAAATCCAACAATCATTTACGACGTGAAACTGTAAAAACAGGAAACTGTAAACCAGGAAAGATTATCAAAATGCTGCAGTTTCCAAATAGAAATATGACTGAAGTAAAAATTTTACGAAGCTCAATCGGTAGGGAATGAATTGCTAATATTCAAGTTGCTGTTAAAAAGTGCTGAATGATAACATAATTTGCATTATCCAAATTTAAACATTTAAAAAGTAAATATTTTGTATTTATTTATTTATTTATTTATTTTATTTTTTTTTTTTTGCAGAAAGTTACAATAAAATTTATTTCAGATATAAATGCATAATGTTTTTGTTTCATTGTTTATGAAAAAAATAAGTTGGAATAATATATACTCGTAGAAGGAGAGATAACTGCTATCTCTCTTTCAAGCGTAGTTCAATTAATTTCAAAACTTTCTCCAATATATTATTGGTATTTTTTGATATAAAAATGCCTTTTGGTGTTCTTAGTGAGCAATCTAAATATATATATTAAATGTAAAAAATCTATCACGGTTTCAAAATTAAAAACAAAAGTTTTAACTAAATTCCGCAACACGGTATGACAAGGTTCGATTCCCTAGTATACATAAAGATGGGAAACAACTAAATGTATATTACTCAATACCAAGGGAATGTGTAGTTCTAAACAATTTTATTTTAACTGAAATCAGAAATAACAATTTTTTTTTCAGCCTGAGTAAATGTTTATGAAAATTAATGCTTTATTTTAAGTGAAATTGAAAATAAAATCATTTATTTCAACATAAATGGAGAAGTTTTAAACTCGAATAACATATCTAAACATGATGAGAAATTATTTATTCTAATAGAGGTCTAAAAGACAACAACATACATGCGTGCAATTTCAGTTGCAAGCATTCCTTAACATCAAGCTGATTTGTCTATTGCACCGCCTAATGGATTAACACATCATCTTAAAATCAAAAAATTTAAATTACACTTTGAGCTAAATTTTCTAATTCCTTTTCTGATCAGTAACGTTAAACTGCGTTAAGTTCGTCTCTCATATTATTGGTACCCGTGAGTTTATTTTAATTACTTGCGGTGCGTGATTACGGCTGTAGTTAATTAAGTCCAACAATCGTTTACGACGTGAAACACTAAACCGGAAAAGATTATCAAAATGCAGAGTCACGCTGCGCTGTTTCCAAATAGTAGAAATATAACTGAAGTAAAAATTTCACGGAGCACAATCGGCAGGGATTGAATTGTTAATATCGAAGTTCCTCTTAAAAGGCGCTGAATGATAACGCACTTTGCATTATCCAAATTTAAACGTTTGAAAAGTCAAAATTTTGTAAATTATTTTTAGTTTACTCTGTGAATGAATTTGTTTAATTCTTCAAATAGGAGGGTATTTTATTAGGAAACTGCATAGAAGACAATCATTGCGTAAATTGCTCGTCTTTAATTTTTAAAAATGTATTTTTTATTAATAGAAAGTTACGATGAAATTTCTTTCAGATATAAATGCATAAAGTATATGTTTTCTTTTCTATGAAAAATGAATTTGAAATATTATACAGAGTGTTCCAAAATTCGACCGACAAATTAGAGGAGTTATAGAGGGATGAAGAATTGCCACAGAACATGGGGTCACAAGCTACTTATATATGGGGTCACAAATACTGGCTGTTTCATCCTAACTGAACTCGGGTTGACGGTAATAATTTCGAGAAAAACAGAAACATTGCAATGAAAATGCAACGGTATGTACCTTGTTTTAAGTGAAATGTGATAACACCACGAAAAGATTTGGAAAAACATGTTGCTCAAGCAACCGATGATACCGGATGAACTGATAATCACAGTCTAAAATGTGGGGCATCAAGTGCATATTGCAGGTGCGTATAATGCGAACTTCTACCACTTTTGTTTGGTGTTATCACATTTTCAACAAATGTGAGAATGTCCATTAAATGTTTTATTATAATATACTTCAATTTTCTAAAAGTTATTACCGTCAACCTAAATTGACTTAGGGTGAAACAGCATGTATTTTTTATTAAATACGTGGTTTGTGCCCCCATGTTTTATGGTAATTTTGATAGAAGATATATTCATATAATCCCCTTATCAAGAGTTTTGGATACCCATTTTCTCCCTCTTTCTACTGCAGAAAAACATCATTAGAGTTCATAGCGAAAAAGAAACACTTAGTAGTCGACAGATGTAATATGCACAGAAACTGCATCTCTTCATCTTTCTTCGCCTTATGTGAGATATGTTTTAAACCAGACTCGCAAGCACTTATGTTCTATTCTGGTTCGCGTTATAAACTTATAAACATTATAATTGACTGTTACACTGAACACTATTTTATCAGACTTTACTTCCTTGTAACTTTCATAAATATCCAATTATGTATAATTGGTTGATTACCTCAAAGTGCCGAAAATACATCCATATGGTTATCAATTTTAATGATGTAACACGCGCGGAAAAACATATGTAATATTCACTTTTAAAACGTCCTCACACAAGTGAAGACGTACAAAATGTAATCTCTTTCTTAGTATCTCTAATTAAACTTCTCCTTTTTCCTTTCCTACAATATGAGTAGTTTCAATGAAGCACAGACACAATAAACCGTCTGTTACATGATTCCTATTTTAAGCCTGATGCACTGAGACCTGAAGGAGTAAAGATATACGAATATATGATGATACGGGATACTCCATAATTCTTAGACGCCCTGACTAACCGCGAGCTGAAAAACGGATATCTATACATAGAAGGTAAGGCCTTTAATTATTCTTTTATTGTTGTGATGAGGCATCGCGCAGTTTGCGTTTATAGTATATGAATTAGTGAGGAGCGTGTGGATTCACCCCAAAAACTGTTAGACTCACAAATTTTTCTAACATATTTTGATTATGAGACTGATTTAATGTCTCATTTAGTAAATTAAACAAATATAGATATCCATTTAGGCAAATTAAGCCAGATAAATAAATCCGGTAGTCAGGTGAAGGAAAAAGTATCTAATTGACTTAAAGGAAAGAAAAATTATGGCTTACGCAAAAGATAGTGCAGCCATTGAAAAACTTAACGCCAATAACTATTCTTGTTGGCGGTTTAAATTAGAAATGCTTTTAATTAGAGAGGAGCTATTTGATGTCATTACCGATCAAGCTCCAGACCCTTTGACTGAAAATTGGAATAAGAAAGACAGGAAAGCACGGGCACTAATCAATCTCAGTATTGAAGATGGGCAGATAATTAACATCAAACATTTAAACACGGCTCGAGAGACTTGGGACACTTTGAAAAATATTCACGAACGGTCCAATCTCTCAAGCAAATTGCACCTCCTTCGAAAATTGTATAGCACAAAGCTAAACGAAGGAGGGAACTTAATAGCACACATCACGAAATTAATGGAACTTATCGACAAATTAGCTGCGATCGGAGAAAATGTTACCGACTCTCATATATCTGCACTCTTTTTGTGCTCATTACCGCCGTCATATGACACATTGATTACGGCGTTAGAGTCGAGAAATGAAGATGAATTGACGCCCAGCTTTATTAAAAGCAAGTTATTTGATGAGTATACTCGTAGAGTTGAAAATTCCGAAAACTCGGAACATAGTACTAAAGCATACAAGGCTCGAGAAAAATTAGTTAACACAGACCGCAAGAGAGATAACAAATTTTGTTCCTATTGCAAAATGAAGAACCATTCGTACAACGATTGTTGGTTCCTGAAACGGAAAAATAATAATAATCCAGTACAAAATAATAAATTTTACAAAAATAAAAATCACACCACCTCTCTATGTTTTGAAGAAAATGCCCCGACCAAAACCGCGAAACCGCAAGATACAAGACAGATAGGAAATGAAAATAAAAATGTTGCGTTGTTAATTGAACGACCCGCAAATAAACAAACTTTTATTATCGATAGCGGAAGCTCTAGCCATATTGCCAACTCCAAAGAAATGTTTTCAAATATGACTAGCGACACAGAAACTAACGTAACAGTCGCGAATGGCAATAAACTAATTTCATATGGCTCAGGGGAAATTGTAATTCACACAGGAAAAAACAACAGGCAGATTATACTTCGTGACGTACTGTTTGTGCCTGAAATCGAAACTAACCTGCTGTCAGTAAGCAGGGCAACGAAAAACGGATGTCAAGATAAATTTGAAAAAGATACATGCGACATTATACATAACGATGAAGTAATTCTTCAAGGTAGATTAAAGAACAATTTATATGAAGTACAAGTAAACAATGATAATCAATTTGAAAGCAATCATGTAAACATTACGCATAAGTGTTCAAACACAAAATGTATTGAGTTGTGGCACAGGCGGTTAGGCCACAGAAGCTACGAAACAATTAAAACCATTGTACAAAAACAACTAGTGAACGGAATTACCATAAACAACTGCCGACACGACAAAGAATGTGAGGTATGCATAAAGTCCAAAACCAACGACGTCCCATTTCCCAAATCGGGTGCACACAGAGCCACGAAAAGGCTAGAATTAACCCACAGTGACGTATGTGGGCCGATAAATACACCCACCATAGGGGGAAAGCGGTACTTCATAACATTCATTGACGACTATTCCAAATTTTGTGTTATCTACTTAATGTCGAAAAAGAGCGAAGCATATGAAAAATTGAGGGAATACATCTCAACCGTCAAAAATAAGTTTGGAAAATTCCCAACCGCCATCAGATCCGACAATGGCGGGGAATATGTCAACGATGAATTAGAAAACTATCTTAAATGTAACGGAATCGAACACCAGCTCACCGTACCATACTGTCCAAGTCAAAATGGCATTGCTGAGAGGAAAAACAGGACACTGTTAGACATGACTAGAAGCATGTTAAGCGAAGCTAACCTCCCACATAAATTATGGGGAGAAGCAATCTGCACCGCAAATCATTTGCAGAATCGCTTGCCTTCCAAATCTATTAGCACTACGCCATACGAGCTTTGGCTAAACAGAAAACCAAATTTAAGATATCTTAAAGTATTCGGCTGTACTGCGTACGCATACATCCACAAATCAAAACGCGGCAAATTAGATGATAAAGCAGAGAAAGGCATTTTCGTAGGCTACGACAACCGATCGAAAGCGTACAGAATATTTACTAGTGACGAAAGAGTCATTTTAGCTAGAACCGTAAAATTCGCGGAAAATAACATGGGTAATATAAATGCTGATGAAAATTCAAACACGAATGAGTTAATGTCAGAAACAAACAAACACACACGACAGACTGACACAAGCGTAATCGAATTTGATCTAACACAAAACCAAAATTCTTCAGATACACCATCCGCGTCTCAACATACACAACAATTGAGAAGATCTGAAAGGCATAATAGAGGCGTGCCACCGGACAGGTTTGCCTATGCAGTCCGGCATGATCCGGTATATGAACCGAAAGGTTGGCATGACATGCTAAACATTGAAAACCCACAAGAAAAAATGAATTGGATTGAAGCGACACGCGACGAAATAAACTCGCTTATGAAAAATGAAACATGGTCTTTGGTAAAACCACCACAGGGAGCCAAAGTAATTGGATCCAAATGGACCTACAAGGCTAAATATGATGAATCTGGGAAAGTAAAGCGTTACAAGGCGAGATTAGTAGCTCAGGGATTTAAACAAAAATACGGGGTCGACTTTGACGAGACTTACGCCCCAGTAGTATCCCACACCACCTTAAGATGTTTCCTCACTGCCGCAGCCTATCATAACATTAGTGTCAGGCACATCGACATAAAAACCGCGTTCCTGCACGGAGACCTAGAAGAAGAGGTATACATGTCACAACCGGAAGGGTACGTGAACACAAACGAACCCGATAAAGTCTGTAAACTCCGAAAGGCCATATACGGGCTTAAACAGGCAGCCCGGGCCTGGTACACAAAAATTACTGAATCTCTTAGAGAACTAAATTTTATGCAAAGCAAGGCAGACACCTGCCTATTTACACAAGGACAGGGGGAAAATATAGTCTACGTAGTTGTGTACGTAGATGACATTCTCATAGCGGGAAACAATGCGCAAATTGAAGAAGTAATAAATAAGTTAAAAACACAATATACACTTGAAGATTTGGGGGAAATTAGTAATTATCTTGGGATAAAAATTAAGAAAACACATAACGGCTTTAACCTTAACCAAACAACAAAAATAAGGGAAATCGTTAAAAGGTTTAACTTAGAGGAATCAAAACCTTACGGAACACCCATGGAAACGGGCTTCTTAAGATCAGAAAAGGATAAAGATCCAATGCCAAACAACATAAATTATTGTAAAGCGATAGGCGCGTTATTATACATTGCAACTATAACTAGGCCAGACATACTACTGGCTGTAAATGTTCTTAGCAGAAAGAACGAAAATCCGTCGGAAAAAGACTGGAAAGGTGTTAAACGACTGATCAGGTACCTCTACCACACAAAGGACCTAAATCTCATAATCAGCACTGAATGTACACCAATTTTGGAAGTGTACACCGATGCCGATTGGGCCGGTGATACGCAAACACGAAGATCAACATCAGGGAATTTATTCCTTCTTGGGAAAAACCCGATACAATGGATAACCAAACGCCAAACTTGCATTGCGCAATCGTCAGCAGAAGCTGAATACGTAGCCGCAGCAAACGCTGCACAAGAACTTATGTGGATAATAAAACTTTTACAAGATTTGAATTTACCACAAAACCTACCCGTAATTGTATATGAAGATAACATATCCTGCATAAAAATGATAGAATCTGAAAAATACACCAACAAGACAAAACACATCGATCTAAAATATCACATGATTAAGTATATGAAAGAAAATGGTACCATAGAATTACGTTATTGTCCGAGCAAATCTATGCTGGCAGACATTTTGACGAAGCCAGAACCCAAGCCTGAATTTCAAGAGAACAGAGACAAATTAAAATTACAGATCAATCTTGATTAGGGGCTTAAGGGGGAACTTGATAGAAGATATATTCATATAATCCCCTTATCAAGAGTTTTGGATACCCATTTTCTCCCTCTTTCTACTGCAGAAAAACATCATTAGAGTTCATAGCGAAAAAGAAACACTTAGTAGTCGACAGATGTAATATGCACAGAAACTGCATCTCTTCATCTTTCTTCGCCTTATGTGAGATATGTTTTAAACCAGACTCGCAAGCACTTATGTTCTATTCTGGTTCGCGTTATAAACTTATAAACATTATAATTGACTGTTACACTGAACACTATTTTATCAGACTTTACTTCCTTGTAACTTTCATAAATATCCAATTATGTATAATTGGTTGATTACCTCAAAGTGCCGAAAATACATCCATATGGTTATCAATTTTAATGATGTAACACGCGCGGAAAAACATATGTAATATTCACTTTTAAAACGTCCTCACACAAGTGAAGACGTACAAAATGTAATCTCTTTCTTAGTATCTCTAATTAAACTTCTCCTTTTTCCTTTCCTACAATATGAGTAGTTTCAATGGAGTACAGACGCAATAAACCGTCTGTTACATGATTCCTATTTTAAGCCTGATGCACTGAGACCTGAAGGAGTAAAGATATACGAATATATGATGATACGGGATACTCCATAATTCTTAGACGCCCTGACTAACCGCGAGCTGAAAAACGGATATCTATACATAGAAGGTAAGGCCTTTAATTATTCTTTTATTGTTGTGATGAGGCATCGCGCAGTTTGCGTTTATAGTATATGAATTAGTGAGGAGCGTGTGGATTCACCCCAAAAACTGTTAGACTCACAAATTTTTCTAACAAATTTTTCATCCTCTTGATGCCTACTAACACCCTTCTGAATTTGTCGATTGAATTTTTGAATACCCTGTATAGAAGGATTGATAGTTTCAACTCTTTCACAAGCATATTTCTCGCAATAATAAGGAAGAATGTGCCGTAAATTTTAATCATACATATTTTAAAGCTTTGTAAATGAGCAAGAATTAAAAAAAAAAATTCTATACAATTTTGTATAGCCTCTTACATAATGATAGAAATTGACAATAATTAGTAATATTGTGTACCTGTTTTTTAAATTATTGTGAGGACTATTCCATCAACATAATCTTAACGCTCCTGTCCCTGCTGGCGAAGACACTCATGAGCTAATGCTAATCCTATGGCGAGGGATTTATCTAATATCTCGTTTGCATTTCGACATTTTAAAATATTTATTTATTTATTTTGCATTGGATAGCCAAGGTCCGTCTCTACATCGTACCTTTTTTACTTTTTACTTTCTTCTATCTTTGCAAGAAGAAAGTATTGGTTTCATGAAAATTTCCGAATTCCAGTTTTCGACGGATTTTACACGTTTTATGGGTCAGAGATTCCAAAAAACATGTTTTTACAAAATGTCTGCCTGTGAGTCTGTCTGTCTGTATATGACACAAATTTTGTGGGCGCTCTATGTTAAGAACTAATGCACGGAATTTAATAAAAAATTATATTCAGGTAGTCCCTGATATAGATTGGTGCTGATTAGTTTTTGGTGTAAATCGCCCTGTAGGTGGCGCTGCTATGTAGCATTTTGCAGGATTTCCGCAAAAGCTCTATCTCAAGAACTAATGCACGGATTTTTATAAAATTCAGATTCCGTTAGTCCTTGACATAAATGGATACTGTTTACGTTTTGGTGTAAATCGCCCAACAGGTGGCGCTGCTATGCTGCATTTTGCAGGATTTACACTATTTTCGCAGTAGCTCTATCTCAAGAACTAATGCACACATTTTCATCAAACTTCGGATTTAGTTAGTCCTTCCTATGAAATGATGCTGACTATGTGTTGGTGTAAATCGCCCAATAGGTGGCGATGCTGTCCTGCATTTTGAACTGTTTCCTCAATAGCTCTATCTCAAGAACTAATGCACGAATTTTCATCAAACTTCAGATTTAAGTATAACTTGATTAATATTTCTGCTGATTATGTGTTGTTGCAAATCGCTCAACAGGTGGCTCTTCTATGCTGCATTTGTCATGATTTGCGCAATACCTCTATCTGAAGAACTAATGCACGAATTTTCCTCAAACTTCATATTCAGTTAGACGTTGACATAAGTTGGTGATAATTGGGTTCTGGTGTAAATAACCCAATAGGTGGCGCTGCTATGCTGCATTTTGCTGGATTTACACGATTTCAGTGACAGTCATACCTCGAGAACTAATGCACGGAATTTCATATTTTTAGAATTATCATGATGAACACAGATTGCCATTTAATTTGGCACTGAGATAGTGAATTTTGAAGTATTGACATGTATGAGATAGAAGAAAGTTTTGTGATGGCCACAACATACTAGTTTGATTTTGGTGGCAGATATTTTTCATAAAGTTACTTTCACTTTCAAAACCGGTTCTGCAAATGAAAGCGTCATTCTAAAAAATATCTGCAACCAAAATCGAAAAAGAAAAAAGGTGCAATGTAGAGACGGATCTTGGCTATCCAATGCAAAAAAGTTATTTAAAAATAACGTCAAAATGGAAACCAGATATTAGAAAAATCCCTCCCCATAGGATTAGCATTAACTCGTGAGTGCCTTCGCCGGCAGGGACAGGAGCCTTAATAACCACTCTTGCAATTTACAATGCCTACGTACCTCCAACAAGCAAAGCAATTTACGTGCGTTTTATTCGTTTTGGGATTCCCTGCATAGTCTAGCCTCTAATTTCAGAAGTAGAATTGTTCAAATTCATGTTGTTTTATTTTCTCTTTTAATAATATTTTACAATATTGCCTTCACCAATGCATCATATATATGTTTTATTGCATACCATCTAAACCAACTGGATTTCCCGTGTTAATCATGGGGGGTCTTCCTGGTAAGATAAATAGAAATGCAATAATAAAGTGATCAAAATAACGGAGCTCTGTACATTCGCGCACATTAATCGTGTAAAAGAGAAATAATAATAATAATAATAATAATAATAATAATAATAATAATAATAACGTTACTTTGACACAATCATTGTAAAATACCTCAGCTTCAAGTGTTATTAAGAATCGTTTTAAGTTTAATATCGTATTTTTATTTTTATTATTTTTTTTTTTTTAGATTTTTGAATATGCTTAATTTTTACTATTTGAGTCTTCATGACTTATTAATATTATTATTATTATTCTAATTTTTATTGATTTAAACAATTATGTAAAAAAAACCCTCTTAAAGTTTAATCGTACCGACCCTTATATATTATTGTTCATTAAAACTAAGTATGAGTGGGTCCAAAATGTGTTTATTGTAAACGTCGGGAATTGGGAGCGCGGCTTGTTTTGTTTATTATACACAGTACAGTGCCGATTATCCGAACAAGTAGGGACCGATCCTAGTTCGGATAAATAGACAGACAATTTACCTTGGGGACAGACAGACAATTTATCTATTTATATAGGGATATTTCTGACTATGCTCAAACCTTCACACGTTATCTAAGCTTAGGACAATCTAATTTTAAAAAGCTCCTGATTTATGTCTTGGAAAAGCGCAAAACTGTAATGTTGTTTTCTCTGAATTTTGTTTTAAATGCTAAAAAAAATAATTCTTTGAACATTTTATAAAAAAAACTTAATAACGAATATGAATGCAATCCTTGGAAGCATTAATTATTGTTCAATGTATTAAAAATACATTAAATCAATAGAATTATATTACTTTAAATATTGCTTGTATTGCAGTGAAACCTGGAGCTTAGTGAACGTATTAACACGGGTTTGTCAGTGAGGGGGTTAACAACAGTTATTCTATTTTTTTTTTTCATGGCTTTTAAAATTTTCTTTGTTTAAGTGCAAATATTTACGGTCACTTCGGTAGCGGAAGGCTACTTTTAGTTTCAAAACGTACGACTACTAATGTTAAAATGCCTGTAACTCAAGTTCTAAGCAAGGTAGAACAAACTTCAAACCAACTTAGAAATCTAAAATGTCAGGTTTTAATATTAAACCAAATGTAGAAAATCTGATTTTTGACCGACAATTGCATTTTCAAAATTTCTACTGGTTTACTCAAATTTAAAAATGAAAATATTTTAATAAGATTTTATTAAAACATTTCTATAGTTCAAATATGAAATCCTCAAAGAGCATCTTGATGCGACATCGCATATTTGCAATTAATTAAAAATACTTAATCATAGATGATGAGAAAATTAAATTAATTAAAATTAGTTGTTGAAACCTACTCATGGCAGCTGTGAAAAATACAGATAATTATGAAGTAATTAAACATGAATGAAATATGGAATTTTATTTCTATAACTGATATTAAATTTATAATCTCATTAATTTCCAGTTCTCTAATAGAAATATTATGTATACAAAATATATTAATTACGTAAATAAGTATCATGAAAAATACTTACGTGTAGGAGAAATACTGTCAACCTGAAATAAAATAAAATAATTAAAATTTCATCTTAAGAAAGGAATAGAAATATATGCATTGAAAATGTGTTATTCAGCTGACAAAATAACATAAGACATAACAGAGTTGCAGTCGTAAAAAAACCAGAGGGTATGCGCTATAGGCTGAGAGTATAAGCTAAAGTCATGAACGTCCTGCCTAGAGTATACGCTAAAGTATTATTTGAGAAACAGAGGGTATACGGAGCTTCTTAAAAAAATGCAGAAGGTGTACGGCGTATACCACCGTATACCCTCCACTACACCCCTGACACAGAAGGATTCTTAACCACTTTCCAACAAAGTTGAAAGTGTTTATGAATTTGGTTTTTCTGCCTACCGTTTGTCTGTCCATGCTCTAACTCGCATAAATATTGTCCGATTGCAATGAAATTCATAGATGTTATTGGGTACCACTATTGCATGTTTGTTATTGAAAATAAAGTGTATAGCATTAAAGGTTCATTTACAGGGATTTTCAAAAGAATTTTGTTACATTACGGTCTATAGAGAATAATCGTTTGAGGTATATTTTAATGATATTACACTATTTTAAATATATTGAACTTTATATATATCACTGAAAAATTCTACGAAGTTCTTACTGTAGGATCTGATGTGCACTCTGTTGAAAATTACTGTAAAAACGCAGAAAAAAATGGAGACTCTCTGTAAATTTAAACTAGTTCTCGGTTAAATGCATTCGATTGAGTTTCTTGGTCATCATTTTACAGAAATTTTCCATTTCTTGTATCATATTCCTTGTAGGGATTTCTATGTCTTTATTTAAAGATTTTTTATATATATATATATATAATCTTTGTTATAACCTGTTATTCAAAATACATATTCATGCGTGTATTCGCACACACATGTACACATGCGTTATTCAAAATACACACTTTTAAAATTCTTTTAAAATTTTATTAGAAATATTATAGAAGAAAATTTGATTTAAAAATTATTTAAATTAAAAATTACATCATTTTACAAACCTTTATTTACCTCTGCAAAGTTTAGTGGGGATTTTTGTCGACAATCACTTTGCAGTTGTTTCATTCAGCATAGAACTTGATAATATTAACAGTAAATTGTGTAGTATTATTTCAATGCTATTATCATTATTATTATTATTATTATTATTGCTATTATTTCATTGGTAAGTGCGTTATAAAAATATGTTAATCTTTTAAAAACGTATTGCCTAAAATGAATATAATAATTAAAATCTAGAAATCACAATTTTTTTAAATAAATTACACTTTTAAAGTTTAATTTTCTACAATTTCTCAGTAAAAAATTCTTTTACAAATATTAGCGCATTAAAAATTAAATAGTGTGTGACAATTTCGAAAAATTCTCCAAAACATTATTGTCGTAAATTATGAATTAATTTTAAATTTTTTCGTAAAAAAAATAACCCATTGAATATTTTATTTATTGTTTAAACTAGTTTACCAAAATTATAATTAAACGTATTAAAACATTAAAATTGATTTAAAAATTTCTTTTAGATGTTATATTATTATGTATCGGTCTAAAATAAATTAAAATAAACAGTATGCGATTTTTTTTTAAACTAAAATAAATCCTATACGAATCTTTTAACGAATATATTTCAAGCGAAATATTTCAAAACGATAACATCCTTTGCTAACAGTACAAACAGCTCCGATAGCACAGTCAGTAAGATGTTAGTCTCTAATCCAGAAAGCCTGAGACCAAGCAGCGGGCTGGGTAATAATAAACCTTGTAAAAATTAAATGGAAAAGTAATACAAATTTACTCGAAAACTTCTGATTTTTCTTCATAAATTTCACTAATTTCGAAAAATGAAATAAATTGCTTTTATTAAAAGTCAGTGAATTTACAGAATCTGCTGTAAATTTACAGAATAATTCCCTGCGTTTTAACCGAATCTCTATTTTTTCTAATCTCTGTTATTTTACATAAGACTTAACATAATGGATTACCAGTAGACCCTTTGTTATTTCGCAGAATTTTTTTTAACAGAGCTCTAACTCGCGTAAATATTGCCCGACTGCCATGAATAGATGTTATTGGGTATCACTATGGTAGGTTTGCTGTTGAAAATGAAATGTGTAGCATTTGCGGTTCATTTACACAGATTCTTAAAATAATTCCATTACATTACGGTTTATGGTAAAAAATCGCGATCCAAATCCTTTGATGAAATATTTCAAGGTTTTTGTTAACCCAGTTTGTCACATAATAGAACTACGAATATTTGGGAGTCAAATGTTCTTATATTTTTGGAAATGTTCTAAAGCACTTACGAATTTTAATATCTATACTATAGTATTACTCAAAATTTCCTTGATTGGAATAAAAATTATAATACAAAATAGTTAACGACTTTTAAAAAAATCATCCAAACGTAAAAATATCATTTATATAATCACTTATTTAAAAATATATCTTTTATATAAAAGCATATCGTTTATATAAAAATACATAATTTATTAACTTCCTGCCAATTTTACCATGTTTAAAGCTTTACATGCTTGATTATGTTAAGGGGACTCTTCACTCACTTGAAAACACTCGCTCCGTAATGTTAAACCAATGGGCAAGTTCTTTTCGAATTTCTCGTTTAAATTTGAATATTTTTAAAAGTTTTCTTTTTCTTTCTTTTTTTTTTTTTTTTTTTTGTATTGGATAGCTGAGCTTGATCTTCAATATGGCTGTTTTTTACTTTTTCGATTTCGCTTGCAGAGTTTTTTAATAAAGGTACATTCACTTTCGGAACCGGTTTCGAAACTGAAAGGACATTTCAAAAAAAAAAAAAAAAAAAAAAAAAAAATCTGCAAACAAAATCAAAAAGTAAAAAAATAGTCATATTAAAAATCAAGCTCAGCTATCCCATGCAAGAAAAAAAAATCGTTTAAAAATATTCAAATTTAAACGAGAAATTCGAAAACAACCTGCCCATTGGTTTAACATTACGGAGCGGGTGTTTTCACGTGAGTTAAGAGTCTCCTTAAAGAAATAATCTTTTAAGACCTGAAGATTTTTGGAAGAAATAATAAGTCTTTGTTGTTAAACCTAATTAATAGGATCATATTTGATGTAAAAAAAAATATTTAAAAAAATTTCCAACGTCAGCTAACGTCAAGGGATGAACCACACAATTGTGTGGGTGCAGTTTCGGCTTTAAGTCACACAAAAAGCGGAAATTGTTTTTTCTTTTTCCTTAGGATCGGCTACGCAATTGTATAGGTCGGGTCTTAAAGGGATAAAATATTATTCTTCATATATACTAGCGGACATGTCCGGTTTTCCCAAGGCCCGGCCAAAGTCTGCGGATTTTTTTTTTTTTTTAACAAGGTCCCAGCCGCAGTCTACGTAATCTCTATAACAATAGTCTAAGTTATGTGACTGTCATCAACAGTTCCGGGCTGACCACTTCAACTTTTATATGCTAGGCGGCTATTTCGGTACTTGGCACAGGTGGTAAATCTCCAAATATTTTCCCATCACCATCATTTCATCCATTTTATAATAGTTCAAGTCATGTGACTGCAATAATCAATTACCATTTTCATATGCGAGGCAGCCATTTTCAATGAAAATTATTGTTTCGAATAAAAGTTGCCATGATCGCAAAGAATTTTTAGTACTTTTATGTTGGCCGGGTAAAACTCTCGCCAATAGTATTTTTTAACTCATCAGTTAGCCTTTTCTATTTTTCGCGTGGTAAATTTAAACCATGCTTTGATGTTGAAATGGAATGTCATGATTTATGGTATTTTATATTCTTTTTCTTTTTCTTTTTTTCTTTTTTTTAAGAAATAAATAAAAGTCACGAATTTTAAATGTTTCAGTTTTAAATTAACTTTCTGTATTTTAAATAAAATGAGTGAAAAGATTATATTTAAAACGGAACTGATAAAATGCGAATAAATGCGACCGGAACAATGATTTATTCCCTGCGTCCGGCAAACATAAATATACGGAGTTCTTTATTTTTCTATCAGAATCTTCCGACTTGGCAAAGGACTGAACAAGTAAATTAAATTATGAATAAAAGTAACATGATACAATGCTTACTATCACTTTAAGAGAGGCCAAACTGGTCGCCAAGGGCTGCTTGTTGAAAAATAAAAACATAAAAATTGAATTTTAAAAACTGTGAACGATTTATAGTTTTATAAGAAACGGATGTAATAGGAAAGTAATAACATCATAAATCTTTGGTTATAAAAATTTGCCGTAAAACCTAAATGGCTTTCATTTTTTTTTCTGGTTACACGAAATTCAAAATTTATCTTTATAGAAATATTATGATATCATAAATAATTATAATTTAAATATAATAATATAAAAAACAACATAAAATTGTATTATGTTAAAAAATATTCTTCCGATTTTTTTTTTAAATTCAGCCACAAACATCTTTAGATATATGAGTACGAATGTGTTGATGAAATAGGTCGAGATTTTTCATTAACCGAATTTGTCATGTAGTAGAGCATCAGTTAATCCGCATACAAGTGGGCTTATTTTTGTGGAACAGGTAAAGAATTAAAATATCGATATTATTCTATTATCCAAAATTCCCATGTATGGAATACGAACTACAACACAAAATTATTAACAACTGCATGAAAATATATAGACAAAATAAAAATGTATCTTTTATATAGAATAAATCATTTATATTAAAATGTACATCGTTTATATAAAAAACATATTTTAACTTTTAAATGCCGGGTGTTTCTTTTCGGCAACATACCCAATTTAGGCTTCTAAAATACTATTAAATAATATTGAAGCTATAATGCCTAATGTTGCCAATAAAATACATTCTGAAAATATTATCAAATCAATTTTCAACATGTAGATTGCAACACTTCTGATGTTTAAGAATAAAGATAGATTTATTTTTTCAATTCTTGCTACTTGTTCTTTTTGTTTTGTTTGGAAGCTTGCGAAATTCTCTATTTTGTTCTGCAGTAAGCAAGTAAAATTTATTTCTTATTATAGTTCCTAAAATTCTTGTGTCTTTAATATTATAGAAATTATTTTTTCAATTAAAGATCAGTACTGCCGATTAGTAACAAACTGTTTTTTAGCCGTAAACCATACTTAAAACAAAATAGGATTTTTTAAAAGTATTTTTCCCATGATTTATTTAAAAAATGAAAGCCAAAAACATTATTACAAGGATTTTTGGAAAGTCAGGCATTTAAGGGTTAATAATTTTCTACCAATTTTAACATGTTTCAAACATTGTGTAATTTTTTGCGTTAAAAAATTAAAACAATATTCTTAAAATATATAATAAATATATAACAAAATAATTCGTCCTCACATTTGAACTGGTATAACTAAGTATTTTGCAGCTAAATATATATATAGATATTATATATATATATATATTTAGCTGCAAAATACTTAGATATACCAGTTCAAATGTGAGGACGAATTATTTCAAGGTATTCGAGAATCGACATTGTATTATTATAGAGCTTCGAATAATCTGGAATACTTATTTTTGCAGTGTGAAAAAAAGAAATTACAGTTTTTTGGCGCTATGCACTATGTACTTCGGCTTCCACTTTCACTCTTAGAACACTTTTTTGTTTTGAAACAGGAAGAACGAAATTTTGCTTTAGAATGATTTGTTATGATTAAAATATGTGACGTTTATCAACAATATTGAAAAATGAAAATGGAGCATTGCGTCTCCCAGTATTTCCAACCTTGTACAAATGTAAGATAGCTGTAAACATTTTACTTTCATTAAACTTTCGGTTAAAGAATAATCCAGGCTATGATTTAATTGACTTTTATTTTGATATAATAATGTCCATTTTTTTATTCGTCAGATTATATTAACACGTTAAACGCGACGCCGATCCCTGGGGACCGGCATTGGTCTTTCCGTTTAGGCGACGCCGGTCCCTAGGGAACGGCGGTGTAAAATTATAAAAATAATGTATAATTTTAATTATATTACCTTAATTATATATTATATTAATATTATATTAATAATATTATATTATATTATATTAATTATATTATATTAATTATATTATTATATTATATTATGTTAATTATATTATTATATTATATTATATTAATTATATTATATTATATTATATTATATTAAATATATTAATTATATTATAAAATTTTAAAAACATTTTTCACTTTTTTAATGTATTTTATTAAAACATTTCAAACATAAAATAATCCCTGCCGGCCCGGCCTACAGGCAGAGGTAGATTTCGAAGTCAAATATACTAATTTCACAAACAAAAACTAAATCATGATTATAGATAAATCCACTTTAACAATTTTATCTGGCCGCTCTTGACGAGTTTTTATTTCATTTTCATATAATAGCTGGTTTTATCAGAATCATGTTACGGCGGTATTAAAAAAAAATACTTTTCCATGCTCAACAACTCGAAATTTTCTGGCATAATTCCAGATTCATTTTTAATTAAAAAAAAATATGAAACTTGCTGACGTGATTTTTGAAGAGATTTATAAGCGACCTGTGTTTTTATTTTTTGTTCAATTAATTAAAACTTGATATATAAACAATTATTTTCTCAGAAGGACAATATTTTTCGTTTCTAACACAATCGCTTCGGGAAATTCCGTTCAAAATGCCCACTTTAACATCATTTTTTGAAATATATTCTGCCTCTATCTAAAAATCGATTATTACTGTACATTATATAGTTTCTGAATAAGCGAATCTACCAATTAAATGCGTTTGAGAGCAAAAATGAATTTAAAAACCAGTCAGAAAATAAGCAGTTTGGATTTAAGCGCATCCTTAATACAATGATTTTTCCAACACAATCCGCTTCGGTAAATTCGGTTCAAAATGCCCTTTTTAACAGCATTTAAAAAAATATATTCTGCCCCTATCAGAAAATCGACCATTACGGTACATTATATAGTTTCTGAGTAAGAAAACGTACCAATTGGAAGCCTTTGAGAGCAAAAACGAATTGTAAAATGAGTCAGAAAATAAGCAGTTTGGATTTGAATACACCCTTACTAAGATCATTTTTTACTTCAACCGGTATGTATTTTTAATTTGTTTTTGCTCTAAGAATTGGTCCTATCCAAAACTTGTCTATATAGATGTTGTAGACAATATTAAGAAGATATATGATAAATTCATGGGGATTTTATATCTTTTGAATTGACGGAGTTATGGATTTTTTTCTTCTTCAAACCCCCTTTTTGTTTTCGTTTTTAATTTTTTTTTTGCGGTACGAATTGGTCCTATCAAAAACTTGTGAATATAAAAGTTATAGATAATGTTAAGGAAATTCATGATAAAATTAATTGGATTTGATATCTTGAGAATTGACGAAGTTATGGATTTTTTTCTTCTTCAAACGCCCTTTTTGTTTTCGTTTTTAATTTTTTTTTTTGCGGTACGAATTGCTCCTATCAAAAACTTGTGAATATAAAAGTTTTAGATAATGTTAAGGAGATTTATAATAAAATTAATTGAATTTGATATCTTGAGAATTGACGAAGTTATGAATTTTTTTCTCCCAAAAACCCTATTTTTGCGCCCCTTGAGCCCATTTTTAACTTTATCAAAAATCTGTGATACATAAATTTTTGGCCCTATTTTTAGAAGTAATAAAAACTTTAAACTGATTTGATATGTGCAAAAATTAAGAAGTTATGGGGGTTTTTCTGTTTTCACAAAACCCCTCCCTATTTCCCTCCCCTTGGTCCGATTTTGCCCATTAACGAACTTGACCGAGATTTTATGCCCATTGATTTTATGTATCAGTTTGGAAGAGATTGGTGCAGAATTACGAAAGTTATCGTGTCCAGAAGAAAGTGATATATATAGATAGATAGATAGATAGATAGATAGATAGATAGATAGATATATAAAGTTTTTTACTGAGTGTTGTTTTGGGTTCTAGGGGTCATGATCGGTGTAGATCTGCAAAAATGTTTCAGAAATTCCAACATAGGAACGATCCCAATAGGTAGTATTTCATACGAAATCTACCTAAAAGGGTTTTTCTTCACAAGAATTACAAAAATATATTTCTGTATACAAAAATTCTGTTTTACAAAAATATATTTGTGTAATTCTCGGGAAATCCCCTGAAACATAATTTTTTTTTTTTTAAATAACAGCTTTACTGTTTTTTTTTCATTGCACTCGGAAAAAAAAAAAAAAAAAAAAAAAAATTGCGTATTTTCACAATCTCGGTGTATGCTGTCGCTTAAACGGAAATTAAAGTAAAATTAGTGTCGCGTTTAACGTGTTACTACGCCTTTGATATTTGATGCTCAACTCGAATCTCTCGATATATGATTTCTTTTTCAGTAGAAAAGCTTACAAGCACTTAAGAATTTAATAAATCGATATTATTCTATTACTCAAAATTTCCACGCATAGAAACAGAGCTTAATATAAAATTATTAGCAACTTCGTCAAAATCATACAAAATACATCGCTTATGTATCGTTTGTATAAAATATATCTTTTATATATAAAAAAAAAAAACACCGTTCATAATAAAATATATCCGGTATAAAAAAAAAATACAAATTTTAATAACTTTCTACCAACTTTACCATGCTTAACAAGTTCACGCCGGCGCGGTGGGTCACTCTCGACTGTCTCAGAGTTGTCAAATCTCCGGCTTTTTGCACACCACTGTTATTTTAGAGAAAATTTTGTTCCTTTAAATCGTCCAATTGTTCTAATTAAATAAAACAACATTTCCTGTATTAAAATACAGGTATCCTAAAGGCCGGAGACTTGCCGAGACAGTCGAGTTTGACCTACCCCGCCGGCGTGAACATGTTAAAGGGTTGTATAATTGATCACGTTAAAAAATTAAAACATTATTCTTATTTTTTTAATTCAGTCACAAACATCGTTATATATATCAGTGCAAATGTGATGATGAAATATTTCAAGGTTTTCTTTTACAGAGTTTATCATATGATAGAGATTTTGGATCATCTGGAATCAACTGTACATATATTTGTGGAAAAACTTTAAAACACTTAAGAATTTAAATATTGATATCCTTTTACTTAAAATTTCCATGCATGGAAATAAGAATTGTAGCAATAAATTCTTAACAGCTTCATGAAATGTGTTAAAATGCATTACAATTTTATATTATCATTTTAAAGATACATTGTCTCATTTAAACAAATATAAATAAATTTTATATGTTGACTTTTATGAAATTATTTAAAATCTCCTTTATAAACCTTTACTAAAACAAAAAACTTAACCTTACAATACCTTAACGTAAATAAAATAATTTCAATAAACGTAAATGAGAACCGTTTGTTGGTTTTGAGGATTTAGTACATAAGCTGGTGTTTATGAAATGTGACGAAAATCAAATATCTTATAGAAGTCATGTAAATTGTACGAAACAATAAAAAAATAATAATAAGTTCTACATATGATTTTATATAAAATATTTAAGATTAGTAATATATCATTATTTTGCATGTTAGGAGCTGTTTAAAATTTTAAAATGTAATAGAGCTTAAATAAGTTTACCTACTTCTCAAAAGAATAGTGAAATCAATTTATCGATTCTTCAAATACTGGTTTATTAATGAAAGCTAGCGTTTTTTGGTAGTAGTATCTAATTATTAAATATAATTGTACATCCATATTTTATGATTTATGATTAAAAATTAATATACATCTTTATAGATATTTTATTTCAAATTGGTACAATAATTTTTGACTTACAGATAACATATGCTATTCTAGAATTTCTCTAGAATAGGTTAGGTTATCAATAAAGAAAATAATCATCAATATCAAAACAAAAAAGTATCTATAGTAGTATACATTATTTATAAATATTTAATAAAGTACTCAACAAAAATTAACATTCTGTTTCTATAAATCAATCTGGTACTGTATTTAAAAAAAATTGTTAATATTTTCCTTCTGTGATCTACGCGTTGCCACTTTTTTTTTTCGAAATTAATCACCAAGTTTTTAATCACCAATACATTTAGCTTTTCGCTAAAAGTATTTAGTAAATAATTATTAACTTAAATGCAATTTTATAATGAAACCTTGAAGTTTAGATTATTTTAGATCGTAAAAATGCAATTTCTCCTATTTTTCGTTTGTTTGACCTCTGCACCAGTAGTTTTTACATTAATTATTCAGAAAGTTATTACATTTAACTATTTATAAAACAAATAATTACGGCAAAAAATTATGATAACGCATTTTTTTAAGTTATAAAGAGAGAGAATTTTTAATGATGAAGAGTATTTTCAACCAGCACTAAAACAAATGCAATAAAAACTGCAGTTCTCCATTATTTCTGTTCTCTGAGCTCTGAATTAGTAACTTTTACAATGATTATTCGCACTTTCATTACTTTTATTAACTTATTAAATTAATTTAGTAAATAGTTAAAAGAACATGTATGATAAGGTATTAATTTTCAACCAGAAAAGACGTAATAATCTAGTAATTATTCACAAAGTTATTGCATTTAATGTTTTACTAAATATATTTAGTAAATTTAAAAATAAATAAATTTAACGTTATAAAGAAAAATTTAAATTTTGAATTGTATTTTAGATCCTTAAAATGCTGTTTTTCTTTCATTTTCTTTATTTTAACCTCTGTATCGTAATTTATTTATTTATTATTCACAAAGTTATTATATTTACTGTTTATGTAGTAAGCAATTACTATGAAAATGTACGGTAATGCATTTATTATTAAATATTAAAAGAGAGAAACATTTTAATACTGAACTGTAATTTTAACCAATACTGGAGCAAATGCAATAAAAAGTGCAGTTTTCCATTATTACTCTTCTACGAGTTCTGAATTAGTAGCTTTTACAGTAATTATTAGAATGCTTAAACTAATATAAACGTATTTACTGATTAAATAAATTCAGTAATTAATTATTACAACATATATGATAGGGTGTTGATTTACAAGAGGAAAAAAAACTATTTAAATATTTAACACTATTTTATCTAAGCACGGTAAAAAATGCAATAAAAACCCAGTTTTCCATTATTATTATTATTATTCTATGAGCACCGAATCAGTAAATTTGCAGTAATTATTCGAAAGTTCATTACATTCATGTACCTATTAAATGGTTTTAGTGAAAAATTGCTAACACATGTACATTCTGAAAAAAGACTGATGTTTCTTAAACTAGGAAATTATTTCTAATCACGAACGAGAATATAAAATAACCACTTCCCACTTACCCACAACTCCTAAAACTGTTCCTTATCTTTAGAAACCTCAGAAACCAATATATTTTCGAGTTTTGAAGAATTATTTATAAAAAGTTACTTTTGCTGCCACTGATTTACGGGAACGTTTATTACATTTAGAATTCCTTTTAGGTACAGTCGTGGAAAAAAAAAAAAAAAAAAAAAAAAAAAGTAAACACCCCTACTAACTCCTCAACAAATGATCGTAGACGAAAGTCACTGGATACCGAAAGATTGGAAATAAAGTATACTTTTAAATGATGTGTATAAAATTTGCTTAAGGGGCCCTCTACATATTAAAAAGAACCAAACTTCATTTTTTTTCGATGGCAATACCCAATTTTAACCAGATATTTCAAATGTTTGGTTCAAACTATGCCTAGACACCAAATTTCAAGTCATCTGAATGATAAATTTTTGAATTATAAACATTCAAAATTTAGTGTTTCTAATGTTAAATTACATTTTCATATTTTTATTTATAACTTCTGAAATTATGATCCTAATGTTTTAATTTTTTGTGTAGAAATACTACTAATATACCCAAACATAAATATGTTGAATTTGCAATTTTTATATTTTTCTGATATGAATTATGAAATTAATATTAAAAAAAATTATGAATTGCAACTTACATTTTTTTTGATGGATTCAGATTTATTAAGTCCTGCTTTATGGAAATCCAAAATTTCACATTTTTCTTCCAAGTAAGTTTTCAAATTATGCTTAAAAAACGGCAAAATGATGGTTTAAGGGGCCGTCTATGATAGAAGTTACTAAATATTTTGAAATTTCTTATGCTATCCTGTAATCTAACAGGCTTAATTGACTGCTTAGGGTGCCTTGATCAAGAAGGTAGCTCTCTCGGTTAACAATCGAGTACCGAACTTCAATTTGGATACAGCCTTTAAACTATGCTTGTTTTAAAATAATTAATTTTTCGGAAACTTATGGTACGAATTGCATAAAAATTTGTTTTTAGACTAATTGAAGGGTGTAGAGTTCATTTATGCTGTCAGAATTGTGTACTGCTATTGGAAAAAAAAAACAATGCTATGGTTTGTTTTAATATGTACATGGGCCCCTAAGCAAATTTTATATACATCAATTAAAAGTAGACTTTATTTCGAATCTTTCGGTACCAGTAATTTTCTTCTATAATAATTTGTTGAGGAGTTAGTAGGAGGTGTTTACTTTTGTTTTCCACGATTGTACGTTTGTATTTATATAAATACATATCACTTATGGTCGTCGTCTGGTCCGTCCGCCTGTCTGTCCTCATACAACAGCGCAAAAACTACTCAACCGAATTGTTTAAAACTTAATGTATATAATCGTCTCAGAATTTTGTCGAGTTGTTTGAAACTTTATGAAAATTGAATCAAAAGATAAAAAGATATTAATAAAAGTTTTCTTCATTCTGTTAAATCCTATCATCAGAGTTAGGCAAACTTGTAATCTGAATTATCCGCACTGAAATAACAAGTTAATTACATGTAATTGATTATAGTTAAGCACATTCAAACGAAGAAATTTCGTCACATAATGGAATGGGGGTAGTTAAGACTACAGTGCTGCAAGAAATTTTTACTGCATGTAATTTTAACTATAATTAATTACACGCAATTAAATTTTAATTACATTGAAGATAATTGTAATTACGAATTTGCCCAAGTCTGCCTATCATAAGTAATTAAATCAATGATTAAATCCCATGATAGGTAATGATTCTAGGTTATGATGGTGATTACGGCCGATTTAAGATGGAGTCATATTATTTCCGTATTCTGAATTTAATATATATTCTCGTAATGGAATTTGTAATCATTTTTTTCTGAATAAGAGTGCAGCAGCTATTGCACCAAAATCTGAATATTTATAAAAATAGTTATAGTACGCCTCATTTGTCCCCTTTGACGCACAATTTCCGACTTATTTCTATTACATTTATCTACTTATTAAATGCGTTTAGTGGATTACTGCGCCAACCCGTATGATAGGGTGTTGTTTTTTAACTGGGAAAAATAAATATTTAAAGGTTTAAGATAATTTTAGCTCGACTTTTCTTTAAAAGTAATTTTTCATTTTTTTTTCTATTTTTAATAAAATTTTATAGTAGTATTGTACTACAGTTAGACTTTGTATCCCAACGGCTCATTCATTTTTAGACAATCATTAATAGACTGAGCGTAAACTTGTAGGCAACTCGGAAGCCCCTCAAAGTGCAAATACGGTTAAGTCACTGTTGACGCTTTCTTCGCGGCAATGGCGCGCCTTTGTCCCACCCTCTATGCTAAGAGCCTGAGCCGCTCCTCGCAGCGCTAAAATTGCAACAAAACACAAATTCATTTAAAACTTGTTTATTTTACTTTGAAAAATAATAATCAATAACGTTTCTCACTCTAATGATTTGTTTGTCCTTACAAACATAAAAAGAATAATAAAATATAGTCTCCGTTTGGGAAAATCATTTCGCACCAGAAAATTCTGCCCGGTAATTCTTAGACATTAGATATCGGAATCAATGTCTAATAATTAAATTACAGAATTTTCCGGTACGAATTGATTTTCTTTGATTGATAGCTGATATTCCTGGAAGACGAGTTATCTCGTCCCTAGTGATGAAAGTGTTAAGGGAACAAATGCAATAAAAGTGCAGTTTATCATTATTACTCTTCTGTGAACTCTTAATTAGTAATTTTTGCAGTTATTATTCGCAAAATTCTTAAATTTAACCGCATATTAAATTAATTTAGTGAATAACAAAATGTATGATAGGGTGTGCATTTTCAAATGAAAAAAAATATGTATATATATTTAAAAGTTGAACATTATTTTAGCTGAGCACGGTAACAAATGCAGTAAAAGTGCATTTTTTCCTTTATTTTCCTACCAGCAATATGCAAACTAAAATTCTTATCGAATTAGTGAGTATCTGTTACGGATACTTCTAGAAATTCTTTTCAATCTCCAACTTGAGGCACTTAAAATATTGATATCGTACAAGAAAATATCGGTATTTTAGCATTGATATGACGTTTTTCGTATTTTATTGTAACAGAATCGATTTTCTGCTCCAATATTCAATATCAAAACTTCGCAAATGCATACCTGCCAAATTTTTAGATTTTCATGAAAGTTTTCCGATTTTCCGAACGAGACTTTAAAAAAATAACGTTACTTCTTACGTATTGATTTATTTTGAAGGAATCGTTTTTTCAATAGAGTTGTAGTTTTGGGGTTAAGATCTTTATGTCATTATGAATTTCACTTAGATGTTGTAGGGGATACTAGGACTTTTATTATGACAATTTTATATTTTCTATTTTATTAATAAAAGTTTAAATTAACGGTTTTCTGGGTTAAGTTATAATTTTCTTACTAGATAATTTATTGAGCGCATTAATGCTTTTGGTATTAATTGATATAATAATGATATAAGGGTGTTTTACGAATAAATTTATATTAAATTATTTTCGCTTTTAAACACTTGAGGAGCGGTGAGATATATTTTATCACACGTAATTTTAATGAAGATCGGCACCAGAAACTTTTAATTAAATTTTATATGTATAACTTTGATGGAAAAAAATTATAAAATTGTTTTTCTTTTTTTTTTTAAATCATTTTTTTTTTCGAAAATTCCGGTTGGAATTCAACATTACAGAAACGCAATAAGTTCCTTGAAAGGGTTAAAATCTTCGGAAATATACAGGGGGTCCAAAAAGAGCATAACAATTTAAAAATTCAATAATGTATTTAAATATAATAGATATAAAGATGAAATAACTGACATATTCATCAGGTAACTAACAAATTTTGTAGACAGAGTATTTTAAGACAAATCAAATTTCCAATAGATGGCGCTGTGTTACCTCAAATCGTAAAAATTGTCAAGTAAAATTTCAAATTTCAAAATACAAACATATTTTTCTCGTTCCAATAGTGAATTAGATAAATAATGAAAACTAAGTGATCTTTGATGCAGTTTTATAAGGGAGATTGAACAATCTCAAAAATTAAGAGCGCAGAGCCATCTATTAACATTAAAATTATGTATGTACATAAAAAAATAATTGTTTGTTAACCGATAAGCAATTCATTTATTTCTTTTTTATATATGTTATAGTTAACGAATTGTGGAATTTTAAATTTAAGGAATCCTTTATGAAGCACAATGTATAATAAAGTCTGTTATTATAAAATAGAATCTTGATGTTCCAGATTATATTCTTGACGACCTACAGGAAAAGTACATACTTTTATTATGCGAGAGAAAAGTTCGATATATATAGCCACTTTATATGTTTTCTCTTTTAGCTGTATGTTTTTTCAGCCTTGTTGTACCTTGTAATTTTAAATATTTTCTGTACGGTGATTCCTTCTTTTTTTATTCACTTAAAAAAAATTACTTTTGTTTATTTTTTAAAATGTAAATAGCATTTATTTCTTGTTAAAAAAAATATTTTTATTTTCTTTTGAAAAAATGTCTACTTTTATAATTATTTTAATTGCTAAACGGTGTAAAATGAAAACCTAAGCATTTTAAAAACAGTTTTATTCGACTATTTACATGTTTCGGCTCTAATCATTGCTATTTCCAAAACAAAATAATAAGAATATTCTAAAATTCTACGATCTGTGATTTAACGATATGAAAATGCCATCATTAAAATTTTCACGTCTCTTTCAGATTACGCACGTTATTTTAATTTTTTTTTTTTTTTTTTTTTTTACTTAGCTGTTGTTTTCCATATTTGTAACCATTGTGTAACTCGAGCCATAATTTTGGTAAGTTAAATGATGCTGCATCGTTACATATTGATGTATCAATGTTCAACGATGTAGCATCATTTAACATATTAAAAGCGAAACATAATGGAAAATAAGACCGCAAGATTAAGTAAAGAATATTGGTGGAATAATGTAATACAAAAACATTTGTAAAATAATAATAATAAGTTATAAGTATTAATTAATGAATTGTTTTTAAGGGAAAATCCTTCAATAACACATTAAGGGTACATTCAACATTGTTTAGTAGGACTTTAAAAATGACGGACGGAAGTAACAAAACAAACTAGCTTCAATAAAAATATTCTTTTTTTTCTCTAATAGCTAAGAACCCCAGATGCAAAGCATAATTTTGAAATACTTTTTATTTATTTATTAATGATAGCAGTAATATTAATAATAAAAGAGTTTTAGTTTTTGGGATTGATTATAATGACCCTGAATACTAATTATAGGAAACGGAGTAACCCCCCTAAATAACGGACACATCGAGATAGAGGGATCTATCCTCTATTGGCCGGTGTCCGATTTTCAGATGTAAAAATATATAAATATGTATGTGTTTTGGATTGAAAATTGTGTTTGCTAAACAGAGGTGTCCGTTATGGAGGTTTTACTGGATGTATACATAATAAATCATACTCTATTAATGCAAAGTGAAAAAGCCCTGTTCGCGATATCCCAACTGTTAATGGTACTCTTCATATGTATAGAGAATGTATTTTATTTAATGTATTTATGAAATCATTTTCTGTTTTTAAAACATTTTTTACAACTTGTTTTATAGTGGAAAATAAAATAAGTCTTGCAACTCAAACATGTCACAATTTACCCCCAAATCCCTGGGCATATTCAGACGAAAACTATTTAATTGAGAATAAAACTGCCATAATTGATTTCAGATCACCTTGAAATTTTTACTTTATTGCAATAAATAAATAAATAAATAAATAAATAAACAAACAAACAAAATAAAATAAAGTAAAGTAAAGTAAAGTAAAGTAAAGTAAAGTAAAGTAAAGTAAAGTAAAGTAAAATAAAATAAAATAAACTATTCTAAATATAAATATAAAAATATGAACATTCATATTTTAGTAATTACCATAAATTTCTTTTATAGTTTTCAGTGCGATGAAAGAATAATGGAAAATATTGTAAAAATATTGTGTTGTGTAAAGTTGAAAAAAAAACATGCTAACTTAAAAGTTGCACTTATATTTTCTGCAAGTCGTCAAAATAATAAAAGAATGCATGAGAAACAGAAATTATAATCATCTCTCAAGAATTTTTAATTGTCATTTTCTTATGTATATATTTCCTTTCTGTCATTTTATATATATACAGTCCATCATCATTTAAAAAACTTTCTTGGCAACTTATGCAAATAACTTAACGTAGTTTTTTTTTTTTCTTTCAATCCACATTCATCAAAATTTATTTTTAACTTAATAGTTTTCCAATATTTTATTTCTGGATTTATTGTGTGTCGTAGCCCTAAATTCGTATTATTTAGCTTTTTATGGCTAATACGAAAATGAAACCACACACTTTATTTGTAGTATCAAGGTATTTTGGGCCTGATATACATATATATATATACCGGGTGTCCCAAAAAGGACTGACTGATTTTAAAATTCAATAACTTGCAAACGGTGACAGATATTTAAAAATTTCTTGCAGGAGGGTTATGCATAAGGTCAAAAGTTTTTTTACATTGATTTTCAATTTCAGTTCGAATTACAAACAACAGATGGCGCTGCGATCAATAGACGCTGAATTCAGGCTCGATTTTTGGTACTTCGTGGCCCGGATAATACATTTCCATCTCCTTTTTCCGCATGAAACAAGAGAAAGGACCAGAAATCGAGCCTGTATTTAGCGACTATTGCTTACAGCGCCATCTATTGTTTGTAATTCGAACTAAAATCGAAAATCACTGTAATAAAACTTTTGACCTTATGCATAACCCTCCTGCAAGAATTTTTTAAATATCTGTCACCGTTTGCAAGTTATTGAATTTTAAAATCAGTCTGTCCTTTTTGGGACACCCGGTATATGTGGGTATATGTATATATATAAACGTAAAGTATAGTAATCACAAACAAAAAACAAATTATATTCATGTTAAATGCGCCAAAAAGCTGCAGTAAAATACATAAATTCAATATAATCCAGTAAAAGATTATATTTAGCCTGAACTAGCGCACCCCCCCCCCCCTCACAGAACAAGAAGAATATAACTGTTTGTAAAAAATTCAAAAATTAAAATTTCAACAAAAACTAGGGGGGAAAATAGGCTGCGGCCTCCTGGGCAGTGGGTTATATTTCAAAAGCAGCCGAGCATTAAAAAAAATGTATATAAAATATGTCTTACAAGGAGAGGGCCAACCTTGTTAATCACAAATTTTGATTATTTTAATATATGTTGTAGGGTAGAGACCCCTTAGTGTCAGGTTCAACGAATTTTATCCAACGCTCCTTATTTCTTGAGAAACCGAGGGGGAGGGGGTCTAATAGTAGTACACTACTTAAATACTTACTTTGCAACCAAAATGATCGGCTGGTCGTAGCTCAGTTGGTATGGCGTTTGCCGGCTGATCAGAGGGCCCGGTTTCGGTACCTGTATGCGCTACATTTGTTTTTCTCATATTTTTTTTATAAATATACTTGTAAGTATAACTTAATAATCTCATTGTAAATTAAAATTTTCAATATTGTATATCAATTATATTTTTAACATATTTAATTTTTACTTTTAACTAAATAGTTGTAATAAAACATCACAAAACTGTTAAGTTTTTTTAAAATCACTTTTAAAATGTATTTTCATATATTTTTTAACGAAGCAATGATATTGAGCAATTGTGTCAATTCTTGATTTTAAAGAAACATCATTTACGCATTGCTTTAACAAAGGAAGAGTTTTTAAAGTAACAAGCATAATTATATTAAAAATTAGCATCAGAATTAAATTACAACCGTTTTTGTTTTTTGCATATTAAAGATTTTTAAATTTTTAATACGTATGCTTGCGCTTTCAATTATTTTGCTTCCCCCTTTATCTTATTTCTGCTTTTATTTTTATTTTATTTGAATATTCTTTTATTTTATCATAACTAGATGCCGCCACATTTTGCCACGATTTTGTAATTTTTATCATTCAATAACACATCCAATTTCTTTTTAAACCTCTTTAAATAATGAGAAATAATAGTTTAAAAATAAAAAAATATGATAAATTTAAGTTTGTTAACATTATAATTAATATATGATATTAAAATTTTTAATTGAAATTATTAAATTATAATTATATTTATAAAACAAAAAATGAGAAAAACAAATGCAGCGCGTCCGGGAACCGAACCCGGGCCCGCAGAACAGGTAGCCAACGCCATACCAACTGAGCTACGACCAACCTACCATTTCGGTTGCAAAGTAAGTATTTAAGTTGTGCACTACTATTAGACCCCCCCTCCCCCCCCCGGTTTCTCAAGAACTAAGGAGTATTGGATAAAATCCATTGAACCTGACACTAAGGGGTCTCTACCCTACAACATATATTAAAATAATCAAAATCTGTGATTAACAAGGTTGGTCCTCTCCTTGTTAGTGGCATTGAGTTTCGGCCAGAACAGTGAGAAGCAAAATCAAATGTTAAACATTCGATGGCTATATATCACATGTTCCCCCCACCGGGTCCTACGCCACATTATTAAATGAATGCCTCGCCTGGAACACAGTAAAAGATGCTAAAAATATTGTGGAAAAGTGGTTGAGTTGGTTAAGTGTGTTTTTTTCAACGAACATATTTTTAGCATATTTTACTGTGCACCAGGTGAGGCATTCATTTAATAATGTGGCGTAGGGTCCGGTGGGGGAACATGTGATATATAGCTATCGAATGTTTAACATTTGATTTTGCTACTCACTGTTCTGGCCGAAACCCGCTGCCACTAATACATATTTTATATGCATTTTTTTTTTTTTTTTTTTTTTTTTTTTTTTATGTTCGGCGGCTTTTAAAATATAACCCACTGCTGAGAAGACCGCAACCTGTTTTTTTTTTTTTTTCCCCAGTTTTTGTTGAAATTTTAATTTTTTAATTTTTTACAAACAGTTTTATTCTTTTTGTTCTGTGAGGGGGGTGTGCGCTAGTTCAGGCTAAATATAATATTTTACTGGTTTATATATGATATATATATATATTTCGTATAAATAGTAGTTAAAAAATAAAATGACATAATTATTTTTTTAATGCACCAAATCCCTAAACAACCAAATATTAGTGTATGAAAACCGTACATGTGAAATCATCTTGAGATAATATAATCACGGTTTAAAAAAATAAAAAGCGAGAACTATTAATATAGTAAATATGATAATCTCTCGTTTACTGTAACTTTTTTTCGTTTTATCTTCTTTTTGTAAAATAAATTGCTGATACATAATAAGTTCAGTGTAAAAAACCTTTCGTTTTCTTGCTTGCAAATGATGAAAAATGATAAATAAAGAAATCTGTCAAACAGCCAAGTTAAAATCACCTTCGTCATGTTTTTCACAATCATTTTTCTACATATTTCTTTCCTCTTTTTTCATTATAAATATCTGACATATTAATAAAGCTTCATTCCTGAGAATTTTTAATGTTGCCAAGGGTCAGAAAAAAACACTTTACTGACGTATGTGAGATCTGAGATTTCTTTTTCACTCTTTTCTTCTCACAACTTTCTTTCCTGTCTTGAACTGGATTTTTAAAAAAAGTGTAGTGAATTAAAATGAAATTTGAGAACACAATAACTATTTCAACTCATTTATATAAGATATATTTCTCTCAGAAATTTTAACGAAGTTATTTTTTTCCCTTGACTAATTTTCTGAATAGTTCTTTGAACATTCTTAGTTACTTATATCTGAAAAAATAAGTGATAATACATGAGGTTTTCAAGTCTTACCAAATTCAAAGTACAGCAGAACCCCACTAATCCAAAATTCCGTTTAATCCAAATCAATTTTATTTTCGAAAATTATACTTAAAAGATTAACTGAAAATATGGAATTATTGTACTAAAAACAAATAAGTAATTTTTAAACTTTTTACTATGAAACTTTCCGGATTACAGGATGAATGTTGGGAAAAACGTGTAGAAATTAGAATTAAACAAAAAATGACAGAAAAGCACATTTTTTTCCCCCTAAACAGCTTGAAAAGAAAAAAAATATTCAATAATGTAAAGTACAACATATGTACACGAATATAAAATGAAAACATGCACTGTAGGTCTACTCGTAGAAGCCACCTTAAAAAAATCTCGAATATCAGTTTGTTTACCAGTCACTATAAAATTATTTTTCTAAATGCAAAAAAGCATTTAATTCAGATGATAAAAATTTATTTTCTTTTTCAACAGCTTGATTTCGCAAATTATCTACAAAAAGGATTTTTCCTCCCCCGCTCGTTGACGTAGTGACTGAACTATATTTATAGATACACGATTTTATACCGTTTATAATAAGTTGTTACGTAATTTCTTATTCTGAAGTTCCATTAGATTATTATAAACATAAAGAGTGATTAAACAAGCAATATTTTTTTTTCTGAAAGTCGTGCCGGATTATCCAGCATGTCGGACCTTAGGATAACAGTTTAGAGGATGTTTACTGTACTACTGAGTAATTATAATTTACATTATAGTTTAGCAAACACCTTTTTCTTTTCTATTTTTATCAGAATTTCGGGTAATCCAATTTTTTTGTAATCCAAACAGGCTCCGGTCCAAATTAGTTCGGATTAGCGAGGTTCTACTGTACACCGAAGAAAAAAAAAGCTCTCAAAATTGAGTAAAAAGTACTGTATTTTAAATAAGTCACATATTCAAAATAGCTCCGATTCAAATGTACTCAAAATTGAGAAATACGTGAACTCATTTTTACCCGACTGCCAAGAAGGATTATGTGTTTCACGCGCATCTGGGTATGTGGATTACTTTATACCATCCAAACATTCCAATGGCTAGATGGATTTTAATGAATGAGGTCTCTATGGATAAGTCTTAACCGTCCGATGGTTATAGGCTAGATTTTTTTTATAAATTCAAAATGGCGGCTGTAAAATACAAAATGGTGGTAGACACGAAAAAACAAAATTACGCAATATATTGAGTGACGTATCATTGGGTAGGTCTTTCAAAATGAAGACGATGTTTCATTGACTATTTTACAGTCAGAAGCTCCGTTTAAATATTACACAACCTGGAAGTTGTGTAGGTAGGATCTCTAGCTTTATTGCAACTCTAACCATCATAGACATCTACAGGCCTCATCAAAACAGTGTTTATAGATAGGAACTAACTATTAAACAGAACTTAAAAGTCATCAATAAAAGTAAATAAAAAGAAATAGGCAAGTAATATAAAAAATAGTTTAACGTTGATGAGAAATAATGAATTAGTTTGCTTTTTACGCAATCGGGTTTTTTGATTTTTTTAATTTAATTTTTTATTGATTCCATGAATGTGTTCAAATATACACTATATGGCCAAAGCTGACCGGCCACTTGTGATTTTGGACGTTTTGTTAAATATCTAGAAAAATACACGAGGAATTAACCTGAAACTCCAGGTGTGTAAACAGTTAGTATAGGCCATATATTTCCGCGGAGATGTTTTCTCGAAACTCCATAGGGGACCGTCAACAAATTGAAAAATAACGAATATTGTTTGGATAACACTGTAAAAACTAATGTAGAAATAGCGTTCAAACTGTAGATTATGATCAAGTGGCTTATTGTAATAAACTGTGTTCATTTTTATGAGAATAGCATGTATGCGCGTAGAGAAATTAAAGTTTTTATAAAAAGAACCCTAAATGTTGCCAAGTTTTTTGCTTATAATTCGTAGAGTTCTTAATGTAAAAAAAAAGTTCTTTTCAGAAAATATGACAAACAACATTGTACATAATACCCTGGAATCAGAATTAAAAAATTATAAAAATTGGATGAAAAATGAGCAGGTTTACTACGTATGTGCGAATGCAATCAAAAATATAATTTGCATAATATGTTAGCTAAATGTATAAAGCAACTTTTGTAAAAATCTCAAAAACATAGTTTGAAAAGTCGTTTATAGAATATATATCTAGTCTAGAATATATATATAGTCGTTTATTTAAAAAAAAAAATATCGTTTATAGAATAAGCTCAAAATCCGTTATTCCCAAAAGGAAGGAAAGCCCCACCAGTGGCCGAGAGGTTCTGCTCTCGAAGCTGGTAGACGGGAGGTGCTGGGTTCGATCCCAATCGCGCCCGTCGGCCTAATCGTTCGGAGTTTTCGTGGTTTTCTTCGAACCTTGGTTCTCCAAGCGTTAATACGGGTTAGGTTCCCTTAGAAAGACCTCCACGGAAGGCACTCCCCCCTTAGGGCCTATATCCCACGTGCAGATAATTGGCTGACATAAATACAACCAACCAACCAAAAGGAAGGAAAGATATGAGGGGCTGCATCCAAATACAGTAGTACGTACAATATTGTGTATGCTATATTGGCACTAATCAATGGAAATATGGATACAGCCCCTCATATTTTTCTTTAATTTGGTAACAACGGATTTTGAGCTTATTCTCTCAACGATATTTTTTTGAATTTTCAAGCTATGTTTTTGAGACTTTTACAAAAGTTGCTCTATACATTTAGCTAACGCATTATGCACAGTATATTTCGATTGCGTTCCGGCATGCGCAGTGAAACATTATTTAGTAAACCAGCTCATTTTTCATACAATTTTTAATATATTTTAATTCTGATTGCAGGGTATTATGTACAATGTTGTTTGTCATATTTTCTGAAAAGAACTTTTTTTATATATTAAGAAATTTCAAATTATAAGCAAAAAACTTAGCAAAAATTGAGACTTTTTATGAAAACCTGAATTTCTCTTCGAGTATACATGGTCTCCTCATAAACATGAACAAAAATTATTACAATAAGCCACTTAATCATTATCTAGAGTTTGAACTCTTTTGCTACATTAGTTTCGACAGGGTTATCCAAAAAATATTCGTTCTTTTTCAATTTGTTGTCTGTACCCTATGGAGTTTCGGAAGAAAAATCTTCACGGAAATATATGACCTGTACTATTCTGTTCACCCACCTGGAGTTTCAGGTAATTCCTCATGTATTTTTCTAGATATTTAACAAAACGTCTAAAATCACAAGTGGCCGGTCACCTTTGGCCATATAGTCTATATACTCATTTATGATCTTATGGATGTTTTTAAATATAAGTGTTTATGTACACATTTTTGATCTGATGGATGTATTCAAATATGAACTTTGAATGTAAGTGCTCTCTGTTAAATATTCAATGTATTTTTTTCTTATTTTAGGTTATCAGCTGTACCTTCTGTAAATATCAAATTAAGGAAAATATTAAATTATGCTTAGTATTTTACAATAATTTAAAAGTATTTCAAATCAACGCTCTTGTCATAAAAATGCGAAGTAAAACAAGCTGGCGCCCATCACATTGGATTAGCAGCACGCGCGAAAAGAATATAAGGAAAAACATGGACTAAAAGCCGCTTAATAAAACACTTTCAAAACTAAAATTAGTTAAATGGAAAACAAATAGTTTTATTGTCAAAGAGTCTTCCCCACCCACTCCTGAACCGTTTAGTTTAAAGTAAAAATGTGCTGACATTTATTTCCCGCTAAGAATTGTTAACAAGAAACATTTAATTGTTTATTTACAGAAGCAAAATTATTATCATACTACGCTAATTAAATATTTTTATGACAGGAGTATATCTTCTTCAAGCACATTTAAATTATTTTAAATTACTGTGCATAAATTTATATTTACATTAATTTAACATTTAAAAGAGGTACAACTGATTACATAAAACAAGAAAAAGAATGAATTGAATTCTTAATAGAGAGCACTTACATTCAAAGTTAATATTTGAATACATCCATCCGTTCAAAAATGAGTACAAAAACACTTATACACTTGTCATCAAAATTAAAGGATAATGAGATAAAATATGCTCACCAAATTAATGTTGCAACCAATGCCCAATACTGCAATTATTTATGTTAATTAAGTACTATTGAACTCAAAATTGCATTTCCGCGCATACGTTAGCGTCGGAAATATGCAAATTAGATGATTGACAATGTGGTGCCCAATGGACGTACGTTGGAATTAGGTCTGTAGTGTTGTTTAAAGTGAATGTGGTGTCTGAGTGGGATCGGTATTCGTTAATTACGGCTCAAAGACATCTTTTAAGTTAAGGTAAAAAATGGAGAATAATTGGTAGAACTGAGGAAGGTCAAACACAAATGGAGGTCGCCCAAGATTTGAATATCCCTCAAAGTATCATATCAAGAGCTTCGAGTCGCTTTTTAAGCACTGGATCCGTTAATAGGCAGCCTGGTCAAGGGAGAACAAGAGCAACAACTGCAACCGAAGACCATTTTCTGTGAATGTGGCTCGAAGAAACCGCTAAGCGACTGCAAGAGATTTGGTTTGAGACATTCAGGTTGCCACAGGAACTTGAATCAGCACATTATACTGCTGCACGAAGGCTTAACAAGGGTGGACTGTATGCGAGAAAACCAGTAGTTTGTGCCCCACTCATTACAGCTTCCAAAGGGGCCCTTTCAAACTGTTGCTCTCGTCATGTTCAATTGAGCTATGAAGACTGGGTTCAAGTATTGTTTACTGGCGAATCCAGATGTAGTCTGAACACTGTTTCTAGACGTGTTTTGATCTGGAGAGAGGAAAGAACACGCAACTTGTCTTCCCTTGCTCGCGAAATATCCCGTTCGAGCGCAGTCTTCTTGGCTCCATTGAAAATGACCGCAGTAACAGTTTAAACGGGCCCCTTTGGAAGCTGGAGTGAGTGAGACACAAACTATTGGATTTCTCGCATACAGTTTGCCCTCGTTAAGTCTTCGTGCAGCAGTAAAACGGCTGATTCGAGTTTCTGTGGAAGCCTGAAGGTCTGAAACCAAATCTCTTGTGGTCGCTTCGCGGTTTCTTCGAGCCACATTGACAGAAAACGGTCTTCGGATGCAGTTCTTGCTCTTGATCTCTCTTGATCAGACTGTCTATCAACGGATCCAGTGCTTAAAAAGCGGTTCGAAGTTCTTGATATGACACTTTGAGGGATATTCAAACCTTGGAAGACCTCCATTTGTGCTTGACCTTCCTCGATTCTACTAATTATTCGTCACTTTTGACCTTAACTTAAATGACACCTTTGAGCCATAAATAATGAATACCGATCACACTCAGACACTACATTCCATTTAAACAACATTACGCCCTCAAATTCCAACATAAGTCCATTGGGCACCACATTGTCAATCATCTAATTTGCATATTTCCGACGATAACGTATGCGTGGAAGTGCAATTTTGTGTTCAATAGTATTTAATTAACATAAATAATTGCTGCGTTGGGCATTGGTTGCAACATTAACTAGTTGAGTATATTTTTTTTTCTCATTATCCTTTAATTTTGATGACCAGTGTTTTTAAATACATCACTTTCAATGTTGTCGGCGACATCTTGAAAATTCTATTCTTCTTCTTCTTCTTTTTTTTTTTTTTCCCCATGAACAAATCTTTCTCACTTAGCACACAGACTGAGCTGAATATCCACGAATATACGAAGCACGCATAACAACAACGCAATGTAACCTTCGCATTATAAAGGAGACGAAAGATATAATTCTTTCCGAGGAATAAATATTATAATATTATTTCCTGATTTCCTGATTTCCAGGATATATTGGATTGCTTTCTTATTAATGAATATCTTTTATGCCGTCATGAATACATAGGTTCATTTTTTATCCAAACATACGCAATTCGATATGAGTACATCAATTTACTCATTTTTGAATACTCTTTTTTTTTTTTCAGCGCATACAGTCATTACTATAATATTTGCAATGTAAGAAGTTTCTGCGAAATTTCAAATTTTCCATCATTTTTTTCAATGACAGTATGGATTTGCAGGTTATATAAAATAATAGTGGAATTGAAAATTGAACTTAGAAAATAGTAGCAATTTTAAAGTTTTGTGTAGAGTACATATTTATAAAAAATCATGATAAAAGTGATGTTTTCAGAGTATTTTTTCATTATTTTCATGATAAATATCTAACAGATTAATAGTTCTTCATATACAGGATAGCTTTTAATGTTGACAAGAGGCAGAAAAATGCTTTATTAATTAAAAAATTAAATGCTGTAATTTATTTTTATCTGTGGAATCTTAAAACAACCAATTATTCGAGTATGAAAACGATGCATGTAAAACAATCTTGAGGCATCAATATCACAATTGAAATTCCTTTAAAGAAAAGAACGAAAAAATAAATATCATAATCTATTGTTTACTCTTTGCTTCCAACTTTTTTCCTTTTTTATGTTCTTTTAGTAAACTGAATTGCTGATACATAATATTATAAGTTTAAAGGGAAAAAAGATATTTTCTTACTTGTAAACGATGAAAAACGATAAATAAAACTATTTGTCAAAACGCAAAGTTAAAATCGTCTGCGTCATGCTTTTTACAATAATTTTTTCTGCGTACGTCTTTCCCCTTTTCATTATAAATATCCGACATATTAATAAAACTTAATACCTGACAATTTTTAATGTTGCCAAAGGGCAGAAAAAAGGTTTTAGTGACACATGTGAAATCTAAGATTTCTATTTCACTCTTTTTCCTCCAACATTATTTTCTGTCTCGAATTAAATTTTAAAAAAGTACAGTGAATTAAAATGAAATCTTAGAATATAGTAATGATTTCAAAACATTTATATAAGATACCTTTTTCAAATTTAATTTTAATGAAGTTCTCTTTTTTTTCCGTTGACTAATTTTCTGAATAGTTCTTTCAACTTTCTTAGTTATTTATATCTGACAAAGTAGCTGATAATTCTAGGGGTTTTCAAATGTTGCCAAATGGCAAAGGAAAAAGTCATTACTGATGTACTTGCGATGCAAGAGTTTTGTGCCAATTTTTTAATTTTTCCAAAATGATTTTCGATAGCGGAATGAATTTAGAAATTATGAAAAAGCATAGCGCAATTGAAAGTAGAACTGAGAAAATAGTAGCAATTTTAAAGCATTTCTTTAGCGTACAATTCTTTTTAGCGTACACTTCTCTAAATAGTTATTATTAAAGATTATTAAAGTGGTTTTTTTAGCATATTTTGTATTCTTTTAGATGATAAAAATCTAATAGATTAATAGCTCTTATACAGGAATCCTTTTAATATTATCAGAAGGCAAAAAAATATTTTATTGTCCCGTGTGAGATGTACAGGCTCTGCTTCAGTTTTTTAATTTCCATTTTCCTTCACCGAAGGGATCTAAAACAAGACGGAAATCGTACGTCAAACGTGGCAAATGAGGTGCGTTCGTACTATAACTAGTTTTATAAATATTCAGATCTTGGTGCAATAGCTATTGCACTTTTAAGCAAAAATGCATGAATAGAAAATTTATTACGATTATATACATTAAATTCAGTAATACGGAAACAATATGACTCCATCTTAACTATGTCATCATTAGTATGGCAACATAGAATCATTGCCTATCATAGTATATCATGGAATCAATTACTTATAATAGTATTTAATAGACAGAAGAAAACTTTTATTAATATCTTTTTAAGTTTTGATTCTAATCTTATAAAATTTGAGATGACTCCACAAATTTTTTCAACACTTATATATATTAAATTTCAAACCATTCTGTTAGGTAGTTTTTGCGCTATTATATGCGGACAGACGAACGGACCAGATGCTACGTATTTATATAATTACGAACCTAGGAAAATCATAGCGAATTAAAAAGAAAACTGAAAAAATAGTAACTGTGTTAAAACATTTTATATGAGGTACAGTCGTGGGGGAAAAAGTAAACACCCCTTACTAACTCCTCAACCAATTATTGTTGAAGAAAGTTACTGGTACCGAAGGATTGGAAATGAAGTCTACTTTTAAATGATGCATATAAAATTTACTTAGGGTGCCCTCTACATATTAAAACGAACAATAACTTTGTTTTTTTATTCAATAGCAGTACACAATTCTGACTGTATAAATGAACTCTACACCCTTCAATTAGCCTAAAAACAAATTTTTATGCAATCCGTACGACAAGTTTCCGAGAAATTAATTATTTTAAAATGAGCGTATTTTAGGGGCTGTATCCAAATAGAAGTTCGGTACTCGATTGTTGACCGAGAGAGCCTCCTTCTTATCAAGGTATCTACTCAAGCAGCCATTGAAGACTGTTAGATTACAGTATAGCAGAATATATTTCAAAATATCAAGTCACTTCTATCATTATATGGCCTCTTAAACCATCATTCTGCCGTTTTTTAAGCATAATTTGAAAACTACTTGGAAGAAAAGTGTGAAATTTTAGATTTCCATAAAGCAGGACTTAATAAATCTAAATCCATCAAAAAATGGTAGGTTGCAATTCATAATTTTTTCGAATATTAATTTCATAATTCATATCATAAAATTATAAAAATGGCAAATTCAACGTATTTATGCTTGGGTATATTAGTATTATTGCTACACAAAAAAGTTAGCACATTAGGAGTTTAATTTCAGGAGATATAAATGAAAATATTAAAATGTAATTTAACATTAGAAGCACTAAATTTTAAATGTTTATAATTCAAAAACTTATCATTCAAATGACTTGAAATTTGGTGTCTAGGCATCGTTTGAACCGAATATTTGAAATATCTTGTTAAAACTGGGTATTGCCATTGAAGAAAATGAAGTTTGAGTTCGTATTAATATGTAATTGACCCCCTAAGCAAATTTTATATGCATCATTTAAAAGTAGACTTTATTTCCAATCGTTCGGTATCAGTAACTTTCTTCTACGATAATTTGTTGAGGAGTTAGTAGGGGGTGTTTACTTTTTTTTTTTCCACAACTGTACAATTCACACAGGAATTCTAACAAAACTGTTTTGTCCTTATCCAGTCTCCTACATAATTCTTTCTCATTTTTCATTATAAAATATCTAGCACATTAACTCTCCATATTAGACATATTTAAATGTTGTTAAAAGACAAAATAATAAATAAAGTTTCGGGCATATGTGGGATGTCAGAGTTCTGTGCCGCCTACTTCATTTCGGAAATTATTTTTGATTACGAAATAAATTTATAAATTATGTAATTACATAGTGGAATTAAAAAGAGAACTTAGACAATAGAAGCAGTTGTACATTTATCAAGTACCAAAAAATATACTTTTCATATATCAGTATAGTTTTCGTATTTTCCAAAATTTATTTTAATTTTTTATATTATAAATATCTCACGTACTAATAACCCTTAACCCCTTAATTCTCGCTCCCGTCATATTCACGGGCTGTGTCTTTTTTGAGATTTATTCAGATTTACTTGTTTCCCACCAGTTTAATAAAGTAGTGTAATTAGCTTTATTACGGTATCATTTTACCTGTCATTAAATAAGGTGAATATTTCATTTTTAAAAAAGTGGTGCCAATAAGCAAATTGAATTTTTAAACCGTAATTTAATGCGACCGTTAAGGGGTTAATACTTGAAATTTTTTAATGTTGTCGGAAAAGGGAAAAAAAATTCCGACATATTAGGGTACCAAAGTTTTATTACATTGCTAGCCATGAAAGTAAAATTCTTCTTGCGTTAAAATAATATATATATATATATATATATATATATACATGGATGTCATTTTTCAAGATAACACATTTGCTAGGTGTTTTACGTTTTAATCTTTACATCTGCACGGTAATAGTTTGTTAATTTTTATATTATTTTTCTGTTTATAAATTATATAATTCTAGTTATTTGATGTTTTTTTTGGATTTCCGTTGTCTCTGTTATGCTTCTTTTTTTTTAATTTTTTGCCACAATTGATTGGTCAGTTGGAGAAAGCACTTAATGCTTTGGCATGCTTTTCTCAAAAGAAACCAATTGTGTTTTTTGTATATTGTGGGATATTGCCTCAGATGAAGTGTCCTGCAATATAAGTTTTCATTTTTATTGTAGTCATGATTTTGAATTCCTTTTCTAATTTTACTTTCACATATTTAATTCTTCCATTTTTTTTAACTATAGCATAATGTATAATCAGTTTTATAGTACAATAGCTGACTTCATATTTTTGGATGATTTTTCATTTGTATTAATAGTTTACGAGTGGGAACCGTTGAATACGACGACGACGGTTGAAAATGTTTAAAAAAATGTTAGATTGAATTTACGTAAACTTACAAAAATAATTACAATAAAAATATCAATTTTATATTCGTTAGGGAAATTCTTAAAACAAATATTATTTTAAACTAAAGTTACCAAACTGTTATTTCTATTAACTTAAACTTTTAATATTACTTTATTCTTATAAGTAATCAGTAACATGTAATCAATATAAGTATAGTTATCAAGTTTTATCATTTGAGGCTTTGATCTTTGGTATTATCGAATGAAAAATCAGCAAAAATTGCGAAACTATGATGCAATCATTTTTTTTTCAACGAAATCTAATCATTGCGCCATTTTCATCATCATTGCAAAATTTTCATGCGTAGATTTAATATTCATATTCACTATTTTATAAATATTTTAACGTGCAATGGATGATTAATAAATATATTTCCAAGCTACAACTTTGATTTTGAACATTCGTACTTTTGACTTAAGGTCCTAATCTCAGTACCTGCGAAATCCAGAAATTTATTCTTTTATAAGTATTCATAGTAGTAAAATATTTAGTTTTATCGAAGAAAATATTAGTTCCCTTTTAATATGACGTCATTTTCACCCACCTAAGCATTTCACCTTCTGCTGAGATTCGCGTCTCAAACTCAATATTAGTGGAATAAATAAATATTCAAATATAAGAGCTTTATAATGGAAAATTCGTATTTTTCAATGCAACGTCATTTCACATTAAAAAAACATATAATTTTTATTCTAATCAGGAAATGGCATCAGTAAAAATATGGCAACTTCTATTATTTTCTTTTTCTTTGTTACAATGGAAGTAACCCAATTGCCATCTGAGTAAAGAAATTTCATAAAAAAACTTTTTAAATTGAATTTAGAATATAAAAATTGGAACATAAAAAAAAAAGCTAATAAGTCCTAATAAAGCTAAAATCCTGCAAAATAACAACTTTCATTAAAAAAAAATAATAATAATTAGCAAAATCGTTTCAGTTGAAAATTCAAGGCAGATGGCTAAAACACCCTTGTCTTTTAAATATATAGATAGACGAGTAGAAACCCGTCGAATTCAACGAATTAAAATGTTTAAAAGAACTTATTGACTTAATTTATAAAAAAATAACAAAAATAATTACAACAACTAATCAATATTGTATTGGCTAGACTAACTCTTAAAAGAAATATTATTTTTAACTAAAGTCTAATTTTAGTGTTTCAAAGTACAGGGTGTCCGGTCTATAAGTATCAAAAAGTTATAGCTTATTATTGCAGAACTACCCATTAGACTTCATATCTGTGGATTGGAAACCAGTCCGAGGTTTTAAAATATTGAACAAAACAAAAAACTGAAACTGTGGATTAGTGGAAAAAGTTTATCATAGAAACAATTTGTCTAATAATTCCTGATATGCTACGAAACGTTTGGGGAGAACTGGATTACCGTTTAGACGTTGTCGTGCTGTCAAAGGTGCGCACATCGAAGTCTATGGATATTAAAACTTTGTGAGATGCTATTTTTATTTAAATAATTTTCTTTGTTCTAATGGGTACAGTGTAAAAAAAAAAAAATCTGTAAAGTTACTAAAGTTTTTCTAGGAAACTGGGATTCCTAGAGCTTTTATGTAACGGCAACAACAAAAATTCATGTAACAGATACACTTTTGCGCCAAAAATCAAGAAATCTGTAAAGTTACTAAGAATGTTTTCGGAAACTGGGATGCCTAGAACTTTTCATGTAACTGCATCCATGATTACAGATAAAATTTTAGTAAGATTACTGTAATTTTAGCAGATTCATTTCTAAAGTTACTGATTTCTGTAGCTTTACAAAAACTAATTTTGTAGATTTGCAGCTTTTTTTGTACAACTACATATGAAAGTTTAGTAAGCATGTAACTTTACATCTGTAGAACTACAGATTTTTTTTTTTTTTTTTTTTTACAGTGCACTATGAAACTATCATAATTTTGTTAAAATAGCAATTAAAGCCTTTTTGCAGGAATATTAAAAAGCAGTAAACCAACGTTTAAAATGACGAATAATGCGTGAAAAGCAGCAAACAGCTGTTTCGAATCTACAGCGAGATTCTTCTTCAGTGCAAGATACGGAAAAAAACAGCGTGCTAGAAAAGAAAGGCTGAGCAAAATGATAGACAGATACGCGCTGCCTTATATACCCTATGCAGGTAGCGAAAGCGCCAGAAACAACCAATGAGAGAGAAACAGTGGAAACGACTGAGTGGACAAGTAGCGACATCTACCGGAGAAGGAGAGAAAAAGAAACCAAAAAAGAGGAAATTAAATTAATGCTTTTCAAATACTTGGAAAATCTGGAGTACTAGATAAGTCATTGACTAAAGAGTGGCACGCCGTGGCAGCGCTGTGGCATTGAAAAATGGTCACTAGAGTGTTAAATTCGCTACTACAACGATGCTTCTCGATTTACAACAATTCTATCAGCATTCGTTTTCAAAGAAAATATTGGTTTTTGCTAGTGATATTTTATATTAAAAGAAATTTTCCGTGAACTTGGAGGGAAAATGCCCACCAGAGTGTTAGAGTTGCTACTACAACGATGCTTCTCGATTTACAACAGTTACTATATTTACTTCATTCACTATCTATTAAAACATTCGTTTTCATCATGGAATGAATACAACATTGTCAGTTTCTTCTCCAATTTTAATCTAAAAGTTCAAATTCACACCGAGAATTTCGAAAGAAAGACACTCACTTTTTGTAATCACTAAATGTGTCTCATTAAATAAAGCATAAAATACTATTTTTTATTTCTGGTACGGACTCAAAATTTTTGAATAAGAATGAAAGCTAAACTGGTAACCCAGAATGTATTTAAAAAAGCATAGTGAAATAAAATAAAAAATGGGGAACGGTTTTAAAGCATTTCTATGAGGTATTTCTCACGGAAATTTTTATAAAAGTCAATCATTTTTACATGGTTTTTTCTACTTTTTTATTAGAAATATCTAACATATTAACCTCGTATACATCTCACTTTTAAATGATGCTAAAAGGAAAATTAACATGTTTTTGCTGCCATGTATACGATGTCAAAGTTATGCTTCGCGTTAAACTTTCTTTAGAATCACGATATTAATTTACTAATTATTTAAAAGAATAATGGAATTAACACGAGAATTGAAAAAACAACTTTTTTAAAGAATTGATTTAGCTTACATTTCTGACATAAATTGTCGTAAAAAGGTTTTCCTAGTCCAGTTGTCTGCATAATTCTTTTACTTCTTTCATTATTATATATCTGACATATTAAGAACTCCAAAGTGCAGAAAAGATTTTTACTGACATATATCAGATGTAAGTTTTCCTTTTTCCCTTTTTCTTTTCCAACGTTATTTTTCATCACGAAATGAATTTTAAAATGCTGAGTGAATTAAAATAAAAAACTGAGAAAATAGTAACTCTTTCAAATCATTTGTATAGAGTATATTTTCCCCAGAAATACTAACAAACGTGTTTTTTTCCTTGCCAATTTTCTGCATAATTCTTTCCTGTCTTTCTTTACATATTGTATCTAACATGTTAACTGTTAACTATTTGATAATTGATATTCTTTTAATGTCCACAAAAACAAAACAAAAAGCCTTTGCTGACATATTTACGATATAAGAGTTCTGCGTCAGTTTTTCATTTCCAATTTTATTTTCAATTACGAAATTAATTTACAAATTATGTAAAAGCATAGAGGAAATAAAAAGATAACCGAAAAAATCGTAAAAGTTTCAAAGTGTTTGTTTAGTGCATATTTCTCACAGTATTCGTCACCTAAACGTTTTTTTTTTTTTTTTTTTTCCATGGACCAGTTTTCTTCGCATTTATTTAACATTTTTTTATTATAATATCTAGGAGTTTAATAAGCTTTAATAACTAAAAAATTTTATATTGCCAGAAGCTAAAAAAAGTTTTCACTGACACATGCGATATGCAAGAGGTCTGTTTAATCTTTTTCTTTAAAAAAGTTTTTTGCCATGAAGAAATGAATTTAAAAATACTCATTGAAATAAAATGAATGCTGAGGTAACACTTTTAAACTATTTATACGGCGGTGGTTTCTAGATATGATAAAAAAGAATGAAAAGATATACATCAAAGAACCAAATAAAATCCCTTTCATTTTATTATTTACGATCGATTTGCCGCTTATATATATCTGTTTTTCTCACATATTATTAATAATTAAAAATAAAATACTAATAAAGGTGTGAAAAATGTAAAATATAAAAACAGTGTATTGTACAAGAAAAATCCGCATATGTAGAAAATAGTCAGATATCATATTCATCTTATAAACAATACTATATAATAATTTTCTCAGATTCATTTTTTAGGTGCGTTCGTAATTATATAAATACGTAGCACCTATAGTCGTCCTCTGGTCTGTATGTCCGTCTGTCCGCATATAACAGCTCAAAAACTACCCAACCGAATGGTTTGAAATTTAATATGTAAAATTTGTGCAGAATTTTGTCGAGTCATTTCAAATTTTATGAAAATCGAATCAAAATATAAAAAGATATTAACAAAAGTTTTCTTCATTCTATTAAATCCTATCTTACGTAATTAATTCAATGCTATCCCATGATAGGTAATAATTCTAGGTTGCCATTTTGATTACCTCATACTTCAGATGGAGTCATATTATTTCCGTATTTCTGAATTTAATATATATAATCGTAATAAATTTTGTATTCATGTATTTTTGCATAAGAGTGCAACAGCTTTTTGTACCAAGATCTGAACATTTATTAAACAAGTTATAATACGAACGCACCTCATTTGCCACGTTTGACGTACAATTTCCGGCTTCTTTTCTTTTCTTTTAGTACATTGAAATACAAATACATAACAATGTCACATTAAAAAAAAAAATTATTTTCTAAATCAGAACTATTATAAAAAGATAAAAATATAAAGTAAAGCAATTTCTTAAAGTGCATATAAAAATGATCAGTTTCTTATTTCTTGGAAAATATTTACTTCTTTCCTCATTTTTACTCTAAATATCTGACGTTTTAATAACTCTTAATACCTGACAAATTGTATTGTTGCCAGAAGGCAGATAATTTTTTTTACACATGCATGTATATGTAAGAATTCTGTTTGACCTTTTTTTTCGTTTACAACATTATTGTAAATGAAAAAATGATTTAAAATAAAACACAGTAAATTAAACTGAACACTGTAAAAATTGTGTCGTTTTCAAAACATTTGTATAGGATATATTTCATACAGAGAATTAAAAAAAAAATTCTATAACTTTTTATTTCATTTTGAAAAATATTTTAATTAATTTGTTTAGTTTTAAAATTCTACGCATACGTAATAAATACGGGTATAGTTTGTAGATTTAAATGTTATTGAAAATAAATAGATTTTTCATATCAGAGAATCTCTATACATATACAGGGTGTACACTCTCAATGTTGCCCAATGGCTAATTTCTAAATCGTTAGTCATGACATATAAGTTCCAATTACAAAAATGTTTTAAATGAGGTAAAAATATATTAAAAGTCGTTCTGATCAATAAAAACATTTCTTAAAAAGTTACGAAATTTAAATTTTTATACTGCCTCCCCACCCCCCACCGGTCCTATAAGTGATATTTAGTAAAAATGCCCTATTACACTAACAAGTAAGACGAAAAAAAAAGTCCCATTCATCTAACACTAAAATCGACCGAGTTATCAAAGTTTGAATTACATGACTTATACCAATTTTCTGCATCTGAACACAGATGAGTTGGGCTATGCTTCGAGGGATCGTACACTAAGTGCGTAAAGTTTTAGAAGGATTTATTTCGCGTGTACATTTCTGCATTGCAGCCGAAGGGAGTCCCTTCGAGTAAGTTTTAAGTTAACTTTGATTTACATAAATTAAATTTTAGATTAGATAACCTAACAACATTTTAAAATATGTATCATTTTGTAAAGAATTGTGACTGGTGCTTTTCATCATTTCATTTTTAAAAAATTCTGTTATTTTTTAACATATATTTTTAGTACAAGTTTAGTAGAAGTTTGCTTTAATGCGTCAGAATGAAAACAGATTTCAGATTGTAATGTTAATTTTACTTTCAACTATCATTTTTATATATCTGACGATTATATATATTTCTAATAAACTTGTGAATGACCCTATTCCGCAGCAAAAAAGATGCTTAAACTTTAAACAGCTATTAAAAGGTCAGTTTTAATTGTAGAAGAATGGTACTTTTATTATCGTATTTCTTTTTGTAATAGGATATTTTTGTTAAATATAAGTTATGGGACAGGAGAGCAGTGTAAAAATTTAAATTTCGTAATTTATTAAGAAATGTTTTTACTGACCCAAACCGCTTTTAAAATACTTCATTACCTCATTTAAAAGATTTTTTAATTGGAATTTATAGGTCTATGCCTAATGGTTTAGGAATTAGCCATTGGAAACCGTTCAGAGTGGACTATATACATGTATTTCTTAGTGTAATAGGACATTTTTATTAAATATAACTTATAGGACAGGAGGGCCATATAAAAATTTAAATTTCGCAATTTTTAAAGAAATGTTTTTATTGACCCAAATCGCTTTTAAAATACTTCTTTATTTCATTTAAAATATTTTTGTATTTGGAACTATACATATATACCTAACGGTTTAGGAATTATTCATTGGACACTGTTGACAGTGGACACCCTGTATATCCATTCTCTCATAGAATTTGATTGTCTGACATAGAATTATACTAACTTTAATCCCATTGTAACAGATATTTTTACGTCTATATTACCTATTATGGGTAGTTACTTAACTTTTGATTTTACAACGTTATTGTCATTTTAGGAACAAAAGTGTTGGTTTGACCGAGTACTGAGGCTTTAAACGGAATTCGAATTACCACAACCATCCAAGCTCGAATCGGAATTTAAATCCTAAACTTCCCTGTTAATAAAACGCTTTTTAACAATTAATCAGGAGAATGAATGCTGTATAAACTGAAAAAAAAGAACGAAAAATTATGCATAAAGCATAGATTATGAAAAAATTTTCAAATTATTCAGAATAATGTAACAAACCTTCGCAGTTTAATAAGGTGAGAGATGATGTGAAAGAAAACATTTTGCAAAACGTATAATCCATTTAAAAACGCAATTTCAGCAATTACCATCAATAGTCGAAAAAATATCCTGTTTTTTTTTTTTTTTTTTTTTTTTTTTTTTCTGCAGCCCTATGGATGATCTATAGCAGGCTCGGCGAACCTTTTCACGTGGACGTGCCGAAAATTCACAAACTATTTCTATCAACAATGTAACGTGCCAAACTTATACAAAAAGAATTTTGCAGAATACGATTTTTATACGAAACACTGATTATAAAATCAGTTGCTATTAATCAGTTAATAATTCAAAAATATTAAAAATCATATGCGAATTTTCTGTATCGTGGAATCAGCCATTAAATGAATGAATTTTTAATTCGTAAATAGGATTCATTGATGCGATATATATTGTAATAAGGGAACAAAAATATGAGATTTTATTTCATTAAATTTTAACTTATTATTAATTCAACATCTCGGTTATAATTTTCCAAGTTGCATTAAACAATGTACTAATAACGTAATGATGAAATTTTTGCTGCCATACGTTCGATGAAAAATGCTTTATATCTGGTTCATATTTTGTTATTTTCACAAATATACATAACTAAATTGGATGCATTTGCCATTTTATTGCAATGACTCTCAAACGCAATTCAGTTGAAAATTACAGCTTTTTAAATTCATATAGAAAGGCAAAATACATGTCGAAAACGTTGCATAGCATGACAGGGAAAAAATTATTCTGATGTGTGATATGGTAATTGATGCAAAAAATAATTGCATTATTTGCGATCTGCTCGTATGGAACAAAATTTAATTGGTTATAGAAAATGGATTTTATCTGTATAACGAATACCAATTTAAACATATTTGCGTGCCAGAAACATTAGCTTACGTGCCAACTCTGGCACGCATGCCATAGGTTCGCCAACCTTATCTATAGTATTGCATATTACATATACTACATATTATGCTAAAATTTAGTTCAGTTAGGAATAGGCCGGGAAGTGACAGCACAGACCATCGCCTCATTGAGTTTACGGCTCAAATTCCAGAATTAGTTAAAAATCTATTCTCATATTAAAACGCAATCTGTCTGCCAAGTCCTATCTTGGTGGAAAACACCTGAAACCCCGATTTTAGCGGTTGACTCGTATGTTTACATTTGTGGTTTTCTGCTCCTAGTCTTCCATGTTTTCATACCTTTGGGTTCAGGAAAACACAATAGTAAACCTACGAGTCAACCGCTAAAATCAGGTTTTCAGGTGTTTTCCACCAAGATATGATTTGGCAGACCGATTGCGTTTTGATATGCGATTCCAGTTGTTGCAAATTCTGGAATTTCAGCCGTGAACTCTATGGGGTGATTGTCTGGGCTGCCGTCTCCCGATCTAGAATCTCATTGAACAAATGAAAATTCCTCTTCAACAATTTCCGCCAATAAACATAAATGTACTCGATATCTTTTATGCAGTTCTATTTGATTTACAGAAATTATACACAACAAGTAATATGCAAAAAATAGTTAAATTTGAAAACGCGTACCACAACTGAAAACGCACATCCAGCGATTTTTGTTCGTGCACAGTATTACAAGTGAATTCTTTTGTGTGCTACTGTGAATGAACGATGAATACTATTCACACTGCAATCTGTAATAAAAATCTTATAGTGCACCTCAGTGATATATATCGTTTCACGACATCTAAAGTATTGTAACATCATGAAAATACACCGCAAAATAGTTTTCCCCAATAGACCGTAATATAAATTAATTCTTTTGACTTCCCCTGTAAACGAATTATAAATGCTACATATTCCATTTTACAAGCCATATTAAACCTTAATTACATATATTGATTGCATGTCAATGCTCGATATCAAATTATGCGAGTTAACCCTTTATGTACTGAATTATGAATTCATGAAAATTCTTTCTTCTAAAGCAGTTTCCGTGAATTGTTTAAACTACATTAGAAGATTTACATAATAATTTAATACATTTTAGAAGGATTTTAGAAGTATTGAAGGAATTAGAAGGAATAATTAAAGTTGAATTTATGGGGATTTTGTGCAATATTTATAACCCCACTCAAATCTTTTATTTAAAATATTTTTCTTAGTATTTTGCAGAATTAGGAAATGCATAAATATAATGTTTTTACAGTAGAAATATAGAAATGTTTCCGAATTGAAAAATCACCACCCCCCCCCCACCCCCAACGCCAAGAAAGCTGAAAATATGCAAAGGCAAAAGAAATCATCCTTTTAAAAATATTTTTGTTTTGTGTAACCAATAATGCTTTTGGAACAAGATAAAGTAATGACTCTAACTCATTCTAAACTGTATTACAACTAATCTATATATTAAATAAATTTTATAACAAGTTATTTTAACCCGGCATTACACGCGCGAGAAAAAGGAACGGGATTACTCGCGCTGGGTATGTCATACCCATGGCGGTTTCTTCCAATTTTTTACCATAAAATCTATATAAAACATAAAACACTAGGGAAAAAGAAGGGATAATAGAGTTTTAAATAGATATTAAGCATGTTACTTACATTTATTTTGTGCATTCGCTGCGTCTATCTTTATCCCTTTAAGATCCGATGTATTTGTAAACAAAGCTAGTCATGCCTGTAGAAAGTAAAACATGGACTGTAATCGCTACCTGTTGATAAAAAATGATACTTTACTCTATCTGCAAACCAGAAATATCGTTCGATTTGAAATTTTATTACATACGACTCAGAAGTAAAAGTTTAAATTAATGTCTAACCCGCACGATTGTGCGGGTTGGGTCTTAAAGGGATATTGAATGCACGCGCGAGAAAAACTGCCGGTTTTACTCGCTCTGGGTATATCATACCCATGGCGGTTTCTTCCATTATTTTTACCTCAAAATCTACGTGGAAGTTGTTAACTTCCAATTTATTGTTCTTGTAGCTGTCCCGTTCAAGTCTTTGCGGATCCGAAAAATTCTTGCATTGAAGTTTGAACGGACAAATTTTTCTTTTTTACTTTTAGAAGCTCTTTGTAACAGCAGAGTGAATTTTCTAAGCTTTTTCTAATGACTTTTTTTATTTGTTTGGCACTATCACTTGACTGTCGCGAGAAAGGTTCTCTTCATGGAACCAAAAGTCTTCAAAAATGTTCAAAGTGCGTCTTATTTGAGGAATTTTTTTCCAGGCCGGACGACGTAAATGCAGAGTGACGTAAGTCGGAGTACTATTGTATATTTTTTAAACATAAATATTGTATTTGTTTACTAAGAATTAAGAACTTATTGGCGACACCGGCATTGCACTACTAAAACATTCCTCGAATATTAGAAATTAAATAATAACTCCACCTTTTAATAACCTGCAAAAAGAATTATAAAATGACACGATAATCTAATGCATTTTGAATCAAACGCGCCTAAATACGATGAAATCCTTACGGCATATGCGATTTTTTTCCTATCCTTATGAAAGCTCGGGGTATTTTTTCGGTCAAAAATGATATGTGTTTGAAGAAAGTTTTTAATTCTTTTTTCTTTTATAGTCAAACCAATTTCTTTTATAGTCAAAATAATTCTAAGTTCTTTAAAAAGAAAACCTTTCACACTACTCGTCTTATATTTATAAAATGAAAGCTGATGAAAATTACTAGATAGTTAAAATTTTATACACAAATCGTCAGACCGTTCAAACTAAGATTAACCGAATAAATAAAAAATCGATATCCCGAAACAAATAGATAGTAGACAATATGCAATTTTCACAGAAATACACAAAAACCTATGAGAGTTTTTAAAAAATCATTTCCAAAATAGCTATACTTATAACAGACTCTTTGCACTATAATCACCCCGGAATTGCTGTGAGCTGCCTTTTAAGCATCATCTCACAGGAACTACAAAATAATACTTATTTGACGCTGTTAAAAGCATCGTAATTTTTCTGTTGGCCATTTTTAATTAATGACAGCTTTCATACTGGGCACTTGAAGTATTAAAATTTTTAAATACGTCATGCTTAATCAAAAATTTCATTATTCAAGATATCTTATGCATTTTATTTACCTGTTGCACCAAAAACCATTAAAACTTTAAAAATTAATTAACCTTTAACTGATGTCACGCGGTCTCCCAGACCCCGCAACTCCCAGCTGTAAACACTTTTACAGCTTTTTACTTTTCTGTACAGAAGTTAAATAATATGAATAAAATACTTTTTTCATGCAATTTAATTCACATGCTCCTATGAGAAGTACAATGATATTGTTAGGACAAAATTTAAGTAAATTCAACCATTTGAGTTATTTTTTTTTTCATTTTATTCGAGGAGTCTGAGAGACCGGATCACGTCAGTTGTGTGACAAATTTTAGTCACATCAGTTAAAGGTTAAAAAAGAAGAAGTAAAATTTAAAAATGTGGTTTACACGAATGGGATTACAGGGAGATAGGATTTTTTTTAATAACAAAAAAGTTGTGGTTGAAAAAATATCGATATACGTCGCTGGCGTGGATAATATGAAGCAGATTTATGTAAATTAGGCTTTTAGTAAAAGACCCGTTTCTTCTAAACGTCGGGCAAGCTTCAGTATCCTACCACATGAAACCGGCCCTTTTGTCATCTTGCGTTCTTTTTCCGTTCGCAATTTTCGCAGTGAGCCAGTAACTAATTTCCCGTTCGAGTAAAAGAGCATAACTAAGAGCACTTGATATGGAAACGATTGCACACTACTGTTATCGAAAGCATAAATGCAACAACCTGATTTGCATAATTATGCATGCCAGCGACATCTATCGGTAATTATTTTAACCACAACTTTTTTATTATAAAAAAAACCCTTTCTCCCTTTAATTCCATTCCAAGAAACCGCAATTTTTATATAATAAGTTGTTCCTTTTTAATGATTTATTTTAAGTTTTAACGGATTAATTTGCAGCCGATGTTTATAAAAAAAACCACTAGAAAATAAAATTTCGAAAAAAAAAAAAAAAACTCTTTTTGCGTTGTTTCAAAATGAAATGGAATTTTCAATCGAAATATTAGCTGCTGAGTTAAGAAAAAAAAGTTGATGCCGTATTATATTCCTAAACAAATGAAAAAGACTGTCAAAACGCTTTTGTACATTTGCCAGAAGTTAATCTGAACTTTTCTGGCACAGACATATTACGCTGCGAAAAGAAATAATCATACAAGCAACGAAAATCCCTATCAAAACAATTGTGGGAGTAAGAAAAATTCACATGTAAACAAATTCCTTGGACAGGATCCCTACATTTTTCTGGATGAAAAAACATCGCCAATGGCAAAGGGAGAATTTGATATCATTTATTAGGGTTAATAGAAGGCACGATGGTTATTTAGAAGAAAATATTTTTCAGTATCAAATATTGCTCTGCGGGGTATTTTATTCGCAAAGGTTCTGTGCATTATTTATGATGCATATATATATGCCATTGTTCAAAAAATGTTTTATCTGTTAAATTCTTTATTCTATTTAAACACCAATATTTAGACAAATGCAGTTAAAATAAGTAAAACCAAGAGGAAAATTTATAGTGTTTTAAATTTAAAGATTATCTTTGAAATTCAGAATAATTGGAATTGTTAAGTTCTTTAAGTACATAATCAATGGCTTCAAAAATCGATATTGTTTAAGCTTATCAAGATTCAAATACAGCAAATTATTTATCCTAGTCAATTTCTTCAGACAAAGAAAACAAACATAAAAATAAAAAGGTAAGGGGTTCAAATTTTTCATAATCAGAAAGTTGTTTGTGTGGTTTTGTGATTAAATGGTTAATTTTATTTATAAATATTTTTTTACATCTAAAAATAATGATATTTTATCTAGATTCCGATAAAAAAAATGGTTTAATGATTTTCGATAAATATTTGAAGGTTTAGAATTTTGATGCGGTGTTATATTGGCAAAGCAAAATTGTGTTGCTGAAATACATTCGGTCAACAACAGATTTAAAAAGAATTAAAACCACTATCACTTACTTTTAGTGACTCATTTTTATAATTGGAAAAATATTAGGAAAAACTTAACACTTTTCAAATGTCTATTAGCCCAGTGGTTAGGAGGTTGAATTCGGAATTAATTAGGGGAAAACTGGAAATTGTTTTAATCCCTTCAGTTTAGGTCTAGAATGAATATGCTATGTTTTCTCTCTCGTACTAGGTGAGCGTTAGGAAATATGTATAGATTTATAGCAAAAAAACACGTTCTTTTTAAATACCATAACAATATCGTAAAACAAGTAAATCTATAAAAAAAAACATCGTCAGCACAAATGTTGTAGGCCTTATAATTCTGAGTAAAATGAGTACCTACACTTAATATTTTTATTGAACATTAAGGTCTCAATTCTACTTCAAAGTTTTAGCACCGTGGTCAGGTGGTTGAACTCAGAATTAATTAGGGAAAATCAGGAAATAGTTTTAATCCCTTCAGTTTACGTCTAAAATGAACGTACTATGTTTTCTTCCTCGTACTTGGTGAACGTTAGAAACATACATATGTACATATTTATTTTTGAAAAAACATATATATATATATTTTTAATTACCTTAACAAAATCTCAAAATAGCTAACTCTAAAAAAAAAGATTGTCAATGCAAATGTTATAGAGCTTAAAATTCTGAATAAAATGACTACCCACATTAATATTTTTGTTTAACATTAAGGTCGTAATTCTATTTCAAAATTTTGCCTTAACAGCTGATCAAGAGCTTGAAGACAGGAGAGACCAAGTTAACTCAACACTATCTCAAAACAGCTAACTAACTCTATCAAACAATTGTCTGTACAACTGTTGTAGAGCTTAAAATTCTTAATAAAATGAGTACCCATATTAATGCTTTTGTTCATAATTAAGAGCGCAATTCGATTTCAAAATTTTGCCTTAATCGCTAATGAAGAGCTTGAAGCCATGAGAGACCAAATTAATTTAACAGTATCTCAAAATAGCTAACTCTATCAAAAACATCGTCAATACAAATGTTGTAGGTCTAAATTTCTGAATAAAATGAGTACCCACATTAATATTTTTGTTCAATATTAAGGCGGTATTTCTATTTCAAAAGTTTGCCATAATCGCAAAATCAATAGTTTGAAGCCAGGAGAGACCAAGTTATCAGTCCACCCTTCTTAAAATTTTTATGCACATGTATTTTTGTTAAATTTTGACCTCTGTCGAAGGGATTAAAACAATTTCTAGCTTTCCCCAAATTAATTTCGAATGCGACATTTTTTTCGTCGCCCACCACTGGGCCCATAATCAAGAGGTTAAACCGTAATTCTCAAAATATCCAAAATAATGAGCTAAAATAATTACAAAAACGTTTTAAATGCCTCCATAAATAAAAAAAAATACATGTATATAAAAATCAGAATCAGGGTAGACTGATAACCGGGTCTGTTCTCGCTTCAAGCTCTCGATTAGCGATTTAGGCTAAACTTTGAAGTAGAATTGTGAGCTTAACACTTTTTGAGACGGCATTCCCTTCACAAATTTTATTTGGCTGACACCGCTTTTTTTAAACAGTTATCTTTACTTATAAAATGCGAAACAATACTCTAGTTAAAAAAGACAAACATTCCATTGATTTCTTAATAGTAGCAAAAACAAATTCCATACGCACCTTTTGACAATTCATATATGCATCACCCGTCCTGAAAGGGTTAATGTTCAACAAATATATTAAGTGTGGGTACTCATTTTATTCAGAATTTTAAGCTCTACAACATTTGTATTGACAATGTTTTTGACAGACTTAGTTTTTTTGAGATATTGTTATGGTAATTAAGGAAACCTGTTTTTCGTCTATATATTTGTACATATTTTCTAACGCTCACCTATTACGAGGGTGAAAACTTAGTATATTCATTCTAGACCTAAACTAAATGGATTAAAACTATTTCTAGTTTTCCCCTAATTAATTCCGAATTCGGCGTTTTTTCCTGCCCTACCACTGAGCTATATGCACAATAAAGGATAATGAAAATGGCGGCACTGCAAAGGAAACAAAACATTTACCAGAAACAAATCCGTTAAAACTGAATTAAATTTTAAAATTGTTGCATAATTTCTATAAGAAATCGCAGTCAGTTTTCATTCTTCGTTGCACTATTATAAAATCTCAGGAACCTGCTTCCGAAACACAAAATCACACTGATTTATATATGTATAACAAATATTTTTTGCTATTTCACAATCTTTAAAAACAGTTTAAATCACAGATTGCATAAAATAAATGGAAAATAAATGGTATTAAAAGACGAACTCAAAAATCATTTATTAAAACTGTTTCAGGTAAAACTAATGATTCCTCTGATATGCATGATTTAAATTTCTTATATATATATTAGGGTGGTCACAAGAAATCAATTTTCGAATTTTTTCGGGGGGACCCCCCAAAAAGTTGCCAATTGACTAGAAAATGAGATTGGCTAAGTTTCAGCTCATTTGGATAATATTAACCAGTGTCTCATTCAGGTTTAAATTTGAAAAAAACGTGATTTTTCGCAAAAAAATGCTGTTTTTCCTTCATGAAATGAATACAATTGAGCCTAGAAACATAATGCAGGTCTCATTTTATAAAAAAAAAGTTTTGCTTTGAAGAACCACACACCATTTTTTTCTAAAAATGTATAGATTTAAAAATATGCGCATTTTTCAGGACCAGACTTCACCTGAATCCTAAAAATTGACTTTTTATGAAAAAGCGAAAAAAAAAATTGTAGCATTCCATTTCATCTGCTTTCCACCTTTTGTTTTTCTTTTTTTTCGTTTTGTGAAGTCCAATAAAGTGTTTGATTAAAAAAAATTCCAAAGAAAAGGAAAAAAATCGAATTTTAAACTGAAAGAATTTTTTTTTTTTTAAAGGGAGGGCAAAGGAAGTATAGAAATGAGAGCAAATAATGCTCAATTGCATTTTATTATTAAAGTTGTGTTACAAGAAAGGAGGCATAATAAAGAAAATAAATTATTTTCCCTTACAACTGTCACGTTAACCCTTTCTGGCACAGAAAAATTCTGTTCGTAAAAGGATGAAATGATTGTCTACCCCGGAATTTAAAAACGACATTTTTAGAAATTAAAATCACATTACTTTAACCTTTCATGTAAAAGCAAAATTTTATTAAAATATTCTTCGTGCCGTTTGTAAGTTTGGAATTAAATTAAGTAGTCCCGGCGTGGGACACTGCACTGGAAAGGATTGAAGTGGTAATGGTTTAGATAAGGTGGCTTGTGTTGACTTTTTTTTACCAAAGTATTATCTAAAAATGAAAATGCAACTTGATCCGAGTTAAGATACCAAAGGCGGTTTGTCATTTTAGCAAGTGCTTTGTCTGTAACCTATTTATCAAATTTTCTGTAGTGAACAAGTGATTTTATTATTTGCAGGTCTTGAATTGGGGGCTAAAGTGGCAGTGGAAGTATTGAAGCACGCTTTTGCATAAATATTGATTAAAAATAAGAAAAGATCTCTGATACCTTCTTTTTCTAAATTTGTTATTGAAAGATGATCCCTGAAACAATATATTTTAAGAGAATGAATGGCCTGTGCCTCCATTCATCTGACATGATTAAAAGTACCAGGTGCTTTGAAAAAAAGTCTTTTGCTGGAAGGAGTTCTATAAAAATCAAACAAAGTTGGATAAACTCTTTATAATCATCCCTGAGCTGTTAATTTTTAAGAGTTCCTGTAAGAAAATTTGAAATTTCTTCTGAATTAACAATTTATACCTAGTATTTCATCTTCAGTAACATTTGTATACTTACTCTGGTTTAATTTAGACCACCCAATCAGAATTTTTTTTTTTTTAATATCTAGTTGAGGGGCAGTGGTTGTGCCCATTTTACAATCAAGAACAACTTTCTAAATTATACTGGCGGCATGGTAAATACAGAAGACTTTTCCTTTAACAATTGCTATAGAAAAATGCAGGTTAACTCTGAGGCGACTTGTGTTTACTGCAGTTGTATAAAAAAATATTGCCTGGATTTTACCAACTTCCTCACACTCTTCAACTGCTGAAAATACAGATTTCGTCTGAATTATTCCGATACCATTTTCAAGTTGAGGAACTCGTAGTAACTGTTCTTCATCCCCACAACTAATTAAAACTTTTATCCACTCTACATTTTCTTTATTTAAAAAATGGTGAAGCAGTTTTCCACCCCAGTGAACAACAGTTCTCTCTAAACGGGAATTTTAAAATCTGTTTTTGATGAGCTCAGTTTTTTGTTTACGAAGCAGTTATTTGCAGAGTCGATGTCTGTAGTTAGCTAGTGGATGTATTCTAAGTCTAACAGCTTCTCTGGCGTTCAGTTCATTTTGCGAATATTATAAAATAAAATACATAAAACTTGACAATTACTCAGCTGCTTACTGTCGATGATTTGATGAGAAATGTGGCCAATTTAAAAAATCTTACATTTCTGCCATCATATCAAGAGGGGAAAGGGGTTTTACGGAATGTTTCGTCAATTCTAAAAATAGATAACCATAACAGATAACAAAAACAGCCTTGTAATAAAAAGAGAAATTCAGAGGTTCAACTGCAACACAAATCGAGAAGCTCTTTCTTACTAGACACAGAACTAGATAACTAATAATCAATTATAATTCGTGAAATATTTTTAAAGTTACAAAAATTGTTCACTTATTTTTGCCTATTAATAAAAATTATACAAAAAAATTATCAAAAGTAATAAAATTTTTAATTTGTCATTTTTTACCTATGTTTCAAAAATGCAGAGTTTGAGTGTATGGTTCACTAGATGTCCTGAAAAATACTAAATGTTCATTAAATATAAGTTTTCATGAGAGTAAAAGTTCAAGGCAACAACAGTTTCTATGAAATAAAACAAGAATCAGGTTTCTAAGACAAATATTTTTCACGTAAGGAAAGAAAAACGACAAATTTTTGCCAAAAATTGCAAAATTTCAAGAATTCAATCTCGATGAGGCACGGGTTAATATTATTTATTTGAGCTGAAACTTTGCCAATCTCATTTTCTAACTAATTGGCAACTTTTAAGAGGGTCCCCCCGAAGAAAACGTTAAAAAAAATTTTCCCCATGTTGCTTGTGACCACCCTAATATATATATTGCGTACGTCAAGAAAAAATACAAATGAAACAAAATTTACATTACACGATCTTACGTTCCGATAAATTCAAGATTTCAATATTTTTTTTTATAATTATTTTTTTCTATATGAGAATCTTTAAAAGCACTTGTTTGCACAGATTGCGTAAAATTAATCGAAGAAATAAATATTAACAGACTGGACACTATAAACATTTATTGAAACTGTTTTTACTATAGTATATTTTACTAATACATGATTTAATTTTTTTCTGGATAAAATATATTAATTTTACCCAACTAATGCATAAACCCATCGCGTCAAAAACTGGGTAAGAAACGGCAGTAATAAAAAAAATCGTCCTTCCGGCCTGTACCGAGATTAAAAGTAGTATCCTTATAACCAATTTTTAAAAATTCAGCTAATTTATACAAAACACGAAGCTAAAATGCATTGAGCTCGATTACAGAAGATTTATCCCCTGTTTCCGTCAATACTGAATATGAATGAGAATTTCGCGAAATTAGTCAGCTATATCCAAGTTGGCTTCATTTAGGGCGATTTATGTTTGATCGTCAAACTTGGCGATATATTGAAGTGCATGCAATTTTGAAACAACATGGAGGATGAAGCTAACCAATGTAATTGGTCAAGTCCATTGTAAAATGGTCTTATATATAACATATAATGCTCTTATGATTACCTTGAATAGTTTAAGAATGAAAATGGAATGCATCATCGTTATGGATTAAAACGATTTTCAGACTGTTTAAAATAATGTATGTATTTCATCATGTATATTCCTAATAAGTGTATTATAATATAATGGGCGGAACAACTGAAAAAACTAATAAATGTAGTAATAAGGTATGTATTCAAGAATGATTAACAAAATCAGCTTTCTTGTATAATACAGTCAGATACATTTGTAATTTATCATATACATATAAATATATAGTACAGTCGAAGCCCATTACTACGCGCCCTGCTTAATACGCGAATTTTCTTCGGTCCCTTGAAATACGCTTATCTTTTGCATATAAAAAAACCCCGCTTAATATTCGAACGTTTAATATGCAAACCCGTTTAAGACGCGAAGTTTTATCAGTCTCGTAAAAAAAATCCCATGTTTATTACGCGAATGCAGTTTGGTCCGAGGCAGGAGAGGTTTTAGAAGGAATAATGCCTCAAGCTTTTCATAGGATAGACAATTCTTTAAACTGAGAATGTTTTTCTCTGACCAAATGTGTGCTCATTGGTCAATGACATATCACGCCTTCCTCCTCCCCTCCCCTTTGCTTGAAGCTCATTTTGATTGCATGTTACGCCAGCAAGATTTCGAAAGCTCGGGAACGCCGGCAGTATTTCAGAGTTACCATTACGAAATGATTGGTTGTGTTATGTTTTATTAATCTTCTAATCAAAACACCCCAATATTACCACGATCTCATAAATACACTTCTAAACAACCAAGTATGACTTTACTAAAAATATGAATTGAAACCTTTCCCAGCTAAGAAGAATTCTTTCCTGGAGCCGATTACTTCATGCAGCCAAATAGACCAGAAAGACCGAAGAGAAAATTTTATTGGTAACGACCGCACAGTAAATAAGCAAAAATGCTGCCTCTCCCCTCTCCTGACCAGAAAGAGTTAGGTCCCGATTAAAATCTCGTTATGGAATAAAATTCAAGTAAGTGTGCGGTGAATTAGCTGCTGACAACATTGAAGACCTCAAATAATGGAAAACAAATGTGCTTCCGCGGCTTGTAAAGAGCTACTCACGCTGTGATATTTACAACGTGGACGAATTTAGATTTTTTTTTTTACAAACTGACATCCAACAAAACAACAGCTATGAAAGGAGGAACATGCCAAGGGGATAAACTAAACAACGGCTGTCTTAATTTTTTGCTCGGTGCCAACTCTGACGGATCAAACAAGTTACATCTACTGATAATAGGATAATTATGCAACCCGCGATATTTTAAAACGTCAACAATCTCTTGCTTGTATGAAAGTCAGCACAGAGCGTGGATAACCGGCAGCTTTTTTAGGTGCGTTCGTAATTATATAAATACGTAGCACCTATAGTCGTCGTTCAGTCCGTCTGTCCGTCCGTCCGCATGTAACAGAGCAAAAACTACCCAACCAATTTTAAATATATAATTGTTGCAAAATTTTGTCGAGCCATTTCAAATTTTATGAAAATCGGATGTATAGTTTCATTACAGGGGCAATCAAAAGTTTTTCTTTACATTACGACCAATGGAAAAAAATATTGGAAGTGCATTTTAATGATGTTAAAGCCTTCCGAAAGTTCTGAAATTTTAAATATATAATTGTTGCAAAGTTTTGTCGAGCCATTTCAAATGTTATGAAAATCGGATGTATAGTTTAATTACAGGGACAGTCAAACTTTTACCGTTTCATTACGGGGAATGAGAAAAAAATTATTGCAGTGCATTTCAATGATGTTACAGCCTTCCGAAAGGTCTGAAATTTTAAATATATAATTGTTGCAAAATTTTGTCGAGCCATTTCAAATTTTATGAAAATCGGATGTATAGTTTAATTACAGGGACAGTGAAAAATTTTCCGTTTCATTACTGGGATTGGGAAAAAAATTATTGCAGTGCATTTTAATGATGTTACAGACTATGCACTTATGAAGTGCAAAAAATATACATTCAGTACAATATGGGGTACAAAAAATAATTATAAAACTAGCTATAGTACGAACGCACCTCATTTGCCACGTTTGACGAGCAGTTTCCAACTTGTTTCTATATGGATTCACAATTTTGACAAGCGGATGGGAAAAGATTCGCGCCAAGTATTATTTCTTGTGTACAACTGTCCTGCGCATCCGAAAGATAACAAAGGCCTGAAAACAAATTCAAGCTGAATGTTTATATCCAAATTCGACCAGTGTCTCTCAGCCAATGGATAAAGGAATACTTAACAACGCAATGTTAATTTATAACACTCCCGTAGTTCGACGATACTTTCATCAAATGGAACACGGCAGCAACACTTCTCGCTACGAATGTCGTCTTATTACAGTCCTCCACGCTATACACATGCTTACCGCAGCGTGGGGTAGTGTTACACCAACGTCAATTGCAAATTGTTTTCTCAAAGCAGGATTTGGAAATAGCGAGGACATCACTGGTACAGAGCGACCCCGCACCCTGATGTTGAAGAAGACTAGCTAAGCACACATGAAATTATACAGGAAGATTTGGATGATTTGGATACAAATATCAACAAATATCTAGTCACCTCTGAGCTCAAAAGTCTGGATGACATCATCGCCGAGGTAAATGCGACTGGAAAACCCGGATGAATAGGAAGAATATGAATCTGAGTCCACGGACCTATACCAATTCTCCAAAGTTACGGAGGCGTTCAATTTTCTCAGGCCGTATGCATCGTCGCTGGGCGAAGGGCCTTCGAGTACCGAGGTTTACCATCATCAGAATAGGGCAGAAAACATCATGTTGATGATGCGGCTGCATGCCAAACTAGCCAAAGTTGATAGTTACTTTGCCAAACAGTATTTTTTATGTCATTATTAAATTTATTAAATTTGAACATTTCTTTTTTTATATTCACTTTTTATTAGTATTTATTTGTTCTTTATTTGTTTTGTAAAGCTAACAAGGATTTAAAAGTTGCTAACACGAGACTTAGTTTGATTAGTAAACAGTTTTGGTAAAGCTTTGTTCAATTTTATGTGTCGTACATAATAGATATAAATTTAATAAAATTTTAAAAGATTTTTACTTACGACAATAGATTTTTACAGACTTATTTGAATTTCCAATAGATCGGGCGGCGGTTACACGAACCGTCACCTCATGGCATTCACGGCTGAAATTTTTGGATTAGTTAAAACTTGACTCGCATATTAAAAAGCAATTGGTCTGCTAAGTCATATGTTGGTAGAAACCACCTGCAGGAGAGGTTTTAGGGGTTGACTGGTAGGTTTGCCATTCTGTGTTTTTCTGCTCCTAGTCTTCTATGTTTTCATACCTTTGGGTGCAGGAAAACACAATGGTAAACTTACAAGTAAACTCCAAAAATAAGGTCTTCATGGGGTTTCCACCAAGATATTAGATGGCAGACCAGTTGCTTTTTAATATGCTAATCGAGTTTTAAATAATTCTAAAATTTCAGCCATGAAATGGATGAGGTGATGGTTTATCCAGCCGCCTCCCAGCATGCAACTTTCGAACTTTCCTGCTTGATAAACATAGAATGGTAACAACAAATAAAAACGTTCTCATTTTATAGCTTAAAAACGCTAAAAACTGTCATAGTGATGTGTTTTATCCGTATAGGTTATTATTAGATGAACCACTGGAAAAACGTATTCATTTTCAAAACAATCGAGAAATATCATTCGTAGTAAATAAATTATTTCGAGAAAAAAACATATTCTGTTGTAATCATAGGTAATTCCTTTTAAATAATTAATCTTGATGATTTTTTCATCTTTTATTTTTTACAGCACAGCAAGACGACACATTGCACATTTAATATTTAACATTTAAATAAGATTGTAAATTCCGAGAAAGCGATATAAATATGCATCTCAGCCAAGCAATAAAAATATTCTGAATCTTCTAGTTACATAAATTCAAGCATCACTCCTCTACATTAAATCACACTTGCTAATATAAATATTTACAATTCCCAGGAAATATTTTTCCCGACCGAAATAATTCAAGTTTTAATACTTATATTTAAAAAATCTAGCATCAATCTGAGAGTTTATTCGCGGGCTCTGGCGCCACACGACCGAGTCACGTGATCTCGGCTACTTTTAGATTTCTCCACAACGCAAACAGGTGCGAATTCCTAACACTGGACAAAAATTTGCGTACCTCAGATAATACGCGAACCCGTTTAATACGCGAATTTTGATCGGACGCGAATTAACGGTGTTCGACTGCATGTATATGTATACAGAACAAAAGCATCCCTTAAAAATATACCGAAAAAAGAACGACATAAAACTATATATTTTATGTATATTAATATCTGAAGTATGCTTATTATTGGACGCCTTTTTGCCGTTTGGAATGGTTACCATTTGATTGCATCATTAAGAACTGTGCTCCTGAAGATGCACCGAAGGACATTGAACTAATAAACCAAGTTGTACATACACTATAATATTTGTCATATATCGCCCATCACAAGGGTAAGAGCCATGACACAGTTAAATATTAATATGTATGTTTCTCATTTGTTATCTACAACCTTGGAAAAAATAGAGGGCGATTTTGGACGATAAATTTTCGTGAAGATTTTACTATTGTTTAAATGAAAGGGAATTGCTATTTTTTAATTTTAAGCTGTGCTTAAGGACAGCTATCGAACATGAAATGTTCCGAAAAGAGTGCCTAGAAATTTCAGATATGTGCTTTTTAATTAAATACTTTCTACACTTAGAAAATGTTTTTTCTGGTACAAATGTTTCTACTGGAGAAATAATTTATTGATAGAGTTCCTTGCCTACACATTGTATTTTAAGAATAATTTTATATCATTTGTATCTATCAGATCTATATATTTAGAAATTTGTATGATAACTGTAGCTTTATTGCCTGATTTATTCTGGTTTATAAAATAATTTTCAAGCATGGATTTTTTAAATATGTCTCTATCGCGTGCCCGCCCCATTACGGAAAACAATAACCAAATTGAGTTTAAAACAATATAGATAGTTCCCCCTTTGCCTCCGGTTAATTTTCCATAACAAATTTAAAACTTCATAAATAAATAAATAACACAAATTTAACATGTATCTAGTTGAAAAAATTAACTTTTTAGACCGTCGAATAGGAAGAAAAATACTTTTTAAATTATAATTTGTTTGTAAATTGTATTTCATTTTACTGGTTATTTATGGTTTTTAAAATAATTTTCAAGCATGTATTATTTTTAAATATTTCTCTATCACATGCAGTTCGATTACAAAAGATTATCCATTTTTATTTAGAGCATTATAAATAGTTATGTATTTTTTCCGGTGGCTATTCCATAAGGAAATTAAAACATCAATTGATAAATAAAAATAATATAATATAATAAAACAAATTTAATAGACATGTAATCAAACTACGCTCTTAAACTGCTGAAATTATGAAAATCGAATAGGCTGCAGTAAGTAACGAAATCTTTGGCGATTTCTTCATTGTTAACTCCTGACATGAGCCCAACGTGGCTGGGTGGATAAGACACCACACCGCTAATCGCTTTAGAGCGTAGGTGGGGGCGGGTTCGAATCCCGCCGGTTCCGTTACACACTCTTTGTGGAGCCTCCATGGTGTAATTCCGTGGTGTTGTAAATTTCCTTGTGCTATCTCGTCCCTGTATATCGACGATGACTTATAAGCGGGCCCTGGTGTCAAGCACACAAGTCTGATGTGCGTGTTCAATAAAACAATCAAACAAACTCCTGACATGCGACTGCAATACAAAAATATCACTTTTAATAAATATCATTTGAATACATTATTGATATCCTTGATATAAAAGTACTTTTTGGTGTTTTTAATGGGCAATATGAAAAAAAATATTAAATCTATAAAGCATATTAGAGTTAGAAGAAAATATGGTTTTCAGCTATGACCAGCTATGGTTTCAGTTATGGTTTCCTTTAAGACCGCGGTGCTTTTAATTTTTTTTTTTTTTAAATGATGTAATTGAAGTTTGTAACAGATAATTCACTATATGTTGACAAAATTCCTATAATGTAGTTTCTGTTAACCAGCACAATCACTCGATTCCGGCATTTATGGTATAGATAACCCAGGAAGGTAGAGTTTTAGTTAATGCCTAACCCTCACGATCGTGCGGGTCCGGTCTTTAAGTGTTAAACAGATTATGTTAAATCATTTTTTAAGCTACAGGACATTTCAAAGCTGTTAATAGCAAATATTATTATTTTTTCCGTTTGCTATTTGTCTCTTAAGGTATCTGCGTAAGTTCGAACCACTTTTTCTGAAAAACTTTTCAAAGAAACATCATATTCACATTTTTTGAGAGAGGTTTAATTAAAATTAATAATTAACCTTTAAAATTATATATATACAGGGTGATTCATAAAAGATGGGCAGAACTTTAAGGTGTTATAGTACACTTAAAGACAAATAATATTAAATAGGAGACTAAGGGTCCCAGACGTATTCCCAAGGAGATAGGGGGCATTAAAGTTTAGGGTCCGAAATTTCAAATGATTATAAAACATGGAAAAATTGGTCGATTCGTTTGCGGTTTTTGCAAAAAATTTTCTTTATGCCAGTATTTTCTTGAAATAAAATTTTAAAGTTCAATTTCAAAAAATGCCGATAGGGGGCACTTTAGACTTTGGAGTAACAAACAACTATTTTTTAACGTTATTTTTTGTATTTCTTTAAATGATTTCGAAAGCTTAGACTTAAACTTAAATTTTGATCTAAAAATCTGAGTCCTAACGAGTAGTTAAGTAGCATAAACTGAAATTTGAAATTTGAAACCCTTCTCCCCCCAGAACAAAAATCAGTTATTCCCGATCTTTGTGTCGTAGATTAGGCTCTAACTACTGCCGCGTTTTGCTAAAATTATTCTTTATGTCAGTATTTTCTTCAAAATAAATTTTAAAGAAAAATTTCAAAAAATTCCGATAGAGGGCGCTTTAGACTTTGGAGTAACGAACAACTATTTTATACCGTTATTTTTTGTGTCTCATTAAATGCTTTCTAAAGCTTAGACTTAAACTTAAATTTTCAGCTCAAAATCTGAATCGCTGAGCGTGGTTCAGTAGCGAGGGGAGGGGGTTCAAATTTCAACTTCTGAACATAGTTCAGTTTGCACTACTTAACCATGCCCAACGATTCTGTGCTGTGATACGAGGCAAAAATACAACTTTCGTCAAGGACTGCATAGTCGGAATTCACTCATAAAGGCACTGGCACAGTTGGAAACGTCGCTCATGCAAACGTTAAAGCTCCATTCCTGACGCTAGTCACCGGGTGAAGAAGGAAACAGAAAGTATGCAAATGTCAAATGGGGAAGAAGAAGAACACGTATGCAAAATTTCGACACGATTCAGGCATAAAAACCACTGAACGGTGAGTCAAGTGTAAGTCGCTGTAGTAATGAATCGGAAGATGGTGCCCTTCACGAATAAGGAAAAGGCTGAGATGCATTTAATTTACGGAGCGGCAGATGGAAATGGTGCAGAGGCACAACGAATGTACGGAGAGCGATTTCCCAACAGGCGGTTGCCTAACCGCAAAACTTTCGAGCGCTTGCACAGACAGTTGTGTGAGACGGGATCATTTCTCGCTTCCCGGTCGAATGCAGGTCGTGCAAAAAAGGACGAATCAGTAGTTGTTGCAGAAGCCATTCTGGATGTAGTAGCGGCGCAGCCAAGTACAAGTACACGAACAGTGGCTAGGCAGGTGGATACCTCACAGTCCATGACTTGGAGGGTACTGAAGGATGAACATTTGCTCCCGTTTTATGTGCAACGAGTCCAAAAACTGTCTCCAGGGGATTATCCAAATCGTATTGAATTCGCCCGCTGGTTTCTGCAGCAGAACGCGCTAAATCCACACTTTGGACGAACTGTGCTTTTCACCGATGAATGTACCTTCACACGTGAAGGTACATTTAACACACACAATGCACATGTATGGGCGGATGTCAGTCCACATGCTACGTATCCACATGCTCATCAGAGACGCTTTTCCATCAATGTTTGGGCAGGAATCCTCGGAGACCACCTAATCGGACCGTACCTTCTTCCTGAACGCCTCAACGGTAAAACATATCTCACATTTCTGCAACATGTGCTGCCAGACCTGTTAAACGTTGTTCCTCCACGCATCCGGCGGGTCATGTGGTTCCAGCACGATGGAGTGCCAGCCCATTACGTACGAGACGTCCGCAACTATCTGGACATCACATTTCCGAACAGATTGATTGGTCGAGGTGGTCCTGTTGCTTGGCCTGCTCGCTCGCCAGATCTTTCACCCCTCGATTTCTTTTTTTGGGGACGATTGAAGGCTCTTATGTATGAGACACCCATTGAATCCCCCGAGGAACTGGTCGCCAGACTTTCCGCCGCTGTAGGGGAAGTGCTCGAAAAGCCTGATGTTTTCGCGAATGTTCGCCGTTCCATTCTTCGCCGTTGTTCTGCGTGCATAACCTCTGGTGGTCACAATTTTGAACATTTATTGTAATTACATGTTAATAAATATGCTTTGGTAACATAATCCTAATTTGTGTCTTTTTACCTCGTATCACAGCACACAATGTGTGGACATGGTAAACTGAACTGTGCTCAGGAGTAGAAATTTCAAACCCCTCTCCCCAGAAACTTAACCACGTCTAACGATTCAGATTTTGGGCTGAAAATTTAAGTCTAAGCTTTAGAAAGCATTTAATGAGACACAAAAAATAACGGTATAAAATAGTTGTTCGTTACTCCAAAGTCTAAAGCGCCCTCTATCGGATTTTTTTGAAAATTTTCTTTAAAATTTATTTTCAAGAAAATACTGACATAAAGAATAATTTTAGCAAAACGCGGCAGTAGTTAGAGCCTAATCTACGACACAAAGATCGGGAATAACTGATTTTTGTTCTGGGGGGAGAAGGGTTTCAAATTTCAAACTTCAGTTTCTGCTACTTAACTACTCGTTAGGACTCAGATTTTTAGATCAAAATTTAAGTTTAAGTCTAAGCTTTCGAAATCATTTAAAGAAATACAAAAAATAACGTTAAAAAATAGTTGTTTGTTACTCCAAAGTCTAAAGCGCCCCCTATCGGCATTTTTTGAAATTGAACTTTAAAATTTTATTTCAAGAAAATACTGGCATAAAGAAAATTTTTTGCAAAAACCGCAAACGAATCGACCAATTTTTCCATGTTTTATAATCATTTGAAATTTCGGACCCTAAACTTTAATGCCCCCTATCTCCTTGGGAATACGTCTGGGACCCTTAGTCTCCTATTTAATATTATTTGTCTTTAAGTGTACTATAACCCCTTAAAGTTCTGCCCATCTTTTATGAATCACCCTGTATATATATATATATATATATATATATATATATATATACAGGGTGTTCCGTTAAAGGGGTCCAATATTAATAGGGCCCAGCAAACACAGAGCTATCGGTAAGCAATCGGGCGACAGCCGCTTGCCACTACCGGCGGTACTGGCACGATACCGCTTGCCGCTACCGGTTTCGTATCTTTTTTGATACGCCGCGCGAATGCGGCCCGATTCATGAGGCACGTAGCCGGTCCGGTATCGGCAGAACACTATGCCGACAGCACACCGATAGCTATCCATACGAATGCCGGCCGCAGCCCGACACCAGCCTAAATTGAAAAAAAAAAATGTTTTGATGGCGCCATCTACGAGCCATCGTGGAAGTATATTTGAAAGGAACGTGTTTCAGCGGTGGAAGGGGCGAGATTTGATCCCACAAACCCAAGGACAAGAATCAGAGGCCTTAACCACTTGGCCAGAGAGACTCGATCAGGGGAGGATTATATGAGGTAATAAGGGGAAGACATATCAATAAGTAATCGTTTGTCGTTGAAGGTAATTGGTAGATGGGAAAATTAGAATTTTTAAGTGTTTTTATTTTATTTTTTTATTTATTTATTTGTAATTATCTTAGGCGCGTGTATTTAAAAGTTAATTTAATATTTAAATGAATGAAATAAATATCTTAGCAAATTTGTTAAAGCAAATGAATTGCTTTTCTTATAAATTTAAGAATAATTAAGTATAAAAAAATATTTTTAGAAGTTTTGTTCAGTTAATCAAATTTTATTATTAGGAATTATAATGTAATTACGTGCGTTGCGTTGCGTTAATTTATAAAATATATATTTTTAACATGGAAAAATTTATTTTAATAAATAAAAAGTTGGTAATTAATTAATTTTAAATTAGAATAAGAGTTCAGTCTTTTTTGATGATTTAAAGTAGAACATATATTTAATGAGTATGTTGCAATATTAATCTGTTACTTATCAATATTTTTAATTTAAAAATAAAATAAATATTAATTTACATATTTTTTTTCTTTTGGAAGATAATTTTTAAATGGGGGATATTTCTGAATATTTCTTATAAATTTAAGAATGCTTACTAAATAAAATAAGCGAATTTCAGAGCTTTTTCTATTATACAAATATATATTTGTAACATAGAATAATTAATTTTAATAAAAATACAAGTTGGTAATTAATCACTTTTAATTAGAATAAGAGTTCATTTTTTGTCATTGAATGATTTCATGCAGAATATATTTTTAGTGATTATCTAGCAATAATGATTCTTTTACTTATCAACATTTTTTAATCATCAAATAACATAGAAATGTTAATTTATCTTTCTTTCTTTTTTTTTTTTCGTGGTAAATCTTTTTTTAGAAGCGAGAATTTTCCGAATCTTTCTTTTAAATTTCAATGCTAAAAATTTGGGTAGTTTTTATTTTTATTTTTATAGCTTGTAAAATAATTTTAAACACTTTTTAATAATTTGATTTTTAAATAAAAAAAAGAAACATAGCTTTTTTTTCTACGATTAAGTTTAAAATGAATAATAATTTTAATAAGCGATATAAAAAACTCTTTTGGTGATTCAAATAATTGTAAGTCCTTTATAAAATGAATTCAGTAACAACTTTTTAAAAATAAATAAATTTAGGCTATTTTTGACTTTTTTTTTTTTTTATCACTGTTAGAATTTTATATGAAATACATGAAATATACAATTCTTATCAAAACTCAAACTCAAACAAAATTAAGAAAAAGAAAAAAAAATGTCGGCTACGACTAAAAATTCCGAATTTGGACCGATGTTGGCAAATCTAATCGGGCCACTATCAGAAATAACATATCGGTCCTGAGTCACTTGCCGGTGTAAGTCGCTTGCCGATATATAACCATAAGGGGACTGATTACAGTAACTGGCAGTCGAAAAAGCACATTCTTGAGTTTCAGTTGCCGACATGTTGCCGACACTTTACCGAAACCACTGTGCCCATGCCGACACTTAACCGACAGTGCCAGCTGCGGTCCGATCGTATGCCGAAAGGTATGTGTTTGCTGGGGGGTAATAGAGGACATCACATGGAGCATAAATCAGTATATAAAGCCTGGTCGGATCTCAATAGTTTTCAAGTTACAGCAAATAGAATGAAAATTCGGAAAATTGTAAAAGAACCCTCATTGCTAAACTATCGATAATGCTACATAAAAACGAAGCACATATTTAGAAAGAGCAGAAAAAAACCTACAAAATGACATCAATTGTATTAAAATAGCAATATTTATTGACGAGTTACAAGCCCTGAAACAGTGAAAAAAGTACGAAATCCAATATACATCAAAATAGTTAATCGTTAATTCCAAAAAGACAACTCTAGCTACAATAAGGAAAATGTAGTAAAATTTGGTCCATTCCGAAAACTTTCGAAAAAGCTTACAATGAACCATATCAGTTTAATTGTGTGAGAGAAATTAATCAGTTTCTTAGTTACAACTCCGCTTTCTTTGACACTAGCAAAGGTTAAACTCCGCCCATCACGATTGGAAACACCGCCTTTTTAATTACTCTCAACTATACATTTTCGATCATGCTTCTTCTGAGATGCAACATTTTTAATTATTCAAGAGTTGAATGAACCAAAATAACTTTTCAATAATAGTCTACATTTTAAAGTGGTCTTTTATTGATATAAAGCTTAAGTTAAATTCTTTAAAATTAAACTGGTGGTGAAAATTCGGAAATAATTAAAAATATTGCGATTTGTAACTATGCAAGAAGTTTCAGTACATGTTTTACATGGACAATTATTGTATGTATATGTGCATCATAATTTATGATAGGAAATAATAATAACAAATAGCATAATAATTTTATTAATTATAAATTTAAAAAAGACACTAAATTTTAAATTAATTCATACAAACTTTGTAATTTACAATTTGAGTACACCACAGTCTGTGACTTACAAAATACTGTGCCAAAAAGTGTTGAAAATAAAAGAAAAATGACAAATAAAGAATTACATTCCACGTACTTTATGACATATGTGAAGCATAGTCTTCTGGCCTGCGCTGCACAGTTCAATGTCGGAAGGCAGACGAACGGACATTATTATAATAGGTGTTCGAAGTTGCGCCCATTAACAGAATCGCACAGCCGACAGCGACGTCGTAAAGATTGGCGAACACGCCGAAAAACTCCGACGGAGTTGGGAATGTCTCCTGCAGCGACAACGATTCGCGCTAGTAAATCCTCCGGTGTATCCACAGGCGTTTCATACACCAGCGATTTAAGGTGTCCCCATACAAAAAAGTCTAACGGATTGAGGTCTGGAGAGCGTGCAGGACAAGCAACAGGTCCACTGCGTCCAATCCATTTCCCAGGATATGTTGAATTGAGGTGATTGCGAACACCTATGAAAAAATGTGCCGGTGCGCCATCGTGCATAAACCACATATTGTGGCGCAATGTTGCTGGCACATTTTGCAGTAACTGCGGTAAGATGTCCCGTAGGAAAACCAAGTACGTACTGCCATTGAGTACATCTGGGAGTAAATATGGTCCTATGAGATAATCGCCGAGGACACCTGCCCATATGTTCACACTGAACTTTTGTTGTGCGTTCGACGGGAAAACAGTGTGCGGATTTGTATATGACCATGTGTGCATATTGTGCGTGTTTACCACGCCCTCTCTCGTAAATGTTGCTTCATCAGTAAATAAAATATTTTCCAGAAATTGTGGATTATTTTCTGTTACATTAAGCAACCAGCGTACGAATTCTGTCCGCTGAGCACAATCTGTTACTGATAAAAGTTGTACCCGCTGCACATGAAAGGGGTGCATGTTTTCTGCACGCAGAACACGCCACACACTTTGGTGAGAAACACCGACTTCAGACGCAGCAGCTCGTGTACTCGTGGAGGGGTTATCTTTAAAAATATTCAGTACATCTTCTTCCATTGCAGGTGTTCGTTCATGTCGAGGTTTCCCTGCATCAATGCTTGCTGTATTAAACGATCCAGTCTCCCGTAATCGTCTATCGATTTTTATGAAGAGTTTCGAACTTGGGCAACGTCTCCTTGGAAATTGCTCACGGTACATGCGCTGTGCTAGACATGCATTTCCATGAGCTTGCCCGTACATCAGATGCATGTCCGCATATTCTTCGTTAGAGTATTCCGGCATAATTATTATACATCAACTTACTACAATCCCACTTACAACAGCCTCCCTTTAACATAACGCCCACTGCTGACTGGTGTTTTATTACACTTTTCTTCCTATACACATAGAAAATTTGCATAAAAAGTACTTCTTCTTCATCATCCTGAAAGTTCATGGAGGAAACGCAGCAGTCACGGAGTTTGCTTTAAGACAAGGCGAGAGCTGCACAATATGTCATTCACTTGACCAGACTGAATAATGAAAGGGTATTGATAGAGGTTGATCAGAAATGTATAATTGAAAGATATTAAAACGGGGTGTTTACAATCGTCATGGGCAGAGTTTCGCCCTTTCCGAGCGTGCAACAGTACAGAGTTGTAACTAGGGAACTGCTTGATTTCTCCCATACAATTAAACTGATATGGTTTATTGTCAGCTTCTTCGAAAGCTTTCGGAATGGACCAAATTTTATAACATTTTCCTTGATGTAGGTAGACTTGCATTTTTGGAATTAACGATTAACTATTTTGCTAAATATTTGATTTTGTATTTTTTCACTGTTTCAGAGCTTGTAACTCGCCATTAATTCTCAATATTCTAAAACAACTTATGTCATTTCGTAGGATTTCTGCTCTTTCTAAATATGTGCTTCGTTTTTATGTAGCATTATCGATAGTTTAGCAATGAGGGTATTTTTTACAAATTTCCGATTTTTCATTCTATTTGCTGTAACTTGAAAATTATTGAGATCCGGCCAGGCATTATATACTGATTTATGCTCCGTGTGATCTCCTCTATTACCCCTATTAATATTGGACCCCTTTAACGGAACACCCTGTATATATATATAAAATGTTAAATATGTATGGAAATTTGAAGAAATTTTTCAAAAACTTGAAAAGTGTTACATCAAAAATAAATAAACTTATTAGAAAAAAATTACTACTAAAGCAAACTATAAGCTTTAATCTGGAATACCTACTACAAGTTAAATGATATTTTAGTAAAAAAAATTATCATGTTTTTATCCAAATAACACGCCATAATTTTGAAAATTTTCATGCAATTAAAATTGTTTTAGTACATGCACTAGACAACAATATATAGACAAAACTCACAAAGTTTTACGGAAGAAGGATAATAATATTTTTAGTTATCATTTTTAAGGAGTGGGGTCTTTTTTTTTAGATTGACTTTAGCTTGAAGTTAGTTTAGATTAGATAGACTTTAGATTGGAGTTAACAGATTGACTTTAGAAACTTTTAGACGAAATATGATCTAAAATCTTCAAAGTGCAAGAACAATTCCTCAAGTATTTTTCGATCTACTACAATGCGACTAAAATCGGATTTTTTCCATATTATATTGACTAGGCATCGTAGATGGAAGTACTAATTGCTTAGAAAATCAAAACGGCAGGTTTCCCCAATTACTACTCAGAGTGTTAGCTGTAAACAAATTAGCAAAAATAATAACAGTTCAGTTTTAAAGAGTGCCCCAAAATTCTTAAATATAAGATTTGAATTTTGCACAGTTTGTACCTAAATTTCTTGCACCTAAATTGTTAGATATGTTTGTGGACGACAAGTGGTTTCTACAAGACTGTGCCACATGCCATATGCATCTTGCTTTAGTGCATCTCAGAAATGCATACCGTTTTCGATATGTTTGAAATAATGTAATATATTAAAATCCATTGCAAAATATATTTCCCTTTATACCATAATGTGAAATTCATTTGAGTGTCCCTGTAGAGGAACTATAAATGCTACACACTTCAATTTATAAAGCGAACATGCTAGAGTAAACCTCCATAACATATACCATTTCGTGGCATTCCGATTATATCTACCAGAATTAAGCACGCTAAAACGGCAGATGTCGGAGAGCTGTCAGATAAATCAAACTCGTAAACAGTTTTCAACTACGTTAGAAAATGTGAATAACGTATCGGTAAATATATAGAAAATCTATATGTAAAAGAACGCTAAATTCACCTTAAAATGTTAATTAGAATACATGAATACATTAAATAATTCATAGATTTATTACTAAAATAGGTGTAAAAAACAATTAAAAGGTTTTAATCATTAAAACTAATTTACTGATGTTAAATTAAAAGAATTCGCCAGAGTACCGAGTAATTTGGTTTAGAAGGATCTACGTCTGTCCATGGACTCATTCACTGCCACCACCCCTTCCCCCTCCTTTTTTCCAGTTTTGGTTTCGCCCTACAATATTTATACCAGCGTGCATTCTTGAGGTTTGCTGATTTCTTCTCACTTCACCTCTTGATGGTGACCAGGGTTTGGTCGAAAGCGTTCGGGGCTCCGGCGAATTCTTTTATATTTAACATCTGTAAATTGGTTTTAATGCTTAAAACCTTGTAATTGTTTTTTACACCTATTTAGTAATAAAACTATGAATCATTTGATGTATTCATGTATTTTAATTAACGTATCGGTATTTATTTGAGTATACCAGTAGATGCACTATAGATGCCACACACCCTTTTAATAATGTTTTAACAGCGAACACGCAGTAGTAAACCCTAATAACACATATCAATTTGTTTGTATGCCGAGTAGAGGAAACTGGCGAGGGTTGACCATACTGGGGGCTTGACCCATCTTTGAATTTTAATATTTAAAAGAATTTCAGAGTTTTGCAAATAAGTGACAACAAAAGATATTGGAATGCTCAAACAACAGTATTTGTTGCATGCAGATAATTGAAACAGGCTTTCAAAGAATCAATTTTGAAGAGTTTTCAACTTAAAACGTGTGTTTTCTCAGGTAAAATATATCATAGAAATTAAAGTAAACAGGTTTTAAGTAATGCAGAAATATTGGGATTTCATTTCAGGCATAAAGACTGTGTAGTAAATTAGACGTAACATAACCTAACCATGTGCTATTCTTTACAAAAAAGCTATATTGGAAGGCATGGCCCAAGTAATGTGAGGGAGAGTTGACCAGATGGTCAAGACTCCCTTAATTAAGTGTTTTTGGAAATATTTTTATTATACGCTGTACATAATGAAGGGTTAGTGATTATATTTCTAAAATAATATAAATTTTTATTGTAAAGCTACAGTAAAATGGATTGATAGAAAGAAATATTTTTAAAATGGATTAAAAGAAGATCTGAAACATTGCTATAGTACCCACTGCAAGAAAAAAATTAATGACATATGAATGATAAAGTTGAGATGAACTGTTTTTTCATTTAAATATTACCCACAATAGGTAAATAGAAAAAAATATGAATGTCTGGAACGGACCAGAAAGAATGAAAGCAGCAGTTTTAACTTAAGATTTGTTAATGATAAGTTAAGTGCTCATGCGGATGCAAAAGAACATAGCATTGATAGAAAAACTTTAGGAATGTATGTAGACAAATTTCACCAAGATGAATACAATTATATGGACTCAAACTGTGAGACAACTAGTGTTGCCAGGTCAAGTGTCATAAAAATTGGAACAAGGAAAGGATACAAAAAAAAAAAAAAAAAAAGGCGAGACAGCGGTTTCTATATCTGGACATAAAAATACATTAAACCCTCTGAAAACGAAACATGTCTATAACGGAATATTGTCTTAAATGTTAAAATTTCATTTTCCCTACTATACTGTTGTACCTGAGCAAACAGAAACGGAATTTTTCTCCTGTGTTTTGTGATTCCATCTAATCAGGTTTCTTTAAGTATCATATTTTCACAAATCATTTTTTTAACATTTAAAGCATGTAGTATTTTTTTTTTTTTTTTTTTTTTTTTTTTAACTGATTTTATTTTTCCTAACAAATATTTCAATGCAAAATAAAGTGAGTCAATCCTGCTATACGTGGAGAGCCTTTCCCCATTATTTTCTCATGATTAACATCAATAATTTTTCAAGTTTTTTTATATATTACACTTATGTCGCAGTTTTATTTTGATAACTGATTGCATAACCAATAAAATGATATATAACTCTTTATTCTAGGTTGAATAATTATAAAATAAAATATATTTTGTAAAAAATGAGCCAACCCTCCCCAGTGTCCCTTATATTTACAAGAGTGACAGAACGGACAAAGAACAGACAGCGGACAAACAAAGTGATAAACAGTTTTCAACAACGCTAGAAAGTTTTAAAAACTGTTATTAGTAGAATGAATAATTTACAAACACTATTTTATTATGTTACTGCAGTTACATAAATATTTTTAAAACATGCTTTAAATTTTAAACTATGTTTTTTGTGTTTAAATTTATATCCGAAACCTAGTGTTATCAAACACATACCGCCGTAGCACTCACTATTTGAATAAAATATGTTGTTTTTAAAAAGAAAGAAGAAGAGTAAGTGACAAAATTAGCAAGAACGAAAAGAATGCAAAAACCAATAAAAATTGAAAAACACCTTTATAAAATTTCTAGAAGCAATTTCGTAGTTCTTTCTAAAGAGAAAAAATAGCTCCATAAAAGTTGAAGCATCTGCATTAAAAATGTATCAGCTGCATCTGTATGCCAAGGCTATTTCTAATTCTGTAGAATTCTGCAAATGTTTCGGATTCTTTCAGCGAAGGAAATTAAAAGTGCTGCCCGCCGGTATGTTGTCATAGCAACCAAGGCGCCAAAATGCATCGGTGAGTTCCCCCTTTGAAGTAGGCAGAATTCCAACAAAATTTTAGGGTTTCCTTTGAGCGAAAAATTAAGTTCCCAGTTAGTGCATTTTTTCTTAATTCCACTTATTAAATATTCCAAATTAACTCCATTGGGATTGAAGAATCCGCCGAAATTCTTCTTTCCCTTTTATCAACGCCGAGATTATAGCTATAAGTTAACATTTTAATTTAACACGTGCAATGAAATACAGACGTCGAACCCTGCAAGTAAATGAACGTAATTTACGGCGGGAATATGTTTCAGTAATTTCTTTTCTAACACTTATTCATACTTTTAGAATCTTTTTACATAATGAGGCATACAATAAAATTTTAAAATAGTATAAGATGGAATATCAATCTTGTGTTAAGATCATAATTTTGAAGTTCTGGCATTTTTTAACAAAATTTTTAATTCATGAATTTCAAAAGATATTGTAGAAAAGCATGTGTTAGAAATTAGTCAAATTATTTTCAATCTCTTTTGAAAGGCTTTCTATGATTTCTTAAACATGTAAGCTGTTTTGCATTTTATAGTATCTTGTCTTCAACTTAGATATGCGCTCCTTTCACCAAAATGTCCCCTCTAGAGCTTGGAAACAGGAAGTTTTCGGGCATATTTAGAGAAGCTACATTTGTTGTAAAAGGAAACTTTTGAGGGGGGTTGAGGAAGAAGTTATGCAGCTTAATACTTGGAGCAGAGTTTTGTGTTATTACTTGCTACATCAATTACCATCGCAGGCGTATAATGTAAATCATTAAGGAAAAAGTTTTGAGTTATTATGAATGATAAAGTTGGATATACGTGCAAAAATATTCAAATGAATTGAATCAAACGAATTTGATCATGTATTGCTATTTTCTAAATGTGAATTTTTAATATGCTATGTGTTTTATATTGTAATCAATTCATTCTTATCAACAAAGTTGGAGAGTATACATTAAACAACTGCTAAAATGCAAATTATTATTCAATAAAAATTTAAAAACTAGGCTTTTAAGATAGAAATCACTTTTTTCTATTAATTTTAAATGCTATTTTCTCCTTAAAAAGTTTCGAAGAAGAGCATAATTTTTTTTTCTCTCTCTCTCTTTTTTTTTTTTTTTTTTAGAATACATTATAGTTTCGCTTTTAAATTTAGAATATGTTGAAAATAAGTTCTTGTAACAGTTCAAAAAGCTAAATTTGATTCAATAGGTTATTTTGCATAAATAATGTTGTTTTTGATACCTTGATTTACAATCATTTACTTTGACCACTTAAGCAATGACTGATAAATGACCACTTAAAAAATGATTGAACATGAAGTATCTAAACTTAATTTTAGAATAAATTAAAGTTAAAATCCTAGGGCTAAATTCATCTTGAGTAAATACTTAAAATTCCTATAAAAAAGCATAAATAACTGTACCAAAAACTAATTTCAGGTGCATACATATAACATAAAATTATTTAAAATGCATTAGGAACATCTTAAAAATACATTAAAAACCCTTAAAAAGGATTTACATTATACGTCTGAAATGGTAATTGATGAAACAAATATTAGCCTGAAACTATTTCGTGATTTAAGCTGTATTAGATCTTCAGCTTTTTCGCATTAAAAATTATCAATCCAAATCTAGGTGGTCAATTTCTATCGTGACCTAGGTGGTCAATGTGCAGTCATTGTATTTGTAGTCAATATCGGTCAAGGTAAATGAAGGCATCAAAAGAGATTGTAAGAAACATTATTAAATCATCTTTAGGGTTTTAAATTATGATTTCTGCTTCTATTATTATATTTCTAAAAACTTCTAAAATTAAAATTACTATAATGTGCTAATACATGTAACAAATACATGTATTAAAATTAATTTCAGATGCAAAAATATAATATAAGATTATTTAAAATACATTAGAATTATCTTAAAAATACATTAAAAATCCTTAAAAAACGTAAACCTTTTCAGCGCCATCGCACGGCTGTCTCCAGTGGTTATTTAAATGTTATTATTTTTCTTTGCGCTTATTCGAGAATCGTCTAGAAAAGATCTTTGGCAATCCTTCTCAAATTTACGCTAAAACCCTTTATCTACTGACGGTACTTATAAATACCATTAAAATAACTTGTTATAAAATTCATTTAATACATCGATTAGTTGTAATACAGTTTAGAATGAGTTATAGATACATTACTTTATCTTCTTACAAAAGCAATATGGGTTACACAAAACAAAAATATTTTTAAAAGGATGATTTCTTTTGCCTTTGAATATTTTCAGCTTTCTTGGCGTTGCGGGAGGGGGAGAGAATTTTTCGATTCGGAAATATTTCTATATTTCTGTTGTAAGTATCTTATACTCGTACATTTCCTAATTCTACAAAATACTAAGAAAAATATTTAAAATAGAAGATTTAAGTGGGATTATAAATAGTGCACAAAATTCCTATAAATTAAAATTTAATGAATCCTTCTAAATCCTCCAATCTTTCTAAAATCCTTCTAAAATTTATTAAATGATTATGTAAATCTTCTAACGTAGTTTAAAAATTCCCGAAGAATGCTTTACAAGATAAAATTTTCACGAATTCATAATTCAGTACATAAAGGATTAAATTTACACTTAAATTACAACGATCTCTTCTAGAAAATTCCTGAATAAGCGAAATTAAAAACAACAACATTTAAATAACCACTGAAGACGACGGTGTAATGGTTGAAAAAGTTTTGTAATTTTAATAGTTTTTGATGTATTTTAAATAGTTTTTGATGTATTTTATTAGTTTTTGTTGTATTTTTAAGATATTTCTAATGTATTTTAAATAATTTTACCTTATATGTATGCTCCTTCAAATAATTTTAGTACATTTATTTGTGTTTTTTTTTACATGAATTTTAAATTTAGAAGTTTTTAGAAATATAATAAGTGAAGCAGAAGTCATAATTTAAAACCCTATGGATGATTTAATAATGTTTCTTAAAAGTATATTCTTTTGATGCCTTGATTTACCATGACCGATATTGACTACAAATACAATGACTGCAAACTGCCCACCTAGGTCACAATTGAAATTGGCCACTTAGGATTTGATTTGATAATTTTTAATGGGAAAAAGCGGAAGATCTAATGATTCTTAATTCATGAAATAGTTTTGTGTTATTATTTGCTTCATGAATTACCATTGCAGACGTATAATGTGTATCTTTAAGCGATAATGTTTTTTAGTATGATGAGTGTAAAGTTAGATATAAGTGCAAAAATATTCAAATTAATTAAATCAAACAAATTTATTCATGCATTTCTATTTTCTCAATGTAAATTTTAAATATGCTATGTCTTTTATATTGTAATCAATTCATTTCTATGAATAAAGTTGTGGCGTATACATTAAACAAGTGTGATATTTCTAATTTTATTCAATATAAATTTAAAAACTAGTCCTTTAGGACATAAAAACTTTTTCTCTTAATTTCATATGGCATTTTCTCCGCAAAAGGTTCCAAGAGCACTAAGGTTTTTCTCTAAAGAATACTGTACCACTTCACATTTAAATTTGATTATTTTCAATACCGTACTTTTTACAGTCACAAAAGCTGAAGATAATTTAAAGGGATAGTGGACGTTACAGTTTTTAGTTTTCATTATAAAGATATGAAATTTTTTAAAACGATACATTTTACCATAAGTAAAGAGAACATCTTAAAAGGAATTTTCAATTCATTATAATGTTTAAGATTAAAAAAAAAAATAAAAAATTAACGAAATTTTAAAATAATCCATGCGTCTTAATTTTTTAGATATTTCCGCAATTTTGCATTTTAATCATTTAAATCTCTATTACAAACAAGTCTGTGTAACGATTTTTTCTTGAATAGTTAATTTTTTAGAGATTTTTTTCTTAATTCTTATTTTTTTTTTCTTTTAATAAGTTAAAAATCAAATTTTACTATCTTAATGAAGTCGAATTTTTAAATGCATACACAGTTTTTTTTTAAGTAATAGCAAGATTTATCTATATTAATTTCATGAATTTTGATAAAAAATTAACGAAGCATGAATCATTTCAAAAATCTAAAAACGTAGAAAAACCAGTTTTGAGTAAAACAAATATAAAGTGCGAGGAAAATTGTTTGTTTACAAAATTCAAACTCTTGTAACCTTACAAAAAATAATTGCATCTGCATGCGTTTTTTCGCAAATGGCTCATAACAAATTAGAGAATAATAATATACATAAAAATAATTTCAAAGTTTTGGGTCGATTTTTTCTCAGATAAAGGTCCACGATTCTCATAATAAATACTTTTGGACAAAAAAAGTTTTTGATACTTTTATATGGCTTGATTGGCATTCATTACCTATGCAGTAATTCAATACTGACCGCCTATGATTTGGTTCGATAACTTTTGAAAAAGGGATAAGAATGAAAATGAAAGTAGCAGTAAATAAAACAGCTGAAGATCAATTAACAAATTATTTAATCATTTATTTAATCAAAACCATTAACTGTAGTGTATAAAAACAATATTTGCGTAATATTGGAGCTATTTGGCTTACTTTTTAATGGAACATCACATGTATATATTATAAATAAATTTGTTTAAATCTGTTGTTTCCCCCCTTTAAAATTATTACGACTATTTAAAAAAATTATAAAATTGTATCGTGAAATATTAAGGTTTAAGAGTTCTCTTTAAATCAATATACTATTTTAGCGATATTTAGACTTTTATAGAATTCTATATGAGACGCTTTAGGCGATTTTCTAAATTTCTAAATTAAGTATTTGTACTCCAAAACAAGGTAAAAAGTTTCATTCAGGAAGGTCTCTAAAAGTGACAAAAAGTGATAAAAACTATTCCGCACATACTGAAGAAGATCTGTTGATCCCGTATTTTAAACCATGATTACCTAAACGCCTGAGAATAAATTATATAATTGCTAACGTAAATTACAATAAACAAATGACCAAAAAAGAGAAAGATTTGAATTACATATTTTCATATGATAAGTAAAAGTTTTTCAACTGGTATAGAATAATACCGACGAATGTAGTCTGAAGCTACATTTAGACCTTAAAATATCCTGCTCTCGTTTACATACAGAGTGACCCAAAAGTGCATGACACATTTTAAAATTCAATATAATATCAAGTAGCTGTCGTACAGGAGTGCGGTTTAGACTAAAATCATTCTCGCTATGAGAAGTTTTCATGAAGCGATTAAAAAAATAGTTCCAAACTTTGCTCATAGATGGCACCACTTCTCCGTACGTTTGGTTTCAAACATGCGTTTTTTTTTTTTTTTCAGATTAGTTTCTGATTGGTTTCGAAGTGGTTCGAACCTATATAGCTTTTCCACTGGGATTCCTCATTTCTGTGTCAAAACTAATCTGAAAATCAGAAAAAACGCATGTTTGAAGCCAAACATACGGAGAAGATGAACGGACTATGATCGAAGTTTGGAACTAATTATTACCATTCACTTAAAGAAACATTTCATCGTGAAAAGCATTTTAGTCCAAACCGCACTTCCCTACGACAATTACTTGATTTTATATTGAATTTAAAAATATGTCAGGAACTTTTGGGACACCGTGTATATTAATGTTGCAGAAAAATGTACGGATATTATAGTTCAATTATGTTAGTACAGTAGAGCGCCGATTATCCGAACAGGATTAGACCGACCCCAGTTGGGATAAGCAAAAGTTCGGTTAAACGGACAGATAATTGAACGGATGTACCTGACTATACTAAAATCACTTTATCCACGCATTAGACTGACAGCACTGATGCTGGTATGATGCTGGTATGTTTAAAAATTGATTTTTGTTTTTTTAATTTTTTTGTTTACTTTTTCTTATCACTTTCTGAACGCCAGAGATTATAATTTAAGCAGAAAAGCTTTCGATTGTTGCTTGCTTCAAAGAAGACATTCTTTTCCCTGCTGCCATATCTCGAATTCTTCTTAAATACGTCAGTTGAATAGGATCAGCATTCTTCTGCCGTTCGAGCCATTTCATAGCTGTTACCAAACATTCAAAGGCTTCGTTATGTGATGGACCTTGATCTTTTTCAGAGCATTCATTTTCAATTTCTGTTTCTTCTTCATACCAGCATCATACCAGCATCAGTGCTGTCAGTCTAATGCGTGGATAAAGTGTTTTTAGTATAGTCAGGTACATATAGTCAGGTCATCCACAATCACATCATCATTTAAAATCTGATATCCAGGTCTAATTGGGTGTTTGGATAATTGGAAGTTCGTTTTAAAAAAATTTTTGAGAGAAATAGGCTGTTCGGATAATTGGAAGTTGGGTTTAAAAATAATTTTTGAAAGAAATTGGCTGTTCGGATAATTGGAGTTCGGATAATCGGCGCTCTACTGTATATCTTTTGAAGATGGTAAAGATTTGAGGTCCACATATGTGGACTTACGGAATGAAGATTTTATACAGAATTTTAACATAATTTTAGCAACGTAGATTAATTTTTAATTTTAAAATGATTAGATATTTAAAAAAACAAATCCAACCAAAAAGACAAATATTAAAATGTATTAAGCATGAAGAAGCATGCATATGTTTCTTTGTTTTGTTTTGCAGTAGTTTTCTAAACGATAACTGTGAAACCATTTAAAAATACTTATTCGATTTCAAAAGTGGGAAAATAAAGAAACGATGCCACAAAATTATGTCTGGAAAGTTATACCTTGCAAAAATGTTTTCTTGCGTCTCAATTTTCATATCTGTAAAAATAAAACAAGTAATATTCAAAAGCATGAGATTTTTTTTTTCAATTTTAAATTCTACATATTTTGCAAAAACAAATTATTCCGAGAAAGAAATATAAAACGGAAGTGAGATTACATGCAAGGAACGTTAGATTAAAATTGCATTTTCTTGTTTCTAAGGCACTTTTTTTTCTTTCTAAACTTTGTAGTAAAAACAAAATAATGAATAAATATTAAGAAAAATGTTTTATGTTGATATAAAAGAAGAAAGAGAAAGACACCAGCATCCTTTTGAATGTAATGTAAGGAAATGAGCATAATTTGTTATTTAAATCTAGCACAAAGAAATTATCACGATGTGTTTCTTAATTATTATATGTTTAACAAAGCTTTATTAAAATTGCCTTGGGAGAAATTTGAGAAAAAAATATACAAATTATAATTATTTAATTATTTAAGTAATTTACATTTTCTTCCAGTTATTAATTTTCTTATTTGCACATTTATTCAATTTGTTTGTATGTTTAAGACGAACCACACTAAATGTAAAATGTTTTTTAAGTAATGAAATAATCAAAATTATTTTTTATCTCTGACATAACGGATAGTAAACTCAAAAAAAAAAATTAATGACCTAAATGAAATTCATGATATTTTTTTTGTTCGATTTAAATTTTTTTAATTATAATACTTCAAAAAGAGTTTGTAGCCATCTCATCTCACTTGATCAGTATAAAGCGAGTTACTAAGTTAGAGTAACTGGCTTGGCCTTTTGCTCGACGCTAACGTTCTCGCCTCCTGATCATGAGATCCCTGGTTCGTATCCCATCGGCGCTCCTCTCTCCAAACTGGTGACCCGACAAACACCCTTCAGCAACCATCAACTCCTCTCATAACCAACAGATGGCAGCACCAAATAAAACATCTCCAACAAGCAAAAGTCTATGAAACGCTCACAGCACAAAGCCTGTCATACTGCGCATCACATATGCGTACGACAGCATCACTCACGAGTGCATATCGCTCGTCAGACGTCAACAAGATGTCTTCCTCACTGGGGAGGGAGTGTGTAGCCATGGAGTGTGTAGCCATCTCATCTCACTTGATCAGTATAAAGCGAGTTACTAGCTTAGAGTAACTGGCTTGGCCTTTTGCTCGACGCTAACGTTCTCGCCTCCTGATCATGAGATCCCTGGTTCGTATCCGATCGGCGCTCCTCTCTCCAAAGTGGTGACCCAGACAAACACGCAACAACAACCTTCAGCAACAATCAACTCCTCTCATAACCAACAGATGGCAGCACCAAATAAAACATCTCCAACAAGCAAAAGTCTATTAAACGCTCACAGCACAAAGCCTGTCATATTGCGCATCACATATGCGTACGACAGCATCACTCACGAGTGCAAATCGCTCGTCAGACGTCAACAAGATGTCTTCCTCACTGGGGATGGAGTGTGTAGCCATGGAGTGTGTAGCCATCTCATCTCACTTGATCAGTATAAAGCGAGTAACTGGCTTGGCCTTTTGCTCGACGCTAACGTTCTCGCCTCCCGATCATGAGATCCCTGGTTCGTATCCCATCAGCGCCCCTCTCTCCAAAAGTTTAATAGTCGTGAAATAGAAATGTAAACACACCCTACTAACTATGCAACAAATTATTGTAGAAGAAAGTTACTAAACGATTTAAATTAAAGTCTACTTTTAAATGATGTATATAAAATTTTCGTAGGGGGCCATCAACATATCAAAACTAACCCAAAATTTGTTTTTTTTCAATAGCAATACCGAAGTTTGACACCATAAATAAATTTTATACTCTCCAATTAACCTAAACACAAATTTTCATGGAATTCGTACGATTAGTTTCAGAGAAGTTAATTATTTTAATAAGAGCCTATTTTAGGGGATGTATCCAAATCGAGGTTCGGTACTCGATTGCTGTAATGCTACAGAACGACTATGTGATTTCAATTAATGTATTATTTCTTATCAATGTGACCATTTCACTCGCTTAATATGTTTCATGTATAGCCAGCTCAAACATTTCAATAAAATGAGTAATATATATATATATTTTTCAAATTATGCTTTTGCACTTTTTTTAATCATAATTCGATAACTACTTGGAAATTTTTTTTTAAATAGAGAATTCCTATAAAGCAGGACGTAATAAATATAAATATATCAAAAGAATTGTTAGTGCCAATTCATATATTTTTCGAATATTAGTTAAAGTTTAGTGAAATTTTTAAAATTACAAATTCAACATATTTATGGTTGGAATTTTTTAGTGTTATAACCACACAAATAATTATCAAATTAGGTTTGTAATTTTAGTATATATTAATAAAAATATGATAATATAATTTAAAATTAGAACCTATACATTTTGAATGTTTATAATTCAAAAACTTATTTAAATGACTTGAAATTTCGTTTCTTGGCATTTTTTGAACTGAAGATTTAAACTATATTGTCAAAATTCGGTGTTCCAATTGAAAAAAAAATAAAGTTTGGTCTGGATTTGATTTGCAGATGGCGCCCTAAGCAAATTTTATATACATAATTTAAATGTAGAATTTATTTCTAATCGTTTAGCACCAGTAACTTCCTTCTATTATAATTAGTTTCGGAGTTGGAAGATATGTTAACTTTTTTTTTCCACGATTGTACATCACAAGTTCTGTCTATAATAGTTATAAATATATATCGTTATTAAAGTAGATAAAAGTTTTTTAAAATATTTAATAAAACGTTTTATCGAATTGTAATTCATAATGATGATTTTAGTGAATTCCCTAAGTTTAAATGAACATTCTCAAAAAAATTTATAAAATATTCTAAAAATAAACGAGCCATTATTTATCAGATATTTTAAAATAATTGTTAAATATATAAGACAAATCACTTTTTATTATTTTTTAACCATTTGGAAAAATGGTTATTGTTCTCGTCAGGATGGGAAATTAAAAGCATATCCGAAGGTTTTCATTGGTTTAATCCGCATTTTATTCGTTTTATGATTGGTCTATACAGTAATCTGTATTTCCCTTTAATTTCAACAACGATGGATACCTTCTGTTGCCACTATGACAAAAAAGTAATAAAAAAATAATAATAATAACTCAGAAACAAATTGAGATACAGCTTTCAAACAAATTGCATTTAAAAGTACATATTTTTCTCTATCCGACGGTGTAAAAAGTAATATTGTCGGATGTTTAGAAGTTTAAGAATGAAATTTCATTTAAAATTGGCCGTCAGATTTCTTGGAAATCTGACGACGGAAAAGCCTTTTCCCGAACAGCCAATAAAATGCTTGGATATTTACGTAAGTTTCAGGTTTATAACACTTAAGTTCCATGAAATCTGACGGGTCGCAGGCGATATTTTTGGCTTGCAATTTTTACGTGTAATAGCACTATTTATGTTTAATTCATGGCGTACGTAATGTACGATCAACTCCGTGCGATTTTTTCTGTCTTAAATTATAGGCTTAAAAAAATCGTTTTCCAAATGGTGGTTGTAAATTGATAAATTGCTTTTATATATATATATATTAATATTGTTACTCCTTAATATAAATCAAATGAAAAACTTCAATTCTGGTGTATCTTTAATACAAAATAGGGGTTTTCAAGGCATTCTATGAAGTAAAGACAAGCAACAAATATCAGATACTTCAAGAATTTGATTATTATTTAAGAGTTATTTTAATAAATTTTGCTAAAACTCTATTAATGTGTTTAAAGTTTGTAAATGTATAAATTATAGAAATGTGATGACTTGACAACAAATGGCCATAATAACTCTTAAATAAGTCGGAAATTGTACGTGAAACGTGACAAACGAGGTGCGTACTATAACTAGTTCCATAAATATTCAGATCTTGGTGCAATAGCTGTTGCACCCTTATGTAAAAATACATGAATAAAAAATTTATTACGATTCTATATATTAAATTCAGTAATATGGAAATGGTATGACCCATTCTTCAATAGGACGTAATCACCATGGCAACCTAGAATCATGACCTATCATGGGATATCATTGAATTGGCTACGTTTGATAGGATTTAAAATAATGAAGAAAACTTTTACTAAGGGGTCTCAGGACTCTTAAAATTGGAAAAAAATGAAAAAAAAAAGACCATTTACAACATTTAATATCTTAAAATGTATTTGATTTTTAGACACAATTTTCATTGGGAATGAAAGATATAACTATGTTCTTTCATTTCATGTATTTAAAAAATCATAAGATGCAGAATTAGCATTTACAGGAGGCTCCAAACTGTTAAACATTTGACGAGCAAAAAATCGGCATAACAGCTTACGCGCACGATTACAAAATAAGTATTGCAACTAGAATGAAAATTTTGGTGCCTAATTATACTTCAGATTGCAATAATTACCCTGAACCTAAATAAATTTATATTTAAAGCTTTTTTGTATTTTTAATACAAAGTTGTATTTAGCTAATGCAAAATTAAGAAAATTTCAATAGTATAATCATCTAAAAAAATATTGTTTTGAACAATAAAAAGGAAAATTTAGGTTCAGTTTATACAGAATAACATGAAACATACGTTTTGAAAATTTCATGAAAAAATATTCATAAGTTTTTGAGATATCGTGCGCGTTATGCCCAAAAACGTCATTTGGAGAAAAATTGCTTCAAAGTTTCCTAAATGACGCTTCAGCTATTGAACGTGTATAAATATAAAAGCCATAACTTCAGTTCGAATAGGAATTTCAAGGAAACAATTATATAAAAATGTTCAGAAAAAATAGGAGGTTAACCTCTAAAAAAACTAAAATTTCGAAAATTTTAAAGCTTTAAGAGTCCTGAGACCCCTTAATATGCTTTTAAGTTTTGATTCATTTTTCATAAAATTTGAAATGCCCTACAAAATTCTGCAACGGTTACGTATATTAAATTTCAAACTGCGTAGTTATACTGTGTAGTTTATGCGTTGTTATACGCGGACAGACGGACGGACGGATCAAACGACGACTATAAGTGCTACGTATTTGTTTAATTACGAGATTTCTTTATATACCATAATGCAATGGAATATTTTTGAGTGCCTCTGTAAATAAACTGTGATCGCTGCATAGTTTACTTTCAATACCGAACATGGCATAATAAATCTCAGTCACACATATCAATTACAAAAAAAATCCAACTTAACGTAAGTTAGAGTTCGGACAGACAAACTGAATTCATAAACAATTTTCAACTATGTTAGAAAGTGTTAAAAAAGCATAATAGGTTTAAATTTCACTTTCAGCAATTTATACCGTTAAGCGGAAGCATACTTGAATACTTTTGTACAGCCCGTATTTTACGTACTATCTATATATACACGCCACTATTTAGTTAAAATTTAATTAAGACTAAAAAACGCTTAAAACTGCTGAAATCACCCTTCCAGAGATTATCATCCATAGACGACCATGTATCCAATTCTCTATGTGGCCCTACATATCATTTTATCTATATTCTATAAAAATATCTAAGTATACTAAATGTAGCTCAGCGTAAAAATGCGTAACTCATTTAAAAATCACCTTTAAGCTATTTCCGTTCATACTCGGTAACCCTTACGAATTGTTTTGTGTAGCCATGTATATGATCAACAGCATTTATAGACACAACGTAATATGCAAAAATTTAGTTAAACTTAAAAACTCATATCACAACTAAAAATGCACTTCCAGCAATCATCGCTAGTATACAGTACAGTATCCGAAATTATTTGTGTGCCCCTGTAAATACTATGCACTTTCTATTGTGCAATAAATAATTTGTAATAAACCTCAGCAACGTATATCAATTTAATTATATGTGAAACAGTTTAACATAATTAAAGTACGCCGCAAGCAATGTTTCTCCTGTACCATTATATAACGGAATTCTTCTGTGTAGCCCTGTAAATAAATAATAAATATTCTTTGCGCCGCATATTCTACAGAATGTATATTTTAGTGCACTTCATAGATGCATATCAATTTCATTATGTTCCAAAAGGTGTAACAGTATTAAAATGCACATGGAACTATATTTTCCCATTGGCCGTAATGTAACGGAATATTACTGACTGTTCCTGTAATCGTATTTTATATCTGATTTTCATAAAATTTGAAATGACTCGACAAAATTCTACAACAATTATAAATCTTAAATTTCAAACCATTCGATTGGGTAGTTTTTTCGCTGTTATATGCGGGCAGACAGACAGAAGTACTGACCAGACGACGACTATAGGTGCAACGTATTTACATAACTACGAACGCTTCTAAAAAGACGATATCAATTAACAAAAACATTAAAATCATTCATTTTTTTCCTCAGTAGACAATAACTAGAAACCTCTGCAAATCTTTAACAGGAGTTTTCTGGAATATCATTACCGATATATTTTCTTAAGTAAAGACAAGCAAAAAATATCGGAAACCCCACGTATTTGATTAATGCTGCCTCGAGGGCGGTGAATACTGGGTTAACTCAATGAATTTTACTCTAAAATCTATCGAATTTTTAAAAAAATGAAAGAGCAGAACCTATTTATCATTTTAACGAGGAAATACCACTTGTGACAATGAGTATGGTGCCGATGAAACTCTTAATGATGCTTTGCCACTGTTTTCGATTCCATTACTAAAAATTTTAACACTTTTAGATGACTCACTTTTAAATTCAGCAGAATATGTTCTGTACATATATTAGTAATATTGTAAAAATTGCTCCTTTATACGTCTGTGGTTACTATGTTTTTTCATTAGTGGTGCTGATAACGCATATCTTTCTTCAGGTTTGATTAAAAAAAGATTATATTAGCAAAAGATATCATTAAAAATATATAATGCTTTAATTAATGGTATTATGTTTATTCCGTATCACATATTTATTCAGTAAAGGTTCAAAATTCATGGCTCCAATAAAATATTCCATAAGACATGACGATAAATTTACTGTCTTTTTAGCCCCCCGGTATTCTATTTCTTTCGGCCAGCAATTAAAATGTTGTCTCTAAAAAATAATGTTCCGTTGTATAAGCCAGCCGTAACACAGAGCAGATGTATTCTACTGCAGTTTTTTAAAACTTTTAAGCATCACACATTTTCAATTTTTATACCGTCATATTGGAAAAAAAAATACTTTCAAATGCCATTTCTTTGAAAGCTGATTCGCAATTTCTTTTTGAGATATTAATTTTTTTGTGGTTTTTAGCGCCATTTGTTTAATACTGGCAACTCATGTACTCAATTTCTGTAGAAAATAAAGGAAAAATAGTTGTAAAATAGTAATTATATCCTTTTGTTGCCATTTTTCCATAACAACTTAAAAACAAAATGTAATTAAGATACGTGCTATTTTGAAAAAATATAAATGAATGATTTCTGATAAAACGTGGAGCTATTATAAACTATATTTGATTTTAAGTATCTATATTAATATTACAAACAAATGAAAGCATGTGAATCATTAGATAACAGATTTTTTTTTGTCGAGTTTCTTGAATGACAACATCTCTTTTTTTAGATTTGTTTATTATTCAGCGATACTGACGTCCTATGCATACTTAATTTTATATGATTTTTAAGACTGGATATTAAATGAGGAATTCTTCAGTGGATACGAATGACGTCATTTTATATAAAATAAAAGCGTATGATTTCAAAACTGAAATATGTTTTGTACTATCTATCTATCTATCTATATATATATATATATTCATTGGAGGCGACACTAAATTCTGAAAAAGCAGAATTCCTGTCTTCCTGTTTACTTTCTTCTTTCTACAGATAGTTTTGAAACCGAAATTTTTTTCGACTTCGGTTTTCGGTGGATTTACATGTTTTACGGGTCAGATATTCCGAAAAAGATGTTTATACGAAATGTCTGTCTGTCCATCCGTATGTCCGTATATCCGTGAGATTGAAAAGTGCATCAGTTTAAACATAGAATTGAATTACATTTTTTGTTTATGTTTTTGGTTATAACCAACAGGTATTCATTGAATGTGGAAATATTCCACCACCGGAAGGGGGCACTGTAATAGCGATTTTTGCACCATTTTCATTATTGTGCCATCGAAAAGTGCATCAAGTTATTCATAGAATTGAACGATTTTTCTTTTTGTGTGTATGTTTTTGGCTATGACCACAGGTCCTCCTTGAATTTGGATATATTTCGCCGGAAGGATGCACTGTAGTGTAATTTAAGTGATTTTTATTTGCTGCCTTATGTTATTTGAATAAAATATTCTCGCAGATTGTCGTCCCAAGTAGCCCAATGGGTGTAATATTGGTAATTTAAGTTAAAGGTCTTGGGTTCGATTCCTCAGATGGGCATTTTTTCAACTTGTTGGTAAAATTCTGTTTGAATCATCGCTGTAAACAGAAAAAAACTAACTTAACAAGGTAAGCCTATATGTGTGTTATCACTGTTAAACATTTATAATAATTATTTTGAGACACCATGTATGTCATCTAACATCGTGTCTCTGTGTCTACAAGCTTAATGGAAAAAACATTTTATAAATTTTCAAAATTTTAACAAATGCATCGGGAAAAAAACACTTATTGAAAAGATTTTATTTGTTTTTTCAGAATTCATTTCTTTACAAAATCGCTCAGTTACTAAATCTCCATAATTCTTTAGTTTTTTATCATCGCAATAAACAGAAAATAACTAATTAATAAGGTAAATTATTTTCTACTCAAGATACTTAGTTCTATTTTCTCCTTACAGTAATATTTGTTTAATAAGTTAATTGCGGCACTAGTTAGCTTTGCAAAGATATTTGTCTATACATGTATTGGACCATTCCATGAAAAACGGACGAAATGTCCGGCACGGGACACTTACCTAAACCCCTTTAACTATTAACTTATAAGCTGTTAAAATACAAACTAAACATTAAACATAACAAATAACCTTAGCTTTTCATATTAGCATAGTTGGTTCAATTTGAGGATACCATATCATTGTTAAAACATCAGAAATACGTAGAAAAGCTGTTGCACTGGTGATTTGGAATGGCGCTTTAATAGGTTTCAAAATATCCACATTTTTACCCTAGACCTAAGTAATCTGCCCGTTATTAATAGATTTAAAAATCTGTCAGTTTTAAACCCTAGATCCATGGTGGAAATAGATAGATGGAAATGCAAGTAGGTGGCTGGGGGTGACGCCAAAAAGAAAGTAACCCTAAAATCCGCTACAGTAGGCCCAAAAACAAGCACGCTCTTTCACGAAAAAAAGAAGAAAACTTTTAGTAATATAGTTTTTAGTTCATAATGCAATGGAATGCTGCTTTAGAATGTTTAAAAACAAGCAGATCACTTTCATTAAGAGAAAAAAATGCACGGGTGATGTCAAAGAATTCGGTCCCTGTTCCAGGCGCTTGTTTTATTTGGGCTTAGTGAGATCATTTATATTTGAGCTATAACGCGCATCATATTGCAAACTATTTTTACTACATCTACATCTATCTCTTTCCTCCATGCCCTAGATCTAAGTAATCTGCCTGTTTTCAGGGTCATTCTATGAAAAAAACGAAAAAGAAAATTCCTGCACGTGACACTTACATATTTACCTGTATTTATAAATATATAAGTTGTTAAAATATAAACTATACATTAAATAACAAAGAAATCTTAGATATTTATATTAGCACATTTCTTTTAATTTGAAGATATTGTAGCACCGTTAAAAAGCTGTAATATGTAGAAAAGCTGTCCCACATGTGATCTGGAATGGATTATGAAAGTTAAACATTTGTACTAATTATTTTGATACACCGTGTATGTCATGTAACATGGTGTCTCTATGTCTACAGGCTTAATGGAAAAACATTTTAAGATATCTCAAAACTTTTAACAAATGCATCAGGAAAAAAAAAACACTTATATAAAAGATTTTATGTGTTTGTTTAGTTTTCGTTTCTTTACAAAATCGCTCATTTACTAAATCTCCATAATGCTTTAGTTTTTTATCATCACAACAAACAGAAAATACTTAACTTAATAAGGTAAGCCTGCCTCTACACAAGACAGTTGCTTTTTCTTCCGATAATAATATTTGCTGAAGTGAAAAACGTAACGTCATTTATTTGGAATGAAAAATGCAGAGAACAAATCTTTAATTCACGACAACCGAAAAACAGAGATATTTTTCTTTGTCTGTTTAAAGAAAAAAATATTCAAAACTCATGAATACTTTTAAATATTTTGCTTCAGTAATTTTCAAAAGAAACATCTTTGTTGTTTGCCATCAGTCATTCCGACGATATTCTTTACGACATTTTCTACATGTTTTTAATAAATCATACATTTTGGAAGGTTGTCTCTGTAGCTTAAGTCTTGTCAATTCAATTTAAATATTAAATAAGTTGGAAGACGAATTTAGAATATTGAGAAAACAATGTATCTTTTTGATTTTTCTGAAGAGAAAACTTGAAAGAAAATTAATTGAAATGCTTATATTTTTATAAATCTTTGTGAAAGCGGAGACTTTTATGATGTATATCAAGTGATAGGCTGCAGACATATTTTATAATCGGTCTCAATTTTTTTTTTTTTAAATACAACGTCAAACATAATCTTTTAGACCGTATTTTATTATTAGGGTCAAAAACATATCTTGTTTTACGTAAAGTTTTCTATTTTCACAAGATGTTTAATGAACTTGTGTCAGACAATCCCTGTATAAATGCATTTATGTATTTTTCATTTTTAAATGGCTAATTGCAAATACGAACTTGCCATAGGGCATTACTGATTCATGACTAAATGTCTCAGATCTCAGAATGATTTACAAAATATAAGTGAATCCATTAATTTTCTTTCAAATTTTCTCTTCAGAAAAATCAATAAGATATAAATTGTTTTTTCAGTACTCTAAATTGGCCTTCAAATTTATTTAATATATAAGTGAAAATAAAATGATATCAAATAATAGGATATAAGAATATTTTATAATCATGCCCAAGCTTTTAAATCACACTGCCAGAGGTAATTTTTTAAATCGTATTTTAATACTAGGGATACAAATATCTGGTTTTATGTAAACTTTTGTATTTTTACAAGTTGTTTTAAGAACTAGTGTCAGATGATTTCTTAAATGCATTTAAGGATTTTTCCTTTTTAAATGGCCTTTTTCAAAAGCGAATTTTTATTAAAAGCAACAGTCTAGCAGATAGCGTCATATTTTTTTCAACCAGTTTTAGCTTCGAGGATTTTAGTATGTATGATAGATTAGATGATGTAGATAACAAAACTGCCAGTCAGGTAGTGCACCAGCATGGGGTGTTGCCATAGCAACAACGCACAGCTTGCTGAAATCCGAATTGTATGGCAACGTGATTACTGATTATGCCTCCGAGCCAGAGTAATATCAGTAATCGTATTGCCATTCATTTTACACTGAGGAAAGCTTTGTGATGTTGCCATAGCAATAGCCGCTAATACAAAAGCTTAGAAATTTCATTATCTGCATCATCTAATCTTTCATATGTGCTAAAATCCTCGATGCTAAAACTGGTTACAAAATATCATGTTGCATCCGGAATTATCACATAACAAAATAAATAGAAAGAAAACTTCTCTTTAAAGTAGTTCTTACTATAATTCTTTCAAAATTACCATCTACTTTTCTGTAGAACAAGATAAGAAATACAATAAAAATATATCTTGGAAAGAGAATTTAATAGATAAAATTTCATGTCGTAGTATAGAGCGGCAATAACTGAAGATGGGGTATTTTGAAATCCATTACTACTTAGAAACGACGGAAGACGAAAGATTGCGGGCATTTCCTCGGTTTATATTAAGGGAAAATCAATTGGGAAAAATAGTTGAAAAACATGGTAAATTTTTCAAATAGCTAATAGAAAGTAATTAGGAGGTAGTAATGAGACAGGTAAGTTACTGTCTAATTTCCGAATTTACCCGTTTATAAAGCGTACTTTTCCCCTCCAAAACTTTAGGTATTAAAATTTGAGTGCATATTATACAGGGTGTCCCAGAACTTCGTGTACAAACATCTAGGGGAGGTAGAGATCATCGTTGAAATAATTACATAGGATGACAGGGGCGGTAATCGATAGGTGGTGCTGTAAGTGAGCTCTGCAGATCGACACGAATGGCTTCCTCATTGTAGACGCCAGCTGCGGACGATCAACATGAATCACACAGAAACTGACCACGAGTCGCATGACAACGCTTCACTGTTAATGTGTGGACAAGTATAGTTGAGGAACATTTAGGGGAAGGGTCATACATCTTACTACCTCGATAGGATGCTCGCAAGTATGCCGTTTTTAAACAGGCGGTTCTTCTGGAAATGCTTACCGATGTCCCCGCACATGTTTGACTAGGAATGTGTTTTCAACATGACGAGGCATCATCTCATTACGCAAAAGGTGCGACTGACCATCTGAGCATTGGAACATGCTGGACATTTGGAAAAATTGGATTTTGCGTGGAGGTATCACTGCATGGCCCTTCAGACCACCTGATTTATGTCCTCTTTATTATTTTTTCTGTGGTGCCATGGAGAGCATTGTGTGTAAATTCTGATATGATAAATTCTGACCTGGAGGCACGAATCTCCATTGCTGCATCAATAGGAATCTTCGAAAATGTTCGACGATCCATGTCGGATAGGTCGCATGCATCCCTCCATGACAATGGGCGCAATTTCGAACAGTACCTGTGAACTTGAAAGTCATACAATGTACTCTTTTCTGTGTAATAAAACGTTTTGCACTGCTTTTCTCCTTTGTGGTCTTACTGTGTATTTGCGTCTGTTTATCTCTTGAGGGTGATGTATCCGCGCATGCTTTCCTAAGTAATTATGGTTCTTAACGATGCTCTCTACCTCTTCTCCAAGTTTGTACACGAAGTTCTGGAACACCCTGTATACCATATATTTTCGAAATCTACATGAAGCTATACATGCTTCCAGTAAATCACTGAATTGCCATTTCAAGGATTCAGCTTTTTTTAGTTTATCTCGTGGCATAAGGTGTATAGATAACGTCTAGTATCTACACTGTACATGTAGATACTAGATACATGTAATCTTCTACATGTATTTTCTACATGCAACTTCTATATCTACCTTCTAATCCCATGATTCCTTATTTTTCCTATTTCCATAAATATTCAAGACTCCCCAGCATCAAGTTTTCGATCTGTACTTGTGTACCATTTCATATAGCATAATGCAAACTTTCAAGTTAAAAGAGGCAGTTAATTTGTCCTCTTTCCCATTCAAAATGCACGTTGTCTTAAAATAAAATAAATGTAAGAACGCAGTAACGAACGAGTGCTGGAGAAGGGACTCTTACATTTTCTACTAATAACTAGTCATATTATATTTCCGGCATCGTAATTTTTTTAAAACAAAGTTTCTAATAAGACAAAAATATACATATCAATAACCTTAATTTTATGGCATTTTTCATATGGTTAATACACAAGTAGACAGGAATCCAAGTTTAAGTTTGTGTTTTCTTTTGTGAGTCAGGATTTTCTCTTTAACTTTTGCTCTTAAAAATATATTATGCGCATTATATTTAGATATGATTTATTTTCCAACCAAAAACTCGGATGCGCATTATACACGAGTATAGACGATATTATTCTTATTTTTATTATTATTACAATAAAGCGTTAAAAGACAGACGTGGTACACAATTAAACACAAAAATCTTTCACAAAACCATAAAAATACGAAATACGCAAACTTTTTAAGAAGAAATATCACTGAGTCGTATGTAGAAACTCTTCTTCACATCTTTACAGACTTCCGCATAGCTATTAATACTTTTTCTAATAATTTAAATTTTAAGCTTAATCTTTCACTATCTCAATATGTTACTCTAAAAGAACTTAACTTAAATGAAAATGTAATTACAATTAAAGCTGATAAAGGTGTTCGAATTTTTGGATAAAAAGATTATTCTGATAAAGGGAATGTTCATTTACGTGAGGTTCCTTATATTGGTTTTAAATATATCCTACACATTTGCATCCTTCCTGTTTCAAAAAAGCTGTTAAAAGTTCTTTTGCGTTAAATGATATTCTAAATATTCTAAAACGCTTTCTTCAGCTATAGGTGCTCTATTTTATACTTTACCGAAAATTCTTAAATCCTCTAAGACAGGGACAGTATTCCTGATCTGGCTTGGAGGCTACGAAATTTCGTCTGCTTGGGAATAACAAACAGAACCGCGCCATTGAAAAGCACTGTGTTTTGAAAATTTACCGTTATATTTTATCTTTATATCGAGTATTAGAGCTTTTTAGGTATAGATATTGATTACACGTGACTTATTTTCTCGATTTCAATCCAACTTCGTGTATATTTTTCATTTTATTTGTAAAATATTTTTTTTAATTTTAATTAATAAGTGTATATGAATTTTATAATATGCATTTATCGAGTAGTAAATCGTACAAAATAAATCTAAAATATGTTATTGTTATATTTTCCAGTATTCATGCTGGTCAAGTGATGAAATGCCTAAACAAACACGAAAGCCTACTTTTAACACCACATGGTTCCCACTGTGACGTCACATGAATTGTGAATGCCCATTGTCTCTACCAGGGGTACTTTCCTTTATCCGAATTTTGAACTTCCATTTTTTTTCTCCATTATGCATTACAATCCATTAAAAATTCTCATGTTTTTGTCAATAAATTTTTAAAATGTTAATCCGTCCAATATTTCCACCTTATGTAAATTCTTCATTTACTAATGTTAAAATTGAAGCTATTCCTTCTTTTTAAAAACTAGTTTATGTGAATTTTATTATTCTAATATAAAATTTAAAATATTTTATTAACTTATCTAAACTATGAATAACTCAAACTAATTTCGAATTTAATAACAGATTTAAAAAACTACCTGACGGCTTAAGTATGGGAAATTGATTTATCACCAATCTTCTGTGTCAGTTATATGCATTATTTGAAGGAAAATTATTGAATCAGTAAAAGTTTAAACGCTAGATGTTGTGTGTCCAGAAATTGTAAACAATAGTGCAAACAAGACGTTGGTTTAATGTAAAAAAAAATAAAGAAAGAAAACCTAATTCTTTATGTCCGTAGTATACTGTCATGAATAAAAACATTTTTCATTGTAATCCTTTACAGATAAATATACAGGGTAAGTCAAAATGAATGCCCGGATTTCAAAGGCTTACTACGCAAAATGTAATCAATGTATTAATATTTATTGAAAATATACACGCATGTAACATTTAATATACACAAGTTACAAATAGTAGTTACCACAACGGTGGATTGGTCGCGTATCTGCCGTAGACTAAGCACTGTTGCTTTGGTCACCACGGCCCCCAGATCTCAACCCATGCGATTTATTTTTGTGGGGGGTTTGTAAAGGATAGTGTATGTGCCTCCAGGTCCAACGAACATGACTGATTTGAAAGACCCTATCACAGAAGCTATCGCCAACATTGAGACAGACATGCTGCACACGGTTTGGCAAGAATTATATAACATATATGCCATGTATATAAAGAGCAATTATTGAACCTTTTGAAGAATACATTCAAATCTTGATTATAATACCTCTAACATGTAAGTATATTTTTAATAAATACATTGATTACATTTTGCGAAGTAAACCTTTTAAATTGGGGCATTCATTTGACATACACTGTTCATACTGAAAATAAACATGTGTAAATGTATATTACTTGCTTCTCAATTATCGTAGCAGAAAATTTATATATCGTACACCATCATCTGTAATTTAGCTCTTGTAAAAATTCCTAGATCACATATGTTGTCCAAGTGATGTATAAGCAGTAAGGGTGGGCCGAAAAAAACTTTTTTTTGATTTTCGATGATGGGTAGTGCGGAAAAGTGGCCACTAGTGGCTCCAAGTTCACACAAAAAATGTGAGATTTTTAGGACAATTCCTATATTTGCCGCTTTTGGCTTGAAGTTTTGCTAAAAGGCTGATTTTTTATCTTTTTTAGCAAAAATTTAAAAAAGGTTAAATTAAACTTATTTTAATCGTATTTACTTGAAAAGACATATTTTATGTTACAAATGTATAAATATGCTCTGATAATGCATTATTTAATTGCTATGTGTATTTTAAATTAGACGATTTTTATAGCCTTTTCGTGTTTAAGTGAGCAAAAGTTGCATGTATTGTTTGAATCTTTCAACAGTTTATCTCCTTTGTCTTGTTTATGTCCCTTGGTCTTCCTTATTTTTTTCGATGCTTTAATGGTCATATATTTGGGTGACGGACAGCAGAATCGCCCAGAAACAGATCTGGAGGGAGAGAAGGGGGTGAGGCGAGAACTTAAGCGAACGCAGTGACTCATCGCGATGTTGGGGGAGTGAAGGAGGAAATACAAGAGGGGAGAAAGTGCGATAAGGGATGTTTATTATTTTTCAGTGCTCGGTTTCCCTGTGACATTTGTTCAGTGTAAAATTAAAACCTTTTTCTCGTGCAATACATTGCTTTTTGGATCGCTTAACGTGACTTTACTGTGTTTTGTGCGTTTTATTACGACGAGTTTAGAAATGGCTAGTGCGAAAGTTCATGATCATGTAAAGACATGCGATAGCGTGAAAAGTAGCCATTTTGGGGCACCATGCAAATTGAAAGACTTGCAATTGCCAACTATTGCTGACATCATGTGCCACTACTATTGGTTGCGAAACGATATAGAAGAAAATCGAGATATTTATCTTCGACCAGTGGATGATATTATTAAAACGGCAGGTGAAAAAGTTTCCGAAATCTGGATAAAATCTTCCACACCAGTGGTTTCCCAATGAACAGTTAACGGAAAGATTAAAAACTATTGCAGTGAGCGTAGATCATTGGAGAAATCTAGTAATCATACGGGCGTTAAAGGCAAGGCGATCTGCGAAGATTTCGTACGAAATGTGGAAACCTCTCTCTTTGACATTGCTGCTTCTAAGTGTAGAGGCTTGAACAATTGTAGCTGCGACATCAGACGTAATGTTCCACATCGGGAGGTGAACTTCTTGAAGGATCAAAGAACTGTTCGAAAAATGTTTATCGGAAATATTGATTTTTTAAAAACAAGCAAAACTCTTCCAAAGAAAATATCGCGGAAAATGAAGAGGGATACAATTTCAACGATTAATAGTGGTTCTGCGACAAAGCCTTCAACGAGTGGAGTTAGATCCAGATGGAAGACAGATATATTGTTGGAAGATTCAAGTAGTGGGAGCTTTCAAGCAAGCAGTTCGACTGAATCTGAATTTGAACCAGGTCCTTCAAAGCCAAACACTCCTAAGCACATATTCCTGTTTCACACAGCGTCCGCCATGTCTCAGGGAAACGGAACACTGAAAATAATAAGCATCCCTTATCGCACTTTCTCCCCTCTTGTATTTCCTCCTTCACTCCCCCAACATCGCGATGAGTCACTGCGTTCGCTTAAGTTCTCGCCTCACCCCCTTCTCTCCCTCCAGATCTGTTTCTGGGCGATTCTGCTGTCCGTCACCCAAATATATGACCCTTAAAGCATCGAAAAAAATAAGGAAGACCAAGGGACATAAACAAGACAAAGGAGAGAAACTGTTGAAAGATTCAAACAATACATGCAACTTTTGCTCACTTAAACACGAAAAGGCTATAAAAATCGTCTAATTTAAAATACACATAGCAATTAAATAATGCATTATCAGAGCATATTTATACATTTGTAACATAAAATATGTCTTTTCAAGTAAATACGATTAAAATAAGTTTAATTTAACATTTTTAAAATTTTTGCTAAAAAAGTTAAAAAATCAGCCTTTTAGCAAAACTTCAAGCCAAAAGCGGCAAATATAGGAATTGTCCTAAAAATCTCACATTTTTTGTGTGAACTTGGTGCCACTAGTGGCTACTTTTCCGCACTACCCATCATCGAAAATAAAAAAAAAGTTTTTTTCGGCCCACCCTAATAAGCAGTCTTTTTAGAAGATAATTACTGTTATATTTTTTAATTTATTTTTTAATAAAAATAATTCTTATAGATTTCCAAAAATGTTGAAAAATTGCACATGCGGTTCCACCGCACCAGATGTCAAATTAGATATAAGCTTCATTAGCGTCGTCAGTTATCAGTAGAGGGGTGCCACAGAGGTTCTGTGGAGGTAGTCCGAGAAGCGTACACATTATAAAATTTTCTGATAATGGGAAAATTTTCTCATGATTTATATAATTTTTATGGACAATGAGAAAATATCTCGAAAATGTCCAAGGAGTAAAATCCTCCCTTACTACCCCGTAAAACCAAAAATAACAAATTTACCGGTAGAAAAATAAACAAAAGGTGTGGCAAATAAAGTTGCAATAGCTGTTTCTATTTCTGTTTGGAAATGTTTACTTATTATGCAATAAGTGTTATAGACATTTAAGTTATTCTTTCTAAATGAACTAAAGGATCAAACCTGGAATTCCAGAGAAAATTACATACTTATTGTCAATTTTCTGATACAAAATTATAAAGTATACGAAATTACCTTTGTAAAAAAAAGTGTGGCAAATAAAGTTGCTACAGCATTTTATGTTTCTGTTTGAAAATGTTTACTAAATATACAATCACTATAGACATTTAAGTTATTCTTATTAGATGAACTAAAGGATAAACCCGGAAATTCTAGAGAAAAGTTACATACTTCGTATAAATATTGTCAATTTTCTAATACAAAATTATAAAGTATACGGAATTATCTTTGTAAAAAAAGGTGTGGCAAATAAATTTGCTACAACGTTTTATGTTTGTGTTTGGAAATGTTTACTGAGTATACAATAAGCATAGGAATTTAAGTTATTCTTACTAAAGGAACTAAAGGATCAAACCCGAAATCCTAGAGAAAAGTTACACATTTCTCATAAATATTGTCAATTTTCTAATAAAAAATTATAAAGTATGCGAAATTACCTTATTTGTAGAAAGAAGGTGGCAAAAAAAATTGCTACAGCGTTTTATGTTTCTATTTGGAAATGTTTACTTATTATGCAATAAGTGTTATAGACATTTAAGTTATTCTTTCTAAATGAACTAAAGGATCAAACCCGGAATTCCAGAGAAAAGTTACATACTTCTCATATGTATTGTCAATTTTCTGATACAAAATTATAAAGTTGCTACAACGTTTTATGTTTTTGTTTGGAAATGTTTACTGAATATTGAAAAAGTATAGACATTTAAGTTATTCTTATTAAATGAACTAAAGGATCAAACCCGGGATTCCAGAGAAAAGTTCAATATTTCTGATAAATATTGCCAATTTTCTAATAAATTTTAAAGTATACGAAATTACCTTTGTAAAAATAAAGAGCGGCGAATAAAGTTGCTACAGTGTTCTATGTTTCTGTCTGGACATGTTTACTGAATGTACAATAAGTATAGACATTTGAATTATTAAATGAACTAAAGAATCAAATCCCGAATTCCAGAGAAAAGTTACATAATTCTCATAAATATTGTCAATTTTCTAATACAAAATTATAAAGTATACGAAATTACCTGTGTATAAAAAGTGCGGCGAATAAAGTTGCTACAGTGTTTTATGTTTCTGTTTGGAAATGTTTACTGAGTATACAATAAGTTTAGACATTTAAGTTATTCTTATTAATTGAACTAAATGATCAAACCCGGAATTTCGAAGAACAATTATTAATTATCAGTTAAAAGATTCCCACGTGAAAAACGGAATAGAAGTAATTTTTTTAAAGAATTAAAAAGAAAATGAATATGGCGTCATGCTCGAAATAAAAATGAAATTTTCAAACATTTGTCAGTTATACAAGAAATATTAATTATATAGAGAGACATTGTTGAAGTATATGTTGTAGATATATGGTTCAAATTTGACCATATATTGATCATATATTGTTCATATATTGTCCAAGTGCTCTGGGGTAAGTTCAAACTTAAGAACAATCACTGTTATCGCGATTGCTTTTTTACTCAGGAATACATTAATGAATTTTAATATTTTTCAACATGTGGAAGCTTATTCTTTTTTAAGTGATAATTATAGACATATAATTTTAAATTCCTTTAAATTATAGTATTTATGAAAATTTTATATTCATTAAAATATTTTTAAGTGATAAGCAATTAAATAAAAAAATATATTTATAACGAAATTTCCTAGGAATGTAACATATCCATATATATTTACATATCACGCCCAATATCTTATACACGATATAACAAATTGCATAAAATTTTATTATTTGCTTCTTAAGCATAGTAGATAAACGAGTATAGAATAAAATAATACAGAAATATCATACATCATCGATCAGGGATTTTTTTCTTTTTGACAAAATCTGTTCAGCCGAAATATTTCCTTTCTTTCTTTTCAAAGAAAAACAATATATGCAAATAAACATTAACTAAACGAGAAAGTTCAGAAAGATAAAAGCTGTACCTTCCATGGTTAATCGGAACGTTGCATCTGACACAGATATATATCTACAATGCTTTTGGTTTTAGTTTCAATTCCTAAAGCTCGAATCATTTAAATTCAACCATTTGTCTCAGTTTTCTCCTTACTCGGCACTTTTTTCTTGTGCAGGTTTTCTCTTTCTCTTTCTTTTCTTTTTCTTTTTACGAAGTTCGATTCTTTTTCGGATTTTTGCTTGTATTTGAATTTAAAATGTATGAAATTTTCCAGACATAGGAATATTCTTGCACACGTTGCGGTATGTGGTTATTTTATGCAGTTATTGAAAGTGAAACATTTTACATCTTTTGAGACTTGTAATTGAAAAAAAGGAGTGTTTCTTAGGCGTAGAATTTTTCTTGTTGCTTTTGCTGAGGAAAAAAATTATTGCAAATTTGTAAAGATTAGAAAACTGCTTATTTGATTAACACACGCGACGAATAAAATACTTAAACCCTTTTAGGGGCGAGAAATTGTATTCTGTAAAGTTGAATTCACACCGGAATTTATATGAAAAGGAAATTATACAACTTTTTTAAATCAAAAACAATCAAAAATTTAATTAAAAGTTTCTGGTGTAAATCTTGATTAAATTTACGTGTGATATAATGAATATGCCACCGCCCCTCAAGGAGTAAAAGGAAATAAGGATTCATAAAAAGTAAATCTGCATGAGTATCTTATAATACTCTAAATTCTTCTTCCGTACTTTTTTTTTCTCATGGCAAACTATGTTTTATACACGTATTATATGTTAAGTAATAGTAATAATATGGTACAAAATATTGAAATATTGGGTTCAATTTAATTACAACAAATATTAAAATAATATTTACTATAAAATATTAAAATATTTTATAGAAAAAATTTAAAGGCATTAAAAATGTTCTTTCTATTAAAGATGAAGAAACACAATAAAAAAATTGAATAAATTTTTAATTAAACACAAATATGTGAAATAAAGATTTTTATTCTGTATTAAATAAATATAAGAAATAAATGTCGGTACTTCCACATCACTGCTTTGCTAGTTTGTACGTTTTCTATCTACTTTTTACGTTTTTAAGGCTTATTCTACCTTTTATATATTAAAATCTTTGCTGTATGAATATTTCTACCCTTTTATAACATATTTAAATTTGTATAATTTATGGATTTTTTTTAGTTCTTATTTTTAATATTTCTTCAAAAACTTTTGTAGCAATTTTTCAAATTTGAATTGCTTAAAAGGCGTATAGCCATCAGAGTGAAAACGTGCTCAAGCCTGGAATCGAACCAGGGTCATTGAGTATACGCGACAGTTCTTTTGCAACTAAGCTATCGGGACGATGTCAAGCCTAGCACTTGCCCCTCTTATCTGTTGGCAGGGCTGCAACTGCAGTACACGATAAAATAATGTAGAAAAACGTACTTATATAACAGATTTGAGTGAGAAGTGCTCCGGGGATTGGCGCACGAAGGGTACATACATAGGCCAAGCCCACCAAATATGCAGCGTGATTTAAAAAAAAAAAAAGTTTACAAAATGACATGGCAGGGCCGAAACTAGCCTTTTTTGCGCCCGGGACAAACATGAATTTTGGCGCCCCCCCCCCCCCTTTTCTTTCTCAAAGTATATTTACAAAGAGAATTTTACTAATTTTCTAATGGCCGACTTATTTTAAAATTTAAAATATGTAATCATCAAATATGTAATACTGAACTACGTAAATTGAATGTGACGTTTGTTGCAATTATAGTTCGTTCACATAAAAGAACTCGCATGTATTAACGGATATTTACAGTGTTTGTTTATACAGTAGAGTTCCGATTATCCGATTCCCGCTTAACCGAGTTTTCGCTTTAACCGAGTTATTTTCTTATGATGGACTGGTGGCTTCCATTATTATGAAACAGCCATTATAAATGAAGTGTTAGGTGAAGATGAAAGAGTAGTCCTAAAAAGTTTGAACTCTGATTTTCTGGTCAGAATGGAAAAAAAAAATGGCCATAAATTTAAAAAAAAAAAAAATATGGCCATTTTTTTCCTCATTCTGAGCAGAAAATCAGAGTTCAAACTTTTTACGACTACTCTTTCATCTTCACCTAACAGTTCATTTATAATGACTGTTCATAATAATGAAAGCCATCAGTCCATCAGAAGAAAATGATCGATTCCAAACGTATAATCTTTCACTTGGCGCCCCTTGGCTCTGGCGCCCGGGGCACATGCCCCATCTGACCCCCCCCCCCCCTTGGTTTCTGCCCTGTGACATGGCAAATCAAGCATACAACAAGGATAAAAATTTACATGGGAACATAGGGTCGCAAACCACTTTTTTAGACACAAATACGGGGTGTTCAGTGATGGAACATTGTAGCAGCAGATAATCAGTTGATACTGCAAAATCGCATTCTTCTGCTAATTTTAGCACAGAATTTCTGGTATTTTTTGAGACGAAGAATACTGTTAAAATTTAGTGGTGACAATTGCCCAATTGCTGCGCTACTGTTCCATTTCTGGGGGTGTTTCATTCTAACTGAACCCGGGTTAACGGTAATAATTTCGAGAAAAATAAAGACACTGCAATGAAAATGCATCGATATGCACCTTTTTTTTGTATGAAATAAGATAACATCGCGAAAAAAGTTCTAGAGAAACAGGGTGCTGCAGCAATCGAGGATAGCGTATAAACTGATAATCACAGTCCAAAATGTGGGGCATCAAGTGCATACCGCTGGCGCGAATAATGCAAAATTCTACCACTTTTGTTTGGTGTTATCACATTTACAAAAAATATGAGGGCTTAGATGCTTTATGTTCCGTCAGCCGTTGTTTTGAATTGTTTGGCGATTTTTTGTTGGCGTGTTGGCGGTGTTATGGATATGGCAACCTCGATATGTGGAATCCCGTTGGATGTGTGTGTTCTGGCAACCCCTGAGAAGTGGTGGATTTTGTGGATGTATTTTGATATCATGTTGTATCGTTCTGTCTTTTTATTTTTATGTTAAATTTATTAGATGTATTTGACTGACTAAGGTTTCTGTAATCTGTTTAAACGCTTTTGCTTAAGTAATTAAGAGATATGCGGAAATTTTGACAAGAAAAGTAGGTTTGTTTATAGTGTGTCAATACGTATTCATAAGCCTATTTTGGAAAATGACGGTCATGTTATGAGAGAGATTTCGTGCTGGAGCTTTCAAGGAAGCAGATGTATGTTAAGGTATGTTGATAATTTTATGTATATTTTGCTGCTTTAAGAGTTTTTTACATTTTGAGATTGCTAGAAAGCGAGAACTGCTAAATATTGAGAATGCTACACCGCGAGAAGTGCTGAATGCAGTGGTGTTTTTTTTTCGGTTAATGTACACGAAGCGCTCGTACAAGATTACTGATTACCACTTTAGCGAATTATGTTTATTACCTACATTATATTTTCTTTAAGCGAAACATGCTTATAAACCGGTGCTTGGCGACATTTACTACTTGGCGGTAAAGGGGTTTTCACGCCAAGAAAAATTCCAAGATGGCGGCCGTGGGAACTTATGACATCTGTTCCAATATAAGAATGTATGTTAAATGTTTTATTATAATATAGTTCGGTTTTCTGAAAGTTATTACAGCAACCCAAACTGAGTTAGGATAAAACACCCTGTATTTGTGACTAAATAAGTGGTTTGCGACCCTATGTTCCGATGTCATTTTTCCTTCTTGTTGTATGACTGATTTGTCATGTCATTTTGAAAACTTTTTTTTTATCACCCTGTGTATATTTTTATATAATTAGAAAAAAAATGATTGCAATAACCTAACAGAATATTTTACAACTTTACTAAAATGTCAGTCATTTCGGGGCAAAAAAACTGAAATGCCATAGCAATCATTTATTATTTCGAATGGTTGCTGAAATTATTGGGTAATTGCAATAGTTTGTGCCCGATTTCTGATGCATCGAGTTTCGAAGCGTGCCCAAGTTGTTTTAAATAGCGAAATGCAGTCGAATTGTCAACATTTACCCTCTCAGCAGTATGTTTAGTAGTAATTCGTGGATTATTATTCACTAAATCACGGATTAAGTCATTATCAATGCCAGAAGATCGTCCAGAACGAATTTTATCGTTTAGATTGAAATCACCCTTTCGAAATCGACAAAACCACTGTCCTAAGATAGAGGGCAAGATCCAAATAAACGTCTTGAATATTGTTTTTAGCAAATCCAATACTCACTCCGTTTTTTAAATTCATGTACACGACGAATATGTACAATCGTGGGAAAAAAAAAAGTAAACACCCCTTACTAAATCTGCAAAAAATTATCGTAGAAGAAATTTACTGGTACCACACGATTGGTAATAAAGTCTATTTTTAAATGATGTACATAAAATTTGCTTTGGAGGCCATCTACATATTAAAACAAACCATAACTTTGTTTCTTCAATAGCACTACATAATTCCGACAGCATAAATGAACGCTACACCTTTCAATTAGCCTGCATACGATAAATTTTCGAGAAATTAATTATTTTAAAACGAGCGTATTTTAGGTGCTGTATCCAAATTGAAGTTCGGTACTCGATTGTTGGCCGAGAGAGCCCCCTTCTTGATTAAGGCATCTTAAGCGCCACTCCAGCAGTCATTGAAGATTGCTAGATTACAGGATAGCATAAGAAATTTCAAAATATTTAATCTTTTCTATCATAGACGGCCCTTAAAACAATCACTTTTCCCTTTTTTAAGCATAATTTGAAAACTACTGGAAGAAAAATCTGAAATTTTGGATTTCCATAAAGCAGTATTTAATAAATCTAAATCCATCAAAAAAATTGTAGGTTGCAATTCATAATTTTTTCGAATATTAATTTCATAATTCATAATTCATATCATAAATTATAAAAATTGTAAATTCAACGTATTTATGTTTGGGTATTTTAGTACTATTGCTACACAAAAAATTAGCACGTTAGGAGTATAATTTCAGGAGATATTAATGAAAACGGTCTAACCGGATAAGCATAGCAAAATGGCCCCCACGGCCGATGTTTGAAATAACATGTGTGGTAATAAGGCTCACCACGAGAATAAAATATAGAGTGTTTTAGCACCTGACCTTGAACTGTCCTTGAGATAATCGGGGGAAGTATGCGTCGGCGCTACTATTTTTCAGTTACGTTTTTCTCAAAAAGTACAAAAGTTAAACAAATGAAACAAACGCCAATTATTGAAGAATATATTACTTCATATTATATATTTTTTTCAAATTTTTACACATATTTTAACATAGAAAAATAAACAAAAAAATATATATTTTAAAATTATTAATGTAGTAATTTTATATTTACACCAACCAAAAAATTACAGAATAATGCTCAATGTATGTACTTTTAAGAAAAATAATTTCGTTAAAATCGAAGATGCGCTTTTTGAGTTATAGCAAAAATAACGCTAGCAGCTTGCTAAAATATTCGTAACTTCCCCTATTTATATTTGAAGAAATATACTGTAAAAAAAAACGGACTAAAAAACGGAAATACTACTGGCAATCTAGACGCCAGTACTATTTCCGTTTTTTTACGGGAATTTTTACCCATAAATTACAGAAAATTTTCCGTTTTTCTGATTAAAAACGGAAATTTGTCTGTAATTTATGGGTAAAAATTCCCGTAAAAAAACGGAAATAGTACTAGCGTCTAGATTGCCAGTAGTATTTCCGTTTTTTTTACAGTGTACGCTGCTGTCAATGCATTGGTCGATTTGTGACTTTTCCACTCTGGCCGGATGCGCAGTGCGCTAAAATAAGAGAATGTTTCCATACATACCACTTGTCTATAGGTTTGTTTTGCGTTTGTAAACATTCTGTTATTTTGGCGTACCACCCATCCTTCCCCCGTAATAATAGCAAGCCGACAGTCTAGTCGTTAGTGCAGGTCAAGCTGAATAGGGGTTGTAAATATATAAGTTTATCAACTTTTTGGCAATTTCAGACCCTCTCGCAACTTTCCGACATCATATTATTCCTAGACCCCTCCCCCGCCTCTCGCTAATAATATCGTTATCAGTGTCTAAAAATTCTTTTTATTTTTACATTTTTTTTCTTTTTATAAGTTTGCAATGGTACACATATAAGGATGTACATTTTTTATTTGCATATTTTACTGATTTAAATGAAGGGAAGAAATTCATAAAATATCACTGTTATATAAGAAATAATTTTATATCAAATAACATTTTAAAGAAATATTATTTAAAAGTTTTTACTAATAGCTCTTTATTACAAAATGCATTGAACAGTAATATTGTCTTCCTGCACTTCCCGATTGCACGCGGTTAAGCAGAATTTCCTGTAAACAAAACAGGTAGACAGCATTCTTCCCCATCTTTTACTAGCAAAAATAACATGCATGATTTCGAATCTGGTTTCTCTACAACGAATTATATAAACATATGGCAGGAGAATATTAATGACGAACTTGGGGTTATTCCACATTTTGGGATGAAATGTTTGTATAATCATTCAATGGTTTTAATAATAAACTTGTATTTTCATAAAAATACGAAAACAGACTATAAAAATTTAAGATAACAGATGTAAATAAAAATTAACAAAAAAGTAAATTTTGATTTGATTAAAAATGATAACGCTGTCAAATGATAAACCCCCTCCCCCTACACATATCTTTTGATGTCAAGCGCCAGACCCCTCCCATCCCCACACTCTTATATAGATCTACACTGTACAGCCTTCTTCTATCTGAAGATAATAGTAGCCAAATGTTACCATTTTGTTCGTCAGTTCTTGGTATTATTACGCGAAAAGGATGCGCAGTACGCCAAAATAACAGAATATTTACAAACACGAAAAAAAAAAAAAATACAGAAAAGTGGTATGTATGGAAACATTCTCTTATTTTGGCACACTGCGCATCCTGTCCGAGTGGAAATGTTACGAATCGACCAATGCATTGACAGCAGCGTATTTCTTTAAATACAAACAGGAAAAGTTACCAATATTTTAGCATGTTGCTAGCATTATTTTTATTATAAATCAAAAAGCGCATCTTCGATTTTAACAACAACAAAAAAAATTCTTAAAAGTACATACTTTGAGCGCATTATTCTGTAATTTTTTGGTTGGTGTAAATATAAAACTACTACATTAGTATATATTTTTTAAATATTTTTGTTTATTTTTCTATTTTTAAATATGTGTAAAAATGTGAAAAAAAAATATATAATGTGAAGTAATATATTCTTCAATAATTAGCGTTGGTTTCTTATTTTAACTTTTGTACTTTTGAGAGAAACGTATTTGAAAAATAATAGCGCCGGCGCATACTTCCCCCGATTATCTCAAGGACAGTTCAAAGTCAGGGGCTAAAAATACTCTATATTTTATTCTCGTGGTGAGCCTTATTACCACACATGTTATTTCAAACATCGGCAGTGTGGACCATTTTGCTATCATGTTAAAATTGGAAATTGCCATTGAAAAAATGAAGTCTGGGTTCGTTTTATCATGTAGATGGCCCCCTATGCAAATTTTATGTACATCATTTAAAAGTAGACTGTATTTCCAATCGTTAGGTACCAATACCTTTCTTCTACGATAATTTGTTGAGGAGTTAGTAGGGGGTGTTTACTTTTTTTTTCCACGACTGTAACTTTTCATTTTCTATTTTGAATGTTAACCTTGAACACTAATTAATTTTAAAACATTTTTTAACGTATTGTTCACTCACGACACATGTAAATAACTGTCCGTTAATAATGTGGTTATAAAAAAAAACATCAGAGCAGCACAGTCAAAACAGCATAGTCAAAATTGCAAGTTTCTGCAATCTATGAAATAGCGCACAATAGGGCACGAACTTTTGCAATCACCCAATAGTTTAAAAACAAAATAGTGTTTTAAAATGTTATGGACTTTGTGGTTAAAACTGGATATGGGCATTCTCACAATATTTTGACTTTTCTATATTTTTCTGTCCCCGAATAATAATTTTTATTTTAGTATGTATTCTAGGGGGGGGGGGGGTATTTTTTATACTGGAAAACGTCCCATTGAATCTGCATAACAATATTAATGAGATAAATAAGTTTTGGACGATGTTGAGGGTAGAAATATACCACGAAATTCCTATACCGTCCAGTGTCCCCGATGCTGATTTTTAAGTTTGGAGCTGTCTGTATAAAATTGTTTCAGTAAAAGTAATTCGAAGTAAGTTTTTTCCGAAACTGGGACTATTGTTTTATATAACTATGTAGCAAACAATTAACCTGCACATATTTTTACGGTTGTTATTTTATTTATTTTTTTTTTTTTTAAACTCTGTACCTGGGTTTTAGATTCCTTACCGTCCCTCTTCTAAAATTATTCAGAAAATCACTTCAGATGCAGCCACAGAATTTTTTTTAAACTTTTTTCTCATACAGAAGAATGCTAGAGAAAGAGTGGCTAAAATTCTTTGACAGGAAATTTACATCAGCATTTAAATATCAATTTCAAGCATCGTGGCTTTATTGGTAGTCTTAACGTTCCCAAAGTTTATTCCTGCACATTTCGAGGTAAATTATTTTTTTTTTTTTATTTAATCCAATGTAAATCATTGTTTCTAAAAATAAATAAAAATTTTGGCTATCACTTAGTCTTAACATGATTTGCCTAAAAATAGGTGGTAATTTTCCTTACTGCCCCATCCTTTTTTTCTCCTTAGCGCCTTTTTTCCCCCTATATCATCCCTTTTTTCTCCCCTTACCGTCCCTTCTTTAACACCCCTTTAAGACAATATTATACCAAAATTTTGTACTAAAAATACTACATTGTTATTATTTCTTATTTGAATATCCTGTGGGCACTAAGCAAATTCTTTATAAATAAAAATTTAGAAGAAAACAAAAAGTTATAGCGGTAAAATTAAACTCGCAAGTTTAACTTAAGCTTCAGTTTAAAAAAAAATCGCTGCTGACCATTTTTTCTTTATTTTGAATCATTAAGGCATTCGTCTAGAAGTTTAAAATGTTTTTTATTAAGTTTAATTTCACGAGACTTTTATTCCTGAAAAGCCAAAAGATTGTGAGAATGCCCCATATCCATATAAGACGAAATAATTTGAAAGCATTGATTCATTGCCTATTTAGTACTTCATAAACTTGAAAAGTGTTAAAAATGCGTAATTTAGAATTAAAAAAATTAAAAAGATGTAATAAGTTGTTTTCTTTTTGTTACCTTTAAGAAATCGAACAAAAGCAAATGCATATTTATTTACCTATTAAAAAATGATTCCTGTTTCAGAAACCTATCAAAAGCTCATACGATCCCATAATGATGAAAAAGTACGTTATTTTAAGCGACATTAAAATGTGTACGATATGAGATTTTTTTACTTTCTTTAATGAAAGATGTGTAAAACTACTGGATAGAACTAATTGAAAAACAACAAAACAAACTGGCAAAAACAAACAAAAAGAGTGAATAAAATAAGCAAACCAATGAAAAAACATCAGACATTACTTTTTGATTGCGTGCATAACTGACATATACTGAAAAAGATGCATGCATGTAAGTGTTAAAAAGTAACCAAATAATTAATTAAATTTAAGTCTCAAGAGTACAATTTTATCGTTTTTCTACAGCATCTTATTGTCATTTCGTTGAAAACGAAAATAACAGCAACTGTTTTAACAGCAAATGCAAGAAGTATACGGTTTTTTTTTTAATTATTTGCGGAACAATCACGGTCACTAATACCTTACATTGTTTTGATGTTTTGCGATATCCTTACGTTAGTAACAATAATAATATGAGTGTGTATAATGATTTGCACATTCTATGACTACAGCCGCTAGCAAATCTTTTCTATTGAATTACGAGCATAACTAATATTTATCTACACTTTTGAAGTTATCCGTAATGATAACGTCATCACTAGATTATAATGTCTACGTTTTAAACAACTTACAAAAACTTAATTGAAAATAATAATATTCATTTTCTTCGAAGACTTTTTCTGGTAACAATTTAATTCACACTAACGACAAACATTTTTAAAAATAACATCGTGATTATTTACAATTTATTTATTATAAGCACTAAATTAAAGCACAGTAATCCTGTATTAATTTACTAGTTTTACACTTTTAAAACGTGAAATTAAAAGGGAAAAAGGTCTATATTACCGAACGGTTGCAAAGAAAAAAATGCACACATAAGAATATTTTATGTAAATTATTCAAATTAACTTTTTCAGCTTACAGGTAACATACTGTGAATAGCAAATCGCTTGTAAGAAATGCTAATATGGAAATATCTAAATTCTCACTCTTATTCAAGAAAATCTTGATAATCATGCCATACGAGAATAACTGACCTTATAAATTTATCAATTTTATTATGTTTGAGGGAAATGCACAGGTGTACATGCTTAAAAGCATAACTAGAAAAATAGTACTAAAATTATCAATTGTATATATATATAAAAAAAAAAAAAAATACCGTACTTTCGGATTTTATTTTTACGCTACAGCTACTTAATGTTAATGTTAACGCTACTTAATGTTAATAAATACACTAATCTCTAATTTATGGGAAGCTCATTTGTATGCGTATCTTATTAGTTATATGTGTATTTCGTTATGTCCCGCTTATAAGCGCCACTGTGAATTGCCTCTCCGACTTATGCGCGTAAATTTTTCCCAATCCCTTTCTGGTTGGATGCTGCAGGGACTTCTATCCTTTAGTTCTGATGCTTTCTATTTTTCTTATCAAGTTATGCATGCGGGCCCTTTGGCACCTTTAAATGTAGGTTCTATGTTGTAGATAAGCTTCCTGAATAAAAATTTGAATCCTAATCTTCCTAAATAAAAACTTATTTTTTATTGTATGAAAATGAGCAAAAGATATCCATCTCTATCAAAAAGAATGCAAGCAGCTGATGAAGGCTTAATTGTCAAAAAATTATTTTAGCTCGGAAATTCAATTTCCAAGTATCAACGTTGATAGGAATTTTAAAGAACAAAGACTCGATATATATATATATATATATATATATATATATATATATATATATAAATGAACGGTGAGTATTCTTCACGTTCAAAGAAACGGGGATGAATGTGAGATTTTAGAAACCACTTTAATTCAGTGGTATATAAAAAAGTGAGATATGCTCGTTTATCCATTAGCAGCAATTGTTTTAAAGATAAGACACTCATTCTGTTATAAAAAAACGAAAATCGAAAAAAGTTTTGAGTTTCTGGGTATGGTTGAAAATATTTAGAAAAGGCGTGTCTTCACAAACTATTGTCTAAGTAGTGTAATGTTGATGAATCAAGAGTTAATGATAGGATTGTAGACTTTCCAAATGCAACTGAAAAGGTTGATATTGAAAGCATTTTTGACTGTGAAGAAATAGGATTTTTTCTTCGTCTCTTGCGCCTAAACAAACTGCTGGATTTAAGAGAAAGGGCGTGCCTATGTGGCAGGCATAGCAACGGAAGATTGGTAAAAGATTTAGCATGCTTTTATGCTGCGATGCATGGATTTCACAAGTCTCCGACAATATTTACTGGTAAATCCTTGAAACTATGGTGTTTCCCGAAAGTTAAGAAGTTGTCGTGTTCTTATATAAATAGCATCGACTCTTGGATAACATCGGATATTTTATTTATTTTTTTAAGTGATTTTATGCGCAATAACCATAGAAAAAATCCTTTGATTATAGATCAATTAAAATTTTCCTTAATCATATGAAAATAAAAGTTTTGTAACATTATTCTGAAAATGTAAAAAAAAAAAAAAAAAAAAAAAAAAAAAAAATCGTAATAAAAGTGTGACGCATGCTTTTTATTTCTTCTTTATTCTTAAAAAAAAAAAAAACGCAAAATTTAACAAAGAATGAAAATTCAATCACAAATCTCAGAATAAATATTCTTAGTCGTTAGAATTTTACATACTTTCATTGTAAACCGATAAATGTTTATGTTATAGTAATGCATTTATAGTGGCACGTTTAATTGTATTTTGTTAATACTAAAATTAATGTGAATAATATGTATTTTGGGGCGTTATTTGATGGAGGGAATTTTGATTTTCTAGAATGCCTTAGCCATCACACTTTAATTTTTTTAAATAATCAGAAATTGCACAAAACTTAAAATAACTTGTAAGACTTGAGAAAAAATAGAAACAATATCGTTAAAAACATTTTAATCACAGAAATTAATAGCCATCAATACTATTTTTCACTGTTTTGCCATTACAAAATTCTCAAACGGAGAAACTATATTATTACTGAATAGCTTGATTAAAAAATGTATAAGCGAAAATCTTTAGTCTTCCTCACTGGAAATTTTGCCCCCAAAAGAAATTTATAGAAGTGCGCCCCTGTATATATTCACTGCTGTATCATTTAATCAATAAATCCTTACATGTAGCCAGTCAGAGCTATTTGAAAGAGCAAATTCCAAGTGAATATCAACAACATAAAAAAAAAAAAATCTATGGCGGATTTTTAGATGGTATATTTTTTAAAATGAATTTGCTCCTATGAAAAGACCATTATTTAAAAAGACACAATAAAAATTCAGTAGAAGTAACAAAGTCTATATGTATATTTTTAATCACAGATAATATAATTATTGAAATTAAAATTTTCGTTTTTATTAAACTGCAGGTCAATCTTCACCGAAAAATGAAATCAACTAAACATACTCAAATAAAGTATTTGAAGATTAGATTTTTTTCATTTAACGGCAAAGGAAAAGAAAATGTTTAAATATGAGGTAAAAGAAATATGATAAGATAGATTTTCGTCTTTATTTCTACCATTTTGAGTGTTTTTATTCGAAGCTTATTTCTTTTCCAAGTTCTGCAGATGAAAGCCATAACTTCTTTTTAGATCGACCAGAAACGTCTTATATTTCTATCCTAGATAAATTCTAGTTCTCTCAATTTGTAAAGCTTATATAATGTCTCTAAACGTTGAAACGTTTCATAAAAAATTAGCACTTTTATGCAACTGTTTTTATTAGAAGTGATAATATAATTTTTTATAATTTAGCATACTTTGGAATTTTTTACACAGGGTTATAATATATTTTTTAATTGATTAGATCCCTGATTGAAAATTTCCTGAATATAATTAGGGTTGTTAGATGGGATATTCGCTGGTGTAGTTGAAATCAGAATATCAACGTTAGTATTAAAGGAGTTAAAAGTTTCATTAGCTAGGGAAGAAGAACTGTCCTCACCTACGGTGTTGGAGTTTTCTGGTGTAGTTTCATGCGTGTTAATTTTAGTTTTTTCATTTGGTTTCTTTTTTAATGTAGTTGAAATCCTAAAATATTTCTGCTAACAATTGGGTTTCTGTGGTAACTTTTTTTCCCTAATTTTGGCTGATTTTGCATTTTTGTTATTGTTTTCAAGTCTGTGCGGGTTTTTAATGCACCCTCCGAAGATGGCTGGATATACTTGTCTACAGTTCGCAAAATTGAGTGTGATACGACCCTTAGAATGGCAGTCAAATCTAAGGCGTTTATCGCCGCACTTGACGCACTCAGGAGTAAAAGTGCATACCTCCGAGGCGTTTCCAAAACCTTGACAACAGTAACATTGTTTGGTAGCTTTTAAAAGCATCAATTGTTACAGAAATGCAGTGAATTTCTCTAATTTTGTAGATGTCTTGAAACTTTTTAGTTGGTAGAACATTAACCCTGTATATGGGCATTGGGCTGTCAGTTTTTCTGTTTTTTTAGCATGGATGCTCTGGTAACAGTGAAGCCATCTTTTAGACTATGAACAATAAAATTAGTTTCGGTGTAACAGGGAATTTCCATATCTTTTTAGGACGCTAGTCTTAAAGATAAAGTGTAGTGTTTTTTTTTTTTTTTTTTGTTTTTTTTTTTTTTGTTTTTTTGCGTTGGTATCCAACCAAAGTTAAGTTTCTCTGAAGTCATTCCTGGCGATTTTGGCAATTTCCACCGAAAGTGGCCGGTACTAGGCTTTTTACGCCGAACTTGCCAAAGTGGCTAATTTGGGCGGAAATAGGCTAAGCGTGACGGAAATCGCCTGGATAGTAGGGAAATAGGCTAATTAGGAGTAAACATGCTTTATTTGGTGATTTCCGCGGAAACTGGCCAATACAGGTCTTTTTATGCGAAACTTGCCCACAGTGGCTAATTTGGACGGAAATGGACAGGGCTGATTTTAAATAGGCTAAATAGACCGAAAATAATTTAATATGATTAATGATCATCACTTTACATTATCACAGAAAACTACTTATTTACACACAAACTGATACGAAGATAAATTTTGCGATATTTTAAAATTTTTCTAACAAAACAGAAAATAATCCACAATTTTCCTTGTTTAGCATAATTGAAATGAAGAAAGTAAAATTTCCTTATCATACAATAATGAACACTCTTTGAAAAAGAAAATAACACAAAAATATGAATCAAAGCCGAAAAAAATGAGGTTCCTTGAAAGAAGTTATTTATTTCCAAGATCAATACATTTTAAATTTATGTTTATTTAAAATGTTAATTAAAAAAATTATAAAAATTTGGCAATTTCCACAGAAAATGGCCAGTACTGGGCTTTTTACGCTGAACTTTCCAAACTAGCTAACTTGGACGGAAATTGGCTGGACTCCACGGAATCAGCCTAGATAAACCAAAAATGGACTAATTAGGAGTAACTCTACAATATTTGGTGATTTTCAATGAAATTGTCCAATACAGGGCTTTTCACGCGAAATTTGTCCACAGTGGCAATTTGAAAGAAAGCGCCGTTGAAATAGCCTAGATAGCCGCACGGAAATAATTTAACATGATTAACTATTTTCATTTTCCTTTATCACAGAAAATTACTTATTTCCTCACAAACAGATACGAAGATAATTCGAAGATTCTGGGACATTTTTATTTTTTTCCAACAAAAAAGAAAATATACCCATAATTTTCTTTTTTTTATCATAACTGAAATGAAAAAAGTAAAATTTCCCTATCATATAAGAATAAAAACTTATTCCAGAAGAAAAGAACACAAAAAAAATGTTAATTAAAGCCGAAACAAATAAGGTTCCTTGAAAGAAGTTATTTATTTACACGATCAATACATTTATAGTTTATGTATAAACATGTTAATTATAAAAATTTTAATTATAATTACTTTATTATTTAAAATGTTGATTTTAAAAATTATGAATAATTTTGCCATTTTCGTCGAAACTGGCCAGTACAGGCTTTTTAAACTGAACTTGTCAAAGTGGCTAATTTGGACTGAAATAACCTGGGCGCCACAAAAATATTCTAGATATACCGGAACTAGTCTAATTAGGAATAACTATCCTTTATTTGGCGATTTTCACAGAAACTGGCCAATGCAGGGCTTTTACAAGAAACTTTCCTGAAGTGGCTAACTTGGACGGAAATGCGCAGGCCGTAGCTAGTGTTGAAAGGTGTCAGCGTAAATATGGGCTCCAAATCATCTGGACATCAGTATTTCAAATTAATTTTCTTTGCCTTATCTAAAGGCAAAATTATCTGCGGTTAAAGATGGCGAAATAAGCTGTAAGAAATTAGTCGTATTCAAAGCATATGGAACCTTGATTTTTGAGGGATTCCTGCAACACTAGTCGTAACTGAAATTCTCAAGATAGACCGGAAATAATTTCATGATTATAATCATGATCATTTTTACGATCATTATTTTGCATAATCACAGAAAACTACTTATTTCCTCACAAAGTTATAAGAAGATAAATTCTGCGCTATTTTAATTTTTTTTGTAACAAAAAAGAAAACAAACTCTGACGAGTGACCGGTATACGTGTCGCATAGGATGCTCAGAATCCGTGATTATTCTCACCAGTAAATTTTTATTGTAAATTCTGCCTTATTTAATCCCAGCATTTTCCTGATTCAATTAGGCTAAAAATTCTGTTTTGAAAAAGAGGTGAAAAAAGATTAAAAATTCTGTAAAGGACGCTCAGCCCGAAGGGGTTAATGAAAACCGAAAAACATGAGGTTCCTTGAAAGAAGTTATTTATTTGCAAGATCAATAGATTTTTAATTTATGTATGCACATATTAATTATAAAAATGTTAATTATAATTATTATAATTATTAAAATGGTTCATTTTAAAATTATGTAAATTTGGCAATTCCACTGAAGCTGACCAGTAGTGGGCTGAACTTGCCAAAGTGACTTATTTGGACAGAAATAGTCTGGACGCTGCGGAAATAACCTACATAGACCGGAAAAAGGATAAAAAGGCGTAACTATCCTTTATTTGGCGATTTCCACGGTAATTGCTCTTTACAGGGCTTTTCATGCGAAACTTGCCAACAGTAACTAATCTGAACGGAAATCGGCAGGCTGCAGTTGAAATAGCCTACATAGACCGGAAATAATTTCAGGATTTATTATCATCATTTTGCATTATCGCAGAGAACTACTTATTTCCTCACAAACTGATATGAAGATAATCTCTGCGATATTTTTAATTTTTTCTAACAACAACAACAACAAAAAAAAATCTACAATTTTCTTTGCTTATCATAACTGAAAAGGAAAAAAGTAAAATTTCCTTTTCATGTAGTAATAAAAACTTATCCCAGAAGAAAATAACACAAAAAATATGAATGAAAGCCGGAAAAAAATGACGTTCCTTGAAAGAAGTTATTTATTTGCACGATCAATACATTTTTAATTTATGTATGCACATGTTAATTATAAAAATGAATGCCTTTAAATTACATTATCATACATTCTGAAAGGATCTTCCTCCGAAAAAAAAAGACAATAAATATTCTGCTAAAGTACACAAAAAACTTTTTTTAGGTACGGAAATATACATGACGAAAAAATAAAAGGCCTTCTTCTGTTACACTGTTCTTCTACGCAGTTTTCATTGATGCTCAAAATCATTGTACGTGAAAATAGAATTTTGATTTAGCTTTTTTTGACATATGATGAAGATACAACTCAACCTGAGGTCAACGAAAAGTGATAAAAGAAATTTTCTTTTAGCTGTAGTTTTTCTTTTCCTTTGTTATTTATGTCATAGAAATAGAAACAATAGTAGGCAGAAGAAAAAAAATGAGTATATATTTTTCTTTAGGCGTAAGAATAAATGCTTGACAAAGACGATTTGTTTTAGACTTCTAAAAATTGTTTTTTTTTTATATAAACATATTATTTGTACATTGTATTGTTTCAGTTAATAAAATGGAAAGAATAGTAGAATAGGGAGAGTTGTGTGATTTGAAAGAAATGAATTTGAAACTGCTTTAAAATAATTATATAATCTATGTAAAAAAAAACTTCAGATTAGAAATCTTAAAATAATAGAAAGTGTTTTCTGTTATAAATAATATTTTAAATACTAGTTACATTTTTAACACTAGAAAGGCCGGAATTTTTACTCAAGTTTTACAAAAATATTTTACACCAGAATTTTTATTTAAAACTCTTTAAATTATTTACTTAACTTAATTTTTTTTTTTTGTCTGCCCCACCCGTTTCCGAAAGGTTCTGCTTTCAAAGCTGGTAGATTGGAGGTACTGAGTCGCTGCCGTTGAAATACATAAAGCCATAAGACACGAATTGTAACGTCATCACTAATCGACCGACTTCTCACTAGTTTGGGAATTCACACCGGAATTTTTTCTTTTTTTGTGTGTGCGTGTGGAATATCTATAATCTTACAAAATAATAACTAGTACACTCCTCAAAACCATCAGGGGAGCACATGACTTTAAGAAAATTTCGCAAATATTTACACCGATAAGTAACGTAAAGTAAAACATCCATAATTTAAAGCGTAGTAGAAAACATATAAAAAAAAACTTTCACATGGAAATTAAAGTTTATGACGTCAAACAGTAGAAAAAAAAGATAAGTGTAGAATTCGGGATTTTGCAAAAACGTCTGTTTCACTGTCTCAGTTGTAAAATTCAACTGTTCAGCTTGTTCTTTAAGAAAAGATGACTTGAAAATGTCACTTTAATGTGATTTAACGAAATCCAAGACTTGGCGTCTTATCAGAACAGTTAAATCTGGGGAAACACAACGGAGTGTAGCGGACGCTGTGTGCAAGAAGTGTCAATGCAAGGCTGTGGAATCGAACCCAGATCCTTGGCTTACAAGGCAAATGCTCTACCGTTTAAGCTAACTCGGATGACAACCGACAAACATATTTCGCTCAGATAACCTTATTGGTCATCCGGCCTGTCATCTAGGCAACTCAACAGAATAAACCGCAGGTAAAGTAACTTCATATAAACGATGGGTACGTAGATGAACTATAATAGTTCATTTACCTGCTGTTTAGTCTGGTGAACTGTCTACATGACAGACCAGATGTTATAGCCAATAAGGTTATCTGAGCGAAATATGCTCGCCGGTTGTCAGCCCAATTAGCATTGGCCTTGTAAACCAAAGATTTGTGTTCGATTCCCGGCCTGGGCATTTTTCGCTCAATTGGAAATATTTAATCGTATTAAGACATTTAATTTAATTTCGTGCTTAACCCCTAAACGGTCGCATTAAATTACGGTTTAAAATTGCTTATTGGCACCCCTTTTTGAAAAGAAATATTCCCCTTAGGCCTTATTTAATGACAGGTAAAATGAAAACATAATAAAGCCAAATACGCTATTTTATAAAACTGATAGGAATCAAACAATCTGAATAAAAGACACAGCCCGTGAATATCATGCGAGCGAGAATTAAGGGAAGTTTTTATGTTCACTGAATGTGAGTGAATGAACTTATAATGTTCACTGAAATGAACAGAAACAAAAAGGCTAATAGTAACTGATCTTTGGCGATTTCATCCGCTGTTAAATCCTGACACGAGACCAATTTGGAAATATTGCTTTTGATACACGTCAAAACATTATTTAAACGCATTATTGCTGTTTTTCGTATAAATCTGAATTTTAGTATCGTTTATGGCCATTCTAAAAAGATATATTAAATGTAAAAAATCTGCTCGAGTTATCAATAAATAAAAAAAAGTAAATCTGTGTGCTGGTTTCACCGCAATCTTTGGGAATATTTGTTGATAAGTTTTTTATTAACTGTATTTGTGGGGGGGGGGGGGGGAGCAAACAACGCGTTTTAACGATATATAAGTATTCTACATCAAAAGCTAAATGCAGAACCTTTCGGATATGTCATTCATCTCTGTGCTTTTAGTATGTGCAGAGAAAAGAGTATGTTGACATCAGAAATAATATATATGGTGGTTTTGATCTATATTCTGCAACCCGTCAAGCCCGGGTATTTTCAAAGCCCTAGTATTTTTAAATTCTGATTAGTGATACGCGGGATTTGCAAGTATGAATATAGTGGTCCGAAAGTTCCGGGCAGCTGCTATCCTATACTTCTGTCCACAATCAAATGATGAAATTTGGCGAGCGTGATTTTCAGTAGTAATGGCTCTATTATGTTAAACTCTTGAGGGGCAGCTAATTTAAACAAAATTCGCACCAGACATTTTTAACTAAATTTTATATTTTTAAATTTGCGGAAAAATGTTATAAAATTGTTTCATATCACAAAATAAAATTTTTCGATCATTCCGGTGAGAATTCAATATTGTAGATACATTACTTGCCTATCAAAGGGTCAAATCTCTCACACTTTTAACCACACTGACAGAATCTCTAGCTTTTCACGTCAACATTTGGTTGTGGACTTCATTACGGAATATTAACTTTATGCTTTTGCGATAAACATTATAGCTGTATCTCATTATTCATAGTGTAAACATGAGCAAAATTTTATATTTGAGTTATCTTATATTTGTAGGAGTCGATAATAACATTGTTTAATGAAAGTAAATTGATTTTTATTTCAAATTATTATCGCAAATCTATTGTAAGAGAATCCATGGAAATCCATGCACATAGAGATTTAGTGTGTAACGATACGTTTTCCTTTGTTATTCCAACTTTATGGTTGGAATTGCTAAATAAATATTTTAAAGAAAATTTGGATAGGGCGATTTACGTACGTAAGCTATCTTAAATCATTATCTTTATTTATTTTCATGATTAACAATTTGGGACAGGTATGTGTTTTGAATGTTTTATATACTTCCTTGTCCGGTGTCATTCTTCTTGAATCGATGATCAATTTTTATGATAATGGTTTATCTCTAATGAAACCGAAGCATGTCAAGTTGTTTATTTGTTTATATATGCATTTTGTGTGACGCCTTACATAAGTAAAAGAAAGTTTTTGTGTGTTTATATCAATACTGTTTTCAAATTTATTTGAATACTTTGGTAGCACACGCATGTCAAGTGTTAATAGCCCAAACAATCACCAACGATTTTAACTACACAAAGCAGCTTTGTTGGTCAGTTCTTGCCATAGTTAATATGACGTCAGCGTTTCTCACGGATATGTTTTTGCTTCATAATACAGTCGGACCTCTATTTAACGAAGTCGCTAAATCCCGAAAAAGAGTCCGTTATGTGGAAAATTCGTTAAATAGAGATGAACCTTTTTAAATACTTTAAACTACACAAAACAGATTTTTAATTCATAAACATTAAACATTATTTAAAAACTTAACTAATCACACTTTTTTTGTAAATCATATTTATTTTTTTTTCATTATTATTCATTTTACCCATCAAAAAGAAATCTGTAAGGACAACAACAATAAAAATTAAAAAAAAAAAAAATGTCCGGAAATACACTGTATTTTCAGTTTTAAGAAAATGTTTACATTAAAATTAAGGAATTTCAATGACATTACCGTATTTCTTATAACAAGTAATTTTAAGCGTTGTATTACTACATTGCGTCATTAAATTTAATTACTGAAACTTATTTACTACAGAACAGCCCTTTTGAGTGTGAAAGGGGGATATTGAAAGTTTGCATTTCCTGGATGAAATGCAAAGAATGACAGGGATTTTACTGTTCTCGTTGAGTTAGGCACCTGGTAAAACTAATTCAAGGTTATTGAGCATTATAAAATGTGTAAAGAATAAGTTTGAAGTGTCCGGATATATTTTGAGATATAGGGAGAGAAAAAAAATAATATCAGAAGAAAAAGTTCGTTAAATAGAGAATACACTTCGCTATTTGGAGGTTATTTTATGAAGAAATTCGCAAAATGTTGTTGGTTCCAAGGAAAAGTTCGCAAAACAGAGAAATTCGCAAATTAGAGGTTCGTTAAATAGAGGTTCGACTGTATATGTGTTAATATAGAAGCTAATGTATAAGGATTTTCTCGAGATTTTCCACGGTGAGTGTAAATACTTAGCGCTAAGATGTTATATATTCCCGCGGCCGCCATCATGCGTTTCTCGGCGATGTTTTGTTGGCGTTTATCGATAAGGCAACCCCTACGAGTGGCGTGTCCTGGCAACCCCGTTAAGCCTAACAAGTGCTTAAATCTGCTTGGCGACATTTAGTCGGCCGAAAAGGGGTTTCCACGCCAAGAAAAAATCCAAGATAGCGGCCGCTGGAATATATAACATCTGTTCCATATTTAGTTCCCCTTTATTAGAAAACGTACTTTTTAAAAATAAAGATTCTTACAAAATATTAATAATATTTTGAGCAATAATATATATATATAATTCTTTAAAATAAATTTACGAAAAATTCATATTTATGTAATAAATTTATTAAGATCAAATGCTGTAAAATAAAAAGGTATAGACAAGCCTATAGACATATGGCTTGATATGCGAAAAAAATATCCATAGCAACTTCATTTAAAATAATTCTTTTATTAAATAATTATTTTTATTTATTTAAAATAAAGTTGCTTTTCGTTCTCAATATACGATTCTATGTCTGTAACACTTTAGCAGGAAAAATAGAAAATTGAACAAGTCACATTTAATTTTTATTAGTTTTGAACATTCCTCTAAAAATTTATGCTCAGCATTTCTTGCAAGAGCTAAAGGGGAACTGTTTCCAGAATGCATATATTTTATGAAAACTTCTTTTATGGGTGTTATAAACCAGAGCACAAACATTGCAAACTAAAATTCTTTAAGAGTTCGCAGTATTTCTTATGGGATATTTTTCGAAACGGATGCATTTTAAAAAGGGAAAGACTTGAAAATTTAAAAAATTAGTTCCATTAGAAAATACACATGTTGCAATAACTAATTAAAGCTGGAGTAGAAAGTAAAGCGAATTCCTTCCACATACGTAGGAGCAAGTTTTATTTTAATAGAAAAACAGCTAAAGTTAAAGAAAAGGCACGTTTGTATCTACGTAAAAGTATCTGCATTTAGAATACTTAGATTTCAAAATGAAAATTATTCTACTCATACGAGTAGAAATATTTTACACTAATAGTTTATTTTAACAGAAAATGGCAGAAAATACTTATGCTATAATTTTGCTTCTTTATTTCTTTATACTAATTATTATTACATGTGATCTAAATGGAAATGCTTACTAATATTTTCCTATTGAAAGAAATACTTTGTAACAAATTGTTCAGAATAAATTATTATTAAAGAATGACTTATATAAAAAATCTAGACAGTATTATGCTTCGAAATCTTTGTTTTTCTTATTTAAAAAATGCATTCCTTGAATAATTTAATCGTTTTACTTTTATAAATGTTCAACGTTTTGGCAAAAACATTCATGTCGGAAAATATTCCATACGATACCTGCAGTAGAAAATTTTGCAAGAAAAAATGACGTCAATTTTGAGTGTTTACCTATGTATCGAATACAAGGACCGTACATACATTAAAATGTAGGTCTCAAAGTCACATTAAATATATATTGGTCTGCCATGTCCAATCCTGCCGGAACCAGGTGGCAGACTTAATTTTATGATGTCAATTTTGAGTGTTTACCTATGTATCAATTACAAGAACCGTACATACATCACACTGTAGGTTTCAAAGTGTACATTAAGAATATACCGGTCTGCCAAGTCTAATCCTGCCGGAATCAGGTGGCAGGATTACTTTTATTACATTAATTTTGAGTGTTTACATATGTATCGAATACAAGGACCGTACATACATCAAAATGTAGGTCTCAAAGTGTACATTAAGAATATATTGCTCTGCCAGGTCCAATCCTGTCGGAACCAGGTGGCAGAGTTACTTTTATGACGTCAATTTTGAGTGTTTACCTATGTATCGAATACAAGGACCGTACATACATAACACTGTAGGTTTCAAAGTCTACATTATGAATATATTGGTCTGTTAGGTCCAATCCAGCCGGAACCAGGTGGCATTCTTTCATTTATGACGTCAATTTTGAGTGTTTACCTATGTATTCGATACGTAAGCAAACAGTCAAAATTGATGTCATAAAAGTAGGTCTGCCACCCGATTCTGGCAGGATTGAATTTGGAAGACAGGTATATTGTTAATGTACATTTTGAAACCTACATTGTGATTTATGTACGGTTTTTGTATTCGACAGGTAAATATTTTAAATTGATGTCATAAAAGTAAGTCTGCCACCTGGTTCCGGCAGAATTAGACCTGGCACACCAGTATATTCTTAACACTAGAACGGCAGCGAGGGGTCATTTCGACCCTTTCCGAATGAATACATGTCGATTCGAACCAGAAATTGTTTTATAATATAAGATTAATACATGCTGTACAAAAATGACTTAAATAAATAAGTTAAATAGTTTTTTGTAAAAATTCTGATGTGAAATATTTTTATAAAACTTGAGTAAAATTTCCCGCCGTTCTAGTGTAAATGTACACATTGAAACCTGCATTGTGATGTATGTTTGATCCTTGTATTCGATACATCGGTTAACACTCAAAATTGACGTCATAAAAGTAACTCTGCCACCTGGTTCCGGCAGGATTAGTCTTGGCAGACCAGTATATTTTTAATGTACAATTTGATACGTACATTGTGATGTATATACGGTCCTTGTATTTGATACATAGGTAAACACTCAGAATTGACGTCATAAAAGTATGTCTGCCACATGGTTCCGACAGGATTGGACCTGGCAGACCAATATATACTTAATGTACACTTTGAAACCTACATTGGGATACATAGGCAAACACTCAAAATTGGCGTCATAAAAGTAAGTCTGTCACCTAATTTCAGCAGAATTGGACCTGGCAGACCAGTATATTCTTAATGTACAATTTGAAACCTACATTTTGAAATATGTGCGGTCCTTGAATTCGATACATTGGTAAACACTCAAAATTGGCATCATAAAAGTAAGTCTGCCACCTGGTTCCGGCAGGATTAGACTTGGCAGATCGGTATATTCTTCATGTATACTTTGAAACCTACATTGGGATACATGTTTGATCCTTGTATTCGATACATAGGCAAACACTCAAAATTGACACCGGAAGTGACGCAAAAATCCATTATCCGGCAGGAATTAATAATTTAAAAAGGTGGCTTACTATAGGTCTTTCTTAGGGCTTACTTATGCCGGCCGAATTTCTCTTGTATCTTATACATAGGAAAATGGACGGCCGGCTCTTGGACTATAATGCTGGGGTTTGTATTGCATGTTTCGGAATATATAACACTTAAAAAATTTATTAATAATTAAAATTTAATGTATATATTATTATATATAATGTATGTATTATTTCAAATATTATTTGTAAAAATTTGTGTGATGATGATAAATAAAGATCTAAGATGTGAAAAATAAAGGTCTTATTCGCATTAATTTGTATGGTGTAAAACAAGGATTAAGACACAGAGTTATCGCATGATGGCTTTTCTACAAATGTGAATTTGTTCCACAGCATCTTTATTTTTCGCCTTAAGAAAAAACAAAAAAAACAATGCATATTTTATTTATAAGCCTTATAATTATTAAATTTATGTAATAAAAGAAATATGTACTTTTTGATGGTTTTTCTAAATATTAAGCTACCATGAAGGGGTTAAGAAGAAATTTTCTATAAGAAAATTCTGGTACCAAAGAATTTCCTCGTTTTGAAATTTCCGGACAAGTACAACTTCTGTCAGAAATTCTTGGGGCGATGTAGTGATTTGCTTTTTAAAAGTAGCTTTATTATAATGGATTTTCCACAATTTCTCAATCCGCTCACTGTATATTTCTGAGTTTTCACAATATTTAATGGATTTTTTTTTTTTTATATAGAGGTTGCTCAAAACATCATCTGGCTACCAAATTAAGAAATAAAAGTTTGGAATCTTCTACGCATGCGCTTTTAAAAATTATTTCATATAAATGCCCTTACCTCATCAAAAATTCAGCATATTCATGCTTTACTGCATATACTGTTTCTACCGTTCTTTGTCAGGTTTTCGGAAAGTTGTGCTCTAAATTTGGATGAAAACTCGGTATGCCATAACCAAAAAACTTTTGAATTTTTCACAGGCACGTGATCAACTTCTCGAATATGAGTGCTATGCTTTCGCAAATACACGTAAACGTTGAACAGGACCCAAACAGTCATTTATCACAGTAACAGACCATTTTCAGCATTTTCTGTTACATAGGTGATCACAAACATTATTATATTATTGAATTTATTATTAGCCCTGTAATTGTCCTCTGGACTAAATCTTCACTGAGAAATATGAGGAATCCTAGAAGTATATATCCTAGAAATATATCCAAAAGATTAAGAACAATTCGTCAAGAATTTCAGTTATTCGACAAAACGTTTAAAATTGAGAGAGTCCGATCGCTTTCCCTTAACTTTTGGACATGAGTGTAGAAATTATTCTCATAGAAATAAATGATATTTGCAAATCATAGGGCATACGAATAATTCTGAGAAATTTTACAAAATTTTAATTTTTAGGTAATAAAATTATTAAGAATATCACCTGAATGTATACTACGTATATTATGCTTTTATAATCAAAATATTTTCTTATAAGAACAAGACTAATCTTTAATTACCATATAATGCAGAGTTATGTTTGGTGTTCATCTGTGTTCTGAAAATATAATGTCCTGTAAGTCGCATTTAATCTTTATTACTATTAAACATTCATCTAAAAATTTATGTTGAACGTTTTTTACAGGAATGGAAAGGGAAATGCTTCTAGAAAGCATATATTTTATGAAAACTTCTTTTATAATTTGGTATAAACCAGAGCAGAAACCCTGCAAATTGTAATATTTTCTGAACCAAATGCACTTTAAAAAGGAAAAGTCTTCATATTTTAAAAAATTAGTTCCATTAGAAAGTATACGTGTAGCAATAACTAATTACTGAAGGAACCGACTTTAAAGTGGATTTTTTCCATGTTCGTTTCGTTTCATTTTAATGAAGGGATAACTACCATAAAAAATAAAGTAAAATAAAATAAAATAAACAAAAAACGAAAAAATATGTACTTATGCAAAAGAATCTTACATTTGCAACATATGGATTTCAAGAAAAAATTGTTCTATTTATATGAGAAGTAACATTTTCTACGAATAGTATATAATGGAGAATGTAAGAAATCCTTTATCTTGCTTTTATCAATTTTTACATCTACCGTGCAAGTATTTTGCCAAATAAATATTTCTATTTTTATACGTAATTTCAAGTATAATAAATACGGGAGAATTTTACAATATTATTTAAATAATATTGTAGTAATGGTATTATTTGTATTTTACTAAAAGTTTAATGTGATTTTTAATCATTTGCAAAATTGCATGTTATAAAATCTATTTACCAAATGCAAGACATTTACAAAAACTGTTGTTTTATTTTCAGGAGCAAGCGTTTAGTGTATGGCTCAGTGAGACAACAAATTCCCCTCGGAATGCATTCTTACTATTAAGCAATCTCATCAAGAAATAATTATTTCTACTTTTTTTACTGTGTAACCTTTTTAAAGGATGATTTTTTCTTTTTTAGTTGAAAAGATACTTCTAAAAATACACTTGTAAAGTAGCTAGGATGCTCTATTAAATGAATTGCAAATTGCATGTTCAATTTTTTTTTTCTATTTTAAAGCCTTGGATTTGTGCTTCCTCAAGCTTTGAATTAATTTGTTTCACTCTAGCTAAGATACCAATAAAAGTCTCCTTTACGATATTGAGTGCCATAATTTCTCCTCCACTTCAAGTCCTAATTAATACTTTCATTATGGGGTTGGGTCATATGTTCGCCTCAGAACATCAGTAGGACATCTTGTAATAACCGAAAATGAGATATCTGACTTACTACTATGAAAAACAATGTCTGCATCTAGTGCAACAGTAGGGAATTTTTATCAAACGCATCTGAGATATAGTATTAAAAATAACGTTGTGTTTCAGAAGTTAGCCCACTAGATGCAAAATAGTAATTCATAACAGTAAGTCAGACATCTCTTTTTCTATTATTACTAGATGTCCTATTGTAGCTTTGAGGCGACGGTATGCCATCCCTGCCACTGTTTCCACTTTAAGACCACCGGAAAAGCGAAATTCAACCAAAAAATCGATTTTTACTTTTTTTATATCATTAAATCGCTTAAACTTTTATCTTTTCAACGATGTATTACACATGTTATAAAAAAAAAAGTGTTGGATTTTTTCATTTTTTCTAAGAGCACTTCACAGCAGTGGGTTACTTTTTTTAAATTCAGATTTCTTGATTGGCACCACTTTTCTTAAGTGGTAAATTTCCCCTTGTTTTCGCCTTACTTAATATGTCCTTAAAGAAGGCAAATTTTACGATCTCAAAAAAGTGGTGCCAATCAAGAATTCAGAATTTTAAAAAGTAGCCCACTGGCAACACTGCTTTACAGCTTTAATTGACTTTTTCTCAAAACTTGGATTTTTCATGTTTGTGTTCCTTTTTTTCACTATCTATTAAAGTTAAGAACTCATTTTTTTATATTTTTATTATGTTATATTGTATACTTTAACACAGGGATTTAATGATTTGTTGAGAATTATTTATTTTATGCAGTGAAATGTTACCAAAAATGCTAAATTAAAAATGCCTTTCAATAAATAATTAATAACTAATTTTCAATTTCACTTAGAAAGAAATGGTCTGTTAAAATACATAAAGTATGTTATTCAAACTACTCTAAAAAAATCTAGACCTCTATGTTTCAGCATGTCTGAGAAAAAGATACATAAAGTTGGTGTATTTTAACATAGCCGAGATAGAGCTTATTCGGTTCCCTTAAAAAGAAATTTACCACGAACAAACTTTTCTTTTGTAAATTGTGGTATGAGTAAATATAAAAGTAGTCGCCAGCACCAGCCCATAATCAAGTGGTTAATATTTCAAGCACCCTGAATACCATGATCCAATTATCCCATATTTATGACTGTTTAAGTCCAGAATTTCATAGCCACTTACACCATATAATGAAGTAGAATCCAACTATCCAAATATTATTCTCGAGTATTGTCTAACATGAAAATCCTATAAAGATGTAAACACAATAAAGCATCCCTATCGTCTCTATTTCCCAATTCTAAGGCTTTATCAGCCAGTCTCCTACTGAATACTGTAGCAATAATACCCATTTGTGGAATTTGGAAAATGATTCTGGTTTTAACGAAAGATTATAGTAAATTTCACTCCAGTCTTCTCTTTAAATGATCCTTAACTTTAAAAGGTTTTAATCAAGAAAAGGTGATGTTCATTTAATTAATAAACTCACACCAAACCAGAATACGACGTGATTGTCGTATCATACATACTGATTTTTATTTGAAGTGTTAAAATTTTATTTACAGCTTGTCAGCTTCGCTAAGATTTTAACAGATAAAATACTAAATAAAGCCCATACAGCCTGAATGATTCATTTGGTTTCAAAACATTGTGTATGGAGAGGCATACGACCTACAAAGACTGGTGATACGTGACAAATTACATACACTCACCACGTTTAAAAGTCCGCCTCGTGGCTGCGTACTGAACGCATCATGCTTCTGTGACGGACATTGACAGAAACCTTTCTAACGTGCTTTAGTTTTATACTGTAAATTATGCCTGTTTATGATTTTAATGAACCACTTTCCTTAATAAAAAGGGGAAATAAAATTTTAAATATTAATATTATAACTGAAAACATGTATGGGTAACATCAATTTATTTACTTTAGATTTTTAATTTAAAGAACCATGTCTCAGCAATATATTATTAAAATATTTGAAACATTTCCCAAGGAGTATTTTTGTGTCTTCAAATATTATTAACATAAAACTTCGGTTAAAATAACACGAATAAACATACCGATAGTGCTATTTTATACGAGGGTATTTTAAATTTACGATATCTGAATATTTCTGGAAATATATTATACGTAATATATATATATATATATATATACAATTTTTGTAAAAAATACAATCCTCTTTTTCATTTCCTCTTGACTTCAAATGAAATTATCAGAAGTTTTCTCGGAAAACTGTTTTACTAGCTTATAAAACTGGAATTTCCTGGGTGTTTTATGTTCTCGTCAAAGGATCAGGTTGAATTTAAAGAACGATAAAACTATTGACAGATTCTTCGAAGTATGGCATTTATTTCGGGTATAAATATTCAACGTATTTAACAATTAAATTTAATACAATATTTATTAATCATAGCTTGTTTATTCTGCTCTAGGTACAATTATTATTTTAATAATATGCAGGATGTTCCAAACTTCGACCAACAAATTAAGGGAGGTGAGGGTGAAAATCAAGAGGAAGAAAAATTGCCATAATTCTGAATCGAAAGATATCATCCGCAAGTCGATAAGATAATTTGTTACAAAGTTAAAACAGGTTTTATGACTAATCAGTCGATAAAATGTCCACTCATTTCTATCTCCCCGCCCCACCCCCCTCAAAAAAGGTAAAAAAAAAAACGTAATTTTTGGAGGGCTCATTGAATCTTCATTTCTAGTACCATAACGAAGTTTTTCGCAAATTTTGGTGAATGTCCATTAGTTGTCTCGTAAAAACCCTATTTTACCTGTTTTATTTTGCATTTTCCAAATTTCCTGACTTAAGTATCATATTTCACTCTATTAAACTGTGAAGTTTGGTTAAAATATTTTAAGTATGTTGGAAAGTGTTTCATAATATGTGCTTGACGGGTGATTTCACTTTTTTTAAATTTTAATTATTATTATTATTTTTATTTTGGACATATTTTACACGATTTCCTACCTTTATTTATGTTTATACTTTTACTCACATTTAATTAATTTGAACTACAGTGAGACTTTTTATGTCTTATGGCCTATGCTTTAAAAATACAACTATTTCTATACAGAGAGTAAAATCAGGGATGCAGTGGAGGGTATACGGTGGTATACGCAGTATATCTTGTGGATTTTTTTAAGGAACACCGTATACCCTCTGTTTCTGAGAAAGGCTATAGTATATACACTGTAGCTTATACCCTCTGCCTTGAGAGTATACCCTCTGCTTAGAGCCTATACCCTCTGTTTTTTTTTTGTTTTTTTTTTTTCAATTACACCACTGGTAAAGGTGGCTTCAACTATAGAAATTCTATGAAATGACTGAGCTATTCACTTGTTGCGGTGGGGATAAAAGTGGCATTTCAATACATACATTTACCAGCATACATTTCCAGATCTGGCAGTATCTTTGGTTTTCAAAAATATTAATATCCACAATTAAAAAAAAAACCCTGAGAGGTTTATTTTCATTCGTTTTTACCTCTTCTGTTTTTTTCTCCAATTTTATAAATGTAATCTATTTTTCTCGGGCAAAGAAACCTCCACCTATTGCCGTACTTTTCTGGTTCTAACAAAATCTTTGGTTTTAAAAATATTAATATTTACTATTTCAAAAAATAATTTCTGGATATCATATCATGGATTAGCCGGACATTCCCCTTTTTCAATGACATTGAAAAAATTTGGAGGAGTTTTCGTTTCTGTGCATGTCCTGGAAAACCTCTAGATTTTCAACACAGGTTGTCAATAAAATGGAAGATATTATTTCGTGTTTTAAAAGAGGGGGGTGCATTTTATATTATTTAGGTTTTCTGGGGTACTTTTGGTCAGAATTGAAAGTTTAATATATCTACATATCAAAAGTTACACGGAAATCCTCATTAGGTGGTCACAAAAATGACCACCAAATTTTAATTTTACTAGCACCAAGAATATTTAATTAAAATATTTCTTTTATACTGTAAGTAAAAAAAAAAAAAAAAAAAAAAAAAAAAAAAAAAGTAAGTACATATTTTGTAACAAATTCGTTTTTAAATTCTGGTTTTAATTATTTTATCATTTTACAAACATAATTACTCACGCCAGAAAGGGTTAATGCATAGTTAACTATTAAATATATCTGATTTTGTTAAACGCAATATTCTTAAAAATTAAAGAGGCATCTGTAACGTTTATTTCTGAATATGTCTACAGATATAAAATAGTAAAAAAACAAAAACAAAAAAATCTAGACATTCTTCTTGGAAAAATACAATCCTCCTCCCAATTTCCACATTACTTCAAATGAAATTATCAGAAGTTGTTTTGGAAAAGTGTTTTACAACCTTAAGCGTTGTAATTTCCTGGCTCTTTTATATTCCTGTTAAAAATCGCGTTTTGTTTCAAGAACGACAAATCAATTGAAAGCATTCTTTGAGACATAAAATTTAATCCAGGTATTCCGAATTCAGTACATTTTAACTATTGATTTTAATATTATAACTACTAATCACATCAGGATAGTTTATTACTCAGTACGGTTATAGTTTTTAAATATATAAAACTTTATTTATTGTAGTTTTTAAATATGCAAAATTTTCCTTAGGATATATAAAGTTTATTATTTTAGATTTCTCTTTATTTTTTAGATTTTTCTTGTGGATTCTATACATTAAATTATATTTGCTAATTTTTTTGTTTTTCCTACGTCTGTTTTTGAGCAGATTCTAATTTTAAATTATAAAATTTAGGATTAAAAAGGGAAATGTTCGAATAAAAAATAGTGGTAGTGTAAAAGTTGGGATCAAAGATAATTTTACCCATAGCAGAATGTATATATTTTATTATTATATTTTCATACTAGTGCTTAAAGTGGGCTGTTATCTATATTTGTTAAATGCATTATTATTAAAAATTAAAAGAACGTGTTTAACAACTATTTCTAAATATTCTTGAACCATTCGGATTTGCCTTCCTATGAATACGCTATGCTATTATATTGACTATTATTTTGTATTAATATATATTTCTGTTATTATCTGCATGTGATAATGATAGTTTAACAAAATGTATTTAATATTAATTTATAGTTTATTTAAAGGGTCTCGAGGCTCTTAAAATTGAAAAAAAAAAGACAGTTTTCAACATTTAATAGAATATATTGTTCAATTAGAATGATAACTTTACCAATCAATTTAATAGTGTTAAAATAATATTTTATCTACCTACCCATCATTTGTATGGCTTTCCTTTACCTGCGGTTTATTCTGTTGAGCTGGCTACATGACATACCAGATGTTATTACCAATAAGGATGTTTGAACGAAATATGCTCACCCGCTATCAGCCCAGTTATCACGGCCCAATCTTACTTTTAAAAAGATGTGTGTTGAAGCATCTGATGTTTAATTCAGCGTAAAGTGACATTCTCAAGAGGTACGAACATTGTGAGGTTTTAAACTTTGATAAATGCGGGCTGCTTTTTCTTGTTTTGCCGGTTAAAACTTACTTTTAATAAAGAAAAATGTAATGGTGAGAAGAAAAGAAAAGAAAGATTGACCCTTTTATTCGCAGCGAATGTGGATGGCTCAGTGAAATTGACTCCATTATTTATTGGTAAATGTCTAATCCCCCGTATTTGAAGAACTGCTAATCTTTGCCTGTATCTTACGATGTGAACCGAATGAACTTGGATGACAAAAAGTATTTGGGAAAATGAAGTTTGATGTTTGGATAAATTTGGACAGACAAAAAAAAGTGGCTATCATCGCAGAACACTGTATTGGCCATTTCAGGATTCCCAATTTAAATTCAATAGAACTCGTTCTCTTGCCAACAAACTGAACTAGTGTTGCACAACCCTTAGATCAAGGAGTTATTCAAAATTTTAAGTTAAATATATGAAAGCTGCTTCTAAAAGACTTCATTACTGCAATTGATCAAAAAGAGAAGTTTCACATGCCTCTGTTGGATGTCATGTGTTATGTAGAAAAGAGCTGGATTATGGTATCAACGAAAACCATTGAAATTTTTTTTGTCATGCTTGACTTCCAGAATGTGAAGAAATATCGTTCGAAGCCGACGAGAATGATGATGATGATAACGTGCCCCTATTTGAAATTGCACAAAAGTACGGAATTCCGGCAGAACAATACAAGACGAATTGACATATGCAGCTAATGTCAATGAGGTAGCTACTAATTATGAAGCTTCCATACCACAATCCGTTTCGGAAGTTTTAAATATAAATACTGATGGAAGCAATGATAAAGACAGCGAATCTGAAGCTGAACCGATAACGCGAGCAGAAGCTCTCAAAATATTAGATATCCTGAGATGTTTTTTAACCCATTTCGAAGGTTCAGAAGAACATTTTAAGTACGTTCGTCAGTTAGAAAAAACAGGTTTAAAAACTACGATGATAAACAAACGAACATGCATAAAAAAATTATTTTAAATAAATAAATAAGTTTTACTTCTATACTATACTCATCAATTCGAAAATTTAACCCATTTACGACGAACTTCTTTTACACTTCTTTTAATTCTTCGATACCAGTTTTTACCACTTTGTAATTTGGATTTATTTAATCGCTCAAAATCTGAAATTAAATAATATGAAAATTTCCAAACTAAAATACTGGTATTCACATTTAAAAATTTTGTTCGCTTTACCTGGCAAGTTTTCTTGCCAACCGACTTTAATGAGTTAAGAGTAAAAATATTCTTGTTTATACCTCTTCTTTTATAAATTACATCTTCATGGCTTCTTTGTACATTATTTTACTAATACAATATATTAACAATATTTTATTGTCTAAAGTAAAATTATTGTTTACACTGCATATAAGGTCATATTTTTCAAGACCGCAAGGGTGACCATACATCCGATACTGACTGTATATGAAATTCTAATGAAACGCATTTATGAAACGATTTCATGAAACGGCTGAAATGACACGATTTTATGAAACGACTGAATAAACAACTGATTATGTTTCACTGCGATTTCTCCTAAAATATGGAATATTTTGCGATGAAATTAACACCAAAATCCGTATTGATCCGGAGATCTCAAAACTGATATTATAATTTTTATATTCGAATTAGTTTTCGAAATATTAATTTTTTTCTCATTTTAAATACTTTTCTCTAATGATGGCAACTCAAATTTTAATCATAACAGACATTTTTTTTCATATTTTAGAAAAGGTTATTATTTTAAACTTTTTTGGCTACCAGTTTGGCCTCCCATAAATGTATGCTAAGAAATGTATCATGTTACTTTATTCATAATTCAATTTGTCGCAATATTTTTTATTTATTTCATTATCATTTTATTTAATACAAAACATTCATTTAAAACTGAAACATTTAAAATTAATGTCTTTCACTTCTTCCTTTTTTTTTAAACAAAACGAAAAAAAAATATATTAGGCACGTACTGGGGTACCTAATTGGCGTCAAAATGGCGTTATTTTGCCTGACATGGTATTTGAACACGAGATTTTTGCCAAATTGTCATAAAAAAAATCACACCAAACATATGACATCTGTGCCAAATATCAAATAATGCAACAAATCATGACATTTAATTTTAACTTCAAAGCAATGTTTTAATGGTAGTACTTAGTTATCCCGTCGACCAATTTCGCCAAATTATATAAATCGCCAAATTATACAAATTGACATAATTTTTAATTTAAATAACGAAAGAACAAATAAATTAGTATAACATTAATAAAAATACAAATAAAACGTCAAAATAAAAATCACTTGATGACGTAAACACGTGTAACTTCCTTAAAGTCAAGTGAATATGATATTTACGATCAACCACTATTGACATTTAATCTTATAGTTTGGCATAGATTTTTGGCCGATGGGATAACCAAGTAGTACCGTTTTAATTTACCACTCGAAAAATAAAAAAAAATGCTAACTGGCAAGCTAAAAGAAAGCTATTTTCGAGATTGGCACCCGGCTAACATAAAAGTACCAAGAACTCTTTGCGATCATGGAAACTTTTATGTAGTTTTATTCCAAAAATAATTTTGATTTTTAAAAAAATATATATATATAAAACCTTTCTTATGAAATGCGAAGGGATCAGCAGGTAATTGTGTTTAAGGCAGTTACATGATTTGGACTATTATAATATAAGTGAAATGATGGCGATAGAATAATGTTAGGCGGCTTATCACCTGTGGCTGGCTAACATTAAAGTACCAAAATGACCGCCTGGAATATAAATAGCGAAGGGATCAGCCCATAATTGTTTATGGCACTTACATGACTCTGACTATTATAATATAGGTGAAATGATGGCGAAAGAATAATATTTGGCGACATATCACCTATGACTGGCTAACATTAAAATACCAAAATGGCCAGCTGGAATATAAAAAGCGAAGGGATGTTGATGATAATCACATGACTTAGGCTATTATTATGGAGGTTTTCAATTCTAAAAGCAGCGCAAAAAATAATATTTCCTTACGATTAAAAATTTATTTACACGTGACTATAAAAAACAGAAAAAAAAGCTTTAAAATTACTAAAATGAATACGTGTTAAAAGCAGGAAAATATAGAAAATTATGTTTTGAAAAATGTATTTACACGTGAATATTAAAAGAGAAAGGAAATTGTAAAATAATAAATACATTAACATGCGTTTAACCCTTTCAAGAGCAAGGTACTTCTTTTCGTAAAATGTTGAAATCAGTGAATGGCGCCAGAATACACAAACAAATTTCGAAATACGAAAATGCTTTTGTTCCCTTACTTAATAAAAGGAAATTTTTCATTCCAATATTCTGTTGTCAATGCGGCATATAAGAATTAAAATTAAGTGATCCAAAAATGAACCACTGTCCTTGAAGGGGTTAAAGCAGTAAACTGTAGTAATTGTAGTAAACTGTATTATGTCAATCGTTTTATAACGCTGTTACCGGTAGGCAAAGGCTCTGTTTTACTTAATTCATTTTATTTTAGCTTCTTTTCAAATGTTTAACTGGTCTTCTTAATTAAACACGAAAACAACCATTGGACGTCTTAACAGCAACTGATTCGGCCTTAAATTTTTACAATCAAAGGGAATTAAATGGAAACCCGTTTACAGGGAGATCGCTACAGGTTTTTCCATTATAATTCAATCTTCTCTAATCTTTCTAAAACCGATTAGATTAGAGTGCTTTTAGATTCTGCATATTTTATATAAAACAACTATCAAAATTATGCAAATGCGTATCAAAAGCGCTAGTATATTCATAACTGTAATTTTCGATATTTATTACGTAAGTGCGAATTTACGATAGTCTAGGAATGATTGCATTATATTTTCATTTAGAAGCATCTGTCTTTTTAAATGTGTATGTATCTTTTTAATTGTGTATGTATAGCTTTATATATATCCCCTTCTGACAATATTTTACTTTAAAGTTTTAACGTAAACTTTTTATTATATTACTACAGTAGATAAAATGAATTACACCTTTTTGAAGATCTGACTGAATGTTTTACGACCTACCAAAATATCGACAACGACACATTGTTTAAAAACGCTGATATAGAATACAGATATATAATGTTGGAACAAAGATATATATAAATATTATACAGACATACAAACAATAAACACAATAAACCCAACTGGAGTGAAAAATTAGCCAGAGCCAGGAATCGAACCCAGGACCACAGTATACAAGACTGCTGCTCGAACCACTTAGCTACTCCGGCCGATGCCTGAGTCTGCAATTTCTCACTAATAAACCATGTTGGGGAAGTCACGAGCGATCTATTCGACAGCCTTGGATGACCGGAAAACGATGAATAGATTTTACTATTACATCGATCTACGATAATTATAATAAAACACTCATTGTATTATGTATGTATATTGTAGTATGAGTGTTTTATTATAAAGTTGGAACAATATCGATAAAAATGACATTGTTTAGTAATAAGACAGAAATTTGCAGCCGAATGCATTTTATACATTAAATAGTATTTTTTAACAATATAATAGATAATAGGTACGCATATGTAGGCATAAATGAAGTGTATGTTTTAAAAAATATCTTATTAAGTAATATTTTATTTATTACAAGGTACTTTTACTAACCCACTTGATAAATGTTATGTCTGGTTTATTTTTAAAAGGAAATAACTATAGAATATCTCTTGGTGTGAAATTCATCGAAATCAGATGTATAAATAAACAATGCTTTTTATTATCGATATTAAATTCGCATTTCTTAGAAATAATATGCAAGTTTGCAACTGGTAACTTTTCTTATGCATTGAACAATATTTTTTAACAATAGAACAGATTATGTTGAACAAATATACACGCATAATTCAAGTGTATATTATAAAAGATGGATATTTAGCTGAAGAAGAAATTAACATGGGAATTTCATGTCACAAACCCTCCTTTTCTTTTTACTTAAAAATATTAATTCATTCATCGAAAATCTTTTATTTTTGTACTTTAATGCTTTTCATTCCACTTTATTTGATTTTCTACATTTAAAAACGATTGAACCGTATATTTTGTAGTTGATATTACTTGCATGAATTAAAGAAAAAAAATAGAATTTTAAATATTGTTATCGCAGGTGAAAACTAAATTTGCTAAGCATGCAATAACACTTTTTTATACCCTTAAAACTTATTATTTAAGATAGCATCCATTTTTATTAATCGATATTTATATGTTTTTCAGGTATTATTCATCAGGTTTATATTTAAAATGCGCAATATTTTGTTGAAGGAAAAAAAATAGTGATAGAGTTTTATTTCAAAAAAGTTTTTTTTCTTCTTCCTACTTGAAACTTGTCATGCGTTCTTTGAAAACCCTTGGGATAACGTTTAGTTATCTTTCCCCTTGGTTAAAGCTTAGAAAAATATTGGAGTGCTTAAAAAAAGAAAAGACCATAATTTTTTTGTTCTTGTCTTCTTTTAAATTAGTGATTTAAATAGGCAAAAAATGCATTACTTACGCAAGATGAATATCTGGTGAGGCATTTTTCCCCTGTGTTCTGATGTAAGAAAATGGTCATATTGCTAATATAGCGCCTAAATATTGATAAATAGATGAATGCTTAAGAAATTGAAAAATCGATAATTTAAATCTTGCAGTTTTTGTGGCATAAAATTGATTTAAATAAAAAAGAAACATTAATATTTTGAAATTGACTACTGCATGTATATTCTTTGATATAGTTACCTTGACTTCACTGTAATACAAAATCTGTAAAGTTACTAAAGTTTTTCTGGGAAACTGGAATTCCTAGAACTTTTTATGTAACGGCAACAACAAAAATTCCTGTAACAGCGTCTGTTACAGGAATTTTTCTTGTTGCCGTTAGATAAAAAGTTCTAGGAATCCCAGTTTCTTAGAAAAACTTTAGTAACTTTACAGATTTTTTTTTACAGTGTTAAGTTTTAAACTTTTTCTTTCTTAATCTTTTAAATTTTATTAAATTTTTAATATTCCTTATATTTTTTAATTTATTTTCATTTAGGACTTAAGTAGTTTTAAACTACACTTTTCCTATTCCGAATGACTCGCATTATAAAACACGTGTATAAAAATACATTATAACAATCTGTAATTCTACAGATGTAAAGTTACAGAAATCTGTATGCTTACTAAAATTTTATCTGTACACTGTACAAAAAAGGATGTAAATCTACAAATCTAGTTTTTGCAAAGCTACATAAATCTGTAGCTTTACAAAACAAAAGAATCTACACTGAAAAAAAAATCTATAGTTCTATAGATGTAAAGTTACATGCTTACTAAACGTTCATCTGTAACTGTACAAAAAAGCTGTAAATCTACAAAGCTAATTTTTGTAAAGCTACAGAAGTCTGTAGCTTTACAAATGAATTTTTTAAAATTACAGATATCTTACAAAACTTTTATATGTAACCCTGGTTGTAGTTACATGAAAAGTTCTATGCATCCCAGTTTCCTAAAAAAAAGTCTTAGTAACCTTAAAGATTTTTTGATTTTCGGTGCAAAAGTGTATCTTTTACATGAATTCTTGTTGTTGCCGTTACATAAAACGTTTTAGGAATTCCAGTTTCCTAGAAAAACTTTAGCAACTTTACAGATTTTTTTTAAAGTGTACTAAAATTACAGTAATCTTACTAAAATTTTATCTGTAACCCGGGTTGCAGTTACATAAAAAGTTCTATGCATCCCAGTTTTCTAGAAAATTCTTAGTAACCTTATATTTGATTTACAGTGCAAAGGTGTATTTGTTACATGTATTTTTGTTGTTGCCATTACATAAAAAGTTCTAGGAATCCCAGTTTCTTAGAAAAATTTTAGTAACTTTAAAGATTTTTTTTTTTGTGAATAGTGAAGACGAACGCTCAACAGACTGGGTGTTAAGTTGATTTTGACGAGGAAGCCCTCAATGGTACAGTTCACTTTTCGAACCACAATTTTATTCTGTTTTCTTTAGTAATAAATTATACTTTAAGACTACTAATCATATTTATTTCAGCTATTTTACGTAATGGAATCAATGAATTGCAAAAAATCTAGCCTTACTAATTTACGTCAGTGTTCCATTGATCGAAGCACCCTAAATCAGAAGCGTCACTGGTGGCTGTGTTTGTTATCTCCCGGTATGCTATTTCTTTCTCCTAGCTATTAAAGTGTTGTCTCTGAAATACAACATTCTGTTGTATAAGCCAGCCATAAAACAAAGCAGATGTATCATGGAACGGTTAAATACTCTACTGCAATTTTTTAAACTTCTAAGCATCGCATATTTTCAATTTTTATACCGTGGTATTGGGGAAAAAAAGTACTTTTAAAAGCAATTTGTTTGAAAACTGCATCTCCATTTATTTTTGAAGTATTAATTTTTTTGTAGTGTTTAGCGACATTTGTTTAATTTTTGCAACTCAAATACTCCATTTCTGTAGAAAGTAACGGAAAAATAGTTGAAAAATAATACATTATATCTTTTTGGTGCCATTTACCCATAGCAACTTTTAAAAATGTAATTAATATACGTGCTATTTTGAGAAAATACAAATGAATAATTTCTGACAAAACGTGGAGCTATTATAAACCAAATTTAATTTTAATATTACTGTATATTAATATTACTGTATATTAATATTACAAACAAATGAAGGCATATGGATAATGAGATAGCCGATTCTTTTTGTCGAGTTTCTTGAATGACGACATCTCTTTTTTTATTTGTGTATTATTCAGCGATAGTGACGTCATATGCGTACTTTACTGTATATGTTAAAGACTGGATCGTAAATGAAGAATTCTTCAGCGGATGCGAATGACGTCATTTTATTAAAAATAAAAGCGTGTGTTTTAAATCTTAAAACTGAAATATGTTTTGTACTATCTATATTTTAGTATATATATATATTAATCAGGGGGCGACACTAAATTTTAAAAAAGCAGAATTCCTGATTTTTTAGTGTTTTATTTCTATTTCCAAGAAACATCAGACAAATGCAGAAGGTGCTTCACTCTTTTTTGTAACGTTATATACACATTTTGTAACAAATACAGGATTTTTTTTTCTATTATGTTCAATCGGATAGCTCATTTGTTGATATTCCATCTTCATTTCCAAGATAAAAGAGCTTTTCTTAAAATATGAAGGTGGATTTTGTTGAACTCCTCAACCACAATCTTCCAAATTACATTCAATGATTTGGGAATGCCGCTTATAAAGAGCTTGTTTTAAAAGTCCAAATGCATAGTAATATGCAGGGTGTTCAAAAATTCCACCGAAAAATTAAAAGTGGGTGATAGGTACACTGTAAAAAATGACAGATGTTTCTTATTCAACAAAAGTGTACTATAACGAAAAACGAAGATATACAATTACCTCTTCCATGTCCCTAAAAAGTATTCCTTTACCCTTAAAAACCCCCCAAAATTATTTATTTTCGAAATTTAAAGAAGATATTATAAAAATAAATTTTTATTAGCTGCCCGTAATTTTCGGAAACGTTTCCGAATAGCTTTTACAGTGGAATAATCAATTTTCTCAAATCGGAATATCACTTTCTCGGATGCTGTCAATTCTCAGGTAAATATTTTGATATTCAGAAAACACGTTTAACTGGCAAACAGACAATATAAACAGCATTAACATTATTATGAAAATTGATATTATTTGTTACAAATTGCGTGCACAAATTCAATTATGCAACTGAATATGATTACTTGAGAATTGACAGAATGCGAAAACCGATTATCCGGGTGAAGAGAACTGATTAATGCATTTAAGTTACTAGGAAACGTTTCCGAAAATTACGGGCAGTTAATAAAAAAGTATTTTTGCAAAATCCTCTTTAAATTTCGAAAATAAATTGTTTTCTAAAGATAAAGGAACATTTTTCGGAATCTTGTGTGACATGGTAGAGGTTATTACTTTCTTCTATCTTTACGAGAAGAAAGTATTGGATTCGTAAAAATTTTTGACTTTCGGTGTTCGACGGATTTATACGTTTTAGGGGTCAGAGATTACGAAAAACATGTTTTTACAAAATGCCTGTCTGTGAGTCTGTGCATCTGTGAGTCTGTCTGTCTGTATGTATGTGACACAAATCTTGTGGGCGCTCTATCTCAAGAACTAATGCACGGAATTTAATAAAAATTTATATTCAGTTAGTCCCTGATATAATTTGGTGCTGAATAGTTTTTGGTGTAAATCGCCCGACAGGTGGCGCTGCTATGCAGCCTTTTTCATGATTTCCGCAATAGCTCAATCTCCAGAACTAATGCCCGGATTTTCATCAAACTTCAGATTCAGTTAGTCCTTGACATGAATTGACGTTTTGTACATTTTGGTGTAAATCGCTCACCAGGTGGCGCTGCTATACTGCATTTTTTACGATTTCCGAAACAGCTTTATCTCAACGACTAATGCTTGGATTTTCATCAAACTTCAAATTCAAGTATACTTTTATACGAATTAGTGCTGTTTGTGTTTTGGTGCAAATCACTCAACAGGTGGCGCTACTATGCTGCACTTTTCAGAATTCCATTATAGCTGTATCTCAAGAACTAATGCAATAATTTTCACCAAACTTCAGAATTAGTCTTTGACATGAATTGACATTTTGTACATTTTGGTGTAAATCGCGCAACAGGTGGCGCTGCTATGCTGTATTTTTCAGAATTTCCACTATAGGTGTAACTCAAGCACTAATGCACGAATTTTCATCAAACTTTAGAATCAGTTAGTCCTTGACATGAATTGACATTTTATACAGTTTGGTGTAAATCGCTCAATAGGTGGCGCTGCTATGCTGTTTTTGTGATTTCCGTAATATAGCTCTATCTCAAGAACTAATTCTTGGATTTTCAACGAACTTCAGATCCATGTATATCTTGATATCAATTATTGATGTTCATGTATTGGTGTAAATCACTCAACAGGTGGAGCTGCTATGCTATATATTTCAGAATTTCCGCTATAGCTCTAGCTCAAGAACTAAGGCACGAATTTTTATCAGACTTCAAGTTCAGATACAGTTTGATATGAACTGGTGCTAAATTGATGTAATTTCTTGTACTATTTAAATGATTTAATTGAGGTGATTTATATAGAAGAAAGTTTTGTGATGGCCACAACATACTAGTTATATATTTGCGTTCGTGATTATTGTACATTTTCGTAGATTAAGGAACATCTGTCATTTTTAACACTTTCCAATATAGTTGAAAAGTGTTTAATTCGGATTTTCTGGGAGTCTGTCCACGCTTTAACTGGCGTAAATAGAATCGGATTTTCATGCAATTCATATATGTTTGTGATGTTTACCATGGCATGAGCGGTACTGAATATGAAGCGTGTAGCATTAACAGTTCATTTACAGGGGCACTCAAAGGAATTTCCTTACATTAAGGTCAATGCGGAAAAATCGTTTGCAGCGTATTTTAACCCTTAAATGCCTGATTTTTCAAAAATTATTGTAATGATGTTTTTTGGCTTTCATTTTTTAAATAAATAATGAGAAAAATACTTTAAAAAATCATGTTTTGTTTTAAGTATGATTTGCGGCTAAAAAATAGTTTGTTATTAATCGGCAATACTGGTCTTTAATTGAAAAAATAATTTTCCTTGATAAAATTCTATTATATTAAACACACAAGAATTTTAGGAACTATAATAAGAAATAAACTTTACCTGCTCACTGCAGGACAAAATAGGGTATTTCGCAAGCTTCCAAACAAAACAAAAAGAACAAGTAACAACAATTGAAAAAATAAATCTATCTTTATTCTTAAACAGCACAAGTGTTGCCACCTACACGTTGAAAATCGATTTAATGATATTTTCAGAATGTATTTTATTGGCACCATTAGGTATTATAGCTTCAATATTATTCTAATAGAATTTTAGAGCCTAAATTGGGTATGTTGCCGAAAAGTAACACCCGGCATTTAATGACATTACGCTATTTCAAATGTATTGAAATTGATATAAATCACTGAATTTCACTACAATATGATTACTATATAATAGGGCATTCATAGCATTTATCTTTCATTTACAGGGACGCACAAAATAAATCGGTTACAGTACTGCCTTTGTGCAATAATTGCTGGAAGTGCGTTTTCAATTTCGGTACGTGCTTTTAAATGTAACTAATTTTTTTTACGTGTTACGCGTTGTGTATAAATTCTTTACCTTGTGTACAGGGTTGCACAAAAGAATTCATGTACCCTTTCTTCTTATTAGCGGAAATTACTGAAGAGGAATTTTCAGCTGTGGTATAGTACTTCCAAACTGAGCTAAATTTTGCATGCGTGTAGTTTATAGATACAAATCTATATATCATATACAGAGCTGCTCCAAGAATTCATATGATCTTACAACTGTAGATGGGAGTTGCTGAAACTGGATTTTCATATGTGTTATGCGTTTATAAATGGTTCAATTAGACATCCTATTTCAACTTGTTAAACGGTGAAATTTTCTTACATTATGCTGAATGTGTTGGGAAGTGTTTCATAATCTATGCTCAACAGTGGTTTTGTATTGTAGAACTAAAATTAGTTGATTCTAGATGAGTTTTTGATGCTGATTTAGAATATGCTTTCCGTTTATCTCTAGGTGGTCCAGGTTTTGAGAAATTTGCATATTTAAATTTATGCAAATTTAAGCTTTTTTGTGCTATTTTATTCAAATTTTAGATACAATATGTGTCACATCTAATTAAGTTTTCTAGATAATGATTACTTGACTATTTGCTTCAGATAAATTTCACTATTTGCATAGTCTTAACATTTATTTATCAGTTATTAAGCCTAATTTGCATATTTTTCAATGGTGTAATGTTTACATCATTATCAACTTTAAAATAGTTGCCACGAAATTGACGTAATGTTTTTCTAGAGTAGATTTTAATGTTGATTTCAAATCTGCAGTCTGTTTTCTTATGTCATAGTTTTTGAGTAAGATGAATTTCTACTTTTGCACGGCATTAACACAGATTTGATATAAGGTGCTTTTTAGGGGTGTGTAATTCATTGACAAGAAGGTGAACAGGGTCAGATTCATATCAGAGACATAAACAAAAATTTATATAATCGAAAAAAATAAAATAAGTAGTAGAATCTATCCTAACTACTTGAAGTTTATCATACAAAGTATCATAAAAAGCTATTTCTGGCTTTTTTGACCAAAAACTAAAATTTCACTTTTTTCAAAAACTAGACGTGCTAGAAGAAAACAAATGCAAGATTTGAAATCAGCTCAAAATACTGGTTTAGAAACATATTAACGTACTCGTGCGGCAGAAATATTTGAATGTCAAGAAACATTATTAGAAAAACATGAAAAATATGCAAATTAGGTACAATATTTCACAGTCTCAAGTCAGTATAATCTCAGAAACAACGTTTTTGTGAAGTAAATTAGGTAGTAATCATAACATAAAACAAAAGTCCCTGTTTGATATTGCTTTATACCTTAAATTTGGAAATAATTGTATAAAATTTACTAAATTTGCATAAATTGAAATATGCAAATATCTCTCAAACTTGACCTGCTGGAGTAAATCTAAAACTAGATTCGGAATCAGCACAAAAAACTGCATAAAAAACAACTAATTTCTGTTTTACAACAGAGCAAAAGTTCAAATTTGTTGACCAGTGTAATCTATGCTTGACACGTGATTTTTCCTTTCTTGTTTACAGTGTAGGAGTGAAGAAAATGAAAAATTACCGTAGAACATGGGATCTCCGGACACTTCAAACTTATTCTTTCTTTTACACATTTTACAATGCTCAATAACCTTGAATTAGTTTTACCAGGCGCCTAACTCAACGAGAGCAGTAAAATTCCTGTCATTTTTTGCATTTCATCCAGGAAATGCAAACTTTCAATATCCCCCTTTTACACTCAAAAGGGCTGTTCCGTAGTAAATAAGTTTCAGTAATTAAATTTAAAGACGCATGTAGGAATACAATGCTTAAAATTACTTGTTATAATAAATACGATAATGTCATTAAAATTCATTCATTTTAATGTAAATATTTTCTTAAAACTGAAAATACAGTGTATTTCCGGACAATATATTTTTTAAATTCTTGCTGTCCTTACAGATTTCTTTTTGATGGGTAAAATGAATAATAATAATAATAATAAATAAATACGATTTACAAAAAAAAAGTGTGATTAGTTAAGTTTTTATTAATGTTTAGTGTTTATGAATTAAAAATCTGTTTTGTGCTGTTTAAAGTATTTAAAAAGGTACATTTCTATTTAACTAATTTTCAACATAACGAACTTCTTTTCGGGATTTAGCGACTTCGTTAAATAGAGGTCCGACTGAAATATATTTCAATTTTGAGAAAGTTATTTCCGCCAACACAAATTGGAATAGGGCAGAACGCCCTGTATTTTTTATTAAACACATGGTTTACGACCCCACACTGTAAAAGAGAAAAAAAAAAAAAAAAAAAAAAAAAAACGGAAATACTGCCAGTACTATTTCCGTTTTTTTTACAGGAATTTTTACCCATAAATTACAGAAAATTTTCCGTTTTTCTGATTAAAATCGGAAATTTTTCTGTAATTTATGTGTAGAAATTCTCGTAAAAAAACGGAAATAGTACTGGCATCTAGACTGCCAGTAGTATTTCCGTTTTTTAGTCCGTTTTTTTTTTTTTTTTTTTTTTTTTTTTTTTTTTTTTTTTTTTTTACAGTGCATGTTCTATGGTAATTTTTCATCCTCTTGATGCTTTCTATCACGCCTCTTAATTTGTCGGTCGAATGTTGGAACATCCTGTATAGAAGGAACTTCAGGGGACTTGGATGATATGCAGTTAAATTTTAATAGCCTCAATTTCGGTGTCATTTCTCATTATTTGGCAATTTGCATATAATCTTACGCTGAGAAACATATTTTCGCTTTAGGCGGCGAACATCTTGTTTTTATTTTATTTTATCTCATTTTATTGTTTTGTTGTTGCTGTTGTTGTTGTTATTGTTGCTTTGAACTGATTTGCTTGAAATCTAATTTTATAATTTTATTTACAGTTTCTATAGAGATGTTTAAACTTTTTGCAGTAGTTTGGATTTCTTTTTAAAACATGAGATGCGACGTTAGATACACTGTTAAAAATTTACGGCAAAACGTCCAGTCATTCGACAGTTTTTATAGAAAATATTTATATAACCGTAATTTAACGCTATTCTGACCATATTATTTCACATATTACATTCAAAATAGAATTAAATTACGGTTATGTAATCGATATCTATAAAAAACGGTCTGAACAGTTTGCTGCAGATTTTTAACAGCGTAACGGAGAACGCAGCTTTTTCGGTATGCACTTTCCGCCTTTTGCCCAATCAAATGTAAACTTTAGCCCTTCTGTTCTTTTTTTATTAATTATGTCTTTTATTTTATGTGTAGAAATATTTAAAACCTTGCTTTTCATGCCTTTTTTTAGCACTTTCCGACATAGTTGAAAAGTGTTTATGAATTCGGTTTGTCTGGCCGTAAATATAGTCCGATTGAATGAAATTGATATATGTTATTGGAGGTTACTATGGCATGTTCGTTATTGACAATGAAGTGTGTAGCATTTTCGGTTCATTTATGAGGTCACTCAAAAGAATCCCGTTACATTACGACCTATGGGGGAAAATAGTTTGCCGTGTATTTAAATGCTATTAGGGGAGACCGGGGCTAGTAGGCGCAGTTTTTAGTTATTGATTTTTATTAATTTTTTGTTTAAGTTTTTTTATGAAACTTTAACTGTACTTTTAAAGAACAGGCATTGGTCTATAAATACTCGGAGTTTTGAGTTTGTAGCTTTTGTAGTTTATGTTTAGCGGAAGCCTAAATTAAAAGGAAAATTGTGCGCCAACTTACCCCGTCACGGGGCAAGTTGCCTATACCTATGGGGTAAGTTGGCACACGCTTTATAAAAATTTAAATAAGACACGCAGTTGAGAGATATCAATTTCCTTATTACTAGTAGGTTTAATCAAAGTCGTTATCGCCGTATAATGTAAATTCTAAATTATATAGACATAAAAATAATGAATAAAACATTAACATTGAGTAACTTCTATCCTACTCGATAACATCATCAGAGTTACAGTTGCCACAAATAAAAAATCTAGTGTCTCCGTTTGGGCAAGCCCCGTGTGCCCAAAATCTTGCATTGCAACAACTTTTTTCGGTGTTTGCTGTTTTTCAAGCTACCAGCATACACCAGACACCGAGTCAACTTGCCCTGTGTTCAATGCGCCTACTAGCCCCATAATAAATTCTTCACAAAAGGGACACGTAACCATCTAAGCATAAATAATCCAAGTAAATCACATATGGGGTAGGTACAGTTAATCATACACTAAGAAAAATTGCACAAGTTAAATCGCAATTATTAAGATAAGTATTAGAAATTAGAAAAAGAATGAAGCAACAAAAAATTACTTATGAGCGCAAAAAACAACAGAAAAATCGTAATAAATGTCCACTGCACGTAGGTACCGCTGCAAAACTACAACGAGGATTGTAAAACGCAAGAAGAAATGTACTCTGTGACAGGTTGCACAATCTATCCACAAACAGGCGATTTTTTGGGGACTGCGCCTACTTACACCTGTAGTCAACTAGCCCCGGCCTCCCCTACAGTATTTTAAACACATTGCAATTGGTATACATCACTGAGGTGTACTATAATGTTCTTATTATGAAATATGGTAGGCATAGAACTTATCGTTCATTTACAGTGACTATTTTTTAAATATTACATAGTGTGTATACATTCTCTAGCTCATATACAGGGTCGCACAAAAGTTCTCGACAGTATCTGTTTATTGGCGGGAATTGCCGAGGGGAAATTTTCAAATGTGATATGCGTTTAACTGAACTAACTTTTAACATAGAATGTAGTATGCATACATATCTGTAGATCATATACAGCGCTGCACAAAAAAAAAGTATATTTTATCGATTATTCATGGTAATAGCAGAAATCGTGTTTTCAAATGCGTTATGTGTATTGCAAATTGTTTATTTAGACATAATCTTTCCCCTTATTATATTGTGAAGTTTTGTTACATTATTCTGAATGTGTTAGAAAGCGTTTCATAATCGATGTTTGACGCATGATTTTTTTCTTTCCTGTTTTTATAATCGAATAAGAGTATTTTTCTTCGTAAAGCGCAACTACATATCCTTCTATGCATCGTTAATTTTCTAACGTGATTTTGAAGCAAAGAATATTTTTAATGATGCAGACCATGGAGGAAAGAGGTAGATGGAGATGTAATAAGGTGGCTGGGGGTAACGCCAAAAAAGTAACCCTAAAATCCGCTACTGCAGGCTTAAACACAAGCACCTTCTTTCACGAAAAAAAACGAAGAAAACTTTTAGTAGTACAGTTTTTAATTCATAATACAATGGAATGCTGCTTTAGAATGCTTAACAATAAGCAGATCACTTTCACTTAGAGAAAAAAAATGCACGTGTGATGTCAAAGAATTCGGTCCCTGTTCCAGGTGCTTGTTTTGTTTCGGCCGAGTGAGAGCATTTAAATTTGAGCAATAACGCGCACCGTATTGCAAACCAGTCGGTTCGGCATACTGCACCTCCATCTATCTCTTCCACCATGGATGCAGATGATAATTAATTCTTTTCCGATTCGATGCCATATAAGTTGTATTTTCCTTTATTGAAATCAAGGAGGAAGTTAAAATCATTACAATAATGTGTGAAAACCATTTTCCTATGCACTTAAGTTAAAATTTAGTGCATAACTAATACATGCACTAGTGTTTTACTTAAAATTCATGTAAATAAATATATATATATATATATTAAATTTCTCGCCTCATCAATATCAGAAATAAAATTAATTTAATGTTTCTTTTAAATAGGAATTCCTTTTAAGTTTATTTAATATTTTAATTTCTGAAAGGGAAAATTTTTAAATTATAGGGTTGTTTAAACATTCATTTAAAGTTTTCTAAAAGCTTTAAATACTTTTGCCAAATTTTGCCATTTCAAAAGTTCCTGACCTTCGAAAAACGATAATAATGTTCAACTAATTGTGATTAATTGTAATTAATAGTACAAATTAAATTAACTTTCAATATATACAATATCGTATTAAACAATTTTTGATTTTTGTCTTTTTTATTGAATAACATTTCGACACTGCATTCTTTAAACAATACCAGTTCAAACTATTCAGAAAATTAAACGTTAAAAATTTCCCAGCAATATTTAACAATCATTAATTAGGACACTTTGCAGATCATTATCCTTTGCCGATAATGTTCGTTTTGACTTGTCAGCAACATTTTAATGTCTTTAATCTGAACTCTTTTGTGACCATTAAAGTTAATTTAAAAGGCATAAAAGTCACTGAATTCCGAAAGATTATTACGGAAAATGCATGAATCATTATGGATATTCCATTTGCAGCTTTGAATTTAAATGAAATAAAAATTTAAAATATTCGTTTTATTTATTATTTTATTTTTAAGTTTTTTTTTTTTTTTTTTTTTTTTTTTTTTAAGCAGTTAAATATATTATCATAAAACATAAAAGAAAAATGTTAAAATAATTTAAGATTAGCATTGTTTAATATATTACACTTTTACTAAACAGCACAAACAAAAAAAATCTAATTTTATCTGCATCATATCATTACATTTGTTTTAAAGTCAAAACAAAAGAATCATTTAAAAGCATTAAGAAAACCATTAAAATCCCATTATACCAAACTGTAAGACGCCCAGAAAATTGTTTATATTTATAATATGAATAAAAAATTCTCCCTTTTTTTCATAACAAAAGTAACATTTCTTTTCTTTTATTTTTACATATGCGACTTTCTTTGTCTAAAACATATTCCGTTTCACTTTCTAACTGCTGGGAACAATATTATTTGTTATTGTACTTAATATTTAAACAGGCGTAAAGAAATGGTGATATAAAAAATTTGTTTAAAAACAATTAAAATTTACATATATATGTATATATATAAATTTAATTAAAATTAAATCATATGTGAGAAAATCATATAAATATAATACTTTTTAGTTTTTTTTTTTTTTTTGTAGGTTTTGTTATGGATGAGACAAACTGTCTTTTATTAAAAATATATTTGTGAGAAATCAGAAAATGTAATGACAGTTACAAATTAACACCTTGTAATAATATAGGGGGAACTTGGGATACTTGACCCAAGGCCTTTTTCTCAGAATTGGGAAAGTTTTGCAAGTTGAAAGTGGCAACACTACGTTTCTTTCAGTTAGCAGACCACATGTTCAAAATAATAACTGAATCATTCCGTAAGTTTTTAAACTATCGGATAAAATACATTTTCATGCTCCAAAAGTAATTTTTTTTTCGTTCTGTAAACTCTGATGTTATAATTTTTTCTGTTTAAAGGCAAGATTTTTTTAATTGGTCATTTGTTTTGTACATGTTTTTAGCTGCAGTAGCATGTATAATAATGTTAATCTTCTCATTAGCAAATGGCTGCATTTTAGGGTTATGTAGTAAATGTGCTACTAGGGATACTTGACCCAAGTCACCTAGGGATACTTGACCCAAGATTGGGATTAGTACTATTCAAATACATTTAGCATGTTTTAATTATGAATTAAAAATATTATAATATTAAATATTATAAACATATAAATATAAGTATTATAAGTAAATAATATAAATATTATAAATAAATGACTGGGTTCTTATCAAATATTGCGGGAAACGCAATGCAAGAAGATTTGTTGGAAAAGTTAAATTCTGACAGGCTTACTATTCAGTTTGCAAGAAGAATGGGTTGAACGCGATTTAAATGGCTTGAAGTGAATGATATATCATAAGTTGATCCTGACCAAACAGAAGCTATTCTTCATCCACCTGAGTTTTCGATACAAATAATAGAATTACAAGTTTTGTGTTTAAATATAACTTTACATTTGGAGTTGAATAAATTGTTATTTACTTATTCTGGAACTTGTTTAGGCACAGAATGAACTTTGACTGCTAATATTTTGAACTTTCTACAATAAAAATTAAAATTGGGTACATTAATGTTAGGCCTATGTACTAAAAATTAAGAGTATTAATTTTATTTGACAAAAAAAAAAAAAAAAAAAAAAAAAAAAATATTATTCTTAATATTAATTTTGTTCTTATGTAAAGTGTTTTTTTTTTATTATTTTTAATCATACTCCTAAATATATGACTTGGGTCAATTATCCCTAATGGGTGGGTCAGAATAGTATCCCTATACATTGGGATACTTGACCCAAATTGAAAGTTTTGAATATTCATATTTTACTACCTTTTATAATTAATACTTCGGAAAAATAATAATAAATATTGTGTAATACTTCATTAAGTATATATAGACTGCATTTACATACCCATAAGTAAAGTAAAAAAAAAATAATTAGCAATCCAAAAACTAACAACTGGGTCAAGTATCCCTAGTTTCCCCTACTAATTTTAATTGCTAAAGTAGTAAATTAAAACTTTCAAAACTGTAAAAAGATGTTCATTGAACTGTTTACGTGTTTCGATTGTTTCGATTCCACCCGAATCTTTTTCAAAACAAATAAATAAAAATATTCTTAAATTGCACGATCTATGAAACGTGTATTCAAATTTTCATGTACTCATTCATATTATACATGTTATTATTATTTTTTTTTTTTACAAAGATATCTGCTTTTATATTCGTAACCATTGAGTAACTCGAGCTATAGTTTTGACAAGTTAAATGATGCTGCATCGTTACTTACTGAATATTTGCGTGTTACAATCTCTATGGTATCAGAGAAATCATTATTGATATTATAAGAGAAAGCGAGATTGTAACACGCAAAAATTCAATATGTAACGATGCAACATCATTTAACTTAAGGCTGTTCTCAAATCCAAAGGGTCATCTTTCTGACATAAGTTTTAATTCATTTTTGTTCGGAAACGCATGAAACTAGAAGGTGTTGTTATTCAGAAACTATATCATAAAACTGTTTTTTCCGTTTTCCTGTAAACGCAATAGATCTTTCAAAAAATACTGTCAAAGTTGGCATGAACTTCCGAACGAAAGAAGAAAATCCAGTCAGTAAGGGAGAAAAATGCTGTGTCACGTGATCAAAATCGCTTATAATCCAATAGGTAATTTATTGATCATAAAATGGAAAACACAGTTCGATTCCAAATCGCCTCCATGGTCAGTCTTTCCAGTTTTATACATTTCCGTTAAAAAATGTATTTGTAAATGTGTCAAAACGTTTTGCGCTTGTTGAGCAGAGCAGTTGAGAACAGCCCTAACAAAACTATGGTTCGAGTTACTCAATGGTTACGAAAAAAACAACATCTAAATGAAATAACAAAATAACTTTCATAATATGAAAGAGTACGTCATAATTTGAATGCTGGCATTTCATAGGCCGTACAATTCAAGAATATTTGTATTTATTTGTTTTGAAAATGACTTGAGAAGAGCCGAAACGTGTAAATAGTTGAATAAACCTATTTTTACTCTTTTTAAAGTTTTAATTTACGCCGTTTTGCAATTAAATTTTGTATATATAATAATATGGTTGAATTTCATTGAACTGTATTGACTTAGGCACTTTAATTTTAGTACATCCAATCTCAAATGAAAACATATGTAGAGACAGATCTGTGTCTCTTTAGCCATAAAATGTTAAATCTAAGCAATAAATCATCTAAGCAAGAAAAAGGGTATTAGAAATTGATAGTTGTAATGAACTTATGCTACAAACCTAATAGTAATATTAAAAACCTTATAATACTTATTGTTTTGTTTCTAAATAAAAAAGTAAATGAAAAAAAACCTTATAAAGATGCAAATTAAGTTATAATACAATAAAAAATATATCCGTAAATCTAATCTTAGTATTTATATGAAAATAAAATAGGATATATAAAGGTATCAAAAGCGATAAACCCAAAAGAATAATGTATATGAAAATGCATATCAGATAATTCAAATCAAATTGCTAGAATGGGTAAAAATGAATATTAAATTACACAATAAAATAAAATAAAATAAAACAAAATAAAAATAAAATAAAATAAATCATGAAATAGTGAAATATAAAGAAGTAAACTAACTGTATAACATAATAATAAGCGAATGAATAATTATAAAGAATGGGGCCAAATACCTCAAAAAGCGAACATTCGCGCTGATGAATTCAAAAAGAAAATTAACGACCGAGAATTGATTAAAAAAAGCAAATGAACCAAAAAATCCAAAGCCTTTAGCCCAATTAAGTAACAAGAAAAATGCTTGTTCATAATTGCAAATTAGCAAGATGATAAAATGACCCCTGGTAATTTTATTAGCATCAGTTCACCGCATTTCACTGGCAAATTTTAGCGATGTCAGCAAAAGTTGAGTAATTCTTAAGAGTCCTCACGTTTCACAAGTAAAAGCATAGCACTTATCTAAATGCGAAATTTATAGTCACATCTTAAGTGAATTAAATGTGGAAATAAGTGTAATATTTTTTTATGAATTTTTATTGGCTTGAGAAGAATTTATAAATATTTCTTTTACAAGTGATGATCCCATCAATATGTATATTTTATAAATAATAGTGGTTGTTTTCTTTGGTATTTTACTTTGAAAAAATATGAAATGGGACAAAAGATTTTTTAAATCAAATATTATTTTAAGAGATTAACTCATTCTTTTAAGTGAGATGGATGATAATTTCTAAGTTTGTGCTTATCAAGAAATTCTTTAAAGTTCGATTTCTGACTTTAAATAAGTAAGAATTTAAGGCAGGATTGATCTTATAGAAAATCACTAATCAAGTATCATAAATCTTGATTTTGTGATAGGATATTAGTGCGATATCGTTAACACGTTGGCTGATTCGTGATTTTTTTTACATTCATTCAAATACTTACCTACTCTTCTTTATAATGAAAAAATTCACAAAATAAAAAATTAAATGTAATATGCTTCTATTAACTTTTATTTTTATGAAACGTTTTTGAATAAATACTTCTTTTACAAGTGATGATTAATGCCCCGTCAATACATATATTTTGCAGATATGGGGGGGGGGTCAAAACTCTTCGGTATTTTGCTTTGAAAAAAATATGAAATGGACAAAGGATTTTTTCAATCAGATATTACTTTAAGAGATTAACTCATTCTTCTAAGTGAGATGGATGATAATTTTTAAATTTGTGCTTATCAAGAAAATCTTTAAGGTTTGATTTCTGATTTAAAATTAGTATGAATTTAAGACAGGAATTATCTTATTCAAAATACTAATCAGGTATCATAATTCTCGATTTTGTGAGTTAAAGATGTACTTTCTGTAAGGCATTAGTGCAATATCTTTAACACTTTGGCTGATGTGTGATTTTCTTTTATATATATATATCCATTCAAACATTTGCTTACCCTTCCTCCCAAAGCAGAAAGTTAACAAAATAAAGGAAAATGATTTTTAAATCACCAAAAGATTTATATTGCATATTTATCCTTTGAAGTTTTTGCATGTATTAGTTGGGAAGAGGAATATTGCTTTACTGAAAACAGTTATATATATATATATATATGTATATATATATATATATATATATGTATATATATACATATATATATGCATATATATATATATATATATATATATGTGTGTGTGTGTGTGTGTGTAGGATGCTCCAAAAGGTCGTTTGAAATCTTTAAGAGGTGCACTGCAAGAAACGTTTTTCCTATAAGAAACCGGCGTCACAGTTAGTCAGTCATTTGTTTCGACCCAAGCTGACCATTTCCCAAGATTTTCCATTCATAATTTTAAAATGATGAAGATCATTTATCCAGACAATCAAAATAAGATCTTTATTCCTATATCTTTTTCCTATAAGATCTTTATTCTGATGATATCAGGTGAAGTGCCATGCACTTATGTCAGTAACACCATATGAACTGTAAACTACATTCCGAATTACAGACAATCTAGATCAATGTTGTTTCGATTCGGACGGAGACCATTTCCAGAAATTCTTACACTGTTAAAAAAAAATGATTTTACTGTATAATACTAGCAGCTGGTGTGGCAGTTTATAATTGTAAAATAAGCATTAATATACCGTCATATAAATGAATTAAGAGGGCCTTTAGAAATTTCAAAAATCGATTTTCTTTGTTTTCTTTTTTTTTCATATTTCTAAAATATAATATTTCGAGAATATATTGGCAAGAGGAAAATTCAAAATTTTCAATATTAACAGAGTTATCCCACTTTTAGTCGAGCGCGCCAGAACCCGCATGCTGTTTTAGCGAAGATTAAACGAAGATCTCCCCCCCCCCCCTTACTTCCCGAAGAGCTTCAAGAGCATCTCCTACCAATCTACCAAGATTTACCTAGAGATGACTTACCCAGAACGCCAACGAAAGTTTTAACGCAACAGTTTGTCGGTTATCTCCAAAACATCTGTATTCTGGACTACAAATTGTTGAAATTTCAGCATACATTCAGCTGCTGGGATATTTAATGAAGGCTACACTTCCGTTCTTAGAGATATGGGTAATTTAAATATTGTTGTTGGCACATATGCCAAAGTTTTTCCGAAAACGCCGATGAGGCGCGAGTAACGAGACAGAACCGGTCAGAAGTCTTTTTCAGACAAAAGCAGCTCGTACAGCCAGAAAACAGCATGAAGTGGAAGAAACCAAGGCATCTTCCCTCAGCCGTTGTTGCTTTGAACTGTTTGGCGATTTTTTGTTGGCGTGTTGGCGGTGTTTACGGATATGACAAACTCGATATGGAAACCCCGTGTGACGTGTCGTGTTCTGGCAACCCCTGAGAAGCTTAGAATTTTGTGGATGTATTTTGATATCGTGTATCATGTTCTACCGTTGTCTTTTTATTTTTATGTTAAATTTATTGGATGTATTGCATTGACTATAGTTTCTGTAGTCCGTTTAAACGCTCTTGCTGAAGTAATTAAGAAATATGAGGAAATTTTGACAAGAAAGGCAGGTTTGTTTATAGCGTGTCAATGCGTATTAAACCTATTTTGGAAGATGACGGTGGTGTTATGAGAGATATTTTGTGCTGGAGGCTTCAAGAAAGCAGATGTCTGTTAAGGTATGTTGATAATTTTCTGTATATTTCGTTGCTTTAAGAGTTTTTTACATTTTGAGATTGCTACAAAACAAGAACTGCTTAATTTTGAGAATGCTATACCGCGAAAAATGCTGAATTCGGCGCGATGTTTTTTTTTGGTAAATGTGCGCGAAGCGTTCATGCAACTATTGCTGATTGCCACTTTAGGGAGTTTCGTTTTTTATGCATATTTTGCTGCTTTAAGAGTTTTTTACGTTTTGAGATGGCTACAAAACGAGAACTGCTGAATTTTGAGAATGCTATACCGCGAAAAATGCTGAATTCGGCGGCGTTTTCTTTCGGTAAATGTGCGCGAAGCGCTCATACAAGGATTACTGATTGCCAGTTTAGCGAATTTTGTTTATTATTTAAATTTTATTTTCGTTAAGCCAAACATGCGTATAAATCGGTGCTTGGCGGCATTTACTACTTGGCGAAAAAGGGGTTTTCACGCCAAGAATTCCAAGATGGCGGACGGGGGGAACTTATGACATCTGTCCCGAAACCAACTTTTCGAGGAATCCGAAGGTCTATTATATGCACCTGGGATCGCTGATTGATCGGTAAGTCACTAAAACCGGTAATTTTACCGTACTGAAACTTTAAACGCGATTATCTCGAAACTATGTTTTCAAAAACTGCTCGTGCTGTAACTCAAAACGTTATCGGTCGATTTGGTTGATTTTTGGTGAGCCTTTTCTTTATATCATAACCGGAATAGTGTACCTAAAGTTTCAAAGATTTTGTGTAAATAAACAATTTTTTAGGTATGAAAAATGTCGAAAAATTTTATTCGAACATTTTCTTAATAAACAAAATCCGAACATTTTATTAATAAACAGTCAAGTGCGAGTATTACTCGTGCTCAGAAGGTTCCGTACAATAAATATATGAATTATTAACTTTATTATAAAAAAATCGTTACTAAAAGAATAATAAGACTTTGTAAAAAAACTACACAAAGTAGGGTTGGGTATAGCTGTATACTATAGGGGAGACTAGGGAGGGTTGACCCACTTTTTACAAAATGATTTTTTATTTTTTAAATATTGAACGTAGAATAAAGTTTTATGTATCATTTTATTCGTTATACAATCAGTTATCAAAATAAAATTGCTACATAAGTGTAATATATAAGAAATTTGAAAAATGAATGATTTTATTCATGACAAAATAATGGGTCTTTTGAAAACATGACGCTTAAAAAAAACCTGTTTTGACGCAATCGCAAGTCATAGGAGAAAACATTTGTTTTAAACATGATTTTGTCTGAGCATATATAATTGTACAGTAGGGAAAATGAAATTTTAACATTTAAGACAATATTCCGGTAGAGACAGGCTCCGTTTTCATAGGGTTTCATGTATGAATATGTCTGAATTTAGGAAACACTGTCCCGCCTTTTTTTTTGTCTCCTTGTCCTACTGTTTGTGACACTCGACCTAACAACATAGTTGTCACATAGTTTGGCTTCATCTAACTTTATTCATCCTGTGAAATTTGTCTACAATTTTCCTGAAGTTTTTAGATCAATGCTATTTTCTTTTGCAGCAGCATTGGGCACTTAACTTATTATTAACATCGTTTAGGCCTTTCGGGAGCAAAGTACTTTCAGTACTAAAATGTTGAAATAAATGACTGGCTCCGGAATTTACGAACAAATTTATTTGGAAATAAGAAAAAGGCTATATTTCACATACATATTAAATGGAAAACATTTTACTAAAATTCTGGTGTCATTCTGGCATTTGGGAATTAAAATTATGTGGTTTCATAAACATGCCACTGTCCCTGAAATGGTTAAGACTGCTGTTTTCATACTTTCTATTATTTTCCACTGTTTCTATTTACCTATTTTAAGTAATATTTAGATGGAAAAAAGTTCCTATCAACTTTCCCATTTATATTTCATTAAGTATTTTCTTGCAGTGGATACTACAGCAATTTTTTTGCATCTTTCTTTAAGTAGTTTCAAACACTTTCTTTTCCATCACCCCATTTTACAGTAGCTTTACAGGATAAATATATATTCTTTTTTATATATAACCCTTTTCATTATGCACAGTGTATAAAAAACAGATTGCCAAAACCACTTAATTAAGGGAGCCTTGAGCATCTGGTCAACCCACCTGGGTCAAACCTCCTCACATACCACTTTTCTAAATAATAGCATATTGTTATTTTAAGCCTAACTTACGGTACAATCTTTATGCCTGGAATGAAAGCTCGTTATTTCTGCATTACTTTAAACCTACTTACTTAAATTTGTATGATATATTTTATCTGAAAAAAGCTTACAAATTATTTCTAAAAAACGCACTTTTTAGGTTGAAAACGCTCCCCATTTGATTTTTCCACACCTATTTCGATTAGCTGTATGAAACAAAGACTGTTGTTTGAGCATTCCAACAGCTTTGGTTGACACCTATTGGTAAAACTCTGAAATTATTTTAAATATGAAAACTGATGGGTACGTCAAGCCTCCCGTATGGTCAACCCTCCCTAGTCTCCCCTACTAGAAAAATATGAGTGGGTTGGGTTGATTTTTGACGGCCAATTATCTACACGAGGGATATAGGCCCGGGGGGAGTGCCCTCCGTGGGGGTCTTTCTAAGGGAACCTAATCCGTATTAACGCATGGAAGATCCATGGCTCGAAGAAAACCACGAAAACTCCGAACGATTAGGCCGACGGGCGCGATTGGGATCGAACCCAGCACCTCCCGTCTACCAGCTTCGAGAGCAGAACCTCTCGGCCACTGGTGGGGCAGAAAAATATGAATGGGTATACCATAAAAGTTCAAAGAGATATGAAGTCTAAATAATATCAAATATTGCTATTCTTATAACTCTTTTTTTAGATTGTCCTAATCTGTTTATGATGAACTTTATCATAAATACTGGTACTTTTAAAAAAAATATCCTTTCAAAAAATGTTAAAAATATTTTAATGAATTAAATAATAGCTTAATCTTTTAAGTTACGGGAGTTTTGAAATGTTAATAATTAGTAAGCTATACACAATAGAAAGATGCGGTTTTCACAGATATGCTTAGAAGTATGTGGGATTTGTTTTCTTAATGAAAAAATATGTTAATTACATTTTGTGCCAACAGGTGGCGCTGCAATTCACAATATAGTTTTGCTATTTTATAATAAAGCGGATTGAGTATTGGCATGGTGTTCCACCTCGTTTACGACTGCAACTGATTTTTGGGGTCTCCCACTTCTTTGACGATCTTCCAATGAGCCCGTTTCCGCAAACCTTCATGGCCTTCAGATTTGCAACTGTCATCGGTCATTTTTCAATTTTAACTTCCCGCATTGTATGATAAGAAAGCAAGCTAAACTTGCCGATTCATTCTTTTTGTAAATCAGCTTAACTAACAGTGTTTGTCACGCAAAGAAAGCATGTCTAAACATAGCAGTTACACATCAAATTTTGTATCAAAATTCCTTTTAAATTCAATTTTGTTACCCTTCGAAAAAGCGCTTGAACATAAACGACCTTTAAAATGAAATCTGAGCAATATCTTAGGATGCACATGAACTCATGATGTTCCGCAATGAACTCATCTGCTTACATAACACAAGGTAGAGATACTTTCGATGTTGTATAGCAGCACCATCTTTTGCTAAAAATTTTAACTATTTATTCAATTCCTACTATTAGTTCACACTCTCCCTATATTTATTATTTATATATTTATCTTGTTCAAATTTTCAATCGTTAATAAAATACTCATTATTCAACCTATCAAGTTGAAATAAATTTTTTTAAACTTGTACTGGATGACAATTGATGTTAATAAAGTTTTTTCAAATATTAATTAATTGATTAAATTTTAATTAATTAATTTTAGTTTTGCATGGGAAACAAAATGGCGGCCATTGGTTATTGAAGATCAATGAAAGTATTTTCAATAAGGCGTTACCATAGGAGGGACCCTGTTCTGTCGCCAAATACCGCCAAGTTTGTCGCCAACTTGCCGATATAACGCCAAATTTGGCGGCCAAAATGAGTTGCCAAAAGTGACGCGAACTTGGCGATATCTCTAATATTTCGCCAAATTCCCATAGAGTTCCATTGTAAACATACTTGCTTATAGAAAATCAACAAATTGAGATATTTTAATGCAACAAAAACTAATATTAGTTTAGGGGATTATATTACATTTTGTACATTAGCATATATGTGAAAACCGCACCTTTCTATTGTACATAGTTTTCTAATTATTAACATTTCAGAACTCCCGGTACTTTACTTATTGAAATATATTTATATATTATACTGGTCTTGAACCATCAGTGTAATTTAGTGCATCAAAGATCCTTAACACGCTTTAGAGAGTGTTTTAACATCAAAGATTTATTGTGACGGGCATAAGGAGCTTATGGAAAGCTTCAGCGAATGAAGCATTTTATTTAATAAAGCGAAAGCAAACGGAACATATAAATAATTATATGTTTTGAAATGCTTTGCAATAAAAAAATATTATGCAGATAAATTTTGATAACATTTTGTGAGCTGAATAAGTTCAAAATGATGTATTTAATTCTTTATGTTGAAGGATGCTAAAATAAAACGCAGGTAAAAATCATTAAAAACTCATTATTTGTAAACACGAAAACGCAAGCAAATAAATTACTGTAATACTGGAAAATTATAAAGACATCATTCTCTCTCTTTTCTTCTTTACTGAGACATACAATAATGAAACTTTTATGCATTTTAATTCATATAATCCCTTCTTTATTTTAAAAGCAATTCAGGAAGGAATTTATAAGTCAATTTATGCATAATTTAATTTAAAGAGAGGCGATTAAAAATAGTAATAAACTAACTAGGGAAAAAATGTAAAACATTTTTTACTCTAATGCAGTTATATTTGGAGAGTCCTTAGTATTTTTTAAAGGAGTAATATTTTAAATATTTTTTAAAATTTTTTACTCTAATGCAACTAAATTTGGCGAGTCCTTAGTATTTTTTAAAGGAGTAATATTTTAAATATTTTTTTATTATAAGAAGAATGCATTAGAAATGCTTAAACAAAATAATAAAATGTTAAAATTTATGGACAGCTGTAATAATTTACATAATTTTTTCATTTTCTATTTTGCTAGAATGTATGTTAGGATAAAAAGTGATTACACGTTTTATATACATAAACATACATACACTGTTAAAAATTTTGCAGCATTCTGGCAGGTCATTCGACCGTTTTTTCTTAAAACTGTTTCATAACCATAATTTAACTATATTCCGACCATAAAATGGCCAATAATGTGGTCAGAATAGTGTTAAAATTACGGTTGTGTAACCGTTTTCTGAAAAAAAACGGTTTCATAACCATAATTTAACTATATTCTGACCATAAAATGGTCAATAATATAGTCAGAATAGTGTTAAAATTACGGTTGTGTAACCGTTTTCGGAAAAAACGGTTTCATAACCATAATTTGACTATATTCTGACCATAAAATGGCCAATAATACGGTCAGAATAGTGTTAAAATTACGGGTGTGTAGCCGTTTTCGGAAAAAATGGTCAAATGACCTGCCAGAATGCTGCAAATTTTTAACAATGTACATTTATTTGGTGATTGCAAAAGATCGATCCCGATTTCCGATGCATCGAGTTTCGAAGTGTACCCAAGTTTTATATGGTGAAATGCAGTCTAATTGTGAGCATGTAGTCTCTCAGCAATCTCTTCAGTAGTAATCCGTGAATTATTATTCTCTAAATCATTGATTAAGTCATTATCAGTGCTAGAAGGTCGCCCAGAGCAGCTAATAATATCTCTCTATTCTAAAAAAAAGTAACTTACGCTGTCACCGCCGACGTCGGTTTTAAATTTTTTTGTGACCGGAGGTCTTTCTCCGTTAATATTAAGAAAAATATTGCATACAAAAATATGAAAATTTGCGGTATTGTAGAGAAATGCTTGATAAACACGCTCATGCAGACAGTTTTCAAATCGAAGAATTATTTTAAGAGATATTTAATGCTAAAGTTGGACAAAATCGTTCCATTAAAAAAGTTTTATAGGAGCAAAAATTATGCATGGGAATTAATTCATTTTTCGATCATTTTATACGTTATAATTTCCCGGTGTGCATACTGCATTTATTTTTTTAAGTTGAGTCATTTTTTGAGGTTTTATTTCTATTTTAAATTCAAATTTTCAGCATTTCGAGAGATATTTTTTACTTATTTTAGAAAATGGTATTAATTTAAAATGTTGCTCTGTATAAACAGCGGTACAAACTGTACAAACTGTATAAACAGCGCAAACAATAATGTTTGCTTCAAATTAAAAATTTATTTACACATGACTGTTATAAACAGAAAAAACACTTTCAAATTAGAATTAAATAATTACGTATAAAAAGCAGGAACTTGTTGATAATTACGGCATAAAAACTATATTTACACATGAATTTTAAAAGAAAAAGGGTATTGTAAAATAATACGGTCCTCCGGCGGCAAAATACATAATAATACATAATAATACATAATCCGGCATAAATACGGCGATCTCCCTATAAACGGGTTTCTATTCATTTCTCTTTGATTGGGGAATTTTAAGGCCAAATCAGCTACCGTTAAAAGATACAATGACTGTTTACGTCTTTGATTATATAAAACCAGTTAAACATTTCAAAATAAGCTAATATAAAATGAATTAAGTAAACAGAGTCTTTGTCTCCCGGTATTTTTTAACTAAGCGAAAAGAAAGTTCTTTTAAATAAGACATTTTAAATGTATCGTTTTAAATATATTTCTATTTTAATAAAATACCCATTTAGCATTACGATAGTTTACAAATTTTATTTTCAGGATGTCCATAATTAAACGACCCTATTTTAAAGTTGTTTAGTCCGTTGTGAAATTTTGTGGAGGACATAACAAAGGTGTGGGAATTTGTTTGAGCGAAGAAAAAAAATTATGAGGCCGTTTTTAACGAATTACACATTTAGCTTACATTTACGATAGTTTAACAACTTTTGTTATAACCAAACATGTTCCGCATATCGGTCATCATTTTCAGATACCATCCGGAATTGTTGGATAGCATGTTCAGCACAGTTGACCTCAGTGTGTACTGAGAAATGCTAGGACCATGTCGTGAAATGCTGTCTTTAAAAACAGGTTAAGTTAATAAATAATATTTCTAAACTATTGTCATGATAAATGTATAATTTATTAAAAATAGCCCTCTGGTGGTAAAATTTTGAACTCTTTTTTCTTTAAACAAATTCCCATGTCTTTCACAATATTTCACAACTTTATGAGTAATACTTTTGTCTGTAAACAACTTTAAAGTAGGGTCGTTTAATTATGGACACCCTGTATATACGTATACCTCAATATTTTTCTTAGAATTAGAGCTATCAAACACAGATAAATTTGAAAACATTTTCGTTAGATCACTTTTTTAAGTTGGTAGTATTATTAAGGATTTTCTTGCGTAACATCTATTTTAATATGATTACGTATGTTTTTCAAAGACTTATAACTGAATATGGGGTATTTCTAAAAAATGTTTCTGTAGAATTTCGATTTAAGTTTTATGATTTTTTTTTTTTTTACTTAATAGCTTAGGAATGGTTTACTTTTTCTAAATATTTAAAACTTTTGATCTTGAAACACAAATTCAATTTATTACAGCGAAATTACTTTATATGCTTTAAGTACAGTCAATCAGGGTAACTTTGAATCACGGGGTGTAACTTTGCACCACCTCCTATTTTTCAATATTTTTGACTCTAAAAGACTAAATAAACTCCAGAACTGTGCTCTGTTGGCAAGGTTCTAAACTGGGATTTCTACTCTTTATTTTAGAAAATAAATTAGCAACAATATGCGCAATTAATTGCATCATCTAACTATTTTTATAAAGTACTGTTTTCAAGTTAATTTTGAATGCTGTTTTGAAGTTGTTATAATCCAATTAAATTTTCATAGTAAGTAACAATATACTCATTTATAAGACATATTATTATCTAAATGTTGTAAATGTGTTAATATTTTTTGATTATTCATTTATTAATAGTTAATAAAATGTAAAATAAGAAGACACTAACATTTTACCGCATTTTCAGGGTAACTTTGAGCCGGCTCAAAGTTATACTGATGCTTATAATTTACAAATTATAGGTGCTACTGTCAAAAATTTCCCATATTTGCACGTATATCTTATATAAATGCCGAAAATGAACATTAGTTATAACATGTAAATATTTTCACAAATATGTGTAAAATACATAAAATTCATTTAGAGGCGTGATTAGGGCCGGAGGTACTCAAATTTGACATTTTTTACGTTCGGCGTTTTCCATTCTTGTTTGAATAATACTAGTACTTGTATGTATTACTGTAACTGTGGATATATTATTGAGTTAAAACATTGAAAATTGTTTTTCACTGCATTTTTATGTTTTATATGAACAATAAACAGGTTTTTTTCAATTTCTAAATGTTCATGGTTCTCTTCTTCCACTTTTCTTATGCCTGATATTTGTTGTAATATGATAAATTATACAAATCTTATGATGTTGGGAAATGTAAATTCGCAGTCTTTACTTATCATAAAACATTTTTGGGGGTTTAAAGTTGTCCTGACTACAATATTTTTTTTTATAATGAATTATTTTATATAAAAATTTATCATATGGTGCAAAGTTACCCTAAATGGCTGGGTAACTTTGAACCGGGCTAAAAATCCATTTTTTATTGCTTTTATCTTTATTGTTCCTTAATTTTTGATAGTCAAACAATAATTTAGGATCATTTCTTCTCTTTTATGCCCCTAGTTGCGACAATATTTTTGAAATAAGAGTGTGGCATATGAAAATAGAGAAAATGCTTATCAAAGTTACCCTGATTGACTGTAGTACATTCAAAGGAAAGATTTATTATGAGGAACATAAAGAGATAATGTAAAGCTACAGCAAATGAAAAAAAAATATTTTTTTTTTAAAAGAAAGAAGGTGAACGAAACATAAAAGTAATTATATTTTTAGAAATGCTTTAAAATTAGAAATTTTCTAATGAAAAACTTTGATAACATATTGTGAGCAGAATAATTTTGAAACAGACGAAAAGGAAATCATTAATAAGTTCTTGCAATACTGATAAATGTTAAAGACATCATACCTTTCCCTTTCTTCTTCATCAGGGGCATAAAATAATATATTTTTACTTATTTTAATTCATATCATCCCTCCTTTATTTTAAAAAGAAATTCAAGAAATCATTTATGGTAATTTGTGCATATTTTAGTTTAGAGAATAGCGATTAAAAACAGAGATAAAGTAAATATAGAAATTTTTTTCTAATGTAATTATTTGGCAAAGCGTTTGTTAAAGTAATAATATGTTAAATATTTTAATACCAACGGAACTATTCACAAGGAATATTTCAACAAAATAGTAAATTTAAGAATATAAGAATATGTTATAATTTAAAGACAGTTGTAACAATTTACATGTCACTTCATACTTGAAGGAATATTAAAACGAAATAGTAAATTTAAGAAAAATATAAGAATATGATATGTTTTAAAGGCAGCTGTAACAATTTACATGTTACTTCTTTTTATTACTTTGTTTGAATGCTAGCAAAGAAAAAAAAAAGGTTACACATTTGATGTATAAAGATGTATATATAGACTTAAGTCAACTGTAATAGTTTTTTTTTTTTTAGAATTAGAAGAAATGTATAATGTATATAAATCTGAAAACATTTACATTAAATCACCTGTTTACGATGGCAATGTAAGTTTTTTTTTTAATTATTATTATTTTAAAATCTATTTTTAAGTGGCTATGTAGTTAAAGTACCTAGGCTAAATTCTGAATAGTTTTTTGAAATTATTCTACAACTTTTCGAAATGAATTTATTACACAATAGTTTTAATCTTTGAACTAGTTTACTTTTCTCAATACTTATATCTTTTGGTCTAGAGACATCAGTTCTACAGACATTTATTGCATAAAAATTTCTTAATATGCTTTAAGTAGTGCTTTTAAGGGAAAGATTTATTACGATAAACACAATGAGTTAGAGGAAAGCTTTAGAAAATGAAGCATTTTATTTAATAAAAAGAAAATAAACAGAATATAAAAATAATTATGTGTTTTGAAATGCTTTATATCTAAAAACATTTTAATGATAAATTTTGATAACATTTTGCTAACTGAATAAGTTCAAAATGATGTATTTAAATTTTTTATGTAGAATTATGCTAAAATAAAACGCAAGGAAAAATCATTATAAGCTCATTATTTCTGAACACAAAAACTTAAACAAATAATTTGTTGAAAAACTAGAAAATTATGAAGACATCGTTCTTTTCCCTTTTCTTCTTCATTGAGGCATAAAATAATGGACCTTTTATGTATTTTAATTCAAATAATCTCTTCTTTATTTTGAAAGCGATTCAGGAAAGAATTTATGTCAATTTATGCGTAATTTAATTTAGAGCCAGGCGATTAAAAAATAGTGATGAACTAACCATAGAAAATAAAAGTGAAACATTTTTATTCTAACGCAATTATTTGACGAGTCTTTAACTTTTTTTTAAAGTAAAAATATTTTAACCATTTTTTATTAACAGCAACATGCATTAGGGATACATAAATAAAATAGTAATTGTAGGAAAGAAATGAGGCAATTAAAAAACCGTTGTAACAATTCACATATTACTTTTTATGCTTGAATTGTAGCAAAGAAAAAAAATGGATTACACATTTTATGTATGCAAAAATAAATATATTCTGACTTAAATATCCAGCTTTGATTTTTTAAGTAAAATTAACAAATACACAACACGTATAAAGACAAAAATACTTCTTAAGGGGTCTCAAGACTCTTAAAATTGGAAAAATCGAAAAAAAAAAGACGATTTTAAACATATAATATCTTAAAATGTAATTGATTTTAAGACAAAATTTTATATTGGGATGAAAGATATAAGTATTTTCTTTCATTTCATGTATTTGAAAAATTAGAAGATGCAGAATTTTAATTTACAGTGGGCTTCAAAATGTCAGACATTTGACGAGCGGAAAATCGGCATAACAGATTATGCGCACGATTACAAAATAAATTTTGCAAGTAGAAGGAAAATTTTGGGTCCTACTTATGCTTCACATTTTAATAATTACTCTGAACCTAAATAAATTTGTATTTAAAGCATTTTTATATTTTTAATACAAAGTTGTATTTAGTTAATGCAAAATTTAGAAATTTTCAACAGTATATCACCTATAAAGAATATATTTCTGAACAATAAGAAGGAAATTTTAGGTTCAGTTTATACAGACTAACATGAAACATACGCTTTGAAAATTTCATGAAAAAAAAATTCAGAAGTTTTTGAGATATCGTGCGCGTTATGCCCAAAAACGTCATTTGGAGAAAATTGACTTCAAAGTTTCTGAAACGCCGCTTCAACTATTGAGCGTGTATAATTCTAAAAGTCATAACTTCTGTTCTAATAGGAATTTCAAGGAAACATTTATACCAAAATGTTCAGAAAGGATGGTAGTTTAATATCTAAAAAAATTAAAATTTCGAAAATTTTAAAGCTTTAAGAGACCTGAGACCCCTTAATAACAACATAAATTTAATATGCTAATTAGATTAACTAGATACTATAAACTAGATTATTCTGCTAAAGTTTATGCATTTTTACTCAGAGGTACTTGCACTGGAGTTAAAAAAGGTCCTACTAATTGGCATTTTTCCTCTGTCAAAGGAGCCGTTAAGAATTATGCGGTGTTAAATTATTACACTAAATATTATCTAACTCCTTCATCAGCCATCTGTGCTCGTTTTTACGCTCTACTTAAAATTCATGAAACCAATGTTCCCCTAAAACACATTGTTGCTGATATCGGCACTGTTACATGCCCTTGACACATTTTTAACTTCCATTTTTGCTCTTTTATCCATTACTGATACATATACCATAAAAAATATATTATGATACTGGCAGTAAATTAATAAATGTCAACTCATTCAATTTTTCTGTTATAACTTGATGTCAAATCTTTATTTACTAATGTTCCAATTGAAGGCACTATTTCATTTTTCGGAACTTAACGCAAATTTCATTATTTTGATACTGCAGTCGAAGATTTTAATAACTCGATTAAATTTCTCATTACCCAAACTGCTTTCTAATCTAATATTAAATTTTACAAACAATCTGACGGGTTAAGTACGAAAAATCCTTTTTCACCAATTGTTTGTGACATTTATATGCAATATATTAAATATGTTAATACTCTGCGGTCGAACTACTCTTCCAAGCACATACATCTCTTACACTGTAAAAAAAAATCTGTAGTTCTACAGATCTAAAGTTACATGCTTACTAAACTTTCACATGTAACTGTACGAAAAAAGCTGCAAATCTACAAAACTAGTTTTGGTAAAGCTACAAAAATCTCTAACTTTACAAATGAATCTGCTAAAATTTCAGTAATCTTACTAAACTTTTATTTGTAACCCTGGCTGCAGTTACATGAAAAGTTCTCGGAATCCCAGTTTCCAAAAAAATTCTTAGTAACCTTACAGATTTTTTGATTTTCGGCGCAAAAGTGTGTCTGTTACATGAAATTTTGTTGTTGCCGTTACATGAAAAGTTCTAGGAATCCAAGTTTCCTAGAAAAACTTTAGTAACTTCACAGATTTTTTTTTACAGTGTACACAGTTTATTCAGTTGACATTAGCTTTTTAAAATAATACCATTTACTTGGACTTTGACAACGTGTGAAAGAGAAATTTACTAACAAAAGAACCTTTAAAATATAGTGGTGCAATTAGAATAATAATAATAATAATAAAATCCCCGTAGGCTCGGCCTACAAGCACAGGTAGATTTCGAAGTTAAGTACTAATTTCAACGACAAAAACTAATTCATGATTAGAGATAAACCCACTTTAACAATTTTATCTGACCGCTTTTAACGAGTTTTTATTTCCTTTTTATATAAGAGCCGGTTTTATCAGAATCATGTTAAGGCGGTATTCAAATAAAAAAGAAAAGTGCCCAGCTAAACTGATGGCATTGAGCTCACAGACTATTCACACTAACTATATATTATACTCTTATTTTAAAGAATAATGACACTCAAAAAAATAAGTGAAGGGGAATTAGCCCCCGTTTCCCCCTTTATACTTAACCAGTGAACCTCCAAATCTAATCAGGGAAGCTCCTTATCATAATAAATCGGTATACCAAATTTGGAGCAAATCGAATAATCTTGCAAAAAAAAAAACATTTATCTAAATTAAGGGGGTGGACTAACCCCCCTTTATCCTTAACCAATTAATCGCCAAAACGAATCAGGGAAGCTCCTTAACATAATAAACCGGTATACCAACATCGGAGCAAATCGAATCATTCTGCATGAAAAACCCATTTATCTAAATTAAGAGGGGCGGACTAACCTCCCTTTTCCCCTTTACCCTTAACCAATGAACCCCCAAACTAATCAGGGAAGTTCCTTAACATAATTAACCGGTATACCAAATTCGGAGCCAATTGAATCATTCTGCATGAAAAACACATTTATCTGAATTAAGGGGGGTGGACTAACCCCGTTTTCCCCCCTTTATCCTTAACCAATGAACTCCCAAAACTAATCAGGGAAGTTCCTTAACATAATAAACCGGTATACCAAATTCGGAGCAAATCGAATCATTCTGCATGAAAAACCCATTTATCTGAATTAAGGGGGGTGGACTAACCCCGTTTTTCCCTTTTTATCGTTAACCAATGAACTCCCAAAACTAATCAGGGAAGTTCCTTAACATAATAAACCGGTATACCAAATTCGGAGCAAATCGAATGATTCTGCATGAAAAAACCCATTTATCTGAATTAAGGGGGTGGACTAACCCCGTTTTTCCCCCTTTATCCTTAACCAATGAACCCCCAAAACTAATCAGGAAAGTTCCTTAACATAATAAACCGGTATACCAAATTCGGAGCAAATCGAATCATTCTGCATGAAAAACCCATTTATCTGAATTAAGGGGGGTGGACTAACCCCGTTTTCCCCCCTTTACCCTTAACCAATGAACTCCCAAAACTAATCAGGGAAGTTCCTTAACATAATAAACCGCTATACCAAATTCGGAGCAAATCGAATCATTCTGCATGAAAAACACATTTATCTGAATTAAGGGGGGTGGACTAACCCCGTTTTTCCCCCTTTACCCTTAACCAATGAACCCCCAAAACTAATCAGGGAAGTTCCTTAACATAATAAACCGCTATACCAAATTCGGAGCAAATCGAATCATTCTGCGTGAAAAACACATTTATCTGAATTAAGGGGTGTGGACTAACCCCGTTTTTCCCCCTTTATCCTTAACCAATGAACTCCCAAAACTAATCAGGGAAGTTCCTTAACATAATAAACCGGTATATCAAATTCGGAGCAAATCGAATCATTCTGCATGAAAAACCCATTTATCTGAATTAAGGGGTGGGGGTGTGGACTAACCCCGTTTTTCCCCCTTTATCCTTAACCAATGAACTCCAAAAACTAATCAGGGAAGTTTCTTAACATAATAAACCGGTATATCAAATTCGGAGCAAATCGAATCATTCTGCATGAAAAACCCATTTATCTGAATTAAGGGGTGGGGGTGTGGACTAACCCCGTTTTTCCCCCTTTATCCTTAACCAATGTACTCCAAAAACTAATCAGGGAAGTTCCTTAACATAATAAACCGGTATATCAAATTCGGAGCAAATCGAATCATTCTGCATGAAAAACCCATTTATCTGAATTAAGGGGTGGGGGTGTGGACTAACCCCGTTTTTCCCCCTTTATCCTTAACCAATGAACTCCAAAAACTAATCAGGGAAGCGCCTTATCACAGTGAACCTAGGAAAAAATTTTGAAGCAAATCGGATGTTTCTATCAAGAGTTATCGCGTTACGTACATACGTACGTACGTACATACATACATACATACATACATACATACATACATACATACATACATACAGAACGGGCGGGCACATTAGCTCTCAGGCTTTGATAGCCTGTGAGCTAAAAATACTTTTTGCTGCTCAACAAATCCAAATTTTCTGACACATTTTCAGATTCATTTTTAAAAGACAAAACATGAAACTTGCTGACGTGATTTTTAAAGAGATTTATAAGCGACCTGTTTATTTTTATTTTTCGTTCAATTAATTAGAACTTGATTTATAGACAATTATTTTCTCAGTAGGACAATATTTTTCATTTCCAACACAATCGCTTCGCAAAATTCGGTTAAAAATACCGAATTTGACATCATTTTTTAAAATATATTCTGCCTGTATCACAAAATTGACCATTACGGTACATTATATAGTTTCTGAATAAGAAAACCTACCAATTGGTTGCGTTTGAAAGAAAAAATGAATTTAAAAATAAGTCAGAAAATAAGCAGTTTGGATTTGAGTACACCCTTAATATACGAATATTTTTTTCTTCAACCGCTATGTATTTTTAATTTGTTTTTGCTGTAAGAATTGGTCCTGTCAGGAACTTGTCAGTGTAAAAGCTGCAAATAATATCAAGAAGATATATAATAAATTCATGAGGATTGATTCACGAGGATCATGAAATAGTGTGAACTGACGAAGTTATGGATTATTTTCTTCTTCAACAACCACCAATCCCCCTTTTTCTTTGCGGTACGAATTGGTCCTATCAAAAACTTGTCAATATAAAAGTTGTAGATACTATTAAGAAGATTGATAATAAATTTAATTGGATTTGATATATTGTGAATTGACAAAGTTATGAATTTGTTTCTCCCGAAAACCCTATATTTTTCGCCCCTTGAGCCCATTTTTTATATTATCAAAAGCCTCTCATACGTAAATTTCTGGCCCCTTTTTTTAGAAGTAATAATAACTTTAAACTGATTCGATATGTATTGTAATTAGGATGTTATGGGGTTTTTTCGGTTTCCACAAAACCCTTACCTATTTCCACTCCCTTGGAGAGATTTTGTCCATTAACGAACTTAACCGAGATGTTATGTATCAGTTTGGAAGAGATTTGTGCAGAATTATGGAAGTTACCGTGTCCATAAAAAATTATATATATATGTATATATATATATATTTATATAAATATAAAATATAATATACATATATATATATACATATACGGTTTATTTAACTGCACATATAATTCTATAGAAGATCAAAGTTTTGAGATGACAGCATTAGTATGTATCTTTTTTTTTTCAAAATCTTTTTAATGTTTTCTTTTTTAGATTTCTTAAGTATTTATTTTAAATAATAGACCTTTCTTTAAAATAAAATGCTGTACTCCTTTCAAAAACGTTCTTATAAATTAATTACATAATATATTTATCTTTTATAATGTTTACTTTTCTCTAAATGCTAACATTGTGTGATCTTAAATCATCAGTGAAATGTAGTGCATCAGAATTACTTAAGATGCTTTAAATATTATTTTAATAGAGATTTATTACGATGAGCATAATAGGAACATGGAAAGTTTCAGCGTATGAAGAATTTTATTTAATAAGAAAAACAAACGAAACATATAAATAGTTATATGTTTTGAAATGCTTTACAATAAAAACATTGTAATGATAAACTTTCATAACATTTTGTGAACTGCATACTTTCAAATTGATATATTTCGTTTTTTAAGTAGAAGGATGCTAAAATAAAAGGTAAGGAAAATTCATTAAAAACCCATTATTTCTAAACACAAAAACGTAAGCAAATAATTTGTTGCGATACTGAAAAATTATGAAGACATCATACCTTCCTTTTTCTTTTTCATCGAGGCATAAAACAACAGTCTTTTTGCAAATTTTAATTCATGTAATCCCTTCTTTATTTCATAAGCAATTTAGAAAGAATTTATAAGTGAGTTTATGCATAATTTAATTTAGAGATAAGAGGATTAAAAAACAGCGATGAGCTATGAAAAATAAAATAAAATAACATAAAACATTTTTATTCTAGTATAGTTATTCGATGGTATATAGTATTTTTTAAAGTAGCAATGACTTTTTTAACTATTCTTTTTTTAACAGAACTATCCATGGAGAACACTTAAATAAAATAATAGTTTCAAGAAGTAAATATTATAATTAAACAAGAAATAAAAAAATCATGCGTCAAGCATAGATTATGAAACATTTCCCAACGCATTCGGAATAATGTAACAAAATTGCACCGTTTAAAAAATTAAAATATTACGTTTAATTCAACCATATGGAACACACATCACACATAACATATTTCAAAACCCAATTTCAGCTGTTCCTATCTACAGTCGGAAAATTATCCGAATTTTTTCAGCAGCCCAGTAGTGGTACCGAATATGTAGATTTGTATCTATTAACTACACGAGTGCCAAAATTTTGTTCACTTAAGAAATACATATACTTCAGTTGAAAATCCCCCTCCAGCAGTTTCCTCTAATAAGGAGAATGTTACATGAATACTTTTGTGCAACTCTGCATATGAGATATAGAATTTACATATAATGAGTAGCAGGCAAAAAATTAGTTTAAAAGCCCATACCGAATTTTAAAACGTGCAGTCCAGCATTTATTATTCAAAGACAGTACGCTAGACGATTTCTTTTGGGAGTCCCTGTAAATGAATAAAACATGCTATGAATGCCCTGTTCTAACGTGATCCTAGTGAAATTCAGTGATTTATATCAGTTTCAATACATTTGAAAGAACGTAATGTCATTTAAAATACTCTGCAAACGATTTTCAAAAATACACATGACATATAATTTTGTCATAAATATTATATATGACATTATAGATGTTTTAAATAAATTATTCGAACGACTGAAATGGATTTCCGACCGGTTAACATTTAAGCTTATAGTGTTTTTTTCTGTAAATAAATCTTTAAATTCGTTGAACTCTACTTAAAACCTTCGAGATGAGTAGCAATAATAAGTTCCATTTAGGGTGCACAAAAGCCTCAAATAGCCTCGAATTTGAGAAATATTCCCAATATATAATCACACGTTTCCAACGAAATATTAATTTTAAAATTATTATTACAAAAAAAAAAAAAAATCCTGCGCTAAAATTTTTTAAAAAAAAGTAACAGATGTCCCTTGGGAAAAGGTTATAATAAGCTTCTCAATTCTATTAAAAAATGAACTCTTCTTAAGATTTTAAGATAAAAATAACGTGTGGAAAAATCTGCATATTCTCTAAAGTTCTGGAGTCATCAATGCCTTCAAATATATCATGGACATGTCAGTAGAATTCTTCAATGACGCAATTGTAACTACTACAACTACTAAAAAATAATGCTGAAAAGAGTGTTAAATGTTAAACTTTTCTGAATTATCATGCGTAGAAATTAAGCAACATAATAAAATTCTACGAATATATATTATCAAATGTTGTGGAATCATACGGGTCTTCAAATATATCATGATTGGACTAGTCGACCAGGGAAATTGACAATATTTCACTATGCCACAGAACTAGAAGAAAGTCATGCTTAAAAGCGTTTGAAATTCAAACGAACCGACTATTCCTCTAGTCCTTTAACCTTGGGATGACCGGGTGAAATTTTAAAACATGAAGGAATGGTCATGATAGGGGCCTGTTGAAAGGTGGTTATTCACGACTTCAATGTAAAAAAAGTGTATTTACCATGGCAAGTTAAACTACCTTAGCTATAAAAAAACTATGAAAAACAATTATAATAAAAATTCATATATTTGTAGTCATAAAAAACAAACAAACTTGAATTTGTTAAAAATAACCGTTAACTGTGGTGACTGAAATTGTTGTATAGCTACTGTCAGCGGTCTCAAAGATTTTATGATTCAAAGATGGATAAAAGTTAAATAACTTATAGGTCACTGTTTCTGTACTAAACCAGGTTTCTATCCTACACTATCTTAATTACAGGCATATTATAATTAAAATTCCCCTATTTAAAAGTCTTTATCCATATTATTAGGGATCCAAATGTAACAAAATTTCACTATCTATATTTAAACTGAAAATTACAAGTTAAACTGTAGATAGAAAAAAAAAAAAAAAAAAAAAAAAAAAAAAAAAAAAAAAAAAAACTATATGTGAGACCGCTGACAGCCGTTAACTAAATATTCAGCAAAATCTGACGTTGGGATCGTTTTATAACTCCAGTTGGCCAACCGAAATTTAAATAATTTGACTAAGGGGAAATAGAAGCAATTGAATGTTAAAGGTGAAATATCGCATAGATTTAAAATGATGTCTCCCAATATGATAGATGTATCTTCATATTTTCTAATCTAGAGTAAACTGAGAACTGAAAAATTTCTAAAACACAGAATAAAATTTACCAATCGTTTCCAATACGCTACAAATAATTTACAATGTGTTTCATAATATGCAAAGAAAACAATGAAGACAATTAATTTGTATACACAAATATATATACATTAAATAGTACTTCAATTTGTGCTGTACTTATAATGATATTTTCGTAGAATAGTTAAGAGAAAATGTTACAATTTGTTAAAATGAGATGGAACGTAATATATTTAAGTTATATTATCACTACCTTAAAATTAGTTGGAATTCTGAAGTATCCTAGTTCTTAAATAATGTTAGCTTTTAAATTACTAGTTATTACCTTAAATCCTAACAATTAGATAATTACTTACCACATTTTATTGAGCATAACAACCAGATTTGAATAATTTTAAAGTTTGGAAGTTAGTTATGTAGCTGGTGTGAATGGGAAATGCTTTCATTAGCTCATCATTTACATAGATGTCATTCCTGCCACAAAAATCAAATGCACTAATATTTATAATTGTTAAATTTTTTTTATTTTTCAATACAAAAATAATGTCGAAAAGTACCGCTTAAAGATTTATTATTCTAGCTTCAAAATTTATTACTTTAATTCCAAATTCAGTTTTCAATCTTAAAATTTTAGATTTTTACTTGTACCCTTAAATTACCATTTGAAATCAAGTAATATTTCTTTATGTAATCTTAATGAAAAGAAAAGTAAAGAAATTAGTTTAATATCGGGATGAATTTGCGCGAAGAAGTAACATATAAGTTGAATCTGCGTTACTTTAAATAATAAATGTGGCAAAAAGTAAGGGGATATAGATCCACTGTGCCATCATAACACACATTAGTTGTGTCAGATGAAATGTTTGATGAAAGATGAAAGTTTCATTATTTAAAATAATTGTCTGTTAGCTTAAATACATAAAAATAACGTCGAAATTCAACTTGGAATAAAAGATTACGATGTTTTGCTTTGCTATTAGACTTTTTAACACATTAACTTTAAGCAGTTTTAGAAAAATAACGTATGTTTTTTTAATTCTTCCAGAAATGCTTTTAACTGTATTATTAAATATCATATATTAAATATATTAAATATAATAGTGTATCCCAAATTATGAATTCATAAAAATATCATCTTATAAAGCATTTTTCGTGAATTTTGAAACAACACAGTGTTGCAAGTGGGCTACTTTTTTTTAATTCAGATTTCTTGATTGGCATCACTTTTTTGAGATAGTAAAATTCGCCTTATTTAATGACATATTAAAGTGAAAACCAGGGTAATTTTATCATTGTAGAAAAATGGTGCCAATCAAAAAATCTGAAATTTAAAAAAAGTAGCCCACGGGCAACGCTAAAACTATATTAGAAGATTTACACAATCATTCAATACATTTTAGAAGGATTTTGCAAATTAAAATTAATTAATTAAAATTCAATTTATAGGGATTTTGTGAAATATTTATAACTCCACTCAAATATTTTATTTAAAATATTTGTTTAGTATTTTATAGAATTAGAAAATGCACAAATATAATACTCTCACAGTATAGAAATATAGAAATATTTCACAACTGAAACTTTTCCTCCACAATCTTTCAACGTCAAGAAAGCTAAAAAGATGCAAATGTAAAAGAAATCATCCTTTTAAAAATATTTTTGCTTTGTGCAACCAATAATGCATAAAAATAAACATAAAAATATGTTTTACAATTTTGTGATCTGCAATTTTGAGGAATAATAAAAATTTTGCTAAAAAATGGTTTTTCCATTTAGTTAAAGTGTTGTGATTAAAAAAAGCATATTATAAGTTCCATCATGTTTGTAAAAAAAGGGTACGTAATGTATAATTTTCATTGTGATTTTAAAATTCAGCTTAAAAAACATATGAAAGTGAAATAAAAGACCAAAAAAATCCATTCTAGACCTCTGTTAATACAGTGTAGAGAGAGATTGTTACGTATAAGAAAATTCTTTGATTGTTTTAAATTAAAGTTTGCTGTTATGGGCACAATTCATTTGGATTTTACATTGGTGCTTAACCTTTTCGGTACGGGCTACTACTAGCGGCTTTTTTTTTATATTCAATAGTACCACATTTTACAAAAAAATTTTCTTTGTGGTAGATTTCTCTTGAAAGTATTTTAATATAAGTGTATTCCAGATATTCTAAAAGTGGTATTCTGGTACATATGTGTACGAACAATGGAGTTGTGAATAATGAGGATAAGACATATAGTGTATTGTCTACCAGTAGCGAGTGAAGTAACTGAGGAGGTTGTCACAAGATGGCGGCTTTTTTTTTTAAAATCGAATCTACAGTTTTTGAATACCGCCTATGAAAATCTTCCAACCAGTAAAATTGAATAGAAAATTTTGCCTTATTTAAGCGTCTTATTCATGGAAATAGTTTCCCTCAAGTATGGTAAAAACTTCTATTTGTTTTTGCTGGTGACAGTTTGATTGGTAAAACAGTAAATTTGTTTCACCGGTTGTCACAATATGGATGAAACAATGGATCTGAATACCCCAAAAGTATACTTACACCAGTAAAAATGAAAATCTGTTTCTGCCATTATTTATGACTGAAATTTTGCATTAATAAGGACTGTAAATACGGAGAAAATTTCTATATAAATTTACTGGTGGAAATTTTCACCGGAGGTAATCAGACCTTGCGAAACCGGTTACAGTTGAAGCTTCACTATTTTTAAAATATGTCAGTTCCTTTTATTAATAGCTCCATGGTACGAACCCGTACCGAAAGTGTTACAGTAATTTTGAGGCGGTTGACCAGAATTAGGGACAAGCGGGAAGAATCCCTTATTACATACTGATAATTTCATTTATAGAATTCTGAACTGCTCTTATAGTATTTTATTTTTACTGTAAAATAACTTCAAATTATCAATTCATTTTTACTTCCACCAAAACTTTAAATATAAAAAATACTCTGCGATGCTATTTTAAAAGTTGAATGTGAAATTTTTTGTAGCACTATTCATTTTTCTTACACAATTCTATTCTGTTTAATAATTCTTTGTACATGTTTAATAAGAAGTGATATATAATTTACCACAAATTTAATTTACATTTGTTTGATAAGTTTTTTATCCTAGGGCTAAAAACTTTGGCTAGAAATTGTCTTTTCAGCTTTTGTTAAGTCCCAGTTATGTTGTTAGCAAATTCATATTAATTTAGGGTGATGCATTAAGATCAGCCCTAAGGGACCATAAAACATTGCTGAGCGTGCTTGTTATAATATGATCCAGTGGGTATAAGAAGAAATGTTTAATATCTTGAGCTAATACCGACTAACTAAAGGGAAAAACAGTTCAGGATAAGTAAAAAATACAATTTTTTTTATTGCATATCTTCTTGTTAAAAGATAGATGTAATCAAAAATAGAAACATGTTAATATTTTCAATAAGCTAAAATTAGGAACATGAAGTATTTTTCACTATAATTTAATCTTTTTAATAGAAATACTATTTTACTTATTTTATAGATGTTGATGGATGATTTATTTGATTTTTGTTTTAATAATTGAAACATTGAAAAAATAAATTCATAGATACTATACCCGAAATTTGACCTGAACTGTCATATTTCTTTTTTATTTGCTGTTAAATTAGGATATTACAAAACCGTTATTGTATTTTGAAATAAATGTTTCGTTAATTATAAGATGTTTTTATAGCACGCTTATTTTTTCAATATTTAGTCTTTGAATCAAAGTTATAATATTTTTAATGCTAATAAAAAATAACTGTATAAAGGTGAATATTCTTTTGTTTGAATTTTTTTCCATTTCTTTTTCCCTTATACTAGAACATACTTTTTATCTCCCGTTTCCTATTAATTGAATTGACGATTGAACATTTTCTTTATGTCTTTCCGATGTGTTTTGATTGAAACCTTTGAACTGCTACAATGTTTGAAAACTCTTTTTTTTCCCCTTTATAAAAAGTCGATTTTTTATTACCCTCTTCTTTTCGATTCATCATTCAGTTTCACTAAAAAACCTTTATTAATAAAAAACAATTTCCTGACCGTTCATTTACAATAATTTCTCCTTTTTAAATCTGAGTTTCTGTTAATAATGGAACTATACAAGCTGCTATCCACCATGCATTGCGTTTATACACAGTTTCCAACATCCCGATTTTTTTAATACCTGTAAATTCTTACAAAAATATTCGCTTTATTCAATAGCAGGAATTCTGTGATAGTATAAAACAAGTATTTCTGCAGAGAAATATTGGTATAAAAAAATTGGGAGGTTGGCAACTATGGTTTATGCAATAAAATTTTGTTTATCAAATAACAATTATATTGCAAGTTATTCAATCTTCATATTACAATTTGGAGAAGACTTTGATACTTATACAGAATAATATTATTTAAAAAAATGTAAAATAAGTAAAGTAAATGCATTTGCATTCTTTTTACATACTGACAGTATTTCCAATACCGGGTAAGTCAAAATGAATATAGCGATTACAAACGGCTATAACTATTTAATGGATAAGAATTTATCTACAAGATTAACACACAATGTAGACGGAGCTTCAAAATTTTGTATACATACGTCATAGATGTTCTATGTGACTTCCCTCGGTCACACGTTCAACATCTAGGTGGTAGTCTATTTCGGCGACTGAACAAATGCTTCAGAACGTATGGCGTGAAATAGACTACCGCCTAGATGTTGTCCATGTGACCAAGTCACATAGAACATCTATGACGTATGTATTCAAAATTCTGAAGTTCCATTTACATTCTGTGTTAATCTTATCGGTAATTTTTTTCCTCTAAATAGTTATAGCCGTCTATAATCGCTATATTCATTTTGACTTACCCGGTATTAAAAGTCACCTAAACTTGTAAATTTTAGATTACCGTTTTGTTTGAAATATTCATAGCCTTATGTTTTCAGACAATCGCAAATAAATTTACCGCAGAGGTGCTGAGTTCCCACTTATCTTCCGATTAATTTGACCCAGTTTAACAGAATTTCGAACAAAAAAAGAAAATATATGTTTGAGGAATTTTTTTACAGCAAAATCTCACTACAACGAATCTGGGGAGCAATAATTAAATTCGCCATACTGAAAAATTCGTTAAAGTCAATATTTTATGAAGTAGGATAATAGGCATTTTTAGCAATTCAAATAATATTTGTTAATCTAAAAAATTCTTTAAAATGACATTCCTTGTAACGATATTCTACGGTATTTAATTTCAGTGCTGAACAGTGGAACAGCATTAACCCTTTCCGGCGCGGAGTAATTCTGTTTATAAATTGATGAAATGATGGAATGACACCAGAATTTATAAACGAATTTATTAGAAAATACGAACTTGCTTATTTTCCCGTACGTTATTGGTTATTAAACGAAAATTTTAAGAAAATATTCTGGGTGCCAGTAAAATAAAAATTAGCTGTCCTTTTTTAAGGACACCGCCCGTGAAAGGGTTAAGGGGCTCCATACACTGTAAAAAATGATTGTCAAATTCACTGCATTTGTTGCAGTAGATTGCAACGTAATATTTCCGTATGTAAAAATACCGCAAATATAACAGTTGATTTAACAAGTGATTCTGATTTCAACATCCTTTCATGCGAACAACCAATTAGATCACATAGTTCATTTTACTGTCCGGCGTCTGCGCGCGCAAAGACATACAGCAGGTACATAGTTTTGGGGCCCAAGGATCTCAAACGGGCACAGCTCTTACAATGCAATCTGTATATTATTATTTTTTATATTTATTTTCTATGTATACCATAATTTAACAGAAAGAAAAAAAAACTGTCTATAAATGTTTTGAGAGACGAAACAAGTGGTCACCGAAGTCGGCTAGGTATTATTAAAGATTCGCATGCTTTTTATGTTTCTCGAGAGTGTGGGTGGGGTGGGGTGGGGTGGGGGGAATGTGTCGTTGATAATGGACCTAGTCCGTCACTGCTCTCGGCGGCCTTAATATATTTGTAGTGCGTCATCTTTCTTGCCAGAACTTGTTTGTAAAACTTTTTATTTATTGCTAGATACTAATACAAGCTCTTTTCTTATAACGTATGTTTATTTATTTATTTTTTTTTAATCCTCAAAGTGCATAGCTGTCACCTACTGTGCCTTTTATATTATTTTTATACTGCTTTTTTAGTTATTTTATTTTTATTTTAAAAATAATACAAGTATAGTTTGAAAAGTAGGGTATTCGTTTTAAACCCTTAAATGGGCGATTTTTTATTTTGTTAACGAAAAAATTATATATGATTCTCTGAAAGGTTTATTACACAGGAAAAATAATGAAAAAAATCAGAGATATTTTTTTCATATAATACGCCAATCTTTTCTTCTGTTGCACATCTGCAATATAAGTAAAAACTGCTGTCGTGTGGCTGTTTTACGATAAAATATTGCAAATTAGTAAGTACTTTAATAAGTGTGCCTCCAAATACCTGTTTTTTATATAATTATTTATTTTATAAAACTTAACCTTTAACCCTTTAAACTGACTTTACACCAGACAGTTTCAATGGTTAATTACGCTTTATTTAAATAGGGTATGTATGTTTTTTAATTAACACAAATTTTGCTATTTTAATTTTCTGGTGTGAATTAGGTATATGCGAATACAAAAAAACTATTAAATTCAAAACAGCGTTGTTTGCATATATGCAAAGCTGCGCACTAAAGGGTTAATTTAGACACACATATATGTATATATATATATATATATACACAATAAGAATAATAAACTTATATAGCTAATTTATGTTCGTGTTTATATATTTGTAGTGCGTCAATATTTGAAGAAATGTGCACATATTTATGACTTAAATTTAATAAAAAAATATTTTTTTAATTTAAAAAAAATCAAAACAATCGAACTTTTAAAATCTTTCTTTAGAGTTTTATGTAAGTGGAATACATGATTTTTAAGACAGGAAGCTTTGAAATTTCTTACTTGCTCTTAATATTTTACCCAGCTTTAAAATAATTTCTTACAAAATTTCGAACAAACTAAAAATATAAATCGATTTTGATGGAAAGGTAAGAGAAATTTAAATCCTAATTTAATTGGATTTTTTTTTTTTTTTTTTTTTTTACTCACAAACAATCAACTCCCACCACTTTCCGCTAGAAGCTTCTTATAAACACATATTCCAGCTTGCTTCCACTATCATTCTGAAGCAAAAGCCAGGGGTTTTTTAAATCTCGCATTCTAACACAGCGGTATCAGAGTTCCCTTGAACATAAGCTTCTCCATGCACGGTAGGAGGGGTTTGTGTTGGCACCCTGTGTTAGGGTGTCATTTGCCATGCTTTTAAAATCAGATGTCCTGCTGGTGAGATCTCAAATTCTTCAGTATTTTTTACGGAGAATTTGCTGTTAAAATTACAGTATTTATTGCGGTAATTTGTACGGAAATGTGGCTGTGAAATTTACTACAGTTATAACTGTTGATATGAAGGAAAATATACGATAGAATTTACGTCGAATTTTACTGCGATTTTTACGTAAAAACTGCTGGCGACATTGCTGCCAGCAGTTTTTGCCGTAAATTTAACGGATTTTTTTTTTTTACAGTGTAGTTGAATTCAACTTCACGCCCGGTCTATGGATTAATTGTTTTGTTATTATTTGAGTAATTGGGTAATAACATAGCTGAAGTTTTAAGACTACATGTGGAATTTAAATAATATTTAGGGATGCTAAAGTAGAGAAAATTAAAAAAATATATATACTATACATAAATCAAGTTAAATGAAAAATAAAAATTCTGCTTTGATGATAAAATAGACAAACTTCGTTACAGTTAATTAAGTATAGCTGTAGCTGTGTAAACTATTTATGAAAAATTAAAGGAAAATTGATAAAAGTTAAAGTAAAAAAATAATGTTAGCACTGGTTCAGATATAAACAACCAGAGACAGGGCAGTGTAATTAAAGGAGTTGGCAAAGCAGCAAGACAAGAGAGAAAAAAGGCAATTTGAACCAATGAAGTTTTTTCAAGTGCCTACAAGATCGTAATGCTTTTGTTAACCTTCTATCCACGGTAATCAGACGATTTCTGTTGTTGAGTATATCTTTATCAATTTGGCGGAATTTCCATACTAACTTCAGCGCATTGTGTAAGGCATTTTAAATTCAGGTTTCTATGTTGAACTTATTTAATATCTTTTTTTATAAAAATTTCTTATGCAAAACGTATTAAACCTGGGTTAATATAATCAACATATTACAGAAGATTAGAGAAAGTCAAAAACGAAATATGTTTTAAAACATGTTTTATGTTTATGATAGATTCAAAATCTATTTATGTTCAAAATTAAACGTTGTCAAATACTCAGTTATATGAGACAAAATAGTAACATCAACATTCCCATTCAACAAGCAGTAACGTGTAGGAGGTAAACGTAACGTGGAAGTATGCAAGCCTGAGTAATCAAAATATATAAGAAAACTTACTATATCATCATGTGTTATTTTAGCTTTTTTTAAACATAATAATGGATATATATTTTAGTAAAATTTCTAGTTGGAAAATAAATTTGAAAGTATCGCACATTTATTACAAAAACAGTTAGAGTTTAAAAATGCCTAAAATATTTTATGGGTGAAACTGTAAAGAAATTTGGCTTGTCTGAAAATATGGATGTAGTGAAAAATCAATGTAAAATGCGTCTGTGTTGGAGAGTTAAAGACGATGTGCAACGTTTTCTGAATGAAAAAAAGATTTGAAAGCACCGTTGCAGGAAAAAAAAAAGAAAAGAAAAACATTGCAAAAGTGGGGCAGCTTCACTTCTGTGTTAATATAATGACATATGTGATGAATGAAATTTTATAGTGAAAACAGTATCAAAAAGATGCTTTATCTATTTGTAGAATAATCATCCATACCCGTTGATTTGTTTCGATGTCATACCAGGTATGTCCCCCTTTATATGTTCGGTGCAAGCAGAAGACTGCTCCAGCTTCTATCTTGTACCGAGAAACGTCTCTATCCCGGACTTTCATTGCTCAAGCCTGATAAGTAGCTACATATGAAAGAACTAGCAATAAAATGTATTCTCGCTGACTGTCACTAACCAATTGCCATCAAAATTAGGGAGGTATGCTGTCTTCTTAAGGAGTCTTTAAGGACAGTTGAACATGTGGTGTGCTTTTCTGATGCAACGTTGCTGTGTCTCTTGGCACCATACTACTGACTTTACAATTTCCACCTTTTCCTACTCTCGACTTGGCCTGTCAACAATGTATACTGTGTAGCGCACCCAATGTATATTGTATGCTCTATGCGACCAGTTTCCAAGATTATATTTAACCTCTGGTGCTCCCAACTCTGAAATGGCCCTGCTTATGTGCTTTTCCACCAGTGCTTTAAAATTTCGATATTTCTTGATCGTTTGTTTGATTCTAAATTTATTTTTTTATGTTTTTACACCTTAGATTGAGGTTTCGTATGGGTGTTTACGTTCCACTTTGGGACTCCTTAAGCACCGCATAAGCACTGTATGTGGTTTTATGAGAGCCTTAAATAACAAGGAGAAGAACTAGCGAAAAAAATCTAAGTATTAAAAAATGCAAAATTTTAAAACTCCCATAAAAAAATCTGCATTTGCTATTGAATTTAAATTTAAGAAAAACGATTTTGAACCATAATCAAATACCAGAAAATTAACATATAGGTATATATTTTAAAATTTGGACAGATTTGAGTGTAGTGCCAAAGTGTTGTGTATTTTAGATAATATGATCTTATGATTAAAATTTTGTAATCTGGTTGTTAGCGAAATGGATTATTCTGCACAAAGGTGACGCTTAAAATATTTAAGGATATTCACATCCACTTAAAAAATATAGCCAGGAGGGTAAATCTCGAAAGGAGACCCAATTACGGATGTAAATTAATGAAAAAAAAAAACGAAAACAAAGAGAATGCTTTTTATTTAAGCAATCAATTGCCAACTCGTCTGTCGCTGCTGCTTTTCTAAATTCAATTCGCAACGTTCATAGCAAACGTTTATTGTTTAAATAGATTTAAAATAATATATTCTTTAAAATTATTTAAAACTCTATAAAAAAATAATAATTTGAGCTATAGTTTTGAAACAAGTTTTTTTCGAAAGTGCGTTCATTTTCCTTCTTGATGATTTATAAATTAAAATTATGCAATGTTTAGAAGTGATGTAAGAACAACAAAAGCGAAATCCAAGCACTGTTGCCACCATCATTGTATATTTTTTACAAGTAAAGTTCAAGGGTGATATTTTCTTTAACGACAGAAATATCCGTAGTAAAATAAATAGGACTTTGCTAATAATATTTTTTCCTTAATGATAAATTCAAAATCTATTTTAACTGTAAGTATTTAGTACAAAGTATTTTTCTCTGTTTAACAATAATCCATGCATGAAAACTATATAAAAGTTTTTAATGCTCAGAAAATACTGCTCTTGTATTTACAAGTTTTTCAAAACATCGATTTTTCTGAAAGGTGAACTATCGTATATACCTTTAAACTAGATTCTATATTTTTCAGTCGAAACATTTTCTGTTTGTCAAGTGAAAGTCGTCAGTTATAAAACACAAAATATGCTATAATGTGCTGCCTTCATAATCTTTATCAGTGTAATTATTAAATTTTTCTCGTTGGATTCATGTGATATATTTTATTATATCAAAACAAATATTAAAGTGAAAAAAAAAATCAAACAACTTATAATACACATAATCATATCTCTCATAATAATACCTGAAAAATAAGAAATCATTGGAAGCAGATTAATGTTTTAAATTGAAATTCGCTTTCATATTAACTTTTTCAATCAGTTTTTGTTTCCTCTCAATATGTAAATAATGCTTTTTTTAATCTAATATTTTCATGAAAATTCTAAAAGTGTGCTTAATCATTTGCCCAAAATAAAAGAAAAACAGTTTAAACTGTAAGAAAAAATATCATTTTTTATGTATATGTACAAGTTTCAAAATGAAATTTCTATAGAACAATCTTTTATTTAACTGATTTCATCGACAGATATAAAAATGCAGAAAAAAATAAACATAAAATAAATGAAGGAATTCCTTTAAAGATTGGATCTGTGATGGCAAGGACGTAGAAGATTATTATCTCTTTCAGCTGCAGTTTTTCGATTAAAGAGACTGTATATAGTTGCTCCCTTTGCTACAACTAATTTATTTCTTAGACTTTGAAAGAAAAGTTTACATTAAGAAAATCAGATTAGGAATTCTCTTTAAAAATAAACAGGGAATAAATTCTGTTTCAGACTTATAAGTAGTTAGATAACACAATAGTTGCTGGCCAGTAGTTTCGAAATAGCTATACAATAATAGTATCTATGACGTTTTTCAAAATAATATTCAGTATTTTAAAATATTGATAATAATTATTGATAATAATGAATAATTATTTTCCTTGTTGGATTCTGTGTATAATTTATTGATTATTTGATCTATAATGGTCAAAGCATAGATAATTATTATTTTATTCAGTAACAAATATTTTCTGGACAATAGTTTCGAAATAATTATACATTAATAGTATCTATGCGGTATTCAATGTGCTTTTAAAAATAATATTTAGTTAAAATATTGATTATCATTTTCGGTGATGGTATCAGTGGATATTGTTTCGACTATTTGATTTATGACAATAAAAACCTAGAAAATGGAATGGCCCCACTAAGTTTTGAGTGCGTTTTCAGTACCTCTTTAAATGGGTGTGGCAGTTTTCATTTCCAAGTTTAAGAGCTTAATTCAGTCAAAAGAATCCTCTATTAAATATTTTCAGAAATAGCATAATTTTTTTAAAAATTATTAATTGAAAAATCAATATTTTAAAGTTATTAACGACAGAGGCCTTCTTAAAGGAGATTGTACATAGTTGTTTTATTTTTTGAAATTAAGTTAAATTTTGGACTTTGAAAGAAAAGTTTACAAAAAGGAAATCAAAATAGAAGCCCTATTAAAAATAAACAAAGAATTATGAGAAGTTATGTAACACAATATTTGTTGTCCAGTAGTTTCTTAAAAGCAATACAAGTATAGCCAGGGGCGTGCCTAGCGGGGGGGTGTTGGGGGTGTAACACCCCCCCACTTATTTGGAAGAGTTGGTAAAATTTAGAATAGTCGGAAAGTTAAGAACACACCCTTCAAAAAGTCCCCTCTCCCGTCGTCAGTATCGTTTCAATTCTCTGTTGTCCGTCTTTAAAGGGAAAAGAAAGAACTTCTCACGGAAGATTGTGAATGATTCTGTGTGGAAGGGAGGGGTTATCAGAGAGCGGAGGTGATAAAAAGAGAGAGAGAATCACGTTTCTGAGAATTTGAGACTTTCGTGAAAGGAAGGGGGAAAGGGGGATTGTTGCAATCTCTATTGTAAGTTTTCCCATGTAGCATCTTTAATTGCTCCCTTCTGCTATGGACTGATTCTTAGAATTTGGTAACCTCTTGGCTCTGGATTTGGCGCTAGATATTTGAGGTTGCTGCATTTAAAAGATGAAGTCACGGACACAGAAGTAGAGTGATTTGCAAAACTTTTTGTCGCATGATGGCGGATAATTCAGTGAAAATTTTATGCACACACTGTGATCGCATATACACACATTTCACAGAAAAAAATAAATTTATATCGCCATATAAGAAAATTTCATCTGATTGAAAACATCGACCTCCAGAAAAGAAAACAGATTCAATGTACAATATGTACATATTTCTGCTTTTCTATTAGAGTCCTGCATAGTCATATTCAAACAGATCATCCAGATGTAAAATTATCTTTTGAAAAGGCACCTGTATAGCCCCTCTCCCCTCCAAAAAAAAAGCCGGTTTTATTCTTCAGAGAGAAAATGGAAGTTCTTCAGAAGAGTCTTACCATGAAATCTTTGTCGAAGACAAGATGGACTATGCGAGGGGATTCAGTCAGAGCTATTTTATCGTCCTATGATGCCCTCATCCATACTCTGCAAATTATTTCTGAAGACATGAAGGTTGACAAGGACGCTTGAGCTAAGGCGGCAAGGTTAAGAAGCAAAATGATGTCATACGATTTCATTGTTTCTTTACTTGCAATGAAAACCATTATGTTTAAGACCAAGTTAGCAACAGAGCAATTGCAACGTGAAGACCTGAATATTTTAGAGGGAACTGACATAATGCAGGAAACTTAAGAAAACATTCAGAAACTCCGGAATGATGACACGGCGGCAATAATGAACATCATTAAGGAAGCTGACAACATCTGCGAGACACATGGAATAAATCAAGATTATGAGTTCAATTTGCGGCACAGGCGATGGAGGCCTCCATCGAAGATCGACGAAAATCCAGAGAATTATTTTAAAGCAGAAATTTTGAAGGTGGTAGATCGGCTTACAACTGCATTTGGAGACATTCATAAGTTGGTATTTGAGAAAGTTAAACTACTGGTCTGTCTCTTTCCATCTAGGATCAAGTATAGCTCTACCGAGGACATTTCTAAACTATGTCAATTATTCCCTGATGATCCCAAAGATGTAGATAACTTGGAATGTGAAATTGATCTCACGTCCTCAGAAATAGCTAGTTCTGAATCGGATACAATTGGCGCAGCAACGCAAAAACTTGTGGGGAAGGCTCATTTGTATCCTAACCTTTCTTTGGCATACAAGTTGGCCTTAATTATTCTAGTAACTGTGGCACGTAATGAAAGAAGTTTCAGCAGGTTAAAGTTAGTAAAAAATAAATTGCGTACCACCACGTCGGAAGAGCGACTGGACGAACTAGTGCTATTAACCTGTGAAACAGACATAACTGACATGTTGGATTTAGACAGTGTAGCTAGAAAATGGGCTATTCTGAAGGATAGGCGGTTGATAATTTAAAAATGTAGAAGGATAATTTTTAGTCTCTTATACTAATATATATCTTATTTTTAGCAAGCAAGATTTGTCTTTTTTATGTATTTTAAAATTCATACACTTACATTACACAACAGCATGCGGTTTTATTTATAGAAACATAAATTCCGAAAAACTTCAACATTCTTAAATTGTTACTTTTGGGAACTGGTTAATGTACGGTACATCTGTACACATTTCCTTTTAAATCGTAAGCTGAATCCTAATTAATTACAGGATTCGCAACTCTACTTATATAGTAAAATAATTTAAAAAAATTTACACATACTGAATAACAGCATTTAATTTCGACTGTGGTTAAGGAGAATGCAGGTGAACACTTAAGACTTTTAGTGATTTTTATAAATTCACAGTATTGCAGAACAGTTGACTCCGTCGCTGAGGGGGGGGGGGGGCTATCACAAAACCTTTCTCACCCCCGATCTTGCAGTCGGCAAAATTCAGTTCACACACCCCCCCACTAAAACAGCCTTCGGCACGCCCCTGAGTATAGCATATACTAATAATGAGCACGAAGCAGTTAGGAGTCGTTCGGTAGCTTCATCGCCCCGTGCCCTCCCTTCCCGCTTTTCTGCGTCTTTAATTTGTGCAATTTCCCTTTTAAATTTGTACGATTTCAATTTTTGATTTTTTTCCCTTTCATTCTGGCTTCCGCTAGAATCTTTTATACTCGGGACGTTGATGGGGACAAATGAAGCTTGCTTCCCCAAAAGAGTCGGAATAAGTGAAAGAATAAAGGGCTGCGGACGAAAAGAGGCCGCTCGCCGCGGCGGTTGTAATGATTAATGCTGTGTTTAACGCCAAATATTAATCAACGTTTAAAATATTGATTACTATCTTCATTGGCTGGAACAGCGGATATTATTTTGATTATTAGATCTTTGATGACTAAGACGTAGACCAATATTATTATCACTTTCAATTTCAGTTTTATAATTAAAGGAGGCTATTTATAGATGAAGTCCGAAAGAAAATGTCCTACAATTACGGTCATATGAGCCGTAAATGTTCAGCCGCGAATTGCCTATACCTGCGAAAGCCAAACATTAAACTCGGAAAAGCTGACTTTTCTCGGTATTTTCCACATAACTTGTAGAGGGCTATCGACTCTTTTACAGAAGACTTTTTGAGTACGATCGTTTTGTCCGATATTAACATTCTTGCGTGAAAGAGTCCTCTAACCTTCGTTTTCCTTTTATTTTCTCAAGTGCGGGCTCTCGGAATCTGCTATTTGTGGTTTATGTATTTTTTTAATTCTAAATCGAATGACACCGTTCGTAAGTCAATACGATCATTCGTTACAAAGTTAGGGCAGATTTTATAGATACAAAGTCATGAAAGTTTTTACGAATTCAAACTTATGAATACATGGATTTTGACAACTTTAATGACCTTGAAGACGACTCAGATGATTCTGATATGGATTAATGCTATTTTGAGGACTTTTAATAAGTTTGAGATTATTTAATATGATATATTTATAGGCTTTGTAATGCACGATCAAACTTCAGAGAATTTTTGTCATTTCAAACTTTTCTGGACTTTTTAAAAATAAACAGAGAATAAATTTTGTTGCAGTTAGATATACGTTAGATAATCAAAGTTGGACAACACAATATTCGATGTAAAATATTTTAAGAATAACTGTACGATAATAGTATATATGACATATTCTTCAAAATAATAATCACTATTTTGTAACAATAATTCTTATTTTCATTGATTGATCTGTGGATAGTATTTTGATTATTGAATCTATGATACCCAAGACCTATAAGAGTGTTTTTTAATTATTATTTTGCTGCAGTTGTAGCCTTAACGACATATTGAGTGAGAGTTGCCAGGCTGGGTATAGTCCTCGTAGCTCAATGGTAGAGCACAGGAGTGTTATTCCAAGTATCCGGGTTCGATTCTCGCCTAGGACATTCTTCACTCTGTTGGTTTCACTTAGTGAGCATTGTGCAAATTAAAGTATTTAATATATCTAAATAGTATTATATCGTTCAGTTGCATTTTCCCGACTAACGGACACTGAATATAGTTGCTATCTTCGTTCCCACTAATTTTTATCTGAGACTTTGAAAGAAAAGTTTACATTAAAAAATCGTTTTCACACTTATAACTAGTTATGAACATTTTTTTTTTCTAATAGATTAGAAATAACAGTATATATGATCATTTAAAAAAAAAATATGATCAATATTTTAAAATTCTGAAAATACATAGTACACTGGTTATCAAAAATTAAGGAAAAGTCACAAAATGCTAATTTTAAAATACGCGAACACTCAAAAAGAAATAATATAATTCGAGTAATTACTATCTCTACAACACAGCTAGCCCATATAACATCTCATTCATGTCACACATGGCCACAAGTGTCACAGTCACTACGGTGAAGCAAAAAAATAGGAAATTCCATACATCTCATTATGAGTCTCAAATGATCACTATATGTGACACCACTGAGACGTCAATGTGACTGCTGCTTTGTGACGAATCACCAGGTAACTTTACAATGTAGTTCAATTGTGACTCTCATGTGACTGTCAGTTTCATAGTCATCATGAACGTTGCATTATGATAAGTCACCAAATAATATCATATTATAGTCACATGGAGACTTTTCCTAAAAGAGCAAAATGGGGATTTCACAGTAGTCTCTCTGTCACCTGAAAGTCACCATGTGACTTTAATGTGACATTATTTGGTAACTCATCACAATGCAGCGTTCATGATGACTTTGAAATTGAGTCTGCAAATGACAGTCACACGAGAGTCATAATGTAACTACATTGTAAAGTCACATGGTGACTCGTCACAAAGCAGCAGTCACAGTGACGTCTCAGTGGAGTCACATATAGTGATCATTTGAGACTCATAATGAGATGTAAGGAATTTCCTATTTTTTTGCTTCACCGTAGTGACTGTGACACTTGTGACCCTGTGACATGAATGAGATGTTATATGGACTAGCTGTATTGTAGAGATAGTAATTACTCGAATTGTGTTATTTCCTTTTGAGTTTTCTCGTATTTGAAAATTAGCATTTTGTCACTTTTCCTTAATTTTTGATAACCAGTGTATTATTATCGTATAACGAGAACCATTTATTTTCGACTCAAAATATATATATTTGAAAATAAATATTTTATGGAGGTTATTGCATATAATATTGTTTAAAAGTAAAGAACTACGTGTAATTTTTTTCATATCCCATTAAGCGCCGCTATATATATTAACCGATTTTTTAAAGGAAATATTGTTTTTTCTTAATGAACAGGATGTCGTTAAAGTACATTTGAAAAAAAATTTCAATTTTTAAAAATTGTTTATGAAAAGCAGTATGTTCCCGAAATAGGAGCAATGGCGCTTAATGGGGGGGGGGGGGGGGGGTATTTTTTTTTAAATATACTTTTGCCTCCGTGTAGTTATAAGAGTTATATTTCAATACTTTAGAAATAAAAAGGACTATATCATTCTGAAACAGACATTTTATGAAAAATTAAGATAAATTATCTCTACAATTATAATAAACTTCTACATTTATAATAAAACAACAAAAACAACAAAAGAAAACAATTTACCTGTTCATAAGCCTTTTAATTGTATATCTTTTTATTTTTCATCATTACGTTATTTTTTCCCTCTATTTTACATGAAAGGCGACTGAACAATTTTTATGCAGTATTGTATAGCACTTTTTACAGGAAACTCGAGTATTTTTTTATTACATACTTTACACCTAAATTGTTTCCCAGCATTTTCTAGAAAATGGTTCACGCCATCAAAACGAACGTCATTTGACAGAAATCCAGAAGGGCCCGAACGGGACGTTCTTCTATTTTCCGTTCTGCTTTCATCAATGACGAAACAATTTTGCGGAGAAATTCTACCTGAGTAATTTTTCCTTTACATTCCTTATGGATTCGCCAAGGTGCTACAACTCCCATACCTAGTGTGTTAATGAAAAATGGCCATCACCATTTCTTACCTCTTATTTTTGAGCGATAAATACTCAAAAACCGATCAGGCAAATCGACACCTCCTATGCTTTGGTTATAAGACGCTATAACATGGGGCTGCGGTATATCAAAATTTTTCTTATCCGCCATCCTCCATCTTTTTGCGGAACCTACTGGTTCTATAGGTTCAAAATTTGAAGCCAGACAAACAACCTGAATGTTTTCCATTTCACAATGCTAATTGATCCCGTAGAAATGGAGTCAAATGTTCCTCTGTCTTTTTCTTATATATAATAATATAATATATACTATATGATAATAAAATATATAATATATAATAATATAATATATAATATATAATAATATAATATATAATATATAATAATATAATATGTAATATATAATAATATAATATCTAATAAAGTAAGAAACTAATTTTAAGAGAAACAATTCCAAGAAAAGTTTGCTAGGAATAAAAAAAAGCATTCCCAAAGCTTCTATACAGACTGTTTTCGCGCGCATAATAAAAGCACCGTATTGGATCTTCCTAATTTGGGGCATTCCGTCTGGCCTTAAAAACTAACGAAAGCGCCATTGCTCCCGTAATGGGAGCAACTCGTTCTTTTGTGAATTGTGATTAATCTATTATACTTATTAACTACAGATTTATGTTGTATTAGACAATACACAGTCATAAACATATTTTAAATAACAACAAAAAGTTTTCGGTAAAAAAAAGAAAAAGAAGCGCCAAGTTCTCCTTAATGTTTCGGCCAGAAAAAATTGTGATATCTGAAGTTCGCACAAGTTAAAAGCCAAGCATCCCAAATCTTTCATTGAAAATGGCTTCCTGCGACTTGGCCGTTAATGCCTTCTATAGCATTTTCAATTTAATGATTAGAAATTACGAATTCATGAATTATTTAAATATTAAAAGTAATATTAGAATGCAAAGAGGCCATTTCACATGAAGACATTATAAGTAAAAGGTTTCTCATAACTACCATTCAGTTTCAACAAACATTAGTTTTGATTACAGATCATTTAGTCCACTTATGGTTTAATTGCCATTTTGTACGGTCTAAAGCTAAAATCATTCACATAAAACCCAAGAAATAAAACAAAATTTACTTACTTCAAATCTCATATATTACGTTATATTTTAATGTATAATATTGAAATCGTGTGCATTGGCGAAAGAGATTTTTTTCGTTTGAACATTTATTATAGTTTGTTTGCATACATCAAGAGGTATTCGATTTATAAACTGTTAAAAGCTGATACTAATTATGTTTTAGCAATTAAGGATATTATCTCCTGAATACAAGTATTTTGTTATTTATAACTTCTAAGCATTTAAATAGACTAAAGTTGTTTAAATGCTTTTTTCAAATGTGTATTTTATTTCTGTACTCTGTGCCACAAAATGCCTAAAGTAATCAAAAAATGTAGTTGGCATGTAACTCATTTGTACATATTTGAAAATTTGAAAAACTCTCTCGAAAGCATTAACGGCCAAGTCGCAGGAAGCCATTTTCAATGAAAGATTTGGGATGTTTGGCTTTTAACTTGTGCGAACTTCAGATATCACTACTTTTTCTGGCCGAAACATTAAGAAGAACTTGGCGCTTTTTTTTTTTTTTTTTTTTTTTTTGCCGAAAATTTTTGTTGGGATATCACTACATTTTGTATGTTTTTTTTTCAAGTTTGTTATTCTAAACAATATTAATATGAAAAAACTTAAATTTCGGTACTTTTATGTTAGCCGGGAGCAAATCTCCTCATTAGCCTTTTGTTTTTTCGCCAATAGCAGTTTTCATTTTTCACATGTGTAAATTAGAAACAAAGCTTTGATTTTCGAATAAAATATTTTGGTTTATGTTATTATTTATTATTTATTTATTTATTTCTATGTTAAATAATCTATTGAATAAAATGAGACAAATGCATCTATTTTAAATGAGATGACTGAAAAGTTTATATTTTTAAATGAAATGAACGCAATATGAACAATGAAGTTGGGAACAGTATTTCGCGATTTGCCACTTGCGCCCGGCTAACATAAAAATACCTAAATTTATTTTATTGAGCTTTACAAATTTATACTTTATTTCTTTTTATATTAAAGTACTAGCCGCCTCTAGCAAGCAGTATTTACTCCATTAATTCCATATTAAACATTGCATCATGTTACTGTTATTCATAATTTAATTTACTTGCCCATTCTTTCGCCAAGTCGGAAGCTTTTGATAGAGAAATCAAGAACTTTTTTACGACCATAGAAGCACATTATATATTTTGTGTTGTTATGTATTTCGTCTTTCCTAACAAATATCTCTTATCTCACTTAAGCATGTTTCCTTAGCTGTTACGATTCGTTTTCTAATGCGGAAATTTTTAATCATATTAAGTAATCTTTTCTAATTGGGCCCACTGCCAATTGTTGTATTTTAACTGATACGACTGGGTACAAGTGAAATGGTTCTTATGAAATCGTTTGACGATATCTGCATTTACATTAAACCATATTGATACTAATATATTTTTGTTTCACGTTAACCTTTTCGATAGACTCGATTACGGAAGAATAGGAGGTCTACCGGTTCACTGCCATGATCCACTTGAAAATCTATCATTCTTCTCACCTGATCGTGTTGAAGAATTAGTCAATTTGCCACGGTTTTAAGATTTTGGCTAATTTTATTCGAAGCCTGAAAACTAAAATGCGAGGAACCGGATTATGGAAGATTCATTCTAACGTATCGATTAACAGGTTACATATTATAGAATTATAATAATCATAAGGAGAACTGGAAGTTTCACTGCTTTAATAGTTTCCGTAAATTCTCTTTATATAATACAGAAGTTTTAGCGGTGTAAAGATTAAGAACATAGTCACAGTAAATATAATAACAGTACAATATAATAACAATAGCAGAGGTTTTGGGCAGTGAAGAAACTATTAGCACTTTGGAAATATTTGTGCGTTATATCATTTAACTATTCAGATGATATGCGGAAAAATGAAAATAGATGGCTCGCATTAATAATTAACTCATTGGAAAATATCCATTAGCGTCAAATATTCGCCAAGCTGGGCTACATTTAGCAAAGTTTCGCCAAATTTGGTAATTTATCATGTCAATTCTCAAATTTGGCGACAGAAAATGTTTTGTTTATTCTGACGTCATAATGATGCATATGTATTATGTATTATACACATACCTATGATATGTATGATGCAAATGTATTACGTATTATATGCATATGTATAATATGTATGATGCATATGCATATGTTCATTAACATCACTAAAACGCACTTAAAGGAATAGTGTTCCATAAATAGTAGGGATAATTGCCAGATTGAACAGAGTGCTATTGAGATTAGAATTCCGACATTTATAATAGACAGGGAGGCGTCCGCACACACCATCACCTCATCGAGTTTACAGCTGAAATTTTAGGATTAGTTAAAACTAGATTAGTATATTAAACTGCAACTGGTTTGTTAAGTCATATCTTGGTAGAAACCACCAGAAGACCTGGTTATTGTACTGGTAACCAATTTTATTGGTTAACTGATAGGTTTACTATTGTATTTTCTTGCATCCAAAAGTTTGGAAACATGGAGGAATGGGTGCAGGAAAACACAATGGAAAATCCACCAATTAACCCGTAAAATCGGGTCTGTAGGTGGTTTCTACAAAGATATGACTTGGCAGACCAGTTACATTTCAATACGCTAATCGATATTTAACTGATCCTAAAATTTCAGCCGTCAACTCAATGAGGTGATGATCTGTGCAGACGCCTCCCGGGCTGTAATAAAATTTGCTTTAAGGAAGTAAAAGATAGAAAGATGGACAGATAAACAAAAAGTTTTGCCTTATTAAGATTTTTGTAAAAGCATATAAAAATCCATACAGCTTGAAATCATGTAACACCTTTATAACTCAGGCTAATTTTCTGTAATCGGATTTTGACGACCAACATATCTTATCTATAACTATAATCTTTCTTTTACAGATTTAAAATTAACAATAAATTAACAGTAAGTAGGCTAATAATACAATATAATAACATTGCAGCGGACTTTGGCCGCCGCATCTGTCGCATATCTTTAAAGAGAGTTTATTAGTTACACATTTAATTAAAAGAAGATTTTTAAACTTTCATATCGAATTAGGATATTTTTCCACTATACACCTTGGCATTTTTTAAAAATCTTGGCGCAATTCGGACTTCAGAAACTGAGATATGTTGCCAAATGATATAAACAACTATGAAAACAAACCTGATGAACTTTTATGTTATTTATATATGTATTTATATACATATAAACATTTTATTTATACATGTTTAAAATATTATTTTTTATATACAAATTATTTATGTTGGTATATAAAAATAAATAAACGGGTTCCTTACATTAAATAAATTGTATACATGTGGAAAAAATTGCTTGTGCATATGACACAGTAAATATGTTGCCAGAAAATACGTTATTATCAAATTTCTTTTCTCGTCAAGGCTATTTTCTGTATTTCGCCAAGGCTACTATATCGGAAACGTACCGAATTGCGGTTATATTTTGTTAAATGTTTTATTGTTTTAATATCGTAAATATATCATAACCTATACTGATTAAAATATTTAGGTATATTCATTTTTTCTATTTAACAAATATTTTTGGAAGCGCATATATATGTTATTCTTGTTGAAATCACGTGACCCCTTCAAAACTCTGTAATCGAGTTTTGGCGACCAACGTTGGCACAATTGAATGTGTAAGAAACTGTTCACGGCCAAATGAACACCCCCTGTTTGAAGGGTTTAGAGGCGAAAATTCTGTGTTTTGAGATTTTTATGGTTAATTGTGCTACAAACCCGACTTACTTGTGAAATTTTATGATTCTACGACTTTTAGAAGTACCTTAGTTATTTGATGATGCGAAGTGAGTCAGTGACAAAAAAGCGCTATTCGGAATTTAATATTTCGAAAACTACTAAATACAGAAACATGAAATTGTGGAACCTTAGTTCAGTTTGACCATATGAACATGTGTATAAAAGAAAAATTTCTATATCTCTCCCTAAAACGACGTTATGAAGGGGTGAAAAGTATGCCGAAATGGTTCAGGAAAAGGTAGCTTACGGCTTGTGCGAACTTGGCGGACGCACTGCCGTGCTCCCAGATAAAAAATATAATTTTTATTATTATTTATTTTTTTTTAAATTCTTGCGAAAGCGGACAAAATGCTAAATTTAGTCTTTTTAAATGCGTTTTAAAAAATAGAAAATACAAATGACACTTAAAAAAAATTACAGGAGTAATCTCATATATTCAATATAACAATAACATAAACGTTTTGACAATATATAAAATACTCATTTTTGAAAAAAAAAATCGTAAGTTAATGTTTCCAAAATGGGTGCAATGGCGCTTAATGGGTTTAAGCAAAACAAGCAGAGAATAAATTGTGTTTATGACATATGTGTAAAAAAATAACACAATACTTTGTTACCCAAAATATATGAAATAGCAATATCATAAAAGTATATATATGCTGTATTGATTGTTATTTTTAATGTAATAAACAATAATTTAAAATCTTAAAAATATATAATGTACTTCTCTCCAAAAAATTATTTAATTTACGGTCAAATAAAAAAATTTAAAGTAAGTTATTTTATGAAGGGCTTAGAAAACAGATTACAGTTTACATTAATGTAATCATCATAAAATTATTAGTTTAATCATCATTTAACATCAATGAAAGCTCCTTCTTCCTTAGCTCCAACTAAATTATTTATTAGACGCTGAAATAAAAGTTTACATTAAGAAAATAAGATTAGGCATTCTCTTTAAAAATAATAGGAAATAAATTGTGTCTGAAACTTATAAATTGATTGTCATTTTTGTACAAATTTTTTGGAATCACTGTACGATAAATGCATATATTTTTTTATTATTAAACGTTAATAATAATAGTAATAAATTTAATTGCAAATAAGTATTTGGCCCAAAAAAAGAAAAGAAATATTCTTCTTTATAGACGATAATTTTAATATTTTAAAATATTAATTATTATTTAGAAAGGAAATTTAATGATAAAGTGCATCTATAAACATATTTTGTGTTTTTTTTTTTTTTTTTCAATAAATAATATAAAAAGAATATGGCATTCTATGTTTTCTGCCATAGCGTTTTATCTAAAAAATGGAATGGAAATAATCAAATTTAGATAAGAGTTATTTTCACAGTCGATTAAGTTGATTATAATTCAAAGCTTAAGGTTCAAGTCAGTTTTCAAGTTACGGATTAAACACAGCATTTCTTCTTTACAATTTATTGACAAGTAAATACATGTTTATCAGTATTGAGAAACTGTTTATCATATAATTTTTCGCTTTACATAAATAAGAAAATAGCATTTGAAGTAATATTATTTTCAAAATAAGTTAAGTTGATTTTAATTAAATCGTACGATCCAAGCCCGCTTTCAATTTAGTAATTAAACATAGCATTTATTCTATTTAATTTAAGGATAAATAAATAAATATTTACTAATCTTGATATTTTGTATATCATGGCGTTTCTATATAAAATAAAAATAGGAATAATATGATTTGAATTAATATTACGCATTTCAAAATATATTATGTTGGTTTTAAATAAAAACTTAGGACTCAAGTCCAATTATATGTAAGTAATTAAACGTAACATTATTTATAATTTGTCGATAAATAAGTAAATGTTTACCGAGTAATTGAGAATATCACTTACTGTTTATAATTTAACTAGAAAGGTAGCCCGTCAAAAATGACGGAAATTTAGATATAAAGATGTATACAACTCATGTGCTAGAATATGAGTTTTCTCATTTGTTCCGCAGTGATAGATGAAAATAACACATTTTAAGAACGAAACACATTTATGAAAAACTGTGTAAAATAGAAGACCACTAATCTGCACAATTCCAAGTTTTCTGCAGATTTTTGCGGTGTCTATTCAGTCTTTGTTTACATTTTTTTTAAAATTCATATATTGGACAATTTAGATTATTAAGCCTTAAAAATAAATAAATTACACACTTGAAGTAAGGTAAAAACTATTAAATTATCGTATACGATTTCATAAAATGGTATTATATGGTATTATATGTGTGTGCTTCACGATCTTGGTTACGACTTTGGCGAAATTGGCTGCAACTTGTCATAATTCTAATAGTGTGGGCCTCTATAACAAAAAAGTAACCAGTTTTTAGTAAAATTTCTGATATAAAGTAGTTTTCAAAAACTTGTGTAAAATTGCAGGCCGTTCTCATGTTATGCCAGTCCTGGGAATAATATTTCTAACACTGAAGAGTTTCCATGTGTATGTGGAATTTAGAAAAGCTTCTCCAAAAGAAAGGTCCTGAAATGACATTGTAATTCCTCTAACTTCAAAGTTTAATCGGGCCCTGATGTTGTTTACTGAAATCTAATAAATACAGTTATTTTGAATATTACAACAGAATTAAACAACTAAACTTATTTAACTTAAACTCGCTGTTACTTCCCGATGTTATTTTTTAGTATTAAGAAAGAAAATTATTTAAATTTTTCAAATCATGCACATTTAAAATTTTTTTTCGTCTTTAATAACTAAATAATGAAAAAATAGGCTTTTGTTCTGATCTCATAAATACGACAATAAAATAATGTAACTAAGAGACATAGCACAATTAAATCTTTGTGATTTCAAACCATAAACAAATGATACCACCACCATTTTACATACTATGACGTCATTAGAATATTGTCCATTGATTGTTGGAGAACTTACTTTGTAAATGATTACCTCAATGATTTAATATTTTTTACGGTTCACGGTGAATGAATCACTTGTGTTTGCTTAGGTTTATGGAATGAGATATTAAGCCGTGAACCAAATTTCAATTAAAGTTATCCAAAGATATATGTATTTTTAATCGAAATTAAAAACAATGCTTGGTACTTTTCGGTTAGCCGGGCGCCAGTGTTATATATACATATATATGTATATATAAATGTATGTATATATACATATATATTTACATATATATACGTGTATATATATACAATATGAGTATATGTATATATATGTATATTTACATATATGTATGTATATAAATATGTATATATAACACTGGCGCCCGGCTAACCGAAAAGTACCCAATGCTTTAATCTCGAAATAAAATGTTTTAGTTTGTATAATTGGTTATTTCTGTTAATTATTTATTTAGGTACTTTTCCATTATAGCGCATTTAAAAAAAAAAGCTTGGCCTAATTCGGGCATCAGGAAGTGAGATATGTTGCCAAAATATACAGCTATGAAAACAAATCTAATGAACTTTTATTTTTGTTTATATATGCACTTATATACATAAAAAAATCGTTTCTAAATATATATAATATTTTTTTATATACAAATTACGGCACAGATTTTAGATATGAACCGGGATACCTATGTCGCTAAAATGGTGTTATTTTGCCGGCTATTGTTTTTTATTTATTAATAATTTGTTTAGGCACAGATGTCATATTTGCCCCATATTGGCGCGATTTCTTTCCGACGCCGATTTGGCGAAAACATCAACAGCATAAGCAACAACATCCGGGTTACCATATCAAGCAAAATAACGACACTTTGGCGCCGGTTAAGTATACATTGCGTATATGACATTGGCGTCAGAAAAAAATCGCGCCAATATTTGGCGAATATGACATCTGTGCCATTGTTTATTTACTTTTATTTTCTGTTTTTAAATTATATAAACTGTTTTGTTCTATAGTTATTATTCAAACTTTTATTTATTTATAGTTATTTCCTTTTCAAAATGATAGCAAATAATTTAAAAATATATAAGTAACTGGTATTCGAAAGCGAGATTTTTGCCGAATTGGCGTTAGAGAAAAATCACGCCAACCCCGATGCGTATATGACATCTGTGCAAAAAATACTTCTGTTTCTTTATAAAAATGGATAAATAGTTTTTTTTACATTAAATAAATTGTATACATATGCAAAAAATTGCTTGTGAGTATGAAGCAGTAAAGAGGTTGTCAGAAAATACGTTGGCAAACTTCTTTCTCGCCAAGAAACTTTTCTCCGAAGTATTGTACGTACATAAGTAATGATTGCTAGAAATGCATTTTTAATTATGATATGCGCTTTTATTTTTCACTACATTTATGCATACTATACCGTGTGTATAAATGCTACAGTTCATATGCAGGGCTACACAAAAGAATTCGTAAGGGTTCCTGAGTATGAGAATAAATTGCTTAAAGGTGGTTTTTAAAGGAGTTATGCAGTTTTACGCTGAACTGCATTTAGATTACTAAGAAATGTTTGTAGAATATAGATAAAATGATATACAGGGTCACGCAAAGAATTGGATACATAACCGTCTATGGATGATAATATCTGGAAATATGATTTCAGTAGCTTTAAGAGTAGCTTAAATTAAATTTTAGCTAAATAGTGGCATGTAATAACGGTACTATTGCTATGGACGGTAACTGCTGAAATCAATTTTTTTTTTAAATTATGCGTTTTCTAAAATGTTTACTTAGTTATCTTATTTACCTTATTTCCCTAAATAACGAAGTTTTGTTAAAGCATTCAGGATGTGTTGGAAAGTGTTTCATATTCTATGCTTAACGCATGATTTTTCTTTCTTCTTTAGTCTTATTTTGCATTTATTTTATTCTTAATTTTTAGTCTTATACTGCTTTATAGAAACTTTGGCACAGTTGTCATATATACCCCATATTGGAACGATTTTTTCCGACGCCAATTTGGCGAAAACATCAACAGCATAAACAACAACATCCGGGTTACCATATCAAGCAAAATAACGACACTTTGATGACAGTTAACTACCCGTTGTGTATATGACATCTGTGCCGAAACTTTAATATTTAATGTTTAAACTCTTCGCTCCACTCACCTTGCATATAGTATAAACTATAACACAGATAGCGCAAAATAATAGACAGTTTGATACTTTTCCACTGTAGGGGCTTTGGCATTTAAAAAAAAAAAATGGTGTAATTTGGGCATCAGAAAGTGAGATTTGGGTACTTTTCCGTTATGCGGATACCATTGTCGCCAAGCGTAATAGTTGGCGCAAAATGAAAGTCACGTGAATTAAGGCATTTGGAAAATAAAAGAAAAAATATTGTCGTACTAAAGTGAGCATTTAAAAAATATAACATTTGAAAATTCCTGACTTTTACGAACTATTTCATTTAATCACAAATTTATACTTAAAATAATTGAACAAATAACTGTTATAAAATAAAGCAATAAAATAAAACTCATATTAAACTGCTGGCATAAAATTACAAATATCTTTTGCCTTTTTGAAATAATTGGCGCATTAGCATACATGGTACTTTTCCTTTATACGGACAGCATGCTAAAATGTATGCTAATGCGCCAATTATTTCAACCTTGATCGTAGATTTTTATTGTAAACCATGCGAGACATTGTGATTTGTTATTTATGAAACGTGAATCACGTGAATGATTATTGTTTAACCTTAACCTTGGAAAGCTTTTTAATCTGCTATTAATCGAATTAAAAATGCTTTTTTTTTTTTTTATAAAGTTGTAGTTTACTTTTACTGCTGATGGTGAGATGGATTTTATCATTTGGAAATTACCAGATGATGACAAAGTTGTGATAAAATTGTTTCAGGAATTTGGAATTCTGCATAATAAAAGATTGTGTTCAAAAAATCATGAAATGAAATTATGGATGAGTTCTGGAAATCCGAAATTGAGTTGTAGCTTACGACCATGCGAAGAAAGCGTAGAAATACGACAAAAAACTTGGTTTAAAGGATCGCGGGTGACTTTTCTTAATGCTTTGAAGTTTATATATTTATCGTGCAAAGAGTTGACATCGATTGAGTTTTGTGAGCTGCAACTTGATATGAACCACAACACAACGGTGGAATAGAATAGTTATTCGAGAGAAGTTTGTGCAAATGCTTTATGTTCTCGACCGAATAGAAAAATCGGTGGTCCTAATAAAATTATAGAAGTAGATGAAAGTCATGTATTATTTATACAGATTGTTGGAAAGGATATAAAACAGATGAACTGCTAAGTGCTGTTTATGATCATTTCACAGTAAATCACAAATACAATTTTGTCGACCCTAATACTGGATGTCATACTCCAAATGTTGAAAGATTATGGGGCATCGCAAAATGGCGCAACAAAAGACATCGGGAAGCTGTTCGACATCATTTAGAGTCGTATCTCATAGATTTTATGTGCCTACGCCTTCATTCAAAAAATGAAATGTTTACTGCAATGCTGAAATGGCAGCAGTTTAATATGATTTTTTATTTTATTACTTTATAGTATAACAGTTATTTGTTCATTTATTTTAAGTATATATTTGTGATTTAATAAAATAGTGAGTAAAAGTTTGTAATTTTCAAATGTTATATTTTTAAAATGCCCACTTTACTATCGAGAATGTTTTTTCTTTTATTTTTCAAATGTTTCAATTCACCTTATTTTCATTTTGCGCCAACTATTGCGCTTGGCGACAATGGTGTCCGTATAATGGAAAAGTACCGCATACAGTTTGGCATGATGTCCGTATAACGGAAAAATATTAAGAATTGTTGTCAAATCATATAAACAGCTATGAAAACAAACTTGATGAGTGTTTTTTTTATATGTTTATTTTATATGTATATTATTCATGTTTTTATGTACAAATTACATCTGTTTCTGTATAAATTTAGAGAAACGGCTTTTTTAATCGTACAAATAAATCGTATAAATATCGAAAAAAAATGCATGTGTATATAAAATGAAACAGTGGATAGGTTCCGGGAAAATGTTGCCAAATTTCTTTTTTCGCCAAGGCACTTATACTGGAAAAGTGCCTAAAGCACATTAAAATCGCGCAGTTAGGAGCTCATACAGTACAGCGTCGTCTATTGGCGGTTATTTTATTAGTAGCATCGGGAGGAAGATCTAAAGATGTACTTTAAATTCTCACCCATAGATTTTGAAAAAAATATCTTAAAAGAGCGGAGTTTAAATTAAATTTTGGTGACCTCCTTTATGAAAGATTAATAGTTATAAATGGGAATTTCACCAAATCAGCCAGCTATTGCCAAGTTGGCCAACATTTGGTGCTACTGTGGTAACCCTGCATTAGTATTTTTCAACAGTTACTCATTTCAATGAGGTGGTCCAACCGGAATCGTGAGGGACACACAGAGACTTGGATTTTATATAAATAGATGATAAATAGATAAAAAATGCCCTAATCTCGATATATTTTTAACGATAAATATTAAACAAATAAATAAAAAAATAAGAATAATAAGAATAATCAGATATGAATTTATACAATTTCCAGATTTTAATTAAAAGTTTATGATTTACTTCAAAGCAATTTCCAAGTTAGTGTTTAAACATGACACTTATTCTTTATATTTCAACTAGGGTGTTCAGGCCCCTGCGAGCTACGCTCGTCAACCCCTGTTCAGACTTCGCAGCCTCTGAAAATACAGTAACGTGCCGCGTTTGAAAAATACGAAAAGGTTACGGAAGATTGGATGATATTATCACCATAGAGGCCGCTATCTTCTGTAATCGGGTTGCTATGCTTCTCCGTTTGAATGAAGCATTTTTCTGTTACCCTGGGAACCATTATTGGCATTTTATCTTATAGTCTGGCGATAGATCTTTGGTCGATGGGATAACCAAGTAGAACCGTTTTAAATTACCACTCGAAAAATAAAAAAATGCTAACTGGCGAGTTAAAAAAAAAAAAAAAAAAAAAAAAAAAAAAAAAAAAAAAAAAAAAAACTATTGGCGAGATTTTAACCCGGCTAACATAAAAGTACCAAGAATTCTTTGCAATCATGGCAACTTTTATGTAGTTTTAGTCGAAAAATTATCTTTGATTCTTTAATCAAAATGGAAACCTTTCTTATGAAAAGCGAAGGAACTGTTGATCATAGTCACATGACTTAGGCTATTATTATACAGATTGTTTTCAATTCTAAATCAGCGCAAAGAATAATATTTCCTAACTATTAAAAATTTATTTACACATAACTATTAAAAACAGAAAAAAAAACTTTTAAATTACTGTTAAATGAGTACGTGTTAAAAGAAGGAAAATATTGAAAATTATATCTTGAAAATTGTATTTACGCGTGAATATTAAAAGAGAAGGGAAACTTTAAAATAATGAATACATTAATATGCGTTTAACTCTTTCAGGGGCAAGGTACTTCTATTCGTAAAATGTTGAAATCAGTGACGGCACTAGAATTTACAAACAAATTTCGAAATACGTAAATGCTTTTGTTCACTTACTTAATAAAAGGAAAAGTTTCATTCCAATATTCTGATGCCAATGTGGCATTTAAGAATTAAAATTAAGTGGTCCAAAAATGAACCACCGCCCTTGAAGGGGTTAAAGCAAAAATTGCAGTAATTGTAGTAAATTGTATTATGTCAATCGTTTTATAACGCTGTTAAAAAATACCGGTCGGCAAATACTATTTACGTAATTCATTTTATTTTAGCTTCTTTTCAAGTGTTTAACTGATCTTCTTTAATCAAACACGAAAACAACCATTGGACGTCTTAACTGCAACTTATTCGGCCTTAAATTTTCGCAATCAAAGGAAATTGAATGGAAACCCGTTTACAGGGAGATCGCTATAGGTTTTTTCATTATAATTCAATCTTCTCCAATCTTTTAAAAACCGATTTTAGATTCTGTGGTGTCTGAACGGGGGTTGTCGAGCGTAGCTTGCAGGGAGTAGAGCCCCCTAGTTAAATATAAAAATAAACTTACATTAATTGATATTTCCAATGTTATAGAAAAAAAAATAAAGAGTGATATTATTTCTTCTTCGTGTAATTTCGAAAACTTTGATGGCAATTGTGTTTGCTTTAATTTGTTTGGCCATTCTTAAACAAGTTTTTCTTGTATTTTATAAAAATGAAGAATCTCTATTTCGGAAATATAGCTTTGTTTTCTAAAGCAAATATTAATTCTCCAGTCAAATTTATGCATTTTTCTAGTGACACCTTTTCCTTTGCCTGTTGTTCCTCTTCATCTTCGGAGCTGTTACTAGCCTTATCGACGGTTCTATTTAGCACAGTGTCAGACGATAACCTTCAAAGAACTTACGTACTAGTCCCCACGCCGTTGCTGGGCAACGGTGCAGCTGCCAGAATATTTGTTCAGAAAATAATCGCTTCTGATAAATGAAAAAATGTCAAATATATATATATATATATATATATATATATATATATATATATTAGCATTTTTACTTTCGATCTTGAAGTTTTTAATTCATAAAGTGTAAAAGAAAAAAAGAAGGATAAAAGTGGTTTTGATGCCGGATTTTTGAAGTTGCGGATTTCTGAATGCAAGATTTTTGAAGTCACGCTGCAATTTTTTTTTCCATTTTCTTTAAAAACATAATTTAATCACAACATTGATTGAAATAAAAGATTTCTATTTTATTTGAAAATAGCGAAATTGAAGAAACATAATAATACCTTTTCTCACTTTTTCCACAAAAATTGAGTAATTTGGTTGTCAACATTAGATAAATTTAATTCAAATTAGAAAAAAATATACATTTCGAAAGCCAATTCAAATTTTTAAATTCTAATACCAGTTTTGAGATCTGCGGATCAATACGGCTTTTTGGTGTTAATTTCACCGCCGAAAATGCCATACTTCAGGAAAAATAGCTGTAAAACTAAATCAGTCTTTTAATCAGTCGTTTCATAAAATCGTTTCACAAAGTCGTTTCATAAAATCGTTTCATAAAATCGTTTCACTAGGATTTTATATATATATGGTAGATTGTCAAAAATGTACTTATATAAAATTTTTGTTTCTACCGATTTTTCATCTAAATAGAAAACAAAAATAATCAGATTTGAATCCATATTATTTTCACAGAAAGATTCTTTATATATGTACTAGTTTACTCACATTTTTATTAGAAACAACTTCGGCGAATATTCTTAGTGCGCGGTAATTTGATTTTAATAAGACATTTTTAAACATATATTTGGAACTGAAGAATGAAAGTTTGAATAAGTGTAAGAGCTTTCTGCCAAAGTTCTGTGAGAAAATTTACATTTTCTTTTAGCGAAATCTTCGAATAAATAAATTCGTGTAACGAAATACTTACTTAGATGGAATTACTTTTCGAAGGAATATTCTTCGTCTAGTTTCATTACGCTTGTTACGAGTTCTTGAATATTTCATACGTTTTCAACTGAATAGAAACTTTAATATGGAAAACTTTCAAAACATTTTAAAATACAGGCAGAGTATTTTGTTTATTTCGATAATTATATTATTACGATAAAGGTTATTTAAGATTTTCCTTGGAAGTAAGGTCTGAGAAATTATAAAAATTTAATGTCCTTAAACTGTAAGTTTGAAATGAATAATTATGTAATTTGAGCCCTAATAGATGTTTCTCAAAGGACACATTTGTTTATGAAATTGTTAACAGTGCTGAATCGAGAAAGAGTTCATTGTTTACAATGTGTAAAACTTGTCATTACACAGGATGAGCAATATAAATTGACGATGATTTCTCATCATCTTATTTCATGCGCTTTCCAATAATAATAATAAAAAAAAATGTGTTTCGAAGTTTTTTATGATTTTTTTAAATGTAAGTGTCTTATGCTAATAGCATTCACTATTTCAAAGACATACGATGTGCGTAAAGATAGCATAACATAGTGACTTGGGCTATCTTTGTAGTACGTTATGCTGCAAAGATAGAATGCGAAAATATTTTAGATCATTTTCAATAATGAAATTTTAATTAAAATGGTTTTTATATTTGAATGTTTTCAACTGAATATATACTTTAATATGGAAAACTCTCAAAACATTTTAAAATACAGGTGGAGTATTTTGTTTATTTCGATAATTACATTATTTCGATAAAGGTTATTTAAGATTTTCCTTGAAAGTAAGGTCTGAGAAATTATAATAATTTAATGTCCTTAAACTGTAAGTTTGAAATGAATAATTATGTAATTTGAACCCTAATAGCTGTATCTCAAAGGGATGCAATGTTTTTTTACGAAATCGTTATCCATGTTGAATCGAGAAAGTGTACATAGTTTAGAATGTGTAAAATTTGTCATTACAGATGGGTGCGCTAGATAAATTGGCGATGATTTTTCTTCATCTTATTTCAAGTGCTTTCAGATATTTTTTTAAAAGTACGTTTTTGAAGTTTATTATTATTATTATTATTTATGTAAGGGATTCTAATAGCATTCTTCATTTCAAAAAAATACAAAGCTGACGTATAGCCGTTAGACATAGCCATCTGACGTATAGCCATACGTTAGATGAGCCGTAATTTCTGGACAGCTTTCTGGCTGAATTGCCAAGGAAATTGCATGTTTTAATTGCACCTTTTACGTGCGGCTTTCTGTGAAACTAAAGTTTCTTTTGCTGCTCGTAATTTTCTGAAACATTACCGGATGCTTTATACAGTACAGGCATCCCCTGACTCACGTAAGTAATGCGTTCCGTAAAGATGTACGTAACTTGAATTTTACGTAAGTCGAATTTGTAAGTTGCTTAGATAAAATTTTGTAAGAAACTGCGGTATTTATTATGTATATGTATGTAAGTATATATACATAATATATTATTTACACAGTATTATTTTATAAATAAATCATCATGCGAAAGTATTTACTCGTATATAAACTATAAACGTATGAAAAAATATAATAAAATCACTAGAGAACAGGAATTCTGCCTTTTCAGAATTTAGTGTCGACCGCGACATTTCCATTATTTCATTTTCTTTTGATGCTCTGATGGCTTCTATTATTATGAAACAGCCGTTATAAATGAAGTGTTAGGTGAAAATGAAAGAGCAGTCGTAAAAAGTTAGACCTCTGATTTTCTGGTCAGAATGGGGAAAACAAATGACCACAATTTTTTGGCCACCTTCTGTACGCGAGTCTAGCGCTTGAGCTGTTATTTATTGAAAATCTCCAGCCTTTTGAATTTGATAAAATTTAAGAAGATCATTTTAGGAATAACAGTGAGAAACTGCTCGAATGATGAATAAAATTTTGGTATGCAAAATTAACTCAGTATCGCCATCTGTTAGGAATTCTCTGAACAATTTTAATTAAGTTCTGCGTTGGGAGATAACTGTAATAAATAAAATCTGCCTTTAAAACCCACTGTATAAGTCGCATTGACTTTAGAGTAGGGTAACTCCGGGAGAGTCGCCGCATACGGGATAGATGCCGCGCCCCTTGTATTTCTTGTAATTATCCATAGATGGTCGTCAAACGCACAGTATAGGTGCACAATGAGATTATTTTAACCAGTGAAAAGCGTGAATCCCATTTCGATGTTTACTTGTAGAAGTACAATCCTTAATTTGACATAAGTGCATGATTTCACTGTCCAAACTTTTAAACACGTCATGTTTAAGTACTTTTTATACACTAATTACTAAATGCATGCATGATTTCGAAGTCAAAACTAAGTGTAGCGTTTGTATAGAGTACTGTGTGTATGATTACGCCATTCCCCTTAGCGATGGCAGGTAACTGTGATGGCCAACGTCTGCACCATGCAAAATGGGATACATGCCGCACTGCTATTCCGGTATACATGCCGCTGTTTCTTTTGTACGGGATGATTAAGTGTTATTAACTGTTCCTTTTATTTTGCACAGACTAAACATGTTAGGCATGTTATCAAGTTTACTAAAACCAAAGGAGAAAAAGGGGGAAATAAAAAGTAAGAAGGGCAAGGAAGATGCAAGTTAAGATAATAATAATGAAAAATTGGATTACGCGTAACGCAGGCATTCTTTGCAAACTACTCCAAAAAAGAGGAAATGTAATTGGCTCCGTTGCATCGTGTGTTTAAATGTAGTTACATAAAGACTGTAATTATTCGACACTTTTTCTGTAGATTGAAGTCGATCTCTGAACCATTCGGGAACATAGGTGCATATAAGCACCTTCATAAAGAGCTTACAAAATTTGTTTCTGGCACCAGTAAAAACGAAAAGTGATATTTGCTTTGTTTAATTAGAGAATTTTCATGATTATTTAAGTAAATGTAACTTCTTTTAAAAAAGTGGTATCAATCGAATAAAATTTGTGTAAAAGCCACCGGTCTCGAAAGGGTTAACAAATAAATTATGTAAACACAATTTTACTTTTTTTTCTTTCTTTTTCTAATACATTGATGTTACGTTGTTGCTGAAATAACAATTAAAATTTAATGTAAAAAAAAAATAAGTCGATAATTTTAATAGTGAAAGTAGGCAACAATTATTAATTTGAATCTGTATAATACGTTTCATTGTACTCCTTTAGTTTCATTTTGTTATTACATCCATTATTATAGTCCAGATATGAATGTTTTTTTTTTAATATTTTTATTTATAACTTCATTCTGTTCTTACTAAAAGCGCGGCATAACTACCGCACAAGTGCGGCGTCTCAGCCTGAATGTACGGGTGACGCGCCACAGTGTGCTGTTTTAGAAAAAAAATTGTTAAAAAATATTAATAATTTGTTTTGAATTTTTTGTCGCAGTACACGTGTTGTATATTTAACATTAAATAGTACAGCATGATTTTTTTTTTTTTTTTATGTCCACCATGGGACTTTATACACACATTCAAAAAATGTGCGGCATAAATCCCGGAATTACCCTATATTGCAGATATGCAACGCGGTGATAAAAATGTTAATTTTTTTTTGCTTATTTCTCTTTGCACAAGAAAGTAATAAGGGGCTGTGCATATATAACGTTATCACTTTAGTGGGGAGGGAGGCGTCTGGCACATGATATCGTAAGATATCACTATATCACTAGGGGGAGGGGGATATGTCTTTTTGATATCGTTAACATTTTCGATCTAACAAAAAATTTCTCTTTTTATTTGTAATTTGTTTTTTACATCAAAATAGTCTGTTATCTTTTTTACTCTGTTATCTATTTTTATGAGAAAGCAAAGTTATTATTCAAATCTTTAAATTATTATAAAATTATTTAATTCCAAAATGTGGAATACCCCAAAATTTAGCATTTCTCTTCTTCTGTCATACGCATATGAATATATAATCCGCTATTCGAGAAACTAGGTCCGAAGTATGTTTAAATGACTCATTGTGTGTATTAATAAAGAAAAGAGCAAAATTGTGTCCCTCTGTTTTCCTGATAAGAAGTCCTGCCTCCATGTGGGGGCAAGTTCAATAAGACATATTACTGTTGAATGCATTATGTAACAAAATGCTATTATTAAATACTTTTAAATAGTAGCTATTTCTTTTAAATGCTATTTGATATAAAGTTATTTCATATACATATAGTAGTGACATTTCATTGACTTATTTTAATTTGAATCAACAAAGTATACGAATTATAAATGTATAATCATATCTGTTTCTGTGTCACTGCAAACAAAGGAAAATAATTGCAAAAATAAAAGTAAATTTTAGACATTGATAACGATATCATTAATATCGGTGGCGTTGGGGTGGATGGGTTTGAAGGAATGATAACGTATGATATCGTTAGGAGGGGAGGGGGTCCAAAATTTCCAAAAAGTTGATAGCGTAATATATGCACAGCTACTAAGGAAAACCGATTCTTAATGTAGCAAGAATGTTTAAGAAAATATAATATAAGCCCTTCCGAGTTATTTACGATTCCGAAAAGTAGTTATTTATCTTCAAAAACCTCAGAAGCTAATAGATTTCCAAGATATAAAGAAGCACTTCTGAAACCGAAGTTTCTTTTGCTGCTCGTAATTTTCTGAAACATTTCTGGATGCTTTTTACAGTATACAATTCAGTTCCTTGACCTGGTAAGCTGCCATCGAAATACTCAAGGCCAGAGGATACGAGTGTGACGTCATCAGTAATCGACTGACTTATCACTAGTGTTGGAATTCACACAGGAAAATTTTGAATAGCAATTTTCTTTTATTCTATTTGTGGAATATCTGTCATCTTATAAAACAATAATAACTATTTAAACTTGGTGAGAATTCGGAATCTGTAAATAAAAATTCAGCCAGATGCGGAATGCTACAGTGTTGCCGTAAAATAACGGCAGCAAAATAAATTATTTTCATTTTCACTCAGATAGTGTTAGGTTTTTCCTCCGTCTACGTTTGAAGTGCAGCAAGTTGAATAAAAGCGCTCAGGATCTTAACTCTCTGATATCTCAGTCTTTAAAGGTGTTCTCAAATCCAAAAGGGCAACTTTCTGACATAAGTTTTAATTTATTTTTGTTCGAAAATGCATGAAACTAGCTGGTGTTGTTGTTCAGAAACTATGTCATCGAGCTATTTTTCCCGTTTTTTTTTTTTGCAAACGCACTAGATCTTTCAGAAAAGAGTGTTAAAGTGGACGTTTTGAACCGAGTTTCCGCGCGAACGGAGAAAAAGCACTCAAGAGCTAGCGAAAAACGGGTTTATCACGTGATCAAAAACGCTTATAACTCAACAGGTAATTGATGAATCAAAAAATGGAAAAAACAGTTCAATTCTAAATCGCTTCCATGGCCAGGCTTTCCAATTTTATATCTTTTTGTTGAAAAATGAATTTGTAAATATGTCAAAACGTTTTGCGCTTGTTGAGCAGAGCAGTTAAGAACAGCCTTAATAGTAACATGTGGACATTTTCCTAAAACCACCCAATAATAAAGAAGTATGACACGCATTAGTGATAAATAATATCAAAGACTGGCATGAAGGACCATCGACTGAATACGATTGGTGAATATGATTACAGTTAAGGGGTCTCAGGACTCTTAACCCATTAAACGCCGCTATATGAACCGCATCCCAAAAATTATAATTTTTATATTTTTTTAGGTTTAATATACGTCTCTAATCATATGCAGTTTAAATTTTTAAAAAATTTTTATTTGGTTAGAAGATATGATATAGTCCCAAAATGGGAGACTTGGCGCCTAATGGGGATAAAATAGAAACCTCCACCACAATGTTTAGAGTTGAATGTTTAGTTTTAAAATATTTCGAAATCGAGTTATAAATCCCCAAATTTATTTGTATATGGTAAATAAAGTTAATTATCAATACCTTAATTGCATATTAAATATATTCAAGCCATAAAATGAAGAACTCGTAAATGTTCTTACCTTTTTAATATCTTTTTTCTTTTACATTTTTGTATGAAACGGTATTAGGCAATTTTTGTGGAGCATTACCTTACATTTCTCGCACCACAGACGAGTATTCTTTTTACAAAGTTTACATTTTGATTGCTTTCCTGCCTGTGTGATAAAATGATTTACGCCATCGAAGCGTATGTTACAGTTCACTGGTGTGTGTGGTCCAAGTTGAGGTATTGGCAACGATTGCAGTCTGTCTGATTTCATCAAACCCATCACAATGTCTCGTAAAAATGTTAACTGAGACATTTGTCCATTCATCTCACGATGGATTCTCCAAGCCGCTACCACAGCCATGTTCAGTGTGTTGGTGAAAAATGGCCACCACCATTTCTTACCCTTTATTCTGGGTCGGTAACTACTCAAAAATCGATCAAGAAGATCTACGCCGCCCATATTTTTATTGTAAGATCCAACTATTCCTGGTTGAGGCAAATCAATCTTCTTTTTAGATTTTCGGCACCAACGCTTTGCTTGCCCCATAGGCTCCATACATTCAAAATTCGATGCTAAGCATACAACTTTATTGTCTTTCCATTTTACTACACTTAAATCCTTTGTTATAATGTAGTCAAATGTCCCTCTTTCTTTTTTTACCAAAACTTTACTATCTTGTAAAGGACAGTTCTGCAGTCGGTTCTCTCTCACCGTTCCAGTTAGACGGAATTCCCTTCTTCGCATTTCTTCAAGCAATGGCAGAGAGTAGAAAAAATTGTCAACATACACTTTGTGTCTTCTACAGTTTTCTACACATTCTATTAGACCCAAGACAACTCTTGTTCCAAGGGGAGTTTTGTCTTCGGCTGCTGTTTCTTTTCAGACATAAACTTGTAAATTGAATGGATAACCTTGAGAAGAAGCAAGAATCCATAATTTGTAACCAAATTTTATTGGTTTTCCACGCATATACATTTTGGTAGAATGTCTGCCTGTATAAGGGATCATTTCCTCATCAATACTTAAAGATTCAGAAAATGTTCCGAATTGCTGCAGTTTTTTTCCAAACAACTCTATAAAACATCTAACTTTGGCCAACTTGTCAGAGCCATCAATAGAATTATTATCACATAAATGGAGATACTTCTTTATATCTCTAAATCTCTGTCTACTCATGGCATTTTGTATGAAAGGCAGATTACACACTCTAAACAGAAATGTCTGAAATTCAGACACTTAAGTGTCTGAAACGCAGTGTTCAATTTTCAGACGTTTTAAAATGTCTGAAAATTTTCAGACACTTCTTGCGTCTGAATTTCAGACACTTAAGTGTCTGAAATGAAAGTGTTCGATTTTCAGACGTTTTGAAATGTCTTAATTTTTTGAGACACTTCTTGCGTCTGAATTTCAGACATTTCAAATGTCTTAATTGCGGCCATCTTTGAACCCTTTTTTTTCACCAACATGAAGCCATCTTTGACCACTTTTCTATCTGAGCCATATATGCAGCCATATTTGACCACATTGAATCATTTTTATAAATGGGAATAATTTGTTACTATAAATCAGAGCTGTTGCAGCGTGGAAAACTGGGATATTTCTCTGCCCCCTGATTCTAGGGTCCCCCAAGTTGGGTATGAAATTTTAATAAAGCTGATATTTTAAATTTGTTTTAACCTTGTGATGATTATAATCAGTATTTTGTAGTTTTAGAATAGGATAATATATATATACACATATATATAGAGATATATTCACCTAAATATGTATTGATATGAAATCATATTTTGTCCTACGGCATCAAAAATGTTATTACTTTTAATGCCAACTTCAAATTAATGCTAGGCCAGAGACCTGGTATTCATTCGCCCCCCCCCCCCCCCCTCCCACCGCCTTCATATACTGTTACAAAAGAAAAATAAATAAATAAATAAATAAAATGAAAAAATTAACCCTATTCGATGTTGTCAAATACATATTTGGATAAATATATCCTTTTCTTTAACCATATCATGTTCTAAAAGCACACAATATTTATTAAAATAAATATAAGATCAAAACGTATTTAAAATATCAGCTTTATTGAAATTTCATACCAAATTTGGGGCCCCGTAAACCAAAAGGCTCATAGAAAGATCCCAGTTGTCCATGCTGCAATCATCTTTGCATGATAACAAATTATTCCCATTTATATAAAATGATTCACTCTTTTTTTTTTCAATGGCAACACCGAATATTGACACCATATTTTAAATCTTCGGCTCAAACTATGCCTAAAAACGAAATTTCTAGTCATTTGAATGGTAAGTTTTTGAATCATAAGCATTCAAAATTTAGAGCTTCTAATGTTAAATTACATTTTCATATTCTTATTAATATCTCCTGAAATTATAATCCTAATGTGATAATTTTGTATGTGGATACAATACTGAAAATCCCAAACATAAAGACATTGAATTTGTAAAATTGCATACCAAATTTGAGGGCCCAAAAATCAATGGGAAGGGGAGGGGGCGGGACCGCGGATCAGTTTCCATGCTCTAATCAGGCCTTGCTTCGAGAAGAAATACTACCCCTCTTTTTATTTTTCTAAACAGAGCTGTCCGCTATTCGGGAGTGACCGGTTATGGGAGTTTTACTGTAATAACGGACATTCTCGAATAGCAGAGACCTATTTAGCGATCACTTTTTTCAATCCACATTTGTAGATTGAAGCAGATTTTGTGTACTTTTTACTCTGTATACTGTGTATTTGTATACTCTGGACTGTTTATTTCTACATATGAAAATAATATCTCTAAATAGCGGGAAAATTCTGCGGTCCTAGGGTGTCTTCTATTGAGAGTTTTTATTAAATATATCTAGTTATAAATATATTTTTAAAAAATCGGAAAATGTTTCTTTTCTATCTTTCTTTTTTTTTTTTTTTTTTTTTTTTTTTTTTTGACAGTATAGGAAATGTGATTCTAATAAATTCCAGTAGCAGCGGCTTACATTCATTAGCCCCCCTTCATACTACTACATATACAGTCACAAAAAATTAAACACATTGACGACTTAATATATATATATATATATATGTGTGTGTGTGAACATGTAAATATATGTTTGGACAAATATATCCTTTTCCTTTTACTTCATTCTACTATACAAGTATATGCAATATGATATATAATCAGTACAATAAATTATTTTGCGAAAATGGATGCATTCTCCGATAATAATAAAAAATAATCCAGTAAAAAAATCAGAAAAATTTTGGCAATAAAAGTTTTCAGAAATTTTCTGTGTCTTAAAATTTAAATATGTAATACAGATGAAACACAGGAAATACATATGAATGTAGTTCTTTATATTTTGAAAAAGTTTTCATAGTCTAAAAAAATTCTTTCATCGTGCAATTAAATACTGTAGAAATTTCGAACTTTTTAACAAAGCGTTACTTTACATAGGAACAATTTAAAATATATTTATAAACAGGGATGTAGTGGAGGGTATGCGGCGGTATAAGCCGTATACCTTCTGGATTTTTTTAAGGAACACCGTATACCCTCTGTTTCTCAAAAAAGCTATAGTGTATACACTGTAGGGTATACCCTCTTCTTAGAGCATAGGCCCTCTGCATTTTTTACGACTACACCACTGTTTATAAAACATTAAAAATTTCCCGATAATTTCAATTCTGATGCTCTTATAATTATTTTTCAAGTTTTAAGTCCACCATCTGAAGCAAAAACGTTCATAGCATTTCCTATACATAAATTTAATTTTGTTACATGAAAACACTAACTTCGAAAATGTAATGTGTAAAAGAATTAAATGATCTGTCATTAAAAATAAAAATTCATATGCGAAACCATTCCAATAATATCTGTAATACAATGGAAATATTTATTAATATCATTTAATAACTTGATCTTTTTAATTACATTTTGCCATGTGGGCAATTCCTTTTATAATAACTTTTAATTTCAAAACTTATTTTGCCTTAAAAATACATATCTAATTTTTATTTCTGTACTTTTTATAAAAATGCACAAACTTTTGAAAAAATCCCCAGCAATTTTATGTGAAAAATGCAGTTATACATAGTAAATATGAAAAGACTATCTTTTCTAATTTCTGTTCTAAATCTGTAATCACTTTTTAACAATCAATAAATAGATATTAATAAATTTTTCGATTTTCAAATTTTTGTACAAAACTTAAATACAATTTTAAGCAATTAAACAAAGTAAATCATGATTTATTTTTTTACTTATTTTATAGTAAATCCTTATCTATCTAGATTTTTTTTTAAATAAAATTATCTATTAAAAAATGGAACATTTTAATTTTATTAGTAATAATCATAAGTTACAATAATTTGTTTGATTTAACTAACATGTATATTGTTTAGAATACATAAATAGGACAGCCCAAAATAATTAAAATTTGCTTTGAATACAAATAATATTATGAAGATTTTTTAAGTTGGCATTTCCGAATTAAGGGAAAAAAAATGTTTTACTAAATAAGCTATTTCAGTTTGAAAATTTGTTTCGCATAAATCCATTTTGACAAACTTTTAATTTAATAACCCCCCTCCCCGCCTAAAATGTACATATCTTATTATATAATACAAAAAATTAATCAAAATAAGTGTTTGAATATTTTACAATTTTCATCTAATATTAACCCCTTGAGGGGCGGTGGGATATATTTTATCCCACCTAAGTTTAATCAAGATTCGCACCGGAAACTTTTTAATAAATTTTATTTTTGTAACTTTGATGGAAAAAAGTTGTAAAATTGCTTTTCCATATTTTGAAACTAATTTTTTCAAAGATTCCGGTTTGAATTCAACATTACAGGAATACAATCGATTGCCCCTCAAGGGGTTAAATATTGAGTTATTATATGTTCTACACAGCAAAAAGACAATTTAATTAAAATTCAGGTAAATAAAATGTTGTTTTAACCGTGAAAGAAAGTATTATAAGGAATTAAACATATTGATAAAACCCATTGATTAAATTGATTGAATTATTTTATATATTAATTAAATTTAGTAACAGACCAAAGTGAAAAAAAAAGCTTCTAAACCAAAACTGAGTATTTCTTTTTCAGGAAAAGATTCGAGAATTTTGCGATTTTGCTTTATTTTCTATAGAGAGATTATACTAAGCGATTTTTATGTAATATTTACTGACATTTTTACAGTCTGATTAATAAGTTGTATTCACAAGAAAAATATATAGTGGAGCAACTGCTTTTTTGAACAAAAAATATAACACGAAAAAGGTTGAAAAAGTTGGGTGTCAATGTACACAAGCAATAACTTTTAATGCTTATTTAAACAAATGATGGGATTATTTGATATAAAAAAACATTTTTTTATAAAGCGGAAGCTTTAAGAATTATTAAACAAGTTAGTTAATTAATCCTGAAAATGATATAAATTTGTTAAAAATCATAAAAAACACTGTAACACTGAAAAATATTTATTGTATATAAAAAGATACAAAAATAATAAATACATATATTCTTAAAAAAGTAAATTAAATAATTAATATTACGTAAGTAATATTGTTCAAGAAAAAGTTCTATTTCGAAATAAAAATATACTGTTGTAAATAATAGCATCCTTACCTTTTTAGTTTCCTTAAATCTAATAAAATAAATCCATTTAATACAAACAGGTAACACAAAAACAAACACACTTTCTTATGTATTTTACTAAATATTCAGAATGATGTTGAAAATTGAAAAACATGTAGAAGAAATTTTTTTGTCATTATTCCCACATATATTTTTATAAGAATATAATTTAAATTTACTGCACAGATTAATTCTACTCAACATCCGTTTGCTGATATTTCACAATTATTCTTCAGTCTCTGAAGAACAAATATTAAAATGCCAAAAAATGGCACTTTATAGCTGCGTATAGATCTATGTAGATGATAGAATCACACTATTAAAAAATATATTATTTTTATAACAACATAAAACGCATATTCCACAACTTGAATTCAATCCACTTTGTTGTTTCACACGTACTTTCTTATACTACAACCTCTGAAGAACAAATATCGAAATTCTAAAAAATGCATTTTACAGCTGCGTAGGCATATGTACCTACTACTCCATAAGTTAAATTCAATCCATTTTGTATCAGCTTATTTTTCATACGTACTTTCTTATACTAGAATCTCTGAGGAACAAATATCGAAATTCCAAAAATTTACTTAATAGCTACGTAGCTGTATATAGATCTATGTAGAATACACAGTCACAATATGCATTTACGGAATTTTACACATAAAAAATCTCGGGAGCCTTTGTTAAACAAGAAAATAACTCACAGAAAGAATATTCCGTTTTAACGCGCCAATCGCCAATGGACTTCTAACAAAGCGAAATACGCGAAGTCATCATTTTAATTTTCTGTGCAGTGGTTTATCCAGTCTGCGGTTTACAAACCGTTAAAATGGGCTTGATGAGTAATACAATTTTTTATCAGCGAGAAGTAGATCATTGAATTAGAAGAAATCAGAAACGTTTTATTTTATCTATTTAGTTATTTTTCTTAACATGCTACATTTATTTGAGTGCGATTTTTGCAGTTTTTCTATTTTCAGATATATAGAAAACATACTTTAAATAAAGATTTTGTAGTAAAACTAGCAAATAACATATTGAATTTTGATGAGGAGGGCGGTGGAGGTGCATTGTCCCTCCCTGAAATTTAATTAATTAAATTTTCTTTATGTCTAATCATTTAAAAAATATACTTTTTTGTCTTCCAAATAGCAATATATTAATTAAACGCTAAGAGAAAATGTTGCTAAGAATTTTTCTTCAGAGGAGCCCCCCCACACACATACACACCACCATAAACTTTTTGTAGAAGACAGTTTTAATTCTGTTCTCCTTTTGGTGTTCATATATTTCAAATGTAACTTAGATGGGGAAGGGAAATTCAGAAAAAAAAATCCCTTTTGAAGAAAAAAAAAAAGAAACAGGAGAGAAAAAATCCAGTTTTCCATTGAACGATTAATATTTCTTAATTTTTGAATTTCTTATTATGTTGATATCTTTAAGGCTGTTCTTAACTGCTCTGCTCAACAAGTGCAAAACGTTTTTACACATTCACAAATTCATTTTTTAACGGAAAGGTATAAAATTGTAAAGCCTAGCCATGGAAGCGATTTCGAATTGAACTGTGTTTTCCATTTTTTGATCAATCAATTACCTACTGAGTTATAAGAGATTTTGATCACGTGACAAACACGTTTTTCGCCCGCTCTTGAGTGCTTTTTCTTCCTTCGCGCGGAAATTTTGCTCAAAACGCCCACTTTGACACTATTTTCTGAAAGATCTAATGCATTTGCAAAAAAATGGAAAAAACAGCTCAATTACATAGTTTCTGAACAACAACACCAGCTAATGCATTTTCGAACAACAATAAATTAAAACTTGTGTCAGAAAGTTGCCCTTTTGGATTTGAGAACACCCTTAAACATTTTTCACACGAGGAGGAGTTATGACAAAATATTCTTAGTTTAGCTTCGTGTTTACATTCTGCATTTTAGAAAAGCGGACTAGGCAGTGGAATCCAGGCATATCTATCCTAAATTCTTGCTCCTTAATACGTTTCTTTCTGTCCAAACTCATAACTCTTCGCATTTAGGGGAGAGGGCCTTCCTGTGTACGCCTATGATAACAAGTAATTTTTGAAACACTTTATATTATGAAAAGCAAATATTTAATTATTTATTGCGCCAAAAATAACTTAGCCGCAAACCTTACGCGAACTTTTACAATTGTCCCACGATTACTTCTTTTATAAAGTAATACTAAATTAAGTGAATGAAAGAGTATTTTAAACAGCTTTCATCCATTCGGAAATATTTTCTGATGGTATTGGTATACATATTGCAATACAATAGTACGTACAGTCATCACATATATGATACAATTGTATCGCATTCAGACGCTTAAGTGTCTGAATTTCTAAATGTCTTAATTTCAGACATGTCACTATTATTCAGACATTTTTCTGAGTTCATTTATACCATGATCATAGTAAGACACTTATGTGTCTTAAATTTAGACATCTATGATGTCTGAAATTTCTCATTCAGACACTTAAGTGTTTGAATTACTTTTTCAGTCACATATGTGTCTGAATTTAAGACGCCTCTATTTGCAGTGCAATCTTCTGAATTGCTCCAATATAAATCTTCTTGAGGCAAGGAATGATATCCGCTAAACAACAGAATTCCGAGAAATACTTCCAATAACTTTTCAGATAATGAAAAGGTATAATTATTGTTTTGCGTAGCATACCTTAAAGTTTCTTCTAAAATAAGATTCATGATATCAGAATCAAAATACATTTTGAATAATTCATAAGGAGTTTTACTTGCTAACTCAGGATGGATCTCTTCTAAAATTGGTGTTTTTTCAGACTTAATTGGATCTAATTTATCGACTTTTTCCAAACATATGGTTTTGTTTTTGGCTCTTTCTCCTTCTTTGTCCTAATAGCTTTATTTATTTTAACCTTTTTTTCCCGTTTTGTCAATTTTTTGGACTCTGTTTGTTGGTTTTGACTTTTGTTGCAGTCATCTTCATCACTTGAAAAATAATTTTCTTCTGGACACCTCTTCCTCTTTTTATATGTTACTTTCTTCTTTGAAATATCTAGTGTTTCACGACGTTTTAAATTAAGTTCGACTTCTCCGCATACATCCACTGGTTCTACTTCATCTAAATAATTTTCATTAAAAATTTCCTCATCAGTTATCTGATCAGGATTTGGTGGCAAACAAGTGATTGTACACTCATCTGCTGAGAATTCGTCCGAATCTAATGTTTCCATATAGTCTAAGGCTTCCTGCACAGTTAAAAACTTAGAAGCCATTTTTACACTTTAAATAAAAGTACAGAAATTTCTCTATTGAAAATGAACCTTGCTTACTGAGCGCCTAGCTTAGACTGCTGACCAAGAATTTATCACACGTTTATCTAGAACATTCTCCAGAACGTTATGAATAGAATCAACTGTTTTGATAAAAACACCTGGACTTCAGCAACAAAAGAGGGGTTACTATGTTCAATAACAAAAGAGCCTGACCTTCAACAGTAAAGAATAAACAGCAGAGAGGTCAACAGATGTATTCATGGAAAAGGGGTGAGGACTTTATTTTGCTAGTCAGAAAGGGCCAAGTCTCCCATTTTGGGATCTTTCTAAATAAACAACTGTAAAACCCTTTTAAATTATTTTTCTTGATCTATGTTTGTTATGATTTAAAAAAATAACTATTTTTTTTTTTTCATATTCAATGTTTCGAAACTTTCGCCGTCGAATTAATTATTTTTAGTGATTTTTTTTTTCTTATGAAGTAAATATAGTCAATTTTCCTTAAATTTGAAAAATTTAAAAAAATAGAATTTAAATTACAAACTTTTTGAAAAAAATTCCAACCATGCTAAGTACTTCAATATTCAATAAAAGTAATATAAAATGTATGTGTCTTAATTACTTGTGGAGAAAAAAAATCTTAACAAAGGTTCCCAAAATGGGAGACTTGGCGCTTAATGGGTTAAAGCTTTAAAATTTTCGAAATTTTAATTTTTTTAGATGTTAAACTCCTATCTTTTCTGAACATTTTGACATGTTTCCTTAAAATTCCTATTAGAAGTGAAGTTATGGCTTTTTTAATTTATACACGTTCAATAGCTGAAGCGTCGTTTCGAAAACTTTGAAGCCGTTTTTCTCGAAATGACGTTTTTGGGTATAACGCGCACGATATCTCAAAAACTTATGAATATTTTTTCATAAAATTTTCAAAACGTATGTTTCATGTTAGTCTGTATAAACTGAACCTAAAATTTTATTTTTATTTTTCAAAACAATATTTTTTTAGGTGATTATACTGTAGAATTTTTCTTAATTTTGCATTAGCTAAATACAACTTTGTATTAAATATATAAAAAAGCTTTAAATACAAATTTATTTAGGTCCAGGGTCATTATTACAATCCGAAGTATAAGTAAGCACAAAAAGTTTCATTCTAGTTGCAATAATTATTTTGTAATCGTGCGCGTAAGGTGTTATGCCGATTTTTTGCTCGTCAAATGTCTAACAGTTTGGAACCCCGCTGTAAATGCTAATTCTGCATCTTATAATTTTTTAAATACATAAAATGGAAGAACATACTTATATATTTTATTCCTATAAAAATTGTGTCTTAAAATCAAATACATTTTAAGATATTAAATGTTGAAAATGGTCTTTTTTTTTCATTTTTTCCAATTTTAAGAGTCCTGAGACCCCTTAATGGAAACGTGAGAATATTTTTAATGCTAATTTTACACTGTTGCATGTTCATAACAGGGTTAGAAAATGTAAAACATTAATCACAGTGTTGATTTAATCAAAACTAGTTCTGAATTAAAAATTGCAAAAATTGCGAAGTCACAAACAGGAATGGAGTATCACTGGATTGAGGCTACCTGTGATATAGGAGGAGAAAGTATAAAAAACACATGAAAATTGCGTGGAATAAGTATGAAATGGCGAATAATAGTAGCATATAATTACAAAAATATCCAATGTAAAGCCATAATTTTGTCAAAATTATTAGTTTATTGGTATTGTTCTTGACGAATCTTATTTTGGTGCAATAGTAGGCCAATTTGACGAATGCAACCGACACTGGTTTGTAGCTATCAATAAATGAAGCTTATTTTCTTTCAAAACCAAAGCACAAATTTAATAAATATTGATATATATAGCGTTACATCTTGCTTTATATAAATGTTTTATTGGAACATGTATCTCCTTGTTAAATTTGAAGAATATAAGTCTAGAAACTGTTCTCTCAAAAAAGAAAAAAAATATATAAAAGAAATGTTTCTCAAACAATGGTAATAAATTTCAAACAAAGCAAAAAGAAATCAAACTTAAAATCGAAATAAGGTAACCAATGTTTTATTTGTCTAGACTTGTACTAAATTTTATTCTAACAAATTTAAAATAAGTAACAGATGTTGGAGAAAGAATAAAGAAATCTGATACTACATTCTTTGTTTAATCGAAAAGTTGAAGTTTGAAAGAGATAAAATATCTTTTATGTTTTTCATAGAATTAGTTTTACTAAACATTGTTTCGTGAAGTTTCTGAGGTATATCCATTTTGCTTAAACTTTTTTCGACTGCATGGCAAAATTATTTATTTTCTTTAAAATGTTGTAAGTATTTCAAAAATAGATTACACAGAATATCGAAATTTTTATTGTAATATTTAAGTATAAAATAATTTAATAATTTTTACGGGTTACAGATTAATGTATTCGAAGCATGTTTGTTTTCGTATATTCCGTAATTGTTTTGTTTTCTAAATAATATTTTTATTTTGAGTGTTTCCAGTAACGAAAAGCGCACAACGAAAATTCTATATAGAATTATACTGTTATTGGTAATATAGAATTAATTATAAATTTATAAAACTGTGCCTGTGAGACATACAAAAATTAGGAGGTAACACTCCAAACATTTTAAATACCAAATTATCGCAAATGATCTGATATGTACCGTCCGGCTAAATAGTGTATGTACTTTCTTAATATGATAAAATTCTTTAAAATAGGTACAGGATATAAATTAAAATTTGTAAAAACGTTTGCTTGTTAAATGGCAATATCCAATTTTGGGGCTATATTTAAGTTCTCTGGATCAAGCAAGCCGGAAAAAGGTAAAGTTTACATACTTTCCATAAATGCTCATGAAGGTTTACGAGAAAATGTCTTAGGATTTTATCCTTAAAACATTATATATGTCAAAATGTGTCCCAAAGTTTGAATGAGTTCAACATCTAAACGGATCAAGTAATGTTTTTGTATCTTTACATACAGATGTATTATAAAACGGAAATGAACATAGGCTATATTTTATTTAATTTATTAAATTTCTTAATAATTCAAAATTTCATTCTTTTTCATACAGAATCGATTGACATTTTCCCGATAAATTTCACCATCTTGCTTTCTTGTTGCCAAGAAAATCTAAATCTGGAATAAAAATTTCTCCTTTATAATTAATTAAAAATTAAAATAAAAAGAATTCAAAAGAAAATAAATATGGCGTCATATTTGAAACGAAAAATTGGGTACTCATTATGATACATGAAGGATGAATATCGGTTACGTTAATAGGGGTTTTCTGCCAAAAATGGAGTCATAATTAGAAGGAATAAGAATGAAAAAAATCATATTATTAATAAAGTTATTCGCTTGGAAAAATATGACCTCATATTTGAAATAAAACAGGTATTTATTTCTAAGTATTCGTTAAAAATGCAAAGACTATGGATATCATAGTAACTAATGAAAATAGATAAATAATGACGTCATATTAAAACGAATAACAGAAATATTTTTTACTAATGGACCCTATTCTCGCTTTCAGTTCGAGGCTATAAAAACCGCCATTTTACTAATTGTGACGCCACAGGAATACTGTCCATACTGATTAAAAAGTTTGAATATAAGTTACATACAAATGAAAGTTTTCTTTCAAAATTCGCGTTATGATTATCAGGAGAAGATATTTTTGGTGGAAGAAAGGGAAATTAAAACGCATTAATCTATTTTTTGACGCTATTTCCTCGTTAAAATGAAAAAGAATTGAATTTCAAGTATTATAAATGGTAAAAAAACATAATTAAAATGAATTTTCCAAAACTGAAAACATATTTACACACATCGAAGCTTCATGAATGAATTTATTCCACAGAAGCGGAAATCGTCTGCGAAGATATTGACAGCCAATGATGTAAATATAACTTTTGTACATTTAAGTGGATAGTTAATACCTACTATTCATACGAATTAATTTTCTTTTAAATAATAAACTATTTTAATAAATTATTTTTGAAAAGGGGCAGTTAATACATGTCACAAAGGCGTTTTTAGTAAAAGACAAATTCAGCCATTCAGGTAAAAATGATGTAATATTTTTTTCATGGAAAGCATTCATTTTAATACGAAAACATTAACATATATTTATTTTAATTTCGTCAAAGCGATGTCGTTTTCATTACACCAGCTTCGAAAGTTAAAACGAAATCTTAAAATAACAATATACTTTTCAGAAATAAAATTTTGCTCCGAAAGTCGCATTATTTCAAAATGAAATTTTAGCTTACATTTTAAATACATTTTCTTAGTTGAAATTTAGTATATTTAATAAAAAATAATGTTTCAATGTTTTTCTAAATGTACAATAATATTGGATTTCATTAATCGATTTCATTTTTTAAATAAATTAAAATGCATAGTTTTAAATGATTCATGAAGTGAAAGAATATATAAATTTTTATTTCGACAAGTATCATTCCGTAGGGAAAACTAACCTAGTGAAAGCGTTGTCATATTTTAAATCATTAGCTGCTTTTCCTTCAGACAGTATTAGTATTTTATAGCACTTATACAAAATGGCGTGATTTGCAAAGAATTTAACAATCGCAAATACATAAGTTTAACACCCTTTTACCGTACACTGGTTTCAATAAAATTTAATAAATGGCACATGAAAGTCGACTTAAAAAAGTTTAGCAAGTAAATTTAATTTGAGATTAGGCTTTACACGTGGCATCATTCACGTGTAAACAAGAGTCAAAACCACTAACTAAGCAATAAATTCGCCTTTTACCTCGGATCCCTCTAATTTTTAAAGGCACCATGATTATCGAAAAGCGTAAAGGAAGAAGGAAAATTTTCTTTCGATTTTAAAATATCGAAATTTATAGTTAAAAATATCGCTGAAGCACAATCTCTGCCCCCCCCCCCCCATTGGAGCATATTCGTACAAATTTCAAAGCTTTCATAAGCCAAAATTACAACACAACATTAGATTTGAAAATGTTTATTCATAATTGGGGTGCTTTTCCATAAAAAGATTTATTCCGCGAAAGCAATAAGCAACTCTGTTGCTTAAATAATAAGTACTTAGGCTCAAGTGTCTTCACAGCGTGATAAACATTTTGATATTTTTGGTAGGTCTGCAACGGATAAAAGTGTGTATTTTTTAACTTTGATGCTTCACCACTTTTGATTATTATTTTTTAATACCATTTATCTATTTATTTTAATACCATTATTATTATTTAATACCATTTTTTCTTCCAAGATGTGATTTTTTGGAATATAAACATAATGTTGCATGTTGATTTTTCGATTATTTTAATTTTATTAAAGTCACGTCTGAAGTGACCTCTTAATAACCACTTTACTTTAAAAATATTTATTAATATATTTCTTGAAATAATATTCTTTCTCTCGAAAACATAGATTAAATCAATATCCTTGAACGGAATAAATATAAAATAGAATAAATACAAATAATAAAATAGAATAACAGAGATGTAAAATTATTCCTCATTTAATCTTAGAAAACATGTATGAAATTTCATGCTCACGAAAGAAATTTAAATGATCCTATATGTATAAACAAAAATAAGCAAAGTGGGGTCATCAGAAGCGTTTCTACTATAAAATGTAATAAAAGGTTAATTATAGTATATGCTTTTAATTATCGAAATTTTTTGCTTAATTGACGAATTTTTTCTTATTTAAATGTTACGTGAACGCAGTCACGGGTAGCAGCTAGTACATAAATAACACATAACATAAAATTAAGAATTTGCTAGGAAAAGTGCCCGAAATACCCAATTAGTCACCAGGAATATTATACAACAAAATTTTTAAATATGAATTAACCCATCTTGCAAATCATACGAACCTGTAAACCAACAATAATAAAAATCGACTGTTTTAGATGTGGAAGAATAAAAATTATCTTTATCGCGAATACTACTGAGTAGAATAAGCTAAAAACGTACTCAATCATCTTTTTGATGATTGTGTTTCGTTTTATTCAAAACTTAATGTAGATCATAATTGATAAGTTTTTAAATAAAAATTTGTTAATAATTTCCACTATTAGGATGTGCCTGAAACATTTAAAAATGTTTTAATCCATTCATTATGTATAATTTTTAAAAAAATCAATCAATATTTTCTGAAAGATATTAAAAAAATTACGTCCTAAACATTTATTTTTTTAAACCATTTAACATTGCGTCCTAAAACTCCGAACTCAACATCTAATTGTAAGAAGAGTTTTAAAAAAAGTACTAGTATATAAACTATAACGTTTTCCTGGGCAGCCTTGATCGAAGAAACTAAAATATGATGTGAAACGTGGGTGTTACTACTTCAACATTCGAAGTTGTTTGAATGTCGAAAAAGTAACAATCACTTTTGTCATAAAGTTTTAGTGTATGCTTATTTTAGAAATTTTATTCATTTTTGAAAATACACGCAATTCCGAGTGGAACAGTATGTGAAACATTTTGCAAGAATTTGGCGATTAAAATCTCTCTCTTTTCGAAGACTGTACATTAGGAAGTTTTGTGTCCTGAATATTAAGGCGCACATAGGGACTTTGTAAATTAGGCGGTGTCGTTGAATTTAGACCACATCTTTTATTTGAACGGTTGAAGAGTTATTGCGTATGCGCGTTTTTTTATGTGTGCACTGACACTTGAATGTATCTTTTGTATGAGCGAAGTCTGATTCAGTGCCTTGGGCAGTTTTCGATGTGTTGAATGTTTCCAGCCTATATCAGAGGCATTTCTTCCACATGTCTCTAGTATTAAAATAAGTAAAAGCACAGCATTGTGCTTATAAGTTGTACATTTTAAAAATGTACCGTTAAAGAGTTATTGAGTTAGATTTTTAAAATTCTATTTTCGATCTTCATAACCCCCCCCCCCCCCAAAAAAAAATAATGAATTACATAAAAGGAAATATACCTTTATAATTATGCATACAATATTATAGTTGTAAATCGAATATTAAAATAATGTAACACTTAAAATATTGTAATAATATACCGTTTTATACTGTATATACAGCTAATAAAGATATAGGCTCTTTACTAATTAATATTATAAAATACTAATAAATAATAATTAATAATTAATATTAATATTTAATAATTGATTATATTATTAATTAATAAATAATTATTATATATTATTATAAATATACTATATTTTATTATAAAATATTGTATATAATATATATAATATTATATATATTATATATATATTAATAATACTGTTTAGGTATAAATTTATATTTATTATCAATTATTAATTATTTATTAATTTGTTAATTAATTAATTTATTAATATTAATTATATTATTAATTAATAATTGATAATTTATATTATTACTGTTATATACTTTTTATTCATTTAATACTGTTATATATTGTATATACAGCTAATAAAGAGATAGGCTCTTTCTTTGTTTTTATTAAGGTGACCAAAAGTCTTTGAAATTCGAAGACGTCCTCGAATTTGTAAAGTTTAAATACACGAAGTTTTCGCAATTGTTGATTAACAGCACTTATTAGATTTAATGAAGACGAAATATATATAAAACTTAAAGAGTTACAGATTTTAAAGCTTCGGAATCACAAAATAATCCCGATATAAAAGCTTTACAATATTTGATTACCCGATTTTTCCCCCCATTATGCTTTTCGGGTTTTTAAGAATAGTTCTTTAAGAATAGTTAAGGTTTAAGGAATTAAGGTTTCTTTAAGAATAGTTAAGGTTTAAGGAATTAAGGTTTCTTTAAGAATAGTTGTCTTTATTGTAAGCTCTTCTAAGGCGCAGTTCATAAGAATTGTACTTGTGTCAGTAAGTCTAGTTTTAGATAAATAATGTTGATAGATTTAGATAAATGATGTTTTCTATATAAACAGATGAGCCTTTGCGAATAATAGAAGCTAACTCACAAAAACACGGCTCAAGAAACAACAGTATGCACATTTCGTTTAAGGGGGTCCGGGACACAAAAATCTTCAAATTTTGCAAAAACATTTTATATCATTAAAATTTTCTCTGTTTTTTCCTGCTTAAAATGACATTTAAATCATGTTTCAATCTGAATTAGAATAAAAAATATTAATTTATCCGTTTTGGTTTGTTTTCAAAATCTAACTTTCAAGCAATGGCTGTCATGGAAACGACTTCTTGTAAAAAGGCGTTTTTCTTCATGATAGGTTTTTTCACCATTTCTCGTATTTAAATTCTTATAACTCGAGAACCGTTAAAGATAAAAGGGTTCAAACTTGGAACATATATTTTTCAATTGTTTTACTTTAATTTCGATTCAGCATATTTGAAAAAATATTTACTTTTGAAAATATGATTTTTTTTTTAAAGTTGCACCACTTTTTTTTTAAATTTTTCCGTTAAATATTTAATTTTTTTTTTATAAATTAATATTTTTAAAAATGCTGAATCAAAATTAGAACTTATATATTTCTGTTTATTTAAATGAAAAAAAAAATGAAATTCTATAAATAATATTTCGAGTTATAACGATTTTAAATTACCCCACTTTTTAATACATTTTAAATTAATTTTTTTTTTTAATTGTGAGAAGTTTTATCATGTGATTTTGTTTACAAGTGATACGGTTAACCATCACAAAAAAAAATTCAGAATTTTAACTCAATAAATAAAAATTATTTCAAAATGCATCCCGGACCCTTTTAACATTACGTATACAGTTTGTTTCAAAATCAAATTTCAGAATATTAGAGATGCACTGGTCTCTTGTAAGAGATTGTTCCAGCTAAAATAGTCATCCATGTTATGTTTAGAAAAATGAGAAAAATATTGACTTTTGCCTAGTTCGCTACTAATAACCTTAAGACCTCAAATATTGATTACTTCTTTCGAAATCATCAAACTAACAATTCAAGTTCTTTATAAGCGAATGGTCAAGTTTTCCACGACGTGATGAAAACAATAGTTTTAAGAAGTGAAGAAAAGTTTAATAAATATTTCTGTTATGAATTACTAAAATTCCTGCGAGAATTACAGTTACGTATAAACTCTATTTTACAGTAGATGTTACAGTAAAAATATACAGAATAAACAGTCTATAGTTTTTTTTTTTTTTTTTTGGGGGGGGGGGGGATATGAAAGCTGCAGTTGATTACAATGCAATATATTTTTAAGAAAAGCATTAAGAAAAAAATTTGGTTTATTAAGATTTTCCATCTACTCAAATTTTCTGAAATTTTGATTAATATTTAAAGCGACTTCTGTTATATTAATACATAAATTTATTGTTTCTTTGCCTGATAGAGGGATAATGTATTGAAATAATAACTGTGAATATGAAATTGTCATTTGTAGACTACGTTTTCGACTTAATGAAACATTGTAAGAGAATACAGAATTTAAAAGATTATTTTTTTAAAGCGAATTTTCTACATTTTCTACCCCAACTTGAAAACACGCTTATCATTCTGTTTATATCTGATAAGTGTAATTATCTTTCTTGTAAGGTCGAACTAAATGCTTTGTTTTTCATTGTTTCTACTGCATACTCTGTTTTCGACTTTATTTTACTAGAGAGGACATTTAATTTTGAGGCTTCCAATTCCTGAATAAGGTCTTCAACAAAACCTATCATTTTAACCCTCTCCTCCGAGGGTCTTTTATAGAATTTTTAATCTTTTATCACCGGTTTTTCAAAACAGAATTTTTGGCCTAATTAAATCGAGAAAATGCCCTGATTAAATAAGGCAAACATTACAATACAAAATAGCTGGTGTGAATAATCAAAGATTCTGAGCACCATATGCGTCACGTATATGCGGCGTTCGTCCTGAAGGGTTAAAGCTAAAAAGAAACAAAATAAGCTGGCACATGCCTATTCATCAATTTCGGTTTTAGAGAATATTTTTGAATTTGTGTTCCAAATAAGTGTTTAAGAAAATGTCATCTGTTGGGCATCTTGATTATTTTATGATGAACATTTTGTCTATTTTTTTTCCATTTTTAAAGTTAAAAAAACTCTCTTTTCCTCCTAGTATAAATTGACATCCTTAGTGAACCATAATGGCATGCTATTTGCTATTTTGTTTTCTATATTATTATATGTATAGTACGGCAGTGAAATTCGGTGAATGTATCATCAAATGAAATATTCTTAACCATCTAAGCGACTATACCCGGGAATATTCCGTTTGCAGAAAATTTCCTGAATTGCTTGTTGGCAATAATATGGTAATCATAACTATATTTTAAGAATTACCTAACACGAAGATATATGAAAAGTGTTTTAGAACCACACAAGGATTTAAAAAAATTTACAAATATTTAGATAAAAATGCAGGAAAGCCAACGGACCTTAAGACAGAAACTATCAAAATCACTAAATTAGAAAAAAAGTTTTATACCCTTTCGAAATAATATTTATTGTTTATCATGCATTTTTGACTATGAATGTACAATTCGTTAAAATTTTGCGCAAAGTCCTCTTTGGGTATCGAATGGAGAACACTCGTCCCTTGGCTTTGAATTTGCGCAGCTAAATTTGGCAAACGTCGTGAAATAATTTACGGTCGCTGAGCAGTTGCATCCCTTCATTATCCATTCTACTCGCCTGATCTTGTCCCAGCAGATTTCGGAGGCATCCAATTAAAGGCACCTGACGAAAAGTTTTCCATGCTAACATCCAGAAAAAGACTTTGCCCGGTATTGTACAGTCGTGTTTAACACTAAAAGACCGCGAGAGTTCATTTGACCCCTACCAAATGAATATATTTCGGTTCAAATTGGATGCCACAGGCAACTATTTTTCTATTCTATTCGCACCGCTATTTGCAAAAAATAAATTTTGTAGTATATTTCTCTTCAACTGTTCTGAACAGTAGAACAGCGTTGAGGGGTTACCCAGGTGTGATCAACTTAACACCCAATCTATTGTTTGAATATCTTGTATAATTGTGAGCCATTGGGAAAAGAGACAGTGTAGTTTAAAACTAATTAAGAAGTAAATGATTATAAATTTAAGATTTAAAAAAAAATGCAATTTAACAAATTACAACAACCATTTGGAAAATGTTTTTTTCAAAGACTAAAATTTAAGACATAAAAAATCGCACGGTGTTGATCATACATTACGTACGCCATGGATTACATTTTTCGGTACTGTAAATTTTTAAACTTCTACGGAGCTGGTCATACATTACGTACGCCATGGATTAAATATTAATATTCCTGGACCGATTTTAAATTAAATTTCATTCTTAAACTTCTAAACATCCCTCAATATTACTTTTTACACCGTCGTATAGAGAAAAAAAATGTACTTTTAAATGCAATTTGTTTGAAAGCTGTATCGCAATTTGTTTCTGAGTTATGTTAAAATTAATAAAATACAGTGACCTCTCACTTATACGCATTTGAAGGAATTGATTTAAAATCGCGCATAACTGAGAGCCGCGCATAACTGAGAGAATGCTGAGGTAGTATTTTTATATACACATTATGGGGAAAAAAAGCATTTTGCAATATAAGAATTATGATTAATAACATTTTATAAAATAAAAAAGGTTTAATATTAGTATATCGTACTTTAAAAAAATTCTTACACTTTCACTATAAAAATTAGTTAAAAAAAATACAATAAACGTAAAATTTAATTTTACGTAGAAAGAGATATAGTACTTACAAAAGAAAAGAAAAAATGCTAATTAGTCCTCTTTAAAGAATTCATCAATGGTCGTTTGTTTTTTCTTAGGTCGTGTTTGTATAACGACGTTTTCTAATGCATTAAAGTGCGTCATTGTATTTGATGCTACATCAGCATTTTGAAGGTAACATCTCAAAGTATCCAGGGCTCCTAAAGTAGCAGCATAAGATAGGACAATCACAGTATCCAGTTTCTTCATTATCATCCTCTTCTACTTCTTTTTCAGCATTCACGTCATCAAAAACAGTTTCAATATCTCTTATTTCCGTTGATGTTAAGTTTTCATCAACACTGACGAAATCTTGAAAAGAAAGAGAATCTTGGCTTATGCTGTTCCATTCTTCCACGTCTTACTTTAAAATTATTACTGTCGTTTTCATTTTCCTGTAATGGAATAATTTCAACATCATTTGAATGAAAAAAAACCCGCTTTTCTAAAGCAGTTAGAAATTGTTATGGCTGTTACATTATTCCAAGAGGAAACCAACATATGCATAGCATCCAGAATCGAAATTTTCTTGAATTCCTTTTTCTGCTCTAGTGATATGAACATTCTTCTCACCAAATCTTTCCTATATTGCGCTTTAACTGACCTTATTATACCGAGATCTAATGACTGAAGTCTGCTAGTACAATTCGCAGGGAAAAATATAACTCGTGTATGTGTCAGCAATGGGAGATCTGGAGGATGGGCGGGACACTGGTCCATAAATAGCAGAACGTTTCTTTCTCTTTTTGCCATCTTCGTATCAAATTCTTTCAAAAAGTCTAAAAAAATTTTCGATGTCATCCAGGCTTTGATGCTACTTGCATAAGAACATGGCAATTTCTTCACATTTTTTAAACACTGTGGTTTCTTCGATTTACCAATCACTATTGGCGGTAACTTTTCTGATCCGTCCGCATTGTAACATAAAACCATAGTCATTCTTTCTTTGCTGTGTTTACCACCATGACATGTTTCTCCCATAAAATCCAGCGTTTTGTTTGGTAAAAGACGGTAAAATAAACCTGTTTGGTCGCAGTTAAAAATATTTTTAACAACAAAATTTTGAATTAAATTTGGAAGATCTGCAATCCATTCATTAACAGTTGAATCTGAAACAGCTGCGCTTTCATCACTCAGGCAATGATTTGTTAAACCGTGTCTTTTCTTAAATTTTTCTAGCTATCCCCAAGACGCAGAAAATTTTTCGATTCCCAATTTTGTTGACAAAGTGAGTGCCTTTTCTTTGAATAACTCACCACTAATTGGTAAATTAGAAGCTCTCATTTCTCTAAACGACTGAATTAAAGTGGTTTCTAAAATCTCAAATTTTCCTTTCTGAATTCTTGTTCGTTTCTTCGCTTGTGTAGAATACTCACTGTTCATTTTTTTGATCGAGTCATTGTTCTTTAAAATCCCTCTGAGCATTGATCGAGCGCAAATCGAATTTTCGAGCTAAACTTATTTTTGACAGTTTAGGATCATTTACTGCTACTCGTATAACCTCCATTTTGAACGATATTGTTATCTTTCTTTTACTCATTTTTATTGCACAAAGAAAACAAAAATAAAATCCAGGTGCTACGGTAATAGAAAAGACGGAAAGAAACACGCGAGTAGATTCATAAAAAGAAAAGAGAAAAAAAGAAAAGAAGAAACCATTAGAACTGAGGGGAGAGAGTGAAATGTCTAATTGTAACAAACTATCCACCCTTTCAGGCGCCGCGGAACGGTCTTTTGACCTTGACACCTGCAGAAAAATTTTTATAGATAAAAAAAAAGTTTCGAATGTAATTCATAGTTTGTGAATTGTGTTTTATTTTCGCGTATAACTGAAAGAGACAATTCAAAGTTCGCTTATAAGTGAGAGACGTATATCATTATTTTCCTATTTCTCGTGACGGGACCTTACGAAATTCGCGTATAACTGAGAGACTCGTATAACTGAGAGGTGCATAAGTGAGAGGTCACTGTATATTAAAGATTAAGAATTGAATATTAAGTTTTTATACTTAAATTAAAAATATTTCTCTTACAAATGTTTGCCAAACTACATATAAAAGATTTTTGTTTTTAGAAAGTGGTGCGAAGTAGAATTAAAAAATAGTCGCCTGTGTCAACCCTCTTATTTCCATGGAATGTAAAGAGTTGTTCTTGAATTAGGTAAGAATATTTGGTTTATGAGAACATTCACAGAACTTTTTTATTTCGAGTAGCATATCCCTTCTTTCAGAAGAATTAAAATGTCCAAGTATATTCACAAAGAAATATTTTTCTATATTTCAAAAAAATTTAAAATATGAATGCCAATTTTGCTCACCAAGGTAAAAAAAAAAATAAATATAACATAATGATATTTTATACCTTCACTGTTAAAATAAAAATTTCTTCGATATATTTTAACATTTCATAAGGATTCATTCTCCTCTGAACTCTTAAGAATCAAATAAACAAACAAAAACATTGAAGCAATTTTCGAGTTCTGCAAAGTCAGTAGTATATACTTGTAACAAGTTTGTGTTTGAAAAGCAAAAGATTTTCTATTCTTTTAAAACCTATTTTAACATCATTTTGAAAGCTGGCTGACAGTTTTGGAGGAAATGTTTTGAAACAATAATTTTTATTTGTTTTCTGACTTTAACAAACATATTTCTTTATAGATATTTTAACTTTTTAGGCTTTTTATATGTGATACAAATTTTATTTTGAACTTTATTTTGGAGTTTTGTTAAGATTATGTCATATAAACATGTAGAGATTTGTTGTCGATAAACTTTGTTAAGTATGATTTAACGTAAAGAGAAAAATACTTAATCAAGAAAGTGCGAGACGTACTGAAATAATCACAATAATATGAACGTCACACAGAAAAAGAAAAAAACAAATAGTAAATTGTATGTCAAACGTGGCAAATGAGGTGTGTTCGTATTATAACTATATTTATAAATATTCAGATCTTGGTGCAATAGCTGTTGCACTCTTATGCAAAAATGCATGAATACAAAATGCATTACAATAATATATATTAAATTCAGTAATAAGGAAATAATAAGACTCCATCTTAAATAGGACTCGATCACCATAGCAACCTAGAATCATTACCCATCATGGGATATCATTGAATTAATTTCGTATGATAGGATTTAATAGAGTTGATTTTAAAGGAGTATAGTAAGGAGTTGTTGTTAGTAAGGAGGATAATTTTGATTTGATTTTCATAAAATTTAAAATGACAAAATTCTGCCACGATTATATATATTAAATTTAAATCCATTCGATTGAGTAGTTTTTTTCACTGTTATATGCTGACAGAAGTACGGACAGAGAGACAGACAAACACTATAGGTGCTACGTATTTATATAGTGTTTACGAACGCACCTAAAAGAGAGAAAAAGAGAGAGAGAAAGAAAGGACCCGAACAGGCCATCGAATAGTTTTGTTAAAAAGAACAAACAAAAAATTAAGTTTAAGAACAAAAAATTACAAAAAAATGTAGGATTATTTAACACATTTAAATTACTTAGAAAACCTTCGTTATATAAAACCTCTATTTAAAAGTCAATTTCATGGATTCCAATCTGTTAAAATAGACCTATATTTTAATAGACCAACTTATGTGCAACATTTTATGACTACATTTTATTATATTGGACTCCGAGTTTTCGTTATAGAAATTCATTGCTAAAAGTTATCTTTGATTGTATATGTCGAGTGCATATATTGAGTAAAAAATAAATAGTGTACTTTTAAATGGTTATCAGCATGTTGTTAAACCGTTTCGAATCACGGGAATAAAAAAAAAATCAACAATATCAGTTAACATGTTTTACACTCGAGAAACTATTTCAAATACTTTATCACGAATAATAAGTGAAAGTAGGATTTTGCATTTATATTGTTTTTCATTAACATTGAAATATCTATCTAAATTTGCCTGGTTATTTATGCAACAAAAAAGTTACAATTGTACGCATTAGTCATTCCTAGAAAATAATATCTTGCGGCTAAAATGTTTTCTTTTTCAAAATAAAATAATAGTTTTAAAATCTATGAATATAAAACACCCTTTAAGAATGTCATAGCAGTATCATTATCATTTTTAGGAATATATAAATCAATGTAAAAATGTTGCCATTTATTCAAGGTAATTAAAATTAATAACTTTAAATAAAAAATTATACGCTGTTTTACAAGTGAAAAAAACATTTTTAGAAACGAAATAAAACTGTTTATTTTCTTAATTATTCCGAGTTTCTAAATAATAATGTTTCATTATTATTAAGATGTATGACGGTAGATATAAAAGCGGTGTTTTGCAAGACTAATTACAAGAAATGAGTTGTTAGTTTAATAAAAGATCATTAAATAAATCGGAAAAATTTGTAATTAGAATTAATTACTGACAACGAAATTCTGTTTAATGATGCCATCAATTTGTTCTACTGTGTTTTCGCATAGACAAAATTAGCAGCCAATTATTAGCTTTAGAAAATTATAAAAAGTAATTACTTGATCGTGACAGAATGTAACATGAAGCAACATAATATTAAAACAAGTAAGGAGTACAAATTAAACAGCTGCTTTGTTTTTTAGAAATTAATGTAATTAATTCTTATTGCATTAAAACATCGTAATATTTTTCTAAAATTAACATATTTAAATGACTGTATATGGAATCGATTTTTCTTTATTGAGAGTAATTATTATCGTGATTTAAAAATATTTTTAATAAGAACAACTCATGAATATAATTTTTATTTTATTTTAAACTTTTTAAGCAAAAGCGAACAGTTCATAAATACTTGAGTTCTAGAGACATTATCTGTATTAAAACCATTCTCTAGTGTAGATTAAACGTTTTACATTTTATTAACATCCGATGAACATATCAATGGGGAAACGTCTAATTCCTCCTTTATTTGTTTGAATCACGTTTTATGCTCATAATCATTACGAATCGCTTAGATTTTAAATGTAATCAAGGTATTCTACGTATGTTTTGAAAATGGCAGTTTAAATAATATTTTTTTTTTTTTAAATCACATTTACACTCTTTTTTTTCCCTTAAAAATGTCTGCCAAAAATTTAATTATAGTTTTAATTGTACTTATACTAAAGCTGAAAACGGTAATGCTTTTATTTAGACAAGATTTTTCAATATTTTATCTCAGATACAAACGTTTAGGAAGAAGATAATTGCAAACTTTTAGATTTTTCTTTTTAAATGTAGAATTATAAATGTTAATGTATTCTGAAATTAAAACAGCGGATACATTAATCTTATTATATAAAGAAATTATCCAAGCCTGAAAAATCTTGTTCAGATTTATGTTAATTTGGTGAAAAATTGTAAAAATATTAGTTGGAATACTATAGTTTACATTTCCCAGAACTGAAACAAATATTGAAACTTTTCGGTTTAAGCTGCTGCAGTTACAGCATGGTGAAATTAAAATCATCATTCTACCTTATTTCATGTTTAGAATTTCAGTATAAAATTTACAGTTCTTTAGCAGGGAATTAAAAAGTTTCAATTTGTAAAAGTTTATAAGCGGGAATTGCATCAAATGCGTTTCAATACACATACGTTTTAAAATTAAAGGTAAATGAATATGCTTCTTTAATCGAGCTACTGAGTTTAAATTTTCAATGAAACTGCCTAACTATGTGGATTCGAAAAATGAAACTTTTAATTAAATTTTTGAATCAAAACGAAATTTAAAATTGTTGTGGAATCGGACTATTAATCTTTTCCTGTAAAAGATTTGAATATAACTAAAATAGTTCTTCTGAAATGACATATTAAAATTTTAAATTCAAAACGAAACGTCAAACCAAATCGCAGTAGAGTCAATTTATTAAAATATTCTTTTTGTAAAGATATAATTAACGAATAAAAGGGTGATAGATTAGATGATAGTTACCTTGTAACCATTTTTAACTTTAACATAAATCATTTAAATTTATAAAAGTTTAAAATAAAGAATACCATACAACTGAAATATCCTAATATATTACTTTTAAATGATCATTCATTTCATATAATTGTTGGAACTTTATTTTTTCAGCTTTTTAATGGATTAAGGGGACGTTGGGGTTAGATATCAGCAAAAATAGACTAAAAGAGGAATTTTTGTTTTTGCATTAGACTACACCATCCACAGGTTATCGTTCATAGCTTGTCTCAATATTCATATGGTTTATCATACCGTTCATATAGCTTATCTCAATTTTGCACGTACGCGAACAACCGTCTTTCTAATTAAACAAATTTGTAAGTATTGAATGAGAAAAAGCACTGGATCCAAATTTAAATTATTGCCTTTAATAACATTTTGGTTTTGTAGATCCAGTTTTTATAACTGCATCAAAGGCACAGTTATACAACAAAACCTGGTGTACATATAATTTATCGTTCCTTTTCAGAGACACACAAAAATATTTGGATACAGTATTACCTACGAAGAATAATTGCTGCAAGTACATTTTTAGTTGTATGCAGTTTAAATGTAAGGAGTCCCTGGGCCTTTGAGTTTATGAAAACGATCTAAAACATCGCCTTTTTCAAAGTACCAAATACAAATAATATGCAATTAAGATCTTTTTTTCCTTTTCTGCCTAAAGTACATATTCTTAGCTACACTATACAGAAAAATAAATGTTGTGTATACAAAATTAATATTTAAATTTTAAATTTAAAAATTATCTCACTAATGCGTGAATTAAAATCATTAAGTGCTGCGCGGGTGATAAAACTCTAAATTATGCATATAGAAAACAATTTTTTAACAAATTAGAATCATGACACACCTACGTATGAATTAAAAACAAAATATATACAAAAAGTTTTGTTTAAAATTTAATTTTAGCATAAAATAAAGTTTTTCAAGTACAAAAAAATAAATATCCAAAATTGTGTTAATTTTTTTTTGTCTTAGCATGAAGACTATAAAGAAATGAATGTTTGGTTGATTTTTTAAAGCTGTCAAAAAAGAGCAAACGCCTGGAATGTGGAACAGAAAACGTGTATTGTATTCTAGAAAGCTACAGACAGATTATTGGTGTTTAATAAGGAGGACAACCAGATATTTGTCTCTAACTGCTATTCTGACTATTCAGTATGGTTCTACTTTTTTTTAAAAGTTTTTTCAGGGTTGTGCAAAAGTCTTCTACTATTTGCAAAATTCTTGCTTTCGGTGTCGAATTGGTTTTACAAAAGATTTTGGTATGTACCGGTTGTCCCAAAAATGTCTGATGGATTTTAAAATTCAATAACTTGCAAAGGGTGACAGATATTAAAAATTCTTGCAGGAGTGTTATGTAAGATGTCAGGAATTTTATAGTGCTTTTCTCAGTTTTAGTTAAAAATAACATCGATAGATGCCGCTGCAAGCAATAACCGCTAAATCCAGGCTCGATTTTTCAGCCTCTCTCTTCTTCCATGCGAAAATAGGAGACTAAAATGTATTGAATGGATCCCGAAGTACCAAAATTCGGATCTGGACTGAGCGCCTATTGCTGTCAGCGCCCTCTATTGCTTGAAATTCGAACTAAAATCAAGAATCACAGTACAAAAACTCCTGACATCATACATAACCCTCCTTCAAAAAATTCACTAGTATCTGTCACCGTTTGGAAGTTATTGAATTTTAAAATGCATCAGTCATTTTTGGGACACCCGGTATATTACACTGATATCGCAATATATATTTCGAAAATGTCAAAGATACATAAACGTAATAAAGCACACATACTATATATATAATAAAACACACATACATACATAAATAACGCCTGCATTCAACAGTTAAAGGTATATATAAATATTTTACAGACATACATACAATATATACAATAAACCCAACTGGAGTGAAAAATTAGACAGAGCTAGGAATCGAACCCGGGACCACAGTATACAAGACTGCTGCTCTAACCACTGAGCTACTACGCCCGATGCCTGAGTCTGCAATTTCTCACTAATAAACCAAAATGGGGGAGTCACCAGCCATCTATACGACAGCCTTGGATGACCAGACAACGATGAATAGATTTTACTATTACATCGATCTACGATAATTATAATAAAACACACATACTACAATATATATTAAAACACACATACACACATAAATAACGCCTGCATTCAACAGTTAAAGGTCTAATTTTTCACTCCAGTTGGGTTTATTGTATATATTGTATATATGTCTGTAAAATATTTATATATACTTTTAATAAATAAACGATTTATTTTCTCCCAGTAACTTCTTAAAAATTAAATTTTCTCTAAAAAATTGTAAACTCTATATTTTTACAGTTGGTCATATAATCACCATGGTCTGTATAACGTTTAAGTATGAAAAACAAGAGTACATTGTATGAATAGTCTTCTTAAGTGTGTGTTCCATTTTTAAATATTTCGGCGTTTTTCTCACATAATTACGAATTTCTTTTAAAACGATTCCCTGGACGGAAAACTTATATATCGTATTGTATAGCAAATTATATAAGTAATTAAAAAATGGTGAATTAATTTTTATTCATCGAGTACTACAGTACGAAATTATATGAAGTATTTGCGGCAGTTCCATTAGTGTTTATGCCTATTTAATTTCTAATAACCTTTACCAATGTATATGGCCTATTTTAATTTGAAGTAAAACATTGTGGACCGTTTCGAAAGTTAACTGTTGGAATATATTAGCTCAAGCAAAATAAATCAGATACGTAAGAGAACCTTGATGAGCACGATTTGTCTGTACATACACAGAGAAGCTAAGCTCTCTTTACATAAGATCTCAACACTAAGGTTCAAAAATCCATAACATTTGGATAGCAACAAGATCAAGACACACTACAAACATAGAATGGTATTGGTAGTGTAAGATCGGCGCAAGAGTTGTACCATTCTTAGTGTTCCGCGCACATCGCCCCGTATTGTGGTATCTTCGTTTCTAGCGATATTGTTTTAACTTTGAGCAAAGCGTTTACTCTCGTGTTCACCATCTTCTTCAAATGCCGGTTAAGTTCCAAACCTCTTCCGAAGTGCTTTAATAGTAATTACTCGTGGTATTATATTTTTCTACTATTAATCAGATCGGACACAGTCTTTGCGATTATTGCGATTAATGTGATCGCAGTGACGAACGATTACTCGTTTTTTCTACAATCGGATTTACTGATGATTGAGATTTGAGGAGAAAATAAGGGTACGATCATACTTGAGAGCTGTTTGAAACTTTTTTTACTTTCTTCTTTTTAATCCTCTAAGCGGTTTGCACGTATTTTTTCGTTTCCATAAAATAAATTTAATTGGACAAAAATAATTGTAACAGAATAGTATTTTAAGATATATCTGAAATAAAGGGACATGGTGGGAACATAAGAAACAAACAGGGAAAGAAAATTTAAATTAACATTAGTTTTTTAGGCCTTTTTATGATAATGCAAGAAAGCCATCAGAAAGCTCAAAGGATTTTAAAGAAGGGCTGTAATAGAAAATTTTTTCGATTTCCAGTTTTCAATGGATTTACATGTTTTAGGGTGCAGTGATCCCGAACAATATGTTTATACAAAATGTCTGTATGTCCGTATGTCTGTGTGTCCGTATGTATATATGCCCACACTGTATCATAGTAAAGTGTATGAAGTTATGCGTTCAATTGAACCACATTTCATGTGTATGTTTTTGGCTACGGCCAGCAGTTCTAACGTGAATTTAGGAACAATTCGTCAGAAGGAGGCGCTGCAATACAGATTTTTTTCAATTTTTCATATTTTTGTTGTACATCGGCTGTTCATGCAGCTACGGGCAATTCGCATCCAGCTAACGCGGTTATTCTCAAACAGCTGATGTGCAACAGAATAACGAAAAATATTTATTTTATTAAATATCATGATTGAGATTAAGTCGTTTTTACTCCGATTTCTAATTTGAAGCAGAAACTTAAGATGAAATTAAAGTTTGCTCAATATTGGAGTAATACCACTGAAGGAGTAACATTTGTAACAACTTTTTGAAATAATAACATGTATGAAAAGAATAAAATTTCGTGATTGGCACATCCAACTAGTTTTCTAGTAGAGATTGTAGATTTCTGATCGAGCTAGTAGACCAGGTTCATGTGACATCATACTTCAACAACAGATTTGTTTTGGTGACGCTTGCGTTTTTCAAACTGTTTATATTTTCTTATCACTGGTGAGGTTAGAACATGTACTGATCAATCATGCAAAAAGTTTTATTATTTTTTGCTCCTTTGCTCCTTTTTAAACACTTAAATAATTTGCTATACAGCACGATATATGCGTTTTCCGTTCATGGAATCCTCACTATTGATTATTAAATTATGAAAGAAATGACCGGTCAAGTGCGAGTATTACTCGCAAGCAGATGGTTCCTTAATATAAATGCATGAAGTAGTAACTGAGCATTGCATTACACATGTATCATTAAACGTTTTATCTGCGCTTTAAAAATCGATGTCACATAAAGTACGCCGCCCGTATCTTTATGCATGTACATACCGTCCGTGTCTTTAAGAGTATTTCGACTAATTACCGGTAATTTTTTTCGAAAATCATTATCAGCAATCCTTTTCTACTTCCGTGACGACGGGTACCCCCAGCACTACTCAACTCCTTTGCTGAACGCCTGCAAATCGAAATTTGTGTGTAACGGAAAAATGCGGTTTTCTCTAAAACTATGTGAACTAGAGTAACCGCTAGAGTTTTCCTGCAAGTTTTAAATTAACTTCTACCACCCCTAATTTGTTCATAATTTTAGTTTCAGTAGATTCGAAAATAGAAGTAGGGGGGGGGGGGAGACATATTTTTTCTCTACATTTTTGATGATATCTCTGAAAATATACTACCTAAAATAAAAATTTAAAAAAATGTATTTTTGAGTTCGACATTACGATAGCTTTCGCACGATACCCCACACGATAGACAAAGAATTTTTTTTCAAAATACTTAATTATCCTCTCTACAGTTTTTCTAAATATATTTGCGAATGGTTAATAATATATAAATAGGTTGGTCAATAGCCTTTATTTCTTCAGGCAATTTGAATTTTCCACGTTAGATACTTTACGAGTAAAATAACTGTCACAGACGAACAGACAGGCACAGAAGTGGTCATAAAATAGCTCCGTTTTTACATTTCAAGTAGGGAACCCTAAAAATAATTTATTATTTTCGAGTGCGTAGTTAAAAATTAATCCAGATAAATGCTATTATTTTTTTTATATTCAGTGTATTTTTTTTTCTATTTAATATTTGTACGTCATTTTCTAAAACCTTTCTAAAAGTGGGAATAAATTTGGTTAAAAAACAAGGACATATAAACAGAAATTTTGCGATTTGTTTAATTTAAAAAGGTTAATATCTTTAGAATATACATTCTATTTTTGCATAAATATATACATACGGTTTACAACGTTTATTTAATCATTTGTTACAGCTACAGAAAATTTCGAGCTTTATATCATGCATGGTAATTGCGAGTATTATTATTTTTTTAATGCAAGTTCTGGTTTCCCCCTAATTAATCTTGTTATTAAACCTTCAGTGAAGAATATGATATCAAACATGTTCTTTGCATTATTGTAATATTCTTTACATCCCATACTACATTTACATTTACACATTCTTGACATTACATAATTTGTCAAGAATTTAAAAAAAAAAAAAAATGTGTAAAATCAACAGTATCTGGAAACTTTTGAGTATATAATATAAGCACTAAGAAAAAAAAGTAAAATTTTAACTTTCGCAAAATATATTATTTTGAAAATATTCTTTATTCAGAAATATTCACGTAGAATCGTCAAGAATTCCTCTAGGTAAAAAAAAAAAAAAAAAACATGTAAAATTAAAAGTACCTGGAAACTTTTGATCATATAATGTAAGCACTAAAATAGAAATAAAGTAAAATTTTAACTTTCTCTAAGTATATTATTTTGAAAATGTTCTTTATTCAAAAATAATAAATGAAGTTATCCACTTACACTAAATGCTGAGAGTTTATGAATGGTCTTCAAATATCCATTATTAAAAGAAGAATCCAATAATACTTGACAGTAATTCTTACCTAAAAAAAAAGATAGTAAAAAATTACTTGCTTTTTCATAATAAAGTTTTGCAAATAATATAGATGAAACTCTAAAATATACATATGACTAAAGTAATACAATAAAAGACACAATATATAAAATATAAAGATATCTAAATTATACGTATATAGTATTTAGAAACCTATATTGACAATATTGATTTAATGTAATTTTTCCAAGAAATTGATGCATCTTTCCTACAATGATACGATAGAAAACAATCCTTACTTGTTAGTATTAGTATTAATTTATAATATGGTACGTATTAATCCTAGAAATTTTATAAATTTAATACAGAATAGCTATGTTTCAACTAAAAGTCTTTCTACTACATACTTCATGTAGTGCGACGACAGTTTCGTATGCGGTTAAATTAGGGCACTCTTCATCAATCTAGAAGAAGACAAGTTGCACATATAAGAGGTAGAGGTGAGTATTCATAAAAACTTTCATTCTTTTGATGTAAATAGAAAGATAGAGAAATGCTAATTAAACAATATATGAAATATTTCACTGGATGAAAATACGTTATAAAAGCAGAATGTTTTTTTTTTTTTTTTTTTTTTTTTTTTTTTTTTTTTTTTTTTATCACGTAGTAAGAAAAATCTTTTACGCAAGGCATGAAACACATTCCAGAGGTAACTTCCAGTAGCAAGTCAATAGAGCATCAATATTGCATTCTGGCATTGCAATATGAAATATTTCACCAATATTGGGTGTAAACGTAAGAGTGTTATGAATATTGGCTCCATATTTTCAAGAAATATTTATGAAATGTAAAATCCAATAAACAAATTATCAAGGCAATGTTAGCGTCCAATGTTATGCCATTTTTGACTAAATTTTGGATTTAGACGAGAAATATTTGCAAGAAAATTAATTATTGGATAAATACGGGCTTTGCATTGACAATATTTTCTTTGGCAATGGACAAATACTGATGTCACATTGAAAATAATTTCGCTAAAGTGCACGCTATTGGAAATATTCCAGTGAAGTGATTTAAAAAGGTGAGTATATAAAAAACGAACTAATAAACTTATTATAAATATAAAAAAATAGACCAAAAAATGAACTGTGAGACAAATATATAAATAAAAAAACACTTATATAAAAAATTAAAAATTGTAAAATAATAATAATAAACTATTACTATAGGTTGGTTGTGTGGGTAGATGATAGAGTACGGAGGAGGGTGGAGTTGCCTGGATAATACGCAATGGTAAATTTAAAAAAAATGATGGGACTTTTGTATTATAACTACATTTCTAATACGTATTTTATATGGATGCTGATTTGATGTTTTATATGTAATTGGTGACTTTTTTTTAATTTCAATTCATATTAAATTTAGCTTATTTAATATTTAACCAAATTCAAAATTAACTTGTTTTTAAATTTTAGTCTACTCAGGACAATATCATATTAATTAATAATAGTATACCATCTTTATAGTGATTAATATGCACATAAGTTTATTTGATATAACTAATGTCATACTGTATGTATTAAAATTGGGTAATTAGTTTTTATTATTATTCCTCTATACTTTTTAATATTGTTTTATTTTCAAGTTTGTATTCCATGATTAATTATCGGTTTAATGTGTTTGATTGTCAAAATCATATTTTTTAGCTTTTTTATGGCTAATATGAAGATAATCCACACACTATATTTGTGATCTTTAGGCAATTGGGAATTTTAGAATCTGATAATCTTCTATAAACATCCATTTTTTTCCTGTTCAATTTATTAATTTTTTATTTTTTATATTTAATAGTAATTATTAATTTTTTGTATATTTTTATTATATATAATTTATTTTATGTTATAGCATATAGCTATATTCTATATATTATCAATGTTATAAAATTATTTAATTTCTCAGTGTAGATTAAATGGGTAAGGTAATAGAATATATTGAAATCATTTTATTAACATTTAATTTTTTTTAATAATGATATATAGTATGGTATTATTGATATATTTGGATTTGTGTGCTAATGCAGTTGATATAATTTAAATTCATTAGCTTTTATTAGGTTCATCTTGTGACATTTGAATATTAATAATAGTATTAAAATAACATACTAGGTGGCAGCACCAAAATTTTGTCTTTTAATGATTCTATTAGAGTAATAATTTTAATTTTTTTCACCAGGTGGTATTGAACGCTGAATATTGGCAATATTGTAAAATAGAAATTAAACAATTTAAAAGCGTTTTTAGGTATTTTAAATAATGTAATTATTTTCTATTTATATTATATTAATTGAATTTTTAACGGTATTTTAAAATGAATTAACTGAATCCATAGGTTTTAATTTCTGTGTTAACTTAACAGTTTAATTCACCTTAATCTTATCGTGCTTTTGGATACCATGTGCAGGAGGATATTTTGAAAACAACTGGGATTTTATTCGGTATGTTGTGTAATATTTCTATTTTTTATGCTATAAATAAAATATTTAAAAGGTTGTATTGTTTTTTCCGTTTCATGCCATTTGATATTATTCTGTTTTCATCTTGAAACTATTCTCTTGCTCATATTCGTTGTTTGAGTACAGGAGAAATTTTTTTTCTTCAGCTTTTAGCTTTTTTTTCTCACAGAAAACAACCGATTTGCTTATATATCATTGAATTCTGTACTCTTGAAAGCGTAATTCAATATATAAGTTTTTCAATTATTTGTTTCGGTATCCACATTCTTCTTTTTTTCTTCCATATTAATTCATGCAATTAAGTATAAGGCACTTTATTTTATACATACAGTTGTATATTATAGGTTTGTGGTATCCATTTTTATTGTCATTTCATTCACAATATTGCGGTTTTTGATGATAGTCTGTAATGTTTAATTAATGGTTATATATATATATATATATATATATATATATACAGGGTGTCCGGTCTCAACGGTGTCCAATGGCTAATTCCTAAACCGTTAGTCATAGACATATAGTTCCAATTACAAAAATGTTTTAAATCAGGTAAGGAAATATTTTAAAAGCAATTTGGGTTAGTAAAAACATTTCTTAAAAAATTACGAAATTTAAATTTTTATACGGTCCCCAGGTCCTATAAGTTATATTTAGTAAAATTTTCCTATTACACTGACAAGTAAGACAAAAAAAAGTCCCATTCATATAACATTAAAATTGAGCGAGTTATGAAACTTTAAAAATGCATGACTTATGCCACTTTTCTGGTCTGAAAACAAATGAGTTCGGCTTGACTTTGAGGGATCACATACCAAGTGCTTAAAGTATTCGAAGATCTTATTTCATGTGTATCTGCGCTTTGAAAAAAATCGTACAAGTATTACGATTAAGTTAACATTTATAAAGTTTCAGATTGGCTAAAATAACATATATTTTATTTTGTCAGGATTTGAGACTGTTTCTTTTATGATTTCTTTTAACAAAAATTATGGTATTTTAAGTTTTTATGTTACTTCAATGATCATATGTATGTTTTTCCAGTTCAAAATTTGTACCCGAACTTTAACTCACTTTTAAATATCCGATCGAGATTACATTTTACATACTGGAGCAAATCCAATAACAATCTAATATTATTATGATTTTCGGTGGTTACCATTTATACTTATTTTACAGGATAACACAAAATATTTCGGATAGATTCCCGCCAAGAAGTTTAAGAAAAAGTTTTATATAATACAAGACTGCAATTGTTGGGTTTTTTTTTTTTTTTTTTTACTTTTATGTATTTTTTAGCACTGAATCCGAAAATTACATTGATTTTTAACCATTATGTCAGAATATTTCGCAAATCATAAATTGTCAAATTTAAAGAATAACAAAAATCGGATACAATAAATTAGAGGAGATAGTTGTGCTTTTTAACATTTGATAATTGATTTTTACGTACTTTTTAGCACTGAATCTGAAAATGACCTTCATTTTTAACCATCACGTTAGACTATTTTTGCAAATCGTAAATGTGTAAGTTAAAATATAGCAAAAATCTCATACTATAAAACATATGTAAAACTTTTTTTGTTTTGTTTTGTTTTATTTTATTTTATTCAACAATTTATTCGATATTTTTGCTTATCTTGGGATTCTTACAGCTAAATAGCTGAGCGGTCCAATGAGATGTGGGAGGAGATTCAATTTTAATTTGAATTTTGCGAAAAATCCTGATGTGATGGTTAAAAATGAAGGTGAATTTCAGATTCATTGGTACAGAATACATAAGAATCAACTTTCAAAAGCTAAAAAACATGACATAACCCAAATTTGCAGGCTGGTGTAATCTAATAATATTTTAAAATACGTATCATTTTGTAAAGAATTGAGGCTGTTAATTTAGCATCACTTTATTTAACAAAAATTCTGTTTTTTCTTTCTTCTTAAATGTTTATTACAAATTGTATATTTAGCATTAATATGTCAGAATGATTAAAGATTTCAAATTTATATTGCAATGTTAATTTTACTCTCAACCATTTTTTAATATATCTGACGAAATTATATTTCGACTAAATTTGTGAATGACCCCCAATTTGCAGCGAAAAATATGCTCCAACTTTAAACAGCTATTACTCGGTCAATTTTAATCGTAGAATAACGGGACTTTTTGTGTATTACTTCTCAGTGTAAAAGGAAAAGTTTACTAAATATAACTTATAGGACCGAGGGACCGTATAAAAATTTAAATTTCGTAATTTTTAAAGAAATGTTTTTATTGACCCAAATCGCTTTTAAAATATTTCTTTACCTGATTTTAAACATTTTTGTAATTGGAACTATATGTCTATGACTAACGGTTTAGGAATTTGCCATTGGACACCGTTGAGACCGGACACCCTGTATATATATATAAGTCTACTTTTAAAAGATGTACATAAAATTTGCTTAGGGGCCATCTGCAGATCAAAACCAGACCAAACTTTGTTTTTTCCAATGGCATCACCCAATTTTCAGACTATATTTTAAATTTTCGGTTCAAACTATGCCTAGAAACGAAATTTCAAGTCATTTGGAGGATATGTTTTTGAATTATATACATACAAAATTTAGAGCTTAATTTATAAATAACTCATATTTTTATTAATATCGCCTGAAATTATAAAACTAATGTGAAAATTTTTTGTGTGGTTATAATGCTAAAAAAAAAAGAAAGAAAAAAAAAAATGATTTTCCGTTTCATAAATACCAGCCGCGATACCTATATGCCTGAAATAATTTTTAAACACTAATGGCATAAAATTATTCATTTAATAAAACCGATATCATGGCTATTAACATTATTTTTATGTGTTTTATTTCGTTTTAAATTTGCATACTTCTAAAAAAAAAAAACAACCTTTACCATCTGAGTTTCAATAAATATTTTTAATATTGTATGAACGTTTTTTAAGAGGTGACGGCAAACCATTTATAAAATTTAGCATTTCTCATCCCAATTTTGACTGCAACTGACAGCAGTTTAATTATACCGAAGTATAATTTTAAACTTCATTATTATAAAATATGATTACTTCTATTATCAAAAGGTTTAAAATTACAAGTTTTTAGAATCACAAGTACGGAATTTTCTTTGTTTATTTAAAGTAATAGCTACTATCCTAATATTTTTTATGATAACAATTAATCTAGTTTCTAATATTATTTATATACACTTGATAAATATATTGAAAAGGAAATGCCATACACTTGATTCTAAAAACTTGTAAATTTAAACTATGTTGACAATAGAAGTCATCATATTTTACAATAATGAAGTTTAGAAATATAGTTTACTAATCACCCATAGGAAATTTCCTTGTACCATCTGCGATTTAATAAATACTTTTAATACTGCATGGACGATTTTTGAGCGGTGACGGCAAACTATTTGTAAAATTTAACATTTCTCAGTCCTAAATTTTGAATTATAAATGACAATACTTTAACTAATAAACAATTAAATTTAAAAAATCAAAAAACACGATTGCGTAAAAAGCGAACTAATTAATTATTTCTCATCAATGTGAAACTATTTTTTTTCAATCCCTACTATTAGCTCACACTCTCGCTATATATATCTTGTTCAAATTTTCAATCGTTAATAAAATACTTATTATTCATCCAATCAAGCTCAAATAAATATTTTTAAACTTGTAGTGGATGACACTTGATGTTAATCCAGTTTTTTTCAAATATTAATTCATTAATTAAATTAAATTAATTAATTTTCAATAATCGAGAGAGCCCTCTTCTTGATCAAGAAATTTTAAAACCTAGAGATCCCTCTTCTTGATCAAGGCATTTTAAGCGCCACCCATGATGAAAGAAGAATGGGAGAAAAAAAAAATTATCTTATTGACCTAAGTAGAATTCACTTAAAATATATTTTTTTTTACATTACTTGTTTATATTACTTACCTAGTTTTTTTTATTTACTTGTATTGATAACTTTTAAGTTGTGTTTAATTGTTAGTTCCTATCTATAAGCACTGTTTTGTTGAGGTCTATAGATGTATATGATGGTTAGAGTTGCAATAAAGCTAGAGATCCTACCTACACAACTTCCAGGTTGTATAATATTTTAACGGAGCTTCTGACTGTAAAATAGTCAATAAAACATCGTCTTCATTTTGAAAGACCTATCCAATGATATGCCACTCAATAGGATGCGTAATTTTTTTTTCGTCTTTACCGCCATTTTATATTTTACGGCCGCCATTTTGAATTTATAAAAACAAAATCTAGTCTATAACCATTGGGCCGTTAAGACGAATTGATAAAGACCTCCTTCATTAAAATCCATCCAGCCGTTGGGATGTTTCGAGGGTATAAAGAAATCCACTTACACAGATACGTGTGAAACACATAACCCTTCTTTTCAGTCGGGTAAAAATACCAAGATGTTTTAACTAAAGATTTGTTTAACTAATAGATACAACGCTGTTTAAACCAAAGTATAGTTTTAGAGTTCATTATTGTAAAATATGACGACTTCTATTATCAAAATGCTTAAAATTATAAGTTTTTAGAATCACGTGTACGGAAATTTCTTTGTCTATTTTAATTCAAAGTTACTATCCCAATTTTCGATGTTGACATTAAAATCTATTTTCTAACTATTGTCATTTATATAATAGTCCAGGCAATAGAGACCGTATAGGTGCTCCACCTAGCAAAATTCATGGTAGTTCTGGAAAAAGGCTTACTATATGTTTTTTGGGTCGCTGAATCCGAATTTTTAACTTCCCACCAAAATTTCCCCTGGCAACCCCCCCAAATTTTGGTAAAAAGCCCCCCAAAAAAGGTTTTTATTAAAAAAAATTAATTTTTTTATTGTTTTACGGGAAAAGTATCTAGAAATTTAGAAAGTAGAAAAAATTTGCAACAAATTAGATATATGACATTATGACTTAGGATGAAGGGGAAGGGGGGATCTGCCTCGGAACATGCGCGCGGTGCTGCGTGAACTAAGTTGCCCAATTTCACTTAACTACTCACACGTTTACATTCGCACTCCCATCACCTCTCCGAACTTTCTCTATAAGATTTACTTTAAGTTTTTTGGGTCGCTGAACCGAATTTTTAGCTTCCCTCCAAAATTTCCCCCCTTTTCCCCCCAAATAGTTGTTTTTAACTTAAATTTCGTATTGTTTTAGGAGAAAAGCATTACGAAATTCAGAAACTAGACAAAATTTGCAACAAATAGGATATATAACATTATGACGTAGGATGAACGGGGAGGGGGAGGGCTGCGTCTGAACATGCACTGCGGCGCTAAGTGCACTAAGTTATGAAGTCCAGGCAATAGAGGATTTTACCTGGAAAAATCAATACTAGTTCTGAATTTCGACTCACTTTATGTTTTTTGGGTTGCTGAATCCGAATTTGTAACTTCCCACCAAAATTTCACCCGGTAACCCCCCCCCCCCCCCCAAAAAAAAAAATTGATTTTTTGAAAAAATTTGGTTTTTGAGAAAAGCGCGCGGGCAATGTTCCGAGGCAGTTCCCTCCCCCCCCCCCCGTTTATTCTACGTCATAATGTCATGTATCCTATTTGTTGCAAATTTTCTCTAGTTTCTGAATTTTGTAATGCTTTTCCCCTAAAACAATAAGAAATTTAAGTTAATAACAACTATTTTGGGGGTAAGTTATAAACTCGGATTCAGCGACACAAAAAACTTAAAGTAAACCTTATAAGGAAAGTTCGAAGGGGAGATGGGAGGGCGAATGTAGACATGTAAGTGGTTAAGTGGAATTGCGCAACTTAGTCCACGCAGCACCGCGCGCATGTCCGAGGCAGATCACCCCTTCCCCTTCATCCTAAGTCATAATGTCATATATCTAATTTGTTGCAAATTTTGCCTACTTTCTAAATTTTTAGATACTTTTCCCGTAAAACAATAAAAAAAATATTTTTTTAATAAAAAACTTTTTGGGGGGTCTTTTTACCATAATTTTGGGGGGTTGCCGGGGAAAATTTTGGTGGGAAGTTACAAATTCGGATTCAGCGACCCAAAAAATATAAAGTAAGCCGATTTCCAGAACTGCCATTAATTTTGCTAGGCAAAATTCCCTATTGCCTGGACTATAAACTTTGGTTAATATATTGGCACGGAAATGCCGTATACATGATTCTAAAAACTTGTAATTTTAAGCAATTTTGACAATACAATTCATTATATTTTACAATAAGGAAGTTTAAAACTATAGTTTAGTAATCACCAATGGAAATTCCCTTGTACCATCTGCAATTTAATAAATACTTTTAACATTGCATGATCAATTTTTAAGCGGTAACGGCAAACTATTTATAAAATTTAACATTTCTCATCCCAATTTTGAACTACAAATGACAACAGTTTAACTAAACCAAAGCATAGTTTTAGAAATCGTTATTATAAAATATGATTACTTCTATTATCAATATGTTTGAAATTCCAAGTTTTTAGAATAAATGTACGGAATTGTCATTGTCCATTTAAATTGATAGCTACTGTCCTATTCGATAATAAGATTTAACCCTTTAAGACCGGAAGATTTTTGGTAGAAATGAAAAGTTTTGGTGGTTTCTCCTAATTAATAGGACTACATTTAGGTGAAAAAAATATTAAAAAAAAAATACACGATTTCGGGCTATGTTAAGCTATGCTATTATCCATGCATTTCTGTAGGTGCAGGCTCGACTTTAAATCGCACAAAAATATTTAAAATGTTTTCTTTTCTTTTTCTTTAGGATCACCTGTTAAGGTTAGGTCTTAAAGGGTTAATCTATTTTCTAACTAATGTCATTTATATAAACTTGATAAATATATTGGCATGGAAATTTCGTACACATACTCTAAAAACGTGTACTTTTGAACAATTTTGATAATAGAAATCATCATATTTTACAATAATGAAGTTTAAAACTATAGTTTAATAATCACCCATAGGAAATTCCCTTGTACCATCTGCGATTTAATAAATACATTTAACATTGCATGAATGATTTTTAAGCGGTAACAGCAAACCATTTATAAAATTTAACATTTCTCAGCCCCAATTTTGAACTATAAATGACTGAATAAAATATGTGCTCATCGATATAGAACTATTGATGAAATCGTCGAATATTCGAAATCGAGGATGTATGAAATTATTAAATTACTATACAGTCTACCCACGGTAAAGCGATTCTTCCGTGACCAATGCGATGGTCAAGTCGCTCTAATGAAAGATTGCTACATTCAGGACACTTAGCAACGGAGCAATTTGAGGAGTCTATTCATTCATGAATACAAAACCTGCATGCTCAATTGAACAAAGTGTTACAATTGAGGGATGCTGTAAAATTCAGAATGGCAGAGAGAGAGAATTCATATGCTAATGCGTAATAGCTACTCTCTATATGAAAAGCTTACTTTGAAATTGTGAAATTAATTGTGTTGTTATGCAGTTAGATAGTATAGAATTGTAATATTAAAGGCACTTTCAAAACTGAAATGAACTCGAAAATCTTTATAGCTCTGATTAAGTATTTCTTGTTATAGCTCTTAATATTTAATGGTTTGAGTTTCGTTTTATATCCCATTTCATAAAAATAATGCAGTGATATTTTCATAAAGAGCAACTTTTAAAAATATCTACAAATAGGGAAAAAAATTAATGCCACAAATGATTACCATAGAGCGGGATTTACCAATCTGTAGTACTTGGTTTTGATTGCATGAGTCTTTGAGATTTCAGCCATAACTATTATAAATATTATTATTGCTCTTAATATTTAATGGTTTGAGTTTCGTTTATTATCCTATATCATAAAAATTAGTGCAGACATATTTTCATAAAGAGCAATTAAAAAAAATCTACAATCAGAAAAAAAAATTAATACCACAAATGATTACCATTGAGTGGGATTTACCATACTGTAGTACGTGGTTTTGATTACATGAGTCTTTGTGGTTTTCGTCATAGCTATTATAAATGTTATTATTGCTCTTAATATTTAATGGTTCAAGTTTAGTTTATAATCCGATTTCATAAAAATTAGTGCAGTAACATTTTCATAACGAGCAATTGAAAAAATCTACAAACAGAAAAAAAAAAAAAAATACCACAAATGATTACCATTGAGCGGTATTTACCATACTATAGTAGTACTTCATTTTGATTGCACGAGTCTTTGTGATTTTCGCCATAACTATTATAAATGTTATCATTGCTCTTAATATTTAATGGTTCGAGTTTCGTTTATTATCCTATTTCATAAAAATTAGTGCAGTAATATTTTCGTAAAGAGCAATTAAAAAATCTACGAACAGAAAAAAATTAATGCCACAAATGATTACCATTGAGCAGGATTTACCATACTGTAGTACTTGGTTTTGATTCCATCAATCTTTTTCGTTTCCGCCATAACTATTATAAATTTTATTATTGCTCTTAATATTTAATGGTTCGAGTTTGGTTACTATCCTATTTCATAAAAATTAGAGCTGTAATATATTCATAAAATCCTATTTCATAAAAATTAGAGCAGTAATATATTCATAAAGAGTAATTAAAAAAATCTACAAACAGAAAAAAATTAATACCACTAATGATTACCATTGAGCGGTATTTACCATAATATAGTAGTACTTCATTTTGATTGCAAGAGTTTTTGTGGTTTCCGTCATAACTATTATAAATGTATAATTATACTTGTTTTAGCTCTTAATATTTAATAGTTCGTGTTTCGTTTAGTTTACTACCCTATATTATAAAAATTAGTGCAGTAATATTTTCACGAAGAGCAATCAAAAAAGATTTACAAAGAGAAAAAAAAATGTCATAAATTATTACCATAGAGCGGGATTTATCAAACTATAGTACTTGGTTTTGATTATATAAGTCTTTGTGGTGCCACCATAACAATTATAAATCCCTCCCGGAAAAAATATCTTCATTCGACACTTTTTTTCGTAAATTTTAAGGTTATAACTTGGTTTTACACCGGGCGGATGAGCTAGTAATCAATAAATTTTGTTTAGCAAGTATAAATTAAGCTAACTATTTTTGCATGCATCAGCATAGAATTTTATTTTTGTGATGAAGTGAATAGCGTTTTCCAAATATATTTCGCCTTTAAAAATGCTCTGTTATTTTTAAAATCAACAGCACTCAATTTTGATATGTATATTACTAAAATTAACAAAATATAAAACCAGTGTTGCCAGATTGAGTTCTTTTTTGTCCCCAGATTGTTGATTGTTACCGCTTTATTGAAATAGAAATATTCGGACTATTTGAAAGTAGATTAAAAATTTTGAAACATAAGCCGAATTATACCATTTAAAAAAAGTGGTGACAGTTAAATAATGTGAATTAAAAAAGTCCCCAATCTGGCAACACTGCATAAAACATTCTCTGTCGAAGATACAGCAAAAAAATTCATTATTATATTATTAATAAATTTTTTAATGCAATTTAGATAATTGTAACTTAGATGTTGCATTAATGACAAATTAAAATTTTCAAAAATAAAAAATCGTAATTTTCATTTATTTTCTTACAGTACGTGCCAGATAAATGAATAGCATTTAAGAATCAAAATTTTATTAATTTAATGGCTGTTTCTACTATACAGTGAAATCGCTTTTTGATTTTTAACGTGTCGTAATTCTGAATTATTTAATGTGTGAAAACAACCGATTCTATTTAATAGTATTTATTATAGAGAAGTCTACTGTGATCAAATTTCATTAATTTAATGGCTAATTCCAATATATAGCGAAATAACTTTTTGATTTTTAATATATTTCTTAATTCTTGATTATTTATAGAGTTAAACAACTCGTTCTATCAACTAGTGTTTCTTATACAGATATCTACTCTGACCACAATATCCTTAAATTAACGTCTAATTCCAAAATATAGGGAAATAACTTTTGGATTTTCAATATTTCTTAATTACTTAATGCGTGAAAACAACTGTTTCTATCAACCAGTGTTTCGTATACAGGACTTGACTGTAATAACAATTTCATTTATTTAAAGGCTACTGTTACTATTTTACGAAAATTACTTATTTTAGACAAATATTTTACTTATATTAATATTTATTAAATTGTGATTTTATACAAATAATAAATTAATTTAATCCCGTTAAAACACTGAAACTGACTTAAAAATATATCTTTCTTTTCATTACTTTTTCATTATATTTATTGTTTCCAAACAATTGAAAAATTTTAAAGGTAATAACACTTAACGGATGAGAACAGTTTCCTAAATCCTCTGCAAACTAGGGAATTAAATTTAATAAATATATGTCTAACAAAGACAACTAAAATTAAAAAGAAAGAAATATAATGAAAAAAAATAATAATACAAAAACACACACACTTAAATATGCCTGTGAGGCTTGCTTTTTATTATACATAAATACACTGTATAAAGTATCCATTCTGTGCATAATGCATTCATTTAATAATTCTGAAGTCCATCAAATATCTATTGGATATGCATTGGAGAAATTCCTCGTCTATCTCATTTTAATCACTAATCACTCACTGAGTTTTATCGTATATGTATCTAAATAAATTATTACATTAATGATTATACCCATCGATGTTCATAAGGAAAACCTACGTTTATTGGATATACCTGATATACCTATCTCCTTTTAATCATAAATTTATCGGCTTCCGATATCGACGAGCTCTGCTCTCAATGAGTTTTCATGGGCAGTTTACTGTGTCATCGAATAACGAGGAAAGGCCTATGAAATGCCACTCATTTTTTAAAAAAAGAGCTATGTCTAATAATTAATGCTGTACTTAAATTTTGCTTGGGGAATCGTCCACATATAGAAGTTGTACCAAACTTTAAAATGTTTAATGCTAGTACCTAATGTTGACATCATATATGGGATTTGTTGGTAAATTTTAACTTCGGATTCCAAAAGAGAAGCCATTCAGTCAAGTAGTTTAGGAACTATACAAGTTTAATGTTTGGAACATCTGATGTTAAATTCCGTTTTAATCGTTGCAAAACAGGTTGCAATGCGAATGGTCATTGACATATAAGTCTAACGTTCTTTGAGAAATTATTTGAATCGTGGGATTTCGATATTTGAAGTCTCTAGAAATTGATTTCTGTGTTTTTAAAAATCCTATGTGGTAATTCATATATTTCTCGAAAATTAACTTCGAAAAAGAAAATGTTTTATGAAATTAATTTTCGAAAAAATATATATCAATAGTAAAGTATGGGCTTTTTTAAAAACAAAAATTATTTTCTAGAGGCTTGAAATATTCCAATCTAACATAGTACTGAATCCTCAGTGTAGTTTTTGAGTCATGCTTAATAAAATATAATTTGATAAAAGTTATTTACTACAAAAATTACTTTAGAAAAGCCGAAAATGTTTTTCACTTCCATAAATGATTTTCCCGGTTTTACACGCACACACAGACATAAAAAGCTGTTTTTCATATTTTTCTGTATCTTTTCTTCTAATGTAACAAGTAATGTAAATAAATTTATTTTTTTTGTCTGCCAGCTGGCATCTATTTTTTAATGTAAAGCATCCTGTATACGTTCAAGAAACTTTTCTTCCAATTTTTTTTTAATTATACTTTTGAGGAGAGAATATTTATAAATTTATTTATACGCATTAATTTTCATTCAGTACTTTACTTATTATTTTTTTTATTTAATAGACAATTTTTTTTGTTATTTTTCTTTAACTTAATAGAATGGTATGCATTTGTACAATGTGAAAGAGATCATGTTCAAGCCAGCGAGATTATCAAGATTGTTTAATAAATTTATAATCAATACATATGTAATAAAATGTAACGTGTAAATTTTATCTATTTTTTATCTAAAGAATTAACAAGTTTTTGTTCAAAAGAAAAAAAAAACATTAAAAATTATTTCAAAAATTTGGCAGCTATGACACATCTATACACTCACATTCTTCATTACCTTTATCATGCTTTATTGTATTACGTTAGTCTTCGACATAACCATGGATAATTAGAAGGGTACATACCATTACCTCATAGAGTTGGTGGCTGAAATTGGAGGATTAGACGAAACTCGATTAGTATATTAAAATGCAACTGGTCTTCCAACTCATATCTTGGTAGAAAAAATCTGCAGATACGATTTATTTGGTTGACAGGTAGATTTATAAGTGAGTTTTTCTGCACCCATATGTATGAAAACATGGAGGAATGGCATTAGGAAAGCACAATGGCAAATCTACCAGTCAACCACTAAAATCGAGTTTGCAGGTGTTTTCCATCAAGATATGACTTTGCAGACCAGTTCCATTGTAATTTGCGAATCAAGTTTTAATAAATTCTGGAATTTCAATAGTCAACTCGATGAAATGAGTATTTGCGCAGCAACCTCCCGGTCTATAAAGCTTGCTAGATATTTTTTAATAATTAAATATAATTATTTATCAAGTAAATTATTTTAAGATAATGTCACATGAAATAACATTTAAGTTATGCATGTGATGGTAATAATGGCATTGGTAATAAAGCTATACAATAACCAAATATATTTTAAGTCAGTTTTGTACTGGAAATGCCATCAGTGATATCCGAATACTTTTATCACTTCAGTTAATGTTCTCAAGAAAAAAAAAAATGTGTACGCATTACAACGTCTAGAAGATAGAGTGTGGAAACCGACTCTTCCAATAATGATTTAAGAAGTACTAAAAATTACATCCCTTAAAAGTTGAACGATGCTGAAGGATAAATATCGATCGCAGCGACATCCGCTCGTTCTTCACTGGCCGAAACGCTTTCTAAATTGAATTACATACAAAGTTTACGTTTGATCTATCTATCAGATGTCGCTGCGTTCGCCATTAATCGTTCTGCATCACTCAATATTTATGGGATACAATTTTTTAGCACTTTTTGGTTGGCCGATTTACACACTATATTTTCTAGACACTACAGTACATACATACATCTAAGCTGCAATTGGGAATGTCAGAGAATCAGGCAATTTTTCTTCTTCTTCTTTTTCTGTTTTGCTTTATTTCATCTAATTAAGATGCAGGTTGTTTAAATTTTATCACATTCTAAGTCAAGGAAAAACTTCATATTCCAGAAAAGTAAAATTTCGATACTGATTTAAATCAACGATTAAAATAATCAGCGTGATTTTAACCAACTGGATTTAAATCGGCGTATTCTAAAGTGATTTCATGCAAGTATGTTACTAATGGAACATTTAGCAAAATTTCACTAGAAACAATAATTTTAGAAGTAAAATGCATAATTAAAACTTAAATATATGAAATTTCTATAACAACAAAGAATGTGTACTTACTTGTTATAACAGAGAATTAAAAAAATAATAATAAATAGATATAAAGAATCACAAAATAATTGCGTCTTATCTAAGGTCATTAGCTTGTATAGAAAACAATTATGTGGCCTTAAGCTCAACACTGGGTAATTTTATACAAAATCATCTCTGTTAAAAATTTATAGAGACGTGGATAAAGCATAGTAAAGTTTATGGTAGTTTTAGTTTTAGTTTTAGTTATAGAAGTGTAGTTATAGTAGTTTTAATTCTAGTTAAACGTAGATAAAGGACATATTTGATGTCGCATTTAACACTTCAGAAAGCAATTACGATTAGGTGTTGTAGTTAAAAGGAAAAAAAAATATGTTATCTTCTTTTATAAATACTAAAATTCTTCATTTACAAAATTTCACTTTTGTGCTTGCAAAATAGCTTTCACTTTTATCGTCTCACAACTTCCTTTTTCTGAACCTAGAAATGACTACAATCGTAACAACTTGGTAGTGTTCTCGTCAAGCTGAATAAGAATAATGAAACTGAAATCAAAACATTATTTAAATGAAGAATAGAGGACTTAGGTACAAAGGTCTACCTTACATTTCTGTAATAAATACGAACTTGTATAATAGAATATTTTATTGTTGTTCCTCCTGAAACCAGGCATTTTTATAACAGAATTAAAAATTAAGTGATTGGGGTGCAATTAGCCCTTTGTATCATCGCGTTGCATGAGTTTGCTTTAAAAGACGTTTTTATTTATTACTGTTATTTTCTAACACAGCAGTTAATGTAATTTGCCAACAGTATTCTCAACAAATTCTATACTGAGTTAATTTTTCGTACCAAAGTTTTATTTATCACGTGAGCAATTTCTCATAGTTATTGCTAAAATGAACTTCGTAAATTCTGTAAAATTAAAATGATTGTAGACGTCCAACAATAGATTGTTTGCAAAGATAAGTTCGTATAACTCATAATTTTGAGTTACAGAATTGGCGAAATTTATGAGAAGGTATGAAATTTTCTATTTATCTCAGAAAACAAGTCAGTATTTTTTCATTTTTATGTTTTAAATTTTTTAAGGGCAGTTGGAAGTAAAACTCGTGAAAAAAGTTTTTTTTTTTTATATTTTGAATTCTTTTGTTTCTGAGACAACAAGAAGTTAAAAATTCGTAATTTATTCACTTTGTTTACATCATAGATAAACATTACAGACGTGAGGAGCTGTGCATATATAACGTTATCAACTTTTGGTAATTTTGGACACTCTCTTTGTTGTAAAATACTCCTTTTTATTTTATTATGTAAACTAACGATTCTTATATCTCTTTTATTTTCTGCCGCTAGGAGGCCTGTTGTGTTTCCATACAAATAGGTTTTGATAACATATAGACATTCTAAGATGTTCTATGATGTTCTTCGTAGTTGAGTGTTGATTGTGTTTTGTAATGATAATGTCTGCTGTTCTGTCCAGATAAATGCATTAATATTGTGAAGTCTTGATATAAATATCAAGTGAAATATGATGCTGCCTTATTTATTTAATGGTCAAGTTTCATTACTACAAGTTAACCTGCGCTACTGAGAAAAGTAAGCATGAACTTTATTTATTTAAACAAGTATAATATACAACCTATATTCTGTTACTGTTTATAAAGAATGAAAGTTTATCAAATGCTTACACTCTTCCCCTTACGATATCATACGTTATCATCCCTCGACTCCCCCCCCCCCTCTCGTAATAATATCGTTATCAATGTAAAAAAATTCTTAGATTTTCGGAATGTTTTTTTTTGTTTGGAGAGATATGCAAACATAGTTACATTTATTTTTCGCATGCTTTATTGATTCAACTAAAAAGAAGTCAATAAAATATCAGTTTATACATGAAATAACTTTATATCAAATAACACTTAAAAGAAATAGTTACTATTTAAAAGTAATTAATAATAGCTTTTTATTACATAATGCATTCAACAGTAATAATCTCATTTTGCACTTGAACCCGTATTGAGTGGGGCAGACAGAACTTCTTATCAACAAAACAGGTTTACAACATTCTTTCTCTTTTACTTACTAGTAAATACAAGTATCATTTCAAACATACTTAGCATATGGTTTGTAGAACAACGGGTGATATATGCATTCACGTATGACAGAAGAATAGAGTTAAAGCATTATTGCTTTTTTTTTTTTTTTTTTTTTTTTTTTTAAGGGACGGAGGACGTTTAAAAAAATTTCTTCTAATTTTCTTAATAGAGATTTGAAATTTTGTGAAAATATACATTACACCATAAGTATATAGAACACTTTAAACGAAATTTTCAATCTTATTATAATTTTAGGATCTTAAATTTTTAAATTTTAAAACGAAATTTTAAAATTCTCCTTGCGTCTTAATTCTTTAAATATTTCCACGATTTTAGATTTTAATCACGTAAAACTCTATTACAAACAAATCTATGTATCGATGTTTTAATCCCTTAAATATTTAATTTCTCAGAGATATTTTTCTGAATTCCATACCGATTTTCATCAAAATTGTGACTTATAATAAGTTAAAATTCACATTTAATTGTCTTAATGAAGTCGAATTTAAAATGCATACACGGTTTTTTTTTTAAGCAATATCAGGGATCTTCCTTATCAGTTTCATGAATTTCGATCAAAAATTAAGTAGCAAGGCGTATTAAAAAAAATAAAGCTGAATCATTAGTATTGAGAAAAGCAGATTTAAAATTTATTAAGAGGCCAAAAAATTGTTTATGAACAAAATTAAAACACTTTGAGTAAAATGGTTGCATCTACATACGGTTTTCCACAAATGACGGAGTACAAATTGGAGAATAATAACAGACACAAAAAAAAATGTCGATTATGGCTCAAATAAAGATTCACGGTCCCCTTAAATGAAAAAGTAAATTTTCTGGTTAATATCGTGTTTTCAATCCGCAATGACACTAATTTTGTAAATATTTTAAAGAATAAAAATAAATTCTTAATTTAAAACGTAATGTTAAAAAAAAAAAAAAACTGAACAACAATTTCTTACAGTTATAATGCTGTGGTTTCGTCCGATAGCGATACCCACTTGACTTTTAACTCGTTCAAATCGATCAATCTAACCTTATGCTACAGCGAGCAGAGCGGCTTTCTCCTTCCCTACTATTCTGATTCTTTTAACAAATGGTGGCGTGCTCGATCACGTTTCGCACAAATCGGCAACTCCTCAAATTCTCAGCTACAGCGGTTTATCGTATTTCTTTTCAAGTATCAAAGTGCCCCGAGGAAACATTTCATTATTCTAAGTGAAAGGATCAAACCATTTTCCTGCAGAATTCAGTTTTTAGTGCCATTTTGAACCAAGCCGATGAAGACCGCACCCCCGCAAATACAAACGCAGCATAAATGTGTGTTGATAATGGGGAAAAAAGATTTTTTTGAACTTTTCTAAAAAAAAAAAGGCTTAGAGGCCTCGAAAGAGTTGTGATTCATGCCGCTTTGTGTGAAATGATTTTGAAATGCTTCTGCTAAATCGTGCTTTAATTTTTAAAGAATGTCATCATTGTACATTCTTTATATATATATATATATATATGTATGTACTATATATGCATATAGATGTACTATAGATGTACTATATATGTACTCAATATACCGGGTGTCCAAAAAATGACCAATGATTTTAAAATTCAATAACTTGCAAACGGCGACAGATATTAAAAAAATCTTTGCAAAAGGGTTGTGTAAGATGTCAGGAGTTTTTATGCAGCGATTCCCAGTTTTAGTTACAAATAGCAGCGATAGATGGCGCTGCAAGCAACAGGCGCTAAATCCGGTCTCGCTTTTTCGGTCTGTCTCTTCTCCATTGCGAAAAAAGGAGATTAAGATATTTTGAGTGGATCCCGAAGTACCAAAAACTGGTATTAGCACCTATTTCTCGCAGCGCCATCTACTTTTTGAAATTCGAACTAAAACCAAGAATCACAGTAAAAAAAAAAAACTCCTGACATCATACATAACCCTCCTGCAAGAATTTTGTAAATATATGCCACCGTTTGCAAGTTATTGAATTTTAAAATCATCGGACATTTTTGAGACACCCGGTATATATATATATATATAATAAAGTTGAAATGACAACTATATGAACAAATGGTAAAATTCCAATAGATGAACAAAATATGAACATAGGAAACCAGTAGTTTTAGAGAGGGAGGGACAACAAACAAACATTTATAAATAGTTAACTGAATGATTAATCCTAAAGTTTTTCATTTGGATTTCAAGTGAATAAGATAGCAATAATGGTACTTAATCAACAAGATGAAAAATAATTGAAGACTATGGAAATAATACAAGATAAATGCACTTGTGCAGCTATGAATACACGTATTAAGAGAATTAAAATGAACAAAATGAAATTGAATAACTAAAACTAAGCTATATTAATTACCAAGTTAAAGTTACCTTTTACTTCATAAAGAGAGTACCATTAAAAATGACAGAATAATAAGAATTAAGACTAAATTAAAACTAAAAATAACATAATTAATATCATGCGCATTTGCAGCAATGCTATTAGAATGCTGAAATAATAAAGATGAAATCACAAATATAAGAAGAAATGGTAAAATTCAAATGGAAGAATAAAGAAATGGTAAAATTCTTAATCAACAAGATGAAAACAAATATATATATATATTAACTTGAAACTTTATCTAGAATAAAAGCTATCGATATAAAACACTAGATTGTTCGATACAAGTGATTTATTGTTAGATGACACCTGACGGATATAGTTTTGTAGTGTGGATATTCATGGTTTTTGGGTGTTTGGTTTTCGAAGGTGATGGAGAATGTTGTGCATCGTAAAACATGTTTAACACCACAGCGCAAGTCATTAGCCTTGCCACCTGTTTTCAAATTTTGTTTTTCTTAGTTATTCATGGTTTTGTTGTTTAATATTTTCGTTATGGTTTGTTAGATGTTTTTCCCGTGTATTGAAGTATCTGAAATATGATTTATCAATATATACCCTCATAGCATGCATGGTCACAGTGACGTCATTGTGACGTCACTGTAAGTCACTGTGGTCACGTCACATCTGTGACCAAAATGCCACCACTCAGTGATGTCACATTGTGACTGAGATGTGAACTTCTTAGAAAACTTTAAAAAATTACAAAAATTATTAAAAACATGTTATTTACTGTAAAATATATTTTCTGCCGGATTAACAAATTTTTTTAAACCGTGGTCCAAGTTGCATCTGTGCCTCTAACAAAAACTTTTTATTTTCATATAACATAAAATGTAATTAATTCATCAGCAACACAAAACGATTTCCTAATTATGAGAATTTCATATTATTAAAAAAATGTTTTAGGTAAGCAGACCTCGACTTATCTTTTATAAAGATTTTTGTAAATGACCATCTGTTATACTAGAAGTTTCTCAAAGAGTAGTCGAAACATTTCTGTCGTTTCAAACTAAAAACTTTCTATTACAGTTAAGGCTGCAGCTTTTAATGAGCACGCAGAAAGCGTCTTCAAAGTTCAGTCATATATGCATTTCTTGCTTTATAATTTGCATTCAAGTCATTTTTTTTTCCTCTTAGTGTTTCACTATTTTAAGTATTTTTTTTTATTATTATTCTACTTCTTTCAAACGTTTAAAATAGAATTGACATTTTCCGAATATAAAATTAATGTACAAAATTTAGGCAAAGCCCACGACATAATTAATTATTCATGTTTTATTTTTTGTTTTCAAAATATATCTTTAAAAATTATTTTACAAGTTTTATTCTACAGAAAATTAATATTAAGAGAATGACAGATTGACAAAGAAAAACTCATCTCTTCTCGATAATCTTATTGTATTTTTTAAGAAGATATTTTGTATATATTACCTGTGATACAAATTTTACTTTTAAAAAAAAGGAGGGAGTCATCATTATTACCATTAAATTAATTTGTATACATTTTGAAAATTTAAGCAATGTTTTATCTAGTAAACTCTAATTATGGATAATATTATTATTATAATTTACGTAAATGAAACTTTACAATTCAATAAAACTGATAAAAATAAAAGATGAAATACAATAAAACATTTTCAAACAGGAAATTGAATTAGAGACAATTTGACAAAATTATTACGCATTTAATTTCCTTCCGAAACTGTGGTATAGAAAAACAAATAAAACCAAAAAACATCTGCTTCGAACTTCGAAACTTAAAAATCGTCTGCATCTGCACTATTTCAGTTGTTACCACTCGACCGCAGAATAACGGATAAAAGTAACAGTGAAACTTTTTAGAATAAACGCGGGACACAGGACAGTTCTGTGGACACTGGACAGCATAGATGTGTTGACACGGATTTAAAAATTGAAACAAGAACGTTCTCAGGATCCAAGTTAGTTCAGCTAACAAAATATAAACCCGAGAAAATTACGGTAGCTTTGACTTGTTGAAGATGATTCAAGTCATTGCTATCGTACTTATAATCGGATTTAATTGGTTCCCCAAAATCAAAGTATCACGTACAACGTCAATGAAATTAGGTATGTAAAAATATTATTTTCCCTGTTTGCTTTTTTTTTTTTTTTATTACAACAATTTTAGTTAGTTTCTCATTAACATGCTGTAGAACATAAATATTTCATTACATTTATTTTTTATTTTGCTGAAATATCTAAAATATTATTTTCCTTGTTTGCATTTTTTTTTTTAATTACAATGATTTCAGTTATCTTCTAATAAACATGTTATAGAACACAAATATTTCATTACATTTATTTTTTATTTTGTTAAAATATCTAACTTCCTTTTCAACAGCTTTGATCAGATTATTAAAATTAGTGATTTAAATTGCATTTTAATCTGGTTTATTTTCTTATTTAAATATTGGGTTAAAACCACATGGTGGCATAAATATAAAAGTATATGGACAAGTATTATCATCAATCATTAACATAATTAATAGACATTTAAAGATAATTAAATTATTTAAAATTTTTGGATGTTATTAACGTTTACCATAGCAAGACCCCTATTTGTAATGAAGTTTGTAGCATGTTATTTCATTTACAGGGACAGTCAATTGTATTCCATTACATTACGGCTTCTGGGAAAAAAATCGTTTCAAATGATTTTTAATGATTTTACACGCTTTCAAACAGAATAAAATTGATATGCATTTATGAAGCGCACTAAAATGTGCATTCCATAGAATATGCGATGCAAAGAATAGTTATTGTTCATTTACAGGGCTAAAAAAGGAATTCCAATACATAATGATATAGGGGTGGAGGGAATTGTTTGCGGCGTACTTTATTTATGTTAATCTATTTGATATGTAATGAAATTGATATACGTCGTTGAGGTTTACATACTATGAATTATTTCATGTATAATACGAAGTGTATATAGCATTTACAGGGACACACAGAATATTTCAGATACTATATTGTATCTGAAGTACTGTTCATTAGCGATGATTGCTGGAAATACATTTTTAATTATGATATACATTTTTATGATTCACTACATTTATGCATAGTATATGGTGTATATATATATGCTATAATTCATATACAGGAATATACAAAAGTATTCGAAAGGGTTACTGGGTATTGCTTAAAGGAGGTTTTTAAATAAGTTATGCATTTTAACGCTGCACTGTATTTAATTTACTAAGAAATGTTTGTAGTATATAGATAAAATGATATACAGGGTCACGCAAAGAATTGGATACGTTGCCATCTATGAATTATAATTTCTGGAAATGTAATTTCAGCAGTTTTAAGAGTGTTTTAGCTTGAATAAAATTTTAACTAAATAGTGGCGTGTAATAAAGGTTCTAGGTAAACTACAGGGTTGTACAAAATTATTTAAGTATGTTTCCATATATTAGTATAAATTGCTGAAAGAGAATTTCAACCTGTTATGCGTTTCCTTGATAAACTAAATTTTTCCATTATATAGTATATATATATCAATCTACAGATCAAATACAGGACTGTTTAAAAGAATTAGAAAACATATTTGGCTGTGGATGGTAGGGTGTCAACGATTTTAATCGGTTGATTTAAATCAGCGATTAAATCATGATTTTAATCAACCGATTTTTTTTTTAAATCATTGATTAAAATCAAAAATTTTCTAAATGTTTAAAATGTCAAAAAAAGTATTAAAATCTAACATGAACATAATTTGAAAGTTTCTACAGGTATTTTGACTTATTAATAAAGAAAAAAAGAGCTTTAAATAATTGTTTCTAAGCTTAATTCATTAGTATTGTAAAAAAATTAAAAACAGTTGAGTTTGTAAAAAGCATTGTTTTTAAGTTTTTATCCAACTTAAAACAGTTTCATTTAAAAATGATATTTAAATCTAACATAATTTGCAATGTCATAATTTCCTTTAGGTAATCAATTTATGCATTATTTTATATAAAATACACATAGCAAGTATAATTACATTTCTACAAGTAAAAGAATAAATAGTAATTAATAGCAATCTCAAGTTAAAGAAGAATGAAAGAATGACATCTGCTCAGCAGCTAAATTGTAAATGAATGCATAAGAGAAAAAGAAATAATTGGTATAAAAATGCTAAGCACAGCAAGAGCTTCTTTGGTATAGGTTGAATAAATGTTTATTATTATTTTTTTTTTTTTTTTTTTTTTTTTTTTGTAACTCATATATATTAAAAAATTGAACCATTGAAAGCTAATAGAGGTAATAATGCTGTTACTTAAATATTTTGAGATTTCAGATATTAGTGGCTAACTTATATTTATTCTATATGAATGGATTTAACTCATTTTCATTTTTTTCTTTTTCTTTTTTTTTTTTTTTTTTTTTTGGTTAGCATACACGTACATGTGTGTAAGTATAGATTTTGGTAGTTTACAGAAATTTTCCTAAATACAAATGCAAAATGAGCTGCAAATAATATTTGTTAGTTTTGTTATTTGTGCTACTAACTAATGAATTTTACATATTTGCAGTTTTTATTAATTCTGTAATTACTTATACTGCTTCTTCTAGGCCATTTTGTTTAATGGTGCCACACCATGCCCCTTTTGAAATTGGCAAAATGCACCTGCCTTATAAAAAAAAAAAAAAAAAAGTTGAAATTTAACTGTAGTTGTAGCCAGAGATTTCTTGTAAAAAATTTCCCCATTCAACAGTATTCTAAATTCATGTGGAAAAAATCTTGCAAAAATATAGAACTTTATTTCTTTAGAAAAAACAGGATATTATTAAAATATGTTATTTAATTGTATTTTTCAATTTGTTATTCATAAAATTATTAAAAATTAAGGACACTTTACTTATAATGCTAAAAAATATTCTTTTTTTTTTCTTACATCATTACTAAACACATTACTAATATATTTCCTCATGAAATAGTGCCCGTTTTTTGAACTAGCATCCTGTCCCTTTTTCTTTCTAAAATGAATTATTATCATTTTAATAATTAAGGCTTAAAAATGTATAATATGTTCCTAATTAGAGAGTTGATTGTTTAATAATTAATTTGAAGTAATGTTAGCTATTTAGTATAAAATGCAGTTAATAATTTTCATAAATGTTAAGTATCTCTAGTATTTATAAAGTTTTACATAATTATTACAATATTAATGTATATAACATTATTGTATAATACTACCTAATGAAACTACTAATTTGCAGTTTTTATTTCTGTAATTACAAACTAACAATTATAATTTTATTAATTAAAGTGTTAAAACATAGATTATGTTAGCAATTAGTGGTGTAATTGTTTTGGAAACCTAAAACTCATGATAGCTATTCAGTATTTGAACGCTGGGAAAAAAATCATACAAATCTGATTTAAATAAAAATAAAACGATTTTTTTAATTTATTTTTTTAAATTATGATTTTTTTACACCTTAGTGGATGGTAACTGCGTAAATCAGTTTTTAAATGTTTTACGCGTTTTCATGTTTACTTAGTTATCTTATTTACGTTATTTCCCCCGATGTCTTGATAAAACATTTAGGAAGAGTTGGAAAGTGTTTTATAATCTATGCCTAACGCATGATATATCTTACTTGTTGTTTCTATTTCCCAGATCAGTCTTTTCATATAAAACATACCAAATCTAATTAGCTCATATTCACAAAATACAATATATACGGGAATAAAAAATTTAAATAAATAGGGCTTATCATGTAGTTCTATAAGTAACAGTTGTATTAATGTCTGTTAGACTCCATGTTCGTATTTAAAAAAGCAATGACAAATCATAACACATTAAAAAGCTTACACATTCTTAATATTAAGCTTGAATTCAAGATCAAGCTAACTTAATAAAAAAAGATGTCAGTTAATAAGCATTGTTTTTTAAATGGAAAATTAAAAATATTTTAGAAGAATAGGACTCCAAAATAGCGATATCTTGCTAAAAAGTACGGTAAAAAGATAAAATTTTATATTTCAAACAAAACTTTACTTTAAAATTATCGTAGTTTTTATGACAAGAATCACCGCAGTATTAATACTTGGACATTTTTCCAGCGAGAAACATTCGCCTTGCATACAATATTTCAAATGAAAATCAAATTTCTAATAAATTGCTTAAAAGGCGCAAAGGCCAACATAGTGAAAAATATCCACGCCGGGTCTCGATCCCGGGTCATCAGTATAGCGCACTGACATTCTACCGTCTAAACCACATGGAACGATACCCAGCCTGGAAATTTTCTCCTTATTACATGTTGGCAAGGCTACAAACGCCGCACAAGATGGAATATTTATCGTGAGCCACCGTCATGGGGCAAACACGAAACTTAATTAAACCAGCATCGATTAAATCTATATTAATACTTGGAAATTTTTCCAGAGAGAAACATTCGCCTTGCATACAGTATTTCAAATGAAAATCAAATTTCAAATTAAAATTGCCTTTTAAGCTAATAATTTGAAATTTGATTTTCATTTGAAATATTGTATGCAAGGCGAATGGTTCTCTCTGAAAAAATTTCCAAGTATTAATATAGTTTCAATCGATGCTGGATATAATTAAGTTTCGTGCTTGCGCCATGTCGGTGGCTGACGATAAATATTGCATCTTGTGCTGCGTTTATAGCCTTGCCAACATGTAATAGTGAGAAATTTTCCAGGCTGGGTATCGTTCCATGTGGTTTAGTCGGTAGAATGTAAGTGCGCTATACTGATGGCCCGGGTTCGAGTTCCAGCATGGAATCTTTTTCACTAGTTCGCCTTTGCGCCTTTTAAGCAATTAATTTGAAAATTGATTTTCATTTGAAATCATCACAGAGTTTATGACAAGTTCGTCACAAATGACACATATTTCACAAATTGGTCACAGTGTGACTTCAAAACATTGTCACTTTCGTCACAGGTTCGTCACAAAGTTAATGCCAAAATAGTCACAAATGACACACTTTTCACAAATTAGTCACACCGTGACTTCACAGAGTGGTCACAATGTGACGTCACAAACGACCTCTAAAACGGCCATAACGACCTCACATTCTAGTCACTGTGACGTCACATCCACGTCACGTGACGTCACATCGACGGTCACAAAATCACAGTGTGACTTCACAACGACGTCGCCGTGACGTCACCATGCCTTACGGGTACATATAAACTAGCAAATGAATATATTTGCCCTGAACTACACTGTAAAAAAAATGTACAAGTTTAACAAGAATGTTTTAGGAAACTGGGATGCCTAGAACTTTTTATGTAATCGCAACAACAGCTAAAAAAAATCCATGTAATTATCCTGGGTTACCGATACAATTTTATTAAGCATACAAATTTCTGCAGCTTTACAAAAACTAGTTTTGTAGATTTACTTCTTTTTCCTTCACAGTGTACAGATAAAACTTTAGTAAGCATACATATTTGTGTAGCTTTTACAAAACTAGTTTTGTAGACTTTTTTTTTTTTTTTTTTTTTTTTTTTTATAGTGTAGAAATCCTCCTCACAAAACAAGAAAATAAGAAATATAACTATTTAAAAAGTTAAAAATTTCAACAAGAAAACATAGAAAAGACAGGTTGCGGCCTCGTCGGCATAGAGTTATTGTAAAAGCAGCTGAATATTAAAAATAATATAAAATATGTATTAGGGCAGTGGGTTTCGGCAAGAACACTGAGTAGGAAAATCAAAATGGTAAACACTTGAAGGTTTATATATTGTTATATTAATTACAATAATTTTTATTACATATTCTTCCACGTCATCAGAACTGGTTATTTTGTCTATTACTTTGTCTATATGAACTAGAAGTAGCCATTCTAAGAGAATGGCACAACATTTCTGATTCTGTACTTAATCACATAGTCACTTCTATGAAAAACAGAGTGTTTTAGGTTATAAGGAAAATGGAGGAGCAAAATAGTATTAATTTACATAATATTTTTTCTTTTAATCAAGTGGTCTTATAATTTGTTAACAGTGTATTTTTCAGTCACTGCTTATATTTTTGTTAGCATACTTATTTATTGCATTATTTAAAATTATTGCTAATTAATTTTAATAAATATATTATATTTTGATATCTCATGTGTTTAACTATAATTAGAACATTTATTTACTGCATAATTTTCAAAATCAAAGTTGTCTTATAATTTCTTAACGCGCTATATAAGTACACATATTTATGTCTAATATTCTGTTGTTAAACAAATTTTTGCGTAATACTGTTACACATAATCCTATGTATTATTCTTTCGTACGCGTATTTCTGTGTAATATTCTTCTGTTCCTAAGCATATATCTCTATAATAATATCACACATATTTCGATGTAATATGCAAAATACACAGATATTTGTGTAATGTGTAAAATTTGTAAATTTACATTAACGTACCAATCCAGATAATTCGTGGAATTTTCTACAATTTACACACTTGTTTGAGTTTTTGGAAGGATAACAAATTACACACTTCCATTAAGTTGATGAACACACATAAATACAGGCCAATGTTTACGACACGAGTGTAAATTTTATGACATAGATGCAATTTTATGAATTTACACATATACATATGTAAAAGTGACTAATTTACACATTTATTTTTTAGAGTGTTGGTAATGAAAAAAAATTATTTTTCAATTTATAAAACAGTATAGAAAGAAGTTATATATGGCATTGTAAAACAAACCATACATGTCGTAAATGGTTTGTGATTCGTAGCGCATTGAGTCAAAGATCTATGAACAAATCTTGAAATAGTTTTAAAGAATGCATTGTTTGTGCATAAAAAAGTTTTAATAAGCTAATATATACAGTAAACTATCTGTAAGGCGGACTTTGCGTAACTCGGAAATATTTTCAAGTCCCTGCGAATCCATAGACATACAGTAAAATTTGTTTAAGGCGTAATATTGTCTACTGTGGAAATCTTCTTGGTCCCAATCGATTCCGTCTTAGGCAGAGTTTACTGTATGTTTTTTATGAATTCTATTAATCCATTACGCCATTTTCATTACTCAAATGAAATATGAAATTTCAAAAATACGTCCTATATCCACTTTTTACAATTTCCCGAACAAAAGTTTCACATTCGATACATTTAATGTGTTATCGCTGGAATAATAAACACTGGTTTTCCAAAATCATTGATTAAATTCAATAAATAAGAATTCAATGCATTTTCAATTTTAAAAACTTATTATGCAATTTCCATAAAACTCTTTAAACATTATTGTGAAATAGATTTTTCGGGCAACATTGTATATCACTTTATTCGATAAGCAAAAAGTTCGATAAAGAATATTGGATTTCAATAACCATATTACATTTCAATTCGCATACTCTGAAATTCAAATTCCAGCGATTGATAATCTTATTTAAGCAAAAAGTAAAATTATACTTTTTGTACAGAAGAAAATTTAAATTACAGATTCTCCTTGATTATTCATTCATAATATTTATAAGACACATTTGAACGAAATAATATGAAAACTGTTTAAATATGGCAGAAAATTTAAATCTGGTAGCTACTTAATTGTAAAAGAAACAGAAATTTTTCGGAAATAAAAACCATCCCCTTTAAATATGGAAAATTTTTCAAAAGATTCGTTTAAAAAATTATTCGAAATTAATAAGCAACACCGGAAAAAAATTTAAATATATTTAGTGAACAAATTTAACTTCAAAGTGTCTTTTATTTTGTGAATTAAATTTATGATCACTTTATCGAACTATTATAATATTTGCTACTAAAAGATTTTAATTTAAACTTTTATTTCTTTGTGAATATATTTAATTTCCCTTGCGATATTTCAGGTGTAATATGCTTTTGTTGCTCAAAAACGCAGGAACGTAACGATAAGAAATGTTATACGTGTTTGAAAGAATGCGAGACATACATAAAAGAATTTTAAGTGCGGCAAAATGGCTTGCATCTTAAAGTCAAATGAGCCTTGAAATTCCATAACAATGCAAAACGCCCGAGTATTCGCATACGCGTAGTACATTACATGCAACATAACCTCAAAACAAATGGTGAATTTTTAGAAATAGCAACATTTAAAATTGAATATAATTCTACCATTAGTGAAATATATTATCTGTTTAGACACGGAAATTATAAAAGAAAAAAAATGTTAGTTTCAATTTGAACTTCAGACGTTTTGAGATAAAATGTAATTCAAAATTAATTACCGTTTGTTTTTAACACATTCTTACCGTTTGAAATGTGTTTATGAATTCGGATTGTCTCTCCGTCTATTGTAAATATACACGGATTTTCATGCAATTGATATATGTTATTGATGTTTACCATGGCATGTTCGGTATTGCATAGGAGGTGTGTAGCATTAATAGTTCATTTACAGAGACACTCAAAAGAATTCTGTTACATTAAGGTCAATGGAGAAAAATGGTTTGAAGAGTATTTTAATACCTTACGCTATTTCAAATGCATTGAATGTAATATAGTTCATTGAATTACACTGCAAGATTATTATTACGCAATGGGCATTTATAGCATTTGTCGTTTATTTACAGCGAGACACATAAATAAACATACGCTACAGTACTGTCTCTGAGCAATAATTGCTGGCAGTGCGTTTTCAATTTCGGTATGCGCTTTTAAATTGAACAATTTTTTTGCATGTTACTCGTTGTGTATAATTTTTATAGCTTGTATACAGTGCTGCACAAAAAAATTCACGGACAATTCTTCTTATTAGCGGAAATTTCTGAAGGGGTATTTTCAACTAAGATATTTATTTCCAAACTGAACTAAATATTTACATGTATGTAGTTTATAGATACTAATATATATATATATATATGTGTGTGATTCTACTCTGTAGTTATCGGATACCTATATAAGGAAATTCCATTCATTTTTTCATTCTTATCATCGCAATGATTCAGTTAATGATTTTTTCCAATCTAGTTATGTATGTTGTATGTATTTTCTCTTGTTTATTATGTTTTTGGTATCCATTCAGTGTGATTGGGAACACTGTATTGTTGTAAATTTATTCATACTATCACAATTATTGATGGTGGTCAGTAATGTTTAATTAATGGTTATATATATATCTGCGACCACCTCCCAGAACGATCATATTTTCATGGAACGAAATTTATTCCCATAGGCTCAATACTAATTTTACCTCTATTAAGATACCATCTCAGTTGAACTCCCTCAATGAGCGACCAATTTCATTGAAGAAAATGAAAGAAATTCTATTTTTTCCTGGTCGCTTGATGAAAGTTTTATTAGAAAAATTATTCCGGAGGCCGCATTATTCATCAAATTTCTAAACTAAGTTTGGAATTATTATTATTTTTTTTGTATTGGTAACTTTTAAGTGTTTAAACCCCTTTGTGCCTTTTTAGGCAATGAATTTAACTCTGATGACAAATTAAGAGTGACGGTCAAATCCCCCCCCCCTGCCCTATTCTGTTAGAAACTCTAAAAAAATGGATAAATTAGTGAAATCGTCATTATTCTTTCCCGTCCAAAAAAGATGCATTTATTTAATGAACATCGAAAGGATTTGGAAATAAAAGTTATAAAAGATAAAACCGTAAAAACACAACAAACGTAAATGTATTCATTTTTTAAACTGTGCAGTAATTAACTTATGTAATTAAGTTTTGTTTTAATACTTAAATTTCCATATTTTCCTAATGTGAAAAATAAATTTTAGTAACATTAATTGTTATCTTTTTTTCAACAATTAAAATCTAGATTTAAACATGATCTCCGTTAAGAGACCACCTCTCGTATTTTCTCGTCTCGCGACCAATTTTTATTGGAACGAAACGTGGTTGCTTTAGGGAGGTTATACTGTATATATATCATATGCAGAGTTGCTCGAAGAATTCGGATAATTTTCTGACTGTAAATTGAAATTGCTGAAATTGGGATTTTAAATTTGTTATGCGTTACCAAATGGTTCAGTTATACATCCTATTTCTACATGTTAAACGGAGAAGTTTTTTTTAAATTATTCTGAATGTGTTGGAGAGTATTTCATAATCTATGCTTGACGGATGATTTTTTTCTTGTTTTATATCACACATAAATTTTAATAATGGGAAATGTTCCGAAATTTTCCGAATTTATTCAAGAAAGGAAAATAATTAGCATATATATATATATATATATTCCTCTTGCGTGGCGCTAAAATAGGGCTGAATTTGTAGCCTGCCGTTTGGCAACAACCACAGTAACACAACTAATTTGCCTTATTACATTCCCCCAATCAGAAGAGTGATTTCGCTACTTAAACTCGCTTCACATTTAAAAGAAAAATTTCAATTTTTTTTCCTAAAATGTAAACATATTAAAACGATTCCGTTTAATTATGCACTAATCGCGTAAGTGCAGAACACAGATTATTTATTGTGAAATAATATTAAGTAATTTGAGTATAAAATGATAGTGAATAATCTTTTATATAGTAAGCGATATGGAAAACGAAATATTTCCTATGACGATAATGACGTCATTCGGAAAACAAAAGATGCTTCAAATGTAAGTAAGTACGAGTAATAAGCCTTAATTACGTCCACTAATAACCATATCACAATATATATTTAAAAAGGAAAAGTCAAAATATATATTAAAATATTTATTTGCTTGAAAGACGTTACTAACGTCAATAACGTCTTTTAAGTAAATAAATATTTTAATATATGTTTTGACTTTTCCGTTTGGAACATATATTGTGAGAAAAGATGCATTTTCATCCATGAATTAAAATATTTTACTATGACTGTGTCAGTAATGACGTCCTATTCCTGATCTTTATTTCTACACATACATAGGCTGGACTCTTGCTATTTACTTAAAGATCCTTGGTATACACAAAATAAAATATTTCTCAAAATTACATAATTTCCATTTAATTAAAATGAATATTTAATGAAACTGGGGAATTTTAAAACAATTGCTTAAATGACGCTTTAGACCAATGTCAGACGGGCCTCTTTTTTGCTGCTTTTTTGCTTGCGTATAACCATTCACAGTGCTATAGCATTGTGAATGGATAATAAGTAAGCAAAAATGCAGCAAAAAAAGACGCCCATCTGACATAGCTCTTAATCTCAGAAGTGATGAATGGTTCTAAGATTGAAAATTATGTTATATTTGAAAGAAAGGATTCATTCTCATATGGACTCCAAAAGTATCATGGCACATGGTAGAATTGTTTCAAACAAACAACCAATTTCTGGGAAAGTTTTCCATAGTGTGAAGGGGTTACCTCCCGGAAAAAAAGCGCAGAAAAAAACAGGAAATATACAGGAACGGTTTGTTAGGAACTGCCAATGGCGTCATGACCTTTAGAGTTTATATAAAACTTAAATATTTTAGTACGATTTTGTCAATATGACGTCGTATTCACTGGCCTTTACATCTAAATCTGCAAATTAAAATTCAGAGCAGGAGCTCTTTTTAACCCTTTGAGGGGCAAGCAATTGCGTTTGTGTAATGCAGCATTCTCACCGGAAATTTGCAAAAATTTTATTTTAAAATTAGGAAAACCAGTTTTTCAACTCTTCTCCCCCAACTCTTCTCTCCCCATAAAAGTTAAACTTAATTAAAAGTTTCTGGTGAAAATTTTAATTAAACTTATGTGAGAAATAATATATCCCACCACCCCTCAAGGGGTTAAGCATTATGATCTTTTTGCAGATGTAAGAATAGCAATGGCTATCGGTTCGTTTGGCATTCACGTGATGCATTCAGAAAATAATTTGTTTGATCAAAAGTTTCTTTTAGACACAGCAGAAAACGTGTTGTTTACGTTTTGTTAACGTACCAAGTGTCTGAGTGATATTGTATTTTCTCCGTCAAACGAAATTTAGATAGTGTTTGTTGATTTATATTGAACTATCTTGGTATCAGGTAATAACTCCTTTAAATAGTAAAACAAAAGCCTTTTACAAAAAATATGTTTCTACTTCACACCTCATTAGAATTTACAATAATTTGCCCTGTTCGCATCAAACATAAAAATGTTACTATGTATGATCAATTGTAAACTACTTTTCAAAGTCATTTTCATACTGTCATTAAAATTATCTGAATTGTCTATCATATCATTAATTTCAGAACTAACTTCAGTTATGTCAATTGACGGAAACAGTGATTTAACGTCCATGTTTGCCAAAATGCAATCTTGATGAATTTTAACCGTCTTGTAATTTTCAATAAATTCCGCTGTTGAGTTGACAACGTAGTTCCAAAGTGGTAATAACTCTTTTAATAGTAAAACAAAAGACTTTTACAAAAAATATGTTTCTACTTGACACCTCATTAGAATTTACAACAATTTCCCCTGTTCGCATCAAACATAAAAAAAAGTTACTATATATGATCAACTGTAAACCACTTTTCAAAGTCATTTTTATACTGACATAAAAATTATCTGAATTGTCTATCATATCATTAATTTTCGAGGCTAGCGAGAAAGACAAGGCTACCGCAGTGCATTCAAAGTATCATTTTTTTACATACCGCTGGAGTCACGTGATGCTCGAATGCACCAATGAAGATGTGCGAAAAGAGCATCATGTCACTCTAGCAGTCTGTCAAAAAAAAAGACAGGTGGGATGCGTCGCGGTAGCCTGACTTTTTCGTTAGCCTCGATTAATTTCAGAATTTACTTCAGTTATGTCAATTAACAGAAACAGTGAGTTTACGTCCATGTTTGCCCAAATGCAATATTAATGAATTTTAAGCGTCTTGATATTTTCAATAAAATCCGCTGTGGAATTGACAACATAGTTCTAAAGTGGTAATAAATCCTTTAACGGTAAAAAAAAAACCTCTTACAAAAAATATGTTTCTACTTGTCACCTCATTAGAATTTACAATAACTTATCCTTTTTGCAACAAACATTAAAAAGTTACTATGTATGATCAACTGTAAACCACTTTTCAAAGTCATTTTCATACTGTCATTAAAATTATCGGAATTGTCTATCATATCATTACTTTCAGAACTTACTTCAGTTACGTCAATTGACGGAAACAGTGACTTTAACGTCCATGTTTGCCAGAATACAATCTTGATGAATTTTAAGCGTTTTGTAATTTTCAATAAATTCCGCTGTGGAATTGACAACATAGTTCGAAAGTGGTTATAAATCCATTAATAGTAAAACAAAAACATGTTTCTACTTGACATCTAATTATAATTTATCCCTTTTTGCATTAAACATATAAAAGTTACTATCGATGATCAACTGTAAACCACTTTTCAAAGTCATTTTCATACTTTCATTAAAATTATCAGAATTGTCTATATCATATAATTAATTTCAGAACTTACTTCAGTTATGTCAATTGACGGAAACAGTGACTTTAACGTCCATCTTTGCCAAAATGCAATCTTGATGAATTTTAAGTATCTTGTAATTTTCAATAAATACCGCTGTGGAATTGACAACATAATTCGAAAGTGTTAATAAATCCTTTACTGGTAAAACAAAAAACTTTTTAAAAATATATGTTTCTACTTTACACCTCGTTAGAATTTATAATAATTTCCCCTTTTCCAACATTTTTTTTTTTTTTTTTTTTTTTTTTTTGGAAAAGGAAAAATTACATGATGGGAATACATGAATTATTTGATGAAAAATTATATGAACAGAATAACGGGAGCTGCAACTGATTCTTCTGTTTCGAGTTTTCTAGAGGAATTCAAGATGTTTGTAGATGTTGAACCAAAAGAATTTTTGTAAGATTTGATAAATTATCTATTGCAACTGATTCTTCTGTTTCGAGTTTTCTAGAGGAATTCAAGATGTTTGTAGATGTTGAACCAAAAGAATTTTTGTAAGATTTGATAAATTATCTATTTTTTATAAAGCGTACCATTGATGATGTTTTTTGGTTTGGAGTTGGGGGGGGGGGGACCCTTTCGTTAATTTTGTTAGTGAGGTTAATAAAATAGATAAAAACATTAATTTATATGGGGCGTTCTCACAATCTTTTGACTTTCATGTCCTCTGAACAATAATTTTTTGTTTAATACACATTTTTGAGTGTTTTTTATTTCATATACTGGGGAATATCCCATTGCATGATTGCATAACAATATTAACGAGATAAATAAGTTTTGGACGATGTTGGGGGTCCAAATGCCAGGAAAACTCATCTACCGTCCCGTGTCCCTGATGCTGATTTTTAAGTTTGGAACTGTCTGTATAAAATTGTTTCAATAAAACTAGTTCGATGTAATTTTTTTTTCGAAACTGGGACAATTGTTTTAAATAAATATGTAGCAAAAAATTAACCTGCACACATTTTTACGGTTGATATTATTTTTTGAGCTCTGTCCCTGGGTTTTTTATCCTTACCGTCCCTCTTGCTAAAATTATACAGAAAATCACTTCAGATGCAGCCACAGAATTTTTTCAAGTTTTTTCTCATGCAGAAGTATGCTAGAGAAAGAATGTCTAAAATTCTTTGACAGGAAATTTACTGCAGAATTTAAATCAGCATTTAAATATCAATTTCAAGATCGTGCCTTTATTGGTAGTCTTACCGTCCCCAAGGTTTATTCCTGCACTTTTCGAGGTAAATTAAAAGTTTTTTTAATTTTTTATTTAATTCAATGTTAACAACTGTTTCTAAAAATCAATGAACATTATGGCTATCACTTAATCTTAACATGATTTTCCTAAAAAAGGTGGTAATTTTCCTTACCGTTCCATCCTTACCGTCTCTTTTTTTACCATTTCCTCCCTTTTTTCCTATACCATCCCTATTTTTTATCTTACCGTCCGTTCTTCAACAGACCTTTAAGACAATGTTATACAAAAATTCTGTATTAAAAGTACTATATTTTTATTATTTCTTATTTGAATGTCCTGTGGGTACTATGCAAATTAATTATAAGTAAAAATTTAGAAGAAAATATAAAGTTATAGGGGTAAAATGGTAAGGAAAATTAAACTCGCAAGGTTAACTTAAACCTCAGTTAAATAAAAAATTTCGCTGTTGACCTTTTTTCTTTATTTTGAATCATAAGGCATTCGTCTATCAGATTGAAATGTTATTTTAGCAAGTTTAATTTCGCCAGATTTTTGTCCCCAAAAGTCAAAAGACTGTGAAAATGCCCCATATATAAATTAGAAAAAAAATTATAGTCTTCCATTTTTGGATACTTATTTAATTAGGGAGGGTAATTTTTTGAAAAGAAACATTTATAGAAAGAAAATAAATACTCAACGTATCATTCCGAATTCCGCTTGTCCATATTTTAGTTGTATATCCTTCCCTTTTCGTTTTATGGTTAACAGAGCATTTAAACTTGGATCACTTTCAGAAATTTTTATAAAAAATAAACATTTTTAGAAGCATACCAAAGTGCCAAAAAAGGATTCAAAAATAGATATTTTATTCAAATGGTCGCCACTTTGTTAATTTTCAACATTTAGACCTCAAAAGTGCTTGAAACTCCAGACAGTATTATCTACTTTCATAATCCTTAACGGAAAATGATTGCAGACGACTCTGGTGAACTATCGATAGCGCCCGATTGGAAGTGAACGGCGCGAAATCTGGGACATCCACCCATGCAACTCGAGCGACATCTTCAATTTTGAAATATTCTTTAACCCTTTGAGGGACAAGCAATAATATCTCTGTAATATTGAATTCTCACCGGAATAATCGAAAAAATTTATTTTAAAATAAGGAAAAGCAATTGTTCAACATTTCGTCCCGAAAGTTAAAAATATAACATTTAGTTAAAAGTTTCTGGTGCGGAGCTTGTTTAAATTAGGTGGGATACACTATATCCCACAGCCCCACAACGGGTTAGATGATAATAAACAACGTGCAAAATACCTTCAGCTAAAATCTTCATTTCTATTTCAGAAAACAAAAATACCAAAAACACCCTTTTTTCTGCATTCTATAAGCAAATCTCCCTTTAAGAAATAAAAAATCTGCCGTGATAATCATATTATTTTTTATTGCATTAATCAAACTTAGAATCGGTTAAACGCTATTGCATTTACTTGTAAAATTTAAAAACAAAGATTTCATATTTTAATAAATTCACACAACTTCACTTGTAGCAGGAATCAAATAAGTTTGTTTTACGTAGCCTCAAAAACGATATAAAGTGGCGCTAAGAAATGCTATGCCTGTTTAAAAGAATGTACCAAAAACACCCTTTTTTCTGCATTCTAAAAGAAATCTCCCTTTAAGAAATAAAAAATCTGCCGTGATAATCATATTATTTTTTATTGCATTAATCAAACTTGGAATCGGTTAAACGCTATTGCATTTACTTGTAAAATTTAAAAACAAAGATTTCATATTTTAATAAATTCACACAACTTCACTTGTAGCAGGAATCAAATAATTTTGTTTTACGTTGGCCTCAAAAACGATATAAAGTGGCACTAAGAAATGCTATGCCTGTTTAAAAGAATGTGAGACATTCATAAAAGTATTTTAAGTGCAGCAGAATGGCTTGGATCTTAAATTCAAATGAGCCATGAAATTCCATAACAATGCAAAACGCTCGAGTATTCGCATACCTATAGTACATTACATGCAACATAACAGGAAAACAAATGGCTAATCCAAGAAACAAGAAAAGTTTGGATTAAATGCATTTTTGCCATCAGTGAAAGATATTAACTATTCACATACGGAAATTATAAAAGCAAAATGCGCATATCAGATTAAATTACGGAGATCAGAAGTTAAAAAATTTCCTTTTTTCCCCTAGAAATAATCATTTAAAAAAATAAATTTTTGTATAGTCAGTGAGAAATATCACCACCGTATATGCTGAATCGATAAAATATAGAAAAATAGGCTGTTTATGTAACTGGAAATAACATTAAATATATAGAAAAATCTATTAAAAGAACGTTAAATTCATCTTAAAATGTTAAATAAAAACATGAATACATCAAATAATTCATCATTTTATTACTAAAATAGGTGTAAAAAACAATTAAAAGGCTTTAAGACATTAAAATCAATTTAAAGATGTTAAATATAAAAGAATTCGCCGGAGTTCCGAGCGCTTTCGACCAAACCTTGGCCATCGTCAAGGGGTGAAGTGAGAAGAAATCGGCAAACCTCCAGAATGCACACTGGTTTAAATATTGCAGGCTGAAAACAAAATTGAAAAAAAGGAGGGGGGGGGGGTGGATGAGAGCGAAGTAGATCATTCTAAACCAAATATGCCATTAACATCAAGCAGGCTAAACCAAATGTGCGGAATATGGCATGATAATGCATCATTACATGAGTTCCTTCCTCTAGCCAATATCTCTATACACTTTCGCAAAATACATGTGCTATAATTCTTTATTTGTGCAATGATCTTTGTATTGTTGAAAAAGATATCAATATTTGCTTTTAAATTTAAACGAAATAAAGCTGTAGGTCGTTTTCCTCTTGCTATGTCTGTCATATGTTCTTTCAACCTTTACTGCAATTTCCTAGTTGTCGTTCCTACGTATGTGTTTTCTTTTTATATTTAAATGGAATTGTATATATTCCAGCTTTTTCATACTCATTTGCTGGATAATCCTTTACTGGGAAATAACACCTTAGAAAATTTTGAATTAAAACAAGTAACATAAAAATTTTGTTTTTAAAGTCAATTCCTACTTAGGTCATCAGAGAAAAATTTAATATAATCCCTTAAGCTAATATTAGTTTTTGTTGCATTAAAATATCTCAATTTGTTGATTTTCTATAAGCAAGTAGGTTTACAATGGAAGTCTATGGGAATTTCGCGAAATATTAGAGATATAGCCAAGTTGGCGTCACTTTTGGCGACTCATTTTGGCCGCCAAATTTGGCGATATATCGCCAAGTTGGCGACAGAACAGGGTCCCCCCTATGGTAACCCCTTATTGAAAATACTTTCATTGATCTTCAATAACCAATGGCCGCCATTTTGTTTCCATGCAAAACTAAAATTAATTAATTAAAATTTAATTAATTAATATTTGAAAAAACTGTATTAACATCAATTGTCATCCAGTACAAGTTTTTAAAAATTTATTTCAATTTGATAGGATGTATAATGAGTATTTTATTAACGATTGAAAATTTGAACAAGATATATAAATACATAAATATATATATATAAATAAATATAGGGAGAGTGTGAACTAATAGTAGGAATTGAAAAAAATGTCAAAGTTTTTTATTGAAGATTTTTAGCTTGCTAAATAAATAGAATTATTTAAAATTAAAGTTATTTATTCAATATTATGTATTTTATTAGTAATATTCTGCTTCCCACACTTACCCTATATGACAAATCTAACCCTTCACCATATTTAAAGCACCGACCCCAAGTATTATTTATTGATTAATTGTCCATAAAATGAACTCTGAAAATCACTTAAAATCCTCAAACTAAGATCATACTTGCTAAAAGTGATTTATTTATTTATTTTATTTTATTTTTTTTTTTTTTGCGAAAATATTTGTACATCATTATAAGCTCCAAGTCAAAAAATTAGAATAACAGAAAAAAGGAATTGTGAAAAAGGTTTTTTTTATGTATCGCTTATACAAAAAGTGATACAGATTAAAACTTAATATTGTAAGAATCTACACAGTTTGTAGAATCTCTTAGCATGAAAACTAAAGAAAATAATACAATAATTAAAATGATTATTCACACTTGGAAAAAAATCAAAATATTAGAATAATCATTTATCTGGTTCAAATATTAGAATAATGCATTATAAGTAATACCAGTTTTTTTTAAAGAAAAAATAGTTATTTATTAATATTTTATAGCATCACCTTTACATTTTATTACAGCACGAACTTGCTTTGCCAAGCTACTTACAAGTGGTTCACAATGTCTTCTGCCCATGACCATGTCGTCTTTATGCTGGAAAGAAACTCAACTTTGTTTTTTGGCGCAATATCTTGCAGTCTTTTCTTGATTATTCCCCACAAATTCTCTATTGGATTTAAATCCGGCGAATTAGCCTGCCAGGGAAGTACGTTAGTTTGGTGTTGGCTAAGCTAGTTCTTGGTGGACGGACACTAATCTGTGTGAAGGTGCTAAATCATGATGTTAAATAAAATCGTCACCACACACATCTTTCGACAATGGTATCATGAAATGCTCAAGGATTTCTTGATATATCTCAGAATTAGTCCTATCGTTATAGTCCGAGAGCTGTAAACATTTTAGGGTAGGTATTTCAGGACCATGAAAATTTGTGTAACACATCTTTTGCAATGTCTGAATGCAAAATCGTTTGTCTGGCTGTAGGATCGTGGCACTTAGTTAGCCAACTCGTGAATTTTTAAATATCCAAAATTTTAGTTGAAAAATAATCTTTGAGGCATTTTGAAATTTTAATACCTTCAAATTTAGTATTTAATGAAATAAAAAATATAATAGCCAGACTATTTAGTCGGTCCAAAAACTATGCCAGACACGTTTCAAGTCGTATTTTATAACTACCGAAAAAAGTATTTGAGACACGCTGAGAATGAGACGCAAAAAAATATTTTGAAAATGACAGACACTTTTGTTGGAACTTTTTACTTGCTAGACAGCAGGAAATGTTAAACGCGAGTGTCAGTAAAGCTAAGCTTGCAGTGCCGCGCTAAAGATCCATTTACTGACTTACGATACAAACAAACCTTAAACCTCGTTGCAGTGCCTCGCGAAAGCTATCATAAGATGAATTTCAACTGGATGTATGCTGTTTAATTGCAATGTTTAATTTTGTTATCGAATATTAGTTGGAAACAAATGCTGAAGTATTCATGTCGTTTTAAAAACAAATGTGTTAATCTTCTGTAATCGGGGTGCACCCGATAGAGATAATTTTTTTTTTTTTAAGTCCTGCTTCAAAATTATTTTGAATCTTTAAAATACAAGTACAAGTAAATAGAGACAAACAAATTGTATTTGAGATAATATATTTTTTGTATTCAATAGTCATTCAATGAAATTGTGGATATTTAGAAAGTTTAAATTAAGGGAAAAAATGAAAATTTAGTACTCGGGTTGTTGTTAATCTGGGGAATGTTTTGTTTTTTTTCTTTATAATGTGTATACTTTTATTTTAAAAATAAGAAACTTAAAAAAACTTTTAACGTTCTTAATCAATTTACGTGAATGATGTTTTATAATTATCTATGATTTGAATGCTAATGGTCCTGTAATCTAGATTGCAACTTCATCTTTTAAAGGAATTTTGCCTCATCCTCTTAGTAACTCCGATATTTTAACTTGAAAGATTAAAGACATACCTCAAATTTTTCAAGTAATTCTTTTATCTTTTATCTTTTGCGTTTCTCTTGCGAACTTCCTTAGCGTTTTAAAGAAATAGTTTTACCCAATAAAGTGAAAAATCATTTTAAAGATTTGAAGTTTTGAAGTTGGGTAAGGAAAAGTTTATGTACTTTTTACAATTTTTTAGTGATTCGTAGAAAAAGTTTATATGGTGTGTTGACACCCTTGACCGAAGTGCAAGCTTTACAACTTTACACTTTTACTGTTCTCTATCCACTCTCCCACTTAAGCGCCATTTCTCACAATCCATCATATACCTTCTAACCTCCATGCTAAACTTTCCACATATGAACATTTTATCAATTTTGCATATTTCTATGTAGCGAATGTAATTAACATTGAAGTAAGTTACGATGCTGATCTGAAGCTACTAATTTTTCTATTGGACACCGTTTAATAGAATTAACATGAAGCACCTTATTATAGTTTTTCTTTCATTTTTTCCTTCTGCTTATTTAACAAAAAATGTCGATTGTTTATTAAAGAAATAATTTCACACAGTAATTAAAAGATATATTTTAAAAATATCTACTTTTCTAATCCTTCAAAATTCTCAATCAAATCCTATAAATAATGTTTCACGATTATCTGTGAATTAAATGAAAACGGTCCAGTAATCTAGATTAGTTTTTTGAATTACCATAGATATTTTCCATCACAAATGGTGACTGGTCGCTATCAACGACTAACAGCGATTGATAAAAAGCGGCGCGCCCATCGTTTTGTACCAATCTCTGCCTGTCGTTGATAGCTGCCAGCCACCATTTGTGACGTCAGGATAATGAATGAGCAAGACCGGTATCTAGTGTTGCCTTGCTTGTAGCATAAGTGCTTAGCTACTCTCTTATGAGGGCAGTCTGGTTGAGTGAGTTTTTAGTTTCGTTTGCAATCGTGGTGTCCCAAATTCTTACGTTCGTGCGTGAATGAGCTACCTCTTCTATCGTCCTTTAAATTTCTCAAACTTTGTCTAAATCTGCTTGAACCTAATTTTCATGGGCACTTTCTGAAATTACACGATATCTGTATCTGTCCAGATGGCATAATTTGCAATCACACCACAGAATAATTATTTCACAAATGTGAAAATTTCAACCTCTTTTAAAGTTCTTAATCAGTTTATATAAGTAATTCGTTAACATGACCAACAATCACTCCTTTTTTTAAACTCATTATAACTTAACATGACGAATATGTAACTTTTCATTTTTCATTTGGAATGTTAACCTTGCACACAAATTAATTGGAAAAACTTTTTTAAAGTTATGTTCACTGACGATACATGTTGTTAACTGTCAGATAATAATATGGTTATAAACAATCATCAGCATTATCAAAATTGCAAGTTTCTGCCGTCTATGAAACAGGACACGAAATTTTGCAATCACACAATAAGATAATTATTTCACAAATGTGAAAATTTCAACCTCTTTTAAAATTCTTAATCAATTTATGTAAATTCTTTTGTTATAATTATCTAATATATTAAAATCTAATGTCGAAGCAATCTAGATTGTTACATTAAATCACTTCAGAAATTTCGAAGCATTCTATATCTCTAGTACTTACAAGGAAGGTCTCCATACGGGCATACTCAGAAAAATCTGAAAAAAATACAGAATGTTCTTCTCCCATGGGTATATATGTTTATAAAAAATTTTGGCGGAACCTCGGTAGAACGTCCGTAAAAAAATAATGAAAATTTCGCTTATTTGACGACTTATCACCGTTTGGCGAAGAAATTAAGTTTAAAAAAATACGCTTGTCGAATACCCTAAGGAAAAAACTTTTTATGTTGAATTTGTTTAAATAAGTTTAACTTAAATAACTTTAGCTTTGTCATTTTTGTTTGTTTTAACTATATGTTTGTCATATATATATATTTATATGTACTTATAACGAATTTCAACTATCATATTTTACGATTTAAAACAAAATTTAAATTGATTAAAATTGTTCCAAACTCAAAAATATGCCCCATCGAGCACTGTCGATTCAACTTTGTTGCTATGGAAACAACTTCTTCGGTATGGAAATGTATTATGGCAGCATTATTCATCTGGCGTTAAAAGTTATTTTTATAACCGATAAAGTCGTTTAAATTTAAAAAAATGTGGATTGGAGAATAAAACAATGGCAAAATTTCGTTCAAATCGGCAACAAGCAACAAGTATAATACAAAATGTAATAATAATAATAAATTCTTTCATGGTTTACGTTTAAATTCATTAAATACCATATATTCTCAAAATCAATTAACAAACAATTTTCAGATTAATTAAAATCGTTTGCTTTTGGCGAGGAAAAGTGCTGCTCGCCAAATTGCGTGCCGCTTTCGCCTTTTCACGCCAATTATTCGAAAGTATTTTATTTTTTTACAGATTTTCTACTGTAATTCCGCCGCTAATTTTAACTGATCCTTTATTACATACATGAGTACTTTTACTAGCATTTTTTTTCAACATATTCTGAGTATGCCCAGTATGGAGACCTTCCTTGTTAGTATCACGGCTATTTTAACTTGAAAGATTAAAAGTCACACGTCACATTTTTTAAGTAACTCTTTTATTTTTTGCTATGCAGCATTCATTTTATTCATCGCAGAAATTCCTTCGCAGGTGACAAAAATATTTTCACACGTTTTTAATATATTTACGTGTTATATTAAATGTGCAAATATACACCTTAAATATATTTGCACATTTAGTATAATGTCCAAAAATTATTTAAAAAATGTGAGATTTTCAAGTCTTTAAAATTCTTAATTAATTATTATATAAATGATTTTATGTAATTATCCAACTTTTTAAAAGTTAACATACCATAAATAAAAATAGTACACTTTAAATCACTACAGATATTTCTCGGCATTCTCATCACTGCTTAGTACAACCGTTGTTTTAACTTGAAAGATTAAAAGCCACAGATCACATTTTTTAAGTTACACTTTCATCTTTTTCAATGCAGCATTCATTTTGTTCATAACAGAAATTCCTTTGCATTTTAATCAAATAGATTCACGCGGTAAATAGAAAAAATATTTTTTTAAATGTGAAATATTCAAGGCTTTTAAAATTTTTAATCAGTTTATACAAATGATTAGTTATAATTATCTAATATTTTAAAAACTAATGTCCCAGCAAACTAGATTGTAATATTAATTCAGTACAGAAATTTCGTGGCATTCTCCATTTCTAGTACTTAATATCTCCGCTATTTTATCTTGAAAGATTAAAAGACATACTTCAGATTATTTTTAAGTGACTCTTTTATCTTTTGCTATGCAGCTCTCATTTTATATGCCTCAGAAATTCCTTTGCATTTTAAAGAAATAGTTTCACATTGTAAATAGAAAAATTATTTTTCAAAAATGTGAAATTTTGAAGTCTTTTAAAATTCTTAATCAGATTATATAAATGATTTGTTATAATTATTTATTATTGAAAAAGTTAATGTCCCAGCAAATTAGATTGTGACATTAATACACTACAGGATTTTATTTTGAGGCATTCTCTATCTCTACCACTTAGTTTCACCGTTAACTTGAAAGGTTAAAAGCCATACATAATATTTTTTTAATTAGCTACTTTATCTTTTGCAATGCAGCTGTCCTTTTATTCATATCAGAAATTCCTTTGCATTGTAAAGAAACAGTTTCACGTAGTAAATAGGAAAATTATTTTTTTTTTATGTGAGATTTTCAAGTCTTAAAATTTTCAATCAATTTATATAAATGATTTGTTATAATTATGTAATATTTTAAAAGCTAATGTCCCAGCAAACTAGTTTGTAATATTAATTCATAAAAGAAATTTCGAGGCATTCTCTATCTCTAGTATTTTGTATCACCGCTATTTTAACTTGAAAGATTAAAAGCCACAAGTCACATTTTTTAAGTACTAACTCTTTTATCTTTTGCTATGCAGCATTCACTTTGTACATCCATAAATTCCTTTGCATTTTAAAGAAATAGTTTCACACTATAAATAGGAAAAATATTTTAGAAAACTGTGAAATTTTCAAGTTATTTAAAATTCTTAATCAGTTTATATAAATTATTTGTTATAATTATTTAATATTTTAAAAGTTAATGTCCCAACAAATTAGATTGTAACATTAATACACTACAGAATTTTATTTCGAGGCATTCTCTATCTCTACCACTTAGCCTCACCGTTACTTTAACTTGAAAGGTTAAAAGTCACACATAATATTTTTTAAGTGACTATTTTATCTTTTGCAATGCAGCTCTCATTTTATTCATACCAGAGAAATTCCTTAGCATTAAAAAAAAAAAAAAAATAGTTTCACGCGGTAAGTGGGATTTTTTTTTTCTTTTTTTTATGTGAGATTTTCAAGTCTTTTAAAATTTTTAATCAGTTTATATAGATGATTTGTTATGATTATCAAGTATTTTAAAAGCTAATGTCCCAGCAAACTAGATTATAATATTAATTCACTACAGAAATTTAGAGGCAACCTCTATCTCTAGTAGTTAGTATCACCGCTATTTTAACTTGAAAGATTATAAGCCACAAGACACATTTTTTAAGTAACTCATTTATCTTTTGCTAGCAGCACACATTTTATACATTCCAGAAATTATTTTGCATTTTAAAGAAATAGTTTCACATTGTAAATAGAAAAATTATCATTATTTTTTTTAATGTGAAATTTTCGAGCCTTTTAAAATTTTCAATATGTATAAATGATTTGTTATAATCAGTTAATGTTTTAAAAGCTAACATTCCTACAATTTAGATAGTAACTCTAATTCACTACAGAAATTTCTCGGCCTTCTCTATCACTACTTAGTATAACCGCTATTTTAACTTGAAAGATTAAAAGTCACGTGTCACATTTTTTACATAACTCTTTTATCTTTTGCTATGCAGTGCTGATTTTAAACATCCCAGAAATTTCTTTGTATTTTAAAGAAATAGTTTCACACTGTAAATGGAAAATTTATTTTTTAAAAATGTGAATTTTTCAAGTCTTTTAAAATTCTTAATTTATACAAAGGATTTGTTATAATCGGCTAATGTTTTAAAAGCTAACGTTCCTGCAATCTAGGTAGCAACTCTAATTCACTACAAATATTTCTGGACATTCTCTATCACTACTTAGTATCACCGCTATTTTAACTTGAAAGATTAAAAGCCACACGTCATTTTTTAAGAAACTTTGTTATTTTTTGCTATGCAGCACTCATTTTATATATCCCAGAAATTCCTTTGCATTTCAAAGGATTAGTTTCACAATGTAAATAGAAAAAATATTAAAAATAAAAATGTTAGGTTTCCAAATCTTTTAGAATTCTTAATTAATTTATATAAATGTGTTAATATAATTATCGTATATATCTATTGTTTCAAAAGTTAACATACCTGCGATTAAGATAGTAACTTTAATTCACTACATAAATTTCTCGGCATTCTCTATCGCTACTTAGTCTAACCGCTATTTTAACTTCAAGGATTAAAAGCCACACATCACATTTTTTAAGTAATTATTTTATCTTTTGCTATGTAACACACATTTTATACATCTAGTAATTGCTTTGTATTTCACAGAAAAAGTTTCACAATGTAAAAAGGAAAATTATTTAAAAAAAGGTGCGATCTTCAATTCTTTTAAAATTCTTAAATTATATAAATGAGTTGTTACAATGGTTTAAAAGCTTGGGTCAATGGTTTAAAAGCTAATGTTCTAGCAATCTAGATAGTAACTTTCATTCACTACAGAAATTTCAAGAAATTCTCTATCTGTATTACTTAGTATCACCGCTGTCTTAATTTGGAAGATTAAAAGTCACAAGTCACATTTTTACTTTCTTCTATTTTTACAAGAAGAAAGTATTGGATTCGTGAAAATTTTCGACTTCTGGTTTTAGACGGATTTATACATTTTAGAATGCCCTGAACACGATTTGATGGTTTTTAGAAAATATCTGTCTGTGAGTCTGTCTGTCACTATGTGAGTCTGTATGTGACAAAACATTTGTGGGCGCTCTATCTCAAGAACTAATGCACGGAATTTCATAAAACTCGAGATTCAGTTAGACCTTGATATAAACTGGTCCTAATTAGTTTTTGGTGTAAATCGCTCAACAGATGGCGCTGCTATGCAGTATTTTTTACGATTCCCGCAATAGCTCAATCTCCAGAACTAATACACGGATTTTCATCTAACTTCAGATTCAGTTATTCCTTGACATGAATTGAAGTTATATACATTTTGGTGTAAATCGCTCAACAGGTGGCGCAGCTATACTGCATTTTTCAGAATTTCCACATCAGCTGTATCTCAAGAACTAATGCACGAATTTTCATCAAACTTCAGAATCATTTAGTCCTTGACATAAATTGACATTTTATAGATTTTGGTGCAAATCTCTCGACAGGTGGCGCTGCAATGCTGCATTTTTCAGAATTTCCCCTATTGCTGTATCTCAAGAACTAATGCACGAATTTTGATAAAACTTCTGAATCTGTTAGTCATTGACATGAATTGACATTTTATACAGTTTGGTGCAAATCTCTTTCCAGGTGGCGCTTCTATGCTGTTTTTGCGATCTCTGCAATAACTCTATCTCAAGAACTAATGCTTGGATTTTCAACGAACTTCAGATTCAGGTATACCTTGATATGAGTTAGTGCTGTTTATGTTTTGGTGCAAATCGCTCAACAGATGGAGCTGCTATGCTGCATTTTTCAGAATGTCCACCATAGCAATATCTCAATAACTAATGCACGGATTTCCATCAAACTTCAACTTCAGATATACTTTGATATGAATTGGTGCTAAATTGATGTAATTTGTTATACTATTTAAATTATTTAATTGATGTGATTTATGAAGAAGAAAGTTTTGTGATGGTCACAACATACACTATATGGCGAAAGGTGACCGGTCACTTACGATTTTTGACGTTCTTTTAAATATATAGAAAAATACATGAGGAATTAACTTGAAATTGCAGGTGTGTAAACAGTATTGTATAGGTCACATATTTACGTAAAGAGTTTTTCCTGAAACCCCATAGGGGACCGTCAAAAAATTGAAAAATAACGAATATCTTTTGGATAACCCTGTAATAACTAATGGAGCAAAAGTGTTTAAACACGAGATTATTAATAAGTGGCTAATTGTAATATACTGTGTTTATTTTTATGAGGATAGCATGTATACGCGTAGAGAAATTAAGGTTTTAATAAAAACAGTCTCAAATTTCGCCAAGTTTTTTGCTTATAATTTGCAGAGTTCTTAATAGAAAAAAAAAGCTTTTTTCAGAAAATATGACAAATAACATTGTACACAATACCCCGCGTTCAGAATGAAAAAATAATAAAAATTGAATGAAAAATGAGCAGGATTACTAAGAAATGTTTCACTGCGCATGCGCGAATGCAATCAAAATATAATGTGCATAATGTGTTAGCTAAGTCTATAGAGCAACTTTTGTGAAAGTCTCAAAAACACAGTTTGAAAAGTCTGATAATAATCGTTTATAGAATAAGCTCAAAATCCGTTGTTCCCAAAATGAAGCAAAAACATAAGGGGTTGTATCCATATATCCATTGATTAGTGCAATTTAGCATACTCAATATTGCACGTAATACTGTATTTGGAATAAAATCCCTCATCTTTTTGCTTCGTTTTGGGAACAACGGATTTTGAGCTTATTCTATAAACGATTATTATCAGACTTTTCAAACTATGTTTTTGAGACTGTTACAAAAGTTGCTCTATACATTTAGCTAACACATTATGCACATTATATTTCGATTGCGTTCGCGCATGCGCAGTGAAACATTTTTTAGTAATCCTGCTCATTTTTCATCCAATTTTTATTATTTTTTCGTTCTGATTGCGGGGTATTGTGTACAATGTTGTTCGTCATATTTTCTGAGAAGAACTTTTTTTTATATTAAGAACTCTGCAAATTATAAGCAAAAAACTTGGCGAAATTTGGGACTGTTTTTATAAAAATCTCTAATTTCTCTACGAGTGTACATACTATCCTCATAAAAATGAACACAGTATATTACAATAAGCCACTTATTAATAATCTCTAGTTTAAACGCTTTTGCTCCATTAGTTTTTACAGGGTTATCCGAAAGATATTCGTTTTTTTGAATTTTTTGACGGTCCACCATGGTGCTTTGGGGGAAAATCTTCGCGGAAATATATGACCTATACTATATTGTTTACACACCAGCAATTTCAGGTTAATTCCTCATATATTCTTCAGATATTTAACAAAGCGTCAAAAATCGCAATGACCGGTCACCTTTGGCCGTATAGTGTACTAGTTTTAAGTAAATCTTATATTTTCCTATGCAGCTTTCATTTTATTCATCCCAGAAATTCCTTTGCATTTCAAAGAAATAGTTTCTCACTGTAAATAGAAAAATGATTCTTTTTTAATGTGAAAATTTCTAGACTTTTAAAATTTTCAATTTGTATAAATGGTATGTTATGATCAACTAACGTTTTAAAAGCTAACGTTCGTACAATCTGGATAGTAACTCTAATTCACTACAGCAATTTCTCGGCATTCTCTATATCACTACTTACTATCACCGCTATTTTATTTCGACAGATTAAAATATACGCGTCAATTTTTTAAGTAACTCTTTTATCTTTTGCGATGCAGCATTCATGTTATTTATCCCATATATTACTTTGCATTTTAAAGAAATAGTTTCTCACTGTAAATAAAATTAAAGAAAAAAAGTGACAGTTTTAGTTCCTTTAAAATTTTAAATTACATTATATAAATGGTTTATTACACTCAGTTAATGTTGTAAAACTTAACCCTGCAATCTAGATACTAACTTGAATTCACTACAGAAATTTCTCAGCATTCTCTATCCCTACTTTGTCTAACCGCTATTTTAACTTGAAGGATTAAAAGCCACACATCATCTTTTTTTAAGTATTTTTTTTATCTTTTGCTATGCAGTACTCATTTTATTCATCGAAGAAATTCCTTTGCATTAAAAAAAAAATGGTTTCAGAATGTAAGAAGGAAAATTATTCTTAAAAAAGTGAGATTTTCAATTCTTTTAAAATTCTTAATTTATATAAATGATTTCTTATAATCAGCCAATGGTTTAAAAGCTAACATTCCTGCAAACTAGATAGTAATTGTAATTCACTACAGAAATTTCTCGGCATTCGCTATCGCTACTGAGTCTAACCGCTATTTTAACTTGAAGAATTAAAAGCCACACATAATTTTTTTTTAAGCAATTCTTTTATCTTTTGCTGTGCAGCACTCATTTTATGCATCTCAGAAATAGCTTTGTATTTCACAGAATTTGTTTTACACTGTAAATACGAAAATAGGTTCTAGAAAAAGTGATATTTTCAATTCTTTTAAATTTCCTAATTTATATCTATAAATGATTTGTTACAATCAGCCAGTGGTTTAAAAGATAATGTTCTTGCAATCTAGATAGTAACTGTAATTCACTACAGAAATTTTGATAAATTCTCTATCTCCAGTACTTAGAATCACCGCTGTTTTAACTTGAAAGATTAAAAGCCATAACTCACATTTTTTAAGTAACTCTTATCTTTTGCTATGCGGCATTCATTTTATACATGTCAGAATTTCCTTTGCATTTCAAAGAATTAGTTTCACAACATACATAATATATATATATATATATTAATGGAGGCTTTCAAATCTTTTAAAATTCTTAATTTATATAAATGATTTCATATAATTAACATAATTATCTAATGTTTTAAATGTTAACATGCCTGAAATCTCGATAGTTTTTAATTCACTACAGAAATTTCTCGGCATTCTCTATCGCTACTTAATCTAACCGCTATTTTATCTTGAAGGATTAAAAGCCACACATCACTTTTTTAAAGTAATTCTTTTATCTTTTGCTATGCAGCATTCATGTTATTCATCCCAGAAATTCCTTTACATTTCAAAGAATTAGTTTCACAATATAAATAGAAAAATTATTTTTAAAAAAGTGTTTGGCTTCCAATTGTTTTAAAATTCTTTATTTATTTATATAAATGAGTTCATATAATTATCATAATTATCTAATGCTTTAAAAGTTAACATGCCTAAAATCTAGATAGTAACTTTAATTCACTACAGAAATTTCTCGGCATTCTCTATCGCTACTTAGCCTAAACGCTATTTTAACTTGAAGGATTAAAAGCCACATATCACATTTTTTAAGTAATTCTTTTATCTTTTGCTATGCAGCACTCATTTTATTCATCCCAGAAATTCCTTTGCATTTTAACGCGGGTTTAATTGTCCAGAGCTGAAATGATTATCTACAAGAGTTGTTTCATTCATCTTACTTGTTTGGCAAAGAACACCTAACTGTTGCCAAATGAATAACAACAAAGATTAGATGAATGGGAGAAAACAAAACCATCATCTGCTACCTTTGTCTAGCAAAGAGTGTTAACGGTACATTAGCTTTTGACGTCAGAGAGGATGCTTGATAATCTCAGCCACTAAAAGAGATCTTTATTAGAGGTGCTTGAGATTTATACTAAGGAAAAGATATTTCTAATTCTTAACAAACTAACTTGGAGCGATCACAACAGAAATAAATATAAAGAATTTATCTAAACATTAATTATTCGTTAGAAGAATTTCTTTTTTTTTTATACTTCATAGCAAGTTATTTTGTTATAAGGGGTTATAGAAAAACTTTTTTTTCATTCTTAATAAAAAAAAAAAAATCTGAAGATTTGAATGGACAAGAAATTAAAGATCCTTAGTCATTTGAAAAATCTTTAGTATTTTTTCTTTATTAAATGTACTTCATTGATGTTTGATTTTCATTACTATTGATGCTATTATTACTTTGTTTCATAAATTTTCAAAAATCTATAATAAATCAATCTTTAACCCTTTAAGACCGGGAGATTTTTTGGTAGAAATAAAAAGTTTGGGTGTTTTCCCCTTACAGATAGGACCGTATTTGATTGAAAAAAAATATTTAAAAAAATAGCCCATCTCAGGTTATGCCAAGGGAGGACCCACACAATTGTGTGGGTTCGGGCTTAATGCAGCCGTTTTTGGGCTGTATCTACAGAATTATGTAGTTTGGGATTACGTGTTCAAATATCTAAAAATAAAAGTTTAAGCAAAAAAAAGTTGATGTTTATTCAGATAATTTTCGCAGCCACAATGAAAATGTTTGAAACAATTTTTGTTTTTGGACAGACCACTACAATTTCATTTTCTGAGATGTGCTCAATGCTCGCACACCTCTTAAGAGCCGTTGACAAATGGTATGCCTTTCACTCCGTTTGGATTGCGCCTGATCCTTCAAATTTCTTTTTTTAGTTTTTCCAGCAGCGGTATTTTGTTGAAATACCTATCGAAGTACATAAAACTAGGTCTGAACCAGAGTAAGGACTACGGCATGTCCTAAGCCCAGATCCTTGTGGACTAGGTCTGTACTTTCCCACTGGTAAACTACAAAATTTAAAACTATCCCAGGTGATACTGTTACAACAGAGTGTGGTTTGTTTTTTATATACTGCTCTACTGGAGCACGTCCTAAAAAAAAGGAGTCGTCTGCTCATCTATGACAATTTTCCCCTAATCTCCTGGTAAATTCAAGCAGACACTACGGAATCTGTCGAGCATTTGCTGAACTTTCCATAATTTATTGTTTATTCGTTGTGGCTTACTTGCTGTGTCGACAAAATGGAATGGATTTATCAAACTTAAAAATCTATCTCGTGATATGCAAATAAAACTTATAAATCATATATGACATCTATAAATCAGAGCAGAAACATACCGTTCGTTACATGTACATATCATATATCTAATACTATCAATTTTAAATAGAAATCATGAAGATTAATATTATTTTAAAACGTTTCTATTCTTATTTTAAATAGAAATCATGAATAGTACAAACCTATTTAAAATTAATCTGGTTAAAAAATGTAATTAATAAAAATTAAGTTGCTAAAAGCATAAGTTTAAAAAAAAATCACATAAAAATTTTATATATTAGGAATTGTACCCATTTTGGTAACGGTAAAACCCGGAACTGCACAATTGTGTGGGTCATTTGTTTTTCAACATTTGTGAAGCCTAATTAAATTTATCAAAGAAAAAAATCCATTTAAATCATGAATAAAGTATATGAAAAGGAAAATTAAATCCAAGCAAACATTAAAAATCATATTTAAAATAAATTACGACAGTACATACTTTTTGTCTATTGCTGTCAGATGATATAGACTTTTTAAAAGCAGAAAATCTAACCCTGTATTTTAGTTAGTGCCCACTTGTGGTGTCTTATCAAAACATCTGAAGCCAATTAACTCATATAAATGTGCAGATTTGGTTTTAAATCTCACAAAAACAGGAAATAGTCATTCTCTTTTACTTTAGTATCACCCCCACAATTGTGCGGGTCAGGACTTAAAGGGTTATTAGGGATACGTGTGATTTATGCTAGATGAATTAAACTTATAATTCTTAACAAATCAACGTGATATACACAGAAAACAAAGAAATACAAAAAAGTGTGTATAAACATTAATCATTCGACGTCCAGATGGAATATTTTTTTCGTATTTCATGACAATATATTTTGCTGTTCTGGGTATTCTAGATGATGTTCTTTTTTGTTTTCATATTCCTTTATTATATGATATTTTTTCTATTGTTGAAATATGTATTACTTCATACACTTTAAGTGATCGGAAAAAAGCAGAAAGAAATATTTTTAAATGTTACGTCAATTTTTAAGTCAAAGTGTAGAATTTTACCGGCGTAAATATAGTAGTACCCCGACTTGCGTCCTCGCGACTTACGTCACCCCGCATTGACGTCGTCTGGGGTGTCAAAAAAATTCCTTACGCACTTTGAAATTGGTTAAACGAAGGACAACTTTTCCGTGACAGTCATGTGATAGTAACAAACAAATACAATGTCACAAGAAAAAGTTTAGAAAGCTCACTCTGCTTTTACAAAGAGCTTCTAAGAGAAAAAAGAAAAAGTTGTCGTTACAAAATTCATTGCAAGATTTTTTTCACATCCTTAAAGACTCAAACGGGGTAGCTAGAAGAACAATAATTTGTTAGTTAACGTCTTATTAATTAATTCAAATTCTTGTATTGCAAACGCATTTTTTTTTTTTTTTTTTTTTTTTTTTTTTTTTTTTTTTTTTTTTTTTTTGCTAATGTAAAATGTATGAAACATAATCCCTAATTACAATAGAACATGTTAATTAGATTTTGTAAAATTTTTATTACTTATCCTTTTTTACTTATCTAAATGTACCTCGACTTACGTCGCTAGTCTTGGAACGAATTGCTGACTTAAGTCGAGGTATTACTGTAATACGAAATACAATCTATTCATATAAAAGAAATATTTTGATCATGAAACTCAAATATTAAGTAAAATTAGGTTAATAAAAAAATATCAGATACTCGCAGAGATTACATTAACACGTAGAATGTGTTGATTTACAAGTTTAATTTCATTTATTAGTAAATTTATCAGTAATCAGCATGATTCTGGAATGCATCACAAAATGTAATTATGATGGTTGCAATGTGATAATTATTTCCAGTGCATAGCAAACAATTATTTGAATCCAATAGAACTATGCTACCGAATCTCTGCTGCTTGTAATATCTAATACATTGATGCAATTATTGTTACTCACACAGGAAATGATATGATAACATTTGCATTCTCATTACTTATTGAGGGTAATAAAAAGAGTCACTGAAATTATTACTATTACCTTGGCAGTTCTGAGAGAAATTGCTGTGTGATAAAAAACAAATGTCATGATGATTATTTGTGTAAATAATTGGGTAGATATGAATTTTAAGATCTGTAAACTAAAATCTAAACAAGAACGAAACATTATGCGTCCGGCATAGATTATGTAACACTTTCTAACACATTCAGAATATAGTAAAAAATTTCACTGTTTATTAAGGTGAAATATGATGTGTAAATAGACAATTTGCAAAATTCATAAAATATTTAAAAACCCAATTTCTGCTATTACCAACAATAGGCAGAAAAATATATTTTTTTTGTGCAGCCCTGTATATGATCTAGATTTGTATGTACAATAGTATGTACATACAAATCTAACGTATTTGAAAACCCAATTTCTGCTATTACCAACAATAGGCAGAAAAATATCAATTTTTTGTGCAGCCATGTATATATGATCTATAGATTTGTATCTACATAGTAGACTAACAGTTAGTTCAGTTAAAGGAATAGCACAGTCGAAAATTTTCATAAAGAAACGGAAATGTACTAGAGAACTTTTGTGCAGCCCTGTATATGATCTATAAAATTTATATGCACCAAGTTCCATTAAAAAAAAAATAGTTCAGTTTAAAAACTAGTACCACAATTGAAAATACACACTTCCAGCAATTATTGTTCATAGACTTCAATAGATTAGTTATTGTTCAATTTCTTCTGAGCCAAATTCTTTTAGTGTCTCACTGTAAATGAACGATAAATTCTATGTACAACATATTCTAAAATAATGAGTAATATAAATTTCAGTATGTTTAAAATAGTTTGATATCATGAAAATACAATCAATAGTCGGAAAATCACCTTTTTTATTGCAACCCTGTATATTATCTATGGATTTGTATGTACAGGGTGATTAAAAAAAAGATTTGCAAAATGACATACAACAAGAAGAAAAAGTTACATAGGAACAAAGGTTCGCAAAACACTTATTTAGTCGCAAATACAGGGTGTTTCATTCAAACTGAACCCGGGTTATTGGAAATAATTTAGAGATAAATAAAAACATTTTAATGAAAATGCAACGATATGTACCTTGTTTTGTGTGAAATGTGATAACATCACGAAAAGATCTGGAAAAACATGTTGCTCAAGCAATCGATGATATCGTATGGATTGATAATCACAGTCCAAAGTGTGGGGCGTCAAGTGCATACTGCTGCCCCGTATAATGCAAACGTCTACCACTATTGTTTGGTGTTATCACATTTACAACAAAGGTGAGAATGTCTTTTAAATATTTTATTATAATATACTTCAGTTTTCGGAAAGATATTACCATCAACAAAATTGAATTACTATGAAACACCCCGTATCTGTAACTAAACAAATAGTTTTGGAACCTATGTTCCTATGTGATATTTTATTCTTGTTGTATGCCTGATTTGCCATGTCATTTTGTAAACGTTTTTTTAATCGCTCTGTATACTACATGCTAAAAGTTAGTTCAGTGAAACGAATAGCACAGTTGCAAATTTCCATTCAGCAATTTCCATGAATAAACGTAAATGTACAGTTGTGGAAAAATAAAGTAAACCCCCTTACTAAATCTGCAAAAAATTATCGTAGACGAAAGTTACTGATACCACACGATGTGTAATAAAGTCTACTGATAAATGATGTATATAAAATTTGCTTAGGCGACCATCTACATATGAAAACAAATCATAACTTTGTTTTTTTTCAATAGCAGTACACAATTCTGACAGCATAAATGAACTCTACACCCTTCAATTAGCCTAAAAACAAATTTTTATGCAATTCTGCAGTATACAATTCTGACAGCATAAATGAATTCAAAACCCTTTAATTAGCCTAAAAACAAATTTTTATGCAATTCATACGAAAAGTTTCCGAGAAATTAATTATTTTAAAACGAGCGTATTTTAGGAGCTGTATCCAAATTAAAGTTTGGTACTCGATTGTTGACTGAGAGAGCCCATTTCTTGATCAAGGCATATTAAGCGCTACTCAAGCAATCATTGAAGACTGCTAGATTATAGGATAGCATAAGAAATTTCAAAATATCTAAGCTCCTTTTATAGCCGGCTCCCCAGCAAACACAGAGCTATCGGTAAGCAATCGGCCGACAGCCGATTGCCACTACCGGCGGTATTGGCACGATATCGGTTGCCGCTACAGGTTCCGTATCTTTTTTGATACGCCGCGCGAATGCTGCCGGATTCATGAGGCACGCAGCCGGTCCGGTATCGGCAGAACACTATGCCGATAGCTATTATACGAATGCCGGCCACAGCCCGACACCAGCATAAATTGAAAAAAATCTGGTTTGATGGCGCCATCTATTAGCCATCGTGGAATGTATATTTGAAAGGAACGTGTTCGGCGATGGAAGAGGTGGGGATTGATCCGACGAACCCAAGGACAGGAAGTAGACGCCTTAATCACTTGACCACAGTGACTTGATCAGAAGAGGACATATCGATAAGTAATTGTATGTCGTTGAAGGTAAATGGTAGATAAGAAAATTAGAATTTTGAAGTTTTTTTATTTTATTTATTTATTTATTTATTTGTAATTGCCTTACGCGCGTGCATTTAAAAGTTAATTTAATATTTAAATGAATGAAATAAATATTTTAGCGAATTCGTTAAAGCAAATGAATTGTTTTTTCTTATAAATTTAAGAATAATTAAGTATAAAAAACATTTTTGGAGGTTTTGTTCAGTTAATCTAATTTTCTTATTAGGAATTATAATGTAATTACACGCGTTGCGTTAATTTATAAAATATATATTTTTAACGTGCAAAAATTTATTTTAATAAATAAAAAGTTGCTAATTAATAACTTTAAATTAGAATAAGAATCCATTTTATGTCGTTTTGATGATTTGAAGTAGAATATATGTTTAATGATTATGTTGCAACATTAATTTGTTACTTATCAATATTTTTAATTTAAAAATAAAATAAAAATATTAATTTACATTTTTTTTCCTTTTGGAAGATAATTTTTAAATGGAGATATTTCTGAATTTTTCTTATAAATTTAAGAATTGCTTATTAAATAAAATAAGTGAATTTCAGAGGTTTTTCTGTTAATACAATTTTCTCTTTAGGAATTATAATGTAATTAAATCTGTTAATTCAAGAAATATGTATTTGTAACATAGAAAAACTAATTTTAATAAAAAATAAGTTGGAAATTAATCCTTTTTAATTAGAATAAGAGTTCATTTTTTGTCAGTGGATGATTTAATGTAGAATATATTTTTTTATGATTATGTAGCAATAATGATTCTTTTTCTTGGCAACATTTTTTAATCATCAAATAAAATAAAAAGATTAATTTATCTTTTTATCTTTTTTTTTTTTTTTTTTTTTTTTTTTGTTAATAATTTTTTAGAAGTGGGAGATTTCTGAATCTTTCTTTAAAATTTTAATGCTAAAAAGTTGGGTAGTTTTTTTTTATAGCTTGTAAAATAATTTAAAACACTTTTTAATAATTTAATTTCTAAATAAAATAAGAAACATGGCTACTCTTTTTTTCTACGATTAAGTTTATAATCAATAATAATTTTAAGGAGCGATTTAAAAAGCTCTTTTGATGATTTAAATAATTGTAAGTCCTTCTTAAAATGAATTCAATAACAACTTTTTAAAAATAAATAAATGTAGGCTATTTTACATTTTTTTTTTTTTTTTGATTATCACTGTTAGAATTTTATATGAAATACATGAAATATACATATCTTATGAAAACTTAAACTCAAACAAAATTAAGATAAAGAAAAAAAAAAGTCGGCTACGACTAAAAATTCCGAATTCGGACCGATGTTGGCAAATCTAATCGGGCCACTATCAGAAATCACATATCGGTCCTGCGTCACTTGCAGGTGTAAGTCTCTTGCCGATATATAACCATAAGGGGACCGATTACGGTAACCGGCAGTCGAAAAAGCACTCTTGAGTTTCAGTTGCCGACATGCTGCCGACACTTCACCGAAACCACTGCGCCCATGTCGACACTTAACCGACACTGCCGGATGCGGTCCGATCGTGTGCCGAAAGGTATGTGTTTGCTGGGCCTTTAAACCATCATTTTGCCGTTTTTTATGCGTAATTTGAAAACTACTTGAAAGAAAAATGTGAAATTTTGGATTTCTATAAACCAGAACTTAACAAATCTAAATCCATCAAAAAATTGTAGATTGCAATTCATATTTTTTTCGAATTTTAATTTCGTAAGTCATATCATAAAATTATAAAAATTGCAAACTCAACGTATTTATGTTTGGGTGTTTTAGTATTATTGCTGCACAAAAAATTAGCGCATTAGGAGTATAATTTCAGGAGATATTAATAAAAATATGAAAATGTGATTTAACATTAGAAACACTAAATTTTGAATGTTTATAATTCAATAACTTATCATTCAAATGACTTGAAATTTGGTGTCTAGTCATAGTTTGAACCAAAGATTTGAAATATCTTGTTAAAATTGGGTATTGCCATTGAAAATAATGAAGTTTGGGTTTGTTTTAATATGTAGATGATCCCTAAGCAAAATTTATATACATCATTTAAAAGTAGACTTTATTTCCAATCCTGCGGTATCAGTAACTTTCTTCTACGATAATTTGTTTAGGAGTTAGTTGGGGTTGTTTACTTTTTTTTCCACGACTGTACTTGAGAACATTTTGTGCAGCCTATCGCATCCTATAGCATCTATAGAATTTATCCACACCAAGTAATATATATTTTTTAAAAAACAGGTCAATTTAAAAACGTGTATTACAACTGAAAACGAACTTCCAGGCATTATTGTTGATAGGCTGCAATCGTTCAATTTCTTCTGTAGCCAAATTCTCTTGTGAGTCCCTGTAAATGAACGATATATTCTATGCACATCGTATTCTACAGTAAGCGCCATATAGTATAACTCGGTGATATATATTTTAATTTCAGTTTGTTTAAAATAGTGTAATATCATTGAAATACAGCGCAAACGATTTTTCCCCATAGACTGTAATGTAACGGAATTATTTTGAGTGTCTCTGTAAATTAACCGTAAGCGCTATTCCCTTAATTTTCAATACCTAACATGGCACAATGATATCCAATAACATCTATTAATTTCAATATTTACGCGTATTCGAACGCGAACGGACAGACGGAGAAACCAAATTTATAAACACTTTTCAACTTTGTTGGAAAATGTTAAAAGTAATAGTAATAACAGAGCATTTATTAACTGAATGATTTCCTGTTTGTACTAATAAAAGAAAAGATCTCTATGTCTGTGTGTCCGTGTGTTGGCGATGACTAGGAAATTCTATGGCGCACAGTGGTCTAAAGATTTGTATAAGGAAAGTACAAGAGAGGTCCTGATGCACCTGTGGCTCAGATACACGAGCTATTTTCTAAGTAGTAACTCTAAAGAAGTTATATTATATTTTCTTAGACATTACTAAAAGTAAAAAGTAGATTAAAAAAAATCAGTTGTCCTCTTTTAAAGCGTCTGAGCAATTTAACACTGTCAGAAATTGTAAGTGAAACGTGGCAAATATGAGATGCGTTCGTACTATAACTAGTATTATAATTTAGATCTTGGTGCAATAGCTGTTGCACTCTTGTGCAATAATGTGTGAATACAAACATTATTACGATTATATATATTAAATTCTGTAATACGGAAATAATATAGATCCATCTTAAAGTGGACGTAATCACCATGGCAATCTAGAATCATTACTTATCATTGGGTATCATTGAATTAATTACGTACGATAAGACTTAATCGAATGAAGAAAACTTTTATTAGCATCTTTTTAAGTTTTGATTCGATTTTCATAAAATTTGAAGTGACTCGATAAAATTCTGAAACGATCATATACGTTAAATTTCAAATCATTCCGTTGGGTAGTTTTTGCGCTGCTATATACGGGCAGACGAACAGACAGACGGACAGAACAGACGGCGACTGTGGGTGATATGTATTTATATAATTACGAACGAAATTAAAAATGAGCACTTGAACAGTTAGAGTAGAAAAAACAGAGTTCAGGTACATTGTTAATAGCCAGTGCACCCCAAAAATTATTTGTCTAAATAAATAATTCTACGATTTTCCCAATTATATGGCTGCTTAAAATTTCAGCAGTACAAACATATCTTTGCAGAGGTACAATTCATCGTAATTTATTTTAATTTAGTAATTAGAATAAATGAGCATAAATTAATATTGGAACAATTCGATTATTTTGGAACAATTCGAAAAATTAAATTTATAATGTAATTAAGAGTATGAAATAAACAACGCAAATGTAAAATGTTTATATTAAATTTTTTAAATAAATTTTATAAAAAAAACAAGAAAGAAAGAAATCATCCATCAAGCAACACTTCCCAACGTAAGAAACACTTTTAAACACAACCAGAGTAATGTAACAAAACTTCACATTTTAATAAGTTGAAATGGTATGTCTAATTGAAACATTTGGAAACGCATAACATATTTGAAAACCCAATTTCATGAATTCCCATCTACAGTTGAAAAATTATCTGAATTCTTTGAAGAACACTGTATAAGATATATATCTATAAACTACACTCATGCAAAAATTTAGTTCAGTTGGTAAATACACACCGCAGTTGAAAATTCCCATTTAGCAATTTCCAATAATAAGGAGAATAGTACATGAATTACATTTTGTATGTGTTCGTAAATGAACAATAATAGCTATAAACGACCTATTCTATAGTAAGCATCAAGTAAGGAAATTCAGTGATTTATATCAATTTCAGTACTTTTGAAATAGCATAATGTCCTTAAAATACGCTGCAAACGATTTTTCCCGATCGACCGTTATGTACCGGAATTCTTTTCAGTGCCCTTGTAAATGAACTATTAAGGGGACCAGATAAGCCAAATTTGGCAAAAAAATAGATTTTTACTTTTTTATATCATTAAATAGTTTAAACTTTTATCTTTCCAACGATGTGTCACACATGTTTATTTATAAGAAAATGCAGTGTTGGAATTATTCATTCCGTCTAAAAGTACTTCACAGATTCATGGCCATTTAAATCTTTAAGTGACTTTTCTCAAAAACTTGGATTTTTCATGTTTGCGTTTTTTTTTTTCAATATCTATTAAGCTTATGAGCTCAGATTTTTTTAAATACTTATATTATGTTATATTGTATACTTTAACACAGGGATTTAAGGATTTGTTGAGAATTATTTATTTTAAGCAGTGAAATCTTACCAAAAATGCTAATTTAAAAATGATTTTCAATGAATAATTAATAATTAATTTTGAGTTTCACTTAGATATAAAATGGTCCGTTAAAATACGTAAAATGTGTTATGTGTTATTCTAACTATTCTAAACAATCTAGACCTCTATCTTTCACCATTTCTGAGAAAAAGGTATATAAAGTTGGTGAGTTTAACATGGCGGAGATAGGACTTTATATTCAATACCGAACATGCCATGGTAAACATCATTAACATATATCAATTGCATGAAAATCCGAGTTTATTTACGAGAGTTACAACGTGGAAACAAAGACAGGCGCCCAGTCGGACAGACGGATAGGCAACCGAATTAATAAACAATTTTCAACTACGTTGGAAAGTGTTAATAAAAATAACAAAAAAAAATCTCTTTATGATGATATGAATTATAAAACTGAAATACGTAATATATATATATATATATAAATTAAAATAATCTGGGCTATTAATATCACTGAAATTTGCTAAATTCTCCCCACAATCATTTAAAAACTCTACGCGTAATTCAAAATCGCAATGTCTACAAATAGAACAGTTAAAAAAAATTGTACATTGTCAGTTGTCAAAACAAACCGACAATCATTGCAAAGCGAAGTGGATAGTTCTCCGATTTTCTTAGCGTTATGACTGCCTATCAGTTCAGTAGTACTGACATGATTTTGTATAGGTGCATTTCACCGTAATTTAAAGTATTTTAGAAACTAAAAGAAATAAGCATATTAAGCATATTATAAGCTATTCGCATCGATTGCTTTTTGAAACAATTCGAAAAATTGCATTTCTACTGTAATTAAAAACGTGAAATAAATAAAACAAATGTAAAATGTTCACAATTAGAATTCTTGAATAAATTTGACAGAAAAAAGTTTAACAGTATATATATATATATATATATATATATATATATATATATATATATATATATATATATATATATATATATATATATATATATATACAAAATCAAGCACATTAGCACTAATTCACTACCACATTGAGGACGATTAATCCATATAAAACATATGAAAAACCACCAAATTTTGATAAAATAACCTATTAAAGACAAAAGATACAAATAACCAGTGAAATATTGTTGAGCCATTAAAAGACGTATCGTAAACAAATAATAAAACAAATGGATGGATGTAGCCGGAAGCTTATATAGCATTTCACTTTTTCAAGGGTACATGAAATACAAATATAAGCAAAAACATAGTCGATTTCTGTAATAGAATCCAACAATAAGCTAAAAATTGAATTATCATACGATTTATTAAACTGAGATACGAAAAAACGTATATTAAAACAACCTGAGGTATTAATATTATTAAAATGTACAAAATCCTCCGTACAATCATTTCAATGTTCTACGTGTAATTAAAAAAAATACAATATTTGCACTTGTGCAGTTAGAGTAAAATAAATAAATAAATAAATAAATAAATAAATAAATAAAAACAGAATTCAGAGTATATTCTGTAACCCATGCACCCCAGCAATTGCTTAGTTCCTTGATTTGCTTAACATTATGACTGCCTAATAATTCAATAATGCCGTCATTTCTTTGAATAGGTGCAATTCACTGTAATACGCTGCATTTTAGCAATTAGAAAAATATAAGTATAAATTAATATCAAAGTCGAATGCTTTTTTGAAACAATTCTAAAAATTACATTTCTTCAATAATTAAAAGCAGGAAATAATAATAAAAATATATAAAAGGTTTATAATTTAAAATCGCAAATATGTTTTATAAAAAGAAGAAGAAAAAACACGAAAAAACGATGGATTGCTCCCCGAGTTCCCTAACGTTATAACTGCCTATTAACCCTTTCCGGCGCTGAGTAAGTATGTTTGTAAAATGATGAAATGATAGACTGACACCAGAATTTATAAACGAATTTATTACAACTTGCTTATTTTCCAGTACTTTATAAAAGGAAAATTTTAATTCAATATTCTTGGTGCGTTTCTCAGTTTTGGTATTAAAATTAGGTGTTCTTTTTTGTGGACACCACCCGCTAAAGGGTTAAGGCAGAAGTATCGATATATCTTTGAATAGATGCAATTTATCGTAATTTGAGGTATTTTTGTAATTAGAAGAAATTGTACAAATTAATATTAGCATCGAACGCCTTTTGCAACAATTCGAAAAATTACATTTCTACATTATTTTAAAGTGTAAAAACAAGTGTAAGATGTTTATAAATAAATTTCTTAAAGAAATTTGAAATTTGATAGAAAAACTTTAACAAAGGAATCAGATTTTTATGATCATAAAAATTATAAAACAATATAAAAACATTATGTGGTATTAATATCATTAAAAGTTATCAAAACATCCGCACAATCCTTTGAATATACTCCACGAGTTATTCAAAAATGCAATATCCACGCACTTGAGCTGTTAAGCAAAAAGCACAGAATTCTCGGCACATTGTTAATAGCTTATGCAGCCCTACAATTATTGCTTGTTTAAATGGATTGCTCCTCGAGTTCCCTAACGTTATGACTGCCTATAATTTCAGAAGAACCAGCATATCTTTGTATAAGTGCAATTCATCTTAAATGGGTGTATTTTAGTAATTAGAAGGTATAAATTTAAATTAATATTAGGTACAAATGTCTTTAGCAACAATTCGAAAAATGACATTTCAACTGTTTTTAAAAGCGTGAAATAAATAAAACAAGTGTAAAATGTTTATAATTAAATTGCTTAAAGAAATTTTATATAAAAAAAAATAACAAAAAAATCTCATGCATAATATTAATTAATTTTCAATTCATTTTCAGCAGTGACATTACGCTCAAAATTATTGATAATTTAATACATGGTTTATGACATTGCTAAGTAAGCGTAGAACCAGCAGAGTGAAAAAATGACCTGGCTGGGAATCGAACCCCTAACCCTTGGAATAGCGCTCCAAGTGCTGTAAAATTTAAGCTACGAGAACGATACCCATCTTAACATCTCTCAGTGACACATGTTGGTACCACATATGTGTTCACAGATACTGTGTCTGTTTCTGTCCCATTTTTCGCCGCAGGATTGTGTGATCATGAAGACTATTCCATCTTGTGCTGCAGCTGCAGCCTTACCAACATATGTGAGTGAGAAATGCTATGCTGAGTATCGTCCTCGTAACTTAAATGGTAGAGCACTTGGAGCTCTTTTCCAAGGCTTCAGGGTTGATTCCCGGCATGGGCATACTTCAATCTATTGGTTCTACGCTTAGTTAACAATGTGATAAATCACATATTAAATATTTTAAAAATACGATGATACGAATTAAAAAACTGAAATTTGTAAAAATTTATATATTAAAACAATCTGTGTTACAAATATCATTAAAATTTACTAAATTCTCCCCACAATCGTTTGAATACTCTAAGCGTAATTCAAAATTGCACTATGCACGCATTAGAACAAATAAAATAAATAAATAAAAAAATCAGAGTGCATTGTTAGTAGCTCATGTAGCCAACCAACTATTGCAAGTATAAGTGGATAGTTCCCCGAATTTCCAAGCGTTAAGGCTATATATTATTTCATCAATACCGACATACCTTTGAATAGCAATTCATCGGGTTTTTTTTTCTTTTTTTTTGTGTGTGTGTGTGTGTAATTAGAAGAAAGAAATAAAAATTAATATTAGCATCGAATGCTTTTTGCAACAATTCTAAAATTTACATTTCTGCTATAACTATTAACAGCGTAAAATAACTAAGACAGATGTAAAATGTTTGTAATCAAAATTCTTAAATAAATTTTATAGAAAAAGTTTAACAAAATAAAAAATCTTCATGATCTTACGAATAATAAAACTGTCATAAAAACAATCTAAGGCATTAATATCATTAAAATGCATCACAATCTTTTAAATACTCCACGAGTAATTTCAAAATCAAATGCAATATCCACCCACTTGAGCAGTTAAGCAAAAAACACAGCATTATCGGCCCACAGTTATTGCTTGTCTAGTTGGATTACTCCCCGTAGTTTACAAACGTTATGACTGCCTTTTAAGGCAAGGGTACCGACATATCTTCGAATAGATGCAATTCATCGTAATTTAAGATACATTTATAGAAATGTTTAAATTAATATTAACATCCAATTACTTTTGCAATAATTCGAAAAATTACATTTCTAGTTCAATTTAAAGGGCAAAAACAAGTGTAAAATATTTATAATTGAAATTTTTAAATAAATTTAATAGAAAAAAAAAGAGTAACAAAAGAAAAAAATATCTTTATGATAATAAAAACTATAAAACTGATATAAAAACATTCTGTAGTATTTTTATCATTAAAATGTATCAAATTCCACGCACAATCCTTTGAATACTCCACGAATAATCAAAAAATGCAATATTCACGCACCTCACATCACTTAAGCAAAAAATCACAGAAATCTGGGTACATTGTTTATAACCCACGCAGCCCAACAAATATTGCTTGTCTAAATGGATTGCCCTCCCCAACCCCCCGAGTTTCCTAATGTTATGACTACCTATAATTTCAGCAATACCGGCATATCTTTGGATAAGTGCAATTTAGCGTAATTTAATGTATTATAGCAATAAAAAGAAATAAATATAAATTAATATTAGCATCGAACAGTCGTGCACAATTTCTTGTGCACAACACGCTTGCAACAAATCCTAAAGTTACATTTCTACTGAAATAGAAAGCCGGAAATAAATAAAACATACGTATTTATAATGCCTCGAATTAAAATTATATTAAATAAATTTCATACAAAAATTAACAAAGGAAAAATCTCTTTCTGATTATCCGTATTATAAAGCTGAAATATATAATTTAAATATCTGTATTAAATCATTTTGCGGTATTAATTTTATTAAAATGTGCTAAATGCTCCGCAGATTGCAGACATTGCATTATCTGCGTACATGAGCAGCTAAATAAATAGATAAATAAATAAGTAGGATTCAATAGGTCAGTAGTAGAAAAAAAAAAAAGTAAACACCCCTTACTAACTCTGCAAAAAATTATCGTAGAAGAAAGTTACTAATATCACACGATTGGTAATAAAGTCTACTTTTAAATGATGTATATAAAATTTGCTTAGGGCGCCATCTACATATTAAAACGAACCATAACTTTGTTTTTTTCAATAGCTGTGCGCAATTTTGACAGTGTAAATGAACTCTAAACCCTTCAGTTAGCCTAAATACAATTTTTTATGCAATTCGTATGATAAGTTATCGAGAAATTAATTATTTTAAAACGAAGGTATTTTAGGGACTGTATCCAAATTAAAGTTCAGTACTCCATTGTTGATCGAGGAGCCCTCTTCTTGATCAAGGCATCTTAAGCGCCACTCAAGCAGTGATTAAAGACTGCTAGATTACAGGATAGCATAAGAAATTTCAAAATATCTATTCACCTCTACCACAGATGGCCCCTTAAACCACCATTTTGCTGTTTTTTAAGCATAATTTGAAAACTACTCGGAAGAAAAATGTGAAATTTTGGATTTCCGTAATTCATAATTCATATCATAAAATTATAAAATTTGCAAATTCAGCGTATTTATGTTTGGGTATTTTAGTATTATTGCTACACAAAAAAATTGAATATTTGGAGTATAATTTCAGACGATATTAATAAAAATGTGAAAATCTAATTTAACATTAGAAGCACGAAATTTTGAATGTTTATAATTCAAAAACGTATTATTCAAATGACTTGAAATTTGGTGTCTAGGCACAGTTTGAACCGAAGATTTGAAATACTTTGTTAAAATTGGGTATTGCCATTGAAAAAAAAATTATGTTTGGATGCGTTTTAACATGTAGATGGCCCTCTAAGCAAATTTTATATATCATTTAAAAGTAGATTTTATTCCCAATTGTTCGGTACCAGTAACTTTCTCCTACGATAATTTGTTGAGGAGTTAGTAGGGGGTATATACTTTTTTTCCCACGACTATACATTGTTAGTATCCTGTGGTCCAACAATTATTCCTAGTGCAAAGTGATAGTTCTCCTATTTTCCTGACTTGAAAAATGCCTATTATTTTAGCAATACAAACACATCTTTTAATACGTGCAATTGACTGTAATTAAATGTAATTTAGTAATTAAAAGAAATATGCATGTTAAAATTAGCATCGAATGCATTTTTGAAACAATTCGAAAAACATCATTCCTACTGTATTTAAAAGCGTGAAATAATAATTAAAAAAATATATGAAATGCTTATATTTAAACATCTTAAATACATTTTACAGAAAAAAATTTAACAAATAAAAAATCTCTTTATAATCATACGAATTATAAAATTGAGATAAAAACAATGTGGAGTTATTAATATCATTAAAATGTATCAAATCTTCCGCACAATCCTTTGAATACTTCACGAGTAATTCAAAAATGCAATATCCACGCACTTGAGCAGTTAAGCAAAAAACACAGAATTCTCGGTGTATTGTTAATAGCCCACGCAGCCCAACAATTATTGCTTGTCTAAATGGATTGCTCCCCGAATTCCCTAACGTTATGACTGCCTATTAAGGCAGAAGTACCGACAGATCTTTAAATAGATGCAATTCATCGTAAGACGGGATTTGACTGAATGGCTGCAATAACATCGTGAAGCGAGTCTTTTATGTCTTTTTCTCAAAAAATCCCCACTTAAGGACCCGTTAAAATCCAATCAAGGATCTCCTTTATGGCCCGCAAACTGTTTTTTATGTAGAAATACTGACATAAAGCATACGGCAAATAAAGTCATTGAAATGCAAGACTCAACGCTTCGTGTTCATTTCTGGTCACACATAGTTGCCTTTTATGAATGAAATTGCAAAAAATATCACGTATTTGCAATTCTTGTTCAAAAGTGGAGGCAATTTTTTTTATAAGCTTAATTTTTAGATGAAAGAATACACGTGCCATTTATCATCATCTGAAAAATACGGAGAGCAAACATTGTTTCATTAATAGTTCGAAGCGAATAAATTAAAAAAAAAAAAACCTCTCATATTTTTAAATATTTTTGAAATTAAAATATTGCTGTTTCTTACAATTTCACTCGATAGTTAATTTTATAGCAGCTTTTTACATTATTCACTTTTTTTTTTTTACCCTTTTATTCAGCTTTTTAAAGATTTTTGAATAATGACTGAAAGTGGAAGCTTGTTTTTCTTTTTCTTTTTAATATATGTAATGAATGTCAATGTTTAACAAACGCTGCAAAGTTTTTTTAATGAAACGTCATCAAATGTTGGATTAAAAAGGTTTTTGTCGAGATATAATGTTGCATATTTATTTTTTACATAAAATGTCTTAAAATTTCAGTATCGTGTCTGCTTTTATCTTTATTTTACTATATTTTAAGTCTTTATGCGAAAGATTTAAAGAGAACGACGTATATTTGCAGTTTTTCGAGTGATTATGTCTTAATTGATGGTAGCAGATAAAAAAAAAATATGTGGTAAGTATTTAAAAGAATGACCTAGAAATCGATACCAAAAGCAGGAAAAACAAAAAGGATCTATGTAAATTAAAAATGAAAAAAAAAAACAGTAAAGGTACTCTAACGAGCAAATATAGTGACATGTTTGAATTCTTTTTAATTAAATGTAAACGTTAATAACTGTCAATAAAACTTATTTTTGATGATAATTTTTATAGATTCTCGCTTTTGAAACCAGGGAGCAGCGATTTTTCTTCTTACAGAGATACCATTGACATAAGTGGTAGCAAAACTTATTTTGTACTTAAAAATAGATTTGATATGCATTATTAAAAACAAATAATGTTGATTTTCTTTAGGTGAAGGTATACTCTTAGAAATTCTTTCTTCAATTCACGGGAATATTCCAGGTTGCATTGCTACCGGTATATATCCGAGAATTGAAGAAATTTCTATTCTCTTTTTTGCGTTCTAGGACACAAAATTTCCTCAATCTGAAAAAAGGAGTTTTTATTTATTTATTTTAAATACGTCTCTCTTTCTTCCGTGTATCCACATGGATTTGAATCTGGGACCGCGCGTCCCGCATCGAGCATCTTACATCGTGCCTGATTGACATTAACCCTTTATCTACTGCATTATGATCTACTGCAATTTTTTTCATGTAATATTTTTTTTCCAGTTACTACAATGAAAATTAAAGGATAAACATAAAAAAATAGAAATTTAATTATTTAGATGTAATTAATTAAAATGGTACTTTAAAGTACTATCAGTACACTATAACTAATAAATTACGTAACAGAAAACACACAAGGTATTTCAAATGGCACCAGAAAATATTTTCGATTTAACAAATACGTGAACGATAGGCTTTTCTTATTTACAAATAAATATTTTGGCAAATTCCGGTGCCAATCATTTATTTCAATACTTTAGAAATGAAAATATTTTGCCCCTGAAAAGTTAAAAAAAAAAAAAAAAAAAAAAAAAAAATAGGTTTCGATTTTGTTAGCAGTCCTTTGGTTATGCGACGTCTATATTCCAGGGACAACATGTTCTCTCGCATCTCCACATATGCAATATATGAGTTTACATATGCCATTTCTAGCATAGCAAAAAAGAGCCGGTGGCACAACTTTTTCAATTTTCTATAAAAAATAACAATGAAACAGAAAAGAAATACCAGGGAAAGTATTACTTCACTACGTTTTAGTAATAACATTTTAAAACAGATGAAAGCGATGGATAACTACACAGACATAAAGTAAACAAAAAGTTTTTCTCCAACACTCAGTATACTGACGGTAATTATAAGTACCACCGGGTAATTCAACTGTTAAATCAAATATATACACCGTTCACCTAAAATAGCTAGTCAAATTGTATTCTAAGATCATAATGAACACATATAAAAAAAATACAACTCTTATGTTAACACGTTCACGCCGGCGCGGTGGATCACACTCGACTATCTCAGAGCTGGCAAGTCTCCGGCCTTTTGGATACCAGTATTTTAATACAGAAAATGTTGTTTTATTTAATTACATCAATTGGGCGATTTAAAGGAACAACATTTTCTCTAAAATAACAGTCGTGTGCAAAAAGCCGGAGACTTGACAACTCTGAGACAGTCGAGTGTGACCCACCGCGACGGCGTGAACGTTTTAATGTAAGTCTTCCCTCTTTTACTGTGTTTGCAGCAATAAAAAGACGAGCGTGACAATCTGTACATAATGTCAGTACAAAATCCATCGTCTGTGTCAAAGATACCCTCCTTATTCGCTAAAATAACAAACCTAGAGCTACTGCTGCCATGTGTCCGGATAAAGTGGAATTAAAAGAGTGATTTTGCAAAGTACCATTAAATTATTAGTAATATTCACTATGGGATGAAAGTTTAAAGTGAGCGGTAATTATAAGTACCGTCAGTAGATATAGGGTTAATGCCTGATTTTTTCAAAAATCATTTAAAAAATGTCTTTCGGCTTTCATTTTTTAAATAAATCATGGGAATAATACTTACAAAAAATCATATTCTGTTATATAAGCATGGTTTACGGCTAAAAAACAGTTTATTACTAATCAGCAATACAGGTCTTTAATTGAAAAAATAAATTTCCTTGATAAAATTCTATAATATTAAACACACATGAATTTTAAGAACTATGATAAGAAATTAATTTTATTTGCTCACTGCAGAACAAAATAGGGTATTTCGCAAGCTTCCAAATAAAACAAAAAACACATGTAGCAAGAACTGAAAAAATAAATCTACCTTTATTCTTAAACAGCACAAGTGTTGCCATCTACATGTTGAAAATTGATTTAATAATATTTCCAGAATGTATTTTATTGACAACATTAGGCATTATAGCTTCAATATTATTCTAATAGTATTTTAGAAGCCTAAATTGGCTATGTTGACGAAAGGCAACACACGGCATTTAAGGGTTAACTACTCGGTCAGTGAGCACTTCTTAGAGAGCCAATTTAAAATAAAGATACGGGCTTCTTCAAATGGGCGATTGGTAAGGCTTGTTAAATTTCTTGTTCAGAAAGCTCTAAAGTTTAAACTTAATTGCAGGGACATTTCGTCATTATGAAATAATATTTGGTGTTTTAACATTTATAGAATAACAGAGTATAAAAATTATCACATAGTAGACATACTTTAATTAGATATAATTTGAATGTTAGATCTAAAATATGATAATTATATTTTGAATTTAATTTGAGAAGAAATGTTTTTTTTTTCTTTTCTTTTTAATAAAATCGATTTTTTTTATTGATTGACTATATATATTTTTAAAGTGTTCGTTTAGGTGCGAATTAAGTTTAGGCCTTTTACGTGCGAATTTTTTTTCAGTCCTTCTATATACAGTCGAACCTCGTTATCCCGACAGCCTAATGACCCGAAAAAAGTGTAGTCATAAGCGGAGTGTCGAAGCAACCGAAGTTTGAGAAAAATATGTTTATAAAAAGCTGTATTTTTAATTAATTGAAGACAATTTTAAATTCATAACTGTTATTGCAGTTTTAAGGAATAAAACATTATTAAACAAAATAAACGCACAAACAAAATTGAAAAGAATAAAGAACAGATTTATGACGACTTGTTGTTTTATTGTTACATGAAATATTGATGAATTAAGGTTTGCTTGTCCCTAGATGTTCTTCTAACCATTCTTTTTTCAATATTATACAATGAATTGTAATAAATATTCGTTGTCTCAGAAATGGATGTTAGAAATTTCTGATCGTTTCAATTCAATTCAATGCTTTGGTTTTAGTCAGATGACCACAAGATTACTGGATTAACCACAAGAAAGCGCCGCCTGACCATAACAAAAAAACCTGTAATAGACTGATACGTCTAACTGGAATTTAAGTGGGTCATTCACAGTGTGTGGGTTTCTTTATTCAGATAAAGGATTGAAATAAAATTTCTCATTTATCTCAATAGGTATTTTAGACACTTTTAAGAAAAGTTTGGCTATGACATTTCTTACAGCTTAATTTCCTTGCTTATAAGATGGATTACGAAAAATGGACAATTTTCCTAAACTGTCGGGATATCCGGAATTGAAAATTATTCAACGACGTAAAATCCAGAGTTTATTTACATTAAAATTATATACAGAAAATTGGGACTTTGAAAAACTGACGTGATAAGCGGAGTGACTTGAAAACCGGGTGTCGGGATAACGAGGTCCAGCTGTATATAAAAAAAGTAACGATTTGGAACTGAGACAAACGATTTGGAAATTGAACAATGAAAATCTGCGTAGTTATCGTCTCAATGGTCAAAGATTTCTGACTTTTCTTAGCGGGAATTCTACGTGGTGAAAACCATGAAAGTAGAGAATTTAGATAGGATGGGCGGTTAAAGGGAAGAAATTTTCTGCATTTCGATAGATTTTTTTTTTTTTTTCCTTCATTGGCCGATGATAAAAGTGAATTTTACAGAAAGAAGATAATTTCCATTAGCTAATGAGAAAAGGTGGGGGTCATCTGCGTTTAGATAGCCTTCTGCTATTTTTTATGAGGGAGGGTATGTGAGTTATTTAATTATTATTACGCCTGCAGGTTCTGTATGTACGTAGGTACGGAACGCGACAACTCTTAAGAGAAATATCCGATTTGCTTCAATTTTTTTTTTCTAGGTTCATTCTAAAAAGGCGCTTCCCTGATTAGATTTGGAAGTTCATTGATTAAGTGTAAAGGGGAGAATAGGAGGCTAAAACCTCACACTTAATTTAGATAAATGGTTTTTTATATCCGATTGTCTTCAAATTTGGTATACCGATTTATTCTTATAAGGCGCTTCCCTGATGAGATTTGGAGACTCATTGGTTAAGTATAAAAATGTGAAACAGGGGGGGGGGGGGGTGAGGACTAATCCCCCACCTTAATTTATTTTCCAAGAGGCATTATTCTTTGAAAACAGAGTATAATATACAATTAATGTGGATAGCTTGTAAGTTCAATGCTATCAGTTTAACTGGGCACTTATGTTTTTATTTAATGATTTTATATTTAATAATTCTTATAATTATAAAACTCTGTAAGCTCTAATGATTATGTCCTTGGAGTTAAAGCATTAAAATTGTCAGGAGTTGGGGAGGAACGCGTTTTTATCAAGTGGTTTCTAAAGACTGAATGCGTAGAAAATAAGGGATCGCGAAGCGACCCAGAATTGAAACGCGGAACAATTACTGCTGGAGTTGGTTAGAAAATAGGGATTGCTTCGCGACACCGAACGGAATCGCAAAGCGATTACTCGGGGGGGGGGGGGGGGTTGATGGGCGTAGCGAGCAGGAGAGCAGTGACCCCCTAGTACTCTAAAAATTAAATTGCGAAAATTAAATGAATGACAAAATTACTACTTTATTAAAGTCGAAAGCATTATTTTTGTTTATTTGTTTTTAAATAAATAAATAAAAAAAATAATTTATCGAATGTTCGTTTTTTCATTTTAAAAGTAAATTCGAAATTTGGTATTAATACAGCCAATATGCATGCGAGCAAGGAATAAACGGAAAATTTCCCCATTCTTCAGATATCCGAGAAGAATTAACGGAAAAAGCATGTTTTCTAGGAGTACAGAAATTAGTTGTTTAAAAATGACTAATAATTTAACAAAAAAGACGAATTTTTCTGACAGTGTAAGGTTCTGAAAAGCTTACCATATAGACTGAAAAGTATCCAGACCAGAATTCTAAACTTAAAATCATTAAAGGAATTTATACATTGTAAAAAATATAGTTGTGACTTTACACCGAAAATGGTGGCAAATAAGTTGCCACCAAAAGTAGTGTAAGGAAACACCGCCAGTAAATTGGTGTAATGAAATACCAGCAATCAACTGGTGCAAAGAAACGCCACTTTAGGTGGTAATTTAGTTGTCACCATTTTTTGTGTAAAGTCACACCATTACTGATTTTATTTATTTTAAAACCAAATTAAAAAAAATAACTTAAAACATTACTTTTCAAACCCAATCCAGATATAATTTAAAATACGTTTATAGTTTTACGCAGAGAGGTTGGTAAAATTTTATATAACTGAAATAATTTATTATAACATATATTTTAAACATTTTAGTTGGTAAAAAATGAAAATTTCAAACGTGCAAATGGATCTAGAGAACCCCTACATTTTGTTGTAGTCAAATTTTGTATACATTTTTCGAAGTTTATTTGTACGGTTTCTTATTTAATATCAGCTATATGCTTCTCTTTTCTATATTTAAATTTCCTGATAGTCATACCAATATAGTATTTCTTTGATTCGTCTACTCTAATAAACGGTATTTCATACACCCCTGAGTAACTCTCAAAATAAATTTGGTCAATTTTAGCGCAAATGATATAATTCAATTCCGGAGATGGTTTGGGTACTAAGCAAGGATTGTCTTTAACCCTTACCGGCGCGATGTCCTTAAAAAAGGACACCTAACTTTAATTCCAAAACTGACAATTGGCACCAAGAATATTTAACTAATTTTTTTTTATTATAATGTACATGAAAATAAGCAAGTTCGTATTTTCTAATAAATTCGTTTATAAATTGCGGTGTCAGTCTATTATTTCATCAGTTTATAAGCAGAATTACTCCGCGCCGGTAAGGGTTGATCTCATAATACTTTAGCAAAATAATATATAAAGGTATTAAGGCTAAAAAAGGAGTATGTATTTTCAAATATTAAGTGTCATTATAAGCACAGAAAATACTTAAATATGAGAAAAAATTGTAAATATTTAAGTATCAGTTCTTTTAGTGTAAGTAGTGCTAAATTAAAAGGGTATAACCATTTGCACCATCTCATTAATAAATCTACAACGAAACTAAAAATTACCGTTTTTAGTTTGGAATCTTGGAAAAAAGTAAACTTTTCAAGGGAATGAAAGGGTCATTACACTAACAAAAGCTATAAACAATTTGACTACGTGCATGAAAAAATCATTGCCGCAAATTTTGTTCAGTTTTAAGTTCTAATACCACTATTTACGAATAATAACTACCTAACTATTTAACAATTTAATTTAACATAATTATTTGAGCCAAATATTACTATTCAGAAATAGTGGTTTTCAAATCAAAAAATGGTATGTACTTTGCATAATTTTCAACCCGTACGCATCGTACATGACCGTGGTTAAGAAGTTAAAACGTTAATATGCATTATTTTAATCATTTCCGTACTGCATTAATTGTTCACTGGCTATATATATTATTTGTTACTATTTGTCAAATTATATCTATATTTTTTACCATATAGCAAAAACTCTTTTCTTTAAAAGTAAATATTTCTAAAGAATGGGAACTCACTGCAGTAATAATCGTTATTAATATATTATTATTACTAGTAAATCTGCAGATCAGGAGCCTCAACGTCAGCTCTGCAAGTCATTGTTAGGTAGCTTTCTTTACAAAAAGCTACCTATTGCAGCCGTTCGGAGGAAAGCGATTTCAAAAAATTTTGGTATATTTTCATCGATCATGACCCCCAGACCCCGAAACCACCCTCCGTTCAAAATTGATATATATATATATATATACCGGGTGTCCCAAAAAGGACTGACTGATTTTAAAATTCAATAACTTACAAACCGTGACAGATATTAAAAAAATTCTTGCAGGAGGGTTATGCATAAAGTCAAAAGTTTTTTTACAGTGATTTTCGATTTTAGTTCGAATTACAAACAATAGATGGCGCTGCGATCAATAGAGGCTAAATTCAGGCTTGATTTTTGGTACTTCGTGGCCCGGATAATACATTTCCATCTCCTTTTTCTGCATGGAACAACAAAAAGGACCAAACATCGAGCCTGTATTTAGCGACTATTGCTTACAGCGCCATCTATTGCTTGTAATTCGAACTAAAATCGAAAATCACTGTAATAAAACTTTTGACTTTATGCATAACCCTCCTGCAAGAATTTTTTTAATATCTATCACCGTTTGGAAGTTATTGAATTTTAAAATCAGTCAGTCCTTTTTGGGACACCCGGTATATATATATATATATCTGACCTATGTCATACTGTAACTCTCGTATTTATGAACCGATTTGGATGTAATTCGGTGTGTACATAGTACATACCAATGTCTCGACCGAGTTCGTTGGCCAGCTTCATCCGCCATTTTGTTTCAAAATGACGGCCATTTAAAATTTTTTTAAAAATTTAAAATTTCAAATGTGGTACCAAAAAATTGAAAATGGAAAAATATTTTTTTTCTTATGTATTTGACCTTTATACAAAGACTCCGTAGCAGTTTTTGTTTCGTCTATATCTTAAAAAATGGCTGAGTTATAGCATTTTGAATTTCTAGCGAAGCTGATATTTTGAAACGTCCTGAATTTTGTCACGCGATAAAAGACGTATTTATGAACCGATTTGGATGTAACTTCGTTTATACATAGTAAAGACCAATGTCTCGACCGAGTTCGTTGGCCAGCTTCATCCGCCATTTTGTTTAAAAACGGCGGCCATTTAAAATTTTAAGAAAAATTTAAATTGGAAATGTGGTACCAAAAAATTGAAAATTGAAAAAATATTTTTTTCCTATGTGTTTGACCTTGATAAAAAGATTCGGGAGCAGTTTTTGTTTCGTTTATATCTTAAAAAATGGCTGAGTTATAGCATTTTGAATTTCTAGCGTGGCTGACATTTTGAAACGCCCTGATTTTTGCCACGTGATAACAGATCTATTTATGAACCGATTTGGATGTACCTTGGTGTGTACATAGTACATACAAATAACTCAACCGAGTTCGTTGGCCAGCTTCATCCGCCATCTTGTTTCAAAATGGCGGCAATTTAAAAAAATTTTTAAAAATTTAAATTTAAAATGAGATGCCAAAAAATTGGAAAATGAAAAAGATTTTTTCGTATGTGTTTGACCTTAATACAAAGATTCCGGAACAGGTTTTGTTTCGTCTATATCTAAAAAAATGGCTGAGTTATAACATTTTGAATTTCTATTGTGGCTGACATTTTAAAACGACCTGATTTTTGTCTTTCGATAACAGGCGTATTTATGAACCGATTTGGATATTACTTGGTCTGTACATAGTGCATACCAATGTCTCGACCGAGTTCGTTGGCCAGCTTCATTCGCCGTCTTGTTTCAAAAGGGTTGCGATTTTTTTTTAAATGTATTTTAAAATTTAAAATGAGGTATTAAAAAATTGGAAAATGAAAAAGATTTTTTTTATGTCTTTGGCCTTGATACAAAGATTCGGAGCAGTTTTTGTTTCTGAAACTTTGTTCTTTTGTTTATATCTTAAAAAGTGGTTGAATTATAGCACTTTGAATTTCTATCATGGCTAACACTTTGAAACGATCTTGTATTTGTCACGCGATACCACACGTATTCGCCTATTTCGATGGAAGAAGGCATGTGGATAGTATACATCAATATCTCGACCAAGTTCGCTAGCCAGCTTCATCAGCCATCTTGTTTCAAAATGGCGGCCATTAAATTAAAAAAAAATTATATTTAAAGTGAGGTGCAAAAAAAATATAGAAATTGAAAAAGGTTTCTTTCTTAAGTATTTGACCTTGATATAAGGATTCAGGAGCATTTTTTGTTTGCCTTTATCTTAAAAAATGGCTCAGATATAGTAGTTTCAATTCCTAACGTGGGTGACATTTTGAAAAATCTGATTTTTTGCCTGCGACAGCACTCGTATATATCAACCGATTCCGATATGAGTGATCATGTGCACAGCAATTACTAAGGTCTCGACCAAGCTTACTGGTTAGCCTCATCCACCATGTTGTCTTAAAATGGCAGGCACTTTAAGAAATCGCCGAATTTGGCAGCCAAATATAAGTTACTTTAATTAAAACCAGCTTGGATAAAGCTGACTAATTTCGCGAAATTCTCATTCATAATGATTTAGTATTGATAAAAATTAGTATTGAATCTCCTACATTCGGTTTCCACTTAATTGAGCTTCGTGTGTTTGAATAATATAAGTTGGCTTTTTTAAAATAAAGAATATGAAAGCTACCTCTTCCTCCCGGCACTAGCCGGAAGGACTTTTTTTAGACTCACTTTGGTAATATTCAGGTTCCTGCAAACCGCAATTTAAAGTTTTCAAATTATGTAATTATTTATAAGAATAAAAAATACGAAGTTTTCAGACATTAGAAGCATTAAATTAAAAACGTTATGGAAGGATATTTCGAAATTTTCATGAGCTGTTAATTCTGGTATATTTTTTAAATAATAAAGTATATTTCTTCAGGGGGTCTCCACCCCCCTGAACCCCCGTGGTCTTATTAATTTACATACGTAACTTTTTATTGATTGCGCTAATGGTTAGTGCAAATCTTAGATTTCTTTTTACACTTCCGAGTCTTATTTTTCAATACTGGTAATACAGAAAATGATTTACATTGACGCAATTATATTAAACGTTTAGGTTTTATGAATGAAAATGTAATTTCCTTTAAAAATAAAATAATTTTCATTCATATTTTCTGAAATGAGGCGGCATTAAGAAGTAACACCCGTCAAAAAACATTTTTTCAGGCAATCTAGTTAATGCTTAGTTTTTAAGGATGAAAATATTTATTTCCCGATACAATGACGTCATTTTCGACAGCGATAATTTTGCGATGCATAATTTTGATATTTACTATATATTTGCTTTTCAAAAGTTTTTTTTTTCTCATTGGAATTTTCGATTAAGAATTACCATTTCTGTTTAGCTGTGTGCAGACGATAAACCATGAGATATTAGTAACATTTTTTTTTTAATAATAAGAATTAATATCGTAACACAAGACCCTTTTATTTCAACCTCAAAGCGTATTCGCTTTATTTTTGAGATATGAGATCAAATTCACCTTCTTTTCGTATTTTCACTTTATTTCAAATATGAAGGCGTATTCATGTCTATTTTTTATTTCATTTTCCTCTCGCACATAAAAATCTTTCAAATCAAAATTAACTGTTTAGGATAAATTTTTATTCCGGGATTGAATTTTCGTGGCAACGGCAAAAAAATGATTGTTAAATTTCATAGCAAAATGTCGATTTATTCCTTATGAAAATAATGAACTTTTTAATTTAAAAGAAAAATATTTGAACAAAATAAATAGAACATAGTATTTCTTTATTTCTGTGGTAAATTCCATCTATATGTGAAGACACAAAGGCATTAATTCCTCCCTTTTGACTTTGATTTAACTTCAAACAATTACACATACTTTCACATTTACGATATTTTTAGGTGTAGTTCGCTGCTAGGTAACAGTTAAAAGATAATAAAATACAATTATAAGACAATTAAATATGTACTTAAAAAGAAAATTTATGTAAAAAAAAATATTTTATATTATTGAAACACATATATAAAATCCCTCCATAAATGTTATACACCGAATTTAAAAACTCTGACAAATGTATACACAAAATTTCAAACTAATATGAATAATTTATGGTTCTAATTAGGAAATTTCATCATCCTTAATTTAGCATTTAAATCCTTCAATCATATGAGCCATTTCTTTTCAACAAATAAAAATGGAAAAAATCGTCTGAATTGCTATAGGAAAGCATTAAGTCGCAAAATAAAATGTTCTATATATTCCGAACGAATGAACCAAATTTAACCAAAAACTATACAGCTAAGTCCGGGGATTTCACCAACATGCATCCTTAATTTTAAGATAATCGGATGCTTTTTACGGCAGTTATCGCGGAACAGACAGACAGACTAACAGACAGACAGACTAACGGAAACCAAAACTTTTCGTGTCTCCACAGTAAGCCTTCACTGACGTTTCGGCAATTATTATTTTCTTATTATATCATTATTCACTGTAGTAATATTTGTTACTGACAGTCAAATTAGTTTTATGGTGCTGGTCTCCAACGTTATCGACTTTACTGCAGAACAAGGACAATGATAACATTTTTTTAAGTCTAACTGTTGCTGTATATGTAGTGCATAAACACTAGCAAAATCTAATTAATAAATATTAAAAGAAACTAAATATTACTATTTTTACCTAGTAACTTTCGAGAAAAAAATAAATTTCTGAAAGGAGTGAAAAAAGTCACTGTGCTGACAAATGCTATTAATATACATTATTTTTATTGCATTAACCTCTCGCTGGCTATAATATCTGTTATTTTTAGTCAAACTAAATGAGTTAACAGACTAAATGAGCTAAATGAGTCAATAAAACTCATATAAGAAATGTATTGATATTTAAATAGTATTAATAATTGATTATTACATATATATAGAATTTAAGATAAATTGTTTTATAAAAATGAATGTACTATTCGATGTTTTGTCAGTATAGTTTGAATAATTAACGATGTGCACATTAAATTTAAGTAACTATATCTTTTGACGGACGTAACAAATGTGTTTGATGGTATGTGTCTCATTTTATTTTAATTACTTGTAGTGTACTGGCTTTTCAGGGAGCCGAAATATCGAGGTTATGTTGTAGTGAACTAAAAAGTACATTCTTAAAAGAAGAAAAAAAAAGAGTATTTATTTTTTCTAAAATGAAACCTAACTATTCAAAGCTACTATAACCATAGAAAACATGAGCTCAAACATGAATTAAATTTGCATTTTTTAAGTATCCGTTTTTCTTAGATTAAACAGTGCTAAATAAAAACTGCATAATGCTTAGCAACATCCAATTAATAAATTCCAAAAGAATCCGAAAATTACCATTTTCACTTTAGAATCGTGAAGAAAAAAAAGTAAATCTTTCAAAGGGATGAAAAAGACATTGCGCTGACAAATGCTATTAATATACATAGTTTTTTATGAGTATCTTATTGCATTAACTTGCTCACTGGCTGTAATATTTGTTACTATCAGTCAAATTAGGCAAATGAATCAATTAAACTCATAAGAAAGGCACTGATGCACAATAACTCAACAATAATTGAATTTTCTATTATTAAATTACCAGTATTATGAAAAGTAGCTGCTTATAATCAGAGATAACTTCTCTGAAAGTACGTAATGTCGTTAAAGTGATACACAATAATCAGTTTATATCACGAGCTTAGCACGATCAGCAATTAACCGTTATAATTAGATTGTCATTAACCGTTAATAATAGGAGTAAATAGTCTCAGTGCAATTGCTTCTCATGAATACTTTGCTTTGCTCTACAAAATTTCTCAGTTATGTTAATGTCAAATGTTGAAATCTATTCATAAAGCAAAATGTTATTATTATTTTTTTTTTTCAAATGAAACGAATTAGACTTATTAAAATTTTAAAGCATCTGTTTATGTTCGAAGTTGAAGTCTTTGGTAGACATATATAGCTTTTCTGTTATGTAAAACCTTTCTGTTAAAACTGTTGCTCAAAGAAAAAATTATGGCGAAGACATTTCTTTTTACTACTGATTCTAAATTTCCAATTTTGTAATCACCATGGTTAATAAATTATTTTCAAAATAATTTATTAACATTTATTAAATCTAACTTAATTAATGTCAAATGACATAAACTAATAAATGACATACTTTAATAAATGTTAAAAGTTAATGATCGCCGCTACTTCAAGGAACACGTGGAGTGCGGGGCCATCGAAGGCCACTTCCTTTAACAACTTCTCGGAGCGATAGTAGACCCGATTACGGAAGATAGCCACCGAAAAATTTTTTTAAAGATAAATTTAATTACTTTAAGACATCGACCAGCGACAAAATAATACTTAAGTTATTTTATTAAAAACTAGATGATATTTCAGCTATCCTCACCTTTTCGCTAAATCTCATATCAACCGATTAGGAAATTTAAAACATCATGATAATTTTTTAATACCTAATTTTGCCACCGAGTGGAGATTCGATGCATGCGGAATAAATTTTCTTACACATTAAGTATTAAAAACAGCATTATTATTTTTTTTTACTTCATTTTTTAGTATTAAGTAGTTAAGGCTGTTCTCAAATCCAAAGGGTCAACTTTCTGACATAAGTTTTAATTCATTTTATTCGGAAATGCCTGAAACTAGAAGGTGCTATTATTTAGAAACTATGTCATCGAACTGTTTTTTCCGTTTTCTTGTAAACGCAATAGATCTTTCAGAAAATACTGTCAAAGTTGCCATTTTGAACCGAACTTCCGAACGAAAGAAGAAAATCCAGTCAATAAGGGGAGAAAAATGCCGTGTCACGTGATCAGAATCGCTTATAACTCAATAGCTAATTTATTGATTAAAAAATGGAAAAAACAGTTCGATTCCAAATCGCTTCCATGGTCAGGCTTTCCAATTTTATATCTTTCCGTTAAAAAATGAATTTGTAAATGTGTCAAAACGTTTTGCGCTTGTTGAGCAGAGCAGTTGAGAACAGCCTTAACCCTTAAATGCCTGATTTTTCAAAAATCATTGTAATAATGTTTTTCGGCTTTCATCTTTTAAATAAATCATGGGAAAAATACTTTAAAAAAATCATATTTTGTTTTAAGTATAGTTTACGGCTAAAAAACAGTATGTTACTAATCAACAATACTGGTGTTTAACTGAAAAAATAATTTGCCTTGATAAAATTCTATAATATTAAACACACAAGAATTTTAGGGACTATAATGAGAAATAAATTTCACTTGCTCACTGCAGGTCAAAATAGGGTATTTCGCAAGCTCCCAAACAAAACAAAAAGAACAAGTAGCAACAATTGAAAAAATAAATCTATCTTTATTCTTAAACATCACAACTGTTGCCATCTACATGTTGAAAATCGATTTAATAATATTTTCAGAATGTATTTTATTGGCAACACTAGGCATTATAGCTTCAATATTATTCTAATAGTATTTTAGAGCCTAAATTGGGTATGTTGCCGAAAAGCAACAGCAGGCATTTAAGGGTTAAGTCTTAAGTAATGTGTAATAGTCTTAACCACTAATAATAGGAGAAGTTTCAGTTCAATTGTTTCTCATGAGTAACTTGCTCTACTCGACAGAATTTTATAGTTATACGAATAAGAAATGTTCTAATTTAGTCACAAAGCAAAATATTATTATAGGCTTATATAGCAACGTTTTAAGCACCAAAACTTTTCTAAATATTGCACACTAGTTTTCGTAGTATTCACTATATCCTCCTCAGTGCGATGAATGAGGGAATTTTGCTCATATATATAGTCCATATGTATGTAGTTCTATTAGCCGATAGAATTGCAGTAAATTACATGTAACTGTTCCTGTAATTCTGCTGGTTGATAAGCTTATCCCCCGAATGCGCTTCTCCTCTATATGTATGGGCGAAATTCCATCTCCTGTAATTCTATTGGCAATAGACTTATCCCTCAAATTCGCAGCTACTCTCTATATATGGCAAAATCCAAGCAATTTTTTGCCCTGACGACGGTTCTCTGAATGTTACCAAAACTAGAATGAAAAATTTAATTAGCCTACAATTTACAGTGCCAATTATCATCTTAATTTTCAAAATATTATTTGCTTTTCGAATTATTTTAATTAAATTTATTAAAATTGTAAAGTATTTATTTGTATAAGATAAAAACTAAGAAACAGGAAAATTTCCAAGCTTGATTCTAAAATTTATAGGCAAAAGTAAATTTAAAAACTTTCGTTTTTATTTTTCATTTATTTATTTTTATTCCTATTTTTATTTATATATTTATTTATTTTTTGTATTTGCACAAAGTTTAGACTATCGCTTAAATTAATTTTTATATATTGAATGATTGGGGAAGTATATCATTATTATTTGAGATTGATTTATTTCCTTATAGGGAAAGTTAATTGTTAAAAATATCTTAACGATATAACTGGCAAGAAAAAAATAATATGTGTGAAAAACGGCGTTAAAAGAAGGAACAAAATTCGAAAAGCATTCTAAATTTTGGTTTAATTCTCTATTTATCTGCTTAGATATTTGTCTGTTCGGATAGTAATATCTATACACTGTAAAAAAAAAATCTGTGAAGTTACTTAAGTTTTTCTAGGAAACTGGGATTCCTAGAACTTTTCATGTAACGGCAACAACAAAATTTCATGTAAAAGACACACTTTTGCGCCGAAAATCAAAAACTCTGTAAGGTTACTAAGAATTTTTTTGGAAACTGGGATTCCAAGAACTTTTCATGTAACTGTAGCCAGGGTTACAAATAAAAGTTTAGTAAGATTACTGAAATTTTAGCAGATTCATTTGTAAAGTTACAGATTTTTGTAGCTTTACAAAAACTAGTTTTGTAGATTTGCAGCTTTTTTCGTACAGTTACAGGTGAAAGTTTAGTAAGCATGTAACTTTACATCTGTAGAACTACAGATTTTTTTTTACAGTGTACGATCAGGAGTGTGTAGCAAAATATGTGCTATTTTCGTCAAATTATTTTTGAAAATGTCGCTGTGTATAATCGCATTGCAAATGTCAAAAGTGTACTTAAATTCATTAGAAGATATTTCTTTATAAGTGCAAATTTTTTCTATGAGTACTAAAAAATATGATGAATATGTGCCAATAGATTCTAATATTCTGATAGATCCTGAGCCATTTCAACTTTGCCTAAAAATATTTATCAAATATTAATGGAAAACAGCATTATATACTCTAAACTTTATAATTAAACGAAACATAAAATACACTGTAAAAAAATGTAATTCTACAGATGTAAAATTATAGAAATCTGTATTCTTACTAAAATCTATCTGTACACTGTACAAAAAACGATGTAAATCTACAAAACTCAGTTTGGAAAGCTACAGATTTCTGTAGCTTTACAAAAGAATCTACAAAAATTACAGTAATCTTACTAAAATTTTATCTGTAAGCCGGGATGCGGTTACATAAAAAGTTCTAGGCATCCAAATTTCCTAAAAAATTCTCAGTAACCTTACATATTTTTCGACTTACAGTGGCAAACGTGGATCAGTTACATAATTTTTTTATTGTTGCCGTTACATAAAAAGTTCTAGGCATCCCAGTTTCTTAGAAAATTCTTAGTAACTTTATCGATTTTTTTTTTTTTTTTTTTTTTTTTTTTTTTTTTTTTTTACGGTGTACGACTTTAGTAAATTGTATCAGCAGCTGTAACACACATGACAAAACATTGTTTAAAAATTCTAATGCTTTAAATTATTTGAAAATTAAGCACTTGATTAAAAATTATCTTTTAATCAGAAGATAGATTATGGAAGTGTTGTCTTATGTATCGTACTTTGTCACATAGAAAATTTTAAACTGAATGTCTTTCTAGAACTTCTCATTCAACAACTCATTGAAAAACTAGAACGTATATAACCCCCATACACTCTAAAATTGGGAGGAGTGAAAAGTTCACTATTTGAAAGAGTGACAGGTATTTTTACTCTGTTTGGAGTGAATTTTTAAAAAATACACTCCTTAAAGAGTGGAATTTTCCACTCTCTAGAAAGGAGTGAAATGTCTCACTCCTGAAAGTGTGACTTACGTATGCATTGATTATTAACCAATCAGAACAGCAAGCCGACGACACATTTAAAAGATAAGAAAAATGATCACTTTTTCATCCGCCATTTTAAGATTAACAGATTAGGATATCATTAAAATTATTCTTTATGGAATACATAAAATAAAGGTAAGTCTTATTTAATTTTAAGCATTTATCCGTGTAGATATGTGGAATGTCAAGATTATGAGCAAAATAGTTGTATGTTGTATAGAAAAAGATTGATCGTGGAGTATTCAAAAGTGATTGTGAGATTTCTTCATGTAGCGGCCTGAAATGTAATTGTCTTAATGGGACCGGGAAAGACGTATCTCCGCCATGTTAAATTCACCAACTTTATGTACATTTTTCTCAGAAATGGTGAAAGATAGAGGTCTAGATTTTTTAGAGTAGTTTGAATTACATGCTTTACGTATTTTAACAGACCATTTTCGTTCTAAGTGAAATTCAAAATTAATTATTAATTATTTATTGAAAGTCAGTTTTAAATTAGCATTTTTGGTAAGATTTCACTGCCTAATATAAATAATTCTCAACAAGTCATTAAATCCCTGTGTTAAAGCATACAATATAACATAATATAAGTATTTAAAAAAAATCTGAGTTCTTAAGTTTAATAGATATTGAAACAAGTTGGAAATTGCTTCTCAAACGTGGCAAATGAGGTGCGTTCGTACTAAAACTAGTTTCAGAAATATTTTTTGCACCGCATATTGAACTGAATGTATAGTTTAGTGCAATACACAAGTGCATATCCATTTCATTCTCTTCTGAAAGGCTGTAACACCATTAAAATGCATTTGATACATTTTTTTCTCCATTGGCCGTCATGTAACGGAAAACTTTTGACTGTCCCTGTAATTAAACTATGCATCCGATTTTTCTGAAATTTGAAATGAAACTACAAAATTTTGCAATAATTATATATTTAAAATTTCAGATCATCAGGAAGGCTGTAACATCATTAAAATGCACTTGCAATAATTTATTCCCATTAGCCGTAATATAACGGAAAACTTTTGATTGTCCCTGTAATTAAACTATACATCCGCTTTTCATAAAATTTGAAATGACTTCGACAAAAGTTTGCAACAATTATATATTTAAAATTTCAGACCATTTCGGTTGGGTGGTTTTTACTCTGTTATATGCGGACGCAGTGTAGAATTCTGACACTTTTCTCCGGGAGGGATTTCAGAGGCTCCGGGTGGGACATTATAGAGTTCCGGGGGGGGGGGATTGAACTTTTTGACCATTAAAAACACAACATCTCAAATCTTCCGAGGGGGTGGGCAACTCATTGCTCCGGGAGGGGATGTCCCCCCCCCCGGGCCACCCCCTGAAATCAACACTGGTACAGACGACCTGAATGACGACTATAGGTGCTACGTATTTATATAATTACGAACACACCTAAAAAATGAACATAAATATGAAAAATCCAAGTTTTGAGAAAAAGTCAATTAAAAATTTAAATGGCCATTAAGCTGTGAAGTACTCTTAGAAAGAATGAATAATTACAACGCTTATTTTCTTTTATCTATAAACATGTGTGACACGTCGTTGGAAAGAAAAAAGTTTAAACTATTTAATGATATAAAAAAGTAAAAATCGATTTTTAGGTGCGTTCGAAGTTATATAAATACGTAGCACCTATAGTCGTAGTTCAGTCCGTCTGTCTGTCTGTCCGCCTGCCCGCATATAACAGCGCAAAAACTACACAAACGAATCGTTTGAAATTTAAAATATATAATTGTTGCATAATTCTGTCGAGTCATTTCAAATTTTACGAATTTAGGATGTATAGTTTAACTACAGGGACAGTCAAAATTTTTCCGTTACATTACGGCCAATGGGAAAAAATTATTGCAAGTGCATTTTAATGATGTTACAGTCTTCCGAATGTTCTGAAATTTTAAATAGAGTAGATGTGCCAGTAATGGACACCCCTTGATGTTTTTGGTTCATAAAAAAATAACTAATAAATATTTAACTTTAATTAATTTTTTTTATAATTTCACCTTGCATGTTTTATAAAACTGGGTTATTGTTGACACTTTTAATCAAACCAATTAGGAAACAGAAAATAATGTTTCAAAGTTTTGCTTTTTTTCTGTGAAAATCTTAATGAAGAGGCTAAGAGCTGGCTTCGTTTAATTAATTTATATATTAATTATTTTCTTGTAAAATTAGAATGCTTTTGTTTGAGTAGCAATAGAAAACTTAGACTTTTATACACTAATGGTCATTTATGAAATTTCATTTATTTTTAAGGTTTTAAGAGAGGTGTCCATTACTAAAATGGTTAATTAGTCATTTTCCACCAAAACCTTTATAAATGGCTGCTATTAAGTTATTTTATGTGATTAATAAAATTACAATATTTTATTCTTTTTTTATGTATATATACCTTGCTATTTTAAAATCTGGCAATCAAACCAGCTAGGAAGCAGAAAATATTATTTAAGAGCACAGTCAAAGAGGGGCTCATAGGGCTTAATACCTCTCCGTTTAAATAAAAACAATTAAGTTACAGAAGCTATTAAAAATCTATTTTCTGTCTTAAATGTTTCCTTATTCACCGACGAAAAAAAAGTAATATTCCTTAATTTATAGGCAATATTCATGAAACTAGTAAATCTGCAGATCAGTGGCCTCAAACATCAGTTCTACAGTTTTATTTTGAAATTATTTTATTTAGCATTTAAAATATTCAACTCACAATATCATTTCTCTCATATTTGTAATATTAATTATTATAAATGATATATTAAGTAGTCACTGGAAGATTAATTGTTAAAAATAGCGAGACAAAACTAAACACTAACATTCCAAAACTTTCTATTATTATTATTACCTTTTAAATGCCCCACTGTTTCAATAATTTGATAGCTGTAATTGCCTGATATTTAGTATTTTAAACTATCCATCTAAAATAATTAAAACATTGATCTTCTGATAATTACAATAATTGATGCAAACAGTAAATGATTATCACAAATATTTTATTAATTACTGGTATCCTTATTGTTAAATTTATTTGAAAATAACTATTTTGTTTCATTAGTATGTATTCATTAAATTCTGGTTCTAAATACAGTCATAAAAACAATTATATTTATTACTTTTCATGGGGTGTCCATTACTGGAACAGAGGGTGTCCATTTCTGGGCCAGAGGGTGTCCATTACTGGGCTTTTGGGTGTTTTGATATATTTCTGTTATTTAAAATTAAATTTCGATTCATATTGGGAAATGAGACTATAAGAATAGTTAAATATTGTTGATAGATTAATATAATATTAAAAAAACTGGAATATAATAATTATAACTATTAATAAAAAAATAATTTTAAAAGAAATTCCTTAAGGGTGTCCATCACTGGCACATCTACCCTATATGATCGTTCCAAAATTTTGTCGAGTCGTTTCAAATTTTATGAAAATCGGATGTACAGCTTAATTACAGGGGAAGTCAAAAGCTTTCCGTTACATTAAGGTCAATGGGAAAAAATTATTTCAAGTGCATTTTAATGATGTTACAGTCTTTTGAACAGAATGAAATTGATATGCACTTATAAAGTTCACTAAAATGTACATTCAGTGCAATGTGCAGTGCAAAAAATATTTATAAAATTAGTTATAGTACGAACGCACCTCATTTGCCACGCTTGACGAACAATTTCCAACTTGTTTCGAGTTCCGAGGTCAATCTTTTCCTATAAAACATATAAAATCTATTTTGCTCATATTCACGAAATACAATATTTACGCGAATAATTTTTTTAAATTTAATATGGCTTATCGTTTCGTATTAATTCCATTTGCATCCAGAAGTATTGTATTAATTCCATTTTTCCGCAATAACGGGCGAAAATTAGAAATCATGATTAAGTTAAGGAATATGTTTGAAAGAAAAATATATACATATTCCAGAGAATTAAAAATTTAGACCCCATGTTCATATTAAATAAAACAAAAGCAAATGACAGCGGATAAAATATATATATACATTCTTAATATTTAAATCATGCTTAGAACTTATTTCAAAAAGATGCGAGTTTATAAGCATTGTTTTTTAAATGGAAAAATTAAAAATATTTTAGAACAATAGGACTTTGCAAAATTAGGAATAATTTAAAGAAAAAGTACGGTTTTATATTTAAAACAAAAATTAAAATCAAATCAAACATTCTTAAACATATAATATTCGCCTATTAAAAGTTATTAATAAAACTTTAAAAGTATTATCTTTATAGGGCATGCAATAAAAGCAAACACAAAGGATAATATTGGAATAAAATATTTTAGTTTGTTTCTATCAGTAATCTAATTTAAATTCGTATGTAACTTTAACCGAATTTTTCCTTAAGATTTCAATTAGTGTTACAAATTATGAATTAAATAAACATTGCTAATAAAGTATTTTATTTCAATCTTTACCACGCTTATGTCTATTTTCATTGCATGCTGTAAAAGATGTGGTTCTTTTAAAATGACCATAAAAGCAAAATAAAAAAAAAGAATCCGCTACATAAAAAATGAACATTCACTCCTATGAAAGAGTGACTATTCACTCCTACCAGGGGTGAAAAACCGTACTCCTTTAGCAAGAGTGAATACTCACTCCTCCGAAAAAGTTATTATCCACCCCTGATTAGAGTGAATATTCACTTCCCAGGAGTGACTATTCACACTTTCAGAGAATCAAAAGTTTCACTTTTGCTCAGAGTGAATAGTCACTCTAAAGAGGTTGGGCATATTTTGACTCTGCGATAGAGTGACTATTCACTCCTCCGGAGTGAATAGTCACTCCTGAAGAGAAGAGTCAAAGTGCGGAGTGATCAAAGTCCGGAGTGATCAAATTCCGGAGTGAAGAGTCAAAAATTTCACTTTTGCTCAGAGTGAATAGTCACTCTAAAGAGGTTGGGCATATTTTGACTCTGCGATAGAGTGACTATTCACTCTTCCGGAGTGAATAGTCACTCCTTCTTATTTAGAGTGTAAAATCAGCAGAACTTATTGACACAATTTCACTAAGACAATACCATTCAACAAACTTTACGAGAAACCAGAACAGTTTTCTGACATAGTCAATACGATCATCAACTAAATTTATCCAAACTATGAAATTTACAAAATCAATCGAAATAGGTATCGCAAAATCAAGAATACTATTTTAAAATGTATAAAATTTAGGAGTGACATCTCAAGCTTTATGTAGTATTTGAACGGCGGCAATGGTATTGAAAATAAATTTAACAGCAAATAAAACCATTATATATCTATTTATGTTTCGTACACAAGTACAAATTTATGATTTATAGAGATTAATTTTTTATCTTTATGCTAGATAATGCCACACGAATATGTAAAACAAAAAATGAATGTCATATTTCTAATTTGAATGTCTCCATGGAAATTAATAAAGACAGAATAAAAGTAACTTTGTAACTATCGGAAAATTTTCAATTTACATGCAAAACTGAATTCATTAAATTTGGCCTACTAAAACAGTTTTTAACGTTTCTTCAACAAGCTTTTTAATTATTTATTTATTTGGCTAAGCATATTTTAAACATAAATTGTTTACAGCGTCATTTGTTTACTTGAACATTGTATATTAATAGAAGTTTTTCAGTATATTTCATTTTATTTTTTACTCCAACTTTATCAATCTCTGACTTGAATGCTAATGTCTCTCATAAAGCTCTAAATTAAGTTGTAGCATAACTTAGTGGATAATTGGGCTAAATGCAAAGTCTATCGCGTGTGGACTTGCGTTTTATCGTGTTGGAACCAATCCAATTTATCCCTAAGCTAAGTCAATTCCAAGTTTGGCTGTGTAGCTGTTTTCGCGTAGTTAGCTCATTAAATATTACAACCATTAGTTTCCAAGAATATATATAAGCAATTAGGAACTTATTTTTTGTGTGTTTTTCACAAAATTATTTCATTTTCCAGTGCATTTTAATATTATATTTCTTGCTTTAAAAATATTATATTTCTTGCTTGTTTTTCAATAAATCACATTGTTTAAATTTTTGTGTGCGAAAATAATATCACAGTTTTAATATTGATTAAATTAATCAATTTTAAAAGATAAGAATACAATTTCTGTTAAAATGCTATATGTAAAATAGAAATAGAACACTAAATGATTAATATTTTGTATGGCTCTCTTTATGATTTTTAGAAAGACGATTTAATTATTTAAATGAAGGAACTATAAAAATCACTTGATTATATTTGATTTAAATACACAACTGCAAAATATAAATAGAAATGAAGATAAATCACTTAATCCACTTGCCTGATACGTTCACGGAAAAATTGCACAGAAAATGAAAACTGCGACAATTACAGGGATTAATATCGTACACTGTAAAAAAAAAAAAAAAAAAAAAAAAAAAAAAATAGTAACCTTACAGATTTTTTGATTTTCGGCGCAAAAGTGTGTCTGTTACATGAATTTTTGTTGTTGCCAGGGTGCAATATGTTATCTATCGCCGACCTTTAATTTCTCAACCGTTGCTCGTAGACACATAGTTCCAATTACAAAAACGTTTCAAATGAAGTAAATATTCATGTTGTGGCATTATTTAAATTTAAAAAAATCAATTTTATAAAAATTAAGAAATCTAACTTTTTATACGGTCCCCCAGTCCCTATAGTTATATTTAGTAAAAGTTTACACATATCATAACACATATAACACAAAAAGTTTGATATCTGTGCTACAAAAATTGACACAGTTATTAAATTTCAAAGTTTGAGATTTTTGTACATGATTTTGTCTTTCATTGAGGGATCAGTTAAAAGATAAATTAAAGTAATTCGAGATCAAAATGTCCTTTTTACGGCGAAGCCACTTTTAGCCGGTATCGTCGGTACTTTTGAATGTTGTTCGACCCATAAAAGTTAGCTCAAATTTTTTGATGAAATAACCCTCTTTGGTGATTCCCCGATTTGGCGATACCGACTAAAGGTGGTTTCGCCGTAAAAAGGACATTGCACTCTGATTTTGATCTCAAATTACTTTAATTTATCTTTTAACCCTTTAATTTATCTTTTAATCCCTTAATGAAAGACAAAATCATGTGCAAAAATCTCAAACTTTGAAATTTAATAACTGGGTCAATTTTTGTAGCACAGATGTCAAACTTTTTGTGCTATATGTGTTATGATATGAGTAAACTTTGGATGCAAGACATTTTTTCAGACGAAAAGAGCTTTAACTTGGAACGTCCAGATTGTTGGAATTCCTACTCGCAGAATTTAAGGCGTGAACCTCGAACCCTCTTCAGTAGGCAGAAAGGGGGAGGTTCTGTTATGGTTTGGGGTGCCTTCTCTTTTAATGGAACTACAGATATTGCTTTTCTGGAAGGTAAACAGACATCTAAAGAGTATATTGAACTGCTTGATAGTCACTTGTTGCGAATTGCTGAAAGTCTTGGTAGTCGGAATTATTTATACCAAAGAATAATGTGCCGATTCACTCATCAAGACTCACAAAAAACTGGTTTTCTGATAACAATGTTCATGTCATGGTGTGGCCTGCACGTAGTCCTGATTTAAATCCAGTTGGAAATCTTTGTGGCATTCTTGTTCGCAGTGTATATGCACCTGGAAGACAATTTTCAAACGTCCTTGAATTGAAAAAAGGAATCGACTGAAGTTGGTTTGATATAAAACCAAAATACCTACACAACCTAATAAACAGCATGCCAGCTAGAATGGTTGCTGTTATTAATAAGAATGGACCGTTTGTTGGAAGGTAATTCAAAAATATGTAAAATATCTTTAAATTTATTAAACAACAAATTTGCTTACATTTATCAATTTTCGAGTTCAAATTATTTAATTCTAATTTAATTTACAGTAAAATGTTTTTTTAGTACATGCTTTCTGTTATATGCATAAACATAATTTTGAATACTGAATTATTAAAATATTATTTCGAAAATATCAGTGTCTTTATATTTGTGAGACGCAGTGTATACGAGTAAATACTGTCGCATGATGCTTTATTTATTGCCGAAACGTCAGTGAAGGCTTACTGTGGAGACACGAAAAGTTTTGGTTTCTATTAGTCTGTCTTTTAGTCTGTCTGTTAGTCAGTCTGTTAGTCTGTCTGTTTGTCTGTCTGTCTGTTTGTCTGTCTGTCTGTTCCGCGATAACTACCACAAAAAGCATCCGATCGGCTTGAATTTCACTGGGCATGTTGATGAGGTACCCGGACTTAGCTGTATAGTTTTTGGTTAAATTTGGTTCATTCGTTCGGGAAATATGGAACATTTTATTTTGCTCTATATTGCTTTTCTATGGCAAGTCAGACGATTTTCATACTTTCATTTGTTGAAAGAAATGGCTCTTATGAAAAATGGATTTAAATGGTAAATTTTTGATGCTGAAATTTTTAAATAAGATTATTAAATTATTCCAATTAGTTTGAAATTTTGTCAATATATTTGCGAGATTTTTTTAATTAGGTTTATAATATTGGGGGGGAATTTTATGCATGTTTTCCAATAATATAAAGGATTTTGTTTCATCAATTTGACATAATGCATATTTCATTTTTTTCCTTTTCTTTCATCTGTTGCCTAGCAACGTATTTGGTCCTAATAATATTAGTATAATTGCGTGTATAATGTTTGAGAAAATCCAACGTCAAAACGGAGGAATTAATGCATTTGTATCTTTGCATATAGATGGATTTTAGCCCAGAAATAAAAATTGGCAATATTTCATTTATTTTATTTATTTTGTTCAAATATTTTGCTTAAAAATACAAAAGTTCATTATTTTCATAGAGAATAACGTAACATTTTCCCATAACATTTACCAATATTTCTTTAATTGTTGCCAAGAAAATCAAAACCCGGAATAATATTTTCTTTTAAACAATTTTCAATTGAAATGTTTTGTCGTGAAACAGGAAAATGAAAAATAAAATTAAGAATAGTAAAATTAAAATGGCGGCATATTGGAAATAAAAAGAAAACTCTCGAGTATTTCTTAATATAACAAGATGAAAAGTTTTGAGTCAGTACGCATAGCAGGTGAATTAGGCGTCATTTATCGAAAACAAAGATGCTGGAATAAAAAGATCTTGGGTAAAATAAAATTAACTATTATTCACGGAGGAAAGAGATAGATGGAGATGCAGTATGCCGTAAAAGCAGTTTGCAATACGATGTGCGTTATCGCTCAGATTTAAAGGCCCTCATTCGGCCCAAACAAAACAAGCACGTGGAACAGGGACCGAATTCTTTGACTTCATCCGTGCATTTTTTCTGTAAAATGAAAATGATCTACTTATATTTAAGCAATAAGCCATCTAAGGTAGCATTTCATTGTATTACAAATTAAAAACTGTATTACTAAAAATATTATTCTGTTGTTTTTTTTTCTTAAAGCACGTCGAATTTAAATTTTATTAATTTATAAAAAAAATCTTATGCTTATCCTTATAAATCACAGCGTAAAAAAAAATCTAAGATATACTATAACCATCCGCACAATCAATAAAAAATTACGAATGTAAATTTAAATAGACTACGGGGGGTTCAGGAGGGCTCCGCCCCCCTGAACCCCCCCGTCAAAAAATCAAAAATTGCATTCACGGGAGCTCTGCCCCCCCTGAATGCAATTTTTGATTTAAAAAGATGAATGCAATTTTTGATTTAAAAAGTTACCAGAATAAGTAACTCATCAGAATTTCAGAACATCATTGTATAACCACTTGTTTAACACTTTTAATTTCTGAAATTTTACGAAGTATTTTGTATGCTTATAAATATTTATGTAATTTGAAAACTTTAAAAAGCGATTTGTAGGAAGTTGAATATTACGCAATGAGTGTTAAAAAACAATGACTTGCAAAGATGACGTTGAGGCTCCTGATCTGCAGATTTACTAGTAAAATAATACGGTGTAAATAATTGCCGAAACGTCAGTGAAGGCTTACTGTGGAAACCCGAAAAGTTTTTGGTTTCCGTCTGTCTGTTTGTTTGTTGGTTAGTCTGTTTGTCCCGCGATAACTGCCGTAAAAAACATCCAATTAGCTTGAAATTAAGGATGCATGTTGGTGAGGTCCCCGAATTTAGCTGTATAGTTTTTGGTTAAATTTGGTTCATTCGTTCGGAATATATAGAACATTTTATTTTGCTCTATAATGCTTTTCTATGGCAAGTCAGAGGATTTTCAGATTTTCATTTGTTGAAAGAAATGGCTCATATGAAAAATGGATTTAAATGGTAAATTTTGGATGCTGAAATTTTTAAATAAAATTATTATATTATTGCAATTAGTTTGAAATTTTGTCAATATCTTTGCGAGATTTTTTAAATTAGGTTTATAATTTTTGGGGGAATTTTATGCATGTTTTCCAATAATATAAAGCATTTTGTTTTATCAATTTGACATAATACATATTTCATTTTTTTTTCTTTTCTTTCGTGTGTTGCCGAGCAACGTATTTGGTCCTAATAATATTAGTATAATTGCGTGTATAATGTTTGAGAAAATCCAACGTCAAAACGGAGGAATTAATGTATTTGTATCTTTGCATATAGATGGATTTTAGCCCAGAAATAAAAATAGGCAATATTTTATTTATTTTATTCAAATATTTCGCTTAAAAATAGAAAAGTTCATTATTTTCATAGAGAATAGTGTGACATTTTTCCATAACATTTACCAATATTTCTTTAATTGTTGCCAAGAGAAAATCAAAACCCGGAATAATATTTTCTCTTAAGCAATTTTCAATTGAAATATTTTGACGTGAAACAAGAAAAAAAAAAAAAAAAAAAAAAAAGCAATTTATCAAATTACAACGACCATTTGGAAAACGATTTTTTTGAAGACTAAAATTTAAGACATAAAAAATCGCACGGAGTTGATCATACATTACGTACGCCATGAATTTAACATTAATAGTGTTATTACACGTAAAAATTGCAAGCCAAAAATATCACCTGCGACCCGTCAGATTTCATGAAACTTAAGTATTATCCACCTGAAACTTACGTAAATATCCAAGCATTTCATTGGCTGTTCGGGAAAAGTCTTTTCCATCGTCAAATTTCCAAGAAATATGACGGCCAATTTTAAATGAAATTTCATTCTTAAACTTCTAAACATCCGACAATATTACTTTTTACACCGTCGGATAGAGAAAAAAATGTACTTTTAAATGCAATTTGTTTGAAAGCTGTATCTTAATTTGTTTCTGAGTTATTACATTTTTTTTGTAGTTTTTATTACTTTTTTGTCATAGTGGCAACAGAAGGTATCCATCGTTGTTGAAATTAAAGGGAAATACAGATTACTGTATAGACCAATCATGAAAGGAATAAAATGCGGATTAAACCAATGAAAACCTTCAGATATGCTTTTAATTTCCCATCCTGACGAAAACAATAACCATTTTTCCAAATGGTTAATAAGAATAGAAAAATTAATATGGCGGCATATTAGAAATAAAAAGAAAACTCTCGAGTATTTCTTAATATAACAAGATGAAAAGTTTTGAGTAAGTACGCATAGCAGGTGAATTAGACGTCATTTTCGATAACAAAGATGCTGGAATAAAAAGTGCTTGGGCAAATTAAAATTTACTATTATTCACGGAGGAAAGAGATAGATGGAGATGCAGTATGCCGTAAAAACAGTTTGCAATATAATGTGCGTTATCGCTCAGATTTAAATGCCCTCATTCGGCCCAAACAAAACAAGCACGTGGAACAGGGACCGAATTCTTTGACTTCATCCGTGCCTTTTTTCTATAAAATGAAAATGATCTGCTTATATTTAATCATTCTAAGGTAGCATTTGATTGTATTATGAATAAAAAATTATATTACTAAAAATATTACTCTTTTTTTTTTTTTTTTTTTTTTTTTTTTTTTTTTTTTTTTAATAACCATTTGCAAAAATGGTTATTGTCCTCGTCAGGGTAGGAAATCAAAAGCATATCTGAAGGTTTTTATTGGTTTAATCATCCTGTTATTCGTCTTCTGATTGGTCTATACAGTAATATGTATTTCCCATTATTTTCACCAGGGATGGACAACAGAGTGTTGCACTGTGACAAAAAAGTAATAAAAACTACAAAAAAAATTAATAACTCAGAAACAAATTGAGATACAGCTTTCAAACAAATTGCATTTAAAAGTACATTTTTTTCTCTGTACGACGATATAAAAAGTAATATTGTGGGATGTTTAGAAGTTTAAGAAATAAATTTCATTTAAAATTGGCCGTCAGATTTCTTGGAAATCTGACGATGAAAAAGCCTTTTCCCGAACAGCCAATGAAAGGCTTGGATAATACGTAAGTTTCAGGTGGATAATGCGTACGAGTCGCAAGCGATTTCTGTCGGTTGCAATTTTTACGTGTAATAACACTATTAATGTTTAATTCATGGCGTACGTAATGTATGATCAACTCCGTGCTATTTTTTATGTCTTAAATTTTAGTCTTTGAAAAAATCATTTCCCAAATGGTCGTTGTAATTTGTTAAATTGCATTTTTTTTTTTTTTTTTTTTTTTTTTTTAAGCACGTCGTTGTGTTTGTGCCGAATGTAGCGGATTTTAGGGATACATTTTTGGCGTCACTTCAAGATTTATTGTCTGCGCACGGTTAACATGAAGATTTTATTTTATTTTAAATTTAAATTTTATTAATTTATAAAAAAAAACTTATGCTTATCCTTATAAATCACATCGTAAAAAAAAATCTAACATATACTATAACCATCCGCTCAATCAATAAAAAATTACGAATGTAAATTTAAATAGACTACGGGGGGTTCAGGGGGCAAAGCCCCCCTGAAGAAATGCAATTTTTTATTTAAAAAGTTACCAGAATAAGTAGCTCATCAGAATTTCAGAACATCAATGTATAACCACTTGTTTAACACTTTTAATTTCTGAAACTTTACGTTCAATTACGTTACTGAAACTACGTTCAATTACGTTACTGAAACTACGTTCAATTACGTTAGTGAAACTTACGTTAAATTTTGTTTTCTTATAAATATTTATCTAATTTTAAAATTTTAAAAAGCGATTTGTAGGAAGTTGAATATTACGCAATGAGTGTTAAGAAACAATGACTTGCAAAGATGACGTTGAGGCTCCTGATCTGCAGATTTACTAGTGTATATATATATATTGCAGTTCCTTGCAAAATTTTGCCTAAGCTATACTTACAAATTCGAATTACGTAAAATTCAAGTTACGTAAAAGTTTACGGAACGCATTACTTACGTAAGTCGGGGGATGACTGTATACTGGATAATCAGTTTTTTGGTATCATGAATGATTTAAATTTTTTTGGTCAGTTTTTCATTTCTTAAAATGGTTAATAATTGCCGAATCATCAGTGAAGGCTTACTGTGGAGACCCGAAAAGTTTTTGGTTTCCGTCTGTTAGTTAGTTAGTTAGTTAGTCTGTCTGTCCCGTGATAACTGCTGTAAAAAGCATCCGATTAGCTTGAAATTAAGGATACATGTTGGTGAGGTCCCCTGATTTAGCTGTATAGTTTTTGGTTAAATTTGGTTCATTCGTTCAGAATATATAGAATATTTTATTTTTCGCCTTAATGGTTTCCTATAGCAATTCAGACGATTTTTCCATTTTTATTTGTTGAAAGGAAATGACTCATATGATTGGAAGATTTAAATGATAAATTATGGATGATGGAATTTCCTAATTAGAACCATACATTATTCATATTAGTTTGAAAGTTTGTGTATACATTTGTCAGAATTTTTATATTCGTTGTATAACTTATGGAGGGATTTTATATACAGTGGCTCACATTTGTTTTTGGACACTTATGTTTTTGAAACTTACTTATAAAAAACATCATCTAAATATTAAAGTATCTACTTAAAATTTTTTCATAGAAACTTTCTTTTGTCTATAATAAAACCTACATATTGTAATGAAAATAAATTCGAAACTTCTTTTTCAAAAAATTAATTTACCGAGAAAGTGTTAAAAACAATCTCACATAAGTAATTGCACACTAAATTTTTTGACAGACGATATTTTTGGTTATTTATTTTTATTATAAATCGAAATATATGTCAAATATTATCGTCTACACTTAGAAATTACCACTAAGTTATGTAAATGTGTTTACATTTCTATATTTGAAGTGAACATGGCTGGACGCTACAAAGTTAGAACAAATTACATTCGTAATTTAATCATAACACATTTTAAAGATGGTAAAAGCATCAGAACTATCGCAAAACTTGTTAAAGTAAGCCATTCAACTGTTTTTGCTATTATAAAATGATGGAAACTACGTGGAACTGTTGAAAAAGCATTAAAATCAGGAGCTCCTCATAAGCTAACTCCCAGGAATCGAAGGCTTATTATGCATAAAATCAAGAAAAATCCAAGAATGAGTGCAGTGAAACTTACAACAAAATTAGAAAACAGATTTGCTATAAAAGTAAACCCTAAAATTGTTAGACGAGTCATCAGATCATATGGGTACAACAGTAGAGTTGCCAGAAGGAAATTTTTCGTTAATAAAAGAGCAAGAAAGTTACCTCTGGATTTTGAAAAATACATGGTAGACGAAGATTTATGGTTTTGGAAAAACTTCATATTTGTGGATGAATCAAAATTTAACATATTTGGGTCTGATGCGCGAATAACTGTGTGGAGAAAGCCCAATGAAGAGCTCATTCGAAAAATCTCTTGCCAACTGCCAAACAGGGAGGTGGAGGCATAATGGTTTGGGGATGTTTTGCTGCTTCTGGTATGGGAAATTTAGTTTTCATTGAAAATAATATGGACCAATATAAGTATATAAATATCCTGAAAGAAAACTTGAAAATATCTGCCCAAAAACTTGGAATTCAAAACACACTCAACTTGTATCACGATAATGATCCCAAACATACAGCCCTACATGTTTGCTTATGGCTGCTGTGCAACTGTCCCAAATTTATCAAGACTCCACCATATTCTCCAGATTTAAACCCAATTGAAAATGTGTGGCATGAACTGGAGAAAAGAAGATTTCAAACATGATATTTCTTCGAAAGAACAACTTAAAACAGTATTAACAGAGGAATGGAGCAAAATTGAACATTCTTACACAAAAAAACTAGTCGCATCCGTGTCAAAACGCATTAAAAGTGTAATTTCAGCTAAAGGATACCCAACAAAGTATTAAAATGTTTGATTATATTCATTTTTTTTTTTTTTTTTTTTTTTTACGTTTATTTTATGTTCAAAGTGTCCAATTACTTATGTGAGATTGTTTTTAACACTATCTCGGTAAAGTAATTTTTCAAAAAAAAAAAAAAAAGTTTTGAATTTATTTTCATTACAATATGTAGGTTATATTATAGACAAAAGAAAGTGTATATGAAAAAATTTTTAAGTAGATCCTTTAATATTTAGAGGATGTTTTTTATAAGTAAGTTTCATAAACATAAGTGTCCAAAAACAAATGTGAGCCACTGTATGTGTTCCAATAATATAAAAGATTTTCTTTTATAAATTTTCTTTTTCAAATCGACGTCGAAAGGATGAATTAATGCTTTTGTGTCTTTGCATATAGATGGAATTTACCCCAGAAATAAAGGAAGGCTATGTTCTATTGATTTTGTTCAAATGTTTTTCTTTTAAATTAAAAAGTTCATTAATTTCATGAGGAATAAATTGACATTTTGCTATAAAATTTAACAATCTTTTTTTTTTTTTTTTTTTTTTTTTTTTTTTTTTTTTTTTAAACCCTTGGCAAGAAAATCCGATCCCGGAATAATAATTTATCCTAAACAGTTAATTTTGATTTGAAAGATTTTCATGTTCAACAGGAAAATGAAATAAAAAAATAAACATGAATACGTCTTTATATTAGAAATAAAACGAAAATACGAAAAGAAGGTGAATTTGATCTCATATATCAAAAATAAAACAAATACGCTTTGAGGTTGAAATGAAAGAGGCTTGTGTTATGATATTAATTCTTATTATTAAAAAAAATGTTACTAATATTTCATGGTTTATCGTCAGCACACAGCTAACAAAAAAGTTTAATTTTTAATCGAAAATTTCAATGAGAAAAAAAAAAAAAAAACTTTGAAAAGCAAATTGATAGTAAGGCTAATGTCAGACGGACGTCATTTTGCCCGTTTTTTTCCTTACGTATTATCCCTACACAATGCTAGCGGCATAATGTAGGGATTATACGTAAGTAAAAAAGCGTGCAAAAAGACGTCCGTCTGACATTAGCCTAAACGTCAAAATTATGCACCGCAAAATTATCGCTGTCGAAAATGACGTCATTGTATCTGGGAATAAATATTTTCATTCCAAAATATATGAATGGAAATTATTTTATTTTTAAAACGAAATTACATTTTCATTCATAAAACCTAAACTTTTAATATAATTGCGTCAACGTAAATAATTTTTTTTTCCTACCAGTATTGAAAAATAAGGCTTGGAAGTGTAAAAAGAAATCTAAGATTTACGATAACCGTTAGCGCAATCAAAAAAAAGTTACATATGTAAATTAATGAGCCCACGGGGGGTTCAGGGAGGCGGAGCCCCCTGAAGACTTTATTATTTAAAAAAATACCAGAATTAGTAGCTCATGAAAAATTCAAAATATCCTTCCATAACAACGTTTTTAATTTAGCGCTTCTAATGTTTGAAAGCTTCGTATTGTTTATTCTTATAAATAATTACATAATTTGAAAGTTTTAAATTGTGGTTTGCAGAAAATTGAATATTACCAGAGTGTGTTTAAAAACAATGACTAGCAGAGCTGACGTTGAGGCTTCTGATCTGCAGATTTACTAGTTAAAAAATGTTTGACTATATGTATGAACTGAATAAAATATGGCTTTCTAAATATTGAAAAAATAGCAATTTACATGCAAAACTGAATTCATAAAATTTAATCTAATAAAATCATTATTAACGTTTCTGAAGTAATATTTTTAATTAATTATTTATTCTACCTCGGATACTTTAAGCATAAATTGTTTACAATATATTTGTTTACTTGAACCTTGTATATTAATGGGGGTTTTTTGTTATGTATTTTCTCTTTTCCACCTCTACGTTAAAAATTTCTGTCTTGGATGCTGATTTCCGTCAAAAAGTTCTAAATGAAGTTGTAGTATTATTTAGTAGATACCGGGTGTCCCAAAAAGGACTGACTGATTTTAAAATTCAATAACTTCCAAACGGTGACAGATATTTAAAAAATTCTTGCAGGAGGGTTATGCATAAAGTCAAAAGTTTTATTACAGTGATTTTCGATTTTAGTTCGAATTACAAACAATAGATGGCGCTGCGATCAATAGAGGCTAAATTCAGGCTCGATTTTTGGTACTTCGTGGCCCGGATGATACATTTCCATCTCCTTTTTCTGAATGAAACAACAGAAAGGACCAAAAATCGAGCCTGTATTGCTTACAGCGCCATCTATTGTTTGTAATTCGAACTAAAATCGAAAATCACTGTAATAAAACTTTTGACTTTATGCATAACCCTCTGCAAGAATTTTTTTAATATCTGTCACCGTTTGGATGTTATTAAATTTTAAAATCAGTCAGTCCTTTTTGGGACACCCGGTAATTGGAGAACATGTAATGCTCTATCCGTATGGACATGCATTTTATCGTGTTGGAGCCAATCTAAAATACCCTAAGTTAAGTTCGTTCCATGTTTTGCTGTCTAGATGTTTTTCATAGTTATCTCATTAAAAATTACAACCATTTATTTGTAGGACTGTATAAGCAATTAGGAACTATTTTCCATGTCTTTCGAAAAACTGTGTAAATACTTGTTTTAATATCATATTACTTGGTAAAAAAATTGAAATTTTTTTAGACATTTGATTGTTTTAAATATTAAATTTTTTTGTGGGCGAGAATACCATAGCAGTTTTAAACAACATAAAGCAATCGTACGTGCAATTTTCTTAAATGAATCTAAATTAAAATAGAGAGAATACAATATATATATATATATATATATATAATGGGGATAGAAATCTAAATGATTATTATGTATATGACACTCTATGTGATTATCAAAAAGGGGATTTAATTATTTAAATGAATTATAATAATGACTGAATTTGATTTTTTTTAAACTAAATGATAAATTGATAGAAAAGTAAATAATCAATATTTTATCTCAATCAGAAAGACGCTAATTTAAGAATACTAAATGATTAGTATTTTATACTACTCAGAAAGACAATTTAATTATATTAAGGAATGAATTATAAAAATTACTTTATTTTATGTTATTTAAAAAGGCAATTGAAAAATATAAATATAAATGAGAATTAATCTTCTAAAATATTAGTTAAAAAAGATAATGTTATTCTTACCGTTAGTAATTGCTACACAGGGTGTCCGGTCTCAACGGTGTCTAATGGCTAATTCCTAAACCGTTAGTCATAGACATATAGTTCCAATTACAAAAATATTTTAAATCAGGTAAAGAAATATTTTAAAAGCGATTTGGGTCAGTAAAACATTTCTTAAAAAATTACGAAATTTAAATTTTTATACGGTCCCCCGGTCCTATAAGTTATATTTAGTGAAATTTTACTTTTACACTGACAAGTAATACAAAAAAAGTCCCGTTATTCTACGATTAAAATTGACCGAGTAATAGCTGTTTAAAGCTGGAGCATATTTCTTGCTGCAAATTGGGGGTCATTCACAAATTTAGTCGAAATATAAATTCGTCAGATATAAAAGATGTTTGGGAGTAAAATTAACAATGCAATATGAATTTGAAATCTTTAATCATTCTCTCATATTAATGGAAAATATACAATTTGTAATAAACATTTAAGAAAAAAGATAAAACAGAATTTTTGTTAAATAAAATGATTCCAAATTAACAGCCGCCATTCTTTACAAAATGATACGTATTTTAAAATATTATTAGATTGCACAAGCCTGCAAAAGTGGGGTTATGTCATGTTTTTTAGCTTTTGATAATTGATTCTTATATACTCTGTACCGCTGAATCCGAAATTGACCTTCATTTTTAACTATCATATCAGGATTTTTCGCACATTTCAAATTTCAAAGTTAAGAAGTTCAATGTTAAAATTGAATTTCCTTCCCCATCTCATCGGACCACTCAGCTGTTTAGCTGTAAGAATCGCAGGATAAGCAAAAATCTCGAATAAATTTTTTAATAAAATAACATAAAAAAATGTTTTACATATGTTTTATAGTATGAGATTTTCGCTATATTTTAACTTATATATTTGCGATTTGCAAAAAAATTCTAACTTGATGGTTAAAAATGAAGGTCATTTTCAGATTCAGTGCTAAAAAGTGCGTAAAAATCAATTATCAAAAGTTAAAAAACACAACCATCTCCTCTACTTTATAGTATTCGATTTTTGTTATTCTTTAAATTTGAAAATTTATGATATGCGAAATATCCTGACATGACGGTTAAAAATTAAGGTAATTTTCGGATTCAGTGCTAAAAATACACAAAAGTTTAAAAACCCAACAATCGCAGTCTTGTGTTATCTAATCTAAAACTTTTTCTTAAACTCCTTGGCAAAAATTTATCCAAATTTTTTTTGTGTTATCCTGTAAAATAAGTATAAATGGTAACCACCGAAAATCTTAATAATATTAGATTGTTATCGGATTTGCTCCAGTATGTAAAATGCAATCTCGATCGAATATTTAAAAGTGGGTTAAAGTTCGAGTACAAATTTTGAACTGGAAAAACACACATACGATTGTTGATGTAACATAAAAACTTATAAAAAAAAATAATTTTTGTTAAAAGAAATATTAAGAGAAACAGTCTCAAATCCTGACAAAATAAAACATATGTTATTTTAGCCAATTTGAGACTTAATCATATTACTTGTAGGATTTTTTTTCAAAGCGCAGATACACATGAAGTAAGATCTTCGAATACTTTAAACACTTGGTATATGATCCCTCAAAGCCAAGCCGAACTCATTTGTTTTCAGAGTAGAAAAGTGGCATAAGTCATGCATTTTTAAAGTTTCATAACTCGCTCAATTTTAGAGTTATATGAATGGGACTTTTTTTGTCTTACTTGTCAGTGTAATAGGAAAAAATTACTAAATATAACTTATAGGACCGGGGGACCGTATAAAAATTTAAATTTCGTAATTGTTTAAGAAATGTTTTTATTGACCCAAATCTCTTTTAAAATGATTCTTTACCTGATTTAAAACATTTTTGTAATTGGAACTATATGTCTATGACTAATGGTTTAGGAATTAGCCATTGTACACCGTTGAGACCGGACACCCTGTATAAATAAATCAACGTAAAAATTGATGATACATTTCCTATTTAAACGTTAAAATAAAAATTATTAAAATACAGCTTTCTAACCATTAATACAAGTCAATTTACATGCAAAATTGAAATTTTAATTTACTAAAATAATTATTAACGTTTCTTCAGAAAGGTTTTTAATTATTTATTTATTTCACTAAGCATAATGTAAGCATAAATTGTTTACAATACCATTTGTTTACTTGAATGTTGCATATTAATGAGAGTTTTTCATTACATTTTATATTCTTTTTCTCTTTAACTTGATCAATCTATGACTTGAATGCTAATATCTGGCATAAAGCTCTAAATGAAGTTGTAGTATTATTAAGTGGATAATTTGACAGCATGCAATATCCATCGCGTGTGGACATGCATTTTATCGTGTTGGAGTCAATCCAAAATAACCCATAAGTTAAGTCAATTCCAAGTTCTCCTATGTAGCTGTTTTGGCATAGTTATCTCATTAAATATTACAACCATTTGTTTCCAGAAATGTATAAGCAATTAGGGACTTATTTTTTGCAAGTTTCCAAGAAATAGCTTTATTTTCCAGTGCAGTTTAATATCACGTTTCTTACTAAAAAACATCATATTTTTTTTCACGAAATTCAATTTCATATAGAATTGATTATAACAATGTTTTAACAAAAATCCAATTATTTTTGCACGAAAGTATTATAAGAATTGTAAATTGCCAAACAGATTCTGTAAGTGCTGCTGTAATATTAATTAAATATTTAACTGCTAAAAATCGCAAATTTATTTATCATAAAACGCAAATGGAATATAAGATAATACATTCGAATTTATACGTTGAATGGCTCTTAAATCCTCCCCCCCCCCCCCGCAAAAAAAATAAATAAATAAAAGAACAAAAATATTTTTTTTTTCTTAAAGTAAAAGCATGAAATGACAAGTACTGATAGAAATGAGCGTTAAACTGGTAAGCTAGTAATTTTATTTTTGTGATTTTACACAACATTAAATTTTCTAATAAAAAGAAAAGTTGCTTAATAACAAACAAATCTTATTCATCAGTAACCTTTAAAAACTCTTATTAGAGAAAACTAAATGATTAGTATTTTATATTTCTCAGAATGTCTATTTAATTATTTAAATGAATGAATTATAAAAATTGCTATTTTAAAAAGACAAGTGAAAAATATAAATATAAATGAGAATTAATCTTTTAAATTATTAGTTAAAAAGGGTAATGTTATTCTTACAGTCATATGAAAAACTAAATTCATAAAATTTAATCTACTAAAATAATTATTAACGTTTCTGCAGCGAGGTTTTTAATTATTTATTTATTTTACCAGGTATAATTTAAGTAGAAGCTGTTTACAATAGCATTTGTTTACTTGAACGTTGTATATTAATGTGAGTTTTTCATTACATTTTCTTTTCTTTTTAACTCTAACTTTATCAATCTCTGACTTGAATGTTAATTTCTGTCATAAAGGTCTAAATGAAGTTGTAGTATTATTAAGTGGATAATTTGACAGCATGCAATGACCATCGCGTGTGGACATGCATTTTATCGTGCTGGAGTCAATCTAAAATAACCCATAAGTTAAGTCAATTCCAAGTTTTCCTATGTAGCTGATTTGGCATAGTTATCTCATTAAATATTACAACCATTTGTTTCCAGAACTGTACAGGCAATTAGGGACTTATTTTCCGCAAGTTTCCAAGAATTTGTTTCATTTTATAGTGCAGTTTAATGTCATGTTTATTACTAAAATATCTGACATTTTTCACCAAATTCAATTTAATATAGAATTGATTATAACATTGTTTTAACGAAATTCCGAATTTTTTTTGACGAAAGTAATATAAGAATTATAAACTGCCAAAATTGTTCGATACGTGCTACTGTAATATTGCTTAAGTATTTTCATACTGAAAATAGCAAATTTATTTACAATAAAACACAAACAAAATAAAAAATAATACATTCGAATCAATACGTTTAACGACTCGTTAATTTTTTCAAGCAAGAAAGAAAAATAATGCGTCAAGGATAGATTATGCAACACTTTCCAGCATATTCAGAATAGTGTAACAAAACTGCATCGTTTAATAAATTAAAATCTTATGTCTGCTTCAACCATACAGAAACGCATAACCAATTTGAAAACCCAATTTCAGCTGTTTCAATCTACAATCCAAAAATTATCCGAATTCTTTGAGATGCCCAGTATATCATATATAGATTTGCATCTATTAACTGCACGCATGCAGAAATTTAGCTCAGTTAAGAATTATATACCTCAGTTAAAAATTCTCCTTCAGCATTTCCGCTTCTAAGGAGGATGGTACGTAAATTCTTTTGTGCAGCTCTGAATACGAAGTATAGAATTTATAAACAACGAGTAACATATAAAAAATTAGTTAAATTTAAAAGCGCATACCGATTTCGAAAACACATTTCCAGCAATTATTACTCAAAGACAGTATTGTAACCGATTTATTTTGTGTTTCCCTGTAAATGAACGAGAAATGCTATGAATGCCCTATTTTATCGCAATCATCTTGTAGTGAAGCGCAGCGATTTACATATGTTTCAATAAATTTGAAATAGCGTAATGTCTTTAAAAACTCTGCAGACGATTTTTCCACATATATTTCTTCATTTCCCCCCATTCTTTTGAGTGGCCCTGTAAATAAAATATTAATGCTACACGCTTCATATGCAATACCTAACATGCCATGGTAAGCATCACTAACATAATTTAATTGAAAATCCGAGTATATTTACATGACTTATAGCGTGGACAGACGGACAGATAAATCTAATTCATAAATACTCTTCAACTTTATTGCACAGTGTTAAAGTAAAAACATGAAATGACAAGTATTGATAGAAATGTGCGTTGGATTGCTAAGTTAACAATTTTATTTTAGAGGTATTACACAGTTTAAAATTTTCTATAAAAAATTAGCGTTGCTTAATAACAGACAAATTTTATTGATGAATAACCTTAAAGGTGGAAAGTATTGAAGACTAGATTAAACAATATAGTTCTAATATTCATATTGAAGGCGGGAGTAGCACAGTTGACAGAGCGAAAACTGCCCAGACCGGGAATCGAACCTGGATACTTGGCGTGCCGTGCCAATGAGTTTAGTACAATAAATGTTTTAATTGGTAACTATAATCTTACAAATAATTGTTGCTAAAACAATAAGACTTTATAAAAAACTATACAAGAGTTAGTTATAGCCATATATAAAAGTATACATAGATATACCGTGAATGTTCAGAGAGATATGAAAGCTAAATAGTATCAAATATTGATATTCTAGATAACTTTTTTAAAATCATATCTAAATCTGTTTGAGATGACTAAAAAATGAGTGAATAACGCCACATTGTACAGGGATGTTGGTGAATACATTTTCAATAATTGTATTTTCCCTGGTAGTAGATTCTTCAATGGATGGACCATGATTTAAAATATATTCCAACAGTTCATTTCTAGTAATGTTTCTGACGTTGACATTGAAATAACCTGTAATAATTAAATTTTGACACAATATTTCTTGACCTATGCTTTTAAATATAACATTATTTAAACATTCAATGACGATGTTTATTAAGCATATTGGTGATTTATAAAATTCAAAGATCAACACCCTTTTCTTTTTACAGTGTATCTAAAACGAAAATCTTGTTCAAAGTTTAAACTTGGCATTGTGTTAAGCGCGCTTCGAAAGGAGGTCGCAATTTTGCAATGATATCTTGGCCCGTGCAACGTTTTTTACAGATAGGGTTTTAATTAACCTTTGAAGAAACTGGTGGCTTATTGAGAGAACAACTCAGAGCAATTTAGTCGCGAATCCCAAAGTAATTACGTGATTAATTTTAATTAAATTAGTCTGTTTTTAAGAATTTGACGTTTATTGCTTTTATACTACTACTGGGCACTGCATTACACAAATATATCATTAAAAGGTGTTATCTATGTTTTAAAAACTGATGGCGCATATAGTACGCAGCCCCTGTCTTTATGTATGTCCAAACCGTCCGCGTATTTAAAGAATACTTTTTCAGGTAATTACCGACAATTTTATTCTAAAATCATTATCAACAATCCTTTTATATTTCTACGACAATAGGTTACCTCGAGCGCTCCTCAGCTTCCTTGCGGAGCTCCCACAAACTGAAATTTAATTGTAACGAAAAAATGCGATATTCTCAAAATCTGTTTAACCTAGAGTAATCGCTACAGTTTTCCTTTAAGATTTAAAAAAACTTCTCCTACTCCTATTTTTTTTTCATAATTTTAGCTTCAGTTGATTTGAAAATAGATGTCGTGGAGGGGGACATATGTTTGCGTTGCATTTTCGACGATATCTCTTAAAGTACAGTGTCATCGAAAAATAATGCTGAGATTTTAAATAACTGTCACAAAAAAACTATGAAAGTTAATTTATTGGTTTTAGTCTTATAATGGCAAACAACATTTTTTTCATACCTTAGTATGTTATGATTTTTTTAAAATCTAGGCATTATTTTTTGATGACCCTATATTATATCGAAAATTAAAAGAAATGTATTTTTCAGTTCGGCGTTACGAAACCTTTCACACGATATTCCACGCAACTTACATATAAAAAGTTTTTATTTTCAAGTAACTTAATTAGCCCCCTACATTTTTTCGAAATATGTTTGAGAATGGTTAATAATCTATAAATATGTGGATCAATATAGCCTTTATTACTTCTGACAAATTTGACGTTCCACCGAAATTCAACTTGATTTCCACCTTCTTTAGTTTACGAGAAAAGCGGCTGTAGCAGACAGACGCCCGAGATATCTTATATGGGTTCCGTTTCTACTTTTTAAGTGCGGAACACTAAAAATAATAAAACATGAATTACAAATTGAAAAATATATCAAATAATCTTGAAATTTCTGAATAATGTGCAATTAAGATAATCATCTTACATAATTTTTTCAGGTATATGATACAACAATTATGATCAGCTATGTGATTAAATAAAATATGTACAGTTTTATCATACAGTTAATGTGTTAAGTGTTTACTCATCTGTTATGCAGTTTTCCTTGTTTTCCTTTACACTGTTTAAACTACATGCTTAAAAACAAGCAAAATGTCTCATTGTTGAATATTTGCTCGGCTCTGAAGCTCCGAAAAGTTCAGACTGTCGAAAATGCACACATATTTTGAGTATGCACTTCGCTTTTGTCTTTGTTTTTACAAATGTGACCATGATAACTCACTGCGCCATAAGAAATGCAAAGAAAAGGTGAGTTATCTACTAGTCACCCATGATTTCAATATTTCTGCCATGAGGTATTTTTCGTCATGTTTGGATCGCTCAACTTTTTCTACAAATTATTCAGGCTGTCACCTCCGAATTGTACATGCACATTTATTAAACAACTTTTACTTGAATGCTTGAATATGTTGAAGGATTATATTTATATTTGTTATCTTACCAGGTATGCATGCTTATATTTGAACAATATAACATTCGGATTTAAAAGATCCCCCCGAAATTAAAGGATATCATTTGCACTAAAATTGACCATTTTGAAAATTAATGAAAAGTACATGAAATCCCATTTATTAAAACCAGTGTATCAAAGAGTTATTTGTATTCTCAAACAATTTATCATAGAAGGAAATTTAGTTGTAAAAAAAAAAAGAGCACATACCTGAATAAATAAAGTGTAATAGAAAAACTACAGTATTCGTAATATTATATCAAGAAGAAATCGACCGAATTAATTACAATGTAATATAACATTTCAATGCAAAATAGCATTTTATCCAATCTATGGTATGATTCTTTATAAGAGAAACTTGAAATTGTAAAACATGAAAATTCAATATGTAGCGCTACAGCATCAGTTACATTATCAGAATTATGGGATGCATTATTCCATGGATACGAGTATATAAATGTACATCAACGAAAAATAATAATTATATTATTAACTTGAGAGAATGTAAGAAAAGTGAATGCTAGCGTTTTAAATCATTGCCTTATAGATCGTCCATGTCTACACTGCATTTTATAACAAAAGGTCCTGGCACCCGGCTGCCACCATAGTTGGTGTAGAATTTATAAGCCGCTGTCTTTAAGAGTGCTCTAAAATTTCTCAAGTCTTGCGAAAATCACATTGATATTGGCTGCGTGGCGCATGTGACAGAAAGAGTCCGATTTTTACATTATTTGTTGCTTGAATTCGCTTTCACATAATCGGTTATTGAATTCAATTTCCCAGCATCGGCGCTTGAAAAATTACAACATATAGTGCAGGAAAAATCACTGTAATTCACATCAAAATGTGCTGGCACCCTGGTTGCCAAAGCAGTTGCTGAAATATTCCTACCCCTCGGGATTGCACTAACACTCTAAAGCGAAAGTTGAGTTCCCGAGGTGGTCATCGCTGCTGAAATATTCACAAGCTGCTGTCTTATGCTGTAATTTTTTTTAAGTCTCGGGAAAGTCGAGTTGCTATTGGCTGCATGGTGCACGTGACAGAAAAAAAAAATCCGATTTTTACTTTATCTGTTGCTCGAATTCGCTTTCAGGTAATCGGTTATTGAATTCAATTTCCCAGCATCGGCGCTTGAAAAATTACAACATAAAGTGCAGGAAAAATCACTGTATTTTACATAAAATGGTGCTGTCACTCGGGCTGACAAAACAATTGCTGAAATATTCACAAGCTGCTTTCTTTAAGCATGCTGTAAAATTTTTTAAGTCTGGGGAAAGTCGAGTTGCTATTGGCTGTATGGTGCAAGTGACAGAAAGAATTCGATTTTTACTTCACTTGTTGCTTATATTCGCTTTCACAGCATCGGTGCTTGAAAAATTATAACGTAAAGTGCAGAAAAAATCACATTTTTTTACAGTGTAGAATATTCCCACTTATTTTGGAAATATCTTCGTTGAAGTAAAAAATGTAGCACTTTCTATAAAAAGCATTTTTACTGTTTTATTTCTCGAATCTTAGTAATAAACGAAGTATAATATAACATGCACTCATCGGCTTTAAAATAGGCAATATAAATACATTAAATATGATGTTTATTTAAATTAAGAAAAAACTGTATTAATTGGGAGATAGCTACTGCCTTTTTCTTCGGGCATTCACATAAGTAGCGTCGTTTAATTTTATGTTTCCGCGTCACGTTCATCATGTGCTGAACGTGAGGGATCTTTTTATTATTTTTTTTCTATAAGTTTTTCTAATGAGTTCTATTGCAAGTTTAATGGAAATTTAAACGTTAATGCTGGGACCCCTTATAAGTATTAGGGGATCAAAGCTCAATTTTAAACTTGTTGAACATTTTTTTTTAAGATTTAAAAACCTATTAAAGTTAGAAAAAGATACTAAATACTTTCTGAAATGACAGCAAACTAATTAGCTGTAATCTTCTTAAGTCATGTTTTTTTTTCTTCCCCTTTTCCTTCTTTTTTAGTTGCAACGAACGAAACAAGTTAAAAAAGTTCAGGCTTTTCTATTAAAAAATTGATTAGGATTTGGAGAAAGAATGGGTCATACATATGCGTTGAAACTTTAAAAGGTTGACAAAAAACGTCGAGGGAAATGAAGAAAAAGGATACGGCTCTAACAACTAAGCATCATTTTTTAAGAGTTTTGACTTACAAGGTGCATTTTTTATTCCTTTTGGTAAATGATAAACTACCGTAAGTTATTCAGTTGAACTAAAATTTCAATTTAGCATTAAAATAGAGAAAAGGTTTTTTTTTCCAAAAAAGGCTCTTTATTTTTTTTATATTGATTTTCACAATTCTTCTGTAAGGAAGGAATTCTGAACACAAAATAAGTTAATATTGAGTACTTAATCTTAGTAATTGAAATGGGTTAAATTCCTTCATATATTGAATCGCGTTGTAAAGGAAAAAATAAAAAAAAAAACAAGGAGGAGCAAAGGAGGAAAATATTAAATAATAATAATAATAAAATATTGGCTAAATGGCGCCACTGGAGTTGTTTTTAAAGGGTTTTTGGAAATTTCCGTTGCTTCTTCCAGTTTCAATATAATTTTGGATGATGCAGCATGTAGATTGTTTCCCGCCGATTTGTATTTTTAGAAAATTTTCTTCCTGGAGATAGTTTTAAAGTTTACACTGAAACATTGTATTTTATTCATGTGTTTTTGTTATTCATATCACATTTTGTATATTTTCTTAGATTTTACACCAACTACACCTAAAAGCTTCTTTAGTGCGTTCGTATTATCCGCATAGCAACTGTAAATAGAGAAAGGCTTCTCTATTTATAGCAATATTATTTAAGTGCGTAGATAGGTTGCATTTCTGTTAAATTCGTGTTTTATTTATTTATTTATAAAGCTTTAATCTCGTGGTACTTTAATTACAGAATAATATACGGAAACAAACAAATTCTGAATTATTTACATTGTAATATGTTTGTATATTATATGCTTGCAATATGTTTGTACATTAATGTATATTTTAATGTGTATCATTTAGCAAAGTGTATTTTATTTTAAATACAATATTTTTATGTATTTCATTTTAAATACAATATTTTTATGTACTTCATTTTAAATACAATATTTTTATATTTACATTGCTTTAAGTGCTAACGACTTAATCGTTAATAATCGAGTTGCGCCTTCATTTTTTAGACTTTTAGATAGATTTTTAAAATTCAAGCACAAAAAATATTTCAAAATCATAACAAATCAGTAAATTGAAATATAATTTTTAAATAAATTACTTTCGAAAGGATTTTTTTTTCTGTTCGACTGCGTAAAAATTGAAAATGTGCGATGTTTAGAAGTTAAAAAACTTGCGATAAAAAAAATAGATTATTCAGGTGATTACCATAGATCACGTCTGCATTACTCTCAGCCATGATTTTTATGCTTTAAAATATAGATATACGTACGTATAATGGAAAAATCAAGTAAAAATGGTAAATTGGACTATATGAGTCGTGAGAGAAATAAGAGGATGAAAACTGCACCATTAGAAATAAATAAATAAAATACAAAGTTGACGAAATACTGGATAAATTTATCGCAGTAACGAGAAAACATGTCTTTAAAATTTGTAAATATATCTAATGCAGTTTTCCAATATTTAGCTAATAGTCTGTAAATGTTAGCACAATTTTGAAAATACATTTCATAAACCCTAATACTAGGTAAGCATTTGGAACTGTCTCCAAATTTCGATATTAGTTAAATATAATTAAATAATGTTGAGTGCTCATTTTGAAACGGTAAAAAATGCAATACTTGCGTAAAATTGGTAATAAATGACAAAGAATTTTAATATAATGCACATAAGTGCAATACTGTTCAAACTATAGGCCAATGTTTATTTGTTATAAGCGTAGATTTGTATTGAAAATCATGAATAAATATTTACATAAGGGATGTGTAAGTATGTAAGATAACTATACGTACAGTCGTGGAAAAAAAAAAAAGTAAAGACACCTTCTAACTTCACAATTAATTATAATAGGAGAACGTTACTGGTACCAGATGACTGAAAATAAAGTTTACCTTTAAATGATGTATATAAAATTTTCTTAGGGGGCCATCTACAAATAAAAATGAGACCAAACTTTGTTTTTTTTTCAAAAGCGACACCCAATTTCGACAATATAATTTAAATCTATGATTCAATCTATGTCTAGAAACGAAATTTCAAGTCATTTGGATAATAAGTTTTTGAATTATAAACATTCAAAAATTAGAGATTCTAATGTTAAATTACATTATCATATTTTTATTAATATCTCCTGAAATTATAATCGTGATGTAATAATTTTTTGTGTGGTTATAAAACTGAAGTCCAAAACATAAATTCATTGAATCTGTAATTTTTAAAAAAAATTATAATATGAATTACAGAATTAATATTCGAAAGAAATATGAATTGCAACGTGCAATTCTCTTGATAGATTTATATTTAGTATGTCCTGCTTTACGCGAATTTTCAATTTCAAAATTTTCTTCCAAGTAGTTTTCGAATTATGATTAAAAAACACCAAAATGATAGTTTAAGGTGCCTTTTATGATGTGCAGAAAAGTATAATTTGAAAAAAATTTATTTTACACATTTTACTGAAACATTTGGGCTAGTCATTCAATAGTCGAAAGTTCAGCAAGTGAAATGGTCATATTGGCAATAAATGATACATTAATAGAAGAAGTGACATAGTCATTCTGTAGAATTCTTGGCACTTTTCCTAGAAGTAATACTAATTTTAAACTGATTCGATACGTATTATAATTAAGAAGTCATGGGGTATTTCGGTTTCCATAAAACCCCTCTCTATTTCAACCCCCGTGGTCCGATTTTGCCCATTAATGAATTTGACCGAGATTTTCTATCCCTTTATTTTATGTACAGTATCAATTTGGAGGAGATTTGTGCAGAATTATGGAAATTACCGTGTCCATAAAAAGTGATAGATATATATATACAAATAGATAAATAAAGTTTTGAACTGGGAGTATTGGGTTCTAGGGATCGGTGTAGATCTACAAAAAAATTTCAGAAATTCCAACATAGGGGAGAATGTAATAGATTTCTTATGAAATCTACCTAAAATGAACAAAAAACTGTTCGATTACAAATCACTGGAATAATCACTCGACTAATGCCTGCAAGTATGCTTTTATATTTTAAGACGAGTCAGGAAGTTTCGCGTTTTCAACGAGGAAAAATGTTTTTTGAGAACAGCCTGAAGTATAGAGCATTTACAGCATGAAAATGATCTAAAGAATAAATAAAAGATATTTTAAAACTCAACCACACACACATGTTAATAAAACTGCCGATAAGGCAGTTCATTTATTAGCCTCCGATATGTGCTATTTCTTTCAAAGAAGAATTAAAAATTAACTTTACACCTAACCATAAGCCACATGCAAAGCAAAGCAGGTGTATCATTGTATGGTTAAATACTAATAATCTACTGCAATTTTTCAAACTTCCAAACATCGCACATTTTAAATTTCTACACCGTCGTACAGGGGAAAAAAGTACTTTCAAATGCAATTCCTTTGAAAACTGCATACCAATTTGAATTTTGAGATATTAATTTTTGCTGTAGTTTTAATATCATTTTTGTGACGGTGGCAACTGAAGTACTCCATTTTTTGTAGAAAGTAAACGGAAAATAGTAGATTACTTTATCATTTTGTTGTCATTTTCTCATAACAAGAGAAAAAAAATGTAATTAAAATCCGTGCTATGCCAAGTATATCGTCTGCTATAAAAATGTATCTTAAAAAATATATGTGAGACTTGGTTTGTCCGCATTTACTTAATTCGCATCAAAAAGCTGAAAGAATTCAATTTTATTAATCCATGCGTCATAACATTTTTCGAATTCTGAAAAATATAAACGAATGATTTCTGATAAAATATGGAGCTATTTTAAACTGTCCTTATTTTTCAGTATCCATATTAATGTTACAAACAAATGAAGACATATATGAATAATTGGATACTCGGTTTTTTGTGCCCAGTTTTTGTGCCCAATGGCGACATCTCGTTTTGCTGAGTTTGTAGATTATTCCGAGATAGCGACGTCATATGTGTACTTTTCTATAGATGTTATTTAAAACTGCATCATAAATGTGGATGCAAATGACGTCATTTTATATAAAATAAAGCGTATATTTTAAGTCTCAAAATTGAAATATGTTTTGATTATTCAGGCGATTGCCATAGATCACGTAAGCGTTACTCACAGACGTGCTTTTGCTTTGTTATATAGATATACATATAATGGAAAAATCGAGTAAAAATGGTATAATAATTAAATACTGCGAGAGAAATAAGGGGATGAAACTGTACCATTTTTAGAAATAAATAAATAAAATAAAATGTTGACGAAATACTGGCTAAATTTATCGCAGTAACGAGAAAACATAGCTTTAAAATTTGTAAATATAACTAATACAGTTTTCCAATATTTATCTAATAGTCCTTAAATATTAGCACAATCTTGGAAATGCATTTCTTAAAACTCAAATACTAGGTAAGCATTTAAAATAATCTGGAACTTTCCCCAATATATATATTATTATATATTGGAGAAAAGGGATTGGAGGTGGACATTATATATTAGCTATATTTATATATATATATATTTTATCTTTGGCGACATTAAATTCTAAAAAAGCAGAATTCCTGTTTCCTAGTATTTTATATTAATGAAATATCTAAATTATTTTATATCTTCTTCTTTTTTTATTCCTTTTATCTTTTCGTTCCTTTAAAGTGGCCAAATATGGAAGGCTTCTCTGTTCGAAATTTGCATTTTTTTTAGCATTTTTGATTAATCCTACCTTCTTTCTTTCCTCCTCTCATTCTAGGCTGTTATCCAACAATAACTTTCGTGGCTATAGTACACTAGCGTGATTGCGTGAGGTACTAGAAGCAGAGAAAAAGGGGAAAAAAAAGCAATAATTGAGTGACCCCCCCCCCCCCTCGCCCCCAACCTTCCAATTCCTGATCAAGTCTCCTATGGCGCTACTTAAGTATAATGTTTCATTTAACCGAAACATTACAGTTAAACTGGTACTTTGTCTCGTTAAATATTGAAGAGATGAAGATATTATTGCCCTTAATGTGGCACTTTATTATTTCTTTATATCTCTATTATAAGAGCAATTGAATATTTTTTTTTTATTCTTTGAATATTTAACAGAAATAATATTTTTATATCAGAGGACCGGGTTGAAATTTATTTACTAAAATCAAAATTTATTATATAATGTAACAATTTTAAGGCTTTTTAAATATTCAAAAGAAAATCATACTGCATTTTTTATTATTGTTATCTATATTACGGGATAAACACGGGATGACCTGGTAACAGAATAAAGGTGAAAACCATCATATATATTATTTCTTATAACAGTATCCTTTTCTCTCTGCATATACTAAAAATACAGCGAAGAATGGGATATTTTTAGATATGTTCTGCAAGAGCCTTTTATTGTATACTAGCTAAAGTACCCGGCGTTGCCCGGAATTTTAAGAATGTTTGTTTTGAAAAATCAATTTTAAAAATAAACATACAGTATAAAACAAACAATTAATAAAAAACAGTCAAAGTGTTATACACATGGATAAAATGAAAACGCAATATAAAAATGCATAAATTTATATAACAGACGCAAAAGAATACAGCTATAAATGAGCTTATTTCTATTCATCATCGGAACAATACAAGATAAAAAGAAAAAAAATAACAAACTTATACCAGTATTTCCATAATCGGGTTTTTATCATGTTTCAATAAGTTTTTTCAAACTCATATGACGTTATATATTCACCTACGGACGTCCATTATATATCCAATATGACGTAATATTCACTTTTTAAAAAATGTTATTTTTTATTGATTTATCTTATCGCTCTTTCGCAGTATCTCACGATAAAAATCATTAAAATAGAAAGCATTATGTTTTCCTAATGTCAGGTATAAAATTATTCAATTATATTCATATAATAGCATTTTATAAAAATACAAAAAAGGTTTTCTTACGGAAAAAAAAACCTCAAAAATTCTAAATACCGCACATTTTTAATTTTTACTCCGTCAAATACAGAAAAAAAAGTACTTTCAAATATAATTTGTTTGAAAACTATTTCGCAATTTATTTGAAAACTGCATCGCAATTTACACAATTTTTATTGTTTTTAAATTAATTTTGAAGCATGAATGCGAAATTAAAACATTCGTTAAGCAATAAATAAAACAATAAAATATAAATTAAACTCAACTTGAAGATATGTTAAAACACAACTCTAAGACATGTAATTGAATTGCGCTTTTCGTTCTACTGAAATGAACATAATCAAAAAAGTTGATTGCAAGTAGCGATTTTTAGAGATTTCTTCGACTGTTAACACTTGACGTGTGGACAATATGAAAATATCGTTTTTAATATGTTTCAAAATTTTATTTGAACGCATTATTGCTATTTTTCCTAGAAATATGAATTTTAGTGGGCATTCTAAAAAATATATTAAATGTAAAAATATGTTAGTCCTATCAATAAAAAATAAACAGTAGACTTGTGCGAGGCTTTCTCACCGCTATCTTTGAGATTATTTGCTGATACGCTTTTTCGTTTATTTCTGATTAACTTCAATTCTATTAATGATTATAAACTCTTGCGATACTCATCAGCGTACAAGATATATTAAAACTATATTAAATACACATTAAAAATACACCCAGCGTTTCAGATTCTTTCTAATAAGCCATCATCAGGGCGGGGTCCTTGACCTCTCCGGAGCTAAGTTACGCACAACGCAGTCAATGTCAAAAACATTAAACTTTGATGTTTTTTTTACGTTTGTGACATTGACTGTGTTGCGCGTAACATTGCTCCGTAGAGGTCAAGACCCCCCCCCCCCCTCCTCGATGATGGCTTATTAAAAAGAGTTTGAAGCATTGGATGTATTTTTAATGTGTATTTAACATAGTTTTTATATATGTTGTACGCTGATGAGTATCGGAACTATTTTTAATCATTAAATTTGACAGCGTTTGTCCCAGTTTTTATTGCAATTCTATTTATCAAACTGTGTGTTTAAACTGTATATAAGTATGCTATGTCAAAAGCCGATGGAACAATCTTTCGAAAAATAACCCATTCATCGCTGTGCCTTTAGCATCTGAAGAGAATTAAAGATGTTAAAGCTGCTAGTCCCCCAGCTTCCGAATCCACCTAGCTAATGTTAAGTCGATGGACATTTGATGCACTCGTATACTAAAAATATCTCCTCGGAAAAGTAATATCTTTAACTCCTTTTTTCTGTGTAAGAGTATGTCCCTTAAAGGATGCCATTTCTTTTTATCTCTTTCTATTTATTACTTTCTCTCTAGATTACACCTGAAAAAAAAATCGATTTTTAAAAAGTTATAACAGTAAATGTGATCGAATTTTATGGATTTTGATTTTTTTCTTTTTTTTTGTGATATATATATATATATTCTTGTTTGTTTGTTTCAGGTATAATTGAGAAACAACATTATAACCAAGTATAAGGAAGAAATAACAACTAAAAAAAATGGAAACTGGACTTCAAAACTGCGGCAAAACTAGTTTTACAAGATAAATATTTTCGGACAAAAATAAAGCAGTTTTATTTTATTTATTTTTTTTAGAATTCAACAAAGATTTTTTCTATAAAACATAAAAGAATAAATGCAAAAAGATGTAATTAGTCTAATATAAATACAGCATTTCAAATTCGCCATTAAATTTTAGTCATTTTTTGTCATTTTAAATTTTTCTGGTACTATTCTTATAAAATATGAAATACCCCTTGTTTTATATTTTTATGATTCGTAAAAATTCTAAAATCCAGGTTATTACACTTCATACTACAAAAATAACAATTTAAATGCTCATTATTCCTAGAAACATAGACAATTAATTTTTACCCAATTGCTTACAATGTATTCAATGTTGTTCAATAATTAGGTACCTTTATTTTGAAGAATGTAACAATTTTAATGATTTGTATTTTAAAAACCTGACTTTCTCCCTCTATCATTATGTCTAATTGCAAAACTTTCTACGACAATGAAACCTTGAGACACTATTAGAGGATGATTATGAAAGCAATAGTGTTTTAAAGTAAAAATTTATTTTATTGTAAGCATATCTTTGACTTTATCAATTTCCATCAGCGCAATTGAGTGCAAAATTATTTAATGACAAGTAATTGAAAGTGTAAATAAATTATTTTCAAATAAATGTTATTTTATGCTATAAAAGTACATGATTGATATTACAAAATTAAAAATAATGAAGAAGATTTTTTGAAAGTTCAAAATATTTATACAGCCTGACCAAAAGTCAGAGAACACATTTGAGTTTAGATGTTTTAATGGATATTTAGAGAAATAAGTGAAGCATTCTTCTAGAAATTAAAGTATATAAATAACATGTTTCCTCATATATTTATTAGGGAAGATTTGGTAATGGGGGCAATTAGTGGACCAATAAAAAATTAAAAAATAAAATTTGAGATCACCCTGTAAAATGAAATGCTCGAAATGATCTGTTGGATATGGTTCTGTGTGTCCTGTATTGTGTTGTGTTCATTTGTATAAGAATAGCGTATATATTCATGGAGATATCAGAGTTTATATAAAAAATTCAAGAAATTTCCCCCTTTTTTATAGCATGCAGAGTTTTCAACAAAATTGAATGCTGCATCCAGAGAACATGAATGCTCGTATTACCATGTAATTTTCATATGTTAACTAAATTTACTATAGAATGTTGGCTAGGGAAAATATTCGCATTCATATTTCATTTACAAGGATACGAAAAATGATCTATTGGATATGGTTCTGTGTGTCCCGTATAACATTGTGTTCATTTGTGTAAGAATAGCATATATATGCATGGAGATGTCAGAGTTTATATAAAAAATTCAAGAAAATACCCCCTTTTTTATAGCATGCAGAGTTTTCAACAAAATTGAATGCTGCATCCAGAGAACATGAATGCTCGTATTACCATGTAATTTTCATATGTTAACTAAATTTACTATAGAATGTTGGCTTGGGAAAATATTCGCATTCATATTTCATTTACAAGGATACGAAAAATGATCTATTGGATATGGTTCTGTGTGTCCCGTATAACATTGTGTTCATTTGTGTAAGAATAGCATATATATGCATGGAGATGTCAGAGTTTATATAAAAAATTCAAGAAAATACCCCCTTTTTTATAGCATGCAGAGTTTTCAACAAAATTGAATGCTGCATCCAGAGAACATGAATGCTCGTATTACCATGTAATTTTCATATGTTAACTAAATTTACTATAGAATGTTGGCTAGGGAAAATATTCGCATTTATATTTCATTTACAAGGATACGAAAAATGATCTATTGGATATGGTTCTGTGTGTCCCGTATAACATTGTGTTCATTTGTGTAAGAATAGCATATATATGCATGGAGATGTCAGAGTTTATATAAAAAATTCAAGAAAATACCCCCTTTTTTATAGCATGCAGAGTTTTCAACAAAATTAAATGCCGCATCCAGAGAACTTGAAAGCTCGTATTGCCATGTAATTTTTATATGTTAACGAGATTTACTATAGAATGTTGGCTAGGGAAATATTCGCATTCATATTTCATTTACAAGGATACAAAAAAATGATCTGTTGAATATGGTTCTGTGTGTCATGTATAACATTGTGTTCATTTGTGTAAGAATAGAATATATATATTCATGGAGATATAAGTGTTTATATAAAAAATTCAAAAATTTCCGCTTTTTTCTATAGCATGCAGAGTTTTCAACCAAATTTAATGCCACATCCAGAAAACTTGACGTATTACAATAGAAAAATGCGAAGCAGTTACTTTGAAGTTATAACGCAAGCTTGTGATTTTAAAATTAAGGGGACGGTGATGTTAAAAAAATTTCTTTTTAATTCTCATCATAGAGATGCGAAATTTTGTGCAAAAATACATTTCATCATAAGTATATAGAACATCTTAAAAGAAATTTCCAATCTTATTTTAATTTCAATATTTAAAAAAAAAATCAAACTTTTAATACGCAATTCAAAAATGCTCCAGACATCTTAATTTTGATATATTTCCTTTATTTTACATTTTAATCACTTAAAACTGTATTACAAACAAATCCATATATCGTTTTTTTAATCCTTTGAATAGTTAATTTTTAGAGATTTTTTTTCTGGATTCCATATCGATTTTTCATCAAAATTTTGCCTTTTAATAAGTTTAAAATCAAATTTAATTATTTTAATAAAGTCGAATTTTAAAATGCATACACAGTTTCGTTGTAAGTAATATCAGGATTATTCCTTATCAGTTTCATGAATTTTGAGTAAAAATTAAGACGCATAGAACATTTCAAAAATCTAAAAACGTTAAAGAATTAGTTTTGAGAAAAAAAGACTTCAGGTAAGTTAAAGGACCAAAAAATAGTTTGTGTACAAAATTAAAAGACGTGTAACTTTTCGAAAAGTTATCGCATTTGCATGCGGTTTTCCACTTGCGGCGCTACGTGCACTAAGTTATGAAGTCCAGGCAATAGGGGATTTTACCTGGAAAAATTAATACTAGTTCTGGATTTCACCTCACTTTATGTTTTTTGGGTCGCTGAATCCGAATTTGTAACTTCCCACCAAAATTTCACCCGACAACTCCCCAAAAAATTGGTTTTTTGAAAAAATTTTGTTTTTGAGAAAAGCGCGCGGTGAATGTTCCGAGACAGCACCCTCTCTCCCCGTTTATCCTACGTCATAATGTCATATATCCTCTTTGTTGCAAATTTTGTCTAGTTTCTGAATTTCGTAATGCTTTTCCCCTAAAACAATAAGAAATTTAAGTTAATAACAACTATTTTTTTTTGGGGGGGGGGTTTCGGGGGGAAATTTTTTGGGGTAAGTTAAAAATTCGGATTCAGCAACCCAAAAAACTTAAAGTAAATTTTATAAGGAAAATTCGGAGGGGAAATGGGAGGGCGAATGTAAATGTGTGAGTGGTTAAATGGAATTGCGTAACTTAGTCCACGCAGCACCGCGCGCATGTTCCGAGGCTTAATGTCATATATCTAATTTGTTGCAAGTTTTGTCTACTTTCTGAATTTTTAAGTACTTTTCCCCTAAAACAATAAAAAAATTGTTTTTTAAATAAAAACCTTTTTTGGGGGGGCTTTTTACCAAAATTTGGGGGGGGGGGGTTGCCGGGGAAATTTTGGTGGGAAATTACAAATTCGGATTCAGCGACCCAAAAAACATAAAGTAAGCCGATTTCCAGAACTACCATTAATTTTGCTAGGCAAAATTCCCTATTGCCTGGACTAAAAGAAATATCGTTTTTTGGGTCGATTTTAGCTCAAATTAAAGTCCATGGTCCCCTGAATAAGTTAATGATTGCATTTTTCGTGTATGCCACTCCCCGTGTAATACGTGCCTTCTGCTTTTGAACACTTTCCAACACTGTTGAGAAATCTTTATGAATCTCGTATGTCTGTCTGTCTGGCCGTGCTCTAATTCGCGTGAACTCGTTGCCATGTAATTAGATGCGTTCGTAATTATATAAATACCTAGCACCTATATTCGTTGCTCTGTCCGTCTGTCTGTCTGTCCGTCCGCATATAGCAGAGCAAAAACTACCCAACCGAATGGTCGGAAATTTTAAATATATAATTGCTGCAAAATTTTGTCAGTTATTTCAAATTTTATGAAAATTAGATGTATAGTTTAATTACAGGCACAGTCAAATTTTTTCGTTACATTACGGCCAATGAGAAAAAATTATTTCAAGTGCATTTTAATGATGTTACAGCCTTTCGAACAGAAGGAAATTGATAGGCACGTATGAAGTGCACTAAAATATACATTCAGTGCAATATACGATGCAAAAAATATTTATAAAACTAATAGTACGAACGCACAGCATTTGCCACGTTTGACGTGCAATTTCCAACTTGTTTTTACATGTTAACGAAGTTCACTATAGAATGTTGGTTAGGGAAAATATCCGCATTTATATTTCCTTTACAGGGATACAAAAAATGATTCCGTTACATCATGGAGAAGAAAATCTTTTGCGGAGTATATTTTTTAAATTACAGTCGAACCCAGTAAAGACGCTCACGATTAATATGCGGATCTTTTCCAGTGAATTAACCATCGCTTATAAGAGAAATGCAAAAATATCATGTTTCACATGCGAACGGTTATTACGCGATCCCGCTTAATACGCGGTATTGTTTCGGTCCCTGAAAGCAAAACATCTTTTTAACTCCCGAACTTATAGACCAAGATGTGAATTTCTCATCTTTTTCCCAGTGTTCCCAATTTAGCGAGATTTTTTAAAATTTAGACAAAGTGATAGATATCTACCACTATTTATGAATAGTAATATTCGTTTTATTAAATTACATATTAATTAAGGCGAATACAATCGGAAATAGTGGTAGATATGCGAATAAAAAATTAGCAACATTGTACGCCTTCTTTGAGTCTGCGTTCTAATTTTCTTTGTCTGTTGCTTTGTGTACGTCTTTACTGAAGTAGGAAGATAAATGAAATTTGCTGCTTTTTTTAAATATATTTTTCTTTCTTTTCGCGGTTGTCGATTCTTGTTTCTTTTCCTCTCGTACACTGTAGGATTTAATATAACCTTAGTATTGTATGCTTTTAAACGCATTTAAATAGAAAGAGGAACGTTCTTTCATTTTTTATTCTATTTTTTTCGTTAATTTTCACCTGATACCCAGGGGTCGTACTTGACCCGAGATTTCAAGACCGGGAAATTCTTCAGTGCCAGTATTTTCTTATAGAAAATATCTTCTTTAGTAAGACAAAATTTCACGCGTTTAACCTATATTTATTTTTATATAAAAAAAAACAGTGATATTTGTCCTGAACAAATCCCTGGAGCGTACGACCCCTCACTGTAAAAGAAAAAAAAAACAAAAAAAAAACACCTGACTAAAAAAAACGGAGATTCTATTGGCAATCGAGACGCCAGTACTATTTCCGTATTTTAACGGAAATTTTCTCTCATAAATTCCAGAAAAACGGAAAATTTCCTGTAATTTATGGGGAAAATTTTCCGTAAAAATACGGATTTCTGGAATTTATGGGGGAAATTTCCGTTAAAATACGGAAATAGTATTGACGACTCAATTGCGAGTAGAATCTCCGTTTTTTAGTCCGTTTTTTTTTTTTTTTTTTTTTTTTTTTTTTTTTTTTTTTTTTATACAGTGCTGGATACCTGTTTTGTTTTCGGTTACAACGTATAAATCGGCAAAAAAGCCATGTTAGAATCTATTTTTATTTTCAATTATTACTCCAGTAGGTTCAGTAAAAACTAACAATGAGTTAAACTTCAATACAGTTAAGTTTTAATCTAAAATAGGCGTAAAATGATAATTTTTGAGGATAAACATATAAAAGAAACCTCTAATGTAAGTTTAGATAGTTAGATGTGTACATAAGTTTAGTTCCTGTTACATTATAAAAATCACGTTCAATACGCGATCCCGCTTAATATACGACTTTTGTCCAGTTCATTGAAACGCATGTATAACCGGGTCCGACTGTACTTATGTATATATCTCATTTTCTTATATTAAAAAATTAAATAAATTAATAATATTCTGTTAATATTGCAAATTATATTCTTGATATATGATTTTTCATTCTTGTTAAAATTTTATTTGGGGAAAGAAATTCTGAATAAAGTTATTGGAAAACATTTCAAATATTTTTTATCCAATAATAAAACAATTATACTAAAATTACATAGTATTCATACGAGGGTGGTTCAATAATTATTGTCCCGAGTGAGTATAAAATATTTGTTGATGTGGAATATTGAAGCCTAATGTCTTAGATGCCTATATGCTCAATTTCAAAACCGTAGCTGATATATTAACATATATTATCAATTTTTTTTTCGTTTTAGGTGTGAGAGATGGCACCTAGCTTGAAGGATTAGGGAGGTGACAGTGAATGAGATTTGGCTACTGTCGTTTGGACACGTGATCATAGTGATATAGCCACATCTCATCCACTGTCACAAATTTATCACAGACCTGCTTCAGGTCTGGCCCCACAAGCTCCAAACCAGCCTTTCCTCTCAACCCCCCCACCCCCTTTCAAGCTAGACGCTACCTCTCACACCTAAAACGAAATATATATATATATATGTTAATATGTATAGCAGCTACTGTTCTGAACTGAAATTAAGCATATATGCACATATAATGTCTTAGATGCCTATATGCTCAATTTCAAAACCGTAGCTGCTATATTAACATATATTAACATTTTTTTTTTCGTTTTAGGTGTGAGAGATGGCACCTAGCTTGAAGGATTAGGGAGGTGACAGTGAATGAGATTTGGCTACTGTCGTTTGGACACGTGATCATAGTGATATAGCCACATCTCATCCACTGTCACAAATTTATCACAGACCTGCTTCAGGTCTGGCCCCACAAGCTCCAAACCAGCCTTTCCTCTCAAACCCCCACCCCCTTTCAAGCTAGACGCTACCTCTCACACCTAAAACGAAATATATATATATATATATGTTAATATGTATAGCAGCTACTGTTCTGAACTGAAATTAAGCATATATGCACATATAATGTCTTAGATGCCTATATGCTCAATTTCAAAACCGTAGCTGCTATATTAACATATATTAACATTTTTTTTTTCGTTTTAGGTGTGAGAGATGGCACCTAGCTTGAAGGATTAGGGAGGTGACAGTGAATGAGATTTGGCTACTGTCGTTTGGACACGTGATCATAGTGATATAGCCACATCTCATCCACTGTCACAAATTTATCACAGACCTGCTTCAGGTCTGGCCCCACAAGCTCCAAACCAGCCTTTCCTCTCAACCCCCCCACCCCCTTTCAAGCTAGACGCTACCTCTCACACCTAAAACGAAATATATATATATATATGTTAATATGTATAGCAGCTACTGTTCTGAACTGAAATTAAGCATATATGCACATATAATGTCTTAGATGCCTATATGCTCAATTTCAAAACCGTAGCTGCTATATTAACATATATTAACATTTTTTTTTTCGTTTTAGGTGTGAGAGATGTCACCTAGCTTGAAGGATTAGGGAGGTGACAGTGAATGAGATTTGGCTACTGTCGTTTGGACACGTGATCATAGTGATATAGCCACATCTCATCCACTGTCACAAATTTATCACAGACCTGCTTCAGGTCTGGCCCCACAAGCTCCAAACCAGCCTTTCCTCTCAACCCCCCCACCCCCTTTCAAGCTAGACGCTACCTCTCACACCTAAAACGAAATATATATATATATATGTTAATATGTATAGCAGCTACTGTTCTGAACTGAAATTAAGCATATATGCACATATAATGTCTTAGATGCCTATATGCTCAATTTCAAAACCGTAGCTGCTATATTAACATATATTAACATTTTTTTTTTCGTTTTAGGTGTGAGAGATGGCACCTAGCTTGAAGGATTAGGGAGGTGACAGTGAATGAGATTTGGCTACTGTCGTTTGGACACGTGATCATAGTGATATAGCCACATCTCATCCACTGTCACAAATTTATCACAGACCTGCTTCAGGTCTGGCCCCACAAGCTCCAAACCAGCCTTTCCTCTCAACCCCCCCACCCCCTTTCAAGCTAGACGCTACCTCTCACACCTAAAACGAAATATATATATATATATATATGTTAATATGTATAGCAGCTACTGTTCTGAACTGAAATTAAGCATATATGCACATATAATGTCTTAGATGCCTATATGCTCAATTTCAAAACCGTAGCTGCTATATTAACATATATTAACATTTTTTTTTTCGTTTTAGGTGTGAGAGATGGCACCTAGCTTGGAGGATTAGGGAGGTGACAGTGAATGAGATTTGGCTACTGTCGTTTGGACACGTGATCATAGTGATATAGCCACATCTCATCCACTGTCACAAATTTATCACAGACCTGCTTCAGGTCTGGCCCCACAAGCTCCAAACCAGCCTTTCCTCTCAACCCCCCCACCCCCTTTCAAGCTAGACGCTACCTCTCACACCTAAAACGAAATATATATATATATATGTTAATATGTATAGCAGCTACTGTTCTGAACTGAAATTAAGCATATATGCACATATAATGTCTTAGATGCCTATATGCTCAATTTCAAAACCGTAGCTGCTATATTAACATATATTAACATTTTTTTTTTCGTTTTAGGTGTGAGAGATGGCACCTAGCTTGAAGGATTGGGGGAGCGGGGGGGTCTGACAGTGAATGAGATGTGGCTACTGTCGTTTGGTCACGTGATCATAGTGATGTAGCCACATCTCATCCACTGTCACAAATTTATCACAGAACTGCTTCAGGGCTGGCCCCACAAGCTCCAAACCAGCCTTTCCTCTCAACCCCCCCACCCCACCCCCTTTCAAGCTAGGCGCTACCTCTCACACCTAAAACGAGAATTTTTTTTTTTTTTTTTTTTTTTTTTTTTTTTTTTTAATATGTATAGCAGCTACTGTTCTGAACTGAGATTGAGGATATATGCACCTAAGACATTACACTGCTAAAAATCTGCAACTTTTGCTGCATAGCCTCTCCACCGCTTTTATAGAAAACGATTACTTGACGGTTATTATGGAGCATTCTTATTGGTCAGAATAGAGATATTCTATAAAAGCGGTGGAGTGACTATGCAGCAAAAGTTACAGATTTTTAATAGTGTACGCATCAATATTAGGTAGCTTTCATTACAAAAAGCTACCTATTGCAGCCGTTCGGAGGAAAGCGATTTCAAAAAACTTTGGTATATTTTCATCGATCATGACCCCCAGACCCCGAAACCACCCTCCGTTCAAAAGTTGATATATATATATATATATATATATGTATATATCTGACATTTGTCATACTGTAACTCTCGAATTTATGAACCGATTTGGATGTAATTCGGTGTCTCGACCGAGTTCGTTGGCCAGCTTCATCCGCCATTTTGTTTCAAAATGGCGGCCATTTAAAATTTTCTTAAAAATTTTAAATTTGAAATGTGGTACCAAAGAATTGAAAATGGAAAAATATTTTTTTCTTATGTATTTGACCTTTATACAAAGATTCCGGAGCAGCTTTTGTTTCGTCTATATCTTAAAAAATGGCTGAGTTATAGCATTTTGAATTTCTATTGTGGCTGACATTTTAAAACGACCTGATTTTTGTCACGCGATAACAAGCGAATTTATGAACCGATTTGGATGTTACTTGGTCTGTACATAGCGCATACCAATGTCTCGACCGAGTTCGTTGGCCAGCTTCATGCGCCATCTTGTTTCAAGAGGGTTGCCAATTAAAAAAATTAAATTTAAAATTTAAAATGAGGTATTAAAAAATTGGAAAATGAAAAAAAAATTTTTAAGTGTTTGGTCTTGATACAAAGATTCCGGAGCAGATTTTGTTTCTGAAAATTTGTTCTTTTGTTTATATCTTAAAAAATGGTTGAATTATAGCACTTTGAATTTCTAGTATGACTAACATTTTGAAACGATCTTGTATTTGTCACGCGATAACACACGTATTCGCCTATTTCCATGTGAGAAAGCATGTGGATAGTATACATCAACATATCAGTCAAATATAAGTTACTTTAAATAAAAGCAGCTTGGATAAAGCTGACTAATTTCGTGAAATTCTCATTCATAATGATTTAGTATTGATAAAAATTAGTATTGAATCTCCTATATTCGGTTTCCACTAAATTGAGCTTCGTGTGTTTGAATAATATAAGTTGGCTTTTTTAAAATAAGGTATTTGAAAGCTACCTCTTCCTCCCGGCACTGGCCGGAAGGACTTTTCCACATCAACCATCGCAGTACAAATATTTTATACACACTCCGGAGAATAATAATTTAACCACCCTCGTAATGTATTACTCTGTGATTTCGCGAAATTAAATATAAAATTGTCATCCAACGATTTTAACACTTTGAGGTCTGAGCTATTTTAACACGTTAAGCGCCACATCAGCCACCGGTGGCTGACAGCGAACTTTCTGTTTAAAACTCGTCATTCATCGATGGCTGACGTCTAAAATATGATACAAAACTGAAAAAATATACATTGTTTTAAATAATTACTGAACAAATATTTAAAATTTACCTACCTTTTATTTATTACAGGATTATACTTTCTTAAAAATTACTTTAAACATTGTAAATTTTAATCGCTTCAGTGTCAGTCATCGTGGCACTCATCGTGTTAACTGCATAATCTCCCTCTGGACTGAGGGTATTTCGTACATTTCATTATTAAAAAAAAAAAAAAAATACTTGGAGTGTATGTATTTTAATAATTTTTTTATTATAAACTTCAAACTATTCTTATTCATAATAAGAGAACTATTTAAATATACTAAAAATTAATAATAATAAAAAGCATGTTTTATATACACTGTTAAAAATTTGAAGCATTCTGGCAGGTCATTTGACCGTTTTTTCAGAAAACGGTTACACAACCGTAATTTTAACACTATTCTGACCATAATATTTGCCATTTTATGGTCAGAATATAGTTAAATTATGGTTATGAAACCGTTTTTTCAAAAAACGGTCGAATGACCTGCCAGAATGCTGCAAATTTTTTAACAGTGTATTTTTTAAAAGTTCCGTATAAGAAAACATCATTTTTTAACATAAAATTTTACATAGACTTGAATAAAAGCTTACTCAAATGTTGTACAAATATCTGAAAATAGGTTTTATTTGTATTTGAACATTATTTAGTAAAATTTGCTTTTGTGTGGTGCATTTCAAAGCACAAAGAGCAACACCGTATGATCCCCAATAAGTTCGAATTAAGCTCTGAATCTAGATATTTTCGTATACTTACTTCTGTTTTGTGCTGCCACGTTTTTCTTTTCTTTCCTTTTTTTTTTTTTCAAAATAAAAGCTTCGTAGATAATATATGAAAAGACAGCAAACGTATATAGTAGGTATTTTTATAGCTCAGTGAGTTAAAAGTTGAAATTTGCATTTAAACGGTAGTGCATAGACATTTAACTCATTCAGAGACGGATAAATTCTATTCGTAAAATGATGAAATAATTGAACAAATTTTTTAGAAAATAAAAACCCGCTATTATGTACTTTCATTACAAAGGCAAAGCTTTATTAAAATATTCTTGTTGTCATTTGTCACTTTTAGAATTAAAATTAGGTGGCTAAGCCACAGCCCTTGACTAGATTAATAGAAAAAATAAAATCTAAATAAAGTTTAATTCGTGATATTCTCGCTAAAATTCACAATACAAAAAAATCTCTGGAAGTACAATAAACGCAGGACATTTAAAAATTTTCCAGCAAAACTATGAACATATTTATATTTTGATACTTTTGCTTTTCAAAAGAGATTTTTAAATTTTAATTATTCATTAATTTGTATTTGCCAGATGTAAACAGAATTTTATATCTGTATAAACAGAAAGAATACATTTTAAGTAAGGAAATTTCTAAAACATTTAAGAACTGAAGAAAAATTAAAATGTTAAGTTAATCTAATGTTATTTAAACATTTAAAAATAATTATTTTATAAATATCTGCGTTTCTATAAAATTTTAAATCGAAACGCCATACGTAAATTTCCTTCGATAATTTTATTTTTTATTTTAGAAAGCTAAATAATTAACTATGTACTGATTAATCAACAAATTTATGGTATTCTAGTTAATTTAGCTAATTAGAACATTTAATAAAAACTTCCGTTATTTTTTTATTGACCCCCGTCTTTCATTTCTTTAATGATATAATTATTGCATTATTTTTAAATTGGTACTTTCATTAACGACGTAAAATTTAAATCGTTCCCTTAATGATAGAAAATTACCCAATTTAAAATCATTTAAAAATATTTTTCTAAATAATTTGAGCGATTAAATTTCAGAAATTTCTATTGTAATTCCAACCAAATAATTAAAAAATATGCTAAATTAAAAAAATATTTTATAAAACGGCAGAAATATAATATTTTAAAACCATTTAATTGATTTTTAAGGAATTTTAAAACGCAGGAACTGAAACATGCTACTTGTTTTTCAGACATTATGCTCCATATCCCCTGTACATCGATAAATTGTGAATTTATTATTATTATTTTACCTCGTCCTTATTTACCTTGCGATAAACTGTTTAAAGCATTCAAACACAAATTAAATTACATTTTTTAAATGAAAATTAAATAGAAAAAAATAAACATTAATAGATAAAATTTCAAATTGCATATAAAACAGGATTAATCAAGAAAGAAAAATCGTGCATCAGGCATAGATTATAAGACGCTATCCAACATTACATATTTATTGTTAAAAAAATTTCCTTTTTTCATAGAATGAAAAAAGCATAGTTGCCAACCTTCCGATTCTTTTAATACCAATATGTTTATGCAGAAGTACTTGTTTTATACAATCGCACAATTTCTGTAAATAAATAAAGTGAAATTTTTTGTAAGAATTTCCTGGCATTCAAAAAATCGGGAGGTATTGGTAACTATGAATAAGGTATTTCGATTAGCAAATTAAAAAATCCCTGCCGGCCCGGCCTACAGGCAGAGGTAGATTTCGAAGTTAAGTATACTAATTTCACCAACAAAAACTAAATCATTATTAGATATAAATCCACTTTAACAGTTTTATCTGTCTGCTTTTGACGAGTTTTTATTTCCTTTTTATAAAATAGCTGGTTTTATCAGAATCATGTTAAGGCGATATTAAAAAAAATGTTTTTCCATACTCAACAACTCGAAATTTTCTGGCACATTTTCAGATTAATTTTTAATAAAAAAAATATAAAACATGCCTGACATGATTTTTGAAAATATTTATAAGCGACCTGTGTTTTTATTTTTCTTTCAATTAATTAAAACTTGATTAATAAACAATTATTTTCTCAGTAGGGCAATATTTTTCGTTTCTAACACAATCGTTTAGGGAAATTCTGTTCAAAATGCCCACTTTGACATCATTTCTTGAAATATATTCTTTCTCTATCAAAAAATCGATCATTACTGTACATTATATAGTTTCTGAATAAGAGAATCTAGCAATTGGATGCGTTTGAGAGCAAAAATGAACTTAAAAATGAGTAAGAAAATAGACAGTTTGAATTTGAATGCACCCATAATAAGATGATTTTTTTCTTCAACCGATATGTATTTTTAATTTGTTTTTGCTTTAAGAATTGGCCCTATTAAAAACTTGTCAATAGAAATGTTGAAGACAATATTAAGAAGATATATGATAAATTCATGGAGATTTTATATCTTGTGAATTGACGCAGTTATGAAAATTTTTCTACTTCAACCCACCTTTTTTGTTTTCGTTTTTAATTTTTTTGTGGTACGAATTGGTCCTATCAAAAACTTGTGAATATAAAAGTTGTAGATAATATTAAGGAGATGTATAATAAAATTATTGGATTTGATATTTTGAAAATTGACGAAGTAAGGAATTTTTTTCTCCCAAAAACCCTATTTTTGCGCCCCTTGAGCCTATTTTAAATTATATCAAAAATCTGTAATGCATGAATTTTTGGCGCTATTTTTAGAAGTAATAAAAACTTTAAACTGATTTGATATGTACAAAAATTAAGAAGTTATGGGGGTTTTTCGGTTTTCACAAAACCCCTCCCTATTTCCATCCCCTTTGTCTGCTTTTGCCCATTAACGAACTTGACCGAGATTTTATGTCCCTTGATTTTATGTATCAGTTTGGAATAGATTTGTGCAGAATTGCGGAAGTTATCATGTCCAGAAGAAAGTGATAACATAATTGCTTCGGGAAATTCCGTTCAAAATGCCCACTTCGACATAATTTCTTGAAATATATTCTGCCTCTATCAAAAAATCGATCATTGCGGTACATTATATAGTTTCTGAATAAGCGAATCTACCAATTAAATGCGTTTGAGAGCAAAAATGAATTTAAAAATGAGTCAGAAAATAAGCAGTTTGGATTTGAGTGCATCCTTAATGCAATGATTTTTCCAACACAATCCGCTTCGGGAAATTCGGTTCAAAATGCCCACTTTAACAGCATTTTTTAAAATATATTCTGTCTCTATCAAAAAATCGACCATTACAGTACATTATATAGTTTCTGAGTAAGAAAACGTACCAATTGGAAGCCTTTGAGAGCAAAAATGAATTGTAAAATGAGTCAGAAAATACGCAGTTTGGATTTGAATACACCCTTACTTAGATGATTTTTTTCTTCAACCGCTATGTATTTTTAATTTGTTTTTGCTGTAAGAATTGGTCCTATACAAAAGATGTCTATATAGATGTTGTAGACAATATTAAGAAGATATATGATAAATTCATGGGGAAATATTTTGAATTGACGGAGTTATGGATTTTTTACTTCTTCAAACCCCCTTTTTATTTTCGTTTTTATTTTATTTTTTTTTTTTTTTGCGGTACGAATTGGTCCTATCAAAAACTTGTGAGTATAAAAATTGTAGATAATATTAAGGAGATTTATAATAAAATTAATTGGAATTGATATCTTGAGAATTGACGAAGTTATGAATTTTTTTCTCCCCAAAACCCTATTTTTTGCGCCCCTTTAGCCCATTTTTAACTTTATCAAAAATCTGTGATACATAAAATTTTGGTCCTATTTTTAGAATTAATAAAAACTTTAAACTGATTTGATATGTACAAAAATTAAGATGTTATGGGGGAATTTCGGTTTTCACAAAACCCCTCCCTATTTCCATCCCCTCGGTCCGATTTTGCCCATTAACGAACTTGACCGAGATTTTATGCCCCTTGATTTTATGTATCAGTTTGGAAGAGATTTGTGCAGAATTGCGGAAGTTATCGTGTCCAGAAGAAAGTGATAACATAATTGCTTCGGGAAATTCCATTCAAAATGCCCACTTTGACATATTTTTTTGAAATATATTCTGCCTCTATCAAAAATTCGATCATTGCGGTACATTATATAGTTTCTGAATAAGCGACTTTACCAATTAAATGCGTTTGAGAGCAAAAATGAATTTAAAAATGAGTCGGAAAATAAGCAGTTTGGATTTGAGTGCATCCTTAATGCAATGATTTTTCCAACACAATCCGCTTCGGGAAATTCGGTTCAAAATGCCCAGTTTAACAGCATTTTTAAAAATATATTCTGCCTCTATCAAAATATCGACCATTACGGTACATTATATAATTTCTGAGTAAGAAAACGTACCAATTGGAAGCCTTTGAGAGCAAAAATGAATTGTAAAATGAGTCAGAAAATACGCAGTTTGGATTTGAATACACCCTTACTTAGATGATTTTTTTCTTCAACCGCTATGTATTTTTAATTTGTTTTTGCTGTAAGAATTGGTCCTATCCAAAACTTGTCTATATAGATGTTGTAGACAATATTAAGAAGATATATGATAAATTCATGGGGATTTTATATCTTTTGAATTGAAGGAGTTATGGATTTTTTACTTCTTCAAAACCCCTTTTTGTTTTCGTTTTTAATTTTTTTTGCGGTACAAATTGGTCCTATCAAAAACACGTGAATATAAAAGTTGTATATAATATTAAGGAGATTTATAATAAAATTAATTGGAATTGATATCTTGAGAATTGACGAAGTTATGAATTTTTTTCTCCCAAAAACCCTATTTTTTGCGCCCCTTGAGCCCATTTTTAACTTTATCAAAAATCTATCATACATATATTTTTGACCCTATTTTTAGAAGTAATAAAAACTTTAAACTGATTTGATATGTACAAAAATTAAGAAGTTATGGGGGGTTTTCGGTTTTCACAAAACCCCTCCCTATTTCCACCCCCTTGGTCCGATTTTGCCCATTAACGAACTTGACCGAGATTTTATGCCCCTTGATTTTACGTATCAGTATGGAAGAGGTTTGTGCAAAATTACGGAAGTTATCGTGTCCATAAAAAAGTGATATATATATATAGATAGATAGAGGGTGGTTTGGGGTTCTAGGTGTCATGAACGGTGTAGATCTACAAAAATATTTCAGAAATTCTAACATAGGAACGATCCCAATAGGTAGTATTTCATACGAAATCTACCTAAAAAACACTCAGTAAAAATCTGTTTTCAGCGAATGCTCTGCATTTTCGGTAATGTGTACGAGTTCTTCCGGGTATCCTTGTATGATATCAATAACATTAATATACGCCACTTAACCTCTTAGCTACTGAGGTATGCATATGTGGACCTTGGATCTTAGCCAATTGTAATAAAACTAATCGAAATATCTAATTTTTGACTATGAATTCTCATTTATGATAGTTTAAGCTTCATAATGAATCCAACAGATTTGGACACGTGACTTATTTTCATGTGTAAACCATTGGTTGCAAGCGAGATTTTGAAAAATGTCGTCAGTTCAGCGATTGCGTAAAATTAAGTAATATTTATCTAAATTAAAATTTTAATTAAGATGTCATATTTTTTTTATTGCTAAAAACATTATAAACGTTCACTAGATAACTTTCTTTTGCTTATTTTATGAAGTTTTTGATTTCATAAAAATCATTTTATTGAGGTCCACACACGTGCACCTCAGTACTCAAATACTATAAATAGGCTTAAACTCAAGGAGTACTATTACCATGATTAGAAACAATAATAAAGCCCCACTATATTTAATTAATTTAAAACGTCTATTTTTAACAGAATATGCTATTTAAGCTAGATTAAGAGGATTTTGCATATTTGTTTGATTAAATATTATTTATTGCTGATTAAATTCTGGAATTTTATTGAAAATACATTGATTCATTGGAGACCATATATAATGTATTTTTTATTCAAAATAAATAAAGATGATTATTTTTATACGTATGGTTATATTTGTAAATTATTATCTCGCGAAAATAATACATAATAATAATAAAATATTAAAAGATTTCCTTAGGTCATATTTAAATTTATTTTTGTATCGCAATTCTATTAATACTAATACATATGTACTTTTTCTTTTTATATATTAATTTTAAACTACGTGATTGAAATCAGATAGCTGATTATTTTTAGGTGTGCAAGCATATTGCCTAATACTATTAAAATTATTGATTTTCTTCAGAATAAAATTTAATCACAGTTATGAATATTGAGTTTTTCGTGAAACTAGCTGCACAAACAAATTTACATTTAATGCAATATCGAGAGCACGGGTCAGTGAATACTACAGTTTATGATATGATGAAACTTACAGCCCGACATATTCTCATGGGTACATCGAAACCACCCCAAGCCAAATTATACTGATCGCAAGACATGTCAATCCAACAATTCGTTGATACAAAAATAGATTCTGTAAACTAAGGAATTATCTGTACTTTGTTGATAATTCTGCCACTCTTTTTAGATTTTACAAGATAAAAATATTTAAGCTTACATCGGCCTAAACATATTTCTTTTTACTAAAAATTATTTCCTTACTGGGCAGTGTGATTTCCCACAATATGGACCTTCAAAACCAAAGGACCTTCAAACTTCCTCTAGGTTTATAATTGTCCAGTCTGTTAGAGTTGGATTGGTATTAGTTTTCTATATATACATATGCTAGCAACGGCAGTATTTCCTCATAGCATATGCGAGATTTTCGTTTTAGGTGGGGATATTGTTAAATTATTGTGTTAAAGTGTGCCCCATTATTTTAACTATATAATTTATACAGACAGATTTTTTACTAGCTTGAAATGTGCAGAATACCTTTTGCAATTTTTTTTCAACAACTATTAAGTCAACTAGAATCGTTTCTGCTACACAAAAATTAAGAATTGGTAAAGAACAGAAAAAAGGAGAGTAGGATAAGATTCTTAGAGATTATGATATTTCCGTTTTAAACTGGAAATATAACAAATCAATTATTTTTCTTTCAACATGCTTTGAAAGTGGAGCAATTTATATGTTTGAGATAGTTGAAAGAGGATAAGGAAAAAGTAAAAGTAGCCAGTCAGCTGCAGCAAGAATGTACAACATACCTACAGGTGGTACATATCTTTTATTGGTAACTAGCATATTATGACTGCGCAGCAAAAACAAACAAATGGCCAACGCGTGTATTTAATTACTTTTCATATCTAGTGATTGCTAATTGCTGGAAACATTCCGCAAGAGCTAATAAAGCGATGAAGATGAAAATCCATATCATTATTAGATTATAGGATGTATATTGCTACACTTCTGATCAAGTATGAAGGAAAAAATTATATAACTCCCCGTAGACGTAGGCCACCAATAAATTAAAGTTCTGAAAGAAGAAATGACAAAGAAGCAAAAAAAAAATTAACGCACCCTCAAAGGAAATCAGTCTTGATAATGTAGTGCATTTACCAAGACTTATAGACATCAAAAATGCATCTAAGTGTTATTTGGAAGAATGTAAATGAAAAATAAGAGCTATATGTATAAAGTATAAAGTTTATTTATGCATTTTGAAAAACGATTGTTTTGAAAATTTATACACTAAGTAAAAAATAATGTAATAAAACTTCAATTTTGCAGTCATTTCTTAACACTAGTTCAAGGTAAAAAAGATTTAAAAATTTCGAGATTTACGATTTATTTAATTTAATGCATGTAAAGCAATAAATATAATATTTAATTATGTTATATAAAAAAAAACATTCATTTTTGCAATTTTAAAAAGAAACAAAGATTTACAAAGACTTTCCAAACTTTTGAACTTTTAACGCAGTTGTGTCCCAAGGTCCACATATGTGGACCTCCATTTACAAGTAACCTGAGGCATCAATGTTTTAAATTTTTCTATTATTATCATTTTTGAAACCAAAACAGGCAAATAAACCTATTCCAACATTTTTTTCAAAAATATTTTTTGTTCAGTAACGAAGGGATTACTCTAATCAAAATTAGATAAGTTTAAAAATCAATGTCAGCGACAAATTAGCATATGAATAGTAAATAGAATTTATGCAGCGTATGGTTAAGCATAAATATGTCTCGTATATCAATTGTTCAAACATATAGCTCTGTTTTAGTACATCCCCCATCCATCATTCAGCTTTTTACGTACTCTCTAAGATTACGCACGTTAGTTTGTTTTATTTTTACTTGGATATTTATTTCTATATTCGTAACTGTTGATTAACTCAACTTATAATTTTGGTAAGTTAAATAATGCTGCATAAATGCGTTACATAGCGTTGATATGCACTTATGAAGTGCACTAAAATATACATTCAGTACAATATACGGCGAAAAAAATATTTATAAAACTAGTTATAGAACGAACACACCTTATTTGCCACGTTTGACGAGTAATTTCCAAATTGTTTTTATATTGTGCTACTCGCTGTATTGCGCATTTTAAAATGTAGCTACATACTATTGAAAAAAGTAGTGACTACTGTAGTTTCGTTACTTGCATCGCACTGTTTTCAACCACTGCTTACATCCACCTTATTTGCTTACACGCATCTTTTAACATACATACATGCTTATGCACATCATTAATACTTTCAAAATATACGAGGTCTGACTGATAAGTATCAGATCTTGTTTTCTCCAGCTCGCAGTAGTGATTCTAAAACTTCGCCACTGGTGCATATTGGAAGTAGACAGATTAATGCTCATGCTTGAATTTTTTCAACGCTTTCCAGTGAGCCAGCCGATTCCTGCTTGCACCGAGTGAGGTGCTGCCATGCGTGTTCGTCATTTTTTGATTTATCTCAATATGACTGAACGGGTTTAACAAAGGTGCTGCATCAAATTTTGTCACTGCTTGATGATTCTCAAAGAGACACAATTCGTAAGATTCATCAGGTGTCATAAGGTTCATCAATTCATCGCATCAGCATCAATTCACCGATCCAACTCATTCATCACACCTGATTCAGACTTTCTTGGCGAAACATGGAATTCTAGTGGTTCGCCAACCTCACTACTCTCCAGGCATGGCTCCTTGCGACTTCTGGTTGTTTCCGAAATTGAAGGCGCCATTAGAAGTATCCCATTTTGGGAGAAGAGATGATATTACAGAACGCGATTGCGAATTTAAACACCATGCCAAAAGAAGACCGCCAGAAGTGTTTTCGAGAGTGAAAGGAACGGTTGGCTATGTGTAGGCGCAAGGGGCCTACTTTGAAGGGGATTAGGGTCCCATTCCTGTCAGGTAACTTACATATTTTTTTCGGCCAAAGGTTGGATACTTTACAGACAGGCGACGTATAATAGATATAAGAACTCTTTTTTAACAAATCAAATTAAGAAATCTTCCATGATTCTGATCCTATTAAAATTCGACAAATCTGTTACGTTGGTGCGAACGTCAGAAGAGTTTAAATTGTATTTCAAGATGTATAGGACACATAAATAAATCAATAGTAGACTATCTTCGATGATGCGACAACGATTCCTTTCCTTAATCGGAATACTTTGTCATAAACCATGCGATCTGTTTACCGGCAACTGAAAGCAATAAACAGTTTTGTGAATTAAATATTATTAATAATTAAATTATTACATATAACACATACAAAAAACTGTTAATTAATAAATTAATGAATTATAAGTGCAATAAACGCATTTTCATTGTTCGACGGAAATTGTATAATATTTTTAAAATATTTAATGGATAATTAAGAAAACATAAAACGTTTCGGAGAAATTTCCTAGAATTCCTCCAGCAATATGCATTTGTTCCCTTTTTCATTGATTAATTTCTCTTGCATATTTTTTACTGCTACTTTACCCCGTCCCTATTTATTTCTCCTTTCATTAGAGCCGTATTTTGTATTTTCACTTAATTTTTTTAGTTCAACCGCTGCTTACATCCACTTTATTTGCTTACATGCATCTTTTAACATAAAGTTTACTTATATTGTAACTTCAAAGTATATAATAGATATAAGAAAGCTTTTTTAACAAATCATAATAAATTATATTCCATAATCCTGATTCTATTAAAATTAGATAAATATGTTACGCTGGTGCGAACCTCAGTAGCGATTAAAATATATTTCAGATGATATACAGAAATAAATCAGTAACAGAATCTCCTAGATGTTACAGCAAACATTTCTTTCCCTAATCGGGGTGTTTTGTTATAAATTACATGACGCGTTTTTCGGCAGTTGAAAGCCATAACAAAATACCGTCGCTTAAGTATTATTAAATTAATTATTAAATTATTACATAAAAAAGTGTTAATAAATAAAAATAATGCATTATAAATACAATGAAGTCACTTCCTTTCTTAGACAAAAATAATATATTTTAGAATATTTAATGGATATTTAAGAGAATATAAAACCTTCCGGAGAAATTTCCTACAATTCCTCCGGCAATATGCACTTGGTCCCCTTTTCATTGATTAATTTCTCTTGCGTATTTTTTACTGCTGCTTACCACGTCCCTATTTATTTCGCCTTTCATTAGAGCCGTATCTTGTATTTTTACTTAATTTTAGCTACTACTTTGCTATATTTCTCGACACGCACCTTTTAACGGTATTTTGGGTTGCCAGAATTCCAATGTTTTGGCCTTTTTTTATGGCATCCTATATTACTTCTTTTGTTATCTTCATTACTTATTTAATACAAGAATATAATATAATCACTATTTTAAGGAATGTTTGTAGATTTACGTAATGGCTAATGCCTGATCTTTTATACTACATTTTTCTTTAACCGTTTCGATTTTTCTTACCTATTTTACTGTTACTTAATAACTTTAAATAAATAAAATGATGTGGTGGAGAACCTATAAAATATTCAGAGTAAAATTTTTCTTACGGTTTAAAATAATGTAGAAATTTCTCACAGTATAAATTTTCAGCGTGCAGTGAGTTTGCTTCTTATGTAATTTAAATTTCAATAGTAATGATACATCACTTCTAGCTCTTTCGTTATATTTATAACTTATTAAAAAAAATAATATTGTTTTATTACTATTTTAAGTTATTTTTATATACTTGTATAATTTCTAACGCTGGACTATTTAAACTGTAATTTTCCTAATGTTATGATTTTTTCTTTTATTCTGGCACTTAATAAAATATATAAACAAACAGATGCAGTGAAAGACCCATTGAATATACATATTTATTGGGATTCTTGGGTGATTAATGAATTAGAACCACGTGTGAAATTTTTATTTAGTTCATTTATAATAAACTAAAGCTAAACTTTGCGGAGTTAGAATCCCTTAAAGACCTTGGTTTACAGTGCTCAACAGTTTTTTCTTGATCATAGGTCCAGGAGTATGGAGATATAACAGAGATCCCGGCCAGGTGATTACTCTAATTCTTGGGTGAATTCATGTATATCGGGAAGTGTTTTCCTTTCAAAATGTACTTAAAAAATTCGCGTCATACATGATTATTCGGAATTTGATTGTTTTTAGGATTCCGTACTTAAAAAATAAAAACGGAACCATTATAAGATCACTCCTGTGTCTGTCTGTCTGTCACAGCCATTTTACTCGTAAACTATGAAACGTGGAACGTTCAAATTAGGGGGAAGTAATAAAGAGTATTAACCCACATATTTACAGATTATTAAACATTCACAAATATATTTAAGAAAAATGTAGAGGGGCTAATTATGTTACTTAAAAAAAAATCTTTTCTTTGTATATCGTGTGAAAGCTTTCGTAACTCTGAATTCAAAAATACATTTCTTTTAATTTTAGATATTATATTTTTAGAAATATCGCGAAAATGTAGTCAAAAATATGTTTCCCCCATCTATTTAGAAAACTACTGAAACTAAAATTATGAAAAAATTAGAGGTAGAAGAGTTTAAAAATTTATTAAAAACTTATATGAGAAAACGCGGCGTTGCAATTTTTGCGACCTCCGTTCGAAGCGCGCTTAGGACGATGCTAAGTTTAAACTTTGAACGAGGGTTTTGTTTTAGCTACACTGTAAAAAGAAAAGATTATTACTACGGTGAATTTAATTATATGAAATTTTCAAATGAAGCTTATTTATGCTCTACTTTTATTGTCAATACCTAATTAAGTTCATAAAAAAGAGATTAGGATAAGATAAAGAAGAGAGTTATACTGAGTAGCAATATTTGACATTAAGCTTCATATCTCTTTTGAACTTTTATGGTATACCCATTCATACTTTTCTAGTACATACAGCTATGCCCAACCCCACGTTGTATTGTTTTTTTTACAAAGTCTTATTATTCTTTTAGAAACAATTTTTTAATAATACAATTAATAATCCATTTATTTATTGTACGGGACCATCTGAGCGCGAGTAGTACTTGCACTTGACCGTTTATTTTTATTTATTTATTTTGTTTATTTTTTTTGTATGACCACTGGTGTCTGCACAATACACTTGCAAGGAAGAGGCAAGAACTAACACGAGGCAGTGTTTAGTTCCCTAGAAAGCTTGTGATTCATTTTATCGCATCCGAATGAATGAAAGGTTAGGCGAACATTGCCCAAGTCCTGGGTCGAACCCAGGACGTGTGACGTGGTAGCGTGACGCGCTAACAAATAAGCTTTAAAGATTTTGAAACGTAAAGCAAAATTTATAAACTCTATAAAGATACTAAAAATCTAATTTCATTCAAATGAGTTTATGCGTTATGGTACGTGCACTTCTCACTTTGACAAGCATATTTTTCGTGTATATTGGGATACGTTTTCCTTTCAAAATGTACTTTAAAATTTCGCGTTATACAAGAGTATTCCGACTTTGACTGTATTGCGTATATATGATTACTGGTGGCTGCATAATGCACTTACAATGGTCGTTAGTCGGTATTTAGTTGTTATTAAAATTTGAAACCACGAAGAAAAACTTTGTGAATACTATTCAATTTTACTACTAACAGTAAAATGTTACTTAAATGAAACTAGTTTGGAATGTTTTCTACCTTTTTCTCCAAAAATATGATTTCCCCGAATTAAGAATCAGGGGGCGCGTGTTACATGACGGTGTAGCAAATACGATAAAATTCGGTTTGTTCACCAATAACTCATAGTTTCAGAGTTGATCATTTTTAAATAAAATTTACTACTGTACTGCATATAATTGTTGTTAAAATAACAAAACAAGGAATTACCATATTCTATTCTTGTTCCAGTAAAGTGTCGAAATCTTTACATTATTAAACGACAAGTCGCCAATTTGCATTCCATATTTATGATGATTTTTAATTTTAAAACATAACCTTTGTATTAAAAAAAAAGCTTTTAATGTTAGAAAAGATAGACCAATATTTAAACAATACACATGTAGTTATTTTTAGTATAAATAGAAAAAATACAGGAATTTTTGTAGAAAATAGCATTACACCCGTCCTTCTTAGGCATTAAAAACCTCTTAGTATTGTGAAACATTGATCAATTTAAAGCAATATCGGGCTGTTCTTATATAACGTTACTAACTTTTTGACAATTTTGGACACCCTCCCCCATTTACGATATCATGCGTTATTATTCCTCAACCTCCCCCACGCATAATGATATCTTTATAAGTGTCTAAAAAGCTTTTATTTTTACAATTCCTTTCTTTCTTTTTCTTTTTATACGTTTGCAATAATAGAAATATATGGTTATACATTTAATATTCGCTTACTTTACTGATTTAAATGAAGAGAAGGAGTTAATAAAGTATCACTATTATATATGAAATAACTTTATATCAAATAACACTTTAAAGAAATACTTACTAATTTAAAAGAATTGAATAATAGCCTTTTGTTACACATTGCATTTGAGAGTAATATTGTCTTCTTGCATTTCCCCACCTGTCCGGAAGTGAGCAAAACTTCTTATAAACAAAACAGGTGGACAACGCTCTTCCTATTTTTTACTAGTAAACATAGCAAGTATAATTTTGAATCTGGTTTCTCTAACAATGAATTATATGGACATATGGCAGAATAATAGGAATGGCGAACGTTGGGATATTCCATACTTTGGAATAAAATATTTTTATAATCACGTAATGGCCTTAATAATAACTTTGTATTTTCATGAAAATAGATAAAAAAAACTTAAAAAAAGATAACAGACTATGTTGAAGTAAAGAAACAGTTACCAAAAAAAAAAAAATATTTTTTTTTGATCGTATCAAAAATCATAACGATATCAAAAGACAACCCCCTCTCCTACATATATCTTACGATATCAAGTAATAGACTGTCCCTCAGCCATAAAGTGATAACGTTATACAGAGTGGTTCAAAATGTGATGTCCAAACTGCTCGTGTGGATGTCTCGGGTCCTGAGGAGCAAGAATTACATATGAACTGGGGGTCGGAAAAACGATCGTGATCGTGAAATTGCATCAGGACTGTGAAGCAAAGAAAATATAACAACCGTTGTAAAATGACGTTTAATTTACAAAAACACTTAATTGAAGTACAAAATACAAATGAAAGATGTTACAGCTCATAACAAGTGCTCAAAATGTTCCCAATTAGCCGTGATGCATGTTTCACATCGTCGGCGCTTGAAATCACGAAAACGTTCAAATTGGCCAGGAGTCTCCCGGACACGTGCCGCTGCTTCAGCGATCCGTGCTATGAGGTCCATGACCTATGGAACTGGTGTCTCATACATCACAGACTTAAGATATCCCCCAGAGGTAGATATCCAGCGGGTTAGGTCTGGGGCCGATTGGAACGTGTTCGCGATTCCATGCGGTGCCGATGCGAAGCATGCATCACGGCTAATGGGGCACATTTTGAGCACTTGTTATGAATTGTAACATTTTTCATTTGTATTCTGTACTTTGATTATGATTTTGTAAAATAAAGGTATTTTTACACTGTTTGTTGTATTTTCTTTGCGTCACGGTCACGATGCAATTGCACCGTCACGGTCGCATTTCCGACCCCCGGTTCCCATGTAATTCTTGCTTCTCATGATCTGACACGCCCACACGTGCCTTTTGGACATCACCTTTTGAACAACCCTGTATACAGGGTGTCCCTGAACTCCTCGGCTAAACTGTAAGGGAAGGTAAAATGCACAAAAAGAAGCAATTTCGGTATAGCAATGAGTGGTCAGAAATTAAAAATTATTTGGAAAACTAAGAAATATAGAGGGAATGAAAACGAGCTTTTTATTAGCATAACAATTACAGTAAATGCTCAAATGTGCTAGTGGCAGCGTCTAGCAAATGAATGGCGACACTTTTCGCAGTTTCCAAGTGTTTCACAAACATTTGCAGCATTGACTGAAAGTCTTGCAGTGAGGTCCTCATCAGAGTCAACTGATGTCTCATATCTGAGACATATGGAACCTTCGAAAGGTTACGCCAATCACTTGCTAGACGCTACCAGATATGTATCGATGTTGGTGGTGGCACCTTTCAGCACTTACTGTCATTGTTATGTCAATAAAACGCTTGAATATTAAAGACATGAATAGTCACATTGCTAACAAGTCGTAAACCAACTTAGTGAAAAATGTCCAAGCCGGGAATCAAACCCGGGCCCCTGGAATAGATCTCCAGTGCTCTACCACTAAACCACAAGGACGATGCCCAGCTTTGCATCTCTCACTAAGTCGGTAAGGCTGCAACCGCAGCACTAGATGAAAAAGTCTTCATGAGCACACAATCTAGTGGCGAAACATGAGACGCAAATGAACCCAGCATCGGCGAATATACACTTTTAATTAATTTTTCAACTACTTTTCAGCAGTCAACTACTTTTCACTGCTGAAAAGTAGTTCGCTTGTTTTCATTTCCTCCGCATTTCTTATTTTTTGCCAAAACTTTTCATTTCCGACCCCTCATTTCTACCAAAATTGCTTCTTTTTTGTGTACTTTACCTTCCCTTACTGTTTTGGCCATGAATTGCGGGACACCCTGTATGTACAGCCCCTATACAAATAGATATCTTTGGTACAAATCGAAAAAAAAGTGCAGGAATTTCTGTAGAAAATACCCCTTCATATTTAACAGACGTTTTGAATTAACCAACCTTTTGATACTGTAAAACGTAGAACAATATTAAAATAATACAGATGCAGATATTTTTCGTATAAATAGGAAAAGATTCAAGATTTTTCATAGAAAATACCAGTTCTTCTTAAACAGTAAATGAAATCTGAATGCGTGAGTTACCAAAATGACATTTTAAAACTTGACAGGCTTCTGAAGTAAAATCAGATAACAAGCGGTAAAGAACGGAGTGCCGTATTATAGAAGACTACGCCCATGATCATATTTCTTGAAATAACCACATTTCAAATGAATTATCTTGAACGGGATTCAAATACTTAGACAAAAATGAAATTCTATTCAACTGGCATTTTCTATCTCTTATTGTATTCCGTTTTTAAATGTAGCTTATCTTATACATATGCATAATTTAAGTACGTTTTTAAGTATAGTTGTTCATGCATGCATGGAGTTGACCGTTAGTGCTTTGACCTTATGAAAAGGTAATATATAGATACATATTCGCATTATATTAGGAAGTACAACTGGAAAATGTTTATTTAATCTGGTTTTATTAAGTTACCATATCCCGTTTTAAGTTTGTCAGGTACCTTTACAATTTAGAAAAGCTTTAAATACAATGTTATCTTCAAGTTAATAATAATATAGTTATCTTTTATTTAATAAGGCTTGCATTTGTAAAACTTTAAAATAATATTTAAATAATTCTACTAATTTGAATTTAAATTTTAAGGAAATAAAACTTCTAGTTGTTATTAAATTTAAGTCGTAAATAAATGAATTTTTCTTTTTCAAAAACTGATGCACAGAGCGCAGAAGAACAGTTGCATAACATCAAGGCATATGAACTTTTTTTTAATGACTAGATATGTTCTTTCAAATAATTAAAAAGACTTACTATCAACATAATATATTTGTTCTTTCAACAAAAAAGTATTTCAAAAAGTTTGAAACTGGAAAATTGTTTAAAATCATAAAGATTAACACATGTTAAGTGTACAAACTAAAGGGTAAAAGTTTTACAGAATTATATATGCATTTGAAGAGCTTTGTGGAAGAACATGTTATGATACATTTTCTCAGCAATTGTTTTATTTTACGGAAGAAAGCGTTATGAGGTATTATATCATATGGTAAAAGTAAAATTCTAAAATTCTACTTAGTATTGAAGATTTGAGGAAGTATCATTAAATATTTAATATTTTTACATTTAATAATTTAAATGGTGAACATAATTTCTAATATTTAATAATTAAATGTTAATATTTTTTTCTAGGCGAGTTAACTGTCATAACTTAACATTCAAGCATATGCTACTAAGAAGAAATTAAATAACTAACTAAATTACAACAAGTAACTTTCACTTCAAATTTCTCGAACTCTAATTTTTGCTACATAACGTCTTCTTCCATTCAGATATTCATTTATAAACTATATAAGATGTTAAAATTTCGGGTGCGTATGCCATTTTATTTTCGCGATAGCGTGCGCATAAGCTACAAATTCAGCGAGTTGAATAAAATGGCTTTAAAAATATACATTCGTCCTGATATATGGCATTTGCAAAATTTGTGTTAAAGGTTATTGAACCTTTTATTTCAAAGCCGTCATAAATTACAATATTTTTATGAGTTGACATTTTTTTTTTTTTTTTAAGTTGACTGATAAACGCTCCGCTTGCTATAGAAACACACAACAATAACCTTCTGTATACTCTCTTTTTGTGGTCTTAAAATAATTGTTTACTGCAAAAACCTCATAAGCAGTTAGATAGTTTTTTTTTCTTTTATTTCAAAAGTTTAAATTCTGCACTTATGGGGTTTTTTTAATTAAGAATTCACTTTTGCTTCTAATAACGATTATTGAATGCATCTTTTTATTAATACATTTGCAATTAACTAAATTTTAATATTATGAAACAGACATGTTTTGATTTTTTTGGTGGATTTAAAGGTATTTGACCCAATAAAATCTTTAAAAGGAAGGAAAGTTCCCAATGCTACAAATCTTCCTTTTAATTACTTTACAATTATTATCTTTAAAAAATTCAAAATTCAGTATAAGAAATTTTTCTAAGAAGAATTCTTAAAATTCTTAATGATATTATCTTCTAAATTTTGATTGAAGTTTTTAAAAAGGTTTGTTAGGAAGTTCGTAAAAACTCACTTCAGTCGAGTATTTTATTTATTTTTATTTTTCGAGAGCACCAAGAAACAAACAAATCATGTTTATAACTAATTTTACTAATTACATAGTTCGCATCGTGTTCAAAAAGGTTTTTACAGCGATTAAGCAATATTTATAAGAGATATAATCAACAGCTAAAGCTGAGATAGGGTAAACAAATTTTAAAAACATTTAAACATGAAAACTTCCAAAATTTTGCCATTTATAACATGCTAAATTTTACTTTTTTTTTTTTCAGAAATTTATCAAAATCTCAATTTCAAAATTTTTAGTATACTTAATGAAATTTCATTTAAAAAGTTATCGAATAGTTATTTAGTAAATTTAAAACAAGCTTTAAGTTGAGGAAAATCTGTTGATCAGTAATTATTTAAAACTTTATTACACAAAAAAGGCAATGGCTAATGTTGTATTTAATTGACGCATATCGCTCGATTGCAAGAAAAGTGACACATCTCGGGAAAAGAAAATTTCACAGGAGAAGCAAAGGAAAATTTGCATGGTTTTCCTGTGACATGAAAGGTATGAGGTGACATTAAAGGTGACATGAATACTCACTTAGCTGTGCATGCAGAATAAAAACTTCCATAAAAGCATAAAACCCTTAAGAATCAAGAGTAGATGAAGTTTTAAGGGTTGAGTAATTTTACCTCCCCACACAATCCACTCCTCTTCTGTAAGTAACAAATGGACATATAGTGTAATAAAGGGATTTTCAGTATAACTACACTTATAACACTTTTTCTATAACAAGACACACCTATGATAGGCCTATTAGTGGAATAAAACGCATAATGAATTTTAGCGAGATGTGTCGCTTTTCGTGTGCGTGAGCGATATGTTTTTTAATTTTCTTTGCTGTAAAAATTAAAATAGAACTCATATAATAAGAGCCCTGTTACACCGAAGTATGAGATATTCTGGACAAATCCTACAAATATCATAGATATCAGAATATTTTCCTCGTCTTTTTAACGGACCTTTATTGAATTTTCCAATGCATTAATACCGGGCTTAACGAAGTTTTATACCAAAAATATTATTTAAATTACGTATCGAAATTAGAGTAGCTTTAATTTGGACCATAAAAAAGTAACTCTTTAAACAAAGATGATAGTGAAACCATTTACTGAAAAAGAAAACTTCACATGATTATAATTTCGCACACAAATTTGAAGAATAATAATTTATCCTAGATTAAAAGAACATACAAAACAGATTTAACCCACATAGTTTAAAATATTTAGGATGTATAAAGGTTCTAATTATTTAAATTTGACTTCCAAGTAATGAAGATATATGCCTTTTTTGTGTTGATTATACAATTTCATTAAACTTTTATGTAAATACACTGTGCGATAGTGAAATAAAATTCGATACTTCACTGCTGAGAGGGTGAAAATCCCTGATTTTGATTAAACTAAAATTGAAACTGATAATTAATAATATAGGCTTAAAATAAAATATAATTAAAAAATAGAATTTTTTAATGAAAATTAATGAATTCGTTTAGTTATTATACATTGTCTTAAAGAATCAATGCACTATTAACGCTACGTTAAAAATATAAAAATCTAAATTTCTTAATCTGGTTATTAATAATGTAATGAAATCGATTAGTTCCATCATTAGAATTCCATCATTAGTTTTAAAACTTTACCCTCCTGCATTCTATTTTGAATTTTCCAAAATACGTTATGCGTGACAATTAATTTTGACAGTTTGCCTTATTTCATTTCTACGTAATTCCAAATTAAAATCCCTACAAAAGATTATGAGAGTAAAATCATAATTTCATTCATTATGACAGATTTATGCAATTAATTTGTAAATAGTAAAAACTTTAAAATGTAACATAAAGAAAACTTATATTAGACAAATGAAATAACTGTTTTTGATATTAAGCGTTATTTTGTAAACTCAATGCACTACTAATACTGCAAAATTTTTAAATTTCTAAATAAGATTAATGGTTAGAGGAAATCAGTTATGACGAATCCATAATTACTGAGATATATTTCATCTGTCATGTAATTTATTGTGAAATCTTCAAAAATATATTACATATGACAGCTAATTTATTATAATTTGCCTTATTTCAATATTCGTAATTCAAAACTAAAGAGGGCAAAGTCATCAAATGAAAATTCATAGTCAATATGTTGGTTAGATAATTATGAAAACTTAGGTTTCTCCCTTTAGCTATTAGATTATTTACGCGATAATTTTGCATGAGATTATGCTTACACTGCTGATATTCAGGTTATTATACGCCCATAATTTCTGCTGCTTTCTTAATGGTTAATGAAGCGATTAAAAACCAATTTGTTGGAGAAAATGTAAATAATTTATACACGAATTTACATTGATTAATATAGTAATTTATATCTCAATCACAGCTTACACAGAAAATTTATTATGGTTTACATTAGGGGAATGGAGTTAGTTCTCTTTTTGTTTTAATAAAGTTTTCAGTCTTATAATTGAAAAATATTTAAAACAAGTTAAAAAAAAAAGTACTTTGAATTAAGATGACCCTTGGCACAGTACAATGTATGCAGATAAAAATCGTTTTAATTACCATAAATTCTTAACAATTTGTAGACAATTTTTAGTTTCGGTACAATTAAGTGTATCGTCTAGTGTTGCCATGTGTCACGCGTAAATTGAAGCTCCAAATGTTCAGCATACCAGTATTTTAACTAATTTTCTTCGCGTTATCTAATGGCAAAATTATCTGTGATTAAAATATGATTTGACGGCGAAATAAACTGTAAGAAATCAGTTGTGTCTAGCGCATTTGGAGCCCGAATTTACGCGGGATATCTGACAACATTAATCGTCACCAGAACCTTGCAGTACATTTGCACTGGTGACGGTACGATGAATGCAATCAAAACTAGTCTGCAATTTGTTAAAAAAGTTCTGGTGCTTTAATCGTTGTGGTATCTGCCTATAAGTTTTAAAAAAAAATTCGAATTCATTATTAGCGTTACATGTAGACATTCTTGAAGTTTTCATGAATTTCTTCACAGATATTTCTTAAATCAGTTAACATTTCAACTAAAGAACAAATTTATAGCGTTTAACATACGAGGGAGAATAAAAAAGTTTGTCGCACTCCCAGATATTGCGATAGAATAACTTGTTGGAGTACTTTAAATTTCCATTATAAAATAGATTTTTAATCTAGATGCAAGATATGTTTATTTTAACCCTTTTGTTCACTTATACCTCATCTGAGACTCCTAACTTAAAAGCTTGAAAAAAAAAAGTTGTTTTTAAATCAATTTTCGACTGCATTTTGTTTTAAGTCACATATTTTAAACACCCATGCGTCATGTATGACTTAACTCTTAAATGCTCGATTATTTATTTTGTTTCGAAAAAATTATGTATGATTCTCTGAAAGGATTATTATACAGGAAAAATAATGAAAATCACAGATACATTTTTCATATAATACGTCAACCTTTTCTACTGTTGCACATTTGCAATACAAGTAAAAACTACTGTCGTGTGGCTGTTTTACGCTAAAATATTACAAATTAGTAAATATTTTAAAAAGTATGTCTCCAAATACCTTATTTTATATAATTATTTATTTTATAAAAATTAACCTTTAAACCTTTAATTCCCATGATAGAATACGTTCTAGAAATTACGAAGTTCAGAAAATCTGACATTACACCAGAAAGTTTCAATGGTTAATTTCACTTTATTTAAATACGGAATGTTTGTTATTAATTATAGCAGATATTGCTATTTTAATTTTCTGGTGTGAATTAGGTATATACGAATAAAAAAAAAAAAAATCTATTAAATTCAAAACACTGTTGTCTGCATATATGCAAAGCTGCGCACTAAAGGGTTAAATCATTTTCTTTGTAAGCAATCTGATGAATAGACTATGAATTAAGTCAATTCAAAGATTGATTTCTTTCCCTCTGATTTTTCGAAAAGTTCGTGATCAGATCGTGAAAAGGATTAGATTATGAAAGTTACTGCATTAATAAAATTTCGCATTTAAGTTGCTACGAAAATAATTGCAAGGTGTGCCTCAAATGTTAATTTTTAATTATTAGTTCATGAATCTTTCATGTACTTTTTCCAAATGTATTTTAAACAAAGCATTACAACAAATTATTCAATAATATAGTATCCGTTGCTTTTTACGATTGGCTCTTATCTTTCAAAAAGAAAAAAAAAATGCAATTTAACAAATTACAACGACCATTTGGAAAATGATTTTTTCAAAGACTAAAACTTAAGACATAAAAAATAGCACGGAGTTGATCATACATTACGTACGCCATGAATTAAACATTAATAGTGTTATTACACGTAAAAGTTGCAAGCGACATAAATCGCCTGCGACTCGTACATATTATCCACCTGAAACTTAAGTATTATCCAAGCATTTCATTGGCTGTTCGGGAAAAGGCTTTTCCATCGACAGATTTCCAAGAAATCTGACGGCCAATTTTAAATGAAATTTATTTCTTAAACTTCTAAACATCCCACAATATTACTTTTTATATCGTCGTATAGAGAAAAAAATGTACTTTTAAATGCAATTTGTTTGAAAGCTGTATCTCAATTTGTTTCTGAGTTATTAATTTTTTTTTGTAGTTTTTATTACTTTTTTGTCATAGTGGCAACACTCTGTTGTCCATCTCTGTTGAAAGTAAAGGGAAATACATATTACTGTATAGACCAATTAGAAAACGAATAAGTTGCAGATTAAACCAATAAAACCCTTCAGATATGCTTTTCATTTCCTACCCTGACGATGACAATAACCATTTTTCCAATTGATTAAAAAGAAAAATGCCTCGATGATAGAACTTTCTGTTTTAACTAAAATTCTTCCAACTAAGCTCTCAATTCAAAGTTATTATTGAACGATATACCGCGCAAATCGCTTGAAAGCGAACACAACCGATGAAAATCCGACGGCGTCAGGTCTTGAGAGTATGGAGAATGCAAAAATCTAATGGTGTCTTGAATGCTCTGTTGTTGTTCACTTGACAATCTGTTTTAATGATGTAAAAATTCATAAAAATCAATAAAAGTAAAAATAAAAGTACGCTCACTTGTAGAGCAAAAAATGCTCTTTTAAATAATATAAAGCATTTTAGGAATGCTTTTTATCTCTGAGTACATTTTTAAATTTTAAAAATGCTTATGAATTATTTTTCAACGCATTATGTTTCTATAATCAAATCTTTATAAAAATATCCCTTTTGGGACTCTTTTCTTGATATATTTTCTTTTCATTTATAAAAGTTTTGATATTTGACAGATAACATAGTTAAAATAGTATGTAAACATACGTTCATTTAAAATTTTCAATATGGATGTTAATATTATTATATTTTTCAATTATTAATCCTGACTGAACAATCTAAACTTTGTGAAAATGCTAATTTGGGGCATTTTTTGTTAATTTTTCAATTATAAATTTTTGTGTCTGTTTACGTGTTTGTAATATTTGTTGAATAATGTTAGTAATAATATTGAGAATTAGATTTCGTGCAAGCTGTTGTTGATAAAAAACTGGGTCGTTTTTTCTGTCTAATCTGCTATGAAAAGCTTTAGAATTTAAATCCACTGAGTCTTAGTTGAGATACCAATACGATGTAAGTTCATGGAAAATATATAAGTATACTTCATTATCGATACCTATTGCAACCTAAAAGTCGATAGTTTTCCGTCATCAAAAATGAATTAGAAAACATTTAGTTAAATATGGTAGCATTGTACTTAGTAGCCCACATTTAATAGCCAATGGGTGGCCATCACATTTTCCTGAAAAATATTTATACATTGCGACATTGTTGATATAAAACAACGTTCACTTACACTTGAAATAGATCATTAATGTTAAAAGTAGGGGGTAGTAAGGTGAAGTTTTAATGGATACTTATTGTAACTCATTTCAGTTTTTTTTAACACATCTTCGCGAAAAATAAATTTGCATAGTTAACCTTGATTTCTTATAAGTAGAATTAAATAACCTTCGCAAGATTTACAGTATTAAGTAATTTTTTAAAGTAAAATAACACATTTTTTGACTGGCTTTTAACATTTTAAGTACCTCGCCCAGCTCTACCATTTGTTAGGGCACAGATTAGTAGCTAAGTCTATCGTATATTATATACTCAACTGAGAAAATATAATATAATTCGTTTTAAAATTATTGGAGAAATGTTCCAAAAGACATGCTTAAAAACAACTTTAAAATTTTTGATAATTGTTTTAAAAATTCATATTGTAGAATTTGTCCGACATTGAGCAAGGTATTTATACAGTCTATATGTACAGCACATTTTCTACGAAAAAAAAAACAAAAAACTAATAGAAATATTTTTAATTAAATATTATTCTATTTTAACTAAATAAAATACTACATATTTTAAGCCTCATATTATGCAGATATTCAGCAAGAAATAAACTGAATTTCTAAAAATACTTAAGCATAATTTAATATATTACAGAATAAACGCTTGATTATCTTTATATTTTTGCGAAAATAGAAATATCCGAATGCAAGAAAAATGTTTCAAAACACTTATAATCATAATGAGATAATAATACTTAATTTAACAAATAATTCGTTTTACGGAAATTACATGGACTTATTTGAAAGAGCCTTTGTAGATCTGCGTGGAATTACTGTGTAAACACAATCCTTCGTAATTAGGCTACATAGTTAGCATTTGCAATTATCCTACCAAATGCATTCTCTTTGATATGCATGTGAAATCTCCTACATGAGTAGTCTACATCGAGCTGTTTCGGAGCTTAAATACGTTATTCTGAACTCAAAGGCTATTCATCCCATTGCAATTACTAACCGTTGGCGCGATCAGTGACAAAATCTAATTTTATGGTAACCCTGCTCGTGGCGGCTCAAACGTGCAGGAAAGAACAGAGAATACATAATTTATTGCGCACACCGTGCGGCCTTAAAGAGCAGTGAATCTATATGCTAATCAAATAATGCCCTGACAGCCACGTTCTGACGTTTCTTGACATCTCAATCGAGGTGGAATGCCGCGTCACGTAAAGTAAAATTGACCGCATTAAAAAAAAGTCGCTAATATTCTTAACTTATAATGAAGTAGTAAAAGTATAAGACGGTCGTTTTAAAGCCATAAAAAAGTAAAACAATAAGATCATTAAACGTTGAGGCTGGTTTGTTATTAACAATTTTCGTAGTGTTGAAAATATATACGACAATCGGAAGAAAAGAATTCGATTGTTTTCTGACTGATTTTATTTGTGATAATTTCTTTTTAATATTGAAATGACAATTTTACTAAAAAAAACAAAACAACAACAACAAAAAACCAAAAAAAAAAAAAACAATTATTTATTGAAAGATAAAATATTGTTATAAATTTTTAACGTGCTCTTGGGAGTTAAAAAAAAAAAAAAAACAGATGAATTTATATCAATTTAAAATGCATGTTTTTCTATATTTATACGTATAAATTTTCAAATAAAATTATTCGAAACCAACTTAATATTTACTATCACTTTTAGCAAATATTAAGTTAGTTTTGACGTTTCAAGTGATTTTCATATATAGTTTTATAACATTGTTCGACTTCAGTTATTTTCCATTATTAGATTCAACAGCTTGTGTACATGAATTTCACAAAGGTGATACAGATTATAAAAAAAAAAAAAAATCTGTATGCGATGAAAAAAAAAAAAATAAGTCATCCCGAAAGTGCATAGAAACAGAATAATATTTTTAAATCATTTAAAAAACTTATTACGTTTTGGTGTATCAATAATGTTTAGTTAACGCTTGACCGGATAATCAATATAAAATTGTATATTCTTTTATATTTTTTCTGGTACAATATACTATATAAAGAGAAATTAGATTTCTTTAAAAAATGGACAATACGTAGTTCACGAACATTTAAATATTTGTTTAGTTGTTATTTATCATTTTCTAACATAGAGCCAGTCTGTCATTTCATCTATGTGTGTGTATAACCATTCGCTGTCTAAATATATTTTGATTGCTAGGAGGATGTTATTGCGTAATTGTAATTCATTAAAGTATGTTATCGTACATTTACGGGAATATTTAAAAAATAGTCCAATTCGTTACATTCTGTGTGCGATGCCTGTTAAAAGTGCATTTTAATGGTATTCTATTACTATGGATCAAGAAAGAAACATCACACGTCAAACATAGATAATGAAACACTTTCCAACGCATTCAGAATACTGTAATTATATTTCACCGGTTATAAGATGAAAGATAATATCCCGATCAAGCAGGGAGGTCGCATTTTGGAAAAGACATAACTCATTCAAAAACCCAATTTCAGCAATACCATCGATAGTCGTAAAAATATCCGAATTATCTTCTGTAACCCTGTATATGATCTATAGTATTTGTATATACTACGTAATGTGCACAAATTTAGTTCATTTAGGAAAGACATAACACAGTTAAAAATTTCGCTTCAGCAATTTCTGCCGATAAGCAGATATGTTCTCGAATTCTTTTCTGCAGATTTGTATATGATCCATAGAATATATATACATCAAGTAATATTAAATATAGATAAATTTAAAAACGCATACGACGATTGAAAACGCATTTCCAGCAATTATCGGTTATAGACAGTACTGAACCGCATACGTGTGTCCCTGTAAAGGAACAGTAACTACTGTGCACATCATATTCTACAGTCAGCATCTTATAGTGCAGCTCTGTTGCGTATATCAATTTCATTATGTTTGAAATAGTGTAACATCATTAAAATACTTTGCAAATACTTTTTTTTCCTATAGATCGCAATGTGATGGAATAATTATTTTGAAAGTTCCTTTAAGCACTATAAGACGGCAGACAAACAAACACAATTCATAAACTCTTTTAACTATGGTGGAAGATGTGAACAAACGAAACTGACAAATGATTTTGAGATTCAATATTTGTAAATCAATAATATTTAAAAATTTAATTGCTTAAAAGGCGTACAACCAACAGAGTGAAAAAGTGTCCAAGTTGAGACTCAAATCTGTCATCGGTATAGCGCACCGACTAAACCACTTGAAACGATACCCAGCTTGGCACTTTTCGCTATCATATGTTGGCATAGCTACAACCGCAGAACAAGATGGAATATTTTCCCGTGAGCCACAGATTCTGGGACAAACATGAAACTAAAGATGAAATATCGATGAAATGGAATAAATCTATATAATTCAAGGAAAAAGTAATTTCTGTAGAAAATTCCTCACTTTTTGCATTCAATAAAATTTCAAATTTTAATTGCTTAAAAGGCGTACAGCCAATAGAGTGAAAAAGTGTCGAAGCCGGGACACGAACCCGAGACATCGGTATAGAGCACCGACGTTCTGCCAACTGAACCACTTGGAACGATATCCAGCCTGGCAAGACTACAACCGCAGTGCCGGCACTGCGGTTGTAGTCTTGCCAGGCTGGGGAGTATATACATATGCTAAGTGGTTGAGTTGGTAGAACGTCGGTGCTCTGTACCGATGACCCTGGTTCGAGTCCCGGCTTGGACACTTTTTCACTCTGTTGGCTTTTTAAGCAATTAAAATTTGAAATATTATTGAATGCAAAGGGTGAGAAATTTTCTACAGAATTTTTTTTTTTTTTTTGCAAGAATTATATAGGTTTGTAAATCTGACAGCTTTTTGAGTATCAAATGATTAACTAATTATTGCAGACTTGTTTGGTGCCATTGAAAGTGCCGTCATCAGTGCAAAAAATATAAATAGCATTTGGATTACATATACAGGGTGTCCGGTCTCAACGGTGTCCAATGGCTAATTCCTAAACCGTTAGTCATAGACATATAGTTCCAATTACAAAAATGTTTTAAATCAGGTAAAGAAATATTTTAAAAGCGATTTGGGTCAGTAAAAACATTTCTCAAAAAATTACGAAATTTAAATTTTTATACGGTCCCCCGGTCCTATAAGTTATATTTAGTGAAATTTTCCTTTTACACTGACAAGTAATACAAAAAAAGTCCCGTTATTCTACGATTAAAATTGACCGAGTAATAGCTGTTTAAAGTTGGAGCATATTTCTTGCTGCAAATTAGGGGTCATTCACAAATTTAGTCGAAATATAAATTCGTCAGATATAAAAAATGTTTGGGAGTAAAATTAACAATGCAATATGAATTTGAAATCTCTAATCATTCTGGCATATTAATAAAAAATATACACTTTGTAATAAGCATTTAAGAAGAAAGATAAAACTGAATTTTTGTTAAATAAAATTATTCCAAATTAACAGCCGCCATTCTTTACAAAATGATACGTATTTTAAAATATTATTAGATTGCACAAGCCTTCAAAAGTGGGGTTATGTCATGTTTTTTAGCTTTTGATAATTGATTCTTATATACTCTGTACCGCTGAATCCGAAATTGACCTTCATTTTTAACTATCATATCAGGATTTTTCGCACATTGCAAATTTCAAAGTTAAGAAGTTCAATGTTAAAATTGAATTTCCTTCCCCATCTCATCGGACCACTCAGCTGTTTAGCTGTAAGAATGCCAGGATAAGCAAAAATCTCGAATAAATTTTTCAATAAAATAAATTAAAAAAATGTTTTACATATGTTTTATAGTATGAGATTTTCGCTATATTTTAACGTACACATTTGCGGTTTGCAAAAAAATTCTAACTTGATGGTTAAAAATGAAGGTCATTTTCAGATTCAGTGCTAAAAAGTGCGTAAAAATCAATTATCAAAAGTTAAAAAACACAACCATCTCCTCTACTTTATAGTATTCGATTTTTGTTATTCTTTAAATTTGAAAATTTATGATATGCGAAATATCCTGACATGACGGTTAAAAATTAAGGTAATTTTCGGATTCAGTGCTAAAAATACACAAAAGTTAAAAAACCCAACAATCGCAGTCTTGTATTATCTAATCTAAAACTTTTTCTGAAACTCCTTGGCAAAAATTTATCCAAAATTTTTTATGTTATCCTGTAAAATAAGTATAAATCGTAACCACCGCAAATCTTAATAATATTAGATTGTTATCGGATTTGCTCCAGTATGTAAAATGCAATCTCGATCGGATATTTAAAAGTGGGTTAAAGTTCGAGTACAAATTTTGAACTGGAAAAACATACATACGATTGTTGATGTAACATAAAAACTTATAAAAAAATATAATTTTTGTTAAAAGAAATCTTAAGAGAAACAGTCTCAAATCCTGACAAAATAAAACATATGTTTATTTTAGCCAATTTGAGACTTAATCATAATACTTGTAGGATTTTTTTTTCAAAGCTCAGATACACATGAAGTAAGATCTTCGAATACTTTAAACACTTGGTATATGATCCCTCAAAGCCAAGCCGAACTCATTTGTTTTCAGAGTAGAAAAGTGGCATAAGCCATGCATTTTTAAAGTTTCATAACTCGCTCAATTTTAGAGTTATATGAATGGGACTTTTTTTGTCTTACTTGTCAGTGTAATAGGAAAAAATTACTAAATATAACTTATAGGACCGGGGGACCGTATAAAAATTTAAATTTCGTAATTTTTTAAGAAATGTTTTTATTGACCCAAATCGCTTTTAAAATGTTTCTTTACCTGATTTAAAACATTTTTGTAATTGGAACTATATGTCTATGACTAACGGTTTAGGAATTAGCCATTGGACACTGTTGAGACCGGACACCCTGTATAGTAGAAAAGCAGATGAGAAAAATAGGTTTATAGTCTAATAGGATTGCAGCATATTTGAAGGGACAGCCAATGGGAATATATACGAGGACATACTCGTATAAGGAAAAGAAGCTTGTATAAAAAAAAAAGTAAGTAGAAATTAAAGAAAGTAGGTTTTTTCTATACACTGACAATTAAAACCTGTTTTTCGTGTAGCTCATGGTAAATACGAAAAAGGATAACTGCTGAAATCAAGTTACAACCATTTTATATAAATATAAGAAAGAATAGTGTAATTATTTAAGAAATGTAAATGCATGTAAAAAGTATCTGTATAGATATTTGTAAATCATAACAATATATAAATTTGATTTTATTTATTTTAACCCTTAAATGTCGGGTGTTGCTTTTCAGCAACATACCCAATTTAGGCTCTAAAATACTATTAGAATAATATTGAAGCTATAATGCCTAATGTTGCCAATAAAATACATTCTGAAAATATTATTAAATGGATTTTCAAAATGTAGATGGATATACTTGTGCTGTTTCAGAATAAAGATAGATTTATTTTTTCAATTGTTGCTACTTGTTCTTTTTATTTTGTTTGGAAGCTTGCGAAATACCCTATTTTGTTCTGCAGTGAGCAAGTAAAATTTATTTCTTATTATAGTTCCTAAAATTCTTGTGTGTTTAATATCATAGAGTTTTATCAAGGAAAATTATTTTTTTCAATTAAAGACCAGTATTGCCGATTAGTAACAAACTGTTTTTTAGCCGTAAACCATACTTAAAACAAAATACGACTTTTAAAATTATTTTTCCCATGATTTATTTAAAAAATGAAAGCCGAAAAACATTATTACAATGATTTTGGAAAAAACAGGCATTTAAGGGATAAACTGTCTTAATAAATACATATGTATATACATAACGATCCCACAGAACATCATAATTTTACATTCATTAACGAATATTAACTAATAATTCACCTAATTACTTATAGTTTTGCATTCTAAATTGCAATTTTATTTTAAATTTGGTTAAAATTCGGCATATAAAGGATAATCGGAATAGTAGCGAAAAATGACACTCGCATAAAATACTAATTCGTTAACAATTCTAAATGCAAAACCTCATTAAATATGAAACATATTCTATAAATTTTATTATATTAATTCAGTTGATTTGCAGAATTCGGAGGAAATACATTTCCCCATTTGCATAAAATTGAATAAAGTTGATCTATTGAATTAAGCTGAAGCAAAAGACATTGTCGCGCTTAGAACACTGAAATATTTTTTTTCTCATTATTTTATTTTAACTGCACGGTATGCTATCTATTAAATTTTATTCCGTATACATCATAGATTTGTTTGGGATTTCATTTCCCAACTCTTTTGATTATCGTGTGATCATCTGCAGCAGGTTTTGCAAAAGGGTTCTTTTTCTTCAATTACAATTATTGAGTAACTACTTATTTGCCTCTGTACTGTAACTATTTTTATAAATATTCAGATCTTGGTGCAATAGCTGTTGCACTCTTACGCACAAATGCATGAATACAAAACTTATTACGATTACCGTATATACTCGCGTATAAGTCGAGGAATTTCTGACAATTTCCGGTAAGCAAATTTGGGGGTCGACTTATACAAGAGTCAGTTAAAAAAGAAAAACCAAAAACTTCGAATACTGCAAAATTATGGCTTTTTATGTGTATGAATAAAAAAATAATACATAAAATATACAAATAATAATAATTTATCATTTAAAAAAATTTCAATGATTTGTTTTTGTTTACTTACTACCTTTTTGCATTGGCAAGTGAAACCTTTCGCTTGATTTTGTGCAAAATTGAAGTAAAAAGTTAGGGGGTCGACTTATACGCGGCTTTATTATTTTTTCCAGAATTTGCATTCGAATGTTAGGGGGTCGACTTATACGCGAGTCAACTTATACGCGAGTATGTACGATATATATATTAAATTCAGTTATACGGAAATAATATGACTCCATCTTAAACAGGACGTAATCACCATCATGGCAACCTAGAATCATTGCCTATCATGAGATATCATTGAATTAATTACATATGATTGGGTTTAATAGAATGAAGAAAACTTTTATAAAGATCTTTTTAAGTTTTAATTGGATTTTTATAAAGCTTAAAATTACTCGACTCAATTCTGCTGCGATTATATATATTGAATTTCAAATCATTCGGTTTGGTAGTTTTTGCGCTGTTATATGCGGACAGACGGACGGAATAGACAACAAGTATAGGTGCTACTTATTTATACAATTACGAACACACCTAAAAAGGTATACAAAATAGTAGGATAACATAAGTAGTAAAAAAAAGCAGTGCAACAAAGTTAATATTATCAGAACGTTTGTGGCGGAAGAAATGTTTCCAAAAATTTTAACACCCCTATTTTCAAACAAAAAACTTCGTGGTAGATTTCTATTCTAAATGTTGTAAAAATAGGCCAAGAAGTTTCTTATTTGGAAACATTGTTGTATAAACTTTTTGGTGTAAATTATTTTGACAGCAAATATTCTAACATAAAAAGAAGTATTAGCTACATAATAAGCATAAAACAAAGTGTTTAAACCATGCAGAATTTACAAATTCTAAAGGAAAAACATCAGGATATTTTCTCTAATAAAGCAGCCTTTTGTTCAATGTAAAAGTAAAATAAAATAATAATAATAATAATAAATTAATAAATTATTATTATTTTTTAATCCTAGAAATATTTGTATTAAATATCAGAGTAAATATTGTATTTACTGTGACACATCTTGATTTTTCAGTTATTTAGAAATATTAGCTAATAATCTAATTATACACTTACATTTACTATGCAGAAATAAAAGAAAAATTAACTGCATTTTTATTCATGACTATTTTTAAGAAAAGCTATTTGAAAATCAAACATAATAATATAAAAATTCAACAGATGGAGGAAAAATTAATTGGCTAGGAAAAATGTGTATTCACATAAAATATATATATTTTTTAACAATTACAAGTGTAAGACACGTCATTAAATGTAAAATGTATTCCACGAGTTTTATTATATTAAGTCTGTATATGATTCCGGGAGAAAAGAACCTCTCATATTTGCATAAAATAGACCGCTTATTAAGCTGAAACTAAATAAAATCTCACGCTTCGGATATTTAAATATTTTAACACCATTACATTTGTTTCTTTGTACGTTATGTTGCTTGTTAAATTAAATTTGGTATGTATTTGAGATTTCTTTTCCCAAGTTTTCTTATTATTATATGGTCATCACAGGTTTTAAAACAGCATTGGTTTTCTATAAAGTAACGAGTAACTACTTCTGATTTATTTTTAAATGCAAATATTCATTATAAGTTCTGATGTGTTTCATTGCAGTTCATCAATAGGTAAGTGCGAATTCTGAATCTGATATTTCCAAAAAATAAAAAATATAAGATAAAGTATTGAATCATTATTTCTCTCATTTGGGAAAAATATCACTTATTAAGCTGATGCTAAATGCATTTGCACGCTTGCGATATTTAAATATTTTTGCATGATTACATTTATTTCTGTGTGTAGTATGTTACTTATCAAATTAAAATTGGTCTTTATCGCAGCGATTTGTTTGACATTTCGCTTCACAGTTTTTTTCTTATCATGTGATCATACTTAGTTAGGTCTTAAAATTGCGCTGTTTTTACAACATATTAATGCGTAACTTTTCATTTATTTTTCAATGCAAATATTCATTATAAGTTCTGATCTCATTCTTTGCAGTTTATGAATATGTCAGTGATATTTGCAAAATGATATTTCCAAAAAGTTAAAAGTATGAGATGATGTATTATATTATTAAAATTTATTTTCAGTGTGCTTTTATACCTATTAAAATTTTTTGCATAACTAAAAATGTATTTTTTTATTTACTATTATATAATACACTGTTAAATAAATGGTCTTGTGAAATGGGCAAAGTTAAAGTGCAACCGAAAGAAGTTATAATTTCCATTCCAATTATTAAGTTAACTATTTTATGAATACTTCAAATATTCAATGCTTTACACATACAATAACCCTTGCCACACCATCTCTTTTAGGTGATTTACAAACTAATAATCTAACTATATACATAAATTCTTACAGTATTAATGTAGGAATTCTCGTAGAGGGGCAAAAGAGAAATAAAAAGTTTGGTCTAACTTTTAAATGTTTAATGCTATCTTTTAATTAAACAATGATTTTATGGAAATATATACAAATGATAAAATTTCAATAAACGTCAGGTAAAAAAATTAGATTTATCCTGCTATTACTATTTTAAAAATTAAGGGACAAAACACCAATTATATAGTACAAATCAAATGCCCACATTGACGTCTTCTCTGTGACCACTTCACACCCTTTGCTTGGTTCTCGGACTGCAGCCAGCTTACAGAAATTTGCGCTTGGCTTGTATTAAATCGCAGCCTAGCCTGGATTCTTCGATATGTGGTTTTATTTCGCATCTGATTCTATTGTGATTCCGGGTCACTACATTAGTAGAAGATTCTCCGCATTTCTATTTTATGCCTGATTTTATGAAGATATATTTATAAATAGCATACATATTTAGCATATAGAGGATAACTTAATTCGTATTAAAAAAACACTAAATAATTAATTTAATTAAGGTTTAAAACCTTTCTATAAGAATACCATAAAAATAATAAACACAACATGTCTGTTTCAGGTCATATAAAGCTGATTCTTCATGAGGTGAAAAGTCGCATGTAGTTCGATGGCAAACTCAGGAGATGAAATCAAGAATAAGTCACGACGAACGCAACCTTCCTCCGTTTGCCTTCAAACCACATGCCTTAAGTTTTTAAAAAGGATCAGCTTCATTCTGTTCATTTTATCGTGTTCATGCTGTTCTTACACAACGTTATTAAACTATAATTGGCAAATTAATTAATGTAGAAAAATGGATATTCACATATAATACAAGTTTTTAAAGAATTGTAAATGCGAAAAATATCATTAATTATAAAACATATTCCATAAATCTTATTATATTCACAATCAGCTTGTAGAAATCTGAAAAAAAAAAAAAAACTTCTCGCATTAACAAAACACCTGCCTATTAAAGCTGAATCAAAAGAAATTGGCACGCTTGTTTTTGTTGTTGTTGTTGTTTTTCAAATATTTTCATCTCATTACGTTTACTTCTCGCTGTAATACGTAGTCAATTAAATATAATTTGGTATCTATCGTAGACAAGTTTGCGATTTCTTTTCCTAATTATTATGATTACCATCATCATACCTTAGGTTTTACAGCACAGCTTCTTTTTTCGATAAAATTAGTGAGTTGCTTTTGATTTATATGTTTATATATATACACTATATATGTATGTGTAAATAATATTATTGCGTTTTATGAATAAACAAGTGCAATTTAGATTTTGATATTTGAAAAAAGAAAAAAAAATGTATAACAACAAGTATCAGTTTATTGAATTTTTTTTCTTTAATTTCTTGACTTAATAAATTTTATTCATGCCATTAAATATTTATTTCACGTATTTTCTAATATGTTATTAAAGTCAAGTTGCTAGCCATTATTTTATGTGGTATTTTGAAAATATTATTTATAAATTTTGATGCCATTTCTTGAAATTTATAAATAGTCTGTGCGAGTTTTTAAGCTTACCTTAAAAAGTGTCTGACTGACAGTGCAAGTTGCATCGAAATCCATTCAGTAGAATATTTTTAATAAGACTAATCATTCATAATCGCGTTTATAAAATTATCTAATTCTCCCCCATAATTCTATAATTTAGCAACGTAAAACGATATGTTATCAACTAAAATCTTTCCTCAAAAATTAACTAACTGATAGTGCAAGTCCCGTGAAAATCCATTAGTAGAACTTCAGTTATAAGCCTCCGGAAGAAAATTGACATTTGCATTTTATATGCATAGTAGATATTGTGTTCATAAGTGACATCATATTAAAAGTTCAGAAATGATATTTATTAATGACAGCCCATCAAAAATAATAAAATATGAGAATCGTAATTAATAAAGTTCAGTAGATCATAAATAAAAATAGCGAATTTTATGAGCATGCAAAAAAACATAATTTGACAGTGATTTATATACATTAATTAATAATTTAACTATTCTAATATCTCTTTTATTATTTGCATACATCTATTTCATAAATGATTCTTTCAAAAGCTGTTTGAAATTAGATTCTAATAACGTAAAATTCGACATTCGCAAGATAATTTAATTAATATGGAGAAAAGTCAGCATTCACATAATATACAAACATTTTAACAAATTTAAATTCAACACATGTCATTAACTTTAAAATGCATTTATGAATTTTATTATATTTAAGTCAGTTTGATTTACAGATTTCTAATGAAAAGAACTCATTCTCACAAAAATATCGAATACCTATTAAGCTGGAGAAAAAGAAATTGGCACGCGCGGGATTTATAAATATTTTTTATCTCATTATTTTTATGTCACAACGTAAAACGTTGCTTATTAAATTTAATTCGGTATCCATCACAGTCTTGTACGTTTCCAAACTCTTTTGATTATCATGCGATCATCTTCCGATAAGTTTCGTAACGGGGAACTTCTTTTTCAAGAGAATTAACGAGTTACGTCTGATATATTTTTAAATAAAGATTATTCATTATAAGTTTTGATGTCATTCATCCAATTTATGAATAGACCATTGCAAATTTTGAATGTGATATTTCAGAATACTTTCTGAGAATTATGAAGATATGAGGACGTGAGTTTCAAATTCGCCTTATCCAAAATTTTAAAAAAAATGGAGTTTCTCTATCAATCTATTCTATTGTTGAACCTGCATCGAAAAAATACAACAATCTGAAAAGAAAAACTAATTTTATCCTGTATTTCTGTCACCGTAAAATTTTGGTTTACAGTGAAAAGAAATGGCCGCACTCAGGGGTTTTACAAGATTTCCCCAAATTTTTCCCACGATTTTCTGGATAAGGCGAGATTTGAAACTCACGTCTTCATATAATTGAGACTGCTTTCTGAAACTTATACAGATATAATTCAGGATACTATCCGAAAATTATACAGATATAATTTAGAATACTTTCTGAGAATTATATAGATATAATTCAGAATACCTTCTGAAAATACATATGTAATTCAGAATATTATATGAGAAATTCTGAAAATAAAATATTTATATATTTATTTATTTATTTTTTGCTTTTTATAACTATATTGTTTACTATAGTATATATAACTATAGTCTTTAATTCAGCATAAAGCATTCTGTAATGTGTTAACTTCACATCTTCTTACAATATAATAACAATAATAATTAAAGAACAACAACAACAATAATAATAATGATAACAATAATATGAGAACAAATTTAAACTGTATTTTATTAGTTTTAATATCTTAAATAAATAAATTTTTAAAATTCTAATGAAAATAATTCTCATATTTGAATTAAATTGATTACCTATTCAGCTGAACCAAAAGAAATTGTCACGCGTTACATATTTAAATATTTTTTATCTCATTATTTTTATGTCACAACGTACAACGTTGCTTATGAAATTTAATTCTTTATCTATCATAGTCTTGTTCATTTCCAAAGTCTTTTGATTATCATGCGATCATCTTCCGATAGGTTTCGTAACGGAGAGCTTCTTTTTCAAGAAAATTAGCGAGTTACGTCTGATGTATTTTAAATAAAGATATTCATTATAAGTTATGAATAGAATTTATGAATAGACCAGTGCAAATTTTGAATGTGGTATTCCAGAACACTTTCTGAGAATTATAAAGATATAATTGAGAATTACTTTCTGAAAATTATACAGATATAATTCAGAATATTTTCCGAGGATATGCAGATATAATTTAGAATACTTTCCCAGAATTATACAGAAATAATTAAGAAGACCTTCTGAAAATAATACTGATGTAATTCAGAATATTCTCTGAGTATAATAATAATAATAATAATAATAATAATAATAATAATAATAATAATAATAATAATAATAATAATAATAATGTAGGAAAGAATCCGGCTGTATTTTATTAGTTCTATTACATTAAATAAACTGATTTTTAGAATTCTATTGAAAATAATTCTCCTATTTGCCTTACGTTGATTAGCTATTAAGCCGAAGCAATAAAATAAAATGGCAGGCGTGCAACACTCAAATATTTTTATCTCGTTAATTTTATGTCGCAACGTAACGTATCCTAAAATGTTGCTTATTAAATTTAATTCGGTATACATCACTGTTTTGTTCGTTTACCAAGACTTTTGATTATCAGGCGATCATCTTCCGGTAAGTTTCGTAACGGGGAGCTTCTTTTTCAAGAAAATTAACGAGCTACGTCTGATATATATTTTTAAAAAGATATTCAGTACAACTTTTGATGTCATTCATTTCAATTTATGAATAGACCGGTGCAAATTTTGCATGTGATATTCCAGAATACTTTCTGAGAATTATAAAGATATAATTGAGAATTACTGTCTGAAAATTATACAGATATAATTGAGAATATTTTCGGAGGATATGCAGATATAATTTAGAATACTTTCCCAGAATCAGTGGCGTACCCAGGATTTTATTTCGGGGGGGGGGCTGACTTAAATTTTCATAATGTTCTAAATCTTACGAAACACGTTGCATTGTGTTATAAACAGAAATCATTTTTGTCAATAAGGCCGTAGCGAGAGGGGGGGGGGGGTGACTTTGTTCCGAATTTTCCGAAAATTTGGACTTAAAAAATTATTGCGATTTTTGACAAATGGTCGCCGAAAAAAATCAATTTCGTCAATCGTTCGCAAAAAAAATCTCCAATTTCTTTAAAGGATCAAGGAAAAAACCGGAATTATGTCATACGGCCGCAGATAAAATGCGAAGTTTGTCAAAGGATCGCGAAAAAGAAGTCAAATTTCGTCAAATGATAGCGGAGAAAACGTGAATTTCGTCAAATTATTCTAGAGGAAACGCTAATTTCGTCAAAATGAGCACAGAAAAAACCCGAATTTCGTCAGAAGGCCGCAGAAAAAATGCGAATTTCATCAAAAGGTCGCGGGAAAACGCGAATTTCGAAAAAAAGATCGCTAAAGACACGCATTCCGTCAAAGGGCTGCGAAAAAGAAGCTAATTTCGTAAAGGATCGCAAAAAACGCGAATTTCGTCAAAGGGACACGGGAAAACGTGAATTTCGTCAAAAGGCCACAGAAAAACGCAAATTTCATCAAAAAGACGAGAAAAAGCGTGAATTTCGACAAAAAGCCGCGAAAAAACGCAAATTTCGAGGAAGGATTGCGCAAAAACGCGAATTTTGTCAAATGACCACAGAAAAAACGCGAATCTCGTCAAAGGACCACAGAAAACTGCAAATTTCGACAAAGCATCGTTAAAAAAACACGCATTCCGTCAAAGGGAAGCTGAAAAAACACGAATTCCGTCAAAGGGACACAGAAAAACGTGAATTTCATCAAAAGGCCGCAGTAAAACGCAAATTTCATCAAAAAAGACGAAAAAAAAACGCAAATTTCGTCAGAGAGCCGCGGAAAAAACGCAAATTTCGACGAAGGATTGCATTAAAAAACACGAATTTCGGCAAATGACCACAGAAAAAAACGCGAATTTCGACAAAGGATTGCGTAAAAAAACATGAATTTCGGCAAATGACCTCAGAAAAAACGCAAATTTCCTCAAAGGGCCGCAGAAAAAACGCAAATTTTGGCAAAGGATTGCTAAAAAAAGTATGCATTCCGTCAAAGGGAAGCGGAAAAAACGCGAATTTCGTTAAAGGATTGCAAAAAAAAAAAGCATGGTCACAAAGAAGGGCCACAGAGAAACGTGACTTTCGGCAAAAGACTGCGGAAAGAAGCGAATTTCGTCAAACAGCAGCAAAAAAACAAAAAAACACGACCATTTCCATAAAAAAACGCGAATTTCGTCAAAGAGCCGCGAAACTCATCAAAAAGACGAGAAAAAAGCGAATTTCGTCAAAAAAGCCGTGAAAAAAACGCAAATTTCGACAAAGGGTTTCGTAAAAAAACGCGAATTTCGGCAAAAGTTCACGAAAAAAACTCGAATTTCATCAAAAACTCGCGGAAAAAACGAAAATTTTGACAAAGGATCACGAAAAAAAAAACGCGAATTTCGTCAAAGGGTCGCGGAAAAAAGCTAATTTTGTCAAAAGTTCGAGGAAAATGCAAATTTCGTCAAAGCGTCGTGATAAAAACCTGTATTTCATCAAAGGATCGCGTTAAAAACACATACAAATATCTGTGTTTATTATTATATGTATAGTTTTTAAATTGAAATAATATGCTGAACTTTTTAGAAATCTGGTTAACCCGAACCCACTCAGCCTGAAATTGACCTGAATATAAACAGAGTTAACCCAAACTACAACAAAAATAATTAGCAGCAGGAAGGGATTACCTCTCCTTTCCCCCCTCTGCTGTAACCTTTCAGAAAATTTGCTGAGAATTTCAGATTTTTTTTTTTAAACTCAGACTCAAATCTGGGGGGAAGAGGGGAGGGCACGGGTCCGATCCTGAGACCGTCCCACGTCGAAATCTCTTGAAAAGTGTTACTGGCTTTTTTTATATATACTTTCATTTAAAAGAAAGTCATTATAACTTAAAATCTATAAAATTGTTCTTCCAATCCCCAAAACTAAATTCTGGCTACGGTTCTTGTTTAACAATAAATTAATATTGTAACAAACACAAAATATTTTTTGTATACACAAAATATTTTCATACACATATATAAAATAAAGACTTTGTTTATTATTTGTGCATTGCAGTAATAAGAAGGACTTTAAACCGTTCCAGATGAAAAATACTGGCTGCAAAGTTAAGACAGAATAGGAAGATAAGTGGGGGGAGGGGACATTACCGAACTCCAAAGATGTCTTTGCAGTCAAACAAGAAGTGACTGTGTATCTTACAGATACGAGGAAGTAATCGAGAGTTAAAAACAAAAGTTAATGAATATCATTCACAGTCAGCTCTTCCGCACATATATAGTGTGCCTGGCCTGACTTCCGACTTAGACAAAATTCTGAAGGGATTAGCTAAGGTGTCATTATGCACTAATATGGGACTAACAACAAAGACAAGTGCGATGCATGACAAATATATATATAATTGAATTGATCTAAAAAGTAAGAAGTAAACTTTTTTTACCATTTAATCTGACCGTTTTGGCAGGTAAAAGAGGTTTAGTCCCTTCAACCCTCCGAACCCCCCATATTTCGGTGTGGCATGGAGATGCGACTGAAAAATGAAAGTTAATAAGCTACTTTTACAGTCAACTCTTCCGCACCGGATTTCCGATTTAGACGAAATCGACTTGAGATTAGCTGTGGTGTTACCCCCGCATTGACAATCTTGGCGCCGCCGACTATGGGAAAAATTAAAAAAATCCTTAAATTAAACTACTTTTAGATTTGTCGAGTTTATTTGTAGGTCTCTTGAACTCAGTATATATGTTTTCATTTATCGAGTAAAACAGTGATTTCAGTCATTTGAAAATGGATTTTGTGGTCTCAAGTAAATTTGGTCGCAGGACTGAGGAGGATATTGGATTAACAGGAAAAACAAATTCGTGGCATGCCAGAAAATAAAATAAATTTATCTGAAAAAGAAGGAATATCAGCCCTTTTTTCATTTCACTGCGATCTCTTCAGAGGTGGAATGGAGCTGTAACGTCATAACCTCCGTCCCCATCGAATCCTTTGGTGTATGCTGGGGCATCACTGTGCACTAATATATGGGACTAACCAGAATAGCTGCGTCGCAGAAAAAAATAAATTAATCTCAAAAGAAAGAAAAAAAAACTGGAATTTTTTTTTCATTTCATATTTGATTATTTCGGAAGAGTAATCAGCCCCTTCCCCTCATTGGGTATACTGTGGTGTAACTGTGCGTTGATATGAGACTAGCCAGAACGTGTAGTTTGTTGTATTGCAGAAAACAAGTGCATTACAAATTCATCTCGAACAAAAAGAAAAATATCAGCCCTTTTTTCATTTCATTTTTGACTATTTTGGGAAGGGGCTGTAACCCATCACCCCCTTTCTACTTCTTTCGGTATAATGTGGTGTCACTGTGCACTAATATGGAACTAAAGAGAAGAGAGTGGCTAGTCTGTTGAATAATAGGAGAAAAAAAATACAAATTTATCTCAAACAGAAAGAAAAAAAGCAATATTTTTTTATTTCATTTTCGACTATTTCGGGAGGAGGGGGCTGTAATTCCATCAGCCCCCTCCCCATCTTTGGGTATGCTGTGATGTCAATGTGGACTAATATGGTGTTAACGAGAATGGCTATTTCGCTGTATGGCAGAAGAAAAATTACAAATTTATCTCAAACAAGAAGAAAAAAAACAGCCTTTTTTTTCATTTCATTTTCAACTATTTAGGAAAGGGACACCCCATTAACCCCTTTCACCTCTTTGGGTATAATGTGGTATCACTGTGCACTAGTATGGAACTAAAGAGAAGAGAGCAGCTAGTCTGTTGAATGATAGAGGAAAAATACAAATTTATCTCAAACAAAAAGGAAAATATCAGAACTTTTTCATTTCATGTTCGAATTTTTGGGAGAGGGCTGTAACTCCATTAACCCCCTTCTATCTTTTCGGGTATAATGTGATGTCACTGTACACTAGTATGGAACTACAGCGAAGGGAGCGGCTAGTCTGTTAAATGATAGGGGAGAAAATGCAAATTTATCTCAAATAGACAGAAAAAAATCAGCTCTACTTTTTCATTTCATTTTCAACTATTTCCAGAGGAGGAAGTTATAATTCCATCAGCTCCCTCCCCATCTTAGGGTATGCTGTGATGTCAATGTGGACTAATATGATGTTAACGAGAATGGCTATTTTACTGTATGACAGAAGAAAAAATTACAGATTTATCTTTAATAAGTAAAGAAAAAACACTTTTTTATTTAATTTTTCGCGATTTCTGGTTGGGGGGGGGGGGGGCTGTAACACCATCAATCCCCTTTCTCTTCTTTGGTGTCAATATGGACTAATATGGAACTAAAGCGAAGGAAGCGCATAGTCTGTTGAACGATAGGGGAAAAATGCAAATTTATCTTAAACAGACAGAAAAAATTCAGCACTATTTTTTCATTTCATTTTTGACCATTTCGAGAGGAGGGGGCTGAAATTCCATCAGCCCCCTAACTAATATAACCTGGACTAATATGGTGTTAACGAGAATGGCTATTTTGCTGTATGGCAGAAGAAAAAATTACAGATTTATCTTTAAAAAATAAGAAAAAAACACTTTTTCATTTAATTTTTTGACTATTTCAGGAGGAGTAGGGGGGGGGTGTGGCTATAACCCCGTCAGCCCCCCTTTCTCTTCTTTGTTGTCAATGTGGACTAATATGGAACTAATGAGAATGGTTTGTCCGCTGTATAATGGAAAAAAAAATAAATTTCCATAAAAGAAAGACGAAAAATCAGCACCTTTCTATATCACTTTCGAAAATTCCGGGGGGGGCTGTAGCCCCATCAGCCCCCCCCTTGGGTACGCCACTGCCCAGAATTATACAGAAATAATTAAGAAGACCTTCTGAAAATAATACTGATGTAATTCAGAATATTCTCTGAGTATAATAATAATAATAATAATAATAATAATAATAATAATAATAATAATAATAATAATAATGTAGGAAAGAATCCGACTGTATTATATTAGTTCTATTACATTAAATAAACTGATTTTTAGAATTCTATTGAAAATAATTCTCCTATTTGCCTTACGTTGATTACCTATTAAGCCGAAGCAATAAAATAAAATGGCAGGCGTGCAACACTCAAATATTTTTATCTCGTTAATTTTATGTCACAACGTAACGTATCCTAAAACGTTGCTTATTAAATTTAATTCGGTATGCATCACTGTCTTGTTCGTTTACCAAGACTTTTGATTATCAGGCGATCATCTTCCGGTAAGTTTCGTAACGGGGAGCTTCTTTTTCAAGAAAATTGACGAGCTACGTCTGATATATATTTTTAAAAATATATTCAGTACAGCTTTTGATGTCATTCATTTCAATTTATGAATAGACCGGTGCAAATTTTGCATGTGATATTCCAGAATATTTTCTGAGAATTATAAAGATATAATTGAGAATTACTGTCTGAAAATTATACAGATATAATTCAGAATATTTTCCGAGGATATGCAGATATAATTTAAATACTTTCCTAGAATTATACAGAAATAATTAAGAAGACCTTCTGAAAATAATTCTGATGTAATTCAGACTATTCTCTGAATATAATAATAATAATAATAATAATAAAATACTATGGGAAAGAATCTGACTGTATTTTATTAGTTCTATTTCTTTAAAAAAACTGATTTTTAGAATTCTATTGAAAATAATTCTCCTATTTGCCTTATGTTGATTACCTATTAAGCCGAATAATAATAATAAAAAAAATGGCAGGCGCGGAACACTTAAATATTTTTTTATCTCGTTAATTTTATGTCGTAACTTAAAACGTTGCTTATTAAATTTAATTCCGTATGCATCTTTGTCTTGATCGTTTACATAAAGATATTCATTTTAAGTTTTGATGTCATTCATTCCAATTTATGAATAGACCAGTGCGAATTTTGAATGTGATATTTCAGAATACTTTCTGAGATTTATAAAGATATGAGGTCGTGAGTTTCAAAAGTCGCCTTATCCAAAATTTTAAAAATGGAGTTTTCTCTATCAATCTGAATCCTTTTGGTGAACCTACATCAAATAAACACTACAATATACAAAAAAAAAAAAAAAAAAACTAGTTTTATCGTGTATTTCTGGCATTGTAAAATCTTGGTTTACAATTAAATCAATGGACGCTGTCAGAGGTTTTCCACGATTTCCCAAAATTTGATTTTCTGTATAAGACGAGTTTTGAAACTCACGTCCTCACATAATCGAGAATACTTTCTGAAAATTATACAGATAGAATTCAGAATATTCTTTGAGAAATTCTGAAAATAAAATATTTGTTTATTTATTTTTAACTTTTTATACCTATATTGCTACTTAATCTTTAATTCAGCATAAATCATTCTGTAATGTGTTAACACTTCACGACTTCTTACAATATAACAATAATAATTATTATAACAACAAAAACAACAACAACAATAATAATAATGATAATAACAATAATATGAGAACTATTTTAAACTGTATTTTATTAGTTTTAATATCTTAAATAATTTTTAGAATTCTAATGAAAATAATTCTCATATTTGAATTAAATTGATTAGGTACTTATTAAGCCGAAGAAAATGAAACTGGCATGCGGACAACATTTAATTTTTTTTATCTCATTATTTTTATGTCGCAGCGTAAAAAATTGCTTATTAAATTTAATCCATCACAGTTTTTTTCGTTTCCGAAGTCTTTTGATTATCATGTGATCATCTTCCGATGAGTTTCGAAACGAGGAGCTTCTTTTTCGAGAAAATCAACGAGTTATTTTTGATTTATTTTCAAGTGGAGATATTCATTATAAGTTTTAATGTCATTCATTCCAATTTATGAATAGGTCAGTGCGAATTTTGAATGTAATATTTCAGAATATTTTCTGACAATTATACTGATATAATCCTGTGTAATTTCCGAGAATTACACAGATATAAATTAGAATATTTTCTGAGGATTATATATGTACAATTCAGAATACTTTATGAAAATACCTTATGTAATTCAGAATATTCTCTGAGAAACTCTGAAAAAAATATTTATTTATTTATTTATATATTGCTAACTTTTTATACCTATTTTTTACGTAATCTGTAATTCAGCAGAAATCATTCTGTTATGTGTTAACTTTTTACAATATAACAATAATAGTAATTATAACAACACCATCAACAAAGATAATAAAAATATTGTTAATAATAATATGGAAACAAAAGAATTATATTGAAAATAATTTTCTTATTTGTCTTAAGTTGATTATCTATTAAGCCGAAGCAAAAGAAATTGGCACACGAGGAACATTGAAATATTTTTCAATTATTTTTATATTGCAACGTAAAAAGTTGCTTATAAATTTTAATTCGGTATCCATCATAGTTCGTTTCCTAAGCCTGATGATTATCATACGATCATCTCCCGATAAGTTATATTCATTATAATTTTTGATGTTCATCATTCTAATTTATTAATAGGTCACTGCGAATTTTGAATGCAATATTTCAGAATACTTTTTGACAATTATGCAGATGTAATTTAGAATACTTTCAGAGAATTATACAAATATAATTCACAATACTTTCCGAGAATTATACAGATATAATTCAGAATTCTTTCTCAAAATATCATGTTGATCTCAAAATATCATCATCATTCTCAACACATGTATTTCAGAATTTTCTTTGAGAAACTCTGAGATTTATTTATTTATTTATTCTTTATACCTATATTTATTAGGTAGTCTTTGATTCACCATGATGCATTCTTTAAAGTGTAAATTTAACGGCTTCTATACAACATAACAATAATAATGATAACAACAACAAAAACAACAACAACAACAATAATAATAATAATAATAATAATAATAATAATAATAATAATTATACTATGGGAACAAAACTAAACTGTATTTTGCAAACTTTACTATACTATTAAATTAATAGATTTTTGAAATTCTAATGAAAAATTTTCTGATAATTTGAATTAAATTGACGCCCTGTTAAGCTGAAGCAGAAGAAATTGGCTCGCTCGGGACTTTTTCCTCCATTAATTTTATTTCCAGACGTGGTATGTATAGCCTATTAAATTTAATTCGGTATCCATTATAGACTGTTTCGAGATTTCGTTTGCCAAGTCTTTTGATTATTATGTAATCATCCCTCGTTACATTCATTTTCTATCAGAACGTTTATTTTTAAATAAAATTAACGAGTTGCTTCTGACTTATTTTTAAATAGAAATATTGCTTAAAAATTTTGATGTTATCATTTATCGAAATTTGTGAATGAGCCAATTCAAATTTTGAATGGGATATTTATTGATAGTTAAAACATTTTTGCATATTTGAGGTTTTTATTTATTCACACTTTGTGTTTCTCATAAAAAAAATTAATTTATGCCGTAAAGAATACATTTTTTCTCATTTTAAGATATAATTATTAAACGAAATGTTTTAAGCATTAACCCTTTATGTATTGAAATATTAATTAATGAAAATTTTATCTTCTAAAGCATTTTTCGAGAATTGGTTAAACTATATTAAAAGATTTACATATTCATTTAATAAATTTTAGAAGGATTGAAGGATTTAGAAGGATTGATTAAATTTGAATTTACAGGGATTTTGTGCAATATTTATAACCCTACTCAAATCTTTTTCTGAGTAATTGGTAAATTTAGGAAATGTACAAATATATTGTTCTTACAATATAAATATAGAAATATTTCCGAATTGAAAAATCACCCCGCCCTCCCAAAGCCAGGAAAGCTGAAAAGATGCAAAGGCAAATGAAATCATCCTTTTAAAAATATTTATGTATTGTGTAACCAATAATGCTTTTGGAACAAGGTAAAGTAATGTATCTACAACTCATTCTAATGTGTATTACAACTAGTCGATGTATTAAATAAATTTTATAACAAGTTATTTTAATGGTACTTATAAGTACCGCCAGTAGAAAAAGGGTTAAAAAATGATTAGTTATAACCACACTCCTTTACAATAATAAGGTATCAGAAGCTCATTGTATATAAAATAAAATAAATCATGAATAAAATAGGAAATTTTATGATCTCGCCCAACATCATAATCTTTCATTGATCTATAAATATTAAATAATAACTTATAAATATTAACTATATTAGTTTTATTATTATTATTACTATTATTATTATTATTATTATTATTATTATTATTATTATTATTTGGAATATTTCTATTTCACAACTGATCCCATATAAAGTTATTTGAAATTCATTAATAATAATGTAAAAATGTGATATTAGATAATTTAATTGATGTGAAAAAAAATCATTATTAAAAAACTGTTTAACAATTATAAATGCAAAATATATTATTAAATGTGGAATGTTTTTATGAATAGTATTGTATTAAGTTAGTTTATATGCAGAATTGTAATGAAAATAATTTTATATCATACAGTATCGAAAAGGGAAAAATATACTTACAAGTGACATTGCTTGAAAATTGCAGCTCAATTTATAAATTTTTTTAGGAACTTTTAAACAATTTTCGAGCATTATTTATCTTTCACGAATTTTCCATTTGGCTATGGACATTATTACGCCATTAGGGTACATTAACCATAACATCTGATTAACCATAAGACTATTTGTTGCTAAACTGAAACCCATGAAAGCAAAGACAGATTTCATTTTATTTTGAACATAAATTTAATATTAATTTCAGTTGAATTGGTTAAAACATATGTTCCATCAGAATATTATCGTTTGTCTAAAAAAAGAGGGGGGAGGGGTGGCTGCAAAATATATACCGGAAAAATCACAGGAAAACATTTTAAATTAAATTTTTAAGCATCAAAATTTTGATATCAATAATTGCTGTTTTCAATCGAGTTATCTAACGTTCCCATAGTGGAAGTTATAGCTTACACGCCATTTCAAAAATATGAAGCTGTAAAGGTATATATGAGAATGCAAAATAGACTCTAGGTACAATCAAATAATTTTTAAGCGCATAACGCGAGAATTGTAGATGAAGTATCTACATACGGCAAAAGTCAAGACGACTATTTGCTATCATATGAAAGTGATTGCATTACAATGACTCTAGAGTCTAGAGCAATGGTTCCCAACCTTTTCTTGGCCACGCCCCACCGATGCATTTGTAAAATCACGATTGCTTCTCTGCCCCCGCGCCCATCTTCTCACACACACACTTTCTGTAACATATATCTCTTACTATTTACAAAGGGAACTCTATTCACCTGAAAGAAGCCTGGCGATACCTTAACAATTATTCATTTCACATTTTTCAAACTTATCAAATAGATGGATTATCGGCCACAAATGTGTTTTTAACATAATTCTAAAAATGGGGCTATATATCTTCACTTTTATATCAAACAGAATTGTGTTTTGCATTTCCAACTTATCTAAATGTTTAAGGAAATTATTATACGGTACGCATTTTTATCTTTGCAAAATGCTTGAAGAGACTCTCATATTTACCATTAAAATTGATAACACTGACACATTTTATAATTCTTAATAACTTATATTAAAAGTTGGTGAAATTAATTTTTCTATGGATAACTAAATACATAAGAAGCATTTTAAGATGCTGACCTTTATCCATTTTAAGTTGTCGTCACTGCCCATCAAAACACATTTATCATATATTCATTTACCGCGTAGGAGGGACTTTACTATAGCCATAGATATTTACTATTTACGCATTTCCTTTTCTAATGTTATTAAAGATTTATAATTTTTATAAAGTTGGTAGTACCACATTTAGGTATTCCAAATATATTTTAGGTTAAATATGTTCAAGGCAGTAACATTTAGATATGCCCTTAACCCCTTGGGGACGAGCGACACGTATACGTGCCGCATGAAGCGCTCAGAATCATTGTTTTTTCTCACCAGTAAAATTTTACAGTAAAATTTGCCTTATTTAATCAGCGCATATTCTCAATTCAAGAAGACACAAATTTCTGTTTTTAAAAAACTGTGACAAAAGATTAAAAATTTCGTAAAAGGCTCCCGTCCCGAAGGGGTTAAGTAGTTTAAGTAAAAGTTTTTTCATGTTACATACAGCAAAGCAAATAGAAATACAAAATTCCTTTAATAAATAATCGAAAAAGTTGAGAAAAATTATAGATTAGAAAATTAGCCAGAAAAATTATAAAATTTTAATTTAAAAAAGGGTATTAAAATAATTTTAAAAATCATTCATATAATTATTCCGGTGTCTATTTTATTTAAGTTTTTGATTCGAAACTTTTTAAAATTTAGATTATTATTATTAATATTATTTTAATGTTGCATGTATTACTTCTATTTTTACTCTAAAAGATTAATTTTCCAAAAAATCTGACAGCAATTGGGTGGGTTACAAATTTAAATTGCCCCCCGGTGGGGCGTACGCCCCACGTTGGGAACTACTGGTCCAGAGGCTACATTTTTAAGTTATAAACTCTATCTCGAAAATTATGAGAGATACCAATTAAAACTCAACTGCAAAGGTGTGGAGTGTCCTCGACATAGTAATTACCTGACGTCTTACATAAAATAGGATAAGGGAGTACACAGTGAGACATGGTACACAGTGAGACAGCAGCCATTTTGACATATAGTTGTAACTTTTTCTTCAAGCTGGCACACACACATAACGACCTCATCTTATGCAACACGTGGATGTAGTTTCGGCACTTCAGTTACTCGTCCGACAAAATAGTAAATAATTCCTTATTTTATAGTGGTTAAATTTACATAAACGTCTATTTTAGAGTTTATTTCCTTCAATATGAAATATATTTACTTAACCAAACCTAGCTATATCTAATAAAAGACTATTTCGGCAAAACGACATAAACTTTTTAAAGCGATGGAATTGATGTAACAGATGTGGCATCCATTTTCTTACAACGTAACGAAAGTACACAGTGAGACACACAGTTGTGGTACATTGTGAGACGTGTCTTACTGTGTACCTACTATGTGGTTCTGATGTTAAAAATGTTATTTGTTAATAAAAGAAGGTTTCTCTCTCTCTCTCTCTTTCTTTCTGTGTGTGTGGGCTTGCAATGGCTATGGAAATTTAGTTATTTAGTATTTTGTTTTATTATACATGTATTTTTACCCTACTGTCAAGAAGGGTTATTTGTTTCACGCATATCTGGGTATGTGGATTTCTTTATACCCACGAAACATCCCAACGGTTGAATGGATTTTAATAAATGAGGTCTCTATCAATTCGTCTTAACCGCCCAATGGTTATAGGCTAGGTTTTGTTTTTATAAATTCAAAATGGCGGCCGTAAAATACAAAATGGCGGTAGAGACGAAAAAAATTACGCACCATATTGAGTGGCATATCATTGGTTATTTCTTTCAAATTGGAGACAATGTTTCCTTAATTATTTTACAGTCAGAAACTCCGTTTAAATATTCCAAAACCTGGAACTTGTGTAGGTAGGATCTCTAGTTTGACTGCAAATCTAGCCTTCATAGACATCTATAGGCATAATCGAAACAGTGTTTATAGATAGCACTGCAAATAGAGGCATCTTAAATTAAGACATATATGTGACTGAAAAGGAATTTAAGACACTTAAGTATCTGAATCTGAAAATTCAGTCATGATAGATGTCTTAATTTAAAACATATAAGTGTCTTACTATGATCATGGTGTAAACGAACTGAGAAATGTGTCTAAAAAATCTGCAAGTGTCTAATTTTAAGACACTTTGTAACTCCGCTCCGCATTCACTAGGGGGCACTCTCAGTTGCGCATGCGTCTTCCTTTCGAACTCGATGTTCGTTTGTAATTCAAACTGAATGTTTGTTTTTATGTACGCGCACATTTTAACTAATAATTTATTTTGACTTGATTGTTTTTTGCGGAATGTGAAGTTCCGTGATTTAATTTCTATCGACATAGTGGTACTCCGTATTAATATTTATCTATAACACTAATATAGTGTTCTTCATCTCGTCAAATTTGTAAAGAGAACTGTTGTCTGGCGGGCTATGTTTTCAGGATGGAAATTTTCCGTTCTTTTAACAGAGCTAGCCGGATGTGCAAGGGGATTTTATTTTTTAAACATCAAACTCTGCCTAACTAACGGATACTAACGTAGCCTCCAACCCGGACGTCCTCTGGGCGAATGTGCGTTTGGAATAATCAGACCTTTTCACAGGTAAGTGGGGTCTTAACTATGTATTTAAAACTCTCTGTAAATGTTTTATCTTTAAATGGATACCTCACACGAGTCTATAGCTTTATTAGTTCCTGAGTTATGCCAAAATATGTTCAAATCATTTTGCCTATGGTATTTCCATGTTAAAATTTTATTTTGCTAAAATTTAAATATCTACTATTCAAACCATCTGCAATCATGTTTCTGCATTATTTTCCATCCAATGTTATCCTTAAAATAAGTTTTGGCGTGCCTGCATGGTGCATTAGTGGTTACTGAATCTACTGAGATACACCATCCTAAGCCTTCTTTCTCTGTATACTCGCACGCCATTACTTTAAAAATAGCAGTGACAGCACCTGTTGATTGGCTCATAATTTCTTAACTACCATCAAGACTATCTTAACAGTGTTTTTTTAGAGTAATTATTACACCGGAGTACCTTTTATATGGGTTTTATTTATGAATACAATATTTTTATAAGCATTTAATGCGACAGCATTTGTAACGTTCACATCGGTTTTACATTTCCCATAGGTTTAATATGTGATATGTACTGAAATTTCCAACTCTTTATAGTAAACATCCTTATTTAATTTTTATTTATTATGTATGCTTTTATTTATTATGTATGCTTTTCATGTCTGATGACGTTTTCTTGCGTGTCATATTTTATACACCGCGATAAATTTTAAGTTATTTAAAAGAATATAGTTCGAAAATCCTTCCATTTACCCATATCATTAATTCCCGCATACATACAGCGAATTACTTGTGTTCATTTATTTATTTTAAACTGTTTTGACTGATAAAACTCATTAAATCCGGTCATGGTTTCTGTTTTTTCCTTCTGCTATATACTTTTGTTGTTTCCGAGCATTTTAGAACTATTCTATTTGCTATATTGAAAGTAGTCAACTTCAGATGTTTTCATTTTCAAGCCCGGTGATTCACACCACAATTTGAAGACTCATCAGAAATCGTCTGAAATCTGTAGACGTAGAAGGGGAGAAAATTTTGTTGGCGTCGCCAATAAATCTTTTTATTTAACGATTTAGAAAATGTTCTCGCCTTATCTCTGTATTAGTCATGATTATTTGTAGATTCTTAAATTCATGTAATTATGTGCTGTTAACATAATTGTAAAAATACGGTAAATATATACAGCTATATTTCATTTGAAATCAATTATAATATTGATTTTTTGATTATTTTTAGTAAAAAAGAAATCTGAAATTTAAAATGAATATCAGTAAAAAGATAGAATTTTATACTATATTTACTTGAGCATAACTACCAGATTTGGCACTTAAAGCTGAATTATTCTATATTTACCGAATCACAATGCAGATTTGGGATTTTTCTAGAAGGACTTGATGAAAGCACGGGTAAACTTTGGCACGTCACCCACCCCCGCCCCCACCACCATCACCTACGATTTTTGCTGCCCCAAATTCGATATGCAATTTTTTTAAAGCTTATACGTTAAATATGTTTGGACATTGTATATTGGTTATAATCAGTATTTTGAACTTAAAAAGTAGAATAAGATTAAAAGTTAAGTACAAAAAATTTTAAATACAATAAAAATTCTTAATCGCGGGCACCTTCAGAACGCTGAATCTGTCTGCTATTCGATTGTGTTAGCTTTTATGAGGTTGTCTACATACAGTGAAACCTCCCTGTGCGACCACCTCCCTGAACGACCATTTTTTTCATGGAACGAAATTTATTCCCATAGGTTCAATACTAATTTTACCTCTATTCAGAGACCACCCCAGTTGAACTCCCTCCATGAACGACCCATTTCTTTGAAGAAAATGAAACAAATTCCGTTTTTTCCGGGTCGCTTGAAAAAGGTTTTATTAGAATAATAATTCCGGAGAGCACATTATTTATCAAACTTCTAAACAAAGTTTAGAATTTTTATTTATTCCGGTAACTTTTAAGTGTTTAAACCGCTTTGTTCCTTTTTAGGCAATGAATTTAACTCTGATGACAAATTAAGGATGACGGTCAATAAACTCCCCTGCCCTATTCTGTCAGGAAACGCTCAAAGGAACAGATAAAGTAATGAAATCGTCTTAATTTGTTCCAGACCAAAAAAAAAAAAAAAAAAAAAAAAAATAGAATTTATTTACTGAATTTCGAAAGGACTTGGAAATAAAATTTATAGCAGATAAAACCATAAAAGCGAAGCAAACGCCAATGTATTCATTTTTTAAACTCTGTAGTAATTAACTTATGTAATTAACTTTTGTTTTGATACTTAAATTTTCATATGTTTTCTTAATTTCAAAAATATAATTTTAGTAACATTAATTGTTACATTTTTTCAACAATTAAAATCTAGATTTTAATATGACCTCCATTAAGAGACCACCTTTCGGAGCGACCAATTTTTATTGGAACGGAAGTTGTCGCTTTAGGGAGGTTTTACTGTATATTGATAAAGGTGAGTGTTCGCTAAAGACAACTGTTCGTATGAAGGCTTTGCAGTAAAATCTCCATAACGGACACTCCTAAATAAAGGACGCCACTATTTAGGAAACACATTTTTTTATTGAAAATATGCAAAATTTTTATACACTTATACCTCAGAAAAGCAGACACCTCCGAACGTCGACAAATTCCACGGTTCCGAGGTACCCGCTATTGACAGGTTTTACTGTATTAAGACAAATATATTTTGTTTTTAACCTTATTCTACTCTAGAAATTCATAATATTGGTTAATAATAAATATTGATTAATAAATATTACAATATAATACTCATATACTGTAAATTTGGGGGAATCCAGTGTTAGATTTTATTTAACACAGAAATAAAAATGCTTAAACTAATTTACTGGGAATATCTTATTTAAATGGGAAAAAATTGCATAACATAGCAGGGATGGGATTCTTTCTGAAGAAGTGAATCATTTTTTATAAATGGGAGTAATTTGCTACCATAAAGCAGAGCTGATTGCAGCATGGGCAAACTGGGCTGTTTCTATGGGCCTTTAGCTGTACGGGCCCCTAAATTTGGTACGAAATTTCCATAAAGCTGATATTTTAAATTTGGTTTGATCTTACACTTATTTTAATAAATATTTTGCACTTTTAGAACATGATTAGGCTAAAGAAAATGGTATATTTATCCAAATATGTATTTGACGGCATAGAATAGGCTTAATTTTTTTTTTTTGTAACAGTATATGTAGGCAATGGGGGGAGGGGGTGAATGAATACTAGGCCTTTGGACTAGCAGCAATTTGAAGTTCTCACTAAAAGTAATAAACATTTTTGATGCCGTAGGGCATATATGATAACACATAAATACATATTTAGGTGAAAAAAAATATATATATTATCCTATTCTAAAACTACAAAATACTGATTACAATCCTCATAAGGTCAAAACTGATTTAAAATATCAGCTTTATGAAAATTTCATACCCAATTTGGGGTACCCTAAAATCAGGGAGCAGAGAAGCACCCCAGTTTTCCCACGCTGCAATCAGCTCTGCTGTATGGTAACAAATTATTCCCATTTATAAAAAAGGATTCAATGTGGTCAAACATGGCTGCGTATATGGCTTAGAAAGAAAAGTGGTCAAAGATGGCTTCATATTGGCTAGAAAAAAAAAAAAAAAAGGCTCAAAGATGGCCGCAATTAAGACATTTGAAATGTCTGAAATTCAGACGTAAGAAGTGTCTGAAAAATTTAAGACACTTTAAAACGTCTTAAAATTGAACACTCCTGTTTCAGACACTTAAGTGTCTGAAATTCAGACGCAAGAAGTGTCTGAAAATTTTAAGACATTTTAAAACGTCTGAAAATTGAACACTGCGTTTCAGACACTTAAATGTCTGAATTTCAGACATTTTCATTTGCAGTGAGGAATTATCAATTAATCAGAACTTAAAATTCATCAATACAAGTAAATAAAAAATAGCTAAGTAATATAAAAAATAGTTTCACATTGATGAGAAATAATTAATTAGTTCTGATTTTACGCAGTAGGGTATTTTGATTTTTTAAATTTAATTTTTACTTGTTTACAATTCTTTTTAATGTTCTTTTAAATGACATTCTGTAAAGTATTTAAATTTAGGCTGTTCAATAAAACCAGTGCATTATATAATTATTGAATTACGAACTTAAAATAAATTTTATATTTAATATTAAGTTTAAATAAAATTTAAATATTAAATTTAATTCAGTATTTTCCATAGATTCGTTTGAGATCTCTTTTCGAAAATATTTTCGTTTTGATGTCATCTTGATATGTCGACATTTATAGCTACTTCATTTTGAGTAAAATTAACCAGTTTCTTCTAAATTAAATTTTTAAATACAAATACCGTGTAGAGTCTTTGATGATATCATTTATTTGAATTTTTCAAAAGGCAATTGTGGGTCTTGAATCAAATAGTCTCAGTAATTAAAAATATGAGAATGAATTTTGAATGATTGAAATTCATATTTATTCCCTCTTTATGAAAGACGAATAAAAAGCTTTTGTAACATTAAATATATATTTTCCATATTATATATTGCGTTATTAAATGGCATTCTGTTAAGCATTAAGTAATAAGTTATTTCCATGGTACTCCATCAAAATAGTAAAATATGAGGAGTGCAATTAATAAAGTTTAAACCGAAATAAAATAGCGAAATTTATAATTATGCAGCACAAAATGATTTTTCATAGATTTAGAACTATTAATCAATAACTTAACTATCCCTTATCTTTTTAAAATTATTACTATTTTATTCGACATACTTCTATTTCAAAACTGATTCAATGAAACACTATTGAAATCCAATTATAATAAGGTATAGTTTCGATATACGGAGCATAATTTAATTGGTAGAGAAAAATACGTATTCTACTATAATATTACAAGCATTTTAAATGCATCTAATATTATAGACTGGTAAATGTAAAAATGTTATTAAATGTAAAAGGTATTCTTTTAACTTTATCATATTAAGATAGTTGGTTCGTACGATTCTAATTAACCCTTTCATTCATACGGGCCTCATATGAGAACAGATAAGTATTGTCCTAAAAAGATAAAAAAATTAGTATTCATTTATGGAGATCTGGTTTGTGGACAGATAATAGCTAGCATGCAGCACAATAATAAAATTATTTTATAATGGGTTCTCTATTATCACAAAAAAGATTTTTTTTTCATTTCATTAAATAAAATCAATTTTACTTTTCTTTTTTGCTGGTATCAAACTCGAGCGTTTTAAGAACTTTCTGAGGGTGCATATATGCACCCATGGTCCCGAACGGGTTAAAAACACAACCATCGCAGGTTTGTGTATGAGAAACTCTTTTTAACCCTTTCATGCAAAACCCCTTTCATGCATGAAAGGGTTAAAAAGAGTTTCTCATACACAAACCAGCGATGGTTGTGTTTTTAACCCGTTCGGGACCATGGGTGCATATATGCACCCTCAGAAAGTTCTTAAAACGCTCGAGTTGCATGAAAGGGTTAAAAAGAGTTTCTCATACACAAACCTGCGATGGTTGTGTTTTTAACCCGTTCGGGACCATGGGTGCATATATGCACCCACAGAAAGTTCTTAAAACGCTTGAGTTTGATACCAGCAAAAAAGAAAAGTAAAATTGATTTTATTTAATTACGAGTCTTTTTATCTGATTTATAAAGTTACGTCAAATAATTAACAAAAAGTGGTGCCAAAAGAATAAAATTCGTGTAAAAGATGCGGGTCCTGAACGGGTTAAACTTTTCATAATTGATTTTTATGTATTTTTTAGAGCTGAATCCGAAAATGACCTTTATTTTTAACCCTTACGTCAGAAGTTTTCGCAAATCGTAAATTTCGAAGTTAAAAAGAAAAAAAAATATTGAAAATCTGATACTAAAAAAATAGAGGAGATGGTTGTGTTTTTTTTACTTTTGATAATTGATTTTTATGTATTTTTAGCACTAAATGCGAAAATGATTTTCATTTTTAACCATCATATCAGGATTTTTTGCAAATTATAAATTGCAAAATTAAAAAAATAGCAAAAATCTTATACTATAAAATTTAGGGGATGATTGTATTTGTGTCTTTTAACTTTTGATAATTGATTTTTATGTACTTTTTAGTACTGAATCCGAAAATGACCTCCATTTTTCACCATCACGTCAGAATTTTTCGCTAATCGTAAATTTCAAAGTTAAAAAATAACTAAAATCTGATATTCTAATATAGATCTCAGACTTTTTTATTCAATTCTATTTTATTTAATGCTATAATTTATTCATTTATTGGCTTATACTGGGGATTCTTACAGCTAAACAGCTAAGTGGTTCGATGAGGTGGGGGGTGGGGGGGGGGTTTAATTTCAACTTTGAAATTTCCGATTTGTGCAAACTCCTCAAGTGATGGTTAACCCTTTGAGGGGCGGTGGAATATACTATGTCCCAACTAATTTTAATTAAGTGTTGTACCAGAGAAAAATATGAAAGATTGCTTTTCCTTATTTAGAAATAAAAATTTTCCACATTTCCGCTGGCCACTCAAAAGTATAAGAAAGAAGGTCATTTTAGGATTCAGCGGTAAAAAATACGTAAAAATCAGTTGTCAAAAGTTAAAAAGCACACCAAACACATCTATTTTTTAGTATCAGATTTTCGCTTTTTTTTTCTTTTAAACTTTGAAATTTACAATTTGCAAAAGCTCTTGGTCAAACAAGAAGGGCGTTTTCGGATTTAGCTCTACAAAATATATAATAACCAATTACCAAATGTTAAAAAATATGAAACATCCCAAATTTTACAGACTAGTGATATCTGCATAAAATTGACGAGCTGAAGCAAGAGAAACTGGCACGCTTGGGACTTATATATTTTTATCTCGTTATTTTTACTTTTTTGCACGCAATATGTTGCCTATTAAATGTAATTTGGTAACCATCAGAGACATTGTTGATATTCCGTTTCCCAAGTCTTTTGATTATCATGTGATTATCTCTAGTTAAGTTTTCTAGCAGTGCATTTCTTTTTCAATAAAATTAACGAGTTGTTTTTAGGGTTTCGTTCATCTGACGAAACCCTATTCGTCTCACTCCTCTGTCTGTCTGTCTGTCTGTCACAGAGCCCATTCTCAGAAATTATATATGATGGAGACTTGAAATTTTGGATACTTATAGCTGAACACTTCACATCAAAAGACTTATCATAAAATTTTGAAAAAGTCATATTATTTACCCCTCCGGGATCTAACTTCAGTATTTTTAGCAATTTTTCTAACCTCCACACTTTTCATCCGAGATGCACTTTTCTAACTTTTACCGACACTCCTTTAACCGCTCTTTCATATTATGCACCAAAGCCGTACATATTTTAGTTCCTTTTTTTACCGCCAGGGGGCGCATACCTATCTCGGGTGCTATGGGTCCGATCCCCTCGACTAATATATCTATGGATAGTTTGTAAAACGGAGTTTCGTTCGTATAGAGGTTTGTTTAGAATAGAATGCTGCCCCTGGTTGCGAAATGTGGAACTAACAGATTTTGCAAAAAAATAAAGTGTTTTGAAAGGAATATTAAACGAAACCCTCTGTGCGATATGTGATCATACTTACCCACTTGTTTATTTATTTTTAAATAGAAATCTTGTTGGGAAGTTTCGATAGCATCATTTGAGAACCTCTGCTGTAAAACATGATAAGGGACATTTTTTATTTCCCCCTGATTTCAATGCATAATTTGTTTTAACTGTATCTTTACCTCTTTTTGGTACCCATCAGAGACTTGGTTAATATTCGGTTTCACATGTCTTCCCGTTAAGTTTTATTGCATGAAGTTCAATTTTTAATAAAATTAATGAGTTGTTTATTATTTATTTTTAAATAGAAATCTTCATGAGACATTTTTATATTATCATTTTAGAACATGTGAACAGGTGACAGTTTCCGGAGCCTTCCTAGTTGCGAAGCAACTCTACGCTCTGTATATGAGTAATGGTTCAGCACATTATGAAAAAAAAGTGATAAAATTTTATCACTAAAACAATGTAGTTATTTTTTGGTTTTACATCTGAGCCCTTCATTTATCATAATTTGAGAATGGGCATGTGAGAGTTCTGAACATTATATTAAAAAAATTTAAAAATAATTTTCGGATAACTGAAAATAATCTTAAGATTATCTGAAGAAATCTCCACTTTCTCCAGAAATTCTACAGGAATCTGAAGAAATTTTTCAGATTTAACTTTACCTTAAAAATATCTGCAGAATGTTTTACGATATTCTTATAAATATCTGCGGAAATGGGCCAATTGCCTACAGATTTTATACAGATTTTTTTTAGTGGGAAGTATAACTGTATGTTTAATATGTTAATATGTTAATATGTTAAAATGTTTAATATGCGACTACTTAAAAATCAATGTAGTGAAAGTTGAAGATCTGGCTTGTGTGAACCAACTTTTTTTTTTCTCGTTTAACCACTTAACTGTTTTGCCAGAACTGAGTTCGGGCAAGATGATTTCGCTTGCTTCGTTACTAAAATCTTTTGAATACCACTAATTTGTAACTGTTCTTCTCTTTATTAATTCTCAGACATTATTCCCCCCCATAGGCATTGTATTTTACTTAATTTAAATAAATTTAAATTAATTTAATTGTTGTAAAGCTTAACACACTAAGTACATTTTTATTTGTTTTTCTCTTTTTTTTTTCTTTTCTGTTTTGTTGAACTCAAGAATTTAAGTCTTAACCTCTCCGCCCCCTTTTTTAATTTTTTACTGCTGTTCAAGGAATCGCATCTTGTCATCCAACCCGTGTGTTCAGCATCCGGGGATGTGAGACATAAGTACCGGGCTCCTCGGCAAAAATTCTTCGCATCGACGTTGTCGATTATATATAGCATATATTTTAGTACGAAAAAAAGTGGTCTTTCGCCCCTATTTCTACCCGACTGCCAAGAAGGGTTATGTGTTTCACATGTATCTGGGTATGTGGATTTCTTTATACCCTCGAAACATCTTAACGGCTGGATGGATTTTAATGAATGATATGTCCCTATCAATTCGTCTTAACCGCTTGGTAGTTATAGCTTTTGTTTTTATAAATTCAAAATGGTGGCCGTAAAATACAAAATGGGGGTAGAGACAAAAAAAAAAATTACGCACCATATTGAGTGGCTTATCATTGGATAGGTCTTTCAAAATGTAGACGATGTTTCATTGACGATTTTACAGTCAGAAGCTCTGTTTAAATATTACACAACCTGGAAGTTGTGTAGCTAGGATCTCTAGTTTTACTGCAACTCTAATCTTCATAGACATCTATAGGCCTCATCAAAATAGTGTTTATAGATAGGAAATAACAATTAAACAAAACTTAAAAGTCATCGATACAAATAAATAAAAAAATAGGTAAGTAATATAAAAAAAAATAGTTTCACATTGATGAGAAATAATTAATTAGTTCGCTTTTAATGCAGTCGGGTTTTTTTATTTTTTAAATTTAATTAGTTTATGGTGTCAAAAAAATGAAACTGTTAAGGGGTTAATATAACTTGCTTTAACTGCATCGTTTTAAACCTAGGAAGTTTATTTGTTATTCAAAAGATATCATCATAATCAACGATAATGTTCATGTAAGTTTAAAGAGGTTTCGTTGTTAAAATTCTATAAGTGCAACAATATAAAATCTATCAGAAAGAAAAAGTTAGTAATTAAATACATAGTTAACTAAAAATTTACTCTTAAACGAATCAGATTTTTTAGCAGAAGCACTTATAATTATTTTTTATTATTATTATTCACCCGAATTATGCTCTTTGTTAGTTTTTTTTAAGTTTTTTGCATCTGAGCCCTTCATTTATTATAATTTGTGAATGGGCCAGTGGGAGTTCTGACCATGATATTAAAAAAAAAAAAAAGATGTAAAAATAATTTTCAGATAACTGAAATTTACGTTCATCATTAAACTGTGTTTTTTATTAAATTAAAGTTTTTATATTACTAAATACATATTCTAAGTAGTATATAATGTGTTATTAAATGAAATTCTTATAAGCATTATGTAATAAACGGTTTTCATGGTGCTGTATTAAAAACATCACAATATGAACAATCTAATTAATAAAATAAAATAAATTATAAATACAAAAAAAAATGTAATTATATTGCTACTTATCAAATTTTTTTAAAGATTTCTAAATATTAACTTGCAATTAAACTATTTCCATATATTTTTTTTAACATTACTTGGCATACTTCTATTTCACAACTATTTTTACAAAAGGCTATTTGAAAGATTATTATAATATAAAATTCACCGTTCGGAGGATAATTTAATTGGTGTGGAAAAAATCCGTAGTCACATTGAAATACAAGATTTTTAACAATTGTAAATGCAAAAGATGTCATTAAATGTAAAACGTATTGTATGAGTTTTATTGTATCAAATCAGTTTTATTATATTAAATCATATTTCTACAAAATTGACTGCCTATTAAGCCGAAACGAAAGAAATTGGCACGCTTGGAACATTTAAATATTTTTACCTCATTATTTCCATTTCTCGTACTATGTTGAATATTAAATTTAATTACAACATAGACATTTTTGAATTCTCGTCTTTTTAAAAATTAGTCGATTAAAAAAAAAAAAAAATAGTTATTCGTTAAGTTCTATAAGAGCCTTTTTTACCCCACTAAAATAGCGGGTTATCTTTGGTTAATTTCTAAATGGAAATATTCATTATACTAGCAAACCCCGCGGCTTTGCTCGCGTAATATTTGAAATATGCCAAGTGATACTTATATGTCTAATTTTTATTAAAAGGTACTAACTAAATTTTTATTTTATTAAAAGGTAATATTTTATTTTATTAAAAGGTACTTATTACTTTTAGGAATAATTTAAAAAAATTACTATTTAAAACACAGTTTGATTAAACATCATTGTTAACCATCATTTAACATCAGGCAGAAATGAGACTTAAATTAATAAAACGAAATAAAACTAAATAAATAATAATTTAGAAAATATTTTGAAACTTTTATGCTCAATTAATACGCTCATTTCAGTATTCATTTGAAGTTTTGAATTTTTTAGAAACCATCTTCTTACATCTTAAAATTAACCATCATGTCAAATTCCAAGTCCTACCACCTCTCTCAACATAAAGGGCTATGTTGAAATAGGAACTGTCACCATTAATTTGCCAACATTAATTTTGAAATTGGTTTGTTATTTCCTAATATTCCACAGAAACGTAATTCAGAAAGCTTTTAAAGGCCTTTTTTATAGCGTTTGTTGTTTCTTTGAATCCCAGGTGGTAGAATCATCGGCATAAAATATAGCCTGTGTAGGATCAGAGACTGTTACCATTGATTCGCAACTATTACTTTTATATTTGGTTTATATTTCCTGAAATAGCGTAGAAATCGTAATTTAGGACTTTTTTAGAATCCTATTTGCACCTCCCCTTCACTTCACCCCTTTTTAATTCGAATTTAATTTCGACAGTCCTTCAAGGGCATTTATAAGTTACTACCATGCCATATTTAAAGTTTCTAGCCTTTTCAGTATCACAGAAATCGCAATTTAGAAAGTTTTTAGCTACTGCAACCCTCTGGTGGTAATGGCACAGACATAAAATACAGCTTATGTTTGAGCAGGTTCTATCACCAACAATTTTTTATCATTATTTTTTTAATCGGTTTGGTATTTGATAAGATTACATAAAAATTGTAATTTATAACGCTTTTCGCTCACTTCATCTTTCTAAATTTGAAATTTTCTTTCGACAGTTCTTAGAAAGCAGTTGCATCTTGTAAGTAAATACCATGCCATACTTCAAAGTGTTAGACCCTTCAGTTATGCAAAAAACGCAAATTAGAACATGTTCTGCTTTTGCAACCCTCAGATGGTAGTGACAGCAACATAAAATATAACCTATGTTATAGCAGGGACTGTCACCATTGATTTGCAACCATTACTTTTGAAATATCATTGGAATTTCCTGAGATTGAGTAGAAATCGCAATTTAGAACGTTTTTAGAACGCTTTTCGCGCATTTTCACCCCTTTTTAAATTTCCAATTTTTTCGAAACTGTTCTTAAAGATAATTTATATGTAATAAATATGTACCTTGCCTAATTTTAAGTTGCTAGTCCCTACCGATCACAAAAATCGAAATTTGGAACGATTTTTTGCTCCTGCAACGTCTAGGTGATAGTGATACCGATTTAAAGTAGCGTCTATGTTAGAGAAGAGGCTGTCAGCATCAATTTCTTAACATTACTTTTGAAATCAGTTTGATTCTTCCTGAGATATTGGTGACAAATCGGCATTTAGAACGTTTTTAGAACGCTTTTCGCTCATTTTACTCCTGCATCTCCTCTGGGTTAGTGGAAACATATATAAAATGTATCCTATCTTGGAGCAAGATCTGTCACCATCATTTTAACACCATTGTATTTGAAATCGGTTCAGTATTTCCTGAGATTGCATAGAAATTGCAATTTAGAACGTTTTTTACAACGCTTTTTGCACATTTTGACCCCCTTTTTAAATTTCGATTTTTTTTAGGAAATGTCCTTAGAGATCTTGGTATCTCATAACTAACTACCATTCTAAATTTCACGATTCAAGGCCCTTCCGTCACGCAAAAACCGCAATTTAGAACGTTTTTTGCTCCTACACCCCCTTTGGGGTAGTGGCACCGACATAAAACATAGCCTATCTTGGAGCAAACGTTGTCACTATCATTTTGACACCAATATTTTTTAAATCGGTTTGGTATTTCCTGAGATTATTTAGAAACTACCATTTAGAACGTTTTTTTAGAACGCTTTTTGTGCATTTTCACCCCTTTTAAATTTCGAATTGTTTAAGAACTGTTCTTAGACACCATTTATATCTTATAAGTAACTAATATTCCAAATTTCATATTTCTAGGCCCTTCAGTAACGCAAAAATCGCATTTTTAGAACGTTCTTTGCTCCTGCACCCCCTTTGGGGTAGTGGCACCGACATAAAATATAGCCTATGTTCTAAGTTGGACTAACACCATCATTTTGATACCATTACTTTTGAAATCGGTTTGGTATTTCCTGAGATTATGTAGAAACTACCATTTAGAACGTTTTTTAGAACGCTTTTTGTGCATTCTCACCCGTTTTAAATTTCGAATTGTTTAAGAACAGTTCTTAGACATCATTTGTATCTTATAAGTAACTAATATTCCAAATTTCATATTTCTAGGCCCTTCAGCAACGCAAAAATCGCATTTTTAGAACATTTTTTGCTCCTGCACCCCCTTTGGGGTAGTGGCACCGACATAAGATATAGCCTATGTTCTAAGTTGGGCGAACACCATCATTTTGATACCATTACTTTTGGAATCGGTTCGGTAGTTCCTGAGCTTATCTCCGACAAATAAACAATTTTTTCCTCTTTATAATAGGAGTATAGATTATGTTCTGATCTCCTATTGTAGCTTATGAATTGGCTAGTGCCGTTTTGAATTTGATAGTTCTAAAAAAGTTAAAATTTTGAGAATAAGTATGATATACAAATTTATTTGGTTTAATTTCCATAGTAGACTTGTTTGTAGTAAGTCTCATTTCCAAAGTCTGTTAATTTTAAGTAAATCATGATCTGTTAGGTTTTATAAAAGCGTTTTCGTTCCCTCAAAATAAATAAGTTATATTTTGTTTATTTTTAAAAGGAGATATTCATTATACGTTCTGATGCCATTCGTTGCAGTTTATTAATTGGAAAGCGGTTTTGAATGTGATATTTCTAAAATGTTCAAACTGTGAGAATACGAATTGTTATAAAAATTTATTTTCATTATTTATTTATTTATTTTACCTTTTTTCCTTATGAAATTTAATTTAATATCTGATTTGGATTTAATCGAAATCTCGTTTCCCAGGTCCATCGATTTTTATGAAATTATCACCCATTAGGTTTTATAGATACATTTCATTTTCCATTAAATTAATGAGTTATATTCGATTTATTTTCAAATGAAAATATTTATTATGTCTTCTGATGCCATTCATTCCAATTTATAATGGCCAGCGTGAATTTTGAATGTAATATTTCAGAGTACTTTCTGACAATTATACATATGTAATTCAGAACACTTTCAGAGAATTATAAAATATAATTCAGAATACTTTCCGAGAATTATACAGATATAATTTTGAATACTTTCTGAGAATTATACAGATATAATTCAGAACACTTTCATAAATAATAAAGATGCAGTTTATCATGTGGTCATATTTCTAAAAATTTAAAAATATGAGATGCAATATTAGATTATTAAAAGGCATTTCACTGTGCTTTATGTATATTTAAGAATATTTTATATGGCTAAACTTGTATTTTGCTAATGCGATATTAAATAATATGTTAATAAGTATTAATGTTAAAGTTCGATAAAAAAGATAAATGTTATTATAAAGTTTAAAATCCTATTATAACAAGAACTTATTGACATTTACATGAACTTCGTGATACCTCACATAAATATTACATGAATCTCTTAAGATAAATGATAAAAAGCTGTAATTTTTTTAGAGTGAAATTTAATATCCAAACTTCAAACAGGTCACGCCATAAGCCTGCTTATATTTAAAAAATTCTTTGAAAGTTAACAAATTGTCATATCGGTGTAAAGGTTTAAACAACACAATTGAAGAGCTGAGTGGATGAACATGTTATATTACATTTTCTAAAGAAAATTTTATCTTTTGAATGAAAGCGTTATGAGGTATGCTATCACATGGTGAAGCTAAAATACTAAGATTCAATTTAGTCTTGAAGATTTAAGACATTATTCCTTAATCTTTAATATTTTAATATTTAATAATGTCAATAATATTAATAATTTTTAATATTTGAAAATTAAATATGAATAAGTTTTTCTGAGAGTATTTAGTACCATACCTGTTAATATTTTAAATACATGGTATCAAACAGAAAGTAAATCATTAAAATTTACAACAAAAACTTTCACTTCAAATTTCTTCAAATGTAAGTTATGTTACTTAACATGTTCTTCCACTTAGCTCTTCAATTGTCAGGATTTTTCGTAATATTCGGAAAAAAAGAAGCTCAAAGATACCCAAAAGTAAGTTCATATTTAAAAAGTTCACACAAATATAACAAAGTACCGTATCATAAAGAGGTTTTCATCACGACTTCTCACAAACATGGATTTTTGCATGGCAAAATGAAAGAAAATCCCACAAATCAGTTAACACTTCAAAAAATCATAAAGAATTAACTGATTTTCGTATCGGGGTGCGGCTTGTAATATAAGACATAGAAAATTGTCAGCATTTCTGTAGCAAAAAAAAAAGCTGAAAGAAGAATTGAACTATTTTTTTTTTCTTTTGCCACAATAAATTCGACGCTTTGGAAATTGTATGGTGCAAAGCGCACGACCGTTAACTTTTCATGAATTTTTGAAATGTGAACGCACTTGTGGAACACCAAGTATATAGGGTAAACAATGTTTTCTTTAAACAGTCTAGAATAGCAATTTAATTACACTGGTTTCCAAAAATTAAGGAAAAATCACAAAAAAAGCGATAACTCTTTCAAAAATTAACCTACCTGTATGAAATTTGGATATGTTGTTAACGAAAGGATGCTGATTAAAATTACAAACTGCAAATTAGTGGCGCTGCAATCGGATTGCTTTATCTGTGTGGAGCATAAAAATGCATGCTAGAGGCTTTGAGGTATCATTTGTCTGCATAACTGAGATATAGAGCTATTGGAAGCCTGGATGTAGGCCAAAGTCAGACAGAGGTGGCCAGATGGCTAAATGTGAGTCCTTCTGTTGCTCATAGGCTTTGGCAACAATTTCAAACCACTGGTTCGGCCTCCAGAACGTTCAGCGAAGGATGAGCAAGAGCTACGACAAGCACCGATGGCCGATATTTGCGGTTATGTGTACGAAGGAATAGAACAGCAAACCCCTCTCATCTTAAATCCGTCCTTGCTGTAGCCACTGGAAGGTTGGTATCAACGTCTACTGTGCGTAGAAAGCTTCGTGAAGGTAATCTTTACGCGATGCGACCAGATATTTGTGTGCCGCTCACCTCATGTCTCCGGAGCGACCGCTTAAGGTGGGCACGTCAACATGTCCACTGGACGGCTGATCAATGGAGGCTTGTTCTCGTCACACATGAGTTCAAATTTAGCCTCCAAAGCGATAACAGGCATTGTTTGATTAGGAGAGAACAGGGAACGCGCTATCATCCATCAAACATTTGTAAAAGAGATTCGTATGGAGGAGGCAGCGTCTGTGTTTGGGATGGTATCTCTTTGGGCGGACGTACAGACCTCCATGTCTTTCCCAGTGGTGTAGTCGTAAAAAAAACAGAGGGTATACGTTCTAAGCAGAGGGTATACGCTCAAGGCAGAGCGTATACCCTAGAGTGTATCTACTATAGCTTTCTTGAGAAACAGAGGGTATACGCTGTTCCTTAAAAAAATCCAGAGGGTATACGGCGTATACCCCCGTATACCCCCCACTACATCCCTGGTCTTTCCACGCAGAACTGTGAATGCTGACGTCTATAGAGATGACATTCTTGATGCTTATGCGCACCCTTATGCTGGTGCAATAGGCAATGATTTACTGTTATAGGACGATAACGCTAGGCCGCACAGGGTTCAAATCGTAGAAGTTTATCTTCAGCACCAAACAATTCAGCGCATAGAATGGCCAGCGCGATCACTGGACTTGAATCCCATGGAGCATCTTTGGGATGCTTTAGGAAGATGTGTCTCTGCTCTCAATACCCCCCCCCCACCCCTCAGACACTTGCCACGCTTACAACTGCTTTACAAGAGCAATGGATCGCACTTCCCAGCGAACTTATCGATCGCATAATTGACAGTATCACACTTCGCTGTATGTACTGTATTGCTTCTAGGAGTGATCATACTCCATATTAAAGGTACTTTTCCTATACCAAACTCAGACATTTATTTTGTTTATTTTATAATTGTATTAATTTCTTAAACACCACAATCGACTAATGATTTCTTTTAACGTTATTTTATACCTTACTATGTGTTGTAAATTGTGTCCCAGTTTTATTAAAATCTACTTGTAACATTTTGAGTAATCGCTACTTTGTTGTTTTTCCTTAAATTTTGGAAAGCAGTGTATGTTAGACTTAAGAATAATTTTTTAGTTTTAGTTTTTTTCTATTCCAAAATTCGTGAATAAAGGAATAAACTGAGTTTCAACTAAAAAAAAAAAAAAAAAAAAAAAAAGCGGAACAGAAACTGCTTTTATGGGAGCTCCGCCCATTCTTACAAAAAATATAGCCATCGCAATTTCAAAATTCTTGTTTTTAATTTTGACGGTTTGCAAACTTTTGATTATGCACTGAAAAGAAAAAAAAAAGACAAACGCTTCTTAACCTACGAAAATATAATGTGACCGCAAACGAAGGTACAACTTTTTCTCGGAGTTACCTATGATTCCGAAAAAGCTTTTCTTTATCTTTAGAAACCTCAGAAAATAACACATTTTCGAAATTTAAAAAAAGTTTTTATAAGAAGAAAGTTTGTTTTACCATTGATTTTCGGAAACATTTCCAAAGCTTAAAGTATATTAATACGTTTTCTCAACCCGAAATGTAGTGTGTTGGGATGCACCGAATAGTGATTTTGGCCGAATACCGAATGCAGAATATTCGGTCTGCAGGTGAACCGAATACTGAATAGTAACTGTTAGGCCTAATACAGAATATTCGGCAGACCGAATACTTTTATATTTCAAAGTTTAAAGGCATTAAAATGTTAAATTTTAAAGCAATTTTAAATAACATTTAATACAAAAACTTAGATTTTGATAAATAGGAGCTTTTAACAAGTAAACCTTATGCTGATAAGTGTGCTTTGAGTTATTTAAGAAGAGGATATAGTTATAAGACTCAGAAAGAATAACTTTTCTATTCCTTTGATTTAGCAAAGAAGTTTTTAAATGCATTCCTAGATCAATATCTGGAGTGGGCTATCATTTTCAGAGATTGTAAACATAAAGATTGTTTTTAAAATCTTGAAACAAACTTTCGACAGAGATAATATGGTCAAGACAAACCTTTTTTTTGATCAAGAAACAACATATCAGTCCATTTATTCCATCAAAATTACGATGCATTCAATCAAAAATACTGGTTGTGTAACTACAAGCCGAAAATGAATTTTCGTTCACAACTTTATCAATAATGAAAATATTTTATCGAGATTTGTTTCATATTAATTTCGCTGTTATTAAATGCGATGATATCATTGAAAATGACTAAATATTGGCCAGTGACACCGTATAAATACTGTCAACTGTATTCTGAATAAAGGATTGTCTAGCTCATAGTTATTTAGATATGAATGGTTGCAATTTCCTACACTTCTCATCATATCATATTTCACAGAAATCAAAGCAAGTCTGTTGAAAATATAGTTATGATATCTTCGTTATTGTTAAAGTAACAAACGAAAATCTAAGTTTGACCTCGAGTGAGATGAGGTACACTGCATTTATGGCTGAATAACTGCAATTATGTTTTCCTCCGCAAAAACTGCCCATCTTCATGTCTATTCTCAACCCTAACGATTTCCTATTTTGTTTAGAAACACCTTTTTTTTAAAAAAAAAAGCAAGAAACAGATTATTTAGTAGACATTGTTCAGGAACTTGAATTTGTACATCATTAACTCCCATGAAAATCCTTATTAATGGTTGATTTTCTTAAGTGATACTTAATAAACAGCAAATAATGAAAAAACAATCTCTTTTATTTAAATATGATTTTGTTTCTAATTATTCTGAATATCTTTATAAATTGACAGTTAAAAGTAGAACTTCAGTAAGGTTTTTAAAAGCATGCTTTAAAAGATTCTTTAAGTATTCGGTTCAACCGAATATTTTGATATTCGGCCAAACTGAATATTCGACGGACTGAATAGTTTGATAATGAATATTCGGAACACCAGATAGTTTGATATTCGGCCAAACCGAATATTCGGTAACTGGGCCTAATAGGCCGAATACTAAACAGATACCGAATATTCGGTGCATCCCTAGTTCATATACTATCGATCCTCAATGAAGTATTTCCATGTTCCACAAACATGTGTCACAGACAAGCATTCTAAATTAGCTGCATTAACATCAACATTAAAACTGATAATATCTCATCAAGCAGGACGGTCGTTCTGCCAAGCCAAGCTGAAAAAAATGTTAAGCTCGCCAAACAAACAAACGCCAAGAATAAAACGCAAGACACCGTAACTGCTTATTATACTGATGACAACTTCTCCATGTTAAATCAACCAAACATGTCAGCGTAAAATTTCCCATATCAAAAGAACCAATCATTGCAGAAAAATAAAACCAAAACCAGAAGGACCTAATGGAAAAGATCTTCAATTTGAGACCAAATGCATCCTCATAAATTAATTATAACCAGAGATATAGATTTTTTAAAATAATGTCGAGATACTGAAAATGACCGATTTATTTTCTTCGTCGCAATCTATGGTTCAATCAAGGTAGAGACTTAAATAATGGACATAAAAAAGTAAGGATTGCATTTTTGGACAGATATTTACTCAATCTACGTGCTTTTGTAAAATTCAGCTTTAAAAACACAAATTTTCTATTCTTAAATAGCGAAAAACTGTTAATTAATTCTAAAGTTTATAAATTATGCCAAACAGCGATAAACCCGCCAAATCATTTTAGAAGTCTTTTAAAATTTTTTATATTATCCTTTTGCATTGATTTCATCGAAGAAAACTATGACCGAGATCCAGATAGATTTTTCGCTGTTAGCGAAATGAGTTTGACCAATCAGAAGCCAGAATGTTTTAGAATTTTTGCTGCTTCTGGATCCCGGCCTATGTCATAAAAGTTTTGAGTCATTTTCTTAGCGCCATGGATGAAGTGCAATGTTTACAGAAATTTAGGCTGGGATCCAGATGGATTTTTCGCAGTTAGCGAAACGAGATTCACCAATCAATAGCCTGCATTGCTACAAACAGCGAAAAGTTCGCAAAAGTGCAAGCTTCTTATTAATGAATCTCGTTTCGCTAACAGCGAAAAATCTATCTAGATTGCGGCCAATTATGTTGAACACAATTTTGCATTTCCAAATCCAGGAAGGGTATTGATGTCATAACAACAGTGCGTATTCGCAACTATTTAAGGCATTGATTCTGAACTCCTTTGCTATACATTTCAATATTAAAGAAGTTGTTGTTTCAATAGTTTTAGTACTTTTCTCTATTGCTCACTCTAAAACACGAATATCGAAATTTAACCAAAAGCGCTCAGAAACTATAGCACCTAGAATATACAGTGTTGAAATCGGATAACCCTGTAATACATAAAAAAGCGCTAAAATATTGTATCCCTTAAATGTGCAATGATACTGCTGTAATATGCAGATCGCAGCGACATCAGCAGGATATTTTCTACAACTGCAAGAAATTGCTAGTCTATACAATGTAATAATAGTAATACGAAAATCCCACAGATGTTGCTGCGATCGACACTTGAAATTCTAGCAGTATCGTCGCACATTTAAGGGATACAAATTTTTAGAACTGTTTGGATAGCATATTTCCACACTAGGTATTCTAGGCGCTGTATCAGAAACAACACCATAACAGAGAGCCTTTATACATAAGAGTGTTGATATATGGACAGGAGGCATGCTCATTTCAAGTTTTTGTCGAAAGTACGGCAACCCGCTTTCTTAAAAAGAGGATATTCAATCTACGTTATGATCACATGGTCAAGGCAAGAACGTCTAGCGTAAAGAAGGGAAGGCTTCGTCTACGTAATGTAAATCCCCGCTAGCCAATGAAACAGTTCATGGGAGAAAGCAGTAGTACGCTGTTAAAAATATCGTGAAAAATTACCTCTGTTTTTAAAGGCTATCTGTATTCTGACCAATGAGAACGCTTCATAGGCGTTTATGTAGCGTTCTCATTGGTCAGAAAATAGAGAACCTGTAAGAACCGAGGTAATTTTTCACGATATTTTTAACAGTGTAGTTTCCTGTTTCCCTTCGTATCATTTAGAAATTCTTTGGGTAAATTATTGGCCGTATGTCGCTACTTCGTTATAGAGACACACTTGTTCCGAATTAGATCCCGGCCTTAATGTATAAAAATACGGAGTTTGCTTTCTGTACTATTCCTGAACTCAGTTATAGCGTCTAGAAATATAGGTCGGGATCCAGGTACAATTTTGCAAACAGTGAAAAGTTAGCAAAAATTCTGCCATCTGATTGGTCAATCTCGTTACGATAACACAGAAAAATCTACCTAGATCACGGTCATAGTGTGGAAACCGGCTATTCCAGTAATTCTTTAAAAAGTGCTAAAAATTGAATCCCATAAATATTGAAAAATACTGAATGACAAATGTTGATAGCAGCAACATTTTCTAGATCTTCTCTGAGCAAAACGTTTTCTTTTGAAATAGTTATGTTGGAATTACCATATGTCGCTATAATCGACATTCGTCGTTCAGCCTCGTTCAACATTTATGAGATACAATTTTTAGCACTTTGTTAATAAGCCGATTTTTAAACTATATCTTCTAGAAACTATAGCTCCGTTATAGCGTCTAGATTATATGTTGTAGAAATCGACTATCCCAGCAATACTTAAAAAAGCGCGGAAGTATTGAATCCCTTAAATGTACAACGATGTCGAATTCCAAACAGTCATTTGCATCGACATCTGCAGGATATTTTTTAAAGAAGAAAGAGACATGTGTAATGCACCGCTACAGCGTCTAGAATACATAATGTGGAAATTTGCTATCCAATAACCGCTAAAAAGTGTATCCCTTAAATGTGCACTGACGCTGAAATCCAGGGAGATTATCGCAGCGACATCTGCTATATATTTTCAAATTTCAAAGTAAACATCGTATTATTACAGCGGGTTTGACGCCAAGCACACAGGTCAAATGTAAGTTAATAAAACGTTAAAAAAAATGTTACAGCGTATAGACCAAATTGTCTTGAAGTTTTGGGAAATATCCTGCAGATATCGCTGTGATCGACTGATTGGATTTCCACACTATATATTCTAGACGCTGTAGCGCCGCGGTAGCCTGTCCTTTTTCGTTTACCTCGAAGTAGATGACGTTATTTGAAGCTGTTCCTAAGTGTGGCCAGCTCATCACGTCACACGGAGTTGATTATCTGTACACGGCAATGGACACACAAAAAAAAATCGGCGCACCGCTTTGTACTAATCATCGTGTAAAGATGATCCAACTCCGTGTGACTTTTAAACGTCATGAACTGGCCTATTATGTCATTGGTCACACTAACACCCTCCTCCTTGCGTCCGCCATATATAGCTGCATCTTGCACTGGAGACTGCTAAATGGGCTGCTATCGGTCAAAATCAAGAGAGAAAAGGGCAGAAGAGGGGGAAAGAACTCGTTTTTTTTATGTAGTTTTTCACACGGGAAGATTGACATGTCTGCTCCTCTCCTTTCATAGCTTCATGGTGGTGAAATAAACAAACGCCCCCTAAATATTTGAGAAAGTCTTGACACGCGTCACAAAAACATCATACAAATCATACAAAAACATCATACAAAAACATCATGCAAAGCAAAGGAACAAAATCATTCGTTGGCTCGTGGATATGAACGAGCCAATGAATGATTTTTCTTCTTTGTTTTGCCTGCTTTGTGTGATATTTTCCTGACTTGTCAAGGCTTTCTTGAATATTTAAAGGATGTTGAATAGGCCGGGATCAAGATAGATTTTACGCTATTAGCGCGATGAGATTGATCAATCAGAAGCCTGCATTTTTGAAAACTTTTTTATGTTTGCAGTAAACACTCTGGATCCCGGACATTAACTTTGGTTGGTTAAGACGATTTTGAATAAAATCAAATCAGAAAGCCAATGTTTTTAAACTTTTTTGGTTAGTTTAATCGAAATCTTCCACGTCTATTAATGAAAACTGAGTTACTGTACTTTGGACAAAAACTTGAATATGAGTACACGACTTGTGCATATGTGTCACCACTCTTACATATAAATGTAGTCTGTTATGAGCATGATTCTAAGCGCAGCTGGTTAAATATGAGTATCTGGGTATTAGATAAAGCAATAGTGGCCCACCGTGGCTGAGTGGATAAGACACCACGCCGCTAATCGCTTGAGAACGTAGGTGGGGGCGGGTTCGAATCCTGCCGTGATCCCCACGTGATCTGATATATATGTGTTCAATAAAACAAACAAGCAATAGTGAAAGATACAGTTGCCGTGGAAACAACGACATCTTTAATTCGTATAGAAAATTGATGAATAGTTGTAAATGATTTAAGTTTAAAATGTAGGCAAATGCTCTGAAAATATCAATGGCTCCCATCTAGTATTTTACAAAAGTAATTTAATATATTCACATGATGTATAAGTTGATGCAACTCTTACCTAATGAAAATTCTGCCACAAGACTTATGTAGGTAGATCTTTTCAATGATTAATTCAGAATTCTAAGAACAAAACGAAGTTCTTAAGCGCCCTTCCTCACCCCTCACCCCACTCAAAAAAAGAAATACGATAGAAAGGTGTAAGTATTTGGATAATTTCAGTATTTCTCTGATCTTTTGTCAGAGTTTAGAAAAGGTGTCTGGGTATTAAAAAAAAACATATAACAAATTTGACGAACGATAAGACTATAGATTTCAGGCAATTTTTAACTGCAAAAAATTTTTTATTCTAATGTTTATGCGGCTTTAATAATAGACTGTTAAATATAATCAATTTACGGGAATTTTTATACGAAATTATATTCTCACATTTATGCAAATAGGTATGGATAAACAGACTTGAGTCAAATTACATATTTATTCTTTCTTCTCTATAACACGATCTAAATGAAGATGAAGTTGTATGTACAGTTTATATCTTTAATTTTTTAGATTTTTTTTTATGAAAAATGTTTCATCATCATGTCTAGAATTGCTAGATTTACTTCTTTAGACAGATCTTCGATTCTTTAGATGCCTGCGGGGCTTCATTCTCGGATTTTTCGTAGGTATTTGTAAAGATAAATTTATTTTGCAAATCCGTCAGCAAAAAAAAGTTAGAACAAACAATTAACTGACAGACTAACTGTAAATATATATTTTATTTTGACTCTATTTGATTTTTACTAAATTTTCATTCTTCATAGAAAATTTTAAGGCGATATAAATTGAGAAAGACTGATACTTTGAAAGAAGAAATTGACTTTCGTTACTTTTAAATTATTAATTACTCTAAAAAATGAATGATAGGTAAACAAAGTGTATACTATTGTGTTTGTTCCCTGCTTATAAAGGCTATACAAGGACTAATTTTAGCGAGTAGAATTATTTCAATTATATATAATCTGTTTTAAAAAAAGAACTGATATCTACTAAAAAACAACTTTTCAAAAGTAAAAAAAACGCCAAGCAAAAAAAAAGAAAAGAAAAGAAAAGAAAAAAGGGGAAAGTTGTGGCTAAAAAATAGTGTGATATCAAATTTCCAAGCTAATATTATGGTACTTATTTAACATTTTTTATTAAAAATTTACCATATGTAAGTCGAGTACCTAAGTATGCGTTGATAGAAAGCCTTTTCTCCTTTACTAAATACATCATAACGTGTTTCTGAAAATTAATTTTTTTTAATTATGCATGATGGGCTTGGCGGCCATCTTTCCATATTTTACACAAATTTCTAAGCAGACAAGCTCGTAATATGTTTGCATTATTAAGAATTTTGAACTTCTAGTTTTGGCTACAGGCAGATAAATTAAGAAAGTCTTTTATTTTGAAGAAAAAAAAATTTATTTTTACTGCTTTAACTAATTAATTAACCACCTCCGAAAAAAGAGAATCATAAGATGAAACCTGAAGTTACTTCAACTTTATTTTAAGACACAAATTTCTAGGCACTCATTTCCATAAATTAAAAGCATAAAATGTTTGCTTTAGCAACAATTTCGAATTTCCGATCTTAACAATGTACTTGTGTGCTTAGATATTTGTGTAAAATATGGAAAGATGGCCGCCAAGCCCATCATGCATAATTAAAAAAAATTAATTTTCAGAAACACGTTATGATGTATTTAGTAAAGGAGAAAAGGCTTTCTATCAACGCATACTTAGGTACTCGACTTACATATGGTAAATTTTTAATAAAAAATGTTAAATAAGTACCATAATATTAGCTTGGAAATTTGATATCACACTATTTTTTAGCCACAACTTTCCCCTTTTTTCTTTTCTTTTCTTTTTTTTTGCTTGGCTTTTTTTTTACTTTTGAAAAGTTGTTTTTTAGTAGATTACTCTTACATGTCTAAATTCAGTTACATAGCTGAAAAATGTTTACTGGAGAATTGTTAGGATCCGTAAAACAGATATTTCGGTTTAAGAAAATTGGTGAAAACACTGTATAAGCTGCCCTGAAACGTTTCCGAAAATTACGAAGAGTAAAAAAGACTTTATTTTTATAAATCTTTTTTAAATATAAAAAATCTTAAGTTTTTCGGGTTTTTAAAGATAAAGAAACGCTTTTCGTAATCTTAAATAATTCGAAAGAGGTTATATTATTACTTATACGTTCATGGCTATGCCATACAGGGTGTCCCTAAACTCATGGTACATACGTTAGGGGGTGATAGAACACAACTAAACAAGCACAAATCACAATAAAATCCATGGTCGGAACGCAAGCCGTAAAACGTTAGAGGGCGCCTCCAAGCGACCGCAATAAAAAGGCTATTCACCGCAGCTGTCTTCATTCGTTCTGTGTATCATCGATGAGATGGATGCGTACTCAAATCAGGAGCGGCTGAGATGAATTACAGTACGGAGCGGCAGAGAGCAATGCAAGGGAAGCCCAAAGGTTATGCCAATCAATTGGCCGGCCAGCTCACCCGATTTGTCATGTCTGACTTTCTCTCTGGGGTCACAGGAAAAGCCTCATATAGGATGATGGTCCCATAGATTCCGCTGAAGACCATGTTGCTCGGATATGTAGCCGCTGACACCATACGAGAGATGCCTGGTGTTTTCGCCAATGTCCGGCGCCGGCGATTACTCCATCGACGGTGCAAAGCCTGCGTTATTGTTGGCGGTCTCAATTTTGAGCAGTTACTGTGATAAGGGACGTACGTGTTGTTTACTTTCATTTTGTTGAATAAAATGTTTTTCTTCATATTATCGGTTTCCTTTCATTCCATCGCTGTCTATCTCCTTTCTCCTAATTTCGTTCCATAGTATGTTTCGCGCTCTAGCTTTTTACGACTTGCGTCTCGACCATGGATTGTATGTTGATTTGTGCTAGTCTAGTTGTGTTCTATGAGCCCCTGACGTATGTACTATGAGTTAAGGGACACCCTGTATATTCGTAAGTAAAAAAAAAAATAAAAAAAAAATCTTTTTTACAATCTATTGTCTATCTTTAATAACCTGAAATAAAATATTTTGAACATATTTTTATTCCTTCTTTTGTAGTATAACTTTTCAAAACATTGAAATATGATAATATACATGAAATTAAAAACAAACTATTAGAAGTGTTGATAAAAAATAGCGAAGTATATTAATTTAATAAAATATCAATATTATGTTAATTTTTTTTTTTTTTTTTTTTTTTTTTTTTTTTTTTTTTTTTACAATTTATTCATTTCTAATACTAACAATACCTTTAATTAAATTCAAATGCAAATATGTTTTATAAAAAAAACCTTTTTATTTACAAGAGTGCTGAGGTTCTTTCTAGCACAGAGAAAAATATTCAATGTAATAAAGCATATTCCTGCAATTTTTATGTTGGAAGATTTATAACGCACTGAAAAAACTACGCTTGTATTTGCATATTAATTTACTTTTCCGAACTTACATATTTTACTACATTTTTTGTAATATGAAACAGTTTTTTTTTTCCTCAGCTGTTTTATTCTATTCTTTTAAATTGTTAAAAAGGATCTCACACCATTGTTTATGTAGATAATGTTCTCACTGTGCAGGTTTATGTACTGATGCTTATGATAAATATTTTTATGATTGTAATTAAGAGCACTTAATCAAACAAATGAGATTTTTAAGTGGATTTTTTTTTCATAAATTTTGTTTTACGTCTAGATATTGTTAAAACTTATTATCATGATTGATTTTTTTTATTTATCTCTTTATGAACAGAAAAAACAAGACAATGATTAAATACACAAGATATACAAATGTTTTAAGAGTGAGATAATATTTCATTTCATCCGTATTGTATTCGCTGAATTACTATTTTTTTTTAAATAAGACATTTAATTTTAATTAAATTGAGTATTGTAAAACCAGTTAACGGAACAATTGTAAGTACAAAAAGTTTTCTTTTGATACAGATGGTCATGTTTATGGTACTCTAGATTTTTGTGTTATAACAAAACGTTATGCAAATATTTTTATGACGGAGTTTATTATACGTTTAGCATTATAATGTTTATCGTAAATATTTTTACAACTATGGTTACAGGAACTTAATCAAACTAATGCTATGTATAGATAGGAATAATTTTTTTTCTTAAGTTTTGATTTGCATGCAGATAAAATTGATAAGGCTTGGTATGAATATTTATTTTTATCTGTGCATAAATACGGTCTAAAATATTTGTTTCTATTATTGAATATGCATTTTTATATTTTTTATGTTGATTAAATATATATATTTATTCAATACCAAGTACATTTTTTACAAAACGTTCTTCATGTCGATTAAAATTCTTAAAAAGTTGTTTTTATAATAAATAAACAAACACATAAATTGTGAAAAAAAGTTTTTGTTTAATTTAAATAATGTAAAAACACCTGTTTTTAATACATATATATACCTGGATATATATCCTGGAAAATACTTCAATGAACTATCCAAGTTGAAAATATTTTTCGATAATTATCACATTTCAAAATCAATATTTATAAACAAAATTCTGTTTGTAATATGCGTTTTTATGATAGATTCCGCCTTTTTTTAATTGAATATCGTGGCATAACTAATTACACACATACAATGCAAAGAAAGAAATTTAGAGTGACATAGTTAATTATATATAAAAAGAAATTGATAAACAGAGAAAACAAAACAAATCAAAACACGAAACAGAAGCTTTTGAGACCAGTAATCAATAAAATATTTTAATATCCATGATTGTCAGAAAAATTACGGATAAATGAAATATTCGATCTTAAGTTAAACGAACATCGGTACTAAAATGTACAGGCATGGTAAAAAATATGTCAATTCCTTCCTCCAACTCTCTAAAAAATCTTCGTATAAAAGTGTTATACATACGTCATACCAATCGATTTGTGTTAACTATTATTATTAAACGATACGAAAGAAGGATGAATATTTATAAAAAAAAAATCTGTATGTAATACGCGTTTTTATGATAGATAACGCCTTTTTTAATTGAATATCGTGGCATAACTAATTACACATGTACAGTGCAAAGAAAGAAATATAAAGTGACATAGTTAATTATATATAAAAAGAAATTGATAAACAGCGAAAAGAAAACAATACAAAACGCGAAACAGAAGCTTTTGAGACCAGTAATCAATAAAATATTTTAATATCCATGATTTTCTGAAAATTACGGATAAATTTCGATCTTAAGTTAAACGAACGTCGGTACTAAAATGCACAGGCGTGGTAGAAAAAGATATCAACCACTTCCTCCAACTCTCCAAGAAATCTTCGTATAAAAGTATTATGCACACCTTATACCAATCGATTGGTGATAACTGTTATTATTCAATTGTACAAAAGTATTGGAGTTTCGAAACCATTTACATATTAAACCCTGTACCATGTTTGCTTTCCAAATGGTAATAACAACTTTTAACTCTCTATGTAAAATCACTGTATCAGAACCAAGGATGGCTTTTTGCCGGCAGAAACCATTTTCACTGTCAGTTACAGAAAGTGGTTATAGCCGGTTTTATCTGGCAGAAACACATTTCGTGACAAAATCTGAGACTTTTTCAGTAGTATTAAATTCCTTAAGTACATATTATTCAGGATAAATAACAAATGGAATATTGTGGATAATTTTAATTAAAAAATAAATAAATTTGCATTAGAAAAAATGAGTAATGTAACACATAAAATTTTTGTTATAATATAATTGTGTAATTTTATAACAATTATTGCAGTATTTTAAAATCTCCGTTTAAAAATCAAAAGAGAAAACTATATCCAATATATTTTTAATTAAACACTAAAGAGAATAAAAAAATAATCAATACTTACACAAAATACTTTTCTGTAATTTAATATAATAATAACTGTAATAAATCTCTGTCATAGAAATGTTATAGTTAATTGTGGATCTTTTAATTACGTGGATTTTGAAAACATTTCATTTAAATATAGTATTCAAAAGAACAAATCTGACTTCTTTTTTTTTTTTTATTTAAGACTGTTAGTTGAAAATGTTCCAACCACATTTTAAAAAGTAATAATAGTATATGTCAGTGGTAATTTTGTCCTTTCAATATTGTAAACAAATTTTGCAAGATATTTCACTAAAAAAATTTCTGTGCTATTTTTTGTGCTTTAGTTATTTACTTATATATTTTCACAAGAACCATTTCTATTTGTATACAATAGTAGATAATCTTTAAGTTATTGCAATGTATTATTTATTTAAAAATACTCTGAAAAGTTGCTTGTTAATATAACATAGAATTTTATTTTATTTTATTTTATTTTTTACTTTTAAAAAAGAAATTCAACTGTAAACAATAATATTAATAGTTAAACTTCTAGAGCATCAGATTACCATTATGAAAATTTCTGTGTTTCAAGTGAAAGAGAATTAGTATTATATAAACAAAGTATATTTATATGATCATTTTGAAACTTTTTGCTACTTTGAATAACTTTCACAATCGTTAATTTTAATTTTTAAATTAATGGTTTACATATCAAATACATGTAGGAATTATGAATCTTTGCAGATTAAAGCTCTTATTAGTATTATTTCTTAGGTTGTGCCAGTTTCTGCCACTTACTGGTAGAAACTGAATTCTACCGTGCCGGTTTTAACCGGTTACAACCGCTGGTTTTAACCACCCCGGCAGAAACTTGAAAACCCTGATCAGAAGAGACAGGAAAAGTATTTAGCTTATGCATTTTTTCTTCTATTCAAGGAAAAAAAATCATGCGTCGAGCATACTAATCGACTGGTGATAATTGTTATTTTTAAATGATACAAAAGTATTGGAGTTCCGAAGCCATTTACATATAAAACCCTGTACCATGTTTGCTTTTCCAAATGTTAATACCAACTTTATTTGAAATCACTGTATCAGAACAGACTGGAAAAGTATATGCACTGTAAAAAAGGGAAAAAAAACGGAATAATAAACGGAAATACTACTGGCAATCGGGAGGCCACTACTATTTCTGTATTTTAACGAAACTTTTTCCCGGTAAATTACAAAAAAATTTCGTTTTTTTTTTTTTTTTTTTTTTTTTTTTTTTTTTGCATTTACGGCGGTTAACTTCCATTAAAATACGGAAATAGTACTGGAGTCTCGACTGCCAGTATTATTTCCGTATTTTAGTCCGTTTTTTTATAGTGTAGCTCATGCATTTTTTCTTCTATTCAATGGGGTAAAAAATCATGCGTTGAGCATCTATTATGAAACATTTCCAGAATACTTTAACAAACCTTCACTGTTTAATAAGATTAATAATATACCTCATTTACATTTTTAAAAAAGCATAACACTTTTGAAAACCATATCTGGGCAATTACTGTCGGTAGCCGAAGAATTGCTGCAATTCTTTTGCTCAGTCCTCTATATGATCTGCAGCATTCTTTATACTCTACACTGTATGTTAAAATTTAGTTTAGTAAGATAACGTAGTATAACACGTTTGAAAATTCTCACTTCTGCAGTATCGACCAATATATTGAACCTTATTCTTTTGTATACTCTATATATTACCTACATATATACTAGATTTTTATACACGTCGCTTATTAAGCTAAAATTAAATTGAGACAAAAATACTCTGAAAACGGGTTAAATCACGTTTTAAGAAATTATAAATAGGCAGCCATGTATACACTTCTTTGAGTGGCCACCCTGTATATGATTTTACTAATATTCTAGAAAAAAACTCTTGGAATGTCAAATATATGTCAGCTTAAAAATGCATAACTTGATTTTTTAAAACGCTTTAAATAATTCTCGCTCAAATTCAGCAGTGCTTACGAATACTTTTGTGTAGTCTTGTATATGATCAATAGCATTTATAAACACCATGTAGTATACAAATATTCAGTTAAATTTAAACCCGCATATCATAACTAGAAGCACACAACAAGCAATTATTGCGTATTGACAGTGATTCAGAGTATTGAATCCAAAATCCTTTGTATGTCCCTGTAAATGAACGATAAATGCTATGCACATCATATTATACAACAAGTATCTTGTAGGAAACCTCAGTAAAATACATCAATTTCATTACATTTGGAAAAATATAACAATTAAAAACAGTTTTTCCCCGTTGACCATTATGTATCCGAATTCGTTTGTGTGGCCCTGTAAATGAATGAGAAATGCATCCTATTCTACAGGAAGCATGTTTTAGTGCTACTCAAAAATTCATATCAATTTCATAATATTTGTAACAGTGTAACATGAACAAAATACATCGCAAATTATTTCCCACCCTATACTATAATACACTGCTCAAAACAATTAAAGGATATTGCAGTTTTAGGTGGATTTTGTATCTGGTAAACTGTTTAGCTCATTGATACATGGTCGACAGACATAGTACGTTATATGAGAATAAATTACACATGTTTGGCAGAAAAAAATGCATTTTATTGCGCATTTGTGTACTAAAGGAAAAAAACACAATTTGTGCATATGAGAAAAAAAGAATAAGAAAAGGTGTTTTCTTCAAAGAAAATCATTTTCAGTAGGGGGTATGGTTTCCACGGGCGGCCAGCAACGTTGAACACCTTTGAGGCATGGACTCAATGAGGCTATTAATGACGAGTTGGGGGTATTCTGCCCCACTCTTCCAGAAGAGCTCTTTCCAGTTCTTGGAGAGTTTGTGGGGGTTGTTGGCGGCCAGAAACTCGTTTTCCTAGAGCGTCCCAAACGTGCTCGATTGGATTCATGTCTGGAGAACACGCTGGCCATTCCATTCGAACGATTCCTTCCTCGAAAAGGAAATCCTCCACCAGGTTTGCACGATGTGGCCTGCAGTTATCGTCCATTAAAATGAAGTTATCTCCGATTGCTGCAGCGTAAGGGACTACAATAGGTCTGAGGATCTCATCCCTATATCGGCGACCAGTCAGAGCTCCATCTCGAATGATGTAGAGGTCAGTGCGCCCGTCAATGGAGATGCCACCATACACCAACACTCCTCCACCGCCAAATCTGACACTTTCGTGCACGAACGCAGGATTATTCCTACTGCCACGGTCCCTCCAGATGAAAATACGCCTATTATCCGGATGCACAGAAAAACGGGACTCGTCAGAAAACAGAATATTGCTCCATTCATTTCTCCTCCAGTTGACATGCTCGGTTGCCCACTCCCTGCGATCGCGACGATGCCTTGATGTTAATCTAACACATACCATCGGTCGGCGAGCATACAGACCTACAGCATGGAGTCGGTTTCGGACAGTCTGAGTTGAAATCGTGGTGCCTGTAGCCGAGCGAAGGTGTTGTTGGAAAAGAGTAGCGTTCATGGTTCGGTGTCGTCGAGCTGTTAACGTTAAATACCGATCTTCATTGGGCGTTGTTGCCCGTCTACGACATTTCCCTGGTCTTCGGCCTGCACATCCACTCTCCAAAAAACGGTTCCAGATCCTGGAAATGATACTTTGTGACACTCCAATGGCTTGCGCTACTCCGGCTTGAGTTTGGCCCCCTTCTAACCTACCAACAATTCTCAAAGCTTCTGAATCTGTCAAATGACTTCGCTGAGACATCGTACTCATCGAAACAAAGCAATCACTGAATGCCGATCATCCTTGTCTTCATTCTCTTTTATACAGTTGAAAGTCAAATTTCATTCGCTGCCGCTGAAGCGACGTTTTTGACGTCGAACTCAAAATTTGCATACTCCACAGTTTGAAAACCAGAAAAATTTGCATTTGTGATTCTCTTCTTCTATTTTCGGCAAAAAAAATTTCGTTTATATCTTTATTTTTTATAAAACTTCAAATATCCTTTAATTGTTTTGAGCAGTGTATTATGAAAATTTTTTGAGTGCTCCTGTAAACAAACTATAAGTAAAACACATAACATATTATATAGTAAACATCTGTTAGTGAACTTCAGTGACGTTTCAATATGTATGAAATAGTATAACATCATTAAAATACAGTGCAAAGAACTTCCCCCATATAGACTATAATGTAATCGCATTTTTATTTTTTATTTTTTTTTAAATTTAGCACTAGATTTAGAGTTACAAATATAAATATAATGGCGCTTTACATTATTTGTGATTCAATTATACTAGTATCAAATTCCTTTTTAAATTTTGATGGAATAGCTTGCGATAATTAAATGCGATCTTGCTTATTTTACAATGACACATAATTAGCACATAAATAATATAAGCTATTTAATACATGTTAACATAAATAATTAAAAGTACAGAGGGTGTTCACATATTTCTGTAATGATTTTAGAGAAAAAATATATATATACAAACGTAAGAATTTTATTTTATAATGTATTCAGTCTGATAGCCCATATGTTCAAGAATCATATTACGACTTGATTTCCAAGATTTGAGCTTTTCTTAACATATCAAGGTTGATTTTGGTCCACTCCTCGACTACAATCTGCCAGATTCCATCCAATGTTTTAGGATTCTACTTATAAAGAGCTTGTTTAAAAAGCTCAAATGTACATTAATTCACAGATGACATATCGCGGGACTTGGGTGTAATGCATTTAAATGGATTACCCTCATTCCGGTTTCATTTCCCACTTTTTCTAAAAATATAACAGTTGCTTGCACGCCTTGTAGCCATATCCTTGATGGAACTTGGCACAATGGAGATTGATTGGGTAAAGTGACGAAATGTCTTCTTTGAACACAGGCTAAGAAATACTTCTGCGGATAATCCAAATAAAAGGGTTACATAAGTTTGAAAATTTCAAAAAAATCATTTATTTTTTATATCTAATAGTCATTATCTCTAGAATATTTTTCCAAAGTTTCAATTCAATCGGAGTAAAAATCTAGTAGACAGAGCCTTTGGAAATTCTCCTCATTACTCTAGAAGCGACGCAGGTATATCGTTTTTGCCTAAAATCGCTATTTTTGAAGTCAGTGGACCCGATTTCTCAAAAATTAATGCACCAATCTTATTGAAATTTTGCGCACTTTTCGAAATAGGATCGACTAGAGATTGAACGATGGTTTTTCTTTCTTTTCGATTACAACTAATATAACAAGGCATATACATAGTGTAAATTTTAATAAAAATTGCACTGTTTTGCGCATAACACTGCCAAAAATTAAAATTTAAATTTTTATACGAATCCTTCTTTCAGTCACGAGCTATATTTATATACTAACAGATTTTTCACCCTTAATTTCAGATATTCTATCATGCGTTATCTTAACCACCACGAAGGCACTTTTTTTGAGGGGCCTCCGGAAACCAGGTCCTACCAGCAGAATTTTCCAAATTTTAGAATGAAAATTTTATAAAATATTGTTTAAATATTGCATCTTTATATGTTTAAAACTTTGAATAAAATAATTTATTCATTATGTATAAAAAATAGATAAAAGATGATAATTTTTTTAATCATCGAACCCCATCTAACCCCTTTATTTTGACATTTATCTCTCTTTTCCTTATTTTAGAGTTCTTCATTAATAGTTACAAGGAAATCCAGAAAAACCATAAAATGTTTGGCTACATTTTCCTTATTTTCTCTGAACCAACATCTCTTTCTTCAAATTTTTCGGTATTAAATCAATCTTTTTTCTATTGCGACCAGATATATATCCAAACCACTTCAATCGTAAATACATATTTAAAATTTTTCTCTGTGAAATAATTTTCATACAACAATCTGTCTCTCACCTTTTGATGAGAAAGATGTTTTCGCATTAGGCGGTAAACAAAATGTTTTTTTAGGTAGCTTTCATTACAAAAAGCTACCTATTGCAGCCGTTCGGAGGAAAGCAATTTCAAAAAATTTTGGTATATTTTCATCGATCATGACCCCCAGACCCCGAAACCACCCTCCGTTCAAAAGTTGATATATATATATATATATATATATATATATATATATATATATATAATATATATATATAAATAAAAATAAAATATATATATATATATAATATATATATAGATAGATAGATAGTATATGTATAGGTAGACTGACATCAAATACTGGGGAAAAAATTGAAGAACTTTACAAATGGTATATTCTGGCATTGCACCATGGCTATCCTGAGAGCTTTTTGAAGAGTCTACTGCGAAATTTCGTATAGTGTAAGACTTATCGCAGAGATTTAGAAGTAATGTGGATGCGAAGAGAGGAGTAACTGTGGCTTTGACTGTTCAGGGATTGCGTGCACGATTGTTTGAGGTTTCATGTTCAGTTGTTGGTTTTTGATAGGTCTAGGCAGCTCATTCGATTTGTTAGTTTTTTCTTTTTGGTCTTGACAGGTTGTTGGGGGGAGCGTTGTACACATAAAAACTAGTTTTAACCCCGCAGTTGCATGTCGCAAGTGCATGCCGCCTGTCTCCATTGATTCAATTTCATCTGGTTTTAGTTTGAATGATTTTAAAGTTTGCCGTTTTTAAAGTATGTTGTTTTTGAAGTTAGTTGTTTTTAGTTATTTTGTAGTTGTCATTTGGTTAAGTTTATTTATCGTTGGATCAGTTCCGTGGTTTCGAATTTTTGGTTTGGTTTTTGGATATATATATATATATATATAGCTTCATCCACCATCTTGTTTCAAAATGGCGGCCATTTAAAATTTTTAAAAAAATTTAAAATTTGAAATGTGGTACCAAAAAATTGAAAATGGAAAAATATTTTTTTCTTATGTGTTTGATCTTGATACAAAGATTCCGGAGCAGTTTTTGTTTCGTCTATATCTTAAAAAATGGCTGAGTTATAGCACTTTGAATTTCTAGCGTAGCTGACATTTTGAAACGTCCTGATTTTTGTCACGCGATAACAGGCGTATTTATGAACCGATATGGATATACCTTCGTGTGTACATAGTACATACTAATGTCTCGACCGAGTTCGTTGGCCAGCTTCATCCGCCATCTTGTTTCAAAATGACGGCCATTTAAAAGAAATTTAAAAAAATTAAAATTTGAAATGTGGTACCAAAAAATTGCAAAATGAAAAAGATTTTTTTCTTATGTGTTTGACCTTAATACAAAGATTCCGGAACAGTTTTTGTTTCGTCCATATCTAAAAAAAATGGCTGAGTTATAGCATTTTGAATTTCTATTGTGGCTGACATTTTGAAACGACCTGATTTTTGTCAGGCGATAACAGGCGTATTTATGAACCGATTTGGATGTAAGAAGGCATGTGGATAGCATATAGCAATGTCTCGACTAAGCTCGCTGGCCAGCCTCATCCGCCATCTTGTTTCACAATGGCGGCCATTAAATTAAAAAAAATTATATTTAAAGTGAGGTGATAAAAAATTAGAAATTGAAAAAGGTTTCTTTCTTAAGAATTTGACCTTGATATAAGGATTCCGGAGCATTTTTTATTTTGTCTTTATCTTAAAAAAATGGCTCAGATATAAAAGTTTGAATTTCTTTATGTGGGTGACATTTTGAAAAATCTGATTTTTTGCCTGCGACAGCACTCGTATATATCAACCGATACCGATGTGAGTGAGCATGTGCAGTGCCCAGTAATTACTAATGTCTCGACCAAGTTCACTGGTTAGCCTCATCCACCATGTTGTCTTAAAATGGCAGGCGCTTCAAGATATCGCCGAATTTGGCAACCAAATGTAAGTTACTTTAAATAAAAGCATCTTGGATAAAGCTGATTAATTTCGAGAAATTCTAATTCATAATGATTTAGTATTGATAAAAATTAGTATTGAATCTTCTATAATCGGTTTCCACTAAATTGAGCTTCGTGTGTTTGAATAACATAAGCTAGCTTTTTAAAAATAAGGAATATGAAAGCTACCTCTTCCTTCCGGCACTGGCCGGAAGGACTTTTTTTTTAAGCTTTAAATCATATTTTATAATTTTGTTTACAGTTCCGGTAGAGATTGTTAAATATTTTGCAGTAGTGCTTTGGGGGTTGGATTATATTTTAGAACATGAGATGCGTTTTTAGATATGAAGAGCTTGTATGATAAAGGAGGTAAGTGACACAATCATCATTTGGAGAATTTGAACTGTAAAATTCCAAATATCTATTTGAGTTTATTGTGAAATATATACTTTATCATTTAAAATTTCTGTTATAATTAGGTTATTTCAACTAGTGATTTCACAGAAGGGAGGACAATTGATTGTTTCCAATCATATGATTTAGGTTTGTTTTTTTTTTGTCACATACCACCTTTATCATCTGAGCTACTCATTATAATTACCAGTGAAAGTAACTTTGTTGTTATGCATTTTTTACCTTTTCCCCCAGACAAATGTATACTTTGAAGTTTGTTTCCCTTTTTGTTAATTGTGTCACTTATTGTACATATAGAAATATTAAAGCCATATGCTTTTCACACCTCTTTTACTAATTGAATAACAGTATTGCTCTTCGTAAAACGCAAATACATATCCTTCGATCCATTGTTTATTTTACAACGACGTTTTAAATCAAAGAATAATTTTAATGATGCAGATGATAATTAAATCCTATTAGGAATATGCGTTTTACTTGGCCATATAGGTTTCATTTAAACTTAAATCGTACAGAAAGCCGAAATTGTTACAAAAATGTGTGACAATTCTCAGTAGGTTATAATGAACTAAGATCATGACGAAGGTAACCTGTTAAAAATATACTTGTAAAATTACGGGAAGAGGCTGGCAGCAGAGGAAAAAAAAAAAAAAAAAAATCCGTGCCCATCATTTTGTACAGCCCGCAATTTTACGGGGCAAAGATAGAATACACTTCAAAACACAATAACACTTTACTCACAGTTTCGTAGCACATTAGATAATCATCACAGAATCGCTGTTTGGCGGATTAAATAATATGTTACATTCGCGGTTAAGTGACGTTATTTTTCGAAACACGATTAAAATGAAGGATTATACCCTAGAGAAGAAAAATATATGGGGTCGTACCGTATTTTTGCTAACAGATGGGCTATAACTGCAAGAATATGCCGATTGGCCTAAATTTTCTAAGTATCTAAAAATATCCCGTATAAAATTACGGGCAGATGCGAGGAGTAGAGATTCCAGTGATACCCCGTAGAAAAAAAAAACCATGCAAAAAATCCATTAAAAAAAATCCAAATATTAATTTCCTACTTAGAAAGTAAATAAGTTAAGATAGTTCAAATTATTTTTTATTTTTTATATCTGTTATACTGAGTCCTTATGTAGATTTTTGCAATAAAAGTACTCACAAATCTCTACATGCATGTTAATAAAAAGGTTTTATGGGATGATAGCAAATGTATTCAAAATAGATCAGTTTGAACGTAGCTGAGATTATTTATTACAGAAGCACAGAATAATAGTTCATATTCTTATGAAGAAAATTCGTTTTATCCAAAATTAATTTTCTCTGAGGCAATTACAAAAAAATCTTTCAATCATACATTCATAAAATTGTCATATCCATATTATCTAGCTAATGCCATTTTCTTCTTTTACAAGTATTATGGTAGATTTTTTGTTTTTGCTACTGACTTTCCTGCCGTATTGAAAAAATTCTTTTGTGCACTAGTGTGAAATAGAAGTAGCTCTTTTTACAAAATTATAATGTGAGTGGTATCGATCGGCGTAAGGTTTCCGCTTCCCAAATAACACAAAATAGTTCGGCCAACGATTGCGAATTGTTAGTTAATTGTCCTTCAGCATTGCAACACAATACCCTGTTAAAAATATCCCTGTAAAATTACGAACAGAGACCGGCAGCGGAGATTCCAGTGATACCCCGTAAAAATAAATAAATAAATAAAACATAAATGCAATTTAACAAATTCCAAAGACCATTTGGAAAACGATTTTTTCAAAGACTAAAATTTAAGACATAAAAAATCGCACGGAGTTGATCATACATTATGTACGCCATGGATTACATTTTTCGGTACTGTAAATTTTTAAACTTCTACGGAGTTGGTCATTCATTACGTACGGCATGGATTAAACATTAATATTCCTGGACAAATTTTAAATGAAATTTCATTCTTAAACTTCTAAACATCCCACAATATTACCTTTTTCACCGTCGTATAGAGAAACAAGTAATATAAAAATTTTGTTTTTAAAGTCAATTCCTACTTAGGCCATCAAAGAAAAATTTAATATAATCCCTTAAGCTAATATTAGTCTTTTTTGCATTAAAACATCTCAATTTGTTGATTTTCTATAAGCAAGTAGGTTTACAATGGAACTCTATGGGAATTTTGCGAAATATTAGAGATATCGCCAAGTTGGCGTCACTTTTGGCGACTCAATTTGGTCGCCAAATTTGGCGATATATCGCCAAGTTGGCGACAAACTTGGCGGTATTTGGCGACAGAACAGGGTCCCCCCCTATGGTAACACCTTATTCAAAATATTTTCATTGATCTTCAATAACCAATGGCCGCCATTTTGTTTCCCATGCAAAACTAAAATTAATTAATTAAAATTTAATTAATTAATTAATATTTGAAAAATCTGTATTAACATCAACTGTCATCCAGTACAAGTTAAAAAAAAATATTTCAACTTGATAGGATGAATGATGAGTATTTTATTAACGATTGAAAATTTGAACAAGATAAATATATAAATAAATAAATAAATATAGGGAGAGTGTGAGCTAATAGTAAGAATTGAAAAAATGTACTTTTAAATGCAATTTGTTTGAAAGCTGTATCTCAATTTGTTTCTGAGTTATTAATTTATTTTGTAGTTTTTATTACTTTTTCGTCATAGTGGCAACAGAAGTATCCATCTCTGTTGAAAGTAAAGGGAAAATACAGATTAATGTATAGTCCAATCAGAAAATGAATAAAATGCGGATTCAACCAATAAAACGCTTCAGATATGTTTTTGATTTCCTACCCTGACAGAAGACAATAACCATTTTTCCAAATGGTTAAAAAAATAATAATAAATCCATGCCCATTATTTTGTGCAGCCCTTAATTTTACTGGACAAAGATATAATGCACTTCGAAACACAATAACACTTTACTTACTGTTCCGTCGTATGTAGCACGTTAGATAATTATCACAGAATCGCTTTTTCTGCGGGTTAAAAAATATGTTACGGTAGCGGTTAAATGACATTATTTTTCGAAGGACGACTAAGATGAAGGATTACACCCTAGCGGAGGAAAATGTATGGGGTCGTACCGTATTTTTTTGTGAATCAAACCGTTTTCAATCAAATAAGACCCGTGAAAATTGAATAGCAAACGCTCATAAATTTACAGTTTTTTCTCAGAGTGTACTTTAATGCTTTTCCCGCACCTTTTTTTTCTTTTCTTTTTTAACAGCATGAAGTTACTCCGAGGAAAATTTTGCATTTTCGTGTTTATGTATATGATTTAAACTTGCATCTTTAGCGTTAAAAAAAGATTATAGTTCGTATATGAAGCATCATGAAATTCAATTTATAATACCACTTTAAAATACATCATGATTTTACTTTATTTATAACACACTTCTCTTTTTTTAGTTATTTAATTCCAATGATGCTCCATAAAATGGAAAGGAACCCTAACCATGGTAAAAGGGAGGATCTTAATTTTGGTAAGGGGGCTAAAAAAATTACCAAGGATTCACATTTTTTATTTTTATAAAAGCATCTGCAGTTTTTACTTACATGTTAGCGTGGAAAATATATCTTTAAAAAAATATTTATAGGAAGTAGTTACTAATATTTGATCACTCTGGTAGGTCAATAAAATCTGTCAATAAAACGATTTTTTAGTTTTATGACAGTTATAGTCTAATAGATGATTCTTTTGATCAATTGATCATTTCATTCAAATTGATCAATTTTAGTCGACAGTGATTCAGAAGAATATTCTTTCTAAAAACCTTGATTAAATTTGAGCCCTCCCTCACTAAAAAAAATAAAAAGAAAATAAAAAGAAAATAAAGAAAAAATGATAAAACTCTAGAAGATTTAGCAACGTTTTAAAGTAAAATTCTCATTGATAAGTAAAAGAAAGAATAAAAATTCTTCATATGAAACAACACTGGAAGACATTTTTTGTATTGTTAGTAATTATTCTTCATCTTTTTTTTTTCAAGTTTTTTGTCAGTGTTTCATATGTATTTCCTTTTAAAATTGTACAAATAATGACAAATTTATTTTGTTAACTAAAGAATGTTGATAAGTCAAAAAATTATTAAATACAATTACAAAAAAAGCACAGATTTATTTTTCTCCCGAATTTGTTTATTTTGTAAGAATTTATAACCCGAGTTATATCTGTAACTATTTTAAAATCTCTTGTTCTAAATAATTAAAGTGAAACGAAAGGTTTAAAACAGCCTACTGATTATGTTAGATGCATTAAATGCAGAGTTTTTACATCATCAAAATTCATTACTTATAATTACTGTATTGATAAATAAATTCAATAACGTAATTGTGTCTGTATAAGTATTTTGTAAATGATTCATCACCGCAATTTTGAAAGATTTATGTAATTATTTAATTAAAGGTAATTGTAACGCATCGATAATTTCATAAAAATTAAAAAATAATTATGAATGAAACTGAAATATGATTCATTAGATCGGAAATAAACAAGTGTACATTTGTCAAAAATAAACTACAAGATTCTAATTTTAGACACTGCTGAAATATTTTTGGGAGGCATTTATACTTTTTAAATAATTAAAATAATTCTTTTCTATGTTTGTTTATATTCAGAGAGATAAACATAGCATTATAAAATGAATGTAAATAATAAACATGTAAAATTAAATCTTGGAACACTCCTTGTTGCTATGAACTTTTTTTTAAATGCACATAGCAACAAGGAATACCGCTTATTAAAACCATAAAACTTTCTACGAGGGACATTGTATTGAAAAGTAGTCTAGATAGACTCATTAGCTAAAAGTAAACATAATTTATTCTCGAATTTTTTATTCAAAACTAATTATCGGAAATAGGAATTTTAATTAAACCGTCATTCAAATTCTAAATGAATTCATTTCAAATTTGAGTGGCGAATAGCTCATAAATGCTCTTCAAACTCACTAATTTCGTATAAATATTACCAAAATGGCTGAAACGTTCATTCATTGAAATACTAATCTAAGCAGTCAATTGATTTTGGAATTTGTTCGTTCTCGTCAATTAAGTTTTCTGCCTACGCAGTACTTTTCATATTCTACAACAGTTTTTAAAAATCATCTAAACTCAGTAACTATAGGCATCCATTCAAAAACATTGCTGCTGCAGACACGAATATCAATGAGTTTTTAAATTAAAAATTTCACTGGTGTGAGTGCTGCAATTTATGCCAAAGTGTATTTACTTTGTCATTAATGAGGCGCGTCACTGGATTAAAAATTTTCGAGGAGTGACAATATCGTTTTTGAAATTTTGCATATGTTAATGCATTATTCAATGGATTGATATTTAAAGAATTTCTTTTAGTGAAAGAGCATTTGTAATTAAACAGAAATCAATTTTAAATTAATATTCTGCGATTGATAAGTAGAGGTGACCTAGATGCTAATTAAGAGAAAGTCAGCATTGTTCGCGCTATAAAATAAGGGATTCTTTCACGAGCGATTTAAGAAAAAAGCTTTGTTTTTTTACCTTTAAAATCCCTTGTTTCTATGGGCTTTATAAACTTTGCACTGAATGCAATGAGTAATAGAAATATTCCGTTAGAGGCAAATGAATGTGTTCAAGTACTAAGTATTAGAATATTAATATTGTTCGTTCTGTATTCTAATCCCTTTAGGCGCAATTTAAGAAAAAGTTTCTCGACTTTTTTTTTCTTTAAGTTTATTTTCTTCTACAGATTTTTTAACTGTTGAGTGAACAATATACTAGAAATATTCCTTAAGCAAAAAGTAGCCATTACTAAGAAAAATGCTATTTTTTTTTCTTGTCTAAAAACATGGAATTTTTTGAAGAAGGACGCAGTAAGAATATTTAGTTGCTTTGAAATGGCGTGTTTGCTAAAATTTATGTTAAGGTATATTTCTTATAAAATTAATGAAACGTGTCACTGGATTAAATATTTTTGATGGGTGACAATATCGTTTTTGAAATTTTGCATATTTATATAAATCATTCAATGTGTTTTTGTTTAAAAAGTTTCTTTAAGTGGGAGAGTATTAGATTTATAATTAGAGTATTTATATTTATATTTAGAATAGATTTTTAATTAAACTGAAATCATTTTTAAATTAATATTTCGGAATAAACAAGCAGAGATCAGTGGGAGAAAGTCAACATTTTTTGTGAAGTATAAAACATATTATACCCTTCAGCAACTATTTAAAACATTCGGTGGGTGCATTATATACACCTCTAAAAGGTGGATGTAAAATATGATTTGGGCACCAGTAATAAAGAAATGTAATATTTGTCTTATTTAATTAGAGCATTTTTCTTTGCGTTTTATGCATTTTATTTATTTCTGTTTAATTTAACTGCTTTTCTCGCTTATTTTTACTTTTAAGATCACAGGCGATCAAAGCCTGAGAGCTTTTGTGCCCGCCGGTTCTGTATATACGTAACGCGATAACTGTTGATAGAAACATCCCATTTGCTTCAGATTTTTATCTAGTTTCATTTTGATAAGGCGCTTCCCTGATTAGTTTTGGGGATTCATTGGCTAAGGATAAAGGGGGAAAAAGTGGGCTAGTCCACCCACCTTAATTTAGATAAATGGGTTTTTCATGCAGAATTATTCGATTTGCTCCAAATTTGGTATACCGGTTTATTATATTAAGGTGCTTCCTTAATTAGTTTTGGAGGTTCATTGGTTAAGGATAAAGGGGGAAAATGGGGGCTAGTCCACCCCCCACCCCTTAATTCAGATAAATGGGCTTTTCATGCAGAATTATTCGATTTGCTCCGAATTTGGTATACCGGTTTATTATGTTAAGGAACTTTCCTGATTAGTTTTGGGGGTTCATTGGATAAGGATAAAGGGGGGGGGGGAAGGGGGGTTAGTCCACCCCTCTTAATTCAGATAAATGGCTTTCTCATGCAGAATTATTCGATTTGCTCCGAATTTGGTATACCGGTTCATTATGTTAAGGAGTTCCCTGATTAATTTTTAGGGTTCATTGGTTAAGGATAAAGGGGTTAAGGAGGGCTAGTCTATCCCCCTTAATTTAGATAAACCGGTTTTTCATGCAGAATTATTCCATTTGCTCCAAATTTGATAAACCGGTTTATTATGTTAAGGAGCTTCCCTATTCGTTTTGGAGATTCATTGGTGAAGAATAAAGGTGGGAAAGGGGGGCTAGTCCACCCCCCTTAATTTAGAAAAATGGGGTTTTTTGCAGGATTATTCGATTTGCTCCAAATTTGGTATACCGGTTTGTTATATTAAGGAGCTTCCCTGATTAGATTTGGAGGTTCATTGGTTAAGTATAAAGGGGGAAACGGGGCTAATCCCCCTTTACTTATTTTTTTTTTTAGGGCATTATTCTTTAGGAAATTTTCCCTTATTAAATTGCTTTTGCTATGTACATAATATTTAGAATAATATATTTAAATACTTAAAGCGTTTTCTTCGCTTTCTAAATTAATTTTCTTTTTTACTAACTGATTTTTTTTTTTTTTTTTTTTTTTTTTTTTTTTTTGGTCGTTGGTCAAAAGAAAAACGTAAAACAGATGTTCTAACGTGTATAAAATTGTTACTCCTAATAAAAGCACAAGCCAAGATAACATATTTCTTTAAATGAAGTAAGTTCTTCAGAGTAAACAATGTGAATGTGTGCTTACATTACTTTATATTATAATATTTCAATATTTTACTCTTTTCCCAGATTTTACGTTTTCCCGTTTGGTATATTTTTATTTCCAAAATGTCCGGTGAAAAACGTAAAATCGAGGTTTCACTATCTTTATCACTACGAACATTTTAAAAGTTAAATTCCACGTACGCTTAGCATTACTTAAGAGTTAAGTTAAGGTGATCACGTACTAATTAAATGAATGCTGCTATTATACGTTCTGTACAAAAAAAAAGAAACTTTTTTAAGAATTATTTCAAAGTGTTTTTGATATCTTTTTCATGAGTAAAAATCTTAGAATTATGCTTTACATTTATTTTGCTGCTTTAAAATATTTAAGGACCAGAAGCATATGAAAAAAAAAAAAAAGAATGCTTAATTCATTAAAATAATATGTAACACACAAAGTGATTTCATCTTTCTTAAAAGAAAGTAAATATATATATAAAAGTGAGTTTGATAAACGAAGCCTATATATCTTTTGCCAAAAGACTTATTTCTTAGAACAAAAAACAAAGGTATATTCACTGCAGGCGCTAAAGAGCTTCAACTTCCCTGCAGACGTCCTGTCTGCAGTAGTTTATCTAAATAGCTGCAAGTATTTTTTTTCTCTCTACTTTGTAGAAGCAAGGTATAAATGAAGAAATAGGAACGTTTGTGCAGCTGTTGTTGATATTTTCAGCTTATGTGACACTTGCAGTTTTCAAATAAGCTTTCAAAAAAAGTAGTGAAAATAGAATGTTCACAGATTTATTTTGTAACTGTTTAGGAAGATTAAAGCAAGCTACAGCAAATCAGGATTAGGAAGATTCGCAAAGACGTCTGATGATAAAAATAGGATTTTCTCTTATCTAAGGTAATTTGCAGGTCGGAAAATTTGTTTGCTAAGCTGACTTTAGTTGAAAAAAAAAAGTTTGCGTGTTTACCGAACACCTCGGTATTTTGTAGTTTCTATACTGGAGATTCAAATAGAAGCACATTTATATAAGACTTTTTAAATTTAAAAATATACACAAGTAGTATAAAATACAGTAGAGCGCAGATTATCCGAACAAGTCGGGACCGACCCTAGTTCGGATAAACAAAAGTTCGGAAAAATGGACAGACAATTTAAGGGATGTTTCTGACTAGACTAAAACCTTCAAGCGTTATCTAAACTTAGGACTGGCAGACTGGCATGTTTAAAAATTGTTCCTTTTTTTTTTTTTTTTTTTTGTCTTTTTTGTATATATATATATATTTTACATTTTTATTATTAATTTTTTTTTCTCTTTTTATCATTTTCTGAAGTCCGGAGAATATAATTTACGCAAAAAAAGCTTTTGATTATTGCTTGCTTCAACGATGGCATTCTTTTCATTGCCGCCATATCTCTAATTCTTCTTAAATACGTTAGTTGAATAGGATCAACGTTCTTCTGCCGTTCGAGCCGTTTCATAGCTGTTTCCAAACATTCAAAAGCTTCGTTATGTGATGGACCTGGGTTATTTTCAGTGCATTCGTTTTCATTTTCTTCAATTTCTTTTTCCTCATGAATCTCATCCCCAATCGCATTTAACCACTATTTCATTTTATTCATAGCTTAGGATTCTTCCCATCTCCTTCATTGTTTTACATTCCTCATTTTCTGTTCCATTATCAGTTTTTTCTTCATTTAAAATTTTATTTCAAGCCAATGGATAATTGGGAGTTCGGTTTAAAAAACTTTTGGAGTGAAATAGGCTGTTCGGAAGTTCACTTAAACAATTTTTTTGTGTGTGTGTGAGAAATAGGCTGTTCGGATAATTGGAAGTTCGGTTAATTAAAGTTCCGATAATCGGCGCTTTACTGTAAATAAAAAACTTTTAATGAAATTTGGTCGTATCTTTCATGCTGGCCTCGAGCCAGATGTTAAAAGCCAAAGAAATCGCCAAACATAAATACTTACAATCTGCCTTTTTGATTCTGATCATTAGAGTGATATAAACAAGTAATTTGATTTAAATTTGTTTTTTAATTATATTTTATTTATTGATTGAAGAATGTTATAATTTTTTATGGAATATAAGCTGGAAGCAAATGCTGAGCTATTTACATTAATTTAAGTCAAAACAGAATTATCTTCGCAATCGTCTGCACGTGATATAGATAAAAGAAAAAAAACAAAAAAAAAAACTTGAGAGTTATTTTAAAACGATAAAAATTAAGGAAATAGCTATACAGTTTTCAAACAATTTGCGATAAAAATTTGAAACAAATTACATTTGAAAATAGATATTTTCACTATTCGACGTAGTAAAAATGAAAAATGTGCGATATTTAAAAAAAAAAAAAAAATTGCAGTAAAAGTTAAATTTAATCGTCTGCTGTTGCCTCGTCAAAATGACGTCAACATTACGCACGGGTGCGTTTGTCCTTTATAATACAGATGCCATTACAATAATATAAGTGTTATGCGCATTCAAGAAAACTTTCATTATTTTTTTTTAAACCGGAAATATTATATGAAATGTAATTAAGTATATTTAAGGCAAAATTTGTTTTTGAATATTGAAAAGATTATACAATCGAACCTCTATTTAACGAAGTCGCTAAATCCTGGAAAAAAGTTCGTTATTATGGAAATTCGTTAAATAGAGATTCACCTTTTAAAATACTTTAAATTACATAAAACAGATTTTAAATTCATAAACACTAAATATTTTTACTAAAAGTAATTAATCACATTTTTTTAAATAAATTATATCGATTTGTTTTATTTATTTTAACCACCAATATCCGTCATCAATTCATTAGGGTTTCGTTCATCTAACGAAACCCTATTCGTCTCGCTCCTCTGTCTGTCTGTCTGTCTGTCCGTCTGTCTGTCCGTCTGTCTGTCCGTCACAGAGCCCATTCTCAGAAACTATACATGTTGGAGACATGAAATTTTGGGTACTTATAGCTGAGCACCTCACATCATACGACAAATCATAAAATTTTGAAAAAGTCGTACATTTAACCCTTTGGGCTCCCGCATGTGTATTTTAAACAATTCTTTCTAAGTGAGCTCCTAATTATGTTGGAGACATGAAATTTTGGGTACTTATAGCTGAACACCTCACATCATACGACAAATGATAAAATTTTGAAAAAGTCGTACATTTAACCTTTTGGGCTCCCGCATGTGTATTTTAAACAATTATTTCTAAGTGAGCTCCTAATTAGTTTGGAGACGTGAAAAGTTACATACGTATAGCTGAACACCTCACATCAAACGACAAATCATAAAATTATGAAAAAGTCGTACATTTAACCCTTTGGGCTTTCGCATGTGTATTTTAAACAATTCTTTCTAAGTGATCTCCTAATTAGTTTGGAGGTGTGAAATTTTGCATACTTATAGCTGAACACCTCACATCAAATGACAAATCATAAAATTTTGAAAATGTCGTACGTTTAACCCTTTCGGGTCCCACATGTGTATTTTAAACAATTCTTTCTAAGTGAGCCCCTAATTATGTTGGAGACATGAAATTTTAGGTACTTACAGCTGAACACCTCACATCATACGACAAATGATAAAATTTTGGAAAAGTCGTACATTTAACCCTTTGGAGTCGCGCATGTGTATTTTAAACAATTCTTTCTAAGTGAGCTTCCTAATTAGTTTGGAGACGCGAAATTTTGCATACTTATAGCTGAACACCTCACATCAAACGACAAATCATAAAATTTTTGAAAAAGTCGTAAATTTAACCCTTTGTGCTCCCACATGTGCATTTTAAACAATTCTTTCTAAGTGAGCCCCTATTTAGGTTGAAATTTTGCATACTTATAGCTCAACACCTCAGATCTCACGTCAAATAATAAATTTGGCAAAAATTTTATGTTTAACCCTTTCAACTCCAGCTTGTGTATTTTAAGCCATTCTTTCTAACTGAGCCCCTAATTAAATTGGAGATTTGAAATTTTGCATACTTATTGCAGGAACACCCGAGGCCAGGCGACAAATCATAAAATCTTGAAAAAGTCTTACGTTTAACCCTTTGAGCTACCATATATGTATTTGAAGCAATTCTTTCTAAGAGAGCCCCTAATTAAGTTGGTGACATGAAATTTTGCATACGTATAGCTGAATGCCTCAGACCACACCACAAATCATAAAATTTTCAAAAAGTCTTTTATTATTTACCCCTCTGGGCTCTAACTTGTGTATTTTAAGCAATTTTTCTAACCTGCGCCCTTTTAACCCGGGAAGAAAATTTCCAACTTTTGCCGACACCCCTTTGACCATTCTTTCATATTATGCACCATAGCCTTACATATTTTAGTTCCATGTTTTCCCGCCAGGTGCGCCTACTTATCTCGGGTGCTATTGGCCCAATCCCCTCGACTAATATACAGTAAACTCTATCTAAGGCGGAATCGACCGGGACCAAGAAACTTTTCCGCTGTAGACAATATTCCGCCATAGAAAAATTTTACTCTATGTCTATGGATTTGCAGGAACTTGAAAATCTTTCCGAGTTAGAGAGATTTTCGTCTTACACAGAGTCCGACTTACAGAGAGTTTACTGTATCTACGGATAGTATGTAAAACGGATTTTCGTTCGGATACAGGTTTGTTTAGAATCAAGTGCGCCCCCTGGTTTTGAAATATGGAACTAACAGATTTTTCAAAAGGATAAAGTGTTTTGAAAGGAATATTAAACGAAACCCTCTGTGCGATCTGTGATCACACTTACCCACTTGTTTTTTCTATGTGTTAAATCTTTGAAATTTGCAAGGAAAACAAAACATTGTCCGGGAATACACTGTATTTTCTGTTTAAAGTAAATAGTTTTACATTAAAATTAAGGAATTTTAATGACATTATTGTATTTATTATTATTATAACAAATAATTTTAACCACACATTAACATATGCGTCCTTAAATTTAATTTCTGAAAAACTCTGTTAATTTTGTCTGAGTCTTTTATTTAAAAAAGTGCTGTCTCTCATAATACGTCTCGCATCTTTGCAATGCAACAAAAACCTCTTCATGATGCTATTTTCTCTTAACTATAATCCGCGTCGGATTGTTTCAAATGATTTTAGCATTTCATCATACGAAGTTTTGTTAATTCCTGCATACTGATCATTTCCATCATCATCATATTCGTCTTTTCGCAATTCATTGCTGTATTGTTTTTATTTTTCACACTGTCGAAAATATCCAATTCGGATCATCAATCAGCACATCATGGTTAATTTCTTCTTTTTTTTCTCACTATATCCACATTTTTTTAAGTTACTCTAAGGGATTATCATCTTCGTCCTCCGTACTTTCCGAATTCTTACTGCTGACAAAGAAGGCGCCTGGTAAAACCAGTTAAAGGCCATTGAACATTATAAAATGTTTTTAAAGAAAGAATAAGTTTGAAATGTCCAGAAATATTTTGAGAAATGGGGAGAAAAAAAAAATTTTGATCACAAGAAAAAGTTCGTTAAATAGAGAATGCACTTCGCTATTTGGAGGTTATTTTACGACGAAATTCGCAAAATTTTCTTGGTACCAAGTAAAAGTTCTCAAAATAGAGAAATTCGCAAAATAGAGGTTCGTTAAATAGAGGTCCGACTGTATTACTCAAAATTCAAGATACAATCCTACCTTACTTTGCGGATTATTTTGTATTTCATTAAAATAGATAAAGCTACATTAGCCCACGCGTAAAATAGAGTTGAATGTGTATAGTCTTTTTAAATGGAAAAAATTTCTTTTTAGAAATAACAGACGAAACTGCTCAAATGATAAATAAAACTTTTGTAAGAAAAATTAACTCAATACCGCCGTCTGCTGACAATTCTACGAACAATTTATATTAACTCATGTGTTGGGAGATGGTTGCAATTAATAAAATCGTCTTAAAACCTCCCCGTAAAAGTAACATTGACTTTGTGTATGCTGCAGATATACAATGTTGTGATACAAAGGGTGAAAATGGGAATTAAATACCATTAATATGGAATTTACCATCATTTTGTTATACTTGCAAATATAAATTCTGTTACATAGCTGAAAATGTTTACTTGGCAATTCAATACTGATATTCTAAATACGGAATACTGATTAATGCTCTGTAAAAACTATTTGGAATCGTTTCCGAAAATTACGGGCAGTAGAAGAGGCATTTTTTTCAAAAATGCTTTTTTAAATCTTAGAAATTTATTGGTTTCAAAGGTTTATAAAGATAAAGGATCATTTTTCGAAATCATGGTAATCCGGAAGTTGTTATGTATAGTCTATAGCAGGCATGTCAAACTCATCTACTGTCGCGGGCCAAATTAAGCATTATATGCAAAGCCGCGGGCCACATCAAGCAAACAATATTATAACAATTGCACACAGTAAAATTTGTACGTACAAAACATAGCTATGTAAAAAAAATATCCAAGTAAAGTTGCAAAGTTATTATTATTCATCCTTTATTTTATCATATTTTTCGAAAAAGTGCTTGACATTACTTTTTACCAACCAAATCTAAGAAATGTGATTGGATTACCTAAATTGTATCAATAAATAAATAAAAAAAAAATGTTGTACACCCTGTCTGTTAATCTAGCAATGATATAAATAACTTTTAATCTTCCGGATTTTTTTCAAGCAAAAACTTAAACAAAGACATATTTTGAACCAGAAAATACATTCAATAAATTGTGTCTTGTACTTATGTGCTGTGTTTTTTATTTCATTTATCAAACACATTTTCTCGTTTAAATTATGTTTATTTTACGAGAAAAAAAGTTTGCTACCAAACATAGCTAATATACGAACAATTGCTCACTTTGCCTAGTTGCAAACGTTTTCTCTCAGTTGAAAAATTACAACTCGTAGCTAAATTAAACACATATAAAATGTCAAAGAATTGGCGGGCCACAGATAAGTTGTCGGCGGGCCAGTTGTGGCCCGCGGGCCACGTGTTTGACATGCCTGGTCTATAGTATAGTATATAATGTTATAAAGAAGTAAAAATTGTTTGTATGTAAGAGGTAATCTCTGGACCTACCGAACCGATTTCAAAAGTAATAGTATTAAAATGATGGTGTTAGTCCTACTTAGAACATAGGCTATATTTTATGCCAGTGCCACTAACCCAAAGGGGGTGCAGGAGCAAAAAACGTTCTAAAAATTCGATTTTTGCGTTACTGAACGGCCTAGAAATATGAAATTTGAAATATTAGCTACTTATTAGATATAAATGATGTCTAAAAACAGTTCTTAAATAATTCGAAATTCAAAAGGGGTGAAAATGCACAAAAAGCGTTCTAAAAAACGTTCTAAACGGTTGTTTCTACACAATCTCAGGAAATACCAACCCGATTTAAAAAATAATACTGTCAAAATGAAGTTCAGTTCAAAACCCTTGCTCCAAGATAGGCTATATTTTATGTCGGTGGCACTACCCCAAAGGAGGTACAGGAGCAAAAAAACGTTCTAAAAATGCGATTTTTGCATTACTGAAGGGCCTAGAAATATGAAATTTGAAATATTAGCTACTTATTACAGTGCTCAGCAAAAGTTTAGACAATGAATTATTGTGCTTCTGTACTGCGAAGTATGTGACGAATTGTTGTAACTCAACTGTCACATATTACTGGGGACTTATCCTTTATTCACAAACAATAAATTTTAAATTATATCTTTTACATAATAAATAATGACAAAAAAAAATTAACATGGGGCAAAAGTATAGACAATCTGTCTATTTACAGAAAAATAACCATAAATTAAAATCGAACAACACCTACGTTGTGTGCAATTAGTGCAAATATGTGACTAGGAAACTAAACTGTGTGAGGAAACAAAATCCTGCATCCCTTAGGAGTCTATTTCGTACCAGACACGTTCAACAGCAGTTCGATGTTCATTAACAGAGGAGTATTGTCAAAAAATTGCGTAAACCTTATGAGATATGATGCCACAAACGTTTTCGATTGGGTTCAGATCAGGGCTACACGCGGGCCAGTCGAGAACAGTAATATTTTGAGGGTTAATTCAACTTTGTTTTTGCATGCAACATGAATGGATTCATTATCTTGCATAAATACATACTTTGGAACAGCTAAAAGTTCACCAAATGGCTGTAAATTGTTTTCCAATGTATGTATGTAGTCTTACGCTGCATGGTAACCATTGAGGATCTCCAGAGATACTTGAGCATTAAAACAAAGTGGGACCCAAATCATTAAAGAGTCACCTCTTTGTTGACGACGAAAGAAAGCCCGAGGTTGTTTACGCAAGTCATTCCAGTATTCCACCCTATCTGGGTCATCCAAATTCCGCTTTTTTTTCGTCGCTGAATGTCACAGTACACCACTTTGGTCCATATGACATATCTTTGCGAGCCCATTGCATTCTTGTCAATTTGTTGTGAGATTTCAAGGCAGGTTGTTTCATCATTTTCATGAAAACTAATTTACATCTTTCTTTTATTCCTCTACGAATCGTATCCGTTGACACAGAAAGCTCTGACTCACTTTTAATGCGACTAGCAATCATCATTTGTCTAGATGACAGTTTATGGGTCCTTCTACCATCTCGTTTTCTGGCCACGCGAGGCCTTCCAGATCTATGTTTTGCTTTGAAAGAGTCATCCTTAGACAGTACTTGATAGGCAGACTTCTTTTAACGATTCAAAACAGCTGAAATTTCTGCAACGGTCTTCCCTTTCGATTTCAGCTTCCATGCTACAATTACTTCATCTGACTGAAAATTTCTAGTTCACGGCAACTCCACTAACCAATGCTATTGCAAGGTGCACTTAAATACATCATGCATGTGGCGTCAAAAGTTCGAAATTTGCGTTTTTCTGTGAACAGTTGCCAAAAAACCACGAAAGTGTCTAAACTTTTGCAATAAGCAAATTTCACATTTTTCAGTTAAATTAAATAAAATCCGACATTAAAACCGTTATTTCCGTCCTAAAATGTTTAAAATATGTTTAAAAATTAGTACACCCATTTGTATAGCCCAAGTGTTCGTATTTTTTTATTTAAAGGTCAAATATCACCAGTGTCTAAACTTTTGCTGAGGACTATAGATATAAATGATGTCTAAGAACAGTTCTTAAACAATTCGAAATTAAAAAGGGGTGAAAATGCACAAAAAGCGTTCTAAAAATCGTTCTAAATGGTGGTTTCTACACAATCTCAGGAAATACCAAACCGATTTAAAAAATAATGGTGTCAAAATGATGGTGACAACCCTTGTTCCAAGATAGGCTATATTTTATGTCTGTGCCACTATTCCAAAGGGGGTGCAGGAGCAAAAAACGTTCTAAAAATGCGATTTTTGCATTACTGAAGGGCCTAGAAATATGAAATTTGGATTGGTAGTTAGTTATATCAGTAGATCAACAGTAGTCAGTGGTAAGATATCAGTGATCTCTAAGGACATTTCCTAAAAAAATCGAAATTTTAAAGGGGTTCAAAATGCGCAAAATGTGTTGTAAAAAAAATTCTAAGTTGCGATTTCTATGCAATCTCAGCAAGTACTGAATCGATTTCAAATATAATGGTGTAAAAATGATGGTGACATCTCTTGCTCCAAGATAGGCTATGTTTTATATCTGTTTCTACTACCACAGAGGAGATGCAGGAGCAAAAAAAGTTCTAAAAATGCGATTTTTGAATTATGGAAGAACCTAGACTCATGAAATTTTGCATGGTATATATTTATTAGATATAAATGACCTCTAAGAACATTTCTTTAAAAATTTGAAATTTAAAAGGGGTGAAAATGCGCGAGAAGCGTTCTAAAAACGTTCTAAATGCCTATTTTTCAGCAATATCTCAGGAAGAATCAAACTGATTTTAAAAGTAATAGTAGGAAATTGATCCTGAGAGCCTCTGCTCTAACATAGGCGCTATTTCATGTCGGTTCTCACTATCACCTAGAGGGTACAGGAGCAAAAAAAAAAAAAAAAAAAACGTTCTAAATTTCGATTTTTGTGATCGGTAGGGCCTAGCAACTTGAAATTAGCGAAGGTACATATTTATTACATATAAATGATCTTTAAGATCAGTTTAAAAAAAAATCGGAAATTTAAAAAGGCGTGAAAATGCGCGAAAAGCGTTCTAAAAATGTTCTAAATTGCGATTTCTACTTAGTCTCAGGAAATACCAAAGCTATTTCAAAAGTAATGGTTGCAAATCAATGGTGACAGTCCCTGCTCCAACATAAGCTTTATTTTATGTTGCTGTCACTACCATTTGAGGGTTGCAAGAGTAAAACAGGTTCTAATTTGCGTTTTTTGCACAACTGAGGGGTCCAGCACTTTGAAATATGGCATGGTATTTACTTAGAAGATGCATCTGCTTTCTAAGAACAGTCGAAAGAAAATTCCAAATTTAAAAAGATTAAGTGAGCGAAAAGCGTTCTAAATTACAATTTTTATACAATCTTATCAAATACCAAACCGATTTAAGAAATAATGGTGACAAATTGTTGGTGATAGAACCTGCTCAAACATAAGCTATATTTTATGTCTGTGCCACTACCACCAGAGGGTTGCAGGAGCAAAAAACTTTCTAAATTGCGATTTCTGCGATACCGAAAAGACTAGAAACTTTAAGTATGGCATGGTAGTTACTTATAAAATATAAATGCACTCGTAGGACTCTCGAAAATAAATTCGAGTTAAAAAGGGGTGAAGCAAAGGGGAGGCGCGAAAAGCATTCTAAAAAAGTCCTAAATTACGGTTTCCATGCAATTTCATGGAATATAAACAGATTATAAAAGTAATAGTTGCGAATCAATGGTAACAGTCTCTGATCCTACACGGCTATATTTTATGCCGATGTTTCTGCCACCTGGGGTTCACAGGAACTACAAACGTTCTAAAAAAGACCTTTAAAAGCTTTCTAAATTACGTTTCTGTAAAATATTAGGAAATAACAAACCGATTTCAAAATTAATGTTGGAAAATTAATGGTGACAGTTCCTATTTCAACATAGCCCTTTATGTTGAGAGATGTGGTAGGACTTGGAATTTGACATGATAGTTAATTTTAAGATGTAAGAAGATGGTTTCTAAAAAATTCAAAACTTCAAAGGAATACTGAAATGACCGTATTAATTGAGCATAAAAGTTTCAAAATATTTTCTAAATTATCATTTTTTAAATTTTATTTCATTTTATTAATTTAAGTCTCATTTCTGCCTAATGCAGTGTAATAATGATGTTTATTCAAACTGTGTTTTAAATAGTAATTTTTGAATTATTACTAAAAGTAATAAGTACCTTTTAATAAAATAAAATATTACCTTTTAATAAAATAAAAATTTAGTTAGTACCTTTTAATAAAAGTTAGACATATAAATATCACTTGGCAAATTTCAAATATTACGCCAGCAAAACCACGGGGTTTGCTAGTATATTATATTTTCGTAAATATTAAAAAAGATTAAGAAACAGCTGCACTCTCTTACTTTGTAAAATCAGTAAGTTTCAATCCTGTTTACACTGTTAAAAAAAGTCAAATGTTTCTTAATCTACAAAAAAAATGTATTACAATCACAAACAAAAATAAACAATAACATCTTCTGAATCACCCAAGATTCCAAAAAGCGTTCCTTTATCTTTTGAAACCTCAGAAAACAATTTATTATCGAAATTTAAAGACGAATTTATAAAAAATAAATTTTTTATTAGCTGCCCATAATTATCGACACCTTTTGGTGTAGTGTAGCTTTTACAATACATTAATCAGTTCGTTCTACCAGCAAAATTCGGATGCTCAAGTAAACATTTTAGCTGCATAACTGAATTTGTACATGCAATTGTAATAAAGCACTGTTAATGTATTTATGTTATTGCTATTCATTTCGTTTGCTTTTTCTGTTAAACATGCTTGCTGAACATGAAAATATTTATTTGAGAATGGATAACATCCGAAAAAGTGATATTCCGATTTCAGAAAACTGATTATTTATCCTTTAAAAGCTACTCAGAAACGTTTCCGAAAATTATGGGCAGATAATAAAAATGTACTTTTATAAATTCTTCTTTAAATTTCAAAAAGCTCTTCAATTTTGTGCCTTCTAAAAATAAAGAAAAGCTTTTCGAAACAGTTAAAACGTCAAGGCCGTTAAACAGTTAAAATCAAAAGACGTTACATTATATTTTCATTCGGGATTATATTATATATGTGCAGATTAATAAACATTTGTCTTTTTTTACAAAGCAGAGTTTTTCGTTTTCGCAAAACAATGTTGCAAAGTATAGTCATGATATTTAAGTATTTGTTGTATATTTTCGCCAATAAGCGTATTTTACAGTGTGCATGAAGAAAAGGTTACATAATAATTATTGACACTAGAAATACTTATTTTCAATTATACTCATTATAGGAAAGTTTGCATTTTCTTCGGATATACAGAATGTCCGAAATGTGTATTTACAAAATAAAAAATAATTAAAAATAAAAAATGATATGCAATTATGTTTTTTTTTTTTTTTTTTTTTTTTTTTTTTTTTGTTCCATAAAGAAAGTATAAAAGTGGTTTTTTTTTTTTTTCTTTTTTCAATATTCTATTCCACGATTTCAATGTGCGCAGCATTCATCACGCGCAACACATCGAATCTATACGAGATTTCTAACCACATTCTATGAAACATTGTAGAATCAACAGTCTGGATGGTCTCTGTAATTCGACTTTTCAGTTCATCAGTGTCACGAATTGGAGATGAGTAAACAATGTTTTTCACGTGTTCCCATAAAAAGAAGCCCAAGGGTGTTATGTCTGGCGATCTAAGTGGCTACGGTAAAACATTAACGAAGAGCCATCTAGTTTACATTTCATAAAAAAATTATATTTTCTTTATAAAACATATAAAAAATCGTAAGTGCATATAAGGACGTGAGTTTCGAAAACTCGCCTTATCCAAAATTTTGAAAAATCCGGTTTTCTCTATCAATTTATTCTATTGATAAACGTGTACTGAAAAAACCCTACAATTTGAAAGAAAATCTAGTTTTATCATGTATTTCTGGCATTGTAAAATCTTGGCAGTTTGAGTTTTTTGCGATTGACCAAAATTTGTTTTTCTCGATAAGGCGAGTTTTGAAACTTACGCCTTCATAACTTTGTTTCTTTATTTTTAATTATTTATTTAAATGTGTAAAGACATATTTCGGAACCTTCACTGTAAAAAAAAGGAATAAAAAATGGAGATTCTACTGGAAATCTAGACGCCAGTACTATTTCCGTACTTTTACGGAAATTTTTCTTCATAAATTACAGAAAAAATTCCGTTTTTCTGATTAAAAACGGAATTTTTTCAGTAATTTATGGGGAAAAATTTCCTTAAAAATACGGAAATAGTACTGGCGTCTAGATTGTGAGTAGAATCTCCGTTTTTTAGATCGTTTTATTTTTTTATAGTGTTGTATTATACGAAAACCTTCATATATTAGTTGTTTGGAACGTGGGTACACTGTAAAAAAAAATCCGATGAGTTTTCCTGTAGGAATCGGAAAAATAGTTGCCCTTATCATACCGGAAAATATTCCGACCCAGCTCGGAATAAAATCCGTAAAAAAAGGAAATAGTCAATAAAACGGTATTTCACGGCTTTTATTCCGAGCTGGGACGGAAATTTTCCCGGTACGATAAGGACAACTATTTTTCCGATTCCTACAGAAAAACTGGTCGGTTTTTTTTTTTTTTTTTTTTTTTTTTTTTTACAGTGTAATATATAAAAAAGTTTTGGAACTACTGTTCTAAAATATCCTCCTCTGTTACAATTCAAGAAATTCTATTACAATTGTATGATAAAATCTGAAGGGAAAATCGATATGAGAAAAAAAATGGTTACATATATCTTTTAAACAAACAAACAAAAAATCAAACATCACAAGCTATTAAACAATTTTAATTACAAGAACACTTAAAAATTGATAAACTAATAAATTATTCCTATGTTTTTTAAATAATGCAATAGTTATTAAATAAAGTGGATGAAAATCCATAGAAGAGATTTCTATTGCTTTTACAAAAGAACTACTAAGCTTTATACAAATACCGACTTCAAAAGAAATATTCATGAGTTTTTCTTTGAAGTCCTACGTTCGATATACTTTCGTTTAATGAAATTTGCACATGAAGTTCACTTTTAAGGAACACACTTTTTATGCACTTTGTTTATTGAAATATTGCACTTCTGTTGTTCCGAAAAAGCGAGACTTCTTTAAGAAAAACACTACACTTAGGACAATTGGTAAAAAATATTTGTATTTTTTAACAAATATACTTCTTAAGATAAATTTAATTACAAATATCTATAAATTGAGAAAAATACTCTCAGTCTTTTTATTTATTTATGCATGTATTACTATTTTAGTAGATAGAGTTATAACTGTAATATGTTTTTTGACGTTGGTATCTTCTTTATTTAAAATAAATGTAACGGAAAAGAAAGTTTCTAAAAATTAATTAAATTATAAAAAGACATATTCTGATAAATTAAATTACAAATATATGCAAATGTAGAATAATACTTTATAAATTCATTTTTATTTTACTTACTAAAATTGAAGTGTCAGTGCATTTTTTATATTTTTCTAAGATTAAAAAAAATATATAATAATACAACATAGAAGCTGAAAAATAAAGTGAAATTATGAAAAGGTCTTTTACATTGTTTACATACATTGATTTATTAATTTAATTCGATAATCCATAAAGCTTTTCAAACTTAAAATGTCTCAGTCACATTTGTCAATGTCAAATTTTAACAATCTAGCAAAGCATAACTCATTTTTCAAAAGTCATATGACTAAGTTTAACAATAAACTATCAAATTAGATCAATTAAATCAGTAGTTTGCTCAGTTGCACTGCATAACATCAGTAGAGGCCGCTGGCGTTGGAAAAGGCCGAATGGTCCATTGCCTATCAAAAGACGTCAACGATGATATGTGTATCAACGATGATAAATGTCTCAGTCACATTTGTCAATGACAAATTTTAACAATCTAGCAAAGCGAAACTCATTTTTCAAAAGTCATATGACTAAGTTTAACAATAAACTATCAAATTGGATCAATTACATCAGTAGTTTGCTCAGCTGCACTGCATAACATCAGTAGAAGCCGCTGGCGTTGGAAAAGGCCGAATGGTCCAGTGCCTATCAAAAGACGTCAACGATGATATGTGTAAATACCTGTAGGTTTTAAAATATTTGTATGGCTACTATAAATATGAATTCATTTTTAAAACGCTATATACTCAAAAATGTTACAAATACAAATATGAGTGATATATAAAAATAACCGCAATCTCTTCAAGTTTATACTGTGGGCACTAGGTGTGTTCCATATTATTCAATATCTCCCAAAATAGAGGCAAAGCAAGAAAAGAGTTTTTGCGTCTAATATGCGAGATGTTCGTCTGTTACAACAGTGCACCGTGCTTTCAGAAGAAAGTACGGAAAAGATCCTCCTTGTAAACAAAGCATTTTGCTGTGGTGTCAGCAATTCAATGATACAGGTTATTAGTGTAAAGGTAAAAGCACCGGTCGACGAAAAGTACCAGACGAAACGTGCTCTTCTTGCGACTTCTTCCTTTGGGGATACATTAATGATATTGTTTATGTACGCCACTACCAAAAACATTAGAACAGCTTAAGAAACTGATCAATGCTGCAGTGATCACCATTGACGGGGTGGCGTTACAAAATGTTTGGAACGAGTTCAGCTACCGCTTGGACATGTGACGTGTGACCCAACGAATGCATACAGAACTTTTGTAGAGTGTGCAGAAAACTTTGTGAGTTTGCAGGTATTTTCATATGCATATATGTGCAATACTTTTGAATATGCATCTTTTAAAAATCAGTGAGTATTTATAGTAGCCCTGTATAATAAGGTAAATGATGCACTAATAATATTGTCCGTACGTTGATATAATATTTATTATTGAATGAAATATGTTATAGCTTTCAAAAGAAAAAAAAACGCAGTCCTTAATATTACACTAAATTTACCATGTTACATAAAGCCAATTGTGCCACAAACTTATAGCTAGAACTTAAACTAAGAAAATCAGAAAAAAAATTAAACTAGTTTAGGATTATATTAATACATGGAAATTATTCCAGAGAGAAACATTCGCCTTGGATACAATATTTCAAATGAAAATCAAATTTCGAAGTAATTGCTTAAAAGGCGCAAAGGCCAACATAGTGAAAAAGATTCCAAGCCGGGACTCGAACCCGGGCCATCAGTATAGCGCACTGACGTTCTACCGACTAAACCACTTGGAACGATACACAGCTCGGAAAATTTATCACTATTATATGTTGGCAAGGCTACAAACGCAGCACAAGATGGAATATTTGTATTATATATATATATACATATATATATATATTTGTATATATTGTATCCAAGGCGAATGTTTCTCTCTGGAATAATTTCCATGTATTAATATAGTTTCTATCGATGCTGGATTTAATTATGTTTCGTGTTAGCCCCAGGTCGGTGGCTCACGTTAAATATTCCATCTTGTGCTACGTTTGTAGCCTTGCCAACATATAATAGTGAGAAATTTTCCGAGCTGTGTATCGTTCCAAGTGGTTTAGTCGGTTGAACGTCAGTGCGCTATACTGATGGCCCGGGTTCGAGTCCCGGCTTGGAATCTTTTTCACTATGTTGGCCTTTGCGCCTTTTAAGCAATTACTTCGAAATTTGATTTTCATTTGAAATAGTTTAGGATTTTGTGAAGCTTTATCTTAAGAGTTATTTCTCAATTTTCCCAGTTATTAGTATCCCCAACTCTACCCTGCATTTTTTTAAAAATCAAGAGCAAGTCAATTGTAAAGAAAGTACTAAAGTTGTACGAAAAGTACCAGACGAAAAGAGCTGTTCTTGTGACTTCTAATCCTTTGGGGATAAATTAATGATATTGCTTATGTACGTCACTACCAACAACATTAGAAGAGTTCAAGAAATTGATCAATACTGCAGTGATGGCCATAGGCAGGATGACGCTACAAAATGTCTGGAACGAGTTCAGATATCGCTTGGACATGTGTTGTGTGACCCAAGGAGTGCATATAGAACTTTTGTAGAGTGCGCAGAAAATTTTGTGAGTTTACAGGTATTTTTATAATCATATATGTGAAATATTTTTGAATATATAGCTTTTAAAAATGAAAGGGTATTTATAGTAGTCCTGTATAATAAGGTAAATTATGCACTCATAATACTGTCCGTACGTAGTTATAATATTTGTCTTTGAATGAGATGTATTATAACTTCGAAAACAAAACACAGCACTTAATGTTACAATAAATTTCACCCTGTTACATAAAGCCAATCGTGCCACAAATTTAAAGCTATAACTTAAACTAAGAAAATCAGAAAAAAATATTAAACTAGTTTAGTATTTTGTAAAGCTTCATCTTAAGAGTTACTTCTCAATTTTCACCAGTTATTAGTATCTCCAACTCTTCCCTGCATTTTTTTTTTTTTTGATCAAGAACAAGTCCAGGGCTTGAAATTCAATTTTTCCTAGGAGGGGAGTGTCCCTACCAACATTTATAAATGGAGGGGAGTTGAGCTATTTGGGAGGGAGAAAAAAAATCTAAAACCCACTGATATTTTACGTGCTATTTAAAGATTTACATTAATTATTTTGTAATGTCTGTATTAATACTGACATGACAAACCGACGTTATGTAAATTCATCGATCAGACGAAGGATAAAACTGTAAATTTCGTCAGTCTGTCGCAAAAAGTAACCGCAAAATTCGCGGGTGTTTCTGAATTAAAAAAAAAAATCTGAAATTCACAGCAAATTTTCTGAAAGGGGGAGACTGGAAAGGGACGGCAGGGGGGGGGGGTAATTCTGAGTTAAAAAAAATCTGAAATTCACAGCAAATTTTCTGAAAGATTACAAGAGGGGGGAGAAAAAAGGGGGGGAATCCACTCCTGGCACCAACTATGTTTTTTTTTTCGCGTCCCTTTGACGAAATTTGCGGTTTATTCGCAATCTTTTGACGAAATAGGCGGTTTTTTGTGATCTTTTAACGAAATTTGCATTTTTTTCGCAATCTTTTGGGGAAATCTGCCGGTTTTTTCGAGATCTTTTGACGAAATTTGCCGATTTTTCGCAATCTTTTGACGAAATTTGCAGTTTTTTCTCGATGATTTGGGGGAAATTTGCCTTTTATTCGCGATCTTTTGACGAAATTTGTTGTTTTTCCGCGATCCTTTGACGAAATTCGCGTTTTTCCCGCGATCCTTTGACGAAATTGGTTTTTTTCGGCGAACATTTGTCGAAATTTGCGATATAATTTGTCCGAATTTTCTGATTTATGACCGATTTTTTTTAATTTTCGAAAATGACTGCCTTAATTTTTCGTAAAATTCGGAACATAATCACCCCTGCTATACCTATAATAATAAACATAGATATTTGTGTGTGTGTGTGCTGTTTTCTAAAGAAGCCGTATCATTTTTTATCGAGACCCTTTCATGAAATTCCCACTTTTTTCTGCAGCCCTTTGACGAAATTCGCGTTTTATCCGCAATCTATTGACGAAATTCGACTTCTTTCGCTCCCTTTTGACGAAAATCGCGTTTTTTCGTGATATTTTGGCGAAATTCACGTTTTCTCACGATCCTCTGACGAAATTCGCGCCTTTTTCGGGTTTATTTGACGAAGTTCGCGTGTTTTTCGCGATTATTTGACAAAATTTGCGTTTTTTTCGTGATCGTTTGATGAAATTCGTGTTTTTTCGCGATCCTTTAACGAAATGCGCGTCTTTTCACGATCCTTTGTCGAAATTCGCATTTTTCCTTGACAAAACGCGCATTTTCCCGCGATCCTTTGACAGAATGAAAGTTTCTTCACGATCCTTTGATGAAATTCGCGTTTTTTCAGCGGCCTTTTGACTAAATTCGCGTTTATTCCCGATCTTTTGATGAGATTCGTTTTTTTCGCGATCCTTTGCCGAAACCCATGTTTTTTTCTCGTTCCTTTGTCGAAATTTACGGGTTTTTTTTTTTGCTATCCTTTGGTGAAATTTGCGTTTTTTCGCGATCCTTTGATGAGTTTCGAGTTGGCGATTTTTTCCTCGAACGATTTACGAAATTGTTTTTTTTTCGGTGATCGGCGACCATTTGTCGAAATTCGCGATATTTTTCTGATGAACTGATGACCGATTTTTCAAAATTTTCGGAACCTAATGCCTTAAATTTTCGGAAAATTCGGAATAGAATCACCTCTGAACTCGCCAATCGGTCGCGGACACTTGTCAGCCGATCTCGAGAAAGAAATAATAAAATTTGTCTATCAGTCAAATGAAAAATTCGAATTTCAACGATCTTTTGCGGTAAAAACCCCCCGCAAAATGTGTCAATCGGTCACGCGAAAATATAAGGAAATTCGCAAGGAATTGGGGGAGTTGATCGCAATTTCAAAATGCAAAATTCTCCCGAAAATGGTGAAATTTTTTGGGCGGGAGCCTTCCGCCCACGATATTCTTTTGGGCGGGATTTCAAAATTTTGGGCGCGAATCCCGCCTTCCCGCCTTGAAATTCAAGCCCTGAAGTCTATTGTAAATTATACCTGATGCATTGTAATTTATAGTGAACTCGTAAAAAAGAGAAAGTAAGTGATTACGGGATTGTTTAAAATTGGATTTAATAAAAAGGAAAGAAGTAAAAATCAAATTTAAAAAATCAAAAAACCCGACTGCGTAAAAAGTGAACTAGTTAATTATTTCTCATCAATGTGAAACTATTTTTTATATTACATAACTATTTCTTTTATTTACTTGTATTGATGACTTTCAAGCTGTGTTTAATTGTTAGTTCCTATCTATAAACACTGCTTTGATGAGGTCTATAGATGTCTGTGAAGGTTAGAGTTGCAACAAATCTATAGAGATCCTACCTACACAACTCCCAGGTTGTGTAATATTTAAACGGAGCTTCTGACTGTAAAATAGTCAATGAAACATCGTTTTCATTTTGAAAGCCATATCCAATGATATGCCACTCAATAGGGTGCGTAATTGTTTTCGTCTCTGCCGCCATTTTGATTTTATAAAAAACAACACCTAGCCTATAACGGACGGTTATAGAGACCTCATTCATTAAAATCCATCCAGCCGTTGGGATGTTTCGAGGGTATAAAGAAATCCGCATATCCAGATACGCGTGAAACACATAACCCTTTTTGGCAGTCGGGTAAAAAGGAGTGTTTTGTATTCATACTATTGTTTATTGTTTTTTACATAAAGCTCTGTATAATATATTTTTTTCCGTTTCCGACGACTATAAAATAAGAACGAAAACTAATGCACCAGGCATACGTTATGAAACACTTTCTAGCAGAAACAGAATCTAAATTAAGAAAATTAATTTTTGATACAATGATATATCTAATTTAGAAAGTACGTAACTCAGTAATAATCTATTTTCAGTACCTGCACTCCATTTCCAGTAATGTATGCGAATTCTATCGTGCAGACCTGTATATGATCCATACAGCATATACACACCACAAATTAAATTAAAAATTAGATATGTTTGATAGTTAAACTTCATACAACAATGAAAAATGCACTTCCGTCTTGTGAATCATAGTAATTCATGTAAATAAATTATTTTGTATGTCTCTGTAAATAAACGATAAATGCTACGCACTACAAAATCTATAGAAAACATGTTGTAGGGCACCACAGTGATGATTTTTAGTTTCATTATTTTGGAAATATCATTATAACATTAAAATACAATTTGACCGATTTTCTCCCTTCGATGACAATGTAATGAATATTTTTTTTACTCCTTGAAAGCGAACTATAAATGCTACTTACTGTATACTCCTGAGAAAGCATTTTGTAGTCCATCTTAGTTATGCAAATACATCTCTTTATGTTTCAAATATCGTAACATCATTAAAATGAACCGTAAACAATTTTTCACAATAGACCACAATGTAATTAATTTCTTTCGTTGTTCCTGTAAATAAAGTATATATGCTACATATTTCTTGTTCAGTAAGGAACATTATATATTTAATCTCAATAAAATATATAAATTACATGACAATCCGATTATACTTTCGAGAGTTCATTCAAGAACAGACAGACATACAAATCAAATCCGTAAATGTTTTTCAACTTTGTTGTAAAGTATTAAAAAGGCAAAACAAACTAAAATAATGTAACGATATCCTCAGATATCTTATGCTTTAACCCTTTCCGGCGCGGAGTAATTCTGTTTATAGACTGATGAAATAATGGGCTGACACCAGAATTTATAAACGAATTTCTTAGAAAATACGAACTTGCTTATTTTCACGCGCATTATAAAAGTAAAATTTTAATTAAATATTTTTGGTGCGGTTTGTCAGTTTTAGAATTAAAATTAGGTGTCCTTTTTTAAGGACACCGACCTAGAAAGGCTAAAGAAAGACCATATCAAGACGAAAAATATTTAAATGTATTTTTCCGTCAAATCTGTTCTAAAATCAAGCTATCGCCTTTGATACTTTATTATTTTATCTGAATCATACCTGTTGAAATTTTCCTACTGACAACGAAAGCTATATACACAGATGGACGCAATTTTTGGACCAAGAAGAAATGGACATGTAAATGAAAATCTACCTGTGATTTTGGATCAAGAGGCAAACAATATTATTGACAATATGTTCAACAGGATTTAATATAAAAAGTTTGATGAAAGCATGTATACAGCGTGTTACGAAAGGTTTCTTTCTGAAACGTGCATATTGCCCGAATACATGACCGTGAAAAAAAAAGCAAAACACTTACAATAAACAATCATCAGTGCCATGATAGTGTGTGATGTGGCCACCGTGTAATGCTAGATAACTTTCAACATGGCGTGGCGTGGTATACTCAGAACAACATCATCGAGTAGCTGCTGAGAGAAGTTGCCCCATTCCTCTTTCACAACAGGTGAGGGTTTTCTTGTTTGTGGGAGGAAATTGTCGAGCAGTAATACGTCTTTCCAAGGCATCCCAAATATTTTTGAAGAGTTTCAGGTTAGGGGAACCTATCTATCTTGCCATGCGATGGATATCTTCGGCATCAAAATAATCTTGTACAGCCTGTGTGCGATGAAAAGTGGATTATCATCCATAAATTGATTTACAGCCCCTTGAAAATGTCGAACATGCTGAAGCAGAATATCTGCATTGTACCGTCGGCCGGTCATGGACCCTTGGTCAAGCACATAGAGATCCGTGCGATCCATAGAGATCCATTGACCACGATGCCTACCCACTACATAATACTGGAAGTCGCATATCGATTTCTTTCCAGAATATTTTTGCGACAGTAAGCACTGCCGACCAATATATCAGTTTGCGTCTGTAATTTTCTTGGGACTTCGTATTGCTACTCCCATGCGCCTTGTGCAGATTCCACTCATTTGAAATGCTGCCCATAGCCCAGAAATGATATTGTACGCGATATTAAATTTACGGCGACATCTCCCATTTCTCAGCCTTCTTCCAACTTTCCGATTAATCTTCTACGAGTAAATGATGCCTGGAAGACACAATTAAAATTTCAATGTTCTAACTTCACTCCTTCTCCATTGATTTTTATATCTAACGACAACTCACAGCACGCTCCGATTGCTTGAAATCTATTACCCCTGCCGTCACGTGACCGAAAAATGCGGAAATACAAAATTTGCACACGTTTCACAACACAGAGTACATCCCGCATCAATGAAAATTTACACATGTTGCTGCGATCCTATTTCGAACTGTAATTGCTGAAAATAGACCACTCATTTCCAAATTTATAATCTTAAAATGTATACCTTCTTTAAGTATACCTAAATATTTTGATTTTTATCCCTATTAGTAGTAAACTAATATTTAATATATTAGTTATACCGGTGAAAAGCATTTATCATAAATCCATTATAAACTACTAATATAAGCTTTATATTAGTAACGTTTGCGATGAAATGCCATTGTTGCAGAAATTTGTTTTATATCGCTTATACTGGCAGCGAAATGACTAAAAATTTCGTTCCGATTTTATAGCAATATTGGCAAAATGTAAATATCTTAATGTTGGGTCAAACTTTTTATGCCAATATTAGTCAAAATGCGGCCAAGAGGCTATACATATATAACATTATCAACTTTTTGCCAATTTTGGACCCCGTTCTTCCATTACGATATCATATGTTAACATTCCTCGAACTCCCCTATCTCTCCACTGATATCGTAAGCAGTGTCTAAAAATTATTTTTATTTTTACAATTTTTTTTTCTTTTCCTTTCTATACGTTTGCAATAATATACAGGTATAGTTATACATTTATTATCCGCATACTTTACTGATATAAATGAAGAGAAGAAATTAATAAATTTTCATTATAATATATAAAATAACTTTACATCAAATAATACTTTAAAGAAATACTTATTACTTAAAAGTATTTAATAATAGCTTTTTGTTGCATAATGCATTAATAATATTGTCTTTTTGCACTTGGCACCTGAAAGGGGATAAGCGAACTTCTTATAGACAAAACAGGTGGACAACAGTCTTCCCCATTTTCTTTTTTTAAATATTCAACAGTGCAAGTATCATTTCGAAGCTGGTTTCACTAACAACGAATTATATGCGCATATGGCAGAAGAATGGGAATGGAGAACGTTGGGATATTAAATATTTTGGAATGAAATTATTTTATAATCATTTAAGTTTTAATAATACCTTTGCTTTTTCATAAAAGTAGGTAACAAGCTAAAATAAAAATCAACAGCCTATATTCATAAAAAAAAGTTGCAAAAAAAAAAAAAAAGAAGAAAATTTTGATTGAATAGAAAATGATAACTATATACAAAGACACCCCCTCCCCCCAGGGATATCTAACGATATAAAGTGCCAGACTCCACTTCACCCAAAAGTGATAACGTTATATATGTAAATCCCACAATCTATAGCTAATATAACTAAGATATTGTTTTGTTGCTAGAAATGTGTTTTATTTTAAATTAAATAGAACAGTAGACTTTTATTAGATTACTGTAAGTATTTTTCTTTTGTTTTAAGGCAAATGAAATACAAAGCATCAGTTGCAATTGGGTCTCATTTGGCACCCACTTGAGTTTACGACATAGGAGACACTTGAAAAGAGACGTTTCCACACCATTTCACATACCATTCTCTCCCGTTCAAAAAGACGATTTATAGTTTATATGGCAATACTTTTTACATATGCAGGGCTGCCACAAGGCTCTATTTTAAAATTCTATTTCGCACCACTTTTATAAAATAAAAATCTTTTACATATGCTTTGACAACATCTGCAAAGGAAATGAATGTACTCCAAAATGTATTTCCTAAAAATAGTGGTGCGAACTGAATAAAAAATAGTCACCTGTCGTACCCTGATATGCTATATACATTATAAATAATGTTTATTCGGAATTCTTCGGGTGATTTTTGAATTCGTGTGCGATTTATAGCGTATTTTCGGGTTTCGCCGCTTATTTTTGCCATTCCTAAAAGGAATCCACTCTCAGTCTTTTAACAAAACTGTAATTAGTCAATAACTAAAAACTTCATTCCAATATTGGCAAAATGTAAATACCCTAATGCTGGGTCAAACTTTTTTTTTTTTTTTTGCTAATACAGGGTCATCGAAAAATAATGCCCAGATTTTAAAAAATCATAACATCGAAACCTTTTATGTTAAATGGGTAATTCTTTCACTACACGATAACTGGTGAACGCAAGTTTGGTTTTAGTTCAACAGAATTCGTTTGCGTGTCTGTATTATGCGCGGATTAGTTGCGCAGTCGTCAAGGTCAGCCGACGCACCAGACTGCAGCTCAGTACGATGTTGACCGTGCAACAAAAAGCACAGTGCGTGATTTGGTATGTTGAGTCAAAGTCAATAGTCAGTGTACAGTGGCTTTTTCGGAGAACTTATCGAGGTCAAATTGCTCCTGACAACAAAGCGTCGGCTGATCTTGACGACTGCGCAACTAATCCGCGCATAACACAGACACGCAAACGAATTCTGGTGAAATAAAACCAAACTTGCGTTCATCAGTTATCGTGTAATGAAAGAATTACTCATTTAACATAAAAGGTTTCGATGTTATGATTTTTTTAAATCTAGGCATTATTTTTCGATGACCCTGTATTAATCAAAATGTAATCAATCTCTAGCTAATATAGTTAAGCTTTTTTTTTTTTTATTTCTAGAAATGTGAAATAATTTGAATTAAATAGAACAATAGCTTTTTATTAGATTACTTAAAGTATTTTTTCTTTTGTTTTAAGGCAAATGAAATACAAAGCATCAGTTGCCAGTGGCTCTCATTTGGCGCCCTCTTGACTTTACGACATAGGAGACACTTGGAAAGAGACGTTTCCACATCATTTCACATTCCATTCTCTCCCGTTCCAACAAAATCACTGCATTTTCTTTTAGATGGTGCTCTTCAAGGTGTAATGAAGCGTTTTCGCTTAAGTTTCACACAGTTATACTTCCACATGAACCGAAAAAAAAGAGAGGAAAAAAAGTAAATGGTCACTTTTGATGCACAAAAGAAAGAAAAAAGAAGTTTTCGGATGGATTCTTAACTCCCTTTTTCAATTTAGAAACATAGTTTTTTTTTCGGTCTTCATTGCAAACTAACTTTGTTATTTCAGTTCGATGGTCTCTATTGTTGATAAATGATCAGCAACACATTGTTAAACGTTAAGCTACTATTTTTAAGATGGTCAAATGATTTTTTTAAACGCTTTATGTTCTGTTTTAAGGTCAAAGTTCAAATGGGAAGAAATAAAAAGCGGAAATTGAACTAAAACTCAATTTCATAAGAGGAAATAAATAAAAATTTCGTTGCATTTCTTTCGGTTTTAATCCTGAAAAAAGCCAGTGGAATTGTTTTAAAAGTAGAGAACGTAAAGTACAAAGTAAACACTTACTGTACATTTTAAACTTTTGTTTCGAAATCAATTATCAACGTTAAAAGTAATCAAAAGAACTGCCATAAACTTTTAAAAAATTGATTTTATCCGTTGAACATATGGGTTTGCTATCTTTTACAATTTCTCCCCATCTTTACAACTTATATTATTATTTTTAAAAAGGTATTTGTTTCAATATAAAATTAATGGGTATATCTTTTTCGAAGTATATTATAAGTATAAAGAAATTTTATACATTTTGGGATTCTAGATACAAAAACATTTTAAATACTTTTTGCAAAAGAATTTTCGACAAACACAGGAAACAATTCTTCATATTTGTACTATTATTTTATCAATATATCAAAATTAATACACCCTCAAATTCAACCCTTAGTTTCTCGATCGGTCCTCAAATCACGCTTAATTTTTTTTTTTTTTTTTTTTTTTTTTTTTTTTTACACAAAACACATTTAAAACGTCTTTAAATAACAGTATATTTTATGTTTCATTAAAAATGCATTCGCCATCTTCGTTAAAAAAGCACAGCCAATTTTACAAAGTTTAATATTTTTAAACTCGATATTAAAGGGAAAAGATACCTCCAAACTAATTTTTTTGTTATTTTTTTTAAATTGCACTTTAAATATTACTCAAGGTAACGCTGTATAAATTATGGTATATATTTATCCCACAAAAATAAAATAAAAATGTTTTTTGTAGAAAATAAGGAATTTCCCAGACTATTTTAAGCGTTATGAAGATATTTTCAAAATGCTCCATGCGCATTCTATATCAGTTAAAATCCCGCTATTTTTTATACATGTTTGGTTTATATATACAAATAAAACTGTGCATCGAGTTTTATATATTTGAATATAAAGGTAAAAAAAAAAAAAATCAAAATTTTATGAAATTTTCAGTATTTTTGCATCACATTTCTGCACTTATCTGCCTTTAACTTTTACAATTACATTTAGTTTAAAAAAAACTAGGTATAGTTTTATTTGTATATGAAAACCAAAATGGGATAAAAATTATTAAGGATTTTAGTTGATATAGAAAGTGCATGGGTAAAAATTCTTCATATAACGCTTAAAATATTCAGGAAAATTACTTATTTTTCTCCAATTTTTTTTTTTAATTTCTTGTGTGATAAATGTATGCTATAATTTACAGTAGAGCGCCGATTATCCGAACAAGTCGGGACCGACCCTAGTTCGCATAAGCAAAAGTTCGGATAAATGGACAGACAATTTGACGGATGTTCCTGACTATACTGAAATCTTCACATTTTATACACGCTTTAGACTGACAGCGCTAGTTAATGCTGGCATGTTTAAAAATTGATTTTTGTCTTTTTAATTTTTTTTTTGTTTACTTTTTATTATCATTTTTTGAACTCCAGAGATTATAATTTAAGCAAAAGTACTTTCGATTGTTGCTTGCTTCAAAGAAGACATTCTTTTCCCTGCTGCCATATCTCGAACACGTCTTAAATACGTCAGTTGAATAGGATCAGCATTCTTCTGCCGTTCGAGCCATTTTATAGCTGTTTCCAAACTTTCAAAGGCTTCGTTATGTGATGGACCTTGATCACTTTCAGAGCATTCATTTTCAATTTCTTTTTCGTCTTAAATATCATCCACAATCTCATCATCATTTAAAATCTGATATCCAGGTCTAACAGGGAGTTTGGATAATTGGTAGTTCATTTAAAAAAAAAAAAAAAAAAAAAAAAAAAGAGAGAAGCTATTCGGATAATTTGAAGTTCGGTTAAAAAGTATTTTTTGAGAGAAATTGGCTGTTCGGAAAATTGGAAGTTCGGTTAATTAGAGTTCGGATAATTGGCGCTTTACTGTATATAGTGTGTGCCCTTGACTAATATTTAAAGTTTAAATTAAAAAAAAAAAAACTAGAAACAGGAATTGTGCTTTTTCAGAATTTAGTGTAGCCCCCGACGAAAAAAAAAAAAAAAATGTATATATAAATAGTACAAAAGATATTTCAATTTTAAGACATAAAGCACACGGTTTTATTTTATGTGAAATGACGTCATTCGCATCCGCTTAAGAATTCCACATTTACGATCCACTCCTAAATATCTACAGTAAAGCATGCATAGGACGTCCCTAAGGCAAAATAATACACAAATGCATCAAAAAGATGCCGTCATTAAAGAAACTCGACAAGAAAAACGTCTATCTAATGATTCACAGGCCTTCATTTGTTTGTAACATTAATGTACATACTTAAAATTAAATATAGTTTATGATAACTCCATGTTTTAACAGAAATCCTTCGTTTATATTTTTTCAAAATAGCACGTATTTTAATTACATTTTCTTTCGGTTGTTATGAGAAAATGGCAACAAAATTATATAATTACTATTTTAGAACTATTTTTCCTTTAATTTCTACAGAAATGGAGTACTTCCATTGCCAAAAAATAAGCAAATGGTTCTAAAAACTACAAAAAAAAAAAAAAAAAAAAAAAAAAAAAAAAAAAAATGAATATTTCAAAAATAAATGGAGATACAGTTTTCAAACAAATTGAATTTAAAAGTACTATTTTTTTTCTCCCAATACGACGGTATAAAAATTGAAAATATGCGATGCTTTGAAGTTTAAAAAATTGCTTAGAGTGTTTAATCGTACAATGATACATCTGCTTTGTTTTAGGGCTGGATTATAGAACGTAACGTTACATTTTGAAGACTACACAAAATAAGCTGGGAGAAAGTAATAGCATACCGGGGACTAAAAAAAATGGGTTTGAAGGTCTTTGTCCCTTAACAACTGGTATCTTTTACACTTTCTGATTCCACTTTACTCCCGGGAACTTGAAAAAGTATTTAGTTTAATTTACTAAATTTTTATTTATTTTTTCTTCTTTTTTTTATTTAATTTTTTAATTTTTACTTTTTTGTCTTTCTTTTTATTCCATTTTCACAGCTCTAACTTTTGGTTTGCTGTATGATCTGTATGATCTTTTTATTGGCTGTTTGTCCCTTTTCTAATTGATGGATATCTCCTGCGTTGTTATATGCTATTTGTTCCCACCTTCCCTTTCTCTTCAGTCTTTCTCCTACTTTCAAAATATAATAGTATCATGTCTTGTTTGCGTTTGATGGAGAAACGCAACGTTCTTTCGAAACACGTTGCGCATTATTTATTTTTTATAATGTTTTAAGAATTTTCTTTCTTTTTCAGTGAATTGCATCATTTTTTAATTACATCTCAATTTTCATTTTGATGAAAAATGCTCAGTGGAAAGTTATCTTCTCAAATATGTTTTTTTCATTTACATATAAAAACAATATTATTAAATATTATTAATTTTATTATTTTTTAAGAATTAAGGTATCCCAAAAGACAGTATCACTACAAAATTTATATGATCCGTCACTCTTTTGACCGGCAGTTCCTATTATCAGTCAGTTATTAGAAATAGCATTTAGTTCCGATGGAGTCATCTTTATAGTATGAAGGAAAAGTTCATGAAATAAGAACAGGAACAGAACAAATCAAAGAGAAGATAATTTGCAAAATACTCTAACAAAAACCTTGATCATATAAAAATTTGAATCATTCAAATCTCAACTTTTTCATTCATAATTACTCGTCATTCCACTGACATTAGAAAACATTTTTTTTAATACATTGGATCTCTATAGAAAACAAACAACAAATTAAACGTGGTTATATTATTAAACTATTATTTAAAAAATATACCTATATAATCCACATGCCTCTTAATAATAAACACAAAAATAACCCATCTACAGAGTTTTACATGTATTGGGAACGATTTTAATGTTAAATCAAAACACAACGAGATACAACTGGTAAAAAAATCCGGCAACATATAATAACGTGATAACTGAAATATTGGCTGCTTTAAAAAAATATCGTCTGCTACTGAAATGGCAAGCGAAAGAAGCGACTGGCTTGAAGGTTATATATTTGTTTTTTTCCGAAAAGAATTAGTCATATTCCGTGATTAGAAAACGTTGCGAGAAGCATGTGTTTAAAGTGTCGAAGAATAAAATAGGTGATATTATTAATCGCAAAAGAAAAAATCGTCAATCTTTAAGGCTATCGAAAAAAAGAAAAAACACCAAAAGACCTATCCGAAAAAGGTACTAACATTTCTAAAATGCACTTTATGGTTGTAAAGAAAAATCCAAAACATGAAAGAATTATCCCAATACTTTGCATACATCGGCAGCAACTGTAAATAAAATAATTAATAGAGGGTTAAATTTAACTTAAATAAAATAAACGGTCAATAGCGAATACAGAGAGTTTTGTACAATAAATACATGAATTATTAATTGTATTATTAAAAAAAACTTTTCTAAAAGAATAATAAGACTTTGTAAAAAACTATACAACGTAGGTTTGGGTATACCTGTATATACTAGAAAAGTATGAATGGGTATACCATAAAAATTCAAAGAGATATAAAAATCAAAGAGATAGAAATAATATCAAATATCGCTCTTCTGTATAACTCTTTTTTTTTTAATCTTATCCTAATTTGTTAATGATGAACTTAATTCCGTACTGACAATAAAAGTAATGCATATTTAAACTTCATTTGGCATTTCATAATATTAAATTCAGCGTAGTAATAATCTTCTCTTTTTACAGTGTAGCTAAAGCAAAACGCTTGCTTAAAGTTTAAACTTGGCATTGCGCTAAGCGCGCTTCAAAAGGTGGTCGCAAAGTTTCAACGCCGCCTTGGTTCGTGCCGCGTTTTTCCACATAGGTTTTTAATTAACTTTTAAAGACACGGGAGACGTATTGAGAAATCCACTCAATGCAAACTAGTCGCGAATCCCATAGTATTTCTTTGATGAATTTCAATTAAAGTAGTCTGATTATAATAATATAATTGACGTCTATTGCTTTTATATTGCTACTGGGTATTGCGTTACATAAATATATCATTAAAAGTTATTATCTAGACTTTAAAAGCTGATAGTACATACAGTACGCAGTTTTTGTCATTATGTATATCCAAACCGTCCGTGTCTTCAATGGTTAATATCTCCGCTAATTATCGACGAAAGAATTTTATAGAAAATCATTATCAACAATGAAATCAATCAACAAAGAAAATCATTATCAACTTGTATATTTCTGTTACGATTTTATTTATTTATTTAGTTTTTTCGCAAATCATTGTCATCAATGCTTTTATACTTCTTCTGAGATAGGTACCTCAAGCGCTCCTCAGCACCTTTCCTGAATGCCTGCAAATCGAAATTTATGTGTAACCGAAAAATGCTCTTTTCTAAAAAACTATGCGACCTAGGGTAATCGCCATAGTTTTCCTGCAGTGTTTAAATTAACGTCTACCACCTCTAATTTTTTCATCATTTTAGTTTCAGTAGATTCGAAAATAGAGAGGGGCTGACATATTTTTGCAATGCATTTTCGACAATATCTCTGAAAATGTAATACCTAAAATTAAAAGAAATGTATATTTTTGACTTCAGGGTTACACGAAAACTTTCAAACAAAATATTTTTTTTTCAAGTAACTTAATTTACCCCTCTACATTCTTCCTAAATATATTTGTGAATGTTTAATTAATCTCTAAATATGTGGGTCAATGGCTTTTATTACTTCCCTCAATTTGAACTTTTCACGTTCTATAGTTTATGAGTAAAATGGCTGTAACAGACAAACATAAGAGTGATCTTATTATGGTTGCGTTTTAACTTTTTAAGTACGGAATCCTAAAAACGTATAGTTCATCGCCTGCTATCAAGACATGTCGTTGAGAGAAAAACAAGATGCAGACTCTTATATGGAAATCATTTAGCGGGTGATAAGTGGTAGAAAAATTGTAACAATTCATGAAGCGTGGGTTTATCTGAATGACTGTGATAAAAAGAGATCGATTTATCACCGGAAAAGAAGCCGAAATTGCCAAACTTTGGTTCAAACACCGCAAAGACAGTTTTTCTAAAGGATTTATGGTGATTGTTAGAATTTCTTTCAACGGAAAATTAAAGATTAGAAAATTTGAGAAAAAATGCCAAAATTAACTCTCCTTATTATAAAAAGAATGTTCTAATTCCTAAATTTAGAAACTTTATCTTACGGACGCTAAAAATGTTGAGTTCCATCAGGATAAAGAGAGCAGTCATAAATCAAAAAGTACAGTCCCATTTTTTTTTGAAAAACTGACAATTGAAACTGTAATCAAATGTTTACCGTTTAATCATATTCCAACCAAGTCCCCAGATGTTTCGCCAATGGATTATTGTGTCATTCGAGTATGAAAACAAGCTTTTGCGAAACGCCGACCAACTACGTTGTGTGGACTCTGGAAATGTATGGTGGAATATTGTCACAATATTCCGCTTACAGTTTCACCAATAGCACTACTATCTTGGAAATCCAGCTGTAATATGATAGTCCACAACAAGGGCTCCCAGATAGAACATATTATAAAATAATTGTTTTAATTTATGTATTTTAATTTTGTTGTCACAATCGTTCCCAATATGCAGTGATGGAACAGTGGTGCAGAAGTTGAGCGATTGTCACCACTAAATTTTTATAGCATTCTTCGTCTTCAAAAATCTGTCCTGAAGTCAGATGAAGAATACTAATAAAATTTTGCGGTGTCAATTGATTCTCTGCTGCTTCACTATTACATCACTGAATATGTGTAAACATCCACTATATCTCCAGTTCCTGCGGAGATATGCCTGATATATCTCGCTGAATTTTCGTCGTTCCTAAGGATGATGGAGAAGACTTGATAGAGGTATCCTGAACAACATACAATACCCGATATGTATATACTGATATTGTAAGTATGCTGTAATTTTTCATGATACTTCTTGAATAACAAATAATCGGATTTTATAATATTTAGAATTGCCTTTAAAAATTAAGAAAATACGTAAAAAGCTGTTAACTTTCATTGAAACTTATGTAAATATATTTTATATATCTAAAATTATCTGAAAATTATGCACAAACATATCTGTTTAACTTCCTACCAAGACCAACCTATCAAATTACCTGTCTTTTTTCTATCCGTTGAATCATGTCCTTTCTTCTATTTACTATTTATACGCATATCAAATCATGCCTATAAAGAAATGTTACATGCAGCACAGATTCTATTTTGTCTTTTCATAGCGTAGAAAATTTTCGGCCTTTAAAATATTTAAATACATCTTACGTATTTTTAATTAAATTAAAGAAGTTAAAATAAATACTGTACATCGGAAAAAAATTAAACTTCGTATATTTGATTAAAGAAAACATCGTACCTCATTAATTTTAGAATATATTTTTGTGGGGGTTTTAATTCTTTCTGTTTTTTCGTGTTGGGAGAAAATTTGTTTAATTAGAGCAATTAAGAATGTCGTTTCAAAGTTAGAATTTTACAAATCGATTGAAGTAATGATAATAACCACAAAAAGTGAAATATTTTTATTTTTGTTCAACTGGATGTTTAGAACTCTTTTGAATTCCTAAATGATCGTTTTCAAAATGATTCTTAAAAAATCAATTTTTTTCATCTGGATAAATTGTTATTTCATTTGTTTATTTAAGCTCTGAAGGCAATTCTTAAAAATGAACAATATTTAATAAAAAAATGAGCAGACGATCTCTTGCCGAAAATAGAATTAACTGAGATATTTATGACCAACAGACATTAAAATAACAACAAATATTTAACGCTCATATTATGGTCTCTCTAATGTACTAAATCATATTAATTAAAAACAAAAGTTGACTTAATCATGGAAATAATACATCGAAAAGAAATATAAATATTTCATTTTAAATGGTTAATCATTTATTTATTTAAAATAATAAAAAATATGTTTAAACTAAGGTGCAATGTAGGATTACTAATTTTTAACCATTATCACATATTTCATTGGTTCCTAGTTCTATGGTAGCTCCGGGAAAATAAATAAAAAATGGTTGATATTTAAGATTCAACTGAAAAACAAATATTGAACCTAATATAAGAAAGCTGTACGAAAAATGAAAATTTAAGTATGTCATTAAATATTTATACATCATTTTATGTACCTTATTGTTATCCTCACCGCAATTTAGTAATATCTACAGTAAAGCACATGATTTAGTTCGTGGGACTTTGAAAATATAATTATATTCTCAATTAATTTTCAGCCTTGAAATAACGCTCAAAATTATTGAATATTAACTACGTGAAAATTTTCACATTGCTAACTAAGCGTTATTATATTTTTGCTCAACAATTCAAAAGCATATTCACATGCGCAATGTCAAAAGCCTATACGCGTACACTTTGTTATACCATGTTGGACAAAGATGTTATGTTTTAGTTTCTGCAACCATAGGAAAAGAAAATTATTGTCGTTTGGTATTTTATATGAAGAACGCAATGGCGCAATATACTCTACACTGAGAAAAAAATATAGTTCTGGTACCTAGTATTTAAATTGTGGCTCTAGAAAAAATAGTCCCATTTATCCCTATAAATTATAGTTCTCTTTGCTAGGGAGTTCCAGAGTCTCCAACTACAATTCAAAAGCGTTTTTCTATATTCTCGTGGTCAAACTGATTTAAAAATGTCTGCAAATAGATACGAATACAAGAGGTTAGTTTTAGTAACTACAATTCTAGTTTATCAAACCATTCCAGAAATCAAGCGATAATTTCTCGCTACTGAAACGATTCATTATCGTTTCGTCACCTAGAAAGCAACAAACTGGAAATTCTAGATCATTTCGTCCATTCGGCTTAGTTGTTTACCCTATTCGCATAGCTCGGAATTCTGCTTTTCTAGTTTAGGGAATCAGAAAATGACCACCTATTCATTCTAGGTGAAGACGGTATTTTCTTTTTTCTCAATGCAAGAATTGGTAATACAGTCGCACCTCGTTAACGCGAACACCCAAGGGGAAACTTTTTTTGTTCGTGTTAAAAGTAATTCGTGTTATCCGATCTTAAGCACATTACATACAACTGGACGGGGAAATCGGAAACAGTTCGTGCTAAAAGTATCTAGTAAAATATTTAACCACAGATCGTCAACGGCTATATTCTGCAAACAAACGCTAATCAGACCGTTTATAGCAGGATAGTGAGTCACAATAGTGAGTGTATAGGAATTCGTTCTGATTGGCTATTAAATAGTTCATTTTTCGGTAAAAATTGACATTACCTTCTTTATTGAACTATGAAATAGATATTTTAAATTTTAAGGGGTCTCAGGACACTTAAAATTTCAAAGTTTTCGAAATTTTTATTTTTTTAGATGTTAAACTCCCATTTTTTTTAACATTTTTATATAATTATTTCCTTGGAATTCTTTTCGAACATAAGTTATGGCTTTTCGAATTATACTCCCGCAATAGCTGAAACGGCATTTCGGAAACTTTGAAGTCATGTTGCTCCAAATGACGTTTTTGGACATAACGCGCATGATATCCCAAAAACTTCTGAATATTTTTTTATGAAATTTTTAAAACATATATTTTATGTTAGTCTGTATAAACTGAACCTAATTTTTATTGTTAAAACAAATATTTTTTATGTGAATATACTGTTGAAATTTTCAAAATTTAGTATTAGCTAATTACAACTTTGTATAAAAAAAAAAAAAAAATGCTTTAAATGCAAATTTATTCAGATTCAGGGTAATTATTATAATCTGGAGTATAATTAGGCACAATAAATTTCATTCCAGTTGCAAAATGTATTTTGTAATCATGTGCGTAAGCTGTCTTACCAATTTTCTGCTCGACAAATGTCTGACAGTTTGGAGCCCCCTGTAAATACAAATTTTCCATCTTGCAATTTTTCAAATGTATTAAATGAAAGAACATGCTTATATCTTTCATCCCAAGGAAAATTGTGTTTTAAAATCATATACATTTTGAGATATTAAATGTTGAATATGGTCTTTTTTTTTTCTTTTTCCCGTGTTTAAGAGTCCTGAGACCCCTTAAGAATAACGACAATGTTGTTAATTCAATTACTTTGCACCATTCAATGGTTCAACATAGTTTTAACACAATCTCATGACTGATTCATTGTTTACATAGTAAAATTATATGTCATTTAAAAACCGTGGCAATAGAAAAGAATTTGAAAAGAACTGCACACTGATACTAAAAAATTTTCGAAAAAAAAAAAAAAAATTAAAATTAAGTTTGAAATATAAAAATGTCCAGGTACCTTCAAAAAAGATTTTTAAAACCAGGAGAAACTGTTAATTAAAATTTCCTACAAAATTAATTCAATGAAATTAATTTACAAAAGCATCCTCTTTAATTGCAAAATACTGACTGTTATACCTTTCCTTATTTTTTTTATAAATGATTTCTTTGAAGAAAAACTTACTTATTTTTCTTTTTCGAAGAAAAGTATTTGTCGTGTATAATGAAGAACATTTTATTTTATTCAGCTGGATGACGTTCATTTTTATTTCGTTTTCTTTTTTCATTTGATATACAAAATTCACATTGAAATGCTTCGAAAAATCTGATGATTATATAAATCAACAGTTTTTTCTTTTTTATTCCATTCTTAATTATTTCCCTCATTACTATTGAAATCAATGTTTTATGTTTATAATTCTAGCTTTACATAGGTGTTCATTGTAAAGGTTTCTTACATAATAAAATTAGCAATAAAACCAATTCGTATCTTATTTTTTCACGATTATTTTTCACACAGGAATAAATCTTGCACAAACAAATTTTTTGCCAAATATGGGTTCCGTAAAAATCCACGATTCTAACAATCTTGGAATTATAATTTGTTAAAAAAAGGTAACTAGAAAACGGGAATTCTTCTTTTTCAGAATTTAGTGTTGTACCAAATGAAAAAAGAAATATAGAAATATAGATAGTACAAAACATATTTCAGTTTTAAGACTTAAAATACACGCTTTTATTTTATATAAAATAACGTCATTTGCATCCGCTGAAGAATTCCACATCCAGTCTTAAGCAACATTTATAGAAAAGTATGTATAGGACGTCCCTATTGCGGAATAATACACAAATCCAGCAAAAAGTGATGTCGTCATTCAAGAAACTCGACAAGAAAATAGTGTATCTAATGATTCACAAGCCTTCATCTGTTTGTAACATTAATATGGATACTTAAAATTAAATATAGTTTGTAATAGCTCCATGTTTTATCATAAATCATTCATTTATATTTTTTCAAAATTCGGAAAATGTCGGATTAATAAAATAATAATAAATTACGTATTAATAAAATTGTATTCTTTCAGCTTTTTGACAGGAATTAAGTGAAAAAGTCAGGTTGAGAAAAAAAAGTCACACATATATACGTTAAAATACATTTTTATGGCAGATCACATTCTTGGCACAGTACGTATTTTAATTACAATTTTTTTCAGTGTTTATGCGAAAACGTCAACGAAAAGGTATAGTAATCTATTATTTTCCATTTACTTTCGACAGAACTGGAGTACTTCAGTTGCCACCATTACAGAAATGGCTTTAAAAACTAAAAAGAAAAAGGAAAAAAAAAAAATAATATCTCAAAAATATATTGAAATGCAGTTTTCAAACAAATTGCATTTAAAAGTACCTTTTTTCCTATACGACTATGTGAAATTTGACAATGTGCGATGTTTTGAAATTAAAAAAATTGCAGTAGATATTATGAGTATTCAACTGTTATGGTATTGGGGAGACTAGGGAGGGTTGACCCACTTTTTACAAAATGATTTTTAATTTTTTTTAACATTGAACGTAGAATAAAGTTTTATGTATCATTTTATTCTTTATACAACTAGTTATCAAAATAAAATTGCTGCATACGTGTAATATATAAGAAATTTGAAAAATGATCGATTTTCACCATGAGAAAATAATAGGTCAAGGCTCCCCACATAGGGGAGGCTTGACCCACTTTGTTTTATATTGAAATATTTCTGAAGAGAAATAAAATCTGTTTAAAAAGGCAATATAAATGTATGCTACATGCTTTAATTATTATAAAAAATAGTTTTGAAAGTATGATGCTTAAACAAATCTGTTTAGACGCAATCGCAAGTCAGAGGAGAAAAATTTTGTTTTAAACAGAATTTCGTCTGAGAAGGTTTAATTATACAGCAGGGAAAATGAAATTGTAACATTTAAGACAGTATTCCGTTAGAGACAGGTTCCGTTTTCATAGGGTTTCATGTATTATTATGCCCATAATTTATAGCCACTGTCCCCCTTTTTTCTGTCTCCTTTTCTTACTTTTTTTGTGACATTCGACATGACAACTCTAATTGTCACATAGTTTGGCTTCATCTCACTGAATTCATCCTGGTGAAATTTGTCTACATACCTTCCAAAAGTTTTTCGATCAATGCTATGCTCTTTTGCAGCCGCATGTGCACTTAACTGATTATCTTCTTTATCACTGCCAGTGGCAAAGCACTTTCAGTACTAAAATGTTGAAATAAATGACTGGCACTGGAATTTACGAACAAATTTATTTGGAAATAAGAAAAAGTTTATAGTTCACATACATATTAAATGCAAAAGATTTTAGAAAAATTCAAGTGTCATTGTGGCGTTTGGGAATTAAAATTAATTGGTTTCATAAGCATACAGCTGCCCCTGAAAGCGTTAAGACTGCTACTTTCATACTTTCTAGTCCTATCTAGTCTTTTACACTGTTTCTATTTACCTATTGTAGTGATATTTAAATGGAAAAAGTTCCTATCACCTTTCCCATTTATATTTCATTAATTTTTTTCTTGCAGTGGATACTATAGCAATTTTTCACATCTTTCTTTAAGCTAAACATTTTCTTTTCCATCACCCTATTTTACCGTATCTTTACAGAGTAAATTTACATTTTTCGGTTATATATAACCATTAACCTTTCATTATGCTGCTTTCATACTTTCTAGTCCTATCTAGTCTTTTACACTGTTTCTATTTACCTATTGTAGTGATATTTAAATGGAAAAAGTTCCTATCACCTTTCCCATTTATATTTCATTAATTTTTTTCCTTGCAGTGGATACTATAGCAATTTTTCACATCTTTCTTTAATCTAAACATTTTCTTTTCCATCACCCTATTTTACCGTATCTTTACAGAGTAAATTTACATTTTTTGGTTATATATAACCATTAACCTTTCATTATGCATAGTGTATAATACAAAAGTTTCATCTGGTCAACCCTCCCTCACATTGACTGGGTCAAGCCTCCCCACATAGCTCTTTTCTAAAGAATAGCACAATGTTATGTTAAGCCTAACTTATTGTACAATATTTATTCCTGGAATGAAAGCTCGCTATTTCTGCATTACTTAAAACATACTTACTTAAATTTCTATGGTATATTTTATCTGAAAAAAAGCTTACAAAATATATCTAAAAAACACAACTTTTAGGTTGATAACGCCTCACAATTGATTTTTCCACACTTATTTCGATTATCTGCATGAAACAAAGACTGTTGTTTGAGCAGTCAGTAGATTTGGTTGACACCTAATGATAAAACTCTGAAATTCTTTTAAATTGGAAAACTGATGGGTGGGTCAACCCTCTCTAGTCTCCCCTATCTGCTTCGTTTTACGACTGGATTACGTAACGTTACTTTTTAAAGACGACCCTTTAATTGCTGCCGAAAGAAATAGCATATCGGGGGGTAATACATTTCATTTCATTTGACTGAATATTATAGTTTTTCAATTAACATGCATCACCAGTAAAATAAGCCAAATTGAACCAAATGAAACGCACACACACACACAAATAGTAGACCTAGACATAAAATAAAATGCGAATAAAACTACTGAAATATTTTACAATCGAAATACATATAAAAAATATACACCACGTTCCTCAGAAATTTTCCTTTAAACTATCCACATATGTGTTAAGATACTGTCACAAACAAATGTTAAACCCAATGGCAGCATTCTTTTTAATTTTTTCGTTTACGTTTCAATATTTCGATTTTGGTTGCAGTTATTTTTTTAGGATAATTTTATTCCGGAACCGGTTCCGAAAGAAAGTGAATCTATAAAAAGATGTCTGCAAACAAAATCGAAAAAGGATGAACGTTACATGGTTAAAGATCGGGCTCGTCTATCCTACACACGCGCACAAAATAAGATAAAAAAAAACTAAAAATCATTTAAAAGTATTGAAATGCAAACGAAAAAATTTAAAATAACGTTGCCATTCGTTTAACGTTAGCTTGCAGGTGTTTTCGCGTGACTAGTTTGGTCTCTCAACGATTTATGCAACATTCGATCTCTAATCTTATTCAAACCAAACACCAATAATTCATTTGTAAAGAAATAAAAGATAATGTTTATATTACAACTCTTACAATTTTATATAAAATTTACCTACCCAGAAAATATGCAAACATTTTTATAAATAATTCAAAATGCTAAGGAAACGCAAACCTTTTCATAAATTTCGTTTTCGCAAGTTTCTTATGCGATAATATCAAAGATAACTAAAAATGTAATCTTTCAGCTTAAAACTCCTAGAACAGCTGTAAAAGCAGCAGGACTTACTTACCTAGATCCCCTAAATCCCACAAGTAATTTGGACTTATTAGTGAAGATGGCTCATTTGTGGAAGGGTTTCCGCAACTTGACGGTATTCCGGAAGAAACTTGTGACTTCTTGGGTATTTCTATGGGATATTCGCATAAAGTTTCGCAAAGTTTGTTTTGGGATATCTTGAAAGGGAATAGTCGATTTTATTCTATTCCTCAATCTGAGTTTAGATGCTATATTTCTTTTTTCAGAAACATCTTGCATTTATTTTTATTTTAGATAAGTGCTTGCAAGCATTCATTACTCTACTTTATCTACAGCAAAATAATAAAAAAAAAGCAAAAAAAAAAAAAAAGAAAAGATAGGGAAATAGGAAATTTTGTTCCAAGCGTCTTGAGGGTTTTTCTGCATTTTTATAAAAATGCTTATAAAAATAATATTAATTAAACTTTTCCTTCCCTGTTTGTTTCTAAAATACACTCCATGCTGCTTTATTTGCTATACATCTTGAAATACAATTCTGTTTAAAATATTTTTGTCTACAACAGATCAAAGTTGTTTTTGAGAAACGGAAAAATACGTCCAAACCGCTCATAGGGTTAAATCAATTTTTGTTGTGGTGAAGGTTATTAGAGTTTATTAAAGGTTGAAAATTAAAAACTTAACCTGAACCTTTTCTGATTCAAAATAGAATCGGTTTGTCATTGTGAGAATTTTATAATGTCATAAGATGAAATGCAATTTTTCACCTTGATTCAACATAAAATATATAATGTGAACATTAAAAAGGTCCACAATCCTACTTAAAAGGCGACTAATGTAATGAAAAAGATGTTACAAGTTTAAAATATACATTTTATTTCAAACTTCTTAGTACTTTCAAGCCTTACAGCCTCATCATCAGATAATATCTTAATAACTAAATGTTGTTTATTTATACAAACACGTCACTTTGTTTTGAAAATGAGATAGCCAATAATTACTAGAGTTGAAAGTAGAAGTAGCAGTACCAGTTCCTTGGATTGAATTTAATTAGAGGAAATATATATTATTATTATTAATTGCAGTTCTATTTATTTTATGACATCACTTTGTTTCTCATGCGTCACTTTCCATGGGTGGAAGAAAATATTTAACTTCTGTACTTTAAATTTTAATACGACTCTTTGCTCAGGTTTTCAGGATTTATTTTCAGGATATTGAACCACAAACTGGGGATATTCTACGTTAGGGCGTCGTTATATACTTGATTGCTTTTACACAGGATTTCTATTGATTCTCTTATAGTGGATGCGTAATAATTGGATGATTTGTGCCTGATCAAAATCTATTGCGAAATTCTGATTGAAACTTAAGCGAAAGAAAGCAGTGGATTGACGACGAATTTTATGTCTGCTTTATGTTCTTTTATTCTTTCTTTGAGTTTTTTTTTTTTTTTTGTCGTTCCAATGTACTCCATTAGTACATTGCTGTCAGTTGTAAAAGGAATGGTATATGCACCAGCTAATTCATCATTCAGTGTTGGATCTATATTCGCACAAATTAACTCTTTTAATTTTCTTGGTAATTGGTCTTTTTTACTCACGATAATTCAATATCGCTTAAATTTGTATTTACCATGACTTGTAAAAGTGAGTACTAATGTTATTTTCACAATTTATCTCTTGTATGATGTTTTAGTAGTCTTTTGTAAGAAAATTATGAAGTACTTCTGGTTCGAGTACTCATTGCACTATGCGATGTGCGGTATTAGAACTAACAAATAAAAACAAACAAACAAAAGATATGTAGTGACCCCTCCCCCTTTCTTTCCGAACACTTGTGCATGAGTCCATAAAGTTTTTTTTAAAAGGAATTTTTGCAAATTTCTAGAACAGGTTCAGGCCAGGCATCAAAGGACTACCGAAGGGCGAAAGCTCCAAAAACCCTTCCCAATAAATTGTTCACACAATGAAACCGGCTGGATTCAAATGCTGGATCTCCCGTTTCAAGACTGTGCGATTTACCTCTGAGCCACTGACGCTTCATTAGATCATTTGCAATATTTTATCACTGTCACATTTACTTCCGAATGTGACATGGATTTCCCAAATAAGATGGGTCGCAAAGCGATTTGAAAATATTTTAACCCTTAAATGCTGATTTTTCTAAAATCATTGTAATAATGTTTTTCGGGTTTCATTTTTTAAATAAATCATGGGAAAAATACTTTAAAAAATCGTATTTTATTTTAAGTATGGTTTACGGCTAAAAAACAGTTTGTTACTAATCGGCAATACTGATCTTTAATCGAAAAAATAAATTTACTTGATAAAATTCTATAATATTAAACACACAAGAATTTTAGGAACTATAATAAGAAAAAATTTTACTTGTTTACTGCAGAACAAAATAGGGTATTTCGCAAGCTTCCAAACAAAACAAAAAGAAAAAGTAGCAACAATTGAAAAAATAAATCTATCTTTATTCATAAACAGCACAAGTGTTGCCATCTACATGTTGAAAATCGTTTTAATAATATTTTCAGAATGTATTTTATTGGCAACATTAGGCATTATAGCTTCAATATTATTCTATTAGTATTTTAGAGCCTAAATTGGGTATGTTGCCGAAAAGCAACACCCGACATTTAAGGGTTAAATATGGATTCTATATGTATAATACGTTGGCGGATTTTTACGACAATTTATGCAGTTCTTGCGGCAGCCGTCTATAACATAGGAACTCAACCGGAATTACCGTTTAGAAGTTGTTGCAATCATTCATTTACATGCAAACAAATCATGATTACGATACTTTCCTTACATTATATCCTCGGAAAATAAAAATTTAAATGGCAAACAAAGGCTGATTCTAAATTGTTTTTACAAAATAAGAGGAGTGGTAGAACCCATCGAGATGAGCAATAATTATCAGAGAACATGGGGTCTCAAACAACTTATTTAGTCACAAATACGGGGTGTTTCACCTTAACTGAAGTCGGCTTGTCGGTACTAATTTTGCAAAAAATGTAAATATTGCAGAAAAATTGCAAAGATATATACATTGTTTTGTATGAAATGTGATGACATCACAAAAAGTTTTGGAAAAACAGAGTGCTCACGCAGTCGATGATTCCATATGAACTGATAATCACAGTCCAAAATGGGGAGCATGTAAAGCATACTGCTGGCGCGTATAATGGAAACTTCTACCACTTTTTTTTGGTATTATCATATTTACAACAAAGGTGAGCATGTCTATTAATAGTTTCATCGTAATGTATACTTCAGTTTCTGAAAATTATTACCGTCAACCAAAGTTGGATTATTTTAGAACACCCTGTATTTTTGATTGAATGGGTGGTTTGCGACCCTATGTTTCATAGTAATTACTACTCGTCTGGATGGGTAGTATCACCCCTCTTAATTTGTAAATACGATATATAATCACCCTGTATCTCTCTTATTTAGAAGCTAAAAAATTAAAACCATCGCGTCGGAAAAAATTGCAAATTTTCTTTAGATTCCATATGGAAACTGAAGTGTTAAATAACGATGTGCTTTTTCCATTTAGTTAAACAATGGACGTCAATTGGCTTTTACACTAATAAGAAAGGTTCACATTTAAGGAATTCTCTGTGGAAGGAATTACTGACACAGCAGCAAAATGCACGAGAATCAAAACCTGTATTTTTTGTTACATACATGTAATTTTTTTTTGTCTACATTTATGCATCTTTCTATATTCAGAGTTGCAAAGTGAGCTTTTGCAAAAAAAAAAAAAAAAAAAAAAAAAAAAAAAAAAAAAAAGAGAGTAAAATAAAAATGATCAAGAAGGCAAAAAATTGAATAATAGGAATTAAATTAAAGCTGATATTAATTCCAAAATGACTACTTTCTGCACATGTTGTAATTCATTTTTGTTCTCAAACACATCAAATTGGCAATTTCTGTTATGAAAACTATGTTTTCGAACAATTTTTTTCAATTTTTGATTGGGAAAGGAAAAGTAGAAGAACTTCCAGAAAAGGCTGTCAAATTTGACGCTTTCAAGAAAATTTCTGGGTGCGACTGCGCATTGTTAAAAATTTGCAGAAAACTGTCCAGTACTTCGATCGTTTTTGCAGAAATCTGTTACAAAACCGTAATTTAATCTATCCTGGCCATATTATTGCCTGTATTATGTTCAGAATAGAATTAAATTAGGTTTTTGTAACATATTTATATAAAAACGATCAACTACTGGACATTTCGCTGCAAGTTTTTAACAATGCGCTTTCGTGTCCATAAATTTTGTCCAAAACGCCAAATTTGACAGCATTTTCTGAAAGATCTGTTTTCAATAAACAAAAATGTGAAAAACAATTCAATGATGTAGCTTTTGAATAAGAATCTGTTAATTTGATACAGTCGTAGGAAAAAAAGTAAACACCCCCTATTAACTCTGCAACTAATTATAATAGCAAAAAAAAAACATTACAGATACCAAACGATTGAAAATAAAGTCTACTTATAAATGATGTATATAAAATTTACTTAGGGGGCCATCTACATATCAAAACTAGACAAAATTTTGTTTTCTTTAACAGCAACAGCCAATTTTGACAATATATTTAAAATCTTCGGTTCAAACTATGCCTAGAAATAAAATTGCAAGTCATCTGGATGATAAGTTTTTGAATTTTAAACATTTAAAACTTAGAGCTTCTAATGCTATATTACATTTTCATATTTTTATTGATATCTCCTGAAATTATGGTCCTAATGTGATAATTTTTTTGTTTAATTATAATAAAACACCCAAACATAAATACACAGAATTTGTAATTTTAAAATTTTTTTATATGAATTGTGAATTATGAAATTAATATTCGAAAAAAATATGTATTGCAACCTACAATTTTTCTGATAGATTTCTCTTTATTATGTCCTGCTTTATGCAAATTCTCAATTTAAAATTTTTCTTCCAAGTAGTGTTCTAACTATGAGAATTGCTGTCTATGATGTCCAGAAAAGCTTAATTTGAAAAACATATATTTTACTCATTTGAATGAAACATTTGGGCTGGCAATAGTTGAAATATATTAAGCGAGGGAGATGTTTATATTGGCAATAAATAATACAATTCTAATAAAATATGTTCATTTTAAAATATTTAATTTCTCGGAAACTAATCATGCGGATTTCATGAAAATTTGAATTTAGGCTAATTCAAGTGTGTAGAATCTATTTATCATGTCAAGCTTGGATATTGTTGTAGAAAAAGCAAAGTTTGGGTTCGTTTTTATACGTAGATGGCCCCAAAAGCAAATTTTATATACATCATTTAAAAGTAGACTTGATTTCCAATCGTTTGGTACCAGTAACGCTCTCATACAATAATTTCTTGCAGCATTAGTAGGGGTGTTTATTTTTTTTTTTCACGACTGTACGTTTGATAACCGTTTTCCATGCAAACAATCGAATGATTAAACAGTTTGCTACAAATTTATAACAGAGCGGTGGAGATGGAAAAACTGCCGTCTTCAGAAAATAATCGCATAAGAGCTGAGTTGTATTTCATTTACGAAAACATAAAAAAAGATTCGACTACAAATCACTTCAATAATCACCCCTGCTCGTGTCATGCTTTACATTTAAAAAAGTGTTAAAAAGTGTGTCAGAAAGGTTCGTGTTTTTGAGAGGCGGAAAAAATATTTTGTTGAGAACGGCCTTAATCTCAATCATCGCGAAACAAAATTACTACAAAAATTGTCAAAAGATATCTTTTCAAGAAGCGCAAATTAAATAACTGCTGAAGATTATTTGTCTTTATGTAGAACTATGGAATTACACACCACCCATCCTAAACGCACAAGAACTAAAAATCATGCGTCAAGCATAGATTTTGACACACTTTTATCATGAAATTTATTTGTTCATACAATAAAAATAATCATAGTCCATCCCGTAGACGAACTCTTCTGTTCGTCTGTGTAATTGGGGAATGTGTTTGAAGTATCGTAACATCATTAAAAGGCATATCAAATTATTTTCCCCCGTATATCATAATGTAATGAAAATATTTTGTGCGTCATTTTAACGCAACTATAAATTTTTCTATTCTATGCTCTATGTTGCCGTCGAGCTCATTGTTGCATATCAATTTGATTATGCTATTAGTACTGAAACAGCATTAAAATGCATCTGAAACGATTTTACCCCATTGAAGATAATGTAACGGGATTATTTTTTGTACCTTTGTAAACGAGCTATAAATGCTACACAATCTACTTTAAATACAGAACATTCTTTAGTAGACATCAATAACAGATAAAAATTTCATGGCAATCAGAGTATATTTACGAGAGCGTTAGAACACGGAAAAATAGACAGACAAATCGAATTTCAAAACATTTCTAAGCTATGTTGGAAAGTGTTAAAAATCTGTGTTTAAGGTAGATTATTTGAAAAGAGATGCATTTTTTTTGCTTGTGTGAAGAATTCTGTTTATTTCTTGGTCATCAAGAAGATATTTTTTTTCTTGCATAAGAAACATCAAATTAAAATATTTAGTTAAAAAGCCACTTTTCAATGAACCCGGAAAAATGTTAGGAAAGATTCAATCATGAGTAACTTTGTGCCTTAACGCAAAAGGCTCCCCCCCCCATCCCTTTTTTTCTATTTTTTCACTACTGTCCAAGGAATACCACCTTGTCATATAATCCAAGGGTCCAGTATCCGGGGATGTGGGGTATAGATCCCGGGCTGCTCCTTAGCGATATAAGTACGCGTCCTATCTTAAATGGAAGAGGTAACCACAAAATTAAAGGCGAGATCACATCAATCAAGGTCGCACGCCATGTAGCGGACAGGGTGAACTACAGAAAGATGCCTAACTGTTTTCTTCTTTATGGATAATCTATTAATTGCACATCTATGAAACAACTGCGCAAGCGCAAACGTCGTGTTTTCATTTGTTTATAGCATTTATATTCTGACAGTAATAGAATATTCTATTAATTTTTTTTCGTGTTTTTTGACTTATTATTATTTAAATAAAAACAGTTTAGAGACTAACTTTTTAGAACTAATATTATTTGTTAAAATGGTAAAATGTTGGCTCTCGAATAACTGTAGTTTTCGAAATTGTAAGAAAATTATTTTTCTTATAGAATTCATATCTGTCCTTTTCCAAAGAGTAAAACAAGTTAATTACGTATTTTAACTTTAATTTATTTAAAAAGATAAAATATTATTTAATATATATTATGAAATGCTTTTAATTTAAATACGCTCGATTTTAATTATTTCCTTTTAATGAAATGAAAAATGACGCATAAAAATTAGTAAGTAGTTAAAGTGTAAACATTGAATTTTATAGTCTTATTTTTTACTCAATTCTTGATGTGCTAAAGTTATAACAAATGGTGTACACGGTTGTATTCCCGATGAGAATACAACTTTTATTAATGTTTAGAATATATATAGAATTTAATTATAAATAAAATATTGAATTTTAAGTCCTTTTGTTCGCTTATCGAGCGCAAACGATAAATTTCCAATATTACCTTAATCGCATTGCAATCATCTTATTTAAATATAAATAAGTGAAATGTAAATAAACTACAAATCATTTGCTAAAATGGTGTATAAACATTTACTACAGATTAAAACATTAAAATCATTAAAACATCTATTCTACGGTTTCAGCACACCTCCGTGGCCTTCTTCAGGAATCTAAATGAACCACGATGTCAGCTATGTCAAAACTCCATCTGACAGAAAATCGTACACATGGGGGGGGGGGGAATTAACCAATGACCGGGGAGTAAGAATTTACTGTCGCCATCTATTGAGATATGATGATAATATAAATATTCTGTCGCCATCTGTTGAAATATGATGATAATATAAATATTCTGTCGATATCTATGTGTGAAAAAAGTTGTTAACTGCACAACTCAAAATCAAACCTTTCTAAGGATATGTAACCAAAGTTTTGGAATATTATATGATATATTGTCATTACATACTTCATCTTTCCTTAATGAAATTTCTATTGATTCTCTAATTAAATTTCTATGTGAGTCATTACCTGAAACAATAATGTTAGCATTCTCAAAATCAATATAGCAATGATAATTAATGAGATAAAATCTCGATAAGGCTGTAGACGGTTTTTGATATTTTATGTCATAACGGTGCTCCATTAACCTTTCCGCAAACTTCCTCTTAGTCATGCCTATATAATATTTCTTACTATTGTCTTCACCAGTAATGGGTATTTCATAAATGCCAGCTCGAAACCTCAGTGGAGTGGGGTCCAAATGCTTGACCAACAATTCAATCAAACTTGGAGGAAATGTAGCCATGAGAGTTATATTAAAATTAATTAAAGATTTGCCTTGTCGAGATTTTATCTCAATAATTATCATTGCTATATTGATTTTGAGAACGCTAACATTATTGTTCCAGGTAATGACTCACATAGAAATTTAATTAGAGAATCAATAGAAATTTCATTAAGAAAAGATGAAGTATGTCATGACAATATATCATATAATATTCCTAAACTTTGGTTACATATCCTTAGAAACATTTGTCTTGAGTTGTGCAGTTTAACAACTTTTTTCACACATAGATATCGACAGAATATTTATATTACATCATATCTCAACAGATGGCAACAGAGTATTTATATTATCATCATATCTCAACAGATGGCGACAGAGAATTTATATTATCATCATATCTCAACATTTGGCGACAGAGTATTTATATAATCTCAACAGATGGCGACAGTAAAATCTTATTTCCCGGTCATTGGCTAATTTCCCCCATGTGTACGATTTTCTGACGGACGGAGTTTTGACATAGTTGACATCTTGGTTCATTTAGATTCCTGAAGAAGGCCATGGAGGTGTGCAGAAACCGTAGAATAGATATTTTAGTGATTTTAATGTTTGAATCCGTATTAAATGTTTATACTCCATTTTAGCAAATGATTTGTAGTTTATTTACATTTAACTTATTTATATTTGAATTACCTATGGTGTAATAGTCCAAAGTTGTTTACATCTTATTTAACTAACAAATATTTCATTCATTTCATTTAAAACTCATTTCATTATATATTCGGGATTGCTTTAATTTAAAATGCTTGCATTAAATGGTGTACTATTAAACGAGCAAGCGTTGTTCATTTATTTGTTTAAATATTTTGCGAGTCTAGGCAATAACTTCGATAATTTTCCCAAAATCGCCAGATTAGATTTTTTTCTTTTTCTTTTTTCTTTTTTTCTTTTTTCTTTTTTTTTAAACAAAGCCATTAAGAAAGTCCCTGTTAAAAATTCAATTATGAATTTCAGATTGTTACTTACTCACAGAAGGTGAATCTTGTTTGCCAGATTTATTACAAAATATTTTTGTTACAGCATGTTTTGATAAAAATATGTGTATTTAAAAAAAGGCGCAATGTCATTTTAGTTTAAGGGCAAAAGGCAGTAATGCTTTCGTAAGTATTAGTGCTTTTCTCCCGAAATTAAAGTGATATTGCGACTATTTAATGTACACAATTTTATCAAAACAAACTGTAATAAAAATATTTTGCAATAAATCTGGCAAACAAGATTCATCTTGCATAAGTGAGTAAAGATTCAGAAAATATGCGCAAGAGATGCGCAGATAGTAGATATTCTGTCATATATGACGTCATACTGAAAACCGGCGTATTTGCATTATTCACCCCATCCACCAGATGGCGCAGCTGTGTCAATATACTCCAGATTCCAGTATTGACATTTTACGCTTACTATATATGCATTTTTGGGCTCTTTGGCCAAATCTCTTCGCATCATCATCAACACAAAAGGGAAAACATAATTAAAAAAAAAGCATTATACAAACTAAATAAACGCTTTTTAGAAAAAGAAAAAGAAAAAAAAAGAAAAAAAAACATGCTGGCTATCATAGAAATCTGCATTAAAAGGAACAATTATTATAATTTTATGAAATAAAATTTATTACAGTTTCAAAGTTTCATTGGAATTATTCATATCCTGTCTTGGTGGATTATCAAGGCGTAATGTTCCTTAATGAATTATTCATCATTCAAAATATTTTCTTAATAGAACTAAAAACACAGATATTAATTAAAAACTTTTTTTTTTCTTTTCAGAAAAGCGATTTCTACAATTTTTTACTGCGTAAGAAAGATGATTACATTTGAGCTTTAAAAATATTTAGAATATTAAGATATAGAACTGAAGGATTAAAATATGTTAATTGAGGATGTAACATATTTATAAATATAATAAAATGAGCACACATAATAATAAACCTACTGATCCGGGTATTCAATATCAGTTATGTAAGACGTATAGTTATATAAATCTTATCTTATTTTATTCATTTTTTCATCGTCGAGTAGATATTTTTATTCTGAATAAAATATATGAAATTAAAATCTGTTGTTAAGAAAGAAAATTTTCAAAGAACACGAAAAATTTTAGAAAAATTTATTCCCGAATAACATTTTACATAAAAAAAAGTAAAAGAGAGCGAGATAATTGTTTGTACAAACCGAATAAACGCGTTCCAGAAAGAAAACATCTTTTACGTATTTATATCTATTAAAAACAAAAACAAAAAAAAACAACAAAATATGCTGACTATCATAGAAATCTACAATATAAAAAAATTATTATAATTTTATTAAATAAAATCTACTGCAGTTTCAAAGCTTCATTAGAATCATTCATATCCTATCTTAGGGGATTACCCAAGGAGTAACGTTCTTTAATGAATTATTCATCATTCAAAAAATTTTCTAAAAAGATTAAAAATATTGATATTAATTAAAAATATTTCTCCTCGACAAAAGCGCTTGCTACATTTTTTTATTGCGTAAGAAAGAGAATTACATTTGAGCTATAATATTATTTAAAACATTACGAGATAGAACTGAAAGATTAAAATATGTTAATTAGGGGTTTAATATATTTAAAATATAAAAAAAAAATGAGCATGAAAACAGATAGATCTTCTGATACGGGTCCTCAATGTCAGGTATATAAGTTATAGCTTTATATAAATCTTATTCTATTATTTTTTTCATCGTACTGTGTGTCATCATGTTGACTATCATATAAATTTGTATTAAAAGAACAATTATTATAATTTTATAGAATAAAATGTATTATACTTTCAAAGAGTCATTAGAATTATTCATATCCTTTCTTAGTGGATTGATTATCCAAGGCGTAGTGTTCTTCAATGAATAATTCATCATTCCAAAAAATTTTTATTAAGGCTAAAAATATTGATATTAATTAAAAATATTTTTTCTTGGGGGGAAAAAAAAAAAAACGCTTTTTGAATTTTTTTACTACGTAAGAAAGATGAGTACATTTAAGCCGTATAATAATTTAAAAATATTAAAAGATAGAACTAAAAGATTAAATTCTGTTAATTTAGGATATAACTTATTAAAATAAAATAAAATGAGCACAAATACTAATAAATCTGCTTATCCGGCTCCACAATGTCAGGTATATAAGACGTACAGTTACGTAAAATTTATCTAATTCTATTGTTTTTTTTTCATCGTTCAGTAGGTATTTTTTCCTGCGTAAGACAGGATATATTAAGCGTAAGACAGTATATTACAGTAGTTTGTTAAAAAAGAAAATTTCCAAAGAACACAAAAAAATCTTGCAACAATTTATTCCTGAATAGCATTTTATTAAAAAAAGATATTAAGAAGAAGAAGGTAAAAGAAAACGACATAATTGTTTATAAAAACTAAATGAACCCGATTCAAAAAGTAAACATCTTACACACATTTATATCTATAAAATACGACGACTATCATGGAAATCTGCATTAAAAAATAATTATTATAATTTTATGAAGTAAAATGCATTGTAGTTTCAAAGCTTCATTAGAATTATTCATATGCTGTCTTAGTGGTTTATCAAAGGAGTAGTGTTCCTTAATGAATAACTCATCAGTCAAAACTATTTCTTAATACGACTAAAAACGTTCACATTATTTTTTTATTTATTTATTTATTTTTTTTTTTTTTTTGAGAAAAGAGATTTCATTTTTTTTTTTCCTGCATAAAAAAGACGAACAGATTTGAACTGTAATGATATTTAAAATTTTAAGAATAAATAGAAATGAAAGATTCAAATATGTTATTTTTAAACAAATTAACTCACGAGGACGTAATATATTAAAAATATAATTAAATGAGATAAATGCTAATACATGAAAATCTGTTGATCTGAATTCTCAATGTCAGGTATATAAGACGTATAGTTATATAAGTTTATGTTATTGTATTCTTTTTTATCACCCATTAGAAATTTTGTTTTCTGTATAAGACATATTAAATTAAAATATTTTGTATAAAAAAAAAATTCCAAAGTTTGTTTGTTTGTGTTTTTGACGGCCAATTATCAACACTAGTGATATAGGCCCTAAAGGAGTGCCCTTCGTGGGGGTCTTTCTAAGGGAACCTAACCCGTATTAACGCTTGGAGAACCAAGGTTCGAAGAAAACCACGAAAACTCCGAACGATTAGGCCGACGGGCGCGATTGGGATCGAAACCAGCACCTCCCGTCTACCAGCTTCGAGAGCAGAACCTCTCGGCCACTGGTGGGGCAAATTTTCCAAAGAACACGAAAAGTTTTATAGAAAGAAAAAGAAAATGATGTGAATGACCATACAAATTAAATGATATCGAGTTAGAAATAAAACATCTTACACATATTTATATCTATAAAACGTGACGACTATCAGTGAAACCTGTATTAAAAAACAATTATTATAATTTTATGAAATAAAATGTATTGAAGTTTCAAAGTTTTGTTATAATTATTCATGTCAAGTTTTAGTGGATTATCCAAGGCGTAATGTTCCTCAATGAATTATTCATCATTCAAATTAATAATAATAATAATAATAATAATAATAATAATAATAATAATAATAATAATAAGACTGAAAACGCTCAAATAAATTTATAAATTTATTTTTTTTTCTTGATAAAGGCGCTCTTTCTATATTTTTTTCTGAGTAGGAAAGATGAATACATTTGAGCTGTAATAATATTTAAAATATTAAGAAGAGATAGAACTGAAAGATTAAAATATTTTATTTAAAAAAATTAATTCATCTGGATGTAAGATATTTAAAGTAAAATAAAAGAAGATAAATACTAATAAATCTCCTTATCCGGGTGCTCAGTGTCAGGTATATAAGACACAGTTATAGTATTAAACTTATCTTATTCTGTTTTTTTTTTCCCATGATCCAGTAGATTTTTTTTTTCTGAATAAAACGTATTAAATTAAAATAAATAAATTTTCCATAGAACACGAAACATTTTAGCAAAAATTTATTCCTGAATAACATTTTAATAATAATAATAATAAAAAAAAAAAATAGAAGGTAAAAGAAAAAAAAACACAACTATTTATACAAACTGAATGAATACGATTCAGAAATAAAAAATCTTACACATATTTATATATATAAAATATGACGTCTATCATTGAAATCGGCATGAAAAAAACAATTATTATAATTTTCCTAAATAAAATGTATTGTAGTTTCAAAGCTTCGTTAGAATTTTTCGTATGTTATCTTAGTGATTATCTAAGGCGTGATGTTCCTTAATGAATTATTCATCATTCAAAAATTTTTCTTAATAAGACTGCAAACGCTCATATTAATTAAAAATATTTTTTTCTCGAGATGGGCTCTTATTATATTTTTTCTAAGTAAGGAAGATAAGGACATATGAGCTGTAATAATATTTAAAATATTAAGAAGAGAAAAAAACTGAAAGATTAAAATATATTAATTTAAAACAAATTAATTCATGAGTATGTAACATATCTAAAATAATATAAGATGACATAAGTACTATTAAATTTGCTGTTCCGAGTCCTCAATGAACGTCTGATATAAGACGTACAATTATATAAAGCTTATCGCATTCTATTCTTTTTTCATCATCCAGGAAATATATTTTTTCAACGTAAGACATACTAAAGTAAAATATTTTGTTAAAAAAGAAATTTTTAAAAGAACACGAAATATTTTTGCAATAATTTATTCCTGAATAACATTTCACTTAAAAAAAAAACAGAAGGAATATGAAAACGACATAATTGTTTATAGAAGCTAAATAAACCTGTCCCAGAAAAATTCTTACACATACTTATATCTATAAAAATCAAAAAACATGCTGACTATCAGAGAAATCTACAATATAAGAGCAATTATTAAATATTTATGAAATAAAATGTATTGCAGTTTTAAAGCTTGATTAGAATAATTCATTTCCTTTCTCAGTGGATTATCTAGGTGTAATGTTCTTAGATGAATTATTCATTTCAAAAAATTTTCTTAATAAGACTAAAAATATTTATATTAATTAAAAATATTTTTTCTTGAAAAAAGAGCTTTCTACAATTTCTTTCTAAGTAAGAAAGATTACATTTGAGCTGTAATAATATTTAAAATATTAAGAGATAGAATTAAAAGATTAAAATATGCTATTTGAAGATGTAACATATTTAAAGCATAATAAAATGAGCACCTATAGTAATACACCTGATGATCCGGGACCTTACTGTTAGTTATATAAGACGTACAGTTAAATAAATTTTATCGTATTCTATTCATTATTTCATCGTCGAGTAATTATTTTTTTCTGCATAAAGCATATGAAATTTAAATAGGTTGTTAAAAAAGATATTTTTCAAAGAACACAAAAAAATTTAGAATAAAATTAGTCACAAATAACATTTTACTTAATATATATATATAATATATATATATATATATATATATATATATATATATATATATATATATATATATATATATATATATATATATATATATATATATATATATACATATATATATATATATATATATATATACATATATATATATATATATACATATACATATATATATATATATATGTACATATATATATATATATATATATATATATATATATACATATATATATATATATATGTATATATACATATATATATATATATATATGTATATATATATATATATATATATATATATATATATATATATATATATATATATATATATATATATATATATATATATATATATGTATATATGCATATATATATGTATATATGTATATATATATATATATATATATATATATACGAGGAAAACGAAAACAACACCAAAACGTTCAGACAATCCGAATAAACACGCTCCACAAAGAAAACATCTTACGCATACTTATATGTATATATGGGAAAAAAGTCGGAAATTGTACGTAAAACTTGGCAAATGAGGTACGTTCGGACTATAACTATTTTTTTTTATAAATATTCAGATCTTGGTGCAATAGCTGTTGCATTCTTATGCAAAAATGCATGAATACAAAATTTATTACGATTATATATATTAAATTCAGTAATACGGAAACAATGTGACTCCATATTAAATAGGACGTAATCACCATGGCAACATAGAATCATTACCTATCATGGGATATCACTGAATTAATAATGCATGATATACTTCAGTAGAATGAAGAAAACTTTTATTAATATCTTTCAAGTTTTGATTCACATTTCATAAAATTCAAATGAATCATAATTTTGCATGCGTATTAAATTTCAAACCCTTCGGTTGTGCAGTTTTGGCGCTGTTATATGCGGACAGACGGACGGACGGACAGACAGACGAGTCAGATGACGACTGTAGGTGCTACATATTTATTTAATTACGAACGCACCTAAAAACACGTTGACTATCCTAGAAATTCGTATTAAAAGAACAATTATTATAACTTTAGGAAATAAAATGTATTGTAGTTTCAGAGCTTCATTAGAATTGTTCATGTTCTGTCTTAGCGGATTATCCGTGGCGTAATGTTCTTTAATGAATTATTCATCATTCAAAAAAATTTCTTAATGAGGCTGAAAACGCTCATATTAATTAAAATATTTTTTCTCCAGAAAGGCACTTTTTTATTTATTTTTTAATAAGAAGGATAAGCTGTAATAATATTTAAAATATAAAGAAGAGAAAGAACCGAAAAATTAAAACATGTTGATATTAAACATGTTTATTCATCAGGATGTAATCAGTTTAAAATGTAATAAACTGTGATAAATACTAATAAATCTGTAGAGCCGGGCCCTCAGTGCCACGTAAATAAGAAGTATAGTTAAACCAATTTTATTTTATGCTGTTCTTTTTTCACCATCCTGTAGATATTTTTTCTGCATGAGAGACATTAAATTCATATATTTCGTTAAAAAAGAAATTTTCAAAATAACAAGAAAAATTTTAGCAATAATTTATCCAGAATAACATTTTACTTAAAAAAAAATAGAAAGGAAAAGAAAACGATATATATGTTTATAAAAACTAAATGAACTATATAAATGAGCTATATAAATGTTATTGTATTCTTTTTCTTCAAACCTTAGAAATTTTGTTTTCTGTGTTAGCCATATTAAATTAAAATATTTTGTAAAAAAAAGAAACTTTTAAAATAACACGAAAAATTTTAAAAATAATTTAATCCTAAATAACATTTTACTTTAAAAAAAATAGAAGGAAAAAGAAAACGACATAGAGTTGTTTAGAAAAACTAATTGAACCTATTCAGAAAGTAAACATCTTACACATATTTATATCGATAAAACAAGACAACTATCAGTGAAATCTGCATTAAAAAAACAGATATCATAATTTTATGAAATAAAATGTAATGTTTCAAAGCTTCGTTAGAATTATTCATACCATGTCTTAGTGGATTATTCAAGGCGTAATGTTCTTTAATGAACGTCTGTTCCTTAATGAATTATTCATCATTAAAAATAATTTCTTAATAAGACAGAAAACGTTCATAATAATTAAAATGTTTTTTCTTGAAAAAGCGCTTTTTATGTTTTGTTTTCTGCGTAAGAAAGACGAATAGATTTGAGCTGTAATAATATTTAAAATATTAAGAAGTGATATGAATGAAAGATTAAAACATTTATTTTTAAACAAATTAATTCATCAGGATGTAACATATTTAAAATATAATAAAATGCGATAAATACTAATAAGTCTATTTATCCGTGTACTCAATGTCAGGTATATAAGACATATAGTTATATTAAACTTATCTTAGTCTATTTTCTTTTCATGACCAAGTAGATATTTTTCTCTTCTTAAGACATATAGTTATATTAAACTTATCTTAGTCTATTTTCTTTTCATGACCAAGTAGATATTTTTCTCTGCATAAGATATATTAAATTAAAATATTTTTTGGGGAAATTTTTCATAGAACACGAGAAATTTTAGCAATAATTTATTCCTGAATAACATTTTACTATATTTTAAAAACAGAAGAAAAATGAAAACGACATAATTGTTTAAAAAAGCTAAATGAACCGGATACGAAAAGAAAACATCTTACACATACTTCTATCTATAAAACATGACGACTATCATAGAAATATACGTAAAAAAACAATTATTATAATTTTATAAATTAAAATGTATTGTAGTTTCAAAGATTCTGTAGAATTATTCATATTCTGTCTTAGTGGATTATCCAAGGCGTAATGTTCCTTAATGAATTATTCATCATTTAAAAAAAAAATTCTAAATAAGACTGAAAACGCTTATATTAATTAGAAACAATTTTTTTATTGAGAAAGGCGCTTTCCATTTTTTTCTGATTAAGAAAGATGAATAGATTTGAGCTGTAATAATACTTAAAATATTAAGAAGCGATGGAACTAAAAGATTAAAATATTTTAATTTTAAACAAATTAATTGATCACGATGAAACATATTTAAGATATAATAAAGAGATAAATACTAAAAAAAATCTGCTGATCCAGGTACTCAAAGTTGGGTACATAAGACGCACAGTTATATAAAACTAATCTTATTCTACTGTTTTTTTTTTTTTTTTTTCATCCAGTAGATATTTGTTTGTGCATAAGATCGTATTAAAATATTTTGTTAAATGTGAAGTTTTCTAAAGACCGCAAAAAAATTAGCAATTACTTTTTTGGGAATAGCTTTTTATTTTTTAGGTGCGTTCGTAATTATATAAATACGTAGCACCTATAGTCCTCGTTCGGTCTGTTTGTATGTCCTGTCTGCATATAATAGCGCAAAAACTACCAAACCGAATCGTTTGAAATTTGAAATATATAATTGTTGCATAATTTTGTCGAGTCATTTCGAATTTTATGAAAATCGGATGTACAGTTTAATTACAGGGACAGTCAAAAGTTTTCCGTTATATTACGGCCAATGGGAAAAAATTATTTCAAGTGCATTTTAATGATATTACTGCTTTTCGAAAAGAATGAAATTGATATGCACTTATGAAGTGCACTAAAATATACATTCAGTACAATATGCAGTGCAAAAAATATTTATAAAACTAGTTACAGTACGAACGCATCTCATTTGCCACGTTTTACTCGCAATTTCCAACTTGTTTAAAAATGTAGAAGAAAAAATAAATCGACACAATAACTTTTAGAAACTCAATAATCCCCATTTACAAAGAAAACGCATTACGCATATTTATGTCTATAGGAAACAGAAAACATGTTTGCTATTATAAAAAATTTGCATTAAAAAATATACTATTATAATTTTACGAAATAAAATGTATTGTAGTTTCAAAGCTTCATTAGGATTATTCATATGATGTCTTAGTGGTTTGTTTATCCAAGGCGTCGAGTTCCTTAATGAATTATTCATCATTAAATTTTTTTTCTTGATAAGACTAAAAACGTTCATATTAATTTGAAAAAAATTTCTTGAGAAAAAAAGATTTCGACATTTTTTTTTTTTTTTTTTTTTTTTGCAAAAGAAAGGCGAAAGGATTTAAGATGTAATAATATTTAAAATATTAAGAAGCAATGGAACTAAAATATTAAAATATTTTAATTTTAAACAAATTAATCGATCAAGATGTAATATAAATAAAATATAATAAAATGAGATAAATACTAATAAATCTGCTTATCCGGGAGCTCAATATCAGGTATATAAGAAGCACAGTTATATAATTCTTATTTTATTATATTGTTTTTTTTCATCATTCAGTAGATATTTTTTTCTGCATAAGACATATTAAAATATTTTGTTAAAGATGGAAATTTCCAAAGTACAGAATAGCATTTTATTTATTTATATATTAAATAGAAGGAAAAAGAAAACGACATAATTGTTTATACAAACTAAATGAACCGGATTCGAAAGGAAACACCTCACGCATATTTATATCTATAAAACATGACGGCTATCATGGAAATCTGCATTACAAAAACAATTATTTTCATTTTTTTAAAAAATAAATTGTATTGTTGTTTCGAGGCTTCATTAAAATTATTCATATGCTGTCTAAGTAGTTTATCCTTGGCGTAGTGTTCTTTAATGAATTATTCCTCATTCAAAAAATATTTTCTTTATAAGCCATATTAATTAAAAACGTTCATACTAATTAAAAAATATTTTTTTTTTAAGAAAGCGCTTTCTGTAATTTTTTTTTTCTGATGAATACATTTTGTAATAATATTTAAAATGTTAAGAAGCCTCAATATTATTTACATACAACGTATAGTTATAATAATTTATCTTTTTGTTTTCTTTTTTCATTACCCAGTAGAAATATTGTTTTCAGCATTAGACATATTAAATTAAATTTTCAAAAGAACACAATTTCAGCAATAATTTATTCCTGAATAGCATTTTGCAATTTAAAAAAAAAAAGAATGAAAATGAAAACGACACAATTGTTTGCAAAAAATAAATGAACCGGATTCGAAAGAAAACATCTTACACATATTTCTATATATAAAACATGACGGCTATAATAGAAATATACATTAAAAAACAATTGTTATAATTTTATAAATTAAAATGTATTGTAGTTTCAAAGATCCTTTAGAATTATTCATATCTTGTCTTAGTGAATTATCCAAGGCGTAATGTTCCTTAATGAATTATTCATCATTAAAAAAAAAAATTCTAAATAAGACTGAAAACGCTCATATTAATTAGAAATATTTTTTTCTTGAGAAAGGCGCTTTCCATTTTTTTTCCCTGAGTAAGAAAGATGAATACATTTAAGCTGTAATAATACATAAAATATTAAGTAGCGATGGAACTAAAAGATTAAAATATTTTAACTTAAAACAAATCAATTGATCACGCTGCAGCATATTTAAAATATAATAAAAGGAGATAAATAGTAAAAAATCTGCTGATACAGGTACTCAATGTTAGGTTCATAAGACGTACAGTTATATAAAACTAATCTTATTCAATTAGCTTTTTTTCCATCCTCCAGTAGATATTTGTTTCTGCATAAAATTGTATTAAATAATTTTGTTAAGGATGAAATTTTCTAAAGTACGCGAAAAAATTGGCAGTTATTTTTTCGGGAATAGCTTTTTACTTTTTAGGTGCGTTCGTAATTATATAAATATCTAGCACCTATAGTCGTAGTTCATTCCGTCTGTCTGTCCGTCCGTCCGCATATAACAGCGAAAAAAACTACCCAACAGAATTGTTTGAAATTTAAAATTTATAATTGTTGCATAATTTTGTCGAGTCTTTTCAAATTTTATGAAAATTGGATGTAAAGTTTAAACAGAAAACGCGATGGCTATCATAATTGTATTTAAAAAAAAAAAAACTATTATAATTCTATGAAATAAAATGTATTGTAGTTTCAAAGATTCATTAGGTTTATTCATGTGCTGTCTTAGTGGTTTATCTAAGGCGTGGTGTTCCTTACTGAATTATTCATCATTCATTTTTTTCTTAATAAAACTAAAAATTTTAATATTAATTAAAAATAATTTTTCTTGAGAAAAAAGATTTCGACAGTTTTTTCAGCATAAGAAAGTATTTGACGAAGACGAAGGGATTTGAGCTGTAATAATATTTAAAATATTAAGAAGAAATTATTATTTATTATTATATTATATATATTATAATATATATAATATATATATTATTATATTATTATTATATATATTATTATTTATTATTAATTATTAGAAGGAACTAAAAGATTAAAATATTTTAATTTTAATCAAATTAATCCATCAAGATGTAACATAAATAAAATATAGTAAAATGAAATAAATAAAAATCTGCTTATCTGGGTGCTCAATATCAGGTACATAAGAAGTATAGTTATATAATTATTATTTTATTCTATTGTTTTTTTTTCATGATCCAGTAGATTTTTTTTCTGCATAAGCCATATTAAAATATTTTGTTAAAGATGTAAATTTCCAAAGTACATTTATTGCAAAATTGTATTTTATTTATTTATATATTTTTTTTTTAATAGAAGAAAAAGAAAGCGACATAATTGTTTATACAAACTAAATGTACCCGATTCAGAAAGAAAATATACACACATATTTATATCTATAAAACATGACGGCTATCATGGAAATCTGCATTAAAAAACAATTATTGTAATTTCATGAAATAAAACGTATTGCAATTTGAAAGCTTCATTAGAATTACTCATATGTTGTCTTATTGGACTATCCAAAGCGTGTTCCTTAATGAATTATTCATCATTCAAAAAAATTTCTTAATAAAACTGAAAACGCTCATATTAATTAAAAATGTTTTTTCTTGAGAAAAGCACATTCTATTCTTTTCTGGGTAAAAACGATGAATACATTTGAGTTGTAATAATATTTAAAATATGAAGAAGAGATAGAACTGAAAGATTAAAATATTTTAATTTTAAAGAAATTAATCCAAGAAGATGTAACACATTTAAAATATAATAAAAGGGGATATTTTTTTAATGTAGAAGAAAAAATAGATTGATATTATAATTTATACAAACTAAATGAACCCGATTCAGAAAGAAAAAGTCTTACGCTTTTTTATATCTGTAAGAAACAGAAAACGTGTTGACTAACATAGAAATATGCATTAAAAAAACAATTATTCTAATTTTATGAAATAAAATGTATTGTAATTTGAAAGTTTCATTAGGATTATTCATATTCTGTCTTAGTGGATTATCTAAGGTGTAATGTTCTTTAATGAATTATTGATCATTCAAAAAAATTTCTTAATAAGTCTAGAAACATTTATATTAATTTAAAAAAATGTTAAGAAAAGCCCTGTTTACAGTTTTTTTCTGCGTAAGAAAGAGGAATAGATTTGAGCTTTAGTAATAATATTTAAAATATTAAGAAAAGACGAAACTGAGAGATTAAAATATGTTAATTTTAAACAAATTAATTCATGAGGATGTAACATATCTAAAATAAAATAAGATGATATAAATACGAATACGAGTAAATCTGCTGATCCGTGTCTTCATTGTCAGGTATATAAGACGTATAGTTATATAAATTTTCTTATTGTTTTCTTTTTTATCACTCAAGACATGTTTTGTTTTCTGAATAAGATATATTAAAATAAAATATTTTGTTAAAAAAAAGTTTTCAAAAGAATACGAAATTTTTTTGCAATAATTTATTCCTGAATAACATTTTACTTTAAAAGAAATTGTAGGAAAAAGAAAACGACATAATTGCTTATAAAAAACTAAATGAACCTGACTCAGAAAGAAAACATTTTAAACATATTTATATCTATAAAACATGACAAATACCTTTCGAAAAACAATTATTATAATTTTATGAAATAAAATGTATTGTAGTTTCAAAGCTTTGTCAGAATTATTCCTATCTTGTCTTAGTCGATTTCCCAAGGCGTAATGTTCTATTAAAGAATTATTCACCATTCAAAACATTTTCTTAATAAGACTGAAAACGCTCATTTAATTTAAAATGTTTTTTATTGGGAATGGCGCTTTCTATCTTTTTTCTGAGTAAGAAAGATGAAAACATTTGAGTTGTAATAATATTTAATGTATTAAGAAGAGATAGAACTGAAGGATTAAAATATTTTAATTTTAATGAAATTAATCATGAAGATGTAACATATTTAAAATATAATAAAAGGAGATAAATACTAATAAATCAGCTGATTCAGATTCTCAATCTTAGGTACATAAGACCTACAATTATATAAATCATATGTTATTCTACAGTTTTTTTTCATCATCCAGTAGATATTTGTTTCTGCATAAGGCACATTAAATTAAAATATTTTGTTAAAGATGAAATTTTCTAAAGAATACAAAAAAAATTAGCAATAATTATACCGGAATAGCGTTTTGCTTTTTTTAAATGTAGAAGAAAAAATAAATCGACATAATAATTAATACAAACTAAATGAACCCGATTAAGAAAGTAAACGTATTATGCTTATTTATATCTATAAGAAACAGAAAACGTGTTGACTATCATAGAAATATGCATTAAAAAAAATTATTCTAATTTTATGAAATAAAATGTATTGTAGTTTCAAATTTCCATTACAATTATTCATATACTGTCTTAGTGGTTTATCCCTGGCGTAGTGTTCCTTAATGAATTATTCATCATTCAAAAAAAAATTTTAATAAGACTAAAAACGTTCATATTAATTAAAAATAATTTTTTTTAACAAAAAAAGATTTCGACAATATTTTATGCATAAGAAAGACGAATGGATATGAGCTGTAATAATATTAAAAATATTAAAAGAGACATAATTGAAAGAATAAAATATATTAATTTTTAATCATATTAGTTCATGAGAATATAACAGTTAAAATATACATAAAATGACCATTTGCAAATGGTAATATATCTGAAGATCTGGGCCCTCAATGACTTAACCTTACGTCATACCTTTTGATTTATGAACATCAGGAAAAATATCATTATATATTCGTTAAGTTCATAAGGTTTTTTTAATAATGCAAACAAAGTTACATATGCGTAAAGTTGCAATTTAAAACATTATTAATCAAATAACGATTATAATCAAATAATAATTAATATCAAATAATTTTAAAACAAATATTAAATAATATCAAATTATTTTTAATCAAATAGCAATTTATATTAAAATTTATAAAACTAGGGGGCTCGGCCCCCTACGAGCTACGCTCGCCAACCCCCGTCCAGACACCGCAGACTCTAAATGCACGCTAATGTGATCGTCTTTAAAAAGATTTCGAAAGATTGAATTATAATTTAAAAAACAGTGGCGATCTCCCTATAAACGGATTTCTATTCATTTCTCTTTGATTGGGGAAATTTTAACGCCAAATCCGCTGCGGTACTACTTGATTATCCCGTCGACTAATTTCGCGAAATTATATAAATCGCCAAACCACTCGCCAAATTATACAAATTGACATAATTTTTATTTTAAATAACGAAAGAACAAATAAATTAGTACAACATTAATAAAAATACAAATAAAACGTCGAAATAAAAATAACTTGATGACGTAGACACGTGTAACAACATTTCAAAATAAGCTAATATAAAAGGAATTAAGTAAACAGAATCTTTGTCTCCCGGTATTTTTTAACAAAGCGAAAAGAAAGTTCTTTTAAATGAGACATTTTAAATTAATCGTTTTTAATCTGACGTAATTTTGACCAAACTATTCTTTCTCTTTTTAATATTCACGTGAAAATACTTGTGTTAGAAATAAAATATTATTTGCGCTTGCCTAAGAAAAATAGTTGAAAAGTATCCTCTAAAAACAAATAAATGTCTAGCTCAATTCGTAAATTTAAACCGTTTTGCAATATTATTTTGTGTTCATTTTATGTAATAACTGTAATGTGACGTAAATATGACGTAATTTCTCCTATTTAAGACTTCTAACGCATGTTAATAAATTTATTATTTTACAAATGCCTCTCTCTCTTAAAATTCACGTGTAATTATAGTTTTTATGACGTAATTTTTAATAAGTTCCTGCTTTTTGTACATAATTATTTAATTCTAATTCCAAATGTTTTTTTCTGTTTATAATAGTCACGTGTAAATAAATTTTTAATTTATTACACGTATAAATATATATATATATATATAAGCAAACATTATTGTTTCCGCTGTTTATACAGCTGGCAACAGTTTAAATTAATATCACTTTCTAAAATCTGTAAAAAATATATCTCGAAATGCTGAAAATTTGAATTTAAAATAGATATAAAACCTCGAAAAATGAGTCAAATAAAAAAAATAAATCAATTCTGCACACCGGGAAATTATAACGTATAAAATGAACTAAAAATTATTAAATTCCGATGTATAGTTTTTGCTACTATAAAACTTTTGTAGTGGAACGATTTTGTCCAACTTTTAGCATTAAATATCGCTTAAAATAATTCTTCGATTTGAAAACTGTCTGCATCAGCGTGTTTATCAAACATTTCTGTATAACACTACCGATTTCCATATTTTTGTATGCATTATTTTTCTTAATATTAACAAAGGAAAAACCTCCGGTGACAAAAAATTCAAAACCGGCGGCGGCGGTGGCGGCGGTGACAGCGGTAGTTACTTTTTTTTAGAATAGAGAGATGTATGACAAATTTATTAATGAATTATATTTATCTGTTTATATTACGTTGTGCTCACATTTCATTAGTAACGTTTTGATAAATTTTGTATAAATGCAATATTGATTATAATTTGTTTATAATTGATTTAATATTAATTATTATTTTATTATAATTATTATTTGATTATTAACGTTCTGACTTGCAACTTTACGTATTTGCAACTTTTATTTGTGTTATTAAAAAAAAAAAAAAACCTTTTTAGTTGTACTTTACATAACGAATATATAATAATATTTCACACCATAACAAAATTAAACTGTAGCATACTATGCAGCATGTATAGAAATTTCTATATCGTATACGGCTGCACAAATATATTCGGAACTTTTCCGAGTACTGATGGCAACTAATGAAATTGTGTTTTCAAATGTGTTATTTTTTTTTCCAAACTGTTTACATAGACATCAACTTTCACCTTATTTAACTGTTAAATATTGTTACGTTATTCTGAATATGTTGGAAAGTGCTTCATAATCTATGTTTGACGCATGATTCTTCATTCCTGTTTAAATATAAAATTCCTCCAAAACTGTTTCGACAGAAAGAAAAGGAGAAACTTTGCTTTTTGACAAAATTCATCCACGTGTATGTTATAAATATATTATAATTAACTCAAAATTGCCGTTCATTTATTTTTATGCTCTTTTTATTATTATCGAACTATCCATCTATCCATATATATGTGTATACAATGTGTATGTATATATTACCTTTTGGAAGATTCCTCAAAAAAGTTTAATTCACATTCAATATTACATAAATATTCGCAACAAATATTTATTTAATATTTATCCAATATCCAATACTGGCTTTTTTTTTATTGAGATATTTGTAATTTATACACCGCGTCCCAAAGGTTTAGAGAATCAATGAAATTTGCATTAACATAAAAAGTAATAAAATACAATTAAAATTCGTGGGATAGGTAATAAATAAAAGCAGTTTTTCTGATATACACATATAAATTATGATCAAAAGTTTTGAAATTATAAAATATACATTAAATTATATAAAAATGTGCTGTCCCAAAAGTATAGACACAATATAACATTACATGTTTTCTTTTACATTTTTGTTCACAAAATAAAATATTTTTATTTTCGTCTGCTTCTATAAATGCAGAATAATCCCCCCCCCCCCCTTAATTGAAATATCGTCTGCTGTATCTTAGCATAATAATTTATAACAATTGTATGGAATCAAATGAGTTCAATGTATTGTTTTGTTCGTGATTCGGAAAAGACATTTCCTGCATATTCCGATAAAAATGCCACGTTCTAAAGAAATTTCTAAAGATGAAATTATTAAGATTTTACATTTAAAAGCGCAAGGACAAAATCCTGTACAAATATCGAGAAGAATAAAGAGATCTTTGAGCAGTATTTATAGAGTTTTGAGCTCAGATGGAACATGGAATACTAGAAAGCAACTCGGAAGACCAAAGAAAACAATATTACTTGATGAATGTTATTAAAAATGGCTTCAGTTGATAATTTATCTGAGCGTGAAATTGCATCAAATTCGAGAATTTCAAAAAGTACTGTACACAGAAGAATTAAAGCTTCAAAAAATATTGTTTACAGGAGAATGAAAGCAAAACTTTTCTTAAATCAGAGACATAAAGATGCACGTCTAAAGAAAGCTAGAAAGCATATGCCATACAGTGAAAAATGGATTTCTGTCATCGTCAGTGATGAAAAGAAATGGAATTTAGACGGCCCTGATGGTCATAAATTTTACTGACATGACCTAAGAAAAGAACCCAAGAACCATTTCAGAAGGCAACAAGGCGGAGGATCCGTAATGACCCGGGAAGGATTTTCTTTCAACGGCCAAACATTTCTAGCATTTATGGACAGAAAAATGAAATCAGAGGATTATCAAGATATTTTACGTACCAATTTACTGCCAATGATTTGCTAGCAGGACCGGACTGCGTTTTCCTTCAAGATGGGGCATCCATCCATACCTCCACATCATCGAAAACATGGTTTAGGCAAAACAATATTACACTATTAGACTGGCCAGCGCTTAGTCCATATTTGAATCCCATGGAGAACATATGGGGTATCTTATCTCGTAAAATATATGAAAATGGAAAGGAATATACATGTGTAAATGACTTAAAAATTGCAAGTGACAAAGCGTGGTATGAAATACTTCCTTCTGTAATGCAATGCTTAGTTAATTCTATGGAACAACGTGTATTTTATGTTATAAAGTGTCGTGGCAATACAATTAAATATTAAAAGTAAGTTTTTAGTTACTGTTATAAATGTAAAACCAAAAAAAAAAAAAAAAAATTACAATTGTCTATACTTCTGGGACAGCATATTTTTATATAATTTAATGTATATTTTATAATTTCAAACTTTTGATCATAATTTATATGTGTATATCAGAAAAAACTGCTTTTATTTATTACCTATCCCACGAATTTTAATTGTACCTTATTAATTTTTATGTTAATGCAAATTTCATTGATTCTCTAAACTTTTGGGACGCGGTGTATAAATTATGTCTGCATTATTGGCATTTACAGAATTAATTCAGCTTTTAATTTTTAATATTTGATATTTAACAAAAACCATCCATAAGTAAGTATATGCTATAATTATATTACAATTAACTCAAAATTGTTGTCCATTTATTTTCATCCATTTGCGATTATTATCTAATTATCCATCTATCTATATTTATGTGAATACACGCACTGTGTATTTCTAAACTTTTGGGCGATTCTTCGCTCTCCCCCACCCCCTCCTAAAATGATCATCGAGTAAAGCACTTTTTGAAAGATAAGATTCCTTCAAAATTGTTTCGGCGAAAAAAGAAAAAAGAAAATCTTGCGTTTTAGCAAAAATATACTTTTTAAAACACTGCAGGCATCTAACTGAGTTAAAGACAACAGAAACGCCAGCAACAGCTGTACACAGGATCTTTCCCGAGCTATTTAGACAAAACCCTGAAGCTATTTACCCGAATTACACGAAAAAGAAAGTCTGGATAAATAGTTTGCTGTCTTCTTGGTGAGCATTCGTTGATTCTGAGTTTGTCGTAATAGGGGGATGAAAAAAATGAAAATGAAATGTTTAATGTTTTTGTCGTATTTTAGTGACATTGTTATAGTTGTTGTGTTGTATTTTTTAGGACAAGCTCCAAATATTTCGGTAAAAATAAAGTGCTAGAATTATTGTGTATTTAAAATTTTATGTCATGTGGAAATATTGTTTATTTATTTTAGATGCAGGAAATACAATTAAAAAACTTTTTGAAGCTTTTTTTTTAATAACATTTTACAGCTGGGACCTTTTTCGTGATATTTTTTATGGTACGGGTAATTTAAACTCCTAAATAGTGAACAACAATTAACGCAATATTATCTACATATGTGTATTTATTTGAATAAATAACTGCATAAATATTTAATATGCAATTAATGAATTAGCCCAGTACTGAGAACATATTTGAGCAATATAGGTAAAGAATGTTTATTCAATATTTATCCAATACTGGATTTTTTATTTAAGGTACAAGTATTTGTAATTTAAATAAAATATATCTACATTATTAGCATTTAACTGAATGTTATTTACAGCTTTAAGTCAGTTTATCATTAACACTGTGTACATAAACAGTATTCGCAGAAAATATTCACTAGATATTTGCAAAATTGATCCTAATATTGCCCTAAGATTTAATTAATACGGAGGCAATATTAATTTTCCTACTTAGAAAGTAAATATATTAAGATAGTTCAAATTATTTTTTATTTTTTATATCTGTTATACTGAGTCCTTATGTAGATTTTTGCAATAAAAGTACTCACAATTCTCTACATGCATGTTAATAAAAAGGTTTTATGGGATGATATCGAATGTATGAAAAATAGATCAGTTTTAACGTTGCTGAGATTATTTATTACACAAGCACAGAATAATAGTTCATATTTTTATGAAGAAAATTCGCTTTTATCCAAACTTGATTTTCTCTGAGGCAATTACAAAAAAACTCTTTCAACCATACATTCATTAAATTGTCATATTATTGTATCCATATTATCTAGCTAATGACATTTTCTTCTTTTACAAAGTATTATAGTAGATTTTTTGTTTTTGTTACTGACTTTCCTGCTGTTTTGAAAAAAATTCTTTTGTGGACTACTGTGAAATAGAAGTAGCTCTTTTTACAAAATTATAATGTGAGTGGCATCGATCGGCGTAAGGTTTCCGCTTCCCAAGTAACAGAAAATAGTTCGGACAACGATTGCGAATTGTTAGTTAACTGTCCTTCCGCGTTGCAGCACAGTACACTGTTAAAAGTATCCCTGTAAAATTACGGACAGAGGCCGCAGCAGAGATTCCAGTCATACCCCGTAAAAAAAAATCCATGCCAATCATTTTGTACAGCTCGTAATTTTACGGGACAAGGTAATGCTATTCCTTAAAACAGGATATAATGCACTTAAAAACACAATAATACTTTACTGACTGTTCCGTAGCATACAGCACGTTTGATAATCATCACATAATCGCTTTTTTTGCGGGTTAAAATATATGTTACGGTCACGGTTAAGTAACATTATTTTTCGAAACACAATTAAAATGAAGGTTTATAACCTAGCGGCGGAAAATATATGGGGTCGTACCGTATTTTTGCTAACAGATGGGCTAGAACTGTAAGAATACGTTGATTGCCCTTAATTTTCTAAGTATCTAAGGGATAAGGTCGCTTATTTAATGGATCAGAGTGTTTTTCCTCAAATAAGGCTGTTGCCCGTGAAAATTGAAAGACAAACGCTCATAAATTTACAACTTTTTCTGAGAATGTACGAAGGGCCCGCTTTGCCGTGTTCTTAGCCAACGAACCATTTGCCAACAAAGAACCAACAGCAGGTTGACCGTTGGCTGCTCAGAATCCTATTCAGATACGCTCAAAATTACACGGATATCTGCACCTATCATTTGTCAACCGTACCAAACTAACGACCCCTAGATAAGGGAGAAAGCCTTGTAACACATCACGAAAACGTCACACAAAGCACAGAAAACAACGAAAAAAAATCGAAGAACTTGCATGTATCGTTTTCTTTGCCTCGTGGAATTATTAATTATTATTAGAAAATAAAAATTAATTATTCCATGAGTCAACGAAATCGAAACATGTAAGTTCTTCGGTTTTTTTTCTTTGATTTGCCTGCTTTGTATGACATTCCCGTGACTCGTGTCAAAGCGTATTTCCCTTATCTAGAAGGCGCTGGCCAAACCCAGTCCTATCATTCTGAACGGTTTCGGAAAACTGCTAAATATGGACAAACAAACTGTTCTATTTGGGTTTGAGGGGTCACAGGACTCTTAAAGCTTCAAAATTTTCGAATTTTAATTTTTTTAAAGATGTTAAACTGCTATCTTTTCTGAATATTTCGATATAATTATTTCATTGAAATTCCCATTAGAATAGAAGTAATGGCTTTTAGAATTACACCCTTTTCCGAAACTTTGAAGTCATTTTTCTCCAAATGACGTTTTTGTGCATAACGTGCAGGATATTTCAAAAACTTCCCAATAGTTTTTCATGAAATTTTCTATACATATGTTTCATGTTAGTCTGTAAAAACTGAACCTAAAATTTTCTTTTTATTGTTAAGAAAAAATATTTTTTTTAGGTGATTATGCTGTTGAAATTTTCAAAATTTTGCATTAGCTAAATACAACTTTGTATTAAAATGCTTTAAATACAAAATTATTTAGGTTCTGGGTTATTAGTACAATCTGAGGTATAATTAGGCACAAAAAAATTTATTCTAGCTGTAAAATTATTTTGTAATTCTGCGCGTAATCTGTCATACCAATTTTCTGCACGACAAATGTCTGATAGTTTGGAGCACCCTGTAAATACTGTTTCTGGATCTTGCAATTTTTTAAAGATATGAAATGAAAGAGCATACTTATATCTTTCATCCCAATTATAATTGCGCTTTTGAATCATATGCATTTTAAGATATTAAATGTTGAAAATGGACCTTTTTTCCATTTTTTCCAATTTTGAGAGTCCTGAGACCCCTTAAATTGCTTGTAGAATACTTCTAAAAATCGCATAAATTAAGTTTTTTCACCATCGAATACGGAAAAAGCTGTACTTTTAAATGTATTTTTTTTTTTTTTTTAACTGTAGCTCAATTAAACACCTGTTTCCACATTTTTCTATATTTTTTTTTCATATCAGAAAATGAGAGAAAATTCGATAAGAAAATTCCACTTAAAATAATGTTCAGTTAAATAAAAAAAATGTAAAAAAAATGAAGAACGGCTTTCAGTATGAATACCTGTAACTTGAAATTTTCATTTTGCCCTCTCGGTGCTGAAAAAGTTAGGCCATTCTTCAAAAATTCAATATATTCTTTTACAGTTTTTAATTCTGCTTTTACTGCAAAAATAATTAAATAATGCATACTATTGGCAATACAATCTTAAGCTGGAAAAACTATTTTATTATTGACTTAATTTATCAACTGTTTATCACTTGAAAGGTCCCAATGCATTAAGAAATACGGCCAGGAAAGTGTGCTTCGTGCAGGAAATACAACTTTCGTTACTACCGAAACCCCAGGGGTAATCTATTCTTGTTACTCTTCTTTAGGTACTCGGGTCAAATAAGTTCCTAACGTCCAAATGAAGATTAATCGTATGGGGACATGGTGATCTTAAATACTCCCTGACCTTCCATGAAAAACTCCATCTTGATTCAGCTTTGTGTTTGAAAATCTTTGTTTTCTTATTTGCATTTTCTGTGTGTATTCCTCAGTTAATTTATCATCTATCTTATAGTAAAAAATATACGTCATCCTAAATTCTATGCATAAATGAAATATCTTCTGTCATATAAAAGATAAATTTCTTATAATCTCTGAGTAATATGTGAAGGTAAAATGTCTAGCAATATCTTTGAAAATTGGTGCAAAAAAACTTCAACAGGGGTTCTAAAGGATTTCAAAATCGATATTTTATTTTTCAAAGGGCCGGCGCCAAAGTTGGGGAAATTTGTAATTGCAATTATTTTCAATGTAATTTCAACTTAATTGCGTGTAATTCATTACAGTTAAAATTACATGCTGTAAAAAATCCTTGCAGCACTGTAGTCGGAACTACCCAAATTCCATTATGTGTTAAATTTCTGAATTTGAATGTGTCTAACTATAATCAATTACATGTAGTTAACTTGTAATTTCATTGCGGATAATTGAGATTACAAATTTGCCCAACTCTGCCGACGCAACGTCGCGCGGGGCCCTGACATAGCCGTTAGTGGGCCGTCCCCAACGTATACTGGAATTCTGGGCTAATAAAATATACAGCAGATAATATATCCTAACATTGACTGTATATATCATAGAATAATATTCTATTAATCGGACGTGCCAATACCAAACTTTTCTTCTATCTCATACATGTTCATACTTCAAAATTTACTAGCACAGGGCCAAAATAAAATGGCAATCTATGCCCATCATGAGGATTCTAAAGATATGCAATTCCGTGCATTTGTTCTTGAGATATGACTATAGCTAAAACGTGTAAATAATCCAAAATGTAACATAGCGGCGGCTCCTGGCGGGTGATTTACACTAAAACCTAATCAGCAACAACTCATGTCAGTGTCTAACTTAATCGGAAGTTTGATAAAAATCCGTGCATTATTTTTTGAGATAGAGCTATTGCGAAAATAGTGCAAAATCCAGCATAGCAGCGCCACTGATTGGGCGACTGACGCGAAAACCTTATCAGCAACAACTTGTGTCAACGTCTAACTGAACCTGAAATTAGATGAAAATTCGTGCATTGGCTCATGAGATACAAGTATTGCGGAAATCGTGAAAAATGCAGCATAGCAGCGCCACCTGTTGGGCGACTTACATCGAAACGTAATCAGCGCTAAATGATATGTAGGACTAACTGAATCTGAAAATTGATAAAAGTCCGTTCATTAGTTTGTTCATTAGTTAATTCATTAGTTTTTTGGACTGCCTAGTTGCGTGGCAACTTTACATCCAGTGGAGAGGTGACCGTGTTGCAAGGGCATTAAGGAGCCTTAAAAAAAAGTATGTTTAGACGTGGCTTGTAGCCACAATAAGAAAATAACTATAAGAAGTTAAGAAAAGAGGATCTAAATAAAAAGCACATAAGCACTTGTAAGTATTTGTCTTAAGTAAGTCATAAGTCAAGTATAGCAATGTAAGAGAAAAAAAAGAGAAAAAAGAAGTAAATTTTGAAAAATTTAGATAAAAGAAATTTCATTAGTTCGAAAAAAAGGACAGGCGAAAAAGCTACCGGGGGATACTCCATCATAAAAAGAAGACTCTTTTCAGAGACCGTACATAAATTAAGCTGGTAAAAAGGCTATAATTATAGCAGAAAAACAAGTAATATACATTTTTTTTTCTATACAAAGCAGGACAGAACGAACAGAAAGGTTAAGTATATTAGAAGGGTGAGGGAAACTCAGTCTTCATCGTTAAGCAAAAGCGAGTATTTAGAGCGTTTTCTATTAGTGGGGTCGGATACCTCGTAGTCGGGTAGTTCCGCAATGGTTTGGTTAGGTAGATTGTATACAGGTTTATAGAACTTTTTAGAAAGTTGATTTATGCGCTTTTTTTAAAGAAGTGGTTTTAAGACCCTTGCGGATGGTTGTGTTACGAAGGTAATGGTGACCATTACGTATATAACGTAGAGTTTTATTGTGAGCACGATAGAGATAGTCCATACTAGTTTTGCATGCGAATCCCCAGATCGGACAGGCATAGGTTAAAACAGATCTTATACAAGCATTATATAAAATAAGTTTATTATGAATAGAAAGTGTGTTGCTTTTTAGTAGTGAAGAGAGAGCTTCGGAGATACCGACAACTTTTCCACGTACGTTAATAAAATGTTTTTTCCAAGTTAATCTTCTATCAAGGGTAACCCCCAGATATTTAGTGTGGTTAGTCCAGAGAATAGTAGCGTTATTAACAGTAATAAGATTGAGAAACGTTAATTTCCTAGAAAAATAAACAGCAGTTTTTTGTGTTCGTTGAGCTTAGCACGCCATTGAGTACACGAGCTAAGGAATTCGTCAATGTGTTTTTGAAGTATTTTGTATAATGTAAATGGATGGTGTGCAGAGGCGTACATTTCCGTGTCGTCTGCGTACAGAGCAAGATACGTCCACAGTGTTCTTGAGATATTGTTAAAAAATATGTTAAATAATGTAGGGCCGAGGACCAACCCTTGAATATATTGTTTCATATGCATTCCAACGTAACGTTATTTAGTTAGTTAATTAAGAAAATATTTCTTTTATACTCTGGTCATCAAAATTAAAGGATAATGAGAAAAAATATGCTCACTAAGTTAATATTGCAACCAATGCCCAATGCTGCAGTTATTTATGTTAATTAAATACTATTGAACTCAAAATTGCACTTCCGCGCATACGTTAGCGTCGGAAATATGCAAATTACATGATTGACAATGCGGTGCACAATGGACGTATTTTGGAATTCTAGTCTGTAGTGTTGTTTAAAGGGAATGTGGTGTCTCAATGTGATCAATATTCATTAGTTATTGCTTAAAGGCATCATTTAAGTTAAGATCAAAAGTGGCGAATAATTGGTAGAATCGAGGAAGTTCAAAAACAAATGGAGGTCACCCAAGATTTCAATATCCCTCAAAGTGTCATATCAAGAGCTTCGAGCCGCTTTTTAAGCACTGGATCCATTGATAGACAGCCTGGTCAAGGGAAACCAATAGCAACAACTGCATCCGAAGACCGTTTTTTGTCATTGTGGCTCGAAGAAACCGCGAAGCGACTACAAGGGATTTGGTTTCAAACCTTCAGGCTGCCACAAGAACTCGAATTAGCCTTTTTACTGCTGCACGAAGGCTGAACGAGAATGGACTGTATGCTAGAAAACCAAAGGTTTGTGTCCCACTCACTCCAGCTTCCCAAGGGGCCCGTTTAAACTGTTGCTGTCGTAATGTTGAATAGAGCCAAGAAGACTTGGCTCGAACGGGATATTTCACGTACAAGAGAAGGCCAAGTTGCGTCTTCCTTCATCTCTTCAGATCAAAACACGTCTAGAATCAGTGTTCAGACTACTTCTGGATCGTCAGTAAACAATACTTGAGCCCAGTCTGGTTGCCTCCATTGAACTTGGCGAGGGCAAGAGTTTAAACGGGCCCTTTGGGAAGCTGGAGTGAGTGGGACACAAACTTTTGGTTTTCTCGCATACAGTCTATCCTAGTTAAGCCTTCGTGCAGCAGTAGAACGACTATTTAGAGTTCTTATGGCAGCCTGAAAGTCTGAAACCAAATCTCTTGTAGTCGCTTCGCGGTTTCTTCGAGCCACAATGACAAATATGTTCTTCGGATGCAGTTGTTGCTCTTGGTCTCCCTTGATCAGGCTTTCTATCAACGGATCCACTGCTTAAAAAGTGGCTCGAAGCTCTTGATATGACACTTTGAGGGCTATTTAAATCTTTGGCGACCTCCATTTGTTTTTGAACTTCCACGATTCTACCAATTATTTGACACTTTTGACCTTAACTTAAATGATGCTTTTGAGCAATAACTAATGAATACTGATCACATCCGGACACCACATTCACTTTAAACAAAACTAAAGACTAGAATTCCAACATACGTCCGCTGCACAGCACATTGTCAGCCATCTAATTTCCGTATTTCCGATGCTAACGTATGCCGGAAGTGCAATTTTGAGTTCAATAGTATTTAATTAACATAATAGTTGCAGCATTGGGCATTGGTTGCAACATTAACTTAGTGAGCATAATTTTTTCTCATTATCCTTTAATTTTGATGACCAGTGTAATTTTAATTACTATATTATATCTCACAGAAACGTTTGTGAGCCTGTAAACAACGTCTAACGAACAGATTCCCACCCATATTTAAGAAAATTGGAGCAAAAATACTCTTGCAAGTAATCTTGATACTATCAAAGAAATACAGTGTGGCCATAAATTCTCATCGGTGCTTCCTAAACTTATAACTTTTGATTTAAAAACATGATGAAAAATATTATTACATATTTGTAAAGTGCAACACAAAAAGTTTTTTTAATAACACAATCAAAGTGACGTATTCGTAATGTAGTAATTCAAAACGTTATTAACCAAATAACGGTTATTATAATATAATAACACTAGCCTGCAAAATTAGGGTTGTGTGATGTTTTTTAGCTTTTGATAATTGATGCTTGTGTATGTTGTAGCTCTGAATCCGAAAATGATCTTCATTATTTATCATCGCGTAAAAATGTTTTGCAAATAGTAAATTTCAAAGTTAAAAAGTAAAGGAATAGTGAAAATCTGATACTATAAAACAGAAGTGATTGTTGTGTTTTTTAACTTTTGGTAATTGATTTTTGTGTATTTTTTACCCATGAATCCGAAAATATTCTTCATTTTTAACCACCACGTCAGGTTTTTACACAAATGGTAAATTTCAAAGTAAAAATATAATCCACTCTCCCAACCTCATCGGATCCATTGGCTGCTTAAATGCAAAAATCCCCTGTATAAGCCAAAAAATTAAATAAATTACTGAATAAATTAAAATAAAATTGAATAAAAATTTTTTACATCTATTTTATAGCATCAGATTTTCGCTATTTTTTAACATTGAAATTTACAATTTGTAAAAAATTCTCACGTGATTGTTTAAAATGGAGTTCATTTTCAGATTCAGGGCTAAAAAGTACGTAAAAATAATTTTTCAAAAGTTTAAAATCACAACGATTTCTTTTATTTTATAATATAAGTTTCTTAACTTTGAAATTTACGATTTGAGAAAATGCCTGTAGTGATGGTTAAAAGTGAAGGTTATTTTAGGATTCAGCACTAAAAAATACATAAAATTTTATTATCAAAAGATAAAAAACACAACCCTCTCCTATATTTTTTAGTATCAGATTTTAGTTATTTTTTTAACTTTTTACCTTTGAAATTTACGATTTGCAAAAATTACTTAGGCCATGGTTAAAAATAAAGGACATTTTCGCATTGAGCGTTTAAAAAATAGAAAAGTCGATAATTAAAAGAGAAAAACAAAACCATCGCAAGTTTGTGTAATTAATATTAAAATTCTGACAAATTTATCAAAATGATTTTTTCTGTGCGTATTAATGAGGCGGCCCTTGTGTAGTAGGATTTTGTTTCGGAAAACGTACATTGCTTTTTCTTTGCGCATACCATTTTGAATTCTCACATCAGAATGTTACACAGTGCGACGTCGCTAGGGTTGCCACTTAAATTGGCGTTGAATACCTAACTTTGTTTGTCTTATTAAAAATACTTTTTGAGTTATACTTTACGAATAAGTATTTATATTTTTACTTTCTTTTTTCTAAAGAAGAAAGTATTGTAATCGATATTTTTCTCGATTTCGACGGATTTACACATTTAGGTCAGACACATTTTAGACACATTTACACATTTAGGTTAGACTAGACACATATACACATTTAGGTTACACGTTTTAGGGGTCAGAGATCCCGAAAATCATGTTTATATAATATGCCTCTTTGTCCGTGTGTCCGTTTGTCCGCTTTGTATCATCGAAATGTGTATGAAGTTATGCATTGAATTGAACCAAATTTTCTGTGTATATTTTTGGCTGTGACCAGCAAGTCCTCACAGAATTTGGAAATATTCTGACGGAAGGGGGCGCTGTAATAGCGATTTTTGTGCCATTTTCATTATTGTACCATCGAAAAGTGTATGAAGTTACGCAGAGAAATGAACGAAATTTTTTGTATATGTTTTTGGCTATAGCTAGCAGATCCTACGTGAATTTGGTAACAATCCGCCGTAAGGGGATGCAATAACGATTTTAATCGATTTTTTATTGTTCTGTTGACATCGGCTGTTCATGCAGTGACGTGCAAGCCGCATCCAGCTAACCCGGCGACTCTCAAGCAGCTGATGTACAACAGAATAACGAATAATATTTATTTAATTAAATATTCAGATTGAGAATAACTCATTTTTACTTCGATTAGTAAAGTGAAGCAAAAACTTTTGTTGGAAATCAAAGTTGGTGAGTAATATTGAAGTATATTACTCTCCAATTGAAGTAATAACACCGATGGATTAACTTGTGTAATAACGTTTGGAAATTTTAACATGTATGAGACAACTGTAATGAGACAACATGTATATAACACGTTTTGAGATTGGCACATGAGTCTAGTATTAATTCGCTTTTGTTATGAGGAATTGTATACTAACCATTTTTAATATATCAAATGTTATGAAGAAAGAAAACCAAAACAATAATTTAAGTACATACTGTATTTTAATTTCTTTTTAAAATTCTTTACTGTTCTCTACTAATATTTCTAATGTTTCTTATTATTATTTAACCACAAAACTCTAAAGTAATACAAAATGTTAGTAATACAAATTGAAACTCAATAAACTCTGTTATTATTTCAGCTTTTGTTAACTTCAATGGTGCATGGGCATCACAAAATACGGCTAGGAAAGTGTGCTTCGTGCAGGAAATGCAACTTTTCTTACTACCGAAATACCGGGAGTAATTTATTCTTCTTGACTCTTTTCTTTTTCGGTACTCAGGTCAACTAAGTACCTAGTGTCCAATTGAGCGGAGGCATTGCCAATCTAAAACACTCTTTCACCATCCATGTAAAACTCTATCTTGACTCTACAATGTATATGAAAATATTTGTTGTTCTTATTTGACTTTTCTGTTCTGCCTTTTTTTCGTTTAGATAATTTATTAATTTTTCTTATAATGAAGAAAACATCTTATTATCTCCGCATAATTAATAGTATGTCCTATCCTTCTACATATTAAAAAGAGTAACGATTTGGAAATGACCAATGAAAATCTGCGAAGATACCGCGAAGCGCGTCTGATTGGTCAGAGCTTTCTGTCTTTTCTTAGCGGGAATTGTGCTTCGCGAAAACCATGAAAGTAGAGAATTTAGAAGGGATGGTCGAGGAAAGGGAAGTAACTTCTGCATTTCGATAGCCTTCTGTTTTTGAGGGGGGGTTAGGGGGGTAAAAGCGATTTTTACAAAAAGAAGATAATTTCCATTAACTAATGAGAAGGAGGTGGGGTGTCATCTGCCTTAGGAATCTAAAAATTGAATGTATAGAAAATAAGGCATCGCGAAACAATTACGTCTGGGGTTGGCTTGAAAATAGGGATTGCTTCACCATACCGAGTGGAATCGCAAAACGATTACGCGGGGCGGCGGGGGGGGGGGGGCAGAGCTCCCCCTAGTAGGATAAAATAATATAGGGAATAAGGGAAAGTATATAGTAAGGATAAATAATATAAGAAAATCCTGTAGGAACAAGAAGATATTAGTCTGAAACAATACATGACGGAATGATATTCACACCTACGTAATTTAGCAAAACAATACCTAGCGGTCAGGATTGAGATGGGTACCGAAGAACTTTGAAGCGATATTTTATTTCTCATATTAATATTCAAATAAAGAATAATCATACGGGAACGTGATAATCTTAACTGCTCTCTCAACTTCATGAAGAATTCTACATTGAGTTTACTTTCTGGTTAAAAATGCATATAAATTTTTTTACTATTTTTAAGTATATCCCGTCCTCCAACCCCTTAACTACTTCAAACAGGAAATTAAAAAATTCTTTTACTTATTTAATCCTTTACTTAAATAAGGAGTTTCCGAATGGAATGACAGGTTACTTAATCATCAGGACAGAATTTTCTGCATTTTTGATGTTGTGTACTTCGACCTTCATGGATTTTAGTGACCATATTTTAACGAGATTTTCGCGAAATTAATTTTGACGTTGTAACTGTTGTTCTAACTATACTGATTTTAGAAACTTTAAGGGTTGACCCCATCAACTGATTTGGAAACAATTATATCAAATAAGCTAAACTTTCTTGAATTCGGTAAAAATTTTATAATTTAATATAGGGGTACACAACCTTTTTAAGAGAAGGGCCACTTACAGAAATGTTTGGGTTGTCAAGGGCCACACCAGTAACACAGAGAGAATTTTATATCGGGGAGGTGTGTATGTGTGTAGGATAGGGGGAATAACTCTTTATTCTTGACGAATAATGATTTTTTTGTAACAAAAATAAACAAATATGTGACAAAAATAAACAAATAGAAATAAATAATCGTATGCAGTAATGCAGGGCTTCTTCACATCTGTATGAATGACCATTCCAACACTTTATGATGACTAACTGTTCCTTCTTGATAAATGGAAACTTAAAGAAAAAAAAAATACACAAAATTCTTAAAAAATTGAATGCTATTGAAAATTATAATTTTTTTTAATTGAAGAATTACTTCCTTTAAAAGAAAAGAAAATTCATTTTTGAAATAGCAAGCATGATGGACTATTATATACTATACATATGCTATTTTTTCTGCGACCAATTAACAAAATTATTTTTTATTATTTTTGTCAATCAATGGACGAAATTCGTGATTTATTTTTTTTATCAATGACCGATTGACAGATTTCGCGGTAATTTTCCATTACCGATTGGCAATCTTTCCAAACAACCAATTTGCGATAGATTGACGAAATTCACGACTTTTTATCCCCACACCGGATCGACGAAATTTGCGATTTTTTTCACTCCCGATTAAATTATTTCGCGGTTTTTTAGTTCTGAGATCGATCTAGAAAATTTGGATTTTTTTTTTTTTTTTCATGAGAGCGATTCACAAAATTTGTTTTTTTTTAGGGTTTCGTTCATCTGACGAAACCCTATTCGTCTTACTCTTCTGTCTGTCTGTCCGTCTGTCACAGAGCCCGTTCTCAGAAACAATATATGTTGGAGACTTGAAATTTTGCATACTTATAGCTGAACACCTCACATCAAACGACAAATCATAAAATTTTGAAAAAAGTCGTAACTAACGGACGTTATTAATTAAAAAACCCCAATTACAAGATCGGAAAGAAATTCATAATTCAGCAAAAGAATGGATTTTTTATCAAATGGCAAAAACGATCTCTTTCCACAGATTAAAAACAGATGTCATCATTGTCTGCAGACGTATTGGCACCCGAGCGATTTAAAGCAGATCACGGAGTTTTTCGTACTAGGATTTTTTAAAACGAATTTTAAACTTTTAAATTATTAAATTTTTTGATTATTCTTTTTTACATTCGGGCGTACAATTTTTCGCTGATTTCATCAATGTCCATTTCAATCTTCTATCTTAATTACAAGCTGAGATATTAATTATTATTAACTAATTGGTTTTATTTCTATAAAATGCTTATTTTAAAATGAAATATCGTGCTTTTTTAACCACGATTTCATTTAAAGTCGGAAATCTAACAAGGTGATCTGTTGGAAACTTGAAGGTAGTTTATATTTCGGATATAGTTTTATATTTCGGGTAGAGAGGGGGGGGGGAGGGGCGCTAATTTCACTAATTGATTTATTTCTATTATGTACTTATTTTGAAAGGCAGCACGTGATGTTTCATTGCAGTATTCTTCTGAACGCTGTCCGATTTTTAAAAATACAGCATAAATGTTACTTATGCCAGATAAAAATGTCAGAAGTATTGATATCACTATTTTCGAATAGTAATTTCAGCAAATATATTAAATTCTTGGTTAAAACCGCCAACTCCCCCGACCCACGTATCTACCGATAGGTCGTGTAAAGGAGATACACTTTGATACAGATTTGTTCAGATACACTTTTGTTAAGAATAGAGTGCGCTCCCTGGTGGTGGAATGTGGAACTAACAGACCGCGATCTCATTTAAAGTAGGAATTCCAACAAAGCGATCTATTTGAAACTTTAAGATAATTTATAACAAATACTAAAAGATTATAAAAAAGAATGGCGCGTCGCATTCCGGTTGGGGAGATAGGGAAGGGAAGGAGCGCGAACAAAATTAGGCAGTATAACAGGGCGTTTTAACTGTTTTGCGTGCGGTTTTTTAACGGCGTCATGTGATAACTTTTACTTATTCTATATCAAAAATTTTATAAGTGTTCATACCACTATTTTCGAATAGTAATTTAGCAAATATCTTAAATTCTTGGTTAAGACCGCCACCCCCCCGAATAGCATATCTCCTGATAGGTTGTTTAACGAAGTTACACTCAGATAGAGTTTTGTTAAGAATAGAATGTGCTCCCTCGTGGTGGAATATGAAACTAACAGACCGCAATTTCATTTAAAGTAGGAAATCTAACAAGGCGATCTGTTTGAAACTTTAAGATAGTTTATAACACATAAGAAAAAGTTTATAAAGAATGGCGCGTGAAATTTCGGGCAGGTGGGGAGAGGAGGAGGTGCAAAATATTTCTTTTTTTTTTTACCTTTTTGTTTCATACCGTTTAAGGTGCAGTATTTTGACGGAGTCCTCAGATACATGCTACTTATTAAATATAAATATGCCAAAAGTTAAGTTACCACCATTTCAGAATAGTAATTTCAACAAATATCTTAAATTCTTGCTGAAGACCGCCACCCCCTCGAGTAACATATCTACTGATAGGTTGTGTAAAGATGTGTTCATTCAGGTAACTTTTGTTAAGAATAGAGTGCGCTCCAAGGTGGTGGAATGTGGAACTAACAGACCGCGATTTCATTTAAAGTAGGAAATCTAACAAGGCGATCTGTTTGAAACTTTAAGATAAATTATAAAACATAACAAAAATTCTAAATATTAGGCCGCGTCAAAAATCATGGTGACCATCCCTACTTTCCCCCCCCCCCAGAAACTATACATGTTCTCAGAAAACTATACATGTTGGAGACTTGAAATTTTACATACTTATAGCAGAACACCACATATCATACAACAAATCATAAAATTTTGAAAAAGTTGTATATTTAACCCTTTGGGCTCCCACATGTGTATTTTAAACAATTCTTTCTAAGTGAGCCCCTAATTAGGTTGAAGGCGTGAAATTTTGCGTATTTATAGATGGGCTCCTCAGATCAAACGACAAATGATAAAATTTTGAAAAAGTCGCACATTTAACCCTTTGGGCTCCCACATGTGTATTTTAAACAATTCTTTCTATGTGAGCCTCTAATTAGGTTGGAGGCGTGAAATTTTCCATACTTATAGCTGCACACCTCACATCAATCGACAAATCATAATATTTTGAAAAAGTCGTACTTTTAACCCTTTGGGCTCCCACATGTGTATTTTAAACAATTTTTTCTAAGTGAGCCCTAATTAGGTTGAAGGCGTGAAATTTTGCATACTTATAACTTAACACCTCACATCAAACGAAAAACCATAAAATTTTGAAAAAGTCGCATATTTAACCCTTTGGACTCCCACATGTGTATTTTAAACAATTATTTCTAAGTGAGCCCCTATTTAGGTTGAAATTTTGCATACTTATAGCTCAACACCTCACATCAAACGACAAATCATAAAATTTTGAAAAAGTTCTAAATTTAACCCTTTGGGGTCTCATATGTGTATTTTAAACAATCCTTTCTAAGTGAGCCCCTAATTAGGTTGGAGGAGTGAAATTTTGCATACTTATAGCTGAACCCCTCACATCAAACGACAAATGATAAAATTTTGTAAAAGTCTTACATTTAACCCTTTGGGCTCCCACATGTCTATTTTAAACAATTCTTTCTAAGTGAGACCTTATTGAGGTTGGAGGCGTGAAATTTTGCATACTTATAGCTGAACACCATCATGCGACAAATCATAAAATTTTCAAAAAGTCATATTATTTCTCCTCAGCTCTCTAACTTGTGTATTTTAAGCAATTTTTCTAACCTCCGCACTTTTCTAACTTTTGCCGACACCCCTTTGACCATTTTTTCATATTATGCACCATAGCCTTATATATTTTAGTTCCACTTTTTACCGTCAGGGGCGCCTACTTATCTCGGGTGCTATGGGGCCAATCCCCTCGACTAATATATCTACGGATAGTATGTAAAACGGAATTTCGTTCGGATAGAGGTTTGTTTAGAATAGAGTGCGCCCCTGGTTGCGAAATGTGGAACTAACAGATTTTTAAAAAGGATAAAGTGTTTTGAAAGGAATATTAAACGAAACCCTCTGTGCGATCTGTGAACACACTTACCCACTTATTTTTAAATGAGTGATTGGCGAATTTTGAGAAATTTTCCGTGACGAATTGACAAAATTTTCAATTTTTTCCTATGACCAATATACGAAACTTGTGATTTTTTTCCTCATATACATTGATGTAATTCGCGATTTTTTCACTGCAATAAGTTAACGAACGATGAGATAAGCTCACGATCCATGAAATTTGGAATTTTTTCCTGCGACCAATAGATTTCTATTCCATGATATATTTGCGACCGGCACACAAAATTTTAATTTTTTTTCCATGAGTGATATTTCGAGATATTTTTGCGACCAATTGGCAGTATTTGTAATTTGTTCCGCGACAGATTGACAAAATTCGCGATTTTTTCTCTCGATAAGATTGAAAAAACTCGCAATTTTTCCGCAGCAACGAAATTTGAGAATTTTCCGCGATTTATCGGCGAAATTCGTGATTATTAACTGACTGAAGAAATTTATGAATTTTTCCTGCAGAAAATTGACGATATTTTAGATTTTATTTGCCCGATTTACGATGTTTGAGATTTTTCCGGACCGAATCGACAAAATTTACTTTTTTTCAGCACCCGACCAATAAAATTCGCGTTTTTTCTCGCGCCCGATCAACAAAATTCACGATTATTAACTGACTCTGATGAAATTTGTACTTTTCCCGCCGGAAAATTGACACAATTCGCGATTTTTCTCTCGCGATAAAATGACGAAACGCGTGATTTTTTCGTAGCCGGTCAACGAAATTTGTGCTTTTTCTACACATGATCGACAAAATTTGCGATTTTTACCGCATCCAATCAGCCAGATTCGCGATTTTTAACTGACTCTGATGAAATTTGCACTTTTTCCCCACGGCAATGTGACGAAATTCACGATTTTTTCTCGCTGTAAACTGACAAAACTCGTGATTCTTTCGCAGCCGATCAACGAAAATTGATATTTTTCTGATCCTGATTGATAAAATTCACTATTTTTCCGAGTCCAATCAACAAAATTTGCGATTCTCAACTGACTGACGAAATTCTAAATTTCTTCCCGAGGCATATTGACGAAATTCGCGATTTTTTCTTGCACCATATGGGCAAAAAATGCAATTTTTTTCTAGTTATAAATTGACGAAATTCTCGGGACACATGTTAGCCCATCGAGGGCCACAGGTTGTGCGTGCATCTCTAATTTAATAACACTTGCTTATGCTCTGAAATGCTTAAATTATGTTATGCTTAAATTATGCTCTGAAATATTCTTTTCTGTTTTAATTGCAATATAATCATATACGTAACGACTGCTGTATATTTAAAATGCTGTTTTAAACTTTCTCATAAACGGCAAGCAAATATCAGATCGGCTTACGCACTGGAAGATCTTTTTTTCTTCATTAATCAGAACTTTTGGATACCACGATATTTAATACTAATCTTTGATTTATTTGATGAAAGAAATTCTTCGATCAAAATATTCGCTGCACGTTTGCAACCCCATTGGCTGCTGAAGTTGAACGTCGAATCCGACAGTGACATTTCCCTTTTTTGACCATGTATATTTTTCTGAGGCACCTACCATCCGCTTTCCTGGCTGCTCGATTTTCCGGCAATTTGATTAGTCGCCCTTCTGCAACCCTATTGGCTTCCTATTTTGTCGCCAAATCCGTGCGGGCATTTTCTCTAATTTAGCTTTTCTGTCTGTATTTTTCATTTTTTCGATGTAATTATTTTAGTAACTTTAAGTTATTACTGTTTAGAATTTAATTTATATAAAGAAAAAAAATATATGGCTCTAGAGCCCTTTTATATTTTCCTCACATTTACCTTCCGTTTGCTTAACTTACCAACCCAATGCATAGGAGATTACTTCACAAATTCCACCTGTTTGCTGAAGTTCTATGCATGATGTTGCAATCTATTGCTCCCCATCGACAGTTGCTTAACGACAGCATAACGACTTTCGTAGGTACAGCATCTTTCTGCATTGATACATTAGTACAAATATTTCGTTATTTATATTCGAGAGTGTCTTGTATTCGTTCATTATACAATTATGCGAGTACTTAAAAGAAAATGAATAGGATTGGATTGTCATTTTTTAATAGAATTTTTGAACAGTGCAAATTAATTTTTAAGAATGATTTCACTCATGACTTATGTTTCAAAATTGAATGTCAATGTTTCAAACTTAAATTTAGTGACATCCCTTTTAAACACATGAAATCAAAATATTTCTAATAATTATAATTCTGCTATAAGTGAAAATGTAAATATTACTGATAATTAAAAAATATATATAATCATTATACTGACGAATGGTTAGAGCAATCACTGTGGTCTAAAATAAATTTTGTTTCATATATCTGATCTAATTTACTGAATTCTGACGATTTTTCCAATAGTTGTTTAACCCATTGAAGGGTGTGACGTCGCTATGGCATCACCTGATTTTAATCCATAATTTCCACATTAGCACCCGAATTTATAAATGAAAATTTCAATTTTATTATGTACTCGAAAATATACATTTACTTGTTTACAAATTAATTTTCTTGTAAATACTGGTGTCATTCAATTATTTAATTATTTTACGAATACAATCACCTTGCCTGTCCCTGAAAGGGTTAATCCCTTGAGGGACAGTGGTATGTTTATTAAACCACTTAATTTTATTTCCCTAATGCCACAATGGCACCAGAGTTTTGGTAAAGAAATGATGGGTTTATTATGTATGTGAAATATAGCTGTTTCCTATTTACAAATAAATTTGGTTTCAAATTCCAGTGTCATTCATTAATTTGAACACTTTAGCTATGGAATTGCTTTGCTCTTGAAAGGGTTAAGCAACAAGTCCTTGGTTTTGTGATGAAATGCAGATTTTCATTTAAACTTTTTAAGTAACAACATCGGATAGAATTTTGGCAAAAGAATTCGTAAAACAAAATAGCGCACGATTAAAAAAATACATATATCACCATAATTATCTAACGTTCAATTATCATTTTAACAATCACTTCCTATTTTTAGTAAATATTCTTGTTGTTTTTTTGTTTTTTTTTAGTTTTGCTTTTACATTACTTAAACAGCGAAATTAAAAAACGGGTTTGCATAATTCTACTTTGCATTCTTAAACTGTTAATAAGGTTTGACGCGTTTACTGCAATTTATTGTTTTGAAACAAAAATGAAAACGATTTTAAGTTCTTATTTGTTAACTACGACTTGCTATTTGGTGTATTTTAGCGAGAGTTGTTTGGTACAAGTGACAGGCTATAATTGTTATCCCCATTCAATTATATAGTTACTAGAAGAGTGCATTTATAAATAATAGGGTGTTGACAAGCGAAAAGGGCGCATGCCCAGATTGAACATTTTACTACGACTATAGCCCTCATAATACCGAAACTCGACAATAGACAAAATCATCTAAATTAGTATAATAATCTATAATGTCACTTATTTGATTTTGTAATAATCTGAATTCATATGCAACACATTCTACTGAAAATTTCGAGTGATAACGAGTAACAAGTTTTTAACTACTTTATTAACTATGGATAATTAAAGTTTCATCTCACTTTTTAGACACTGTTTGAAGCAGTTATAGCAGCTCTGTCTTTAAAAGGCAATAATGTACTTTTTTCTATTTGTTAAATAAATATAATATAAATGTGATTTATTTGAAGACTTATACCAGAAAAAAATAAACAAATTATTTTATATCAATTTCATATTCATATGTTAATTATAATTATCTATAATATTAATATTTATTTTCGCAAAGAGCTGCGATTTAGAGCAGCTCTAAATAAAATTATAGAGTTTGAAATGAATCTAAACCTTTACCGCTAGATTTTTAGCTATACAGCGGCATGAATTTAATGTACTTCAAAAGTTGCTATGGAAGGAAATATAGCCTAATCTTATGTTGTCAAAAACATTTAAGTTTGTAGAAAATATAGACCTCACACCAGAGTACTTAAATCTGAAATACACTTTATACCAATTTAAAAAAAAAGGATGGTCACTAAAAATTGACTTTTAGTGACATAAATCTAAAGTACTTATTGAAAAATCTTGTTCTGATGCAAATCAATGTTCCGGAATTCATGGCTTTTCAGGTACATTGAAAGTTTAACCATGGATACAGAGTGTACATCAGATCTGAAATCACAATAATTTACCAACACTGTTGGACAGTGCTGAAGATTAGCAAACGAAATTTTTAGGGTAATGGAAAACTTTTTGTAATGGCAAAATGATGGTTTAGGGGGCCGTCTATGATAGAAGTACTAGATATTTTGAAATTTCTTCTACTCTCCTGTAATCTAGCAGGCTTCATTGGCTGCTTGAGTGGCACTTAACGGCCTACTTCAGTCACGCGAAAAGAGCGGTTCGCTAATGCTATTCCTATGGAAGAAATTTATAAAGATATCTCGGTCGCATTTCAATATTTTTAGATGATTTTTTTTTTGCAGTGGTTAGCTGAAGTCGATCTGTAAAAAGGCCGTTTTTTACTTTTTCGATTTTCATTGGGGATTTTTTTCAAGAAGATGCTTTCATTTTAGGAACCGGTTCTGAAAATGAAAGTGTCCTGATTAAAAATACCTGTAAACGAAATTGAAAAAGTAGAAAACGGCCTGCATACAGATCGACCTCAGCTGGCCACTGCAAAAAAAATCATCTAAAAATAATGAAATGCGGCCGAGATATCTTTATAAATTTCTTCCACAGGAATAGCATTAGCGAACGGCTCTTTTTGCGTCACTGAAGTAGGGCCTTAAGGTGCCTTGATCAAGAATCAATGCCTTGATCAAAGGTGCCTAGATCATCTATCTCTCGGTTAACAGTCGAGTACCGAATTTCAATTTGGATACAGCTTTTAAAATACGCTCGTTTTAAAATAATTAATTTCTTGACAACTTATGGTATTATTGCATAATAATTTGTTTTTGGGCAATTAAAGGGTGTAGAGTTCATTTATGCTGTCAAAATTGGGTATTGCCATTGAAAAATATGAAGTTTGGGTTCGTTTTATTATGTAGATGGCCCCCTAAGCAAATTTTATATACATCATTTAAAAGTATACTTTATTTCCAATCGTTCGGTAACAGTAACTTTCTTCTACGATAATTTGTTGAGGAGTTAGTAGGAGGTTTTAACTTTTATTTTTTTTCAACGGCTGTACATTATGTATATTTTTTACTAGGTGGACTTTTAAAGCACGTATATAATCTAATCTTTACTTCTAAGACTAAACAAAGATGTACAATGGATATTGACGTTTTAAACTGGGCGACCACCAGTCCTTCAATTTCAGGAGAGATGGCCACATAAAATCGAGGAGATATGGCCATCTTTAATCAATATTTCAAAATTATACTTAGTGATGATTTTAACTAAATATAATTAAATTTAAAATAAATATATAACGTTTACGTTTATAAATGTCTTAATTGATATAATTATTTAAATTTTAACTAATATAAATATTTTAATAATAATAATAATAATATAATAAGACCTAACAATTTATTTATTTCAGAAAATACTGAAAAACGTCGGAAAATTTCATAACAGAAACTGATCAAGTTGATAAATAAACTAAATTAATGTAATAAACCTACAATTAATGCGAGAAAAGAAAAACACGACAATTCCAGTAGCGAAGAAAACGAAACATATTTAAATTATCAGATTCTACAGTTTCCGAGTAAATAGAATTGGATTAGGATCACTGTGTTGGTTGTGCAAAACAATATATTATCACATCCAAAAAGAAGGTCTGGATACAAGGGATATGGTACTTGAAGTGGTTCTATGAAATGTGTACAAATTATCAGGACCATTGCCAAGCATGTGGTAAGATTTTACGAAAAGTGAAGTATTGAAATTATACTTCAAATTTTGTTTATTCGAGCTTTATTCACTCATTTTCCATCATATAATTGCATCTTTACAAATTGCTATATGCTTTTTATGATTAACTATATGAAATGTGTTATTTTTTTGCTATTTTAAGTTAACTTTTTTTTCCAGTATTGGATGGCCATCTCTCCTCGGCTTTAAGGAGATATGGCCAATTACCATTTAAATTTCAATTTTGTTTAACACTTTTTGTTTTCAATATTTAATTATTTTTTGCATAAAATATTATGAGTATATGTTTAAGAATTTTAAATATGCATCAATATTTCTCGTATTGGCATTCTAAGAACTTTTATTTCAATCTTTAAATACTATGGCCATATATCCTAGAATTACTCTACTTCAAGAGAATTGCTGCTTGAACATTTCTAGTTGCTAAAACAGTTATTACACAGCTGATGTAATCTACTCCTGAAACTTTGTTGCGAAACAACCTTGCTCACCAAACGAAGATTAATAGTGTGGGGGGTGTTGGAACATTAGGGTGATCCTCTGTTTCTTTTCTATACCGTGAGGTTAATATCACTTCCTACGTGTTTTACAGGTATGTGTTTGTCTCGTTTAGCTGCAGTACGTGATGTAGAATCACTTTTAAGAAGATATTTTTGCAATCCAGGGTATTAAGCGCTCTTCAAAACGATTAAAAATTCACGTAAAGCGGTTGTGGGTTTTCTCAGATTTGTATAACTGGAATTTGTGTTTGAAATAAAGCTAAGAGAAAGGTGGAATGAGAAAATAAAATCTACCAAAACTAAGAAGATACAGTTCGGAAGCGTAATAAGTAAAAATATCTGAAGTTTTCCGCTGGATTTTACGAACACTTTATATAATATTGCATGTTCAAATAAAAAAAAGATATAAAGCAAATAAAAAATTAGATCTTAATTTTATAAAAAGTAAATGTTACCTGGTGAAAGTAACCGTATATGCTAACGTAAACGTGTATTTCCATAAAAGAAAATGAAAGAGTGAAATAGAAAGAGAGAGAAAGAGAAAGAAAATCACGTCATAATTTTCAATGAATATTTATTCAGCCCATGCGAATTAAAATAAATATTGAAATTGAATTTACGTAATCATGCTAATAGGAATTAGCTCTTTTACATTGCGAAATTTAACTAGCTAATTTTTTTCTAAATTTACACGGTTTTGAAAATTGGTAAGATATTTGTTATGGTTTTTTAATTAACGATTACGATACCTTTCAATAGTTATATTAAAATGATTTACTTCACGGTTGTGCTTTTGCCAAGTAAACTCGGCTCAATGTGTAATTGATATATATATTACCAAGTAAATGCGACGTAGATATCCAAAAACTGATCATTTTAGTATATTTCAAAGCATTTTCATCGATCTTTTTTTTTAAACGTAGATATTTCTCAATTTTTTCTCAACAAAGTGTAATACTTAAATTTCGATGCGCTATTTATAAGACAAAAGAAAAAATATTCACTTTAAATTACTTTTTTATTGAAAGCAAGTTAATTTTGTCTTTGTTTTTTAAGGAAAAAAAGTTTTACGAAATTAAATCTCGTTCTAGTAAAACGTCACGTTTGTATCGGCATAAGATAAACGTGAGCAATAATAATATATAATTGATTAACTGAGTTATAACAGAAATATTTTATCGATTATGATCACGGAATGGTTAAAACATTGTTCAAAAAATGATTTATGTACCATATACGTCGGCCAATATATTTGAAAGCGTAAAAAGTTCTAGCTACAGAATCCTGAGACATATTTGCCAAATATTAACGCAACATATTTTCCAAATGGTAAACAATGTTTGGAAGTTGCTATGTTCACTTACATTTACACATACACAAAGATATCACTGTAAAAAAAAAAAAAAAAAAAAAAACCATCTTTGGGAACAAAAAAACTTAAAAAAAGTCCTTCCGGCCAGTGCCGGGAGGAAGAGGTAGCTTTCATATTCCTTATTTTTAAAAAGCTAACTTATATTATTCAAACACACGAAGCTCAATTTAGTGGAAACCGAATATAGGAGATTCAATACTAATTTTTACCAATACTAAATCATTATGAATGAGAATTTCGCGAAATTAGTCAGCTTTATCCAAGCTGCTTTTATTTAAAGTAACTTATATTTGGCTGCCAAATTCGGCGATATCTTAAAGTGCCTGCCATTTTAAGACAACATGATGGATGAGGCTAACCAGTGAACTTGCTCGAGACCTTAGTAATTGCTGTGCACATGCTCACTCACATCGGAATAGGTTGATATATACGAGTGCTGTCGCATGCAAAAATTCAGATTTTTGAAAATGTCACCCACAATAGAAATTGAAACTGCTATATCTGAGCCATTTTTTAACGTAAAGACAAACAAAAAATGCTCCCGAATTCTTATATCAAGGTCAAATACTTAAGAAAGAAACCTTTTAGGTAGCTTTCATTACAAAAAGCTACCTATTGCAGCCGTTCGGAGGAAAGCGATTTCAAAAAATTTTGGTATATTTTCATCGATCATGACCCCCAGACCCCGAAACCACCCTCCGTTCAAAAGTTGATATATATATATATATATATATATATATATATATATATATATATATATATATATATATATATCAGACATTTGTCACACTGTAACTCTCGTATTTATGAACCGATTTGGATGAAACTCGGTGTGTACATAGTACATACCAATGTCTTGACCGAGTTCGTTGGCCAGCTTAATCCGCCATCTTGTTTCAAAATGGCGGCCATTTAAATTTTTTTTAAAAATTTCAAATTTGAAATGTGGTACCAAAAAATTGAAAATGGAAAAATATTTTTTTCTTATGTGTTTGACCTTGATACAAAGATTCCGGATCAGTTTTCGTTTCGTCTATATCTTAAAAAATGGCTGAGTTATAGCACTTTGAATTTCTAGCGTATCTGACATTTTGAAACGTCTTGATTTTTGTCACGCGATAACAGGCGTATTTATGAACCAATATGGGTGTACCTTCGTGTGTACATAGTACATACCAATGTCTGAACCAAGTTCGTTCGCCAGCGTCATCCGCCATCTTGTTTCAAAATGGCGGCCATTTAAAAATTATTTAAAAATTTAAAATTTGAAATGTAGTACCAAAAAATTGAAAATGGAAAAATATTTTTTTCTTATGTGTTTGACCTTGATACAAAGATTCCGGAGCAGTTTTTGTTTCGTCTATATCTTAAAAAATGGCTGAGTTATAGCACTTTGAATTTCTAGCGTAGCTCACATTTTGAAACAACCTGATTTTTGTCAGGCGATAACAGGCGTATTTATGAACCGATTTGGATGTAAGAATGCATGTGGGTAGCATATAGCAATGTCTCGACCAAGTTCGCTGGCCAGCCTCATCCGCCATCTTGTTTCAAAATGGTGGCCATTAAATTTTAAAAAAATTATATTTAAAGTGAGGTGCAAAAAAATTAGAAATTGAAAAAGGTTTCTTTCTTAAGTATTTGACCTTGATATAAGGATACCGGAGCGTTTTTTATTTTGCCTTTATCTTAAAAAAATGGCTCAGATATAACAGTTTGAATTTCTTTATGTGGGTGACATTTTGAAAAATCTGATTTTTTGATTGCGACAGAACTCGTATATATCAACCGATTCCGATGTGAGTGAGCATGTGCAGTGTTGGTTAGCCTTATCCACATGTTGTCTTAAAATGGCAGGCACTTCAAGATATCGCCGAATTTGGCAACCAAATATAAGTTACTTTAAATAAAAGCAGCTTGGATAAAGCTGACTTATTTCGCGAAATTCTCATTCATAATGATTTAGTATTGATAAAAATTAGTATTGAATCTTCTATAATCGGTTACCACTAAATTGAGCTTCGTGTGTTTGAATAACATAAGCTAGATTTTTAAAAATAAGGAATATGAAAGCTACCTCTTCCTCCCGGCACTGGCCGGAAGGACTTTTACAATTTCTAATTTTTTTGCACCTCACTTTAAATATATATATTTTTCTTAATTTAATGGCCGCCATTTTGAAACAAGATGGCTGATGAATCTGGCCAGCGAACTTGGTCGAGGTATGGATGTATACTATCCACATGCCTTCTTACATCGAAATAGGCGAATACGTGTGTTATCGCGTGACAAATACAAGATCGTTTCAAAATGTTAGCCATGCTAGAAATTCAAAGTGCTGTAATTCAACCATTTTTTAAGATATAAACAAAAGAACAAATTTTCAGAAACAAAAACTGCTCCGGAATCTTTGTATCAAGGCCAAAAAATTCTTTTTCATTTTCCAATTTTTTAATACCTCATTTTAAATTTTAAATTTATTTTTTTTTAAATGGCAACCCTTTTGAAACAAGATGGCGAATGAAGCTGGCCAACGAACTCGGTCGAGATATTGGTATGTACTATGTACAGACCAAGTTACATCCTAATCGGTTCATAAATACGCCTGTTATCGCGTGACAAATATCAGGTCGTTTTAAAATGTCAGCCAAAATAGAAATTCAAAATGCTATTACTCAGCCATTTTTTTAGATGTAGACGAAACAAAAACTGTTCCGGAATCTTTGTATTAAGGTCAAACACATACGAAAAAAATCTTTTTCATTTTCCAATTTTTTGGTATCTCATTTTAATATTTTAATTTTTTAATTTTTTTAAATGGCAACCCTTTTGAAACAAGATGGCGAATGAAGCTGGCCACCGAACTCGGTCGAGACATTAGTATGTACTATGTATAAACGAAGTTACATCTAAATCGGTTCATAAATACGCCTTTTATCGCGTGACAAAATTCAGGACGTTTCAAAATGTCAGCCACGCTAGAAATTCAAAATGCTGCAACTCAGCCATTTTTTAAGATATAGACGAAACAAAAACTGCTCCGAAATCTTTGTATAAAGGTCAAATACATAAGAAGAAAATATTTTTTCATTTTCAATTTTTTGGTACCACATCTCAAATTTTAAATTTTTTAAAAAATTTTAAATGGCCGCCATTTCGAAACAAAATGGCGGATGAAGCTGGCCAACGAACTCGGTCGAGACATTGGTATGCACTATGTATACACCGAATTACATCAAAATCGATTCATAAATACGCCTTGTATCGCGTGACAAATTTCAGGACGTTTCAAAATGTCAGCCACGCTAGAAATTCAAAATGCTATAACTCAGCCATTTTTTAAGATATAGACGAAACAAAAACTGCTCCGGAATCTTTGTTTAAAGGTCAAATACATAAGAAGATAATATTTTTCCATTTTTAATTTTTTGGTACCACATTTCAAATTTTAAATTTTTTTTAAAATTTTAAATGGCCGCCATTTTGAAACAAAACGGCGGATGAAGCTGGCCAACGAACTCGGTCGAGACATTTGTATGTACTTTGTACATACCAAATTACATCGAAGTCGGTTCATAATTACGACAGTTACAGTGGGACATAGGTCATATATATATATATATATATATATATATTTATATATATGGATATATATATATATATATATATATATCAATTTTGAACGGAGGGTGGTTTCGGGGTCTGGGGGTCATGATCGATGAAAATATACCAAAATTTTTTGAAATCGCTTTCCTCCGAACGGCTGCAATAGGTAGCTTTTTGTAATGAAAGCTACCTAAAAAAATTCCAATATACACATGCATACCAATTATTTGAAAAATATATCCAAACTAGTTTCATGCAACATCTTATGTAAAAATATGCGAAAACTTACATAATTGTTTTATATATATTACTAGGGAGCTCTGCCCCCTGCTCGCTATCGCTCGCCAACCCTCGTGAATTGCGACACAATTCACACTGGGACCGCTAATCGTCCCCAGCTTGCTTCGCTTGCTCGACACTTTTTGCAGCACCTCTAGCCATAATAAGTACTATGATCAATCCTTTTAACTTCACCTCCTTCTCTGAACTTTAATTTGATGAATTAGATGTAAAGGCCAGTGAATATGACGTCATATTGACAAAATCGTACTAAAAGATTTCAGTTTTATATAGACTCTAAAGCTCCTGACGTCATTGGCAGTTCCCTAACAAACCGGTTTTCCTGTTTTTGTTTTGTTTTGTTTTCTTTGTTTTTTTCCGGGAGGTAACTCTTTCACACTATGAAAAACTTTCCCATAAATCGTTTGTTGCTTGAAACAATTCTACCGTGTGCCATAATGTTTTTGAAGTCCGTATGAGAATGAATCCTTTCTTTCAAATATAACATCATTTTCAATATCAGAACCATTCATCACTTCCGAGATTAAAGAGTCATAATTCCTGAGTTTAATTAAATATTACACAGATTACTTAATATTATTTCTCAATAAATAATCTGACGCGATTAGCGCATAATTAAGCAGAACCGTTTTAATATGTTTACACTTTATGAAAACCATTGGAATTTCTTTTATATATGACGTGAGTTTAAGTGCTGAAATCATTCTTAAGATTGGTGGAATGTAATAAGGCGAATTGTGTTACTGGGGTTGTTGCCAAACGGCAAGCGACAAATTCAGCCCTATTTTAGCACCACGCAAGCGATATATATATATATATAGATGTTTACAATGCTTTCTTTACACTGTATGTTATCGGAAAGTAAAAAAATAATTAAAGAAGATTTATAGATTGGAGGTATTTAAGGGGGTCCAGGACACATTTTCAAAAAAAAAATTATTTATTGAGTTAAAATTTTGAAATTTTTTATGATGGTTAACCATATCATTTGTAAACAAAATCGCATGATAAAACTTCTCATAATTTTTTTTTAATTTAAATTTTAAATTTTGTTAAAAAAGTGGGGTAGTTTAAACTCGTTATAACTCGAAATATTATTTATAGAATTTCAATTTTTTTTTCATTTAAATAAACAGAAATATATAAATTTTAATTTAGAGCCAGCATTTTAAAAAATATTAATTTTTTAAAAAATTAAAAATATTTAACGAAAAAATTACAAGAAAAGTGGTGCAACTTTAAAAAAAAAAAATCATACTTTCAAAAGTAAATTTTTTTTTCAAATATGCTGACTGAAAAGTAAAGTAAAATAATTGAAAAAGATATGTTCCGAGTTTCAACCCTGTATCTTTAACGATTCTCGTGTTATAAGAATCTAAATACGAGAAATGGTGAAAAAACCTATCATGAAGAAACACGCAATTTCGCAAGAACTCGTTTCTTTGACAACCATAGCTAGAAAGGCAGATTTTGAAAACAAACCAAACCGAAAAAATTAATATTTCCTGTTCTAATTAAGATAGAAACATGATTTAAACATCATTTTAAGCAGAAAACGCCAGAGAAATTTTTAATCCAATTAAAAAAAAAAAAAATGAAAATTTGAAGATTTTTGTGTTCTGGACCCCCTTAAGTAAAAGTTGTTCTTCACACAAAAAAGATCGTGTACGGTACTAATTATTGTTATGTAGATTAAACATTGTTTAACTAATTCAATAAACAAAAAAAAAAATATTTTTTTATTTTATTTGCGATTGATATTTTCAAAAAGAATTCACTTAATGAAGCAATGCTCACGCTGGGAGTGTCTATGCTCACGCTGGGAGTGTCTATGCTCACGCTGGGAGTGTCTTTAAAATTAGTTAAATCTGGTTGAAGTATATTTACTCCTTTTTTTATTTTAAAAAGCTTGTTATGCGCATTTTTTTCATCAATGTAAGAAAAGAAAAATATCTTCTAAAAAAATCAATTTGTAAGTATTAATATTTCCTTGTGCATTCTGCAAAGTAAGTCTAATTTTAACTGTCATAGTACTAATCTGCAATAATCTATCTCCTTCGGCTAATCTATACCATTAACGTACCCTATTATCGATGTTAGCGAAGAACACTTATTAGAGAAATGTAACGTTTGAGAATAGATTTCGGTTTGTACATGTTAATGCTTATTATAATGAATATGCTAGTAATTAAATGGTATCGATGGTAACAAAATGAATACATGTTCATTGTTTTTCATACTTGTAATTTGACTTTTAAGTTGTTTACTTCACTAGCTCAATATAAACCTAGAAAACAGGAATTCTGCTTTTTCAGAATTTAGTCTTGCCCCCGATGAAAAAGATATATGTATATATAAATAGTACAAAACATATTTCAATTTTAAGACTTAAAGCACACGCTTTTATTTTATGTAAAATGGTGTCATTCGCATCCGCTTAAGAATTCCACATTTATGATCCACTCTTAAACATCTACAGTAAAGCATGCATAGGATGTCACTATCGCAAAATAATACACAAATGCAGCAAAAAGATGCCGTCATTAAAGAAACTTGAAAAAAAAAAATAATAAAATAAATAAATAAATAAACGGCTATCTAATGATTCATAGGCCTTCATTTGGTTGTATCATTAATAGAGGCGATTTAGTCGTGACGTTTTGGTTGGAAACTGACTCCAAACAAACGGTTGCTATGTTGTATTTTCTATTTTGTTTGTGTGTTGCAGGTATATCTTATATATATATTTCACATCTAAGTGTTTTAACACTTGATATGTACTGGTAACATTTTCCACGATTTATATTTAAAAAGAAAAGTCGCATAGCAACCGTTTGTTTGGAGTCAGTTTCCAACCAAAATGTTATGACTGACGTCACACTGAAAGCGTCTATAGATACTTAAAATTAAATATAGTTTATAATAGCTCCATGTTTTAACAGAAATTATTCGTTTATCTTTTTTCAAAATAGCACGTATTTTAATTACATTTTCTTTCGGTTGTTATGAGAAAATGGCAACAAAAAGACATAATTGCTATTTTTCAACTATTTTCCCTTTACTTTCTACAGAAATGCAGTACTTGACTTGCCAAAATTAAATAAATGGTGCTAAAAACTACAAAAAATTAATATTTCGAAAGTAAATGGAGATTCAGTTTTCAAACAAATTGCATTTAAAAGTACTTTTTTTTTTTCGAATACAACGGTATAAAAATTGGAAATGTGCGATGCTTAGAAGATTAAAAAATTGCTGTAGCATATTTAATCGTACTGCTTTTTTTTTTACGGCTAGCTTCTGTAAGGTAACGTTATTTTTTGGAGTCGACACAAAATAAGCTGGGAGCAAGAAATAGCATACTGTAACGGGGGCTAATAAATATACATATGTATTTAAAAGGGTTCATAAAAAATAATAAAGCATAAATATTTATCTTTATTTGCTACTCGTGACAGTTTTCTATTCGTATTTTTTATATAATTAGTTCTGTAAGCTTTTTGTATTTTCTCTTTAAAGGGAAAAAAAATAATATTTTGTCAATGTTATCTAACGCGTGAAATTTTTTAAGTCACAATTTTTAGCCAACTCTTATTAATACAACGCTTCTAGGTATTTTTCTCCATTTCATATTGTTTTAAGGCTGCTCTGAAATCCAAACTGGCTGCTTTCTGACACATTCTTGAATTAATTTTCATTCATAAAGACGCAAGTTTGACAGGTGATCTTACTCAGAAAATAGGAAATCGAATAGTTTTTCCCTTTTTTTGATAAAGGCAGATTATTTTTAAGAAATTGCTGTCAAATCTGGCGTTTTGAAAAGAATTACCGAACCTGATTGCCGATAAGGTTCGTTGCGAACAATCGCTTATATCTTAAGATGTAATCCATTTATCAAAAAAAAAAAAAAAAAAAAAAAAAACTATTAAATTCCAAATCTCTTAGATTCCTTCGAGTCAAAAGCAATAGTCATGCTTGCAACTGTCATGCTTTTACGATTAAAAATGAATCCGCAAATGTGTCAGGAATTATTTCGGTGATTATTATTATTATTTTAAAACACTATTAATGCCCGAAACTATACAAATTTCTTCTTTCGGTATATATCTTAAAACTCCTGAATTAATTTTCATTCGTAAACACCCAAGACTGCCAGGTGATTTTATTAAAAAAATATGAAATCGAATATTTTTTACCATTTTTTGATATGCGCAAAGTGTTTTTCAGAAAATGTTGAAAAATCGAGCGTTTTGAGCCGAATTTCCGAACTGGATTGCCCGATAAGACTCGTTATGAGACAACATCGCTTTTATCTTAAGATGTACTTCATTTATAAAAAAATAAATAAATAAATAAGTAAAAAAATACTTAAAAAAAAAAAAAAAAGGTATTCGATTTCACCTCACTTAAATTCCTTCGATTTCAAATCTATAGTCATGCCTGCAACTATCATGCTTTTACGATTAGAATTAAAATTAAATTTAAAAAATCAAAAAACCTGACTGCGTAAAAAGCAAATTAATTAATTATTTCTCATCAAGTGGAAACCATTTTTTACATTACTTACCTATTTTTTTTATTTACTTGTATTCATGACTTTTAAGTTGTGTTTAATTGTTAGTTCCTATCTATAAACACTGTTTTGGTGAAGCCTATAGATGTCTATGAAGGTTAGAGTTGCAGTAAATCTAGATATTGTACCTACACAACTTCCAGGTTGTGCAATATGTAAACGGAGCTTCTCACTGTAAAATAGTCAATGAAACATCGTCTTCATTTTGAAAGACCTGTTCAATGATATGCCACTCAATATGGTGCGCAAAAAATTTTTTCGTCTCTACTACCATTTTGGATTTTACGGCCGCCATTTTGAATTTATAAAAATAAAACCTAGCCTATAACCATCGGATGGTTAAGATCGATAGAGACCTCATTTCTTAAAATCCATCCAGCCGTAGGGATGTTTCGAGGGTATAAAAAAATCCACATACCCAGCTACGCGTGAAACACATAACCCTTCTTGGCAGTCGGGTAAAAAAGCTATTCGATTCCACTTCACTTAAATTCCTTCGATTTCAAATCAATAGTCATGCCTGCAACTGTCATGTTTTTACGATTAGAAAAATATCCGTAAATGTGTCAGAAAGTATTTCATGGATTATTATTATTATTATTATTATTATTATTATTATTATTATTATTATTATTATTATTATTATTTTAAGTCAATCCTAATTCCAAAATTAAAAAAATATATATATCTGTGTTCGGTATATGCCCTAACATTTGAAGTCTTAGTAAGCAATCCTTTTCATTTTTATTTTATTTATTTATGAAGTTTTACTAGCGTATAATTCTATATATCCTGGATCATAATTTTCCAGTATTTAATTTATCGCTTATGATGTACTCTTATGCCCTGATAAATGATGCGTCCCTTTTTTTAATGTCTTAATTTTGACAAATGTTTTCCAAGGTCAAACCGTCATCGTTTAACCTCGCCTAACGGAGAAATTTCCCTACCTAAAATTCAGATTACCAAGGTCATGTGAATATAGTTATGACTATAAAAATTCTTCTTTACTTTCTTTCCTCATCGTTAGAGGTATTTAAAAAAGAAGACTCTTCCCTTCTGTAGAATATACTACGTTGAACTTAAGATAAAAACTATCCAGGAGGTCAAATGTCGGCATGAATTATTTTTTTCATAGAAGGAAAATTTGTCAGTCTTTGTTATTCTTATCTGTATGCAACCTGTGTCTTTGTAAAAGTGAAGGGGCCCGGATGTAAATCATAAAAGATTTATTGAAAGAGGAAAAATTTAAAATACTTATTAGTTTAGAAATTTTTAAAAAGTGTATTTTATAGGAAATTTCATATTACGACTTCATTAAGCAGTTTTTGAATGTGTGACCTTCCGTAACTACTCTGTTTTATTCTCAGTCAAATTATACCTTTCTATTTTCCTTATGGAATTTAGATGCGTGATTATGTACTTTACTCAGTAAAGTGCTCTTTATTTTACTGCTCTGTGCTTTATATTTATGTTTCCTGCAAACAACATTTTTTGTGTTTTGTTTTGCAAGTTTCTTTCAAAAAATTAGAAACTTTTTTAATAAATAATTTTTTTCCTTCCTCTTTGTACTGTAGTTATTATTGAAGATATTTATCATCTTGAATATTAACAAATAAATGCTATGGCTTGGACTACCTAAATTTTACACCGCAGTGATTTTCAACATTTTTTAATCAGTGACATGTCTTGATTTTTTTACGAAATCTCAGTCACACAAAATTATTTTTGCTTAAAATGATCAAAATATGTAATTGTACACACGTGGGTATATCTTTCATAGTTTGGGACAAAAACAATATTATGAAAAAGACAAAATAATTCATTAAAGTTTATTTATTTACTCAATAAACGCTATCTAAAGTTACTAATTCCTAAATTTTTATTTGAAATGTTCGCAATTTTTATCCTTCTCTAAATACTTGCTTTGATAGAGAATAATAGGTACTGAACTCACAGTTCTTATTCTCCAAAGGTTCTCGAGAACTTGGCTTTTAACACCATTATTTAATAAATACACAGTTTTCATTGATGACGTGAAAACTAATTAAAATTCCAAAGTACATTATTTATTAAGCAATAGAAATAATACACAGATCAAAACTTAAAAAGCAAAAACTCTATTTCTCTAAACACAAATGCGAAAATTTTTATTTGATAATAAATATTATTAAAGTAAATATTGCATGAATTATTATCAGAAGAGAAAGAGGGTAAAATTACGAACTTAAGCTTAAAAGATTTTTCCTGGACTCAGTAAGTGGATTACAATGTTTTAATTAATTTGAGAAACTTCTCAGAACCGTTATCTCCAGTTTGAAATAGTTGACATTTTCATATCTGCCACAGGATGAAAACAATTACCTTTCCGAAAAACCGTCAAATTCGTCATCTGACCAATAAATCACTAATAGATAACGGCATCTATTATAGCTACCAATCTTTATCAGCATACCTATAAACATTTACTCAATACATTTTATGACATTCTACATACATTCGTATTTCATTGACAGCATATTGTAAATTAAAAATTCAAATGGAAAATCACTTCGCCAGAGTTTGTGTTTAATTTCTTCGTAATGAGCCTCTCGTATACAATTTTTGTTGTTCTATAGCACCTCTATTTTCAAGAAGAAATTTTTGTCTAATTTAAAGGTAGATAACCTGTAATTAAATTAGGCGAAAAGTACTCCTCTTCAGTTCCGAAGCAAAAATAATAATACAAATGCTTATTCATTGGTTTTTTCCAGACAAACTGACATCGCAAATGGCAGAAAAAATATCAGAAAAACAGAGAAAATAGTTAGTGAATCAGTTGAAATCATTGCACGTGAAGATAAACCTTGTGATGTTAATTTATCCTATAATATCCCAAAAATCTGGCATAATATCATAAAGTCATAATTCTACATCTAATTACAATATTTCAGCTTAAAATTGTATTATGTTGCCAAAACTTGAATGAAAACTATGTAGGTGTAGATGGCGGCACTCGTGGTTTCTTAAATCGACCTTTTGATTCATTTGATCTCAGTTCATTAATAATTATTCATTTTCACTAGATGGCAACACTACATTTTTGTATTCAAATCATTGGTCAAGTTTCGTCTAATTATTTCTTGTACAGGAAGCTTTCGTCTCTGAACTTTGAGCCATTTTACCATCATGTTTCCCTGAAGACGGCTGTAGAAACATCTCAAAGCGTAGAAGTTAACTTTTACCTTATTAAAGTTTTGTGTACCATTAAGCAAGATTGTGTCTTTATTTAGAAATATCTTTTCTGAAATTGATCCTTTAGGCGCTTAGTAATTTAGGTTCAAAAATATGGATCTAAAACTACAAACCCCCTTAAAAATATCAATTTAATAACCATCAATCTAAATTAACGCAATCATAAATTTAAGAGCTTCAAACAAGTAAATAATCTACAAATCCTCAATTTTTTTTATTGAAAAAGATTTAAGTTAAATACTTATAAAAATTTCTCACTTTCTTGGTCATACTAACTTTTGGTCATTTTTAGGCATTTTGCAAACTCAGAAGAAAATAAGATGCATTTTATGTGGGAATCAGCTTAGATGCTGCCATTTATTCGTTTGCTTTAAACGCAAAAAACATTCACCTATTAAGAGGAGATGTGAAAAAGAAAAAAAAAATCGTACATTTTAATTTTTCTAAGGAAAAGAACACAGGTCTCCGTATGGTATCATACCTGCAGCTGTCATGCTCTTACGATTAGACAAATATCCGCAAATGTGTCAATAATGATAATAATAATAATAATAATAATAATAATAATAATAATAATTATTATTATTATTATTATTACTATTATAAGTCAATCCTAATTCCCACAATTTAAAAAAAATCTGTGTTCGGTATATACCTTAACATTTGAATCTTAATAAGCAATCCTTTTCATTTTTATTTTATTTATTTATTAAGTTTTACTAGCGTATTTTTAGTTCGTTGCACTGAAACGTATATAGGTTTTTTCCTTAACACTATTTCCACCGGCGTTAGAATGACTCCTTTTCAGATTTTGATTTACGGTTACTTTATCCGTAAATTTTTAATTTAAGTAGTCACGAATTCTTTTTAATACACTGAATGCTTGGTTTATAATAAACTTAGTTTAAAAATTACAAATAAAATAATTAGAAATCAAAATCTTTAATCCATTGACGGTCGCATTAAATTACTGTTTAAAAATGAAGATTGATTATTGCCACCAGTTTTTTGTAAAAGAAATATTCACCGTATTTAATGACAGGTAAAATGATACCAGAATAAAGCCAATTACATTATTTTATAAAACTGGTGGGAATCAAACAATCCACAATAAAAACAGTAAAAACCACAGCCCGTGAATATCACGGGAGCGAGAATTAAGGAGTTAAACGCGTCATTTGACATCAGTAGAAATAGTGTTAAATAGTATAATAAAGGTTGTTTATACTTAAAAATTTACAACAAACTCAACACTATAATGTATTCTATATGTTTAACTTTTCTTAAATTTGAATTGACCCGAAGGTAAAATAAAACTGCGAATACATATTCATTGATTTTGCAGAAAAAATAGACACCATAGATCGTAGAAATTGATACTTTAGTGGGCTAATAATTTGAGTTCACAAACACAGATCTAAAATTACTAATACCTTTAAAATATCAATTTAATTACCAACTCACTCAGTAACAAATTGAAGGCCTTTAATTAATTAAATGATCTACAAATCCTGAAATTTTTTTGTAAAGCGTTTAAATTAATTAATTATGAAAGTCTCTTACTTCCTTGAACTCACTATATGGAATGCATTTTGCAAAGTCAGATGAAAATAACACTTATTTTATGAAGAAACAAGCATCAGTGCTGCTATATATTGGTTTTGATACAAAGTCAAAAACATTCAGCCGTATAGAATTAAAGTAAAAATGTAAAAAACTCAATAGTTTATATCCTCCTCGGGTTTGGAAGTATCACATATTATACTTCCGAACCAAAGAGGATAAATAAACATTTTAAACATATTAAAAAGCAGAAAAACCAACGTTTAAAATGCACAAATAATATATGAAAAGCAGCAAACAGCTGTTTCGAATCTACTAGCGAGATTCTTCTTCAGTGCAAAAGGAACAGCGTGCTAGAAAAAGCAAGGCTGAGCAAAATCATAGACAGAGACGCGCTGGCTTTTATACCCTATGCGGGTGGCGAAGGCGCCGAAACAACCAATGAGAGAGAAGCAGTGGAAAAGACTGGATGGACAAGTAGCGACATCTACCGGAGAAGTAGAGAAAAGAAACCAGAAAAGGGGAATTAAATTAACGCTTTCCAAATACTTGGAAAATCTGGAGTACTAGATAAGTCATTGACTAAAGAGTGAGAATTTTTAATGATATGGTAAGCTTCCCAAAAATCAAGATCAAGGTTAGAAGAACATTTTTGGATAATGATGGCTGAGAAAAAATCGAACCTATGTTGAGAAGACCAAGAATGTTGAGCAATAGAAGAACGTTTGAGCTCCTGATTTTTAACATAACCTTCATGCTCTTTTAAACGAAATCTAAGAGCACGTTTAGTCTGACCAATATAAGAAAGACCACACTGACAAGAGATCTGGTAAATGCCCCAATTATCTAGGCGATCAACGGGGTGTTTGAGATTTGAAAAAGGGATTTTATTAACAGGAGAAAAAATAACTTTAAAATCAAACCTTCTTAGGATTTTAGCAACTTGCTGACTGATTTTAGGAAAAAATGGTAAAACAACTGAAGTATTAGAGTTGGAATTAGAATGCTTTTCAGAATGGTCGGATTTCGTCAATTTCTTATAAATAGAATCGATAATATTAGAGGAATAACCACGATCGACAGCAATAGCTTTGAGGTAATTAAGTTCAGCACTAAGTAACTGAGGAGTGGAACAAATATTAGTAGCCCGAAAAACAAAAGTATTGAAAGCAGCGAATTTCTGGTTAGGGGGATGAGAAGAATACCTGTGAGGTGGGAGACTGACAGCAAAAGGTTTACGAAAGACGGTAGTCTGAAAGCCATTTTCACAACGAATAACAAGGACATCCAGGAAAGAAAGACAGTTATTGGTCTCTATTTCAGAGGTAAATTGGATGCAGGGATCAATGGAATTCATAATAGAGAGAATATGATTAATATCAGAATTCATTTCAATCAGGACATAAACATTATCAACATAACGAACATAGAACGGAAATTTTAAGATTTCCAAAAGCTTGACCTCAAAATAGTGCATATAAATATCGCATAAAATTGGACTAAGAGGATTACCCATAGCCAAACCGTCAATCATACGGAAGAAATTACCATTGAAAACAAAAGTATTTTACGACAAGCAAGCGCGAGTGAGAAGTATAAGTTCATCGATTTCAAAATAAGACAAATGGAATTCACAAAGCCTTTTCTTGAGGCAATCGAAAGCCCCCTCAACCGGAACGTTTGTAAATAATGATTTAACATCAAAAGAAACCATCATGTGACCCTGCGGCTTAAAATTATGAAGTTTTTTAACAAAATCAAAAGAATTCTTAACGTGAAACAGTTACTGCTCAAAAGTGGGGAAAAAACAGAAACTAAATATTTGGCAAGCTTATAAGAAGCTGTACCGATACTAGAGACAATAGGTCTAAAAGGAATGTCAGGTTTATGGACCTTAGGTAAAGCATAAAACCTGGCACAATGCGCAATAGACGGAATAAGGGACTTCTTAAAGTTAGCAGGAATAATGGAAGAAGACTTAATGGCAGACTTAATAGAGTTAATTTCACTAGTGGAAGGGTCTTTGCGGATATCCACATACGGACCATCATTAATTAATTTATGGGTTTTTTCCAAATACGTAGATTTGTCGAGAAGAACAATCTGACAACCATTTTAAACATATTTTATAGTTTTCAAATATATTTTTACATATAATTCAGTTTGTAATACTGTTCTTTAAAGAGTTAAAACAGCTGCTCTTAAAACAAAATTCCTTATTTTAAAATTTGCTAAGTTTATTGTATATTGCCAGTTGTTTAAACCTATAAAAAAATAAATTCAACGCAATGCTATATCTCTTAATCTACTTTTCCACAAATAAATAATATGATCCAGCAATTTCATCAAAAATTCTCCATTACTCCATCGATTTCAAAGGATTAGAGCATCAAAACGTTTTTCATCTCCTCTAAGTCCAAATCTTTCTAGACACAATGTTTATACCTGATTCAAAGATAATCATACTTTCATTTATTTTATCTTCCTTTTTCCCAAACCATGACTTGCTTTACAACATTTTAGCGATGTTTTCTTTTTTCTTCTTACATATTATTATTATCTTCTATCAAAGAATATATCTTCTGTTATTATGATTTTTTTCTTCAGTATATTTTCTTGTATATGCTTTGTGCTAAAGAAGAAATACATATTTTTTTCCTTGTGCGTTATTATGTTGTATTAATTGTACGAGCCAATAACATATTACATTAATTTAATTTAAATAACTATACTTTGGACATGAGATTAGATTTATAAATAATTTAAAGTCCAATAATAACAAGTATTTTAATATAAAATCTGGTCAGCAATGTTAATAAAAAATTTAAAGGCAATTAAAAAAAAAGAAAAATTCTATTTTTAGTGATGTTATGATGTTAGAAAATTATAGCCTTTATCTTAGAAGTATGCAAAACAATATAGACTGGAAGGCTGTTGCACAAAAAATCACCTCATCGAGTTTACAGTTGAAATTTTAGGATGAGTTAATATTTGATTTGCATATTAAAATGAAACTGGTCTGCCAAGTCATAACTTGATGGAAATTACCTGCAGGCCCGATTATAGTGGTTCATCGGTAGGTTTACCATTGTGCTTTCCTGCACTCATTCCTCGATGTTTTCATACTTTTGGATGCAGGAGAACACGGTACTGAAACTACCGAAGGTGGCTTTCATCAAGATATGACTTGGCAGACCAGTTGCATTTTAATATGCTAATGGAGTTCTGTCTAATCCTGAAATTTCATCCGTCAACTCGATGAAGTGATGGACTATGCTGCCACCTCTCGGTCATGAAATGATTTTTTTAAAATAGTAATTGAAATCGAAAATATGTAATGTCGAAAATGTGGTTTAGCATAATCCTGCAATAAATGTAATTAATATATTTAATAAAAGAAAGCTTTTGTCGATGTATTTGAATTGTGTTGATATCTGTCTGCCTGTCTATTTCTTAGGAAAATTATCGCACGTAGAAGTCTGCAAATTTGATTTCGAACAGACAAAGATAATATCGAATGCAACTGAGGCTCAGATTTTGGATTTTGAATTAGCTTTTTTTTGTGTTACTTTATGTTGAATTTTTCTCGTATTTATCCGATATCCAAGTTCGCCAGCGATTTTGTCTCATTCATAAAAGCAATCCAAAGTCGATCTTTTTGCCTGATACAGTAAATTTTAACCTATTCTCGATGAAGCTTATTAGAAATTCTTACAACTATTTTTGTATTTTTCTCATTTATTTTTTTTCTCAGAAATAATATTTGCTTTTTATCAACCAATTTCTATTGGATAACTTATCTATCCAATCTTATATTCTGTTCTCCTGTATGAGGCAGACTTTCGAAAATTGATTAAAAAAAATAAATATATAAAATTGTTTTTTAATTTATTATCAAAGAAAATAAGACCGTCCATTTTTTTTTTTCTGAGAAACGCAGCGAAGAAAGAAAGGTTGAAAAATCTAGTGTTCGTTTTCTTAATAACCCCTTTATCACCAAAAATCTTTACCATGACGACGTAGGTGAATTCGTGGTCTGGAGTAATGATCTAATTTATTTTTTCAGACGACGTGTGAAAGGAAGTGAGCTGGAATTTTATGCTTATTAATGATCTAGAACTGCACTCCCCTCCCCAACCCCCACCGAAACTTTACAGTGTGCACTGCCTTTGAAGCTGCCGAAATCCCTCATGAAGAAAAATATCTCAATTTGACACTGATTTTAGGTATATGCCAGTCTGTTTACCCAGGCACAGGCAACAGCGGGTGTGTCAGCTAGTTAAACAAAAAAAAAATAAATAAATAAAAATAAAAATAAATAAATAAATAAATAAATAAACATTTTTTCACAGAAAAAGTGCAATGACAAACTATGTAAATGTGCTGCCACAGACATACGCTTTTAAACTTATTATTGAATGTATAAAATTTATTTATATTTTATTTACAAATTATTGAATTTAAAAATTACAAATTGATAAATTATTTATTTCACCTTCAGTTGCGTTAAACACTAATCTCAAATTATATTTTAAAAGATAATCTTCGTTTCATTTATTTTACTATCATTTTCTCCAAATTATGGTTTAATGTACAACATTTCATAATCGTTTTCTTTACTCTTTCGCATCATATTATTCATTCCTATAAAATAATATGCGTTTTTTGTTATGATTTTTTTTCTACAAGTACTTTTATTATTTTACTTAACGTATGCTTTTAAGATAAATAAATATATTACTTTATTCGTGAGTTTCTATGAAAATCTACATTCTATTAGGTCATGCTAAAGATTTTTCGATAAAAGTAAAGAGAAAAACTATAATTCACGGAATATTTTTAATATAGCGAATAATCATAAATTATATATAGAATGAATAAACGTTTTATAAAAACACATAAAATTTTGAAATATTTAACTATAAAACATTCAGTAAAATTATTAATATTGAAGTAATAAAAACATTTTTACTCTTTAACATACAGAGTGTTTTATAAAAGATGGGCAAAACTTTAAGAGGGGATAGTACACATCCAAACAAACAACTTTCATCAAAGAATGCATGGTCGGAAATAAAACGCAAAGGTGCTGGCGTTTTTAGAAACTTGGTTCAGTTTTGCCAGTGGGATACTTTTTAAAAATTCGGATTTAATGATTGCCACCATTTTTTTTTTGAAATAGCGAAACTCGCCTTATTTAATGACAGATTAAATAAGGTGAAAACAAGGCGGATTATCTATTTAAAAAAATATTTAAAAAAAGTAGCCCACTCGCAACACTGACTTGATCCATGCAAACGTTAAAGCTCCATTCCTATTGGGAGTTATCGGGAGAAGAATGATTATAATAACATGCAAATGTGGGGAAGAAGAAAAAACGCGTATGCAAAATTTCGCCTCGATGAATACATAAAATCTGCTGATCCGAGTGTGCAACTGGCAATCGCAGTTGGAACGTTACGGAAGATGTTGCCTTTCACTAATAAGGATAAGGTATAATAAGGTTACTAATAAGGTTGATATGCATTTTATGTATGGGAACAGTAAATCGAAATGGCTGAGAGACAACGATTGTACGGAGAGGGGTTTCCCGCCTTGTTTTTGTAACTTATTCGTTCTTTGCTTGTTTTTGCCTCGCATAACCACATATCCAGTATTGCCAGAGGGCTACTATTTTTCAATTCAGATTTCTTTCCACCACTTCTTTGCGCTGAGATTAGCACCACTTTTTTGAAATTATAAAATTCGTCTTATTTAATGACAAATTATTTAAGTCTAAAACAAAGGGAAATTTACCATTTCAAAAAAGTGGTGCCAATCAATAAATCTGAATTTTAAAATGTAGCCCAGTGGCAACACTGAATATTTCCTTTGGCTCCCTCTAGTGCCTTTCCGTTTTAATACCGACCATACATTATTCGATGTAAATTGTTTGTTTTATGTGTATTATCACCTGTAAAAGTTTTGCACATATTCTATGAAATACCCTGTATATATCCTTTATAACAATATATATATTGTTTAGCGGATTGTTTGTATTTATGGACATATATAATTATATATAACCGCAAAAAAACACACAGATAAATACCTGAGACGACAATCTCATTGAACATTCCCTATTACTACCTAGATTCCAAAGGATTACAGTACCAAAGCCTTTATCATTCCCTCTATATGCGAGTATTTTTAGACATAAAGTTTGCCCCCCATTTAGAAATAATCACGCTTTCATTTATTCCATATTCATTGTTTCCAAACTATAACTTGCTATACAATATTTTAGCAATATTTTCTTTCACATGATATTATTCACTCCTATTAAAGAATATAACTTTTTTTCCTGAGGTATCGCTTTCTTTTAAGAGAAATACTGTTTTATTCGTGAATTATTGTGGATGTTTACAATCTATTAGATCGTAGTAAAGCTTTTTCTGTAAAAGTAAAGAGAAAACAATAATTGATCGGATATTTTCGATATTACGAATTATAATAAATAATATATAGAATGAATAAATGCCTTATAAAAACTTTTAAATCTAGAAAATATTAACTATAAGATATTCAGTAAAATTAATAATACTTATATAATTAAAATATCTGTACTATTTAAAAGAGTATATCTAATGTTTAGTAGATTCTATAAATTTGTAAACATATAACGAATGCAATTATATATCACTTAATCTACTTTCACGCAAATAAATATATGAGCGAACAATTTCATAGAAAATTCCCTGTTACTACTTCTATTCCAAAGGTATACTCTATCAAAGCCTTTTTCTCCTCCTCTATATATGAATCTTTTTAGATAAATTTTGTACCTGATTTAGAGATAATAACACTTTCATTTATTTCATATTCATTTTTTCTAAACTGTGACTTGCCATACAACATTTTTGAAATATTTTCTTTTTTATTTCACATCACATTATTTACTACTCTTTAACAGGCTTGCCAGTTTGAACTCCTTTTTTATTCAGAAATTTCGAACTCATCCCAGAAATTTTAGAAGAAACATTTTTACTTTAAGTAATCAAGAATTGCACGTTATCACGGAGGGTAAACTGGCAACTCTGCTCTTCAAGAATGTGTCCTTTTTTCCGGCAAGTATATTTTTCTTTTATTTGACCAGTGCTTTTAAGAGAAATAAGTACTGTTTCCAGATGAGTTATTGTGAATGTTTACTTTGTATTACCCGGTACTAGAGATTTTTGTGTATAAGTAAAGAGGAAAAAGGTATTCACCGAATTATTTTAATAAGAAGTATATTGGTAAAAAATATATAGAAAGAATAAACGTTTTATAAAAATATATAAAACTTTGAAAAATGCAATGAAATATTCAGAAAATGATTAAAAATTGAGTAATTAAAACTTTTGTACGCTTTAAAATAAGTCTATTGTTTAGTTGATTGTTTATATTATTAGAAATATAACAAATGCAAGATATATCCCCTAATCTACTTTTGCACAAATACGAGCCGAAAATTTCAGCAAAAATTCTCTATTACTAACACTATTTCAAAGGATTACAGTAGCAAAACCTTTTACCTTCGATATAGTAGAAATCTTTTTAAAGATAAAGCTTGCATCTGCTTTAGAAATAATCACACTCTCATTTATTTCATATTCATTTTTCTCTAAAATATGATTTGCCATACAACACTTCATCAATGTATATTTTTCCTTCACATTTTATTACACTCCTATTAAAAAACATAAATCTTTTTTTTATATATATATTTTCATTTTTTTAGATTTTTTTTTCTAAGATTTTGGTCAGTAGGCATTTTTCCTTTTATTTGTCCTGTGTTTTTAAGAAAAATAAATGTCTTTATTACTCGTTCGTTATTGTGAATATTACATTCCATTAGCTCGTACTAAAAATATTTGTATAAAACTAAAGAGAAAAACAATAATTCACTGTATATTTATAATATTACGAATAATAGTAAACAATATATAAAATGAATAAAGGATTTAAATAAACAAATATAATTTTAAAAAGTTTAATTAAAGAATATTCAGAAAATAACTAATACTTGCAGAGATCAAGTGGTTATATAGTATGTGAAAAAAATAAGGAGTTAATGATATGATTGAAGATAATTAATGGTCCTCTACCATTTTTTCAATTTAATGAAACCTCTTTGAACGGTCACCTCTAAACCACGACAACCTCCAAATACCGGCTACATATTGATGGAACCAAACACATTCCATAGCATTAACATTAGTACGAACCTCTAAATAAGGAATTTTGAACAACGGCCGCTCAAAAATCAAGAGAAATGATTTTTTTTAAAGTTTCTGGTACAATTTCATATTTGCAAACCAAAATCTGAAGCGAATCAAACAAAGTTTACTTAATATGCCAACAAAATGTTACTTAATCTCTTGAACACTTAATCCTTTTCCAAAACTAGACATAGAAAATGGAGGCAATAATGATGGGGGAAATTTAAATCATATTCGTTGGAACAGCAAGCATAACTAACACGAACGCCAGTAAGTTTGTGTGTCTGGACATAGATTTGGCAGTTACCTTTGATTCATACAGCAAATGGTGGAAGATAAGAGAGAGGAAGAGTGATGCGGGAGGGGATATGGAAGAGATAATAGAATCACCTAAAATTTTCATTATTAACACATATACCAAATGTTTTACGAATCTTCGTGAAATCAAAAATTTCGAATTAAATCATAATGATGATGAGTTGTACAGCAAAACAACTCATATTATTATTTCTTTAGAAATGGATAATTGCAGAAAAAAGTAACTGTAAATCACAGATTTTTTTAATGTATTAAAACAATGAGGATTAATTAAAATCACAATATTTCTATTTTAAATTTATGTAATTATGATTTTTTAAATGAAACCTCTTAATAACACCCACCTCTGAAGAGCGGTCACTTTTCATCGGTCCCACTGGTAACCGTTATTCAGAAGTTACACTGTACTGTTTAAAAATAAACACTAATACAGAGATTTGAATTGACACAATTATTTTTTTTTTAATTTTTGCTCAGTTTTTGTGGAATGACACATACATGTGGAGCCTACTTTATCGAAAATTCTATGTTAGTACCTTGATTCCAAAGGGTTACTGCATCAAAGCCTCTTCACCACCTGTGTATACGAATTTTTTTAGACATATAGTTTGTAAATGATTTAGCGATGATAACACTTTCATTTATTTCATATCCCTTTTTATTTAAATTATGATTTGTCATACAACATAGTAGCAATGTTTTCTTTTTGTTTTCACATAACATTATTTACTATTATTATAGAATATGTCTTTTTTTAATATTTTCTTTTTTTCCTATGATTTTATTATACAAGTATTTTTTTAAATTTACCCTGTACTTTTCAGAGAAATAAATACGTTTTTACTCATGAAATATTGAGAATATTTACGTTCTATTAGCTCATACTAAAGATTTTAGAAAAAAGGGTAAAGAGAAACCAATAATTCATCAAATATTTTTTATAATTGTAAATAACAGATAGAATGAATAAACGTTCTATAAAAAACCATAAAAATTTCAAATGTCTAACTATAAATCGTTCAGTACAATAAATTATATTTAAGTAATTAAAACATCTGTACTTTTTTAAAAATATGTGTATTACTTAGTAGATTGTTTATACTTGTATACATATAACAAATGTAATAATTTATGCGTTAATCTACTTTCACGCAAATAAATATATAAGCAGACAATTGTATAGAAAATTCTCTATTACTACTTTGATTCCAAAGGATTACAGTACCAAAATCTCTTTCATTTCCTCTATATGCGAATCTTTTTAGACATAAAGTTTGTACCTGATTTAGAGATAGTCAGACATTCATTTATTTCACATTAATTTTTTTCTGAATTATGAAAATATATCATACAACATTTTATCAATGTTTAATTTTTTTTTTCACATCATATTTGTTACTTAAAGAATATGTTCTTTTTGTCTATGATTTTTTCTGAAAGTATTTTTTGGAAACTTTGCGGTTAGCCAGGCGCCAGTGTTATATATACATACATATATATACATATAAGTAAAATATATATATATATATATATATATATATATATATATATATATATATATATATATATATATATGTATATATATATTTATTTATTTATTTATTATGTTGGATGGTAATTTGTATTGATTTTTGATGGTCATATATATATATATATAATGACATATTATTCATAATTTTAGTTTTTGTTGGTGGTCGGTAATGTTTATTTAATGGTTATACATATATATGTATATACTGATGCTCTTCAGGCAAATGTATCAAATCTTGTTAAAGTCAATACCAAACACATTTTCCAACAGGTTAAAAATATTCAAAAATACTATGTAATCACATATATTGACAAATCCCCTAATAATTATGCAATCATATGCAAATTATATTATCACCATCTTCTTACATCTTCTATTTCATCAAATAAGTCTTTCCAAAAAACTAATGATGACATTATTGTTAACAATCATAAGATTAGTGCTTATTATAAACTACTAAATTTTACTCCTACTAACTTTAACTATCCCTATTTAGTACTTATTCCTAAATTTCATAAGACACCACTAAAATTCAGAACAGTTACATTTGGATGTAATACATATAATAATTATGCAAACAATATATTATTAAAAATTCTCAGTCACATTTATAGTCTAACAACAGAAATTGATAATAAACATTGTATAAAAACAGTTATCAATTAGTTAATGTACTTAAAGACATTAAATGTGTTACAAATATTCGTACATATGATTTCAAAGATCTTTTTAATAATATAAATCTTAAAGACCTGCATAATATATTTAATACACTATTTAAAGCATATCAAAATAAATTAACTCTTCCTTCATATATGGATTTAAAATATTTTCGTACTCTAACTAATTTTATAATTTGCAATAACTATATCTTACAAGATAATATTGTTTATCTACAAATAGAAGGAATGCCACAAGGCGGATCTACATCCAGTTTAATGTCTGATTTATATTTATATCAATATGAACGTAATTTCAGTGATGATAATATACTACTGTATCGATATATTGATGACATAATTCTTATTGACACTAAATAATCAAATATTATTTAATTTCCAGTTGATTATCCAACTAATTTAGAATTGACAGAAAACATATTAACAAATAATACCATTAACGTTTTAGATCTAAAAATAATAATCGCACAAACAAAACTATTATTGATCTTTATGACAAACGTAAAGACTTTCAATTCAAAGTTAACACATTTACTCATTTTAAATCCTGTCTACATATTTCAATTTACCGTAATATTTTAATAAATCATTTATATAGAATCAAAAGTTTATGTTGATCACATCTTATAAATAAAAACATTAAACAATTAATTTATGATGCATTAAATCATGGTTTTCCTAAGAAATTCATATATTCATTAATATACAATTAATTAATGATCTAAACAATGTTTAGTGGGGCGGTTTCTTGTATTTTTTTTTTCACTTTATACAAATGAAGAATGTTTATTTAGGAAATACAGTCTTGTTTCTCTAAAGCATATATTAATCCTCCAGTCAATTTTATGCATTTTTCTAGTGACACCATTTCTTCTGCCGGTTGTTCATCCTCATCTTTTGAGCTGCTGCTAGTATTTTCGGCTGTACTATTTAGCTCAGCATCAGCAATCTCGCTGCCCGTTATAAATTGTTCGTTCTTGATGTATTTTTATCAGTGCTTAGCAAATCATCTGTTTCCCTTTTTTCGACAAATAATGCATTTTCAGATTTTGCGTGTTTAATGAGGTCATAAATTGCGGCCTTTTCACGGAAAATGTAAAAGCCTAAAATTTCTTCCTCATCATTGATGTCGCCGTTGCCGAAAATTCGTTCCGGCTATATATTGTGCCATGCATTCGCTAAAGTTGTCCCTAAAGTTGTTTCCGTTGCCAAGTAACGGTGCAGCTCCCAGAAAATAATCGCTTCTGACAGATGAAAAAAAAAAAAAGTCAAATATTCTTTTTTTTTGCTTTTTTGCTTTCGATTTTGAAGTTTTTAATTCATAAAGAATTACTATTTTTAATTCTCCCATAAACTTGATTAGTGTAAAATTAAAAAAGAAGGGAAAGATGGTTTTGATGCAAGATTTTTGAAGTTGCCGGATATTTGAAGTCACTGTGAAGTCATTGATAACACTGGCGCCCAGCTAACCGAAAAGTACCATTTTTTATTATATGGCCTTTGTTATATTTTTACGAGAAATAAATACTTTTTTTACTCATGAGTTATTGAAAATATTTACATTGCATTAATTCGTACTAAAGATTTTTGCTTGAAAGTAAAGGGACAAACAAACGTTTATCGAATATTTTTAATATTACGAATAGGGGTAAACAGTACATAAATTAAATAAACATTTTATAAAAGTCCTTTAAATTTTGAAATAGTTAACTATTAAATATTCTGTAAAATTATTAATATTACGTAACTAAAACAGCTATACTCTTTAAAAAATATGCCTATCGTTTGGTAGATTGTTTATATTTGTAGACATATAACAAATGCAATAATATATCCTTTAATCTGGTTTGACACAAATAAATACGTGAAACCACAACTTTATCGAAAAATCTCTATTACTATGTCTATTCAAAGGGATTGCAATATCACACTCTTTTTCACCTCTTCTAAGTACGAATCTTTTTAGACATAAATTCTGTACATGATTTAGAGAAATTACACTTTCATTTATTTCATATTCATTTTTTCAAACTATGACTTGCTATACAACATTTTAGTAACGTTTTCTCCCTTACATCTTACTATGCTCTCCTAGGAAAGAATAAATCTTCTGTTATTATGATTGTTTTAACAAATATTTACTTTCCCTTTTTTTTTCTTTTCATTATAGTTCTGCTTTGTGTTTCAGAAGAAATATATATTTTTTTCTCTTTTGTTTTGTCTCAAGCTCTTATAGTTGTAAATGTTTAGCTTATAATAAACTTCCTTTAATGAAAATAAAGAAGAAAAACAGTTTCCAGAGATATTTCTCAATTGCGAAAAATGGAGATAAATATATAGAACGGATAAACATTTTATGACAGACAATAATATTTTTAGATAGATTAAAATTCTGATCTAAATTACTATTACTCAATTAGTTGAAACATTTGCCTAGAGAATAAAATAAATTCTTTAAAATGTTATTAATGTCTGTTGTAAACTGACAATTTTTTGTATACTCGTTAATGTGGTGCGGATTCATTGCAATGATATACCGTTTAATATACTGTAACACAAATAAATTTATGAGCCGACAATATCATCAAAAAACCCTTTTTACTAACTCTATGTCAAATGATTATCCAGGCCATTTCATATTGTTCTAATCCAAATCTTTATAGATATGTCGCTTAATATATTAAATAAATAATAATTTTATATGGATACATAAATTATCATAAAAAAATCCCTATTACTACTTTTGTTCCAAAGGATTATCAATACCTTTTCTTATTCTTTACGTTCAAATCTTTCTAGATATATCGTTTAATATATTTTCCCAAAAATAGTTTTAGGAGCCGACATTATCATAAAAAATTCCCCATTGCTACTTCTGTTCCAAAGGATTATCAAGACCTTTTCATATTCTTTATATTCAAATCTTCCTAGATATATTGTTTAGTATATTTTGCAAAAATAATTTTAGGAGACGAAATTTTTATGAAAATTTCCCCATTGATACTTCTGCTATAAAAGATTATCAAAACCATTTTATATTCTTTATGTCCAAATCATTTTAGATATAACATTTACTATACTTTCATACAAATGAATTTATGTGCTGACAATATCATAAAATAAATCCTATTTCTAACACTGTTCCAAAGGATTATTACTATTTTCCCCAATTCTTTAAGTCCAAATCTTTATAGATATATTGTGGGGACTGTGAACTTTATTTTTTTTTATCATAGATATATGAAATTTTGTGAAAATAGACTTTTCACCATAAGTGGACCTTAAAAGAAATTTCCAATCTTTTTTTATATAATTTCAAGATTAAAAAAAAAATTAAACGAAATTTTAAAATGCTCCAAACGTCATAATTTTTGAGATATTTCCTCTATTTTGCATTTTAATCTTTTAAACCCCTATTACAAATAAATCGATTTTTTAATCCTATGAATAGTTAAGTTTATAGAGATTTTTTTCTGAATTCCATGTCGAATTTCATAAAAATTTTGCCTTTTAATAAGTTAAAAATTAAATTTAATTATCTTCATGAAGTCGAATTTTAAAATGCGTTTCTTTGTAAGTAACATCAGGATTCTTCCATAACAATTTCATGAATTTTGATCAAAAATTATGACTCATGGAACATTTTAAAAATCTAAAAATGTTGAGAAATCAGTTTTGAGAAAAAGAGATTTAAAGTATAGGGTCAGGTGGGGTAATTATGACCAGGGTGTAATTATGACCGCCGTCATATTGGAGAAAACTGTGATGGTAAAATTTTGTTTCAAGCTTAGATATTAATCTCATAATGTATATTTCATCTTAGGTATTCTTTATTACTAGTCTGAAGCCTTTTTGAGATCCAAATAGCAATTTGAAACTAAGTCTATAAAATTTTTGATAAACGGATTTGTTACTTTAGAGTTCAAAGTGGTCATAATTACCACAAACAAATGTGTATTGGCAAGTATAAAGAGAAGATATAGTGATCATAATTTCTCCACTAGTAGTCTTAATTACCCCAAACTTATGTGATTGTGAGTTTTTGGTGGGGTAATTATAACCATACTTTTAACTTTAAAAGAAAAACAACTATGAGAATTAAAACTTTTAAAATGTGTTCTTAAAGGATCAAAGTTACTTCCTATGTACTAAAAACAGCACTTTTCCAAATAGAAATAAGCAGAAAAAAATAACAAAGTTGAAAATGTAAAAAGTGGTCATAATTACCCCTCCTGACTATATTAAAGGGCCTAAAAATTGTTTGTGTACAACTTTCAAACGCTTGTAACTTTGCGAAAATTAATCATATCTGCAAGCACTTTTTGGCAAATGGTTCAGAACGAACTGAAGAATAATAATACCCACAAAAATAATTTTCGATTTTTAGGTCGATTTCAACTCAAATAAAGATTCACGGTCCCCTTAATACACTTTCAGATAAATGAATGTATGAGCCGACAATATTATCAAGAATTAGTTCTCTACTCCTATCTCTGTTCCAATGGATTATCAAGACCTTTTCATGTTCTTTACGTACAAATCTCTCTAAATATATAGTTTAATATATTTTCGCAAAAATAATTTTAGGAGCCGACATTATCATAAACAATTCCCCATTGCTTAAGAAGTTTCAAAGCCGTTTCGTATTCTTTAAGTCCAAATCTTCTTAGAATAACGTTTATTATACTTTCACACAAATGAATTTATGAGCTGACACTATCATAAAAAAATTTCTATTTCTAACACTGTTCCAAAGGATTATTAATAGTTTTCCCAATACTTTAAGTCTAAATCTTTATTGATAAATCGTTTAATACACTTTCACTCAAATAAATGTACGAGCTGACAATATTGTCAAAAATTATTATCATAAAAAATTCCCCATTGCAACTTCTGTTCCAAAACATTTTCAAGACAGTTTCATGTTTTGTTTTGGTTTAACGTTTACTATATTTTCACACAAATGAATTTTGAGTTGACAATATCATCAAAAATTTTTAATTTCTACCACAGTTCCAAAGAATTATGAATCCTTTCTCCCATTCTTTAAGTTCAAATCTTTATAGATACGTATATCGTTTAATACACTTTCACACAAATAAAAGTATGAGCCGACAATATTATCAAAAATTAGTTCTCATTCCCATCTCTGTTCCAATGGATTATCACGACCTTTTCATATTCTTTATGTCAAAATCTCTCTAAATACATTTTTAAATATATTTTCGCAAAAATAAATTTAGGAGCCAAAATTATCATTAAAAAATCCCCATTGCTACTTCTGCTCCAAAGGATTTTCAAGACCGTTTCAAATTCTTTAAGTCCAAAACTTTTTAGATACAACGTTTAGTATAATTTCACACAAATGAATTTATGAGCTGAAAATATCATCAAAAAATTTCAATTTCTACTACAGTTCCAAAAGATTATCTATACTTTTTCACCTTTTTTTTATTTAGAAGGCGACATATTCATCAAAAATTCCCCATTGCTACTTCTGTTTCAAAAAGGAAACACCGTTTCATATTCTTTAAGTCCAAATATTTTTAGCCATAACGTTTACTATACTTTCACACAAATGAACTTATGAACTGACAATATCATTAAAAAAATAATAATAATAATAATTTTATACCACATAGTTCCAAAGAATTATAAATACTTTCTCCCATTCTTTATGTCCAAATCTTTATAGATATATTAATTAATACACTTTCACACAAATAAATGTATAATTTTGATCATGAAAAATTTTCTGCCCGCAGCCCTTTATTCTACTCTTATCACCTACTCTTACTACCTTTATTCCAACTCTTTTGCGGAAGCAAGGTTCGTAGGTCCCTAGCCACGTCCCGAGTATAAGACACTCTAATGAAAGCTAGGTTGAAAAAAAAAAATCTAAAAATTGAAACCGGACAAATTTAAAAAGGAAATTAGACAAATTAAAGACACCGAATTCCCCGTTTCTACTTCTGTTCCAAAGAATTTTAAAGACCGTTTCATATTCTTTAAGTACAAATCTTTTTAAATTAAAGTTTGCTATTTTTTCACACAAATGAATTTATGAGTTGACAATATTATCAAAACTTTTCAATTCCTACCACAGTTCTAAAGAATTATCAATACTTTCCCCATTATTTATGTCCAAAATCTTTAAGTGTATATCGTTTAATACATTTTCACACAAGTAAATGTATGAGCCGACAATGATATAAAAAATTAGTTGTCCATTCTTACCTCTCTTCCAAAGGATTATGTTTAAGAACTTTTCATATTCTTTATGTCCAAATCTCTCTAAATATATTGTTTAACATATTTTCGCAAAAATAATTTTAGGAGCCAACATTATCATAAAACATTCCCCATTGCTACTTTTGTTTCAAAGGATTTTCAAGACCGTTTCTTATTCTTTAAGTCCAAATCTTTTGCTATATTTTAATAACGTTTGCTATATTTTTCACACAAATGAATTTATAAGCAGAAAATAACTTCAAAATTTTCTATTTCTACCACTGTGTGTAAATGTGTTCCCCCCGCCTTCCCCCCACACTGTTGCTTTAACGGATGCTTTGTTTTTGAAGAAATAAATATTTTCGCCATAAATTATTATGAGTTTTTAGCTCATTACTAAAGTTTTTCCGTAAAAGTAAAGAGAGAAACAATGATTCGGAATTTACGTTTTTAATTGTTAATTATAGAAAAGTGGGGGCCTTGGCGAGATAGAAGAATTGAGCTTGGCAAGAAAAACAAAATTATCATGAATATTTTTTGGAAACTTATTCACTGTTTCATATAAATAAGAATTTTTTTCAAATATTTCTACGATTTTTTAATATAAAGAAGCAATTTCCGTATTTTTATATGGAAGCAGCAGTAATTTGTCTATTAACAACAATATTAATTCATAGATGTATAACTCGTTTATATATATACATAAATACATGCATAAACAAGCATAAAAGTTCATTAGGTTTTTTTCACAAATGTGTATATCATATGGCAACTAATCTCACATTTTTAAGGCAATTGTGCCAAATTCCTTTTAAAAGCTTCAAGTTCCCAGTAACAAGCAAGTACCAAAACAATATATAAAAAGAATAAAGATTCTATAAAATCAATAAACTTTTAAAGATATCACTATAAAATATTCAGTAAATTTGTTAATATTTAAATAGTTAAAACCACTGTTAATATGTTAAAACACCTTACATGTATATATATATATATATAGTAAATTGACCATTATTTAGGCTTGCAAATGTAACAAATGCAATTATATATATCTTCTTACATTCAGAAAAATACATATATGAGCCGACAATTCATCGCAAATTCTTACTATATCGATTCAAAAGGATTACATTATCAAAACCTTTTTCATCTGTTCTAAGTCCAATTATTTCTCGACACAAAGTTTATACCTGATTCAGATATAATCATACTTTCATTTATTTTATCTTCGCTTCTCTCAAATATGACTGGTTTTACAACTTTAAGCAATGTTTTCTTATTTTGCCTTATATCCTATTAAATAACATAACGTCTGTCATTTTGACTTTTCCTGAAAATATTTATGTATATATACACATATATATATATTTAACTTCTCATAAGTTACAATGAAATGTTATAAATAATAAGAATAGAAGTACAAATAGTTTTAAAAAATACTCTTTGGTGTAAAATAGTTATCTTTAAATTTACACCTGATTTCATGAATGCAATTTGTGATTTTTTCCAAAACATTACTGCTACAGTGTGTTAGTTAATTTGGAGTAGGTACTGAACTTGACTATCGAAAATTCACCAGTTTTCTTTACGAATGGTGGAAAGTGCGACCTAGCGAATTAATTAAAATATATATGTGATTTATGCTCTATTTTTTTTCTTTAGATATGGATAACAGGAGATAAGATAACAGGGAAAAAAAGGGGGGGGGGAGATCTTTTAGGGAATCTTTTTGATCTTTTTAGGATTTATAAATTGATTTCCTCATGTATTTTAATAATTTAATTTATATGAAACTTTTAATTAAATGAACAAATTATTTCAAAAATATATAAAATTATTTTTTATTTATATTTTCTACTTTTAATGTTTAAAATATTTCGTTCTTGCAGTTTCACAGACGTTTCTCAAGGCTTGGTAAGAATGATTTTGTGCATAGTTAACTCAGTTTTTTTTTTTTTTTACTCATAAAAAATTATAACCATAAAGAATGTTTGACGATTTTTCGTCTGTTGTAGGCTAGCGGTAAAATGCCTTAAAACTAATTTAGTAATATATTGAATTTCTAAAAATATTAAAATGTATTGTCATAGTTTTAATTTATTTTTGTTTCAGAAATGCATGAAACTGGCAGGAATTGTTGTTCAGAAACTATGTAATCAAACTATTTTTTCCGTTTTTTTTTTTTTTTTTTTTTTTTTTTTTTTTTTTTTTGCAAATGCAATAGATATTTCAGAAAATAGTTTCAAAGTGGACGTTTTGAACCGAATTTCTACGCGAAAGAAGAATAACCACTCAAGGAAGGTGAAAAACGTCTTTGTCCCGTTATCAAAATCGCTTATAACTCAATAGGTAATTTATTTATCTAAAAATGGAAAACACAGTTCGCTTCCGAATTGCTTCCATAGTCAGGACTTCCAATTTTATATCTTTTCGTTAAAAAAAGAATTTGTAAATATCTCAAAACGTTTTGCGCTTGTTGAGCAGAGCAGTTGAAAACAGACTTAACTTAAAGTCTGTAATAATAATAGTAATGATAATAAAAAAATAATAATAAAATGTAGAATGTACCGCTATAGATGATTTAAAGTTTAACTTTTTCAGGGGCGAGGTACTTGTAATCGTAAAATGTTGAAATAATTGACTGACTCCAGTATTTACAAGAAAATTTATCTGTAAACAAGTAAAAGCATATTTCCGCGAACGTAATAAAAGTAAAATTTTCATTCAGGGTCCCATGACTCTTAAAATTGGAAAAAAAGAAAAAAAAAAGACAATTTTCAACATTTAATATCTTAAAATGTATTTGATTTTAAGACACAATTTTTATTAGGATTAAGGATAGAAGTATGTTCTTTCATTTCATGTATTTGAAAAATTACAAGATGCGGAATTAGTATTTACAGGGGGTTCTAAACTGTCAGACATTTAACGAGCAGAAAATGGCCATAACATTACTCACAGAATTACAAAATACATTTTGCCACTAGAATGAAACTTTTGGTGCCTACTTTTACTTCAGATTATAATAATTACCCTGAAACTAAATAAATTTGTATTTAATGCACTTTTATATTTTTAATACAAAGTTGTATTTAGCTAATGAAAAATTCAGAAAATTTCAACAGTTTAATCAGCTAAAAAAATATTTATTTTGTCAATAAAAAGGAAATTTTAGGTTAAGTTTATACTGACTGAGATAAAATATATGTTTTGAAAGTTTCATAAATAAATATTCAGAAAGTTTTGAGATATCGTGCGCGTTATGCACAAAAACGTCATTTGGAGAAAAATGACTTCAAAGTTTCGGAAACGCCGCTTCAGCTATTGATCGTGTATAATTTTAAAAGCCATAACTTCGGTTCTAATGGAAATTTTCAGGAAAAAATTACTTCAAAATGTTCAGAAAAGATAGGAGTTTAACATCTAAGAAAATAAAAATGTCGAAAATTTTCAAGCTTTAAGAGTCTTGAGACCCCTTAAAAAATTCAGGTTCCAATGTGGCGATTAGGAATTAAAATTATTTGATACCATAACGGAATCACCGCCCTTCAAAAAGTGAAGGAAAAATAACAAATATGAAGGCAAACAAGTTCGATACAGGAATCCATGGTCATGTTTCACTTATTAAATCAAATGCACAGGGTGTCACACTCGAAGCTGATTTTCATTTATAACTTTGATTATAAGGAAGCTAACTTAGCGAGATTTAGCAAGAAGATATTTTAGCGGGATATTATGAGCAACTTCAACGTTAAGGTGACAGTGTTGCCAGTAGACTACTTTTTTAAAATTTAAATTTCCTGATTGGTACTACTTTTTTGAAGTGGTAAAATTCCCCTTGTTTTTGTCTGAATTAATATGTCATTAAATAAGGTGAATTTTACTATTTGAAAAAAGTGCTGCAATCAAGAAATCTGAATTTAAAGAAAGTCACTGTCAACACTGTAAGGGGACTCTTCACGCACTTAAAACACCCGTTCGCTAATGTTAAACCTATGGACAGCCTGTTTTCGAATTTCTCGGTTAAATTTGAATATTTTTGAATGATTTTTTTCCGCATGAAAGCTGAGGTCGGTATCTAATATGGCTATTTTTTACTTTTTCGATTTCGTTTGCAGATTTTCTTAATAAAAGCACTTTCACTTTCGAAACCGAATCCTATCGTATGCAAAAAAAAAAAAAAAAAAAAAAAAAAAAAAAGGAAATTCGAAAATAACCTGCCCATAAGTTTAACATTAGCGAACGGTTGTTTTAAAGTGGGTGAAGAGTCCCATTAAAAGTCAGTGATTCACGAAGACTAAAGGAGCTACTAAAAATTATTTGTGATAACCAAGAGAAGAACAGATGATTTAATTAATACAAGCTTGGAACTCTTCGCAGTTTAACAGATTTCCAAAGCTAATAATTCTTACTAGATGTCATATTATTTGCTATCACTGAGCACAATTTGTGGGCAGACTCCTAAAAAAAAAAAAAAAAAAAAAAAAAAAAAAAAAAAGTTAAAGAAAAAGAAAAAAAAAAGAAAAAAGAAAAGAAAAGAAATTCGAAAATAACCTGCTCATAAGTTTAACATTAGCGAACGGTTGTTTTAAAGTGGGTGAAGAGTCCCATTAAAAGCCAGTGATTCACGAAGACTAAAGGAACTAACTACTAAAAATGATTTGTGGTAACCAATAGAAGAACAGCTGATTTAATTAATACAAGTTATTTCCAAAGCTAATAATTCTTACGAGATGTCATATTATGTGCTATCACTGAGCACAATTTATTGGCAGACTCCAAAAAAAAAAAAAAAAAAGACATTAGTTGAAACGCGATTTTTTCGTCACGAGAATAGGTTCTGAAGGACCATTATTACAAAATAATGATGAATGTAAATATGTCTTTCCAGATGTCTTCATCACTTACTTATTCTGCATCTATATTATAAAGCCTTCAGGGTTTTCCTCAATCCTGAGGTTTCCTTCGACAGAAAATGTTTGTTATTTTTCTCTTACAGAATTTCTTATAAAATGTCTTTTCATAAAAATGAGAAGTTTTACTTTAAAAAATATAGTTTAATTTACCGCATTTCATGATTTGTTTTCGAGAAAACCAACACACTTAACCCAGCAGATTTGGTTTCTTTTTGACATGCGCAAATCAATTGGAAAGTTAAATCTCAGTTTGGTTTCCTTATGTTAGATTTAGAAGATGGAGTACACTGGAACATATACTTTAACTTATCTATAAATTCCAGTCTTTTTACAATATTTTCTGCTTAATGAAGTAATAATAGTCTAAGGAAGCTGTAAAAAACAAGATTTTTTGAAAGGCAAAATTTCGTTTTAGCAAAATTCGTCTAGACTGAGATAAAACTTTTTAGATGTTCTAAAGACAAAACAAGAAGTAATCATTCTCGCAACTTATATAATGATTGATGAGTTTACACACCGTTGACACTGTTCGCTAATGGCACATCGGCAAATAACACTTAACCGTATCACACTGATTGTTACACCCATTATTAATCTTGATTCACAATGGGTTCAATAAGACTTACTGTTTCAGCTCCAAGATTGTCTCATTTATAGCACTCATGAAAAGTGCATCCTGCAGAAAAGACTTTTTTCTTATTCTTTTTAACATTAAACCTGTGAAATTTTCGACAAGAACTAAAAATCACGCATCACGCATAGATTATGAATCAGCTCCCAGATTGTCTCATTTATAGTTCTCATGAAATGTAAAAGTGCAAATTTACGATGTTTTAAGTAATTTTTAAGAAAGTATAATCTTGTATTAAATAACAGGTAAGTAAATTTTAAATAAATTTTCAGTAATTACATCAAAACAATGTATACATTTTTAGTTTTATATCATATTTTAGACCGTCAGTCATAGGTGAATGACGCGTTCTAAATGGAAAATCCAATGTCAGTCACCGGTGACTGAAGTGGCGCTTAACGTGTTAACATTAAACCTGTGAGATTTTCGACAAGAACGAAGAAACGCATAGATTATGAATCAGCTCCCATATTGTCTGATTTATAGTTCTCATGAAATATAAAAGTGCATCCTGCAGAAAATATTTTTTTCTTTTTCCTTTTAACGTTAAACCTGTGAGATTTTCGACGAGAACAAAAATCACGCATCAGGCATAGATTCTGAATCAGCTCCCAAATTGTCTCATTTATAGTTCTCATGAAATGTAAAACTGCATCCTGCAAAAAAAATACACTGCAAATTGAAATGTCTGAAATTCAGACACTTAAGTGTCTGAAACGGAGTGTTCAATTTTCAGACATTTTATAATGTCTGAATTTTTTCAGACACTTCAAACGTCTGAATTTCAGACACTTCAAACGTCTTAATTGCAACCATTTTTTAAGCATTATACGCAGCCATGTTTGACCACGTTGAATCCTAGAAAATTTTTTGGCCATGGTCCTGCCCCCTCCACCCTCATACACTGCGATTTTAGGGGCTCTGAAAGTTGGTATGCAATTTTCTTAAAGCTGATAATTTAAATATTTTTCAACAATGTACATCATAATCAGTATTTTGAACTTCTAGAGTAGAATACGATTAAAAACTACAAAAAAATATATATAAATGCAATAAAACCTCTTAATAGGGGTTTCAAGGAAATTTATCCACCATTCGTTGCCGAGGTGCATGTGATTGAGAGGTTTTACTGTATTTAGATTTTTTTTTTTTTTTAGTTTTTAATCTTAGTCGGCCTTAAATGTTCAAGATTTTTATTATAATCGGCCCACTATCGAAAAATTTTAAAATATAAAATTTACAATAATTGCATATCTAATTCGGGCCCCTAAAATTGTAGGGAGGGCGTAGGGGACACTGCCCAATTCGCCCATGCTTCAATCAAATCCTTCTTCTGCAAAAAATACAACCCTGCATTATGTTCGCTAAATAGAGATGTCCGGTATTCGGAAGTGTTCGTTATGGAGACTAATGGACAATCCCTAATACCGGACAGCTCTATTTAACAAAAACTTTTTAAAAGCAAAACGCATGCACATTTGTTTATTTTTACCTAAAAAAAACAGACATGTCTGATTCATTGGTCGGCACCAAAATCCTCTCTGTAAAAAATAATAGTTGATTCTTATAGATTTTAATCTTCTAAATAAAAATATGGTAACGAAATTACTGTATCACGTACCATTTTTTTTTTTTTTTGGTAGGAGAGTTTTGCTTTTAAATTTAAAATTAAGATATTTTATATCTTGCTAAAACATGACTGAAAAATTTTTAAACCATAAAATATAGATAATAATAGGTAAATTACCTGCAAATAAATGTATAAATACGATTACCAGATTTACAGTGGCATAAGGAATGAAAATATACTAGTGGATAGCAAATAGTAAATTGGGACATGAAAAAAGAGAGGGGGGGATAAAAAAATGCTTTACACAAGTATCAACAAATAAAATTTCCATGCTATATTTTGTCACTTTGATATCTAAGACAGTCAAAACATTTCTTTCATGATTTCAATTTTATCTAGCATTGCAAATTAATATAATAATCCTTCCATGTTTGTTATTATTATAAAATTGTTTCTCGGAAAAAATGGTACGTGCTGGAGCATTTTCAATAACATATTTAGACACTTTACATATTTAGTTTGCAGGGAGAAAATTTTTAATTTTTTTACCGACCAGTGATTATCGAACAAATTCCACAGTCCCATAGTGTCCACTATTGAAGGCAGGTCATTTACGGTATTCGGATAAATATATATTTTTTGTTTCTAATCTTATCCTGTTCTAAAAGTTCGAAATACTCATTATAAACAGAGCAATGTCGAAAGAGATTTAAAATATCAGTGTTACAAAATTGCACAAAAATTCCCCCCGCCCCTTCAGAAAAAAAATAAAATTAATGTCATTTAAAAATTAAATTCTTCTTTTAAATTTATATTGCTACATAGACAAGTTTTTTATTCATCAGATGAGAATCTCAAGAGCTATTTATTTAATAATAAATAAAAAATAAATAAGTATTCTATTTTAAATAACATGCAGAAAAAATTACTTCAGATTTTTAAACTTCTTTCGTCTTAAACATACATTTTAATATCTAATTGTCATTTTGTTTTAATATTTCATGTAAGTGATGATAAATAAAATGATAAAAACCGCAATTTTAATCAAAACTAGTTATGAAAGTAAATGTATATAACTCTAGCTTTTTAAATTTCAAATTTATTTTTTGCTAAAAATAATTAAGAATCAATATTAAAATTGATTTCAAATGAAATATATATGTATATCTTTAAGGATTTTTAAGTTACAGTAACATGCATAATTACATGAATGTAAGAATATATATTTCTAGAATTAGCTGTTTTTTCGCAAACAGATTCAAACCTTACTTATATTTCATGCAATATTTTATGTGGTACTATAAACAAAATATTAAAACCACTTACTGTTATCGATATCCTTGCCTTGATTTAAAATAACTGTCATAGTGAATGAGTAACAAAATACTTGCAGTTTTTTAAAAGAAACCCCTTCATATATCCTACTAGTCGTGTTAAAATAATGAAAATTTTCCATTCTTAAAACACAACCCGTTGGACTAGTTTGTAAGTCTGGGGCTAGTTCTTATTCACAAAGTTTTGACGAGATGAATAACCATATATTATCGATGAAAAGTAATAAAAAGTAACACTATCTCTGTTGCGCGCTCTTTGTAGAATTCTTGGATGTAATTTTCAAGTGTTACTTTTCCGTTGTTATATAAAAATCTGAAACACATATGATTCACGCAGAAATCCAAAATGCAAGAAACTTCTAAATATAACACTTCTAGAAATGACGCAGCCACAGTAGAATTATAATGACAAAACTTTTCACAGTAAAAAATAGGATCGGTTAAAGATGCGAACTGTTGGAAAACGTTTACATTTGAAAGCGACATTGGACTCTTGAACTCGAATTCGGCTGACAAAGGGAAAAAAGAGTCAGCATTACGTCAGTCATTACGTCAGCATACGGTTTACAGTATGATAAGTTCATTAAAACTTTTTTATTAGCGGGAAATGGAACGTTGTATAAGAAGAAATCAGAAGCATTTTACTTTCTTTATTTAGCATTTTTCGTAATGCTTACACTTATAAGTTATCTGAATATAATTATTACAGTTTTTATACTTTCAGGCAGAGGGTGAAAAACATATGATAAATTTAAAAAATCGTCGTAACGCTTCTAAATAATACATTTATTATGAATAATCAGAGACAGGAGGGCGGTTGCAGGCCATTTCCCTTCCCTGTATTTTGAAATTTACTGAATTAAATTGTCTTTATATTTAAAAATAATAATAAAATTTATTCTTCCAAATTATTACATAATTAAAAAAGGAACTAATAAATTTTTGTAAGAGAAACACCTCCCCCCCTCCCTTCCTAAACCACTAATAGAAATATTTTTTTAATTATTTCCTTTTGACGTTCATATATATTAATTTATCTTAAATTGGAAGATAAGGGGTGTTCATAAGGGCAATACCCCCCACCAGAAGGAAAGACATGTTCTGCATTTTGAAAAATGTTGTTAGAAATTTATTTTTGAATATTTAATACTTCTTACTTCTTAATTTTTTTTTATATTTCTTTTATATAAAAATTCTTGTACGAGGTGTTCTGACAAAAGATTCTTAGTTTAACTTATTTCATGTTTATATTTTGCATTTTAGTTAGGCAAACTAGGCAGGGGACTCCAGGCACATCTGTTCAACCTTTCCCCTCCATACATTTTTTTTTCTGAGAGCAATCATATCTCTTTGTATTTAGGGAGCGGCCTTTACATATACAGGTGAGAGGAAGTAGTTTTTGAGAAACTTTATATTTTGTGAAAAGTTTCTTTAGCTTGTACTTTTGCACCAAACATAATTTAGTTCGAAAGTTAGTAAACGGGCATTTACAATTTTGGCAGACGTCCTCACGGTCAAATCAAGCTGCTTATTTTTTACACTAATACCAAATTTAGTAAATGGCAATGCATTTCATCCATTCGAAAACATTTTCTGATGGTGCTGCCAGATATATTGCGATACAATTGCATATTAGGACACCAGAAGCGAAGGGGTATAAGTCACAAAATTGAAAAAACTGAGATAAGTACACAGGCTATCTGGAAATATTGCTATTTGTTTTATGATTGCTCTCAGAAAAAAAAAATGTATGGAGGGGAAACGTTGGACAGATGTGCCTGGAGTCCCTTGCCTAGTTCGCCAAACTAAAACGCAAAATATAAGAGATTTTCTAATTATCTGTTGCGTTCTAGAGGTCAACTACTAAAGCTCTATAAATTACTTAACCTCCTTAATCTCTACTTAAAATTTGAAAAATATATTGTACTCCACTTTTCTTCCACAGTTATTGAAATAAGAGTTCAAAGACCGTTATGAAATTAGGAACAGTTTCATATTTTAAGTCAGACACATACTATTGATGTTCATCTTTAAATTCATTTTACTCCAAATCTAAAGTTTGTCACTTGTATCCCTTGGCCTCTGGGGTCCTCATAGACAATCAGCGTTTCATCATACATATAGTATGATACAATTGTATTACATTCAGACATATAAGTGTCTGAATTTCTACATGTCTTAATTTCAGACACATGATCATTATTCAGACATTTTTCTTAGTTCATTTATATCATGATCACAGTAAGACACCTAAGTGCCTTAAATTTAGACACTTATGATGTCTGAAATTTCATATTCAGACGTTTAAGTGTCTGAATTTCTTTTTCAGTCACATATGTGTCTGAATTTAAGACGCCTCTATTTGCAGTGTACTTTTTCTCTTTTTCTTTTTAACATTAAACCCGTGAGATTTTCGACGAGAACGAAAAATCACGCATCAGGCATAGATTATGAATCAGCTCCCAGATTGTCTCACTTATAGTTCTCATGAAATGTAAAAGTGCATCCTGCAAAAAAGACTTTTCTTCTTTTTCTTTTTAACGCATAAACCTGTGAGATTTTCGACGAGAATAAAAAATCACGCATCAATTATGAAAGATTTAAGAACTTTATCAGAATGTTGTACTGAATTACATTTTTATCATATAATGCAAGAATATTTTAAAATAAAATATATTAGAAAACACGTAACATAGATGAAAACAAATTTTCAATGAATACCATCTATAAGTAGTAATATATTATCATAAATCATCATTAATATATTTCTTTTTTGCATCCCAGAAAATGATGTATGGATTTTATATATACCATATAGTGAGCTAAAATTTAACTTAAGTAGAAATTGCAAAACGCAAGTGAAAATGCTTCTCTGGCAATTCATATATGGCAATGAATCCATATGCGTTTGTGGGACCCTTATATGAACATATTTATATTTTATTCAAACGACTTAAGCATAGTGAAATTTGGTTCAGCTGCAAGAAAAAGAAAATAAAAACATGTAGAGTCAATTGGGGTAATGGTAAACAAATTTTACTACTGTCAACTACTGACCGCTTTAAGGAGCATATGATTCTTCAAGAAACTGTTTGTCGTTATACCCTTTCATTTTCTACTACTTCAACAAATAATATTAAATCTCGTAAGCATAATAATCGTAAGCAAATATATTTACAAAAAAACAGAATACTGATACATTATGTTCTCTTATAAATATTTTTCATAATTGTAGAGAACTTACTATATCACTCTTATTAGAAAACTCTTTTTAGTTTATCAGATTACCTCGTTATAACAAAAGGGATTTTCTCTTCTTTTATTTCATAAGCATAGACTTACATTATTAAATTTGCTAGATCATTAAAGACAATTCAATATGGAATTTCCATAAAGTTGTGCAACATCCATTAACAATCTTCGTTCATGTTCGCAGCGTAAAATTAAGAAAATATATTTCAAATATTTTTATATATATATTAAATTTTTTCTCAAAATTTAGAAACAAATTTATGAATAAGAGAATTCTTTTATAAAAAAAATGTCACCAAAATTATTTTTCAATTAAATTTTCTATATTTTTAAAATGTGTGCATGATAAGGCTCCATAACGTCCTTGCAACACGATCACCTCTCTACTGGATGTAAAGTTGCAACGCTACTAGGCAGTCCAAAAAACAAATCACATTGTTCCATTGATATTATTTTAATTAATAAAAAATATTTATATATATTTGCGATGTCGGGATTTGCGATATTGGGATCGATATGTAACAGCTTTGGTTGGTAATATTAATATCATTTTTTCAATTAATTTTTTTTTAGTTATTCACTTTCATGGTTTATTTGATTCCCGTTTTACTTGTTCAGTTTATATCTTAATCTTTTGGATACAGTTGATAGGGCATTTTGAGAATTAGCCTTCAAGCTAAGCTCGCTATTTTCAACCAGAAATCAACTGTTGCCCCTGTCGAGAGTTTCACAATATAAGTTATAATTTTTATTCGTGTTTTCGACATTCCTTTCGTAATTTTTCCTATTATATTTTCGATTATTCCACTTTAATATACAGCAGTTTAGATAATCAGTTTCATAGTATCATGAAAGATTTCAGTTTTATGATCAATTTTTCATTTGTTAAAATGGTTTATGATTATAAAAAGTTGTCTCTCTCTCTCTCTCTCTATATATATATAAAACTAAACTCTGTGGTTATACAATCCATGAAGGACGTGTGTCGACAGTGCCCATCCTTGTATTTTCTTGATCCTGGGCCACGAGGTGCTATGCAGCATACGTCCCGGTCACGTGGTCAGCCTACGCAAAACCCTCGATGTTTAGTTCCCAAGCAAGCTTGGTGCTCATTTTATCGACCCCAAAGGGATGAACGGCTAAGTCAACCTTGCCCAGTTGGGAGTCGAACTCTCGATCTGCAGCGCGTCAGTCAGATATATATATGTATATATATATATGCATATAAATATAGTACCTTTCAAAATTGTATATTATATGTAAATTAGGTACCGTGACGTGTTTGAAAAATTTGGCCTCCGATTTGCAAGCCAGTGTGCTACCAACTACACAAATGCGATATTTTAATCTCATATAGGGTATTTAGACGAAAAATCTGTCAAAATTCGACTTGAAAATTTTTAACCAACCAAAAATAAAACCATGTTACGTAGTTCAACAGCCCTGAGATCATTGGAGGGCTAAAGCTGTTACTCATATTAGCAGGTAAAGCGATCTTAGCAGTGATTATTCAGTCTTTCTGTGCACTAATGTGTTCCTTTCCGCCATTTGTCAAAGAACGACATTTTACAATTCTTTTTTAAGTACTTTGTGCGTTGCCGAGTTTTTACACATGCTTAATTTAATAGAAAAGATTGCACGAATATTAACTTTTAATACATTATTACAAGTAATCTGGCCTATTCATTCTAGTGTAAATAACTCAAATCATACATACAACAATTAATATAGAAATACAATATGTCGTTCTTTGACAAGCGCCGAAAAGAATGGCTTTCAGTGTAGGCGACGACCGAATAATCACTACTAAGACCTCCTGCTAATATGATTTAAAAGAAGTGGCTCTCATATTATGTCTGTCCTATTGAACTACTAAGAAAGAATGTGTAATTTCTAATCAGTTAGATTTTTTAAATTTGAGTTTTGCCTAACTTTTTTGCCTAAATATCCTATGTATTTTCATCAAGTTGTAAGCTGGGACCTTATAGTATCGTTTTCTCATTTCTTCTGGAGTGGATCAAGGTACCAAAACAACACCGATCCATTTTTATTTTTATTAATATATATTTGTACATCTTATTTTCGTCCATCGATAATACTGTTATCTGTTTGCCAAATGTGAAGTTTGCCGCAGCCGGGACTTGAACCATGGCCGTCTGAATTACAAAACATTCGACTACAAAGTACTACATCAATGTGACATTTTTTACGTGTCTTCTTTACTTTCTATATCCTGGTAAGCTGAATACTAGTTGCCTGCATTGTAGAACAGCTGTTTTGATTTTCATACACTGTAAAAAAAATATGTAACGTTATTCGATAAAATTGGTGGCAATATACTACCTCCAATTTTATGGTGCAATTTAACTCTGTAAATTATATAATGGTGTAATTTATACTTATATAACTGGTGTAATATCACACATTAGTCTAACGCAACACCAGTTATATCGGTAAAATTACTGAATAAAATGGAGGCAGCAAGGCTGCCATAAATTTTAGGGAGTAACATTACATATATATATATTTTTTTTTTTTACAGTGTAATTATAATAGTAATTATTATTATTATTATATATAGTATATATACATTGTTTAAAAGAGCACAATTTGAAAGTGGTTCCATGTGAATTTCATCAAGATACAAAAATGGCATGTGAGTGTTGTCCTTTTTTTTTTTTTTTTTTTTTTTTTTTTTTTTTTTTTTTTTTTTTTTTACTTTCGAGTTTCTAAGTTTAGTAAAAATTGTCCAATTACCACCAAATTTGAATATGTAGTTAAGCTGCACTGTAAAAAAAAGTATGTTAGGTAACTCCATAAAATTGGCAGCCATACTGTTTCCATTTTATTGAGTAATTTAACCGATATAACTGATGTTACGTTACACTAATTTGTACTATTACACCAGTTATATCAGTTTAAATTACATCATTATATAAGATAAATTACCCCATAAAATTGGAGGCAGCATGTTGCAACTAATTTTATGGAATAACGTTTCATCAATTTTTTGCAGTGTGCAAGTACTACTATAAATTTCTAAAATATTCTTCGCATCGTGCATATTTTTGTTGTTGTTGTTGTTGTTGTTGTTGTTCTTATTGTTTCTAGAGAGACTTTGCAAAAATCTTGAACATAGGATCGTGAATTACGTGTGAAAATTACTCATACCCCACAATTGGATTTACAATAACCACAATAAGTTTGCCTAACAATAAAAGATTACCAATTAAAACACTCTGTTATGGAAAATTACTCTTACTAATGTATAATAAGTTAGGGAACAATCACATAAGGTTAATTTTGTTATTGTTTTTAACTAGAAAAATAAAAATAGTTTTTTTTTTTTTTTTTAAACATTCTTTTATAAGTATTTAATGTTCATTATGGAAATCATGCCTATTTTCTTTGCTGCAAATCATGTTTTTCGTCAAACATTTTCCTTACCATACATTGATTTAGCGTAAAACCTGATTATGGAATATTCACTGCTTTGTTAACATTTTGTAGTAAGCGAAAGCAAGTGGATTTATTAAAAAATATTTATTTTCTGCTGTGTTTCTTTTTCAAGCTAGGTCCAAAAGGGAATAAAAATTTTAACTATCATTTATGATTTATAAATTGATTTCTCAAAACATAATTGGGAATTAATTGATATTATACTTCTTTTAAATAACACTTTTTTCATATTTTGATTGTAATTTATTTTCTACATTTTAGCAATAAAAATGCTTCATTGTTGCAGTTAAGTCGACCTTTTGGCATAGTTTGGTGTCACTTCTTTGGCTTCAACTTTCATACAATTGTACATATTTAAGAGAATATTTAATAATTTGTCCCTTGTGGCGGGCTAACAGAAAAATGCCATAAAATTCATATACTAATTTATAATTTGGTTTTAAAAGTAATAAACTGCTGTATTGCCATCGGAAGCACATCTGTGAACGTAATTTTTATAATTCTAGCCTATCAAGAAGTGATTGAAAAATTGATTATAAAATTCTATCTTTGTACACCAGGCTGAGTAAAAAAAGAGTGTTACAGTACACTCCCTAAAATCCGCAAACGTATAAAATCCACACATAACCGCAGATGTAAGCAATGAAACTTTCAATGCACATGTAAGGACAAAATTACAGACTTTATAATTTTTATATCATTCCATATGTATTTTAATACGTAATTTTCATTAATATAACTAAACTCATGCTTTTATTTATGAAAGAAGTATAAATTTATTTCTGAAAATAATTCAAGATATAGCTGAAATCAGTTATAATTGAAACTTTTTTGTCAAATATATTTATGTATTATCAATCATTTGGTATTTAAGCCTAGATAAACCTGAGATAAAACTCCCTTATTTGATGATTTTTAAAGGTATTAGTAGGGTAACTTTATGAGGCAAGTTTCTTTGAATAATTCAAGAAAAATGTATCTCATCTTTATTATGCATATTTAATTATACATTAGTTATTTACTTGAACTTTACTTTTAATAATTTAATCATTTTTAAAGCTATCTTATTTTTAATTATTTTAGTTTATTACTTTACTTAATTATTTTAATATTTTAGTACTATATTGTAAGCATTCCTTATAACTTTGGCTGCATTATTATATTTAAATTACTGTTTAAAATATGTAAACAAAGAACTGATCAGAAATCCACAAAATTCTAAAATACACACAATTTGTGATTTCAAGCTGTGCGGATGTGAGGGAGTTTACTATATTAACATAATTCATGGCGTATTATCTGCTGATCAAATAAATATGCTTGTTACCAGAAATTTTATTTATTAAAATGCAACTTATGTTTATTTGGTAGTTACTTGACTTTAGTTATTTAAAAATTCTGCTTTGATATAGATTTATTTTATCCGCCGTTTGCATTCCAGAAATTACTGTACTTGGATTAAGTCCAATTCAACTAATAACAGCAATTCTTATTCCTTATACATAGAGGGGCAACTTATTTTAGCTTAGAAGTAGAAGACTCATAAAATTAAATTTACCACAATCGCATTATTCAATTTTCAATTTTCAAGTTCAAGATATGTATACAATATAAAATAATTATATGATTAAGCGAGCTTACTAACATTTTTTTGTTTGTTAATGTACAATAAAATTAAAGAAACTTTTCTTAGATGACCCGCATTACGTTCAATTTTTTTCAAAATTTATGAATATTTTATATAGAAACAGAGATTTTCTTTCTTTTAAAAAAAATATTCTTATCTTTTGCTACTGGTATTATTCTCTAGGTTAATTTTAGATATCATTTAATAGAAAACTTGCGTAAATTAATTTTATCCATTTCAATTACTTATAATAATCTTGTTACACCCACGACAACTTATGTTAGCTCAGTAAAAAAAAGTCTCATATGACTGATTCTTAGCTCTTTGATAACTTATGTCTTGAAGTAAAATAACTTTTAAGAGACATTTCAGTGATGCTATATTGTTGTTACTACATACATAGCTGAAGAGCTTGTTGTTAATGAAGTTCGTCCAAATTTTCGATCTGGAGTAGGTAAAACATGTACGAAAACTCTTAATTCTTGCTTAATTTTATTATCATGTTTTAGGAAGTAAAAGCATTTAGGAGGCCAAATGCAAGTAAAATAGTGCTATTGGCGAAAAACATTTCTTGGGAATTTCCTCTTTGTAATAACTCGCTGACGTAATTATAATTGATGCACGGATATACATTTTCTCGCTAGCTTAAATATTCTGAAATTTGCTTGTAGGAAAGGAGTATGATAATAATGGAGTATAAACATTTTCCAGCAACACATTCTCAGTGTAAAAATATAGATGATATTCCACATGTATTGATATGATATGAAGCATATGGTATTTTAATAAATTTCCCTTACATGAAAAAATAAAGAATAAATAATTAATTAAGCAATACATTTAGTTAAATAAAGCTGATTAATTTTAGAACTTCACACTTTTAAAAGCTCAAAGACTGAAAGAATTATTAAAAATTGATATTTTAAATAATAAGATGTTTGCAGTTAGTTTATTTAGCTACGCATGTGACAGGTAATTTCCATAAACAAGTAACGGCTGAAAGCATTCAAAATATAAAGAGAGTAAAAGAAAGAAAGAAAAAGAAAACAACAGAAAAAAACCCAGGAAATATTCTTTGAAATAAGATGCATTTACAAGTAAATTGATATTTTCATTGACTTAAAGACCAGTTAACAAGGTAAGATACCAATATTCTTAAGGATTAAATATTTCCTATCTTACTTCTTATTTTGACTATGTTACATATCAACACTAAAAAAACCGCGAGGGGTCATTTTGGCCCCTACAATATGAATATATTTCGGTTCGACCCAGAAATTTCTTTGTAAAATAAGTTTAAAAGGCACAAAGAAGTAAAATGTTAAATAAATATCTTAAATAGAATTAATCCGGTGTAATATATTTTTTTATAAAACTTGAGTAAAATTTCCGGTCTTTTTAGTGTTAAATTACTACATAACGGTAAATTGTTTGTTTTAAAATACTTTTTTTAAAAATTGAAAATATTACCATGAAGTTTATATATGCGAGTCATTTTTTCTCTTATGAAACTAAATGTTTGGACTGACAAAGCTAAATTTGTTAAAAACTAATCAATAAAATATGAATGCGCATGAGTTTTTATTCGCTATGTAATTTTGCCACAGTTCATGTAGATCCTACACTTTTATCGTTTTTTATTTTTTTAATCAAAATCTGATTTCATCTAAATTTTAAAAATGTTCTTGCTGATGGAGCGATATTGTAGCATGTCATAATTCTTAAACTAAGTCAACATTTTTTGCTTTGCCGATTTGTCTATGCATCGTAAAATATTAGTATGAAGCAAAAATTTTAGTTAAGTGGCTATGCGGGCAGGAATATATTAAATCCTGATTTACTCTGTTAATTTCATTATTTTACAGTATTAACTTATTGAAAACGCTGATATCTATCTGCATTATAGAGCAAGAATATATCCGCTTCTAACGCTGCTGTCATATCGACGGTGGCAACGATTTCAGCAATCCCATTTCTTTTCTTCGAAAATTTAATTACTTCTAATCATCCCATAATTTTTAACTTTACATAGTAGGATTAGGAAACAGGGTCAAAACTAAGAGGGGGGAGGCAGAGGCGGCATGTGCCACGGGCGCAGGCCCGGAAGGCGAGGTGAGCGCCAAATGAAGATTTTATTTATCAATTTTTCTCACGTCTATGGTTAATACGGTATTGTTAAAATTTGTGGTATGCCAAAGCATAGGAGAATCTAAGGATGATATGGTATAATGATCCTGTACCAAGCGGAATTTTTTTCGATTCCGTTTTCAAGATTTTAATGAATTAATATATGAAAAAGCTGATTACGTAGTTCATAGTATTACATATTTTAAAATTTAAATTAAGTCGACTATTAGAAACTTAGTAAAATTCTCTTACTAAATTTACTTTGCGGAGGAGTGTAGGGCGCCAAAATCCATGTTTGGCGCGGTGCAAAAAAGGCTAGTTTCGGCTCTGTAAAGAAAAATAAAACCTAATTTCAAACGCAATTTGTTTGAAACTGTACTTTAATTTACTGATTTTTTTTATGGATTTAAAAATAATTTTCAATCATGATTCTTAAAAAATCTATCGTGTGCAAAAATTAACCCGTTTGCACTTCAAACAATACTAGAACTTACTCAAAGATCTAAGCTGTTTTTCTGGGAGCATAGGTTTGACTTCTGACAAGAAAAGAAAATAACATTTTATCTTTATTTAATTAATTAAGGATTCAAATTATAAGTATGAAAATGTGGGAAATATAAATGTTAAAATTACAAAATGTCATGCATAAATTTATATATATTTTTTGCCATTATGAAAACTATTTTCCCTGAGTATTCGATGTTTAAGAGGGTACAGGACATTTGAGTTTGTCGAAACGATGAAAATCATACCTTTTTCAAAATACCAAAATAAAAATAATATGCAATTAAGATCCTTTCTTTTTTCGTTTTCTGCCTAAAGTATATGCTCTTAGCTATATTATCCAGTAAAATAAACGTTGTAAATACAAAATTAATATCTAAATTTTAAATTTCAAAATTCATCTCACTAATGAGGGAATTATAATCATTAAGTGTGAGGCGCATTATTAAACTTTAAATTATGCATATAGAAAACAATATTTGATTGAACTAAATAGAATCATAAAACACCTAAGTCTAAATTAAAACGAAAATATATACGAAAAGTTTAAAATCTAATTTTAGCACAAAATATGAAAAATTACAAAGCTTTTCAAGCGCAAAATAAATAAATAAATAAATAAAAAACCAATGAGTTTTTTTTTTTTTTTTTTTTTTTTTTTTTTTTTTTTTCATAAAGGCTATAAAGAAACACCTATTTTGTTAATTTTTTAAAGCTATAGCTTATATACCTTGAAAGTAACAGTGCACGCAAACTCCAAATTTACTAATATGAGAAAATGTGCTTTAAAGTTTCAGTTTCAATGGACTTTCAAATTATTCTCACTGTCTATAAATGATTAGAACTCAAGAAATAATGCAGATTTTTGAATGTTGTTTTCTGTATACTGTTCAGAAATTTTTAAAAATTAAGAATAAATCAAAATCTGAAAACTGTGTTTTGTCTTAAATTGATATACATCAAATTTTACGAAGGTATTTATTTTATTTATCCTTAATATCATTGTGTTATCATGTTAATACGGAAGTATCGATTTTAATAAATTTGTATACTTTATTTTAATAAATAATTTATATTTTTATTATGAAAATGCTTTTTGTTTTTTGGTAGTGAATAATTTAAAACTAGTATATCAAATGTAAGAAAGTCTTACAGTTTTCGGTAAAAAAAAGTTCATTGTTGTTTTGTACACCGGCGAGTATGTTCTGTAACCCAGAATTGGATCATGTAGTAAAAATAATCATGAATCTGCTTTTGATAATCTCTTTATTAATGCTGCATTTGTAATGCTGCATGCCTCTAAACTTGAAAAAGAAAAAAAAACTTTGTGCACATGATTAACTACGGAGAATCATTACTGTCGAACCTGAAGTTTTTGCCACACCTTTGTTAACTATATCTATCATAAAAATAACAACCGTGATAAATTTTCTTTAGAAAAAAAAAGTTACAGCTGTGAAGAGTAAAAAAATCTGTTTGAAGAACAATCTACGTAAAATTTTATATATATGCCTTATATGGCTTTAAATTTCGAAACACCATGCTCTATGGAGTCTCTTTTTTTAAAAAAAAACCTCCTGGGACGAACCGTAACGAATTCTCAGGTTAGAACTGAGCACTAAGGGCCAATTACTAGTCACCTTGGCCCTCCCACTGATACCCCCTTCTGTTCTTTTTACGGGAACTGAAAAAGAGCCGCAAAGTAATATGGAAAATATCACTACTTTTTTATTTCAACCGTTTTTCCTTCATCTTGAATTTCTTAAGGTGCGGCTTCGACATACCTGCTGTGTGGCCATTAGCGTCAGTGAAAAGGTGAAAAAGTACAAAAGTGAAAAACCTAAGAAAAAAGTGTTTGTGTAGGAGGTTTCCGTGAATTCGCATTACAACTGTAGGGGTCAGTAATTCCAACTTCATTCTAAATTTCGAAAAAGGAAGAAAAAAAGTGGTATGAAAGAATAAAGATGATAAGGCGGCTTAACATAAAATATAACTTGACAAACAATTCGTGACTCAAATTGAATTATCCCTGAATTACACGAAACAAAAATAAATGTTTTCTTAAAAGTTTTTTTTTTTTTTTCAATATAAGTAATTTTTTTTTCCTTGTTACTAACCTGTAATTTCTTATGAAAGGGATATTATATATGTTTCCCTTCTTATTTAAATTTTTAGAGTATTCGAATAAATAAATTAATTAATAAATAAGCTGGACACCGTGAAAAAATTACTATAAAATTTTATGGTGAAAGCAAAACAAATCACAATGTTACTAAATTGTGTACACACAACATTGAATATTTAAAGCTAAACAAACATTAAATTAATTTTTAAATATTAATTTTAAGTATTTTAATTTAAGTTAAATTTTTGTTTAGTTTTTAACTATTCAATATTTTGTATACACCATATAGTAACATTATGATTAGTTTTGTTTTCAAGATAAAATTGTACAGTAAATAATTAATATTTTAAATTTACGTATTATAGAAATAAATCAATAGACCTCTTACTTCCATTTTTAGAGTATTCGAATATATATATAAGTAATTAATAAATAAGCTGTACAGTTACAGCTTGAAAAAGTTACTGTAAAATTATATTGCGAAAACAAATCACAATGTTACTGTATGGTGCATACGCAATATTGAATATTTAAAAACTAAACAAAGATTAAAAGTAATTATTAAGCATTAATTTTAAGTATATTTATTTAATTTAAATTTTTGTTTAGTTTTTAAATATTCAATATTGTATATACACCATATAGTAACATTGCGATTTATTTTATTTTCGCGCTAAAATTTTACAGTAAATAATTATTATTTAAAATTTAAGTATTATAGAAATAAATCAACTATTAAAATTCTATTCGAGAAAATCAGTTTGTTATTTTATTAAGATTTTAAATGTCTAAATTTTAACATTTTCCCACACACTTGAAAAGTGCTTATGAATTCAATTTGCCTGTCTGTCCGTACTCTAACTCGTCTAAATATAGTCGTATTGCCATGCAATTGATATATGTTGCTGGTGTTCATTAGGGCATGTCTGCTATTAAAATTGGGGTTTATAGAATGTATAGGTCATTTTTACAGGGATATTCAAAAGAATTCCGTTACATTATGACCTATGGTGAAAAATCGTTTGCGATGTATTTTAATGATGTTAGACTGGTTGCTATTAATATACACCAGTGAAGTGCATTAAAATACATTTTATTATGGAATAAGATGTACATTGTATTTATCTTTTCTTTACAGGAACGCATAAGAAACGTGGTTATAGAACTGTCTCTGGACGATAATTGCTCGAAGTGAGTTTTCAATTGTGTATGCATTCTTAAATTTAATCGATTTTTTTTTCATATTACTTGGCATATACAAATTCTATAGACCATAACTTGGGCTCCAGAAAAGAATTCGACTATATTTACGCTTATTGATGAAAATTCCTGAAGGGGGATTTTCACCTGTGCTATGCGTTTCGTAAGTGAAAAAAATTGCATACTATATAGCATGTATAAAAATCTATAGACCATATACAAGGTTGCACAAATGAATTCGGATATTTTTTCGACTATATATGGTAATTTCTGAAATTGTGTTCTCAAAGGTATTATGTGTTTTTTAAATTGTTTACTTAAGGATGCTATCAGATTCACCAACTTTTCGAGCAATCAAATTTTCAGCCGATTTTAACCCCAACTTTTTCCTTTTCAAAGGGAGAAAAGGGTTACAATTGTCGTTGTTAAAGTTGGAGGAAAACCAGTACTACTAGTACCAGCCGTTATTATTTATCGCCTATTTGTATCAATCGTTTATCTCCGATTGGCTGAAATGTTGAAAGTTGGGGGGGGGGGGGGGGGAGTTGCGGCTAGCCCTGATTTTTAGAGCTGTGGATAAAAAGTTGGAGATATTGCTGTTTGCTATCACACGGGTGTTGAGACGATATTTCGCGAAAAGTTGGAGGAAATCAAGAGTTGGCTCAAAAATTGCTCGTAAAGTTCGTGAATCTGACAGCAGCTTTAGACATCACCTTTCACCATATTAATAAGAGGAAGTTTAGCGGCAGTATTCTGATAGGTGTTGACAAGTGCTTCATAATCCATGCTTGACGCACATTTTTGTTTTCTTGTTATTTGTGCAGAATGTATGTATGAATTTTCATTACAATTTAGAGATCAGTAATATAGCTTCAATTTAAATTTTCAAACAAGAATGAAAAATCATGCGCCCTGCATAGATTATTAAATACTTTGCAATTCATTCAGAACACTGTAAAAAAGTATTTACAGTTTATAAAGGTGAAAGATAATGTCTAAATAAACAATTTAGAAAACGCATAATGCATTTGAAAACACAATTTCTCCAATGATCTTCAATATTCGGTAAAATATCTGAATTGTTTTGTGTAGCCCTGTATATTATCTATAGATTTGTATGTATAATACATAGTATGCTAAAATTTAGTTCAATTAAATGCATAGCACACTTGAAAATTCCTATTCAGATATTTCCGACCAATAAACGGAAATATATTTGAGATCTTTTTGCAGCCCTACATATGATCTATAGAATTTATACACACCAAATAATGTAAAAAAAAAAAATGTTAAATTTAAAAATGCGTACCACATCTGAAAATGCACTTCTGGAAATTACTGTTCATAATCTGTACTGTAGCCAAAATTTTTTTGTATCCCTGTAAATTAAAGATAAATTATATGCTCATCAGATTAAAGTAAGCACCTTGAAGTATACCTCGTATACAGTGGTCATCAAAATTAAAGGATAATGAGAAAAAATATGCTCACTAAGTTAATATTGCAAATTAATGCCCCATGCCGCAGTTATTTATGTCAATGAAATACTACTGAATACAAAATTACAGTTCCGCGTGTACCTTAGGATCGGAAATATGCAAATTAGGTGATTGACAATGTGGTGCGCAACGGACGTATGGTAGAATTCTAGTCTGTAGTGTTATTTAAACTGAATGCGGTGTCTGAGTGTGATCAATATTCATTAGTTATGGCTCAAAGGCCTCATTTAAGTGCAGATATAAAGTGACGAATAACTGGTAGAATCGAGGGAGGTCAAACACAAATGGAGGTCGCCCAAGATTTGAATATTCCTCAAAGTGTCATATTAAGAGCTTCCGGCTGCTTTTTAAACACAGGATCCGATGATAGACAGCCTGGCCAAGTGAGTAGAAGAGCAACAACTGTATCCGAAGACCGTGTTCTGTCATTGTCGGCTCGAAGAAACCGCGAGGCGACTACAAGAGATTTGCTTTCAGTCTTTCAGGCTGCCACAAGAATTCGAATTAGCCGTTCTACTGCTACACGAAGGCTTAACGAGGGTAGACTGTATACGAGAAAACCAATAGTTTGTGTCCCACTCACTCCAGCTTCCAAAAGAGGCCCGTTTAAACTGTTGCCATCGTCATGTTCAATGAAGCCAAGAAAACTGAGCTCGAACGGGATCTTTCACGGATAAGAGGGAAGGCAAGTTGCGTGTTCCTTCCTCTCTCCAGATGAAAACAAGTCTAGAATCAGTGTTCAGACTATATCTGGACTCGTCAGTAAACAATACTTGAGCCCAATCTTCTTAGCTCCATTGAACAGTTTAAACGGGCCCCTTTGAAGCTGGAGTGAGTCGGAAACAAACTATTGATTTTCTGGCATACAGTCCACCTTTGTTAAGCCTTCGTGGAGCAGTACAGCGGCTAATTAGAGTTCCTGTCTCAAATCAAATCTCTTGTACTCGCTTCGCGGTTTCTTCGAGCCACAATGACAGAAAACTGTCTTCGGATGCAGTTGTTGCCCTTGGTCTCTCTGGACGAGACTGTTTATCAACGGATCCAGTGCTTAAAAAGCGGCTCCAAACTCTTGATAAGACACTTTGAGGGATATTCAAATCTTGTGCGACTAATTCTACCAATTATTCTCTACTTTTGAGCTTAACTTAAATTATACTTTTGAGCCATAACTAATGAATACTGATCACACTCAGACACCACATTCATTTTAAACAACACTAAAGACCAGAATTCCAACATACATCCATTGCGCACCACATTGTCAATCATCTAATTTGCATATTTCCGACGCTAACGTATGCGCGGAAGTGCAATTTTAAGTTCAATAGTATTTAATTATAAATAATTGCATCATTGGGTATTGGTTGCAACATTAATTTAGTGAGCATATTTTTTCTCATTATCCTTTAATTTTGATGACTAGTATATATATGTACCGGGTGATTCAAAAGTCCTTTGCGAAAGTAAAACGCGATAAAAAAAGATCTATCGGTCGGAGAGACATGCGGTTTGCAGATAAAGATTCCGCGTGGTACGGGATTTTGTATGGCACCAACAAAAAAATTAGTTCAAATTCTCGATAATAGAGGGCGCTATTATAGATAATTCCATGAGAAATTTTCATATTGCTCACAGAACGCAAGGTTTGGATACAAAAAAGTGCATACGCAGTATTCCCTAATGTTTTTGTATCCGTATCTTGCATTGTGTAAGCAATATAGAATCTGTAATACCTTCCTCTATTATCGAGATTTTGAACTAATTTTCTTGTTGGTGCCATAGAAAATCCCGTATCACCTGAACCATTATTCGCAAACGACATGTCTCTCCGAGCCATAGATCTTTTTAAATCGCGTTTTACTTTCGCACCGGACTTTTGAATCACCCGGTCCATATAAATTTCTTCATATATATATATATAAATTTTTATGTGTATAAAATAGTGTAAGCTCATTAAAGTAAACCGGAAACGGTTTTTTTAGACATTAACGTTCTTTTACATAACGGAGTTATTTTGAGTGTCCCTGTAAATGAACCGTAAATGGTCCACATTTCATTTTCAATACCAAGCATCCCATAGTAAACCCCCATAACACATACCAATGTCATGAAAATTTCGCTATATTTAGGTGAGATAAAGTACTGACAGACAAACCGAATTCAAAAAGACTTTTCAATTATGTGGGAAAGTGTTAAGAAGACGTTGTATGGAAAAAATAAAGATGGCAAGAGGTTTAATACGGAATATAACTTGATAAACAATTCGCAGCTCAAATTAAATTCACTCACCCTCAAGAAAAGTGACACATCTCGTCAAAAGTAAATTTCACAGAACATGTAGAAGAAAATTTGTTTGATTTTACTCTACAAATGAAATTATATCTCTTATATCTGCATACAGGCGTAAAAAAGTGTATAAAACTGTACAACCCTTAAGAATGAAGACGTACAGTCGTGGAAAAAAAAAGTAAACACCCTCTACTAACTCCTCAACAAATCATCGTAGAAGAAAGTTACTGGTACCGAACGATTGGAAATAAAGTCTACTTTTAAATGATGTATATAAAATTTTCTTAGTGGGTCATCTACATGTTAAAATGAATCCAAACTTCACTTTTTTCAATAACAATACCCAATTTTAACGAGATATTTAAAATCTTCGGTTCAAACTATGCCTAGACACCAAATTTCAAGTCATTTGAATGATAAGGTTTTGAATTATAAACATTCAAAATTTAGTGGTTCTAATGTTAAATTACATTTTCATATTTTTATTTATGTCTCCCGAAATTATGCTCCTAATCTGCTAATTTTTTTTGTAGTAATAATACTAATATACCCAAACATAAATAAGCTGAATTTGCAATTTTTATAATTTTATGATATGAATTATGAATTATGAAATTAATATTCGAAAAAATTATGAATTGCAACCTACAATTTTTTTGATGGGTTTAGATTTATTAAGTCTTGCTTTATGGAAATTCAAAAATTTCACATTTTTCTTCCGAGTAGTTTTCAAATTATGCTTAAGGGGTCTTGTACCTTTTAAACGCGTCGAAAATTAACGAAAAACTTCAAAGTTTGAATTAGTCTATCTTCAAAGCCTTTTTATGTATAAAGATGAAATTTTGGATATTGATTAAACAGATTGTGCTTTGCAATATGCCACCATTAGAAATTTATTAACCCTTTACAGAATTTGTGTATTGTTGAAATCAAAATAGCTCTTTTTTTACCCCATAAGTCATTGCGCGCATGATATCTTGAGAAAGTATGTATGGATTGGCATGAAATTCGGTAAAGATACTAAACATATATGTGTGTTTAAAATGATCTACTCTTAGGCTAAAATTATTTCATTAACTATATAAAAAAAATATTTTTGTAAAAAATAATAAAAATTTTGTATTTTTAATGAATAAAAATAGTCATAACTAAAAATATTACCATTGTAAATACTTAAAAGTAGATCATTTTAAACACACATATTTCTTTATTATATTTACCAAATTTCATGACAATCCATACATACTTTCTCAAGATATCATGCGCGCAATGACTTATGGGGTAAAAAAAAGAGCTATTTTGATTTCAACAATACACAAATTTTGTAAAGGGTTAATAAATTTCTAATGGCAGCATATTACAAAGCACAATCAGTTTAATCAATATCCAAAATTTCATGTTTATACATAAAAAGGTTTTGAAGATAGAGTATTTCAAACTTTGAAGTTTTTCTATAATTTTCGACGCGTTTAAAAGGTACAAGACCCCTTAAAAAACGGCAAAATGATGGTTTAAGGGGCCGTCTATGATGGAAGTGAGTAGACATTTTGAAATTTATTCTGCTGTACTGTAATCAAACAGGTTTCATTGACGCTTAAACGTGCCTTGATCAAGAAGGCGGCTCTCTCGGTTAACAATCCAGTACGGAAGTTCAATTTGGATACAGCCCTTAAAATACGCTCGTTTTAAAATAATTAATTTCTCGGAAACTTATGGTACGAATTGCATAAAAATTCGTCTTTAGGCTAATTAAAGGGTGTAGAGTTCACTTATGCTGTCATAATTGTGTACTGCTATTGAAAAAAAATAAAGTTATGGTTCGTTTTAATATGTAGATGGCCCCCTAAGCCAATTTTATATACATCATTTAAAAGTAGACTTTATTTCCAATCGTTCGGTACCAGTAACTTTCTTCTACGATAATTTGTTGAGGAATTAGAAGGGGGTGTTTACTTTTTTTTTTCCACGACTGTACATGAGGTTTGGAGGGATGAGTAATATTACCTCCCAGCACAATGGCGTAATAAAGTGATTTTCCGTATAAATACACTTATGAAACTTATCTAGAAAGACACAACTATGACAGATCTATTAGTGGAATAAACTGCAAAATGAAATTTTGCTAGATGTGTCAATTTTCTTGCGGTTGAGCGAATTATCTGTAAATTACAGAAATGTACAAAATTCTTCATTATAATATTGCAATACTTTTAAAATCCACTTTAAATCTGTAATGCCTTACGAAATGTAGATGTTATATTTCCTCCACTTTATTTCCTTTGCTAATATATGCATTAATAGATGGTTAGTAATTTTAACTTGCATATTTTAAAATTCAATTAATGCAATCAAAGCAGAGTTTATTTATTATTATTAATAATATTTACAGTTTAAATACCTACATTTTTTTTGTATAGGAAATTTTTGCGAATTCCCAAAACAACTATTTCAGTAACGTAAATTTACACTAGGTACGCTAAGTGTACATAAATATATCTAAGTGCTATACATACGAACTTAAAAAGCAACAACAACGACGGCAAAACAATATAGTATCTCTCTATTCTAAAAAAAAGTAACTACCGCTGTCACCGCCGCCGCCGCCGCCGCCGCCGCCGCCGCCGCCGCCGCCGCCGCCGGTTTTGAATTTTTTGTGACCGGAGGTCTTTCTTCGTTAATATTAAAAAAACTGTTGCATACAAAAATATGAAAATCGGTAGAATTATAGAAAAATGTTTGATAAACACGCTGATGCAGACAGTTTTCAAATCGAAGAATTATTTTAAGAGATATTTAATGCCAAAGTTGGACAAAATCGTTCCATTAAAAAAGTTTTATAGGAGCAAAAACTGTACATAGGAATTTAATCATTTTTAGATCATTTTATGCGTCAGAATTTCCCGGTGTGCAGATTGCAGTTAGTTTTTTAATTTGAATAATTTTTCGAGGTTTTATTTCTATTTTAAATTCAAATTTTCAGCATTTCGAGAGATATTTTTTACAAATTTTAGAAAATTGTATTAATTTAAACTGTTGCCAACTGTATAAAAAGCGCAACCAATAATGTTTGCTTCAAATTAAAAATTTATTTTACACGTGACTATTATAAACAAAAAATATAAAAAGCAGGAACTCATTGAAAATTACGTCATAAAAACTATAGTTACACGCGAATTTTAAATGAGAAAGAATATTGTAAAATAACAAATTCAGTAACATGCGTTAGAAGTCCTAAATAGGCGAATTTATGTCATATTACACTTATTACGTAAAATGAACAAAAAATAATATTGCAAAACAGTTTTAATTTAAAAATTGCGCGAGACATTTACTTGACATTTTAAGATGATCACAATATTTCATTTCTAACAAAAGTATTTTGACGTGAATATTAAAAAGAGAAAGAAAAGTTTGGTGAAAATTACGTCAGATTATAATTGTCAGATTCAAATTATAATTCAATCTTCCGAAATCTTTTTAAAGGCGGTCAAATTAGCGTGCTGTTAGAGTCTGCGGTGTCTGAACGGGGGTTGACGAGCGTAGCTCGTAGGGGGCAGAGCCGCCTAGTAAAATAAAAAAGAAATAGACAATGCGTGCAAATTTGTAATATATATATATATGTATAAACTTGAAGACGTTTTAAGTCATTTCTAATTTATTTCTCGCATGTCAGATTGTGTCTTATTCACTTCCCTGTCTTGGCGAAAGATTAATCGTTGATGAGATTTTATGAAGAGATCAAAATTCATTGTTGATGCCACATTAAATCTGAAATAATATAGTGAATAGTAGTAGTTTTTTCCCTCATCTACTTAAATAAAATTTTATTTGTGTGTCATGTTAGTTTCTAGTTTCATTTTTTATGGTTTAATTTTATCTTCGACATTTTGGAAATATATCACGTTCCAAAGAAAGTTATTTAGTAAATATTTATAATTCGGAATGAGGTACACGAATATCATCAGGAAGAATAAGAAGAAATGAATGGAGTATATGTGAAATGTGAAATTTATGGTAGAATGTATTAAATGTAGAATTTGTATTAATAACTTTTTAGTCTTGCATAAATTCCAATCTAGCTTATTAGATTAGTTAAAAACTTTTGATAATAAAGAATTTATACTGAAAGACAAGTTTTTCCAACACGGCTTGATTTTTAGGACATTTTTGGAATGTTTTTTTTTTCTTTTTAGCACTTTTCAACATAGTTCAAAATGTTAATGAATTCAGTTTCACTCGTCACCCCGCCGTAAGTCTAAGCTCTAACTCGCATAAATATGCTCGGATTTTCATGCAATTGATGTTCACAATGGTATGTTCGGTAATGAGTTTGAAGTGCGTAGCATTAATAGTTCATTTACATTGGTACTCAAAAGAATAACGTTAAAGTATGGTCAATGGGGAAAAATTGACTGCAGTGTATTTCATTGACATTCGCTATTTCAAATTTATTAAATTGATATAAATTGATATGAATCGCTGAATTTTACTACAAGTTGATTGTTATAAAATAGACATTCATAGCATTTATAATTCATTTACAGGCTCAAAAGAATTCACGTACCATTCTCCTTATTAGCGGAAATTGCTGAAGAATTTTCAAGTGGGCGATTCTCGAAACGTGGGCACTGGACACACGCCATAATTTTAAGCCTTTCAAACATAACTTTAATTATCATTGACTTTATTATTTTTTACACTGAGTTTTTAATTCTATTCAGAGACAGAAAATGACATAATTTATTGTAAAAGCTTTGTATAAATATCTTAAAATTTTGTTATTTTATGCTAAAGAGGCCAATTTCGGACATTCATAACATTAACTGCTCCAATGTACCACCAAGAAAAAGAGTTTTAACTTTTTTCCAGGTGGTTCTAATGTTAAACAACGAATGCATAAAGGAAACGGATGATTTTTTGATAATTTCGTTAAGAGATGGCAGGCTGATTTATTGCTTTTTTGAAGATAGAAGGATTTTTCTATAAAGAATTTTTTTGCATTTTGTTATGTCCGAAAGTAACGTACGCGACAAAGCATTTGATTTTATTATTATTATTACTGGATAATAACAAGTTAATTATACATATATATATATATGTATACACATACAATTATAGGACACATTTACTACATTCTTAGTCTTAAGCATTTTTTAAATACTAAGCGCAACGTCCAAAATCTGTAACGTACGTGCGAAAAAATGTCCAAAATTTGTAACGTACACAACTGCTAATTAAATGCTTTAATAATTAATTTTCTCGAATAGTTGCTGTCTTTTAATGTTTGTGTATAACTTTGTAGACATACTATTAAAAATATTAATATATTATATTTATAGACAAAATACTATACTATTAAAGAAAAAATTGGCCTTAAATTTGAAAAATTTAAAAATTACATATTGTTAACGTTTAACGATCCCACCTCTTGAGAATCTCCCAAGTGTAATCTGTATTTCCTAACTGAGCTAATTTTTTTGCATGCATGTGGTTTATCGATACAAATCTACATATCATATAAAGAGCAGCTCACATAATTCGGATGATTTTCCAAATGTAAATGGGAATTGCTGAAATTGGGTTTTCAAATGTGTTAAGTGTTTCCAAATGGTCCAATTAGACATTACAGGCATCACCCGACTTACGTATTACGCGACTTACGTAAACTCGCAGCTACGTAATAAATCTCGAAAATTACATATATGAACATACTAGCGTGATTGATACTCAGTTGCATACTTTTTATGTTTATTTTATAAATAAAATATATAGATATAAACCACAACTGTAATATAGTTTATATATTAGATATAGTTATATTTTTATTGATTTTAAAATCTATGTTGAATATGTTAAAGGGAAAAATTTAATTGTCAATATATAAATTTCTTTCTATTTATAATTTCACAATTTTTGTTGGTAATTTGTAATTATTTTTAATGGTTTTATGCATTTTATATATATATATATATATATATATATATATATATAATTCAATATATAAGCTTTTCCATTATTTGTCGGTGTCCACTTTCTTATTTTTTCTTCCATAATAATTCTTATAATAAATTATTTGGCGCTTTTTTTTTATACTTGCAGCTTTAATTCATAATATTTACGGTTTTTGATGGTGGTAGGTTATGTTTAATTAATGGTTATATATATATATATATATATATAATAAATATTGCAGTTTCTTACAAAATTTTACCTAAGCAACTTAGAAGTTTTACTTACGTAAAATTGAAGTGACGTAAAATTTTATAGAACGCATTACTTACGTAAGTCGGGGATGCCTGTATATTCCAACTTACTAAACGGAGAAGATTTGTTACATTATTCTGAATGTATTGGAAAGTGCTTCATAATCTGTGCTTGATGTATGATCTTTTCTTTCTTGTTTATTACTATCCAACGTAGTTGAAAAGTGTTTCTGAATTCGGTTTCACTCTCTGGCCATCTCCCCGTGCTCCAACTCTTGTAAATATACTCGGAATGCCATGTAATTTGTATATGTTATTGTGTTTTGCTATAGAATGTGCGGTATTGTAAATGAAGTATGCAACGCTTACAATTCGTTTACAAGGACACACAAGTGAATTCCGTTTCATTATTGGTCTATGGTTTTGCAATCGCTTTCTGTGCATTTTATTGATGTTACAATATCTAAAACATAATGGGATTGATATGATTCACTGTGTCGTACTACAACATGCTTTCTCAAAAGTATAGAAAAAGTGACATTTATATTCGTTTACAGGGACGTACAAACATTATATAATGATATATAGGGGAAAATTGTTTAAAGTGGATTTTAATGCAGTTATGATATTTCAAACATAATGACATTTAAAAAGGATTAATAAGATGCATTAAAACATGAGTTCTATGAATACACTGCAAATCTTTATACACTTTTTAGAACTTTTTTTGTCACTTTTTTAGAATACTTTGAAGTGAACCTTTTGGGGTAGTTTTTGGAAAACTTCTGAGAACACACTTTCCAGCACACTTTCTAGAGCACGTATTAAAGACTTTTGGGAACACGTGATTTCACAAGTGTGCCTCAATCTGTTCTGAAATAAGTTCCCAATTTTAGTTTTAACAAAAATCCTGAGCAGAACACTTTCGTTACACTTTCGGTATACTTTTGGAATACTTTCTTTATATCGGAGCATATTCGGAACACATTTCAGTACACACTAAGGTAACCGGAAAACTTTTTTGGAATCAAAGTGTTCCAAGTGTGTTATCAATTTGTGCTGGGAATTTGCAGTGCATGGAGTGTGTAGCATTTGCCGTTCATCTGCTTAGACACACGGAAAGAATAAGGACTGACTATGATTTATAATAAAGACCTGTGTGGAAGAAGATATTTTATAACAAAAGTTAGAATTCAAAAACATTGAAATGAAAGCTCTTTGTTGTAAGTTAGTTATGTATTTAGTTAATTCTTAGTAGCATATGTTTGAATGCTAATGGGTGATACTAAACTCTCCTAAAAAAGAATATTAACGTTTAATTATTCAATATTAGAAATTATTTTCACCATACAAATTATTAAATATAAAAATAGTAAATGATACTGTCTCATATTTTCAATGCTAAGTAGAATTTTGGTATTTTAATTTTACCATATGATACAATACCTGATAACATTTTCAACAATAAAATAAAACAATTTTTGAGAAAATATATCATATTGTTGTTCCACTAAGATCTTAAATATTTAGAATTGCGTTTTAACGTACGTTAATTTGGCTCAGTTCTGTTTAGCGGAGTTTTTGTACACGGTTATCTATGTTAAATGAAGTCATTTAAAATAATTTCTAATACTTATTTCACGTACATAACTTCTATTTAATATTTTTAATTAATTTAAAATATATAATCGAGAACTTTAATATTGTTTGTATTATACTTTCAATATATTTATTCAAAATATTTCGCGAAATTCGAGGTAAAAAATAAAACTTAAATAAAAATAAGTTGATAAATAATGAAAACAAAATAGTAATATTTGTGCATGTAAAATTGCAAAGAGAGAAAAGCATTAAAGACGTTTTAAGTCATTTCTAATTTATCTCACGCATGCCAGATTTTGTCTTTTTCACTCCCTTTTGTCTTCTTGAAAGATTAATAGTTGATGAGATTTGATGGAGTGATCAAAATTCATTGCTGAAGCCACACGAACTCTGAAATAACGCAAAGAATAAAATGGATTTTTTTTCTTACTTTACAGTACTTGTCTCGATCATCTACTTAAATAAAATTATATTTTAGTAGATGCGTTTTCCCAGTTAAGTTATTTTATAGTTAAATTTTCTTTTAGCTTTTTATAAAAATATATCACGTCCATGCGGTTGTTTTACTATTTACTAAGTATTCATTATTCACAATTGTAATGTAGTATATGAATGGTTGCCAATAAGAATAAAAATAAGCGAATGGGGTATAAGTGAAATGCTATTAAGAAGGAATTTACTGAATTTAAAATTTATAAGAAAGATTTTTTTTCTCTTGGAACGATTCCAGTTCGTCCTATATCTTTTAAAATGCATAAAAGTTTGTGCATTTTTAAAATAGATTATAATGCTGGGAAGGGAGTTTTTATTTATTAAATGCTATAGCATTCCTTATATAATTTTAGTTACGCTTTAGGCTATATATCAAAAGAAAACAGCAAACGTTATTTAAAAATGAATCTAAAAGACAACGACTATGCACGTAAGATTAATATGTATGCTGTGGAATCCCGATAATTCAAACTCCGCCAGTCCGAATACCCGGAAAATCTGAACCAAAATGTATTTGTAAATTTAAGAAAAACAAGTGAAAATCACGTCTTGGTAACCCCCCCCCCCCCCCAAAAAAAAAAAAAAAAAAAAAAATACATTTTAGTACTCGTATCATTGTACTACTTTGAAAAGAAATATATATATGATAGTTTCTGTTTCGCTTTCTCTGTTCCTTATTCTATTTATGCAGGAATTTCGGACAATCAGAAACTTTGCCAATCTGATGAAGTAGTGGTCTCATTTAATTCGAATTAGCTAGATTATTTAGACTCAGTTCATTTTATCGTGGTATTAAATGAAGTCCATTAAAGTAATTTCTAATACTTTTTTCACGTACATCACTTTTTTTTTTACATATTTTTAATTAATTTAAAATATATATAACAGAGAACTTTAGTATTGTTTATGGCATATTTTCAACATATTTATTTAGAATCATTCCCAAAATACGAGGTTAAAAAAATAAACTAAAATAAAAAATAAGTAGATAAATATTAAAATGAAAAAGTTAATAATTGTGCATGAAAAATTGCAAAGAAAGAAACAAAAAACCCTTAAAGACGTTTAGAGTCATTTCTAATTTATCTCACGCATGCCAGATTTTGTCTTTTTCACTCTTTTGTCTTCTTGAAAGATTAATAGTTGATGAGATTTGATGGAGTGATCAAAATTGATTGCTGAAGTCACACGAACTCTGAAATAACGCAAAGAAAAAAATGGATTTTTTTTTTCTTATTTTACAATACTTATCTCCATTATCTACTTAAATGAAATTATATTTTAGTAAATGCTTTTTCCCAGCTAAGTTCTTTTGTAGTCAAATTTTCTTTTGGATTTTATAAAAATGTATCACGTCCATGCGGTTGTATTACTATTTACTAAGTATTCATTATTCCCATTTGTAATGTGGTATATGAATGGTTGCCAATAAGAATAAAAATAAGCGAATGGGACATAAGTGGAATGCGATTAAGTCATTACGAAGGAATTTACTGAATTTAAATTAAAAAAAAGACTTGTTTTTCTCTTGGAACAATTCCAGTTCGTCCTATATCTTTTAAAATGCATAAAAGGATTGTGTATTTTTAAAATAGATTATTGAGTTGGGAAATGATTTTTTATTTATTAGTTGCTATAGCCTTCTTATATTCATTTTAGAAACGCTTTAGGCTGTATATCAAATGAAAATATCAAACGTTATTTAAAAATGAATGTAAGAGACAACGATTCTGCACGTAAGATTAATACGTATGCTGTGGAATCCCGATAATCCAAAATCCGCTAGTCCGAATATCCGTAAAATCTGAACCAAAATTATTTTAAATTTGAAGAAAAATAATTGATAATTACGTCTTGGTAGCGAAAAAAAAATGCATTTCAGTATTCGCATTACTGCACTACTTTTTAATATATATATATATATATATATATATATAAATCATAGTTTCTCTTTCGCTTTCTCTCTTTCTTTCTTTATTCTATTTAAACTGAAATTTCGGATAACCGGAAATTTCACCAATCTGAAAAAATAGATGTCCCAGTTAATTTGAGTTAGCTGGATTAATTGGGCTCAGTTCAGTTTAGCTGGGTTATTGTATATGTATATGTATATTAAATGAAGATCATCAAAATAATTTCTAATACTTATTTGATGTACATCCCTTTTTGTGAATATTTTTAATTAACTTAAAATATATATAATGGTGAACTTTAATATTGTTTGTCTTATGCTTTCAATATATTTATTCAAAATCTAATTATAATAAATCTAATAAATATATCTAATAAATATATAAATCTAATTAAAAAATAATAATTATAAGTTGTTTAATAATAAAAAGAAATAATTAGCATTTGTGCATGTAAAGTTCCACAGAAAAAATACCCTTAAAAACGTTTAAAGTAATTTCTAATTTATATCACGCATGCCACATTTTGTCTTTTTCACTCTCTTTTGTCTTCTTGAAAGATTAATAGTTGATGAGATTTGATGGAGTGATCAAAATTCATAGCTGAAGCCACACGAACTCTGAAATAACGCAAAGAATAAAATGGATTTTTACCTTATTTTACAGTACTTGTCTCCATCATCCACTTAAATGAAGTTATATTTTAGTAAATGCTTTTTCCCAGTTAAGTTCTTTTGTAGTTAAATTTTCTTTTGGCTTTTATAAAAATGTATCACGTCCATGCGGTTGTTTTACTATTTACTAAGTATTCATTATTCCTATTTGTAATATGGTATATGAATGGTTGCCAATAAGAATAAAAATAAGCGAGTAGGATATAAGTGGAATGCGATTAAGTCATTATTAAGGAATTTACTGAATTTAAAATTTATAAGAAAGATTTTTTTTTTCTCTTGGAACAATTCCACTTCGTCCTATATCTTTTAAAATGCATAAAATGTATTCAATTTTTCAAATAGAATATATTGTTGGGAAGGATTTTTTTATTTATTAACTGTTGTAGACTTATATTCATTTTACACACATTTATAAATAATTTTATTGATTTTATCTCTTTCATTATAACAGGTGTTACTATATAACTATTGTTAAACACCGTTGAATGTAAATTAAAATAGCCACACACAGGTTTATCTCGATTTCTTAATATTATAGTTACTTATAGTCAATAGCTTAAACTTTAAAAAATATTTTTTTCCTTGTAGAAATAGTTCTAATTTAACAAATGTATTTCCTGGTATTGGCATTTCATCGGAAATATTATTCATATAATGTCAACCAATGGTGGATAAATAATCGTTACACATTTCAAAAAATAATCATGAAAATAATGTATAAAAGATTTAGCAACATTTAGTCAAAAGTGCATCAAAATAAAGAAATACCCACATCAAGTCAACAATGTAAGTACCATAAAACATATCAAAACATATAAAACGACATAGTCCTAATGGAAAGAATATCATATTCAAAACTAAGATAGAGATTTTCTAAAACAAACTGTTTTCTAGCCCCTAGTGATTACGCTTAAACAAGTAGTATCAAAGTAAGTACCATTTATTCAAGCGTATAACGTCAAATATGGTGAAATTTGAAGATGTACGTTGAATGAATACATCTACATCAGTTTCCATCTATAAGAGGAAAATATGAGAATTCCTTTGTGCAGCTTTGTATACAATCTACAGACTTGTCTATATGTTACATAGCATGCTCCCCCCCCCCCCCCCCCCCACACACAAAAAAAATCACTTAGCATAGCACAGTTGAAAATTTCCCTTCAGAAAATTCCGAAAATAAGCGGAAATTTAAGTGAATTATTTTGTGAAACCTTGTATATGACCTAATGAATTTATACAAACCTAGTATCTAATATGCAAAGAATTAATAAAATTTAAAAACACATATCACAATTGAAAATGCACTTTTAGGAAGTATTGTTCATAGACAGTATTGTAACCGAATTCTTTTTTGTGTCCCTCTAAATGAACTATAAGCATCTTGCAATGCACTTCAGTCATTCATATAAATTTCAGTAAGTTTGAAATAGTTTAACATCATTAAAATACACTACAAACTATTTCCCCTTGGACCATAATGCACCGTTTTGTGTGCTTGTAAACGAACCGCAAATGCTACACACTTCAATTTTAATTCCGAGTATGCCATGGCAAACCCCAAAAATTTATATCATTTATAAGGCAATCCGAGTATATTTAGGTGAGTTAGAGCATGAACAAACAGACAACCAGATAAACTGAAACACTTTTCAACTAATGTTGGAATGTGTTAAAGAGAGATAAGAATAGAAAACAAAATAAATGAACTTTCTCTTTCGACTAAGCCGGGAGTATTGCAGTTTGTATTATATTTTTCATTATATTTCATTTAATGTTTGTGTACAATATAGTATTTTTCATTTTACGTATCTCATACTTTTGCCTAGAAAGGGTCACTGGAATATACCTATACGGCGAGAACACATAAAAGCAGAAAAATATAGTCTGCATTTTATGTGCGTCTAATATACCGAATAATAAAGTGTATTTTTTTTTTTTTTTTTTTTTGCATGTGTGTGTGAGAGAGAGCGTAATTTGTGAAATATAATCAACAAAATACGAAAACTTATCTGTTTTCAGATACGATATTAATCTGTTAGTTTATAGAAAATATTAAACTTTACTTAATTTTAAATGCCAAAAAATCAGTCAAATATACTCTTTGACATAAAAATTAAGTCCGTAAAATGATGACATAATTGACTGACACTAGAATTAACAAACGCTTTTTTAAGAAAATAGAAACCTACTTCTCTATGCTTTCATTATAAAAGCAAAATTTTATTAAAATAGTTTTGGTGCCGTTTGTCAGTTTTGGAATTAAAATTAGGTAGTCACGCCTTCTGCCCACAGCCCTTGAAAGGGTTAAAAGTGTCTCTAATATCATTACATAAATCGTAGTTTTGTTCGAAAAATAAACAGTTACAAATAATAATAAAGGGACAACTAACATTTTACGTGTAAAATAAATATTTCTATAGCTGACTGGAGATGATTTTATTGAAATTTATGTCACGCATTCTAGATTTCCCGCTTATCTCCTTTTATAGTACAAAAGATTAATCACTTATGAGACATGGTAGAGAAATCAAAATTCAAAACTGATATTTAACGAATATAATGTATTTATTTTTTTGTGTGTGACTATATTTGCGAAACACAGTCAGCAAAATAAGAAAAAAATATTTTTCATTCGTATACGACATTAATCTAAATTTATAGAATATTTTTTTTTTTTTTTAACACCAAAAAACCACTTAAATACGCTCTGTAAAAATGTCTTTAAATATTACTACGTAAATCGCAGTTTTTTTGCGAAAAATAAACAGTTACAAATAAAAATAAAGGGACAACTAACATTTTACGTGTAAAATAAATCTTTCTATATCTGACTGAATCTGACTCATGCCAGATTTCCCACTTACCCCATTTTATCATCCCAAAATATCAATCACTTATGAGACATGACAGATTAATCAAAATTTGGAACTGACAACTCACGAATATAGTGTATTTTTTTTTTTTTTTCGTGTGTGAGAGCGTAATTTGTGAAATATAGTCAGCAAAATAAGAAAAAAAAATATTTTTTATTTCAAATACGACATTAGTCTCTAAATTTATAGAAAAAATTAAATTTTATTTAATTTTAAGTACCAAAAAATGATTTGAACACACACTTTAAAAATGTCTCTAAATATTATGATGTAAATCGTATTTTTTTCAATAAATAAACAGTTACAAACAAAAATAAGGGGACAACTAACATTTTACGTGTAAAATAAATCTTTCTATATCTGGCTGAAGTCGATTTATTTGAAATTTACCTCACGCATTCCAGATTTCCCACTTATTCCCTTTTATCGGGCGAAAGATTAGTCACTTATGAGACGAGATAGAGTAATCAAAATTCAGAACTGATAACTCACGAAAACTAAAATAATACGATGAATAATAAAAGAAATTATCCAATTTTATAAAACGTCTTATATTATTTCTTAAATCGCAGTTTTTTCTTCGAAAAATAAACAGAAATAAATATAAAGGGATACTAACATTTTACGTGTAAAATAAATCTTTCTATATCTGACTAAAGTCGAAATATTTGAAATTTACCTAACGTATTCCAGATATCCCACTTATCTCCTTTTATAGGACAAAAGATTAATCACTTATGAGACAAGATAGAGTAATCAAAATTCGGAACTGATAACTCACGAAAACTAAAATAATACAATGAATTATAAGAGAAATTATCCAATTTTATAAAACGTCTTGTTAAACTTGCAGAATTAGTAAGAAGTTAATTTTATGAATTATTGTATTTTTGGGGTTTGTTTTTAACGGAGATATAATGGTGGTTGTTTAATTTAACTATTACTTAAACGAGGAGATATACCCGGCCTTCCCGTGTTACAGAATATAGGTGAAAGCTAGTTGTTCAACTGAAAACTATATTAGATTTTTCACATTTAACCCCTTCGGGACGAGCGTCTTTTACAGAACTTTTTTGTCTTTTATCACCGTTTTTTCAAAACAGGAACTTTTGCCTAATTGAATCGGGAAAATGCTCGGATTAAATAAGGCAAAATTTACAATTAAAATTTACTGGTGAGAATAATTACGGATTCTGAGCACCTTTCGCTGCATTTATCCGGTCGCTCGCCCCCAAAGACTCCGCCCCCCCCCCATATATTCTTTAAGATACGCATTAACAATACCAAAAATCGTATATTTAAAAAAAAAATAGTAACTAGTTTAAGTAAAGTTTTGAAATTTATTAAAAGCAATAGTTTTGTATTGGCCTCTCGCCAGGAGTTAATAACAGAATAAATCGCCAAATATCACTATTTAAAATCAACCTTTTTTTATTCTGATCATTTTAGTGGTTTAAGTACATAGTTTGATCAAATGTCTGAAATTTGTATTTTATTTATATTTTATTGTTTTATTTATTGATTAATGAATGTTTTAATTTCGTTATGCGATATAAGCTGGAAACAAATGCTGAACTATTTATATTAATTTAAGTACAAACGGATTTATCTTACCTTATTGTATGCATGCAATATAGATTTGAAAAAAAAATCGTGCTTGAAAACTATTTTAAAGACAATAAAAAATTAGTAAATCGCGATACAATTTTCAAACAAATTGCGACATATTTTTCAAACAAATTGCATTTGAATGTAAACTTTTTTCGTATCCAACAGTGTAAAAATTTAAAATGTGTGGTGTTTCGAAATTTAAAAAAAAATGCAGTAAATGTTCATAAAAGTTAAACGTAATTGTTTGCTGTTGTCGCCGTTAAAATGGCATCATCGTTACGCACAGACACGTTTGTCCTTTATAATAGATATGCATATCAAGTTAAAAATGTACGACTTTTTCATTCACATTAACTTGTTTAAAATTTTCAAAATAGTTATATATATTTTTTCAGTATGTGTGCAATTTATATAATAAGAACAATAAAATAATATATATATATATATATATATAATGCTCATAAATCATTTAACTATAAATTAAAGAAAACAAAATTGATAATTATTAATTTCAAATTCAAATAAAATTCCTTATTATACTTTAAAAAAAATCTCTAAGGATTATCAGACGAAATTATCGACAACAAGGAGATTCTTCCGGTTTATAGAATATAGGTGAAAACCACACATCTTTTTAAGTTGAAAACTATAACAGATATTTTACATTTAATATATAGAAAAGAAGTTTTTATCCAATTTTCTATAATGCCTTAATAAACCTGCTCGATTACTAAGAAATTACTTTTATGTGTTATTGTTTATAAGTTTCTTACAAAAGAATATTATTTTATTTGACAATCATTTAAGTATACATATCAAGCCAACAATTCAAATCCTTTTTCAACACATAAACTTGTTTAGAGTGTTCAAAATAGTTATATATATATATATGTGTGTTTTATAAAAATTTTTACTTCGCGATAGTCCTTTAAATTATTCCAATTTTCCAGCATATTCTCTATTTCCCTATTTCTTAATGATATCTATTATTTAATCCTATTTCATTCCCCTTTAATTTTAAAACGTATATATTAATAATTATCTTATTCAAATTCGTAATCTAAAGCTTTTAGTCACTTCATAATTTTATCAGATATCCAATCAATGATATTCTCAGAGAATCTAGTCTTTTATTTCTGAATGTTTTAAAAAAGCCGTTTTGTTATTTTTATTTCCAATCTTCATTCCACGAATCTGGTTTACCGCACCGCGCATTTCGATACTAGGATTTTTACTTCAAAAACATTTCTCTACTATGTAATGAACTCTTCCGCTTTAGGCCACTCCCTTCTCGCGCCATTAACTTAGCTACTTATCTGAGGGCGTGCACTTCTTACTGATTTGTTCATTTGTGTGCTACATCGGCATTTGTTTTCTTCCGCGAGTTTAACAAAAAGTCGATGCACTGAACTCGAAGCTGCGATTCTGCTTTGTTTCGAGTGCTCAAGAAAATGTTATCTGGTGTCTATTAATCTCGTAGCACTCTAAATTTCTCCTGAAGAACTTACAGCCTGGCATAGATCCTCATGCCAAAGCCTGAAGGCTTCACGGAATTTTATTAAAATGTGGGACTTGTTTATATTTTTATGCCTGATGAATAAACGTCTTCGAACGGCAAGGTGACTTCATTTTTCTTTCATGGAGAAATCTCTGGGTTCCTGAATTCATTGCCCTGTTTATACTTATACCATGACCTTATGAATTAATATTACGACTGCAGACAACCACCATGTTTTCTCACTTGAAGCTATACTTTAAGACATCTAAGTATTCTTCACATCGATCGAATAAATTAGCATCCCAAACCACGATTTCGAAACTAAAATGTTCGACCTGATATTAGCTGTTACCAACAAACTTCACATATGAGGCATTCTCACAATCTTTTGACTTTCATGTCCCTGAATAATAATTTTTATTTTAATACACTTTTTTGGGTTTTTGTTTTTTATTTCATATACTGGAGAACATCCCATTGCATGATTAAACAACAATATTAACGAGATAAATAAGTTTTGGACGATGATGAGGGTCCAAACACCTGTAAAACTCCTATATCGTCCCGTGTCCCTGATACTGATTTTTAAGTTTGGAGCTGTCTGGATAAAATTGCTTCAATAAAAATAATTCGATGTAATTTTTTTCTGAAACTGGAACTATTGTTTTATATAAATATGTAGCTAAAAATTAACCCGCACACATTTTTAGGGTAGTTATTATTTTTAAAACTCTGTCCCTGGGTTTTAGATTCCTTACCATCCCTCTTGCTAAACTTATACAGAAAATCACTTCAGATGCAGCCACAGAATTTTTTTCAAGTTTTTTCTCATGCAGAAGTATGCTAGACAAATAATGTCTAAAATTCTTTGGCAGGAAATTTATTGTAGAATTTAAATCAGCATTTAAATATCAATTTCAAGCATCTTGGCATTATAGGTAGTCTCACCGTCCCCAAGGGTTATTCCTGCACTTTTCGAGGTAAATAATAATAATAAAAAATTTAATCCAATGTTAACAACTGTTTCTAAAAATCAACGAACATTGTGGCTATCGCTTAGTTTTAACATGATTTTCCTAAAAATAGGTGGTAATTTTCCTTACCGTTCCATCCTTACCGACCCTTTTTTTTACCATTTCGTCCCTTTTTTCCTATACCATTCCCTTTTTTTACTTTACCGTCCCTTCTTTAACACCCCTTTAAGACAATGTTATAAAAAATTTCTGTATTAAAAGCACTACATTGTTATTATTTCTTAGTTGAATATCCTGTGAGTACTATGCAAATTCATTATAAGTAAAAATTTAGAAGAAAATAAAAAGTTATAGGGTAAAATAGTCAGGAAAATTAAACTCGCAAGTTTAACTTAAACCTCAGTTAAATAAAAAAAAATTCTCTAAATAAAAAACCATTTTTTCTTTATTTTGAATCATTAAGGCATTCGTCTATCAGATCAAAATGTTATTTTAGCACATTGTAAATTAAAATGTCTGAAATTCAAACACTTAAGTGTCTGAAACGGAGTGTTCAGTTTTCAGACATTTTAAAATGTCTGAATTTTTTCAGACACTTCAAACGTCTTAATAGCATCCATTTTTTTTGTAAGCATCATACGTAGCCATGTTTGACCACGTTGAATCCTGGAAAAATATTTGGCTGGTGTCCTGCCCCCCCCCCCCCCCCTACAACCTGATTTGTCTGGTGCTCCCAATTTTGGTACGCAATTTTTGTTAAGCTGATAATTTAAATCTTTTACGACATTTTACTGATTATAATCAATATTTTGAACTTCAGGAGTAGAACAAGATTAAAACAAAAAATATTTATCTAAATATTAGATTTTTAAAATTTGTTTTATTTTTAATCTTATTTTACTTTAAAAGTTCAAAATATTGATTATAATCAATACAATTTCGAAACAGATTTAAAATATAAGCTTTACAAATATTGCACATCAAATTTGTGGGCACTAAAATCGTAGGCGGGTGGGGCACGGCCCAGTATGCCCATTCTTTAATCAAGAAGTTCTTTTGCAAAAAATGCAACCCTGCATTATTGTTATCTCAATTGAGATGTCCGGTATTCGGGAGTATCCGTTGTGGAGGTTAATGGACACTCCCGAATAGCTGTTCTGAAACATCTATTTAGCGAATACTTTTTTAATCCGCATGGCATACATATTTGTATATTTTTACCTCACAAAAGCAGACATCTCCGATTATCGGACAAATTCAGCGGCAAAGACTATTGAGGGCTTTTAAAGTACATGGATAAATATATATATTTCTTATAATCTTGTCCTACTCTACTTCATATAATTTAAAAATAGATTTTTTAAAAATCTATATTGCCACATAGGCAATTTTACATATATATCAGATGATAATCACAACAGCTATTTAACTATGAATAAATAAATAAATATTCTACTTTACCCTTTTCACTCGAGGGCTCCGGAGCGGAGCCATTTAAAATTTGTCTTCAAACTCGAGGGCTCCGCTACGGAGACAATGCAAATAATTTTGTGATACCTGTCTAGAAAAGCCAAGATTACGTGGTATCACAAAATTATTTGCATTGTCTCCGTAGCGGAGACCTCGAGTTTGAAGAGAAATTTTAAATGGCTCCGCTCCGGAGTCCTCGAGTGCAAAGGGTTAATGTTGAGAAAAAAATTACTTCGGTATTTTGTTTATTTATATTTTGTGTTTTTTAATCTTGTCCTACTCTAAAAGTTCAAAACTTTCATTATAATCAGTGCAAGATTTAAGGTATCAACTTTAAGAAAATTTCATACAAAATTCCCCCCCCCCCCTCCCCGAAAAAAAATAAAAATCCTTATCATTTAAAAATTAGATTTTTTAAAAATTTATATTGCCACATGGGCTTATTGTTATCATTCCTATGAGCTACTAAACAAAACATCTTTAAAGCAAAATAAAGCCAAAAAAAAAGTTAGCACATGATATCACTATGATACAAACTTGCGATGCTTATCAGTAAAGTCTAATTGGAAAATGACCTTCGAATCCACACATGCAGCGAAATCTAAATAAACAAATGATTTCCTTTTTCCTGACTGGCTTACTTCTATGTTTCCAAATGAAAAGTTTTCACACATTAAAAGATTTAATAGCTTTAGAAATATATCTAAGAAATACTTGAGATAAACATTCATTTTCAATTATATATAAATTTCATGAAAATCAATTGATTTTTTTTTCCAAAAGCGAAAGTTTCTAAATATATTTTTTAATTTCAGCTGAATATTGTTCAATGGAAAAAAAAAAGGCAATCCCGAAAATCCCGGAATTTTCCAGTAAAAATTCCGGGATTTTCGGGGTTAAAATTAAAGCGGGATCCCGGGATCTCAATCCGGGATTGTAATCCCTAGCTAGGAAGTAAGAAAACTTTAGGAGATCTTTCAAAGTTTTTTTTTTCTATTTCCTTGTGGTCGAGTATGAGATAAGCATTAGCCATTGAAATTGAAACTAAGAACTGCCATATTGAAAACAAAACAAAACAAGAGAATGAACTTAACTTTTAAATATGTCTGTTTTTTAGTGATGTTATTACTTTAAATTTGGGAAAAAAGATGAGAATAAATAATACATAATTTGTAATAAAAGACAACGTCATAAATTTAAAAATATATACTTCTAGAATTAGTGTTTTTTTTTTTTTTTTTTTTTTTTTTTTTTTTTTTTTGCAAAAAGATTCAAAACTAATTAAATTTCATGTAAGATTTTGTTTAGTACAATAAATAAAATCATAAAAGACACTAATTTTAGTACTATAAAGAAATTATAACACTTACTTCAATCGCTGTTTGCAATAGGTAAGAAATATTCCTCGATTTGAAATTTTAAAAACTACAACAACCACAGTGGGGGAGAAAGATTTTCATCAGTTTAAAAGGTAATCCCATAATACATCCGACTAGCCATATTTAAAGAATGAGATGTTTCATCCTCAAAACAGGACCCGCCAGACAAAAGTTTCTTTTTTTTTTGCCAGCTTCGACAGGACGAAGATGAATAACACAATATTATTGATATAAATTTATACGAGTTAACACTAAGCACATTGCACACGCTTTGTAGAATTCCCGGGTGTAATCTTCAACCGTCGTCTACTTCTGTTCTGTGTCTATCCCGCCCTTGTATCGACGACAGCTTCTAAGAGACATTTGATGTCGAGCACACACGTCAGATGTTTGTATTCAATAAATAAATAATCCAAGTTAATACGAATTAAAATCACAGTACTTCACATTTCGCAAAAAACGAATTAAAATACACGCGTACATAAAAACAAACTTTGTTTGAATTACAACGTATACCACTTCGAACGAAGACATCTAAAACGCATGCGCAACTGGGAGTGCTAGTGCCCCCTGGTGGTTATTGCGTCGCAAGAATCAAAACGTCTTAAATTAAGACACGTTTAAAGCAATGAAGTGTCTTAAAATAAGACGTTTGCGGATATTTTAGACATTATTCTCAGTTCGTTTACACCATGGTCATAGTAAGACACTTATGTATCTTAAATTAAGACATCTATAATGTCTGAATTTTCAGATTAAGACACTTAAGTGTCTAAAATTCTTTTTCAGTCACATATGTGTCTAAATTTAAGACGCTTCTATTTGCAGTGCAAGTTTAATTTTGTCAGATTTTTTTTTCCCAAAAGTCAAAAGATTGTGAGAATGCTCCATATATATTTTGTGTATGTGTGTAATTTATATAGTCAGAGTACTAAAATAATATAATGCTAATACGGCATTTAACAATATATTAAAAAAACAAAATTGAAAAATTATTTATTTTAAACACGAATTAAATGACTTAATGAAGTCTTTAAAAACGTCGCTTAATACTGTCACACGCAAAAATAACTCTTTCCAGAAATGAATACTTATAAATAAATAAGAGGAAAAACTAGACTTTTGCGTGTAAAATAAATTTTTTTATACCCCACTAAAGACGATATAAGTCATTCCTAATTTACCTCACGCATGCCAGTTTGTGCCTTTTACTTTTTTTTTTATTACGACAAAAGAGTAATTTCTTATGAGACGTTAGAGTAATCAAAATTCTGATCTGATACTTCACGAAAACTGAAATAATAGGCTGGATAATAGGAGTTATTATCCAATTTTATAAAATGTCTTAATAAAACAACTAAATTGTGTCTTAATAAAGAAGGTTTTTTTTTTATATCTATTGTCTCTTTTTAACCGCTATAAAAATATGTTACTTAATTTTTTAATATACAGAGCGTCCTAAATTGGATTTATCGTTTTTAAAATTGAATAAAAACTACTGTATATATGTCGACTCCCTAAATTGGACAAAATTAAAATAACAAGTCCATTTTTTAGAATACCAGAATTTTCGCTTACTATTCTCCACCTCATTTAATCGCATTATAAGTAATAAATGTCTGGAATTAAATAAGGTGATGATTTCGATACTGAAATACTGGTATTCAAACGCAAATATATGGTTATTTTTCTCGAATTTCGTGGTTGGCTTATAATAGCACCAGTGATGGCAAAAGGCGAAAGGTATTGAAGTTATACTTACAGGAGATTTATCCGTGAAGTCATGAATTTATTTAGCAAGTTTTCTCATATTAGTTCCAAATATCATCTATAGAGGGCACTATCCTCTCTGAAACTACATAACACTAAAACTAACGGAAAATAGGTGCGTCAAAATTTTCTCAGTTTGTAACCATCATTATGTTTAGCATGTTTTAATTCTTAAAAATGACTTGAGCTTTAAGATTGAAAGATTATTTTAGCAGTATTATATTTGAGATAGTCAACCCGTAAGGCATGGTGACGTCACGGCGACGTCGTTGTGAAGTCACACTGTGATTTTGTGACCGTCGATGTGACGTCACGTGACGTCGATGTGACGTCACAGTGACTGGAATGCGAGGTCGTTATGGCCGTTTTAGAGGACGTTTGTGACGTCACATTGTGACCACTCTGTGAAGTCACGGTGTGACAAATTTGTGAAAAGTGTGTCATTTGTGACTATTTTGGCATTAACTTTGTGACGAACCTGTAACGAAAGCGACAATGCTTTGAAGTCACATTGTGACCAATTTGTGAAATATGTGTCATTTGTGACGAACTTGCCATAAACACTGTGATTTCAAATGAAAATCAAATTTCAAATTAATTGCTTAAAAGACGCAAATAGTGAAAAAGATTCCATGCTGGGACTCGAACCCGGGCCATCAGTACAGCACACTGACATTCTACCGACTAAATCACATGGGACGATACCCAGGCTGGAAAATTTCTCACTATTACATGTTAGCAAGGCTACAAACGCAGCAAAAGATGGAATATTTAGCGTGAACCACCCACATGATGCAAACACGAAACTTAATTAAATCCAGCATTGATTGAAATTATATTAATACTTGGAAATTTTTCCAGAGAGAACCATTCGCCTTGCATACAATATTTCAAATGAAAGTCAAATTTCAAATTAATTGCTTAAAAGGCAATTTTAATTTGAAATGTTGTATGCAGGGCGAATGTTTCTCCCTGGAAAAATTTCCAATTATTAATATAGTTTCAATCGATGCTGGATTTAATTAAGTTTCGTGTTTACCCCATGTCGATGGCTCACGATAAATATTCCATCTTATGCTGCGTTTGTAGCCTTGCGAACATGTAATAGTGAAAAATTTTACGGGCTGGGCGTCGTTCCATGTGGTTTAGTCGGTAGAATGTCAGTGTGCTACACTGATGGCCCGGGTTCGAGCCCCGGCATGGAATCTTTTTCACAATGTTGGCCTTTGCGCCTTTTAATCAATTAATTTGACATTTGATTTTCATTTGAAATATTGTATATAAGGCGAATGATTCTCTCTGAAAAAAATTCTAAGTATTAATACAGCGATGAATTTAAAAACAAAATTTTGCTGTAAATATAAAATCTTATCTTTTTACCGCACTTTTTAGCAAAATATCGCTACTTTGGAGTCCTATTCTTCTAAAACATTTTACATTTTTCCACTTAAAAAACAATGCTTATCAACTGCCATATTTTTTTATTAAGTTCTATGCTTGATATTTAGAATGTGTAAGTTTTTTAATTTTTTTTGATTTGTCATTGCTTTATTAAATACGAACATGGAAACTAACGGATATTAATACAACTATTATTTATAGAGCGGCATGATAAGCGATATTTATTTAAATTTTTTATTCCCGTGTATATTGTACTTTGTGAATATGAGCTAAATAGATTTGGTATGTTTTATAGGAAAAGACTAATCTGGGAAAATAGAAAAAAAAAAAAAAAAAAAAAAAAAAAACGAGTAAGAAAAATCATGCGTTAAGCATAGATTAAAATATACTTTCGAACACTTTCTGAATGCTTTAACAAGACATCGTAATTTAGGGAAATGACGTAAATAAGATAACTAAGTAAACATTTTAGAAAACGCATAAAACATTTGAAAAACTGATTTCAGCAGTTACCGTCCATAGCCAAATATGTTTTCCAATTCTTTTAAACAGCCCTTATTTGATCTGTAGGTTGATACACTGAAAAAAAATGAATTACTCAAAAATGAGCAAACCGACGTACTCATATTGAATTGAATATTTTTGGATCAAAAATGAACCTATGCTTTCTCTATTTTGAAGCATCACATGTTATCAAACCCAAACAAACAAATAGTTTTGTACCCTGTAATGGTTCATTTCATTTATGGCGGCATAAATGATGTTTATTAATGTAAATATTAAATTATGCACAGCATTTTAAAAATAATTGCTTGGAAATAATGTTCTTGTCATAAAAATATTCGATTTGAGTATCTTGTTAATAATTTTGCTATTTTTCTTGATAAATAATCAATTAAACATTTCTTGTTAAGAACTTCGGACGGGAAATAAATGTCAGTACATTTTTACTTTACATTTTAAAGGTTTTTTTTTGGTTTTTTTTTTGGGATGGGGGGAGTACATAACGATTCATATTTGATCACAGCCATGGAATAAAAAATGAGTACATGTGTTTCTCAACTTTGAGTACATTTGGATCGGAGCTATTTTGTGCATGTGACGCATTTAAAATTGAGTACTTTTTACTCAATTTTGAGTACCCATTTTTTTTAAGTGCATATATACTATATAATGGGAAAATTTAGTTTAGCAAGAAAACGCCTAACAGGTTGAAATTCATTTTCAGCAATTTATACTAATGTATGGAAACATACTTGAATACCTTTGTACAACCCTGTGGTTTACCTAAAATCTTTATTACACGCCACTATTTAGTTAAAATTTAATTCAAACTAGGACACTCTTAAAACTGCTGAAATCACATTTCCAGAAATTATAATATATAGACGGCCATGTATCCAATTCTTTACGTGACCCTGTATATCATTTTATCTATATTCTACAAATATTTCTTGGTAAATTAAACGCAGTTCAGCGAAAAAAAGCATAACTCATTTAAAAACCACCTTTAAGCAATTTGCGCCCATACCCAGTAATCCTTACGAATACTTTTGTGTAGCCTTGTATAGGAATTATAGCATTTTTATACACCATACACTATGCATAAATATAGTGAATCATAAAAGTGCATATCATAATTAAAAATATATTTCCAGCAATCATCGCTAATGAACAGTGCTTCGGATACAATATGGTATCTGAAAGATTTTGTGTGTCCCTGTAAATGCTATATACGTATTATTCTTATTATACATGAAATAATTTATAGTATGTAAACCTCAGCGACATACATCAATTTCATTATATATGAAATAGATTAACATAATTAAAGTATGCCGCAAACAATTCCCTCCACCTCTATATCATTATGTATTTGAATTCCTTTTTTAGTCCTGTAAATGAACAATAACTATTCTTTGCATCGCATAGTCAACAGAATGCATATTTTAGTGCACTTCATAAATGCATATAAATTTTATTCTGTTTGAAAGCGTGCGTAAAATCATAAAAAATCATTTGAAACGACTTTTTCCCATAGGCCGCAATGTAACGGAAAACTTTTGGCTGTCCCTGTAAATGAACAAAGCATGCTACAAACTTCATTACAAATAGGTACCGTGCGATGGTAAACGTAAATACCACCCAAAAATTTCAGGGCAATCCGAGTATATTTTCGAGAGTTAGAGTGCGCACAGACTGCTAGACGGACAGACGGAGAGACAAACCGAAGTCATAAGCACTTTTCAACTTGTGGCCTACATTATGTATCCTGTATTATATGAACTTAAAAAATATATACTAAAGCAGTTTAATCTATAACTTCCTATCAGGCATGAAAAATACTTTATTTCAATGCTTAAATATCATATTTTACTTTTTAGTGCCAATAATTACCCGAATCATACACGTAGAAAATTAATTTACAATAGAAGAAAATTTAATAACCCATTCAGAATGTCTATAATTAAATGTTTGATTAAAATCACAAACAGAAAAAATGCTTACATACAATTAAAAAAAATAAATATACCAATTTGAAAAACATTAAAAATAATAATTAGTATTTATAATTGTACTGTTAAACAACAGCAAACTACAATAGATAAATTAAATGCATTATTAGATTTAACAATATCTCAAAAATATTTCCAAATGGTATAAGGAATTCCTATTATTTTATAATTTTGGCAAATGTTAAATCTGAAAACATTGGTTTGAAGATTTAGGATTTTAAAAGATAATTTAAAATATTATTAGCACTAAAAAAAAATTCTTTCAAATGTTTCACTACTGTAATATGTTAAAAATACATTTTCCCAGTATAATGTTAATTTCTAATCTGAAACAGTTTCGTAATCTCATGATAATCGAACATCATATTTAACCCCAAAATAATAATAACTATAAATGTTAGTAATCAAAAAATAGTAAGAAGCCGATAAAATAATTCCAAATTATTGTCGTTCCATACATTTTTAATCTCAAGTAAGAGTAAATTAATGTTTATATTAATTCCAGTATGAATGTAGGCATGAATGTCTCTGCGCAGTTTTTTTTTTTTTTCAAGCGATGGCAGATTAAAATATTTTTCTTCACAGTTATCAAATTGGAAAATAACGCTTCTGACAGTTAAAGATCAGTCTCTTACAAATATAACTATTTAACTCATAATATACAACCAGGAATAAAATATTTAAATTAAATAAAACTTACATGCACGTTCCATTAATATCCGTGTATCCTAAAATGGTCATTTCCTTATCTTAAAGTGTTGTAGACGTGTTGTTCTAAAACAAGTGAACTATTTCCCGCGTATTCTCATATTTATTTTTCTGTGGGCAGACGATTTTCGAGCAGATGGTTTGTTACAGATTGTTTGTTTTTGTATACAAGAAATATGGAATTTGATCGCGCAGAAATTTTCTGAAAGTATCATTCATTAAAATTTTGTATTTTAAGAAATGTCCAATGTATTTAATCTTTTCTTTTTATCCGTACTAAATAATTCAAGTTAAAATGTATTGTAAAGTTCCTTTTTTCTAAATAATTATAATAATAATATTCATAATTAGAGTTTATTAGATAAAACATTGTTTAAATTTTTAAAAGGTGTAAAAATAAATTTAATGTATTAACGACACCCCCCCCCCCTTTTTTTCTATTTTTTTTAAAGTAAAGTTTGTTTTCCTTTATTTTCGGAAAATGCTAATTTTATTTTAAAAGTCTGAAAGAAGTAGAATTTATGACTTGAATACAAATTATAAAAATATTCTAAAGCAAGAAATGCATAGATGACTAAACTCTGAAGACTCTTTCTACATGCTCATTAAAAGGTGCAGATTTAACTGTAATAGAAAATTTTTAGTTTGAAACCACAGAAGTGTTTCGAATAATTCTGGTCGGTAAAAAAAGAAAGAAAGAGTGAAATTTCCTCCCAGCAAACTAAATATGTAAAGTGTATAAATTTAATATTCGTAATTGTAAATATATTATCCAAATGCTAGATAAAATTGAAATCATGAAAAAGTATACATTCACTGTCTTAGATATCAAATTGATAAAATATAGCCTAAAAATTTAGTTTATTAATGCTTGTATCGTGCACTTTATTTATTATGACCCCCCCTCCCCTTTAGTGACGGAATTTACCATTTGCTATCCACTAATATATTTTCATTCCTTATGCCGCTGTAACTCGTGGCTGTTTAAAATATTTCTCTTCATTTTCAAAGATTTTTGAAGTTCATATTTTTTGTCACACTGTGACTTACAATATGCTGGTTTTTTTGTCACATATGTGACGTGGCGTACATTACATAGCAGTGACATAACAGAGACGTCACAATTTTTTTTAATTGCCAGAAAAATATAATTTTACAAAAAGTAACATGTTTTGAAGAATTTTCGTAAGTTTTTAAAGTTTTATAAGAAGTTCACATTTCAGTCACAATGTGACATCACTGAGTGGTGGCATTTCGGTCACAGATGTGACGTGACCACAGTGACTTGCAGTGACGTCACAGTGACGTCACCGTGACCATGCATGCTATGAGGGAAGGGCCATCTACCGGTGATATTTGGAACTAAATCAGAGAAGCTTATTAAAGAAATTCTTGATTACATACATTAATTTTCTGAAAGAATACAACAGCTCTCAACATTTACATGTTATTATATTTTTTAAAGTTCAGTTCGTTTTTGGACACCCATATTACACACTTTAATGCATATTAGCACATAATTTATGAACGGAGGCAATTTTTTTTCTGTACTTTTTTACAATTTTTTAGGACTCGTACTTATAGAAATTCGTGTGGAAAAATATTACAGATATTGTACTGATTTCTATTTACTTTTCATTTTTCAACGTGTTATTTCTGCCACATAAATGTTTTAGGTAAGTATTGTTTCCCTTAAATGCATCAGCGTAATAGACCAGCACAGGGGCAGCAAAGACAATCACCTCATTGAGTTCACAGCTGAAATTCCAGAATTATTTAAAGTTCCATTCCCATATTAAAACTGTATCGGCCTGCCAAGTTATATCTTGGTTGAAAACACATGATAACTCGATTTTAGCGGTTGACTCGTAGGTTTACTATTGTGTTTTCCTGCTCTTAGTCGTCCATGTTTTCATACTTTTGGGTGCAGGAAAACACAATGGTAAACTTACGAGTTAACCGCTAAAAGCGTGTTTTCACCGCATCGCGTGTTTTCAGGTGTTTTCCATCGTGATATGACTTGGCAGACCGATTGCGTTTTAATATGGGAATCGAGTTTTAACTAATTATGGATTTCAAGCTGTGAACTCGGAGAGGCGCTTGTCTTGTTCTGCCGTCTCCCGGTCTACACTGTTAAAAATATCGTGGAAAATTACCTCTGTTTTTAAAGGCGCTCTATTTTCTGACCAATGAAAACGCTACATAAACACCTACGAAGCGTTTTCATTGGTCAAAAAATAGATAACCTTGAAAAACAGAGGTAATTTTTTACGATATTTTTAACAGTGTAGAATGAAAAATTATGATGTGTGCTTTTGCGAGACAGTTTGTTATTATGTTCGTTAAATATAATCGGCAACTTCATATCATAAACGCCTGAATGTACGCCGATAAATGCATTATTACAAATGAATAGAATAAAACATAAACATTAATGTATCAAGAAAATTAAAAAATAATTATTAAATCAAAAATAGGTTTTAAAAAACATTATTTTATAAGTATTAAGTGCATCTTGAATATCACGTCTAACATTTTTACTACAATTCATGTTTTTTAACAGAAATTTTTGTCACAATTCATTAATTTATCATTGGCATCGAATTCGATTATTAGAAAATCACTGTTTGTTTACGCTTGGTAAAAAGCGCAAGCAAGTGAATTTATTTTAAAATATATAATTTTTGCTTTGTTTATTTTTTAACATACGGCATAAAAAGAACAAATGAGCTATTATCTCAACTACTATTTTAGTATTTATAATTTTTTTTTCACAACGTATAATCTTAAATTAATTATTATTATGTGAGAAAAGCGTATTTTATAAAATATATATTTTTCTTTATTTTTTACTTATAATCTATTTTGTACGTATTTTCCTTTAAAGTGTTCATTGCTGTATTTCTACAACTATGTGGTAAATTTTTGAGAGGGTTTATTAGTGCATGTTTAAATCCTTTGTTGTTTCAACTCATATAGAATTATAGAAGTTACAGAAAATATTTTCAGATTTATCACCTATGGCGGACTAGCGGAAAACTGCCTTAAAATTAATCTGTTAATTTATAACAAAGATCTAAAAATATTGATATCATGCGTTTCCACCAGCAGTAGCACCAACTTTTCAAAAATATTGGGTGCGCTCAAAAATGTTTAAGTAAAATAACATATATAATTTCCCCCCCTTAGTGTGTGTATGTGTGGAGAGATTGGGGGGGGGGGGGCGAATGACTAAAGATGATAACTCGAAATTAAATATGTTTTTTCTAAGCAAATTTTTTAATTATTATAATTTAATTATAATTTTATAAATAATTTTATTAAATTATATTTTTATGAGTTCTTCCTTTCAAATAAATTAATATTTATTTTAAATAACAGTGGAATCGCCAACTATTGAAAGTAAAAAAAAAAAAAAAAAAAAAAAAAAAAAAAAGCTAAATGTCAAGAAAAGCATACTATAAAATATTTTAGTCACCCAATTGCTTTATCAATTCAACACATCAAAACAGATGGCAAAATATGGAGGAAATTTGTTTTTATGAGAAATTTAACTATGCAACCACTAAAGGGGTTTTCAGTGCTTCCTCTAAGTCTAATTGATGAACCTATTATTTTCAAACAAAATTATTTTGAAAACGTTAATAAAATCAAATTTCACATTTCAGCGATTAAATAAACAAAGAAATAGGAATTAAAACTGCTGAAATTGGGTGGTCGGAAAGATCAAATTATTGGATGGGTTCGCGCCCATGGGCCCATATAAGTGGCGCCACTGCCCACCGGAAACACATCTGTAAACGCAATTTTTAGAATTCTAGCTTACCAGGAAGTGGACTAAAAATTGCTTACGAAATTCCATATTTATATACAAAAACCGGGTAGAGATAAACGAGTCGGAAATTGTACGTCAAACGTGGCAAATGACATGCGTGAGTACTATAACTAGTATGTATAAATATTCAGATCTTGCTGCAATAGCTGTTGCATGCTTATGCAAAATGCATGAATACAAAATTTATTACGATTCTATATATTAAATTCAGTAATACGGAAGTAATATGACTCCATCTTAAATAGGACAAAATCACCATGGCAACCTAGAATCATTACATATCAAGGGTTATCATTGAATTCATTACGTATGATGGGACTTAATAGAATGAAGAAAACTTTTATTCATATATTTTTTTAAGTTTTGATTTGATTTTCATAAAATTTGAAATGACTTTACAAAATTCGGCAACAATTTTATATTTTATATTTGAAACCGTTCGGTTGGGTAGTTTTTGTGCTGTTATATACGGACAGACGGAGGGACGGACCAAAGGAAGATTATGGATGCTGCGTATTTATATAACTACCAACGCACCTAAAAACAGATTGAGTTAAATAAAAGAGGATAAAACATAGAAAGAATTCATTTACAAAATTAAAATTTTCCTTAATTTTTATTTATCTAAGTACCGATTAAAACAGAATCAATTTTAGGTCTGGGTTCGGGGACTGGGAGGGGCTTTAAATACCCTTCACCCCCACCTCCCTCTCGCCTTCGTGGATAAGCCACTGAATTTAACACTTTTGCATAAAAAAAAGTTACAATTATACTTTTCATTTTCACAGTCCTAATCTTTTGTTTTAATTTTCAACGCGCGGCAAAGAAGTTTATTTTTTGTTTATGTTATTAAAACATTTTACATTTTATGTCTCGCCCCTCGGAGAATATAATTGGAATTTTCTCATGAATAATGCATGGTTTCCTTTAAATTTCATTTCATTACCAACACCTTACGCATCTAGCGTTGCTTACTGAGCCCCAAATTAAGACCTTCGCCGTCCCGACTCGATAGAGACGTCACTCAAAACATTTTTGGCGTTGACAGCTGTCTCCTTAGCAACGCATAAGAGAAACTTTTACAAACACAGACTTGACGCCTTAACGTTATCGCCCAGAATATTACATTTGCGAGAAATTTTTTTCCTTCTCAAGTACATTAAATTTCTACTTATATGCGATAAATGCAAATGACGAAAACACTTTGTTTTAGAAATGCAGGAAGTTAAACTTTTTAATTTCGAGTTTTAAATCTGACATTTATCATTTGGATCTGCATTTTAATTTAAGAAATTAAATAGCTAATTTTCATATTTCCATCTGCATTTAAAAAATACAATACAACAACCAAGTGCGATTTCTATTTATTCATATATCAGTCAATAGGGGAAGGCGTTGTACCTCAGTCCTATTTCGACATTTTAATTTTTAATTTAATTAAAATATGTAAATATTGAAATACAAAGCTATTTGTTAATTATGTATCATGTTCTACTTGTCTCATAATTTTCTTGAACTCTAATTTGAAGCCTATCATAGTTTTTTTTTTTTTTTAATTTAAAAAATAGTAATTTTGCGGTGAATTCCTTATGTCCAAGGATCCAGGACATGAAAAGTCTAGCAGCATCACTGATCCTCGTTTAAAAATATCTTTATTCAATATGTCCCGTGTTTGGTAAAATTTCCAATTAGGAAATTATTCCTTATCCTTTCCTGAATAAAACACAAAATATTGCATCTTGATTTGTGTATATTGCCATGAACATGTAATTGTATGTTTATTTTCTGAGCTGTAGAAGCAAATTTAATGTCATTTCAGCCCCTGCTTAGACAGAGGTATTGCACAGGGCGCATTACATTAATTTTACATGAGTTACCTGTTTATTTATTTATTTATTTATTTGCAAGGCTTATATTAATTTTAATCTTAAAATTGACTGTTATAAATTAGAATAAGTTTATAAATTTTCAGTTTCTCTTTTCCTTTTTATTTTGCACTGCAGAGTAACTGCAGATTATTTCAATCCGAAAAGTTTCATTTTGAAATTCTGTAACTGATGTAACATAAAATATACAAACATATTTTCTGCCTTCGTTGAAGTTTGAAAATTATCAAAACAATACAGTTAAAAAAAGTGATTTTATGTTCTTAACAACAATAAGTAATAACAAATAATAAAAATATCTTTTACAAATACTTTCTGAACAATAAAAAAGAAAAAAATGGCAATTACATATGTAACTGATGTAACTTTTATTGTGTACCTGACGTAACATTATTACTTTACAAACACAATAATGGTACTTAACTTAGCCTGTGAACAGTAAATTACAACGGCTTCTTATTAGGATTTTTTAATATAACATAGATATATCAAATTTCCAATCGTACACTTAAATTAAATACGTTATTAATTTCCATTTCCCCTTCGAAATGAGAATTTTCTGTGGAATTGACCAGTATCATAAACTAAAATAATAAATGGTCCTCCAATGATCGTATATAATGTGGCTAGTAATGATGTAACAGGATTGAGAGATCCACAAATAAAACTCAGATTTGAAGTTCAATGATACCAACTATTAGAAAAACAAATTACGTGTGCTAGCTTTGTATTAAAGATTAGAACTTTGTTCTGAATACGTCGGTGATATTCAAATATGAAATCGTCATATATCACATGCATCTCGGTTTTTTAAAGTAATCTTATGCTATAAAAGCCGCGTTGAATAAATGAAGTACGTACCGTACTGTAAATAAAAGTCATTGCTTGTAACGTTTGGGGGTAAAAAGATTGTTTTAAACTGACCATTCCCTCTTTCCAACAATTCTTCGGTGGGATGAGTTTGTGCATTATCAACAATCAAAAGCACTTTAGTGCTTTCTTTTCCAAAACATTTTTGGTGCCTTTTCACTTCAGGAATGAAAATTTCGTCGTACCACTCGGTAAAAATGCTGCAGTAATCCAAGCCTTGGGTTGGTTTTTATAAAAGAGGGGAAGCTTTTTCACATTTTAAAATGCTCTTGGGCTTTTTGACTTCCCTATCAACAGAAGGGATATTTTATGGCTTCCCGTAGAGTTGCACAGTTAAGCACCGTAACTGAAATTTTGAAATTTTTTTCTGAAATTCTGAAAGCGATTCGGATAAACGGAGCTCGGATAATTGCAGTTCTACTGTAAGTGGTTTGCAAACACATGTTCTATAATAAGTTTTTATCCTCTTGATGCCTTCTATCACCCCCTTCCGCATGAAGATGTAAATCATTGCACTCAATGTCTCTGCATCGTTCTCATATCAGGACCTTGGAAGAGAAAGGGCGAATATCGAAATTGGTGTGTTGGAAAATCAACCTCAAAATTTTCCAAGTAGTGTTATAGAATAGGGTGCTACTCACTTTAGTTTGACACTCAGCGAACAATAAGGGCGAAACAGGGTAAAAGACTTACCTACGTGTTGCCTACATTTATCTGACGCGGAAAAAACAAAAACAAAAAAATCGATTTTTCGAGTTCGCCCTTTCTCTTCTAAGCTCCTGATATATAGCATGATAAATAGGACACTCTGTTGAAACTAACTTAAATTTAATATACGGGGTGCTCCAAAATTTGATTGTCGAATGTATTTTTTTTAACCATTTGAAAAAATGGTTATTGTCCTCTGTCAGGGTAGGAAATCAAAAACGTATCTGAAGCGTTTTATTAGTTGAATCCGCATTTTATTCGTTTTCTGATTGACCTATACAGTACTCTGTATTTTCCCCTTACTTTCAACAGAGATGGATACTTCCGTTGCCACTATGACAAAAAAGTAATAAAAACTACAAAAAAAAAATAATTAATAACTCAAAAACAAATTGAGATACAGCTCTCAAACAAATTGCATTTAAAAGTACATTTTTTTCTCTATACGACGGTGTAAAAAGTAATATTGTGGGATGTTTAGAGGTCTAAGAATGAAATTTCATTTAAAATTGGTCCAAGAATATTAATGTTTAATCCATGGCGTACGTAATGTATGACCAGCTCCGTAGAAGTTTAAAAGTTTACAGTACCGAAAAATGTAATCCATGGCGTACGTAATGTATGAAATTTTATTTAAAATTGGTCCAGAAATATTAATGTTTAATCCATGGCGTACGTAATGTATGACCAGCTCCGTAGAAGTTTAAAAATTTACAGTACCGAAAATTGTAAAACTGAAATTTCGTTTAAAAAATTTGTCATGATGTGTCCAGGAATGTTAATTTTTACTTCATGGCGTACGTAATGTATGATCAACTCCGTACGATTTTTTATGTCTTAAATTTTAGTCTTCGAAAAAATCATTTTCCAAATAGTCGTTGTAATTTTATAAATAATAAAAAAAAATACATTCCATTAAAAAATTCAAACTTGGAGGATCCGGATTAAGATTCAGTGTTAGATTTTTTAATATTTTCTAAAACAAAAACTGATTTTGGGAGGGATGTTCCGGGGTCTTTGAGGTTTGTGGCGAATTTATGAAAAAATTCGAGAACTAGCATCTTGTTTCCTAACTCATAGTTGATTGTATCTTCTGGAATGCTGACGAAGTTAGAGTTCCACCTCCAAGATACCATGTTAACCCCTTGGGGACGAGCGACACGTATACGTGCCACAAAAAGGCCTAAAAATCCTTGTTTATCCTCACCAGTAAAATTTTACTGTAAAATTTTCCTTATTTAATCAGAGCATTTTCCCGATTTGAAAAGGCACAAACTTCTGTTTTTTTAAAACCGGTAGCAAAATAATAAACCATTTCGTAAAAGGCTCCCGTCGCGAAGGGTAAAGGGCAATTCCACAGAAAATTATCATTTTTTTAGGGCGGGGGGGGGGATAAAATTTATAATATGTTTAATTTAAGGTTATGATTTGAAAACTTGATATTTTTATATTCTAAAATAAAATCCTAATAAAAAGGTATTGTAAATTACTGTTTACAAACTAAGTTAAGTACCATTATTGTTTTTGTAAAGTCATAATGTTACGTCAGTTACACAATAACAGTTACGCCAGTTACACTTGCAAATACCATTTTTTTCTTTTTTATTATTCAGAAATTAATTAAACAAGTTACTGTTATAATTTTGCATTACTTAGTGTTGTTGAGAACATTAAATCACTTTTTTTTAGCGGGATAGTTTTGATAAATAATACACTTCAATGAAGGCAGAAAAAAGGTTTGTATATTTTATGTTACGTCAGTTACAGAATTTTGAATTGCAATTTTTGGGACTAAAAAAGAGATTAAAATAATCTGCAGATATTTGGGTATTAAGTCCTTAGTAAGAAATATTTTAAATTGTAAAAATTTGTTCTTGCTTTATTAGTAAATTTTCTGCATAGTTTTGAAAACAAAATTCGATGTTAAAATGTTACGTCAGTTACGATGGAATTGCCCTTAAATGGAAGCTGCATCTTCCTTGTTTAGCGCCTTCACTAGCTGATGTCTAAGATAGGCAGGAATATAAGGCTACAAAAATAAGAAACACAAACGTAATTGAAGGTTAAAATCTAAGAATTGAAATATGTAGACATTATTTATAATCTTGGCTGCTGATGGCATGATATTAATGCTTGCTATTATTTGTAAAATTTCGTAATTTCAGTTATGCAAGAAAAATTTCCAAGTGGTCCAACACAAAGATTTCACGCGAACATTTCAGACAAAGTAAATAAAGAATAATTTTTCTAGTAATTAACATTGCGAATATTAATATGGCAAATTGCAATGCCATTTATTGGTAATTTTGCCAATACTGTCAATAAATAGACTATTTAAAGTCTGCATACTTAAGGCAGTTCTCAAATACAAAAGGGCAAATTTATGACATAAGTTTTAATTTATTTTTTGTTCGGAAATGCATGAAACTAGCGGGTGTTGTTGTTCAGAATCAATGTAATCGAACTGTGTTTTCCGTGTTTTTGCAAACGCAATAGATCTTTCAGAAAATAGTGTCAAAGTCGGCATTTTGAACCGAATTTCCGCGCGAAAGAAGAATAACCATTCAGAGAAGGGTGAAAACCGTATTTGTGACGTGATCAAAATTGCTTATAACTCAATAGTTAACTTAATGATCAAAAATGGAAAACACAGTTCGATTCCAAATCGCGTTTACAGTCAAGCCTTCAAATTTTATATCTTTCCGTTAAAAAATGAATTTGCAAATGTGTCAAAACGTTTTGCACTTGTTGAGCAGATTAGTCGCTAACAGCCTTAAGAATGAAAGTAAAAAGAAATAAAACAATTCATTTCTCTTCAACCATTTTTATAGTTACGGAATTTTTAAATTGTGTGGCAATTTTGCTGGTTATTTTGTATATTTTTGTCAAAAAACATAATGCATAAGTAAAATAAAATACAAATCAATAATCATATTAGCTTATATTATTATATTTCTTGAGACAGAAAAGATCATTTTATATGATATGCATCGAGGATATTTCTATACTTTCAAATATAAATAGGAACAAAAAAGCTAGGTGCTTATATCTATAATCAATATATTTTAGATCTTCTTTTGTCTCACTTATGTAACATGTATTATTCTCAATCAATTCTGAATATTCAGAGCATTCTTAAGAAACAAACAAACAAACAAAAAAAAAAGATACAGAATAAACTTTAGCTGTTTTTTCTTAGGGGACTTTACGATGAGCCTGAAATAAATAGCGCATTCCGTATTGATTCTTCCACCATGCGAGCATAAAATATAAGAAGCGTACGCTGTTCATAAAAGATTAATGAAGTTCTTTACTACTTTCTGCAACTCAGTGAATAAACGAATAAGGGTCCGGGGTTTTCATTAATTTTCGGCTTTCGATTTGCTATTGTCGGGGATTTTTTTTTTTTTTTTTTTTTTTTGTAAAAAAAAAACATTTCTGTCTCGTTCTGCCTTCTGAAGCAAGTGCCCTTGGTTTATAACGGGAAAGCATCCGCTAAATACAGTCTTTTACTACAGCTCAACAATCAATAATAAAGTACGATGGTATCCATTTCAAAACTACTGTTACAAGAAGCATTAAATAAACAACTTTTGGCTTTATATAATTTTATAATTTTCTGGTTCTACGCTGGAACGTGTTATACGCTAAAACACATGTTATATATATTTTTTTCTCACGTGTGATTTCATTTTATAACGTATACATGCATATATATATACATTTATGCATGAGAGGTTCACAACCATAGTAAACTAAGTCCATTTTGAAAAAAAATGAGATAGTCCATTTACAGCGTGCATAAAATCTGTTTTTTCTACTCCCACAGTGAACCAAGCCTGTTTTCACACACTTTCGCATGTATGACATCGGTTTACAGACTTGGTTCACTGTGGAAGAGAATAAAAGAGTATTTTTGCACGTTATAAAAGGACTATCTCTTTTTTTTTTTTCAAAATGGACTTGGTCTGCAATGGTTGTGAGACCCTCATATAATGTATCTGTATATATGTGAGATTAACCGTTTGAGTGCGGAACTAATCTTGTGGATATGTCAAAAATGCGGATGTGTTTGAGTATATTTATAAAAAAATTACTTGTAAGCCGACTATATACACAGAAATCGTAAGCTTGGCTAGTGCAACTTCACTAGTGTTTAAATGAACACCAAACTGAGACAACAAATAGAAGTGTTATCACCTTCTCCGCAATGGTAGCATAAAACAAGAGGAGCGCTATCGCGCTCCTTCCTCTCTCAAACGGTTAAGGTTGATGAGTGAGAAACTTGAAGACGATTGTGATTTTAAAGCATCCGCTAAATACGAGCTTTTATTAAAGCTCATCAATCAATAATAAAATACGATGATATCCATTTGATAACTACTGTTACAAGAGGTATTAAATAAACAAGGTTTGGCTTTATGTAATTTTATTATTTCCTCCTTGTTGAGTGCGTTATACACCGGAATATACGGTATGTATTATTTCATTTTTCCCACGTGTGACTTCATTTTATAACATATACAATATATGCATACATATACATATCTAGTAACCTCATCTCATTTGATCAGTATAAAGCTAGTTACTAGCTTAGAGTAATTGGTTTGGTCTTATGCTTGACGTTAACGCTCTCGTCATGAGATAGAGATACCTGGTTCCACCACCACAGGGTGGCAATCCATTGTCTCTTCATTAAAGACCCGGGCAAATACGCAAAACTTCACCAACAATAATCTCATCTAATAACCAACAAATTGCAGCACCAAATAAATCATTCCAGCAACCTAAGCTTGTAAAATCCTCATTAGTACAAAGTCTGTCATCCCGCGCATCATACATGCGCACGACAGCAGCACTCACGAGTGCATATCGCTCGTCTGACAACAAGACATCTCTCCTCACTGGGGATGGAGTGTGTAGCGATATCATCTCACTTGATCAGTATAAAGCGAGTTACTAGCTTACTGGCTCGACGTTTACTTTCTCGCCTACTGATCATGAGATCCTTGATTAAACTCCAACCGACGCTAATTCCCTCTCTTTACACATATATGTAGGATTAAGGTAATTAGTCGGAAACTTTAGCACAACAGGGATCACATTTGAATAAGAAGACAAAAACAAACGTTTAATAAAGTGTAAAATACACAAATGGAAGTTTAATTCATAAACAGGTGTTTACCAAAGAATAATAATGGCCTTTTGCCTATTCCATAAAGAACTAACGAAGAGTGCAGTTATGCTTCTGTTTTCTACAGCTAAACTTTGAGGTTTAAGACTTGCGTTTCTTCTTTCTCTCAACCAATCTCTGTCGATGTCCTTTTTACGACTCATCTGATTCTATTCTCATGGATTGTGAACTTGTATTCATTCATGAATTTATCGCAACCAGTAGACTGTTACATTTAATTGAGTTCATACATTTCGTATGAACGTTTCTATTTATTCTCTAATATGAGGGGTTCACAATCATAATGACTATAGTAGAACACTGTTATATGTCTTTTAAAGTCATATCGCTACTATTTGCATCTTCTCTCCCCTCACAATTAAAGAAACTAATCTATTACGTTCACTTTTATCCGTTATAGAATGTCGATTAATATTTCTGTATTCTATCACTTTATTTAATTCGCTTTCCCATGCACTTAACTTCACCGCAATGGTTCTTTCTGGTAATAAAAAAACAAAAAAAAGTAAATTAATCATTTTTAACGACTGCACATTTTTTACATGTATTCTCGGTTCATAACTTAATGCTGTGCCTCAAATTCCCATATAACAGCTATCGCCTGCTCAGTTCAGCATTTTTGTTTTTGTTCGAATTTATTTCGGTTCCTTATCATCCCACGCACTTCGATCATTAAAGTTTCGCAGATGCATTTTTGTAATGTAACAAATTTATTCCTGACATCGCCTAAGCCACAAGAATTCCGTTTCAAGAAATCCGAAAACCTTTGTGTGCTTTGACTTTACCGCTTCTAAAAAGCCTTGTATATTTAAAAGAGCCAAATGTTTTGTCTACTATTCGCCAAACTTTTGTGAAGTAATTTCTTTCACCCCCAATTTTCGGTAGTCTCTAATTGAGTTTTACCTCATTTTCGCTCCTGGCCTGCTAGCTGTAAGCACCTAAAAAGTGCGCTTCGGCGCGTCCCTGTCATGGCTATCTCTTGTTGTACTCATGGTCCTCCTTTGAATTTCTTAAAATAAATTGTTTTTCCCCGTAAAACCGTTGGAGTTTTATCCCTCTTTCTCCCTTATAGGACCTGGGGCTTGGTAGCAACACTTACTGTGACAAACAACTACGTCACAGTAGACTAAGTCTATTTTGAAAAGAAAATGAGATAGTCTATTTAGAAGGTGCATAAAATCTGTTTTATCCACTCCCACAGTGAACGATGTCTGTTTTCACATACTTTCTGATATATATCATATGTTTACAGATTTGGTTTACTGTGGGAGTGGATAAAATAGATTTTATGCACTTTCTAAATGGACTATCTCCTTTTTTTTTTTCGAAACGGAGTTGGTCTACTATGGTTGTGAACCCCTCATATGTTATACACACACACACATATATATATATAGTGTTTTGGTATTGTCTGTTTGGGAATTCAGCGTGCATTCAGGCAATACGTTTTTAATAATTAATGACCAATGATATTTTATTTTTACTATGATAAAAGGCGCATATAGTGGGTGAATGTTTTAAATAGTAACCTTGTATTTATGTGGTTATAGTCTGGAAGCCCTATATATTTTTTTGAAATATGTATCGAACCTAAAATCGAATCCTTCTGTATTTCTTCAGGCATAAAAGAATGCTCATAAGAAATGTATCGATATCATTTTAACAAATTTTAACATATAGATAAACCAAATAGGAAAATAAAAAAAGATAGATATTTCGTATTTTAAATCAATATATTCTGTATCTTCCGTTGTTTCATTGATGTAGCATGTATTATTTACAGTCAATTTTGAATATTCAGAATATTCTAAAAAATATGAAAAAAAGAAACTTCAGGCCTTTTTCTCTAGGGACTTCACGATGAGTCTATCGCATTCCGTATTGATTGTTTCTTCTTGTGAGTATAAAACACAAGAACAGTACGTTGTTTATAAAAGATTAATGAAATTCCTTACTACTTTATGCAATTCATTGAATAAACGAATAAGGGTCTAGGACGTCATTAATTTTTGACTTTCGATTTTTCTGTTGTCGGAGATTTGTTTTTGGAAAAACAAAAACAAAACGAACAAACAAAAAAAGGGTCTGTTTCCTACTCTTCCCAAGTAAATGCCCTTAATTTTTACTAAAAACATCCATTACACAAAGGCTTTCATTGAAACCCATAATTAATAAAAAAGTACAGTGTTGTCTTTTTAATAACTACTATTGAAATTAAGAAAATTTACCTTAGATTAATTTCCTAATTAATAAGATATAATTTATCCTAGCATAAAATTATATTCTTAAATTTGAATATTAATCTAAAAAATATTAAGGTTTGTTGCTGTCGCTATTCGCTAACTTATTCTCAGTATAATTGTTAGAAAAGGTGAACATTCTGTTGAATTGTACCTTTTGCGTGACAATTTGGGAATTAAGAAAAATAAAGAACATGTAATTTTTTATTTTATTTTATTATTGTTTTTTCTTGCTCCCTGTATATAAAAAAACGAATTTTATTATATTTCTCGCGATATAAAAGAGCATTTCATTTGAGATACTATCGAATATTTGTTTCATATTTCGAAGCATGCATGAGGAAGATATAGCAATGAAAAATTATCTATTTTCTATAATATGTATTATTGACAGTTAATTTTTCATATACAACCTGTACTTGTGCAAAAAACAAAGAAAAACAAGAACACTTCTTTAAGTATTTTTTTTTTATGCTGGAGTTAAGATGCGAATGTGTAAAAGCACATTCCATAGTTATTCTTCCTCCTTTTGAGCACAAAACATAAGGAGCGTTTGTTTTTCATAAAATGTTAATGAAGTCCTTCCTTATACTCAATGCAACGTTGTGAATAAACGATAAGGGCTCAGGAATTATGACTTCCTTAATTTTCGCCTTTCGATTTACTGTTGTCGGAGATTTTGTTTTTGGAAAAACAAAAACAAACGAACAAACAAAAACATTTTCTGCTTCCTTTATCTTCTCAATCAAATGTCCTTAGTTTGTACCAAAAGCATCCAATTAACACGGGATTTTATTTAACTCCATAATCATTAAAAAAGTACAATAATCTCTATTTAACAACTACTATTAAAACAGACTATTAATTAACGAGGTATAACTTATCCTAACATATGGTCTTAAATTTGAATTTTAGTACATTGTTCATATAAGATTAATGAAGTTCCTTACTATTTTATGCAATTCATTAAATAAACAAATAAGGGTCTAGGACGTCATTAATTTTCGACTTCCGATTTGCTGTTGTCGGAGATTTTGATTTTGGAAAAACAAAAACAAATGAGCAAACAAACAAAAAAATACTCTGCTTCATACTCTTCTCAAACAAATGTCCTTAATTGGTACTAAAAGCATCCAATAAACATAGGTTTTTATTAAAATCCATAATTAATAAAAAAAGTACAATGGTATCTATCTAATAACTACTGTTAAAACAGGTTATTTATTAACAAGTTTTAATTTATACCAGCAAAAAATTAAGTTCTTAAATTTGTGTAATACTATTAAAACTATTAAGGTTTGTTGCTATTACTATTCACTAACTTATTTCATTATCAAATAATTAAAAAAAAACAATATTCTGTTGATTTATACCTTTCGCGTGGCAATTTGGCAATTAAGAAAAAATAAAGAACATGGAATTTTTTATTTTATTTTATTTATTTGGCTATCTATACGTAAAACAGGACGAGATGCAGTTCAATAATCTTAAACTCGAATCTTATTATATTTCTCGCGATATAAAAGAGCATTTCATATGAAATATATCGAATATTTTTCCATATTTGGAAGCATGCATGAGACAGACATAGCAATGAAAAAGATTTCTTATATTAATATATATTATTGACAGTTAATTTTGCATATACAACGTATACTCGAGTAAAAAAAAGAACACTTCATTAAGTATTTTTTATGTTGGAGTTAAGGTGAGGGTGAACATTTCATAGTGATTCTCCCTGCTTCTGAACACAAAACATAAGGAGTATTTGTTGCGCATAAAATATTAATGAAGTCCTTCCCTATACTCTATGCAACTTTGTGAATAAACGAATAAGGGCGGCTTAGGAGTTATGATTTCCTTAATTTTCGGCTTTCGATTTGCTTTTTCGGAAATTTTGTTTTTTGAAAAAAAAAAAAAAAAAAAAAAAGAACAAACAAAAACATTTTCTGTTTCCTTAATCTTTTCAGGCAAATGCCCTTAGTTTCTACCAAAAGCATCCATTAAACATAGGATTTTATATAAATCCGTAATCAATAAAAAAGTACAATTGTCTCTATTTAATAACTACCATTAAAACGCAGAGTTAATTAACAAGATATAATTTATCCTAGCATAAAAATATGTTCTTAAATTTGAATTTTAGTACGTTGTTCATAAAAGATTAATGGAGTTCCTAACTGCTTTATGCAAGTCATTGAATAAACGAATAAGAGTTAGGCAGTCATTAATTTTCGACTTTCGATTTGCTGTTGTCGGATATTTCGTTTTTGGAAAAACAAAAGCAAACGAAAAAACATACAAATTTCTGCTTCTTACTGTTCTTAAGCAAATGCCCTTAGTTTGTACCAAAAGTATCTATTAAACACAGACATTTATTAATATCCATAATGAATAAAAAATAACGATGGCATATTTTTACCCGACTGAAAAGAAGGGTTATGTGTTTCACGCGTATCTGTGTAAGTGGATTTCTTTATACCCTCGAAGCATCCCAACGGCTGGATGGATTTTAATGAATAAGGTCTCTATCGATTCGGCTTAACGGCCCGATGGTTATACGCTAGGTTTTGTTTTTATAAATTCAAAATGGCGGTAGAGACGAAAAAAAATTTATCCACCCTATTGAGTGGCATATCATTGGATAGGTCTTTCAAAATCAAGACGATATTTCATTGACTATTTTACAGTCACAAACTCCGTTAAAATATTATACAACCTGGAAGTTGTGAATGTAGGATCTCTAGCGTTACTGCAACTCTAACCATCATAGACATCTATAGACCTCATCAAATCAGTGTTTACAGATAGGAACTAACAATTAAACACAACTTAAAAGTCATCAATACAAGTAAATAAAAAAAAAAATAGGGAAGTAATATAAACAAGTAATGTAAAAAAAAAAAAAAAATATTTTAAGTCAATTTCTACTTAGGTCAATAAGAGAATTTTTTTTTCTTCCATTCTTCTTTCCTCTTAAGTGGCGCTTAAAATGCCTTGATCAAGAAGAGGGCTCTCTCGGTCTTAAAATACCTTGATCAAGAAGAGGGTTCTTTCGATTACTGAAAATTAATTAATTTAATTTAATTAATGAATTAATATTTGAAAATAAACTGGATTAACATCAAGTGTCATCTACTACAACTTTTAAAAAAATTAGTTGAGCTTGATTGGATGAATAATAAATATTTTATAAACGATTGAAAATTTGAACAAGATATACAGGATGTTTCACTACCACACCAACAAACTTTGAGGGGTGATAGTAGACATGAAGACAAACATTATTAAATAGGAAACCATGCGGCGCAAACATCTTCTGTAGGAGCTAGGGGCCATTAAAGTTTAAGGTCCAAAACTTCAAATGATGATAAAAAGCGGAAAAAAGCGTCGATTCGTTTGCGGTTTTCGCTAAAATCATTCTTTATATCATGATTTTCTTTTTAAAAAATTGTAAAGGTTACGTTCAAAAATTGTCGAACAACTACTTTTTACCGTTATATTTTGTATGGGGTTAAAATTATTCTAAAGTTTAGACTTTAACTTAAATTTTAAGCCCAAAATCAAAAACATTGAGATCGGGTAACTAGCGAAAATTGAGCTGTGAACAGAGGGGGGAGATTTTAAACGCTCATAAACATTGAAGAAACTAATAGATTTTGTTGCGGTTTGCATGTAAGTCATTCTCTTGGTAATTATGCTATTCAAAATGACATACAGCTTTGATGTCCTCATTTTTTTTATAGAGGGCGCTTCCGACACATATCCGACATTTCAATTACATTACTCCTGGGAGTTTTACTACCAGACTAACATACTTCCAGGAAGTGTTAGGGATGCAAAGACGACTCGGAATCACATAGGGATATAACGTTGGAAATGTCTTTTTTTGGGAATTATGGTTAAAAGGAGCAGAGAAAAAAGCAACAGAAAGAAGCAGAGAAACAGCAACACGTTAACGTGACAGAAAACAGTTTATTTAAAGGTTTTACTACAAAAGGTGTTCGAAATTACGACCAGAAGTAGTCCGGCAAGCTTGACAGCGACGGTAGATGGCGCTGCGAAGACCTCGCGGCTCGCATTTCTGTAGCCACCAGAAAGCGATCAGAGATGCCAGGAATCTTCCAGAGATTGAGGAATTCCATGCGACGCCACTGTCAAGCTTACTGGACTACTTCTAATCGTAATTTCGAACACCTTTTGTAGTAAAACCTTTAAAGAAACTGTTTTCTGTCACATTAACGTGTTGCTGATTCTCTGCTTCTTTCTGTTGCATTTTTCTCTGCTTCTTTTAACCATAATTCGCAAAAAAGACATTTCCAACGTTACATTCCTATGTGATTCCGAGTCGTCTTTGCATTCCTAACACTTCCGGGAAGTATGTTGGTCTGGTAGTAAAACATCTAGGAATAATGTCATCGAAATGTCAGAGATGTGTCGGAAGCGCCCTCTATCAAAAAATGAGGACACCAAAGCTGTACGTCATTTTGAATAAAATAATTACCAAGAGAATGACCTACACGCAAATCGCAACAAAATCTAGTAGTTTCTTCAATGTTTATGAGCGTTTAAAGTCTCCCCCCTCTGTTCAGATTTCAATTTTCGCTACTTACCCGATCCCAATGTTTTCGATTTTGGGCTTAAAATTTAAATTAAAGTCTAAACTTTAGAATAATTTTAACCCCATACAAAAAATAACGCCGAAAAGTATTTGTTCGTTACTCTAAATTCTAAAGCGCCCTCTATCGACAATTTTTGAACGTAACCTTTAAAAAAAATTTAAAGAAAATCGTGATATAAAGAATGATTTTAGCGAAAACCGCAAACGAATCGACCCTTTTTTTTCCGTTTTTTATCATCGTTTGAAGTTTTGGATCTTAAACTTTAATGCCCCCTAGCTCCTACAGAATACGTTTGCGCCCCACGGTTTCCTATTTAATAATGTTTGTCTTTATGTCTACTATTATCCCCCAAAGTTTGTCGGTCTGGTAGTGAAACACCCTGTATATAGCGAGAGTGTGAGCTAATAGTAGGAATTGAAAAAAAAATAGTTTCACATTGATGAGAAATAATTAATTAGTTCGGGTTTTTTGATTTTTTAAATTTAATTGTTTATTAATAACTACTATTAAAATAGGATATTAATAAGATATAATTTATGCTAGTATTAAAAAGTATGTTCTTAAATTTGAATATTAGAAATAAAAACATTAAGGTTTGTTGCTATTACTATCCACTAACTTATTTCATTATTAAATATTCTTAGAAAGAGTCAATATTCTGTTGAGTTATAGCTTTTGCGTGACAATTTGGCAATTAAGAAAAAAAAAAGTGTATGCAATTTTCTTTTGGCTCACTGTACATAAAGCAGAAAAAAAAATGCTTGTGAATAATCTCAAACCCGAATCTTATGGTATTTCTCGCGCTTAGGACTTCCTTAATTTCCGGCTTTTGATTTGCTATTTCCTGAAATTTTGTTTTTTGGAAAAACAACAAACAATTCTGCTTCCTACTCTTCTCAAGAAATTACCCTTAGCTTATATTAGTTTGAGCAAAAAGTTCTGGGAAATTTTAAATCTAATAGTTACCAGAATTTGTATCGTATATAGGAATACTAGTGGTATATCAATAGGAGTTCAGGAATTTCGGCTCAAAAATGCTTATTGAACAGTATGATTTGCGTGTATTGGAGAAAAGGTCTAACGATTCTGAACGCCGTCGGTAAGATTAATGAGGGTGATGGTACGGCGACAAACTTCGTGCTACCAGCAAATCCAGAATCTGGCAGAAAGTCGTGGACTATGATAGCCTCTACTTTGAAGAATAGTCCTAATTACTTTTGTTGTTAATTTACGCATATAATCGCAACTTTAACAAATTTTCCAGAACTTTTTGCTCAACCTAGTACTACAAAGCAACCACTAAACACAGGCTTTTTTTAACCCTTAGGCATTTGAGTTTCGCCCTTCGTTTCTTTTCGCAGATTTGTGTTTCTTTTTGGAAGAGCCTATCGGATAAACGATCGAAACGCCCGATTATCAAAGGACAAATTTCCACCAGTGAAAATGCATGGGGTTTTATTATTATTATTATTTATGACAGTAATTATGCGTGAATAGGGCTTTTAAGCTGCGTTTTGATTATCCTGCAAAAGACCATCTAGAAAAACCCATAAATTTTATCTTTGAACTAAGGAGTAGCTCCCGACAGAAATGACAAGAACAACCGATTGCTAGATTTGGCGTTTAATCGCCAATGTAATAAATGTACTTTAGGTGCTTTTTATTATTTATTATTTCTGTTATTCTCAATTCAATTATATATATATATTAAACAAAAACATAATTTGAAGAACAAATTAAAAAAAAAAAAAAATATTTCCTACATTGTTGTTGCCCGAGAAGGGACAGATATTAAGTTATTTTATTCAATTAGTTCTACATTTAATGTTAATTTTTTGTAACAAATTAGTTAAGCCAATTGAAAATTAAAAAAAAAAAAAAAAAAAAAAAAAAAAAACTAGAGAACAGGAATTTTGCTTTATCAGAATTTAGTGTCGCCTCCGGCATTTCCATTACTTCATTTTCTTCTGATGGACTGATGGCTTCTATTATTATGAAACAGCCATTATAAATGAAATGTCAGTTGAAGATGAAAGAGCAGCCTTAAAAGGTTAGAACTCTGATTTTCTGGTCAGAATGGGGGGAAGAAATGGCCCTAATTGTTTTTTACGGCTGCTCTTTCACCTTCACCTAACACTTCATTTATAATGGCTGTTTCATAGTAATAGAAGCCACCAGTCCATCAGAAGAAAATAACTCGGTTAAGCGGGACTCTACTGCAGTACAAAACATATTTAAATTGTACGACTTAAAGCACACGTTTTATTTTATGTAAAATGACGTCATTCGCATCCGCTTAAGAATTTCACACACCGATAGTAAAACATGCATAGTACATCACTATCACGAAATAATGCACAAATGCAGCAAAAAGATATCGTCATTCAAGAAAATCGAAAAAAAAAACGGCTATCTAATGATTCATCGATACTTACAATTAAATATAGTATATAATAGCTCCATTGTTTTAACAGAAATCATTCGTTTATATTTTTTTCAAAATAGCACGTATTTTAATTACATTTTCTTTCGGTTGTTATGAGAAAATGGCAACAAAAATATATAATTAATATTTTAAAACTATTTTTCCTTTGCTTTCTACAGAAATGGATAAAATGCCGTTGCCAATATTAAACAAATGGCTCCAAAAACTACAAAAAAAAAAAATAATAATAATACTTCAAAAACAAATGGAGATACAGTTTTCAAACAAAGTGCATTTAAAAGAACCCTTTTTTTCCCAATACGACGGTATAAGAACTAAAAGTGTGCGATGCTTAGAAGTTTAAAAAATTGCTAAAGAGTATTTAATCGTAATGATTTGTTTTACAGCTAGCCTTGATAAGCTAACGTTATTTTTTGGACACAAAATAAGCTGGGAAAAAGAAATAGCATACCGGACCGGAGGCTAAAAAAAAAAAAAATCATACAATATGATACTTAAAACACCTTAAAAAATGAGATTCCGTTCAAATGAAATCGAAATAAATCTTCGACTTCTTCCAAGAATAACCTGGATAAGAAGTCAGACGAAAGTTTTTGACATCATTGAAAGAATTAAACGGCTAAAATGGAAATGGGCTGGGCACATTGCAAGAAGACAAGACAATAGATGGAGCACAAGCACCCTACAGTGGTATCCCAGAGATGTAAAACGGCCAAGAAGACGACTTCAAGTAAGATGGAGTGATGAAATCAGAAAAGTAGCCGGTGTAAATTGGATGATTAAAGCGCTAGACAGAAAACATTGGAAAAATCTGGGGGAGACCTACATCCAGCAGTGGATTGAAAATGGTTGATGATGATGATGATGATGGATGATGATATATATTTGTGTATATATATACAGTCGAACCTCTTAACATGAACCTCAAGGGGAATCAAAATTTTGTTCATGTTATCAGTATCAAATCTTTGTATTCGTTTTTACAAGGGACTGTGAAAACAATTCATGTTAAAAGTAATTCACGTTAAGCGTGTTCATGTTAACCAGGTTTGACTGTATGTGTATGTATGTATATATATATATATATATATATATATACTAATTTCATAACCAAAATTTAATCATAAATTTTCTCTTAAAAGAACACAGTTTTTTAAAATTTATGCTCATAAAAACGTACTGTTTAAAAAAATCCTTTATTAAAAATATTGATTAAGGCTGTCATCAAAAGGGGCTATTTTTGACAGATTTAAAAAAAAAAATTGTTCGGAATTGCATGAAATGGGCAGGTGTTGTGATTCATAAACAATGTAATCGACAGACGTTTTCCATTTTTTGGTAAACACAGGAGATCTTTCTGAAAATACTGTCCAAGTGGGCCCGAATTTTAGGATGTGACACGAAGAAAAAAAAATGTCGTTACCTGACCAGAATCGCTTTAAACGCTACACGTAATTTATTTATTAAAAAAAGTAAAAGCTATTCGATTTCAAATCGCTTCACAAGCCAGTTTTCTACATTTACGTTTAAAAATGTATTAGTAACTGTCTCAGAAAGCTTCGCGTTGTTGACAAGCGAATTTAGGAAGAATTTTAAGAAATATTTGAAAGTATATATTTAAAAATAATTGAAATTTTGGAGAAAAACTGTTCTACAAAATTAAATATTAGACCCATAACAAAAATTGTCAATTTTAATCTCTTAGCAATTACAAACAGTAAAATGTCATATGAAAGTAAACCCACATCCGTAATAAATATAATACTAAAATTATGATGTAATTTTACTGAATATTTATTAAAAATACATTATTAATAGTTTGTGCACCGTATTTTATGGAAGAAACGCCGCACTCCTCAAATTGGCCAGAATAAGCTTAAAAATATCGTAATCGCCGCATCCATCGGGACGCTATTTTTGTCGACAGCGTCATATTGACCTAACTTTAATCAAAGTTTTCTGAGCAGTGTAGGATGCCTCTTTTTAATATCTTAAGATGTCTGAAGTTTTATTTAAAATATTTAAATCCGATTTTAAATACTTTTATGAATTTTTAAATTAAGGAAACTCAGTTGGTATTTGAAAAAAAAAAAATCGTAAACGCCACACTTGGAAAAAAAAAATTAACTTTTAAATTCGTAAACGCCGCGGCGTTTCTTCCATAAAATACGGTATCTCTTTTTTTTTTCATTGTAAGAACAAAAAACACCCCCGTTTCACTTGGCGAAAATGTGAAGCTATTTTCTGCTTATTTTACATTGCCAAATAATTGCAACCTTTTTAAGTGGATTGGAAAGTAAAAAATGAGGAACTGTATCGAATTGACAAAGGGAGTGATACTTTTTCTGTGCGATTTTCTCCCCAAACAACAGTCGTAAAACTGTCAACGTGGGTTTGCGTCCACTTCCGTCCTGCAACTTCTTATCCTTGTCATACAAAACCCATTAGCCATCAAATAACCCGACAACAGGGAACAAACGTGCCGAAAGGTGACTGCAAGATGCTAGATAGTGTGTACGCAGCCTTAACCCCGTCAAGACAAGCAACTTTTACAGAATTTTTAGTCTTTTATCACTAGCTTTTTAAAACCGAAATTTTTGCCTAATTGAATCGGGAAAAATACCCTGATAAGGCCAAATGTACCATAAATAAATAAACGGTCAAGTGCGAGTATTACTCGCGCACAGAGTGTTCCGTACAATAAATATATTAATTAGTAATTGTATGATTAAAAAAAACCGTTGGTAAAAGAAGCAAAGTAGGGTTGGGTATAACAGTATATTCTAGAAAAATGTAAATGGATATACCATGCAAGTTCAAAGAGATATGGAACCTAAAAATTATCAAATACAGCTATTCTGTATAACTCATTTTTAGTTTCTTCTATCTTTACAAGAAGAAAGTATTGGATTCGTAGAAATTTTGAATTCCGGTTTTCGACGGATGTGTACTTTTTAGGGTACAGAGGTAATGAAAAACATGTTTTTACAAAATGTCTGTCTATGAGTCTGTCTATCTGTGTGTGACACAAATATTGTGGGCGCTCTGTCTTAAGAACTACTGAACGGAATTTAATAAAACTTTAGATTGATTTAGTCCCTGATATAAATTGGTGCTGATTACTTTTTGGTGTAAATCGCCCAACAGGTAGCGCTACTATGCTGCAATTTTCCCGATTTCAGCAATAGCTGTATCTCAAGAACTAATGCATGAATTTTCATCAAACTTTGGATTCAGTTAGTCCCTGATATGAACTGATCCTGATAAGTTTTTGGTGTAAATTGCCCAAGAGGTGCCACTATAACTCAGAACGTTTCACGATTTCCGTAATAGCTCTATCTCAAAAACTAATGCACGAATTTTCACCAAACTTCAAATTCAATTAGAAGTTCACGAAAGTTGTCCCTGATTAGATTTTTGTATAAATCACCTAACCGGTGGCGCTACTGTGCTGCATTTATCAGGAAGTATTGTCATGTATGAGATAGAAGAAAGTTTTGGGATTGACACATCCGACTAGTTTAATATTATTTTAATCTCTTTATAATGAACTTAATTCGGTACTGACAATAAAAGGAATGCATATTTAAACTTCATTTGTCATTTCATAAAACTTAATTCATCATAGTAATAACCTTTCTTTCTAAAGTGCAGCTAAAACAAAACATTCGTTCAAAGTTCACATTCCGCATTGTGCTAAGCGCGCTTCAAAAGAAGGTCACAAATTTGCAACGCCGCCTTGGTCCTTGCCGCGCTTTCCAGACAGGTTTTTAATTAACTTTTAAAGCCACTCGAGGCGTATTGAAAGAGTCATTCAATGCAAATTGTCGCGAATCCCATAGTATTTATGTAATTCATTCTAATTAAGGGGTCTCAGGGATCTCAAAATTGGAAAAAATGAAAAAAAGAGACCATATTCAAGATTTAATATCTTAAAATGTATATTATTTTAAAACATAATTTTTATTCAGATGAAAGATATAAGTACGTTCTTTCATTTTATGTATTTAAAAATTTGCAAGATGAAGAATTAGCATTTATAGGGTGCTCCAAACAGTCAGACATTTGATAAGCAGAATATTGGTATAACATCTTACACGCACGATTAGAAAATAAATATTGTAACTAGAATAAAAATTTTGGCGCCTACTTATACTTCAGATTATAATAATTACCCTGGAGCTAATTAAATTTGTATTTAAAGCATTTTTATATTTTTAATACAAAGTTGTATTTAGCTAATAGAAAATTTCAAAAATTTGAACAATATAATTACTTTGAAAATATTTTTTTGAACATTAAAAAGGAAATTTTAGGTTCAGTTTATACAGATTAATATAAAACGTATGTTTTGAAAATTTCATGAAAAAATATTCAAAAGCTCTTGATATATCGTGCGCGTTATGCCAAAAAAAGTCAATAAGAGAAGAATGATTTAAAAGATTCAAAAAGGCCGCTTAAGCTCTTGAACGGGTATATTCTAAAAGCCATAAATTCTGTTCTAATGAGAATTTGAAGGAAACAATTATATTAAAATGTTCGGAAAAGATGGAAGATTAACATCTAAAAAAATTAAAATAAAAATTTTTTTGAAGCTTTAAGAGTCTTGAGACCCCTTGAATTAGTCTGTTTTTAACAATTTGACATTTATTGCATTTATACTGTAACTGGCCATTGTATTACACTCATATATCATTAAAAGTTGTTATCTAGTCTTTAAAAGCCAATGGTACATAGAGCACGTCGCCCCTGTCATTATGTGTGTCCAAACCGTCCATATCTTTAAGGGTTTATATCTCGACTAATTACTGACGATTTTTTTTCGAAAATCATGATCAACAATGCTTCTGCTACGATAGCTACCTCCAGCGCTGCTCAACAGTTTTGCTGAATGCCCGTAAATCGAAATTTGTGTGTAAAGGAAAAATGCGATTTTCTCAAAAACTATGTGACCTAGGGTAATCGCTATAATTTTCCTACAAGGTTTAAATTAACGTCTACTCCCTCTAATTTTTTCATAATTTTAGCTTCAGTAGATACGGAATTAGATGGGGGGAGGGGGGCATATTTTTGTGTTACATTTTCGACTATATAATATATACCTATAAATGTACTATGTAAAATTAAAATAAATGTATTTTTGAATTCAGCGTTACGAAAGCTTTCACACGATACCCCACAAGATATACAAAGAAAATACTTTTTTTTTTCAAGCAACTGAATTTGCCCCTATACATTTTTACTAAATATATTTATAAATGTTTAATAATCTGAAAATATCTGGGTCAACAGTCTTTATTACTTTCCCGAATTTGAACTCTCCACGTTCCATAGTTTACGAGTAAAATGGCTGTGACATACAGACAGACGGACAGACACAAGAGTGATCTTATAATGGTTCCGTTTTTACTTTTTAAGTACGGAACCCCCAAAATAACTGTTGGGAATGATCCGAGTATTCCTTATACGTGACGTTCGTCCTGAATGTGTTAAATAACACAAAAAATTTTATTAACATTTACTGGTGACAAATTGCGAGGTTTGTAATCAGGCTCTGAAATTTACTTAAACGCTTGCAACGTGTCCTTAACGTTGGGGATCAAGTCAGACACGCTGAGCGAATCGACACATTTTAATAATAAAAGCTAAAAAAATAATTAAAAAGTATGACAGTATCTATTTAATAACTACTATTGAAACAGCATATTAATTAATATATGATTTGTACTAAAATAAAAATATAATCTTAAATTTGATTATTGCTATTAAAATTTTAAGGTTTGCTTTTATTTCAATATAAATACTATTCTTCAACTTATATCATTGTCAAATTATTGTTTAAAAAATGAATATCCAGTTGAATTATACCTTTCACGTTAGTCTGTGACATTTTAGCAATTAATAAAATAAATGGTATTGAACATTTTATTTATTTATTTCCATCTGTACGTAAAGCTAAAGAAGCACAATGTATGTCAATAATCTGAAACTTGTATCTTATTATATTTCTTGCGGTATAAAATAGGATTTCATATGAAATATATCGAGTATTTTCCCATATTTTGAAGCATAACCAAACCAGACATAGCAACAAATAGGTATTTCTTATTTATAATCAATATATTTTGCATCCACTGTTGTCTCATTGATGTAGCATTTATTATTCAAAGTTAATTTTGAATATCCAGAGTTAAAAAAAAAAAAAAAAAAAAAAAAAAAAAAAAAAAAAAAAAATTAAATTAAAAAAAATAATCTTTAGGTTTTTTATCCCGGGGGACTTTACGATGAGCCTGAAATAAATAGTGCATTCCACATTGATTCTTCATCCTTGTGAGCATAAAACATAAGGAGAGTATGTCGTTCATAAAAGATTAATGAAGTTCTTTACTATACTCTATGCAACCCAGTGAATAAACGAATAAGGGTATAGGACTTCATTAATTTTCGGCTTTCGATTTGCTCTTGTCGGAGATTTTGTTTTTGTAAAAAAAAAAAAAAAAAAAACAATTCTGCCTCGTTCTACCTTCTCAAGCAAATACCCTTGGGTTATAACGGGAAAGCATCCTCTAAATACAGGCTTTTACTAAAGCTCAACAATCAATAATAAAGTACGATAGTATCAATTTGATAACAGTTATTAAAAGAGGTATTAAATAAAAGTGTTGTTTTTTTTATTTCTTGAACCATATGTGTATATTTTTGCTGCTTTCTCAAGTTAGGATTTTTTATATACATATTGGTAAAATGTACGATGGTATATTTTTAATAACTACTATTAAAAGAGGTTGTAAGATATGATTTGCAATAAAATAAAATATGATGTTGAATTTGGATAGTGATATTAAAATTTTAAGGCTTCTTATTATTTCTATATAAATACTATTCTTTAACTTATTTCATTCTCAAGAAAAAAAAAATAATGTTAAGTTTATTTATACCCTTCATGTTACTGTGTGACAATTTAGCAATTAATGAAATAAATGTTATCGATTTTTTTTTCCTCTGTACATAAAGCTAAAGAAAAAAATACATGTCAATAATCAGAGACTTGAATCTTATTATATTTCTTGCGGGATAATAGAGCATTTCATATGAAATATATAACATATTTTTATTTCTTATTTATAATCAATATGTATTGTATCTTCTGCCGTCGCATTGATGTAGTTTTTATTATTCAAAGTTAATTTTCAATATTCAAAGTTTTCTTAAAAATAAAAATAAAAAATAATGATTAAATAAAAAAACATCTTAGGTCTGTTATTCTAGGGGGGGGGGGGGGCTTTAAGATGAGTCTGAAACAAATAGCGCATTCCGCATTGATTCTTCTTCCTTGTGAGCATGAACATGGAGAGTATGTCGTTCAAAAAAGAATAATGAAGCTCTTTACTATACTCTATTGAACTCGGTGAATAAACGAATAAGGGTTAATTTTCGGCTTTCGAATTGCTGTTATTAGAGATTCTGTTTTTGTAAAAAAAAAAAAAAAAAAAAAAAAAAAAAAAAAAAAAAAAAAATCTGCCTCGTACTGCTTTCCCCAGCAAATGCCCTTGGGTTATAACAGAAAAGTATCCACTAAATACAGTACAATCCTATCTATTTGATAACCATTACTAAAGGAGGTATTAACCCTTTATCTACTGACGGTACTTATAATTACCATTAAAATAACATGTTATAAAATTTGTTTAATACACCGATTAGATGTAATACAGTTTAAAATGAGTTATAGATACATTACTTTATCTTGTTCCAAAAGCATTATTCGTTTCACAAAACAAAAATATTTTTGAAAGGATGATTTATTTTGCCATTGCATCTTTCAGCTTTCTTGGCGTTTTTTTTTTTTGGGGGGGGGGGGATTCTTGAATTCGGAAGTATTTCTATTGTGAGAATATTATATTCGCACATTTCATAATTCTACAAAGTACTAAGAAAAACATTTAAAATAAAAGATTTGAGTGGGGTTTTAAATATTGCACAAAATCCGTATAAATTCAAATTTAGCTCTTAAAAATTTAAAAATTAATTCTTCTAAATTCTTCAATCCTTCTAAAATCTTTCTAAAATTTATTAAATGATTATGTAAATCATCTAATGGAGTTTAAACAATTCATGAAAAATGCTTTAGAAGATAAAATTTTCATGAATTTATAATTCAGTACATAAAGGTCTTGGTAAAGGTCTTGGTCAAATAAACGAGTTGGTTTTTGAATTCTTTATTTATATGTGAATATTTTTATTGCTTTCTCTTATTGAGATTTTATATGTACAGTAGGGGCTTCGCCCCGTGCAAGCTACGCTCGCCAACCCCCTTTCAGACAGAATCTAAAAACACCTGATGGGTTTTAAAAATATTAGAGAAGATTGAATTATACTGAAAAAAAAACTGTGCAGATCTCCCTGTAAACGGGCTGCTTTTTCAAGAAGGCTCACGTTTTGAGCAATTTATCGCCAGAGTAACGGTTGGCGCGGGGATGAATTCAATGCTACACACCCTTTCTCGTTCATGACGTCTTACGCGTAACGAACAGCAACCCCATTCATTTGCTGAGAGCTTTCTGTTTTTAAAACGAAGAGCTTTTTCGCATTAAAATGTTTTTAATTGCACAATATATATAATTCAAACATAAGTTATGTTTTTTAGTTCAATAATATTCATTTATTTCATTAATTCGTTATGTTCAAAGAAATTGAGAACGTATTTTATTTTTTAGGAAAAATAAAAATAGAGGTAAAGATTTTTTTTTTGTAATAAATATAATTCTATTGATCATGTTTTTATGAACCAATTGAACTTAGTTTTATTAGCATTACTACTGAATTAATTTAGTTTTTTTTTTTTTTTTTTTTTTTTTTAAAGCGGCATAATTGTGTGACTTGTTGATTGCATTAATAAAACATATTTTCACTGAAATAATTCAGTAAAAATTAATTGTTCTTAATTTAATTGCGATTAGACGTTAATAGGAAGTTGAAACTAAAATCAATTCGATTATAATTAGATTGAACGATAAATCATAAATTATTTAGCTTTATCCTGCAATTAAATCAATCAGTTTAAATAATTGCAAGTTGATGCATGATATTAAATCAATTACTATTACATTTTAATGCTGTTAAATCTTTATCATTATTTGAGTTTTTATGAAAAAAAAACATTGGTCTGCCCCTAGTGCACAAAATTAAAAATCTTTAAAAATCTTCAGTTTTTTATTTTAAAATTTTTGCCCCATTTTTAAATATTATTTCGTACTAGTTGTTTTATTTGTTATTTTAAAATAGTCATTCGTCATATTTGAATAAATCATCTAAATTCTCTCAGATGAAATCCATCCCCCCCCCCCGCCCCTACACACACACACACATTCCATTTTTCGTCATTCTGCACACATATTGCACTATTTATTAACTTGAAGTGGCAATAAAATAATGATCAATCGTCTGAGGCAACTTCCCATTTCGAATTTGTCTACTCGTCCCTCCCCCCCCCCCCCACACACACCCTCTCCTCCAGCACACTGTTTTTTGACCATTTAAAATTCATTGTTACCTTGCAGAAAAGATTAGTTAAAATTGTGTTTTGCTCTATCTGTTTATTTTTAAATAACAAATAAATAATTTACCATAAAAAAAAAGAAAAGGAAAAAAATAGAATGAAAGATTAAGAAAAAAAAATCAGGATTAACCTTTTGTGCACACGCTTTCATTTTTTTTCTTTATTAATTCTTTACATTTTTTTAATTTTTTCTGTCCTATTTATTATTTTGAAGTAACTATAAGTAAAGAACCCATTATTCAAATTCTCCCCCCCCCCCCCCGAAAAAAAAGAAAAGCTTATTTTTCTTTCATCCCCCCCCCAAAAAAAAAATAAAAAATAAAAATAAGTTAAATATTCCAAGTTCTTAATTTTTTGGTTTATTTTTCTATTTGTTAATTGATAAATTTAACTATTTAAATCTACAGCCCCTAACTATCATACATAGTTAAAAAATTTCTCTAGTGATTTTATTTGTTATTTTGAAGTAACAAAAGATAGTCATTCAATATTCCTTCTCCCCCACCTCCCCTTAAGAATTTCATCTCACATTAAAAAGGCAATTTCAAAACATCCTGGTTAGGGGTGTGATAGTTTTAGGTAGCTTTCTTTACAAAAAAGCTACCTATTGCAGCCGTTCGGAGGAAAGCGATTTCAAAAAATTTTGGTATATTTTCATCGATCATGACCCCCAGACCCCGAAACCACCCTCCGTTCAAAATTGATATATATATATATATATATATGACCTATGTCACACTGTAACTCCCGTAATTATGAACCGATTTCGATGTAATTCGGTGTGTACATAGTACATACCAATGTCTCGACCGAGTTCGTTGGCCAGCTTCATCCGCCGTTTTGTTTCAAAATGGCGGCCATTTAAAATTTAAAAAAAAAATTAAAACTTGAAATGTGGTACCAAAAAATTAAAAATGGAAAAATATTTTTTTCTTATGTATTTGACCTTTATACAAAGATTCCGGAGCAGTTTTTGTTTCGTCTATATCTTAAAAAATGGCTGAGTTATAGCATTTTGAATTTCTAGAGTGGCTGACATTTTGAAACGTCCTGAATTTTGTCACGCTATAAAAGGCGTATTTATGAACCGATTTGGATGTAATTCGGTGTGTACATAGTACATACCAATCTCTCGACCGAGTTCGTTGGCCAGCTTCATCCGCCATTTTGTTTCAAAATGGCGGCCATTTAAAATTTAAAAAAAAATTTAAAATTTGAAATGTGGTACCAAAAAATTGAAAATGGAAAAATATTTTTTCTTATGTATTTGACCTTTATACAAAGATTTCGGAGCAGTTTTTGTTTCGTCTATATCTTAAAAAATGGCTGAGTTATAGCATTTTGAATTTCTAGCGTGGCTGACATTTTGAAACGTCCTGAATTTTGTCACGCGATAAAAGACGTATTTATGAACCGATTTGGATGTAACTTCGTTTATACGTAGTACATACCAATGTCTCGACCGGGTTCGTTGGCCAGCTTCACCCGCCATCTTTTTAAAAAATGGCGACCATTTAAATTTTTAAGAAAAATTCAAATTTGAAATGTGGTACCAAAAATTGAAAATTGAAAAAATATTTTCTTCTTATGTGTTTGACCTTGATAAAAAGATTCGGGAGCAGTTTTTGTTTCGTCTATATCTTAAGAAATGGCTGAGTTATAGCATTTTGAATTTCTAGCGTGGCTGACATTTTGAAACGTCCTGATTTTTCTCACGTAATAACAGGCGTATTTATGAACCGACTTGGATGTACCTTGGTGTGTACATAGTACATACAAATATCTCGACCGAGTTCGTTGGCCAGCTTCACCGCCATCTTGTTTCGAAATGGCGGCCATTTAAAAAAATTAAAAAATAAAAAAATTTAAATGAGATACCAAAAAATTGGAAAATGAAAAAGATTTTTTTGTATGTGTTTGACCTTAATACAAAGATTCCGGAACAGTTTTTCTTTCGTCTATATCTAAAAAAAAATGGCTGAGTAATAGCATTTTGAATTTCTCTTGTGGCTGACATTTTAAAACGACCTGATTTTTGTCACGCGATAACAGGCGTATTTATGAACCTATTTGGACGTAACTTGGTCTGTACATAGTACATACCAATGTCTCGACCGAGTTCGTTGGCCAGCTTCATTCGCCATCTTGTTTCAAAAGGGTTGCCATTTAAAAAAATTAAATTTAAAATTCAAAATGAGGTATTAAAAAATTGGAAAATGAAAAAGACTTTTTTTATGTGTTTGGCCTTGATACAAAGATTCTGGAGCAGTTTTTGTTTCTGAAAATTTGTTCTTTTGTTGATATCTTAAAAAATGGTTGATTTATAGCACTTTGAATTTCTAGCATGGCTAACATTTTGAAACGATCTTGTATTTCTCACGCGATAACACACGTATTCGCCTATTTCGATGTAAGAACGCATGTGGATAGTATACATCAACACCTCGACCAAGTTCGCTGGCCAGATTCATCAGCCCTCTTGTTTCAAAATGGCGGCCATTAAATTAAAAAATATATATATATATTTAAAGTGAGGTGCAAAAAAATTAGAAATTGAAAAAGGTTTCTTTCTTAAGTATTTGATCTTGATATAAGGATTCAGGAGCATTTTTTGTTTGTCTTTACCTTAAAAAATGGCTCAGATATAGCAGTTTCAATTTCTATTGTGGGTGACATTTTGAAAAATCTGATTTTTTGCATGCGACAGCACTCCTATATATTAACCGATTCCGATGTGAGTGAGCATGTGCACAGCAATTACTAAGGTCTCGACCAAGTTCACTGCTTAGCCTCATCCACCATGTTGTCTTAAAATGACAGGCACTTTAAGAAATTGCCGAATTTGGCAGCCAAATATAAGTTACTTTAAAGAAAAGCAGCTCGGATAAAGCTGACTAATTTCGCGAAATTCTCATTCATTATATTGATAAAAATTAGTATTGAATCTCCTATATTCGGTTTCCACTAAATTGAGCTTCGTGTGTTTGCATGATATAAGTTGGCTTTTTTAAAGTAAGGATTATGAAAGCTACCTCTTCCTCCCGGCACTGGCCGGAAGGACTTTTTTAGGTAGCTTTCTTTACAAAAAAGCTACCTATTGCAGCCGTTCGGAGGAAAGCGATTTCAAAAAATTTTGGTATATTTTCATCGATCATGACCCCCAGACCCCGAAACCACCCTCCGTTCAAAATTGATATATATATCTGACCTATGTCACACTGTAACTCCCGTAATTATGAACCGATTTCGATGTAATTCGGTGTGTACACAGTACATACCAATGTCTCGACCGAGTTCGTTGACCAGCTTCATCCGCCATTTTGTTTCAAAATGGCGGCCATTTAAAATTTTTTAAAAAATGTAAAACTTGAAATGTGGTACCAAAAAATTAAAAATGGAAAAATATTTTTCCTTATGTATTTGACCTTTATACAAAGATTCCGGAGCAGTTTTTGTTTCGTCTATATCTTAAAAAATGGCTGAGTTATAGCATTTTGAATTTCTAGCGTGGCTGACATTTTGAAACGTCCTGAATTTTGTCACGCGATAAAAGGCGTATTTATGAACCGATTTGGATGTAATTCGGTGTGTACATAGTACATACGAATCTCTCGAACGAGTTCGTTGGCCAGCTTCATCCGCCATTTTGTTTCAAAATGGCGGCCATTTAAAATTATTTTAAAAATTTAAAATTTGAAATGTGGTACCAAAAAAATTAAAATGGAAAAATATTTTTTTCTTATGTATTTGACCTTTATACAAAGATTTCGGAGCAATTTTTGTTTCGTCTATATCTTAAAAAATGGCTGAGTTATAGCATTTTGTATTTCTAGCGTGGCTGACATTTTGAAACGTCCTGAATTTTGTCACGGGATAAAAGGCGTATTTATGAACCGATTTTGATGTAACTTCGTTTATACATAGTACATACCAATGTCTCGACCGGGTTCGTTGACCAGCTTCACCCGCCATCTTGTTTAAAAATGGCGGCCATTTAAATTTTTAAGAAAAATTTAAATTTGAAATGTGGTACCAAAAATTGAAAATCGAAAAAATATTTTCTTGTTATGTGTTTGACCTTGATAAAAAGATTCGGGAGCAGTTTTTGTTTCGTCTATATCTTAAGAAATGGCTGAGTTATAGCATTTTGTATTTCTAGCGTGGCTGACATTTTGAAACGTCCTGAATTTTGTCACGGGATTAAAGGCGTATTTATGAACCGATTTGGATGTAACTTCGTTTATACATAGTACATACCAATGTCTCGACCGGGTTCGTTGACCAGCTTCACCCGCCATCTTGTTTAAAAATGGCGGCCATTTAAATTTTTAAGAAAAATTTAAATTTGAAATGTGGTACCAAAAATTGAAAATCGAAAAAATATTTTCTTCTTATGTGTTTGACCTTGATAAAAAGATTCGGGAGCAGTTTTTGTTTCATCTATATCTTAAGAAATGGCTGAGTTATAGCATTTTTAATTTCTAGCGTGGCTGACATTTTGAAACGTCCTGATTTTTCTCACGTAATAACAGGCGTATTTATGAACCGACTTGGATGTACCTTGGTGTGTACATAGTACATACAAATATCTCGACCGAGTTCGTTGGCCAGCTTCATCCGCCATCTTGTTTCAAAATGGCGGCCATTTAAAAAAATTAAAAAATAAAAAAAATTAAATGAGATACCAAAAAATTGGAAAATGAAAAAGATTTTTTTTGTATGTGTTTGACCTTAATACAAAGATTCCGGAACAGTTTTTCTTTCGTCTATATCTAAAAAAAAAAATGGCTGAGTAATAGCATTTTGAATTTCTCTTGTGGCTGACATTTTAAAACGACCTGATTTTTGTCACGCGATAACAGGCGTATTTATGAACCTATTTGGATGTAACTTGGTCTGTACATAGTACATACCAATGTCTCGACCGAGTTCGTTGGCCAGCTTCATTCGCCATCTTGTTTCAAAAGGGTTGCCATTTAAAAAAAATTAAGTTTAAAATTCAAAATGAGGTATTAAAAAATTGGAAAATGAAAAAGATTTTTTTTATGTGTTTGGCCTTGATACAAAGATTCCGGAGCAGTTTTTGTTTCTGAAAATTTGTTCTTTTGTTGATATCTTAAAAAATGGTTGATTTATGGCACTTTGAATTTCTAGCATGGCTAACATTTTGAAACGATCTTGTATTTGTCACGCGATAACACACGTATTCGCCTATTTCGATGTAAGAAGGCATGTGGATAGTATACATCAACACCTCGACCAAGTTCGCTGGCCAGATTCATCAGCCATCTTGTTTCAAAATGGCGGCCATTAAATAAAAAAAAATTATATTAAAAGTGAGGTGTAAAAAAATTTGAAATTGAAAAAGGTTTCTTTCTTAAGTATTTGATCTTGATATAAGGATTCGGGAGCATTTTTTGTTTGTCTTTACCTTAAAAAATGGCTCAGATATAGCAGTTTCAATTTCTATTGTGGGTGACATTTTGAAAAATCTGATTTTTTGCATGCGACAGCACTCCTATATATTGACCGATTCCGATGTGAGTGAGCATGTGCACAGCAATTACTAAGGTCTCGACCAAGTTCACTGCTTAGCCTCATCCACCATGTTGTCTTAAAATGACAGGCACTTTAAGAAATTGCCGAATTTGGCAGCCAAATATAAGTTACTTTAAAGAAAAGCAGCTTGGATAAAGCTGACTAATTTCGCGAAATTCTCATTCATTATATTGATAAAAATTAGTATTGAATCTCCTATATTCGGTTTCCACTAAATTGAGCTTCGTGTGTTTGCATGATATAAGTTGGCTTTTTTTAAATAAGGATTATGAAAGCTACCTCTTCCTCCCGGCACTGGCCGGAAGGACTTTTTTTTTTCTTTCCTGGTTTAGCCTATTTTCACTCGACTTTGGGTACTGTTTCTGCAGAATTATTTGGTATTAAATTAATTATATAAGTTCAACGCAGAAATTATAGTAATTTTCTGTCACAGGTATTTTTTTTTAATTTGTGCTTATATAAGACAAAATGCACTGAACCTGCATTAATTCATCATCCCCATAAACCCATCTTTATATATAATCAAATATCTAGATTTATGAAGGTAATGAGTTTTTGTTTAACAGGTATTGAATTAATAATACTCAATTGAATGAAAATGTAGATTTTGGAGGGGTTCAAGTAATCAAAATTTTAGTCTATATCATCAAAAGTAATAAAGGCCTTTGATAAAACAGAGTATAAGAGTTCGTAATACAATTTCTTTCGAAGAAGATTTCTTTCTAGAACACATAATTGAAAATATTTCTTTAATTTAGGTAGGACTGTTATTCTAAAATATGCTAGTTCGTCTTCCGCCATTCTGTTCAAAACAAAACACAAGACGACGATTGGCGTTAGAGCTGGCTGAACGTTCTCGCTTTCGCCAACTCGCCAAGGCTGGTGCTGAAAACGTGAGCCTTCCTGAAAAAGCAAACGGGCTTCCATTAAATTTACTTTGATTACAAAAATTTAAGGCCGAATCAGTTGCTGTTAAGACATCCAATGGTTGTTTTCGTTTTTGCTTAAAGAGGATCGGTTAAACATTTGAAAAGAAGCTAAAATAAAATGAATTAAGTACACAGAGTCTTTGTCTCCCGGTATTTTAAAACAATCTCTATAACAATAGCCTAAGTCATGTGACTATCATTAACAGTTCTGGGCGGACCGCTTCACTTTTTATACTCTAAGTGCCATTTTGGTACTTTAATGTTAGCGAGGCACAGGTGATAAGTCACCAAATATTATTCTATCGCCATCATTTCATCTATATTATAATAGTTCAAGTCATCGACTGCCATAAACAAATACGGCCTGATCCCTTCGCCTTTCATATGGAAGTTTGGAACAGATATCATATACGCCAATCTGGGGAAAGCACCAACAGTATAAACAACAACATCCGGCTTAGCATATCAAGCAAAATAATGATACTCTGGCACTAGTTAAGTACCCGTTGCATATATGACATTGGCGTCAGAAAAAAATAGCACCAATATGGCGCCGTATATGACATCTGTGCCGAAAGTTTTCCATTTCGATTAAAAAAACAATTTTTTTTTCGAATAAATCTATATAAAAGTTGCCATGATCGCAAAGAATTCTTAGTATTGTTACGCTAGCCAAGTGCAAATCTCGCCAATATCTTTTTTTTCAACTCGCCAGTTAGCATTTTTTTTTTTTTTTTCGAGTGGTAAATTAAAACATTCATTTGAAGTTGAAATTAAATGTCATGGTTTGTTGCATTATTTAATATTTAGCCAGATGTCATATACGCACAGCAGGTTTGGTGCGATAAATTTTTTTTGTTACGAAAATTTGGCGAAAACCTCGTTTTCGAATACCAGTTACATATGTATTTTTGGTACTACTTAGTTATCTCGTCGGCATAAAATCTATCGCCAAACTATAAGATTAAATGCCAATAATGGTTGATCGTAAATGTTGCATTCACTTGACTTTAAGCCAGTTACACGTGTTTACGTCATCAATTGATTTTTATTTCGACGTTTTATTTGTATACTTATTAATGTTATACTAATTTATTTGTTCTTTCGTTATTTAAAATAAAAATTATGTCAATTTATATGATTTGGTGAAATTGGTCGACGCAATTACTAAGTAGTACCGTATTTTTTAATTATTTTCTATTATTTTAAAAAGGAAATAACAAAAAAAATGATAATAATTGATAACTATAGAACAAAATAATTTATATAATTTTAAAACAAATAAAAGCAAATAAACATTTATTATTAAATAAACAACAATAGCCGGGTTACCATGTGTATCAAAATAATGCCATTTTGGCGCCAATTAGGTACCCCGGTGTGTTTTGTATTTTAAATAAAATGAATGAAAGGATTATACTTTAAATGAAATTAATGAAATATAAAAAAAATGCGACTGGAAAAAAGTTTGGCGATTTATCACCAGCGTCTCGCTAACACAAAAATACCGAGTTCTTGATTTCTCTATCAGAAATCGCTAACACAAAAATACCGAGTTCTTGATTTCTCTATCAGAATCTTTCGATTTGGCGAAAGATTGTTCAAGTAAATTGAATAATGTATAAAAGTAACCTGATACATTTCTTAGCATACATTTAAGGGAAGCTAAACTGGTCGCCAAATTAGTTTAAAATAATAACCTTTTCTGAAATATGAAAAAAAAATATATATATTATGATTAAAATTTGAGTTGCCATCATAAGAAAAATTTATTAAAAATTAGAAAAAAATTAATATTTCGAAAACTAATTCGAATTTAAAAATTCTAATACCAGTTTTGAGATCTGCGTATCAATATACATTATTGGTGTTAATTTCATCGCAAAGTATTCCATATTTTAGGAGAAATCGCCGTGAAACATAATCAGTTGTTTAATCAGTCGTTTCAAAGAATCGTTTCATAAATTCGTTACATTTCAGCTGTTTCATAACATCCGTTTCATAAATTCGTTTCATTAGGATTTTTTATATATAGGGTAGATATTGATTTCTTTTGTTTAAATCACGTAACATATAAAACGAAAGTGTGATGGTTTCAAATATTATATAAAAAGGATTAAAACCATCAAACATAAGTAAAATCATAAGACGAAATGCAATATTCCACCTTCATTCAATCACAAAATACACAATAAGAACTTTAAAAAGCTTAAGGGGTCTCAGGAATCTTAAAGCTTCTAAATTTTCAAATTTTAATTTTTTTATATGTTAAACTGCTATCTGGTCTGAATATTTTTATATAATTATTTTCGTAAAAATCCTATTAGAACAGAAATTATGGCATTTGGAATTATACCCGCACAATAAATGAACACGCTCAAAATTTGAAGTCATTTTTCTCAAAATGACGTTTTTGGGCATAACGCGCAGGATATCTCAAACATTTTTCAATATTGTTTCATGAAATTTTCAAAATGTATGTTTCACGTTAGTCTGTATAAACTGAACCTAAGATTTTTGTCTTTTTTTGTTCAAAAAATTATTTTTTTTAAGGTGATTATACAGTGGAAATTTTTAAAATTTTGTATTAGTTAAATACAACTTCGCGTTAAAAATATAAAAATTCGTTTAATACAAATTTACTTAGGTTCAGAATAATTAATACAATCTGAAGTATAATTAGGCATCAAAATTTTCATTCTAGATGCAAAATTAAGTTTGTAGTCCTGCACCTAAGTTGTGATACCAGTTTTCTGCTTGACAAATGTCTCACAGTTTGAAACCTCTTGTAAGTATTAATCTTTCATCTTGTATATATATTTTTTAATATATGAAATGAAAGAATATACTTATATATTTTATACCTCTAAAAATTGAGGCTTGAAATAACGTACATTTTAAGATATTAAATGTTAAAAATGATCTTTTTTAGCCTCGGGTACGGTGTGCTATTTCTTTCTCCCAGCTTATTTTGTGTCCCAAAAATAACGTTACCTTACAGAAGCTAGCCGTAAAACAAAGCATTACGATTAAATACTCTTTAGCAATTTTTTTAACTTCTAAGCATCGTACATTTTCAATTTTTATACCGTCGTATTGAAAAAAAAAATTCTTTTAAATGCATTTTGTTTGAAAACTGTATCTCCATTTATTTTTGAAATATTAATTTTTTTGTAGTTTTTGGAGCCATTTGCTTAAAATTGGCAACGAAAGTACTCCATTTTTGTAAAAAGTAAAGGAAAAATAGTTTTAAAATAGTAATTATATTTTTGTTGCCATTTTTTTCGTAACAACCGAAAGAAAATGTAATTAAAATACCTGCTATTTTGAAAAGAATATAAACGAATGATTCCTGTTAAAACAATGGAGCTATTATATACTATATTTAATTGTAAGTATCTGTGAATCATTAGATAGCCGGTTTTTTTTTTTCGATTTTCTTGAATGACGGAATCTTTTTGCTGCATGTGTGCATTATTTCGCGATAGTGATGTGCTGTGCATGCTTTACTGTAGATGTTTAAGAGTAGATCGTAAATGTGGAATTCTTAAGCGGATGCGAATAACGCCATTTTACATAAAATAAAATGTGTGCTTTAAGTCTTAAAATTTAAATATGTTTTATACTGCAGTAGAGTCCCACCAGTGGCGTGGCGTCCGGTCAACGCTGGATGCGGCGATGACCAAGCAATATTTTAAAACTGTTAATAAGCTTTTAAAACTCTACGATCCAGTTTTAGCAGAACATTTGGAGTTCATGTATAAGTGAAGGTAAGATTTAAAGTTTCTTTTTTGAACATTCAACCATTGAATTTTAGAGTTAATAATTTTTCACCACAAACTTAAATAATTGAGATGACTACCGAAAATTTTCACGCCACGCCACTGAGTCCCACTTAACCGTGTTATTTTCTTCTGATGGACTGGTGGTTCTATTATTTTGAAACAGCTATTATAAGAAGTGTTAGGTGAAGATGAAAGAGCAGCCGCAAAAAAAAATTATGCCCATCCACCCCCCCCCCCCCACCCCCCCACCCACCCCACCCCCATTCTGACCAGAAAATCAGAGTTCTAACTTTTTGCGGCTGTTTTTTCATCTTCACCTAACACTTCATTTATAATGACTGTTCCACAATAATAGAAGCCATCAGTCCGCCAGAAGAAAATGAAGTAATGGAAATGCCAGGGGCGACACTAAATTCTGAAAAAGCAGAATTCCTGTTCTGTAGTTTTCTTCTTTTTTTTCCGATGAAAAAAAAAAAAATTCTGACATTAGCCTAAGAGTCCTAAGACCCCTTAACGTTTTACTTAAAATGTGACAAAAATAATATTACAGATGTTACAAGTTAAAAATACACAACTGATTTAAAATTTCTTTAAATAGTAAATGTTTAAATCTAAGTAAATCCTTATATAAATAAATCTTTATTTTGTAATTAAAAGAAATTTGAAATTGAAACATTTTAATGATTTTTAATGACTATTGTATATGTATTGATACATCAAGTTTCATTTTAACTATAAGAAATTTAGTAATTATATATTTTATAGAAAACATCTCATTTGATGTCAGAAAAATGAAGAGAAGATTATAATTTTAAAATAGCTCAAATCTAATGGACAATACAGAAAATGCAAAAAATCTGCCTATAACAACTTCTATTTTCATGCCAGTGTGCAGGTCGAGCATTCAAAAGTCTGCCTTTAGATGAATAACGAACGTGTAAAAAAGCAACTTTAAGAAAATACTAAAAAGAAAAAAATTGATTTAACTGCCAAGACTTCTTTTCAGGAGTCCCTTTTTTAGAGAAAAACTATTGAAAAAAAGAGGGAGGAATATCAGAAAAATTTCGTGTCTTGCTATTCCTGTTTTTTTTTTTTTCACTTATTTTTTTAACCATTTGGAAAAATGATTATTATTCTCGTCAGGATGGGAAATCAAAAGCATATCTGAAGGTTTCCATTGGTTTAATCTGCAATTTATTAGTTTTCTGATTGGTCTATACAGTAATCTGTATTTCCCTTTAATTTCAACAACGATGGATACTTTCTGTTGCCACTATGACAAAAAAATAATAAAAACTACAAAAAAAATTAATAACTCAGAAACAAATTGAGATACTGCTTTCAAACAAATTGCATTTAAAAGTACATTTTTTCTGTATCCGACGGTGTAAAAAGTAATATTGTCGGATGTTTAGAAGTTTAAGAATGAAATTTCATTTAAACTTGGCCGTCAGATTTCTTGGAAATCTCACGATGGAAAAGCCTTTTCCCGAACAGCCAACGAAATGCTTGGATATTTACGGAAGTTTCAGCTGGATAATACTTAAGTTTCATGAAATCTGCCGGGTCGCAGGCGATTTTGTTGGCTTGCAATTTTTACGTGTAATAACACTATTAATGTTTAATCCATGGCGTACGTAATGTATGATCAACTCCGTGCGATTTTTTATGTCTTAAATTTTAGTCTTCGAAAAAATCGTTTCCCAAATGGTCGTTGTAATTTGATAAATCACTTTTTTAATTTTGACTCGGAGAAATGGATAGTTTTACGCGTAACTTTTAAAAGATTGAGTGCTAAATTTATTTTAAAAGCTTGCCCTTTTAAATTAGTCGGTTTCTGTTTTTACAAGTTAATTATTTATTAAGAGATATTTGATGGATATTTGAAACAATGAATTTGGAAATTAAGTAAACCATTGAATAATGCTAACAGTACCAGATTGTTACAACTTAAGTGCTAACCCTTCCATTGATTGAGTACTGCTATTTTCAATTTACATTTGATATATGGCTTTTAAGAAACTTTTTGCCAGTGTGTTTTTCACTTGGTCTTTTTGTTGACAACAGTTAGGGAAATCTGTCGATCTGTAAGTTTCGATAAGGACACACGAAGGCAAGTCTGAATTCCCCGAATGCTCAAGTGTTTCAGTTTTTGATAGTCAGCCCTGAAATTAATTTTAAAACTTTACCGAACGCTAATGAGCGAACTTTCATTATACCGGCGATTGCTTCTGTTCATGACCAGGGAATAACCCTTTTTTCCGCAAATAAACGAAAGGTAAAAGATGTCGTTTTCCCTGCATTTTAAAATCGTAATATACTGGTTCCTTAGGTTCTACTAATTAAAAGAAAGACATATACAAACGTTTTGCGGTACCTTCCTTATTGTAACGGTATCTTTTGTTTAAAAAAATATTAAAATCTATTGTTTCCAAAAACATTTTTTTTTTCGAATTTTTTTCGTTTTCATTTTACCTTTTTTTCTGCAGTTTTAAGCTACCAATTCCATTTCTCACATGGAAATTCAAATAAAAAAGAAAAATACCCCCATATTCAGGGTAACATTCCAGTTCCAAAGGTATTTTTTGTTTTAAAAATAGTAATATTTACTATTTAGCCCGGGGGAAGTCGCGCATAAAAGGGGTATGAACGGTTTTCGGTTTGTTGCCAATAAGTGCAAATAATAATCGTTTCCTTATTCAGTGGGAGACAATTGTTACAAATTATGCGATAAAGTAAGTTGAAGATTACCCTTTGAGAAATAGTGGTGACAATTGTAAAAACCGTACGCATCCGGGGTATGTCATACCCCACGCGACTCCTCCCTGCTTAAAAAAACAACTCTAGGGCGAATTCCCATTCACTGTCATGTTTTCCATTTTTCTGCAGTTTGAAACTGCCAACATAGTTTTACGTATAAAAATACAAAAATTAAAAATAAAATTAAAATTAAAAAAAAAAAAAATAAATAAATAAAATTCTCCACGGTAACTTCGCAGTTGTAACGGTATCTTTCTTTGGTTTTAAAAATATTAAAATTTACTTTTAAAAACATCTGGATGTCGTTTGCTGCAATTGTCGCTGATTTTATTTTTCTCTGTGCCTTTAAAGATATCATTTTGCATTTAAAGGGAATTGCGCCCGGGATCTTCGTTGATTTTCTCTTTTCCATTTTCAGCCTTATTGGATACCATTTTGCATTTTAATATGTGGCAAGAGATTAAGCGGCGGGATATCTTTTTTGTGTTAATAATACCAAAGTGTTAATCCTATTTTCGATAAAGTTTATTCGGAATTCGTAATGTAATTTTTCAATTTTTGACGGTTTTTTGCATGAAGTTTCTATTTTAACGAAAATTTAAAGGTTTGTTTTTTTTTATTGATAAAAGATCAATTTTTATTTTATTCCTTATCCATTTACTGAAAACATAATTTATTCACCAGCCTATCTTTTATTTTATAACCGAATAATCGGGTAGACTTTCGAAAATCTATTTAGCATATATGTGTGTGATCTAAAAAAAAAAAAAAAAATCTACTATATACGGTAAACCCATCTATTTTTTTTTTTATTTTTTTATTTTTTTTTTTTTATGAAATACAGTAAAAAAATGAAGGGAAACGTTCAAGTATTGGTTTTCTAAGTAACTCCTTAATCACCAAAAACTATTACCCTTTAAAAAACGGGGTCTGTAACTTTTAAATGTTGCTTCGTTACGGGAGGTTTAAAGTGTCTGCCTCCCCCTTTTCATTAAGGAAGTAACACGCAGGTGGTCTACGGATGTAGCCGATTAGCACATCTGGTTTCTGTAATGAGTCTCGTTTTGCTTCTTGGGGGATTTATTCCCCGAATGCAATCAGAAGGAATGATTTGCTGCTGTAAAATGATAATTATTTATCCTTTTGAATAGTACTTGATAAGCACTTGAGGATATTCTGGTTGTATATTCTCACGGTGAATATGTAAATAAATTGAGGTACTGGGAAAAAGAATCTTGAATGATTACTTTCATCAATGAACCGAATTATTTTTAGTCTATATTAAAAAAAAAAAAAAAAAAAGTGTAAATTAATACTCTAAATACATAAAATGAGTGCAAAACCTTCCTTTATTTATTTGCATTTGATATTAAATTTAGGATTTTTTTTCTAAATGTAATTTGAAGTTTGCGTAAGTTAAAAAGTCTATAGTGAGCGGATTTCATTTCATTATAATTTACTTAAAGCATTTATGTAGTTATTATTTTTGGGGTACTTTTATGCGCATAATTTCTAAATATATAATAACAAGTATTAATTTTATTGCAATACATTTTTACACGTTGAGAAATTCATGTTCATATGTGAAACGAAATAAGTTAAAGTATAAATGCTGTGATTGTAAATTTATAATCTCGTCAATATGTACATTATTTAAAAGTAAACTTAGTTTAGTTAAGTTCTAGTTATTAGTATTTCATTTTATGTTATTAGTCGAGTTTTTAAGACTTTTTTAATCGATTTTTTAAAACACTTAATAAATCATGTAAAAATATACATTTTTATAAACAAATAAAATGTCTATGTCCATTTAATTCTTAATAATATAACTACATCGTAGTTTATATGCAATTAAATAAGTTCTTTTACTTGACCAATAAGAAGATACAAAATTTTTTTAAAACGTGTTCTCTAAAATACAGGTTTTTAAATATTGTTTAGCAAATTATTAAGCCCTTAATATTCGCACCCGATACCTTAATGGGCTATTTGCCGGCGTACGTATCGGACGCGACGATTAGGCGTTAAAGTAAGCATACCAAAATAAGAAAAATAATTATATTTATATAATTATTAATAATGCCATTATTTTAAATAAAGAAAACAAATAATAGAGCCCTAGAAATAGCAGTTTAGGGCATATTTCTACTGGAAGAAATTGCTTTGTTATGGACTTTCTACGAAAAAGTATTCTGAAGTATTGTGTACATTCTTTCAAGGGGGGGGGGGGGGGGGATTGAGAATTTAAGGATAGCGAAATTTGTTCTACCAAGCTTTTTACATGAAAAAGACAAGGTGAGCTGTATTGAAAAGATATGTTTATAAGTATGTTATATCAAGAAATGCGGGTGGCTTTTATAAAAATTTACAAAAAAGTAAAATAACATGAATACCGGCGTTTTTTTCACGAATTCTCATTTTTGCCTTCAGTAAGATAAAATTATTGCAAAAAATGATTATATATAATATTTATGTATATATATATTTATATTCATATATTGTTATTATATATATGTATCTAAATAATATTTATATAATTCTTAAACATGCAATTTTAGATACATATTTTATAATTTCTTTAATATTGTTAAACTTAATTTCATATTTTTCTCTCAAATATATATTAAATTAGGCCGAGTAATACGGAGAACTAAGTGTCAAACAGAGAAGAAATTAAAAAATGTGACAGATCTTTTACTTGCAGTATCTAAATTGTTTTACAAATGAAGAGTAGAATTTTTCGCATCCGTTCCCTAATGCTACTTGAAATAATGTCCCTATAAATATGTTTGTGCTAAAATAATTTGAAATAAAATTTCCTGTTTTATATTTTTTACAAATGAGATTGAATAAATTAATTTTCCCTATATGTGTTAGGTATTTTTAAGGTAATTTTTTAAAGAAAGTAAAGAAAAAAAGAGTGATCAAAATAACAGAAGAATGCTATTTTCACAGCTATTTCCCCTTTTAACCAATTTTGGGTCAATTTATACGATTTAGCACATCCTTACTGAAAATTTTGCATGCCCGAGCATCAAACAAACATCAGCATAAAAAATATCTATTCACCAGACGTAGAATTAATTTTCTCTCAAAAAAGAAACCTATATATTTTACTTTTACTTTTGAATATGATTCTGTAACTCTCTATTTTAAAACGTACTATATGCATCCTTAAGAATTAGTTTTTTCTAGGAATGGGGGGGGGGGAGAATCATTAGACTTGTCAGAAATATTCTATTATAATCGTAATTGTTAGGCACCTTTCTGGTAGAACTCATATACATAAATATAAATCTTACTTTGGTAGACTGTTCTTATTTATTTGTTTACAATAGTATGGACTACGCCACACTGTATCTACATACACAATAAAAGTAACAAATAAATACAATACATTCAAAATAAGCTGACCAGATATCAGGGAACAAAAACAAGGGGGGAGGGGTGTAAAAGATGCACGCTGCCTCCAGGCGGAATGTTAAACGGAGTGTCGGTGGATCAATTTATCTCATCAACATGTCCAGTTTAAACATTATCATCTCTATATAATTAGGAACGGTAATGTTTAAATGTGTTGGCGTTCTCTGTGAGAAATTATTTGTATATATATATTGAAAGGCAGGGACCTGTGACCATCAGGTTTTAGTTCAGACCTTTCTATAATATCAATGAGTTGGAAGTGGATGCAAGCAAAAAAAAAAAAAAAAAAAAAAAAAGACAGGTTGTCCTAAAATCTAAATTGGTTACATTTATGAGGCATTCACTAATTCATTTTTAAGCTTAAATTAACTAAATTTCAAGGTATCTTTATTTAGAAACAAAGTGATCGAACAGCATTTCCCTTTTTCTGTAGACAAAGGCATTTTCAAAAAAGGCTGTAAAAGAAACTGATTTTTGACATGCGCAAAAAAAGACATCAATTCATTAATTTTATAGTAAATTAAAAAAATCTCCAGGGATCTTTCAACTACCCTGTATTAGCGTACACAGCTCACCACTGTAAAAATATAGTTCTTCAAATAAAGCGAGTGTACCGCAGAAATCTTGAATTTAAACACTTTATAAGTATTTATTTATTTATTACTGATTGTTTACGCCATAAAAGTTTAACGATTAAACATAGTAGAAAGAAGTAGAAAAATCGCATGACAGTGACTCGCCAAACAGATAGCACTATGCCACTTGATAAAAATTAAATATTTTAAAAATATTTATTTATTTTTGTTTTGTTTTGTTTTTGTTGAATTTCTAAAATAGTACCTTGCCAATTTTGATGAAATTTAAAAAGGACGAATTCGAGAATATCCTCTTTCAATAATAATAATAATAATAATAATCACTGGAATCGGTCGCGTAGTTCCGGAGTAATCGGTGAATATACATATAAAAATACATACGTATCAAAATGAGAACCTTCCCCCTTTTTTGTGCTTAAAAAATAGCTAAGGAATTGGAAATGCAATCTTTATTATGGCTTGCATAAATAAATATTATTTGATTTGAATCAGATGCCTGCTGAATAATATATTTACAAATAATACTAGATATCGACTAATTGTTAATATTCTAAAACAGGCAATATACCGTTTCATCTCATCTTTGTTTGATTAATTATGCTATTATAAAATGCTATAAAATTACTGCCTTTTTATTAAAATAGTAATATGTATAACCATTTGATTTTTCTTCAGTTCAAGGTATAAAATTGCTTACATAATTTAAGATATCTTGCGTGTTAGTGTGAAAAAAAAAAATAATGCTATATTTGACCTTCTGAGAACAGAAACTTAAGCAACATTAGCCGCACTGAACTACTAAAACATTTTACTGAAAATAATCTATTCACTGTCATGTCTCACAAACAAGAACTATCTTCAAATAATTTGTAGCAAGTGGGAGTAGAAACTTCTTTATGTCGCGTGCGTAAAAAAAAAAAAAAAAAAAAATGTTTCATTTCTTTACTGCAAAAAAAAATCCCTGATTTTTCCCTAGGATAATTAATATATTCCCCACAGAATTTCCCTTCTCCGAGACGCAGTTCGACCCTTGCTGAGCAAAACGGTCTTAATGATTTCCTGCGCAGCATCTATGAGGGGTGGAAATCTTCGGGAAGACGGTAATCCCAACCCCGTATTTTTCGACACTTTTTTTCTTGGGATTACGGTAATCCCCCCGTAAGCTAAAGGTTACTATGACGATGCACGTGACCTCACGGCCGGAAGCCCTTTTTAGGTGCGTTCGTAATTATATAAATACGTAGCACATATAGTCGTCGTTCAGTCCGTCTGTCCGTCCGTCTGTCCGTCTGTCCGTCCGTCTGTCTGTCCGTCCGTATGCATATAATAGAGCAAAAACTACCCAACCGAATGGTCTGAAATTTTAAAAATATGATTGTTGTAAAATTGTCGAGACATTTCAAATTTTATGAAAATCGGATGTATAGTTAAATTACAGGGACAGTCAAAAGTTTTTCTTTACATTACGGCCAATGAGAAAAATTATTGCACCTGCATTTTAATGATGTTAAAGCTTTCCGAACGGTCTCAAATTTTAAACATATAATTATTGCGACATTTTGTCGAGCCATTTCAAATTTTATGAAAATCGGATGTATAGTTTAATTACAGGGACAGTCAAAAGTTTTTCTTTACATTAAAGCCAATGGGAAAAATTATTGCAAGTGCATTTGAATGATGTTACAGCTTTCCGAATGGGCTGAAATTTTAAATATATAATTGCTGCAAAATTTTGTCGAGCCATTTCAAATTTCATGAAAATTGGATGCATAGCTTAATTACAGGGACTGTCAAAAGTTTTCCGTTACATTAAGGGGAATGGGAAAAAATTATTGCAAGTGCATTTTAATGATGTTACAGACTATGCACTTATGAATTGCAAATAAATACACATTCAGTACAATATGGGGTGCAAAAAATAATTATAAAACTAGTTATAGTACGAACGCACCTCATTTGCCACGTTTGACGAGCAATTTCCAACTTGTTTGTTTTAATTCTACGCGTGAAAAGACTGTTTGCTTGGAAAACCGACAACCTACCGGGATGAGATATATTTAAAGTAATTTCGGATAAAATAATAGTGTACTTTAAGATTAGTGTTTGTTGAAATCAGCGCTTAACCCGGGGAGAGACATCAGTCTCCGGAACATCGAAATGTGCCGCTCTGTCAGATGATTTGGGATTTTCTGCTTATTAACACGTTGAGTGCCCCGGAACCTGATAATTAAGCTGAAAAATTTACAATGTTCAAGTAATTTTTAAGAAAGTAATAATCCTGCAATAAATAAAAGTTAAGTACATTTAAAATAAATTTTCAGTAATTACTTAAAACAATAGATATATTTTTAGTTTTATATCATATTTTAGACCATCGGTGAACGACGCATTTTTAACGAAAGTTCAGTGTCAGTCACTGGTGATTGACGTGGAGCTTAACGTGTTAATGGTCTAGAAGTGCAACATCCACTTTTTCCGCCCCCGAAATTCTAGAAAGTTACACTGAGAGTTGGCAAATCCCTCCCGGAGAAAAATGTCTGAATTTAACATTCATTTTAGGTATATTTAAGGTTTTTATTCCTGGTTTAGGCGACACCGGATGCGTCACTTAATTAGAAATATTTGCTTTATTTAACGACAAAAATTCTACAATAAAATAATAGAAATCGAAAGTGATAATAATATTATCACACAACTTGCTAAGAAGATTTTAAGAAAGGAATTTATTTCATAACCTAAATTGAAGTGAAATTACAATACAATATAATTGTAAAGCAGAATATGAGAATCACGAAATGTGATGAGGAAAAAAGCAATAAATAAGCTGTTAATCTTTAAAAAATGTATATCATTTAAAAGCTCGAGAATGAACAACAGTTCAATAAATGTTCTTAGAATAATCATTTTTATTAAGATAGAGGCATAGAAAATCAATTTCAAATAATGTAAAAGAATAATAATTTGTTATTCCTATCCGATTGACCGAGCTTGTTGTCGTTCTAGATTCTAAGTGTATGTAATTCAAAGTATGAAATAAGTCGGTATAGATGTAGTTTTTCAGGATTTGTTTCCTTAAAAAATGACATAATAGATGCGAAGTATGTATTTTACTATGTTATACTACATAGTTTACATTTTATATTACTGTAGTACATATTTTAAAGCAATATAAATTAGCACATGCGCATTGAAATTATAGCAGTTTGCAATGTAAAACGTTTACGTTTATTAGCTGTTATAATGACGAAATAATTTACTTAATTATAACTATTGTCAATCAATTTAATCATATCCATTTGTGATATAGCAGGTATATTCTGCATCATATACAAAATTAGCTAGCCCGTCTATAAATTTTACCTACATTACATTTGCTTGACGAAATCGTCGTTTACGATAACCTCTTTTCTAATGCACGAGTGAGTACTTTTTTTTTTTTTTCATAAAAAAGCATTCCTATAAAAAATACACAGCACTTCGATTTTGAAGGATTCTTCAATTTAAAAATATTTAAATGTCCATTCATTGAATTTTTGTTGAATCAAGAATTTTTTAAAAACCAAATACTCGTCATGAATACAAAGTCATGAATCCAAAATCTGATTAAAATGCCTTTTTCATTTATGATATCTCTTTATGATGGTTTGCCTATCTTCGATTAAGGAAAGAATCTCGTTCATAAAAAAATATAGGCATCTTGATTATGAAAATAAATCGAAAAAAAAAACAGAAAAAAACCAGGGACATTATCAATTGAAAAAAAGAAAAAATCTGCCTAATTTGCAGAATTTATTGATACACTTCGATATGTGTGTATGTATGGGTGGGGGGGGGGGGGGGGTAGCTTTGAAAAAAATATTCTTTTTATTCCAATCTGGTGCGTAAATAAAATTTTTCAATAAGTAATATATTTGATAAATTTTTATTTATTTTTCTTTACCTGATATGCTTAATATTTCTATAAACAAAGACTGCGAACATTTTAAAGTAAAATACCTATTTTTTCACAATAATAAAATAAATAAATAAATAAATAAAATAATAATAATGATAAAAGTAAAAAAGAAAATAATACTGATTCAGTGATTTTCTAATAAAATAAAATTTGGATATTTCAATACTGACATCGTTATCAGGTCTGAAACAATGATAATGACTACAAGAACAATATTCTGATATAAAATCTGAAAAGTAAAATAACGAACCGGATATACTCCATGTTAAATAAATACCATCTTTATTGTTGTACTGCTGTTCGGTGATTTCCATAACTTATTCAGATTTCAATTTTGCAGATCGCGTGTAATCAGAAAAAAAATTTCATTTCCTCTTTTGAGAATTTTCGATGAGAATGAAACAAATTACAAATTTCATATTGATTTCCAGAAGAAGGAAATACAGAACATTTTCAGAATCCTCTGCAACTCATAGAAGATTAATGGTTTTAATGTTTGCAAACTCCACATGTTTCAATAAATGAACAGGTGAAGATCTAAAACTTCATTAGTTTTCTCCACAATATTTGTCCTTTCAAAAGATATTTCATAAAAAGAGCATCTTTTGTCTTCTCGAAATGTCATTTAAGTTCTTAAAGGAAATTATTCTTTTGACAAACTTTGGCTTATTATTTAGCTGATTAATAACTAAACTAGGAAATTCGTATTCGTAAACAGACTTACGGCAGAAGTTTTGCACCTTAGATTTGCTTTTTGAATCAAAATATTCTTTGTATTTTGTGTTTCAAAAGTTTCTTCCGGTGTGTTCCTAAAGATGATTAAACGATTAATACAAAACAGTGTCAAAAATATACTTCTGTATCGTAGTTAATTAAGAATATTGTATCGGGGAGAATATTAACAAACAAATATTCGAAGAATAATATTAATCTGATAGTATAATTCATTTCATTTTATAAAAAACGATACTAATAGTTTTGAAATATCTCAAACTATTTCAAGTTTTTTTTTACACTTATTCTTTTGACAAACTTTGGCTTATTATTTAGCTGATTTTAACTAAGAAACTAGCTGATCTAAACTAGGAAATTCTGATTCGTAAACAGACTTAACGGCAGAAGTTTTTCACCTTGGATTTGCTTTTCGCATCAAAATATTCTTTGTATTTTGTGTACCAAAAGTTTCCTCCTGTATGTTCCTAAAGATGATTAAACGATTCAACACAAAACAGTGTCAAAAAATGTACTTTTGTATCGCAATTAATTAAGAATATTTTATCGTGAACAAAATTAACAACTATTCGATGAATAATGTTAATTTGATAGTACACTTCATTCTATAAAAACTAATGCGAATAGTTTTAAAAACTTTAAAGCAATATCATTTTTTTTTTTTTTTTTTTTTTTTTTTTTTTTTTTTTTTTACTTTTCGTGATGTGGCTCAAGCCTCTTAAAAAAATGATTCAGTGATTTCCTAATAAAATATAATTTTGAGATTTCGATATTGATATAGTTATCAGGTCTGAAACAATGATAATGACTACAAGAACAACATTCTGATATAAAATCTGAAAAGTAAAATAACGAACCGGATATACTTAATGTTAAATAAATACCATATGTATTGTTGTACTGCTGCTCAGTGATTTCCATAACTTATTCAGATCTCAATTTTGCAGTTCGCGTGTAATCAGAAAAAAAAAAATTCATTTCCTCTTTTGAGAATTTCAATGAAAATGAAACAAATTATTAATTTCATATTGATTTCCAGGAGAAGGAAATACAGAACATTTTCAGAAACCTCTGCAACTCATAGAAGATTAAAGGTTTTACTGTTTGCAACTCCACATGTTTCAATAAATGAACAGGCGAAGATCTGAAACTTCATTAGTTTTCTCCACAATATTTGCCCTTTCAAAAGATATTTCATAAAAAGAGCATCTTTTGTCTTCTCGAAATGTCATTTACGTTCTTAAAGTATATTATTCTTTTGACAAACTTTGGCTTATTATTTAGCTGATTAATAACTAAACTAGGAAATTCGTATTCGTAAACAGACTTACGGCAGAAGTTTTGCACCTTAGATTTGCGTTTTGAATCAAAATATTTGTATTTTGTGTGTCAAAAGTTTCTTCTTGTGTGTTCCTAAAGATGATTAAATGATTAACACAAAACAGTGTCAAAAAATATACTTTTGTATCGTAGTTAATTAAAAACATTTTATTGGGGAGAATATTAAAAAATAAATATTCGAAGAATAACATTAATTTGATAGTATAATTCATTTCATTTTATAAAAAATGATACTAATAGTTTTTAAATATTTTAAACTATTTCAAGTTTTTTTTTACACTTATTCTTTTGACAAACTTTGGCTTATTATTTAGCTGATTTTATCTAGGAAACTAGCTGATCTAAACTAGGAAATTCTTATTCGTAAACAGACTTAACGGCAGAAGTTTTGCACCTTGGATTTGCTTTTCGCATCAAAATATTCTTTGTATTTTGTGTACCAAAAGTTTCCTCCTGTATATTACTAAAGATGATTAAACGATTCAACACAAAACAGTGTCCAAAAACGTACTTTTGTATCGTAGTTAATTAAGAATATTTTATTGTGAACAAAATTAACAACTATTCGATGAATAATGTTAATTTGGTAGTACATTTCATTCTATAAAAACTAATGCGAATAGTTTTAAAAACTTTAAAGCAATATCTTTTTTTTTTTTTTTTTTTTTTTTTTTTTTTACTTTTCGTGATGTGGCTCAAGCCTCTTAAAAAAAATAATGATTCAGTGATTTTCTAATAAAATATAATTTTGAGATTTCGATATTGATATAATTATCAGGTCTAAAACAATGATAATGACTACAAGAACAATATTCTGATATAAAATCTGAAAAGTAAAATAACGAACCGGATATACTTCATGTTAAATAAATACCCTCTTTATTGTTGTACTGCTGTTCGGTGATTTCCATAACTTATTCAGATTTCAATTTTGCAGATCGCTTGTAATCAGAAAAAAAATTTCATTTCCTCTTTTGAGAATTTTCGATGAGAATGAAACAAATTACAAATTTCATATTGATTTCCAGAAGAAGGAAATACAGAACATTTTCATAAACCTCTGCAACTCATAGAAGATTAATGGTTTTACTGTTTGCAACTCCACATGTTTCAATAAATGAACAGGCGAAGATCTGAAACTTCATTAGTTTTCTCTACAATATTTGTCCTTTCAAAAGATATTTCATAAAAAGAGCATCTTTTGTCTTCTCGAAATGTCATTTAAGTTCTTAAGGGAAATTATTCTTTTGACAAACTTTGGCTTATTATTTATCTGATTAATAACTAAAATAGGAAATTCTTATTCGTAAACAGACTAACGGGCAGAAGTTTTGCACCTTGGATTTATTTTTTGCATCAAAATATTCTTTGTATTTTGTGTACCAATAGTTTCCTCCTGTACGTTCCTGAAGATGATTAAACGATTTAGCGCAAAACAGTGTCCAAAAAATATACTTTTGTATCGTAGTTAATTAAGAATATTTTATCGCGGAGAATATTAACAAATAAATATTCGAAGAATAATATTAATTTGATAGTATAATTCATTTCATTCTATAAAAAATGATGCTAATAGTTTTGAAATATTTTAAACTATTTAAAGTTTTTTTTTACACGCATTCTTTTGACAAACTTTGGCTTATTATTTAGTTGATTTTAAGTAGGAAACTAGCTCATCTAAACTAGGAAATTCTTATTCATAAACAGATTTTAAGCAGAAGTTTTGCATCTTGGATTTATTTTTTGCGTCAAAATATCCTTTGTATTTTGTGTACCAAAAGTTTCCTAATGCATTTTCCTAAAGATGATTAAACGATTTAACACAAAACAGTGTCCAAAAAATACACCTTTGAATCGTAGTTAATTAAGAATATTTTATCGTGATGAAAATTAACAAATATTCGATGAATAATGTCAATTTGACAGTATAATTCATTTAATTTTATAAAAAATGATGCTAACAGTTTTAAAATATTTTAAACTATTTTAATTTTTTTACCCTTATTCTTTTGACAAACTTAGACTTATTATTTATCTGATTAATAACTAAACTAAGAAATTCTTTTTCGTAAACAGACTTACGGCACAAGTTTTGCACCTTGGATTTAATTTTTGCATCAAAATATTCTGTGTATTTTGTGTATCAAATGTTTCCTCCTGTATGTTCCTAAAGATGATTAAACGATTTAACACAAAACAGTGTCCAAAAAATATACTTTTGTATCGTAGTAAATTAAGGATATTTTATCGTGAAGAAAATTAAGAAATATTTTAAGAATAACGTTAATTTGATAGTATAATTAATTCATTTTATAAAAACTAATGCTAATAGTATTAAAAACTTTAAAACAGTATCAAGTTTGGTTTTTACTTTTCGTGATGTGGCTCAAGCTTCTTTTATTTTGTCTGAAAGAAGTAGTAAATCTATTACGAAGTACTCCATTTTTGTACAGCAGTGGGAAAAAACTAAGCACCCCTTACTAACTCTACAACAAATTATTGTAGAAGAAAGTTACTGGTGCCAAACGACTTGAAATTAAGATTACTTTTAAATGATGTACAGTCGTGGAAAAAAAAGTAAACAACCCCTACTAACTCCTCAACAAATTATCGTAGAAAAACGTTACTGGTATCGAACGATTGAAAATAAAGTCTACTTTTAAATGATGTACATAAAATTTGCTTAGGGGGGCATCTACGTATTAAAACGAATCCAAACTTCATTTTTTTTCAATGACAATACCCAATTTTAACGAGATATTTCAAATCTTCGGTTCAAACTATGCCTAGACACCGAATTTCAAGTCATTTAAATGATGAGTTTTTGAATTATGAACATTCAAAATTTAGTGCTTCTAATGATAAATTACATTTTCATATTTTTATTTCTATCTCCAGAAATTATGCCCCTAATATGCTAATTTTTTTTGTAGCAATAATAGTAATATACCCAAACATAAATACGCTGAATTTGCAATTTTTATAATTTTATGATATGAATTATGAATTATGAAATTACTATTCGAAAAATTATGAATTGCAACCTACAATTTTTTTGATGGATTTACATTTATTAAGTCCTGATTTATGGAAATCCGAAATTTCGCATTTTGCTTCCAAGTAGTTTTTAAATTATGCTTAAAAAAACGGCAAAATGATGGTTTAAGGGGCCGTCTATAATAGAAGTGACTAGATATTTTGAAATTTCTTCTGCTGTCCTGTAATATAGCAGGCTTCATTGACTTCTTAAGGTACCTTGATCAAGATGGGGTCTCTCTCGGTTAACAATCCAGTTCCGAACTTCAATTTGGATACAGCCCTTAAAATACGCTCGTTTTAAAATAATTAATAGCTCAGAAACTTATAGTACGAATTGCATAAAAATTTGTTTTTAGGCTAATTGAAGGGTGTAGACTTCATTTATGCTGTCAGAATTGTGTACTGCTATTGAGAAAAACAAAGTTATGGTTCGTTTTAATATGTAGATGGCTCCCTAAGCAAATTTTATCTATACCATTTAAAAGTAGACTTTATTTCCAATCGTTTGGTACCAGTAACTTTCTTCTACGATAATTTGTTGAGCAGTTAGTAGGGGGTGTTTACTTTTTTTTCCCGCGTACATAAAATTTGCTTAGATAGCCATCTACATATCAAAATGAACCCGAAATTTGTTTTTCTGGATAACAATACACAAATATGACACCATAAATAAGTTCTACACCCTTCACTTAGCCTGAATATAATTTTTTGCGAAATTCGTACGATTAGTTTGAGAAAATTCAATTATTTTAAAAGGAGCATATTTTAGGGACTGTATCAAAATTGAAGTTCGGTACTCGATTGTTGAAATGCTACAGAATGACTATGTCACTTCTATTAATGTGTTATTTCTTCCCACTATGACCATTTCACTCGCTTAATATGTTTCGACTATTGCCAGACAAAATGTTTCAATAAAAGGAATAAATTATATATACGTATATATATTTTTAATTATGCTTTTCTGCACATCATAGATATTTTAAACCATCATTTTGACGTTTTTTAAGCATAACTAAAAAACTACTTGGAAAAAAATTTGAAACTGAGAACACACATAAAGCAGGACATAATAAATATAAATCTATCATAAAAAATTGTATGTTGCAATTCATATTTTTTTTCGATTAATTCGATTAGTATTAATTTCATAACTGATAATTCATATTATAAATTTTCATATTAACATTACAAATTGTATGCATTTATGCTTTTTTTTACTATTATTATAACCACACAAAAAATTATCACAGTAGGATTATAATTTCAAGAGATATTAATAAAAATATGAAAATATAAGTTAACTTGGGAGGATCTAAATTTTGAATGTTTATAATTCAAAAACTTATCATCCCAATGACTTGAACTTTCATTTCAGGCATAATTTGAACCGAAAATTTAAAATATATAGCAAAATTTTGTGTTGCTATTGAAAAAAAAAAACAAAGTTTGGTCCAGTTTCATTTGTAGATGCCCCCCTAAGAAAATTTTATATACATCATTTAAAAGTAGACTTTATTTCAAATCGTTTGGTGCCAGTAACTTTCTTCTATTATAAATAGCTGCAGAGTTAGTAGGGGGTGTTTACTTTTTTTCCCACGACATAACATGACGTTATTAAATCTGAATAATGATAAAAAAAAAAAAAATATTCGACTTTACAAAATTTCTCCCAGGATGTAACAAATTACGATTTAATATTTATTTCCAGAAGATGGAAATATCGTACATTCAGAATCATAAAATTAGGGGTTTCACTCATAGCAGCTTTGCATGATTCATGAAATGAACATGGGAAAGATATAAAATTTCATTAGTTTTCTACGCAATATTTGTCATTTCAAAATATATTTCATAAAAAAAAAAAAAAAAAAAAAAAAAAAAAAAAAATGTTTTTCTATAAACGTCGTTTAAATTTTGAAGGGATTTTTTTTTCTGAAAATTTTAGGTTATTATTCATCTGATTAATAACTAAACTCGGAAAATTAGACTGTAATACCGGGTTACTGTAGAATTTTGGCTGCGTAAGACTTCTTTCTCTCATGAAAAAACTTTTTATTTTGAGGACAGACAATTTTCTATCATTTAGACATGTCTAAAAGGTGATTAATCTATTTAGCTGAAGTCAATCTTTTTTCAATCTATTTAGCTAAAGTCAATCTTTTTTTAATCTATTTAGCTACAGTCAATCTTAAAAAAAAAATGGACAGTATGGTTCATCTTATTTTATAAATGTCTGTACTGTTGATTTTAACTGTTTCACCGTTCGAGGGTTTTCCAGCATTTTTATAAAAATGTTTGTAAATCTCAGGATATATATTTTTAAAATCGCAGTTTGATGCTATAATATCTTTAATACCACTTCTTTCTACATATCGTTCAAAATGGAATTCTGTTTAAAATATTTTTGTCTACATTCATTTTACCATGATTTCTAGAAACGGATAAAGCCGCGTCAGCAGGTTAAAGGGTTAAAGATTTTTACACTAATTATAGCGTTTTCTTTCTTTTTTTTATTACTTGTAAAGCTGCTTCTATTAAATCCGAGAGTACTACGAAACCTGTGAAGAAATATTCAATGTTTGTACAAGCGCTATTTCATTTATGTCATCACTTATAATAAAAAAGTTCCGATTTTGACAATTTGAATGGTGATGAACCAAATTACGATTTCCTATTGATTTTCAAAATAAGGCAATATTAGGACATTCAGGCTCTTCTTCAGATCATAAAAGATTAATGGTTTTATGATTGTCAAATCTACGAGTTCCAATAAAGGAACAGACGAAACATTTGAACATTTATTAGTTTTATTAACAATATACATCCTTTTCAGTAGATATTTCATAAAAAAGATCATCTTTTGTCTATCCTTTATTGCTGTTTAAATCGTTGCGCGTAATTATTCTTTTGACAAATTTTAGGTTATTATGTAGTTGATTAATAACAGCTGACGCAAAAATGCAAAACCAAGCTCAGTATTTATCATATGCATAGAGAATACATTCCGCTAAATGGGTTACGTTTCAGAAATTTTACTCTTGTATGATAATGAAAATAATTAAATAGTTCAATTAAAAAGTAATTTCTAATGAATGTTTATATGTAAAAGCGTTTCAATTGCTCAAAAATAATTTATTATAACAGAAATCATAAAGATAATTTTTCTCATGCATAATAACCTGTTATGCAGTTGTGTAGGCCAGAGAATTGTGCATATTTTATTTTTATTATATCAATTATACACCTCATACTAGTATCTTTCACTTAGAAGAAGGTGATACAATTCCCCCACAAAATCATATTACTATTGCATTATTTGAAAAAAAAAAATAGTCTGCTCGTTAGCGAATATTAATGAAATAGCGAATATTAATGAAATTTGTTTAAAAATTCATTTAAGTGTTAAATATCTTCACGTGAAAAATATATCTGTGCATAACAGAACTAATTTAATTAAAAATGCTCTATCAACAAAAAAAAGAAGAATATTTCCAAATAATGTAAATTTAAAAGTATAATTTTACTCTTTCATTCAACGAGATGTAAAAAACACCTGAATAAATAAAAAAGTCGAATATTTATAAAATAATGTAGACTTGACAGTATTGCTATACAGCCCCATTCAAAAAGATTTACAAAATACAGGAATATACACCAAAACTAGTATGTTGTGGCCATCACAAAACTTTCTTCTATATAAATCAGAGCAATTAAATCATTTAAATAATACAAGAAATTACATCAATTTAGCACCAATTCATAACAAAATATATCTGAATTTGAAGTTTGACGAAAATTCGTGCATTAGTTTTTGAGATAGAGCTATAGCGGAAATTATGAAAAATGTAGCATAGCAGCGTCACCTATTGAGTGATTTGCACCAAAAACGTAAACAGCACTAATTGATATCAAGGTATACCTGAATCTGAAGTTTGATGAAAATTCGTGCATTGGTTATTGATATAGAGCTATAGTGGAAATAAGAAAAATGCAGCATAGCAGCGCCATCTATTGAGAGATTTGCACCAAAAACGTAAACAGTACTAATTGATATCAAGGTATACCTGAATCTGAAGTTTGATGAAAATTCGTGCATTGGTTATTGAGATAGAGCTATAGTGGAAATTCAGAAAAATGCAGCATAGCAGCGCCACCTGTTGAGCGATTTGCACCAAAACATAAACAGTCGTAATTTATATCAAGGTATACATGAATCTGAAGTTTATTGAAAATCCAAGCATTAGTTTTTGAGATAGAGCTATTGCGGAAATCGCAAATAACGCTTCATAGCAGCGCCACCTGTTGAGCGATTTACACCAAAATGTACAAACCGTCTATTCCTGTCAAGGAATAATTGAATGTGAAGTTTGATGAAAATCCGTGAATTAGTTCTGGAGATTGAGCATTTGTGGAAATCGTGAAAAATGCTGCACAGCAGCGCCATTTTCTGAGCGATTTACACCAAAAACCAATCAGCACCAATTTATATCAGGGACTAACGGAATATAAATTTTTATTAAATTCTGTTCATTAGTTCTTGAGATAGAGCGCTCACAAAATTTGTATCACACACAGACAGACTAATAGACAGACTCACAGACTCACAGATATACATTTTGTAAAAACAGGTTTTTCGGGCTCTCTGACCCCTAAAACGTATAAATCCGTCGAAAACCGGAATTCGAAAATTTTTATGAATCCAATACTTTCTTGTAAAGATAGAAGAAAGTAAAAACATATCATTTTAGTATGTTTAAAAAATCTAAATTAGGGAAAAGAGTTTACCCAGAAAAAATGTGTAGTGAATATTAATTAAAATATTTAAATACAATATTTACAATATCACAGAAAAATATAAGTTCTAACATTCGTGTAAAAGACTATCTTCTTTGATAATCTTATCTCACTTCAATGGCAGACGACCGGTTGATATATTAGAAAAATATGAGGTGAGGAAATTAAACACTCTCAAAGACTTCGATTAAAAAATTTTACAAAACTTTTCCAGTTTGCTTTAAATGATTCTGAATAAATAAAATTGTTTTTCAAGTTTCATTTCCTTTTCCTTTTTTGTTACTCTGTAAATATCTTTCACTCGTATTTCATCTAAAAAAGTAGAAAAGCTTTTTAAGAAATTTTCAAAATTTGTGTAAGATACTTAATAAACAGCAAAATTAAAAAAAATAATCCCATCTTTTTTGTAGAAGTTTTCATTGCAATTGGGACAAATTGCAACTTTACTTTTATTTAAAAAAGAAATTCATACTAACCAGAAATCATTGCAGGTCGTAGAATATTAATTGATTTACATCTTTTCAACTTTACATGTTTCAGTAAAAAGACATGGGAAGATATAAAACTTATTTCATCTCCTCAATCTTTGAACCCAATCGCGCCCGTCGGCCTAATCGTTCGGAGTTTTCGTGGTTTTCATCGAGCTATGGATTTCCATGCGTAAATACGGATTAGGTTCCCTTAGAAAGACCCCCACGAAGGGCACTCCCCCTCGGGCCTATATCCCTAGAGTAGATAATTGGCCGTCAAAAATCAACAAACCTCAATCTTTGTCCCTCCAAAACAAGAATAATCAATCTTTTTTTTTTTTTTTTTTTTCCCACGCGGGCCGCGAAAGTACATAAAATATACAAAACTAGTATGTTGTGGCCATCACAAAACTTTCTTCTATATAAATAACGCCAATTAAATTATTTAAATAGTACAAGAAATTACATAAATTTAGCAACAATTCATATTAAAGTATATATGGGGTATTCTCCACAATCTTTTGACTTTTAAGCACCTGAAGAATAATTTTTATTTTAGTACATATTCTTGTGGGGTTTTTTATTTCATATACTGGGGAACATCCCGTTGCAGGACTACATACCAATATTAACGAGATAAATAAGTTTTGGAAGATGTTGGGTGTCCAAATATCCAGAAAACCCCTATACCGTCCCGTGTCCCTGATGCTAATTTTTAAGTTTGGAGCTGTCTGTATAAAATTGTTTCAATAAAAGTAATTCGATGTAACTTTTTTCCGAAACTGGGACTATTGTTTTACATAAATATGTAGCAAAAAATTAACCTGCACACATTTTTACGGTTGTTATTATTTTTTTAACCCTGCCCCTGGGTTTTAGATTCCTTACCGTCCCTCTTCTAAAATTATACAGAAAATCACTTCAGATGCAGCCACAGAATTTTTTTTTCAAGTTTTTTCTCATACAGAAGTATGTTAGAGAAAGAATCACACTTTTCACAATGTGTCCGATATCACGCATTTTTATCGGTGGGAAACCTATCTACAAAACATCAGTTATTCGAAATCTCTACGAGTGGTGGACTGGAGTTTGCGTGATAATCATCATCGTATGGGTAAAGAAAAAACATAACAACATTGTTATAGGGCTTTCAAAAGATACATAAAAAGCTATTTTAAAAAATATTAATATTTTCTGTAAAACATTTCTTGATTTTTATTTATACCCCTACCCCTCACTCTTTTTTGAATTTTCCAGGCCGAATGGAACAAATTACAATTTTACTTTGATTTCAAGGAGAAGGAAATACAGAATATCCAAAATCCTCTGCTGTTCGTAGAAGATTAATGGTTTTTCTGTTTGCTACTCCACACGTTTCAATATATTTGCAGGCAAAGATCTGAGACATCGGTAGTTTTCTCCACGGTGTTTATCCATTAAGAAGATACTGCATCATAAAAAAGTCGTCTTTTTTCATACCAAAAAGACCGTTTAGTATCTTTAAATAATAAATTCTTTAAAAAAATGTTAGCTCAATCTTTAGCTGATTAACAATATCAATTGAAAAAATGCTAAACCAAACATAGAAATACTTATTTGTAAACAAACTTAATTGTAGAAATTACTCTGCATATATTTGGTCTTTAAATAAATGATTCTTTTGGCATACAGCGTGATTATAATAAGTCTCACCTTCAAAAGGCTGTAAGAAAAGAAAACACTGGTCATAATGGCCTGATATTTCATGTGAGTATAAATGAAGCAATGGGAATTTGCTTTACGAAAGAAAAAAAAACTACAAAAGTTCACCAATAATTAGCGCTGTACTCGTCATAAGATGCTAATAAAATGCTGTGACTTGCGTACTGCGCATTACATTTGTGATAAAAAGGCGGGAAACATACAGTTCCTCTTATTCTGCGGCTGAGAAGGTAGTCATGACTCTATCATTGAAGGATCGGGCTCTGCTTGTGAAGGTTTTTTACAAGAACGGTGGCTGTGCGGCAACTGCATTGAAGAAATTCCGAACATTAAAGTTTTTAAGAAGCGGCTGATGACTGCATTCGGTCTGAAGAAATTGATTGATAAATTCGAAGAGACAGGTTCATTTTCATTTTTACTATTTCTACGGTTTTTGCCGTAGGGACAATTAAAAGCCGATTCTTTCCAAACGGTTGTGGCACCATCTTGTCGTGGTGGATATGCTCTGAATAAAGAGTGCCACAAGAGCATGCCACGTCTTTTAATTAGCATCTTATGACTAGTACGGCGCCATATATCGGTTAACTTTTATACTCTCTTTCGCAAAACAAATTCCCATTGCTTCAGATATACTCACATGAAATATCAGGTCATTCTGACCAATGGATCTTTTTTTACAGCCTTTTGAAAGTGAAACTTTAATTATAATCACCCTCTATTTTACCTCATTAATGCCCTGATTATCAACAACAAACGCAACAATGATAAACCTTACTGAGAAATACTTATTTGTAAACAAAATATAGAAATTTTGCTGCCTTCATTTAAAAACGAAATAAATGATTAGATAAATTTTAGCTTATCATTTAACAGTAACACTATCAAACTCTAAACGATACTTATTTGTAAACAAACTTAAAATATAAATTTTGCTGCCTACATCTACCGGGTGTCTTAAAAAGGACTGACTGATTTTAAAATTCAATAACTTGCAAACGGTGGCAGATATTTAAAAAATTCTTGCAGGAGTGTTATGTTTGAAGTCAAAAGTTTTTTTTACAGTGATTTTCGATTTTAGTTCGAATTATAAACAATAGATGGCGCTGTAAGCAATAGGCGCTGTATACAGGCTCGATTTTTGTTCCTTTGGGACCATCTCAGTACATTTTAATCTCTTTTTTTCCGCATGGAAGAAGAGATCGGCCAAAAAATCGAGCCTGTATTTAGCGCCTATTGCTTATAGCGCTATCTATTGTTTGTAATTCGAACTAAAATCGAAAATCACTATAAAAAACTTTTGACCTTATGCATAACCCTCCTGCTAGAATTTTTTTAATATCTGTCACCGTTTGCAAGTTATTGAATTTTAAAATCACTTTTTAGGACACCCGGTATTTTTAGCATGAAAATATGATTGGACTTTCCATTTCTTTGCCGTTTCTTTTGCTAGTCCATTCTTTGCAATATTTCCACAAAATTTGTCATCTTGTATTATCATTAAGATGATTAATAGATTTAATCGAAAAAATATTTTCAAAAACTGTGTTTATTTATAGTAGTATACATTTAATTAAAAATAATTTATGAAGAGAAAAATCGCGCAACTACAATTTAGTGAATAATGCAGTTTTAATAAAATATACATATATTGCATTTTATAAACAAATGTTTAAAAAAATGGGTTTTCATTTTTTTTTCTTCATGTAAAATGGAAAAGCTGTTCAAGAAAAACTCAAATTTTCTGTGAAGTCTTTGTTCTCTGTATAATCTTTTAAAAGTATATCCTCTTTTTAGAATTTTTCATGTTAAATACAAAATCTAAGCAATTTTATTTTGATTTCCATAAGAAGGAAATGAGGAACATTCAAAATCACCTGTTGTTCATAGAAGATTATTTTTTCCGTTTCCTATTCTACATGTTTCATTGTATTTTCAAGCGAAGGTTCGAAAATTCATAAGTTTCCTCAACCATATTTGTCTCTTCGAAAAATATTTCTAAAGAAAGTAAAAACAACCAAAAGAAAAAAAAGAGAAGACTCAACACATTTCAGTCTAAGATGAAGCAACTATTCGACTGGAAATTATGTCTTCCTTTAATTTATGTTTAAAAAATAAACTGAAGGAATCGTATTCATACTGAAATTATACCAAACTCAAATAGCAAATTTTTAAATCATTTTCGGTGTTTAAAGTAAACACAAGCGGGAAGTCCATCGCTCAAGTACTAGCTTAGAAATTGCGAAAATTTAAAGTTTAGAACGTCGAATGTCAAATTCATTTTAACTTAAATTCGTTTAAATTTATTAAATTCATCCATTTTAACTTAAAACAGCACCTACAATACAATCTGTTTTAGAATAAAATGGATTGTATTGTAGATTGTATTGTAAGTATTGTAGATTGAATATTGATAGATAAAGTAGATTGATCGGTATTGATTGATAGATATTGATTATTATTGTAGATTAAGTAAAGTAGATTGTATTGTAACAGATTGTTCAAAAAAGAGACGACCCAACACCTTCCATCTCCAAATCGTCGCAAAAATAAAAATAAAATAAAAAGCTGAAATAGCTATTCGACTGGAAATTATGCCTTCCTCTAATTTATGTTTAAAAAATAAACTAAAGGAATCGTATTCATACAGAAATTATACCAAAATCAAACAGGGAATTTTTAAATAATTTTTGGTATTTAAAGTAAACCAAACGGAAAGTCTATCGCTCAAGTAATAGCTTAGAAATTGCGAAAATTTAAAGTTTACAGCTCCGAATATTGAATTCATTTTAATTTAAGTTCGTTTAAATTCATTAAATTCATTCATCTTATTAAGTGCGTTCGTAATTATATAAATACGTAGCACCTATAGTTGGTATTCGGTACGCCTGTCTGTTTGTCCGTCTGTCTGCATATAACATAGCAAAAACTACCCAACCGAATAGTCTGAAATTTTAAATATATAATTATTAAAAAATTTTGTCGAGTCATTTCAAATTTTATAAAATTCGGATGTATAGTTTAATTACAGTGACAGTCAAAAGTTTTTCGTTACATTATGGCCAATGAGAGAAAATTATTCCAAATGCGTTTTAATGATGTCAGAGCCTTTCGGACAGAATGAAATAGATATTCACTTATGAAGTACGCTAAAATATATATTCAGTACAATATGCGGTGCAAAAAATATTTATAAAACTAGTTATAGTACGAACGCACCTCATTTGCCATGTTTGGCGGGGAATTTCCAGCTTGTTTTAACTTAAAACAGCACCTACAATACAATCTGTTTTATAACGATTGAATTATAATTGAACAACGACCAACAATACAATGCTTTTTGGAGGTATGAGCTTTAATTTTAGAATCGCATATTTAAAGCTTCTGCGCGTAAAAATATTTTGTGATTTTTCCTCCACCTTACGTTGTAACCTTTTCAAGCACTGATGCTGTGAAATCGAATTGAATCAACAAGTGAAGTAAAAATTGAATTCTTTCTATCACGTGCGACACCAGCCGAAAGCACCGAACGACACCGAAAGACAGCAGCTTGTAAATTTTGCAACAACTGTTTTGGCAGCGGGGTGCCAATAATATTTATTGTAAAATTCAGTGAATTTTTTCCAGCATTTTATGTTGTAATTTTTCATTCATCTATGCAGTGAAACCGAATTCATGCATCGATGCAGTGAAGTCGAATTCAAGCAAGATACAAGTAATATTTTTTCGAAAATTAATTTTAAAAATATTTTTTCGAAAAGAATTTCCAAAAAATCTATTAACAGTAACGTATAAATGTTTTTACAGAAATCGATTTCTAGAAAATAATATCTGGATACAAAATTACAACTCATTCCTCTGGGTATGTCTTGAGTTATACTTTAAAACTCTCTTAATCGCAATCTATTTCGAAAAGATTAAAAATTGATTTAACATTAGCTGTTTGAAGAATTAAATCTTCACAATTCCTATACTACCTGACCAATTAACCTCACGTATGGTTCCTAACATAAAATTAACCAAAAAATCTAAATATGATATCAAATTTTGCTATTTATATTATAAATGTTAAAGTCTTTTACAATTTCAGTGTGAAGACAACCCCTTATGCTTATTATTTTTTCTCATAAATTGGAAAGCGACATAATTTGCAGTTCAGTGACAAGGAATGGGCTGTTGTTTTCTTTTTGTTATTGACGACTCTACCTTTGGTTTTTGATTATCGCCTTTAACACTTTATTGCCTTTAAGTTTAGCGTTACAATTTAAATTTAGACAAAATTGCCTTAAAGTTGTAGCCTATTTTTTTAAAAAGAATTGTAAGTTTTTTGTAAGTATTATTTGTAAGTTTTTTACATCCCATTTCTTTTCTTTTTACAACACTTACGCCAAAGGTATTAATTTTATTACCCCTTTTTGGGTGAACAGCAAATCTTTTAAAAAATAGCAAATTTACCTATTTTTTAAGTGACTTTTTTTCCTCATTTGAGAATTTTTCTCGCCTAATGAAAAAAAAAAAAAAAATGCAATTTCATTTTCGTTTTCGTTTCCAGAAGACGAAAAATCCAAAATCTTCTGCAGTTCTTAGAAGATTAATGGTTTTTCTGTTGGTTACTCCACGTGTTTCAATAGATTTTCATGCGAAGATCTGAAACTTCATTAGTTTTCCTCAATATTTATCCCTTCGAAAGATATTTCGCAAGAAAGCACTTTTGTCTTACCGTAACTGCCGTTTAATCTTTTAAGGAAAGTTATGCTTTTGATAAATTTTACCTTATTATTTGCCTGATTAATAACATCTTACGCAAAAATGCGGCACAAAATTATTTTTTGTAAACAATCATAGCAAGATTTCTTTCGCTTCAAAAATCATTGTGTTTTGTTTACTGAAAATGTTTTTCTTCGTGCGCATAAAGATGATTAATTGAAAATAATAATAATAAAAAAAAAGAAACTAGTCTTCGAAAATAGTATTTAGATACAATAGTTACTATTCATTTAACAATAATTTATCAGAAAAAAATGGTAAGAAGAACACTTTATTAATAATGTAATTTTAAATAGATTCTATTAAAGATTTTGCGATTGGTTCAACGAAATTCTGGTGCTACAATAGCTGCAACAATAAGACGGCGAAACCTTGTTTCAACAATTGGAGGTATGGTTCAGCTGGGGCTTCAAATGTTCCAAGGACATTTCGCCATCATTTTTATAGCTGTTTAAGCATCAAAAGTTTCTTCAACTCTCCAGAAAATTTTCAATAGTGTGGTTTAAGATATCTTACAGATATTTCTGTTGTTTACTTAAAAAAAAATTTAACCCTCACTTATTCGTTCCTGTTTTTTTCTGATGCGATCATTCGCTAGGATGTTGTAAACACCACAAAACTTTTATCATAATTTTTCAGCTGTATTGAATTACATTTTTAGGTAGCTTTCATTACAAAAAGCTACCTATTGCAGCCGTTCGGAGGAAAGCGATTTCAAAAAATTTTGGTATATTTTCATCGATCATGACACCCAGACCCCGAAACTACCCTCCGTTCAAAATTGACATATATATATATATATATATCCATATATATATATATATATATATCCATATATATATATATATATATATATATATCCATATATATATATATATATATATCTGACCTTTGTCACACTGTAACTATCGTATTTATGCATATTTATTAACCGATTTGGATGTGACTATGCATGTATACTGGAGATAACTAAGTTTTAACCGAGTTCGTTGGCCAGCTTCATCTGTCATTTTGTTTCAAAATAGCGGCCATTTAAAATTTTTTTAAAAAAATTAACATTTGAAATGTGGTACCAAAAAATTGAAAATTGAAAAATATTTTTTCTTATGTATTTGACCTTTATACAAAGATTCCGGAGCAGTTTTTGTTTCGTCTATATCTTAAAAAATGGCTGAGTTATAGCATTTTGAATTTCTAGCGTGGCTGACATTTTGAAACGTCCTGAATTTTGTCACGCGATAAAAGGCATATTTATGAACCGATTTGGATGTAACTTCGTTCATACATAGTACATACCAATGTCTCAACTGAGTTCGTTGGCCAGCTTCATGCGCCATCTTGTTTAAAAATGGTGACCATTTAAATTTTTAAGAAAAATTTAAATTTGAAATGTGGTACTAAAAAATTGAAAATTGAAAAATATTTTTTTCTTGTGTATTTGACCTTTATACGAAGATTCCGGGGCAGTTTTTGTTTCGTCTATATCTTAAAAAATGGCTGAGTTATAGCATTTTGAATTTCTAGCGTGGCTGACATTTTGAAACGTCCTGATTTTTGTCACGTGATAACGGGCGTATTTATGAACCGACTTGGATGTACCTTGGTGTGTACATAGTACATGTAAGTATCTCGGCCGAGTTCGGTCCAGCTTCATCCGCCATCTTGTTTCAAAATGGCGGCCATTTAAAAATTTTTAAAAAATTCAAAATTTAAAATGAGATACCAAAAAACTGGAAAATGAAAAAGATTTTTCTTGTATGTGTTTGACCTTAATACAAAGATTCGGAAACAGTTTTTGTTTCGTCTATATCTAAAAAAATGGCTGAGTTATAGCATTTTGAATTTCTATTGTGGCTGACATTTTAAAACGACCTGATTTTTTTCACGCGATAACAGGCGTATTTATGAACCGATTTGGATGTAATTTGGTCTGTACATAGTACATACCAATGTCTCGACCGAGTTCGTTGGCCAACTTCATTCGCCTTCTTGTTTCAAAAGGGTTGCCATTTAAAGAAAAATAAATTTAAAATTTAAAATGAGGTATTAAAAAATTGGAAAATGAAAAAGATTTTTTTATGTATTTGGCCTTGATACAAAGATTCCGGAGCAGTTTTTGTTTCTGAAAATTTATTCTTTTGTTTATATCTTAAAAAATGGTTGAATTATAGCACTTTGAATTTCTAGCATGGCTAACATTTTGAAACGATCTTGTATTTGTCACCACACGTATTCGCCTATTTCGACGTAAGAAGGCATGTGGATAGTATACATCAATATCTCGACCAAGTCCGCTGGCCAGCTTCATCAGCCATCTTGTTTCAAAATGACGGCCATTAAATAAAAAAAAAAAATATTTAAAGTGAGGTGCAAAAAAATTAGAAATTGAAAAAGGTTTCTTTCTTAAGTATTTGACCTTGATATAAGGATTCAGGAGCCTTTTTTGTTTGTCTTTATCTTAAAAAATGGCTCAGATATAACAATTTCAATATCTACTGTGGGTGACATTTTGAAAAATCTGATTTTTTGCCTGCGACAGCACTCGTATATATCAATCGATTCCGATGTGAGTGAGCATGTGCACAGCATTTACTAAGGTCTCGACCAAGTTCACTGGTTAGCCTTATCCACCATGTTGTCTTAAAATGGCAGGCACTTTAAAAATTGCCGAATTTGGCAGCCAAATATAAGTTACTTTAAATAAAAGCAGCTTGGATAAAGCTGACTAATTTCGCGAAATTCTCATTCATAATGATTTAGTATTGATAAAAATTAGTATTGAATCTCCTATATTCGGTTTCCACTAAATTGAACTTCGTGTGTTTGAATAATATAAGTTGGCTTTTTTAAAATAAGGAATATGAAAGCTACCCCTTCCTCCCGGCACTGGCCGGAAGGACTTTTTTTTATTAACTAGTGATTAAAAAAGCTTACTTTAAATTATTCTAAATAAATAAAATTTCGAAATATGAAAAACATATATAATTTTATAATACATATATAAGAATGTTTTGTATATTATTCCAAAATATATTTTCATTTATTTCTATATTACTATTAAAATTATGTAAAAAAGGTTTACATTTACTATTCACATAACTTGTGCTAAAAATATCGACCCTGATCTTGAGTACTTTAGTGTAAATTTTTACTCCTGAGTAGTTCAAAACAATCCGCGCGTGTAATGGTGATTTAAGTGATAGAAGTTTCTTCTTAATTTGATTTCTTATTTTCTTCTCGTTTCGTTGCGGTCCTCTTTTCTTACATTTTGTACAGAGGAAATCTGCAAATCTGTTTAAAAAGTGTTTGATTTATCCCGTGTCATGTTTTTCTGTCTATGTAATGTGAAAAAAGAAAACAATCTTTTCTCTTTTGAAAATTTTCTATGACAAATTAAACAGATTGCAATTTCTTTTTGATAAGAAATAAATACAGAATATACAGTGTCGATTGCCTCTGATGGAAAAATAACAGATTTACTGTTTGCAACTCTACATGATGCAGTGAATTTACTGGCGAAGATCTAAAATTTCAGTCCGAAAGGCAGTTGCACAAACTATCACCTCATCAAGTTGACAGACTATTACGTCATATTGGAAATATATCGGACGTCTGAAGGTGAATATATAACGTCATATGAGTTTGGAAAAACGTATTGAAACATGATAGAAACCCGATTATGGAAATATTGGTATATTTTAACAATTTGAGGTAGTCTGAATTTGTTTTTGCCATTTCTAAATCTATTTCACATTTATACGTAGGTGTATGCGTGTATATTAGAACCCCCCCCCCCCCAAAAAAAAAGTACCCTAAAGCTCATTCTTAGGGAAGAACTGAAACAAAGATGACTAGGGGAAGGTGGTCTAAAATGATCCTAGCGGGCAAAACGATCCACATATGTTTTCTTCCATAAATGTCTCGCTATCTGCAGGGTAACACATAAACTAGTTGTGCCAAGTGAAGAAGAAGCAATGGCGGTATTCAAACGATCGCAGTATTACGCGTCTGAAGAGAATTCTTTGAAAAAGTGGGTTTTCTAATATCTGTTATAAGATAAGCGCTAATTTTCATATTCATTTAGATATACAGTCGTTCTTGTACAGAAATATCACTTAATATAGTATGTTTCTAGATGTGAATTACACTTGCTATGTTTGTTATGTTTCTCGGAGCCATCCAGTTATATAACCTAAAATGGGCGACCATGTTGTCGGGTAAAATGATCCATTATGTGGATCGTTTTACTACCATTTCATTATCTGAAGAAAATCCGGTACTGGGTCTTAGCCGTTATGGGAGTCAAATGTGTGACTGCCCCAAATCTTTCTCTTTGAGTCCACGTGTTATCTTAACGTTTTCAAAGAAAATAAAATCAAGCACTTTGAGAAAAGGAAAATTGAAGTGAAATGCCATTTTAATGAGCAGTTCTTATAAGAATGTACTGGAGCTTGGAAAATTATTTATGATATTTGATTGTAAAACTTATTTTATTTCATTATGTATTGTCATAATTACTTTTATATCCTTTATTTTGCCGATAAAAAACAATTTACAATTACTTTTAAATGAAGGATCATTTTGCCCTTTGGTGAGGGTAAAATGATCCTTTGGACACCTTTTTCAAAAATCTGTTTTTTCATTACTCAGTTTAGGTTTAACATATTATTAAAATATGTTTATAATGCAAAATATAGTGTAAAACACATTAGCATAGGTAAAAAGTTTTATTTAAACAATAATGTTATTTTACACAAGTTTTCTCCTTAAGGGGATCATTTTAGGCCACCTTCCCCTACTTCTTTTTTTATTGTTTGTTTTATACTGTATGTTTAATTTTGAAATTGATTTTTCAAAACAAAAATTCTTAAAATTAACGCCGAGTAGCTTAGCTAGTATTCTATAAACAACAGTTTGGTTTGAATTTATTTTTTAAACAAAGGGTTTTGCGCGTCAAGTTTTTTTCCTTTTTCCTTCACGTCATTTGTAAATTGTTTGGCTTGCATTTTGTCTAAAAAAGTTGAAAGCTGTTTAAAAACTAATAAAATTTTCGTCGAGACTCTGTTGATCTATGCAATCATAGAAAAAAAAAATCATATCCTCTTTTTAAAATTTTCTATGCCAAATAGAACTTCTTGCAGATTCACTTTAAATTATAGTAAAAAGAAACTCAGGAAAGAGACTTTCTCCCACCCATAGAAGATTACTGTTTTTACTTTTTCCTATGCCACAGGTTTCAATAAATGAGCGCGACAAAATCTAAAACTTTATTAGTTTTTTTTTTTTTTTTTTTTTTTTACTTTTTAGTGTCTATGCATTGTTAAAAAAGTCGATGTATATATAAGGATCGAATTCGGGATTCCCGGGTTTCAAAATATAGACGGACACCACTTTAAAAAAAATTAAAAACTCGAATATATTTTTTTACATTTAACATATTTTTTCATGTTATCTACCAAGAACACGAAAAAGCGTTTATATGGCAGAAACATCAGCACTGTATTCAAATAAAGTTTTTAAAATTATTAAAACGAACCGGGTATCTATCCATTATCATTATCGTTACTACTCATTATCACCAAGTCGTATGGATATATATATGACATTAACCTTATATTTGGCGTACATGACGTTTAAGGAGCTTACATGAGCAAGTTATCCCACACATAACGTCTATGTATGACATATGCATGGCATATATATGAAATATATGATCTAAATATTATGCATATGAATATGATGTATTCAAATGGTGTATTATATATGATGTAAATTCAACTTATATATGCAGTATATGACGTATATGGGAGTATTTGGCGCATATATGCACAAACTTGGCGACACGCTTGTCTCCTAATCATAATTGAGGTCGCCACTATAACAAGGAAGTACTAATTTTCATAATTATTTTTTTCAAATTTTACACTAAGAATTGCATTTCTTTCAAAATAATCCTTTTCCTTTATAAAAACATTTAATAATACGTCAAAAAGGTATTTTAAAATACTCACACATGAAACATAGTTTAAAGAGTGCCGGTTCTCTTTAATGTTTTCAAAAACTATTATTTAAATACTAAGCCTTAACCGGAAACTGTAATCAAAATAAAATAATTTATTTCAATTTAAAATAACAAAAAGATATTACGGTCCTAACGGACATGATTAACAGTAGTTTATTAGGAAACGTTATAAAAAAATAAAAAAATTAATATTTAATCATATGATTCTTCGTGTTTTATTCACATCTTATGTCTTATTTCTTTATTTATTTTCCCAAACAACAAGCAATAATTTTATACAGTTCTGCTGTATGTTTTTCTTCTTCTTCTTCTTTTTTCTGTACATTCACGCATAATCCTTGAACAAATATTACAATTTTTACTGTTTATTTTATATTATTTTATATTATTTTTTTTTCTTTATTTTTTAAAGTTCGGCGTATGTAGGTGGTCCAATATCTATGTCATTAGAATCTAAAGATAGCATGACTTCTTCTTTTTCTTCTTTTTTTTTCTACATTCACGCATCATTCTTGAACAAATATTACAATTTTTACTTTTTATTTTACCTCAGTTTATTTTTTTTTATTAATATATTAAAGTTCGGCGTATGTTGGTGGTCACATTTCCATGTCATTATAATCTATAAATGACATGTCTGTCTTTCTGTAATTTTTTTCCACCTTCCTTTTTTTTTATTAATTAATTCATTTTACTTCATTTTATAAGTTTAAACTTTCGTAAAAATTCATCGATCGTCCAGCAATGCATTGGAGTATTTTATATTTGAAAATAGACGTCGAATCATGTATCGAAATTAAATATTTCTAATCACAAAATCATTTAACAGGGTTCGTACGCATTAAGGGAATCAGGGGATTTTAGGTGTTTTAGTACCAGAATTTTTGTAAATTACTGGTCGCTATATCTGAAGATAGCATTCATTTTCATTAATAAGTCAAATATAACTTTACAAAAATTCTGGTTAAAAGGTGGTTGAAAGTTCTTAAAGCGTACGAACCACGTTTAAAAATTCTTAAGATTTGATAGCTAAATATAGGGTAAAGTGAGGACAGACACCTCGGTGGGACATACGCCGCAGAGATTGTGTGGGTGACACTAGCGCTCCCTAGATCAATTTAAGAAGTTCGTAGTGCTTCCCTATGCTGTTCGCTGTGTTGTATGCGTTTCCACCACTTAATTCTCAGTATTTACATATTTATGCCTGTTTTTATGGTTCGAACCTACATGGCCAGTTGTTAAAATTATTTTAGTAAAGTTTTGTTACATATTTTAAGTCAAATAAATAGAGATTTAATCCGAAAAATGATTGCAACCGCAGACTAGATCCTCGTAGAATACAGATATGTGCCTGCCTTTCTCTCGCGTCTCTCACAAAACACAAAATGGCGGTGCATCATCTTATCCGTCATTATGGGACCGATGCCGCATCGAGGTTGAGGGACAGATGCCGCAAAATATATTTTGGTTTTTCAGTTCAATGAATTCATCCCTACGATTTAAGTAGAACTTGCATTTAAATGAACGTATATTTGCGCATTCTGCTATGTATCAAAGTATTCTCAGAAACAATGTTGTTTCACTATGTGTGAATAACGGAAACGTAGGCCGTTTAAAATTCTCACCATGTAAACTGTTAAACAAAATATCTCATATCCCAATGGTCAAAAGACCTATACAGTCAAGTAAGAGAAAGTAAAAGGATACAAATATTACAAGCACAGAGTTTATAAACAAACAAACAAAAAAAAAGACGAAGGAAATAAAAAGCAAAAGAAACTAGAAAGCGTAAAAGAACGACTGTTTAGCGGAAGTAAAATGTGTAAAAATAGGAAGCGAAAGATCAACTTGTAAACACCTTACTTGAGGAAGAAACCAAAATATGAGGCATCTTCGGACAATGAGTAAATTGTTCCTTTTCTCGATTATGACGGCAGATTTGGATTGGATTTTGATGACTGTGAATGCGCCGAGTGTCTGGAGTCTTATCAAGAAATAAATTCTAAAGCGGTTAGGATTCAGGGCATCAAAACCAATCGATAGCTGCATGAAAAAAGCTCGCTTTACTTTTGCAACGAGAAGTGTGGTGTGATTGTGTGCGAATGGAAATGCAAAATTAAAGATAGAGAAGAAAGGCCAAAAATAAACAGTCTAGCGCCTAAATAGAATAGAACTAATACTTACATTAAGAGCAAATTGCAATGTTTGTTTGGATGGAAAACAATGATTTATATCTTTTTTGTAATTTTGTTGTCTATTGTTTCCAGTAATTAGGATATCCATTCATCTAAAATCAAAAGTTTTTCTTTTCATTTTCATTTTTGGTCTTAAGTTTTATTTTTTGAGCTTACACTTTTGCATTTTCGTTAAATTTTTCACAATTTAGTGATGTATATAATTTTTGTAAGTTTACTGTTATTTATTTTCATTTTAAGTAGTTTGAGAAATAAAAATGTGATTGGCTTGAAAAAAATAATAAACGGTCTGGCTTTTTCGTCCATGCGGCATCTGTTCCACACCCCATGCGGATTCGTACCCAGCGCATAAAAAATGATGTTAAAAATCACGTTTGGGAAAATAATTCTGCCTACTTCAGTGATGGAACAGCGTAGCAGCAAAGAATCAATTAGCACGGCAAAATTTTATTAGTTTTCTTCATTTAACTTCAGGACAGAATTTCTGAGGTTTTTGAAGGCGAAGAATACTATAAAAATTTAGTGGTGACAATCGCTCAATTGCTGCGCCACTGTTCCATCACTGCTACTTTATTAAGAGGGTTTTAACTTATTTAACATAGAAATTAGATTCTAAAGGGTTTGATTAATCATTTTTTGTACTTAGTTTGTTGTTTTTTGCTTTATTGTGCATTTTACAAGAAGAAAAGTAAAACTGCGGCATCTGTCCCCATTTAACCCTATTATTGTTTGATAAGATTTTGGAAAAAAAAAATCAAAATTGCATCAGACGGAAAAAATACATAGTTTAATATAAAGATGTATATATATGTTTATTTTTCTAAATATACTATAAGATTGATGTTTGATACTTATTTGTATAATTTTTTGCAATAATTGGATGAATATATGCATTTAGTTTCATTCATTTTGGATTGGTCTTGCGTTCAAAAGGGTCAGTCCCGTTTGGGTTTCGGTTGAAATATATATATATATATATATATTGCTTTTCGAATCGAGTTTCAGCAGGATTTCAAACAATTTTAACGGGTTTTCTTTATGTATAACTCAACCAGCGTCGCACACTAATGTGAATAACACTAAATAATTCTTTTATGAATACGTTTTTTAAATATCGAATACCTCTTAGATTCTCAGTTTTCTAAAGATAAAGAAATGCTTCTCGGCATCGTGAATATCTTGGAAGAGGTTATTGTATATAATAGTTTGTAATTGTAATATTTAAAGATAAAGGAACGCTTTTCGGAATCGAGAGTAACTTGGAAGAGGTTATTGTATGTTTTCGTTTGCAGTTATGTAATATTTTCGTAGATATGTAATCATAAGATTTTTCTAGAGAGTACATAGTTGGATAAAATTCTGAAAACATAATGGTAAACTTAAGTTTTACTGACTTGTAATGTTTAAAACAATAATAACAACAAAAAATCAGAGACAATATTTTATGTTTATTATTAAACTTAACAGATCATTTTTCTCAGCTTGCTTTTAATTTTTTCTAGATGATAATACTGAATATATCACTTATGTACACACTTGGCGGCACACTTGTCTCATTATCATAATTGAGGCCGCCACTCAAATATGGTGAATGTCATAATCAGAATAGTACTAGAATTTGTATCTGTTATTTGTCTCTATTATCCACAAGTTTGACATTGAATCAAGGAGCAAAGAAACATTCATGCAAAAATGATTTATCTAGATATAACTAAAAATAGTTTTTTGAAGAAAAATTATAAAGAAAAATTCAATAAAAATTATAAAAATAACGTAAAAGCTTACACTGCATTGCGAACTTATATTTATTTTCTTTCATAATCTGTTTAGATAAGTTAGGTAATTCTTTTCCATCAATCCTTATTCAGTAAGTAATTCATTCCATCAATTATTCGGAAATAGCTCTTTCAGATAATTTGTCATCGGAAAGTCGTGAATTATGCCTTCATGTCTGCATTCGCCATCTTTTACACCATCAAGGTCGTAGCTAGAATAGCTGTTCATAGGGGTATATTTGCAGAACAAAATTTTATTCTTATATTATTTTAGATGAATTTTTTACTAAATGAATAGAAAAAAGTGTTGTAAGGCTTATTAAAATTTATTGTGATAGGGGTGCGATTGAACTCTAAAACTAGAGAAAGCACAGTATCATTTTAAGGCAAAATTTCATACGAGAGATTTTTTCTTAATTCTACATACGTGAAAACTTTTCAATGCTTCAAATGTTTCCCGAAAACAATATATCTGACTTCACATATATTTCTTTAAAAAGCTATTTTTTCACAATGATCCTCGTATATACGTTAGATAGAAGATTATTTGTAGTACACATAGTGTTGGCCAAAATTGTGGACATATTTTGAAATTTTCATGTTTCAAATATTTGTGTGCTTATAGAATATATTAATTTTCACTTATATACAAATATTTATAGATTAAATTCAAGGAGTTAATAATAATAATAATAATAATAATAAAACAGAATTAAAATATCTGCATTAGAAAAAAAATTATGCTTAGTTTAGTCTAAAATACAAACACAATTGGTCATGAATGCTGAAGTGTATTGTAATAAAAGCTTTCTAGCCAATCACAAGGGCTGTTCTGAGAACCAATTAAATGTCAGTAACTAAACTGTAGTACATTTTGATTTGTAAAAGCTGTATTTTGCTGGAATGAATTTTGCAGAAAGATGAATACTAGTGTAATTAAATGGAATAATGTTTTTTTTTTTTTAATTTTTCTACTTTTTTCTGAATGCAAATAATTTAAAACAACTTCATCAACAACAAGAACTGGGACACTTACAAAAAGAAGCAGAATTGTCATATTGAGAGAAAATGGTCTTTCTTATGCTGAAATTGCAAGATACGTTGGTGGATCAGTTATTTTATCTGGCGTACGAAAGTTGTGCTTACGTTATGAAGAAACTAAGTCAGTGATATATAAGGCAAGATCAGGCCAAAAATATGCACAAGTGCTTCTGACGATATAAAGATAAAAAGGATATGCCTCAAAGATAGAAGAATTCACCACATGGTGTTAGATGTGAAATTAATGTAATGGTTATTTGAGTTAGTTCAAGAGTAATACGGAGAAAATTAGCATGTTTTGGAATGAAAGGTAGAATTCCGAGGAAAAAAAAAATATTTTTTTAAGTATAGCAACGCAAGGAAAGAATTCAGTGGGCAAAAAAATACATTAATTGGTCAGAAAATCAGTGGATGCAAACAATTTGGATCGATGAGAGTAAAATATCGCTCTTTGGTACTGATGGGCAAAAATATGTGAGGCGTAGAGTAGGGGAAGAGCTGCATCTTTATTACATTGAAGCAAATAGAAAGAATATAACAAATCCCATGATTTGGGCCTGTATGTCTGTGGATGGTGTAGGCCGCATTCAAGTGATTGGTGGCATTCTGAATGCAAAAAAATACATCGAAACTGTCCTGGTACTAAAATTGATACCTTACATTAGAGATCTCCCCCAATAAAGCACAATTTATCTTTCAGCAGGATTCAGCTCCATGCCATACGGCAAAAATATGCAAAGAATGGTTTAAAAATAAAAGCATACAATTATTACTCTGGCCAGGAAACAGCCCTGATCTGAATCTTTTAGAAAATGTGTGGCGACGTTTGAAAATCCTTGTACAAAAAAAGCACCCATCTAATAAAAAGCAACTTATTGAAGCTATAATTGATTCTTGGTATCATGTAATTAAAAATTCCAAACACTGGTTCTCTCAATGAATAGACATTGTGAAGCTGTAATAAGAAACAAAGATTATCCTACTAAATATTGAATGTGTAAGTGTAACATTAAAATATAATGAAATATAAGATAGATCTTATTTTTTTAAGCGTAAGTTTTCTTTAATGCAGATATTTTAATTGTGTATTTTTTTTATATAAAATTCTACATTAAATTTCCTTGAATTTGATATACAAACATTTGTATTTAAGTGAAATTTATTATATTCGTCAAGCATACAAAATTATAAAACATGAAATTTTCAAAAAATGTCCACAATTTTGGCCAGCAGTGTATAGTTGGTGTATGTTCAGTTACTTGGTGGATTTCGTACCCACACATGAGTACATCGTATAACTCATTAACAGTCTCCTCACCACATCCAGGTTTTCCAGTTACATAAGTTTCTTGAAATAGTACGCATTTAAAAGAGAAAGATGTTTCTTAATCTAGGTTAATACGACATAACAACAGGAGAAAATATACATGGTAAGTCAAAATGAATATAGCGATTCCAAACGGCTATAACTATTTAATGGAAAATAATTTATCGATAAGATTGACACATAATGTAGACGGAACTTCAAAATGTTGTGTACATACGTCATAGATGTTCTATGTGGCTTCTCTTAGTCACACGAACAACATCTAGGCGGTAGTCCATTTCACGCCATACTTTCTGAAGCATTTGTTCAGTCACCGACGCAAGCGCATTACAAATATGTACTTTGAGTTCTTCAATTGTTTTGGACATGGGAGGCACCCTGCCTTTAAAAAAAAATCGACCATTTTTACTAATGAGACGGCCGTAATGAACAGGTTTGCAAAGTTTCAAATCACGCATGCGTAGGATTCCGCTTCACTGCCCTTGCCTTACGTAAAGGAATTTTGAAGTTCCGTCTACATTCTGTGTTAATCTTATTTATAAATTCTTTTCCATTAAATAGTTATAGCCGTTTGTAATCGCTATATTCATTTTGACTTACCCTGTACTTTTAAACCTTTTCCGATTTAATCACTATTCCAAAAAAGCGTTCTTTATCTTTAAAAACCCCAGAAACTAATATATTTTTGAGATTTCAAGAAACTTTTTTTCCTTTTGCTGCCACTGATACTGTAACAACTTACTGAGAACTCCTTTGTATAAATTAGCTACTTAAGCCTGATTCACGTGTTTTTTTTTAATCCTATCAATTCTCAAATAAATATTTTTATGTTTAAAAAGCATGTTTTATTGACACACGCTATAAATTAACAATGTTAACATTAACATTAATATTATTTTGTTACTCTTGCATGTATAAATTTAGTTACGCAGCTGAAAATGTTTATTTGAGAATGGACAGCATTTTAGAAAGCGATATTCCGGTTTCAGAAAAGTGATTAGAACTTTATAAAGTCTACTCGAAAACTTTCGAAAAACGGTGGCAGCAAGAGAAACTTTTTTGTATAAATGTTTTTTTTTAACCTTAAAAAGATATTGGTTTCTCATGGTTTTAATGATAAAGAACACTTTTGAGAATCATTTTCAACTGCGAGGAGGTTGTTGTGTTTTCTTCATTATATTATATACCGAGTGAGCCAAAAGTTCGTTAAAACTTTAAAAACTCATAAAAAAGGAAGAAATTTTGATAAAGGAGTGCGATTTGCAAGAAGGGGCTCACAAGGTAGTCGGATTTTTTTTAGTATCAGTAAAAATGTAATTAAAAAATCACATGTAGAGGGCGCTGACGACCCGAAACACAATGAACAGGACCACAATAGTGGTCATAGAATGTTCTGGAGGTCTTGTTGAACATTTGGTATTGGAAGAACAAATGAATGGGGCGTATTATTGTCCTTATCATTGTTTTTCGTATCATCAGCGACCTCTACATGTGATTTTTTAACTTTTTTTGTGCTACAAAAATCCGATGAAGCTCTTTCTTGCAAACCGCACTCCTTTATCATAATTTTTTCCTTTTTTATGAGTTTTTAAAGTTGTAACGAACTTTTGGCTCATCCTGTATTTTTTGATTAAGAAACTTTTGTTAATTTTACAGTCTAGAACAGCAGACATTGATGTACCTTTTTCTAGAACTATACTGTAATGATTTCAATAGATTTTTTAAATAGTTTTGATAGTAGCTGAAATACAACTTTATTAATTACTTTATTAATAACTTTATTGATTATTATTAACTCTATTTATAACTTTATTTATGTTCCAAAAAATAAACAATGATTATGCTATTTTGGAAACTAAAGAATTGAAAAAAAATCTAATTAACATATTCTTTGTTATGCTTTTATAATTGAATTTTTTTTTTTTACGTCAACTAAAATATTTATTTTAAAATTTTAAATGTTGAAACGTATTTAAAATTCACTTACCTTAAATATGCGAACCAGTGCGGTGTTTATTCATTTTATCTAAATAAAAATATAAATATAAATGAGAAAATATATTGATGAAAAGTTATTAACACATGAAAAATGAATAATAACATAAACGACATTTAATCGATATTTCAAATAGTACACAATAATAGACCAAAATTGATAATTTGTTTCGGATTTTACTCAAAAAGGGATAATAACACATAATAAATTTCATTGTTATTTCAAACAGTAGACAATAATAGATCAAAACTGACCAGTTTTTCAGACTTTCTCAAAAAAGGATAATTAAATTTTTAAAAAAAATGTTTGTAATAAATGAGTAAATGTAAAGATGAAAAGTATTTAACACATAAAAAAAGAATAATAACATAAACTACATTTTATCGATATTTCAAATAGTACACAATAATAGACCAAAACTGATAATTTTTTACGGATTTTTCTCAAAAAAGGATAATAACACAAAATAAATGACATTGTTATTTCAAGCAGTAGACAATAATAGATCAAAACCTGATCAGTTTTTTAGACTTTCTCAAAAAGGATAATTACATTTTTTTTTTAAATGTCGACATTTCAAATAGTAGACAATAATAGATCAAAACTGATCACCTTTTTTCCGATTTTTACTCGTTAAAGGACATAGTAACATAAAATGAATTTCATAGATATTTCAAAGAGTAGATTATTATAAATCAAAACTGACATTTTCATTTCAGATAGTATTATTTAAAAAATTACATAAAATATATTTTTTCGATAATTCAAATAGTAGACATTAATGGATCAAAACTGACCATTTTTTCAGATTTTACTCAGAAAAAGGATAATTACATAAAATAAATAATTTCGGTATTTGAAATAGTAGACAATATACATCAAAACTGATATTTTTTTAAGATTTTTATTTAAAAAAAAGGACAACGCTGAAATAAATTTTATCGATATTTCAAATAGTAAACAATAGTAGATAAAAAAAGACTATTTTTTCAGATTTTATTCAAAAAGGATAATAACATAAACTTAATTTTATGGATATTTCAAATAGTATGCAATAACAGACCAGAACCAGAATTGACTATATTTTCAAAATTTTAGTCAATATTTTCGTTTTAAAAAGTAAACTTTCTGTAATTTTTAAGTTTCGTGAAAACTGAGTTCGAAAAATTCATTTAGTTTCCGCTTTCATCACACAGAATTTAATCGATAAACATACATTCGTATTTGCCTAAAAATAACAGGATGGCGTTAACGACAGCTAATTTCAAATTCCTCCCACTCATGGATCCGTTGTATAATTAGTAAGAATTTTGCTAATTGGAATTTTTTTTTATTTAATTACAGTTTTGTAGAAATAACTGAATATTTTTTAAAGAAATAATCATATGATATTTGCAAATTAAAGATCACAAGGTTACGCAAATTATCACCGGGTCAGATATTTGGATAAAAAAAAAAGTGGTAAGAAAAGTGATAATCTGTTTATCAAGGATAAAGCTTAAATAGAAATGGATGATTATAATGTTGCAGAGGAACAATATTATTATTTTTTTCTTTCGAAAAATATATCTCAAATGATGTTTCACTAGCACTTTGAATATTTTCTGTTAATTCAATAACAATTTTTTAAATTATATAATAAATATTATAATTAAACTAACAATAACTTCAACAATCTCAATAAGAATTTTTATTTTAAAATTAAGATCACGAAGCATAAGATACTGGTATTCTTTGGGTATGTCGCTCCGTAGTGTAATACGCGGACCCACAATTTTAAGACCACGTTTGAGAAAAAAAAATCAAATAAAAAATAAGAAGAAAAATATTTCAGAAAAATTTTATTCCTATAAAATATCATAGTTATTACTACAATGTGCACAAAATATTCATCAGCGGTTTCGTAAATTTAAGTACAAAGTGGGACTTCCAACGATTTTATGTGCAGTATACATGTTGTGCAGAAAAAGATTCAAGCATCCTTTAATTTTTTACCTGTTCGGGAAAAGTAAATAAATAAATAAATAAAAGTTCTATTCTTCTATGAACGCACCCAGTTAGACACACACAAAAAAATATGTTTCTTTACTACGGAACTATAGTGCGAATGAAATGTGAAGTATACATGATGTCCAAAAAAAGATTCAAACATGCCTTAGTTTTTTACCTGTTCAAGATATCTAAATTGCAAAAGTGTTGAAAATGCGATATAAATTAAAATTATGTTGATGAATTCTTTTCATTAATATTTTAAATGGTTACATGTTTAAAATTTTATACGGCTCGTGCACTCTGCGCAATTCACGGAAATTCTCCTGGCAGCACTTCTGCCAGGATTTTACCGTCAATTAACGAATTTCCGTTTATTTTTTTCTCCGTTACAGGAGGTAAAATACACGTGAATTGAAGAAAGCAGGGAACAATAAAAACTGCTGACATGGAATCGAACCAGCTATCTTAGCGTTACAAGACGAGTACGCTAACCATTGGGTTACGGTTACACAGTAGTGAAACACTTTGAAGTAAATATGTTTGTTGGAGATGTGTATGGCTTGATTAATTTCTTTAAAAAGCTTTTAATGTTGATGTTAATTTGGGGAAGATTTAATCTTTAATAAGATTATGTCTGGTGGTTTCAATACTTTACTATTAGTAGATGATAAAAATATGAATATTAGTATATGATATGATACTATTAGTGCATGATAAAAATATGAATATTAGTATATGATATGATACTATTATTATATGATAAAAATATGAATATTAGTATATGATATGATACTATTAGTATATGATAAAAATATGAATATTAGTATATGATATGATACTATTAGTATATGATAAAAATATGAATATTAGTATATGATAGGTATATGATACTATTAGTATATGATAAAAATATATTTTTAAGTAGTCTTCTAGATGTAAAATATGAATACAGTAGAGGCCCGCTAATCCGAAATTTCGGTTAATCCGAACCGATTTTATTTTTGAAAATTATACCTGAACATAAAAGGTTAACTTACGAAATTTTCCGAATTATAGGATGAATGTCGGGAAAAAGTATAGAAGTCAGAATTAAACAAAAAATGACAATAAAGCATGTTTTTTATTCTTTAAACAGGTGAATTGAATTAAAAAAATACTCAATATTGTAAAAGTACAATATGTGTACACTAATATAAAATGAAAACGTGCACTGTAGGCCTACTCGTAGAGGCCATTAAAAAAAATTTGTAATATCAATTTGTTTGCCAGTCACTATAAATGTTTTCCCTAAAATGCAAAAAGTACTTAATTCAGATTATAAAAATGTATTTTTCCTTTCAACAGTTTGATTTCGCAAATCATCCACTGAAATGTTTTTGATTCCTCCCTTGTCGACGTGGTGACTGAGCTACTTATAGAGTCACGAATTTGAAGGGTTTATATAGGGTGTTTGCGTAATTCCTCACTCTGAAGTTCCATTGTATTATTATAAATAACAGGAGTTATTAAACAAGAAATACTATTTTTTTTTCTAAAGTCGTGCCGGATTATCCACCATGCCGGACCTTGGGATATCGGATTTTAGGATGTTTACTGTACTACTGGGTACTTATAACTTACATTTTTTAGAAATCTTCTTTTTCTTTTCTATTTTTATCGGAATTTCGGGTAATCTGTATTTTTTGTAACCCGAACAGGTACCGGACCCAATTAGCTCTGATTAGCGGGGTTCTACTGTATTATATTTTTATGCGATAAGAATTTTTTTTGCTTTTTTGAGTAGAATCGATTTTTTTCCAACTAATTTTTAAATTATCTTTTAAATCTGTTTATTTAAAATATATTTTAAATACAAATATTTTTTTATAAACTACTTTATAAACTACTTTATAAATACAACTTTATTTAACTTTATTCAACTTATTAAGCTTAAAAAAAATTGTGAGTATTTTTGAATTAATGAGAAACATAATTGTTATTCATTTTTAAATTCGAAAACTTTTTTCTTTTTTAATTAAATTAGAAATTTTCAGATTTTAGTATTATTAGAGCGCATGAGTACTAGAAATGAACGGAATTTCTGCCTCATTTTCAGATTTTTGGGAAAGAATTCACTGATTAAATAGGATTTCTAGGCGTACGGAAATAATCTTCTATAAAAATGAGAAATACTTTAGTGTAAACTGACGAGTTTTTATGATAGTGTGGGTCCTATAATTTACATTTAGAAATATTTATTCCGTGGTCTGACCAAGGAAATAATAAAATTTCCATTCTTCTATGACTAAAACTCACAGAGTTATTCTGTAAAAAAAAAAGCAATTTATCAAATTACAACGACCATTTGGAAAACGATATTTTTGAAGACTAAAATTTAAGGCATAAAAAATCGCACGGAGTTGATCATACATTACGTACGCTATGAATTAAACATTAATAGTGTTATTACACGTAAAAATTGCAAGCAAAAAATATCGCCTGCGACCCGTCAGATTTCATGAAACTTAAGTATTATCCACCTGAAACTTACGTAAATATCCAAGCATTTCGTTGGCTGTTCGGGAAAAGGCTTTTCCATCGTCAGACTTCCAAGAAATCTGACGGCCAATTTTAAATGAAATTTCATTCTTAAACTTCTAAACATCCGACAATATTACTTTTTACACCGTCGGATAGAGAAAAAAAAATGTACTTTTAAATGCAATTTGCTTGAAAGCTGTATCTCATTTGTTTCAGAGTTATTATTATTTTTTTGTAGTTTTTATTACTTTTTTGTCATAGTGGCAACAGAAAGTATCCATCGTTGTTGAAATTAAAGGGAAATACAGATTACTGTATAGGCCAATCAGAAAACGAATAAATTGCGGATTAAACCAATGAAAACCTTCAGATATGCTTTTCATTTCCCATCCTGACGAGAACAATAACCATTTTTCCAAATGGTTAAAATATATATATATATATATTCTTTATCTACGAAAATATAACAACGAAAGAAAATCTATACTAATGTTATACAGAAGTAAAGTTTGTGTGTTTGTTTGTTTATTTGTAGTGTTTAATATCCTGAACTATCGAGTCGATTAAAAAAAATAATGGTACCAAATTAATGGTGGCCGCCCCTGTTCAACATAGGGTATAATATGTTGATGCTACTATTACTGAAGGGTCTAGAAATTTGAAATTTCGCATGGTAGTTACTTAAAATATATAAATCCTATATAAGAAGAAGCGGAGAAAAAATTCGAAATTTGGAAGGGCTGGAAATGTGCGAAAAGCGTTCTAAAAACTTCCTAAATTATCACTTCTATGTAATTTCAGTAAATACCAAACCTACTTCAAAAGTAATGGCTTCGAATTGATGGTGACAGTCTCTGATCCAACATAGGCTATATTTTATGTCGGTACCACTACCATCTGGGGGTTGCATAAGCAAAAAACGCTGAGAATTGGGAGTATCAAAAAAATATATATTTCGGATTGAGAAAAAATATTAATATATTTTAAAACTACTCGGAAATGTTTCCGAAATTCAGTGCTAGCAAAAGAATCATTTTTTTTATATAAATGTTTCTTTAAGTCTTCAAAAATATATTGGTTTAAAAAGTTTCTAAAGATAACGAACACTTTTCGAAATCGTTGGTAACACGGAAGAGGTTATTGTATATTTTTGTCTGTGGTTGTATTTTATTTTTCAATATTGAGAAATATTTGTCCTTTTTATTACAGAGTACGCCGGAATAGACGGTAATTCCTTGTGTGGCAGAAATATGCTAATGCTAGTATTTTACATTAATTTTTTAGAAATAACAACTACGTATGTATCTGTCTATGTCAACTATGTAAATATCTATGTATTTATCTGATATTTATAATTTAATTTGGAAAATCACTGTTTGTTTTTAAAATCTAGACACAAAAAAGTAGAACTAACTTCATGTTAAAAATTACCATTGAAAACACTTTCATGGTGATTAGAATTTAAATGCAATCATTTGCTGAACATACTGATCATTGCTAATTAGAAAAAGTTCCGTGATTTCCCATGAGCACAAATATAAAGAAATTTACGCTCAGAATGTTAAGATGAAAAATGACGAAAAACCCTCAAAGCAAATCATGTCCCGATATTTATTTTTTTTTTCTTCTCAGAATTGTACTTCTTATACTGCATTTGATCTGTGCAGTGTTGAGTATTGTTTACATATGCTAGAGATTTTTCTCTGTAGTGAATAAGAATTTACAAGTTCATACATTGAAAAGAATAAAAGAATAAAAACATTTACGAATTTTTAAGATTTATAAAACTGTTTTGTACCAGTATAAATTTTCTGTAACTGGATATGGAGATCAAATTATACAACTAGTTTTATCATTTTTTTTTTAAATTCAATTTATTTTTATTTGCTCCCTCCCCAATAATAAAGTTATATACAAATTCCGATAACTTATGAAATTGTATTTTTTTAACAAATTTATTTTAAATCTAGAGTAGTAGATTTTATTACTTCGAAAATGGAGCCTAATTTTGTAGGATGATAAAATAAGTCGGGAGATAAAGGATTCCGCGAAAATAAGAGTTTCAAAATTCAGGGCTATCAGCATATGTAGTGCTGTTTTTTTGTGTGGAATCTTCGCCCCCAAAACACTCTTGCTTAAACATCGTACAAAATTTGGTTCCATTCTTGCAATTTGATCGTGCTGAGTACTGTCAGATTAATTATGGTCACCATAAAGAGGTCATGGAGCGTGATTTGGTAGCTAGAACGCAGCCAAATTTTTTAGAACGATTAAACAAGACGAAGTAGGAAGGTTTTCATGAAAAAAGAGAGCGACACATATCCCCTAGCAGGGAATTTTGGAACTATTTTTTTCGCGGAATCTTTTCCTCTCTTGTGCAATCGTCCTACAAAAATTTTCTCTATTCGCATCATTTGATCGCGTTACAGAACACGCTGAGTAATGTAAATTTAATTATGGCCAACTTTTATGTATCAACTAATATGTGTTTATATGCATTTTTATGAGATCTGTAACGTAAAAAAAAAAAAAAAAAAAAAAAAAACTGTGTCTTTTTTAAAATGAACACATAACAAAAGTAGAACAATTGATACACGTTAAAAATGCCACTAAAAAATTTTCATAGTGATTAAAATTCAAATGGCGCAATCATTCGTCAAACGTCATGGTCACCATTAATTTTTTTAGAAAATCAGGTTTTTCCCGAAAAAAGACATTTACGTTCAAAATGTTAACATGATAAAGGTAAAAATAAACATTTACAGCAAATCATGTGCAAATATTTAGCATTTAAAAAAAAAAATCTGACTTCCAACACTACACCAGGGGCATTAAACAGTATTGAGTACTAAATTTTTGCCCCTCATCAGTGCAATAAATAACATTCAAATGACCAGAAAACTATATATCATGTTTACAGTTAAAAATTATTAGCAGTTAAAATTAAAGAAAGTATAAAAATTATCAACAGCTAAAATTAAAGGAAGTATAAAAAAATATGAAAGCAATGCTGTGTATTCAGGTGGAAGTGCACATGATTCCTTTATCGGCGAAGTTTGCTTATGAGTAAACACACTTTCCTTAAAAACTCTACTTTTAACATTATTTGCAACCGGATCTGATAACTGTCATATTTGCGAAATCTGGGATATAGTCGGTATCTAAAGAATGCTGTATAATTTTAGACTGTAGGCTTCCAAATTTGTAGCCATTTTATGCTCGGCAAGGTGAATGGCGCAGGCCTAGCCGAGCATAAACGTGTCTACAAATCTGGAAGCCTACAGTCTAAAATTGTACAGCATTCTTTAGATACCGACCATATCCCAAATTTCGCAAATATGACAGTTATCAGATCCAGTTGCAAATAATGTTAAAAATAGAGTTTTTATGGAAGGTGTGTTCACTCGTAAGGAAACTTCGCCGATAAATGAATCATGTGAACTTCCACATGAATACACAGCATTGCTTTGATATTTTTTATACTTTCTTTAATTTTAACTACTAATATTTTTTATACTTTCTTTAATTTTAACTGCTAATAATTTTTAACTGTAAACATGATATATAGTTTTCTGATCATATGAAAGTTATTCATTGCACTGATGAGGGGCTAGAATTTAGCTCGAAACGTTTGCTTTTAATTGTATTAAATGTATTTATGTAATTTTTACTTGTATGTCTGATGAATTGTAATATGTTTTTTTTTTTAAATCGTATATCAGATGTTAAACAATGATTATTTATTTTAGTATTGAGTACTGTTTACATTACTAATTTCTAACTTTATACTTCGAACAGTCTGACAGGATTACAGATCTTTATGACATTTGCATGACTTCTGAAATTATATTTTCTTGGGAAAATTATAGTAAACCTTATTATCATGAAATTTTATTCTCATTCTTTGAAAAGAATAAAAACTTACGAATTTTACTTAACTTTTTGAACAAAAAAGTGCAAAATTTAGAATATGTCATTTATTTTTTAGTAATATGTATAAACTATGTATGCCTTCGTATACGTGCATTTCTATCACATTTGTAATGCAATTTAAAGACTCAATATTTTTTCGAATGTAGAAAGGAAAAAGGGAATTGCTGTGTAATATTAAAACTACCAGTAAAAATTCTCATGGTGAATGAAATTTCAATGCAGTCATTCGCTAAACATCCTGATCATTGTTAATTAGAAAAGGCTTGATTTCCCTAGAGTATCAGAACAAAGACGTTTATGCTCAGAATGTTAACATAAAGAAAGTAGGTAGGAAAAAAGACATTTTGCACAAATCATGTCAAGAAGTTGAATTTTTTTCCCCTCAGAAACTTGCTTCATATATGGGAGCAGTATTTTCTTCGATAGTATCTATAATCTCCTTTCAATATATTTCAGTTTTTAATCTTTAAAAGTATAATATAATAAATAAATAAAAGTTTCTTCAACTTAGTACTATTCATTAATGTAGATTTTAGTCTTTATGCATAATACAAGCAAAAAATATTGTTATTTTCCCAATAAAATACAGCATTAATGCATCCCAAAAGTTTATAGACAATGGTTTTTTTAATTTTACAATTGAAAAAAGAGGAGTAACAATATCATAACAATTCATAATTATAAATAATATCAAGACAATAATAATACTGTAAAAATAATATTTCGCAATCACAGCCTTTGTAAGAAAAATTAAAACTTATTTTTTACTGTTTCAAAAGTATATAGACAACTCAATTTTTTCTTTAACGTTGGAATTTTTAAGCCATTTTTTTCTAATCACTTCAAAAACTTCATCAGGTATACTCAAAACAAGAATTTGAAGAAATTTTGACTTTAAAAAAACCAACTTCGTTAAATTTGCAGCTTTAGATCTTGAACTGTTGCAAATTGTTGCGCATTACCATATATCTTTCTACATTACCTTCCTCAGAGGTTCTCTATTGGGTCGAGGTTAACGAGAAAGACAGGCTAACGCGGTGCATTCCACGTATTTTTTTTTTTCAGACCGCTGGAGTCACGTTCTGCTCGAATGCACCAATGAAGGTGTGCGGAAAGAGCATCACGTCACTCTAGCTATCTGTAAAAAAAGGCACGTGGGATGCACCGCGGTATCCTGCCTGTTTCGTTAGCCTTGGCTGGGTTCAAGTCAGGACTTTTGGATGGCAGGTCGGTAACAGTTACTTGGTTTTGTTGAAACCACTACATTATAGAGTAGGACACGTGAATGGTGCAATTGCCTTGGTGGTATATAAATTTGCCCCCACCTAGCAACTTTCAAAATGAAAGTAAGTGTACTTCAAACGTTTCCTAGTAATCTTTGGAAGATTGACGACCTTTCAAAAAATCATCTTTCGTTTTTCAATTATAAAAAAAATGCTCCCCACACTCTGAGTGAACCGCCTCCTTGTTGTCTGCTGAAAAATGCTCGTGGTTCCTTGTGAATATCATACCAGCAATATGCCGAAGCATCGGGGCATCTAAATGAAAATTTTTTCAGTCATTGAAAAGCACACTTAACGATTATCTGTCCATTTCATATAATTTCGGGCCCACTGAAAACGAGCGACTTTATGCCGTTTCGTATACTTTGGGGAACGACGCATTTTGCCATAATCAAGAAATGCATTTACCTGCAGCCGTCGATGGACCGTGGATTTTCATACTGGAACGCTTACTTCATTAGAAACTGACCGTGTACACAAATTCTGGGTTGAAACTCATCTCAAAATCTCTCAGTCTTTCCGTTTAGTGGTTTTCATTCGTCATCGAGAACAGTATTTTTTTTTTCAAAATTGTCATCTTTTGACAGAATTCGGTAAATATCTACCCGGATGCGTCTATTTTTTCTTGCAATGCCCACAACTTCCATCCACGGGCCTTTAAACGATAGATTTGAAAATTTTCTTTTTCAGAAAACTGCGCATTGCGAGGTATCTTTGCAATCAGTCGGAAACGGAGATACAGATACGCTTTTATCTCAGGAAACTATCGCGTCACAGATACACGACCTCGAAATATGCAAATTTTGGATACCAGTACTCAACACGTTCACTCTGGCGCGGTGGGTCACACTCGACTGTCTCACAAGGAGAGGACCAACCTTGTTAATCAAAGATTTTGATTATTTTAATATATGTTGTAGTGTAGAGACCCCTTAGTGTCAGGTTCAACGGATTTTATCCAACGCTCCTTAGTTCTTGCGAAACCAGGGGGTCTAATAGTCGTACACAACTTAAATACTTACATTGGTGCCAAAATGATAGGTTAGTCGTAGCTCAGTTGGTATGGCGTTGGACGGCTGATCCGTGGGTTCCGGGTTCGATAGCTGAATGCGCTGCGTTTTCTTTTTCTCCTTTTTTTGTTTTATAGATATATTTGTAATTATAATTTAATAGTTTCAATTAAAAATTTTATTATCATACATTAATTATAATGTTAACAAACTTAAATTTATCTTTTTTATTTTTAAACTATTATTTTTCATCCTTTAAAGAGGTTAAAAAAGAAATTGGATCTATTATTGAATGATTAAACTTCGAAAATCGTGACAAAATCTCTAGTGGCGTCATCTATGTATGATAAAATAAAAGAATATTCAAATAAAATAAAAATAAAAGCCGGAAGAAGATAAGGGAGAAAGCAAAATAATTGAAAGCGCAAACTTACGTATTATAAATTTAAAAATCTTTAATATGCAGAAAATCGGTTATAATTTAACTCTAATGCTAATTTTTAATATAATGCTTGTTACTTTAAAAACTGAATAATAGTATTGTCGCATTGACTTCCTTTGTTAAAGCAATGCGTAAAAGCTGTTTCTTTAAACTCACGAATTGACACAATTGCTCAATGTCATTGCATCGATAAAAGATATATGAAATACATTTTAAATGTCATTAACAGTTTTATGATGTTTTATTACAACTAATTAGTTAAAAGTAAACAATTAAATAGGTTAAAATTATAATTGATATGTAATATTATAAATTTTAATTGACAATCAGATTATTAAGTTATACTTACAAGTATATTTATAAAACAAAAATATGAGAAAAAAACGCACCGCATTCAGGTAACGAACCTGGAACCTACGGATCAGCCGGCAAACGCCATACCAACTGAGCTACGACCAACCGGTAATTTTGACACCAAAGTTAGTATTTAAGTTGTGTACGACTTTTAGACCCCCTAGTTTCTCAAGAACTAAGGAGCGTTGTATAAAATCCGTTGAACCTGACACTAAGGTGTCTCTACCCTACAACATATATTAAAATAATCAAAATCTGTGATTAACAAGGTTGGCCCTCTCCTTGTCAGAGTTGTCTCCGGCTTTTTGCACACCACTATTATTTTAGAGAAAATGTTGTTCTTTTAAATCGCCTACTTGTTCTAATTAAATCAAACAACATTTTCTGTATTAAAATATTGGTATCCAAAAAGCCGGAGACTTGCCAGCTCTGAGACAGTCGAGTGTGACCCACCGCTCCGGCGTGAACGTGTTAAGTCATATTTTAACACCGGTTGTCTATACATATATTTGGGATAGCATTTTTTTTAATGCATGATTGTTAAAAGTTGTTTGAGTATTTTTTTTTCATCATTACATATTTCTTCTTTCTTATTCATTTAGTTAGATCTTAAATCCAAAAAAAAAAAAAAATGGTTCTATATAAATTTTTGTGGCGCTAGACGCTCTGTAACAACTTTTCTTAGAACTTCAACTTTTCTCTGATGTTAAGCTATGAGAAAAATCTGAAGCATTATTGTTAGATAGCGTAGAAACTTCTTTCAGGCTGTTTTTAAGGGAACAGAAAAATATTGAATATTCTTGGATGATCTAATGTTAAAGTAATATTTTTACGCGTATTTATTTATAAAGTATGGAGATTTATAATATTTTTTAAAACTAAAATACTAAAAATGGTTTATAACCCCAGATTGTTCATCAATATAGAATTTAGTCTAATTTAGTCTATTAATGCAAGCTAAAACTTTCTATTCCGCAATGAAATATATTTAATTAAAAGTACGAGATATTATTGTATTGAAATATTGTATTTTATTTTATTTAAAGTACAATGTTCCCTCAAATTATATTGTAATTTGTCTTCCGTAATTAAGGTTAAACTTTCTCCCAGTCGCATAGTCTTTCATTTTCAAAATCTTTTGTATAAATTCCAGAGATTAAATTTTAAAATTTCCATGTTCGAAGAATAAATAAATATGTGTTTCACCAAAGGGTACAAATGTATATAGCACTGGATACAGCTAACAAATGAAACTTTTCCTTTATCTTTATGTATACTGTTAAAAAAAAAATTAATAATATCAGCTTCTTTATTATGTATTTTACAAAACATATAAAATATTAATCATTGACATACATTATATTTATTTTTTCCCTACGAACAATTAGTTGCAGTTGGAGGTGAAAGTTGATAATTTTCCTGCAACAGTGTAAAAGGTATCCGGGCCAGGATTGGAACCTGGGACCTTGGCTATACGCGCAATGCTCTATCCACTGAGCTACACAGACCATATCCAGCCTGGCACAATTCACTCACATATTGGTACCATCAAGAGTCCTGCGCGGGTTGGTTACCCGGCCCGCACCCGAAAATTATATTTTAAGCCAGCCCGTAACTCGAACCGAAACCGACAAAAAACTTTCCTCGACCCGAAACCCAACCCAAACCCGAAATAATAATTTTTGGCGAACCGCAATCCGACGTATTTCAACCCGAACTCGCAATATTTCAACCTACCACCCGACCAGAACCCGCAATATTTCAACCCGCAACCCGACCCGAACACGCAATGAAAGGAAAATAAATCATGTTTTAATTTCATTATGAAAAATAATTTAGAATTGTACCTCTAATATAATTTATATGTTTTACATAGAAGAATGAACAAATCTATATTCTATAATATTCAAATATAGACCTCTGAATTGCAGGCACCATGGTATCATTGAATAGAGTCAAGCATAGGTTCGAAGTCCTACACGGGTCGGGTTGTACCCAACGCGAAACCGCACCCCGATCCTAATTCAAAATGAAAGTAAAGTAAATCCTGTTTTAATGCAACATGAAATACGATTAATAAAAATCTACATTCTATATCAATAAAAAGAACTATTGATATAATAAATTTCACCCTCAATTAAATGAATATCACAGGTATGATAAATTATACAAAAGTTTGATGCATTGAAAACAAAGCAAGTAGAAAAAATAATGTTTCAATCGACATGTAACGGTATAAAACTAAAAATCTAATCTTTAAATATGCTTGAAAATTAGTTGTGGCTTCAAAAGGTCTACTTATAACGGTACACTTTGTTTTACACAATTGGCATTCTGCCTGTAGTTTGTAATCTTAATCAACGGTAATTGTTTTGAAAAATTCCCCGTCAAATATAGCGCATTCTGTATCATCACCATTAAATTATTTGCTTTATACATTTCAACGGGATCCCAGAAGTGTTAGTCATGCTTTCACGAGTCTTTGAAATATTTCTATCGTACTTTAAAAATTCAATACCCAGCAAAACGCTGAATGATTCTTCCAGTTTCCCTGCCAACCACACAGTAGTTTTTTGTCATAACAACGTTAGAAGTATAAAAATTAGAACATTAGAATTGTAACTATTCAGGAAAAGTGCTTTAGCAGTGCAGAAGCATTCGTTATAATCCTTACCGTACCACAGTTATATCCTAGTAGTCGAAAACTTATGTTTATATGAACTTGCAGAAACGAATTCTAAGACGACAAAACAGACAGGCACGCATGTTGCTTTTCTGAAACATTGATCTGCGGTTTATGTAGACTTTTAACGTGAAAAAAATATTTTGGGCATTGTTTTAAAAAATCGGGTCAACCCAAACCCGACCAGCAACAAAAAAAGTTCGAGTGAACCGGACCCGAACCCGACCCGGGTCGCGTCAGGTTCGAGTAAAAGCAGATAACCCGACCCGATGCAGGACTCGATAGCATTTCGATAGCTTTTTAACGTTGCACAATTTAGTGTATAATAATTTACTACGGATAATAATTTTATTATATGCATAACAAGTTTTAACCTTTAATATTATGTTCGTTGTACTCTTACTTGGAGGTTAAAATTGATAATATTTTTTGTAAATGGCATAAACGTATCTAGTCTAGAATTCGAACCTCGGACATTGGTTATATGCTTCGATGTTCTAACCGCTGAGTTATCCATACGTTATCCAGTCTGACACAAGGCAAGGTCCCAGAATTAGAACCTCGGACATTAATTATATGCGGGAGTGCTCTATCCACTGAGTTATCCAGACGTTATCCAGCCTGAAACTAAGCTAGGGTACCAGAATTCAAACCTCGGACATTGGTTATATGTGCCATTGCTTTATCCGCTGAGTTATCCAGACTTTATCCAGCCTGACACAAAGTCAAGGTCTGAGAATTCGAACCGCGTACATTAGGTATATGCGCCAATGCTCCATCCGTTGAGGTATCCAGATGTTATCCAGCCTGACACCATGCCAAGGTCTCTGAATTCGAACTTCGAGCATTGGTTATATGCTCCAATGCTTTATCCGCTGAGTTATTCAGACGTTATCCAGTCTGAAACCAAGCCAGTGTCCCTGAATTCGAACCTCGGACATTGGTTATATACGCCAATGCTTTATCCGCGGAGTTATCCAGACGTTATCCAGCTGGAAACCAATCCAGGGTCCCAGAATTCGAATCTCGGACATTGGATATATACGCCAATGCTTTATCCGCGGAGTTATCCAGACGTTATCCAGGCTGACACCATGCCAAGGCCCCAGGTTCGAATCCTGGCCTAGATACCTTTAACTCTGTTGGAGAAAAACTGCCAACTTTGACCTCCATCTACAACGGATACATTTCAGGTAGAAAAAAAAATTTCTTATGTAGGAGTATATGTAATATAATTGGAAATCTGTGTATTTCATATAAACCATTTTTTTTTTTTTTTTTTTTTTACGATTATTTAATTATTTTACATTCTTTCTTCAAGAATAGATTTTACTTGAGTTACATGAAATTTGATTTTGTTATACGATACAAAATTTTATGATTTCTTGCTTAACTATTGGGTATGTAAGGGATAGTTGCCCCCTAAGGGGGCACAGGATCTTTAAACTTTCAAAAAATCAGTTTTCGTTTTTTTTTTTTAACCATTTGGAAAAACGGTTATTGTCCTCGTCAGGGTGGGAAATCAAAAGCATATCTGAAGCTTTTTATTGGTTTAATCCGCATTTTATTCGTTTTCTGATTGGTCTATACAGTAATCTGTATTTCTCTTTACTTTCAACAGAGATGGATACTTCTGTTGCCACTATGACAAAAAAGTAATAAAAACTGCAAAAAAAAATTAATAACTCAGAAACAAATTGAGATACAGCTTTCAAACAAATTGCATTTAAAAGTACATTTTTTTCTCCATACGACGGTGTAAAAAAAATATTGTGGGATGTTTAGAAGTTTAAGAGTGAAATTTTATCTAAAATTGGTCGTCAGATTTCCAAGAAATCTGACGATGGAAAAGCCTTTCCTCGAACAGCCAATGAAATGCTTGGATAATACGTAAGTTTCAGGAAATCTTGCAATTTTTACATGTAATAACACTATTAATGTTTAATTCATGGCGTACGTAATGTATGATCAACTCCGTGCGATTATTTATGTCTTAAATTTTAGTCTTTGAAAAAACATTTTCCAAATGGTCGATGTAATTTGTTAATTTGCTTTTTTTTTTTTTTTTTTTTTTTTATTTCTGAATGTTTTAAAGTTTTTCAACAATATGCAAAAAACACTATTCAAATTTATGCATTATTTCTTCAGTTATAATCATTTATAGTCCGTGAGCATCATTGAATGTCCGTACGTATTAAACTTTAAAAAGCGTTTTCTCAAATTAGTAAATTAGGAGATAACACTGTTACTTCTAAACTATATAAGCTGCAGATTAAAAGAAATTAATCAAATACGTGTTTCTTTTATAGTCTACACGCTAAAACAAAAAAAAAAAATTACATATCTTGGTTATTTATTTTTTGCATTTGAAAAACATGATTTTTTTTTTCAAAATTTTGAACTTTTCTTTAATTTTGTGCTAAAATAAAATTTTAAATAAAACTTTTTGCGTATACAGGGTGTCCACTCTCAACGGTGTCCAATGGCTAATTCTTAAACCGTTGGTCATAGACATATAGTTCCAAAATGAGTTAAAGAAATATTTGAAAAGCGATTTGGACCAATAAAAAAATTTTAACAAAAATTACGAAATTAAAATTTTTATACGGTGCACCGGTCCTATAAGTTATATTTAGTAAAATTTTCCTATTTCACCAACAAGTAAGACAAAAAAAAGTCCCATTCATATAGCTCTAAATTTGACAGAGTTATGAAACTTTAAAAATGGATGACTTATATCACTTTTCTACATCCGAATACAAATGAGTTCTTTCATGCTTTGAGGTGTCATATACCAAGCGCTTAAAGAATTCGGAGAACTTATTTCATGTGTATCTGCGCTTTGAAAGATTAAATTTTTCATACTGACATAAATCCGATGACAATCTAATATTATGATTTTCGGTGGTTACCATTTATACTTATTTTAAAAGATAACATAAAAAATTTCGGATAGATTGCCGCCAAGAAGTTTAAGAAAACGTTTCAGATTAGACAACACAAAACTGCGATTGTTGTGTTTTTTAACTTTTATGTATTTTTTGGCACTGAATCCGAAAATTTCCTTAATTTTTAAACATCATGTCAGGATTTTTCGCAAATCATAAATTGTCAAAGTTAAAAAATAATAAAAATCGGACACTATAAAGTAGTAGAGATGACTGTATTTTTTAACTTTTAATAATTTATTTTTTATGCACATTTTAGAACTGAATCTGAAAATGACTTTCATTTTTAACCATCGCGTTAGAATTTTTTTGCGAATCGTAAATGTCAAAGTTAAAATATAGCGAAAATCAGATACTATAAAACAGATATAAAACTTACTTTATTTTATTTTATTTCATTTAATTCAAAAAATTATTCAATTTTCTGGCTTATACATGGATTCTTACAGCTAATCAACTGAGTGGTCCGATGAAGTGCGGGGGGAGGTCCAATTTTAACTTTGAACTTTTAAATTTATAATTTGCGAAAACTCCTAACGTGGTTAAAAATGAAGGTCATTTTCGGTTTCAGCGGTAGAAAATATATAAATATCAATTATCAAACGTTAAAAATACAATAGTCACATCCATTTTATAGTATCAAATTTTCGCAATTTTTTTCTTTTTTTAACTCTAAAATTTACGATTTGCAAAAAATCTTTACGTGATGGTAATAAATGAAGGTCAATTTCGGATTCAGCGGTACAGAATACATAAGAATCAATTATCAAAAACTATAAAACATGACATAACTCAACTTTTGCAGGCTAGTGTAATCTAATAACATTTTAAAATATGTATCATTTTTTAATGAATTGAGGTTGTTAATTTTAATCATTTTATTTAACAAAAATTGTTTTTTTTTCTTATGTGTTTATTACAAATTGTGTAGTTTGCATTAATATGTCGGAATGATTAAAGATTTCAAATGTATATACTAATATTAATTTTACTCTCAACCATTTTTTAAAAATATATCTCACGAAATTATATTTCTACTAAATTTTTAAATGACCCCTAATTCGAAGCAAAAAATATGTTCCAACTTCAAACAGCCATTACTCGGTCAATTTTAATCTATTTATATTTTTATTTAATAATTTTTATTTAGTAATTTTTATTTAATAATTTTTATTTAGAGTAATGGGACTTTTTTTGTCTTATTTGTCAGTGTAACAGGTAAATTTTACTAAATATAACTTATAGGACCGTATGACCGTACAGATATTTAAATTTCGTAATTTTTTAAGAAATGTTTTTATTGACCCAAATAGCTTTTAAAATATTTCTTTATCTTAATATAACGTTTTTGTAATTGGAACTATATGTCTATGACTAACGGTTTAAAAATTAGCCATTGGACACCGTTGAGAGTGGACACCCTGTATATTGGTTTTAAGTTATAAACAGGTGTGATATGATTCTATTTTGCTCAAAAATTGTTTTCTATATGCATAGTTTCAAATTTTGTCATGCGCGCAGCACTTAATCACGTATTAGTTGGATGAATTTTTAAATTTAAAATTTAAATATTAATTTTGCAAATACAAAATTTATTTTTTTGGATAATGTAGTTAATGTTATAAACTTTACGCAGAAAAAAAGATCTAAATTGCCATATTGTTTGTGTTTTGGTACTTTGAAAAAAGCGATGTTTTTTATTGTTTCGACAAACTCAAAGGTCCTGTGCTCCCTTAAGACACCCCCCCCCACACACACACACACACTCTTAATTTTCTTTTTTTTTTTATAGTAATAAATTTTGTAGTACACTTTTAACCTATCTACCCCAAATTTTATGTAGAACTTAATAAAAAATGTTACTGTCATAGAAATACCAGATGAAATGGGATTTTTATCCAAAAACTTTTGGCCATGAGGTATCTAATCCGGATTTACCCTAAAAAATAATTTATTTTTTTTTACTTATATAGTAAATGTTCCCATTTCTTATAATTATGAATAATAACGTAAATATTATAAAAAATACAAATGCAGCTATTTTTGAAAATCAAATAAATTTATTGCGTAGTACACCCCTTTAATAAAAACTATTTTACCATCACATATTTTTCATCATATCTGATAAGTTTTATGTATGTATATGTATAAAACAACAAGTGTAGATTATAGAAAAAAAAAAAACTGAAAAAATTGTGTACATATATATATTGACTACGAAGGTACACAGTGCATATCAGCGTAGACTAGTGCTGCACAAACTTTTTGCCAGAAAATTGTTTACCACCACAAAAAATTTAAAAGTAACATCCAAATTATTTAATAGCAAAGTTTCTGTCAGTTAGGAAAATTTTTCTGGATAAAAATACTGGGAAAAATGATGGCCCGCGGGCCACAGGTTGTGCACCCTAGCGTAGATCCTACTCTACAGCCAAGTAACAATCTCAATCTCCACTCCCCCCCCCCCCCCATACACACAATATATATATTGCTTAATTGTGGCTTAAAATTTTCGTCTCATTTCAAACTAATTTTCGTAAACAAAAATATTAGAAGCATTAATTTTCTCAATAAATCATGATTTAAAAGTTTATATCATTATACTGAATGCTTACTAGTGGAAATGTACAGACTTTTAAAAGGACTATGGACGTTTAAAAAAAAAAAAAAATTCTTTTAATTTTAAAAATAAAGATTTGAAATGTTGTGCAAGAAACACATTTCACCATAAGTATATAGAACATCTTAAAAGAAGTTTTCAATCTTATTATAATTTTAAGATTTTTTTTTAAGCATTAATATTTTAAAATGAAATTTTAATATGCTTCATGCGTCATAATTTCTGAGATATTTCCTCTATTTTGCATTTTATTCACTTAAAACCCTATTAAGAATAATTCTGTGCGTGGTTTTTTTAATCCCTTGAATGGTTAATGTTATAGAGATTTTTTTTTTCTGAATTCCATATCGATTTTCATCAAAATTTTGCCTTTTCAATAAGTTAAAAATTTAATTAACTTAATGAAGTTGAATTCTAAAATGCATGCACAGTTTCTTTGTAAGCAACATTAGGATTCTTTCTTATCAATTTCATGATTTTTCATCAAAAATTGTGATGCATGGAGCATTTTAAAAATTTAAAACAGTTCAAAGATCAGTTTTAAGAAGAATAGATTTAAAGTATATTAAAGGGCCGAAAAATTATCTGTGTAGAAAATTCAGACTCTTGTAACTTTGAGAAAAACTGTCGAATTTGCATGCGGTTTTCGCAAATGGTTCAAAACAAACTGGAGAACAATAATATGTAGGAAAATAATTTTTGATTTTGGGTCGATTTCTGATCAAATAAAGGTCCACTGTCCCCTTAAGAAAAATTAAAAGAAACAGAAAAAAATCCTTCGTATGACTTTTAATATAATTTAATGTATTTCTTCTTTATAAGAAACATTTTATATTTTTAATTTCCAAATTGCATAGTAAATTTCTGATTTATGAACATATATTATAAATCTAGATTTAAGAAATACTTTACCAAGAAAATCTTCGCAAATTTTATTGTATCAGTAAATTTTTATGTATGTATATGTTTAAAACAAGCGAGTGCGGATTTTAGAAAAGAACTGAAAACATGTATTCATAATCATATTAAGACAAAAAAGAAACAGAAAAAAGCCCTTTGTATGTTTTCAACTATTTGCGTAACTTCGAACAATACATTTGAACATCTTCCAAATACAAGTTTCTTTCCTATTTTCTTTTTTCAAATAAAACAGATTTCATAGAATAATTTCATAGGCTTAAAATTTTTCATACTATAGTATTATGAAATTATATAATTCATCATTTCTCACATTTTTTCGCAAAAATTTCCATTACCAAAAATCCTTAGAAAATTTTGAAAAATGATTTATTATTCATAACATTTCTTCTGTATGTCGAGCATTTTAATCTCTCTAAGAATTTCGATTTGTACATTATTGAAATACTTAATTTAATCTTAAATAAATATTTCTACTGAAGATAATAAAAATCTACAGAAGATGGAGAGCAAAGCTTATGTTTTAAATACTTTAAGTTTTTTTATAAGTAAAATTTAAACAAAATAAATAATTAAAGCCAAACCAAATGTTGGTTTGACATTTAAAAATGTTTTACGTTTTTAATTTTAAATTTATTTCATGTGTGTAACATAAAAGTTCGAAACAGTTTTTAACACGTTCCAACATACACTGCTAAAAAAATTAGCGGGGAGGGGTGCAAAAAAGGGAAGATAACAATGCGAGACAGCCATGCATGGGCATAAAATTGAGAGTTAAATGTGTATCTATGCGCAATTCAGAAAAAAAGACGCAAAAAAATTACAAGTGAGCTTTGAATCTTTGAAACGATGGATAGAATGTGAAATTTAGTTTAGGGCAACAATTTGGTTACATGTAAATGACAAAAAATGTACAGTTTACGAATAATGCAAGGTATTTACTATGGCGTGTAGTACCTTCGAATAGGTAAAATTGTCGCAAACCTGTTTTCCATAGATTCGATGAAATTATCGATAAGTTTCCGAGGGGTTCTGTTCCATTCCTCAAGAATTGCAGTCTGCATGTCCCGGATAATAAAAGTAGGGCTCAATTTCCTTGCAATGTGTAGACCAAGTGTGTCCCAAACATGTTCGATCGGATTCAGGTCAGGAGAGCATGTTGACTATTCCATACGCTGTGTTGTTTTAACTTTAAGCATGTTCTTCACAAGACGAGCTGTACGCGATCTGGCATTATCATGCATGGAAAAAAAAGGAATCACCAATTGCTGCAACGTAAAATACGACATCAGATCTCAGTATCTTGTCTGTATAACTTCGGTCAGTCAAAGTGCCATTTCGAATTGTATGCAGGCCGGTACGTCCATCTATGTTGATACCAACCCATTGCATCAAACCACCTCGTCTGTAATGTGATCTGTCATGAACGAATGTTGGATTATTTTAAATGCCTTTTTCTCTACATGCCAAAACACTTCGGATGCCACATCCAGACTGAATCGGGACTTGTATGTAAACAGAATTTGACTCCAACAACCTTGCCTCCAAACTCTATGTTCAATTGCCCACATTCCTTGGGCCGCACAGTTGCTTGAGGTCAACGCAATACATACCATTAGCTTACGTGTATATAGATCACCTTGATGAAGTCTATTTCGGACTGTTTGGCTGGACACCCTTCATCCTGTGGCCAAGAACAACTGTGTTTGCAGTTGAGTAGCATTGCCCGTTCCGTCTCGATGTGTTTTTAGCAGGATATATCAGTCATGAGTTTCTGTGGTAGCATATGGATGACCTTGTCCTTGTCGATATCTATCAGTCCATGTGTCTCGGAATCGATTCCACAGCCTTGCATTGACACTTCTTACGATTCCAACAGCGTCCGCTACACTTCATTGTGTTTCCCCAGATTCAACTGTTCCGATAATACGCCAAGCCATGGATTCCGATAAATCACAATTTTTGTGACATTTTCAAGTCTCCTTTTCTCAAAACGCAAGCTGAGAAATTGAATTTTACAACTGAAACAGTGAAACAGACGTTTCTGCAAAATTCCGATTTCTGCACTTATCTCCCTTTTCCAGCTTTTGACGCCATAAACTTTGATTTGCATGTGAAGTTTTCTTCATATGTTTTCTACTACGCTTTAAATTATAGATGTTTTATTTTACGTTACTTATCGGTGTAAATATTTGCGTAATTTTGTTAAAACCATGTGCTCCCCTAATTGTTTGGAGCAGTATAGTTGAAAAGTGTTTATGAATTCTGTTTGTCTGCCGTCTGTCAGCGCTCTAACTTACGTAACTATACTTGGGCTGTCATGTAATTCATGTATGTTATTGAGGTGAACTATGGTACTTTCGGTTATCAGAATGAAGTGTGTAGTTTTCATAGTTCATTTACCGGGACACTTAATTCCGTTACTTTATGGTATATGGGGAAATATCGTTTACGGTGTATTTTAACAATATTACATTATTTAAAGCATATATAAATTTATGGGAATTACTGAGGTGCACTGCAAGAGGCTCACTGCAGAATATGGTGTGCACAGCATTTATCGTTCATTTACACGGACACTCAAAAGAATATTGTTACATTATGGTATGTATGGGAAAATCGCTTGCTGTGTATTTTAATGATTTTACAATGTTTCAAACATGTGTATTGGAAAGTGTACTTCAAGGTACTTACTATAGAATATGGCCTGCATAGCATTCATCGATCATTTACAGGGACATTCAAAAGAATTCCGTTACATTACGGTGTGAAGGGAAAAATCATTCGCAATGTATCGTAATGATGTTCAGACTATTTCAAATTTATTGAAATAGATATTAATCACTCAGATACACTACAAGATTCTTACTATGGAATAGGGTATACATAGAGTTCTCTGTTCTTGTACAGGGACACACACAAAATAATTCGGTTAAGGTACTGTCTGTTAACAATACTTGCTGGAAGTATGTTTTCAGTTGCGGTACGCCTTTTTCAAAGGTACCCTATCTTTTGCATATGATTTCTGTGTATAAATTCTATAGATCACATACAGGAAAGCACAAAACATCTAGATTACATTTCTTGTCATTGGCGAAAATTGACGAAGAGAAACTCTCAAGTATGCTATATGTTTTCTAACTGAACTAAATTTTAAAAGTATAGATATATAAATTCATCGATTATATAGAGGGCTTCACAAAAGAAGTCGGAGATTTTTACAACTATTGATCGTTATTTCTGAAAATTTGTGTTCAAATGTGTTATGAATTCTTCAAATTGTTTACTTAGGCATCTTCCTCCACCTTATTAAACTGTAAAGTTTTTTACTGAATTTTTTAGAAATTGTTTGATAGTCTATGCTTGAATGCTTGATTTTTATTTCTTATTCATTTTAATTACTTTATTGGATTTTAAAGATTCAAATAAGGCACAGAAAAATTCTTTAACATTTGCTTTGAAAATATAAAATGTACACGAAAAGTGTGAATATAAATATTTTTTTAATCCTTGAAAGTTAACTTGAAGTATGAACTCATTAATCTTTTAACCATATATCCATCTAATAATGTTTTTAAAAATATATAATCGCCAAGATTATTTTAAAATTTTTAACACACGTGCATCGAAGAAAATTTTTAATAGCGAACAAGATGTGATGCTAAAAAACTTTCATGAATACATTAGCAATGCCAATCAAACCTTTAAACAGAAAATTGTTATAAAGACAGTTAAAATTGTTTTTAGATGACTGTAAAAGTTTATATCTGTCATAAGACAATCTCTTCTATCTTAGGTAATTTAAAATTTAAACAATCTTTGCTTCAGGGAAAAATACATTTAATATATTTTTTCTTTGAAGATATATTATAAAAGGAAATTGGATTTATTATAGTGAATATAGTATAAATTTAAAAATATCATGATTCCCTTTTAATAGCAGTGTTTTAGTTTAATAATTTTTACTCCAGGTTGTTTTATTTATTTTTGTTAAATATAATTATAATTTTTTGTGGTAATTTTATTTAACGTCTATATACAAATGGTAAATCTACATTAATAAATCGTTCATAATAAATTATGAGGAACTTTTTCTTATTATAGCAATCTCGGAAATTGCTGCTTTAATAAAGCCCAAATATAAAAAGCTTCAGATTTAATCCTTTAATGGATGATTTTTCATTTTGTTTGGAAAAATTATATTATTTCTTCTTATTTTTCAAGTCTGTTTTAGTTAATTAACCTATAGAAAAATAATGAAAAAATTTATTTATGTTTCTGTTTGGCATAATGTCATAACGTCACTCCTGAGTTGCATAAAAAGTATTGCTTAAAATTTTTTTATTTTATGTTATATGCTTACTTTAAAGCGTTTAGACTTCATAATAACAACTATTCAACGATAAAATAATTTTTACAGTGCTTTTAATAGCAGAATTACTAATTTCCACGTTATAAAGATAGAGAAAAAACGACAGCCTAACACATTGCAAGCAGTGTCATCCAAAGATGTTATAACTTCCCCGTGATAACAAATCGGAACAGAAACAGACTTCACAACCTTAAATGCATTATATCACACACAAAGTACTACATATTCATCAAAAGACCAATAGAAAGCGCCAAATGGCAAAAAAAGATCATGTAACTCTTATGTTGCACTGTGCATTTAAGGGTTAATTCAAATCTGCATTGATGCAAATATGAATATCGTCGTCGATCTTTAAATATTTCAAAAACAAATTGTACCTTTATTTCATTAATATCATACTTTGAATTACTGTTACAGTTTTATTGTAATTCAATGAACAATAATATATAGCTTAAGCTTTAATAAACATTACTGAGTTTTAATTTTTTTATGCTGCCTGTATATCTATATAAGTTATAATTGTGATAAACGGTACAGAAAATAAATGAATAAATAAAAGTGACTCTTAAATCCCAATCATTTATTAGATTTTAAATTATTCAAATATGCCATGGAAAAAAAATTCTAACGCACTCGCTGCTAAATTATAAAATAAATGAGAAAATGTCAGTGTAAAAAATATTTTTTTATTCAAGAAATCTGTCTTAAAGTTAGAACTTTTCAAATTTATAGATATTGATAAATATTTAAAAAATGTATTATAGGTATGCATATTAAGTTTTTGTGATTTTACAGCATAAAAACATTTTTTTTCTGCATTACATATTGTTGTGTTACACTAAAACAACAAAAAACAATAGGAGGAATGGTATGTTTCAACACGATTTCTTATGAATCCTGCGACCATAGTTAATTATTTTGTGAAAACTACATTATCACTTTATCTTCTGGAAACAATAATTAAAATCATTAAAAAAACTACTGATGATGAAATATATTTCACAATGCGTTCCTTTTCAGAGTGAAATCTGTGGCAGTGGGATTACGACAAATGACCAATAATGAAACTTGGATATAGGGCTTTAATAAAGAGTGAAAATGTACTGTATAGCAAATATTATTAAATTAAAATTTAAAATAATATAGTATCTATTAATCTAAAAACTACAAAATGTATAAAACTTTTAAAATCTTTCGATTAATCAAAATTGTATCGATATGCGAGTTGTAATGAAAACTTAGTTTAATTAATCATTAATAACATACCATTATCATTCATCAATATAATACTTTGAATTACTATTACAGTTTTTATATTTTTCGATGAACTACAATTTATAGCTTAAGCTTTAATAAACATTACTGAGTTTTAATTTTTTTATGCTGCCTGTATATCTATATAAGATATAATTGGGAAAAACAGTACAGAAAATAAATGAATAAATAAAAGTGACTCTTATATCCCAATCCTTTATTAGATTTTAAATTATTCAAATATGTCATGGAAAAAAAATTCTAACGCACTCGCTGCGAAATTATAAAATAAATGAGAAAATGTCAGTGTAAAAATATTTTTTATTCAAGAAATCTCTCTTAAAGTTAGAACTCTTCAAACTTTTGGCGTAATTCCATTCAATAACGTTTTAAAAAAGCACAAAATCACTGAGATTGCTTTGGATTTTTCTGCAAACCTCACGTGAAGATGGAATGACTCGTACTGAGGAGGCTGTGATCGTAAAAATCGGAAGCTTTCATGAATGCATTAACGCTGTCAATCAAATCTTTAAAGAGAAAATGATTATAAAGACAGTTTAAGTTGTTTCCTGATGGCACTGAACGTTTATGAATGTCAAAAAATAAATTGTGAGTCTGAATTTAAACCGACTTATACATTTAAAACGAAAGTAATATAATTGTTATTTTAAAATATAATTCAACCTCTAATTCATAATTGTTTCTTTCATTTCATCATACTTAAAATAATACTTTATGGATATTTTATAAGAATTGTGAAAAGGTTAGCGCAAAATGACAGTTTAAATTAAGTTTTCTTTACATTTGTGTAATAAGATAAATGTAAGAATGGGCTTGAATTTGTTTGAAAAAAAGCATTTTAAAAGTAAAGTACAGTGCCGATTTTCCGAACGAGTCGGGAACGACCCTAGTTCGGTTAAGCAAAAGTTCGGATAAATGGACAGACAATTTAAGGGATGTTCCTGACTATACTAAAACCTTGTCGCTTTATCCAGGCTTAGGACTGCCAACGTCAGTTTTTGCAGGCGTATTTAAAAATTGTGCTTTTTGGGTGCTTTTTCTTCATCTTTTTAAGTTTTTTTTGTCATTTCATTTATTTATTTATTTATTTACTTATTTTTACTTTTTCATCATTTTTTTTTTTTACCATCTTCTGAACTCCAGAGATTAAGCAAAAAATGATCCGGATGAGTTCACTCCGGAAGCGCTATACACTTTGTGCCATTATATATACAATTTTTGTTCATGGTTATATTATGTTTTCCTAAATTAAGAAACATTTGTCTTTTTTACTAATTTTTTCCCATCGATAAATCAATTTTTGTTATACATTTGTGAGCATATTCTCGTCGATCAAACCAAGTGCAGAGTTGATGGCTTATTGCATTTCAGGATTAGATTAATTGATTATCTGGTTTTAGAAACTGATAAATACAAAATAAAAAGAACTCGGAAACGTTTTCGAAAATCAGTGTCAGTAAAACTAAAACTTTGTTTTTATAAAGTCGTCTTTAAATCCTGAAAGTCATTACATTATGGAGTTTCTAAGAACGATTTTCGGAATCGCGGATAGCTCGGAAGAAAATTATTATGTATTTTTGTTCATGGTTATATAAAATTTTCCTAAATTAAGAACTATTTATCTTTTAAATGAAATGTTCTTAAAAACCCGGAAATGTTTTCGAAAATCAGTGTCAGCAAAACAAAATTTTAATTTTATAAAGTAATCTTTAAATCCTGAAAGGGCGTTACATTAAAGAGCTTCTAAAGGGCACTTTTCGGAATGGCGACTAACTCGGAAGAGGATTATTATGTAATTTTGTTCCTGGTTGTATATTTTCCTAAATTACGAAACATTAATCTTTTTAAATTTTGTAACATCCATATATAATTTTTTGTCATATAACGTTTTTGAGTAAGTTCTCGGTCGTCAGACAAAGTGCAGAGTTGATTGGTAATTTCATTTGAGGATTGTATTAATCGTTTATACGTTGTTAGAAACTGATAAATACAATATAGAAACAACTCGGAAACGTTTGCGAAAATCAGTGTCAGTAAAACAAAAACTTAGTTTTTATAAAGTTCTCTTTAAATCATGAAAATACGTTACATTATGAAATTTGTAACGAACGCTTTTCAAAATCGCGGGTAACTCGGGAGAGGATTAATATGTAATTTTGTTCATGATTATATAATATTTTCTTAAATTAAGGCACATTTGATTTTTATAAATTTTGTGTCATCGATAAATCACATTTTGTCATACGTTTGTGAACATGTTCTCGTCGATCAAACCAAGTGCAGAGTTGATGGCTCATTGCATTTCAGGATTGCATTAATTGATTATCCGGTTTTAGAAACTGGTAAATACAAAATAAAAAGAGCTGGAAATGTTTCCGAAAATTAGTGATAGCAAAACAAAAACTTTGTTTTTATAAAGTCTTATTTAAATCCTAAAAATACATTACATTGTGGAATTTCTATAGAATGTTTTTCGGAATCGCGGGTAACTCGGAAGAGAATTATTACGTATGTTCATGGTTACATTATATTTTCATAAATTAAGAAATGTTTGTCTTTTTTTTAAATTTTTTCCCAACTACTTGGAAACGTTTTATAAAATCAGTGTCAGTAAAATAAAAAGTTGGTTTTTATAAAGTCTTTTTAAAATGCCTGAAAGTACATTACATTATGGAGTTTCTAAAGAGGGATTTGGGGAATCGCGGGTAACTCGGAAGAGAATTATTATGCATTTTTGTTCATGGTTATATAGAATTTTCCTAAATTAAGAAATGTTTGTCCCTTTTTTTTTAAAGAATTCCCAACAACTCGGAAACGTTGTCGAAAATCAGTATCATTAAAATAAAAAGTTTGTTTTTATAATGTCTTTTTAAAATGCCTGAAAATACATTACATTATGGAGTTTCTAAAGAGGGATTTTGGGAATCGCGGGTAACTCGGAAGAGAATTATTATGCATTTTTGTTCATGGTTATATAAAATTTTCCTAAATTAAGAAATGTTTGTCCTTTTTTTAAAAAGAATTCCCAACAATTCGGAAACGTTGTCGAAAATCAGTGTCAATAAAATAAAAACTTTGTTTATATAAAGCCTTCTTTAAATCCAGAAAGTACATTATGGAGTTTCTAAAGAACGATTTTTGGAATCGCGGCTAACTCGAAAGATAATTATTATGTATTTTTGTTCATGGTTATAGAATATTTTCCTAAATTAAGAAACATTATTATTTTATTTTAATTTTGTAACATCAATAAACCAATTTTTGTTATACTACGTTTTTGTGTAAGTTCTCGTTCGTCAAATTGCAGTGTTGATTGGTAATTTCATTTCAGGATTGAATTACTCGTTTTTTGGTGTTAGAAACTGATAAATACAAGATAAAAACAACTAGGAAACGTTTCCGAAAACAGTATCAGCAAAACAAAAACTCTGTTTTTATAAAATCCTCTTTAAAGCCTGAAAATACATTACATTAAGGAATTTGTAAAGAACGCTTTTCAAAATCGCGGTAACTCGGAAGAGTATTATTACATATTTTTGTTCATGGTTATATTACTTTTTTCTAAATTATGAAAGATTGATCTTTTTTTAATTTTTTGCCATCAATAAATCAATTTTTCTCATACGTTTCTGAATAAGTTCTCATCGATCAATTTCATGGTTGATTACTCCTTAGATTTCAGGATTAGATTAATTGATTGTCTAATTTTAGAAACGGATAAATACGAAATAAGAAAACTCGAAACGTTTGCAAAAATTCATGACAGCAAAATATCTTTGTTTTTATAAAGTCTTCTTTAATTCTTGAAAATACTTTGCATTATGAGGATTCTAAAGAACGCTTTTCGAAATCGAGAGCAACTCTGAAGAAGATTATTATGTATTTTTATACATGGTTATATAATATTTTCTTCAATTAAGAAACATTTCTCTTTTTCTTAATTGTGTCCCATCGATAAATTTTGTCATACGTTCGTCAGGATGTTCTCTTCAGTCAAACCAAGTGCATAGTTTATTGGTCATTTAATTTCAGGATTCGATTAATTGATTATCTGGTTTTAGAAACTCATAAATACAAGATAAAAACCACTCGAAATGTTTCCGAAAATCATTGGCAGGAAAATGAAAACTTTGTTTTTGTAAAGCCTTCTTTAAATCCTGAAAATACATTACATTATGGAAGTTTTAAAGAAAGCTTTTCGGAATCGCGGCTAATTCGGAAGATAATTATTATGTATTTTTTTTTCATTGTTATATAATACGAGTATTTTCCTAAATTTAGAAACATTCTTCATTTTAGGAGCGTTCGTAATTATATGAGTACGTAGCACTATTATCGCCGTCTGGTCCGTCCTGCTATCTGTCCGTCTGTCCGCAAAATCTACCCAACCGAATTGTTTGAAATTTAATATATATAATCTTTGTAAAATTTTGTCGACCCATTTCAAATTTTATGAAAATCAAATCAAAATTTTAAAAGATATTAAAAAAGTTTTCTTCATTCAATTAAATACTATCATACGTAATTAACCCCTTAACTGCCGACGAAATCTTACGCCATCTCCAGTATCTTACTTAAATCGCATATTTCTGCAATTAAAGAAGGTGTGCATTAGTTTTCTGAAATGAAGATAAAAAATGCACATGTTATACTGTTATATATAATGGCATAGGTGGTGAAAATTGTCTCGTTATAATTGGAATTCACCATCTTTTTAATAGATGCAAGTATTTTCTACAGCCGTATATATAACAGTTAAGGGGTTAATTCAACGATATCCCATGATAGGTATTGATATTAAGTTGCCATGATGATTACATTTTATTTAAGATGGAGCCCTATTATTTCCGTATTACTGAATTTAATATACAGAATCGTAATAAATTCTTTATTCACGCATTTAAGAGTGCAACAACTATTGCGTCAAGATCTGTATATTTATAATACTAAATATAGCACGAATGTACCTCATTTGTCACGTTTGACATGCAATTTCCAACTTGTTTTAAATTGTGTTCTATCGATAAATTTTGTCATACGTTTGTGAGCAAGTTCTTGTCGATCAAACCAAGTGCAGAGTTGATTGGTCATTTCACTTAAGGATTGGATTTAGTGAGCAGCGAACTGAAAATCTCATCCTTATTAAAACCATTCACTGAAACCAAAAGGTGAAAGGATTAGTGAATGTGGCGGCATTCACGACCATGTAGCGCGTCGAATAACACGTTAGCAAATAACACGTCCGTGACCAATCCGAAATCGAAATTCCAGCACTGGATTAAGATTTATATTCTCAGGCTTAGAATACAGTACTAGTGATCTGCTTTTGAACTTTTACTAAAATTACTTTTTCGGGAATGTTTCACTTATGTCGTGCATCCTACATATCGAAATAATGTTTATTTAAAAGACCGAATACCCGTTACAGTACAGAATTTCTTCATGCGTAATCAAAAGATGCATTAAAAATTATCCAGACGTATCTTTTCCATACATCAGTGCATTTCTTCTGTATGTTCTGATATTAATGGAACTCTTAATTCCTCAATTCAAAAGTTATGAAAATGATTCATTTTTGGCTTCTAAAGAACAGCGACGAAGTCTTTTGTGTAAATTCTTATTTTGTGTAACATTTATATTAATAAAGGAAAAGAAAAAAATTAAGGAAAAATATATCACCAAAAAGATCCACATTGCTTTAAAACAGAAAATCAAATTCACCAATATATTTCGTTTCATTCAAAATCCGTTTGGAGAAGCAGACTATCTTAGCGAATTAAGCTTACTAGTTTAGAATAAAATTATTTTTTTCCTGCAATATCTCTCTTTCAGATGAAAATTTCTTATTAATTGTAGAGGGCTTCGTAGAACATAACAGAACTAGTCGGATGTGCCAATTCCAAATCTTTCTTCTACCTCATACATATTAATACTTCAAAAACCGCTAGCACAGTGTCAAAATTAAATGGCAATCTATGTCCACGTGCATCAAGAGGAATCTAAAGACAAAAAATTCTGTTCAATTGTTCTTGAGATGACCGATGACCATCGCTAAAGTAGTGTAAGTCATGCAAAATGCAGCATAGCAGTACCACTTGTTAATGGTTTACACCAAAATCTAATCAGCAACAACTTATGTCAACGTCTAACTGAATCTGAAGTTTAATGAAATTCCTTGCATTAGTTTTTGACATTGCAATAGAGCTATTGCAAAAATCGCGCCACCCATTAGTGACCCTATTAGCACCTATTAGCCACCATAGCAGCGCCACCTATTGGGCGATTCTCAGCAATTCATAATCAATACCAATATTTATCAAAGTACACTTGAATCAGGTTTGATTCAAGTGCATTAATTTTGAGATAGCACAATTGTGGAAATCGTAAAAAATGCAGCATAGCAGCGCTACCTGTTGGGCGTTTGATAACAAAATCTATTCAGCACCAATTCATATCAAGGCCTAGCTGAATCTGAAATTTTACGAAAATTTGTCTGAGTTCTGGAGATACAGCTATAGCGGTAATTGTGAAAAATGCAGCATAGCAGCGCAACTGTTAGGCGATATACATCAAAAACTGATCAGCACGAGTTTATATCAAGGTCTAACTGAATCTAAAGTTTTGTGAAATTCCGTGTATTTGTTTATGAGCCCACAACATTTGCGCCCACAACATTTTTGCTACATACAGACACACTCACTACCTGAGTGACAGACAGACATTTTCTAAAAACAATCGAATCGTGTTCAAGAACTTATAAAACGTATAAATCTATCGAAAACTGGAAGTCGAAATTTTTCCCGAATCCAATACTTTCTTCTTGTAAAAATAGAAGAAAAGAAAAAGGAGAGTTAGAGGAGACTTACGAGGGGAGACTCGTTAAAAAAGCTGTTTTTTGTTTTAAGATTTTATTTTAAAAGACTAGGGGGCTCTGCCCCTTACGAGCTACGCTCGTCAACCCCCGTTCAGACACCGCAGACTCTAACAGCACGATAGTTTGATCGGCTTTAAAAACATTTCGGAAGATTGAATTATAATTTGAATCTGAGAAATATAATCTGACGTAATTTTCACCAAACTTTTCTTTTTCTTTTTAATATTCACGTAAAAATACTTTTGGTAGAAATGAAATATTATGATCATCTTAAAATATTAAATAAATGTCTCGAGCAATTTTTAAATTTTAACTGTTTAGCAATATTATTTTTGTTCATTTTATATAATAAGTGTAATGTGACGTAAATGTGACGTAAATTCTCCTATTTAAGACTTCTAACGCATGTTTATGAATTCATTATTTTACAATATTCTGTCTCTTTTATAATTCACGTGTAATTATAATTTTTATGACGTAATTTTCAATGAGTTCCTGCTTTTTATATTTTCTGTTTATAATAGTCACGTGTAAAATAAATTTTTAATTTGAAGTAAACATTATTGTTTGCGCTGTTTATACATCTGGCAACAGTTTAAATTAATAACATTTTCTAAAATTTGTAAAAAATATCTCTCGAAATGCTGAAAAATTGAATTTAAAATTGAAATAAAACCTCAAAAAATGAGTCAAATAAGAGAAATAAATACAATCTGCACACCGGGAACTTATAACGTATAAAATGATCTAAAGATGATTAAATTCTCATGTATAGTTTTTGCTCCAATAAAACTTTTTTAATGGAACGATTTTGTCTAACTTTAGCATTAAATATCTCTTAAAATAACTCTTCGATTTGAAAACTGTCGTGTTTATCAAACATTTCTCTATAATACCACCTATTTTCATATTTTTGTATGCAACAGTTTTTTTTAAAATATTAACGATGAAAGGCCATGCTTAAGCATTCAAATTGGATGTGGATCTACCCGGAATATCTACGCAGATTGTCATTGGTCCATTTCCACATCAAAACTTTTTTTTATATATAGAAGGATAGAAGGATTACATGAAAATACGATCAATGATTCTGAAACCTCGACGATGAGAAACAAGCTTCTATCTGGGCAGGGTATAAATGTAAACAAAGAGCACGTTGTGAAGTTTTGGTTCAGGGTTTGAAGTTGGATCCGACTTCACTTTTTCGGCGAAATGAGCGGGCCGTTATATATCATAGTAGGCTATGGCCATGCTTAAGCCAAGACTCCCTTATCATAAAACAGACTTGACAATCCGGAGAAAGTCTATGGGTGAAAATGTCCCTGATAATTGCCAACTTATTAGCTGACATTGTCCCGTAAGTTACGCCACCTGGCGTATACTCCTGGTAATACTCCATAAACAAATGCATAGTAAAAAATTTAAAATATTGTGTTATTGGCAAAATTGTATAAAATATTTTTCGAATACCAGTAAAATAAAGGCGTAAAAAAATATTGCGCACAATTATGTTCTGGCTTTAAAAAATGAAACATATCAAAAATGAAGATTTAAAAATAAGATTTATTGATATTTTTTCAGGGTACTTGTTAGTTATCCCGTCGACCAATTTCGCCAAATTATATAAATCGCCAAACTACTCACCAAGTTCTACAAATTGACACAATTTTTTATTTTAAATAATGAAAAACAAATAAATTAGTATAACATTAATAAAAATACAAATAAAACGTCGAAATATTGGTTTTATTGGCCATTATTGGCATTTAATCTTAAAATTAATAAATTTATGGCAAACCATTATTGCCATTTAATCTTACAATTTGGCGACAGTAATTTGGTCGACGGGATAACTAACAAGTACCATTTTCAGTATATAGGACTTCGCGGGTTATTTTTTTTTTAAATCTTGGCACAATTTGGGCTTCGGAAAGAGCGATTTGTTGCCGATTGATATAAACAGTTATGAAAACAAAACTTATGAACTGCCAGCTTCTTTTATAAGAATTTACGGCACAGATGTCATATACGCCTCATATTGGCGCGATTTTTTACCGACGCCAATTTTGCGAAAACCTCGTTACCATATCATCTATATCCGGATAACCATATCAAGCAAAATAACGACAATTTGGTGCCAGTTAAGTATCCGGTGCGTATATGATAATGGCGCCAGAAAAAAATCGCGCCAATATCACATCTGTGCCGAATTTACAAGTATAAATTTAGTTTCTAGATATTATTATTGTTTTTTTATATACGATTTGTTTATATTTGTATATAAAATAGATAAATGCCTTTTTTATATTAAATAAATTGTACAAATATTGGAAAATATTGCTTCTTTATGTGAAACAGTGAATATGCTTCCAGAAATTACGTTGCCAAATTTTCTTCTCTCGCCAAGTATGTTCTAATGTTCTGTAATCTGTTCCACAGTCAAAGTTGACTGCAAAAACGCGATGCTGGAATAATGTGGTATCAAGTATACGATTTAAAAATAAAATTAATTTTGCGCCAAACTACACCTACGCCAATTGGCTCTAGGTCTGATTAAGAAAGAATACTCAAATTAAGATTTACAAACACTAAAATCGTAGCATGACAAGAATACGGTATTTGCGGAAAGTTGAGGGACATGTATAAATTTAAGTTATTATTAAACTTTATTTTTCCAATTTTTTAAGTGTTTATGACTTCAGTCTGTTTTTTTGTGTATCTATGCGTGTTTTAACTTTCCTAAAATACTTTGATACATTTTAGTAAAACTTACATAACATATGTGAGTTAAAACAAGGAAATTAATTACGCGCCAAACTATGCCCGCCAAGATATGCCAATTGGCTGTGGAGCCAATTATGAAACTTTCCATAGATTAATACATACAAACTTTATATGAAAAAACAGTGAAGCTTTCATCTAAAGTATGTTAAACTGAAACGATCCCCCCATACCTTCAAAAATAAAATAAATGATAGGCAAATAAATAAATAAATGAGACTGTGCATTGAAACAAATTGAAGGAACGATGTTAAATTAATACTGTAAGGTGAAATTAAGGCACAGATGTCATATTCGCTCCATATTGGCGCGATTTTTTTCTGATACCAATGTCATATACGTAATGTACACTTAACTGGCGCCAAATTGTCGTTATGTTGCTTGATATGGTAACCCGGATGTTGTTGTTTATGCTGTTAATGTTTTCGCCAAATCGGCGTCGGAAAAAAATCGCTCCAATATGGGGCGAATATGACATCTGTACCGAAATTAATTGTGAAAAGAAAAGAAATAGCAGAAATAAAATAAATCACATATTTGAAAATATAAAAGAGAAAATGATATATTTTACATTTTCCGGATCTAGATGCTATCCATTTATTTCAATAACTAATATCACTGAGAAATTCATGGTAAAATAATTTTCTTTCCTGATTATTATTATTATTATTATTATCATTTATTTACATAACGGAATACAGCAGTAAACATTTTTTGTTTAACAGTAAAATAAGTTCATTTTTTTAAATAAAAGGTCTAGAACATATGAAAATTTTAAGATTAACAACTACCATTTGCAAACTACAAAGCACATCGTAAAGAAAATGGTAAAAGACAAATGGAAAACAAATTAAAAAATATTTCTGTTTCTCACGTTAGACAGCGCTAGTCACGGGAAACCATGTGGTTTCTAACCACGTGTACAGCGGACAAGGGAAACTTAGCGATTGCGAGGCCTGTTATTTCGATAAGGAGGCCTTGGCTTAAGCATTTAAATTGGATGAGTTCTACCCGGAATATCTACGCAGATTCTCATTGGTCCATTTCCAAATCAAAACTTTTTTTTTATATATAGAAGGAAAACGAGAACTTTCAATTACAACTGGCAACAGTTTAAATTAATAACATTTTCTAAAATTTGTAAAAAATATCTCTCGAAATGCAGAAAATTTGAATTTAAAATTGAAATAAAACCTCAAAAAATGAGTCAAATAAGAAAAATAAATACAATCTGCACACCGGGAACTTATAACGTATAAAATGATCTAAAGATGATTAAATTCTCATGTATAGTTTTTGCTCCAATAAAACTTTTTTAATGGAACGATTTTGTCTAACTTTAGCATTAAATATCTCTTAAAATAATTCTTCGATTTGAAAACTGTCTGCATCAGCGTGTTTATCAAACATTTCTCTATGATACCACAGATTTTCATATTTTTGTATGCAACAGTTTTTTTAATATTAATGATGAAAGGCCATGCTTAAGCATTCAAATTGGATGTGGATCTACCCGGAATATCTACGCAGATTGTCATTGGTCAATTTCCAAATCAAAACTTTTTTTTATATATAGAAGGATAGAAGGAAAACGAGAACTTTCAATTACAGTAACGTACAAAATAATATTGAAGTTTAAATCTTCAAATATTTTTTTTTTTGTTGTTGAAGAAAACAAAACGGCGTCGGTATAGCTGCTTAAACATGGATCCTACGATTTGCGCCGGGGAACGTCCAAGTTCTATATATAGTTGAATAAAACCAATGAACCAAAGTGTTTTGATTAAAGTAAGTTCTTACGCTCAGATGAACCTAAATACAGCAAAAAAAAATTGAGGACGTTTTGAAAATGAAACCATCTTTTTCTTTAAATAAACAAATTGTAAAAAAACTTACATAAATTTGTTATTTTAATACATTTTTGGTTTGCGCTGAGGCCAATAAGTTTAAGGATATCTGTGCGGAATTTCAAGTAAATCGATCAATTACTTTGTGAGTTACATTCCCGGAGCGGAAAAATTTACGTTTTGAGAAATTCGGGTTTAAAGTTTTCAGTCTTGCAAGTTGTGTTTAGAAAAAGATTTATATTTACCGAAGCTTAGACTGCTATTCTAGGACCGAAAATTAAGCCCTCTTCTTTAAGAAAAGCATCCATCTTTGCTGTTTTTTCCTCTGCTCCTGTAGTCCTGGCCTCTTTGGACATATGCATTGGTCGCTGAGCTTATTTCTGATATCGATTCTGATCATATTTATCAGCATATTTTTTGTACTCGGGAGCAATTTCCGGTGCAAGGTCGTTCACGGCTGTAAGTATGTGCATGTATCCATCGTTAAACATATCTCCGGCCAGGAATGCAGTAATTTCCATATTTTTCCAACCACAGTTCAAATGATTCCGAGCCAAACTCCACACTGTTGCATTCAACGATTTGCGTGCTGGATAAAGTCGCCCAAGCGTTGCTTCAATAAATCATAAAATTATTCAAATAGCAAACTAGAAACTTATTTGGCCAAAAACATCCTGTATCTGCACACAGCGCGTATCAAGAGCATCACTATAGTGACTTCTCAAAGACTTTCAGAATTTTGGAGGGGCTTAACACTTTAATAAATCATTATTCAGATAGTAAATACATTTTTAAGGCAATAAAAAAATGCCTATACATTATATTTTACACGATGCTCTTCACTTAATTACACTTATTAGATTAATTTAGCATAAGAAGTAATATACACTAAAATATTAATTAAAGGTGAATTTTGTGGCCACGAATCCCGGAAATTGATCTCATAGAAGATGCTAAGGTGATTTCAATCTTCAAAGAATAATTTTTTTTTTCATGTTTTACTGAAGAATACCCCAGAAAACTAATATATATATATATATATATATATATATATATATATATATATTGTCCGACTTCAGAAATTATCTACGTGCATTTGAAATTGTTACAGATTTTGTCTAAGCTAATTATTCATTCATGAAAATGTCATATATATCTTTATAGAATATCGTTTCTATTTTTATTCTAAGATGCCCTTCGAGAAAAACTAAAAACCTGAAAAAAATAATAACTAGAGAACAGGAATTCTTCTTTTTCAGAATTTAGTGTCGCCCCCGGCATTTCCATTACTTCATTTTCTTCTGACGGACTGATGACTTCTATTATTGTGAAACAGCCATTATAAATGAAGTATCAGGTGAAGATGAAAGAGCAGCCGTAAAAATTTAGAACTCTGATTTTCCGGTCAGAATGGGAAAAAAATGGCCATATTTCTTTTTTAAAATTTAGAACTCTGATTTTCTGGTCAGAATGGGAAAAAAATGGCCATAATTTTTTAAAAAAATTTAGAACGCTGATTTTCTGGTCAGAATGGAAAAAGAATGGCCATAATATTTTTTCTTTTTCAAAAAAAAAATTATGGCCATTCTTTTTCTATTCTGACCAGAAAATCAGAGTTCTAAATTTTTACGGCTGCTCTTTCATCTTCACCTGACGCTTCATTTATAATGGCTGTTTCATAATAATAAAAACCACCAGTCCACCAGAAGAAAAGAACTCGGTTAGGCGGGACTCGGATAATCGGGACTCTACTGCAAAACATATTTGCTTTTATTTTATGTAAAATGACGTCATTTGCATTAATATAGATACTTAGAATTGAATATAGTTTATAATAGCTCCATGTTTTATCATAAATCCTTCATTTATATTTTTCTCAAAATAGCACGTATTTTAATTAATTTTTTTTCAATTTTTATGATAAAATGGCAACAAAAAGATATAATTGCTATTTTTCAACAATTTTTTCTTTACTTTCCACAAAAATGGAGTACTGGAGTTGCCAAAATGAAACAAATGTCGCTAAAAACTACAAAAAAATTAATATTTCAAAAACAAATGGAGATGCAGTTTTCAATCAAACTGCATTAAAAAGTACTTTTTTCCCCCAATACGACGGTATAAACACTGAAAATGAGCAATGCTTAGAAGTTTAAAAAAATGCTGTAGAGTATTTAATCGCACATGAAACATCGGCTTTTGTTTTACGGCTGGCGTATACAAAGTAACGTTATTTATTGGAGACAAAGTAAGCTGGGAGAAAGAAATAGCATAGCCTTTTTTTCGTTTCTTTTTTTAACCTCTAACTTTTTAAACTGGAGAAAGAGAGAAAGATTGCGCAAAATACGCGAGTATGTACGATTTATCTTATATATAATTAAGGGGGCACAGGACCTTTGAGTTTGTCGAAACAATATAAAAAAAGTCGCCTTTTTCAGAGTACCAAAACACAAATAATGTGCAATTTAGATCTTTTTTTTTCTTTCTGTTTAAAGTATATATCTTTAACATACATCATCCAGAAAAATAAATGTTTTATGTACAAAATTAATATTTAAATTCTAAATTTAAATATTCATCTGGGTAATGCTGATTAAGTGCTGCGCGCATGATAAAACTCTAAATTATGCTTATAGAAAAGAATTTTTGAACGAAATAGAATCATAACACACCTACTTCTAACTTAAAACCAAAATATATGAAAAAAGTTTTATTTAAAATTTAATTTTAGCACAAAATAAAGTTTCAAGTTTTTCAAGTGCAAAAAAATAAATAACAAAAATATGTGAATTTATTTGGTTTTAGCATGTAGACTATAAACAAATGCATATTTGGTTAATTTTTTTAAGCCGTAGCTTACATCGTTTTAAAGGAACAGTGCGCGCAAATTCCAAATTTACTAATCTGGGAAAATGCTATTTAAAGTTTCAATGTCTACGGACATTCCATTATACTCACCCTCTATAAATTATTATAACTCAAGAAATAACGCCGATTTTTAATTAGGGTTTTTGCATATTGTTGAGAAATTTGTAAACTTTCAGGGTAAACTAAAAACCGAAAACTGATTTTTTGAAAGTTTAAAGGTCCTGTGCCCCCTTAAGGTATGTGTCTGCCTTCGGGGGCCCTTTTTTTTGAAAAACATGAAATTTTTATCAAAAACATGTGTTTTTAGTTAAAGTTAGTTTAGAAAAAACCTATTAATTCATATAAATTGTTAAATGAATTTTAATTAACCTTTAAATGCCGGGTGTTGCTTTTTGTCAGCATACACAATTTACGCTTCTAAAACACTACTAAAATAATATTGAAGCTATAAATGCCTAATGATGCCAATAAAACACATTCTGAAAATATTATTAAATTTTTTTTCAACATGTATATGGAAACACTTGTGGTATTTAAGAATAAAGATAGATTTATTTTTTCAATTGTTGCTACTTGTTCTTTTTGTTTTGTTTGGAAGCTTGCGAAATACCCTATTTTGTTCTGCAGTGGTCAAGTAAAATTTATTTCTTATTATAGTTCCAAAACCTCTTGTGTGTTTAATGTTATAGAATTTTATCAAGGAAAATTATTTTTTCAACTGAAGACCAGTATTGCCGATTAGTAACAAACTGTTTTTTAGCCGTAAACCATACTTAAAACCAAATAGGATTTTTTAAAAGTATTTTTCCCATGATTTATTAAAAAAATGAAAACCGAAAAACATTATTACAATGATTTTTGAAAAATCAGGCATTTAAGGGTTAACTTTTCAAATTTAAGCAATATTTAGCCAAATTTTAGTAAACTAGTATGTTGTGGCCATCACAAAACTTTCTTCTATATAAATCACGTAAATTAAATCATTTAAATAGTACAAGAAATAACAACGATTTAGCACCAATTGATATCAAAGTATATCTGAATTTGAAGTTGGATGAAAATTCGTGTATTAGTTCTTGAGATAGAGCTATAGCGGAAATTCTGAAAAAATGTAGCATAGAAGCGCCACCTGTTGAGCGATGTACACCAAAAGTAAACAGCACTAAACGATATCAAGGTATACCTGAATCTGAAGTTTGTTGAAAATCCAAGCATTAGTCCTTGACATAAAGCTATTGCGGAAATCGCAAAAAATACAGCATAGCAGCGCCACCTGTTGAGCGATTTACACCAAAAATTAAACAGCACTAATTTATACGTCAATTCATGTCAAGGACTAACTAAATCTGAAGTTTGATGAAAATCTGTGCAATAGTTCTTGAGATACAGCTCTTGTGGAAATCGTGAAAAATGCAGCACAGCAGCGCCACCTGTTGGCGATTTACACCAAAACTTAAACAGCACTAATTTATATCAGGGTCTAACTGAATCTGAAGTTTGATGAAAATTCCTGCATTTTTTCTTGAGTTAGAGCTATTGCGATAATCATGAACAATGCAGCATACCAGCGCCACCTGTAGGACGATTTTTACAAAAAAATAATCAGCTGCAAACTATATTTTGGACTAACTGAATCTGAAGTTTTATGAAAATCCATGCAGTAGTTCTTGAGATATAGCTATTGCAGAAATCGTGAAAAATGCCGCATAGCAGCGCCAGCTGTTGGGCGATTTTCACCAAAAACTAATCAGGTCCAGTTTATATCAGGGTCTAACTAAATATGAAGTTTTGTGAAATTCTGTCCATTAGTTCTCGAGATAAAGCGCCCACAAAATTTTTGTCACATACAGACTCACAGAGTGACAGAGTGACAGACAGACTCACAGACAGACATTTTCTAAAAACCATTAAATCGTGTTCTGGGCATTCTAAAACGTATAAATCCCTCGAAAACCGGAAGTCGAAAATTTTCACGAATCCAATACTTTCTTCTTGTAAAGATAGAAGAAAGTAAAAATTGCTTTTGTGCCAAATCTTCTACAACGAAATCTATTCAATATATTTCACCTTTTTTCAACAATATATTAGCAAACCTGTGTTATGAAGCAAAAGATTTGCAAAACCTCTTAATTTTACTAACTTATACCAAATTTTGTATACAAAAGATTATTTCTTTCTAAAAAAATGTCTATTTTTCAATAAGAATGGCTCTTAAATTTATATATATATAAATTTACAAGCTATATTTTGCTTCATAACATACCTATAGATAAGCAGAACCTTGTCACAAAATTTTATTTCAATATCTTAAAAACCTTTAAAGAAATGATGTTTCCCGTAAACGTACACAATGAATAACGCAGTTTTCCAGAAAACTGCAAATTAAATTTTTGATTGAGCACAAAAAATTATGTATAAAGTTTACAATTTTGAAATCCACCATATTTGTAGGAGGTTATACATTTGTGTGTATGTTATATGTATATATATTTGTGTATTAAAATGTATTCTTTACCTTTCTGTCGCTCTTTAAATGGTCATTTCCAGTTTAAGAAATTTCATTTCCGGTTTATATTTTTGACTTTAACTTTGCTTCTTATTATCGCTGAACCAAAAGTAAAGCATTTTTGGAATCTTAAATGTTTGAATTTTAATTTAAAATAATTAAAAAAATCGAAAATTTTTGCAAAACAGAGATTTGAGGGTAGGCGCAAACCTTAAGAATCTAATTTGATTTGTAACGCTACATGATAATAAAGCATCAGCAAAATCTTTGATCTTTTTCATATTCTAGTCGTTTATAACTTAAGACGCATAACTACGTTAATACACCTAATTTTAGAAAAATATATATTAAAAAACAAATTGAAACCGCTATTTAAAAAATATATAAAAAAATAATACGTTTACCTTAAAAAGTAAGAAACTAAATTTTACAATTAAAATTAAAATCTCATTAAGTAAAGGTAGTATATTTTGTTAACTATATGCATCCGTTATATTTAAATATTAAATTTCAGATTGCCACTAAGAGCTATTTCAACAGAACATTTTCATACGATTAAGTTACTTTCGAGTATTACGATATTTAAACTGCTAACTTATTTAAATTATTAAGAGTGTGAATCCGACTTGCACTTTTTCTTTATTGCGGGAAATTAGAATAACGCTGATCATAACAGCACTTATCACTTATAGATTAATGACTTTTACACGTGATTAACCGAAATAACAACAACAACAAAAAAACATATATTACCTAAATAGGACACATAATCTTGTTGCAGTTTAAAAGATTGTGAAAGACTACCTAAACCTCAGAACCATCCATTAGCAGATATTAAGCATTAGTAATATTTTAATTATATACATATTATATAATTATTCAAAATATAAAGCTGTTACGTGCAACGCTAATGGTTCGTAAACATTTTTTTTATGGTTAAGAATCCTAAAATAAAAATGCATCTCAAAATTAAGCGCTAAAAGGTTATTAAAATATGAAAATGAAGTTTGATAAAGTTATATATAATGATAATCACGTAGTTAAATTTCTTCTACAGTGTCATGCTATAAGCGCAATGAATTAAGTTAAAAACATTAGACAAAATTGCCCGCTGAACTGTTTAGTTTTTTGGTCATTTCAAATATTACTAATGGGTTTGAGCTAATTTCAATTATGAAGTCTTTATGAGAATATTAATACTCATAATTTTTAACTCGAATTCCTCCAGTTAAAATGTATTAAACTTAGAGATGAATATTCAAAACGTTTAGGAATATTTTTTAAATATACAAACCTGAAGTAACTTAACATCTTGTACACGTTTAAATAAGTTTATTTATTTTTCATAATTTAAAAGGTTTTAATTTATTGAATTTTAAATGAAACTTTCTATGATGACAATATTAACAAAAAAGCTTTCAGTTATATTTTTAGGTCCGTTCGTAATTATACAAATACGTAGTACATTTGTTCTTTGTTTGTTTTATTGAACACATACATCAGACATGCTTGCTTGAGACCAGGGACCACTTATAAGTCATCGTTGATATACAGGGACGAGATAGCACAAGAAAATTTACAACACCAGTGAATTACATCCTGGGGGCTCTACAAGGAGTGTGCTACGGAACCGGCGGGATTCGAACCCGCCCTCACCTACACTCTCAAGCGATTAGCGGCGTGGTGTCTTATCCACTCAGCCACGGTGGGCCCTACGTAGCACATATAGTCGTCGTTCGGTCCGTCCGTCCGCATATAACAGAGCGAAAACTACTAACCGAATGGTCTGAAATTTTAAATATGTAATTGTTTCAAAATTTTGTTGAGTCATATCAAATTTTATGAAAATCGGATGTATAGTTTAAGTAGAGGGATAGTCAAAAGTTTTCCGTTACATTAAGGCCAATGGGGAAAAATATTTCAAGTGCATTTTATTGATAGTACAGCCTTTCGAACAGAATGAAATTGATATGCATATATGAAGTACACTAAAATATACGTTCAGTACAATATGTGGCGCAAAAAATATTTATAAAACTAGTTATAGTACCAACGCACCTCATTTGCAAGTTTTGACATGTAATTTCCAACTTGTTTGTTAAGAGTTGTGATAACTTGTATGATTTAGTTACAAACTCGAATAATTGTGTTACACATCATGACGTGTAAATTTTTTGTTAGCCTTTCTTTAAATTAAAGTGCGACAAATAATTATATTTTATATGTAGCAAAAACTTCTAGTATTTATTTATTCTTATAAAAATCTTAAGTATTCTAACACCTTACTAATTATCCCTATACCTCACTAAAATCCGTTTTGTAATCTTTGTGTTTTTTTATTTTATTCTTTCATTTTTCTACTTTATTTCTTTTCGAATTTCGGAGATATCTTTCTTCACCACTATTAACAAAAATTACAAAGAATATCAGTATTTTTTTCGATTTAATATTCAAAATTTTTACAGTGACATGGTTGCTTTTCAACTATGCAATCCTTTTTCTGCTTTGTACACATCATTTTGCATCACTCAGCTCCTCTTAAACTTAAATCAGATTTAATGCGATTTGCGAATGCAGACACCCACTTCAGATGTTTTTCTAACTTTAGACAAGCGATACTCAACTCTTTTTTTTATATTTACTTCCAAAATTGTTTTATAATATTTGTATTCAAAAATTGTATTAATAATGTTCGCATTCAGAAATAGTGTATATTTACTAGTATTCAAAAATTGCGTCTAAACTTATACAGATTGAAACCAAATATTGAATTAACTTATTGCACGAATATTTAGTACATTGATATGGCCCAAAAATTCTGTAGATTAAATCTTTTGGCATTCAGAAGTACTTATAGCAAAATTAGAATATCAATCTGTTGTTAATTAATCTACTGGAAAATTGTTCGTGTGCGGAAATTGTAAATTCTTTTGACACAGAGAATATTAATTGTAAGCAACTGAATTTAACTTGTATCGTTCCCCTAAAATTGTTTGCGACTCTTCAGAACTACTGATTATGCTGCCCCTGTTCAGACTATTGGCAGCCTGGCTTCGGCCACAGTTTGTAAATTAAATTTAACTTGAATAAGTTTCTTTTTAACGTTTTGTAAAAGATAGGTGCCTTTCCGTTCTGGCTAGTCTGGGTTTCTACCTGCGAGCCCCTGCGTGTTGGGTAGACCCCCAGTTGGAGCGTAAATAAGTCTAAGCTGAATCTCTGATTAGACGATCTTGCTCCACTCAGACCGTCGAATATCACTAGGGTTAAACGTTTGTAGCGGAAGAAATGTTACCAAAAAATGTTAACACCACCGTGTTCAAACAATAAACTTGTTAGAAGATTTCTATAGCAAATGTTGTAAATATATGGCTCAAAGTTTCTTGTTTTGAAATCGTGATGTAAAGTTTTTTGGTTCATTTTTTCCACGACAAATGTTCAACACTAAAAAAGCAATATTAATTATATAATAAATATAAAACGTAATAATATAAGAAGGCAGAATTTTCAAGCTCTAAAGAAAGAAAATCGGGTGATATTTTGTCTAATAAATCAATCGTTTGCTCAATGCAAAAAAAAAAAATTCACTTTTTATAATTGAAGAGCTAAGTGGAACAACATGTTAAGTGACAAATATTATATTTGAAGAAATTTGATGTGAAAGTTTTTGTTTTCAATTTTAATGATTTATTTACTGTTTGATACCATGTGTTTAAAATATTAACAGGCATAGTACTGAACTCTATCAAAAAAAACTTATTCGTATTTAATTTTTAAATATTAAAATATATTAATATTATTTACATTATTAAAAATTAAAAAATTAAATATTAATGAATAATGTCTTAACTATTAAAAAGCAGTAAACCAACGTTTAAAATGCACAAATAATGCGTGAAAATCAGCAAACAGCTGTTTCGAATCTAAAGCGAGATTCTTTTTCAAGTGCAAGATAGGGAAACAAGAACAGCGTGCTAGAAAAAGCAAGGCTGAGCAAAATTTTTTGCTCAGCCTTGCTTTTTCTAGCACGCTGTTCTTTTTTCCCCTATCTTGCACTGTAGAAGAATCTCGCTGTAGATTCGAAACAGCTGTTTGCTGCTTTTCACGCATTATTTGTGCATTTTAAACGTTGGTTTACTGCTTTTTAATATTCCTGCACAAAGGATTTAACTGCTATTTTAATGACTTAACTATTCAAGACTAAATAGAATTTTGATATTTTAGCTTTACCATGCTATAGAATACCTTATAACGCCTTCGTACAAAAGATAAAATAATTTTTAAGAAAATGTAGCATAACATGTTCTTCCACTCAGCTCTTCAATTGTAGAAATACATGGTGCACATTTAATTAATTCGGAATAATTTTTGATTAGCGATGAGGATTAAGAAATGTATATATTACGGCCAAAACCCGAATCTTGGCCACTTCGCGAATTGGCAAAGATTCCTGTCCAAAACCCGAAATACATTAAATGAACAGCTTATTTCGGGTTTTGGCCAGCGAATTCGCGAAGTGGCCGGGAAGCCTTGGCCAATATACGAAATGGGGATTAAAGGCTGCCCGGTAGGTGGCACTGACATGCACACGTGATAGGAACAGAACGTCATTTTCAGGAAATGATTAATACTACAATCACTATAATCGAGACCTTTCTTAAAACGAGATATTTCGCGCTCACATTTCATTAATGCATGCCATATTTACTTGCTAGAACTTTGCATACGAGATAATATTTGCTCAACATTATCAACTTGGCTTTTCTGTCCTAATTTTAGTGCCAGTAGAGTGAAAAACCAGAAAGTTACCTTACTTAGACGCATTTGATGTGAAATATTTCCGTTTTATCAATGAAAATACGGAATTCTCATGTTTTTAAATTGATGTCGTCTTTTGATAAACTACGTCAGTTATCTTTCTGTCCTTTCCACTTCCGAAACATCATCAAACAAACCGATCTAAAAGATCAATTTTGCAAATAGAACTTTTTTTATTTGTTATAGTATAAGGAAATGCGCTAAAGTTATAATATTCCCCATTATTTCATTTTAACTGGAACCTGATTAACACCATTTTACCGAAGATTCTTTAAAAATGTTTTGAAATAAAAATAAAATTGAAACGGATTTTTTTAATAATAAGTCTGACTCATCGATAAATGAACAATCTTAACTTTAAAACAAGAACGAAAATGAATCACTGAATAGAATATGAAACATCTTCCAATTCTATTGGAATGTTATCAAGAAAATTCCCTCTTATTCATTTAGTAAAATGAGATATTCAAATAAACATAAAAAGCAGTAAAATTTCATTTCAGGAATGGGTGTCCGCAACCCTGCATATTATCTCCAAACCTCGTAATATATTACAAATAAATTAAATTTTAAAAGCGCATTACAGCTGAAAATGCACATCAAGAAAGTGTGGCTCGTAGCCTGTCCAACAGCCAAATTATGTGAGTGACTAAGTAAATAAACAACAAGTTCTATCAAATCAATAATCTATCGAAAACAGTCGTAGAACATCTGAGTAATGTATAACAGTTTCATTATATTTGAAGTAGTCTAACATCATTAAATTCTCTGCAAACGATTTTTTTCACATCTATAATAATTCTTTATCGGAATTCTTTTGGGAGTCTTTATAATAACGAGCTATTATGGCTACGTAAACAATATTCTACAAAAAATACACTGCTTCCCTCATGATTGAGGCATATAAATTTCATTATATTTGAAATAGTGTCACATCATTTAAGTGCACAAAAAACGATGTTTAATCATTGACTGTAATGTAATAAAATACATTTGAGTGTCTCTGTAAACAAACTATAATTGTTACTTATTCCGTACACTATAGATAACACTATGTCATCCCTCTTAACGATTCATACCAATTTTACTGTACATATAAACGTGAAAATAAATATCACAAATTTACTAAACCGTGTATAAACTGTTGCAAAGTCAAAAAACTATACAAACATTAAAATACAGTTAAAATATTCAACGTTTCGGTCAACTTCTAGGACCTTCATTAGGAAAACGATGTCGTGTGTTCGTCTAAAAATAGAGCAAAACCGTCTTGAATTCAAATGGTTCGTTATGTATCCAGTCAAAAATCACTTTAACCAATTACAATTCAGAAAACATGCAATGACACCATCTATCAGACAAAAAATAGACTACAATTTCAAATGATTTAGATTATGGCGCCGTCTATCAGGGGAAAAAGAATAAAAGAAAATCGAATGAACAATGTGGCATGCAGTGGACACATCTATTGTAAGGCAATGCAAATAAATGCATAACTGAAAACAAAAGAGACAAACTTTGCTAAAATCAAAAATAGCAGTGCATACTTAACTTTGAAAAATACGAGATGAATAAAATGAATTGCAAAAGATTATTTTAACATGTGCATCCAAAGTTTAGTGATATTAAATGAGATGTTATCGTTACAAACTTCCTCTTTTCTATTCATAATTTCTATTGATTCTTTCTGAAGGCCATGTATAGCAGTATTACACGGAATTATTATCTTAGCATTATCAAAATCTATGTAACTATGATGCTTGTTGAAATAAAATCTAGCAAGTGCTGTTGTCTGACGATATTGCAAAATATCTCTTTTATATTCTTTCAAACGTTCCGGAAATTTTATTTTCGTAGTTCCAATGTAAAACTTTCTTGCACCGCTATCCAAAATAATAAAAATTTTATAAACACCGGCACGCCATGCTCAGGTGTAGGATCCAAATTACTATTTAACAAGTTAGTAAGGTAAGGAGGGGGAATAGCAACAAGTTGAACATTAAATCCGCGAACAATTTTCCTTAACTTTTCAAAAACGACTGGTACATACCTGAATCGACAATATGTGGTCGTCTGTGACCTTCATCAGAAATCTGCTGGTTATTAGGTCGACCTTCATCATGGTCTCTGCTGGTTATTAGGTAAGCTGTGAGGGGGTAGACAATGTTGTTTGTGAATAATATTATAAATATATTTAATGGGAAAACCATGATCTATGTAATTTGCTTAATAAAATTAAGCTCCTGCTTTAATTGTGTGCCAGAACATATTAAAAAGGCCCTTTGTATAAGTGATTTAAATGCCGCAATACGATAATTAAATGGTAAATTAGCATTGAAAGGGATAACAGTATTTTCTTTCATAGATTTTTCTATAAACTGTAAAGTTCAACATCTGGCCATTGTGCTGTAAATATACGTCCAGGAATGGCAAAGAAGAATTTTTCCCGATTTCTAAGATGGATTTTATCTTGTGATCCAGACTATTAACATTATTGAGAAAATTTTCAAGATCCAAGCGACTATGGTCCCATAAAATGAAAATGTCATTCACGTAGCGTACCCAAAATGGTTTTTTTTTGTCAAAAGTATCAAAAATAAATTTCTCCAAAGGTCTCTTATTTAAATTCTGGAAACAAACCAGAGACTGGAGAACCCATCGGAGCCCCTCTGGATTGCCTATAAAATTCTTTATTGAAGACAAATATGTTACTCTGTATAATAAGATTCAACCCAGCTATAAGGGAAGTTTACATATTAATGTTGAATTGCTTCTGATTATTGATAATGGATACAACATTCTGAACAATTTTTTGCATGTCAAGAGAGGGGTACAATGATATAATAACCAGGTTGGCTAAAATTGTGTTATTATTTAGTGTACAAGTTTTAATCTTTTCCAAAAAATCAGCAGTAGAATTAACGATATAGTTAGAGGGAGGCAATAACATTTTTAGTAAATACTAGGGGGCTCGGCCCCTACGAGCTACACTCGCCAACCCCCGTCCAGACACCGCAGTCTCTAAATGCACGCTAATTTGATGGGCTTTAAAAAGATTTCGAAAGATTGAATTATAATTTAAAAAACAGTGGCGATCTCCCTATAAACGGATTTCTATTCATTTCTCTTTGATTGGGGAATTTTAACGCCAAATCCGCTGCGGTACTACTTGATAATCCAGTCGACCAATTTCGCCAAATTATACAAATTGACATAATTTTTATTTTAAATAACGTAAGAACAAATAAATTAGTACAACATTAATAAAAATACAAATAAAACGTCGAAATCAAAATAACTTGATGACGTAGACACAGGTAACAACATTTCAAAATAAGCTAATATAAAAGGAATTAAGTAAACAGAGTCTTTGTCTCCTGGTATTTTTTAACAAAGCAAAAAGAAAGTTCTTTTAAATGAGACATTTTAAATTAATCGTTTTTAATCTGACGTAATTTTGACCAAGCTATTCTTTCTCTTTTAAAATTCATGTGTATACTTTTTATGACGAAATTTTCAATAAGTTTCTGCTTTTTATACGCAATTATTTAATTTTAATTTGAAAGTATCTTTACTATTTATAACAGTCACGTGTAAATAAATTTTTAATTTGAAGCAAACATTATTGTTTTGGTAGTTTATACAGTTGGCAACAGGTTAAATTTGTACAATTTTCTAAAATCTCTCTATTCTAAAAAAAAAGTAACTACCGCTGTCACCGCCGCCGCCGTTGATTTTGATTTTTTTGTGACCGGAGGTCTTTCTTCGTTAATATTAAGAAAAATAATGCATACCAAAATATGAAAATTGGTAGTATTATATAGAAATGTCTGATAAACACGCTGATGCAGACAGTTTTCAGATCGAAGAATTATTTTAAGAGATATTTAATGCTAAAGTTGGACAAAATCGTTCCACTAAAAAGTTTTATAGGAGCAAAAACTGTTCATAGGAATTTAATCATTTTTAGATCATTTTATGCGTTAGAATTTGCCGGAGTGCAGATTGCATTAATTTTTTTATTTTGACTAATTTTTTGAGGTTTTATTTCTATTTTAAATTTAGATTTTCAGCATTTCTAGAGATATTTTTAACAGATTTTAGAAAGTGATATTAATTTAAACTGTTGCCAACTGTATAAACAGCGGAAACAATAATGTTTGCTTCAAAAAAAAAAAAATTATACGTGTAAATAAATTAAAAATTTATTTACACGTGACTATTATAAACAGAAAAAAACCCCATCTGGAATTAGAATTAAATAATTATGTACAAAAAGCAGGAACTTATTAAAAATTACGTCATAAAAACTATAGTTACACGTGAATTTTAAGAGAGAAAGGAATTTGTAAAACAATAAATTTATTAACATGCGTTAGAAGTCTTAAATAGGAGAAATTACGTCATATTTACGTCACATTACAATTATTACATAAAATGAACACAAAATGATATTGCAAAACGGTTTTAAATTTAGAAATTGCGCTAGACATTTATTTGATGAGGAATGAATGAAAGAGGATACCTTTCAACTATTTTTGTTAGGAAAGCGCAAATAATATTTCATTTCTAACACAAGTATTTTCACGTGAATATTAAAAAGAGAAAGAATAGTTTGGTCAAAATTACGTCAGATTAAAAACGATTAATTTAAAAGGTCTCATTTAAAAGAACTTTCTTTTCACTTTGTTAAAAAATACCAGGAGACAAAGACTCTGTTTACTTAATTCCTTTTATATTAGCTTATTTTGAAATGTTGTTACACGTGTCTACGTCATCAAGTTATTTTTATTTCGATGTTTTATTTGTATTTTTATTAATTTTGTACTAATTTATTTGTTTTTTCGTTATTTAAAATAAAAATTATGTCAATTTGTATAATTTGGAGAGTGGTTTGGCGATTTATATAATTTGGCGAAATTGGTCGACGGGATAATCAAGTAATACCGCAACGGATTTGGCGTTAAAATTCCCCTATCAACGAGAAATGAATAGAAATCCGTTTATAGAGAGATCGCCACTGTTTTTAAAATTATAATTCAATCTTTCGAAATCTTTTTAAAGCCGATCAGATTAGCGTGCATTTAGAGTCTCTGGTGTCTGGACGGGGGTTGGCGAGCGTAGCTCGTAGGGGGCCGAGCCCCCTAGTAAGTAAAAAATATGTCTCGAAATGCTGAAAATTTGAATTTAAAATAGATATAAAACCTCGAAAAATGAGTCGAATTAAAAAAATAAATCAATTCTGTACACCGGGAAATTATAACGTATAAAATGAAATAAAATTTATTAAATTCCGATGTATAGTTTTTGCTACTATAAAACTTTTTTAGTGGAACGATTTTGTCCAACTTTAGCATTAAATATCTCTTAAAATAATTCTTCGATTTGAAAACTGTCTGCATCAGCGTGTTTATAAAACATTTCTGTATAATACTACCGATTTTCAGATTTTTGTATGCATTATTTTTCTTAATATTAACGAAGAAAGACCTCCGGTCACAAAAAATTCAAAACCGGCGGCGGCGGCGGTGACAGCGGTAGTTACTTTTTTTTAGAATAGAGGGATACGAATACTTTTTCAATAAAATATACAGGCCCAGAGCAACGAGCCACTATGGGTCTGATTGGATGGTCAGGTTTGTGATCTTTCAAACGACCTGTAAGTTTTAGGATAATCCCAGTATGATTTAATTTAATGTGATTTTTTATAAAATCTGGCCATTCTCCATTTCTTATCAATTCTTGAGTTTTAATGATAGAGGAATTTAAGTCCTTTTTAAGAGTTTCACAGCCCATTTCCTAAACACAAGCTTCAGTCTTATCAATATAGTCACATTTGTTGAGCACAGCAATTTTATTTGTCTTATCAGTTTTTATGAAATCAATTGCTTTGTCTTTTCTTAACTTTTGGACTGTCCTAAATAAGTTAAGTTGGGAATGATCCAGTTTCCAGGGAATCTTATTTGCTAACTTGAACATATAGGCCCTAGTCTTCTCTCTTTCTGTATCTGCAATTGAGTTGAGCAAGGATTCACAGTCTGCAACCAGAGATTTAGAATCATAACTATTCTTGAAAACAAATTTTGGGCCAAGTGACAAAACCTGGCACTCAATATCAGAAAAGATTCTGCTAGAATAATTAGTAAACTGAATAGGCATAATAAGAGGAGGGCGACATCTTTTCTCTTTTTCCGCAATTAACTGACAAATTTTCTTACGATGAATAAATGATTTTTCACAATAATGAATCAATCTTAAACTCGAAATACGCTGCATAAGACTATCAAATATACAAGGCGGTGTAACTTGAACAAAATGAAAATAACATCGAAAGGTTTTCCTAGAAAGAAAGTCCACATATGCATATTTTTCTCTAATAAGTGAATTTAAGCAACGAGTTTCAAAAGTTCCTTGCAGTTTCTGAAGTTTCCGAAGAAGAAAATTATTATCCAATGAAAGAAACTTGGGAATAACCTTTTTCCGTTTACATTCTTTCAAAAAATGTAGGTGTTAAATTTCTCGATGAAGACGGGGTCTCTCATTTCTAAAAGCAACAGAAGCAGCTGATATTTTTGATTTTAGCAAAGTTTGTCTCTTTTGTTTTCAGTTCTGCATTTATTTGAATTGCCTTACAATAGATGTAGCCACTGCATGCCACATTGTTCATTCGATTTCCTTTTATTCCTTTTTCACCTGATAGACGGCGCCATAATCTAAATCATTTGAAATTGTAGTCTATTTTTTGTCTGATAGATGGTGCCATTGCATGTTTTCCGGATTGTAATTGGTTAAAGTAATTTTTGACTGGATATATAACGAACCTTTTGGATTCAAGACGGTTTTGTTCTATTTTTAGAAGACGTTACGACAACGTTTTCCTGATGAAGGTCACAGAAGATGACCGAAACGTTGAATATTTTAACTGTATTTTAATGTTTGTATAGTTTTTGACAGTTTATACAGTTCAAAAGTTTATACACCGTTCAGTAAACTTGTGATATTTATTTTCACGTTTATATGTAACTTTTTACGGTGTAAATGTCCAACTCTTTTATTAATTTTACTGTAAGTGAGATAATATAACGACATTAAAATACATCGGAAAAACTTTTCCATTTGATGATATTGTAACGAAATACTTTTGTGTTCCCCTGTAATTTAACCGAAAATAGTACACACTTCACTTTTAATGCCGAAATTAATTCATAAACTTCAATAATATAACAATTACAAGTCATTCTGAGTTTTTAATCGAGTTAGTGAAAGGGCAGGCAGATGTCAGGACAAACTGAATTTATAAACACCTTTTAACTATGTTAGTAAGGGTTAAAAGTAAAAATGACATCGTGAAGCCAAACAGACCCCCAAAATCAGCTCATCAAGTTTTCATTCGAGTTCGTCTGATTACCCCTAGTCATTATATTAATACCCATTATTTTATTTTATTTGGAACAATTGCAATCGTTAAGAAGAGATTTCATTCAAAACATTAAAATTCAAAACAAAGTAAAAATATTTGAAAAAAATAACGGTCTCTAACAGGCCGACTGCCTATACCCACTCCCGAACTGGCCGATCGCATCTAGCCACTTCGCGAACTGGCCGATTCAGGGTTTTGGCCGTAACATATACGCTATTTAAAAACAGAGAGGACAACATGTAAAAAAATAAAAAAAAAAATAAAATAGATATCATAATGAAGAGAACAAATATTTTTTCAACTGGATTCCTGGTCTGGACATTTTTCGCTCTGTTGGAATAAACTTCAACTGTGCTACTCCAGTCTTGAATATGATTTTATCCAGTTGAAAAAAATATTTGTTTTCTTCATTATGACTTAATTACATGGTATACAGGAGTTTCCGTGTTAAAACACATTTTCATCATGTAAATGCTATAGCTCAGATGAATGAAACTAGCGCTACAGTTCGCAGCCATGTCCAACAAATAAGAGTGAATTATGTCAGACAGGTGTCGTCCGGATAGCTTAACAGGTAAAGCATTGGCACGGCATGCTAAGTATCCAGGTTCGATTCTTGGTCTGGACAATATTCGCTTTGTTGGAATAAACTTCAAATGTGCTACTCCAACCCTGAATATGAATATAAAATAGATAATTTGACTAAGAAAACGTCATTTAATCTGTTTTAAATACTTTTAAAATAATTATAAATAACATTACATATTTTGTCTTGCCATGATAATATATATCACAGCAGTGCAGGTCTTTATTATATTTTATGTACGCTTCAATTAAACTTATTAAAAAGGATTTATGATAATTATATAATCATTAATCCTTCAGCACTAAGATAATCGCCAGTATACTTGCGGTACACGTGCATAAGCAGGTTGAGTATGGCTGCTTTAAACTCTTATTTTTAAAAGCCAATAAAGTTTAAACGAGTAAATCCATCGTCAACACTATGAGTAATTACGACTACTACATTTTCCCACGGCATATGCATACATACATAACTGAATGCACATATGATTAGATATACAGTATAACTTCAAAAATTCGGCAATATCGGGACCGAGACTATGTCTCATTTTTGAAGGAATATTTAAAGTTGTAGCTAGAAACATCAAAATTAGCAATATATTCTTAATGGTGCCTTTAGACATAGTTTAATTCATTATTAAGTGATAATTATGTAAGAAAAAGAGAAAATTAAATATAAAAAAATCAATCGATATTTTCTATGTTACAGAAAAAAAAATCTAATAAAGAGCGACATTATTTCTCCCTCTTCTAATTTCGTAAACATTGATACAAAGTTTGTTCGTTTCAAATTTTTTGGGCATTCTTTAACATTTTTTTTTTTTTTTTTTTTACATTTTATATAAATGAAGAATGCTTATTTCGGAAATCTTGGTTCTCTAAAGCATATATTAATTCTCCAGCCAAATTTGTGGATTTTTCTAGTGACACCTCTTCTCTGCCGGTTGTTAATTCTCTTCTTCTAAGCTGCTACTAGCATTATCGGCAGTTCTATTTAGCTCAGCATCAGAGATCTCGCTGCCGGTTAATTTGTTCGTAGTTGATGCGTTTTCGTCAATGCTTAGTCAATCATCTATATCCCTTTTTCGCACTCAATGAATTTTTAGATTTAGCTTTTTCAATGACCTCATAAATTGCAGCCTGTTCACGAAAATTCTGAAATCTTGAAATTCTTCCTTATCATTGATGTTGCCGTTGCCGCATATTCGTTCCGGCCATAATTTGAGCTTTGCATTCACTAAAGTTGCTCCAAAGTTGTTCCCGGTACTTAGCAACGTTGCAGTTCCCTGAAAATAATCACAAATAAAAACAAAGTCAAATATTCTTTTACTTTCTTCAAATATTCTTTTACTTCCTTTTTGCATTTTTACTTTCGATCTTAAAGTGTTTAATTCATAAAGAATTGCTATTTTTCTTCTTCCATAACTTGAAAGTGTAACAGAAAACAGACGGGAAAATATGGTTTTGATTCCAGATTTTTGAAGTCATACTGTAATACATATACGATTATATAACGCATATGTGATTACATAATGAGGAGTTCACAACCACGGTAGACCAAGTCCATTTTGAGAAAAATGAGAGAGTCCATTTAGAAAGTGCATAAAATCTGTTTTATTCACTCGCACAGTGAACGAAGTCTGTTTTCACATACTTTCTCATATGTATCTTCTGTTTACAGACTTGGTTTACCGTGGCAATGGATAACGCAGTTTTACGCATCTTCTAAATGAACTATCTCACCTTTTTTCGAAATGGACTTGGTGTAGGGGAGACCGAGGCTAGTAGGCGCAGTTTTTAGTTATTAATTTTTATTAATTTTTTGTTTAATTTTTCTAACAAATTTTAACTGCACTTTTAAAGAACAGGCATTTGGATATAAATACCCAAGAGTTTTGAGTTTGTAGCTTTTGTAGTTTATGTTTAGCGGAAGCCTAAAGTAAAAGGAAAATTGTGCGCCAACCTACCCCGTTACGGGGCAAGTTGCCTATACCTATGTGGTAAGTTGGTACACGCTTTATAAAAATTTAAATAAAACACGCAGTTAAGAAAAATCAATTTCATTATTATCAGTAAGTTTAAACAAAGGCGTTATCGCCGTACAATGTAAACTCTAAATTATACATACATAATGAATACAGACATAATAATGTATAAAACATTAACACTAATTAACTTCTATCCTACTCGATATAATAATCATAGTTACAGTTGTCACAAATAAAAATTCGACTTTCTCCGTTTGGGCAAGTCTCATGTGCCCAAAATCTTGCATTGCAACCACTTTTCTCGGTGTTTGCTGTTTTTCAAGCTACCAGCACACAACCAGACACCGAACCAACTTGCCCCTTATTCAATGTGGCTACTAACTCCATAATACATTTCTTCACAAAATGGACACGTAACCTTCTAAACATAAATAATCCAAGTAAATCACAAATGGGGGTAGGTACAGTTAATCATGCACTAAGAAAAACTTCACAAGTTAAATCGCAATTATTAAGATAAGTATTAGTAATTAGAAAAAGAATGAAGCAACAAAAAATTACTTATGAGTACAAGAAACAGAAAAATCGTAAAAAATGTCCACTGTACATAGGTAACACTGCAAAACTACAATGAGGATTCTAAAAAGCAAGAAGAAAGGTACTCTGTGACTGGTTCGCAATTTATCCACAAACAGGCGATTTATGAGGGCTGCGCCTACTTACCCCTGTAGCCAACTAGCTCCGGTCTCCCTACTGTGGTTGTGAATCCCTCATATATGCACAGACACGCATACACACCCGCGCATGCACAAACACACATACAAACATAGTGTTTCTTCTTAATATTTTTCTTTATTTTAGTAATATATCGTTAAAAAATGTGTATGTTAAAAAATGTGTGTCGAATATGATATGTTTCAGCGACATAAAGTCGTTATTTATTTATTTTTCTGTTTATATTTTAACAAAATACATTTTTAAATGTTTGTTTCTGTTTAAAGTCTCCCAGTTTTGTAATGACAAAGAAATTTTGTTTATGATTTAACTTGTATAAAATCCTTAAGGTAACGTTCGTATTATAAATATAAGGAATAACATTAAAATTTTTCCTTTACATATTTTGTGTTAATCGATAAACGAAAATCGTCTAATTCATTAAAATATCTTGATCTGTGTAAAAAAATAATTAATCATAAATCAAATGTACATCTATCCCTTATCTTTAAAACTAGATATAAAAATAACAAATTCTTTAGCTATTACTTTCTTTTTAACTCCAGTAAATCTTCCGTTACCGGAAAAGTTAAATTTGTCCCAATCGATACAAATTCGATTTTTATTTCTGTAAACTTATTACAGGCAATTGTTTTTATTTTAGTCAATAATCAAAATCCCTCAGAATTCTCATCACGGCGTATAAAATTAGAGGAAAAGAAGTTATTTCGTAATTTTATTTATTCATCTAATGTTTACAAAGTAAGAAAAATATAGAAAAAATAACTGTGTATATAGTGACAAACTAAACAATGTGTATTAATACTGAAATTGAATTATTTGATTAATCATGATTTTTATTAAATACTCTATGACCTTTTTCTTAGAGAATGAAAAGAAAATACAATTAAGTTAAGTAAAAGTTTCAATTAAAGTAAGTTAGATGAAAGTAGAAAAAAGCTTGGTTGGGTAAAAGTTGGGGAAAACTGAGTACCTTTGTTTTGGCAGATTTCAAGCTGCCTGCTAGCGGGTAATTGTTAAAATAACTAGCTATGGGAAGTAAAAGAAGCGGTCTTTACGGTGTCTCCATACTGGTATTTGTGTAGTTATTTAGCTGCAATTTTATTTTATCATTTTTTGTTTTAGTGCTTGCTAGTTTTCGAAATCCTTAAGTACTAACGCATTCAAACTTTTTATATTATTGTATATAGCATACTTACTAAGGTTTTATTTATAACAATGAAACTTTTACTAGCATTCATATGTGTACGGTTACCGATTTTCATTCTTTATTCGTAAGAACGAATATCCTACATGATATAAAAACGTACAGTCCTGGAAAAAAAAAGTAAACACCCCCTACTAACACCTCAACAAATTATCGTAGAAGAAAGTTACTGGTACCGAACGATTGGAAATAAAGTCTACTTTTAAATGATGTATATAAAATTTGCTTGGGGGCCATCTACGTATTAAAACGAATCCAAACTTCATTATTTTCAATGACAATACTCGATTTTAACAAGATATTTCAAATCTTCGGTTAAAATTATGCCTAGACACCGAATTTAAAGTCATTGGATTGATAATTTTTTAATTATAAACATTCAAAATTTAATGCTTCTAATGTTAAATTACATTTTCATATTTTTATTAATATCTCCAGAATTTATGCTCCTAATGTGCTATTTTTTTTGTAGCAATAATACTAATATACCCAAACATAAATACGCTGAATTTGCAATTTTTATAATTTTATGATATGAATTATGAAATTAATTCGAAAAAATTATGAATTGCAACCTACAATTTTTTTTATGGATTTAGATTTAAAAAGTCCTGCTTTATGTAAATCCAAAATTTCACATTTTTCTTCCAAGTAGTTTTCAAATTATGCTTAAAAAACGGCAAAATGATGGTTTAAGGGGCCGTCTATAACAGAAGTGACTAGATATTTTGACATTTCTTCTGCTGTAATGTAATCTAGCAGGCTTCATTGGCTTCTTAAGGTGCGTTGATCAAGATGGGGGCTCTCTCGGTTAATAATCGATTTCCGAACTTCAATCTGGATACATCCCTTAAAATACGCTCGTTTTAAAATAATTAATTTATCGGAAACTTATGGTACGAATTGCATAAAAATTTGTTTTTAGGCTAATTGGAGGATGTAGAATTCATTTATGATGTCAGAATTGTGTACTGCTATTGAAAAAAACAAAGTTAAGGTTCGTTTTAATATGTAGATGGCTCCCTAAGCAAATATTATCTATATGATTTAAAAGTAGACTTTATTTCCAATCTTTCGGTACCAGTAACTTTCTTCTACGATAATTTGTTGAGGAGTTAGTGGGGGGGGGGGTTACTTTTTTTTTTCCATGACTGTGCATTGGAAAACAATGGTTGAAAAGACGGAAGAAATACTGGAAGCCATAGCAGTCAAAACTACAAGGATATGAGTGATAATGATTTTTAACACTTTCCAACATAGTTGAAAAGTGTTTATGAATTCGGTTTGTCTGTCCGCCTGTCTATCCGTCTATCCGTCTGTCCTATCTCTAACTGGCGTAAATATAGTCCGATTGCCATGAAATTGATATATGTTATTAGGGTTCAGTATGGCGTATGCAGTATTGCAAATGAAGTGTGTTGCACTTACGGCTCATCTACAGGGACACTCAAAATAATTCGGTTACATTGCGGTATACAGGAAAAAATCGTTCATGGTGTATTTTAAAAATATTATACTATTTTAAACATGTTGAAATTGATAGATATCTACAAAGTTATTATTATAGAATATGGTGTGCATAGAATATATCGTTCATTTACAGGGACAGGTAAAAGAATTTGGCTATAGAAGAAAATGAACAATAAATGAACTATTGAAACCTACGAACAATAATTGTTGGAAGCTTGTTTTCAGTTATGGTATGTGTTTTTATATTTAACAATTATTTAAATATTACTTGGTGTTTTTAAATTTTATTGATCATAAACAGGGTCGCACAAAATTTCTCAACAAGATCTGTTTATTGGTCGAAAATCCTGAATGGAAATTTTCAACTGTGCTATGCATTAATTGAATTAACTTATAGAATACTATGTGGTATACATAGTACATATCCATAGATCATATACAGGACTGCACAAAAAAAAGTATTTTCACCTTAGGGCAATTCCATATGTGACGGAATGACATTTATAGTTGTAGAATTACAGCTAAAGCAATTACCCTGAAGCTATTTTCACACAAAAATTAATTTTTCAGTTTGCACAAGACTGTTATTGACTAAAAGAAAAAAAAATCTGAAATAATTTTTTTACAGATTTAATTCTTTCATTTTTGAGTAATTTCTTATTGTGTGATGGAATGATATTTTTGCAACCATGACTCTAACCAGTTACTTAAAATTGGAAACATTTGTGAATTAGGAAAGCATTCAGTTTTTAAACTAATACGTATCTTAAATATGATGTATAAGCAGTACAAAATTAAAATTTAGAGCAACCTATCTGTACTAGGGTTGAAGTTATTAACTGTCATTTGACGTGACGGAATGACTGAAAGTTTCTTAAAAGTTTATTTTAAAAAAAAATGATTAAACTAATACATTTCAAAATGAACGTACATTACATATGTATTCTATTTTGATAGCATTTTTAAAAACATATCGAGCACGATTACCTACTATTTGAAACAAATAAATGCACAAAAACTTGTGACAGAATGACACAACACAAGACTTTATTGTGTATGCATTATTATCAAGAATATTGCTTTAAGGCTACTGTAAACCATTAAATATTATACTACATGCATTCATTTATTTAAAAAATGCAAAATAAACAACAATTACCTTCTTTTTCCAAGAATTTTTCAAGAATACTATTTGTACACAACTGCAAGCATTCTACTTTTCAGCCATGTTGCTTATTTAGACTATTGCCAGTTGCAAATAAAACAAAAGTTTTGAGTCTAAAACATTAATTTGAAAACTTGGAATATATTTCAATATATTTTTCAGCTTAATTTATAAAAATTATAAGAAAAAAATATTTTTGATCAAAGTTGACACTTGTATGGAATTGCTCCTTTGTAAACTATGAAGTTTTGTTATAGTATTAAGAATTTGTTTTCATAATCTATGCTGTACTCGTGATTTTTCATTCTTGTTAAAAGTTGATAAAGGGTTGAAGATTTTGTCTAGATTAAAGGTACATATATATTAAGACACACTTCAATTATCATCACATGCAATAAATAATCAAACACAATTGATACAACAAACCTTTACTGCAGTGAAAAATTAGCCAGGACAATTACTAGAACGTAGTTCCATAGCATGCCGTACTGTTGCTCTAACCACTAAGCTAGCCTGGCCGATGTCCTAGCTCGGCAATTTCTCACTAATGAACCATGTTAGGGAACGTCACCATCTATATATAAGATAGCACAGGATGACGCGACAACGATGAATAAATTTCTTTTTCCAACGATCCACAATATGTATATAAAAGAACATAAATGAACGTGGAATTTATCAAATTGTAATGAAGATAATTATCAGATATCAAGCCATTAGACTTATAATTGAGATATTATCAGTTAAATTTCTTAGTTAAAGTTGTGCAACGGAAAACTTTGTTCCTTTTCAAAATAAAGTTAAAACCTTTCCGCATTCAGTAAGAATACATAGCCATGGATTATTACACTAGCTGTATAGTAATAAAAAATAAAATTAATAATTAAATAAAAAATTGTTGTTGTAGATTCCTTTAACATCTGCAACAGAAGTTTATAATAAAATTTGTCGCTTTAAAACAGGGGTAGTAAAGTCAGAAAATTTCAGGAACGGTAGAAGCCCTGGGTAAGAGTAAAAGATGTGGGTTTTCTAAACAACTTTTAATAGGAAATAATTTAAAAACTAATCAGAGATTAAAAAGGGTATTATTTTGAAATGATAAATGTAGAGAAAATATTCTTTTAAGTTACTGATATTTACTTTATTTAATGCAATGTTTATAATACTCATTGAAAATATTCAATGGAATTTACAAAGACGTCTAGAGTTTAAGTACGCATGAGAGAGCCCTGAATAGAAATATATTTTTTTTGTTTCTTAACATAATAATTTTTATCAATTCCTTTTATTTTCATATTATAATTATTTTTTCTACTTTTTACAACTAAATACATTGGGAATAATTGATCTTTACAACTCATCATTTTTGTGCGCTTTTATGTAAGGAGAATAAATATTAATGTAAATATTAGCAGAGTTAATATTGGAATTTCTATAGAGAATGTCTTTTTGATCTATGAAATAAAAAACAGTTTTAATATTAAAAAAACAGCTTTAATTTGTTTTATATTTGCTTATGATACATTTTTATTTAAAACGTAACGGATTTCAGTTGTATTTCATCCGTTTCTTTTTTTAACAGCATTAGAAGTTTCCCGAATACGTCATATATATGTTACGCTATCGAATATGGCACAGAAATCCCGATTATTTTTTAGTTGTTTAATGGAAACGCTCGAATAAAACGCATCTCATTGGTTTTTGTGTAAATTATTTTGGCAGGATTTAGCCCGAGGTAAATCGGGTTTATTTAGGTTTTGCTCTTTCGCTGCAATTATGGAGCTTCAAAATATCATTAAAAATGCCTGTAAAAGATCTCGGCGAATGCTTGAAATTGAAGAAGAAGACGAATTAAGAAGAGAAAATCGAAATAGATTGGATCAAGAACGCCATCAAACACAGAGCAAAAGCGATCGCCAAAATAGCCTTAATAACCGTCGGATGCACGAACGCGTTGCTTTCTGCCACATTGTTTCTGCCATTAAAAAATTAACAAATAATCGCGATTTCTGTGCCACGTATAATAGCGTAATATATCCATAGATTGAGTGTAATAATTTCCCCAGATTGTTTCACTTTTTTAAACGTAGCTGTTATACTTTTGAAATTTTAGCTCTTATTACATTTTTTTACAGGTTTTTTGTGTAAATAAATATTGTTCAATCTTTGTTTATGAAATCCGCTCCACTGTTATATTTTTTAATGACAGCCTGCCCGGGCAATGCCGTGCAGGTCAGCTAGTAGTGTGGTATTGTCTCAATGATGAAAACATCATAACTTTTATAATAGTACATGCAAAGGAAAACATCATAACTTTAATACAAAATTATAAGTTCATGAAATGAAATAATGTCGCTGGAAGAGTACGAAATTTTAGTCTCTGACTTCTAACATGTTGAGTTTTTTTAAATTACGATGAAAAACCTTTTGCAAAAATGCATAAATGCTACTTTCAGATTAGTTGTTAGCAGTAGTTCCATATTTTTCCGAAGAAAAAAAATCTCATAAAAGTAATTTTTAAATGTGCCAGAAAAGTCAAATATGGGTCCACTGATTATTTTTATCATTACTGATCACAAACCTAAAAGTGTAGTTTAATTGTCAATTTCTTCAAACAAACACGTCTACTAGCAACACCGAGCTCCATATATAACAAAAGATCTGTTTTCCTATTTCCCGATATGATTTCCAGCGGTCAGCGCTGAAGAATACAGTTACGATAATTTTAGTTCACATTTATCGGTAAAAACTATGGCAACTATGACGTTCCTTAACTCCACAATACGCGCCTGAAAAAGTTCGAATAGACGAGTAAGACAAATCGACAAACATTAACTTGGTGATATTGGCCTGCACGCCAAATGTTTGACCAAAATCATTTAGATCTATCAAATTTCATTCGTCGAATGTCACACTCTCTTATTTATCAAGGCACTCTAATTAACGGTCATGTTAAAACTTAAAAACTTAGTCATGTTTCATTCGCAATATAATATGACAATAAATTTAACCTTCCACAGCGTACTAGAAATTATATTCAAATGCTTTCGTAGTAAAAATTGCAGAAGTACGTACAAACAATATGCGTAACGTCCATACACAGCTCTGTTTCTCGAAGTCTTTCAAAAATACAAAAAATATATTGATGATCTTATTTACAGTGCAATTGTGATTTTTTTACTTTTACTTTATTAAAAACAAATTACAGTTATTTTCAGAAGAAAGCAAAATTTATGCCGTATACTAAATTCTATTTTTAGTAAAGTATTTTGCATTCTACATAATGCTAACCATTTCGTGATTTTAAATAAGCATGCCAATATTTTAAAACTATTACGTTATTTCCATCGTATAACAGCATTATTTGTTTGCATTATGAGATCATGAATAACTTATTTCGAAATTTCAATGTATAAATCACTAATCTTTATACTTATAAATTAATATAAAATTAATATCAATAAAAGAAAACCCTGTCTTATAATAAATTATCAACAAAACTTTCGCAGCAATGAAATATCGACTGAAATTTCAAAGACGCACTCTAAAGTTCATTTCTTGAATTCTCCATTCGAAAAATACTTTTGAAGATATATTATCCAATGAATCTTTTTACTGGAAAAACATCCGAAGAGAAAAATATATACAAGAGATTCCAAAAATTTCTTCCTATTTCGAAATAAATTCTGATAAAAGTTTTTTTGAAATAAATTTTTATGCATAAGGTTATAAAGTAAAAATTGTCAGATTTTAAGAAATGAATAGTTATAATACTTTTTTCTGACTTCATTTTTTTTAAAACTTTGCTGATTTAAAAAATAAAATAGAATAACGTCTGTTTTGTTAAGGTTAATGTCATATTGATTTTTCACTAAAGTAAACAGCGGAGCAGCATTAAGGGGTTACTTTGTTGAGTACAACTTAACTCCCAGTCCATGGATTAATTGGCTTGCTATTATTTGAGCCATTGCGTAATAGTATAGCTATTTTCACTAAAGTGTTAAACACTGCTAAATAGAATGATTAGCTATATGGGACACCAAGTTGACATCAGCTTCACGCCCAGTCGAAATATGAAATGGTCTTTCCGATGGATGAAGCCATAAAAAGAGAAAAAGTCGAACTGTAGTAAGATTACTACGTTAGAGATAGATGTCTGTGAAAGAAAAGTAGCTGATTTCGAATTGGTGCAGACCATGTAGTCCCCTCTCACCCGGAATAGCTGCGGAAAAAGAAGAGAATGTATGAGACAGTCAATTAAATTTAATGAAATAGAGTCAAGGTAAGTGACATTTAGAATAAAACGAAAGAATATAAAAGTAAAGCACTGTTTTTGCAGCTGGAATACAGTTTTCAAAAAATCGAAAACCTTGCAAACCGACCCCCCCCCCCCCACACACACACACACCTAAAAAAAGACCCTTTACCTGACCATGCATTAAAAAAATTAATAGTATACAGGAGTAAAAAAAGTTTATACTTGCTGATGTTGGATTTAGTAATGGAGTTGGCTGTCAGTTCACTGAAGGCAAATAATTTTGAAAAGGGGTCTTTTTTACTTTGAATATGATCTAGGGCGCTGTAGAGTTTAGTGCGTACTTTGCCAAAGTAACTTACTGTAGTTGTACTTCATCTTATTTTTTTTTTATATCAAAATCTCAGTATTAGTATGAATAGAGCTAGAGAACTCATGCAGCTAATAAAGCTGTTGAGTTAGTAAGGATGTTTCACTTTTAAAGGCATTTGATTGGGATATTTTATAATAAATGTACGAAATAGAAAATTTAAGGAAATTAAAATTTCTTTTTTATTTTACTTATTAATGTTGACCAAAATAGAAGAAATATAAATAAATAATAATAATAATAAATCTGCAAAGTAAAATAAATAAAAAAAAATGTGCATCTATTTGCCTAAACATTGGATAATAAAGGTTTAATCAAAAGATGTTAATAAATGTTATAAACATTTGACTTTCTGGTCGAACCATAAGCTTTTGTAGCTTGAACCATGAACTAGATAAAACTCCAACAATAGCACAATGATATTAATTTCACAAATTCTTACAAGCAACTGCTTAGTTACCGCTGCTGTATGTGTTGTATTGTGTATCGCAACTGATTCTTATTATAGTATATATAGTAAGTTGTATTTAATGTTAAGTATGTTGCATGGTATATCTACTATGAATTGCTGCATGAAAGTATGCATGTATTATGCATGAATTCTAATGTATACATACATTATGAGATGCATGTTAGAATGTGCATGTAAGCATGTAAAATAGTTATAAAAGGTATTGTAAGAATGATTCAAGTTGCACAAGCAGATTGAAACTTTCAATGAGTTTCGCACTATTATATTAAACTAGGAAATTTCTTTTTATTAACCCTTTAGTGTGTAGCTTTGCATATATGCAAACAACAGTGTTTTGAATTTAATAGATTTTTTTAATTCGTATATACCTAATTCACACCAGAAAATTTAAACAGCAATATTTGTTTTAATTAATAACAGGCATTCCATATTTAGGTAAAGCGAAATTAACCATTGAAACTTTCTTGTGTAAAGCCAGATTCTCTGAAGTACGTAATTTCTAGAACGTATTCTATCATGGGAATAAAGGGGTTAAAGGTTAAATTTTATAAAATAAATAATTATATAAAATGAGTTATTTGGAGAGATACTTATTAAAATATTTACTAATTTGCAACATTTTAGCGTAAAAAAGCCACACGACAGCAGTTTTTACTTGTATTGCAGATGTGTAACAGAAGAAAAGATTGACGTAATATATCAAAATTGTACCTCTGATTTTTTACATTATTTTTCCTGTGTAATAAACCTTTCAGAGAATCATATATAATTGTTTTAAGACAAAATTAGAAATCGCGTACTTAAGGGTTAATTAGCAGAATTTTCAATGACACATTGAATCGTGGGATTTGTAATTAATATCTAAGATGGAATAAAGGGAAACATTCCATTAAATTTTTTTGTAGAACTGTATGCAAACGGTTAAGAACGAAATGTATTGAGTTATTAATGCAGATTAATGTCAGGTTTTATGTATTCACTTAAGGGGTCTCAGGACTCTTAAAATTGGAAAAAAAGACCATTTTCAACATTTAATTTCATAAAGTATATGATTTTAAAACACAATTTTTATTAGTATGAAAGATATAAGTATGTTCTTTCATTTCATGTATTTAAAAAATTGCAAGATACAGAATTAGCATTCATAGGGGGGTGTTTCCTCCGTGTATCATAATTAATAGTGACAGGGCGCTACTTAGCGCTCACGTCTGCAAGGGGCACGGGAGAGAATTTCCGCCAGTCGCAGATGTGTTCTTAGACGTATGCGCAGTGCATCAACCACTGCCAGTCCCATTTGAAACTTTATGTAAATAATTTTTTTTTTACGTTTGAAAATCTGAATAATTTATCGGGTACGAAGTACAATTCATTTAGTATTTTTAAGTAATTATACAGTTCATATTCCGAGAGGACTGAAGCTATCGCGGGCAGGGGCTCCAAGCTATTTGGCATTTGATGAACAGAAAATTGGTATAACAGCTTACGCGCAGGATTACAAAATAAATATTGCAACTAGAATGAAAATTTTGTTACCTACTTATGCTACAGATTGAAATAATTACCCTGAACTTAAATAAATTTATCTTTAAAGCATTTTTATATTTTTAATACCAAGGTGTATTTAGCTAATACAAAATTTTGAAAATTTCAACAGTATAATCCTCTAAAAAGATATTTTTTGAACAATATAAAGGCAATTTTAAGGTTCAGTTTATACAGACTAACATGAAACATATATTTTGAAAATTTCATGAAAAAATAGTTGGAAGTTTTTGAGATATCTCGCGCGTTATGCATAAAAACTTCATTTGGAGAAAAATGACTTCAAAGTTTCGCAAACACCGCTTCAGCTATTGAGCGTATATAATTCTGAAATTCTCCGTACATTTCTCCGTTTTTTATCAAATTCTGAAAGTTTAATTTCGTCAGCTAAATAAATTTGAATAATAAAAATAAAATACAAATACTCTGAACTTGAAAAACTCATGTCTATAACAAATTTTATTTTAAGCGAGAATACGACATCTGCATATAAATGAAGAACTCTGTTAATACCACCATTTGAACAGCAGTCAGTGTTAAAATATAACATGAATATAAGGATACATTTTTCTGTAGTTTCAGCAACGTTATTTCACCGTATGCGAAATAAAAGATTTTCATAATTGAAATTCTTCTTACATAATTTTTATCAAAGTCTGATAAATTAACTTCGTCACTTTAAATAGAAATAAATCTGAATGGGAAAAAAAAGTTAAAATTACCCTGTATATGAAAAGCGCATGCCTATAAAAAATTTTGTTTTCTAAAGAGAATACGACATCTGTAAGAAAATGAAGAGCTCTATTAATAGTGCCATTGATAAAAGAGGAAAAAAAAAGAATTTCAATATCGAATATTTTTTTCAAAATACTCTAAAAAGTGCTTTTTAAATAAATATACTTCAAAATAACGCTAATTTATGGAGCTCTTTTTTAAAATAAGAAAATTCTCATTTTGAAAATAAAAGGCACTCAGGAGAGTTAGAATTAAAAATATTGCCAAGCTCCTTATCTGAAGTCTTGACATAATAATTTTGTGGCATTTTATCACGAAACTCCTTTAAATGCACAGTTAAGAATTGCTTAAAAAAATTAATTGGTCCGCGCGGAGCATAAAAACTGGCGTGTAAAGGTTCAATGAATTTATATATATATATATATATATTTTAAATGTTAAAATCAGGTTATTGTAAAAGTTGATTTTGTAAACTGGCACTTTAGAAAAAAAAAGACAAAGTACTATTTAATTTTCAAAATTGTTTGTCAACATCTGGTAGAATGTCATTTATTTTTTTTTGTTTCTCGTGCATGACAGAAACTTAGTTGAGTTTATATCGCTAGCAGAATCAATCGCCAATTGTAAAAATTATACCAGCTTTTTTTTTTAGTTTTGCATATTTATTTATATTGCTGCAAATGTTAATTTGCTTTACTGTAGTAAACAATGGACATTGTTAAGATATATTTTAAACAATAAACTATGTATTTAAAAGACCAGGTTTTTTTTTTTTTTTTTTTTTTTTTTTTGTCATCTGGCCTGAGCTTTCCACTGAACCGATTTTGATAATTATTTTTTTTAATGAAAGAACTTTTTTGTAGATGTGCCCGCACTCGCCATTTTTTAAAACAATCCCATTTGTATATTTTAATTTTAATTTTAATTTTAATTTTAAAAGTCGTTTATGAAATTTCTTCACATTGGTGGCAATGGAATTCTACTTCTTGGTTACTTCTAATGTTGAAGTGAGAGAGGGAAAAATAGGGGAATTACTACATCATTACGGATGCCATTTTCGTGTTACAATTAAAAATAACTTATTTAAAACTTTAAAAAAAAATTAACGTCACAATTAAAAAAAAACGAATTTTTACTCATAAAGCTCTTACATTTTATTTTTATTTATTTATTTTTTTTTTTTTTTTACTGAGCTGACGCTGAAATTGAGATGCTGATCTCAGAGGGCTTCACTGAGTAAAATGACGTCATAGTAAAAATGAAATGAGTATCTTCATTGATAAAACTAATGTGAATGCGTCTAAAAGTAAATTTTTGGATTCGGTCGACACTCAGATTAGAACCTCAAGTCAAGAGTGCGAATGATCAGATGCAAAATTGCCACTGACAAACGTTACATCAAGCTTGAAAATATATTTAATAATAATCTATTGCACGTTAAAATATTTTTAGAATAGTGAATATGAATATGAAAGTATGCATGTAAATTTTGCGAAGGTGAAATCGACGTCATTTTTTTAGATTTCGTTAAAAATAAAAATTATAATTGTTTCATAGCGGTGCAATATTCGTTGGTTTTTCATTGCGTAATACCAAAGATAAAATCCTCAATTAATAACTTCTTAATTGAATGTTACTGATTACGTATAGAGATGAAGTTTAATTTTCTAATAATCTGAAAAGTTGAAATTAAATTTTAGTTTAAAATAATATTTGGTTTGAGAGTTAGGCCAGCTTTTATAAGATTGATTATTTATTATAATTATCTTTGTGACTTATTTTTAAATTCAATACATAAGTTCTTTTAAATATTTTCTTTTGTCGAATTCGACGAGTTTCTCGTGCTTAGTTAAAAAAATCTGCAAAATAATTAACAGATTTAAGGAAATTTTATTTGTAAGTAGAATTTTATTTCTATTTGATAGTGCAAAAATTAGAATGCAACAACTTTTGGGAAAAAACTGATTATTGAATGACTGTCGTATGGTATTAACTCTTTGCACTCCTTTGTCGCGTCTGACGCGACATCATCTTTCTTTGCAAAATTTGTTTCTGACACCAGTAATAAAGTAAGATAAAATTTGCTTTATTTAATAAGAGCGCTTTTGTAATTGTGTACTTAAAAGGTAGCTTCACTTAAACAAGTAATATAAAAATTTTGTTTTTAAAGTCAATTCCTGCTTATCTCATCAAAGAAAATTTAATATAATCCCTTAAGCTAATATTAGTTTTTGTTGCATTAAAATATCTCAATTTGTTGATTTTCTGTAAGCAAGTAGGCTTACAATGGAACTCTATGGGAATTTGGCGAAATATTAGAGAAATCGCCAAGTTGGCGTCACTTTTGGCGACTCATTTTGACCGCCAAATTTGGCGATATATCGCCAAGTTGGCGACAAACTTGGCGGTATTTGGCGACAGAACAGGGTCCCCCCTATGGTAACCCCTTATTGAAAATACTTTCATTGATCTTCAATAACCAACAGCCGCCATTTTGTTTCCCATGCAAAACTAAAATTAATTAATTAAAATTAAATTAATGAATTAATATTTGAAAAAATGTATTAACATCAATTGTCATCCAGTACAAGTTTAAAAAAATTTATTTTACCTTGATACGATGAATAATGAGTATTTTATTAACGATTGAAAATTTGAACAAGATATATAAATATATAAATAAATATATATGTATATAAATAAATATAGGGAGAGTGTGAGCTAATAGTAGGAATTGAAAAAGTGGTGCCCACCGAATAATTTGTGTAAGAGACGCCGGAGTCGAAAGGGTTAAACTATTCGTCACGCCTATTACTTTATATATATATAGACCCGCAGTTGATGTGAAATGAGTAAAGTTCATTGCGCTATGTTTAGAGTTAACAGCGCTGCTATTGGCAGCTATATTTTAATTCTATATTGTATCCCTTTTTTAACGCACCAATCTTTCACATAAACTTAGACAACATGAGCAAGAGAAATATGCTAAAAATAGTGGTCCAAAGAGAATACAAAAATAGTCGCCAATCCCAGCCCTGAGTTAATAAAATTTATGAGATAAAGCAATCTCACTGAACAGGTCATTAAGTGCAGGTACAGGGTACACCTCATATTTGCACAGCAATGTTTAAAAATAATCCTCACAGCTTTCTTAGAAGGCTAATAGATGATAACTAATCAACTTTTGCTGTTATAACCAATTGCTTTTTAAAACTGAAGAGCCGAGATGATAAAGGTGGTAAGTGACACAATCATCATTTTGAGAAAATGAGTGGTCAAATTCCAAGTAACTATTTGCATTTATTGATAAATGCCTCCTTTATCAATTAAAATCTCTGTGAGCATTAGGATTTTCCAAACGGTAATTTAAAAGATGGTAGAAGATAATTGATTACCTTCGATCATGTGATTAAGTCATTTTCTTTTATTTGTCATATACCACCTTTATCACATGCGTTCTTCAACTAATCATCAACAACATCTTCGTGCCATTTTGACCCGCGACACATGAATGTTGCCTAAGTTTCCTGTTTATCATCATGTGTTAAAATATAATTTCTGCTATTATTTCACGATTTATCACTTGTATAATAGTTTTAGCAGTGTCTAATTTGTCATAAATGACCATCTTGTGCATATATATTGCTTTTAATCATGTGTAACAGTAACAAAAACATGGCATATTTACAAGAAAAATTAATTTCAATTTTTTATTAAACAAATCTTATCACACACACACAAAAAAAAAACATATAATAGGTTTTTAAAACCATTTAACTTCTTTAATAAGTGATGAGAAATTTATGCAAATTTTAAAAATTAAATAATTCCATCTGTATATCTTCCGCGGATGATAGAAGTGTTGAAATTACAATGCAAATGCACACTAAACTCATTTTTAGAGATATTCACCACTTAATAAAGCACAATTTTGGGGATATGATAGGATGGTACCTCACACCGAAACTGTAAGTCCCTTTTTAGATGATTACTCTGCCACATATCAGGTTGTAACAAAAGTTTCCCGCCAGAGCTAATACGGTGTGTGCAAATGGTTCGCGTTGACGTATTTGCTCATATTTTGTCAAAGTATTTTTGGCATTTAAAAGAAAGAGACTTCCTTTATAACACTATGTTGTGAAACTTGTAAAACAATATTGTCATCATTAAGTACAAGGTGCCTGAAATGGAACTATCACGCCAGTAGATTAGAACCATCATTTACTTCCAGTTCTGTCGCATAAATTCTGCTACAGAATGTCAACGAATAAAGTGTACAGCTTTATGTACTAGTGTTGTATCATATGGCACTGTAAAGGTTTTACGGAATGGTGGTTATATATAAAATTACAGTTAATTATATATATTATAATTAGTATTATGTAATGGTGAATTTGCGGAAAACTTTCGTTACAGTCTAATGTATGAATATACTATATGTGAAATTATAAATGAGACCAAATTAGCACAGAGCCCGGTACAGGTACCATCTTTGATCCCCTGCCTAGGAAACAGTGTAGGACTCCTGTTTACATATAGCAAATATATGCTAAATAGTTTACACATTCTTAATAATCAAAGAGTAATTTTATTACTTATCACTAACACTGCAAAATATATATGTCAAATATATCCATTTTTAAGATGCAATAGTTATTAATCTATGCAGCAGTTCTCTATGAAGCTGCCCTAAATCTTTCTAAAAAATGTAATTATTGCTTGAAATTATCCTGTATCTAATATCGTACAATTAAATTTAATTTCAATCACTTAAACATAGGGAAATAAAGAATTTGTAAAACCATTTTCTTCACATCTGATGTTCTGGGGATAGCATTCAATACCCGAATTCCGCTATAGTTAAGAACTTTCGCTAATCGCGTGACGATACTGACAGCTAATGTTAAATGAATGACAGCACTCATTACAAATTAATCGTTTGCATTTCAATATTTTGAATGATTTTTTGGCTTAGGATATCTGAGTTCGATTTCTAATCCAATATATTTTGTACTTTTATGATTTTGGTCCCACTTTTTTTTTTCTTGGAGGCAATTTTAATTTTAGAACTAGTTCCGAAATTGAAGGTATATTACACGATGACCTTAGACCTCCTATGAAAAAAAAAAGTAAAAAAAATATAATTATTTAAATTTAAACCGGAAAATTATAAAGTATGCTGCTATTATTTTTACATTCTTGAGTAGTGTCGTCGTATGGTTAGCTTAGGCTCTGGAGACACTGTTGATGTCGAATATATACAAAAATCAGAATAAAGTTTTACTGCATTAATCAATAATAATATAATACCAATAAAAAGGTAAAATGATAATAATATAAATTAATAATAATTATGTGAGGTATCTCTTACATAGAACATAATTTTTATGAGTTTCTTTGATATTTTAACCACCAAGTTTCCAATGAACAACCCAGTGTACGCCCCTTTTTTAGCTGTAATTATTTTAATAAATCGCCACATGTACGTTGGGAAAATTATCTCAACTCACTTTTTTTGCGGAATTAATGAAATTGTTACTAACTAATCAATATTTGATATTTTAATATGATCATTTTTATGATTTTCGAAACTTTGACGTTTCCTAAATTGTACAAAAACTTAGTACTGATATTGTTAAAGATTTATCGTTAGTAGAATTGTTTTAGAAATTTTGAGTATGTAACATATCAAGAAATTATTGTTTCAGTACCGTACCCAATGGACATTGTATAGTGCAGTATAATGACAAACAAATAATAACCATAAACTTTAGAGTCTAGACAACTGAAAAGAATTGCAGAAATGAACATTTTTGCAATAGATTGTATATGATTGTATATATGAACTGAACAGTTAACCCCTTGAGGGGCGGTGGGATATATTTAATCCCACCTACAATTAATGAAAATTTGCACCAGAAAAATGTTATTAAATTTTACTTTCTAACTTTGGTGGGGAAAAAAGTCACAAAATTACACTTCCTTATTTTGCAAAAATTATTTTTTTAGATTCCGGTGTGAATTCTACATTGCAGGAACACAATTACTTGTCCCTCAAAGGGTTAAACAAAGTCAAAGTCAATCGTCAAGCACAGACAAACTCTCAGTCTGATAAGCCTTTGTTTGCAAAGAATGACCATATCCGTTTTATTCAAAATTTTATCAATTCTGTGTACAACATTATATCTTACTGGAGCGAATAACACTCAAGTACCAAGTATTTTTCAGCATCTATAGATTTAATGAGGCAATCTAACATAATTTTGCGCTAGAGGATGGTTAGTTCCTCATGTAAAACACCCGAATTCTCATTAGTGAAACTACTTTTCTTTACTTTCAGGCTACAAAAGGCTTGGTGTTTCTGAAATATTTGTTCTTTTTCTGCAAGGACTAAGGATATATCATATCTAAGCTTCTTAATTTATCTTACATCATCACTTCAATCTCTTGTTATATATGTAGAATTTAATGCTTCCTATTTAACTATACAGTTTAATATTTAACGTTTTTCAACATAGCTGGGAAGATTTTATGACTTCGGTTTGTCTGTATGCATTTTTGTTCTATCCGTGCTCTAATTGTCGTAAATATAGTCGGGCTGCACTGCAAATAGAGGCGTCTTAAATTAAGACACATATGTGACTGAAAAAGTTATTCAGACACTTAAGTGTCTAAATTTGAAATTTCAGACATCACAGATGTCTAAATTTAAGACACATAAGTGTCTTACTATGATCATGGCATAAATGAACTGATTAAAATGTCTGAATAATGGTGATATGTCTGAAATTAAGACATTTAGAAATTTAGACACTTAAGTGTCTAAATGCGATACAATTGTATCATATGTGTGATGACTGTATGTATAACTGTATTGCAATATGTATGCCAGCACCACCAGAAAATTGTTTTCGAATGGATAACAGATGTTTAAAATATTTTTATCCACTAAATTTGGTATTATTTTATTAAAAAAAGTAATTTGATTAGATCATGGGACGTCTGGAAAATTAAAATAGTTCGCTTACTAAAGTTTTGGGACTAGGTTACTTTTGGCGCAATAAATAAATCAGTAATTGCTTTTCACAAAATATATTTATTTCCAAGGAAGGGCCAACCCCTCCCCCCCTAAATACTTAGAGATGTACCAGTAGAAAGAAATTTAGGGAGGGACAAGATTTTGGAACAGGTGCGTCTGGGGTCAACAGCGTAATCCGCTTTTCTAAAATGCAGAACATAAACATGAAATAGGCAAACTAAGAATATTTTGTCAGAACTCCTCGTGCAAGAAATTTTTAAAGATATCAACATAAAAATAAATATAACAAGTTGGAAATTGCACGTCAAACGTGACAAATGGAGTGCGTTCGTATTATAACTAGATTTATAAGTATTTTTTGCACTGCATATTGTACTGAATGTATATTTTACTGCACTTCATAAGCGCATATTAATTTCATTCTTTTCGAAAAGCTGTAACATCATTAAAATGCACTTGAAAAATTTTTCCCCATTGACCGTAATGTAACGGTAAACTTTTGACTGTGCTAATTAAGTATAAAGTTTTCATAACATTTGAAATGACTGGACAAAATTAGGCAATAATTATATATTTTAAATTTCAAACGATTCGGCTGGGTAGTATTTCCGCTGTTATAGACGGACAGACAAATGGACTGAACGGCGACTATAGTTGCTACGTATTTATATAATTACGAACGCATCTAAAAATTTAACAATTAAGAAATAGTAATCGTTCAAAAATAAGTTTCAAACGACATTTTTGAAAATAAAGAACTTTTTTTTCCTCAATGGACTCTTTTCCCCCCTGAGCTCCCCCCCCCACACACACGCACACACACCGTTTGAGATAAATTTGAAATATATGAACATCAAAAGAAGAAAAGAATTAAAATTGTCTTCTACAAAGTGTTCAAAGGAGGGTGGGTTTCTCCGAAGTAAAATTCTAGTAACATTTTCCCTTAACGTAAAATTATTCGATAGCCATTTGTAAGAAAAGAAATATCATTTATTTTTAATTATCAGACATAACGAAAACGTAATTGATCCAATTTCATTATACTGGGAGGGAAAATATTTCGTCGGTTCTTCCTACGTAATAACCACCAGAGGGCACTCAGTTGCGCATGCGTAGTTTTAGATGTCTTTCGTTCTAATGTACGTTGTAATTCAATTTCAAACTGAAAGTTATTCATTTATTTTGACCTGATTCATATTTTGTGGATTGTGAAGCTCTGTGGTTTAATTCGTATCGACTTAGTGTTTATTTGTAATAATTTTATCAATAATACAGTCTTCGTTTCGTCAAATCTGATAAATAGAAACTTTTGTCTGGCAGATTATGTTTTAAGAGTGAAACAATTTCATCCTTTTAATATAGTTAGCCGGATGTATAAAGGAATTTTCGTTTTAAAAGATGCAAGTCTTTCACCCTCATGGATTATTAACCTAGCCACCAATTGAAATTGACGTCCCCTGTGCGGGTATAATTTTGGATGCCTTACACCTTTTCCAGGTAAGTGGGACCTAGACCATGTGTTGCAAACTCTCTGTAAAAGTTTTCTCTGTAAATGGAATCCTCACACAAGTCTCTAGCTTTATTAGTTTCTGAGTTTGCCAAAATTTGTTTAAAGCATTTTGTCTGTTGAATTTCCAAGTTTAAATTTTATCTTGCTAATAATTAAGTTTCTGTTCTTAAAAACAACTGCAATCATGTTTCTATATTATTTTCTAACCAATGTTATCCTTAAAATCAGTTTTAATGAGTCTACAGGATGTGTTTGCGGTTATTGAATTTATTGACTTACACAATACTAAGCCTTCTTCTCGAACAGCATTTGTTAATGTTTACTTCGGTTTCATTCGATTTCTAAATTTTTGAAAGGTTTATTATGTGATATGTACTGGAATACCCATGTGTTTATAGCAACCATCCCCATTTAATAACTGTTTTTAATTATTATATTATGTATGCTTTATTATAAGTATTTAAAAGAATACAGTTTGAACATCCATTCAACGCCGTTACTCAACCATATCATTCGATTTTTCCTATCCTAAGCAAAACCGCCGATGATTCATCTGGCATCACTACACTTGGAAGGAGAAAAAAAAAATATAATGTCAATAACACTCTAATGATTTAGAGAATGATTACACTTGATCTCTTTAGCTATTTTATTAGGCTTTACTGATTATGTGTAGATTTAAGACAAACAAGGTTTTGAAACTAGAAATAATTTTTTCTTTATCTTATTAAAATATAATATTTATTTGTTGATAGTTAAATAGCTCTTGTGATTACCATCTGATCTATATTTTTTAAAAATTGCCCATGTGTAAATATAAATTTTAAAGAAAACTTAATTTTTAAGAGGGCACAGGACCTTTTTAAACTTTCAAAAAATCAGTTTTCGGTTTCTGTTTTATTCTGAATGTTTTAAAATTTCTCAACAATATGCAAAAAACCCCATTCAAAATTGAGTTATAATCATTTATAGACGGAGAGTTAAAGATCCGTAGATATCGAAACTTTAAAAAGCGTTTTCTCAGATTAGTAAATTTGAAGTTTGTGCTCTTGTTGTTACTTTCAAACTATGTAAGTGCAGCTTTTAAAAAATAAACAAATATGCGTTTCTTTATAGTCTGCATGCTAAAAAAAAAAAAAAAAAAAAAAAAAAAAAAAAAAAAAAAAAAAAAAAAAACATTTTGTTTATTTATTTGTTTGAACTTGAAAAACTTCAAATTTTTAACTTTTTTTATTTATTTTGTGCTGAAATTGAATTTTAAACAAAATTTTTTGTGTATATTTTGGATTTAATGTAGAGTAGGTGTGTTAAGATTCTATTTTGTTCAAAAATTGTTTTCTATATGCATAATTTAGAATTTTATCATGCGCGCAGCACTTAGATTTTAATACACGCATTAGTGATATGACGGTTTACATTTAAAATTTAGATATTAATTTTGTATATACAACATTTATTTTTCTGGATAATATTATAGTTATGAATATATATTTAAGGCAGAAAGGGAAAAAAAAGATCTTAATTGCATATTATTTGCGTTTTGGTACTTTGAAAAAGGCTTTGTTTCTGATCGTTTCGAGATATTCAAAGGTCGTGTATCCTATAATATGAATTTTTTTTGTGTGTGTTGTGTGTGTGTGTGGGGAGGGGGATATTTGTCATGCAATTTTCGTAATTTAAAAAAAAAAATCTTTCGACATTGCACTGATTATAATGATATTTTGAACTTTTAGAGTAGGACATGATTAGAAACAAAAAAATATATATTTATCGAAATACTGTAAAAGTTCTCAACAGCGGACACCGGGTGGCTGTGAAATTTTTTCGATAATTAAAGGTATCTGCTTTTGTGAAGTAAAAGTAAACAAATGTCTGGGTTGTGGATTAAAAAAGGTTGTCGCTCAATAAAGGCATCCGATATTAGGGAATGTCCATTAACCTTCATAACGGACACTCCCGAATACCGGACACCTCTATTTAGCGAACTATAATGCAGGGTTGGACTTTTTTGTAGATGGTGGAGCACTTGATTAAATCATGGGAAAACTGGGCAGTATCCCCTCATTACGCTTTTAGGGGCCCCAAAATAAACATCAAATTTTTGTAAAGCTTTTATTTTAAATTTGTTTCGACATTGTATTGATTATAATCAATATTTTGAACTTTTAAAGTAGAATAAGATTAAAAACTAAATAAATTTTAAAAAAATCTAAATTCAGTAAAACCTCTCAATCACGGGCACCTCGGCAACGAATAGCGGACAAATTCCGTAGTAACCTAGCCCCCTATTGAGAGGTTTTATTGTATTTAGATAAACATTTTTTTGTTTTTAATCTTATTCTACTATAGAAGTTCAAAATATTGATTATAATCAGTACAATGTCGATAAAAGATTTAAATTATCAGCTTTACGAAAACTGCATACCAATTTTGAGAGCCCCTAAAATGAGGCTGTATGGGGGTGGAGGAGCAGGACCATGGTCAAATATTCTTCCAGGATTCATTGTGGTCAAACATGGCTGCGTATCATGCTTGCAAAAAGAAACGGCTGCGATTAAGACGTTTGAAGTGTCTGAAATTCAGACGCAAGAAGTGTCTGAAAAAATTAAGACATTTTAAAATATCTGAAAATTGAACCCTCCGTTTCAGACACTTAGGTGTCTGAATTTCAGACATTTCAATTTACAGTGTGTCATGCAATTCATATATTTTATTCATGTTTAGAATGTGCTCCATTGAAAATGAAGCATGCAGTGGCTATAGTCTTTTCAAAGCAGTCATATACACTACGCGATCCTAGGATCTCGAATTTATTTCGTATAACCCAGAAATTAAGGCGCATAAAAGGAAAAGTACGTAAACCTATACAGATATGTATATATATATTTCGCAAAAAAATTAAGATCTCGCAAATGTTTCTAGAATCTAATCGAATAATAATAAGCATAATGATTCTATATATTTTTTTAATTAAAAACCCCCAAAAATTAATTTAAAAACTTTCTATATTCTACTATTACTATAGTAGAATATAGAAAGTCTAGTTTGATATGTTTATCTCCGATTCGGACACTTCCCGTATTCACTGATCGACTTTATCCACCGCGTAGTTAATATTAAATTGCTAACATGCCTCATTAAAACTATTCTTTGCTTTTAAATGTCGCTGAAAAATAAATAATGGGTATAAGATATGTGTATTTGCGCTTGACGTAGAGAAGTTCTCTTATTCCATTATTTAAAAAGATGTGAAAAGCATTCTTTTATTATTCCTACACGTAAAATAAATGTCGTAATTAATAAAGAAGGAAATAAATATCAACATTTATATATGACTTGCAAAAATGTTAAAAATCATACGCGACAAAGATACGTATGTTGCTTACTGTATCGTCTCCTCAAAGCAAACACTCGGACATCAAGTAATAACAAAAAATGATATGTGTGACTTACTGCTATGAATAACTGTGTTGCATCTAGTGGATAAATTTCTGAAACACAAAGTTATGCTAAATACTATATCTCAGATGTGTTTTATAAAAAATCCCCTACTGTTTCACTAGATGCAGACACAGTTTTTCATAGCAGTAAGTCAGACTGCTTTTCGATTATTACTAGATGTCATTGTGTTGCACTGAGGCGACGATACCTAAAATCGCATCCCATGTTTCAAAAGGAAATACAACCACCCAAAGAACTATCGCAAAATTTTTAATCATCTCTAACGGCACGTAAAACAAAATTATAAATTCTTCTTTGAAAGTAATCAAAACACAAAAATCACATGATGTTCAGAGTCAAAAAATTTAACACGTTTGTGAGCGTAAGACTGTGTGCAGATTATTGAATGTAAATTATTTGACAGGTAAAAAATAGAAATATGAAGTTGCAATTCATGAAGGTTGGATTTATTTATCTGATTTCAATATAAAACAAGTCGAAAATTGTACGCTAAAAGTCGCAAATGAAATGCGTTCGTACTATAATGAAGTTTTATACCTTAGGAACCTTTACGAATTCGTTCGTGTAGTCCTGTATATGATCTACAGCATTTATACACGGAACTTAATATGCAAAAATTTAGTTAAACTTAAAAACTCATATGACAACTAAAAATGTACTCCCAGCAATCATCGCTAATATACGGTATTTCGGATACAGTATAGTGTCCGAAATCTTTTGTGTGTCCCTGTGAATACTATGCATTTTCTACTATACAGGAAGTAACGTGTAGTAAACTTCAGCAACGTATATAAATTTCATTGTATGTGAAATAGTTTAACATAATTAAAATACACCCCCCCCCCCATACCAAAAAAAAAAAAAAAAAAAAAAAGATTCCCTCTTCACCATTATATAACGGAATATTTTGTGCGATCCTGTAAATGAATAACAAATATTCTTTGTACCGCATATTCTAAAGAATGTATATTTTAGTGTACTTCATAAATTCATATCAATTTCATTATGTTCGAAAGGGTGTAACAGCATTAAAATGCGCTTGAAACTATTTTTTCCCATTGGTCGTAATGTAACGCTATTTTTTTTTTACTATTCCTATATTTGAGCTGTACATCCCATTTTCATAAAATTTGAAATGACTCGACAAAATTATGCAAACATTCGCTCGGGTAGTTTTTGCGCTATTATATACGGACGGACGGGCAGACAGGCGGCCCAGACGACGACTATAGGTACTACGTATTTTTATAGTTACGAACGCACCTACAAAACCAATCGTTTGAATGATTATTGCTTTGTTCTCTTATAACGGAAAATTTAAAATAAGGAAACTAGAAAAAAGTCACAATTAACCGGGATTACTATTAGAAATATGTTTGAACTGTCAAAGAAGACATTCCATCACTTTACCCAAACAATCTTCATTCTATTAAGTTCCATCCGCATAAGGCTACCAATTATAACTGTAAATCTGCTGCTATATTTTTAGAAAAAATGATAAATGAAATTGAAATTCAGGCTATTCCATTTAATCTTAGAATCCACAGCGTAGCCATTTGGTAACGCTTTAAATTTCACTTAATACTTTGTTCATATTATTATGTAGCATTTGACACATTGCAGTTTTCTCCTAAATTTTGGATAAAAGTTGACATGTGATTTAAAAAAAAATTCTTGATCAATATACAGTTATTACTTAATATATTTAGGGATAGTGGCAGGGTGATAAAAAAATCATGTGCTGCAGGGTAAATGCGTTCTACCTAAGACCCGTAATGTGTCATTGAAATTCAGGCTATTCCATTTAACCCTAGAATACACAGTGTAGCATTTTGGTAACTCTTTAAATTTCACTTAATACTTTGTTCAGATTATTATTTAGCATTTGATGCGTTTCTGTTTTCCCTTAAATTTTGGATAAAAGTTGACATGTGATTTTTTTTTGTTGTTGTTCAATATACAGTTATCACATAATGTTTTTAGGGATAGTGGCAGAGTGATAAAAAAATTCATGCGCTGCAGGGTAAATGCTTCCACCCAAGACCCGTAATGTGTCATCTGTGAATTACTGTGCATTTGGACTTTTAAAACAAGCTCTTTATAAAAGGCATCCGCATGTAAATGTAGTCGAGGAGTGGACCAAAATCAACCTTGAGATTTTAAGAAAAACTCTTTTATCTTGGAAATCAAGGTGTAATATTATAGTTCAGCAAAAGGACTATCAGACAGAACGCATTAGAAAATAAAATGATTTGTATTTCTTTTTCCAAAATCTTTAGAGAAATGTGTGAACACTTTTAACTACTTACGGTAACCTGTATTAAATAGTTTATATTATTTATATGCCATTTTCATTGGTAAAATAAACAAGATTGCATTTAATTATCGCAAGCTATTCCATTTCAAAATTAAAAGGACATTGTTAATAACATAATGTAATCACAAATAATAGACAGCGCTTTTATATTTTAATCTATATATTGTTTTGGTTTAGAATGTCTAAAATTATTTTTATTCACATAATTAGATTTTGCTTTAAAAGTTGATGCAATACATATACATAAGAATATTCTACCGCTAAAATATTTTAGGAGAAAAAAACATAAGATTATAGAAAAATGAAATATCTTTCTCTATTTGCTTATTGCATCAGAAATCAATTTATGAAACGCTTTTAAGCTTAATGCCCGCAAAATGATCTCGAGTATTTTACTTTCAAAAAGCTTAAGCAGTAATACTCTTCCGATATCGATTCATCGATGCGAAAAATATCAAAATATTAGATAAACTACCGCAAGATTAAATCGAGTGACTGCTTATTAGTTTTCGGATTTTTTAAAAAAAATAAACAAAAGAGTTTTCCCCGGGGATCATCAATTTTAAGATCGTGCCTTGTAAGAACAAGGCTTGTCAGAAAAAAATTATTAAAAAGTAAATATTTTTTTTTACGCTATTCCCATATTAAAAAGTTTATCTTTCGACCGCCAAATGATTCATTAAAAACCTGATGAAGGGTTTCAAAAGAGATGGGCATAGGAAAGTGATTGAGCAGAATAATGGATAGCTTAAACTGAAATATTGAGAGATATGACAGTAACGATCATATTAAAATGGGTATACTTCTTATTTTCTGTGTATAGAATATGGTATAAATTGTAGTGCTCTCTCTAGCTGTATCTTTATAGAATACTATTTATTATAAAATTTGCATATTTACTTGCGTTACATATTTAAAGTTCATATAAATATTAGATTACTTTTATTCAGTCTTTTTTGCGCTATTTATAAAAGTAAAACGTTTATCACCACAGCACGAAAATATCATTTAAAAACTGATGAAAGGTTCAATAGAGAAGAGCATAGAAGAGTGATTGAGCAGAATAATGGATAGCTTAAACAGAAATATGACCGAATACAACCGAAACGAACTTATTAATTTTGGTATTTTTTTTCTGTGTACAGATTATGGTATAAAATCTATTATTGTCTATTTATAGACTACTACTTGCATAATTAATGTTACTTGCATATAATGCTACTTGCATAATTAATGCTACTTGCATATTTTCTATAACTACTTACGTTATTATTTTGCATATTTACTTGAAATATATATTTAACGTTCATTTAAATATTACACTACTTTTACTCAAATTGTCTTTTTCCTGCTATTTCTATAGTAAAACGTTTATCACCAGAGCTTCAAAAAATTCATTAAAAACCTGATGAAGGGTTTTATGAGCACAGGAAAATGAATGCACGGAATAATGGATAGCTTAAAATGAAATATTAAGAGATATGTCATAAACGAACATTATGAAAGTTTGTATATTTTTCATTTCCTGTGTACAGAATAAAGTATAAACTGTATCACTGCCTCTTGGTAGAATAATACTTAATGTAAGACTTAATATTTTCTTTAGTTATATATTTAATATTAATTTAAATATTAAATTACCTTTGCTAAAAGGATCTTTTTTCGACTATTTATATATAAAACTTTTATAATCGAAGCACGAAAAGAAACCCTTATCGGTCTTGTGTCACCTCCCAAGTGATATCCGTACTTAGAGGCGAATCAGGTATGAAAAGCTAGCGTTCAACAAGCGTTAAATACCTGATGAAGGGGTTCAAGAGCATTGAGCATAAGAAAATGATGGAGCAGAATGCTACATAGTTTAGATAAAATAGAGACAAATGTGCCAAAATGAACATATTAAATTAGATATATATTTCATTATATGTGTATACAGTTTATTATTAACTGTATTATTATCTATTTATAAAATATGTTATATAAAATTTACGTATTTGCTTGCCATACCGAGAACACAAAAAGTTCGTCAAATCTTAAAAAAATCATTAAAAAGAAAAAAATGATGCTAAAAATTGCGGTCTGCACGAATGGGTTTATAGGGAGATCGGATTTTTTTTTAATAACAAAAACGTTACAGTTCAAAAATTACAGATAGATGGCACTGGCATGTATAATATTTTGAAGATTTATTCACATCAGGGTGTGAGTAAAATACCTTGATGTACATAGATTCATCATTCAGTGTATTCTATTTAGTATGCTGTCATTACCAAGTCAAGGTTGTTGGTTAGATCTTATGCAAGAACTGGGAATCAGCAACCGGCATAGCAAAAGTACTCAAGACGAAAGGAAAGCCCTTTAAATGTGCTAGGATACTTCAGCTTGTCAAACGCTTCGCACAAAAGGTATCTTTTACTTGAAGCCTAATTTGCATGCATTTCTTCATATTATACTTGCCAAACCATGTATCTGTAATTTTTTGATTCACAACTTTTGTTGCTCTTAAAAAAGTTCCGATCTCCCTCCAATTCCTTAGTGCAATTTGTTAGCATAATTTGATCCTTTTTAATTAACTTTTAAAATTTTAACAGATTTATGACGTACCCGGTTATGTATGTAAAGTTTACTTATATATTAGATTGCTTTATCTGGAAATGTCTTTTTACTCTATTCATATTAGAAAAAAATTATCTCCGGGTCCCCAAAAGATTCATAAAAAATTTGAAGGACGGTTTAAAGCGATATGAGCATAGAAAATGACCCGAAAGTATAACTGTATAGCTTAAGTCAAACTATTCGTAGAAATGCCAAAAGTGGACATAGTAAATTAGATATAATTTCAGTTTTAATCTGAACATGTAGTTATTAATTATATTGCATTAGTTTTTTTGTAAAAACACTGCATATGTAATTTACATGGAGTTCGGGATAAATTTAAACTCCTATAATGACTTGGGGTGATTCCCCGGAATCTGTCTCATGCGCCTGTCACATGAATCTGGCAAAAGCTACACCAATTCTCTCAGTTCGTTGGTACTTGTGATACTGGAAGTGCGTTTGTGGACATTACCCACGAGTGCCCACAGATACACTCTTCGAGTATATGCCGGTAGAAAAAGACTCATTATTCAGCATCAGTGAAGCAGAATTGAAATATCCGTCACCTATACTGGTGTTAATTTCTGTATATCAAGAGCTGACGTAAGATAATTAAAATTCATCGTGCCACGCGCATATTAATTCATAGAATTCCAATCAGGAGATGTAGAGTGACAGATGTTGTGATCAAGAATCTCCTCATATGAAACACCTCAAACCACCTTCACGTTTTGTGTTGCTTCCATTATGTAGTCTCTGTTGCACCTCCTTCACGTTTTGTGTTGCTTTCCTTTACGTAATCCCCATTGCACTTCGCTATTACACTTCGCATCGGTTTTGCGGTATTTAAGAAGGATATGAGCAGCTGTCTTGATTGTGGAATTGGGTTACTGCCGCGAATCGCCATTATGCAGGTTATCCTTTTCCAATATTCTGATGTCTTTCATAAACTTTTTTCCGTTGCTTTTCACATGATGCGTGTATCTGTGTGAAAATGGGCATTTTTCACGACAACCCATATTTTACAATATTTTCAAAAAATCTAATTTATTCCGAAAACCCTGTATATGTTAAATGAACTTCTTAATGTTATTTTTTGCAAAACCGTGTCATTGTAATATTATTACGTGGTACGAAATCTATGATATTGTAATAAAATATTTATAAAACAAATTATCATTTGAAAACACATTCATATTCTCAAGTAAATACTATGGCTAATTTGACATAGAAACGTTTTCATAAATGTGCAAAATTATAACCATTAGAATATATTATTCAAAAGTTTAGAATTACGGAGCTGTCGAAATTAATATTTTCAAATGAGAGGACTGTGTTCGGCGTAATTTGCGTTTGCTGTATCATGGAATATTAATAATTGACACTTCAGATCATAATGCAATCATAGCCAGATTTAGGCATGTGCGATAGGTTGCAAGCACAGTGTGGCAAAAATTGAGAATGAACAGCCACTGAATTTTTTAGACTATCATTTAAAATTTTAAAAATAGAGCAATTTTTTAAAAATAGAATGGACAAGCATTAACTTTCACAATGAGAGAATAAGTTCCTGCTTGGAGCATTCCTTAGACCTTAATGATTGTTACTTAACATTTATAATCTCGTGGATAGACAAAAGTGAAAAGTTTGGTTTCCCATATACTAGAAGCTTTATGATGTAATATGTTACATAATTTCATTATTTTAAGTCTATAGAAATCTTGTTTAGATAAATGTCGAGCGCATTCTCAGGTGTCTTTGCCCAAATTTTATGTCATTTGGGTAGATACGATAATTATTGAACACATGAGTTCATTGTGAGAATGGGTTCATTGTTCAGTGAACAATGAATTCAGAACTTTTAAGGAAAAAAGATCTAATTTGACAAGTTTTGGCATTATTATAGTATTAATTTCTATACTGTTAATTTACGAATTAAAGATAAATAGACAACGACCATTAAAATTGAAAGAAATTCCATAAAAAATAAACACTGGAAAATGTTCTATACTAATAAAATGAGATAACTATTATTTTCTCATATTTCAATGGGCATTTAGTTATATCATGGGTTATTTCAAGAATTTTTACTGCGATAAATTGCATATGAAACGAAATTAAAATAGATCATTAAAAAATGGTTAAGCATATGAAATTATCGAATAAAAGAAATTTTGGTTTCTACATACCACCTTCTGCATTTAATTTGCATGGTTTCTTCAAAGATCTATAAATTTGAATACGAATGAATTCATTTGTTTAATATATTTTTGTAGAATGCCAGTGTATATTAAAAATTCATAATTTAAAAAAAATAAAAACAATTTCTTATCATAATATTTAATTAGTCGTCAAACCGATTCCCTAAAGCTTTGGTTAGTGTATTACTTTTCTGAAGGTTTCAAACAAATAAAAAAAAAGAATGCATTTCCTAAGAAAAAAGAAAAGTTAGTTTTCTTTATCTATTGTACAAGTGTATTAATCAAACATAAAATGAAAGATTTTCATAAGCTGAAGCATTTTACTTTGTAATAAAAGAAAAAAAATGCAATTTAAATACATTTTATAAACAGTTGGATCTATTCACAGATAGAAATTCAGAGAAGCGTGTTGGAGAAAGAAAGTTCTGAAAAGATAAACAGACAATAATAAATGTTTCATTAAACAATTCACGCTTTCATTGAATTTCGTATTATACTCATATATATAAATATTTATTTTCAGAAATATAATAAAAAAAATATTTACTTTGTTTAGCATAGAACATTCAAACAGATTGTTTCAAATGTGAGATTACAGTATCAATTATGTTTACAGTTAATTAACTTTACATAAGAAATATTTTTAAAAGGTTGGAGAAAAATCTCTCTGAATGCTAGTTGATTTATTTTAAAAAGATATCTTATTTTCTTGTTTACCATTATTCATTGAAAAATAAACATTTGTTGAAGTTCCCGTGTTTTGTTACATAAGATACAAATTGTTCATGTATTAAATTTAGATAAACTTAGCATTTTTTTTTATAAATGAAAATTATACGATTTGACATCTGTTATTATTATGATTATCAAGTATTTCAGACAAAAATATTTCCTAAAGAACTAGAAATTTACATTCTTTTCAGCAGTAATCATCTGAATTTTTAAATTATACTTCCCCCCTCCACCCCCCTCTTGTAATAAAATATAATTAAATTATGTTTTTAAATAATTATCTTTTCAAACACTTTTATTTATTTCTAATTTTATTTTAATTGAACACCTTTTTACGTTAGTATTTTTTTTAATTTGTTTCCCAGTTTTCTAAAACTTTGTTTTTATTTCATTGATAATGTCTCTAAAACTTAGACAGATTTTAAACAATATATGTTTATGTCCATATTATTGTGTGTGAATATCGATCAAAGAAAATTATGACAATCCTAGTCTATATTACTGAATCTAGTTGACATATGTAGCATACGACAAATTAGGAAATGTATTTAAGTGGTTCTCTGTGTGTGGAACTGATATCTTAATGAAAAATGGGTAATGCTGTTTATTCAAAGAATTTTCATTCAAAAACAGATTATGATGGCTGGTAATGTTTGGAACAAGTATGATTGAAACTGTAGTATGTTTGTTTGTTCATGCCGCTATGAGCTAGATAGACTGCTCTAGAACAAAGTGGCTACAAACATGTAGTAAAGTTTCACACCGAGACGTGCTTTGATAGAAACGAATCAAAACGGCCTCAATTCTGGCAGAGTGGCGACTGGTACCTTCTGCATGACAACGCACCAGCACATCGTTCCCATTTGGTAAAACAGTTTCTCGCCGAAACTCGCACTAATGTGCTTCCACATCCTCCCCCCCTAATCACCGGACTTGGCCCTGTGTGACTTTTATCTGTTCCCATAAATCAAAAAACATTTACAGGGACGACGTTTGTGTCATCAGATTAGGTGAAAGCAGCATTGCAGAAAGAGGTTGCGAATAATAGCTTCCAGCAGTGCTTCCAGAAGTTATACGAATGCTGATATCGTCGCCCAAGGTGAGTACTTTGAAGGTGGATGTGCTTCGGCGCTGTAAACTATTCAGGGTAAGGTTTTTTACACCTTGTCCCCGAACTTTTGGATCATAATTCGTATAAGATCTGTTCTCAAATCTAACTGATGATATTATAATTGATTTCATTTTTCGATTAAAATTTTTCTTATGCATCGAAAATGGGATCTACAAACTGGAAAAATACACAGCAGTTTGCAAAGTATGATAATGAATTATTCTAACGTCCTTGTCTCCTAATGTAGCACATATCGGCCTTGTTTAATATTTTTGAACAGATAGACGAAAATCCTGAAATTTCTATTCATTCCGAGTAATGCACATCAGTTGAGGAACTTCATACAAAGTTCGGTATAGCTACATGTAATTTTGTATGATACTTGTAGACTAACGTGATGTTAAGTGTACCCTGACAGGTAGGCTAACAGAATGCTTTGGCCAACAAGTTTGTGCAAATTTGAACTTTTCTATACCTCTGTCACCGAACTCGTCGTATAAATCTTTTTGTTTATAAGACTAGGGGGCTCTGCCCCCTACGAGCTACGCTCGCTAACCCCCGTTCAGGCACACCAAAATCCAAAAAGCACGCTAATTTGATCGGCTTTAAAAATATTGAATTAAAATTAAAAAAAAAACAGTAGCGATCTCTCTGTAAACGGGTTTCCATTCGTTTTCCTTGGATTGGGGATTTTTAAGACCAAATCTGAGAGATACAATGGCGGTTTTCGTATTTAATTAAAAAAAATTAGTTAAACATTTGAAAATAAGCTAATGTAAAATGAATTAAGTAAACAGCGTCATTGTCTCCCGGTATTTTTTAACAGCGCTATGAGATAGTTCTTTTAGATAATTCATTTTAAATGTATCGTTTTAAATCTGACGTAATTTACACCAAAGTTTTATTTCTCATATTAATATTCACGTGAAAATACTTTTGTTGTTAGAAGGAAATATTATTTGCGCTGTCTTCGAATTCACGATAATAGTTGAAAAGATTATCTCAAAATATCTCGCACAAATATATTTTCCAATTTAAATTGTTTTGCTATTCTTTTTTGCCATTTTAAATATGACGTAATTTCCTCAAATTTCAAGTTTTAACGCATAATAATGATTTTTTTTAATTTTAAGATTTTGTTTCTCTTTTAAAATTCAAGTGCAAATATGGTTCGTCGCAGATGTCATATTGACGCAAATTTTTTCTGACGCCAATTTCATATACGCAACGGGTACTTAACTGGTGCTAAAGTGTTGTTATTTTGCTTGATATGGTAACCCGGATGGGTACAGATGTCATATTCGCCCCATATTAGCGCGATTTTTTTCGGTTGCCAATTTGGCGAAAACATCAACAGCATGAACAACATAATCCGAGTTACTACATCAAACATCAAGCAAAATAACGACACTTTGGCGCGGAAAAAAATTGCGCCAAAATGCGCGTATATGACATTTGTGCCTATGGTTCTTATGACGTAATTTTCCTGCTTTTAACATGTGATCATTTAATTCTAATATTAAAGTTTTTTTTTCTGTTTGTAATAGTCACGTGTAAATAAATTTTTAATTTGAAGTAAACATTATTATTTGCGCTGTTTATGCAACTGGCAACAGTTTATTTTCTAAAATTTGTAAAAAATATCTCTCGAAATGCTGAAAATTTGAATTTAAAAGTGAAATAAAACATCAAAAAATGAGTCAAATAAGAAAACTAAATGCAATCTGCACATCGGAAACTTATAACGTATAAAATGATCTAAAAATGATTAAATTCTCATGTATAGTTTTTGCTCCAATAAAAATTTTTTAATGGAACGATTTTGTCCAACTTTAGCATTAAATATCTCTTAAAATAATTCTTCGATTTGAAAACTGTCTGCATCAGCGTATTTATCAAACATTTCTCTATAATACCACCGATTTTCATATTTTTGTATGCAACAGTTTTTTTAATATTAACGATGAAAGGCCATGCTTAAGCATTCAAATTGGATGTGATCTACCCGGAATATCTACGCAGATGTTCATTGGTCCATTTCCAAATAAAAACTTTTTTTATATATAGAAGGAAATAAACTTACTCTTTCTTAATTAGTCTCGTCATCCTTGCTTCATTAAAATATTTTGAAAAAATATCAACAATATTTACATTTTAATAAAGTTTATACCTTTCAAAAGATCAGATTAAAATATTTTTTCTTTAAGAATTATCCTCTTATTCTTGATATTTTCGTTATATAGAATTTTCTACTGCATATGCATAGAACTAAAATAATTTTATAATAATGAAATAGAAATTCCATTTTTGACAATATGATTCTTCTCAATGTTTAATTTACAGACATTTTGATAAAGGTTTTTTGAAAAAATGCTAAGTTATTTCTTTTATAAGTGTAGATATGAATAATATTGCAGCATAAACTAAAGTTTATGAAATATAATTTAATAAAATTGAAATCTTTTATCCATTAACTATTTTTTAAATTATAAAACCGCTTTATTTATCAACAAATATTTTAATATCTCATTAATTATTTTCAAATCTGCCGAATTAGTACATTATTATTAATTTCAAATAAGATTAAATTTAAAAATAATATGAAATTTTAGCTTAAAAATCTCGAATGCAGCATTTTCTATCAAACAAAACAGAAACCTGTAGAATTTATTGTACTACAATCACAAAAAAAAAAAACAAAAAAAAACAAAAAAAAAAACCCATATGTAAAAGCCTTGCATAGTATTTTCCGGTTTAGATTCTTATAAATATTAATTTAATTTGGGCTATCATTGATACACCTCTATGAGCAATTGAAAATTATGCTCTCTCCTGAGTGTTTAATCTGCTAATTGATTTTATCGTTCAAGAGATGCATTTTACAGTGTAATTTATCAGTGTAAGCGAAATTCGAGGAGAAACCTTTAAACTATTGGTGGTAATTAATATACAGAATCATTTTTGCTCTGTATGCAAATGAATTTGAGCACTGCATAGCAACATGATGAATTACTTAACTTGATTAATTTGGTAATGATACATGTACAGAATATTAATCCTGTGTTAAACTCAAAACACGATTTAATTTTCATCATCCAATAAATCATGGAAGTTTTATAATGTGATTCATGCATTCTCTGAATTTGTTATGTGTTTAGTTTTTATCAAAGTTAATGTAGGAATTAAAAGAGAAAAATGTTTCATTATTCTGAATTATTTATTTAAATTAATTGAGCGACATTCCGTTTGGACTGTCTTTTTTTTGGGATACGCTTTTATTGAACTTCGTTTGTTGTCTGTATGGGTCAAATTTTATTGCAAAATTTGACCCATTCCTTCGAACCGATTACCCCCCCCCCCCCTCCCCAACGTTGCGTACAAGTCCATTGTCAATGTATTTTCACTGCCGTGTCTAATCACAGTCAGAGTCCATAGACAAAATTATTCTGTTATGTTTTGTTTTGAATCACATGCCTAACACACAAATTTTCTTGCTATGTTGCAAGCAAGTTCGCATGTTGCAAGTTGACATGCAAGATGCATGTCAATGGAATACTCATATATTTTCGGGACTGAACATAACAATTTTAGTGTCCATAGACAATAATATTCTATAACGTTTTTAGTTTGAATCACAAATTTAACAAATCAGTTTTGCTCAAATTTTGTTCACAAGTTTATTGTTAATGACGATACAATACTAACGTCCTTTCGCGGTTGCACCTCAGCTGGGTTAGGATCCATAGACAAAAACATTCTATTATGGTTTTGTTTTGAATTACATATCGAAGGCCTCAATTTTGTCCAAATGTTTCTCACTAGTTCGATGTCAATGAGTATAGTATACTCATATATTTTCGGGACAGTACGTAATGAGGATCAGGATTCATAGGCAAAAAATTCTGTTAAGCTTTTGGTTTGAATCAGGTATCTAACGGGGCAATTATGCTTAAATTTTGTACACAAGCTCATTGTCAATGACAATGCAATATTCGTGTGTTATCATAGCTGTACATTAATAAAAGACTGTGGCCTAGACAAAAACATTCTATTAACATTTTGGTATGAACCGCATATCTAACGAGCAACTTTTGCTCAAATTTCCCAACCAAGATCAGTGTCGATGACAATACAATACTCAATACTCATGTATTTTCTGGGCCATGTCTAATCAGGGTCATGCATCAGGTTAATAAGAAACAAAAACATTCTATTATAATTTTGGTTTAAATTACATATCTAACAAATCAATTTTGCTAAAAATTTTCACATAAATTCATTGTCGATGACAATCTAATACTCATAATTTTCAGGGTCATACCTAATCTGTGGCACAATCCAGAAACAAAAACATTCTATTGCGATTTTGGCTTGAATCACATATCTAACAAACAAATTTTTGCTAAAATTTTCCACACAAGTTCATTGTCGAGAACAATGAATACCCACATATTTGCAGGATCATTAGCGATAGACAAAAACATTCTATTGCAATTTTGGTTTGAATCACACATCTAACAAAGCAATTTTGCTACAATTTCCCACCGAAGTTCATTGTCGATAACAATCTAACACTCACGTATTTTCCGGGCCGTGACTAATCAGGATCATAATCCAGATACAAAAACCTGCTATTACAATTTTGATTTGAATCACATATTTAACAAACTAATTTTGCTAAAATTTTCCACGCAAGTTTATTGTCGATGACAATGTTATACTCACTTATTTCCAGGGCCATACCTAATAAGGTCCAAAGTGCAGCGACAAAAACATTCTATTACTTTTTTTGTTTGTATACCATACGTACCAAATCAATTTTGCACACATGCTCATTGTCGATGACAGTGCAATACTCATGTATTTTTAGACCCGTACCTAATCAGGGTCATAATCCAGAGACAAAAACTTTCTATTGCGTTTTTGGTTTGAATAACATACCTGTAGAACCAATTTTTCACAATTTTCGCAAGTTAGCTCATTGTCGATGACAGCGCAATATTTATATATTTTCAAGGAAGTACAACATCAATATGTATGCCCAGTATGCAATTTCTTTTTCGTTTTTGTTTGAAATTCTATTAAATTGCCGGTTAAAAGCATGTTACTTAAACTTTTTAAGGTATATTTCTTGTGCTATCTGTTAAAATAGTACTTTCTGTGCTTTATCTTGTGATAATGGTAACTGTCAGGTAATAAAAGAAATATCTGTTAAATATTACATGTATTACATTAGGTTAAAATAAAACGTTATTATTAAATTTTTAAACCCATGAAATTATAAATTTTCATCATCCAATAGGGAAGCAAAAACAAAATCCTCTTATTACAAATTTTATTTACACTACAACGTATTTATTGCAAATTTTATTTACACTACAACGTATTTATTGCAAATTTTATTTACACTACAACGTATTTATTGAAACGTGAGTAAGAAAAAGTTTTAAAAGATAAATTTATCTACTTAAGTTGATGATATATGCTAAAACATAATAGTATATGCTGAAAGATATGTCAATACGATATAAAATACATGTATATGCTATGATATAGTGCTACACGGTAAAATACGCTATAAAATAATGTATATGCTACACAATAATTCTATATGCTACAAAATAATCTTATATGTTATATTATACTGCTACATTCTATAACGATAATTACATTTTATAAGATAATGCCAGTATGCTACAAGATAATTGTATATATTACAAGACAATGGTATACACTATAAGCTAACTATGTATGCTATCATATAATACTACATCCTGTAGATAAGCACATTTACACATGCGAAATCACATATCTACATATTATACTTACAAGTTTACACTTATAAGTTTACTTATCTATATTTATAGCCGCTTCACACTGGCATCGCAAATCTACAAATACATCAGTTATATTCTAAGCACTTAATGGAAAGTATATCGGACATATGACAACAACAAATGAAACTCCAACGCAAATACAATACTTAAATTGTAATATTTATTAATAAAAATGTACTGCAATAATTTATTACTTTTTAACGTAGTTTATTTTAAAGGTATAATATTCATTATATAAATTGGGTGAAGTAAAACACGTATTAGTCTGAATGACAAAATGGCGAATAATAAAATCAATATTTACTACAAACATGTATAGCCACAATTACATAACATGATACTTTTCAGTAGGAAATTTAATTGACATAAAACCGATTTGATTTAAAAAAAGATATAAAATTAAATCAACATTTACTACTAACATATACAGTCAGTATTACATAACATGATACATGAAAAAGTGAAACGCTTCAGGATAACATCATCATATTATATTTTTATAACACTTAAAACATTTTAATTTTTAAACATTCAAATATTTTAAGCATTTTTGTTCAGCTATAATTAATAATTCCAATATCTCTTAATACCTCGTAACATACTGAATTAATAATCTAATAATTTCATACTTTGTTACTCAGTAAACGTCTATATATTAACAACTCAGTATTACAATAAACTAACTAAACATACATCATCCTTATCTATCTTGTGTGAAATATTATTACCAAGAATAATCTCATTAAACAGAATTTAGTGTAAGAGAAAACATTGTTTCAATTACTATTTTTCTAAAGTTAAGTGAATCACAATTCGATAAAATTTAAGTATAAAAAATGAAATATCGAGATTATAAAATTATTAACTATTCAATCAATAATTTAAAAAGTTAAAGATAGTCAACTGTTCTGAAATATTTTTTTTAATCCAATTTTCATCAATGTCTGTCAAAAATTGGATTAGGAATATTAAATTTTGAATATTTTGGAAATCGCAGATGACTTAATATACATTAGACTACAACTACTAACTAAACATTCGTTATCCTTATCGGAACAGTATCAAATGTCATTACCTTCATCAGCCCCACCAGTGGCTGAGAGGTTCTGATCTCAAAACTGGTAAACAGGAGGTGCTGGGTTCGATTCCAATCGCGCCCGTCGGCTTAGCCTTTCGGAGTTTTTCGTAGTTTCTTCGAACCTTGAGAAACCTTGCTTAAATACGGGTTAGGTTCCCTCGGGCCATTACCTACACACATCATTACAACATCATTACCTACATCAAGTCCATTCAGCAAAATTTAGCAACGGAGAAAACTCAGAGCATGATTTCCATGACTCGTTTTAAAGTTACTTGAATCACAAATTTTATCCGGAAATTTCCGTAAAAATTTCGGGAATATCATAAGGGAAACCGAATACGAAATTCGCACAGCATTTTTGGCTTTAAAATTTCTTGAAGAAGCCAAGGAGACAGATTTTTTTACGACTCCTAATTTGCATTAATGCACTTACTAAATGCACCTTTCATTACTATTAAAGCAAATACACTGATAAACTGCGATGAACTTTCATAATCACAAATTAAATTTCTCCTTATATGTATGCAACATTAGTTTATTAATACTAAACTGCCTTTTTTAGCATTCGTTAAATTTATATATTTTTATAGCTCAATACCACTGTGCCGAACTAGACATTCATCATCTTTATCTTTCTGGTATCAAATATCATCATCTACAATGCATATTTCCAGCTCAATTTAGAGCAATTGAGAAATCAGAGCATGATTTCAATGACTCACTTTAAAGTTATTTGAATCACAAATATTTCTCACAAATTTTCTGAAAGATTTTCCGTAAATCTGTAAAAGAACGAACACAGAAATCGCAAAACATTTTAGACTTTAAAACTACTTCAAAAAGACAAGGAGACAAATTAAACATAAAAGAAAAATCTTATATGCATTAATGCACTGACACAGTATCACTATGTCTAACTAAACATTAATCATCCTTATCTTTCTAGCATCAAATATCATCATTTACAATAAATCAATTCAGCGCAATTTAGCGAAAAGGAAAACACAGAGCAAAATTTGCTAACATCTTTAAAGTCATTTGATCACAAATTTTCACAGGAAATTTTCTGAAAGATTTTAGTTATATCTTTAAGAAAACGCACATGAAAATTGCTAATCATTTTAGACTTTAAAACTACTTCAAAAAGACGAGGAGACAGATTTAAAAAAAAAAGAAAAATTTTATATGCATTAATGCACTGATACATTGATAAATATTTCTTAGATGCTTAGAAAAGCAGATATATTAATATATTGCGATGCATTTTCACCATCATAAGTTAAATTCATCCTAATACGTATAAAATATTAGTTTATTAATATTAAACTTTATATTTTAGCATTCCGTAAATGTATATATTTTTATACCTCAATACGAATATTCCTAACTAAACATACATCATCCTTAAAATAATAAAACTATGTAAAAAATCACCATAAAATTAAAACAAAACACAGGACGCGTTTCGAGCTAAAAACATAACAGCTCGTCATCAGCTAAGCATACACGTGTCCGAAAAACGAACAAGTTCAAAAATGAACTGAAGAAAAAGAATGTTGCGATTATTGCGAGGGTTATTCCCAAGTTCATTAATATTATTTTCAAGCTTCCTTCTTCCATTCGTGTTCAAAATGCCTTAACTAGGAGTAAGTTTGCTATTCTTAGAGCCATCATTCAAGATGTTCGTTACTCTCTTTCTTGCATCGAATATGAATTATATTCTTTGCATTTACAGTTAAGTAAAACTGTAATTTATTTCCCTTTCCTTGAGAAACGGATTTTTGCTTACGTCGATTTCAAATCTAGGTGTCACAATGCTATTTTGGATAAAAAGTTTTCTTCTCTTCTGACTTCTAATTCTTCTGCTCCTAGTATTTCTCCTCTCGAGCAAAATTATGTTGTCAATTTGTCTTCTCACTCTCTTACTGATTCTCAGCGTGATGTTCTCTCACTTGGCTTGAATTTTTCGTGCATTTCTAAGCCTTCTATTCCGAACTTAATTGCTCCCATTGAACATTCTTTCAAAAACAGTAAAATTTCTTCTGGTCAACTTGATTCTCTTCGCTACCTTTTGGCTAATGTCATTTCTTCTAATAAATCTTTTAATAAGTCTAATCTTTCTTCTTCTCAGAAATCTGCTCTCAGTGAACTTAATTCCGTTCCTAACCTTCTTATTACTAAGGCTGATAAAGGCGGTCAAACAGTTCTTCTCAATAAATCTGATTATATTTCCCACGTTGAATCTATGTTAAACTCTGGTCCATATTCCAAATTAAAAAAGGATCCTTCTACTAAGCATTTATCTGACATCAAGCATGTCATTAAAAATTCTGTCTTTCTTAATGATAACACTAAACGTTTGGTCACCCCTACTATCGCTAATTGTGCTCGTTTCTATGCTCTTCCTAAGGTCCATAAACCTACTCTTTCCTTTCGCCCTATCGTTTCCAATATTGGTACTGCTTCTTATAAACTTGCCAAGTTCCTTTCTAAGTTACTCGCTCCTTTATCTTCCACTAACTTTCATACCGTGAAAAACTCTTTTGACTTTGTTGATAAAATTAAACGCCTTTCTCCTTGCAATTATATAATGGTTTCCTTAGATGTTAAATCCCTTTTCACTAACGTGCCTGTTCAAGGGGCAATTGACTGTTTGGAAAGAAGGTTGCGCGAATTTCATTACTCTTCCATTGAGATTGATGAAATCCTGCATTTAGTTAGTATTTGTGTGAGGCAAACTGCTTTTCAGTTTAACAATTCTTTCTATTCTCAAACTGAGGGTCTGGCCATGGGTAATCCATTGTCTCCTCTTTTATGTGATATTTATATGCATTTTGTTGAAGAAAAACTCTTTAGTTTATATAAATTTCCTTTCTGGTTTAGGTATGTTGATGACACTTTCATTTTAATTCCATCTGACCTTGATCTTTCTAATCTCCTTTCTCTTGTTAATTCTGTTGATCCTTGTATTCAATTTACTCTCGAAGTCGAAGAGAACAATTCTCTTCCTTTCCTTGACGTCTTGGTTTCAAAACTCCCAGATCGGTTCTCTACCTCCGTTTATAGAAAACCTTTCGCTGTCTCCCTTCCCCCTCATGCCCTTTCAAATCATCCTCCTCAACAAAAAGTGGCGTCCTTTTATACTTTTGTTTTTAGGGCGTTACGCATTTGTTCTGACTCTTCTGCTCTGAATAATGAAATTAATTATCTGAAATCTCTTGCCCTTGCTCGTGGTTATAATCCCTCTTTAATTGATAAAGCTTTGTATAAATTTAATAAGCCTAAACGTCCTTTTTCTGATTCAAATAATCCTCCTAATTTTAATTCTATAATAGTTCTGCCCTTTTATTCTCTTCTGTGTTTCAAAATTGCTAAATTACTTTCTCGTTTTAACTTTAAAGTTATCTTCAAACCTATGAATAAAATTAAATTCTCTTCTCTAAAAGATCCTGTTCCTACTGAGAACCGGTGGGGTGTTTATTTCATTCCTTGCTCTTGCAATTTAGGTTATATTGGTCAAACAAAGAGAGCTTTAAAATTCAGATTAGGCGAGCATCAGAGATATATTGCAAATCAAGAAATCTCTAAATCTTCGATTGCTTCTCACTGTTGGTCTTCCAGTCATTGTTTCAATTTCTCCATGGCCAAAATTATTTCTTGCCCTGCCTCTCCCTCTCACTTGGATTTTCATGAAGCATATTTTATTTCTAAAAATTCTGCTAATCTTGTCAATGATCTCCCATCATCTCCTTTCCTATCTCCAGCGTGGAAATTAATTTTGTAATTCTTTTCCCTTTTCTCTTGTTTCTTTTCTTTTTATTTTGTAAAAAAAAAAAAAAAAAAAAAAAAATAATAATAATAATAATTTGGATTTTTTTCTTGTTCTTTTATAGTTCTTTATTTATTATTTTTATTTATATTTTTAATTTACTTCTTTTATTTTTATTTTTTCTTTTATTTCCATTTTTTCCATTTCATTTTCTCTTCTATCTTTTTTCATCACATTTCCCTTTTGCGTATCCCTCTATCAGGTAGCGCCATCTGTCGCATTCTTCGCAACATTCTTTTTCTTCAGTTCATTTTTGAACTTGTTCGTTTTTCGGACACGTGTATGCTTAGCTGATGACGAGCTGTTATGTTTTTAGCTCGAAACGCGTCCTGTGTTTTGTTTTAATTTTATGGTGATTTTTTACATAGTTTTATTATTTTAATTGCTTCATATCGCCAGTTTTCGGTGCTGTTTCGCTATACATCATCCTTATCTTTCTATTATCAAATATCATCATTTACAATAAATCAATTCTGCACAAAGTTAGATTTCATAACTCAATTTAAAATTATTTGAATCAAACATTTTTCACAGGAAATTTTCTGAAAGATTTTCGGTATATCTTTAAAAAAATCCCTTCCGACTCGGCCTACAGGCACAGGTAGATTTCGAAGTTAAAGTTAAATTTTTATTTTAAATAACGAAAGAACAAATAAATTAATATAACATTAATAAAAATACAAAGAAAACGTCGAAATAAAAATCACTTGAAGACGTAAACACGTGTAATTCGCTTAAAGTCAAGTGAATGTGACATTTACGATCAACCATTATTGGCATTTAATCTTATAGTTTGGCGATAGATTTTTGGTCGACTCGATAACCAAGTGGTATCAATATTAGTTTTTGTTGTATTAAACTTTCTCAATTTGTTGATTTTCTGTAAGCAAATAAACCCTATTGGATTACAATGGAAATCTATGGGAATTTGTCGAAATATTAGATATCGACAAGTTGCTGACAAACTTGACGGTATTTGGCGTCGGAACAGGATCCCCCTGCGGTAATCCCCCTTATATGTATGGAGATACTATAGCGTAATATATATATAAATATAGATTTTTATTTTTCACGTGGAAATCTTGCAATAGAAAAGTAATTGTTGTGGTTAGAATTTTATTGTGTTTTTTTTAATTGTTGGTAACTGCTATAACGGATTTTTTTTTTTTTATTTTCCTGCCATTTTCTGTAAGAGCTGGTTTTATAAGAATCATGTTAAGGCGGTATTCAAAATTTTTAACCCTCCACCATTTCTACTGCATTGGGCCGATTTTGCTCATTTGCAATCTCCGCCGAGATATTAGCCATCTCAATGTGTTTGGCGAGTATGAAGACGATTCGTGCATAATTTTGACTTTTATCGCGCGGACAAAATTTAGTACATACATACATATATATACATATATACACTTTTCAGGTGGGGGTAGTTTTGGGTTCCTGGGGTCATATAATGAAAAGTTATGAAGGAATTTTTCAAAAATCGCATTATGGTAACGACTGCAATAGGTAGTATTTCTTACGAAATCTACCTAAAAATACAGGATACAAAAATCGCTAAAAGTTTTAGACTTTAAAACTACTCGAAAAAGACAAGGAGACAAAAAAAAAATCTTACATGCATTAATGATCTGATGCATTGTAAATATCGATTAAATGCTTCAAAAAGCAGAAATATTGACATATTGCGATGCATTTTCACAACCATAAATTAAAATTAACCTAATACGTATGCATTATTAGTTTATTAATATTAAACTGCATATTTCAGCATTCGGTAAATGTATATATTTTTATACCTCAATACTACTATTCTAACTAAAGATACATCATCTTTATATCTTGAGCATCAAATATCACCACCAACAATAAGTCCATTAAACAGAACTTAGCGCAATAGAAAACTCAGAGCATGATTTCAATGACTCGCTTTAAAGTTATTTGAATCAGAATTTTTTTCATAGGAAATTTTATGAAAGATTTTCGGTATATCTTAAAAAAAAAAAAAAAAAAAAAAAAAAAAAAAAACAGACGTAAAAATTGCTAAACATTTTAGACTTTAAAACTACTTGAAAAAGACAAAGAGATAGATTAACAAAAAAGAAAAATCTTTTATGCCTTAATGCACTCATACATTGTTAAATATTTTTTAAGATGCTTAAAAAAACAGTGATGTAGATAAATTGAGATGCATTTTCAAAACCATGAATTAAATGTATCCTAACATAATATTAGTTTATTAATATTAAACAGGATTTGATAAATGTATATATCTTTATACCTCAATACTACAATTCCTAACTAACATACGTCATCCTTATCTCTCTAACATCAAATATCATCACCAACAATAAGTCCATTGAACAGAATTTAGCGCAAGAGAAAACTCAGAGCATGATTTCAATGACTCGCTTTAAAGTTATTTGAATCACAAATTTTTCTCAGGAAGTTTCCCGAAAACTTTTGCGGAATATCTTAAGGGAAACCGAACATAAAAATTTCACTGCATTTTAGGCTTTAGAACTGCGTCGAAAAGCCAAGGAGACAGATTTTCTTTATCTCTAGCATGCTTTAGTACGCAAAGGGTCCCTTAGGATCTCATCAAAGTCCCAACGCTAATTAATCTTCTGCAGGAAGATGCCGGCTCTTTTGTTATAGATTTTTTTTTTCCTCCAACACTTTCTCTTCTCTTTCAAACTTGGGTCATTAAAAATGCTCCTAGCTTACGCAGATTGTAGAAATTTTATTATTTTATAGTTATATAATTCGTTTAAAGAGTTGTTGAAGAGATAATGAGAATTTGATTCCTGCTTTTGGAGAGTTGTTTTGAAAAGACTTTATTTATTTAAAAGTACGGTTGAGGTTTTTTTAAATCTTTCATTGTTCAATATTTTTCAGAAATATCATATCATAGAAGTATTATTCAACCGTGAATATAAAAGTATGGTTAAAAAATTGTGTTTTAATAATTGCTTCATAAAGTTAGATGAATGAGTATATTGTTTATAAGTGGTTTTGTTTACGTCAGAACTATGAAAAATCTTTTTTTAATATTTTAGAATAAATTGCTTAGATTTTATAAAATAATTCTAGAATAATTTTTTGTCTAGTAGTAGAGTAACTATTGAACCTTCAAAAAAGAAAACATAAATCATATCTAAACATGCCCATTATTCAGTTGAGTCTAATTTTCAGAATGTTAAGCTGAAGTACGATTCAAAATGAACAGTTTTTATCCGGCACCCCCGTAGAATTTATACAGTGCAGTTTTTTTGTGTACGTGTGCTCTGTACAAGTGTATGTTAATTAATTTTTAGACGAAAGAATGCCGGTCTGTTTATTATAGATGTTTTTTCCTCCAACATTTTCTCTCTCTTTCAAAACTTGGTCATTAGAAATGCTCCTAGCTTACGCAGATTGTAGAAATTTTATTATTTTATAGTTATATAATTCGTTTAAAGAGTTGTTGAAGAGATAATGATAATTTGATTCCTGCTTTTTGGAGAGTTGTTTTGAAAAGACTTTATTTATTTAAAAGGACAGTTGAGTTTTTTTTTTTTTTTTTTTTAAATCTTTCATTGTTCAATATTTTTCAAAAATATCATATCATAGAAGTATTATTCAACCATGAATATAAAACTACGGTTAAAAAACTGCTTTATAAATTTAGATGAACGAGTATGTTGTTTATAAGTCTTTTTGTTTAAGTCATCTATTTAAAATCTATTTTTAGTATTTTAGAATAAATTGCTCATAAAACTACGGTTAAAAAAACTGCTTTATAAATTTAGATGAATGAGTATGTTGTTTATAAGTCTTTTTGTTTAAGTCATCTATTTAAAATCTATTTTTAGTATTTTAGAATAAATTGCTCATATTTCAGAAAAATAATTTTTGATTAATTTTTTGTTTAGTAGTAGAGTAATCATTGAACCTTTAGAAAAGGAAACATAAATGAAATCTTAACAAGTCCAATTTTCAGTTGAGTTTAATTTCCAAAATGTTGAGCTCAAACACGATCAAAAGTAGACAGGTTTTATACCGCTTCGCCGTAGTAATTATACAGTGCAGTTTTTATTTGTAGTTGTCTGTTTGCTTTTGTGCGTGTGCGTATCTGTTTGCTGTACAAGTGTATGTTAATTAATCTTTAAATGAAGTAATGCCGGTCTTTTTATTATTTTGTTTCCACTAACACTTTCTCTTCTCTATAAAATATGCTCTTAGCTTACGCAGATTGTAGAAATTTTATTATTTTGTAGTTATATAATTCGTTTAAAGAGTTTTTGAAGAGATAATGAGAATTTGAATCCTGCTTTTGGTGAGCTGCTTTGAAAAGACTTTATCTATATTATAAAGGACAAACATATCTGTGCGTAACGCATACGTCATTCTGCGAATGGCAACATTTTGAAATTTGAAATGAAATTTCGGTTTTGCAATTTTCGCTACAGCAAATTTTTAAACTTCTAAACATCCCACACATCCAAACTTAAAATTTATAAAACTGTTATAAAACCAATAGTAATTTATGGTAGTGAGACCTGGACCACTACACAAAAAGATGAAAAGCTACTTATCACTTGGGAAAGGAAGATCCTAAGACAAATTTTTGGACCTATTAAAGAAGACAATACATGGCGTATAAGGACAAATATGGAGTTAGAACAGTTATATAATGAAAAAGATATAATAAATACTATAAAAATAAGAAGAATGCAATGGTTAGGCCATCTAATCAGAATGAGGGATGAGCGAAGCACAAAGAAGATTTATAGTGGTAATTTAATTCGAAAAAGAAGTATTGGTAGACCCAGGAAGTGTTGGATAAAAGAGATAGAAAAAGATCTTGCAGAAAACCAAATTATAAATTATAAAATAAAGGCCAGAGATCGGAAGGTCTGGAGAAGTATATTGAGGGAGGTCAAAATCCTACATGGATTGTAGCACCATTGTGTAAGTGTGTAAGTGTAGTGTAAACATCCCACATTTTAAATGTTTACACCGTCGTATGCAGAAAAAAAAAGCACTTTTAAATGCAATTTGTTTGAAAGCTGTATCTCAATTTATTTTTGAGATATTAATTTTTTATACTTTTTAATACCAATTTTCTAATCGTGGCAACTGAAGTACTTCATTTCTATTAAAAGTGTTTTAGTTATCTTTATTGATTATATTCTTACTGATGCCATTTTCTCATTACAATTAAAAATATCTCATTTTAAAAATTTTAACAGAAAATGAGTTACTCTTTAAAAAAGACACAATTTCCCTGATGATGCTGTTATGCGCTATTTTTTCATTTCGCTGATATTGAGTTTAAGACAATGGACAATATTTCTGTGATGTCACAAAAGGTAAAATGGCGATTTTTACAGTCTCGAACCGAAACGAAGAATATGGTCCATAGGCAAAATATTTCAGCGACGGAAAATGACGTCATATTTGAAACAAAACGATAATTTTATTTGATAAAATGAGATATTTCTCCTTGAATACGTCTAAAAGTTAAAAATTTCTGGAATTTTTACGCGCAAGTACAAATATTATACTAAGACCTCAAATCACGGGTGGGAATTTTAACATGGAAAGTTGTAATAGTTGACAAACGTGACTTCAAGCTTGAAAATATAATTATTAATAACCTATTGCGCATTATAATGTTTTTAAATGGTTAATATGGATGTGAAACGTGGAAAATGACTTGATTCGGTTTAGATTTAAAGGGGGGGGGGGATTTTATGATTATGTTAAGGTGAAATCCTTTTTGCTGATTTTTCATTCCGTAATACCAAGCATCAATTGATAACTTAATCAAAATTACTTATCTTGATTATACGTTACTAATTACGCATATGAATAAAGTTTAATTTTTCAATAATTATAACAGTTGAAGTTCATGAAAAAAGTATTTTGTTAATCTTAGGTTAAAATATGTCTTTGGAGAGTTAAACTAACAAGTGTAAAATGGATTTTTTATTGTACTTATTGTTGTCGATGTATTATAATTTTGATGCAATAGTTCCTTTGTAAACATTTTTTATCGTCGAAATTCGACGGGTTCCACCTCGTTTATTTAAAAGTACAGTTGAGTTTTTTTTTTTTTTTCAATCTTTCACTGTTCAATATTTTTCAAAAATATCATATCATAGAAGTATTATTCAACCGTGTATATAAAACTACGGCTAAAATTTGCTTCATAAATTTAGATGAATGAGTATGTTGTTTATAAGTGTTTTTGTTTAAATCATCTATTTAAAATCTATTTTTAGTATTTTAGATTAAATTGCTCATATTTCAGAAAAATAAATTTTGATTATTTTTTTGTTTAGTAGTAGAGTAATTATTGAACCTTCAGAAAAGAAAACATAAATGAAATCTTAACATGTTCAATTTCCAGTTGTGCTCAATTTTCTGAATATTAAGCTCAACTGGGAGAAATTCCCAGCAAAAGTTTACAGGTTTTATTCGGAAACGCGATAGTATTTATAGTGTGCAGCGTTTTGTGTGTGTGTGTGTGCTGCACAAGTGTATGACAATTAAACTTTAGACAAAAAAATGCTGGTTTTTTTTATTAAAATTTGTGTTTCCACTAATACTTTCTGTTCTGTTTCAAAATTGAGTGATTCTCTTTGATAAATACAAAAATTTTTATTATTCTAGAAATTTTGTTATTTCCTAAGATTCTTTGAAAAATGTTGAATGTATAATAAGAATTTGACTTTTGCTTTTGGTAAGTTCTTTTGAAAAGACTTCCCCCTTTTTTTTAGTACAGTTTCCATATATTTTTTAATATTTCATTATTTAATATTTCTAAAAAATAATATCACAGATTTATTATACGAAACGAATAGAGTTTTCCGAAAAAATATATTGGGAGAAACTGTTTAGAAATCAAACTGCAACATTACTAATTCCAAATTTTATGCATCGAAAGCCTTTTCATAACATAAGTAAAATTCTAAATACTATTGAAGTACTATGTATCAAATTGCGTTTATATGTGAATTTAAGAAAAACTCGGGAATAGATTCTACAAACAATGCCAAATAACTAAAAGGCATGTATAATAATTGCTGACATTTATGAGAATTTATATCTTGTTTTTAAACGGCGAAAGATGGGGTCGCCTGTAACACTTTCTTTAAACGTAGATCTGACACCTAATTGAAACTTATTAAACCACAAGAAGGAGTTTTATTTTGTCTTCATTATGATTTATGGTATTTTTTTTCTTTCTACAAAAGAATACAGAAAAAGCAACATTTTCTCCATGTTCAAGCAGGGTGAAAGTAACTGGTGTCTTAGGGATTCTTTCTTATTCAAATCCCTATTTCAAAATTTTAATACATTTTATACTTAATCTTTCATTTTGAAGGGATAGTACAGATATATTAAAAAATATTGTTGACAAAATTTTCAAAAATTATGTATTGTACAAAGTGGCCATAATTAAACTCATAGTACTCAGAGCGTTCTGTAGCGCGATCTATTAGAGAGAATGACGCCAAATTTTGTAAGAAGATTAAACAAGATGGGGGACAAAGGTTTCCACGAAAAAAAATTTAGTTCCAAAAGTCATCGCTAAGGGAATGTGTGGCGCTGTGTAACGGAAAAGAGAGTATTATTTCCATATTGAGCTTGAATTAAATCGTTAAATGGTCTAAATAAAAGGTAATTTTATTTCAGTATTGATTCTGCATTTTTTAAAACTCTCTTTTCTGTTACACAGCGCCACATACTCCCCAAGCGCTAACTTTTGGTACTAATTTTTTTGTTCGCGGAATCATTCGTCCCACATTTTGTTTAATCTTCTTACAAAATTTGGCGGCTTTCTCTTAATTAGATCGCGCTACAGAACGCTCTGACAAGCAAGGTCTCCTTACAGGGCATACTCAGAATATGTTGAAAAAAATGCTAGTGAAACTACTCATGTATGTAATAAAGGATCAGTCAAATTTAACGGCGGAATTTCAGTAGAAAGTCTGTAAAAAAATAAAATACTTTCGAATATTTGGCGCGAAAATACGAAAGTAACACGCGATTTGGCGAGCAGGATTTTTCCTCGCCAAAAGCAAACGATTTTAATGCATCTGAAAATTGTTTATTAATTGTTTTTTCGAATGCGCGGTTTTTAATTAATTTAAACTTAATCAATAAAAGAGGTTATTATATATATTTTATGTTACATATATATGTTCCTTGTTGCTGTAGTTATTTAATTTTATCACTGTAAACATATTTTCTATGCCTTGCAAGTTGCAAATATCTATCTTAAGTTATAGTCAGCTGACATTTGATTGTCATAATACATTTGCACATCGAAGACGAAGTCTTTTCCATAGCAACAAAATCAAATCGACAGTGTTCTATCTGCCTTATTTTTGAGCTTGAAATAATTTAAATCAATTTAAATTTTGTTTTATCGTAAAATATGATATTTAAATTTTATTATAAATACATATAAATATATATGACAAACTATAGTTAAAACAAGATAAAAATGTCAAAACTATAGTTAAAACAAATTAAAAATGACAAAACTAAAGTTATTCAAGTTAAACTTACTTAAACAAATTCAACATAAAAAGTTTTTTCCTGCATAAAAGCGTATTTCATCGCCAAATAAAGGAAAATTTCGTTATTTTTTACGGGTGCTGTATCGGGGTTCCGCCCAAAATTTTTTTATAAACGTATGTATCCATATAAGAAAAACATTCTGTAATTTTTTCAGATTTTTCTGAGTATGCCCGTATGGAGACCTTCCTTGTAGGTACTGTCAGTTTAGTTATGGCAACCTTGTATTATTAAAAATTATTTTTTACTTAAATATGGTGAAAAAAAAACCACAAAACTGACGCCAACCCTATTTGAAAAACCAATAATTAACACAAACTGAACTAGTGTCTGACATTTTATTTGCAAAGATTAAAAAAAAAGTTGTTTTATATTTGAAGGAATTTATGATTTAAAAATACTTTACTCTTTATTAGAAAAAAAGAAAATACTTAAACCTTATTTATCTATGACATCATACTATAGATGCATGTGTCCTTTGTTCATGTTTTAAATTATTATTAATGCAAATGACCAATAACTAACATTTATGAATCAGTAACTGGCAAGTGGTGTCTCATGCTTTTAGAACTACATAAATTTTAATTGTTTTTACTATAGGATAAATGTATCTTATTAGTTAAACAGTTTTTTAAACAGTCCAAATGATAGATTTAAACTTTATTTAATGTAGCCAATAACGAGACACCTGTCGGAGACATTGGAGACATTTTAGAAAGAAGAAAATTGCCAAAAATGACATATTTTATGTTATGAAAAGATCCATCCTTATTGTATATGTTCTTGTCCTGAATTTTGCCAGCCATAAGCAGCGTATAACTTAATACTTTGTAAATTTGTGACACAATTTTATTCTTCAAAATAAAGAGGTTTTTTTTTTTTTTAACAATCTGGTAAATAATAATAATAATAATAAGTTTTACCGTTTCCTGTGTCACTCTCATATCACTCTGAATTGATTAAAGTTACTGCCCATATTTTTTTTTTTTTTTTTTTTTTTTTTTTTTTTTTTTTTACTACAGTCAGTACTGATATGGGAACTTTGAAACACTTTAAATACAAAAAATAATCTATAATGTTCCAGAAACCATTGTACCCCATTCTGTCACTTGCATGGGGCAAAATGGGGTTGATTAAGTTACTTTTATTTTTATTTTTAAAAAATTATATCTTAACTTTTTTTACAACTTTGTATACTTAAGTTTATCTTAAAATGCATAAAGAAACTGTTTCTTAATATAGGATAAGTATCTTAGACCTAAAACCTTGTTTCGAACCTTAAATACCCCACTTCGCCCCGGTGTCCCCTATGCATGCAAAGCAAACGAATTCTGTCAACAAGTAATTCTGTCATTAGTTGACAATAAAAACATCCGGAATTTTAATCAAATTCAATAAAAAAAGATATATTTGACATGCAAAACTGTTTATGTTTTGCATATCTAGTACGAATGTTTTGTTGGCTAAACACAGTTATCTATTCCTAGAAAGAGAGGCAAAAATTTTTCTTACTCGGCAACAATGCATAAAATGTAACGTATAGATTTTTTTTTTTAAACACAAGCACATACCCGGATTAATTGTTACTTTTGCTGTGAGATTATTTTCACATCTTTTTCTTTTGTCAACATGGTTAACATTCTTTAGAGTAAATATTCTCTTATTACACAAAAAAATATTCCTCTGTGGGCAATTTTCGGAACTAAATGGTTCAATTTATTGAAGCAAAACTTTCAATCATGAGAAGCATTTTTTTTTTTATTCGTAGTTTTGTACTCTAATTACTTGAATTTTTATCGAATTTTAAAATGTGACAAAAGCTTTTCGCCCACCCTGTATATATAAAATTTAATAGAATTTTATTAAGCTTATAAAATGGAACTTTAATTTAGATTAATTATGATGCATGGATAATTTTTTATTCTACAACAGTACAAAAAATGTATTCATTTAAAAATAAAACAATACATTTAAAATCTAAAAATACCTTTCTTTGAAAAAAAAAAAAAAAACTATTACTGTGCACTTAGGGAATGCTTTGCAGGAAATAAACCGTGAAAGAAAAGAAAGGAAAATTCTTTTACTATGAAATAATTCTATGTGCTGGACAGATAATTACTCCTGTTTATTTTCTATTTAATTTATATCCAAAATTGTTAATTGGTCCAAATCACCCAAGCAACCTCATAGCAAATTGGTATATAATTTTATATACCTTAGATAAATTCAAATAATATAAGTGATCGTAAATACATAATTCTAGTAGAAGAGCAACGCGAAGCATTAATAAAATTAAATTATAATTCGCGTCAAAATGTAATTATTAAATTTAAATAATTACGAATAAAATTAAGAGTTTGCGTTGTGAATTATTTAGACGAACTCTTCCACTTATGAATTAAACTAAAATTTAAGCTGTAAAAATAAATTGACACACCTTAAACATTATCAATTAAATAATTACAGAAACTTTTAAAAACTTGATTAAATATTTTATTTACATTGAACACAACTATATACAGAAAAACATAATATTAATTCAAAAAATAGAAAGCAATGCTTTTGTTTGCTTCTCATTATTTTATGTATATTTAATCTTTAAAAAAAGGACAATATTCATGTACTCTAATTATTATACTTTTTTCTTTTTGCTAAAAGAATAATTCTCTTTCATTTTTAAATTACCTTACTTTTAATTAATTATCGGTTTTGTCGGATCTCAGATTACTCTCTACCATAAAATATCAGAAAAGTATTTCTATGATTTTTCATATGATCTTAAGTGGTAAAGGAAAAAGTTTAAAGTCGTACCTTTTTTTAATATACGGGATGGTGGCCTTTATTCATCAAATTCAGAGTTGTCGCGTTGCTTGGGATCATATTCATAGGTCATCCGGAATTCGCTTCGTATCAGAGCGGCAACATCGGGATGGCAGGATGCATAGCTACGGACCTCTGTAGAATAATCCTCTTTATTTTAACATCAAGAAGACATCCTCAATTTGGCTTGCTTAGGCTCACTCCGATATGTACATCAGGAAGACATCCTCAATTAGGCTTTATTAGGCTCGCTCCGATATGTACATCAGGAAGACATCCTCAATTAGGCTTGATTAGGCTCGCTCCGATATGTCCATCTCGCCTGGGCATTACTATGGCTTTCAGGATTCATTGCACGGGCTTTCAGGAGAGCTCCTGCGTCCTCTACATCTTTTTTCAGACTCTCTTTTTCAAACCTTATTCTCCTTGCACCCCAACTCCTGCAGTGGGTGGAACTATTTTTGTCTAGTCCACTGTTATTGGATGTGAGAAGATTTTTTATTATACTTCGATAGGCCTATTAGCTAACAGTCTGCAAATGGCCCCTTACATATACTTTAATATTATTATCTGCCTTAAAGTTTGGGTGGTCTGAAAAGCCATAAATTTATCCCAACACTTTTATTGAGGCCATAAATTTATTCCAACGTTTTTATTATTTTACGATTTCTAATTATACACCACTTTCCATTGGCTTGTCATAAAACGACACCATGGCGTCTGGCTATTGTTGTTGTCTGAGATCCGAACTCTATTCAACATTATACATTCATTTTACAATACAACAATTTTTAAAAAATATATATTTAATATTTAAAATCAACTTAATAATTTTTGTATGAACTTACACTCCTATTTTACTTAAATATATAAACATTATAATTTTACACTCATAATTATATTTTATAAAAAATATTTATACAAACAGAAATAACAAATTACGCAATTTTACTTTGATTTAACCAACATGGTGCGGGAATATATCATAGTTATATGTTGCCCAGCATCTCTCCCGGTGTCAGAAAAAAAAAAAAAACTGATTGCTGGTTTTATTTTTTTTTTTGTACAGCTTAAAGGAATGTACGTGTCCATATGACTGTGTATCTACACAGTTTTTGAACTAAGTCTGTAAAGTTCAATTATCAATGGTTCTGGTATATTTTATAAGAAGTTCTTCTATTTTTTCATAACAGAAAGTTCAACACATGATAGCATAGTTGTCTGTTGACATTCACATTTATAGAAAACCTCTGTACAGAAAATCTGACGTCTTTCTCGAAGCCTTTTTTCTTTACCACACACATGTTTAATAATTTTGTAACTTTACAGTATAAGTGCCCAAAATACATTCAAAGCTATAATTTTGTATGAAACTAATATGCCGAAATAAACCTAATTACAAGAAAAATAATGGCATACACATTTGACATATTATTTCATCACGTATAACCTTATGACACAGTGTTTTATTTAAAACACATTTTATACTGAATAAAAGTAAATACAATGCTTGTAATATGACATGTTATATTTTCACATAATTAATCTGATGTATTCAAATTATAATCAGAAAAATATTGTATACAAACTGGTTACATTATTTTATTTATTTATTTGTTACTTCTAACATGTATGATACGTCAACATATACAAGCTATCTCATCTCCTTTAATATATCATTACGCAATGCTCTCCAACTTTACCCGATACGAGAAAGAGAGAAAAAAAAAGAAGAAGGAGGAGAGAATAAAACCAGTTTTTGAACGTCCCCGATCCTTTCGAAACGAGGGGTTGGTCAAGCTACTAATCGCTTTCTGCGAGGTGATTTGTGCTGTGACAAAATTTTACGACTTCCCAAAGGTATGTATTTAAAACCATTTCATGCTTGTAATTACCTTATTAATTAGTATAATTTCTTGATATACTTTATTCTTAACTAACTGTGCATACCTGTATGTAATTTTTAACATAATCTATGCATAAACAGTGTATGTATTTGTATCATATCTAATGTAAACCTTCTGCTTTTTTTTATTATTTTGCAGGGGAAAAATGGCGATTCTAGCATCTGAATTCTCCTGCCTCATACTGCGACTGAAGCGAGGGTGGCTTTTTATGCTGTCAGGTTCAAATCTAAACCAAATTGCCTTTCAGGATTTAAAAAAAAATGCATATAATTTTCTTTAACTGATTACATTGTATATTTTTAGACCTTTCTAACAAACACAAATTTTGATTCATGATATTGCTTACTATTAAAATGTAGACAACACGGAAATATGACTTCTACGGCCTCTCAAAATGCAAAACATGCATTACGCTTACCTTAAAAATGCACCTTCATTTAATACTATTAAATAGTGTTGTCAGAAAATACCATTGACGAAGAAGAGAACAATTTTTGTGTCTTAAATTATTATTTATTTAGCCAACAATTCTATCTTAAAAGATTGTTAAATTTTCATATTTATTTATTTTTTTACTGAATGAAATAAAAATTTATTTATTCAAAATTTTATTTATCATTAACATTCCGTATGTGAATTCTAATGTCTAAACTTTAATGATATGTTTTTAAAAAAAATAAAAGATAATAAATTATTATTATTAATCCAACATTAATAATTATTATTTAATTATAAAAAAATGTACTTAATACACTTGTATAATTAAAAAAAAAAAAAAAAAAAAAAAAAAAAAAGCAAATGACAATTACTACGTAACATCGTATGCAGCCATCTATGAGTACCCGGCCGGACCAAAGAACTTCTGCCAGCAGAAAAAATCTTTGTATACTCACAAACAACCACATCCAATTTTTTTTATAGATCAAGTTTTTAAAATAATTACTGTACGTACTATAAAAAAAATTAAGTAAATAAATTTATTAAGCCATACTACATATTTTAATAAAAATAAGGCCAATATATATAAATATATTTATTTATTTATTTTGTTTTCTTATGTTAAATTGGCCAAATTATATAAAAAAAATTTTATGAACTCACACACTCAAATTTATCAATACTATGTATATTTATATGTGTTAAATTTAGAATTGCATTTAATTCTAAGGGAAAGTAAAGAGAAAAAAAAATGCTTAAATTCTAAAATAACATAAATTTATAAATATTTCATTTTAAAAAAAAAAATCTAATTTCTAGCTGATTTCAGCAAGATGTGATTTAATATTTATATTAAATAATTTTGCTAATACATTTTATTAATTATTAAATTTGCATATTTTTATATATACAATAAAAATATAATAGTCTTACATAAAATTTTACACTACAACAATGTTATTAATTAATTTAACTTGGATTTAAGCCTACTTTAATTCTAATTGAATACCGTTAATAAAAGTAAATTAGCTTATCAAGTTAAATATAATATAAACTATGTTTGTCTAATGTTAATTTTGCTGAAAATTCCATAACTTTTAACTGTAAATGCTAATTGCTATACCTTTTGTTATTTATTTTGAAAACAACACGAACTTATATTTTTATTTATTATTTTTTTATTAAATCTAGGAACTATACACTGAGCTAGACACTCCATAAATGTGTAAAACCTAAAAATCAAAAGTTTTCCTAAATAAAACTCAAAATGCTGCTTTTTACAATATAATATTACTAATTTTATTGTTTCTGAGCATAACATCTAGTAATTATACCATACTTAATTTTTTCTTCGATTCCTTTTTCAGCCAAGAATCCTGAAATTAATGCCTAAGTGATGACTATATATTGATGAATTGATAAATAATTTTCTACAAAAATTTTGTTGGTGTTGGTGCATACCCAGCCGTAGGCCAAAATTGCACCCTATACAGAAAGCCTTTGGTGAGAAAATTTTAATTTTGCTTCAATTATTTATTTGTGTATTTTTTTTACTATAATTTTGTGTGCAATCATATTGAAATAACTTGCCTTGTCCATTGTTATACATATATATGTTTTTTAAAAACCAATGTGCTACACCAAAATCCTTTTTTTAAAATTTTTTTATAACACTTTTGTTCATAAAACTTATCCCTGCTGTCTAAATTCTAGACTTTAGCATATAAGTTGTAATTGAACTACCGGAATAAATCTTAGCACTTTTTGCATATTTTATTATATTTAGGCTTATAGCTGACCGCTATCCTAATATAGAGTGCACTAATAATTTATTCCTTGTCAACCATATATTTATATAAGAAAAAAATATATATATATGAGTATGCTATAAAGCTGTTCTAACTACCCTGAACCTATAGCTTACACCTACTCATTTTAAAGAGTAATTCTGAAATTCTGTCATCTAAATTGTAAGGCTATTAGCAAAGGCTACCCTTATAGAAGACAGAAAAATTCTCTTTTTTTTTTTTTTTTTTTTTTGAAAATTACTCCAACATTACGCACTATTAAATTAATTAAGTTTTAATGTTATTTGGCTTTGTTAAGATTTTATATTTTCTAATTCATATTCGAAAAGAAAAAAAAAATATATAACTTTTGCCTGGAGAGAAATATTTCACTGCTCCAGTGAAGTTTTGTGAAGCACATTACATAATTTTATAAGTATGTTTTCGGGTGCGCCCTGCACATTTGCTCAATATTGTAACCCTGAGACAAATTGGCGTTCCAATGTTCCTATCCTTTCTTATTATTATTTTGAATTTTAAAAAGGCAAGTTATTAATTTTGTTTCAATTTTTTTTACCTAAAAGAGAAAAAATTTATTTTTAAATTTTGAAATTTTTTTAAATTTTGAAATTCGATTAATTATGTATTTTGATTTATTTTTAATACCACTTCATATCCCACGGATAATATTGGGGAGGGGGGAAAGGGTAATGATCTTGTATAACATCCCCGTATAAGTTTGTATATGGTGTATAACCATATAACGACATATTTATATCATAATAATCCGTTTGATACTTTAAATATGGGTCTACATTCTCAGAATATTTATTATTTTTTTTATAATACTTTTTAGTCAGTTTGTCACCCTTTTGACTCGTATTTTTGTTCAATTTGAACCAACAATTTTCAGTTAAGTGCGATTTTCTTTTACAAATGTCACATTTATTTTTGTAATTTTTCTCACCCTTAATTTTTTTCTGAGACCCTTGTAAATTCGTAATTTCCGCCTCTGTATGACCTGTTGCATATTTCGGAGCGTACAGCTGATCCATATGTCGTTTGATCGGCTCTATTGATTTATCTGGAACATATTGTAATAAATAATTAAAGTTTCTAAACTTTTTAGTAACTTCGTAGGGTCCTTGAAATTTTGGCTCTAATGCGCCTGGTTTTCCAATACATTTTAAATATACTGTTTGACCCAAATTTAAATCCTTTACTTTTTCGTATGCCTCTTCATCTATATATTCTTGCATTATTTTCTCCTGGTTTGCAAGGGATTGAATTTTGATTTCCTTCATATGCTGTATTCTGCTTTTAACATAAGAGTGGGTATATATTTCCTCAGAAGGAATATGGGCTGTGAAGGGATTTTTTATTTCCCTTGCGAAAAATAGCAGTGAGGGACTATATCCCGTAGCGCGGTGTTTCGAGGAATTATACGCTAGTTTAAAAAAAATCCAGTCTTATGTCCCATTCCGTAGTGCGTTTCGACATAGCTACAATTGATGTTTTTAATATTTTATAGGTAACTTCACAAAGTCCATTTCCTTGCGCACGGTATACACTCACAAATTTCCTTTGTATGTTTAAAGATTCCAAATATTCTTTCATAATTTCGCTACGTAAATATTTTGCATTATCAAAGATAATTTCTTTACACATCCCATAATTTGCAAAATATTTATTTAGTACATTTTAGGACTGGGCGATGTAGAAATTTCTTAAATCGATTTATCATCCATCCAACATCGCGATTTAGTGCTAAATCGCGATTTAACACCGATTTTACATTTTAGATTATGGAAGCCTATATTTTAATTTTTAGTAACAAAATACGATCTTTATGTGCCCCCCCTCCTGTATTATTTAGTATACTTGGCTTTTAATTTGTCAAATAATTTTGAAAAGAGGTATATTTTACACATAAAAAAGCTTTGAATGTCCCAAAACACTAGTTTTTTTTTTTTTTTTTTTTTCCATTTTAAAAATTAGTGACCTATTGTAATACATTTTATAAACTCATTCTATAAGAAGTAATAGACAAAAATCATTTTCTTTTATGACTTGTTATGCATGCTACAATCTAAATTCCTTAAGGGGTGGGTGGCATCCCCTAGCCCACTCAAATAGCACTTAATTGCTAACAGCCTACATAAACTTTTTTTTTTTTTACAGACACAGATTTAAAAAGTTACTGAGGTAAAACAGAAACATATTAAAAGACTTCAATGATGAATTTAACTATTCATTTACCATGATGAGAAAAGCAGTAAAAAAAAAGGGGGGGGGGAGATATGAGAAATAAGGTGCAATTTTATATCTTTTTAATTTTTAGATTAAAATAAGATTTGTTTAACATAAATGCTGACATTTATATAGCGGATGGAGAAGGATTGAAAGTGTGACCCTTGGAGCACATCACTGAAATTGCTGATTTTTTTCGTGGTTGTTGCCATCCTTTAAGATTAGTAATAAAATATAATCTTAAAATATATATCTTTTTAATGATAACAAAATGTCAAAAAAGCAAAAAATCGCAGATCTGCAGAAAAATCTAATGAATGCCTCCTCCAGCCCTCCCTCATTCTGCTGTAAAAATAAAGTTACTTGAATCATTACAGAACTTTATTAAAGTATTTTTAATTAATTACAAAATAATAATAAATTAAAACTAAAATATTCCCATAATACCTAAACATATGAAAATTAATTTTTCATGAAAATAATGCATAAAAATATAAACTAAAAATGGATGAATTTGGATATAAATAGTGAATCAATTTCAGCAAGATACTCAATCCATGTGACTGGCATTGAAATCTGATGTCAAATCTGATGCATGACTATTTTAAAATATTTTAATTAATTACAGAATAATAAAAAATAAAGAATATGTATTAAAATATTACCCAAACATGTGAAAAATGAATGTTTCATTAAAAGAATGCATAAAAATAAAAACTGAAATTCGATGAATTTGGATTTTAAATATGAAACTTTATTCATTTTTTTCCAGCCATAAATACTCAATCAATTTCAGGAAAAAAATAGTAGTAGTAAAAGAAAAATATTTCATGTGGATCACGGCCAAATAGACACAAAACAATGCATGACTATACCTTTAAAATAATTTCATTAATTACAAAATAATAGTAAATAAAAAATAAATGTTAAAATATTACTAAAACATGTAAAAAATGAATTTTTCATCATAAGAATGCTTAAAAGTATAAACTGCAAGTCGATGAGTTTGGATTTTAAATATAAAACTTTATTATTATTTTTAATCATATAAATGCTGAATGAATTTCAGGAAAACAATCTTTTGAAACAATGCAGGATTCTACTTTAAAACATTTTAATTAATTACAGAATACTGGAAAATAAAAAATACATATTGCAATATTACTCAAATATGTGAAAACTTAATTTATCACCAAAAGATTGCATTAGCATATAAATTGAAATTCGATGAATTTGGATTTTAAGATTTAAACATTACTTTTTCCTTTCAACTTTCCACTACATAAGTTCTTAATTTCTGAAAAATACACATTCCAATCTCGTAAACTCTGAATCTTGTTTACAAAATGAATAAATAAATATCAATTCTTACTTAAATCATTGTTTTCTTAAATCGCCTTTTTCTTAAATTGGATCCTGCTACATCGATTTAACACCAGCTTGCCTTGTTTTCATTAAATCGTCTTTTTCTTAAATCGGAAAGCATGGAGGTTTGCGATGTTTGCTTAAATCGGATCGTCCTAAATCGATTTAACACCAGCTTGCCTTGTTTGTCTTAAATCGAAAAGCATTGAGGATTGCGATGTTTGCTTAAATCGGATCCTCCTAAATCGATTTAACACCACCTTGGCATGTAAGTGGTAGATACATCAAAGTAGATAAATCGGTTTTCCGATGTTAGCTCAGAATCAGTATTTTGTTTTAAATCGATTTAAAGTCATTGGCTAAATCGCGATTTAAGACAATGGCTAAATCGCGATTTAAGACAATGGCCAAATCGCGATTTAAGATAATGGCTAAATCGCGATTTAAGATAATGGCTAAATCGCGATTTGACATTAGCTAAATCGCGATTTCCGATTTTAGCTTAAATCGATTTAAAACCAATGGTTAAATCGGATTTCCGATGTAAGCTTTAAATCGATTTAAGAGTTAAATCGATTTAAGGCCCAGGCCTAGTACATTTAATATAGTCTGTGACTCTACGTTTCGTAGGGGAACAGCTTCCAGGAATCTCGATGTCGAATCAATTATAATTAAAATGTATCTGTTTTTCCTTAACGTGAGGTTTAAAGGTCCAATGACGTCAGCATGCAGGACTGTACCGACTTCGTGTACCGACTTTCACCATTTTTTTAACAGGGACTTTTATTGTCGTGTGTTGTTTAGATGTGAGGCACTGCACACAATTTGCACAATACTGTTTAATGACTTTGTACATTCCGTGCCAAAAAAGCCTAGTTTTCACATTATCATAAGTTTTTTGAAATCCGAAATGCGCTTTATGAGCTTCTTCTATGGCTGCAATTTTTAATGAATCCGGGGTAATTAAAAGCTCCTTTTTATCTGAACCAGGTTTCAAAATTAATAATTTATTTTGATTTAAAGCAAATCTCTTCGTGCTTCTATTATTTTTGTCTTTTTCGATTTTATTTATTATAATTTTTAATTTTTCGTCTGCATATTGCTCCGATTTAATATTTTCGTCTGTAAGTGCTATGTTACTTGCAAACAAATTATTTTGGAGTTCTCTGTCTGTTGTAAGATTATCTAAATTCCTGCTCAAATAGTCTGCTGGATTGTTAATTCCTTCGACGAATTCGAAGTCGAAATTAAAGTCTTGTAAATCTGCTACCCATCTGTTTATCATTTCCGATTTATCTTGTAAATGTAAATGCTGAGTTAGTGCTTTCGAATCAGTTAACACAGTAAATCTTCTACCTGAAAGCATATATTTAAAATGCATAATTGCTTCATGCACTGCTAATAACTCAAATTTAATACTCGGATAATTTTTTTCTGGTTCTCTAAGTTTTCTCCCGAAAAATTCAACAGGTAGCAAATGACCATCCTGTTCTTGAGCTAGAACACCTGAAATTGCAACTTTGCTCCCATCCGTGAATAAGAAAAATTCCTTGTTAAAATCGGGGGGTCTGAGTGTTGGTTTTTGTACAATTTCTTCCTGAATTATCAGGAAAGCTTTTTCTGCTTCTGGACTCCACTTGAATTTAACTTTATCTTTAGTCAGCTCTATTAAAGGGTTAACTTTGTCTGAGTAGTTGGGTATTAGCGTCCGAAAATAATTCGCTAAGCCCAATAAAGATCTGACCCCCTTTTTCGATTTTGGTCTGACTAAATTTTTCACTTTTTCAATATTCTTTTTTGATGGAGAATATCCCATTTGATTCACCCTAAATCCTAGGAATTCTATTTCTGCTTTGCAAATTTGCATTTTTGAAGGTTCGATTGTCATGTTGTGATTTATTAATACCTGTAGAACTTCTTCTAAGGTTTTCGTCATCTCTGCTATTGTGTTTGCAGATATCAACACATCATCAATGTAGTATGATACTTTGCTTTTGTCAAAATGACCCAGAATTTTATCGATTACTTCTGCAAAAATTGCGCTAGAATTTCGTGTGCCAAAAGCTAAACGAAGTGGCATATGTTTTCCAAATTCCGTAATAAACGCTAATTTTTTGCAATCTTCTGGTTTTAAATTTATTTGGAAAAAAGCACTATGTAAGTCTAGCACCGTATAGTATTTTTTACCGCTTATTTTTTGTAATAAGTCTTTTACGTCCGGCATCGGATAAGTATAAGGTTGTAAAATTTGGTTTAATAGTCTTAGGTCCGTTGCCATTCTAAACTTGGGTTCTGCATTCGGGTTATTACTCGGGCTTTCAGGAGAGCTCCTGCGTCCTCTACATCTTTTTTCAGACTCTCTTTTTCAAACCTTATTCTTCTTGCACCCCAACTCCTGCAGTGGGTGGAACTATTTTTGTCTAGTCCACTGTTATTGGATGTGAGAAGATTTTTTATTATACTTCGATAGGCCTATTAGCTAACAGTCTGCAAATGACCCCTTACATATACTTTAATATTATTATCTGCCTTAAAGTTTGGGTGGTCTGAAAAGCCATAAATTTATCCCAACACTTTTATTGAGGCCATAAATTTATTCCAACGTTTTTATTATTTTACGATTTCTAATTATACACCACTTTAGATTGGCTTGTCATAAAACGACACCATGGCGTCTGGCTATTGTTGTTGTCTGAGATCCGAACTCTATTCAACATTATACATTCATTTTACAATACAACAATTTTTTAAAACTATATATTTAATATTTAAAATCAACTTAATAATTTTTGTATGAACTTACACTCCTATTTTACTTAAATATATAAACATTATAATTTTACACTCATAATTATATTTTATAAAAAATATTTATACAAACAGAAATAACAAATTACGCAATTTTACTTTGATTTAACCAACATGGTGCGGGAACATATCATAGTTATATGTTGCCCAGCACTATGGAAGCGTACGAATTATAACAATTTCTGTCAACAAGTAAATTCATCCACTACTTTTTTTCAAATTCGGTAAACAAAATAAAATTATATATATATTCGACATACAAAACTATTTATGCTTTGCATCTATGAATATTCCCTTTGTTAAACCTATTTATCTACTCCGCAAAAAAAGAGAAGCCACAACTTTTCAAACATAACAACAATGTATGAAGCAAAACAAATGGCATTTTTTTTTATAAAAAATGCAAACATGTACCAGAATTTTTTTTATTTTTTTTTTTTATTGTAGGGTTATTCGGTTCTCTTTTTGCTCTTCTGCTACCATGGTTATAGTTCTCAAGAGACCACATGCACTTATTACAGCAAGACAATATTCATAGCACTCTTAGACATATATAAGATTGAACATAAGAATATGAATTTAAATATTTGAGAATTTTATTGAAGAACTAAAATAACATGAAATAATATATTGCATATCAGAATTTCTTTATTTTTGTACATTTCTGTCGGGGGATTCAACGTAAAATCAGTTTTTTTTAAAAAACAATATACGGAAATAGGTAACTATATCTACAAATTTGAATTTTGTTACAAAAATAAAAATAGTATGCAGTAATATATTCAAATTTCATAAAGAAAATATGGAATAGACTATGTTTCTGTTGTTGATTTTTTATCGAATTTTAAAATGCGTCTAAGACTTTTCGTTCACCCTGTGTGTTTGCAGTCTAAAAGAACTTTATTACACACTTCATTTTCGTTTAATTATAATGCATGAATAATTTTTCTTTCTATAACAATACATATGAAAAAAGAAAATATATTCATCTAAAAATAAGATACTGCTTTTGAAATCTAAAAATACCTTTCTTAAAAAAAAAAAAAAAAAAAAAAAAAAAAATACTGTGTGCCTAAGAAATGCTATGCAGGAAATACTCGAGAACAAAAAAAAAAAAAAAAAAAAAAAAAAAAAAAAAATTCTTTAAGTGTAATATAAAACCATGGAATCACACGAAGTATAAGAAATTCTGGCATCAAGTAGCGTCATCCGCTATTTTATTTAAACACTGTAAACAACAACAACAACAAAATATTCGACTTACAAAATTATTTATGCATTTATACCTATGAATATTTCTTTTGCTAAACCCAGTAATCTACACCAGAAATATAAGATAAGCCACAACATTTCAAACTCAACAATAATGCATGAAACGCAACATATGGCATTCTTTTTTGTAAAAAATGACAACATGTACCAGACTTCTTTATTTATTTTTATTGTGAGGATATTCGGTTCTTTTTTCTCTTTTTTCACCATGGTTACTGTTCTCTAGAGATAACATGCCCTTATTACAATAAGAAAATATTCATGGTACTCTAAGACATACATAAGATTTCGTATAAGAATATAAATTTAAGAATTTCTCAATTTTGTTGAAGAACTAAAATAACATGAAATATATATTGCTTATCAGAATTTATTCATTTTTTAATATTTATGTCGTTGGATGCAACGTAAATACAGTTTTTTAGAAGTAATATACAAAAATAAGTAACTAGAACTACGAATTGGAAAGTTTTGAGAAAAATTAGACTAGTACGCATAATTATACTCAATTTTCATAAAAAAAAAAAAAAAAAAAAAAAAAAAAACATGGGTTACACTGACTTTCTTTTGTTCGTTGTTTATTTGGTTAATTTTTTTGTCGACTTTTAAAATATGTGAAAGACTATTTTAAACTCTGTATATTTGAATTCTAATTGATATGTTTTTTAAACATAAACTTTTGCTTAATTTTCGATTAATTGTGATGAATGAATATTATTTTTTCTATAGCAATACATAAGAAGAAAGAAAATATATTCAATTAAAAATAAAATAATGCTTTAAAATTAAAAAAAAATTCCTTTCTTTGGAAAAAAAACTATTACATTGAACGTAAGGAATGCTGTGCAGGAAGTAACTCGAGAAAAAATATCAATAACAATTCTCTTAATATAAAATAATCCTATGGAAGCATACGAAGTATACAAATTCTGTCATCTAGTAACATTATCCACAATTTCATTCGAATTCGGTAAACAGAAAAAAAATATTCGACATGCAAAACTATTTATGCTTCGCATCTATGAATATCTCCTTTGCTAAACCCAGTAATCTACTCCACGAAAGAGATGCCACAGCTTTTCAAACACAATAACAATGCTTGAAAGGCAACATCTGCCATTATTATTATAAAAAAAGCAAACATGTACTAGAATTATTTTCATTTTTATTGTGAGGTTATTCTGTTGTCTTTTTTTGTACTATCACCATGGTTACTGTTCTCTAGAGACCACATACCTTTATTAAAGCAAAATATATAAATATAAATATATATATATATATATAGCACTCTAAGATATACATAAGAATATGAATTCAAGATATTCTACAAATTTGTTGAAGAACTAAAGTAACATGAAATATATATTATATTATAATGAAGGAAACGAATATTTTTTCCAACTGGATTAAATCATATTCAAGGCTGGAGTAGCACAGTTGAAGTTTATTCGAACAGAGCGAAAAATGTCCAGAACAGGGATAGAACCTGGATACTTGGCGTGTCGTGCCAATGCTTTACCTGTTAGGCTATCCGGACGATACCTGGCTGACATAATTCACTCTTATTAGTTGGGCTTGGCTGTGAACTGCAGCGCTAGTTTCATTCATCCGATCTGTAAGTGTGGTAAGGCATTGGCACGGCATGCCAAGTAGCCAGGTTCGATCCCTGGTCTGGACATTTTTCGCTCTGTTGAAATAAACTTCAACTGTGCTACTCCAGCCTTGAATATGATTTAATACAGTTGGAAAAAATATTCGTTTTCTTCATTATGACCTAATTACATGGTATACAGGAGTTCCCGTGTTAAAAGTAGTTTCATCATGTAAAAGCTATAGTTATAGCTCGGATGAATGAAACTAGCGCTTCAGTTCGCAGCCAAGTCCAACTAACAAGAGTGAATTATGTCAGCCAGGTATCGTCCGGATAGCCTGACAGGTAAAGCATTGGCACGGCACGCCAAGTATCCAGGTTCTATCCCTGATCTGGACATTTTTCGCTCTGTTGGAATAAACTTCAACTGTGATACTCCAGCCTTGAATATAAAAATATGTATTATCTATCAGAATTTATTCACTTCTGTATATTTATGTCGTGGGATGCCACGTAAATACAGTTTTTTAGCAATAATATACGAAAATGGGTAACTATATCTACCTTATAGAATTTTTTAGAAATATTTAAATAGTACGTATAGATATATTCAAAACTTTCGTGAAGAAACTATGGAATAGACTGTCTTTCTTTTGTTTATATTTAATCGACTTTAAAAAAGTTTCAAACACTTTTCTTCCACCCTGTATATTTGAAGTCTAACTGAAGTTTATTAAACATAAAATGAAGCTTAATTTCATTTATTTATGACGCCTGAATATTTTTCTTTCTATAACAATAGATAAAATATACATGCAATATATATATATATATATATATATATATATATATATATGCTTCTAAAAAAATTTTGTATTTTAATGCTTCTAATAAAGTAATAATTTTAATTTTTTACACCAGGTGGTATTGAACTCTAAATATTGGCAATATTGTAAAATTGAAATTAAACAATTTAAACGTGTTTTTAGGTATTTTAAATAATGTAATTATTTTCTATTTATATTTTATTAATTGAATTTATCACGGTATTTCAAAATGAATTAACTGGATCCATAGGTTTTAATTTCTGTGTTAACTTCTGTTTATTTCATCTTAATCTTATCATGCTTTTGGATACCATGTGCGGGAGGATATTTTGAAAATCAACTGGGATTTTATTCAGTATGTTGTGTAATATTTCTATTTTATATGCTATAAATTAAATATTTAAAGGGTTGTATTGTTTTTTCCATTTCATGTTATTTGATAATGTTTTGTTTTCATCTTGAAACTATTCTCTTGGTCATATTGGTTGTTTGAGCACAGGAGAAAAAAAATTCAGCTTTTAGCTTTTTTTCTCACAGAAAACACCGATTTGCTTATATCATTGAATTCTGTACGCTTGAAAACGTAAATCAATATATAAGTTTTTCAATTTTTTTCGGTATCCATATTCTTCTTTTTTTATCCCATATTAATTCTTGTAATTAAGTACACTCTCAGAAATGGATACTCAGATTTCACGAAATTTTCTTCATTTTTGACGAAACTATTTCGTGGGATATGCTCCGAGCGAATATTTCGTCATATTGAGAAAATTACTTTCTTCGCTTGTTTGAGGATAACAATTTCGTCAAAAGTGCTTATTTGAAAAGTGCAATCATGGGGCTGGTGGTGCCACCTATTGAACAGTTTGGAAGCTCTTGTATCGACAGGAGAAAAAATAATAGCTTCGGTCTTCGGGTTGATTCGAACTCACGACCTCCGGTGTGGGAGACGGTCACTCTAGCTATTACGCTATTGAGTCCTCGAACAGATACGATTTTACATGCATGTAATGGATTCTACTGTATATTTATATTTTTATAAGGTTGGTTGTAATTTTATCGATGGTGTTATACTTATAATTCTTGCAAGTTTTAATTAGTAAAACTAATTTATTATTATTATTTTCTATGGTTAATATGAATAATTATAATATGAGTAATTATAATATGGCTTGGTTAATATAATTTATTAGGAAAATTTTCTTTGCTCGATGAATGATTAAAATATGGTCTGGTTAATTTGTTGCTCAGAAATAACGAATTTTAAAGTACATATGGGGAGATTTTATCAATTTGAGTAGTTGGTTAAGATTTTAACACTTTACTGTTTACAGAAGAGAAGGGAGAGGGATCAATTATGCATATTTAATTTGATAGTTATATGAATATATTTCTTAAATGAAAAAGAGATCTTGGAATTTTGAAACTTTATTGACCAAATTTTCTTTTTGAACGATTTTTTAAAACACAGGAAATTTATTCTTTTCGAATTAAACCATAGCGAGCAAAGTAAAATAATAATAATAATAATAAACATTCTTAAAAACTTTAACAGCTAAAAAAATAACTAATGCAGAAACAATAACAACCTGTGTTTCAGCATTTTCTGAAAAGCGCTAAAAAGTGCAATTTTTTAAATAAATTATGACAAGAATAACATAATTTTTTTAAATAAACTATGAGAGTAATAACATAAACAAGCAAATATTTGACTGCTAAAGTCGCAGGATTTGAGGAGGTACGGTTTCCTTAAAATGCATTGAGTCTGGCCGTGAGTGAAGAAACACCTTCGTCAAATATTTCAGAGTTTACGTGTCGTTAAAAGTCACGTGATTTTGATACGAAATGATTGTCAAAAACAACGAAATATAGCTCAAGGACTGCTGAATCGTCAAAATTGAGAGTTTTATTTCTGAGAGTGTATACGGCACTTTATTTTATACATACAGTTCTATATTATAGGTTTGTGGTATCCATTTTTATTGTCATTTCATTCACAATATTGCGGTTTTTGTTGATGGTCGGTAATGTTTAATTAATGGTTATATATATATATATATATATTGCATCCCCATATATATATATATATATATATATATATATATATATATATTGCAGGGTGTCCCAGAAGTAATGGGACAAATTTTAAGGGGATATAGGAAATATCACAAGGATTCAGATTTGCATAGCAACCCAGGGTCAGAAACACTTTCCTGGCGCGGTAGTTACGACACAAAACACAAGAAAGGCAGGACACGAACAGGGAGAGAAAACATGTTTATTATTCTTAGTACTGCAAAAGTGCTGGAACAATGTTGGAAAGTGTTGAGGAACTTGTTGCACGCATCGTGGCAGCTGCTGGGGAAGTTCGGGGGACTCCCAGTATTTTCGAGAACATTAGATCGTTCATACGCCGGAGATGCGCTTCCATGCATCACGGCCCGCGGTCGTAATTTCGAACACCTAATTTGATAACGATCGTTGTCCCTTTAATGTTCTTTCTTCTTAGTTTTTTGACGTACTAGTGATAATAAACATGTTTTCCCCTCTTATTCGTATCCTGTTTTTCTTGTGTTTTGTGTCGTCACTACCGCGCCAGGAAAGCGTTTCCGACCCCGGGTTGCTATGCAAATCTGAATCCTTGTGATGTCCCCTACCTCCCCTTAAAGTTTCTCCTAATACTTCTGGGACACCCTGTATATATATTTTGGATCCTGTAGATTCTCCCTGGGTTATACAAATTTCCATTATATTCTATTTTTTATTATGTTTCTTTGTGGTAATTTGTAAAGGTTTTAATGGTTATATATATATATATATATATGCAAAAGTATTTGTAGTATTTTGTATAGTTTTTGTATATTTGTAAAGTTTGTATATATATATATATATACAATAGATTTGAAATCACAAATATATGAAGAAATTTATAAAGTTCTTGTATATATATATACAAAAGTATTTATGCTTCGCAGGTATGAACCGTTTGCTAAACCCGGTTATCTACGCCACAAAATAGAATCCACAACTTTTAGAACACGACAACAATGCATGAAACGCAGCACATGGCATTCTTTTTATTAAAAAAAGGCAAACATATACCATAATGCTTTTTCTATTTTTATTGTGAGGATATTCCGGTTTCTTTTTTCTTCTGTCACCATGGTTACTGTTCTCTGGAGAGCACATGCCCTTATTACAATAAGAAAATATTCATAGCAGTGTAAAACATACATATGACTTCGCATAAGAATATGAATTTAAGTATTTCAGAATTTTATTGGAGAACTAAAATAACATGAAATATCTATTGCTTATCAGAATTTATTCATTTTTGTATATTTATGTCGTGGGATGCAACGTGAAAACGATTTCTTAGAAATAACATACGAAAATAGACAAGTATATCTACGAATTAGAATGCTTTACAAAAATAAATATAGTAAGCATAAATAATTTGCTTGAACAAAATATGGAATAGAAAGACTTGCATTTTGTTCTTTGTTTCTTTTGTTGATTTTTTTATCGATTTTTAAAATGTGCAAAGACTTTTCTTCAACCTTGTATATTTGACGTCTTATTGAAGTTTATTAAACATAAAATAGAGTTTGATTTTCGTTTATTCATGATGCATGAATAATTTTTCTTTCAATAAAAATACATAAGAAAAAATAAAATATATTCATAAAAAACACAATGCTTTTAAAAACTAAAAATACCTTTACTTAAAAAAAAATGCGCAGGAAATAACTCGAGAACAAAAATCAAGGAAAATTCTTTTAACACAAAATAATCCCATAGAAGCATATGACGTAAAACTAATTCTGTCAACGAGTAACCCCATCCACTGTTTTATTCAAATTTGGAAAACAATATATATATAATTATATTTGACATACAAAGCTATTTATGCTTCGCATCTATTGATACCCCCTTTGCTAAATATAGTTATCTACTCTACAAAAGAGATGCCACAACTTTTGGAACTCAACAACAATGCTTGAAAAGCAACACATGGCATTATTTTTATAGAACATGTGTCAGAATTCTTTTTATTTTAATTGTGAGGTTATTCTGTTGTCTTTTTTCTATAGTCACTATGGTTACTGTTCTCTAGAAACCACATACCCTTATTACAGTAAGAAAATATTCATAGCACTCTGAGACATACACAAGAATTCGCATAAGAATATGAATTAAAAATATTTAACGATTTTGTTCAAGAACTAAAATAACATGAAATATATATTACATATCGGAATTTTTGAATTTTTGAATCTGTATATCGTGGGATGCAGCATAATTTTTTTTTAATAATTTGCCAAAATAGGTAACTATATCTAATTTTTAGATGGTTTTTAGAAAAATTAAAATACACTGGTCATCAAAATTAAAGGATAATGAGAAAAAAATATGCTCACTAAGTTAATGTTGCAACCAATGCCTACTGCTGCAATTATTTATGTTAATTAAATATAATTGAACACAAAATTGAACTTCCGGGTATACATTAGCGCAGAAAATATGCAAATTTGGTGATTAACAATGTGGTGCTCAGTGGACAGATGCTGGAATTCTATAGTGTTGTTTAAAGTGAATGTGGTGTCAGAGTGTGATCCGTATTCATTAGTTATGGCTCAAAGGCATCATTTAATTGAAGGTAAAAAATCCCTGCCGGCTCGGGCCTACAGGCGGAGATAGATTTCGAAGTTAAGTACTAAATTCACCAACAAAACTTGAATCAAGATTAGAGATAAACCCAGTTCCTTCACTAAGAATGAGTTCTAAGGGAGATAAACATTTTGTGAAAATTCTAATATACACGAATACACACACGCATGTATAAGGAATGGGTTTAAAAATGGCTAAAACAAATTCAGAGAACCTCAAAGTGTTAAAATATGTTAATATTTCTATAGTCGGGTTTTTATCATGTTTTAATAAGTCTCTTCAAGCTCACTTGACGTTACATATTCACCTGCTGAAGTCCATTATATTTCCAATATGACGCAATATTTATTTTTTTTTTTATTTTATTCGTCAAACTATTTATTTCATTTTGAGTTTTCATGCGGAAATATTGCTCTAGAAAACTTATGACGTAATATTCAATTTGTTTTCAATTCGTGAAACTGTTTATTTAATTTATTTTTTCACGTGAAATCTTGCAATAGAAAAGCAATTGTTGTGGTCAGAATTTTACTGCTTTTTTTTTATTGTTGGCAACTACTATAAAGAAAAATATTTATTTTTTCCTGTCATTGTTGTATAAGAGCTGGTTTTATCAGAATTATGTTAAGACGGTATTCAAAATTTCGAGCCCTCCCCATTTCCATTCCCTTGGACCGATTTTGCCCATTTTCAATCCCCGCCGAGATATTAACCATCTTAAAGTTGTTGGCGAGTTTGAAGACGATCCGTGCATAATTGCGACTTTTATCGTGCGGACAAAATTTAGTACATACATACATACATACATATATATATATATATATATATATAAACTTTTTAGGTGGGGGGGGGGTTGGGCTCCTAGGGTCCTATAATGAAAAGTTATGAAGGAATTTTTCAAAAGTCGCACCATGGTAACGACTGCAATAGGTAGTATTTCTTACGAAATCTACCTAAAAGTGGTGAATAATTGATAGAATCGAGAGTAGTTAAACACAAGTGGAGTTCGCCCAAGTTTTGAATATCCCTCAAAGTGTTCTGCATCCGTTGTCAGATAGCCTGGTAAAGGCGACAAAGAGCCCCAACCGCATCCGAAGACCGTTTTCTGTCATTGTCGGCTCGAAGAAACCGCAAAGCAACTGCAAGAGATTTCGTTTCAAACCTTCAGGCTGCTTCAGAAACTCGAATTAGCCGTTCTATTGCTGCAGGAAGACTTAATGAGCGGGACTGCATCCGAGAAAAACAATAATTTGTATCGCACTCACTTCAACTTCCAAAGAGACCCGTTTAAACTGGTGCAGTCATCATGTTCAATAGAGCCAAGAAGTCTGGTACCGTATATTTTTCACTGACGAGATGAGTCCAGATATAGACTGAACACTGATTCTTGACTTGTTTTGATTTGGAGAGAGGAAGGAACACGCCACTTGCCTTCCCTTGTCCGTGAAATATCTCGTTCCCGCAACAGCGATTTAATGCATTTTGGGGAATCATGACAAATGGCCACACCGAGCTGCGTATAATTCAAGGAGGTCCTGTAACCGCTCAGAGATATGTGGAGCAGATTTTGGAACACCAAGTTAGACTGTTTAGGAGTGCTGAGTTTTTGCTAATGGATGACAATGATCTGCCACATGGAGCATATGTGATGTGAGAACACTTGCAAATAGAAGATATCACTAGAATGGATTGGCCACTTTACTCACCCGACTTGAACCCGTTTGAGCGTGTGTGAGATGCCTTAAGGCGCCGACTTTTAGCGCGTCAAATTCCTTCCCGCACCCTTCAAGATCTGAAAAAAATGCATTTTTAGAAGAATGGCATGCAATTCTACAAGGCCTTGATTAACATTTTGGTAAAGTGTATGAAGTCAAAATGTGAGGTATGTATTTTGTCCAAGGTGTCAATACACCATATTAAAGAAAAACATTTCCAAAAGAAGTAATTTAATTTTTACATCATTTTCCAATTTCCATAAATTTGGTTTTAATTTCAACATTTTAAAAATAATCAACTGCCAAACATTGTAGTTTATGTTAACTAATGCTTTTGTACAAATTTCTGTTAATAATTTTTCATTAAGTATCAGTTATGTTTTATTTCTGTCATTATCCTTTAATTTTGATGACCTGTGTACTACGCATAAGTCTATTTATTACCAGCCAAACCCGATTTCAGACCAAACTAGATTGGCCTAAGCCAAACTAGTTTATCCTAACGCACATAGGCTAAACTAGTTTTTCATTGGTCAAAGTACTTTATACTAACGCACATAGGATAAACTAGTTTATCCTAACGCACACAGTATAAACTAGTTTTTCCTAGGCCAAACTAGTTTCGACTGAAGCACATAGGATAAACTAGTTTGGTTATTCACCTGCTATTCACTAGTCTGAAATAGTTTAGCCTAGGCCTATCTAATTAATCCTTAACTGTGCATCGAATTTTATATATTTGAATTTTTAAAAAAATGAAAATTTTTTGAAATTTTTTGAAATTTTTTTTTATTAATATTTGTTTACCTTTATATTCAAATATAGATAATTCGAAACACAGTTTTATTTATATATATATAAACCAAACTTTTATAAAAAATATTGGGGATTTTCATTGATATGGAACGCGCAGGGGGCATTTCGAAGATTTCTAAGACGACGCGTAAAACTCCATTTTTTTCTCAAAAATAATTTATTATTATTTTTTTTTGTGATAAATGCATGCTATAATGCATATAATGTACCTTTGAATAATATTTAAAGTGAAATTTACAAAAAGTATAAAATTGATTTTTAAGGTTTTTAAGGTCCCTCGTCCCATTAAACTGTAATACGAAATGCCATATCAGTTTAGTTCGCTATCATAAGTTAGAACGTATTAAGACGTGGGTATCTTTTTAATGTGTACTAAGTCATAAGTAAGACATTTCTCGTTATTGATGCAAATTTTTTGTCAATTTGCTTTGCTATCCTTTCGTAAAAAGATTGCATTATAAGGTGATTGTCAGTTTTCACATTTGGAAAAAAAAAGTTCCCCGCCATTTTTAGACATAAGCTAAGACATATGTCAAAGTCATTCCGCCTTAGCCTATAACTTTTAGTTACAAGCTGGAAGACGTAATAGACTGATGCACAAAAGGAAAAATTGTTTTTTATTAATGTAAATATTTTGAATGAAATAAGTTCTATATAAGAATTGAAATATTTTTTAAAGCTCATAGTTTTCATAGTATTTTCAAAACTAATATTAACCGTATGGAACTTATTTTGTAACATACCAATGGGGATGAAATGCGGAAGACTGGGGGACAGTGTCCCCTCCCCAGATCATTGGATAAAATATTTTATACAGGGTTGATGATGACAATACTACTTTGTACAAGGTTGGAGCAGGGACGTTTGTTGGGATCAATAATAGTACGACAAATTGAATTGGCATAGGATTAGCTAGATTGGCCCACTCTAAAATAGTTCAGTCCAGTAAATAGCAGACCAAACTAGTTTATCCTATGTGCGTTAGGACAAACTAGTTTTTCTTACGTGCGTTAGGATAAACTAGTTTGGTCTAGGAAAAACTAGTTTATCCTGTGTGAGTTAGGATGAACTAGAGTGGCTTAGGCCAATCTAGTTTGGCCTGAAATCGGATTTGGCAGGTAACATATAACTCTTTCATGAAGAAAATATCGAATAGGCTGTCTTTCTTTAGTTCTATCCTTCTTTTGTATATTTTTTATCGACTTTTAAAATATGCCAAACACTTTTCTTCCACCCTGTATATTTGAAATCAAATTGAAGTTTATTAAACATAAAATGCTTCTTGATGTTAGTTTAATTATAATGCATGAATATTTTTTCGTCCTATAGCAATAAATAGGAAAAAGAAAATATATTCATTTAAAAATAAAGTAATACTTTAATAAACTATAAATACCTTCGTTTGAGAAAAAAACTGTTACTGTGCACTTAGGAAATGCTCTGCAGGAACTAACTCGAGAACAAAAATCAGGGAAAATTCATTTAATATAAAATAATCATATGGAAGCAAACGAAATACAACAAATTCTGTTATGAAGTAACAACATTCACTATTTTTATTCAAATTCGGTAAACGAAAAAAAAAATGCAATTTAACAAATTACAATGACCATTTGGATAATGATTTTTTTCAAAGACTAAAATTTAAGACATAAAAAATCGCACGGAGTTGATCATACATTACGTACGCCATGATTTAAACATTAATAGTGTTATTACACGTAAAAATTGCAAGCGACAAAAATCCCTGCGACTCCTCAGATTTCCTGAAACTTACGTATTATCCACCTGAAACTTACGTATTATCCAAACATTTCATTGGCTGTTCGGGAAAAGGCTTTTCCAGCGTCAGATTTCCAAGATATCTGACGATCCATTTTAAATGAAATTTCATTTTTAAATTTCTAAACATCCTACAATATTACTTTTTACATCATCGTACAGAGAAAAAAATGTACTTTTAAATGCAATTTGTTTGAAAGCTGTATCTCAATTTGTTTCTGAGTTATTATTTTTTTGGTAGTTTTTATTACTTTTTTGTCATAGTCGCAACAGAAGTATCCATCTCTGTTGAAAGTAAAGGTTGGTGTATAGACCAATCAGAAAACGAATAAAATGCGGATTAAATCAATCAAAAGCTTCAGATATGCTTTTGATTTCCTACCCTGACGAGGACAATAACTATTTTTCCAAATGGTTAATAAACATTCGACATACAAATCTATTTATGACTCGCATCTAGGAATATTCCCCTTGCTAAACCCAGTTATCTGCCACACTAAAGAGAAGCCACAACTTTTCAAACTCAACAACAATGCATGAAACGCAACATAAGGTATTAGTTTTATATATATATAAAACATTACCAGAATTCTTTTTATTTTTATTGTGAGATTATTCTGTTGTCTTTTTTTCTATTGTCACCATGGTTACTATTCTCTAGAGACCATTTGCCCTTATTACAACAAGAAAATATTCATAGCACTGAAAGATATATATAAAATTTCGCATAAGAATATGAATTTAAGTATTTCAGAATTTTATTGAAGGCCTAAAATAACATGAAATGCACATTACATATGAGAATTTATTCATTTTTGTATATTTTAGTTGCTGGATGCAGTGTAAAATCAGTTTTTTAGAACTAATATACTAAAATAGGCTACTATATCTACGAATTAGAATGTTTTTATAGAAAAAAGTAGTATGCATAAATATATTCAACTTTAATGAAGAAAGCACGGTATTGAACTGTCTTTTTTTTTTACTTTGTTCATTTTGTTGATTTTTTTATCGACTTTTAAAATGTGTCAAACACATTTCTTCCACTCTTTATATTTGAAATATAATTGAAGTTTATTAAACGCAAAATGGAACAGTATTTTCGTTTCATTATGTTACATGAATATTTTTTCTTTCTATAACGATACATAAGAATAAAGAAAACATAGCCTTTTTAAAGTAAAATAATACTTTTAAAAACTAAAAATACATTTGTTTGTAAAAAGAAGCATTACTGTGCACGTAAAGAATGCAGTGTCTCGAGAAAAAAATCAAGGGGACTATTTTTTACCTAAAATAATCCTGTGGAAGCATACGAAGTATAACAAATTCTGTCATAAAGTAACATCATTCACTATTTTATTCAAATTCGGTAAACAAATATATATATATATATATATATATATATATTCGACATACAAAAGTATTTATGCTTCGCATCTATGAATATTCCCTTTGCTAAACCCGGTTATCTACTACACGAAAGAGAAGGTACTACTTTTAAAACACAACAACAATGCATGAAACAACATGTGGTATCATTTTTATTAAAAAAATAACAACAACAACAACAACAACAACAAAAAACAGATTTCTTTTTTCATTTTTATTGTGAGGATATTCTGTTCTCTTTTTTTTACTGCTGTTACCATGGTAACTGTTCTCCAGAGACCACATGCCCTTATTACAACAAGGAAATATTCATAGAGATTCATACATAAGATTTCGCATAAGAATATGAATTTAAGTATTTCCGAATTTTATTGAAGATCTAAAATAACATGAAATGCATATAACATATCAGGATTTATTTATTTTTGTATATTTATGTAGTGGGATGCAACGTAAATACAGGTTTGTAGAAATAATATACGAAAATATGTAACTATATCTACCTTTTAGAGATAAAAAAAATTTAAATATTATGCATAAATATATTCAACTTTCATAAAGAAAATATGGAATAGACTTTCTTCCTTTGTTGATATTTTATCGAATTTGAAAATGCGTCAAAGTCTTCTCGATCACCCTTTATATTTGAAATCTAATAAATGTTTATTAAACATAAAATTAAACTTGATATTATTTTATTTATTATACATAACGATACATAATAAGCACTGCCACAGGCGACTATTTTTTAATTCTGTTTCGCACCACTTTTACAAAGCAAAAAAATATTTCAGATATGATTTGACAACATTTGGGTGTTAAGCTGATAACAGCTAGGAAACCCCTCAATGTTGATTACTTGTTCAGTGCAAGAAATATACTACAAAATTTATTTTTTTTGAAATAGTGGTGCGAACAGAATATAAAAAAAAAGTCTCTCGTTGCAGACCTGATAAGAAAAAAAAATATATTCAATTCATTCAAAAATAAAGTAATGCTTTTAAAAACTAAAAATACCTTTCTTTGAAAAAAACTATTACTGTGCACGTTGGGAATATTGCACAGGCAATAACACGAGAACAAAAATTAAGAAAAATTCTTTTTAATACAAAATAAACCTATTGAAGCTCACGATATAACACAATGTCCACCAAAAAGTAACCTCATCCGCTATTTTATTCAAATTCGGTAAACACTGCATATATATATTCGGCATACAAAACTATTTATGCTTCGCATCTATGAATATTCTTTTGGTAAATCTAGTCATCCACTCCTCGAAAGACATGCGACCACTTTCAAACACACCAACAATTCTTGAAACGAAACATATGGAATTATAAAAAAAAAAAAAAAAAATGCAAATATGTTTCAGAATTCTTTTTATTTTTGTTTTGAGATTATTCTCTACAGACCACATACCCTTATTGCGGCAAAAGTATTCTATAGAACTCTAAGACATATACAAGAATACACATAAGAATACGAATTTAAAATATTTCACAATTTTGTTGAAGAACTAAAATAACATGAAATATACATTACATATCAGAATATATTCATTTTTGAATATTTATGTCGTGTGATGTGACGTAAAAAAAGCTTTTTAGAAATAATATATGTAAATAGATAAGTATATGTTGTATTTTCACAATCTTTTGACTTTTAAGTCACTGAATAATAATTTTTATTTTAGTAATATTCTTGTGGGTTCTTTTTTTTTTTTTTTCATTTACTGGGGAACATCCCATTGCATGACTGTTTAACAGTATTAACGAGATAAATAAGTTTTGGACGATGTTGGGGGGTCCAAATATCCAGGAAACTGATATACCGTCCCGTGTCCCTGATGCTGATTTTTAAGTTTGGGTTGAGTTGGGTTGATTTTTGACGGCCGATTATCTACTCGAGGAATATAGGCCCTAGGGGGAGTGCCCTCCGTGGGGGTCTTTCTAAGGGTACCTAATCCGTATTTACGCATGGAAATCCAAGGTTAGAAGAAAACCATGAAAACGCCGATCGGTTAGGCCGACTTGCACGATTGGGTTCGAACCAGGCACCTCCCTTTTAAGTTTGGAGCTAGCTGTCTGCATAAAATTGTTTCAATAAAATTAATTCGATGTAATTTTTTCCGAAACTGGGACTATTCTTTTATATAAATATGTAGCAAAAATTAACCTGCACACATTTCTACGTATATTATTATTTTTTTAAATCTATCCCAGGGTTCTAGATTCCTTAAAATCCCTCTTCTGAAATTATACAGAAAATCACTTCAGATGCAGCCACAGAATTTTTTTCAAGTTTTTTCTCATGCAGAAGTATGCTAGAGAAAGCATGTCTAAAATTCTTTGACAGGAAATTTCCTGCAGAATTTAAATCAGCATTTAAATATCAATTTCAAGCATCGTGGCTTTATTGGTAGTCCTACCGTCCCCAAGGTTTATTCCTGCGCTTATCGAGGTAAATTATTATTATTATTTTTTTTAATTTATCCAATGTAAATAACTGTTTCTAAAAATCAATGAATATTGTGCCTATCACTTAGTTTTAACATGATTTGCCTAAAAATAGATGGTAATTTTCCGTACCGTCCCATCCTTACCATCCTTTTTTTCCTTTACCGTCCCTTTTTTCCTATACCTTCCCCCTTTTTTACCTTACCGTCCCTTCTTTAACACCCCTTTAAGACAATGTTATACCAAAATTTTGTACTTAAAATACTACATTCTTATTATTTCTTATTTGAATGTCCTGTGTGTACTATGCAAATTCATTATAAGTAAAAATTTAGAAGAAAATAAAAGGTTTTAGTGGTAAAATGGTACGGATTAAATAAAAAAAGTTTCGCTGCTGACCATTTTATTTTTATTTTGAATCATTAAGGAATTCGTCTATCAGATTAAAATGTTATTTTACCAAGTTTAATTTCACCAGATTTTTATTTCTGAAAGTTAAAATATTGTGCGAATGCCCCATATCTACGAATTCGAATGTTTTTACAAAAATAAAAATAGTATGCATAAATATATTCTATTTTTATGAGGAAAATATGAAAAAGACTGCCTTATTTTTGTTCTTTGTACATTTTGTTTATTTTTATGGGTTTTTAAAATGTGCCAAACCCTTTTCTTCTAGCCTGTATATTTGGAGTCTAAGTGTAGTTTATTAAACTTAAAATGCAGCTGATGCATGGATATTATTCCTTTCTAGAACAATACATAAGAAAAAAGAAAATATATTTATTTAAAATTAAAATAAGGTTTTTAAAATTTCAAAATACGGAAAAAAACTATTACTATGCACTTAGGGAATGCTGCGCGGAAAATACATGGAGAACAAAAATCAATGAAAATACTTTTGTTATAAAATAATTGTATTGAAGCACACGAAGTATAACAAATTCTGTCATCAAATAACGTCATCCACTATTTTATTCAAACTTGGTATACAAAAAAAAAAAAAAAAAAACAAGAATTAACTTATAAAACTATTTATGCTTCGCATATATGAATATTCCCTTATCAAAACCCAGTTATTTACTTACAGTTATTTACTTACAGTTATTTACTTATAGTTATTTACTTACTTATGACGTAATATTCAATTTGTTTTCAATTCGTGAAACTGTTTATTTAATTTATTTTTTCACGTGAAATCTTGCAATAGAAAAGCAATTGTTGTGGTCAGAATTTTACTGCTTTTTTTTTATTGTTGGCAACTACTATAAAGAAAAATATTTATTTTTTCCTGTCATTGTTGTATAAGAGCTGGTTTTATCAGAATTATGTTAAGACGGTATTCAAAATTTCGAGCCCTCCCCATTTCCATTCCCTTGGACCGATTTTGCCCATTTTCAATCCCCGCCGAGATATTAACCATCTTAAAGTTGTTGGCGAGTTTGAAGACGATCCGTGCATAATTGCGACTTTTATCGTGCGGACAAAATTTAGTACATACATACATACATACATATATATATATATATATATATATATAAACTTTTTAGGTGGGGGGGGGGGGTTGGGCTCCTAGGGTCCTATAATGAAAAGTTATGAAGGAATTTTTCAAAAGTCGCACCATGGTAACGACTGCAATAGGTAGTATTTCTTACGAAATCTACCTAAAAGTGGTGAATAATTGATAGAATCGAGAGTAGTTAAACACAAGTGGAGTTCGCCCAAGTTTTGAATATCCCTCAAAGTGTTCTGCATCCGTTGTCAGATAGCCTGGTAAAGGCGACAAAGAGCCCCAACCGCATCCGAAGACCGTTTTCTGTCATTGTCGGCTCGAAGAAACCGCAAAGCAACTGCAAGAGATTTCGTTTCAAACCTTCAGGCTGCTTCAGAAACTCGAATTAGCCGTTCTATTGCTGCAGGAAGACTTAATGAGCGGGACTGCATCCGAGAAAAACAATAATTTGTATCGCACTCACTTCAACTTCCAAAGAGACCCGTTTAAACTGGTGCAGTCATCATGTTCAATAGAGCCAAGAAGTCTGGTACCGTATATTTTTCACTGACGAGATGAGTCCAGATATAGACTGAACACTGATTCTTGACTTGTTTTGATTTGGAGAGAGGAAGGAACACGCCACTTGCCTTCCCTTGTCCGTGAAATATCTCGTTCCCGCAACAGCGATTTAATGCATTTTGGGGAATCATGACAAATGGCCACACCGAGCTGCGTATAATTCAAGGAGGTCCTGTAACCGCTCAGAGATATGTGGAGCAGATTTTGGAACACCAAGTTAGACTGTTTAGGAGTGCTGAGTTTTTGCTAATGGATGACAATGATCTGCCACATGGAGCATATGTGATGTGAGAACACTTGCAAATAGAAGATATCACTAGAATGGATTGGCCACTTTACTCACCCGACTTGAACCCGTTTGAGCGTGTGTGAGATGCCTTAAGGCGCCGACTTTTAGCGCGTCAAATTCCTTCCCGCACCCTTCAAGATCTGAAAAAAATGCATTTTTAGAAGAATGGCATGCAATTCTACAAGGCCTTGATTAACATTTTGGTAAAGTGTATGAAGTCAAAATGTGAGGTATGTATTTTGTCCAAGGTGTCAATACACCATATTAAAGAAAAACATTTCCAAAAGAAGTAATTTAATTTTTACATCATTTTCCAATTTCCATAAATTTGGTTTTAATTTCAACATTTTAAAAATAATCAACTGCCAAACATTGTAGTTTATGTTAACTAATGCTTTTGTACAAATTTCTGTTAATAATTTTTCATTAAGTATCAGTTATGTTTTATTTCTGTCATTATCCTTTAATTTTGATGACCTGTGTACTACGCATAAGTCTATTTATTACCAGCCAAACCCGATTTCAGACCAAACTAGATTGGCCTAAGCCAAACTAGTTTATCCTAACGCACATAGGCTAAACTAGTTTTTCATTGGTCAAAGTACTTTATACTAACGCACATAGGATAAACTAGTTTATCCTAACGCACACAGTATAAACTAGTTTTTCCTAGGCCAAACTAGTTTCGACTGAAGCACATAGGATAAACTAGTTTGGTTATTCACCTGCTATTCACTAGTCTGAAATAGTTTAGCCTAGGCCTATCTAATTAATCCTTAACTGTGCATCGAATTTTATATATTTGAATTTTTAAAAAAATGAAAATTTTTTGAAATTTTTTTGAAATTTTTTTTTATTAATATTTGTTTACCTTTATATTCAAATATAGATAATTCGAAACACAGTTTTATTTATATATATATAAACCAAACTTTTATAAAAAATATTGGGGATTTTCATTGATATGGAACGCGCAGGGGGCATTTCGAAGATTTCTAAGACGACGCGTAAAACTCCATTTTTTTCTCAAAAATAATTTATTATTATTTTTTTTTGTGATAAATGCATGCTATAATGCATATAATGTACCTTTGAATAATATTTAAAGTGAAATTTACAAAAAGTATAAAATTGATTTTTAAGGTTTTTAAGGTCCCTCGTCCCATTAAACTGTAATACGAAATGCCATATCAGTTTAGTTCGCTATCATAAGTTAGAACGTATTAAGACGTGGGTATCTTTTTAATGTGTACTAAGTCATAAGTAAGACATTTCTCGTTATTGATGCAAATTTTTTGTCAATTTGCTTTGCTATCCTTTCGTAAAAAGATTGCATTATAAGGTGATTGTCAGTTTTCACATTTGGAAAAAAAAAGTTCCCCGCCATTTTTAGACATAAGCTAAGACATATGTCAAAGTCATTCCGCCTTAGCCTATAACTTTTAGTTACAAGCTGGAAGACGTAATAGACTGATGCACAAAAGGAAAAATTGTTTTTTATTAATGTAAATATTTTGAATGAAATAAGTTCTATATAAGAATTGAAATATTTTTTAAAGCTCATAGTTTTCATAGTATTTTCAAAACTAATATTAACCGTATGGAACTTATTTTGTAACATACCAATGGGGATGAAATGCGGAAGACTGGGGGACAGTGTCCCCTCCCCAGATCATTGGATAAAATATTTTATACAGGGTTGATGATGACAATACTACTTTGTACAAGGTTGGAGCAGGGACGTTTGTTGGGATCAATAATAGTACGACAAATTGAATTGGCATAGGATTAGCTAGATTGGCCCACTCTAAAATAGTTCAGTCCAGTAAATAGCAGACCAAACTAGTTTATCCTATGTGCGTTAGGACAAACTAGTTTTTCTTACGTGCGTTAGGATAAACTAGTTTGGTCTAGGAAAAACTAGTTTATCCTGTGTGAGTTAGGATGAACTAGAGTGGCTTAGGCCAATCTAGTTTGGCCTGAAATCGGATTTGGCAGGTAACATATAACTCTTTCATGAAGAAAATATCGAATAGGCTGTCTTTCTTTAGTTCTATCCTTCTTTTGTATATTTTTTATCGACTTTTAAAATATGCCAAACACTTTTCTTCCACCCTGTATATTTGAAATCAAATTGAAGTTTATTAAACATAAAATGCTTCTTGATGTTAGTTTAATTATAATGCATGAATATTTTTTCGTCCTATAGCAATAAATAGGAAAAAGAAAATATATTCATTTAAAAATAAAGTAATACTTTAATAAACTATAAATACCTTCGTTTGAGAAAAAAACTGTTACTGTGCACTTAGGAAATGCTCTGCAGGAACTAACTCGAGAACAAAAATCAGGGAAAATTCATTTAATATAAAATAATCATATGGAAGCAAACGAAATACAACAAATTCTGTTATGAAGTAACAACATTCACTATTTTTATTCAAATTCGGTAAACGAAAAAAAAAATGCAATTTAACAAATTACAATGACCATTTGGATAATGATTTTTTTCAAAGACTAAAATTTAAGACATAAAAAATCGCACGGAGTTGATCATACATTACGTACGCCATGATTTAAACATTAATAGTGTTATTACACGTAAAAATTGCAAGCGACAAAAATCCCTGCGACTCCTCAGATTTCCTGAAACTTACGTATTATCCACCTGAAACTTACGTATTATCCAAACATTTCATTGGCTGTTCGGGAAAAGGCTTTTCCAGCGTCAGATTTCCAAGATATCTGACGATCCATTTTAAATGAAATTTCATTTTTAAATTTCTAAACATCCTACAATATTACTTTTTACATCATCGTACAGAGAAAAAAATGTACTTTTAAATGCAATTTGTTTGAAAGCTGTATCTCAATTTGTTTCTGAGTTATTATTTTTTTGGTAGTTTTTATTACTTTTTTGTCATAGTCGCAACAGAAGTATCCATCTCTGTTGAAAGTAAAGGTTGGTGTATAGACCAATCAGAAAACGAATAAAATGCGGATTAAATCAATCAAAAGCTTCAGATATGCTTTTGATTTCCTACCCTGACGAGGACAATAACTATTTTTCCAAATGGTTAATAAACATTCGACATACAAATCTATTTATGACTCGCATCTAGGAATATTCCCCTTGCTAAACCCAGTTATCTGCCACACTAAAGAGAAGCCACAACTTTTCAAACTCAACAACAATGCATGAAACGCAACATAAGGTATTAGTTTTATATATATATAAAACATTACCAGAATTCTTTTTATTTTTATTGTGAGATTATTCTGTTGTCTTTTTTTCTATTGTCACCATGGTTACTATTCTCTAGAGACCATTTGCCCTTATTACAACAAGAAAATATTCATAGCACTGAAAGATATATATAAAATTTCGCATAAGAATATGAATTTAAGTATTTCAGAATTTTATTGAAGGCCTAAAATAACATGAAATGCACATTACATATGAGAATTTATTCATTTTTGTATATTTTAGTTGCTGGATGCAGTGTAAAATCAGTTTTTTAGAACTAATATACTAAAATAGGCTACTATATCTACGAATTAGAATGTTTTTATAGAAAAAAGTAGTATGCATAAATATATTCAACTTTAATGAAGAAAGCACGGTATTGAACTGTCTTTTTTTTTTTTTTTTTTTTTTTTTTTTTTTACTTTGTTCATTTTGTTGATTTTTTTATCGACTTTTAAAATGTGTCAAACACATTTCTTCCACTCTTTATATTTGAAATATAATTGAAGTTTATTAAACGCAAAATGGAACAGTATTTTCGTTTCATTATGTTACATGAATATTTTTTCTTTCTATAACGATACATAAGAATAAAGAAAACATAGCCTTTTTAAAGTAAAATAATACTTTTAAAAACTAAAAATACATTTGTTTGTAAAAAGAAGCATTACTGTGCACGTAAAGAATGCAGTGTCTCGAGAAAAAAATCAAGGGGACTATTTTTTACCTAAAATAATCCTGTGGAAGCATACGAAGTATAACAAATTCTGTCATAAAGTAACATCATTCACTATTTTATTCAAATTCGGTAAACAAATATATATATATATATATATATATATATATTCGACATACAAAAGTATTTATGCTTCGCATCTATGAATATTCCCTTTGCTAAACCCGGTTATCTACTACACGAAAGAGAAGGTACTACTTTTAAAACACAACAACAATGCATGAAACAACATGTGGTATCATTTTTATTAAAAAAATAACAACAACAACAACAACAACAACAAAAAACAGATTTCTTTTTTCATTTTTATTGTGAGGATATTCTGTTCTCTTTTTTTTACTGCTGTTACCATGGTAACTGTTCTCCAGAGACCACATGCCCTTATTACAACAAGGAAATATTCATAGAGATTCATACATAAGATTTCGCATAAGAATATGAATTTAAGTATTTCCGAATTTTATTGAAGATCTAAAATAACATGAAATGCATATAACATATCAGGATTTATTTATTTTTGTATATTTATGTAGTGGGATGCAACGTAAATACAGGTTTGTAGAAATAATATACGAAAATATGTAACTATATCTACCTTTTAGAGATAAAAAAAATTTAAATATTATGCATAAATATATTCAACTTTCATAAAGAAAATATGGAATAGACTTTCTTCCTTTGTTGATATTTTATCGAATTTGAAAATGCGTCAAAGTCTTCTCGATCACCCTTTATATTTGAAATCTAATAAATGTTTATTAAACATAAAATTAAACTTGATATTATTTTATTTATTATACATAACGATACATAATAAGCACTGCCACAGGCGACTATTTTTTAATTCTGTTTCGCACCACTTTTACAAAGCAAAAAAATATTTCAGATATGATTTGACAACATTTGGGTGTTAAGCTGATAACAGCTAGGAAACCCCTCAATGTTGATTACTTGTTCAGTGCAAGAAATATACTACAAAATTTATTTTTTTTGAAATAGTGGTGCGAACAGAATATAAAAAAAAAGTCTCTCGTTGCAGACCTGATAAGAAAAAAAAATATATTCAATTCATTCAAAAATAAAGTAATGCTTTTAAAAACTAAAAATACCTTTCTTTGAAAAAAACTATTACTGTGCACGTTGGGAATATTGCACAGGCAATAACACGAGAACAAAAATTAAGAAAAATTCTTTTTAATACAAAATAAACCTATTGAAGCTCACGATATAACACAATGTCCACCAAAAAGTAACCTCATCCGCTATTTTATTCAAATTCGGTAAACACTGCATATATATATTCGGCATACAAAACTATTTATGCTTCGCATCTATGAATATTCTTTTGGTAAATCTAGTCATCCACTCCTCGAAAGACATGCGACCACTTTCAAACACACCAACAATTCTTGAAACGAAACATATGGAATTATAAAAAAAAAAAAAAAATGCAAATATGTTTCAGAATTCTTTTTATTTTTGTTTTGAGATTATTCTCTACAGACCACATACCCTTATTGCGGCAAAAGTATTCTATAGAACTCTAAGACATATACAAGAATACACATAAGAATACGAATTTAAAATATTTCACAATTTTGTTGAAGAACTAAAATAACATGAAATATACATTACATATCAGAATATATTCATTTTTGAATATTTATGTCGTGTGATGTGACGTAAAAAAAGCTTTTTAGAAATAATATATGTAAATAGATAAGTATATGTTGTATTTTCACAATCTTTTGACTTTTAAGTCACTGAATAATAATTTTTATTTTAGTAATATTCTTGTGGGTTCTTTTTTTTTTTTTTTCATTTACTGGGGAACATCCCATTGCATGACTGTTTAACAGTATTAACGAGATAAATAAGTTTTGGACGATGTTGGGGGGTCCAAATATCCAGGAAACTGATATACCGTCCCGTGTCCCTGATGCTGATTTTTAAGTTTGGGTTGAGTTGGGTTGATTTTTGACGGCCGATTATCTACTCGAGGAATATAGGCCCTAGGGGGAGTGCCCTCCGTGGGGGTCTTTCTAAGGGTACCTAATCCGTATTTACGCATGGAAATCCAAGGTTAGAAGAAAACCATGAAAACGCCGATCGGTTAGGCCGACTTGCACGATTGGGTTCGAACCAGGCACCTCCCTTTTAAGTTTGGAGCTAGCTGTCTGCATAAAATTGTTTCAATAAAATTAATTCGATGTAATTTTTTCCGAAACTGGGACTATTCTTTTATATAAATATGTAGCAAAAATTAACCTGCACACATTTCTACGTATATTATTATTTTTTTAAATCTATCCCAGGGTTCTAGATTCCTTAAAATCCCTCTTCTGAAATTATACAGAAAATCACTTCAGATGCAGCCACAGAATTTTTTTCAAGTTTTTTCTCATGCAGAAGTATGCTAGAGAAAGCATGTCTAAAATTCTTTGACAGGAAATTTCCTGCAGAATTTAAATCAGCATTTAAATATCAATTTCAAGCATCGTGGCTTTATTGGTAGTCCTACCGTCCCCAAGGTTTATTCCTGCGCTTATCGAGGTAAATTATTATTATTATTTTTTTTAATTTATCCAATGTAAATAACTGTTTCTAAAAATCAATGAATATTGTGCCTATCACTTAGTTTTAACATGATTTGCCTAAAAATAGATGGTAATTTTCCGTACCGTCCCATCCTTACCATCCTTTTTTTCCTTTACCGTCCCTTTTTTCCTATACCTTCCCCCTTTTTTACCTTACCGTCCCTTCTTTAACACCCCTTTAAGACAATGTTATACCAAAATTTTGTACTTAAAATACTACATTCTTATTATTTCTTATTTGAATGTCCTGTGTGTACTATGCAAATTCATTATAAGTAAAAATTTAGAAGAAAATAAAAGGTTTTAGTGGTAAAATGGTACGGATTAAATAAAAAAAGTTTCGCTGCTGACCATTTTATTTTTATTTTGAATCATTAAGGAATTCGTCTATCAGATTAAAATGTTATTTTACCAAGTTTAATTTCACCAGATTTTTATTTCTGAAAGTTAAAATATTGTGCGAATGCCCCATATCTACGAATTCGAATGTTTTTACAAAAATAAAAATAGTATGCATAAATATATTCTATTTTTATGAGGAAAATATGAAAAAGACTGCCTTATTTTTGTTCTTTGTACATTTTGTTTATTTTTATGGGTTTTTAAAATGTGCCAAACCCTTTTCTTCTAGCCTGTATATTTGGAGTCTAAGTGTAGTTTATTAAACTTAAAATGCAGCTGATGCATGGATATTATTCCTTTCTAGAACAATACATAAGAAAAAAGAAAATATATTTATTTAAAATTAAAATAAGGTTTTTAAAATTTCAAAATACGGAAAAAAACTATTACTATGCACTTAGGGAATGCTGCGCGGAAAATACATGGAGAACAAAAATCAATGAAAATACTTTTGTTATAAAATAATTGTATTGAAGCACACGAAGTATAACAAATTCTGTCATCAAATAACGTCATCCACTATTTTATTCAAACTTGGTATACAAAAAAAAAAAAAAAAAAACAAGAATTAACTTATAAAACTATTTATGCTTCGCATATATGAATATTCCCTTATCAAAACCCAGTTATTTACTTAGAGTTATTTACTTACAGTTATTTACTTATAGTTATTTACTTACTTATGACGTAATATTCAATTTGTTTTCAATTCGTGAAACTGTTTATTTAATTTATTTTTTCACGTGAAATCTTGCAATAGAAAAGCAATTGTTGTGGTCAGAATTTTACTGCTTTTTTTTTATTGTTGGCAACTACTATAAAGAAAAATATTTATTTTTTCCTGTCATTGTTGTATAAGAGCTGGTTTTATCAGAATTATGTTAAGACGGTATTCAAAATTTCGAGCCCTCCCCATTTCCATTCCCTTGGACCGATTTTGCCCATTTTCAATCCCCGCCGAGATATTAACCATCTTAAAGTTGTTGGCGAGTTTGAAGACGATCCGTGCATAATTGCGACTTTTATCGTGCGGACAAAATTTAGTACATACATACATACATACATATATATATATATATATATATATATAAACTTTTTAGGTGGGGGGGGGGTTGGGCTCCTAGGGTCCTATAATGAAAAGTTATGAAGGAATTTTTCAAAAGTCGCACCATGGTAACGACTGCAATAGGTAGTATTTCTTACGAAATCTACCTAAAAGTGGTGAATAATTGATAGAATCGAGAGTAGTTAAACACAAGTGGAGTTCGCCCAAGTTTTGAATATCCCTCAAAGTGTTCTGCATCCGTTGTCAGATAGCCTGGTAAAGGCGACAAAGAGCCCCAACCGCATCCGAAGACCGTTTTCTGTCATTGTCGGCTCGAAGAAACCGCAAAGCAACTGCAAGAGATTTCGTTTCAAACCTTCAGGCTGCTTCAGAAACTCGAATTAGCCGTTCTATTGCTGCAGGAAGACTTAATGAGCGGGACTGCATCCGAGAAAAACAATAATTTGTATCGCACTCACTTCAACTTCCAAAGAGACCCGTTTAAACTGGTGCAGTCATCATGTTCAATAGAGCCAAGAAGTCTGGTACCGTATATTTTTCACTGACGAGATGAGTCCAGATATAGACTGAACACTGATTCTTGACTTGTTTTGATTTGGAGAGAGGAAGGAACACGCCACTTGCCTTCCCTTGTCCGTGAAATATCTCGTTCCCGCAACAGCGATTTAATGCATTTTGGGGAATCATGACAAATGGCCACACCGAGCTGCGTATAATTCAAGGAGGTCCTGTAACCGCTCAGAGATATGTGGAGCAGATTTTGGAACACCAAGTTAGACTGTTTAGGAGTGCTGAGTTTTTGCTAATGGATGACAATGATCTGCCACATGGAGCATATGTGATGTGAGAACACTTGCAAATAGAAGATATCACTAGAATGGATTGGCCACTTTACTCACCCGACTTGAACCCGTTTGAGCGTGTGTGAGATGCCTTAAGGCGCCGACTTTTAGCGCGTCAAATTCCTTCCCGCACCCTTCAAGATCTGAAAAAAATGCATTTTTAGAAGAATGGCATGCAATTCTACAAGGCCTTGATTAACATTTTGGTAAAGTGTATGAAGTCAAAATGTGAGGTATGTATTTTGTCCAAGGTGTCAATACACCATATTAAAGAAAAACATTTCCAAAAGAAGTAATTTAATTTTTACATCATTTTCCAATTTCCATAAATTTGGTTTTAATTTCAACATTTTAAAAATAATCAACTGCCAAACATTGTAGTTTATGTTAACTAATGCTTTTGTACAAATTTCTGTTAATAATTTTTCATTAAGTATCAGTTATGTTTTATTTCTGTCATTATCCTTTAATTTTGATGACCTGTGTACTACGCATAAGTCTATTTATTACCAGCCAAACCCGATTTCAGACCAAACTAGATTGGCCTAAGCCAAACTAGTTTATCCTAACGCACATAGGCTAAACTAGTTTTTCATTGGTCAAAGTACTTTATACTAACGCACATAGGATAAACTAGTTTATCCTAACGCACACAGTATAAACTAGTTTTTCCTAGGCCAAACTAGTTTCGACTGAAGCACATAGGATAAACTAGTTTGGTTATTCACCTGCTATTCACTAGTCTGAAATAGTTTAGCCTAGGCCTATCTAATTAATCCTTAACTGTGCATCGAATTTTATATATTTGAATTTTTAAAAAAATGAAAATTTTTTGAAATTTTTTGAAATTTTTTTTTATTAATATTTGTTTACCTTTATATTCAAATATAGATAATTCGAAACACAGTTTTATTTATATATATATAAACCAAACTTTTATAAAAAATATTGGGGATTTTCATTGATATGGAACGCGCAGGGGGCATTTCGAAGATTTCTAAGACGACGCGTAAAACTCCATTTTTTTCTCAAAAATAATTTATTATTATTTTTTTTTGTGATAAATGCATGCTATAATGCATATAATGTACCTTTGAATAATATTTAAAGTGAAATTTACAAAAAGTATAAAATTGATTTTTAAGGTTTTTAAGGTCCCTCGTCCCATTAAACTGTAATACGAAATGCCATATCAGTTTAGTTCGCTATCATAAGTTAGAACGTATTAAGACGTGGGTATCTTTTTAATGTGTACTAAGTCATAAGTAAGACATTTCTCGTTATTGATGCAAATTTTTTGTCAATTTGCTTTGCTATCCTTTCGTAAAAAGATTGCATTATAAGGTGATTGTCAGTTTTCACATTTGGAAAAAAAAAGTTCCCCGCCATTTTTAGACATAAGCTAAGACATATGTCAAAGTCATTCCGCCTTAGCCTATAACTTTTAGTTACAAGCTGGAAGACGTAATAGACTGATGCACAAAAGGAAAAATTGTTTTTTATTAATGTAAATATTTTGAATGAAATAAGTTCTATATAAGAATTGAAATATTTTTTAAAGCTCATAGTTTTCATAGTATTTTCAAAACTAATATTAACCGTATGGAACTTATTTTGTAACATACCAATGGGGATGAAATGCGGAAGACTGGGGGACAGTGTCCCCTCCCCAGATCATTGGATAAAATATTTTATACAGGGTTGATGATGACAATACTACTTTGTACAAGGTTGGAGCAGGGACGTTTGTTGGGATCAATAATAGTACGACAAATTGAATTGGCATAGGATTAGCTAGATTGGCCCACTCTAAAATAGTTCAGTCCAGTAAATAGCAGACCAAACTAGTTTATCCTATGTGCGTTAGGACAAACTAGTTTTTCTTACGTGCGTTAGGATAAACTAGTTTGGTCTAGGAAAAACTAGTTTATCCTGTGTGAGTTAGGATGAACTAGAGTGGCTTAGGCCAATCTAGTTTGGCCTGAAATCGGATTTGGCAGGTAACATATAACTCTTTCATGAAGAAAATATCGAATAGGCTGTCTTTCTTTAGTTCTATCCTTCTTTTGTATATTTTTTATCGACTTTTAAAATATGCCAAACACTTTTCTTCCACCCTGTATATTTGAAATCAAATTGAAGTTTATTAAACATAAAATGCTTCTTGATGTTAGTTTAATTATAATGCATGAATATTTTTTCGTCCTATAGCAATAAATAGGAAAAAGAAAATATATTCATTTAAAAATAAAGTAATACTTTAATAAACTATAAATACCTTCGTTTGAGAAAAAAACTGTTACTGTGCACTTAGGAAATGCTCTGCAGGAACTAACTCGAGAACAAAAATCAGGGAAAATTCATTTAATATAAAATAATCATATGGAAGCAAACGAAATACAACAAATTCTGTTATGAAGTAACAACATTCACTATTTTTATTCAAATTCGGTAAACGAAAAAAAAAATGCAATTTAACAAATTACAATGACCATTTGGATAATGATTTTTTTCAAAGACTAAAATTTAAGACATAAAAAATCGCACGGAGTTGATCATACATTACGTACGCCATGATTTAAACATTAATAGTGTTATTACACGTAAAAATTGCAAGCGACAAAAATCCCTGCGACTCCTCAGATTTCCTGAAACTTACGTATTATCCACCTGAAACTTACGTATTATCCAAACATTTCATTGGCTGTTCGGGAAAAGGCTTTTCCAGCGTCAGATTTCCAAGATATCTGACGATCCATTTTAAATGAAATTTCATTTTTAAATTTCTAAACATCCTACAATATTACTTTTTACATCATCGTACAGAGAAAAAAATGTACTTTTAAATGCAATTTGTTTGAAAGCTGTATCTCAATTTGTTTCTGAGTTATTATTTTTTTGGTAGTTTTTATTACTTTTTTGTCATAGTCGCAACAGAAGTATCCATCTCTGTTGAAAGTAAAGGTTGGTGTATAGACCAATCAGAAAACGAATAAAATGCGGATTAAATCAATCAAAAGCTTCAGATATGCTTTTGATTTCCTACCCTGACGAGGACAATAACTATTTTTCCAAATGGTTAATAAACATTCGACATACAAATCTATTTATGACTCGCATCTAGGAATATTCCCCTTGCTAAACCCAGTTATCTGCCACACTAAAGAGAAGCCACAACTTTTCAAACTCAACAACAATGCATGAAACGCAACATAAGGTATTAGTTTTATATATATATAAAACATTACCAGAATTCTTTTTATTTTTATTGTGAGATTATTCTGTTGTCTTTTTTTCTATTGTCACCATGGTTACTATTCTCTAGAGACCATTTGCCCTTATTACAACAAGAAAATATTCATAGCACTGAAAGATATATATAAAATTTCGCATAAGAATATGAATTTAAGTATTTCAGAATTTTATTGAAGGCCTAAAATAACATGAAATGCACATTACATATGAGAATTTATTCATTTTTGTATATTTTAGTTGCTGGATGCAGTGTAAAATCAGTTTTTTAGAACTAATATACTAAAATAGGCTACTATATCTACGAATTAGAATGTTTTTATAGAAAAAAGTAGTATGCATAAATATATTCAACTTTAATAAAGAAAGCACGGTATTGAACTGTCTTTTTTTTTTTTTTTTTTTTTTTTTAACTTATTAATTAAATTATGAATTAACTTATAAAACTATTTATGCTTCGCATATATGAATATTCCCTTATCAAAACCCAGTTATTTACTTACAGTTATTTACTTACAGTTATTTACTTATAGTTATTTACTTACAGTTATTTACTTACAGTTATTAAGAAATACAGGCCACAACTTTTCAAACACAACAACAATGCATGGAACACAACATATGGCATCCTTTTTATAAAAAAGGCAAATATATAACAGAATTTTTTATTATTATTATTGTGAGGATATTATGTTCTCTTTTTTTTTTTTAATCTTCTGTCAGCATAGTTACTGTTCTCCAGAGACCACATGCTCTTATTACGACAAGAGAATATTCAATATTCATAGCACTCTAATACATACATAAGATTTTGCATAAGAATATGAATTTAAGTATTTCGGAATTCTATTGGAGAACTAAAATAACATGAAATTCGTATTGCATATCAGAATTTAGTATTCATTTTGGTATATTTGTGTCAAAGGATGCAATGTAAAAACAGTTTTTTTAGAAATTATATACGAAAATAGGTAACTATGTCTGCGAATTAGACTGATTTTACCAAAATAAGATTAGTATGCACAAATAAAGTTAACTTATCTGAAGAAAATAAAGGACAGACTGTCTTTCTTTTGTTGATTTATTATCCACTTTTAAAATTTGTCAAAGACGCCTGTATATTTGAAGTCTAATTGAAATGCACTAAACATAAAATGGATCTTGATTTCCGTTTATTTGCGATGCATGAATAATTTTTCTTTGTATAACAATACATAAGAAAAAAGTCCTTCCGGCCAGTGCCGGGAGGAAGAGGTAGCTTTGATATTCCTTATTTTTAAAAAGCAAGCTTATATTATTCAAACACACGAAGCTCAATTTATTGGAAACCGATTATAGGAGATTCAATCCTAATCTTTATCAATATTAAATCATTATGAATGAGAATTTCGCGAAATTAGTCAGCTTTATCCAAGCTGCTTTTATTTAAAGTAACTTATATTTGGTTGCCAAATTCGGCGATATCTTGAAGTTCCTGCCATTTTAAGACAACATGGTGGATGAGGCTAACGAATGAACTTGGTCGAGACATTAGTAATTCCTGTGCACATGCTCACTCACATCGGAATCGGTTGATATATACAAGTTCTGTCGCAGGCAAAAAATCAGATTTTTCAAAATGACATTAGAAATTCAAACTGCTATATCTGAGCCATTTTCTAAGATAAAGACAAAACAAAAAATGCTCCGGAATCCTTATATCATGGTCAAATATTTAAGAAAGAAACCTTTTTCAATTTCTAATTCTTTTGCACCTTACTTTAAATATAATTTTTTATTCAATTTAATGGCCTCCATTTTTAAACAAGATGGCTGATGAAGCTGGCCAGCGAACTTGGTCGAGACATTACGATATACTATCCACATGCCTTCTTACATCGAAATAGGGTAAGGAATACGCGTGTTATCACGTGACAACTATCAGATCGTTTCAAAATGTCAGCCAGGCTAGAAATTCAAAGTTTTATAATTCAACCATTTTTTAAGATATATACGAAACAAAAACTGCTCCGGAATCTTTGTATCAAGGTCAAACACATAAAAAAATCTTTTTCATTTTTCAATTTTTTGATAACTCATTTTAAATTTAAAATTTATTTTTTTTAAAAATGGCAGCCCTTTTGAAACAAGATGGCGAATGAAGCTGACCAACGAACTCGGTCGAGACATTGGTATGTACTATGAACACACCAAGTTACATCCAAATCGGTTCATAAATACGCCTTTTATCGCGTGACAAAAATCAGGTTGTTTGAAAATGTCAGCCACAATAGAACTTCAAAATGCTATAACTCAGCCATTTTTTTAGATATAGAAGAAACAAAAACTGTTCCGGAATCTTTGTATTAAGGTCAAACACATACAAAAAAAAATATTTTTCATTTTTCAATTTTTTTGGTACCTCATTTTAAATTTTAAATTTAAAAAAAAAATTTAAATGGCCGCCATTTTGAAACAAGATGGCGGATGAAGCTGGGGAACGAACTCGGTCGAGAAATATGGTACGTATTATGTATACACCAAGGTACATCCAAATCGGTTCATAAATACGGCTGTTATCGCGTATCAAAAATCAGGTCGTTTCAAAATGTCAGCCCCGCTAGAAATTCAAAGTGCTATAAATCAGCCATTTTTTAAGATATAGACGAAACAAAAACTGCTCCAGAATTTTTGTATCAACGTCAAACACATATAAAAAAATTATTTTTCAATTTTCAATTTTTTGGTACCACATTTCAAATTTCAAATTTTTTTAAAAAATTTAAATGGCCGCCATTTTGAAACAAGATGGCGGATGAAGCTGGCCAACGAACTCGGTCGAGACATTGGTAGGTATTATGTATACACCAAGGTACATCCAAATCGATTCATAAATACGCCTGTTATCGTGTGACAAAAATCAGGTCGTTTCAAGATATCAGTCGAGCTGGAAATTCAAAGTGCTATAACTCAGCCATTTTTTAAGATATAGACAAAACAAAAAATGCTCCGGAATCTTTGTATCAAGGTCAAACACATAAAAAAAAATATTTTTAAATTTTAAACTTTTTGGCACCACATTTCAAATTTTATATTTTTTAAAATTTTTTAAATGGCAGCCATTTTGAAACAAAATAGCGGATAAAGCTGGCCAACGAACTCGGTCGAGACATTGGTATGTACTATGTACACACCGAATTACATCGAAATCGGGTCATAAATACGCCTTTTATCGCGTGACAAAATTCAGGACGTTTCAAAATATCAGTCACACTAGAAATTCAAAATGCTATAACTCAGCCATTTTTTAAGATATAGACGAAACAAAAACTGTTCCGGAATCTTTGTATTAAGGTCAAACACATACAGTTACAGTATGACAAAGGTCAGATATATATATATATATATATATATATATATATATATATATATATATATATATGTATATATATATATCAACTTTTGAACGGAGGGTGTTTTCGGGGTCTGGGGGTCATGATCGATGAAAATATACCAAAATTTTTTGAAATCGCTTTCCTCCGAACGGCTGCAATAGGTAGCTTTTTGTAATGAAAGCTACCTAAAAGAAAATATATTCATTTAAATGCAAAATAATGCTTTTAATATCTAAAAATACCTTTCTTTGAAAAAAAAAAAAACTATTACTGTGAACGTAAGGAATTCTGCGGAGAAAATTACTCGCGAACAAAAAGTAAGGAAAATTATTTTAATATGACCCTGTATATTTTAAGTCAAATAGAAGTTTATTAAACATGAAATGGATCTCGATTTTCGTTTTATCAGGATTCATGTATAATTTTTACTTTCTACAACAATACACAAGAAAAATGAAAATATATTCATTTAAAAATAAAATAGCGCTTTTAGGTAGCTTTCATTACAAAAAGCTACCTATTGCAGCCGTTCGGAGGAAAACGATTTCAAAAAATTTTGCTATATTTTCATCGATCATGACCCCCAGACCCCGAAACCACCCTCCGTTCAAAATTGATATATATATATATATATATGTATCAATATATATATATATATATATCTGACCTTTGTCATACTGTAACTCTCGTATTTATGAACCGATTTAGATGTAATTCGGTGTGTACATAGTACATACCAATGTCTCGACCGAGTTCGTTGGCCAGCTTCGTCCGCTATTTTGTTTCAAAATGGCGGCCATTTAAAAATTTTAAAAAAATTTAAAATTTGAAATGTGGTACCAAAATATTGAAAATGGAAAAATATTTTTTTCTTATGTATTTGTGCTTTATACAAAGACTCCGGAGCAGTTTTTGTTTCGTCTATATCTTAAAAAATGGCTGAGTTATAGCATTTTGAATTTCTAGCATGGCTGACATTTTGAAACGTCCTGAATTTTGTCACGCGATAAAAGGCGTATTTATGACCCGATTCGGATGTAACTTCGTTTATACATAGTACATACCAATGTCTCGACTGAGTTCGTTGGCCAGCTTCATCCGCCATCTTGTTTAAAAATGGCGGCCATTTAAATTTTTAAGAAAAATTTAAATTTGAAATGTGGTACCAAAAAACTGAAAATTGAAAAAAAAATTTTCTTATGTGTTTGACCTTGATAAAAAGATTTCGGATCAGTTTTTGTTTCGTCTATATCTTAAAAAATAGCTGAGTTACAGCATTTTGAATTTCTAGCGTGGCTGACATTTTGAAACGTCCTGATATTTGTCACGTGATAACAGGCGTATTTATGAACCGATTTGGATGTACCTTAGCGTGTACATAGTACATACGAATATCTAGACCGAGTTCGTTGGCCAGCTTCATCCGCCATCTAGTTTCAAAATGGCGGCCATTTAAATAATTTTTAAAAATTTAAAATTTAAAATGAGATACCAAAAAATTAGAAAATGAAAAAGAATTTTTTTGTATGTGTTTTACCTTAATACAAAGATTCTGGAACAGGTTTTGTTTCGTCTATATCTAAAAAAATGGCTGAGTTATAGCATTTTGAATTTCTATTGTGGCTGACATTTTAAAACGACCTGATTTTTGTTACGCGATAACAGGCGTATTTATGAACCGATTTGGATGTAACTTGGTCTGTCTCTGTACATAGTACATACCAATGTCTCGACCGAGTTCTTTGGCCAGCTTCATTCGACATCTTGTTTCAAAAGGATTGCCATGAAAAAAAATTAATTTAAGGTATTAAAAAATTGGAAAATGAAAAAAATTTTTTTAATGTGTTTGGCCTTGATACAAAGATTCTGGAGCAGTTTTTGTTTCTGAAAATTTGTTCTTTTGTTTATATCTTAAAAAATGGTTGAATTATAGCACTTTGAATTTCTAGCATGGCTAACACTTTGAAACGGTCTTCTAATTGTCACGCGATAACACACGTATTCGCCTATTTCGATGTATGAAGGCGTGTGGATATTACACATCAATATCTCGACCAAGTTCGCTGGCCAGTTTCATCAGCCATCTTGTTTCAAAATGGCGGCCATCAAATTAAAAAAAATTATATTTAAAGTGAGGTGCAATAAATTAGAAATTGAAAAAGGTTTCTTTCTTACGTATATGACCTTGATATAAGGATTCAGGAGCATTTTTTGTTTGTCTTTATCTTAAAAAATGGCTCAGATATAGCAGTTTCAATTTCTAATATGGATGACATTTTGAAAAATCTGACTTTTTGCCTGCGACAGCACTCGTATATATCAACCAATTCCGATGTGAGTGAGCATGGGCACAGCAATTACTAAGGTCTCGACCAAGTTCACTGGTTTGCCTCATCCACCATGTTGTCTTAAAATGGCAGGCACTTTAAGAAATCGCCGAATTTGGCAGCCAAATATAAGTTATTTTAAATAAAAGCAGCTTGGATAAAGCTGACTAATTTCGCGAAATTCTCATTCATAATGATTTAGTATTGATAAAAATTAGTATTGAATCTCCTATATTCGGTTTCCACTAAATTGAGCTTCGTGTGTTTGAATAATATAAGTTGGCTTTTTTAAAATAAGGAATATGAAAGCTACCTCTTCCTCCCGGCACTGGCCGGAAGGACTTTTTTAAAATTAAAACAACTTTCTTTGAAAACTTTGTTTCAGAACATTGGAATTATACATAACAAAAGTAAAAAAAAAAAAGCTTGAATGTCTTGATTAAAAAGATACAGTGTTTGCTGCAATACTAAAAGACATTTACGATTTCATACCTGCCGTTTATATTGAGTTTTATTTTACTACTTAGTTTTATAATATTTATTTTTACTTTTATTTTAAGTATATATTTGTATTTATTTAATTAAATAGTTAGTCAATGTCTGTAATTTTCAAACGCAACGGAAAAGTATCTTTATATGTATGTGTATGCGTGTGTGTAAGTGAAAACGATAGCTCACAAATAGTACTTCCGAATGATTGGCCGTTTTCTGAATATGTTATAGACTACTGTCGTAAGAACTGTGTAGATTTTCGTAAAAATAAGCCGACGGATTACGAAGTGACCGCGATTACTCATGTTATAGAAAATACTAAAAGGAACAAGAATTTTGTGCGAAACTAAATATGAATATAAACTTTAAAACATACTTATAAGTACTTAAAATGTGACACAAATATATAAAGTTATTATTTAATATAATCCTGAGATCTGTCAAACGTACTCGTTCATTTTCAAACAGAAAATATGACTGACTGAATAGAAAGCAAATTACAACTGGAATCAATAACAATATTTTTTCTTAACCTTTAATTGATGTGACTAAAATTTGTCACACATCTGATGTGATGCGATCTCACAGATCGCTCGAATAAAATTAATAAAAAAAAGAACTCAGATGGTTCAATTTACTTACTAACAAGATCGCTGTGCTGATCGTAAGAGCATGTGAATTAAATTGCATGAGAAAAGTACTTTATTAATATTATTTAACTTCAGTACAGATGAAATTACTTTTTTCCAAATAAATGGTAGTTTGTTAATTTTGCTAAATAAATATAAAAATGAATCGCATACAAAATTTTTTACAAGTTTTTGCAACAAAGTATGAAAATTGAAATGCAGTGTTTATTTTTAAAATATATTATTTAGCCTACGAATATGCAAGATTCAAAGTACATTATTACTGCAGTCAATATATATTTTTCGTGTACATTCAATGTATACCGGCTTTTGATATCAAAGACAGTTATAACATGTTTTTCTCTAAACTATTTTTTCCGTAATAAAAATTATGTTGAATTCCTTCAGAAATATTTACATTTTCACCATCTGAAAGGTCAGAATTCGTAACGTGATCTCTTTCGTCAGTAAAATCTGCACCTTCAGAACTTTCAATATCGGAATATTCTTGATCTGACCAGTTGTTCATAATATCTTCTATTTCCTTCTGGCTGAGAAAAGTAGGACGTTTTCGATGTTCCGACGGCATCATATTACAAGAAAAAATCATACTAAAGAAATGAAAAACAAATACAACTACTGATGGGTATTGTACTACTGTTTCAAATAATCATACGTCTCATGTGATGTGATCTGCCATATCCCAGCGTAACGAATGACACGTTTAAAATCAACTCACAGAATTCTGTCTTTGTGTGTGACCTTTGCAAGCTGCTTGAAGAGGGTAACTGGTACGGGCAAGTAATATTCGCACTTTTAAGGGGTGGAAGTGTGTGTAGCTGGGAGTCGCAGACTCTGTGAGACCGCTTCACATCAGTTAATGTTTAAAATGAAAAGTTACATATACAATATGCGATAGTAAATTGGTTGAAAAAAATTACAATAAAATAAAAAAATCGCAAACATAATGTTGCGAAAACGCAAATGTCACTCTTTAGTGGGATATACTTTTCACCATTTACCAAATTGCATGATCTGACCACTTATTTCAAATAGTCTTATCTCTGTTTTATCGCTGAATTTCTGGTATCAGAGGTCAATTTAACCCTTAAATGCGCGATATTTTATTTTGTTTCGAAAAAATAATATATGATTCACTGAAAGGTGTATTACACAGGAAAAATAATGAAAACAAATCAAAGATACATGTTTCATATAATACGTAATCTTTTCTTCTGTTGCACATTTGCTATACATGTAAGAACTACTGTCGTGTGGCTGTTTTACGCTAAAATAGTGTAAATTAGTAAATATTTCAATAAGTATGTGTCCAGATACCTTATTTTATATAATAATTTATTTTATAAAACTTAACCTTTAACCATTTAATCCCCATAATACCATACGTTCTAGAAATTACGTGGTTCAGAGAATCTGACTTTACACCAGAAAGTTTCAATGGTTAATTTCGCTTTATTTAATTACAGAATGTCTGTTATTAATTAAACGAAATATTGCTATTTTAATTTTCTGGTGTGAATTAGGTATATTCGAATAAAAAAAATCTATTAAATTCAAAACACTGTTGTTTGCATACATGCAAAGCTGCGCACTAAAGTGTTAAGTTTCAAAGGTTCACCAACAACATTTACTCTGCCTGAAAACATGTAATCAAAAACCTTCAATGGCATTTAGTTTCCTTGATTAGTCAATGTATTGTAAACGCTAAAATCTTTCTATTGAATTAAAATGTCTATCTGTTGAAACTAAAATGTATGAATGGGGGCAGCGACATTTCATGAATACTGAGACATGCAAAATATGCATAAAGGACAAAATCACAACGCGACATCAAATGTTAAAGAACTTTGAAGTCACAGGTTATTTGACCAAACCAAGCGTTTTAGGCACGCCGTCACAAAATTCTCGTTTTTTTATGAAAGTGTTAAACGATTGGTACGTAATTATTAGAAAGCTCAAGATAGACATAATGTAGCCCTTGATTAAACGTCTTAACTGCTTAAAAACTAATGTTACAATATGGTAAGGCCGCCAACCTTTTATTAAATTTTACTATTTCCGAAAAGAAATCTTTTCTTTATTTCATGGCTGAAATTCAGCAAAATCACGGAGATAAAACTTTTTCTAAAAAGTGGTCAGATCATGCAATTTGGTAAATGGTGAAAAGTTTAATACGAAAAAATATTTCAGTCCTTCATGAATTAAGGCATTACATCTCCCATTGAAATTTCTGAATCTTTTCTTATACCAAAAGACAACACCATTTTTTTTACGTGCAAATGATGGCATTTAAATCAGTTGATTTGTTTAATGAGTTATTAACTGGTATCAGGGGTGTAGCTGCAAAAAAAAAAATTCGGGGGGAAGGGGCGGGGTTGTTCAAAATTTTCCCAGTTTATAATACAAAAATGTTCCAACGTGAAACAAATTTCTCTACTTTTCAACTGAAATCTGTGTTTAACACGCAAAATCTTTCTCCCCCAAAAAATGCTGAAACTAAAAACATAAAAATTATAATTCATGGTTCGTTTAATGGAAGTTTTTGCCTTCAGTTGTGTACGATTCATAATCGTACTTCATATGAAAATAGCCTCATATTTTTAGATTTTTGATAAAGGAACAAAATTTTGGAGGAAATGTATTAGAGACACTGTTGATGAACAACACAACAGAAGAAAAATGAAGGTCTGGTAGATGTATGCTATTTTCGTAACACAGAGAAGCATAATGAGAAATTGAGTCTGGCTGCTTTTTGCATTTCTTTTGAAAGTTTTAATCTTACAGAACTCACAAGGAAGGTCTCCATACAGGGCATACTCAGAATATGTTGAAAAAAAATGCTAGTGAAACTACTCATGTATGTAATAAGGGATCAGTCAATTTTAACGGCGGAATTTCAGTAGAAAGTCTGTAAAAAAAAAAAAATACTTTCGAATATTTGGCGCGAAAATACGAAAGAGACACGCGATTTGGCGAGCAGGATTTTCCCTAGCCAAAAGCAAACGATTTTAAATCTGAAAATGTCATCTGAATTTCATTCTCATCTGAAAATTTATTAATTGTTTTTTAGAATGCACGGTTTTTAATGAATTCAAACTTAATCAATTAAAGAGTTATTATATATTTTTTTATATTACATATATATGTTGCTTATTGCTGTAGTTATTTAATTTCATCACTGTAAAAATATTTTGTATGTTTTGCAAGTTGAAAATATCTATTTTAAGTTATAGTCAGCTGACATTTGATTTAACATTTCCATATCGAAGACGGAGTCGTTTCCATAGCAACAAGATCAAGTCGACAGTGTTCTATCTGCCTTATTTTTGAGCTTGAAATAATTTAAATCAATTTAAATTTTGTTTTAAATCGTAAAATATGATATTTAAATTTTATTATAAATATATATCACAAACAATAGTTAAAACAAACTAAAAATGACAAAACTATTGTTAAAACAAATTAAAAATGACAAAACTAAAGTTATTTAAATTAAACTTGTATAAACAAATTCAACATAAAAAGTTTTTCCTACATAGAACCGTACTTTTTTTTCATCGCCAACCGGTGATAAATCGCCAAATAAACGAAAATTTCGTTATTTTTTTACGGACTCTGTATCGGGGTTCCGCCAAATTTTTTTTATAAATATATATATCCATATGAGAAGAACATTCGGTAATTTTTTCAGATTTTTCTGAGTATGCCCGTATGGAGACCTTCCTTGTCAGAAAGGTAGTTAGCAAATCAATAAAATATTCTCTCTCTCTCTCTTTTTTACTTAAAAAAAAAAGATAGTATTTCAAAAGTCTATAATTTCCCAACTCTAAGCTCAAATTTCCCAAGTTCACATATATTGGACACCCCCCCCCCCCCTAATTCCCCATCACGATGCCTCTGTATATTGTTTTTTATTAAACAGTCCGTCAAAAATGACGGAAATTTAGAAATAAAGATATATACAACTCATGTGCAAGAATATGAGTTTTCTCATTTGTTCCGCAGTGATAGATGAAAATAACACATTTTAAGAACGAAACACATTTATGAAAAACTGTGTACAGTAGAAGACCACTAATCTGCACAATTCCAAGTTTTCTGCAGATTTTTGCGGTCATGTCTATTCAGTCTTTGTTTACATTTTTTTTAAATTCATATATTGGGCAATTTAGATTATTAAGCCTTAAAAATAAATAAATTACACACTTGAAGTAAGGTAAAAACTATTAAATTATCGTATACGATTTCATAAAATGGTATTATATGGTATTATATGTGTGTGCTTCACGATCTTGGTTACGACTTTGGCGAAATTGGCTGCAACTTGTCACAATTCTAATAGTGTGGGCCTCTATAACAAAAAAGTAACCAGTTTTAGTAAAATTTCTGATATAAAGTAGTTTTCAAAAACTTGTGTAAAATTGCAGGCCGTTCTCATGTTATGCCAGTCCAGGGAATAATATTTCTAACACTGAAGAGTTTCCATGTATATATGGAATTTAGAAAAACTTCTCCAAAAGAAAGGTCCTGAAATGACATTGTAATTCCTCTAACTTCAAGGTTTAATCGGGCACTGATGTTGTTTACTGAAATCTAATAAATACAGTTATTTTGAATATTACAACAGAATTAAACAGCTAAACTTATTTAACTTAAACTCGCTGTTACTTCCCGATGTTATTTTTTAGTATTAAGAAAGAAAATTATTTAAATTTTTCAAATCATGCACATTTATAATTTTTTTTCGTCTTTAATAACTAAACAATGAAAAAATATGCTTTTGTTCTGATCTCATAAATACGACAATAAAATATTGTAACTAAGAGACATAGCAAAATTAAATCTTTGTGATTTCAAACCATAAACAAATGATACCGCCACCATTTTACATACTATGACGTCATTAGAATATTGTCCATTGATTGTTGGAGAACTTACTTTGTGAATGATTACCTCAATGATTTAATATTTTTTTACGGTTCACGATGAATGAATCACTTGTGTTTGTTTAGGTTTATGGAATGAGATATTAAGCCGTGAACCCAATTTCAATTAAAGTTATCCAAAGATATATGTATTTTTCATCGAAATTAAAAACAATGCTTTAATCTCGAAATAAAATGTTTTAGTTTGTATAATTGGTTATTTCTGTTAATTATTTATTTAGGTACTTTTCCATTATAGCGCATTTTTTAAAAAAAGCTTGGCGTAATTCGGGCATCAGAAAGTGAGATATGTTGCCAAAATATACAGCTATGAAAACAAATCTAATGAACTTTTATTTTTGTTTATATATGCACTTATATACATAAAAAAATCGTTTCTAAATATATATAATATTTTTTAATATACAAATTACGGCACAGATTTCAGATATGAACCGGGATATCCATGTCGCTAAAATGGTGTTATTTTGCCGGCTATTGTTTTTTATTTATTAATAAATTGTTTAGGCACAGATGTCATATTCGCCCCATATTGGCGCGATTTTTTTCCGACGCCGATTTGGCGAAAACATCAACAGCATAAGCAACAACATCCGGGTTACCATATCAAGCAAAATAACGACACTTTGGCGCCGGTTAAGTATACATTTCGTATATGACATTGGCGTCAGAAAAAAATCGCGCCAATATATACGGGCGAATATGACATCTGTGCCATTGTTTATTTACTTTTATTTTCTGTTTTTAAATTATATAAACTGTTTTGTTCTATAGTTATTATTCAAACTTTTATTTATTTATAGTTATTTCCTTTTCAAAATGATAGCAAATAATTTAAAAATATATAAGTAACTGGTATTCGAAAGCGAGATTTCTGCCGAATTGGCGTCAGAGAAAAATCACGCCAACCCCCATGCGTATATGACATCTGTGCAAAAAATACTTCTGTTTCTTTATAAAAATGGATAAATAGTTTTTTTTTACATTAAATAAATTGTATACATTTGCAAAAAATTGCTTGTGAGTATGAAGCAGTAAATAGGTTGTCAGAAAATACGTTGGCAAATTTCTTTTTCGCCAAGAAACTTTTCTCCCAAGTATTGTACGTACATAAGTAATGATTGCTAGAAATGCATTTTTAATTATGATATGCGCTTTTATGTTTCACTACATTTATGCATACTATACCGTGTGTATAAATGCTACAGTTCATATGCAGGGCTACACAAAAGAATTCGTAAGGGTTCCTGAGTATGAGAATAAATTGCTTAAAGGTGGTTTTTAAAGGAGTTATGCAGTTTTACGCTGAACTGCATTTAGATTACCAAGAAATGTTTGTAGAATATAGATAAAATGATATACAGGGTCACGCAAAGAATTGGATACATAACCGTCTATGGATGATAATATCTGGAAATATGATTTCAGTAGCTTTAAGAGTAGCTTAAATTAAATTTTAGCTAAATAGTGGCATGTAATAACGGTACTATTGCTATGGACGGTAACTGCTGAAATCAATTTTTTTAAAAAATTATGCGTTTTCTAAAATGTTTACTTAGTTATCTTATTTACCTTATTTCCCTATATAACGAAGTTTTGTTAAAGCATTCAGGATGTGTTGGAAAGTGTTTCATATTCTATGCTTAACGCATGATTTTTTTCTTTCTTCTTTAGTCTTATTGGTACAGATGTCATATTCGCCCCATATTGGCGCGATTTTTTTCGGTTGTCAATTTGGCAAAAACATCAACAGCATAAACATCATAATCCGGGTTACCACATCAAGCAAAATAACGACACTTTGGCGCAAGTTAAGTACCCGTTGCCTATATGATATTGGCGACAGAAAAAAATCGCGCCAATATGGGGCGAATATGACATCTGTGCCGTCTTATTTTGCATTTATTTTATTCTTAATTTTTAGTCTTATACTGCTTTATAGAAACTTTGGCACAGTTGTCATATATACGCCATATTGGAGCGATTTTTTCCGACGCCAATTTGGCGAAAACATCAACAGCATAAACAACAACATCCGGGTTACCATATCAAGCAAAATAACGACACTTTGATGACAGTTAAGTACCCGTTGTGTATATGACATCTGTGCCGAAACTTTAATATTTAATGTTTAAACTCTTCGCTCCACTCACCTTGCATATAGTATAAACTATAACACAGATAGCGCAAAATAATAGACAGTTTGATACTTTACCACTGTAGGGGCTTTAGAATTTTTTAAAAAAAGTTTGGTGTAATTTGGGCATCAGAAAGTGAGATTTTGGTACTTTTCCGTTATGCGGATACCATTGTCGCCAAGCGTAATAGTTGGCGCAAAATGAAAGTCACGTGAATTAAGGCATTTGAAAAATAAAATAAAAAATATTGTCGTACTAAAGTGGGCATTTAAAAAATATAACATTTGAAAATTCCAGACTTTTACGAACTATTTCATTAAATCACAAATATATACTTAAAATAATTGAACAAATAACTGTTATAAAATAAAGCAATAAAATAAAACTCATATTAAACTGCTGGCATAAAATTACAAATATCTTTTAGCATTTTGAAATAATTGGCGCATTAGCATACATGGTACTTTTCCTTTATACGGACAGCATGCTAAAATGTATGCTAATGCGCCAATTATTTCAACCTTGATCGTAGATTTTTATTGTAAACCATGCGAAACATTGTGATTTGTTATTTATGAAACGTGAATCACGTGAATGATTATTATTTAACCTTAACCTTGGAAAGCTTTTTAATCTGCTATTAATCGAATTAAAAATGCTTTTTTTATATAAAGTTGTAGTTTACTTTTACTGCTGATGCTGAGATGGATTTTATCATTTGGAAATTACCAGATGATGAGAAAGTTGTGATAAAACTGTTTCAGGAATTTGGAATTCTGCATAATAAAAGATTGTGTTCAAAAAATCATGAACTGAAATTATGGATGAGTTCTGGAAATCCGAAATTGAGTTATAGCTTACGATCATGCGAAGAAAGCGTAGAAATACGACAAAAAACTTGGTTTAAAGGATCGCGGGTGACTTTTCTTAATGCTTTGAGGTTTATATATTTATCGTGAGAAGAGTTGACATCGATTGAGTTTTGTGAGCTGCAACTTGATATGAACCACAACACAACAGTTGAATGGAATAGTTATTCGAGAGAAGTTTGTGCAAATGCTTTATGTTCTCGACCAAATAGAAAAATCGGTGGACCTAATAAAATTATAGAAGTAGATGAAAGTCATGTATTATTTATACAGATTGTTGGAAAGGATATAAAACAGATGAACTGCTAAGTGCTGGTTATGATCATTTCACAGTAAATCACAAATACAATTTTGTCGACCCTAATACTGGATGTCATACTCCAAATGTTGAAAGATTATGGGACATCGCAAAATGGCGCAACAAAAGACATCGGGAAGCTGTTCGTCATCATTTAGAGTCGTAATCTCATAGATTTTATGTGGCTACGCCTTCATTCAAAAAATGAAATGTTTACTGCAATGCTGAAAGATATTTATAATTTTATGGCAGCAGTTTAATATGATTTTTTATTTTATTACTTTATAGTATAACAGTTATTTGTTCATTTATTTTAAGTATATATTTGTGATTTAATAAAATACTTCGTAAAAGTTTGTAATTTTCAAATGTTATATTTTTAAAATGCCCACTTTACTATCGAGAATGTTTTTTCTTTTATTTTTCAAATGTTTCAATTCACCTTATTTTCATTTTGCGCCAACTATTGCGCTTGGCGACAATGCTGTCCGTATAATGGAAAAGTACCGCATACATTTTGGCATGGTGTCCGTATAACGGAAAAATATTGAGAATTGTTGTCAAATCATATAAACAGCTATGAAAACAAACTTGATGAGTGTTTTTTTTTATATGTTTATTTTATATGTATATTATTCATGTTTTTATGTACAAATTACATCTGTTTCTGTATAAAATTAGAGAAACGGCTTTTTTAATCGTATAAATAAATCGTATAAATATCGAAAAAAAATGCATGTGTATATAAAATGAAACAGTGGATAGGTTCCGGGAAAATGTTGCCAAATTTCTTTTTTCGCCAAGGCAGTTATACTGGAAAAGTACCTAAAGCACATTAAAATCGCGCAGTTAGGAGCTCATACAGTACAGCGTCGTCTATTGGCGGTTATTTTATTAGTAGCGTCGGGAGGAAGCTGTAAAGATGTACTTTAAATTCTCACCCATAGATTGTGAAAAAATATCTTAAAAGAGCGGAGTTTAAATTAAATTTTGGTGACCTCCTTTATGAAAGATTAATAGTTATAAATGGGAATTTCACCAAATCAGCCAGCTATTGCCAAGTTGGCCAACATTTGGCGCTACTGTGGTAACCCTGCATTAGTATTTTTCAACAATTACTCATTTCAATGAGGTGGTCCTACCGGAATCGTGAGGGACACACAGAGACTTGGATTTTATATAAATAGATTGCTTCTTTTTAGCCATTTACAGCAGGTTAGTGACCTTTGCCCCCACGAGATCAAACAATAAAGTTGATCCAATCCAAAAAATTTTTAAGTTAAAAGAACCAAAATCGACAATCAATGCCAAACCACAAACAAAATAGAAATTGTGTGATGGTACGAGATCATTTTTTAAAATGTTAATTTTTGTTTACGTTTCAGTCATTTCTGTACAAATTTCCTCATTCTATAGTCATAATAAGTTACGCAATTTTCTAGGCATTCCTTACTTCTACAACAGTCATTTAAAAAAAAAAAAAAAGATTTTTTTAATTAAAATGTATATGTTTCTAATAATATAATAGCTTGAATTATCGCTTGTTTTTATGTAATTCTACTTATTTAATTACGATATTAGTTGGGTACTATCTTAATGCAATTTAGTTAGCGAAAAAAAAAAAGTTTACTGTCTACACAATGAAAGTCAAATGTTTGAATATAAAGGCATGTCTGGTTAAAAAAAATGTCCTTTTATTGACGATTCATTCATCCACTTGAGCGAATTAAGATTAGATTTTAAAAAAAAGTTTGAAAGGATTCATATCAGCGTAAATATCTGTTATATAAATTAATTTCTTTTGTAATTTTCTTTTATAGTATTCATTGTACTAGATTGTAATTCATTTTGCAAAAAGAAAAAAAAATGCTATTTGTGCTCTGAATGCATTTTGCATTGAATAAATTAAAAGCAAACAATTGAAATTAAAACAGAAACAATTGAATATTCTATAGAAACCAATCTATTTACTCTTTTCGTGGAAATTAGATAGATTGAGATCTTCTTTTAAATTATCTACAGATTATGAAGTTGCTATTATTTTCCATGCTTTTGCTTTTGATATAAATAACATTCATTTGTAAAATCGAATTACGTACAGTGGAACTCGCTTAATATGAGCACTTCTAAAATAAAAGTACGCTTAATATGTATATGTCGCAAGTTAAGAACTTTTCATCATTTAAACTACGTTTATTAAAATTTTCAAGCTTTTTACGAGCTGTGAAAGCAGGATTCTAATGTGATTTTTGGCGAAATTACAAAATAAATATGCGTAGAATTAGAAAATAAATATATCTTTGAAATGGAATTTTATTCTTATTAAGCGACAATATTTCAGGATTACAACAGTCTTGAAAGAATGCAGTTATTTATGAGTTTTATCAGATAGATTGTCAACTTTCTAGAGACAACGACCTTCTACCTAAAAAAAAAAAAAAAAATCAAAGGAATTTCCGAGGTTTTAAAACACTGAAAGGCAGAAGCGAGAGATAAGGACAATTCAAATACCGACCGTTACAACTCAGTCGTGGAAAGGAACCAACATAAAAGGAAAGTTTACTTGTTGAAATCAGGATTTTGGGCCTTATTAAACAGCCTTCTCCTGTGCATTATTGCACTGTTAAAAGGAAAAGAATGTGTGTAAACAATACCTGGAAATTTTCAGTAACTATTGCAATGTTAGCTGAGTCTTTCCGGGAAAATTAGAAGTGATCACTTGCATTACTGTGCTTTGTTCACGTCCATTCTACTTACAAGTTCATAGAGGTTTTGACTTCACATTTTTTTTATAAAAAAACGCCCGTCAAAAAAATGATATCCACAAAGGTTTTTACTTTATTATGTTAACTTATCTTTGGTATTTAGAAAAATAGAGCAATTAATAATTGTAATTAATTTAGCTGTATGTGTATTTTAAGATTTTTATTATCTTCAAGTAATGGTTAATACATGGGTATTTTATAACTCCCTTACTTCCCAAATTAATCGGGTTCGATTGTATATCGTGTTATTAACCTCTTGACTACGTCCACGTACGATGCAAATATCTTTCAAATTACCCAGTGTTTGTACGGTCTTTGAATTTGAATACCATTAATCTTCAGCTTATTTATATACAGAAATCCTGTAATTAAATAATGAATATTACAATTCGAAGATAAAGATATTCAAAAGTAACAACCTTAAAAACCTAACTACGTGGTTTTTGACGTTCAAATGGCTAAAAACACAATAGCTTTCCAATAACCTGATACAAAAACGATCACATAAAACCGTACTGGAATATAATAACCTTGTAATAATCTTTTTGCTGCATTTTTTGTATTATTCATTATACTCTATTGTAGTTCGTATTGCAAAATAATATTGGATTTTTTGCACAATAGAAAGCCTACTACATTGTATGCCGTAAAACAAAACAACTAAGGAAGTCAGTAGTCTTTTAAAATGACAAATTACATAAAGAATTGACCTTTATTTTGATTGCAATAATTCTACAACTATTTAATTTTGGATATGAAATTCCGAATACACATTAAAAGAAATAAATTCCAACATCGAATGCTCTGAAAAATTTTCTAGATGCATATAAGGTTTTTGTTTTTCTTTAAATTTAAAATTCAATGCATTTAATAAAAAAAAATTCACTTTAATATGTCTTGCGCGCAGTTTCTCATAATTGAATTCTCAGAGTGAATCAATTTTTTTTAAATTAAGTAGAGATCTTAATAAGTGTCTAAATGACGACACTGGAAAAAATATAATTCTTATTTCTTAAAAAACAAATTAAAAACTAAAAACTTTGAAATTTTTTAAAATAAAAATAGTCAGTTTCTACCTTTAACTAAAATACCATGACATTCTATCCAATTATATTTTAGAAATCATGCGGGCAATCACTAAAATCATTTTTTTTTTTTTGAGAAAATTGATTTTAAAGATAAAATTATCTCTTGGTCATATAAAAATAGCTCAAACTGTTTTAGGCATAACTTACTTTCGAAAGTAAATTTTTCCATGGGGTTTCCTTTAAAATGTTCCTTTAAAAGAATCAAATTTTAATATAAGCCATTCAAAAATGATTTTTTTAAACAGTTATGGAACTTATCCTTTGAAAACTGGAACAATTCATGTATCCATAGAAACAAATTTATTTACACCTTTTAATACTTGAGCGAGATTGAGATGATTTTTTTTTTTATGTACAATTGAAAGCTTGACTGTAAAACATGGTAATTATTATTATTTTTAAATTTTTATGATTTTCATATATAAAATTTGTTAACTCCATCCTGAAACTTTTTAAAGTACAAGGTTTATGTTTTACTCAATATGTCATAATAGTCAAAGGTGGATTTTATATATCAGTTTTCATTAACATAGTTTTCTTATCACTTTTCCTACGTCTTTGCAAAAAACTCCAATAAAATAAAATCTATCAGACAGTAAAATCGGTCAAATGCGAGATTTACTTGTGCACAAAGGGTTTCAGACAACAAAGACCTTGTAAAGTTTAAACTTGGGATTTTGCAAGCGAGCTTTGAAAGGAGGACAGAAAGCGCCAATGCCGCATTGGTCTGTGCCGCTGTTTTCTCGATAGTTTTTAAATTAATATCTCGGCAATATTACCGACATTTTTTATGGAGATCATTATCAACAATACTTGGATGATTCCACGTTTATGGGTAACTCGAGCAAACTGCGGCTCTGTCGCTGAGTGCACGCAAAATAAAGTTTGTGTGTAACGGCAAAATGCGATTTTCTCAAAAACTATGTGGCTTAGGATAACCGCGATATTTTTCCTTCAATGTTTAATTCCTACTACCCCTATTTTTTTTTTTCATATAATTAGTTACAGTAGATTCGGTAATAGGGGAGCAGGTGTATATTTTTGCTCTAAATTTTCGACGGTATCTCTGAAAATATAATACCTGTGTGCTTCATATCTAAAATTAAAAGAAATATATTTTTGAATTCGATGTTCTGAGATCTTTTGAACGATTCTCCACACGATATATCTATAAAAATATATGTTTTTTCAAGTAACCTAATTAGTCCCCTTAAGTTTTTCCAAAACATGTTTCTGAATGGATAATAATCTATAAATATTTGGGATAATAGTCTTTATAACTCAAGTCGTCAAGTCTGAACTTTCCACGTTCCATAGCTCTCGAGAAAAATGGCTGCGGCAGACGAACAGACAGACAGCCACACGAATGATCTTATAATGTCTTTAGTTTTTAATTTATAATGTTTGTAATTAATAATATTTTAGTTTAGCCGTTAATAGTTTTTACCCGGCTGCCAAGAAGGGTACGCGTATCTGGTATATCTTTCACGCATATCTGGGTATGTGGATTTCTTTATACCCTCGAAACAGCCCAACGGCTGGATGAATTTTAATGAATGTGGTCTCTATCGGATCGTTTTAACCGTCCAATGGTTATAGGCTAGGTTTTGTTTTTATAAATTCAAAATGGCGGCCATAAAATAAAAAAGGGCGGTAGAGACGAAAAAAATGTTTACGCACCATATTGAGTGACATATCATTGGATAGATCTTTCAAGATGAAGACGATGTTTCATTGACTATTTTACAGTCAGAAGCTCTGTTCAAATATTACACAACCTAGAAGTTGTGTAAGTTGGATCTCTAGCTTTACTGCAACTCTAACTTTTATAGACATATATAGTCCTCATCAAAACAGTGTTTATAGATGGGAACTAACAATTAAACATAACTTAAAAGTCATCAATACAAGTAAATAAAAAAATAAGTAAGTAATATAAAAAATAGTTCCACATTGATGAGAAATAATTAATTAGTTCGCTTTTTACGCAGTCACGTTTTTTGATTTTTTAAATTAAATTTTTACTTATTACTTTAGGTACTTATTATTATTTTTATTTATTTACTTTACTTATTGCTAGGACGGAAGACTAAAAAATTGTATCCATAAGTTACCCTTTGTATCACAGCGTTGCATATCTGCACCTTCCCAAAAGTCAATGTTTCTTATACAGTGTTCTTTACCAGAGAAGTTTATTTCTTTCTGATATCTCCCGACATAATTAATATAAACTGTTCAAAGAATTCTCAATAAACAGCACTACTTAGTTCATTTTTCCTTCCAAAATTTTATTTATCATTTGAGCAGCATCGCACAGTTATTGCTAAAAAGAATTTCGTAAACTATGTGAAATTACAAAGGGTACCTACGTAAAAAAAAATTATTTTTAGCAAAGCAAAGTTTGTATTCTTTAAAATATTGTATTTGAAAATTGACAATACTTATGAGAAGTATGTAATGTTGTGTTTATTGTAGATGTGTAAAAAGTACTTTTTAGCAATGATTTTTTACGTTTACGTTCTAAATTTATTGTAGTATTTTTTACATGCTTAAAACGGTTTTTCTGACATCTGAGTAAATATTTTTCAAATCGAAGTTTTTGAGCCAAAAAGGGTTAATTAAAAGTCAAGTTTTAAAAAATCTGCGTTATTTTAGAGGCAGCAAACAAAACAGCTTTGTTTGCAGTTTTCTGTAATAATGTAGAATCTTAAATATCTACAAACATGCATTTTATGTGTTACTTTGTTTACAACCGATCCCTTCAAATGATAAAGTACTTATTAATAATTTCACTGAATAAACATATTATTAATTTATAAATTTTATTTTAAGTATATTTTATTATAAAGAACCCGATAGTTTTGAATATGCTCCACATATACATAACTCACATAAGAGCTCCTTGTACTATGCAATAACAATGCACAAATTTTTCCGTGTAGTGTAGTTTATTGTATTTCGTTGTGCAAAAACAATGCGTCTTTTGAACAATAGGAAGCTAAACAGATTTTCTAGTGCACAAATTAAATGCAAACAATTGAAATTAAAATAGAACAATTCAAATTTGTATAGGAACCACTAAATTTACTGTTTTATCAACTAGAGAAAGATGATCTTGTTATTTACTGATATATTTTATAATTTTTTAAATGATCGTTCTATTTACATCACTTCATATATGTCATCGCTTTTGAATTAAACAGAGTATTCTATAAATAGTTTAATAATCTACTGTTTCTTAATAATTATTTCCATTTAATGATGTTGTCAACTCTATTAATGCGATTCTATTAGGTGTATGAGTAAATAGTTTACAAATTAACGATAAAAGCTACATATCTGAAAACAAGGATTTGAATAAATTTAGTGACTTATGATGACATTGAAAAATTAGGAACAATTCCTTGAAGCGTAAACTTTAGGTAAATAATTAAATATTTTTACATTTTTTCTCTTTTATGTTATCTATAGTACTCTCCTTAATTGTAATACATTTTGCAAAAACATATTTTAGCTTAAACGGACTTTGAATTATATAAATTAAATTCAAACAGATGATAATATAGAATAATATTCCTCACTGTAAAAAAAAAAAAAATAAAAATAAAAAAAAAATAATAATAATAATAATAAATAGAAAGAAAAAAAAAGTTGTGATTTTCCTGCTCTTTATAATGTAATTTTTCAAACACCGATGCCGTGGAATCGAATTCAAGCACCGATGCAGTAAAAGCGAATTCAATCAACAAGTGAAGGAAAAATTTAATTTTTCCTCTCGCGTGCACTACGCAGCCAATAGCAACGCGACTTTCCCTAGACTTGAGAAATTTTACAGCACTCTTAAAGACAGCAGCTTGTAAATTTTACAGCAACTGTCTGGTCATCCGGTGTGCCAACACTTTTTGTTGTAAAATACAGAATTTTATTTTACAGCGCACATACAACTCTACAACAGGGTTCGTGCGTATCAAGAAATTCGGGAAATTTTGGTGGTTTTTTAGTACCAGAAATTGCGTAAAGTAAGCTAGATCTGAAGATAGAATTTTTTTTCCCCTTAAATAAGGCAAATATTACTTTTCAAAATTCTGATAAAAGGTGCTTGAAAGTTCATGAAGCATACGAACCCTGTACAAACCAATCTTTTTACCCTCTTCGCGAAAAGAAAAAGTTTGAAATCTTCCTTCAAATAAATCTACATGTTTTATAAATAACTAGCATCTTTTCCGCATTCTTTATACTGAGCAAACATAGAATTATTTTTTTAAAATATAATGGAATATATAATGTATTATTAAGAACTCCATTGCTCTCGCATATGCTTACATGGAAATGATTGAATAAGAGCCACCAGTATGATTTATATATTTAAAAAAAATACAGGAACTCTCCTTGGGAAGAAATGAACAGCTGTAGGCACAATTTTTTTTAATATGTTGATTTTTAATACTGAGATATTCTATATAGTGAAGAGTTCCATATCCTGTTTTTTTTTTCCTTTCTTGGCGATAAATGTTTGAATGTGGTTGTTACGATCTTCAGCATTTGGGATTACTTTTTTTATTACTTAATGCTACTGGTGTAAAAGTAATACTTTTGCACGCATAAATGTTTTTTTTCAATTAATTTTTTTAATTTATATTATTCAGTAGATTTAATATGTAATATTATGTAAATATACTTTTATGGCTTTTTATCTATTTTAAGATGCATATAACATTAACGTTTATAATAAAATGTTATGTTTTAATTTCACATATAAAATATGAAATATATAGAATTATAAAAATGTATATAGGTCTAAAGCATTTATTTATATGTGCATATAATATCCATTTTTATATGTATATCTATATGTATAATTACATATATAATATATACGAAAACTTGCAAAACAAATGGCCTTTTGGAGCCATTTTGGATTCCTTAGTGAATCGCGCCAACCAGAACATGATACGGAACTCTTCTCTCTATATACTAAAACTTGATAACAATAATATGTCAATTAAATTTCCTAGAAGTTTCTGATAATTTCAAGAAAATAACCTTAAAAATTTTGAGTAACTATCTGCGCATCACATTGAAAAAGCGTTCTTAGATTCTTTTCAAAGTGTAATAACTACAAATAAAGATCTTCCTAGAGAAACTTACTACGGAAGTAATATAATTTTAATAAAAGGATATAAAGCTGTAATCTCAATAATGTAATATATATCGTATTTTCAACGTTTTTTGTAAAAAAATTATCTTTCTACTAATATTACTAGAGAAATCATAGAATTAGAATATTTCTCTTATTTTCATCACACCATACTTGTATGTGGAAAAAAATATTTTAATTAAAAAAAAATTAATGTATTTATTTCAATAATCTTCTGTTTGTTTTTATTACAATTATTCCTATTTTATGATAATATTATTTTTTAACTATATGAACCTATTTCATTAAAACAGAGAAAAAATGATCCTCGATATATCAACAATGAAGATCATACACTGTTAAAAATCCGAACAGTATTCCTGTAGGAATCGGAAAAATAGTTGCTCTTATCGTACCGGAAAAATTTTCGACCCAGCTCGGAATAAAATACGTAAAAAAAGGAAACATTCATTAAAACGGTACTTTACGGATTTTATTCCAATTTTACGGACTTTGTTCCGATTTTACTGATTTTGTTCCGAGATGGGTCGAAAAATTTTCCGGTACAATAAGAGCAACTATTTTTTCGATTCCTACAGGAAATCTGGTCCTTTTTTTTTTTTTTACAATGTATATTTATAAATACATTCCTGGTTTTGTTTTAACAAATCTCTTTATCCAGGATTCAATTGCATCAGTGAATTTATATGAGTTCACAAATAGAATAGAAAACAATGCGCTTTAGTGTAAATTGCAGTTAAGGGGTCTCAGGACTCTTAAAGCTTTAAGATTTTTAAATTTTTAATTTATTTACATGTGAAACTACTATCTTGTCTGAATATTTTGAAATAATGGTTTTCTTAAAATTTCTATTAGAGCAGAAGAAATGGCTTTTAGAGTTATAACCTAGCAATAGCTGAAGCCGGCTTTCCAAAACTTCGAAGTCAGTTTTCTAGGAATTACGTTTTTGTGCATAACGCGCAGGATATCTGAAAAACTTCTCAATATTTTTTCACGAATTTTTCCAAAATATATGTTTCATGTTAGTCTGTATAAACGGAAACTAAAATTTTATTTTTTATTGTTAAAAGAAATATTTTTAAAGTGATTATACTGTTGAAATTTTCAAAAAATTTTATTATCTAAATACAACTTTGCATTAAAATATAAAAATGCGTTAAATACAAATTTATTTAGGTTCAGAGTAATTACTACAATCTATAACAAGTGTACAATCTTACGAGTATAATTAGTCCCCAGAATTATTTTAATTCTACTTGCAAAATTAATTTTGTAATCTTGCGCGTAAGCTGTCATACCAGTTTTCTGCTTGACAAATGTACGATAGTTTGAACCCCAATATAAATATTAATATTGCATCTTAAATTTTTTTTATTATATTAAATGAAAGAACATACTTATGTCTTTCAATACCACTAAAATTGTCTTTTCATTTTTTACAATTTTATGAGTCCTCAGACCCCTTAAATTAAATAGTTTGAATTTTTTATTTATACTGCCCATTATACGGAATTATCTTAATTAAAACAATTATAAATACATTTCTTCCAGCATAAATAACATGCAAGCTATTGAAATTAAACCAGAAATAATTCAAGTTTCAATCTATCTGAGCCCCAATCTATTTGATCTTTTCGAGAAGATTTCAATCTTCCTTTAAACTACCTACCTGTTTTATAAGTGCCTGGTACTTCCTCGGTATTAACTTTACTCTGCAAACATAGTACTATTCATTTATAAAATCTAATGAAATATATTGTGTTATTAAGAACCCGATAGCTCTGGAATATGCTGACGCAGAAATGATCACATAAGAACTCCCTGGGTCATGTAATAACCACAAATGAAGATCGTGCTTACAGAGCAACTTAAGATCCAAGTAATATATTATTAATAAAGTGAGATAAAGCCGTAATCCCCGGAGCTTAATATACTCCGTATTTTCATGTCTGCAATGCGGGAATTGAGTGTTACACCGAGAAACAAACAAGTGATAATAATGAGAAACTCACCACAGGAAGTCTTATTTATTCCCGCGGAATTTCTCTATTGATTTACAGGGAAAACCTACAAATTTATTTAAAGGACATTCTGAACTAATTTAATCAAAATTTAATTCCGAAGCTTTGAAAAGAATTTGGAAACTCTAAACTATTTTTTATTTATTTATTTATTTATTTATTTATTTGAGCTGTCAGTTTCACTAATATCAAAAAGTATTAAAAGTTTACTACTTATATATTTATTAGAATAAAAAAAAATAAAAAAAATAATAATAAAAAAAAATCACTGCAGATTGATTATTGACATATTTTATATTATTTTATTTTATTTTATTTTTGAGCCGTCGGTTTCACTAATATATGAAAATATTAAAATATTACTACTTATATGTTTATTACAATAAAAAAATAAAAACAAAAATAAAATAATGAAAATATAGTACTGTAGATTAATTTCTTATATTTTTTATTTTATTTTATTTTTGAGCTGTCACTTTCACTGATATCAGAGAGTATAAAAAATTTACTACTATTTATTAGAATAATAATAATAATAATAATAATAATAATAATAAAAATTTAGCACTGTAGATTGATTTTTGACATTTTTTTATTTTATTTTATTTATTTATTTTTTTTTATTTATTTTTTTTTTGGCTGTGAGTTTCACTTATATTAGAAAGTATTTGTTAACACTTGATTCGCATATTAAAATGCAATTGGTCTGTCAAGTCATATCTTGGTAGAAAACACCTGAAAACACGATTTTAGTGGCTGACTCGTAGGTTTACTATTGTGTTTTCCTGCTCCCAGTCCTCCATGTTTTCATACCTTTGGGTGCAGGAAAACACAATGGTAAATCTATGAGTCAACCGCTAAAATCGGGTTTTCAGGTGTATTACACCAAGATATGACTTGATAGACAGATTGCGTTTTAATATGCGAATTGAGTTTTAACTAATTCTGGAATTTCAGTCGTGAACTCGATGAGGTGATTGTCTGTGCTACCGCATCCCGATCTATCTATGGGGCTCATCTCAGTCTATTCTCTTATTTTGCCGATTGATAAGACTGGAAATTTGTCGCAGATTTTTTTAAAACATTTGCCTTCTTTTGGTAAGACTTCGACAAATTCCTTTGACAGATTTTCGCTATTTTTCAAATTTTTAACTTAGACATTCACGATTTGCGAAACATGTTGACTTGATGGTTAAAAATGTAGGTCATTTTAAGATTCGGCGTTTAACAATGCATAAAAAACAATTATCAAAAGTTAAAAACACAATCATCACATCTATCTTATAGTATCAGATTTTCGCGTTTTTTTTTTTTTTCCCTCTTTGAAATGTACGATTTACAAAAAATCATGACGTGATAGTTAAAAATGAAGGTCATTTTCGGATTCAGTGCTAAAAAATACATAAAAATCAATTATCAAAAGTTAAAAAACACAACTATCGCGGGCTTGTGTATTAAATACTAACGGAATTTGAACTAATTGAAATATTACAGTGAACCACGTGAGAATTTTCTTTAATACTAATTTTAGATATTATTTGAAGAATTTCCAGAAAAATAAGCTTATTAAATTATAAACTAATATTTAAAATTCACTTTAGAAAGTTAGTGACCTGATACTTTACCCAATGGAAGAGGTTTCAAAGAGTCCGACGTAATTAAATATTATGGATAAAAGGAAAATATAAAGAAGAGTTCCAGGAAAAATTAGATACTTTTCTTTAATTTCGAAACTTTTAATGATTTAAATTTTGATTAATAGCACCATTCACAATATATACTATTTAACTATCTATTCCTGACTTAAAAAACTACAGTGGCTTAGATAAATAACTCTTGATGATATGATGAAAGGTCAAAGCATATTTCGAAAATTTCCACTTTAATTAGGTTGCAGTTTATAAATATTCCACATTTCAACTTTTATGAGAGCGATATAAATAGATTGAAGATTATAATCATAAAATATGATTCCCTTTACAGAATGAACTTCAAAGATATTTTATTTGAATTTTAAAGTGTTTTTAAAAGTTGCAGTTGTGCAGGAATATTCAATTAAGTAAAATAAAATAGTAATACAGTAAAACCCCGATTTAACGTAACCCGTATTTAACGATTTCCCGCGTATAACGTCATTTTTAGCAAGTCCCAATTAATTTCCTATACTTCTAATGTTAAAAAATCCCGGATTTAACACTATCATTTTGAATAATTTCCCGCATTTAACGTTTTTTTGAGCGGTAAAATCTCAATGAAATTTTTTCTAAAATAGTCAGAATTTGTGATAAAAAAAAAACTTTCTTATTAAAACGTTCAAAATTCGGAATCTTTTTATTTCATCCTTTCTTACAAACTGCAGGTGCAATATCGAAAAGCCCTCCTCTTTTTCGCCTGCACCTTTTTATTTTATTCGACTGTGCTTTCTGTACTACAGCGCAAGGTTACCTACAACGGAGTTGATAGCGTTCGTTATTTTTCACTAGCTTTAGATTGTATGGCGTCAAAAAGATTTTCTTTATTTGAAAATTTGGAAGTTATCGCGAAAGCCCAAAACTGCAATTAATATGTTTAATTTGAATTCCGTATTCAAATTTTTAGACAATTTTACAGTAAGTAAATTTAATGGAGCAAAATTGTAAAATGGGAAAAACAGGCAAAAAAAAAAAAAAAAGTGAAATCGTCACCGTTTTAGGAATTTGAAAATTGGAAGCCATTAGAACTTTCATAACACTGAAAGCATTCTTTTAAAGTACTGAAGATCAAGTGAAAAGCTTACACAAACTCATATACGTTAAAAAAGCGATTTGTGATGTAGCTGCTAAAAACAGGACGCAAAGTAAAATAAAAAAATTCTTTAAAACTTAATTTAGAAACCTGATGTTTAAATCATTGTAAATCAAGTAATGAAACGTATCTTACGTAAATTAGCCTTTATTTCATGGCCATTGTTTTGTTTTCGTCTTACCCCGATTTAACGTTTTCCCGCATTTAGCGCTATTTCTTTATGGTCTCTTGAATAACGTTAAATCGGGGTTTCACTGTAACAGCTTTTTACAAAATTTAAAATAAGAATTTTTCTAGAAAACATAAATTAAACAAACAGACGCAATCTATCAATTATCGATTCTTCAACTTTTAGAGTAATAAGTCATAGAAAAAATGTATATTTTATGTGTAAAATAGCAGATAATCGCACTGTATTTTGCTTAAATATTTTAACAACGAATAATTTGATAAAATTGAGTGAAGCAATTCAATGAGGTAAGATATATTAGGATGCAATCTTTACTATTGCCATTTGAAGGCTATAATCTTGTGAGCATTTCAGATTTAAATAAAATATTGAAACTTTAAAGACGTTGCGTTGCTGCGCTCATTTATATACATATAAGCAACTTTTACCTCGGTATCATTTTCACATCAATTTGGATCAGTAAAATTAATAAAATATACTGATTTCACATAACATGAATAAAAGTGAATGCTTAAATTGCGCTAACAAAAATTAATATTTAAATACATCCTAATTTGTTAATTTCTTGAAATTTATTTTTAAGATTAATGTATTATTCAAGTTTGTGTGTTTAAGGATCAGACACCGTATTAGAAACATTTTAAAGAAAATGTCTTGCAAAATTTTCAGGTGTAAATATTATAATTAGGAAACTTTTAATAATTTCTGAATCGTTTTGTATAAATTTCTTGAAAATAGCATTATAGAATTTTAAACTGACGTTTACTTAATAACGTATAAGACCTAGTCCTTGTCTTAAATAAAGTAATTTAATGACCGCGTTATAACTAAAAATACAATATTTAAAGAATAAATCTAGATCAGTTCATTAAAAAAATATGAGCTTATTTTAATTTCCAAAAGTTGTAATAATTATGAATTATGGCATGGAAAGCCCTACGAAATATTCTAACGAAATAACAAATTCTTAATGAAATACTTTTTATATTACTGAGAAATATGCGTTACTGAGTTCATGAAAGGTAAATGTACAGTGTGTCCGAAATGTATCTTTACACTTTTAAAAAATTAATTAAAAATAAGCAAACAATATGTACAGTCGTGGAAAAAAAATAAACACCCCCTACTAACTCCTCAACAAATTATCGTAGAAGAAAGTTATTGGTACCGAACGATTGGAAACAAAGTCTACTTTTAAATGATGCATATAATATTTGCTTAGGGGCCATCTACATATTAAAACGAACCATAACTTTGTTTTTTTTTTCAATAGCAGTACACAATTCTGACAGCATAAATGAACTCTACACCCTTCAATTAGCCTAAAAACAAATTTTTATGCAATTCGTACGATATGTTTCCGAGAAATTAATTATTTTAAAACGAGCGTATTTTAAAGGCTGTATCCAAATTGAAGTTCGGTTCTCGATTGTTAACCGAGAGAGCCCCCTTCTTGATCTAGGCACCTTAAGCGACACTCAAGCAGTCATTGAAGCATGCTAGATTACAGGACAGCATTAGAAATTTCAAAATATCTTGTCACTTCTATCATAGACAGCCCCTTAAACGATCATTTTGCCGTTTTTAAGCATAATTTGAAAAGTAGTTGGAAAAAAAATGTGAAATTTTGGATTTTCATAAAGCAGGACTTATAAATAAATATAAATCCATCAAAACAATTATAGGTTGCAATTCATATTTTTTTCGAATATAAATTTCATAATTCATATTTCATAAATCATATCATAAAATTATAAAAATTGCAAATTCAACGTATTTATGTTTGGGTATATTAGTATTATTGCTACACAAAAAATGAACACATTCGGAGCATAATTTCAGGAGATATAAATAAAAATATGAAAATGTAATTTAACATTAGAAGCACTCAAATTTGAATGTCTATAATTCAAAAACTTACAATTCAAATGACTTGAAATTTCGTTTCTAGGCATAGTTTGAACCGAAGATTTGAAATATCTCATTAAATTTGGGTATTGCTATTGAAAAAAATGAAGTTTGGATTCGTTTTAATATGTAGATGGCCCCCCTAAGCAAATTTTATATACATAATTTTAAAGTAGACTTTATTTTCAATCGTCCGGTACCAGTAACTTTCTTCTACGATAATTTGTTGAGGAGTTAGTAGGGGGTGTTTCCTATTTTTTTTCGACTACTGTACCTAAGGTTTTAAGTTCCATAAAGAAAATATCAGTTTTTTTTTTTTTTAATGAAGTGTAAACTAGATGGCTCTAAGTTAGTGTTTTACCGTGGCCACCTAGATCGCTAGACATAACACCTTTGGACTTATTTTTATGGTGATACATAAAAAACATTGTTTAGCAATCTCCAATTCGTGACACTGATGAACTAAAATGGCAAATTACAGCGGTCACCTAGGCTGTTGGTTCTGCAATGCTTCATAAAACGCTGTTGGAAATCTTTTACAGATTCGATGTGTTGCGCTCGACTAATGGTGCGGACATTGAAATCGTGAAATAAAACATTGCAAAACAAACTTATTTTCTGTATGCAACATAAAAAATCGTAAGTGCATATCATTGTTTAATTTAAAATATTTTTTATAAGTGTAAAGATACACTTTGTGCACCCTGTATATAAAAAAATGCACTTTATTTATGTACTATATATATTTACACAAAATTTACAAATAATTCCCTTTTGTACTATCATCAGTTAAAGCTTTTCGGCTGAAATACCTTGAAGATTATTGATATCAAATATAAATCCCTTTATAGAGGTGGACTTTAAAGATATTTTATCTAAATTTAAAATTGCCCTTAAAACTTGAATTTTTAAAAGAATATTCAATTATGAAAAATCAAGAAGCAATAACAGCTTTTTGAAATTTTTACATACTTTTCCATAAAACACATATTAAACATCCAATCTACAAACTTAAATTGTTTCAAAATTTAATGTTAATGAATCATTTTATTTTTAAAAAATCGATGTCCTAAGGATAAATGAGCACACGAGTGGTTTGTGTTTTGATTAAATATTTATGCAAAAAATAATAAGACAAAATCAAGTGAAGTACTAACTCAATGAACTAAGTAGAGATGATGGCGATACGGTCTTTAGAATTAGTTCTTCAAGGATAAAATTAGTTGAATTTTTGAGAATATATAAAATAGTATAAAAAAAAATAAATGAAAAAAATTGCATGCCAATATTCTTTTAACTATGTAGCGATTTTGTTAAAAGTGATTCATTTGTAAATACTTTTATTTCAGTAAAATTTACAAAATATATCAATTTGATAAAATTTAAAAGAAAAAAGTCAGTGTCTTGTAACAGGCTTTAAGTGGCTAAGAGCAAAACAAAGAATTTTATACTTGAAACATATCTTAAAATGCTAACTTCTTAAAATATGTAAATTACGTTTTTAAGCATGTAAGGAAAAATCATAAATTTATATATTTAAGATCATACTTTAACATTTGTGAACCAATTTAAAGTAAGAAATCTTCCAAAAATGTTCCATTTATTTAGACATTCAAAAAGATTCAAAACAATTAAATAAAAGTGGAACAGCATGAAACAATGGAGAAATCAGGGTCATTTTATATGTTTTATAGTTGTGGGGCAACTTGTACCCAGGAGAAATGTTAAGTATCGTCCAAAAGTTTAGGGAAATATATATAAAAAAAAGAACTGGAGTGACTTTACTTGACTGTTGTACGTAACCGGGGGGGGGGGGGTGGAATTTTTACAAGTTTATGATACAAAGCAGTGCGCTGGATTTGAACACTGGACCACTCGTTTATAAACTGAAAAACTTACCACAAGTCATTAATACTCGATTACATCGCCGAAATATTGATCACTTAAACTCTTTCACATTTCCGTGATGATTTTATCTAAAGAGTCGATCGGAAAATTATTTGAAAACGATTTGAAAATGAAGTAAATGCCTAATACGTCGACAGATTTGTACAAACATTTTTACAGTTCTTGCGACATTGGTCAGTAACAATCTGTCCAACGTGGTGCTCGCGAGCGTAATGGCGCTAGTTGACGATTCTTCACTCACCTTTTTGAATGTATATCTACTTTTAAAGGTTTTAAAATATCTTTTATGTTTATATACTTCTTTATGATAGGCACTATTAATATTTTTGGTTTCTTCCCTTGAAACAAAATTTAAGATAAGGATTTCTCAAAAACAAATAAGGTTAAATTTGCTATGAATTATCTTTTTTCTGCAATTTAATTTAACACAAGGCTCGTACGTCGTACAGGGGCTTATATCTACACTATGGGACGTACGCAGGTCCTAAAATAGACTGAATGTTTTTAAAATTCATTAAATTGGAAATGGTTACAGTTATTAAAATATAATTCTTGCAGGAGTGTTATGTTAGATGTCAGGGCTTTTTTTACTGCGTTTCCGTGTTTGTTTCAAATAGCATCGATATATGGCGCTGCAAGCAAAAACCGCTCAGTCGAGGCCAAAGCTGAAATCACCCAGCAACGACGCAAAGGAAGAAGGCTAAATATATTTTGTGGGTGTTATTTGCCAATACAATCTTGTACTTAGGGTCCCACTTCATTTATTTATTCTCTTTCCTTCGCATCAATGCTGGAGGATTTCAGTTTTAGTTTCGATTGACCACATATAGCTTGCAGCGTCATCTGCCGCTATTATTTGGAACTAAAGCCAGAAATTGCAGTAAAACAAAATCTGACATCTTACATAATCCTCGTGCAAGAAATGTTTTACTATCTGACACCATTTTCGAGTTATCGAATTTTAAATACAGTTCATTTTAGGACACCAGGTATATTGTGTAGGATATAGACGTGCGCGTATCGCCACCACTGCTATAGCGTTTAAAAGTTGTTGTATGTTCTGAATTATGTGAATACCGGCGCGTTTCAGTATTTGTCATCAGAAGACTGCGCCCCTGCCTGCTGAAAAGTTGGACAAGCCTGTTGTATAACACATTCGCCAAATAGAAGCTTAATGGACTTTACCCACGTATGGCAACAGCCACGCCTATGCTGGGAAAAACCCACCGAAAAAGACTGTTTATTGGAAGAAAGGGGTGCACTGTCAAAATGTTCTTCATGCCTATTGGTGTTTTTCTTCTGTTTACGTCTGCTGACGTCACATGGATAAAGTACATAGGAAGAACCATTTGGCAGTTATCACTAATATTTAAACTTTTTTTAAGTATATGTGGAACTGTATCATAACACTGTAAAAATAAACCATTAATTGACACATATTTCCCCGTAAGAAATGTTTTAATATTTCACATTTTTATTTAATCAATTTACATCAATTTATGTATAATTCTGAAATCTAAGTTACAGTGTGTCACAAAAATATAGACAAAAGCATAAAATAGAATTCACAGTAAAAATAAGAATAGGACTTTTTTATATGTGTCTAATTAAAGACACTACAAGTTAGGATTAATTTGTACTAGAAAACACAGCAAATGCTGAATTTATTTGGAAAAGCAGAAAATAGGGTGTACTATAATTATAGACAATATTTTTAAGGGTTATTTTTAGGTTGAGGAACACAGTTACAAATTTTAGTATTTAATCGTGTTTCCATTACCTTTAATCACATTAAATAGACGGTTTTAATTGAAAGTACTAAGTTATGCATTAGTTCTGGGAACAGTTCATACCATGCTTACTCTATTGCTCTTGTAAGGTCCTTTGGTCGAAAAATATTGGCACCCATTTTCATATACTTTTCATGTTAATGTTCCCACACGTTCTCCGTAGGACTTAAGTCCGGACTAAGGGATGGCCAGTCCATGACATTGATATTATTCATATTAAACAAATTCTTTGTTGAGTTAGACACATCGATAGGCGCCCAGTCTTGTTGAAATACACAGCTTGGTCCTCCTAGCAAACCCTGTAATGGAATAAAAGGGTCCTCTAAGATTTACTGGTAGTCTTGGGAGTTCATTTTCTTGCTACAAAAGGCCAAAAATGTTGGTCTATTAAATCCAAAACCACCCCAAGTCATTAATGATCCTCCACTTTGCTGTTTACTGAAAAAACATCTTGGTTCGCTTCTTAAATCATACCAGTAAGATCTTCATCTGGTCCATCCCAGTTCCACTTTTTCTCGTCCCTGAATAATGTTGACAGCCATTTATCATCATAAGATATTTTTTCTTAGCCTAGTTTAAACGTACAGTTTTGAGGTGTTTTCTTAAGCATGGTTTCTTCAACATTTTCTTGAAAGTTTTTCGTTTAGATTCCAGCATTCTTCTGTGAATGGTATTTTTCGAAACTCCAAATTCGAATGCAATTTTTCGCAGTGAAATATTTTTTTCTAGATCCCATGCTTAGAATGAGTCTGTCATCGCGCATGGATGTAATTCTTTGTCGACCAGGTCTTTTCTAACTGCACCACTTGTCGCCATTATGTAAAATTCTGTAAACTCTTTTTAAAGATCTCTTTAAAATCTTGGGTATCTCGGATTTTTGTCTTTAAATTTTAAATTCAAAACTTTGATGATCTCCTCTTTCTAAATCTCTTTACCTCTAGGCATTTAGTCGGATTTATAAAAAAATCCGAAAAATGATTTCAAACCAATAAAAGTCAGAACAGCAGCCGATACATGCATTCAAGAAATGTGAATAACTTCTGCTGACAAAAAAATTTTAATAATAATATTTATAAGTAAAGTCAATAGTTTTTACGTATTTTCTAATTCTTTTTACAATAAATCCGAATACATCAATAAAAAAAAATGTATCTGAATCATTTATGAAAATACATGAAAGGTATTTTAGCTTGGGATGTCCTTTTTGATCTTTGTCTATATTTTTGCAAAACTATATTACTGTAAATTGTAATAATATAATCAAATCTAAGCCATATTTCAAGGAAATCATGCGGAATATACGCCAACTGTGTAGTCATAATTTTTAGCATTTCTTTGCGGTTTTTCAAATTTGTCCGTTTTTTATAATATCACTGAACATTCTTTAATTGCATCTAAAAACAACAGGAAACTTTTCATTCTAAGAATTCTTCTTGTTTGAAAACATAAATTCTATGAAATCACGAAGACTTTCATGCAAATTTGCTACGATTTTTTGTAAAAGCTTTTAGCCACATACAATTAAATAACAGGAAAAAGAAAGAAATACTGAAAAATCATTGAGAAATTTAAAATTTCTGTGATTTTTTTAAAGTTTTAATGAACTATACTTTAATTATTAGCTCCATTCGTAATATACGTATCAAAAGAGCTACATCTTATTTGAAAAAATCTTTAGAAATGTGGAGAAATCGCTCTTAATAACATCATGAATGATAGAAGTATATATCGAAAGATTCAATTTTAATTAAGTCACAATTTATGAATAATCCTCTTTCAAATTCAATAAGAACGATTTAAATACGCTGAAAGTTATTAATATAAAAGGACGCTATCTTTAAAAGTATGAACTTCAAATATACTTTCAATAAGGTTAAAAGTGTACTTAAAATTTGCAGTTGTAAAATAATAATCACTCAAGAAAAAAAAGTAGCTATAACATATTTTTAAATTTTTAAAATGTGCGTTTTTTGAGAAAATGCAAATTTGGCTCATCTAATCTATGATCTTCAGATTCTTCATTTTTTAAAAGAAATTAGTTTTTTTTTTTAACATTCGACATTTTACGAGTATAAGAGCAGTGATTAAATATTTAAACAACGAATAATACTAGGTTGAGCAGAAAGTTCTGGGAAATTTGTGAAATTTGTGTTGTTATGCGTGAATTAGCAACAAAAGCAACAAGGACTAATCTTCAAAGTAAAGACCATCATAGTCCTCGAATTTCTGCCATCGTTCTGTCAGTTTCCGGATTTGCTGGAAGTACCACGACGGCTCCTTGGAATAAAAAAAAACTCTTGACATCCTTCTTCAATTTCATTGAAGGATTCAAATCGACGGCCCTTTAAAAAGTGTTGCATTAATCGAAAGAAGCCATAATCAGATTCCTGAACTCCTATAGATATACAACTAGTACTCCTATATACGATACAAATTCTGGTAACTATTAGATTAAAAATTTCCAGAACTTTTTGCTAAAGCTAATAATAAGAAATCGAATGAATGAACTCGATCAGCTAAGTAAATATGATAACGCAGCCTCTGCAATTACTTTTACAAAGATAAAACTATTCGACTATTTCTTATTTTAATAAAATATTCAAAATTGAAAAATGTTTTATTGCAGTGTTTTTTCAATGTGCATCAACACATGAAAAGGGCGTAATTTCCCGCATTGTTTTGTTTTAGTGAAATTTATATATATTTTTTTTAATTCAGGTCAAAACAAAATCGAGTTAAGTAACTCAATGAGCTAAGATGATTATACAGTCTTTACAATTAATTTTACATGTTCAAAATTGTTCAGTATTTCTTATTTCAATAAAATATTCAAATTAAAAGATGTTTTATTGCAGTGTTTATTCAATAGTTCATGAAAATGGTGTAATTTTTCACATTGTTTTGTTTCAGAGAAAAATTTAATTTCTTTAATTCAAATCTTCTTAAAATTCGTAGTTACAAAATAATAATCACTTAAGAAAAATCAAGTAGATATAACATCTTTTTCGAAATTTAAATTTTGAGAAAATACAAATTACATAGATCTAATCTATGCACTTCAGATACTTCCATTTTTAAAAGAAATGAGTTATTTAACAATCGCTATTTTACGGGTAAAAGAGCAGGCAAGTGTGCTATATTTTTGCATAAATATTTAAACAAAGGTTAATAAGACAAAATCGAGTGAAGTAACTCGATCAGCTAAGATGATTATACGTCCTTTACCATTAATTTTACAATGACAATCTGTTCCGTATTTCTCATTTTAATAAAATTTTCAAAATTAAAAGATGTTTTATTGCAGTATTTTTTCAATAGTTCATGAAAAGAGTATAATTTTTCACATTAATTTGTTTTAGAGAAATTTATATATTTTTTTAAAATTCAAGTCTTCTTAAAATTTCAGTTTCAAAATAAATAATCACTTAAGAAAAATCAAGTAGATATAGAATCTTTTTCGAAATTTAAAATTGGACTTTTTTGAGAAAATACAATTTACACAGATCTAATCTGTGAACTTCAGATTCTTTCATTTTTAAAAGAAATGAGTCGTTTTATTCAACAAACAATATTTTACTGGTGAAAGAGCAGGCAAGTGTGCTGTACGTTTGCTTAAATATTTAAACTGAATAATAAGACAAAATCGAGTGAAGTAACTCGATCAGATTAAGATGATTATACAGCCTTTGCATTTACATTTACAAGGATAAAACTATTGGACTATTTCTTATTTTAATAAAATATTCAAAATTACAGCATTTCTTATGAGAGTGTGTTTTAAATGTGTATTCATTTCATGAAAATGGTGTAACTTTTCAAGTTGTTTTGTTTTAAGGAAATTTATAATTTTATGAAAATGCAAACCAGAAATTTAAAAGGAACTATCCCATGGGATTAACATTAACATGCGAGTTTTATCGTGTGACTAGCATAGGCTGTTAGGAGTCTATGCTAGCCACTCGACGGTACTCCTGAGCTAATGTTAAACCAATGCAGAATTATTTTAAATTTACCGTTCGTAATTCAATGATTTTTATATGATTTTTTTTATTACATAGGATATCTGAGGTCAATGTCTAACTTGTTTTCTTTTTACTTTTCCTATTATGTTTGCATTTTTTTTTCTTCTGGGGGCACGTTCGATTTTGGAAACTTTTTTGAAAATAAAAGTGCTTTTAAACAACAATAATAATAATAAGCAAAACTGTAACCAAAATTTAAAACAAAACTGATTCCAGGTCAGGTATCGACTTCAAATATCCTATCCGAAAAGAATCATTTAAAAATATTGAAATGCAAACGAGAAATTTGAAAAAAAAAAACTCTCCTATAAGTTTTATATCAACTTGCGACCCCTTATCTCAAACAAAAACAAAATCGTAAAAACTTACATGCTGCAAGTTGAACCCGTAAGGCATGGTGACGTCACGGCGACGTCGTTGTGAAGTCACACTGTGACTTTGTGACCGTCGATGTGACGTCACGTGACGTGGATGTGACGTCACAGTGACTAGAATGCGAGGTCGTTATGGCCGTTTTAGAGGTCGTTTGTGACGTCACATTGTGACCACTCTGTGAAGTCACGGTGTGACTAATTTGTGAAAAGTGTGTCATTTGTGACTATTTTGGCATTAACTTTGTGACGAACCTGTGACGAAAGTGACAATGTTTTGAAGTCACACTGTGACCAATTTGTGAAATATGTGTCATTTGTGACGAACTTGTCATAAACTCTGTGATGATTTCAAATGAAAATCAAATTTCAAATTAATTGCTTAAAAGGCGCAAAGGCGAACTAGTGAAAAAGATTCCATGCTGGAACTCGAACCCGGGCCATCAGTATAGCGCACTTACATTCTACCGACTAAACCACACGGAACGATACCCAGCCTGGAAAATTTCTCACTATTACATGTTGGCAAGGCTACAAACGCAGCACAAGATGCAATATTTATCGTCAGCCACCGACATGGCGCAAACACGAAACTTAATTAAATCCAGCATCGATTGAAACTATATTAATACTTGGAATTTTTTTTCAGAGAGAACCATTCGCCTTGCATACAATATTTCAAATGAAAATCAAATTTCAAATTAATAGTGTAAAAGGCAATTTTAATTTGAAATTTGATTTTCATTTGAAATACTGTATGCAAGGCAAATGTTTCTCTCTGGAAAATTTTCCAAGTATTAATATAGTTTCAATCGATGCTGGATTTAATTAAGTTTCGTGTTTGCCCCATGACGGTGGCTCACGATAAATATTCCATCTTGTGCTACGTTTGTAGACTTGCCAACATGTAATAGGGAGAAAATTTCCAGGCTGGGTATCGTTCCATGTGGTTTAGTCGGTAGAATGTGAGTGCGCTATACTGATGACCCGGGATCGAGTCCCGGCGTGGATATTTTTCCCTATGTTGGCCTTTGTGCCTTTTAAGCAATTTATTTGAAATTTGAATTTCATTTGAAATATTGTATGCAAACCGAATATTTCTTTGTGGAAAAATTTCCAAGTATTAATATTGTGATGAATTTTAAAATGGACAATTTTAAAATAAAGTTTTGTTTGAGATATAAATTCGTATCTTTTTACCGTACTTTTTAGCAAAATATAGCTATTTTGGAGTCCTATTCTTCTAAAATAGTTTTAATTTTTCCACTTAAAAAACAATGTTTGTCAACTGACATCTTTTTTTATTAAGTTCTAAGCTTGATCTTGAGTTCAAGCTTGATATTAAGAATGTATAAGATTTTAAGGTGTTGTGGTTGTGATTAATCTTTGCTTTATTAAATACGACGTAAGCCATATTTATTTAAATTTTTTATTTCCGTGTAAATTGTATTTTGTGAATATGAGCTTAAATAGATTTGGTATGTTCTATAGGAAAAGACTGATCTGGAAAATAGAAAAAACAAATAAGAAAAATCATGTGTTAAGCATAGATTATAAAACACTTTCCAACACTTCCCGAATGCTTTAAAAAACTTCGTTATTTAGGGAAATAAGGTAAATAAGAGAACTAAGTAAACATTTTAGAAAACGCATAAAACATTTGAAAAACTCATTTCCGCAGTTACTGGCCATAGCTAAATAGGTTTTCCAATTCTTTTGAACAGCCCTGTATTTGATCTGTAGGTTCATATATATATTATATAATGGGATAATTTAGTTTAGCAAGAAAACGCATAACAGGTTGAAACTCTCTTTCAGCAATTTATACTAATATATGGAAACATACTTTAATACTTTTGTACAACCCTGTAGTTGACCTAGAACCTTCATTACACGCCACCGTTTAGTTAAAATTTAATTCAAACTAAAACACACTTAAAACAGCTGAAATCACATTTCCAGAAATTATAATTTATAGACGGCCATGTATCCAATTCTTTGCATGACCCTGTATACCATTTTATCTATATTATACAACAGTAAATTAAATTCAGTTCAGCGTAAAAATGCACAACTCATTTAAAAACCACCTTTAAGTAACTTGCGCTCATACCCAGTAATCCTTGCGAATACTTTTGTGTAGCCCTGTATATGAATTATAGCATTTATATACACCATATACTATGCATAAATATAGTGAATCATAAAAGCGCATATCATAATTAAAAATGCATTTCCAGCAATCATCACAAATGAACAGTACTTCGGATACAATATAGTATCTGAACTATATTGTGTGTGCCTGTAAATGCTATATACACTTCATATTCTACATGAAAAATTTATAGTATGTAAACCTCAGCGACGTATATCATTTTCATTATATATGAAATAGATTAACATAATTAAAGTACGCCGCAAACAATTCCCTCCACCGCTATATCATTATGTATTGGAATTTCTTTTTAGCCCTGTAAATGAACAATAACTATTCTTTGCATCTCGTATTCTTCAGAATGCATATTTTAGTACGTTTCATAAATGCATATCAATTTTCTTCTGTATGAAAACGTGTAAAATCATGAAAAAACCTTTGAAACGATTTTTTCCCAGAGGCCGTAATGTAACGGAATACTTTTGACTGTACCTGTAAATGAACTAAACATGCTACAAACGTCGTTACACATAGGGACCGTGCTATGGTAAAGGTCAATAACATCTAAAAATTTCAGACGAATCCGAGTATATTTACGAGAGTTAGAGAGCGGACAGACGGCTAGACAAACCAAAGTCATAAACACTTTTCAACTTTGTTGAAAGGTGTTAAAAAGGAAATATAAAAGTAAAATAAATGATTGAAAGGAAATATAAAAGTAAAATAATGAACTTTAAAAAATATATACCAAAGCAGTTTAATCTATAAGCTTCCTATCAGGCATGAAAAACACTTTATTTCAATGCTTAAATATAATATTTTATTTTTTAAGGGTGTATTTCAATCCAAACTGCTTATTTTATGATTCATTTTTTATTTCCTTTTTGTTCTCAAACGCATCAAACTGAAAAATTCTCTTATTTAGAAACTACCTAATGTGCCGTGCTTCTCGATTTTTTGATAAATGCAGAAAATATTACAAAAAAATGCTGTCAAAGTAGGCGTTTTGAACCGAATTTTTCACAGCGGAAGATCTGGGAATGAAAAAAAATAAAGGGGTCTTACTGAGACAATAATTATTTAAAACTTAAATTCTAATGAATTGAGAGGAAAATGAAATCGCACGGCCTCTTAAACATCTCTTCAAAAATCACCTCAGCAAGTTTCATGTTTTTACTTTTAAAAATGAGTCTGAAAATGTCTCAGAAAATATCGAGCTGTTGAAGGTGGAAAAATATTTTTTAGAATACACCTTTAATGCCAATATTTATGTGTATCGAAAACGTAGAAAATGAGTTTACAATCGAAGAAAATTTAATAACTGATTCTGAATGTCTATAATTAAATATTTGATTAAAATCGCAAATAGAAAAAAAATGCTTACATACAATTAAAAATAAATAAATAAATATACCAATTTGAAAAACACTAAAAATAATAATTAGTATTTTTAATTGTACTATTAAACAACAACTAACTGCAATAGATGAATTAAATGCATTATTAGATTTAGCAATTTCTCAAAAATCTTTTCAAATGTTATAAGGAATTCCTATTATTTTATAATTTTGGCAAATGTTAAATCTGAAAACATTGGTATGAAGATTCAGGATTTTAAATAATAATTTAAAATATTATTAGCAAAAAAAAAAAAAAAAAAAAAAAAAAAAATCTTTCAAAAGTTACGCTATTATAATAAGTAAAAAGACATTTTCCCACTATAATGTTAATTTCTAAACTGAAACAGTTTCGTAATATCATACTATTCGAATATAATATTTAACTCCAAAACAATAATGACGATAAATACTGTTATATGAGTGTTAGTAATCAGAAAAAAAAATAAGAAGCCGAAAAAAATTCCACATCACTGTCTCAATCTCAAGTAACTGCAAATTAATGTTTATATTCATCCCACTATGAATGTAGACATGAATTTTTTTTTTTTTTTTTTTTTTTTTTTGAGCGATGACCGATTAACACATTTTACAAAACAGTGTCGATTAGGAAAATTTCGCTTCAAGACAATTCCAGATCAGTCACTTTCTATATGTATAACATAAATCTATTTAATTCATAATCGTAATATACAAACAGAAATAAAAAATTTAAATTAAATAAGACTTACCTTTTTTTGCTGTAAATTAATAATATCCGAGTATTTTTGCCCGAAAATGGCAGACGTCTTTCTCTTACATTTAAAAAAGCAAAAACAAAAGCTGACATTGTAGGCTTGGTCATGTTCTTTTCCCGCGTGTATGACAAAAAGTTCTCTGTTTACCCTGCGGTTGCGGTCATATAATCCGACGCAGACGATCTTCAGCAGCTGATTTTACTGTTTATTTACAGTCCTAACTTTCAGGCGGAATAGTTTTATGAGTTAGTCTGTAATTAAAATTTTCTATTTGAAGAATTTTCCAATGCATTTTACCATTTCTTTTTTATCAGTTTCAAAAAAATTCATTTGAAAACGGAAGTTTATTAGATAAAACACTGCTTAAATTTTTAAAATGTGTAAAAATAAATTTAATGGTAATAATACCACCCCCCTTTTTTTAAGTAAAGTTTGTTTCATGCGTAATAAATAAAAAATATCTTCTTAATAAATAAAAAAATGTTTTCGAGGATAAAAAATTTTTCTTTGTCAATCTGTCAATATTTTCATGTTAATTTTCTGCAGAAGAAAACAATTTGTAAAATAACTTTTTTAAAAGTCATACCTCTAAAACACAAATTGGAAATGCGAAAAATTAATTATATCATGTGTTTTGCATAAATTTTGTATATATATATTTTTTTCGGAAAAGGCTAATTTTATTTAAAAAGGCTGAAAAAAGTAAAAATTTTTTTAAAAAGCAGTTACTAAAAATAGATTAACAGGAAAAAAATATAATTTGAATGCAAATTATAAAGCAATAAATGCATATATGACTAAACTCTGAAGATTCTTTGTGCGTGCTCATTAAAATCTGCAGACTTAACTGTAATAGAAAATGTTTAGTTTGAAACCACAGAAGTGTTTCGACCAGTGGTCGCCAAAAAAGTTAAAAAATTTCCTCCCTGCAAACTAAATATGTAAAAAGTATAGATTTAATATTTCTAATTCTAAATATGTTTCAAATTGCTCCAGCACATAGCATTTTTCTGAGAAATACTTTTATAATAATGACAATCTGTGATGTATTATTTATTATATTAAATTGCAATGCTAGATAAAATTGAAATCATGAAAAAAGTATACTTTCACTTCTTAGATATCAAATTGATAAAATATAGCATGGAAATCTAGTTTGTTGATACTTGTACCGTGCATTTTTCTTTTTCTCCCCTCCCCCTTCTTTTCGTGTCCGAATTTACTATTTGCTGTCCACTAATATTCATTCCTTATGCCGCTGTAACTAGGGCATGTTTTAAATATTTCTCTTCATTTTCAAAAATTTTTGAAGTTAATATTTTTGTCACACTGTGATTTACAATATGGTGGTTTTTTTTGTCACATATATGACGTGACGTACGTTACATGCAGTGACATAACAGTGACGTTACAATATTTTTTTAATTGCCGGAAAAATAAAATTTTACAATAAGTAACATGTTTTGAAGAATTTTTATAATTGTTTAAAGTTTTCTAAGAAGTTCACATCTCAGTCACAATGTGACATCACTGAGTGGTGGCATTTTGGTCACAGATGTGACGTGACCACAGTGACTTACAGTGACGTCACAATGACGTCACTGTGACCATGCATGCTATGAGGGAAGGAATACCTTTTTGGCTAGAAGAGATTTTTTTGTTATTTGAAAAAAAATCTGTCTTTTATCTTGAGGATTTTATGAAATCTCGAGCTTCGGTTCGCAATTATTTTTTGTTTTGGTGGTAAAAGGACATGTGTAAAAATTATGTTTTAAATATGAAAAAGTAACACGAAGGACAACTACCGGATCATCCTTGTAATTTGATGGAAATGCAGCTTTAGATTAAAGGATTTCTGGTAATTTACACATCATATTTGAAAACATTCAATATTTTGTGTAAAAATGATCAAATCAAACATGAAAATTTTGTATTTTAGGTAGCTTTCTTTACAAAAAAGCTACCTATTGCAGCCGTTCGGAGGAAAGCGATTTCAAAAAATTTTGGTATATTTTCATCGATCATGACCCCCAGACCCCGAAACCACCCTCCGTTCAAAATTGATATATATATATATATATATATATATATATATCTGACCTATGTCACACTGTAACTCCCGTAATTATGAACCGATTTCGATGTAATTCGGTGTGTACATAGTACATACCAATGTCTCGACCGAGTTCGTTGGCCAGCTTCATCCGCCGTTTTGTTTCAAAATGGCGGTCATTTAAAATTTAAAAAAAAATTTAAAACTTGAAATGTGGTACCAAAAAATTAAAAATGGAAAAATATTTTTTTCTTATGTATTTGACCTTTATACAAAGATTCCGGAGCAGTTTTTGTTTCGTCTATATCTTAAAAAATGGCTGAGTTATAGCATTTTGAATTTCTAGCGTGGCTGACATTTTGAAACGTCCTGAATTTTGTCACGCGATAAAAGGCGTATTTATGAACCGATTTGGATGTAATTCGGTGTGTACATAGTACATACCAATCTCTCGACCGAGTTCGGTGGCCAGCTTCATCCGCCATTTTGTTTCAAAATGGCGGCCATTTAAAATTTTTTTAAAAATTTAAAATTTGAAATGTGGTAACAAAAAATTGAAAATGGAAAAATATTTTTTCTTATGTATTTGACCTTTATACAAAGATTTCGGCGCAGTTTTTGTTTCGTCTATATCTTAAAAAATGGCTGAGTTATAGCATTTTGAATTTCTAGCGTGGCTGACATTTTGAAACGTCCTAAATTTTGTCACGCGATAAAAGGCGTATTTATGAACCGATTTGGATGTAACTTCGTTTATACATAGTACATACCAATGTCTCGACCGGGTTCGTTGGCCAGCTTCACCCGCCATCTTGTTTAAAAATGGCGACCATTTAAATTTTTAAGAAAAATTTAAATTTGAAATGTGGTACCAAAAATTGAAAATTGAAAAAATATTTTCTTCTTATGTGTTTGACCTTGATAAAAGATTCGGGAGCAGTTTTTGTTTCGTCTATATCTTAAGAAATGGCTGAGTTATAGCATTTTGAATTTCTAGCGTGGCTGACATTTTGAAACGTCCTGATTTTTCTCACGTAATAACAGGCGTATTTATGAACCGACTTGGATGTACCTTGGTGTGTACATAGTACATACAAATATCTCGACCGAGTTCGTTGTCCAGCTTCATCCGCCATCTTGTTTCAAAATGGCGGCCATTTAAAAAAATTAAAAAATAAAAAAATTTAAATGAGATACCAAAAAATGGGAAAATGAAAAAGATTTTTTTTGTATGTGTTTGACCTTAATACAAAGATTCCGGAACAGTTTTTCTTTCGTCTATATCTAAAAAAAAATGGCTGAGTAATAGCATTTTGAATTTCTCTTGTGGCTGACATTTTAAAACGACCTGATTTTTGTCACGCGATAACAGGCGTATTTATGAACCTATTTGGATGTAACTTGGTCTGTACATAGTACATACCAATGTCTCGACCGAGTTCGTTGGCCAGCTTCATTCGCCATCTTGTTTCAAAAGGGTTGCCATTTAAAAAAATTAAATTTAAAATTCAAAATGAGGTATTGAAAAATTGGAAAATGAAAAAGATTTTTTTTATGTGTTTGGCCTTGATACAAAGATTCCGGAGCAGTTTTTGTTTCTGAAAATTTGTTCTTTTGTTGATATCTTAAAAAATGGTTGATTTATAGCACTTTGAATTTCTAGCATGGCTAACATTTTGAAACGATCTTGCATTTGTCATGCGATAACACACGTATTCGCCTATTTCGATGTAAGAAGGCATGTGGATAGTATACATCAACACTTCGACCAAGTTCGCTGGCCAGATTCATCAGCCATCTTGTTTCAAAATGGCGGCTATTAAATTAAAAAATATATATATATATAAAGTGAGGTGCAAAAAAATTAGAAATTGAAAAAGGTTTCTTTCTTAAGTATTTGATTTTGATATAAGGATTCAGGAGCATTTTTTGTTTGTCTTTACCTTAAAAAATGGCTCAGATATAGCAGTTTCAATTTCTATTGTGGGTGACATTTTGAAAAATCTGATTTTTTGCATGCGACAGCACTCCTATATATTAACCGATTACGATGTGAGTGAGCATGTGCACAGCATATACTAAGGTCTTGACCAAGTTCACTGCTTAGCCTCATCCACCATGTTGTCTTAAAATGACAGGCACTTTAAGAAATTGCCGAATTTGGCAGCCAAATATAAGTTACTTTAAAGAAAAGCAGCTTGGATAAAGCTGACTAATTTCGCGAAATTCTCATTCATTATATTGATAAAAAATTAGCATTGAATCTCCTATATTCGGTTTCCATTAAATTGAGCTTCGTGTGTTTGCATGATATAAGTTGGCTTTTTTAAAATAAGGATTATGAAAGCTACCTCTTCCTCCCGGCACTGGCCGGAAGGACTTTCATTTTATTTTTTAAAGCAACAGAAAAAAAAAAAGGTTCAATAAATGCAAATGTTCAGAGTGAAGCGTATTACTTTTAACTAAGGCTTATCAAAGGTCTACTTTAATTTTTGACTCGATAAAGGTTATCGAACAATAGTACACCTTTCAATCTAATAATTAACACTAAATCGTTAAAAAAATGGGAAATTATAGTTTTCCCTCGTTGCCTTTAATATTTTAATTGATAAGTGCACACTCCACCTCACTTTATTTTAGGTCTCAGTTTATAGTCTCAGTTGTCCACTCTATATTTTATTTACACAATACTTACAAATGTGATGCACCTAAAACTCATTTATAAGTAACGATCTCTTTACAGCAAAATGAAGATATGTAATATTTTTTAAAACATTAATCATTGCTCCAGAAATCTGCCCTAAATCCACCAATGGTACAAAAAAATGGACAATCATTGTTTTCCCTTGCAGCCTTTAATTTTTTAATTGATAAATCCGCACCACACATCCCTTTATTTTAACTCTCAGTTTAGCAACTCTATATTTTATTTATAAATTACTTGTATTTCTGATGCACCCAAAACTCATTTATAAGTAACGATCTCTTAACAGCAAAATGAAGTTATGTAATATTTTTTAAAATATCATTTTTATTTAAATCAAATATTTTTCATTACACTGACATAAACATGTCTTTTGCTAGAACAAGTACATATAAGTTTTAATTAAAAAGTATCATTTCTTATTCGCATTTATGAAACAAGCTGTTGACTTTTAAACTAACTGTAAATTAATTTTCCGGTCTGTTTATTTAATTCGAGATTATTAAAAAAAGTACTTGTGACATATAAATATTAAACATTGCTTGTTTAAATAGCTATCATCCAACTATTTAATCAAAAGCGGAAACTAAAATTAACCGCATATAAAATCTAATAAAGAGTGTTGTATGGAATTTTATTTTTAAATTATATCTTCTTAAAAATCCGTTTTATACGGGAAAGTGTGTACTTCTTTAATTTCTTTTGATTAACGTGTATTTTACAGTTTTTAATTAACTTTGCTATTGATAATTAACAAATATTTGATTTTAAATAATGAAGTGCACTAAATTCTATTTATCTGATTTTTATTAATTCATTTTTATTAAAAGAAAAGAAAAAAAATAAAATGTAGTCATTCCGCTTGCATGCATTTTCATTCAATGGTATATAACATCATTTGATTTTTATAATTACTTAAATATTATTAATACTTGATTAGTTTTTCTCATACATTTTTATAGTAATAGAGCCCATTATCTTATTGTATAATAATTAATTTCACGCGAAATATGTAGATAGACGTCTTATTTAGGGTAATTATCTATTTAGGAAATGTTATTTTATTAAATTTTTAAATTAGAAATGCTTCAGAAAGCTGGGCTTAAAATTTGTATAAAAAGTTATACTTAAAGAAGCGTGAAATCTAATCGTTAAAGTCTGCCGTTGGATACTGAGTATCTACGAGTTTGTAATACAGTGACAAACTTTGATTATTTAAGAGGCAAAATTAGCTAACCAGCAATGTATATTTTTCATTAAATAATATTGTAAACATAGTTATTAAATTTTTGACATTGTAATCGTATTAAATCACTCTACCTAGAATATCTGGTAATATTATTCGGAAAGTCTGAAGTTTAAACAGCATCTTTACATCAAGTAAAGTAGAACAAACACTCCGAAAAAAAAAGAAAAAGAAAAAAAAAAAAGAATAAACAAAATTGGTGGAGTTTGTTGTCTTTGATTATCTATTATATTATTAACTTAGTAAGTAATTGCAAACATAGTTATTAAGTTTGTGACATTGTAATCGTATGAAATCACTCAATCCAGAATATTTAGCAATATTAATCAGAAAGTCTGAAGTTTGAGAAGCGTTTTTACATCAAGTAGAATAGAACAAAAATTATGGAAAAAAGGATAATCAGTTATAAATTGTGAGGTTTGTTGGCTTGGATTATCTATTAATATTAATAACTTAGTAAGTAATTGTAAACATAGTTATTATTTGTGACATTGTAATCGTATGAAATCACTCTACCTAGAATATCTAGCAATATTAATCAGAAAGTCGGAAGTTTAACCAGCGTTTTTACATCAAGTGGAGAAGAACAAACAATATGTTAAAAAAAAAAAGATAAAAAAAGAATAATCAGTTAGAATTTATGAGTTTTTTTTTTTTTTGGCTTGGATTATTAATTATATTACTAACTTAGTAAGTAATTGTAAATAATTATTCAATTTTTGACATTATAATCGTATTGAATCACTCTATCAACAATATCCTGCAATACTAATCAGAAAGTTTGAAGTTTAAACAGCGTTTTTACATCAAGTAGAGTAGAAAAAGCACTATGAAAAAAATGAAAAAAAGAATAATCAGTTATAATTTGGGAGGTTTGTACGCTTGCATAATCCATTATATTACTAACTTAGTAAGTAATTGAAGAGCTGAGTGGAAGAACATGTTATGCTACATTTTCTTTAAAATGATTTTATCTTTTGGGCAAAGGTGTTATCAGGTATTCTATCACATGGTAAAGCTAAAATACCGAAGTTCTATTTAGCCTTGAAGATTGAAGACATTATTCATTAATATTCAATATTTTAACATTAATAATCCAAATAATATTAATATTTTTTAATATTTAAAAATTAAATATGAATAAGTTTTTTTGATAGAGTTTAGTACCACACCTGTTAATATTTTAAACACATGGTATAAAACAGAAATAAATCATTAAAATTGACAAAGAAAACTTTCACATCAAATTTCTTCGAATGTAATTTTTGTTACTTAACATGTTCTTCCACTTAGCTCTTCAAATGTAAACATAGTTATTAAATTTGTGACATTTTAATCGTATGAAATCACTCGGCCTACAATATTTAGCAATATTAATCAGAAAGTCTGAAGTTTAAACAGCGGTTTTACATCGGGTACAGTAGAGCAAACACTATAAAAAAAAGTATAACCAGTTATAATTTGTGAAGTTTGTTGGCTTAGATTATCTATTATATTACTAACTTAGTAAGGGGGGGGGGTAGGGGAGGTATGATACACTTTTTTTTTACTAATTTTTTACAACCCTTAGAAACCTAATTTTTAAACAAATTTTTCGTATTTTCTTATAAAGTGACCTTTTATTAATTTATTAAAAATATTGTGAATTTAAAAAATAATCATTAAAAAAATATATCTCAATTATTGTGAATGGTTACTACTGTATCAAATCTTCCCATTGCTGGGGAGGATTCATACACTAGGAAGGGAGGTTTGATACATTGTTATGTAAATTGAAAAAAAAATTAAGACAATTCAATTTATGTGTCATACAATTTTTTATGATAAATCTTGAAATATTTAAGTAAAATTTAAAAAGAAGTGGTATTGACATATTTTTGTTTCAGAAATATTTTTTACAAAAATATTTAAACAATTGCTATTATTTAAACAATTCTATTAACACACTTTTTAGAAAATAAATAATGAAAAAAGACCCTAGAGATCTGCAAGGAAAAATTAAATGAACATTGCTGATTTGCAAACAATATAACATAAATTTAGCACATTTAACCTTTAGCTGGGCGCGCAAATTTTCACCACATGAGTGGGAGCATGTTGTAAATTGTACAACAGGGGAAAAACATTCAATTATTGCTGCTTTATTATAATTTTACAAATAATTTAACATACACATATCATATAAGTTATCTCTAATCACAATTTGTGAAAGCATTCCGAAATACACTTTATTTTGTTATAATATATTAAAGTAGAAATTTAAATGCATAAAAAGCCATTTACTACTACAATCACAAAGTATAAAAACTAATAATGAAAAACTAAACAATAATGAAGTAATTTCGGACTTGCAGAATTAGTCATATATTTATTTCACTTACATTATTCGTTTCACATGGCAGGCATAAGATTTGCTTTTTTGAAAGCTGTTTACATTTGAACCTTACGCTTTGTTGCATCACTTCATTGTAGAAAAGGAATTTTTTGTCGGCCATTCATGTAACACGAACTTCTCTGTTGTGAGGAGATAAACTTATTTGAAGTTTCTTCTACCAAATTTTCTGTTGAGCGATATAGATCAAGGAAAGCCGACACATCTCGAGGTAAAGACGGAATTTGAGATCTGGATATGAGATGCTCTTTCATAAGGGATTTTGAAAGTATTTTCAAAAAAGTAATTCTTCGGCTTGGTTCATCATCAGCATTATTCAGTAGAAATAATACACGTAAATTTATCCCTGAAATGTTCATCAAAGTATAAAATATGACAAGAGGCCACCTTTTTGTTATTCGAGATACAAAATAAGCCGCACACATTTTATCGCAGATGTCAACACCTAATTTAGACATATTGTAATCAATCGCTTATAACTCATAGCTTTTCTCAGATTTTGTATTCCAGTCCCATCAGCAGCCCAGAGCTGCTGAACATTTGCATGTTGGCTTTTCAATGTGCCTATAAAATAAAGCAGTCCCATCAGAGCCATAAACTCACTTCTAGACGTCTGTTTGCAATCACGTTTCTGATAATACTTAGCTTCTATTCCAATTATTTCATAAATCATGTTCAGATCAATAAACTTTAGAAAATTGTCGATTTCAGAAGCAGTTCTGTTTGCATATGCAGTTGATCCTGGCATTTTCTTTATAATATTTTTGTTGTTTGTTTTTACGATATCCTCTTTCACCATTTTGTCACTTTATCTTTTCCCTTATAAAAAATTTTGTCACTATTATTCTCAGTAATCTCATCATCTAATGCATTTATTTCAGTATCACTATCATGATTTTCTTGTTGTAAATTTTCATCACATTCAGGAAATTGCAGATCTTCTTCAATATAAATATTATGACTATCGCTGTCTTCATTCAAAATTTTCATTAGATAATCCACCATTTCTTTGTTATCTTTAAAATATCGTTTTCGTTTAGACGTTTTTTTTAATTCAAATACCATTAAAACAACTTAGAAAAAATTTTACTAAGAAAGGTTCTGCTGGGAAAGAATTTCACAAGCAAGCGCGCGTTATCATAAAGTACAACAGCAGCAAATGTTCACACATTAAAATTAGTGAAGAGAAATTCTCGAAAATTCGACAATCGAGAAAAATCGTCATCGTAAAAAATCACAATCGATACAGCCATCGATTAATTCCTAGAATCTACAATCGAGATGTTTTACAATCGATTATAACGAGAGAGCTAAAAACAATTGTTGGAAAACTTAGCTATTATTCTGGCCGAAATTTCCATAGAAGTGATAGGGTTTGCTCGATAATTCTGCTATCGTAATTATTTTCTCCTGATTTAGGCTTAAGGGTTTACTTCAGTCAATTGAAAAGACCTGCTCGCTAATGCTAATCTTATTGAAGAAATTTATAAAGGTATCTCATTTGAATTTCAGTATTTTAAAATGATTTTCTTTGCATTGGAATAAATTCCCCCTTTCTTCTTTATGAAACTGCAATGTCCAAATCGCGTAACTATGGCGCATTTGATGAATCAAATAACCTTTCTACTGTTTAGATAACTCCAAAAAGTTTGATACAGTTTAAAGTTCCCCTAAATGTCAAATACTGTGGAATTTCTCCATTGATCGAAAACAAAAGTTTCTTTCGAAAAACGTAAGGATAGTAAGATAAAGATACCTGCCAAGAGGGTACCTACCTAACACGGAAACTGTTTTCCAGTACCTAGTGATTCCAACATGACTCTTTAAGTCTGTATCGAAATCCAAAGTAGCTACTTTATGACACATTTAAAAATTCATTTTTTATTTTAGACGCATTAGCTAGATTCGATTAGCATTTCCCTCTTTTCGATAAAGGAAAAAGGTTTGATACAAATTAAAGTTCCCTAAATGTCTAAAGTGTATCAAATGCTGTGGAATTTCTCCGTTTATCGAAAAAAAGACAGCTTTATCGAAAAACGTAAGGATAACCAGACATATATAACTACTGAGAGGGAACATGCCTAACACGGAAATTGTTTTCCAGTGTCTAGCGATTCCAAGATGATTCTTCAAGTCTGTATCGAAATCCAAAGTAGCTAGTTTCTGACACATTTACTAGCTCATTTTTTATTTTAGGCGCATTAGCGAGAATCGATTAGCATTTTCTTCTTTTCGATAAAGGCAGATTGTTTGATACAAGTTAAAGTTCCCTAAATGTCTAAAGTGTGTCTAATGCTGTTGAATTTCTCCGTTTATCGAAAACAAAGGAGTGTTTTCGAAAAATAGAAAAGTAAACAGACAAATATATCCGCTAATAGGGAATTCTATAACTAAAATAAAACATCAATGGACTTCATTTTTTGGTATTTTGGATAATTTTAATTTTCCAATTCTTACCAACGTGGTATTAGATGATGAGTCTGGAAAAGGTAGAAGAACCCCCCCCCCCAAAAAAAAGGGGCATTAGGCCCCAAATTCACAGGGCAGACCAAGGATGAAAGTTAACTTCATGTAAGAGAGGACTAGGGGAAGTTGAGAATGATAAAAAAAATTAACTATTGAATAAGAAAAAAAAATAAGAAAAAAAAATGGTAAAAGAACAAGTGAAACGTGTGATTAGAACCAGACAAATTAAGAGGGGCCCGATGGGCCACAGCTGGTTAAGAATGAGTGCCCAAGTAGTCAGAATGGGTCAAGAACTTGGAGAATAGTATTTACAATGAAGAAAAACAATGAGATAAAACATTTTGAAAAACAGATGAAAAATACCAATAGCCTGAGGCTAAAAGTAAAATGTTTCACTGGGCGGCGACCCCTGGTGGTAGTAAAAATAAAATTGATACGAGAAGATAGGGGAGAGTGAAAAGACTTTATTTTGTGAATTTTATATTTTTTGGACAAACAGTATACTAAAGGTTTGAAGAACCAAAACTTTAAAGCGCCCTCTTGAGGCGAAGAAGGGAGTTAAAATTAAGAAACATATGTCCATATTTTTTATTCGATTTTAGACACAATTTGATGTTAGTCTTATAATTTTCCTATGAGTGCAAGATACCGTACCACAGTACGAAAAAAACCGCCGCTAAGTATATTCCTTTAGAGCATCTTAAGACCAGGGGTCTAAAATTAACGGTGGATTGACAAAAGAAAGGTAGATTTAGAAAGGTTATGAGATTACCCTTATTTTAATACGTTACATGAGTGGGGTAAAATAATTTTGAAAAATCCTCTCCTGAGGCGACACTTAAAATATTGAAAACACATAATTTGCAGTGCAGTTTTGTTTTAACAATAGCATTCTAATATTAAGAGATATGGGACAGCTTAGGAGGGCTAAAATAAGAGAAACATTGAAAATCAAAGACAAACTGGCGCCGCCAAATTCACTAGAAAACTTCTATATCAACAACTGAAACCCGAACTGATAACTTAAACCACTATGCCTCCTAACCCATATCGGTTAATAACAAAAGCGAATGGAAAAGAACATGTACTCCGTTGGGAAATCATGACTTACACCAGAAGCGCGGTAAGTTTGACTCTTCTGAAAGCTTCCTTTCTCTCGCCCCCTCTCTCGCACTTCGAGATATATTTTCTGCTGCTGCAAACTCTTCGTTTACCTCGAGGAGAGAACTCTCTCGATGGCAAACCTCTCGCTTGCATCGAGATATTTCACCGATTGTAACTCATCGCTTCCCATTGCCATTCTCGTTTCTCGCTCTCGGTCTCTGTTCAACATTTCATAAGACATTGTCGAGAATGAGAAATCAGTTTTCGTCCTTCCTCGAAATGTTACTCTCGATGATTGTCATTTCACGCTCGGCCAAGAAGGGCCGAGATGAGATATCGAGGGGCGAGCTGGACAGAGAAATAAGCATAACAATGATCTGTGAAATGAAGCTTTAATTTTCAATGTTTTTCTTATTTTAGCCCTACCAAGCTGTCACATACCCGGAGCCCTCCGATAAATATTATTTATTAAATATAAAAATTTCAAAGAGGAAGATGGGTCGGGTGAATTCCGAGGACGTGAGATTCAGAGCGGGGCGCAATTTTAAAAAAATTACCTAACTCTTCCTGTGACATATTATCGAAAAGCCCTTTGACAACTCTTTCATATTATGAACCTTTCTTCCCCCGAAGGTGAAACTCGGGGGTTGGGGAGGGGGCGAACAAATTTTTAAAACCGTAGCCGATTTCTATAATAAATTTAAATATCATTTTAGATGTGGTTTTTTTGTGCAGTCTTCCGGTAAATATTATTTATTGAACATAAAAATTTTAAAGTGGGGGGCTGCGTAAATTCCGGGGCGAAAGAGTGAACCCAAAGGGGAGGAGGGGAGGGAGGGGGAGCAATTTTCAAACTTTTTTTGGACCCGTCATGTGATATGTTATCGGAAAGCTCTCGAATGGCTCTTTCATATTATGAGACATTCTTCCTCCCCTCCCCAATTTGGCCCCCACTGCGGGGGGTAGTTTTTTCCGTTTTTTATCATTTTAGAACGGATTTTTTTATGGAGCCCTCCGATAAATATTATTTATAATATATGAAATTTCAGGACACTTTTCTAAATTTAGCCAAGACCCCTCATGTGACATATCGTTGGAAAGGTTTGTGACTACTTATTGATGTTATGCACTTCCGGTGGCTGTCTCCCCACTTTGCCCCCCGGGGGACACTTTTCCAAATATAGCCAAGGCCCCTCATGTGAGATATCATTGGAAATGTCAGTGACTACTTATTGATGTTATGCACCTCCGGTGACAGTCCCCCCCGATTTTGCCCCCCGGGGGACATTTTTCCAAATTTAGCAAAGACACTTCATGTGAGATATCGTTGGAAAGGTCTGTGACTACTCATTGATGTTATGCACCTATGGTGTTTATCCCAACCACTTTGCCCCCCGGGGGGCACTTTTCCCAAATTTAGCCAAGACCCCTCATGTGAGATATCGTTGGAAAGGTCTGTAATTACTTATTGATGTTATGCACCTACGGTGTTCGTCCCCCCCCCCACTTTGCCCCCCGGGGGCACTTTTCAAAATTTAGCCAAGACTTCTCATGTGAGATACTGTTGGAAAGGTCTGTGACAACTTATTGATGTTATGCACCTCCGGTGACAGCCCCCCCCCGGGGGATACCTTTTCAAATTTAGCCAAGACCCCTCATGTGGGATATCGTTGGAAAGGTCTGTGACTACTTATTGATGTTATGCACCTCCGGTGACAGTCCCCCCCACTTTGCCCCCCGGGGGATACTTTTTCAAATTTAGCCAAGACCCCTCATGTGGGATATCGTTGGAAAGGTCTGTGACTAGTTATTGATGTTATGCTACTCCGGTGACAGTCCCCCCCCCACTTCCCCCCCGGGGGGCACTTTTCAAAATTTAGCCAATATTTCTCATGTGAGATATTGTTGGAAAGGTCTGTGACTACTTATTGATGTTATGCACCTCCGGTGACAGCCCCCACCCGGGGGATACCTTTTCAAATTTAGCCAAGACCCCTCATGTGGGATATCGTTGGAAAGGTCTGTGACTTCTTATTGATGTTATGCACCTCCAGTGACAGTCCCCCCCACTTTGCCCCTTGGGGGATACTTTTTCAAATTTAGCCACGACCCCTCATGTGGGATATCGTTGGAAACGTCTGTGACTAGTTATTGATGTTATGCTACTCCGGTGACAGTTCCCCCCTCCCCCCCCCCGGGGGGCACTTTTCAAAATTTAGCCAAGATTTCTCATGTGAGATATTGTTGGAAAGGTCTGTGACTACTTATTGATGTTATGCACCTCCGGTGACAGTCCCCCCACTTTCCCCCCGGGGATACTTTTTCAAATTTAGCCAAGACCCCTCATGTGGGATATCGTTGGAAAGGTCTGTGACTACTTATTGATCTTATGCTCCTCCGGTGACAGTCCCCCCACTTTGCCCCCCCCGGGGGACACTTTTTCAAATTTAGCCAAGACCCCCCATGTGGGATATCGTTGGAAAGGTCTGTGACTACTTATTGATTTTATGCTCCTCCGGTGACAGTCCCCCCACTTTGCCCCCCCGGGGGACACTTTTTCAAAAGTATAGCCAAGACCTCACAAGTGAGATATCGTTGGAAAGGTCTGTGACTACTTATTGATGTTATGCTCCTCCGGTGTCCGTCCCCCCACTTTGCCCCGGGAGACACTTTTTCAAATTTATCCAAGACCCCACATGTGAGATATTGTTGGAAAGGTCTGTAACTACTTATTGATGTTCTGTACTTCCGGTGACCGCCCCCCACTTTTCCCCCACGGGGACACTTTTCTAAATTTAGCCGAGACCACTCATGTGACATATTGTTGGAAAGGCCTATGACCACTTACTCATGTTATCCACCTCCCGCACCCCTCCCCTCTCTCTGCCCCCACGGGAAGGGCATTTTTATAAATTCAGATCCAGACCACTCATGTGACATATGGTTCGAAAGGCCTAAAGACCTGTGACGACTTATTCATGTTATGCAGCTACTGTGCCCCTCCGCTCATTTTGACCCCCTCACCCAAGAGATCTGGTCCGAGGTTCGTTCGTTTCGAGATTATATTTTTTTTACAAGATTTTGTAGTGCGTGCACACCACGCCTGCTATACGGTGTCGTATATAGCGGGTAATCTGTTCGTGATTTCATATGACAAGATTACGTATAACTTAGGGGCGAAGTCACCTAGTCTTTATTAACGCCGACTCATTCCAGTTCACCCGCAGACGATTCTTGATAAATGTATGACGTATATAATATATAATATAGGATGTATAAAAGCAATTGGCAAACTGGAGTCATCGAGAAAAAATTTACACAATCGAAAATATCGAGATGTCCATACAATCGAGAAAATCGGGAAAAACATCTCGTTATCGCCCATCACTAATTAAAATGACAGGTGCAACTAATTGCGCAATCTGAAATCCAAATAACTTTAAGGAAGTGGGGAGAGATATCCAATAGACGAATACAAATGCTTAATAACACCGTCTACTGCTTCAATTTTGTTTTAAAGAAAAAAGAAAGCTAATGTACTTTTTACAACGGTGCACCCGGCGGAAGGTTTAAGGCTTCTTTAACCCTTTCAAAGCAAAGCACCTTTCAATGCTAAAGTGTTGAATAAATGAATGGCACCGGAATTTCCCAACAAATTTAATTGGAAATAAGAAAAGGTCTATATTTCACTTTCATATTAAATGGAAAATATTTTACCAAAATACTGGTGCCAATGGGGCGTTTGGGAATTAAAATTAAGTGGTTTCATAAACGTACCACCACCCGTGAAATGGTTAAAAGAAAAACTAATAACTCTACCATTTTGGTAAGTGAAATTGGGTGGACTTAATGTTTTTTTTTCTTTAATTTGCCCTTCGTCAATTATAGAAAGATCTTTCCTTCCAGGCCATTTAAACTTTTTTCCTTCCGCATGACGAGCAAAGAGAACTAATCATCTATCATCGCACTGTTTTTCTATGTAATCTACATAATGTCTATGAATAGTCTCTTTTTTCTTCTTTACCAATTTCAGTAGCTCTTGCTATAAAAGAATAATGAATATTACAGTCCTATATTTGTTTACAACTTAAAAAAAAAAAAAAACTATTAAATTTCAAATATACAAGTGTATCATTTCTCCCCAGCACTAATGTATCATTTCTCCTTATCATTCCGTATTGGAATTTCAATCACTTTGTATAAATGCAGTTGCAAAATGCCAATCTGGTTTCTGGTAAAACTCACCCTATCAATGTGCTTTACAAATAAAAAAAAATTACAAGATATTATCTTCACAATAATAAGAGTTATGAAAGAAAATCAGTATTTAAAGAAATTTACATTGACATTCCAAAAGTCTTCAAAATTGAAACGAAAAAAATGTTGTCTGTTCTTCACTGCTAAGTCCAGCTAATGATGGCCTCTGCTAATAAAAGCAGACTTTAAATCCGTTACAATATCTGTTAATGCCATTTGTTGAGAAAAATTGTCAATGTATCAACCCTCCCTATGTATCAAACCTCCCTACCTCCGCTAATTTTAAACATATTTATTAAAATTGTGACATTATAATCGTACGAAACCACTCTACCAAGAATATCTAGCAATAATAATCATAATGACTGAAGTTTTAACAGCGTTTTTACATCAGGTAGAGTAGAACAAATGCTATAAAAAGAAGAAGAATCAGTTATAATTTGAGATGTTTGTTTTGGATTATCTATTATTATTAATAACTTAGAAGGTAATTGTAGGCATAGTTGTTAAACTTGTAAGATTGCAATCGTATGAAATAACGTTACTTAGAATAGCTATCAATATTTATCAGCAAGTCTGTTGTTTAAACAGCGTTTTTATATCAGGTAGAGAAGAACATCATGAAAAAAGGAATAATCTACAGTTATATTTTGTGAAGTTTGTTGGCTTGTCTATTAATATTAATAACTTAGCATGTAAATGAAAAACAGTTATTAAATTTGTGACATTATAATCGTATCAAATAATATTTCCTAGAATGTCTCACAACATTAATCATCAAGTTTGAATTTCAGACGGTGTTTTTTTATCAAGTAGATGTGAATACCACGAAATAAAGATTTATCATCAGTTATAATTTGCGAAATTTGCTGGTCCTTGTTGTTCATTAATATTAATCATTTAATAAGTAATTATAAACATAGTTATTAAATTTGAGACATTGCAATCATACCAGATAGCGTTACCAAAAAAATCTAGCAAGATTAATGAGCTAATTCGAAGTTTAATATGTGTTTTTATGTAAAATACCTCAGAACACATGAATAAAGAATAATCTCCAGTTATAGTTTTGCGCGTATGCTTCCTCGTCTGGTATATTAATTTTAATAGCTTATGAAATAATTAATATTATTTAATACTTATACAAATGTACTATGCCAATTTAGTGAGTGCTTGAACATAACTAGTTGAATTGAATGGGATGGATTCTTAATATACGTGCATTACAATAAAATTAAGAACGGAAGATTATCACCTTTAATTATACACATCATAACTAATCTATATTTGCATATAATTTGTCATTAAATATACCAGAACATTCCAATCATTTTTTTTTTTTTTTTTACATTCAAAGAAGACGTAGAGAAAAATCTTTTTATTTGACACTTTCATGTGTAACAAGTATGTTTTAAAAAGTCCAAGCAAGAGAAACAGAAGTACTTTAATAAAAAATGACAAAAATCGATATCAGATTTAATCAATAATTTATATGGAATCGACAGAGCAATTTGGTAACTTATGACAAAATATTCTTTACTAGTTTAATATTTTAGAAATCATCAGATCTTTGTCAACACTTAACATTATGCAATTGCAATTTCTTTGGATATGAAATATTTGAAAATATAAGAATTAAATAATTAAAACCTGTTAGCTTATCTTATAATTACGCTGTAACAAACTAACAATAGCACTTGCATATATATTTTTTTTTTACTTTTTAAAATTATATTTTCTATACCAATTAATATTAAAAAAGTTTTAAAAATATTTAAAAAAAAATATATATATATATATATATATTTTATATTTTAGGTAAACTTTGTTGCAACAAATTTGCGTGATAAGAATACTTTTATTAATAAAACTACAAAGCCTAATTTTAATAACGTTATATTTTACAAAGCGAGTTTTTAAAACTTTACATCCTTAATAACAAATTTCCTGTATCACCATAATTTTACTATGAATTTCGTAACACTTTTAATAAATTATAATAAAAACTATTACTATATGCCTAAATAAAGCCATAACAACTCTCGCTCTTAAACATTTTCTTTAATATATTAATGTATTCGCTAGGAAAAAGGGAAAACGTAACATTTTCTTTTTAACCTAATAAAAATGTCAATCAAACATTTTGGCGTTGACAGCAATTACCGTAGCAACGTTAGCCAAAACAATTTTGTTAAACAATGAGTAACCATCTGATTACAATATTGCGTTTTAGAACTGTGTCTTTTTCTAGCTTATTTGCAATCATCTCCCTGCAATTAAAGCAAAATAAGGTTCCATTTTTCTGGTTTTTCTTCATGCGCTGTCGAGTTTCCCTGATTGAGTTATCAAAAAACGTTTTATTAGATTTCGCCAGAGGAAGAAATTTTCCTTTCCTGCGACACTAAATGTAATAATAGCTATTTTTGAAACTACCGAGTCTTTTTTAAATTACTGATCAAATACAACAGTTGTTGGCATGAACTACATGGAGCAATTAGAAAAAGTTACAATAAAGTCAATAAAAACTGCGTACTGTCATTTAATTAATAAATTGTTACTTAGACAAAAAAATAAAATGAAACGCTAAACTCTGAGACTTAATACCGAAGTCTCATTAAATTGTTTCATTAATTTATTTATTTCCGAAATAAAGCCATTTTTATGAAATAAATCTACCTTATAATATCGTATAAAAAATTAATAATGAATATTTACCCAGCGTTCAATTACTAGTGTGGCTTCTTCAAACATACTTAATTGGTTTACCATAATTAATACTTATTAAGTGAAAAATAAAATACGTTGCAGAAAAAATGCTAATGGAAATCATGAGATCTCATTTATATGCTATTAGGTTTCGTATTTTAATGTCTGGTACACTTTATGAATATTAGATCAGAAATTAATTAATATATCGCTTACAGGATAAAATTCATATACAAAGAAACTTTTCTTCCTGTTTTTTATAGGAAATGAGCATAAAATAATGCTATGAATAAAAAAATTGTTAAAATAGCTTTGAAGAAATATCAGTTATTAATTAAATTTATTTTGGATAGAAGATTTGATTATTAATGGAAGTTGATTGTATGCAAATGTCTTAGAAAACATTCGACAATTTGTATAATTCTTTCTCTGCCCATACACACATATATATGTAGTATGATTATATATCATGGAAAACTCTTTTTATTCATTAAATTTAATTACTTTCATTTAATTCCATCCTCTTCAATTAGTTTTGTTTTTAATTCTCTTTTTCACACAACTCTAATTTTAATTACCACTTTGCTAAAGCATTTCATAAAAACCAAAATCAGTAATCCTCTCTATGCCATTTCGTTTTAATTTATTTTATTTTACTGCGGTATAATTCGGTATTTTCACCATCCGAAAATTTATTAATGACCTCTTTAGACTTGAAGAAAAAATAACACTAGATGTACAGGTACACATATATTGCTTTTCCACTAACACAATAGACCAAAATGACATAGAAAGCCCTTTTCTGAAATTGATGCTTTAGGGGAATGGCCATTCAGTTTCAGAAATATGGATCTAAAACTACTTGTCACCTTAAAATGTCAATTTAATTGTCAATAATCTAAGTTTACGCAATACAAGCTAAATGGGCTTTAAATAAGTGGAAAATCTATAAATCCTCAAATTTTTTATTGTAATGGTTAAGTTAAATAATTTTCAAAATTTCTCATTTTTTGGCCAGGCTGAACAAAAAATAACACTACAAATACAAACTCATTGCTTTTGCAGAAACAAAATGGAACCATAGATGATAGAAACAGCCATTTTCTGAAATTGATACTTTAGGTGACTGGTCACACAGCTTCAGAAATAGTAATCCAAACTTACTAGCCCCCTTAAAATGTCAATTTAATTATCAATATTCTAAATTTACGCAATAACAAATTAATGGATTTATACAAGTAAAAAATCTACAAACACTCAAATTCGTTTATTGTAATGAATTGTTAAATAATTATGAAAATTTCCCCATTTATTCGTCAGACTGATAAAAAAATAATACTATAAATACAAATTCATTGTTTTTGCAGAAACAAAATGACATCATAGATGACTGAAAGTGCCCTTTTCTGAAATGATACTTTAGGGGGCGAATAATGCAGGTTCACAAATGTGAGTCTAAAACTACTAGCCCCTTTAAAATGTCAATTTAATTATCAGTAATCTAAATTTACGCAATAACAAATTAATGGGCATTAAACAAGTGAATGATATACTAATACTCAAAATTTTTTATTGTAAAAGGTATGTTAAAAAATTGTGATACTTTCTCACTTTCTTGGTCAAATAATAAAAAAAAAATAACACTACAAATACGCACTCATTGCTTTTGCAGAAACAAAATAACTGTAGATGACAGAAAGAGCTTTTTTCTGAAATTGATACTGTAGATGACTGGTAATTCAAGTTCACAAATAGGGAACTAAAATTACTACCCTCCTTAAAATGTCAATTTAATTATCAATAACCTAAATTTACGCAATAACAAATTAATGGGCTTTAAAAAAGTAAATGATCTACAATTCCTCAAATTTGTTTATTGTAATGGGAAGTTAAATAATTAAGAAAATTTCTCCATTTATTCGTCAGACTGAAGAAAAAATGACACTACAAATTCACATTCATTATTTTTGCACAAACAAAATAACATCATAAATGACTGAAAGAGCCCTTTTCTGAAATTGATACTTTAGGGGGCTGATAATTCAGGTTCACAAATGTGAGTAAAAAATTACTAGCCCCTTAAAATTTCCATTTAATTATCAATAACCTAAATTTACGCAATAAAAAATTAATGGGATTTAAACAAGTAAATGGTCTACAAATCCTCAATTTTTTTTTTTTTTATTGTAAAAGGTAGTTAAATAATTATAAAAATTTCTCCATTTATTGGTCAGACTGAAGAAAAAATGACACTACAAATTCACATTCATTATTTTTGCACAAACAAAATGACATCATAAATGACTGAAAGATCCCTTTTCTGAAATTGATACTTTAGGGGACTGGTAATTCAGGTTCACAAATATGGATCTAAAATTACTAGTCCTCTTAAAATGAGAATTTAACTATCTATAACCGAAATTTATGCAATAAGAAATTAATGGGCTTTAAATAAGTAAATGATCTACATATCTTCAAAAATTTTCATTGTAACGGGTCAGTTAAATAATTGGGAAATTTCCATACTTTCTTGGCCAGATAGAAGAAAAAATAACACTACAAATACACATCCATTGCTTTTACTCAAACAAAATGACACTAAGATGACAGAAAGAGCCCTTTTCTTAAACTGATACTTTAGAGGACAGATAATTCAGGCGCAAAAATAGGTATTAAAAATGACTAGCCCCCATAAAATATCAATTTAATTATTAATAACCCAAATTAACGCAATAAAAAATTAATGGGTTCTCAAAGAATTCGGATAATTTTTTGATTGTAGATGGGAACAGCTGACATTGGATTTTCAAATGTGTTATGCGTTTCCATATGGTTGAATTAGACATAATATTTTAACTTATTAAACAAAGCAGTTTTGATGCATTATTCTGAATGTGTTGGAAATGGTTTAATAATCTATGCTTCGCGTATGATTTTTCTTTCTTATTTTACTGTGTACCTGCTCGTTTTCTGGTCAATTAATAATAATCCCACATCGAAAATTGACCTTTACGCTGAAAAACATTAAATGACACAGAAGCTTCACCAGTAGCACAGCAAACGACGATATAGGACAAAATCAAGCAAGAAAGGAAATTCACGCCTCAAGCATTGACTATAAAACACATTCCAACACATTCAGAATAATGTAAAAAACTTAATATTTTAATAAGGAAACTCATAAAACATTTGAAAACACAATTTCAGTAATTTCCATCTACTGTCGGAAAATTATTTGAATTCTTTTTGTGCAACCCTGTATATGATATATAGATTTATATCTATAAACTACATGGAAAGTTACTACAGTTAGGAAGTACGTACCACAGTTGAAAATGATCCTTCAGCTATTTACGCTAATAAGGAGAAATTCATGTGAATCATTTTATGCAGTACTGTATACGTTCTATATAATTTATACAAAACAAATAAGAAGGAAAAATTTTGTTAAATTTAAAAACCCGTACTGAAAGTGAAAACGCACAACCAGAAATTAATTTTCAAAGACAGTACTGTAACCGAATTCTTTTGTATATCCTTGTAAATAATAGATAAATGCTATGAACAACTTAATCTATAGTAAGCTTCTTGTAGGGAACTTCCGGGAGTTATATCGATTTCAATTCATTTGAAATAGAGTGATGTCACTCAAGTACATTCTAAGCGTTTTCCCCAAGCAAAAAAAAAAAAAAAAAAAAAAAAAAAAAAAGCTTCCCAAAAGCAAGGTTGAGCAAAATAACAGAGACGCGTGTTATTTTGCTCAGCCTTGCCTTTTCTAGCCCGCTGTGTCTTGCTCTACCTTGTTCTGAAGAAGAATCTCGCTAGTAGATTCGAAACAGCTGTTTGCTGCTTTTCACGTACTATTTGTGCATTTTTAAACGTTGGTTTTCTGCTTTTTAATATTCCTGCATAAAGGCTTTAATTGCTATTTTAAAAAATATTGTTTCGGAATTTCAGGTTTGGATTCGGAATTTCTGAAAATTCCTGAAATGCACGCAAAGGAGTCTAGTGATGCTAAATGATGCTAATGATGCTAATAGACGAAACATTCGAGATTGTTTACATTATAATTAATCTCTGACCACAATCTTCCGCAAGAAATGTGGCATCGTCCATGTTATGAGCAGGTTACCAAAGTCTCAATAAAGTTCGCTAGTCAGGTTCTTGCGCCATCTTGTTTCAAAAGGCTTCCACTTCACGTTTGCAAATTCCAGCAGCATAAAATTCTCACCAGCTCATATTTGGCGAAATGTTGCCAAATTTGACGATGGAAATTAAATCGCTTTAAATGAAGCAAAACTTGTATACAACTGACTACTTTTGTGGAATTTTCATTCAAATTGAGTATTTACGAAAACTGGGATAGAACCTTTTATAACTGGTTCCTCACATTTTAATTTAGAATGTTTGAAAAAAAATAGCTGAACTTTAAAAAAAAAAGAAATATCTGAGCTGCCTTTTCCTCCCGGTACACGTTGCAAGGACAGTTTTTCGCGCTTTTCAGGCTTTTGTTCCCAGTACTCTTCTTTGTTTTAATTTGAGTTACCGTTTTTAGAGTTACAAGTACTGTTTTAAAACCATTTATAGAGTTTCACTGGATCCTTTTATTGTGCAAAAAACATGGGTGTTCCTATTTGGACATTTTGAAATATTATCGCTGTAGCAATAACCATGAGAGCACGATTTTCGTTCTTTGCCTCATTCTCTAGCACATGTTATGAAATACCTATATCTCAAATTTCATTTAAGCTCTTTGAGCGCTTCAGTCTAGAGCGGGTCGGGTTACACACTTTTACGCGCAATTGACCCTAGCCGGTGATGCGTTTTTTCGTAGCAGGTCGGGTTGACTTTCGTTGTTCGGTGTGAGTTCCGATTCTTGCGGTTTGACCAGATTTTTCAAAAGCATGGACAAAACATTTTTTCAGGATAAAAATCTATATGCATTAAGACCCCCATAATGGACACTGCCGAAAAGCGCACATTTCTATTTAGCGAACACCTTTTTCAATTCTTAACACATATATTTGTAAGCTTTTACATATGAATAGTAAACACCTTGCAGTCTACACACACGTATCATGTGTACGTGTATGCATACATAAAGTATCACAAATACGATACTTGTATTTTTGTGTGTATCAAAAGCGAAATAATGGTTATATTTTTCATATTCTGAGAGTAAAAAAACTGGTTCTTAACTGTATCCTGAAGAAAGAATAATCTACGATCACATTTCTTATACATATTTTATTTCTCCTGTAGTAAATTGAAAATATACTCATTCATATTCAACTACGCATTTATTTTCCTCTGAAACGTAGTTCTGCACAAAATGTTTGCAAAAGTCCAACAACCCGACTTGAAAAAAACCTAAATCTGACCCGCAAGAATTATTGTAGGGTGAATTCGACCCACATAAAATAAAATAGTGTCATTCTTAACCGAGAAAAAAATTAGCTACAACCCGGCACGATGCAGGTTTCTAGTTTGCTTTTATATTTCAGCAAAAAATGTTTGTCAGCACCCTGTATATGTACATATGAGTCCTGCAAGCCACAGCGTAAAATATTCTCAAATACATTACTTTTAAAATATTAGTGTCATGATTTTCGATCGACAAACATTTAATTTTTCCCTATAATTTTTCACTAACGGTGCTCTATTTTTATTCAGAACGAATTTTGTTGGGTCAATCATAACCTAGAGTTTCTTGTAACTTAACATACGATTTATTGCAATGTGCCCGAGTCTTTATTTTCAGAAAGAGAAAAAAAATCAGGACATAATTCATCGAAAGCGTTTTAAAGCTCTTAGATACTGAAAATATCGATTAATTTCTTTTGATTTATTATTATTTTTTGCATATATCCATAAATAAAAAGTGGTGAAAAAAAAACTTTCGCTTCCGTAAAAAAATGAATTTACTTAATCATTTATTTATTTTCTCAAAGACTCTGAATAAATCTTTATCGTTTTCAAAATTTTAATATATTACGGTTTAGAGCCACTTAATCTTATATTTAAGGTACAGAAATGTTTAAAATACGTTCGAATATTTTTCTATTTTTTTAACTTTGTATTTTAAACTTCGATGTTAACTTTGTATTTTAAAAGTTAAAAATAATGAAACAAACGTTTTTATATTAATAAACGATATCTTGTATGTAGTAATAGTAAAGAGCAGTAAATACGGGGTATACAATGATGGACTGGCGTTTTAAAAAATGAATTAGCACATCAAAGGTAACATTTATTAGAGACGGTCTTACATGAGATTACTGTGGGAAATGATTTTTACTTTCTTCTATCTTTACAAGAAGAAAGTATTGGATTCGTGAAAAATTTCGACTTCCAGTTTCCTATGGATTTATACGTTTTAGAATACCCAGAACACGATTTGATAGTTTTTAGAAAATGTCTGTCTGTGAGTCTGTCTGTCACCCTGTCACTCTGTTACTCTGTCTGTCACTCTGTGAGTCTGTATGTGACAAAAATATTGTGGGCGCTCTATCTCAAGAACTAATGCCCGGAATTTCACAAAACTTTACATTTAGTTAGACCTGGATATAAACTGGACCTGATTTGTTTTTGGAGAAAATCGCCCAACAGGTGGCGCTGCTATGCGGAATTTTTCACGATTGCTCCAACAGCTATATCTCAAGAACTACTGCACGGATTTTCATAAAACTTCAGATTCAGTTTGTCCAGGATATAGTTTGCTGTTGATTACTTTTTTGTGAAAATCGCCCAACAGATGGCGCTGCTATGCTGCATTATTCATGATTATTGCAATAGCTCTAACTCAAGAAAAAATGCACGAATTTTCATCAAACTTCAGATTCAATTAGTCCCTGATATAAATTAGTGCGGTTTAATTTTTGGTGTAAATCGCCCAACAGGTGGCGCTGCTGTGCTGCATTTTTCACGATTCCCGCAAGAGCTGTATCTAAAGAACTATTGCACGGATTTTCATCAAACTTCAGCTTTAGTTAGTCCTTGACATGAATTGACGTATAAATTAGTGCTGTTTAATTTTTGGTGTAAATCGTTCAACAGGTGGCGCTGCTATGCTGTATTTTTTGCGATTTCTGCAATAACTTTATCTCAAGAACTAATGCTTGGATTTTCAACAAACTTCAGATTCAGGTATATCTTGATATCATTTAGTGCTGCTTATTTTTGGTGTAAATCGCTCAAAGGGTGACGCTGCTATGCTACATTTTTCAGAATTTCCGCTATAGCTCTATCTCAAAAACTAATGTACGAATTTTCATCCAACTTCAAATTCAGATATAGTACTTTGATATGAATTGGTGCTAAATCGTTGTTATTTCTTGTACTATTTAAATGATTTAATTGACGTGATTTATATAGAAGAAAGTTTTGTGATGGCCACAACATATTAGTTTTCTTTAGTATTCATTCGTGTTTTAGTACCGAATGCCACCGAAATCTGGCGCTGCATTGCCTAAAATAATAAGAATGCTCAAAATAATCTTACAAATTAAAAAAAATACAAGTCAATTGTTTTGAGTTTCTACAGTTAATCCGAATAAAGAATGAAAACTGACTTAACTTGGATTAATCTTTATATGTTGTTTAAGCATTCTTACAGTTTGAGTGATCCTAGCGCCATCTTTCAGTGACACATTTTACTAAAACCTGAAGGCAAAATAAAAAGGAAATATTCACACTCATACATTAGAAAATAAAGTTTGAGGGTGGTTAATTATCTCTTCCTAAATAAATTGGCCAATTTTAATTGTTTTGATTATTACTTGATAAATGATATCGGATTCTGAACAATTGCATTATTTGTGTTTCCGAAAAAATCTTTTGTTAACACATTTGTAATTTAACCGTAATTAAAGAGATTGCAGCAGGTAGAGTCATTTTTTTCATTTTTGGGTAATTAAAAAAATTTAATTTTTAATTTTAATATTTCGACAAAAATATTTTTTCAGCCTCTCCATAAGTGCATAAATCCATGAATAGTTTGCCCTTAATAATATCCAAAACACCTATTCGAGTGATCTAATTTTAATTAGAAAGTAGGCGTCTAATAAAATTTTAAATATAGTGCTAACCTCATCTTGTTACAAGCTGTTCAATTTGCGATTTACAATGCAAGCTTCGTGAGATCTTCTTCTGGATTTTGTAAAAACTAATAAAGTATTTTTTTCCTTTTATGCATAAGTCCATACTTATCCTATGTATAACTACATATGCAGGCCACGAACAATGATCAAAAGCACATATTCTTGGCGATTTATTTAACAAGGAAGAAGACATTTCAATAATGTCATAAACGGATCTAACCCCCTTTTGCTGCAAGCGACATAAATTACAATTTATAGCTCAAAGTTCGTGATAACCACTTCTTCTGGATTTTGTAAAAGCTAATAAAATATTTTTTTTCGCTTATGCATGAACATACGAGGACTGTTTTTTTTTCAACATCTGACGAGGCGTAAAATAAAGACTAGTGTGAATAATAAAATACTTTTATAATCTGGAGTCAAGTACAATTAAAGCTACTTTTCGACATAGTCACAACGAAAATTGATTCATCTGTCATACAGGTGGGCGAGGAGGGGGATGCACTCTTCACAGACTGCTGCCGCCAACGTATTGAGATAGGTCTCCAAAGCGTCTTGCAGATTTTTGATGGAATGGAAGCGAAATGGAGTGCTGTCGTCCCAGACCTGTCTTCAGTTCTCGAAAAAGGTGACAATCACTCGGTGCCAACCTAACTCATGGCCCAACAGCTTTTTTCACAAATCGAACACATCCAGAAGAAAGCTGTTGGGCTATCAGTTCGGATGGAACCGAATGATTGTCACCTTTTTCGAGATCTGAAGATATATTTGCGATTTCTCATTCAAACTTGGTCGGAGACACTTCTTCTGGATGTTGTAAAATATTGTAAAAAAATAATAAAATATTTTTTTTTCTTTTATGTATGATTTCATATAGCTATGTAGGGTTTGTAACTAATAGTGATCAAAATATCCTATTCTGGATGAATTTTTTTAACAAGAAAGTATATATCTCTATAATATCAAAAATGGATCTAAGACTTTTTTTCTGCAAGACGTTCAATTGATATTTATAGTTCAATCTTGGAGAGAACTCCTTCATCTGAATTTTGCAAAAAATAATCAAATACAATCACTACGATAAAATCTATGTTCGCATTTTGCCCTCAGCACACTTTTTAATACTTCAATTAGTACCGACCATCATGAATAACAATTAGCGAAAAGGTATTCATGCATAAATAAAAGAAAGATGCGATAAAAGCGATGGACATAAAATATTTATTTACTCTGACTATTCATAATCTCTTTGTCCATTTAATTAATTGCCCTTTTCCAGCGCTTCGTTCTGTGATTAATTGATTAATGATTTATGAGTCGTCGTAACACATAGAGAAAATTAAATACATCTGAAAACGGCCATAAAAGAGGTTAATGTACTAAACTCTAGAAATACAGCTACCTAATTGAAGTTTAATGATTTTTAGGAAAAATAATGGCCGTAAGATGCAAGGCTTCTTACTAAAAGATTTAAGAAAAAAATGGAATTAGTACATTATCTATTGAATAGTTAATGAGTATAATGATAAACTCAATGTTATAAAAAAGAAAACGGTCAAATGCTGTTAGTTTTCTGTGGAATAATTCATACTGTAAATTTAAAGAGAAACCAGCTTTATAATTAGAAAGAGGAAGAATTTTTCATGGTAATTATTTCAATTGGATCTTTAAAAAAAATAAAGGGCAAAAGTTTTTTCTATTACATTTTAGAATATTCAGTGAATTTATCACTGTGATAAATTGATTTGTTTCAGAAAATTGAAAAATAATTAACGTCGGAAATATATTTTATTATTATTATTATTATTTTACTATGGGAAATTTCCATTTTACTGGCAGCTCTACAAAACAATTTTGAATAACTCGGCACCGGAAAAATACAATCGAAATATTCTTGGAACTAACTGTTACTAATGTAGTACAAACGATTGGCATATGCCAAATTTTACTGCTTGAGCTTAGAGGGTCCAGTGAAAAGCACCGCTCAAATCAACCTAGTATCCTTACACACTTACATCCTTAGCCTTTTTGCAGTAATAAGAAATCGCTCTGACAGTGTATAGGAGTTTAAATATTAATTAAACAGTAGTAACTTATCAATGAAAATGCATATAAAGTAGAATATAAAACAATGGAAATATACTATCGCCATTATAGTGGATACTACAAGTAAAAATTAAAAAGGCCTTTGCTGACATCTCTAACCAGATTGGAGGAGAGAAGAACTATTTTGCCACGTCATAGAGACAGATGTGGCGTGAGATCTGGTGAGGAAAATATACGTCCGCAATACAGATTTTTTTTCCTGAAACGATGCATGTCAGTGATCTCTAGTCGTTCGCGTTTGTCGAAAACAGAAATGGCGTTTGAAAAACTAGATACGAATATCAAAATTTGCTTGAAATTGATGAAATATCGGACAAAAACATTGCACATGCACATGTCACAGCATTTGTACTAAAAGTGAGAAATGCACCCCTGTGATTCAAATTACGCCATTTCAAGAGTGCATCTTAGTTTAAGGAAGCTGCGACAATCGCAGTGAAGAAAGCTTTTATTCCAAAAGCTTCCACGCATAATGGGAATTATTTGAAGATGGTTATGCATAACACATGGTATTAGTAAATAGTTAAGAAAGCTAGTCTCCGAAAATTTCGATCGTAGATATGCATAAATAGCTACAATGTTTTTAAATGACGTCATCAGAAATTCAAAGTATCAATATGAATATTACTGTATAAAGGCAACATGTGTTTCAGAAAAAAGCCACGTTGTTTTCTATGACGGTGTTTTCTTATAATAAAATAGTTGCTTATACTCAAATTAAGCAAAAAAAATACTGACTAAAATATTCGTATTTAAGTAACATTAATATGTTCACAAAACACATATTTTCTGTTCGGTAAAGGTACATCTCTACTTCTAAACACCGCATTTCTAGCGTTTAGTTTTTAATTATAAGTATGAAATACATAAATTATTGCAGCATTTTCGACTAAATATCCTACTTTCATCTTACAAACGACATCAATTGGTTTAATTTTCAATACTTATTTCTTCAATAAGTTAATTAAACTTGTTTTTTCTTCCTTTTTTCTTAGTTAAATTAAAAATACAATAAAGTTATGATAATATTATTAAATTATTAAAAGTTGTTTTCAAGTTCAATACGTAGAAAATATAGACCAATTACATTATTGGAAAATTTACCAATAAAAAATGTATTTTTGTTTCATAAATTAGAACTAGAGTTATCGCGTGCATTTGGGAGTATTAAAACACTTTACATTCATCTATTGTTCACTTCCCCCCTCCCCCAACCTCCACCACAAAAAGAAAGAGAAGAGAAGCCAAAAAAGAACAGATTCAGATATAGCAACATATTTTGCCCATAAAAATAATAACTTGTAATTTTTGAAAAGGCACAATCTAATATCCATTTACGTTTCTGCCAAAAATTATCAATATAGCTTGTTAATTTTTTGGCTACCATCAGTATACCTCTGGTATACCTATCGTTGCCAGAAAAGAATTTTTTTTTGTTATTTTTGATACCACAATTCCTTACCAATTATTTCCATCTAAAATGTCGAATCGTAAAATATATGATAAACACTTCACTTCCCTCCCACCTGGAAAAGTATTTATGACACAAGATTATACAATAAAAACAATTTATAAAGCCATAAAAATTATGGCTCTATACGAGCTGTTTTAACCTAACAATGATAAAAAAAATAAACTGCAAGCATGGAAACTGAAAGATTGTATGCTATCCCTCAAAATTCACTAAATTCAAACAGTAGCTTTAAACAAGGTGGATACGCAGATTGTTTGCCAGAACCTAAGAAAATTTCGCTTCTGCCCACGTTTAAAAATGTCGCTAGAAACACAGTAGTTAGAACTATAAAATGGCGGTTTAAAATTACTCAAATATCACTATAAAGAGAAACCCATTGTTTCCAATAATATTTTGTTTGAAATGTTGAGCATAACACCTTACCATGCTGTCGAAGCTCTGGGATTAAGAATCTACTCAAATCAATTCACTGGAAAACTTAAACTCATGGAAATTCTACCTTCAACAGGCGGAAGCGAGGAAACTCCAGTGTTATGTACGACAAAGGTTTATATGTGACCAATTTCACTGAAATTAACTCAAACCGCCGTATTTATATGAGCTATACGACAACAGGTTCCTTATTATAATAAAATTTCATAAAATAACAGTGAAAATCAGATTACGGGAGATTCAGATACTTTGCAATATTTTAAGCATGACAGAAGAGATAGCTCATTCACTTTCAAATGTTACAATTCAGCATAATATGATCTTATTCAAAATTCAATATTTGCTCGACTATAGACCATCTTGATAAGAAAGTAGCTAGGCACTTATGTTAATATAAATCATATGAGATGTAAATTTCCAACTGGGCGAAAAATGTTCGAACAAGGATTCGAACCAGGGTTAGCTGGGTAAATTAGATCCAACAGATTCGTCCGGGATAGCTCAGATGGTCGAGCATTGGTAGCTTCATCCTGGAGATCCCTGGTTCGAATCCTCGTAAGGACGTTTTTCGCCCAGCAGTGATGTAGTCGTATAAAACCAGAGGGTATACGCTATAGGCACAAGGTATATGCTAAAGTCATGAACGTCATGCCTTGGACATACGCTATAGCTTTATTTGAGAAACAGAGGGTATACGGAGCTTCTAAAAAAATCCAGAAGGTATACAGCGTATACCTGCGTATACCCTCCTCTACATTCATGTGGCCCAGTTTGAAATTTACATCTCATATGATTTATTTACCCATTAGATTAATTGTGTTAAAATTAATCTAGTGTAATTACGAATAGAGCGCTTTCTGGAATTCCAATATATGCGCTTTTTTCTGTTGAGCTGATTCAGATATCACACCAGATGCTATAACCAATAATGTTAGCTGGATAAATTAGATCCACCGGATAAGTCCGGGATAGATCAGATAGTACAACATTGGCGGCTTCAGCCAAGAGATCCCTCGTTCGAAGCCTGACCCGGACATTTTCCACCAAGTTGGAAATTTACATCTCATATATTTATTTACCAAGTAGAATAATTGTGTTAAAATTAATCTAGTATAAAGAAGATTATAGCATCAAAATAGTGATAAATGAAATAGTAAAATACCATTCGATTGGAGAAATCCTGTACAAAACGGTATAAATATTTAATATTCTAAGAGTTAAAAGAAACGTATGTTATATTTTTATGAAGAAAAATACCAGTAAAATTAAGCAGTAAAGATGTGAAGTTTTTAATCCAGAAATTTATAAAATCCAATTTTCGAATTTCATGCGAAAGAAATGATATGAAGATATTTAATTACCATATTCGTATCTAACAGTTCATATTTAAAGTTGTGATTGTACATTGCGTGCCCTTAATGATTTATTATATCTGTCGAGGATATACTAAATGATTCTGTTAATGACTCTGTATCACATAATGAATATATATAAAACTATCAGTCTGTCACTATCGTCTTCTTTAAAATTTAGTTATTAATGAAGGTTATTTTTTAATATTACGAAGGAAAATTAATATACTGCTTCCCAGTTTTACTGATATATCAATTATGTTAGACTGACACATATATAAATGTATGTCTAATTTATAGGTAACGTTTCTTCAATGTGGTAATTAGTTCTAGATTAAGATTCAGTTTAAATATATTAAAATAAGGAATTTAGATTAGTTTATAACAGTCTGTTATCATACTCTATTTAGAAATTTTAGACATCAACCAATACTATATTTTAATATTTTCAACAGAAATTCATATATTAAAAGCAAAATACAGTTTTATTTTTAAAACTCAAAAATGCTATGACTAAACAGTGTTTTAGGTGACGTGTAAAAGTAAAGACACGACTCTTTGCAGTTAAATTCCAAAAATTTTGTTTTACATCCAGAAATTATTTTGTAATATTGCGCGCAACCTGTGACTTCAATTTTCTGCGCGATAAGTTTTAAAAACCTATAAAAAATAAATTAGTGCATTATGATCAGAAAAAACCGCATGAAATGAAAGAAGAAACGTGTATATATTACAGCCTTTCGAAAATGATGTAAATCTGCAAAACTAGTTTTTGTAAAAGCTACATAAATCTGTAGGCTTACTAAAATTTTACCTGTACACTGTACAGAAAAAAGATGTAAATCTACAAAACTAGTTTTTTAAAGCTACATAAATCTGTATGCTTACTAAATTTTTCCCGGTAACCAGGAATAATTACATGAATTTTTTTTTGTTGTTGAAGTTACATAAAAAGTTCTAGGCATCCCAGTTTCCTAGAAAATTCACAGTAACCTTACAGATTTTATTTTACAGTGTAAAGTGAATCTTTTTCATTATTTTTTTTTTTTTTGTTGTTGCAATTACATTAAAGTTTCTACGCATCGCAGTTTACTAGAAAATTCATAGTAACCTTATATATATATATATATATATATATATATATATATTTTTTTTTTTTTTTTTTTTTTTTTTTTTTACAATGTACTCCGTTTCAAAATTGTGTTTTTGTAATGTATGCATTTTAAGATATACAGTCGAACTTGTTTAATACAAACACGGCTAATACGAGAACACGGTTAAAACATCCAATTTGTACATTAAGAAATATTCGTCATCTAAATTATATTAAGATTTTCCCGCTTATTACAAGCTACAGAAATAGAATCACTGCTAATACGAGCGAAACATCGTTCACTTCAATTTGATGAACGACAAAAAGTATGGTAGAATTAATAAAGGAATCACGTGACGTGACTGCAAGATCCGGTTGGTTGGTTGTATTTACGTCGGCCAATTATCTGCACGTGGGATATAGGACCTATGAAGGGGGGGAGTGCCTTCCGTGGAGGTCTTTCTAAGGGAACCTAATCCGTATTAACGCTTGGAGAACCAAGTTTCGAAGAAAACCACGAAAACTCCGAACGATTAGGCCGACGGGCGCGATTGGGATCGAACCCAGCACCTCCCGTCTACCAGCTTTGAGAGCAGAACCTCTCGGCCACTGGTGGGGCGACTGCAAGATCCGTAGTGCATAATTCTGTGTTTATTGTTTTTCATCGCAAGTATGAAAACAGAAAATTATACTTTTCTGAACAATGGAATCTACGTTCTACGCTCAAGATTTCTACTTTGTGATTCATTAGTGTTTTTCGTTCATTTCCTGCTAGACGTATCTGGATGGAAAGCTCGGCTCGTGAGAAACGAATCAGAGACCGCCAATGGTTGCGCTTTGAAGGATTTATTTATTTATTTATTTATTGTTTAGTCTTAAGGTATCACTAACTATAGACGAGATTTTCCGAACGAATGCGGCCTAACCTGCTCCATTTTTTTTCATTGTTTCATTTGAAAGAGCAACTGTTCATGATCACAAATCTGTTTTAATTTTATTTATATGATTACGAGAAGAATAATTTTTGCCTAATCAGAGGAAAAGGGCCAAATACCGGCTACCACATTTGTTTTCAATCTAGATCATACAATTTTCAAAATTAATAAAATAAAAAGTGACAGCAGGGTACCTTGACACGTCTTACACATGTTTAGAGAAAAAGAAATCAGTTTAAAAGGCGTTTTTTTTTTTAAGAAGCAAAATTCCGAAAGTCTTCAAATTTTGAGTTTTTAAAATGGGGTCTAAATACCGGCTACCTAAGTTTTTTTTTTTCCAAAAGATCACACAAATAGAGCTAATGACAATTATATAGCAATAAGAATATTATTTTAATAAATTGTATTGATTAATAGCCTTTCTTATGCACAGAAAAAATACGCAATTTTTAATAAATAAGTATTTTTGTCAAATTTTTAAAATTCTTTACGACTATCTCTCACAGTCTTTTTTCCATTATGTTTCTAATTTTGTTTTTTAATGTGTAAAACAACAAAAAAAAAGCTTGCTGATTGAAATGATAATTGTTTTATTTGAAAAAGTCAAAAGCATAATATCACTCTCTGCGTCAGAATTGTCCCTATCAACACACATATCGCATTCTTAACATTGAACACAGAATGCCCTCCTCCATTCTTGTCCAGAGAGAAAGCACCCATGCAGAAGACAGAAATTTATCATCTTATTCTGTAGGATATTTTCCTTTTTCCGTTTTTTAGCCCTCTCGCTGCGTAATTAATTGTTTTATCAAAATAACTTCAAAAATAGCGTATTTAACCCCTTCGCGACGAGCGTCTTTTAAGAATTTTTATTCTTTTGTCACCGGTCAAAACAAAAGTTCTTGTCTAATTTAACCTGGAAAATGCTCCGATTAAATAAGGCATAATTTACAAAAAATAAAATAAAATAAAATAAAATAAATAAAATAAAAAGAAACTGGTGGGAATAATCAAGGAGGGTTAATTAGACGGAAAATATGCATCCCCGAGGAAATCTCGGGATGCGCAAATTTTGCTACGTTGCGCAGCGAGAGGGTTAAAATCAAATTTCTTCTTATTTCTCCTGGTTTACTCCGTCATTTTTTCTCTTTCTCTTCACATTTATTACAGGCAATTTTGTAGTGTCCAACAGCTCTTCTTTGCAAAGTGATCCGGTAACCAGTGTCGGTCCTGAAGAATTACGGCTATGGTTGCTTTTTTCATATTGCGAAATGGGTCGGGCACTATCTCTGAACCATTTAAATTAATTTATTAGTTATTGAACTATTTAAATTGATTTATTTTCCTCCCCTTCAAGCAGAGCAACTGAGAGAGGTCCAAATACCGGCTAGCCGGTATTTAGACCACTCTAGGTAGCCGGTATTCGGACCACTGCTATGTTTAAGTTAAAACCGGTATTACTCATTCATATAATAAAATACCAATAATGTGCGCGTGTCAATTGAGAGCTAAATATGTCTAGAAAATAACTTAATCAACAATTCAAGCTAATATACCATCAGTATATTTAAAAAAAAATGAGAAACACATATCTGAAAAACTTTTGATGTACCAGATTACGTAGATTCGACACTTTTGCATTTACTATTTGTAAATGACACAGACTTCAGCGACGTACTTTTCGTAACTTTCTTCTCTCAATTTAAGTTACAAATTATGCCTATCACTGCTAGGCTGCGCTGCGCTCAGTTCTCAGAACACCTAGTAGCCGGTATTTGGACCCTAGCCGGTATTTGGACCTTCTCCTCTAATAATCAGGAAGCAATGAGCCAAATGCCGGAAATGTGCGTAGGAAGACCAGGTGAAATGTAAACAATGTTTATATGCATCCATTTCATTGTTTGTTTTTTTATTAAAGAAACGCTAACAAACCTTAATTTACGCTTCTGGATTAATTTTGTAGGTATCTGAAAATAAAAAAGATATATTTAAATACGATTTCTGGAAAATCAATTTTTTCGTTACCTCCATGTTCGATAAATTTCATTACATAAAATGTTTTAAAAAAATTTTCAGTGACATTTTCTCATAATGTTTTCCATGTTACTCACTATGTTCTGAACCAGAATCTAAGCTCCATGGGATTATGTAATTATTTTATAGGTACTAGAATATCAAAAATGATTATTTTTAATAAAAAATATGTATTTTTTGACATATTTTGTATATTTCAATTAATTTGAACATATTGTAAAACGCCTATTTCAGTGCACAGGTAGGTGTAATAGTTGTACAAAATATGCAGTACAAAGGAAATTTAAATGTATTTAGTTGAATTGAGCATACGCTTTCTGAAGTAAGCATGAAATTTTGCTATTTCAAAGTACACCAATTTTTAAAAATGTTATGATGATATTGCTATGATTTTATGATTTTTCATTATTCTGTATTACAAATGAACTAAATATACGTGTATTTATTCAATACTGTACATTTTTTAAAGCACTCCAAACGCAGGCAAATACCTTAAACCGCTTTAATAAAAAATCCCATAATCGCAAAGTAATACATTTTTTCACATACTGATTTTTCTTCTGAAAGTTATTTTAAAAGAAATATATCTAAATAATTATTGTATAAGATGAGAGTTTCTTCAACACTTTACAAATGCATGCATACAGCAAGTTCCATGAATCACACTACTCTATCTATGAATTAAATATTTTTTAAGCAAAACTTTTAAAACAAATTAGTAAGATAAGTGATTAATATGAGAATTTCTTTATCAGGGATGAAAATTCATTACTGGAAACATTTTTCAAAAAGAGACTGAAGTTTAACAACTTTCTGTTTTATGATTTATGAAGAGCTTTAACAGTGTTGTAATTAATCAAAGTATTGTTTTGGGAAATTGTGTGTAGAAGCGGTGAAATTTGCATAAAAACCAGGAATTTCAGGTTAAAACAGTTTTAATAATGATTATTTATGATTCTGGTGTTTATGAAGTTGCTGCTGGAATTTAATCTTCATAAAACCAAAATATGTATCTTTTTATATATATAGTATATATATATATATATAATGTTCGGATTTCATACATTAGAAATAAAATATTTGAAATCTAAGAAAAAAATATACGTTATCGTGTAAAAATTTAAAAAAGTAGATAAATAAAATCAACCTGAATATTTGAAAAAAACCCCATCTTACTTGTAACATATATATATATATATATATATATATATATATATATATATATATATATATATAATCTCGTCGAAATATAGTAATTAATGACGATTCGTAAAATTATCAATGTTTTTTTTCTTCATTAATAATAATAATAATAATATTAATAACAATTAATAACAATAACAATAACGACAAGGACAAAATTATTGATGCAAAATGCAAAATGTTCGTTGAAACACTTTATTTTCAAAAAAAAATATCTAATCCGTTAATTTAAAAAAAAATATTTAAAGTCCGCAACTTAATAACTCAACAGTTGTATCCGGTTGATTATTCCTCTCTAGATTAAAAAAAATAATAGAATATATGGTTGATATAAAATCTTATTTTGCTATAATAATTTGTAAGCGTATAAATAAACTTAATCTTTAATTATATAGATTGGGAAAAGTAGTCGAAGATAGACTCTATTTGAATTATTTAAAGCTGAATAATTTCTAAAATTCCTTATATCTCGTCTTTTTTCCGTGTTCTCTTTGAACATATTTCTCAAGCACTGGAAAATTTGTCAGAAATTAGTAATAAATTTAATTAGTAATAATCTTTTCTTTTTTTTTAAGTGACACTTTTTGATTACCTTCTTTATTACAAAACTTTGTTCAATTTAATTATAACAGAAGAAACTTTTGAAAAAGTGAATATAGGGCACAATATCCATGATTATTTCGTTTTCTATCACTACCGCGAAACGTCCTTTGTGACTTCATTCCGTCGTGTTCTTGTGCCACCATCACTAGTTAAAATCGTGGTTACAAACCGTGGTTACCACTAGTTAAAAACTAGTTAACATGTCAAAGAGACCAAATTTTATGAGATTCTGTGATAAAATGGTTTAAAAGTCTAATCTGTTGGTCTACTTTTACGAAAACCTATACAATTCATGAGACAGGGGTACAGGTGTCTCTATATACAGACTGGTCCAAAATTACCTGACACTTTTTTGATTTATACACAAAATCAAGTGATTGTCGATCGGTAATGCGATTTATACTAAAATGCTTCTCGTGATGAAAAGTTTTCTTGAAGAGAATGAAAAAAATATTTCCAAACTTTACCCATGGAGGATCCTGTACATTAAATTATCAGAAAGAAGCATAAAAAAAGACAATCAGTTAGAGATAATTTATTTTGCTACAAGCAGTTACAGAGCATTTATTTTGCTTGAGCTGCAAGAGCACACACACTGAATGAAAAATTGTAATGGATTGCACATGAGAAGTACTCTGTAGCTACTTGTGACAAAATAAATATATGTAACTGATTGTCTTGAGTTTTTTTATGCTTCTTTCTGATAATTGAAGGTACAGCACCATCTATGGGCGAAGTACGGAACGATTTTTTTTTTATTTGCTTCAAGAAAACTTTTCATCGAGAGAAGCATTTTAGTCGAACCGCACTCCCGTACGACAATTACTTGATTTTATATTGAACTTTAAAATGTGCCAGGGTCTTTTAGACGGCCCTATATCTTTGTAAAGTAGGAGCCCAGTCAGAAGTATCGTTTAGCTGTTATCGTGTTTAATCACAAACATTCACACAAATCACGAGAACAATACTTTCCTTATGCTATGTTTTTGAAAAAAAAATGTTTTCTATCCGATTACATGAAAATACGAGTTATTATACTTTGGAATGATTTAATTTTCATTTTTTGCTACATATCCTGTGTGTGATTCGCAACAAAAAGGGGTGTGCGCGAAATACAGCGAACATATCTAAAAACTGAAAGATGTATCTTGAAATTTTAGATGCCAGTTATACTCCAGAACGCGTTACATGCCGTAATATATATTATAGAAAAACTTTTCTGTATAATCCAACCAGAAAAAAATCACAAATCTTCCATATATTTTGGTAATTTAGAGTGTGCAACCTTCTATATAAAATCAGTGTATTACGAAAGAAGAAAAATAATGATTTATGTGTAACAACCTTCAAATAAGTTCTTTTCTCCTGGGTAAACAAACATCAACTGATTAGTATGTCATCTTATTCAGAAAACTATGTCACAACATAAAAAGATAAAAATGACAAGATGTCACTTCTGTTTCTTTCAACCAACAGGTTATTTTAGTGATGTTTATTGCATATATAAGTACATGTATGTATTTTATTTCTAGATGATACATTGCTAATGTGTTATTTTATACACAACAAGGACATATACTTGTTCCCTTCGAATATCTTTGCTAGGTCTTGTGAATATTTATGAAAATATTAATGATTTATTGCAATAACACCGAGAGAGATAGCCGTTATTCATCAGAAGTTGCTGCAAGTGATAAAAAGTGCAACCTATTTTCTTACATTTGTATCTAACTAGAAGTTCTTGAAGTGATTGATTGTAGGGCAGCGTTTGCAGGAATGATAACAAGTTACATTATTTCTATTACTTACATATATTTAGCTTATATGAATAGAAATAAATGAATTCATTTAGAAATGTTGAAGATCATACTTTACTGAAATCTTAATTGTATTATTTAACTTGATTTTGCAAATAATATTTGGAGTAATTTAAAAGTTTAATCTTTAAAACATTGACATCATTAGTAGCAAAACATAATGTATATGTCTATTATGTGTATGATATGTCTATTATGTACTTATATGTAATGAACGTATGTCTCCATACATTCAGTTGGACAAATGTCAATTGATGTGACGCTTTAAACAATCAGTACGATTCAGTCAAAAATAATAAATGATATCTGCGTATCCTTCATTTAATTGAGTTTCATTATTTGTGATATACTGTAAAAGCACTTATTTTCACGAAGCTTTAATTTTTGCGATTTTCGCGAGATCGTCGTAATAGCAAAAATTTAAGCCTCGCGAAATATATATTTTTTTCGCCTAAAATAATAATAAAAATATCAGAAATTTTTCACTTATCCAAAATTTAATAACTACAGATACTTAAATGAAAAATAAGGGCACAGGTGTCATACACGCACCATATAGGCGCGATTTTTTTCTGACGCCAATATCATATATGCAACAGGTAGTTAACTCGCGCCAAAGTGTCGTTATTTTGCTTGATATGGTAACATGGATATTGTTGTTTCTGCTGTTGATGTTTTCGCCAAATTGGCGTCAGAAAACAATCGGCCGAATATGGTGTGTATATGACATCTGTGCCGAAATAAGTACAAAAATATCTTGAATACTTACAACGATTTCTTGAATACTCTAGAACTATTTCTTGAAAAAAAGCAATAATGCAACTAATAGAATACAGCTCATTCACTTATACAATATTTATACCAGCTTCTTTCAAGCCGTTCAAAATTATCTCATGTTTGACTTTAGCATCATTAAATGTTAGCACAAGCCCAGAAGCGTGAATCGATTTTAGTCGTGATATATGCAGGCCCACAGATTCTTTTTCCTCTAGAAATTTAAGCAAAAGGGGTTCTGTTTAGGTAGTTTCGGAATTTTTCAACATTCTGTTCTGTTCATATGAAATTCGCGAACTTTTTCAGCTCGCGAAATCACCGATATCTTCAATTTCGCAAACATTACGGCTCTCGAAAATAAGTGCTTTTACAGTATTCGATTAATATGTTAAGGATAACAGACCAAATTCTATTGCCAATAGTTTGCCTGAGTTAATTGTGTCCGCCGGTTACCGTTCGAAATAGCTTAATAGGAAAAGAGTTGGCAATTTGAGGAAGAGGTAGGTCTTGGGTTCGACTCCTAGCCTGGACACTTTTACACTCAGTTGGAAAATTAACAATTCGTATGATATATATTCTACATCAAACTTTTGAAGTTTGTACTTTATTACAGTCTTCTTTGCATTTATAACGTACTTGTAAAAATACTATTCAGTGGCGAAAAAATAAGATAATAGGTTGTGAGAAATATACCTAAGATCCCCGAGAAAAAAGGGTGTCACACTACTCTGAGGTTTTCTATAATCTTATAGGATGAATATTTTTTAGGAATTTTTAAAGTATAAAACGCACTATTGTGTAAAATAAGAAGGGACTAAAAACACTACTGAAAATTAAAATTTTATAGTATAATAATAACTAGATACCCAATTTCATTTAAAACAGTCTGTTTTCGTGCATGTGTTATGTAAGCCTCTCAAGGTAACATTCTATGTGAAAATTGTGTAACACGAAATAGGCAAGCTCGCTGTCTAAGTTGGTATGGCATAAAACAAACATACTTTTACTTATACATGTCATTATGCAAATTGTATTTTTTCTAATAATCTCAAACAATGCTTAAACTATACTATTAAGGTTATTTGTTGCACGTTAACTTGGGTTAATGTTTGGTTAGTTAAATAGTTGTATAAGGTTTAATGGCACAAGGTCTCATTTTAGGAATGAACTGCGCTAAAATAAAAGTTATCAAAAAACAACAAAATATCAGATTTGTTAAATGAAATTAATTTAAAATAGTGCTTGAATTTAGTTAATAAATTTTTTATTAAAATATAAATTTATTTAACATTGATTTGATTAAAAATAACAAATTTAATAAATACTATTCACACAGTCTAACATTTCCTCCTTTATATGAAAGCATATATGGGGCTCCTAAGAATCTTTATTTCCATTCTCCAAGTTGACTCTCTTCGCGTCTGATAGTACTGTGAATATTTTAAAGATTCAGGCTTAAAAAAAATCGCATCTTTAATTGGAAAGATAATGAATTATATTATGTTAATTAGTTACATATTTCTCGCTTATATGTATGCAGATGCAGGTCTTCTGAACCGATGTTATGGAGATCATACATACATATATATATACACTATATGGCCAAAGGTGACCGGTCACTTGCGATTTTAGACGTTTTCTTCAATATCTAGAAAAATACAAAAGGAATTAACCTGAAACTGCAGGTGTGTAAACAGTGTCGTATAGGTCATACATTTCCGGGAAGATTTTTTCACGAAACCACATAAGGGACCGTCAACAAATTGAAAAAGAACGAATATCTTTTGGATAATCCTGTAAAAACTAATGTAACAAAAGCGTTCAAACTCGAGATTATTATTAAGTGGCTTATTGTAATATACTGTGTTCATTTATATGAGGATAGTATATATACTCGTAGAGAAATTGAGGTTTTTATAAAAACAGTCCCAAATTTCACCAAGTTTTTTGCTTATAATTTGCAAAGTTCTCAATATGAAAAAAGGGTTCTTTTCATAAAATATGACAAACAACATTGTACATAATACTCTGCAATCAGAATTAAAAAATAATAAAAATTAGATGAAAAATGAGCAGGTTTACTAAAAAACGTTTCACTGCGCATGCGCGCATGCAATCAAAATATAATGTGCATAATGTATTTGCTAAGTATATAGAGCAAATTTTGTGAAAGTCTCAAAATCATAGCTTGAAAATTCTGAAAATAATCGTCGATAGAATAAGCTCTAAATCCGTTTTTCTCAAAAAGAAGCAAAATGATGATGGGTTGTATCCAAATATAGTAGTACGTGCAATATTATGTACGCTATCTTGGCACTAATGAACAGATATTTGATACAACCCCTTATCTTTTTGCTTATTTTTGGGAACAACGGATTTCGAGCTTTTTCTATCGACGATTATTTTCAGAATTTTCAAGGTATGATTTTGAGACTTTCACAAAAGTTGTCCTATTTACTCTGCTAATACATTATACATATTATATTTTGATTGCATTCGTCCATGCGCAGCGAAATGTTTTTTAGTAAACCTGCTCATTTGTCATCCAATTTTTATTAATTTTAATTCTGATTGAAGAATATTGTGTACAATGTTGTTTGTCATATTTTCTGAAAAAACTTTATTTTATATTAAGACCTCTGCAAATTATAAGCAAAAAACGTGGCGAAATTTGTGGCTGTTTTTATAAAAACCTTAATTTCTCTGAGAGTACACATTCTATCCTCATAAAAATAAACACATTTTTTACAATAAGCCACTTATTAATAATCTTGAGTTTTAACGCTTTTCCTACATTAGTTTTTACAGTGTTATCCAAAATATTTTCGTTCTTTTTCAATTTGTTGACGCTCCCCTACGGAGTTTCGGGAAAAGATCTTCGCGGAAATATCTGACCTATACACTACTGTTTACACACCTGCAGTTTCAGGTTAATTCCTCATATATTTTTCTAGATATTTAACAAAACATCTAAAATCGCAAGTGACCGGTCGCCTTTGGCCATAATTTTTTTTGTATATCATATGAAGATCATATTTCATAACTATTTTAATTATATTTTGTGACTTGCTTAAAAAATATTATAATTTGAATGTATACTTTGACATTAAGAAATCCAATTAACATTTAATAAATAATTATGCACTGTTTATGATTTTAAGGCAAAATACAATTTATATAAAGTATGCAATTTATTTATATGACATGTCTAAGTACTTGTGTGTTTGTTTTATGCCATTAAATCTGTAAAACATGAATTATTTTAAATTGAATGAAAAAAATATGTATACTTAAAATATGTTTAAAGTGGATTATTGTGGTATGGGAAACCAATGGGTAACTCGGAGCAGGTTATTGTATATTTTCATACGTGGTTATATTATGCTTTAGAAAGATTAAGAAACAGTTGTCTTTTTTTACAAGGCTGTTTCTGTCACATGAAAAAGTAAAAAATAAAATAAAAATCTCCTACAGAATACAGAATTCCCTTTGTCGGTTTAAAATAATCGCGAGGTTTCATGAAACATAAAAAAATATAGTTATTACTATTGAAACAAAATCTATATATAAAAAATTCTTTTTCGTATAATCTTAACAAAATCAAACACTTTTTCATATATTTTTCCAGTGAGCAACCTTCTTTATAAAAGTAAGTTTATTCCTATTTTTTAAGGTGTCTTGTACCTTTTAAACGCGTTGAAATTCAACGAAAAACTTCAAAGTTTGAATTAATCTATCTTCAAACACTTTTTTATGTATAAACAGGAAATTTTGGATATCGATTAAACAGATCGTGCTATGTAATATACTACCATTAGAAATTTATTAGTATTTTACAGAATTTGTGTATTGTTGAAATCAAAATAGCTCTTTTTTTAGGTGCGTTCGTAATTATATAAATACGTAGCACCTATAGTCGTCGTTCAGTCCGTCTGTCCGTCCGTCCGTCCGCATATAACAGAGCAAAAACTACCCAACCAAATGGTCTGAAATTTTAAATATATGATTGTTGCAAAATTTTGTCGGGCCATTTCAAATTTTATGAAAATCGGATGTATAGTTTAATTACAGGGACATTCAAAAGTTTTTCTTTACATTACGTCCAATGGGAAAAATTATTGCAAGTGAATTTTAATGATGTTACAGTCTTCCGAATGGTCTGAAATTTTAAAGATATAATTGTTGCAAAATTTTGTCGATCCATTTTCAATTTTGTGAAAATCGGATGTGTACTTTAATTACAGGGACAGTCAAAAGTTTTCCGTTACATTACGGCCAATGAGAAAAAATTATTGCAAGTGCATTTTAATGATGTTACAGACTATGCACTTATGAAGCGCAAAAAAATATACATTCAGTACAATATGCGGTGCAAAAAATAATTATAAAACTAGTTATAGTACGAACGCACCTCATTTGCCACGTTTGACGAGCAATTTCCTACTTGTTTTTTACTCCAGAAGTGATTGCGCGTATGAAATCTTGAGAAAGTATGTATGGATTGTCATGAAATTTGGTAATGATACAAGAAAAATATGCGTGTTTAAAATTAACTACTTTTAAGTATTTACAATGGTAATATTTTTAGTTATGACTATTTTTATTCATTAAAAATATAAAATTTTAATTTTTTCTTACAAAAATATTTTTTATATAGTTAATGAAATAGTTTTGGCCTAAGAACAGTTCATTTTAAACACACATAGATGTTTTACCAAATTTCATAACAATCCAAACATACTTTCTCAAGATATCATGCGCGCAATGACTTATTGATAAAAAAAAAGAGCTATTTTGATTTCAACAATACACAAATTATGTAAAAGGCAAATAAATTTCTAATAACAGCATTATAAAAAGCGCAATCTGTTTAATCAATATCCAAAATTTCATGTTTATACATAAAAAGGTTTTGAAGATAGACTAATTCAAACTTTGAATTTTTTCGTTAAATTTCGTCGCGTTTAAAAGACTCTATACATAACTTTCAAATAACTTCTACACTCCTGAGAAAACAGACAGAGTGCTTATCATGACATCTTATTCAGAAAAGTGTATCACAACATCAAAAAATGAAAATGACAAGATGTCACTTCAGTTTCTTTCAACCAACGTGCTATTTTAGTGCTTTTATTGCATGTGTAAGCACATATATGTATTTTATCTCTCGTTGATACATTACTAATATGTTATTTTATGCACAACAAGGACATACACTTGTTTCTTCCAATATCTTTGCTAACTCTTGTGAATATTTATGAAAGTATTAATGATTTATTGCAATATCATCAAGGGAGATAGTCGTTATTCATCACAAGTTGCTGCAAGTGATAAAAAGTGCAACATATTTTCTTACATTTGTGTCCAACTAGAAGTTTTTGAAGTGATTGATTGTGTGGCAGCGTTAGTAGGAAAGATAAAGAGTAATATTATGTCTATTAGTTATATTTAGTTTATCCTGAATGTAAAGGTAGGTATTCTAATTCGAAATTTTGGAAATCGTATTTTATAACGACCTCAATTATATAAGTAACTTGGTTTTACAAATAATGGTTTAAATTTTTCAAACATTTTGATATTAAAAAAGGACAGCATTAGTAAGTTAAACAGAAAAATGATATTCTCTCTATTAATAATTTCTTATAAACTTATATGAATGTGGACATATGCATTTTAAATTGAAATATTGAAGATCGTACTTTGTTTCAATCCTAATTATACGAGTGTGGTGCACAAAGTAACGATGGTTTGGCTGCAAAAAGTTTAAAAACAAACATTTCTTAATATATATATATATATATATATTTCCCTACAAATGTGAAGTTTGCTTTATTTCTCCACCTAATAACTTCCTACATTTAGGCATTCGTCATATCTGTACAGGAGCTTCACAATCTTTATGTTGTACTCCGCCAGGCCGTATTAGCCCTTTGCGCACTGTTTCTGCATCTTGCAGATTTTGTTTTTAGAAATTTAGAATTCGCAACAAAAAAATTTAATACTTTCAATGATATCAAAAATGTTTTACAAATTAACATATTATTAAGCTGTGTTAAAAACATTTCAACCCAAACCAAAAAACTTGATAACCCAATGAAAAACTGTTAGTCATTATTACAGAATTCGATAAATTAGCTAGCCAACTTATTTTAACGAAGATTAATTTCTTTTTTACAATTAAACTTTACTTTTTTCCTTTCCTTGTTCTGTTGTGTCTTGTTATAAAAAAAAATCATGATTAAACTTGATTACCTTTAAGATTTTCCCTTTTTTTACATATATTTTCTTTATTTTTACTATTTTTTCCACCATTGTTTCAGAGTTTCCAGACTGGGAGGTCGCCGTCCTATTTTTCTCTTAAATTACCCATTGTATAATGTTTTTAATTGTACTGTTAGTCTTAACTCTCCTCATTTATAGTTTTTAATTGCGTTTTTTATTATTCTCTCCTCTAGATAATTACATTTTCACCTTGCATATATGTAAATATTTTTCATTTTTTCCTTTTTTTACCCGACATAAAAGAAGGGTTATGTGTTTCACGCGTATCTGTGTATGTGGATTTCTTTATACTCTCGAAACATCCCAGCGGCTGGATGGATTTTAATGAATGAGGTCTCTATCTTTTCGTCTTAATTGTCCGATGGCTATAGGCTGGGTTGTGTTTTTATAAATTCCAAATGGCGGCCGTAAAATACAAAATGGCGGTAGAGACGAAAAAAATAAATTACGCAACCTATTGAGTGGCATATCATTGGATAGGTCTTTTAAAATGAAGACGATGTTTCATTGACTATTTTACAGTCAGAAGCTCCGTTAAAATATTATACAACCTGGAAGTTGTGTATGTAGGATTTCTAGCTTTACTGCAACTCTAACCATCATAGACATCCATAGACGTCATCAAGACAGTGTTAATAGATAGGAACACAATAATAAACACAAGTCAATAAACAGAACTTAAAAGTCATGAATACAAATAAATAAAAAAATAGGTATGCAATATAAACAAGTAATATAAAAAATATATTTTAAGTCAATTCCTACTTAGGTCAATAAGAGATTTTTTTTTTTCTCCCATTCATCTTTCTTTCCGAGTGGCGCTTAAAATGTCTTGATCAAGAAGAGGGCACTCTCGGTCTTAAAATACCTTGATCAAGAAGAGGGCTCTCTCGATTATTGAAAATTAATTAATTTAATTTAATTAATGAATTAACATTTGAAAAAAAAACTGGATTAACATCAAGTGTCATCCACTACAAGTTTTAAAAAATTTATTTGAGCTTGATTGGATGAATAATAAGTAATTTATTAACGATTGAAAATTTGAAGAAGATATATATAGCGAGATTGTAAGCTAATAGTAGGAATTGAAAAAAAAAATAGTTTTACACTGATGAGAAATAATTAATTTGTTCGCTTTTTATGCAGTCGTGTTTTTTGATTTTTTAAATTTAATTGTTTATTTGCACTGTTGTTAAGCATTTTATATTGTATTAAACTATAATGTATGGTCTCTGAAGGAGACATTTTTTTTTATCCTGGGCTTCCCTATGGTAGCTTTTACGCCTGTTTACGGACTGTCATATATGTTAGGATCTAATAGAACTTTCTTTTTTCTCGTTATCTATAATAATAAAAGAACAGATCGCTCTCTGTGTGTGTATGTGTGTGTGTGTGTGTGTGTATCGGCGATGGCTAGCAAAATCTGCGGCACGTATACGAGGCTCAATATTTCTCTGAAGAGAGTCCAAGGCCTCTCCTAATGCACCTGACTTTCAGAATTTTAATATTCTAATTAATAGCTGAGTAATTAATTTACAAACGCAACTCACTTTCATCAAAAATACGCTTTTTTCTCGGCTTTTTTTAATCCGCTTGCTTTCGGTTGGTTGGTTGTATAAAGTTTTCTCAGAAGAAATTAAATAAACCGGGATAGCAATGGGTGTGTTCAAGATGTACGCGCGCCGCGCGCGCGAGCTCAGGAGACAGGAACATGGAGTGGGTCTTTATCGTGGATGGAATAAACATTCAGCGCGTTCCGGAACAGATCATGGATTTCATTAATTATAGTGTTCATTATAAAGGTAATCTGTTGCAAGTGAAGTGTAAGCTAGACGGCTGAATGGATAGAGCATTGAACTCGAGACCAGGTGTTAAGGGTTTGAATCCGTCGCGTCCCAAATAATATATATATATATTTTTTTAATTGCTTTATATTTTTCATATAATATAAGATAATGAGGTATTTCTCGATGAAAGTTTTAGATTTGAACGACTTTTAATATTCAAAGTTTCGTTTCAAAGTGATATATATGTATATATATGGTTATCTATACTAATAAAAGAAGAAATCGCTCTGTGTGTGCGTGTCTGTCGGCGATAGATAACAAAATCTACCTCACGTAGAAGTGTGAAACTTCTTTAGTGATTGTTCCAAGACACGTCTTCATGCACCTGAGGCTCAGATTTTTAACTTTTAAGGGCCGGGGCCCCTGGACTCCTTTAAGTTTTTATGCACTAAATTGTTATAACATGCCTCTTTTCTATCCGATCTATCCGATGGTTTTCGATTGTCTTCGGCACGTGCAGGCACTTCCGGTAAATGCTGCCATAGGTAGTGGGGATCTAGATTACAGGTTCTTTCGGGAAGAAGTTTGATGGGAACACAATAGAAGGTGCGGAAGTCAATTGGGGCCTCCGAAATTAGGTTCATTTAAAAGAATTTCCAAAGATATAAAATCATACAAACTTAGGTTTTGTTTATGGTTATTATTTACAAACCCCGGGCAACGCCGGGCGGGCCTGCTAGTGTTATACTAAAATTTTAATTTTATTTTACTTACTCTTAAACTATAATTTTTTGTGGCAACCAGCCGCGTCTAAATATTATTTAATGGCTATCATTGCACTGAAAAACACCGGATGTACTGAAAAACCTCTATACCGGATGTGAAGTTGCAAGGTAACTAGGAAATCCAAAAATCAGATCACATTGTTCCATTGTTCATCATATTTGTCGGGGATGTGAGACAAGAATCCCATGCTCCTCGTGTAAACTGTCTTCGAAAATTTCAAACATATTGTAAAAAAAAGTAAAAACTTTCTGGTGACAATTCGGAATGTCTAATGAATGTCTAATTAAAACATCAGCCAGATATCATGACGTACGATTAGTACGTCATTGTCGGAAATCACCAAAATAGTATGCCGTACGCTGCGTACGTCACAGAGTGCTAGAGGTTAAACCAGTTGTTCACTCCAGTCTTCAACTCATCACCACTTCCCATTGTGCACAAATTTTGATGTATTCACGATGCTCTGACACAATTTCATCAAACAAAGAACGTGAAATGTGTGGTAAAGCATTGTGCAATTCGTCGAGGCGCATAGCCCGTAGTCGAAGTAGTAGTCATTAACCGCCCAGTATTATTGTTGAAAATAAATGAAAAAACAAAAAGACGGGGTTGGTTCGAATTGAGTATATTGTGTTACATATTTACAAGAACTACTACAACTGAAATAAAACAGAGAAATAACATGTATTTATAGATTTTGAAAGGCCCATGACAGACAGATTAGCGGACGTGAAAGAGAGCTATATATTTAATAACCAATCACAGTTAAACATAAAAAATTGTATTAAAATGAAAACTGAAATTAATAACATAATAATGTAATGCTATGATTGTAATATTTTAAAACCTGCCCTTAATCTAGCATTACATCAGAAAAATAAAAAGAAAAGAAAATTTTATTAAACAAACAATAAAAATAGTATGTCACAATTTTTTTAACATCACTTGTACAAATAGCAAAAACATAACAGTTCATAAAATTTAACTTTAGGTAAAGCCTTCGTAAGCAAATCAGGAATTTAAATACTTTAAAACTTAAATATTCAATTTTGATATTATTTTCTCTTACAACATTACGAACAAATTTTAGTTTTATATCAATGTGTTGCATTCTCCCATAATTGTTCTCATTACTGATACATTTTATTCATGATTGATACTCTTTTAAAATAACGAAGTTTTTAATATTTACAATTTCACGACTAATGTTTTTAAACTATAACAAGTCTTGCAAGTCTCGCTCAGTTCCCTGCGAACTACGCCCACCAACCCCGTTCAGTCTTCGCAGCCTCCGAAAACACACTCATCTGCCCTGTTTAAAAAATATTACCATGTTACGAAAATGGAATGATATTGTCACAATAACGGTGGATATCTTCTGTAATCGCACAATTCTGTAATAGTAGTTGCTTTATTTCGGCGGGAAACTTCACGCCCCTCTTTTTTTACATTTTTCTCTAGCCCATAGGTACGGCAAGGAGTGAGTTACTCAGTGTATATGCGTATGTATTTGTATATAGACTTTCTTAATATATTTGTTTCGTTCTTATTGGTTTGTTTTGTGTCCAATTACAGACAACAATCAAGTTGGCTTTATTACGGTGGGACACACCTTATTTGCCATCATTATACAAATTTCATTAAAATTAGAAAAAAAATAATATCTCTAAAACTAATTCAAATTTTAAAATTCTGGTACCATTTTTGAAACCTGTGGATCAATACGGATAATTGGAGTTAATTTCAGTGCCAAGCCTTTCCTATTTTAAGAGAAATAGTCCTGAAACAGAATCAGTCGTTTAATCAGTCGTTTCATAAAATCGTTTTATAAATTCGTTTCATTAGGATTTTACATATATAGAATAGATATCTTACGGTTATTCCGGATACAGTTTTATAAGAGTTACACGTAACAATGAATTTAATTATGCGCCAAACAAAGCTCACCAAAACATGCCAACTGATCCTGAAAGTGCAGCAAGGAAATATTTTAAACTCTAAAAATTAGATTACATAAATAAGAAATAAAGAGTGAAATTATATATAAATTTAAAAATATACAGTTTAATCAATTTATAGTTTCATATTAATTAAATCTTATATTATAATACGAGCAAAAATTATGTCTGTGTATGTAAATTTTATCTTAAAATCGGCTCTAACGATTTTGACTAAATTTTGTATTTTATCATTTTCGCACACGAGAAGACCATTGGGCTAGGTTACGTGATCGAGAAGATTCGATTAGTGGGTCATTTGGTCCATAAAGGATCAGGGTAAAGATAATTATATCTAAAAAACGGTTCAATCGATTTTAACTAAATTTTATATCCAACCGTTTTGGGGCATGAGAAAAACTATTGGACTAGGTCACATGTTTGAGAAATTTCGATTAGTGGGTCATATTTGGGTCACTATGGGTCAAGCCAATTTTATCTAAAAAACGGATCTAACGATTTTGACTAAATTTTGTAATCTATTGCTTTGAGAAAACGAGAAAACCACTGGACAAAGTCACATGTCCGAGAAAATTCGATTAGTGGGTCATTTTTGGGACACTGTGGGTCAAGCTAATTTTATACAGAAAACGGCTCTAACCATTTTGATGAAATTTTGTATTTTATCGTTTTCGAGCACGAGAATATCATTGGGATAGGTCGCACATTTAAGAACTTTCGATTAGTGGGTCATTTTGTGTCTCAATGGGTCAGAATTAAGCTAATTGTATTTAAAAAACAGCTCAAATGATTTTGACAAAATTTTGTGATATACCATTTCCGGGATCTAGAAGATTATTGGGCTGTGTCACATGTTCGAGAAATTTTGATAGTGGGTCATTTTTCTGTCACTACGGGTCAAGCTAATTTTGTCTAGAAAACGGCTCTAGCGATTTTGTTAAATTTTGTGTTCTATCGTTTTCGGGAACGAGAAGACCATTGGGTTAAGCCGTATGTTCGAGAAAATTAGCTTAGTCGGTCATTTTGGTTCACTATGGGTCCAGGTCAAGCTAATTATATCTAAAAATGGCTATAACGATTTTGAGTGAATTCTGTATTCTACAGTTTTCGATCCTGAGAAGACCACTGAACTGGTGTGACATGTTCGAAAAAATTAGAGTATTGGGTCCTTTAGGGCTCATTGCGGGTCAATCTAATATTATCTATAAAACGATAATCAGCTTAAACGATTTTGGCTAAATTTTGTATCTGACCATTTTTGATTACCAGAACATCTTTGAGCTAAGTCACATGTTCGGGTAGACTTGATTAGTGGGTCATTTTGGGTCACTACCGGTTAGGGTCTCGAAGCCGCGAATTTGGCAACAAACAATAAGTTGGCGATATTTGGCGAAATATTAGCGGCATTTGGCCGAAAAATCGACTTTCACGATTACGAATACCGAAACACATGCTTGGCGCCAAATGAAAGAATGTAGCCAAACTTGTCTATATTTGGCGAAAAAAAGTAGGCTTTTAGAATAGGAAGGATTTTTTTTTTTTTTAATTCTTAATAAGACTTCAGATACATGGTTAAAACGACCGGAGTCGAGCTAAAAATTTAATATGGATTGATGTCCTTTCGTTGTAAATCAGGATTCGTACGCATCAAGGGATACAGGGGATTTTAAATGTTTTATCACCAAAAATTCCTGAATGTACTGGTCCCTATATCTGAAGATAGAATTTTTCTTTCATTAAATAAGGTAAATATTTCTTTACGAAAATTCTGATACAAGGTGCTTGAAAGTCCTTAAGGCGTACGAGCTCTGTAAATGTGTAAATAATATGAAATTTAGAAACATGTACGTACATAGTTTTCCTATTGGTTGTTTTTGTAAATACTGTTTTAAAATAACTTGCTTTATAGAATTAATGCAGAGAGAAGATACAATGAAAATATATCGTGTTGAACACAAAGCTAATTTTGACCGAGCTATGCTCGGTCATCTCCACTTGTTATGTCCAGAAATCAATTAAAAAATATTAAACCGGTAATTTAATTATTTTTCATCCCCGATGCCATATTTAAAAATAGGAACAGAGCAAATGTTATAATTTTTAAAACGAATTCACTAGCTTGTGCTTTCTATCACGAGTAAAACAAATAGCTGTAAAATTTCTAAAATCGGGTTCGGTGCCCACATTAAATGATTGTAATGTAACTGATTTTATTTATTTATTTATTTATTTATTTCTGGAAAAATCATTAATCGCAGTCACGAATTTAGGTGTGTCCTTTAAGATAAATATTCTAGGATCATGAAAGAACACATTTTTTAATCGCTACTATTTTAAACAATCATGCTTTAACACTTTCCTTTTCCACTGCAGTATTTTTATTTTTTGTTTGTTTTTCCAGAAAATTTCAAGTAGGGGAGCTAGGGGATGAATGGGAAAAGGGATGGATGGGACATTCTCAATATTTCAAGCTATAAACATTTATTTTAAATTGCTTCCTATCCCCATATGAGGCACTACCACAGTGCGCTTTAGAACTAAAAGTAGGACCACATTGCTGTTTTCATTTTCCTTCAAAATTGCATTTTCTGAAATCGCTGCTTAAAAGTAAGTGTTTTTTACGTTTGAAGATGTGAAATATACAATATAAAAAATTAAGCTATGTTTTATTATTATATTTTAAGGTTCAATATCCATAATTCAAATGAATGAATAGTAACCATTGTGACAAAATAATTTTTGAAGCAAAATGGCTGAGAAGGGAATATAGGCCAAATGGGGATGAATGGGACATTCTCACTCCTCCCTAGAGGTGTTGAAAATTTTATTTATTAGCCAAATAGTATTATATAGGTGGATAAATTAATAATTTGCGTTAATTAATAGTATTAAATAGCATTGTATGAGTTGTTATTTTTTTAAATTTCTGAGTGTTATTTATTGTATTGTAATAATTATTAATGGATTATCAAAAAATGGTACTAAAACTCAATCAAAATAGATAAAATTTTTAAAAATAGTATATGTTTATTGATCAGATGGGGGAAATTATATTGAATTTTGAAATGTTGCACAAATAAATCCCCACCCCTAACATATTGGGTCGACCGGAAAGTCGTGTCGTGTTGGAAAAATCAATTTGTACCGGGAAATTCTATCATTTAATTATTAGACATCGATTCCGATATCTAATGTATAATAATTACCGGGCAGAATTTTCCGGTACGAATTGATTTTCCCAACACGACAGGTTTTTCCGATCGACCCAATAATTTCCGTTCTGCAGGTTTCTAAGATACACTTAATTAATATTAATTAATAAGTTATGATTGAAAATTATTAGCTATGCCATATTTAAAAGACATTTTTCACTTTCATTTCAAATCTAAAATACCTCATAAGTGGGAAAAAAGAACAGATTGATAGTCGAAGGCTGCCTTAAAAGTTAAATCTGCAATAAAAGAAGTTATTGAAAAAAAAAAAACATATCGATTCGTGCTGTAAAATCACATATTACAAACATAATTATATAATTTTTAATTAATCTTTCAACTACATTTCAGCAGTGAAATTACGCTTGAAATTATTGAATATTAAAGATGCGAATTATCACATTGCTAACAAGATGTAAACCAACTTAGTGAAAAATGTCCAAGCCGGGAATCGAACCCGGGCCCCTGGAATATATCTCCAGTGCTCTACCACTAAGCCGCCTTGTTAGCAATGTGATAATTCACATCTTTAATATTCTATAATTACATATAAGGTTATAATTATAAATTTTAATTTGGTAAAATTGATTACAGGGAGGAAAATCTTTGTGTCCCATTCATCCCTGCTGTGGGGATGATTGGGACAGGGAGGAACGTTTTTTTGATTTAATAATAATTTTCTGAATAAATCATAATCTAGAATAAATATTGTTCATAGATGTTGTCAAATACCTAATGTATGAAATGTGATATATAATATTGATAATAACTTAAATAAAAAAAAATATACAATTTTTTTTTTTTTGTGTGAAAATGTCCCATTCATCCCCCATCTCCCCTATGTTTACATTTATTTCATATTAAATGATACCTCGGTTTATGAATAGAACGGGCAAATGAATTTTTCGGAAGGCGGTGATTTCGCTTGCTGCTTTAAGAGGCTACTTCAGTCAGGTGAAAACATCCATTCGCCAATGTTAATCCAATAGGAGAAGTTTTTTAAGATAGTTCGCTTGCATTTTAACACATTCACGACGGGAAACGAGAACTCTCGTTTTCATTCAAAAAACATCATTGACTAAGGGTGTGGCTTCTACCTTACAGAAAATGCATTTATATCATACTGTCCATATTTTTAAATTGTACGACATTTTATATTAAATTTTTAGATTGAAAGATATTTACCGATGCATAAAATTGGGGAACCTATCTAGAACAACAATTTACGAAAGAGTTTCAGAACAGGGCGGAGCTTCTACTGTTTTAAAATTCAGGTTTGATAAAAATTGCCCGTCGGCAATGTGTTAATATTTAAAAATGATTTTTTTTTTTTTTTCACATTAGATAGCTGAGGTAGATTAGTAGATAGGACGTTTTGCGCTTTTTTTAATTATTGGTATTTTTAATAGAACATTTTCACTTTCGTAAGCGATTTCAATAAAACATCCTCATTAAAAGAGAAAAAAAAAAAAAAAAAAAAAAAAAAAAACCTGCAAGCAAAATCAAAAAAAGCAAAAACGGCCTTCGTATTATCCAATGCAAAATAATTCATTTACAAAAATTAAAATGCAAACGCAATATCTTAAAAAAAATTCTCCCATTGAATTAACATCAGAGAACGAATGTTTCCGCTTGACTGAGGTGCCCCTCAAGAATTCGGCTAAAAGAATGTATTACTTGATGCACGCGCTTTCATAACGAAGGTGTGCTGTATTTTTATTAGACGGAAAGTAATGTTTCTACTAGCGAAAAATTTAGTAAACGAAAGTGATTTTTAAAACAATTTTTCTTGGTATCACTGTACTGCAGGCTCATTAAAAACCACTTTTTTAAAAAGTTTTTGTTTTCAATATAGAAATTTTTTAAGTTCGCCTATTTTTTAAATGATTTTTCGGTATATTATAGCTATTCTTTTTTAAATTTAAGAATAAACTAACATTACGTTTCATTATTATATATCACGTTCATTATTAAAACTAGAGCTGAATTCGGGTGAACTAAGAAGAAAAGAAATAAAGTAGGTACACATTACACCGTCACAACTTAGCTCGATGATTTTACTCTCGAAATCGTGAGGTTTATAAATGAATCTTAAATTTTTAGCATTGTCTTTTTATTCCTATGTTTGAAGGTTTTTAATAATATAACAAAAAATATATGTATAGCATTTATTCTCCTTGTACAAAAGTTTTGGTTAACCCCTTTTCATTTTTTAACACTTTCCAACAAAATTGAAAAGTGTTTATGCATTCGGTTTGTCTGTGCGTCTGGTAGTCTTTCGACGCTCTAACTCCCACAAATATACTCTGATTTTCATACAATTGATAAACGTTATTTAGGGTTACCAAGGCATGTTTGGTATTGTATATGAAGTATTTGGGATTAATAGGTCCTTTACAGGGGCACTCAAAATATTTCTGTTACATTATAGTCAATGGGGCAAAACCGCTTGCTGTGTATTTTAATGACATTACGCTATTTCAAATGTATTGAAACTTATATAAATCACTGAATTTCACTTCAAGATGATTAAACAATAAGGCATTTCTATATATACAGGGCTGATCAAAGATTTCGGATAATTTCCCGATTATAGATGGGAACAACTGAAATTGTCTTTTCAAATGTTTTATGCGTTTCCATACGGTTGAATTAGACATATTTTAACTTATTAAAAGATATAATAAATACTATAAAAATAAGAAGAATGCAATGGTTAGGCCATCTAATCAGAATGAGGGATGAGCGAAGCACAAAGAAGATTTATAGTGGTAATTTAATTGGGAAAAGAAGTATTGGTAGACCCAGGAAGAGTTGGATAAAAGAGATAGAGAAAGATCTTGCAGAAAACCAAATTATAAATTATAAAGTAAAGGCCAGAGATCGGAAGGTCCGGAGAAGTATATTGAGGGAGGTGAAAATCCTACATGGATTGTAGCACCATTGCGTAAGTAAGTGTAAATATTTTAACTTATTAAACGGTGCAGTTTTGTATCATTATTCTGAATGTGTTGGAAAATGTTTCATAATCTATGCTTGATGCATGTTTTTTTTCTTCCTTGTTTTAAATTTTAATTGAATCATCTATCTTAAAAGTTGTATTTCCAGAAAATTTATGAATCATTAGTTTAATGAATTTAGATCCTCTGTTGCATGCGCATTACGCATTATTATAAACTATAGGAATGCTACTATTTTTTAAGCAACGGATTATTTACTCTCAGTCATCCGAAAAACATCTTGTGGTTCAGAATAAAAGAACCCCGAACATGAGAAATATCAGTTTTTTCATTATTGTTGCATAGAATTATGCTTTAGAAGTGAATATTTTAGTTAACACTGATCGTAACACTCCTCTTGTTTCGTTAACACTTTACCTACTGAGCTACTTCTAATATAATTTTCATTGAGAGGTCGACGCATCGCACAGTAATAATGTACGTATGCGAAACTAAGCGCAGTCTTGAAAAGTAAACAGTGTAATTGACAATCGATTGTCAGTCAACCACAAATAAAGGATATATTTGAAATTACCAAACATGGTGCAACTACGTTATGGAAAAAGGGAAAACTTGTTACCGAAAACGATTTCATACAGCAACCACAGTGTTAATATATAATATCCATATAAAATAAAATTTTAACTCTAAAAAGTTTGCTTCAAACATTTTTTTTTTTCGTTTTAGTTTAATCAGGATTAGGGACGATTTCTGTTTAGTCATTATTACTGTTATTATTATTTGAAAAAAAAGGTGTAATACATATTAAATATTTTTTTCATGTGAAAATGCATACAAATATGCAAACTGCTTGAATATAAGCATATCTATAGAAAGAGATAAAAGTGTATGTTTGTATAGAGATAATATATGTTTATTTTAGTTACCGGAAAATATTAAAGATGTATGTCCTAAAGAAGTTATAATCGTTATCAATGCAGTTATTGTTCTCCTTTATAGATTCAAATCAAGAAATCAAGCTGTCACAACTGACGGTTTGAGGCATAACAAAAGAAATGTATACAGTGCTATACAGGTAATTCTAACTAATCATATAGATCCCGGAAACTTTGCATTAGAAATTTTGTTAAAATTAGTTTGTTTGAAATAATTTTAATCGCTTTTGTCATTAAATTTTGTAGTTCATAGAGCTTTTAGTTTGTTAAAAGTTTTAGTTCATTATTCAATATTTTTTTTCTTTTTATTATCCGCCACTATTCTAATGTTAAGGACCTATTTACTGAAAAGACACGCGAAGCAAGAGCTTCCCCTCTATAGTTTAAGAGGGGCCACAGAATGAATGAAATATAGATTATTCATTCCACATTATTATTATTATTATTATTATTATTATTATTTACATTGCATTTATGAATTTTTTTTTTTTTTTTTTTTGAAAAATTTTGCTTAATATAAGACAAAATCCCCTCTACTTCACTTAAGAAAATCTAACTTGATTAACGGTAATATTCTACTACTTTGGTTTAAAATACACGTGATTTTTAGGATTTATTTTTTTTTTCAGTCACAAATTAAAGATATATCAACTTCGGGCTTTTTGCATTACATTTATTGACATCTCTCTTATATCTAGTAGTCGTTGAGCCAAAAGCCAAAATTAGTGATTTTGGTTTCATCTCTGAGGACTTGATCATATATATCTTCACAATGATCCAAGGAGTTAATTTTATGATGATACTATTAAATTTGTGGTAGCTTATAGACGCCATATTAAAAAAATGAGCGACATCTATCGCATATAGATACATATGATATTTGTTTTGCCAGTATCACATAATTAAAGAGATTTTAATGAAAAAAATGGAAAGAACAAATATTGTTAAACATAAAACGTTATACTATTTATATATTTATTGAGATTTTATTTTAATATGATGCTTTTCTTTACATTTAACATTATGTTTATTAACATTTTCAATGGGATAAACAGTTTGAAAGACATTTGCCGATGAAAGAAAACCGAAATCTAGCTTTGCATTTTAATGCATAATATTTCCATTAGGTAAGACACAGCAATCCAAGAAAAAAATTAATACTGGTGAAACTATTGTACTTAGTCTATTAAGAATTAACCGCTTCGGGACCACGGGTACATATATGCACATTCAGAAACGTGTTTCCATCGCTTGTTTTTGATACCACTAAAAAAAAAAAAAAAAAAAAAATTACTTATTTAATTAAGATATTTCCTTAAATTGCTAAGTTAAATTTAATTGTTTGACAAAAAGTGGCGCCAACTGAATAAAATTCATGTAAAAGATGGTGATTTCGAACGGGTTAATAAATAACAGAAATCTTGGTCTTCTTCACTGCTATCATCATCATCGGTTGACATTTCTGTGTCCAAATAACTTCCATCGTCATAGAACAGCTCTATATTCTGCATATGTTTGTATATCTGAGGTTATTAAAAAGACACTATGATGGTGAGACACATGTTCTTCAACAAAAACATGACATTAGTTCCAAAATATGTTCAAGACCAGGAGAGCTGCCATTCCACTGGACATCTAGATAGCCTTTTCCTACATTATCCGTTCCAAAAATCCAACCATATTTATCTGGGGAAGAAAGATCAGGATCGCACTTCACCCAAACAAGACCGTGGTAATTAGCTTGCATTGCCTATAGGTAGGGTGTATTACTACATGGCAGAAGGCGATGCGACTCCACAGACTCCTTTTTTACAGAAAAAATACATAGAATATACAGCAATTCATTGATGTTTGAGTATTTGCATTTTCCATAATAAAGATGGCAAACTTACGACACAAGTTGTTTCTTTGTTTCCTCTGATATATCAGCTTACTAAGCACGTTAAGCGCATTTCGAAAATCAGTGTTCTGAATCATCATTTTCCCTTGCCTGCAAAAGCGCTTACTGTATCGCACCCGACAGGGAATGCATTTAAGGTAATGCATTACATACCGCTTTACCTAGAAGTCCATGCATCTCACTCAAGTTCTAGTATTTTACTTTACCCTGTCATTGAATGCACATTTTACAAATATTAACCCTTTCTAGTCTTTCAAGTCGTTTTCTAAAGAAAGCAGTGTGATAACTGCCACATCTGTAGCTATATAGATAATAATAATATTTCTAAATCCAGACGCTAAAGCAAGGTGTGCGCGAAATAAAAGTCGCGCATAACCAGTTCTTGGAAGCAGGTCAATTTGGTGGATTCTTCAACTTAGTTGTTTCGCGAATTTATAGCATTTTTCTCCGTAGATAATGTACATCCTTCGTGTATTAAACTATTTCAGATAATGTTCATTATGCCATTCTTGAGAAATGAAATATATAAGTTTTTTCTTTTTCTCCTCATCAGATAGAAATTGCTTCCATTTTCGTACTGGGTGTCTAGGAGTATATAACTTTTATAGCATTACCAACAATTCATATTTTTCGTTCATTTCTTTTTATTGACAACTGCCTGTATGTATTAAATACAACATCTGTTCTTTGAGAGGATGTAGAATCTTGCATTACTTTAGAAAACAGATTCTTTGTTCGTTGCCCAAATGACAGTAGCCCCTGCGGTAGCTTTGAACAAAGCACATTCCGTCAATGATATTAACAACACCATCATTTCCATTCTTTTAGCAGTCGCTATTTTGTCATAACATCCATCAGTTTGATTTTCCAGTTTTTCGTATTAAACCATCAAGTGTTGCTAAGGACTATGGAAGAGGCCCTAGGTGGTAGGAAAAGACAATTCTCATATCGAAATTTCTTCGCTCTGCAATGATTGTCATCTGGGCAAACAGATTTCTTTCTGCCTAGTCAACAAACTCTGATTTATCAAATTTTAGAGTCTCTTTCTTCGTAATGTCAGGAAATGTCTTTAGCTTCTTTATCTTTGGAGGTTTGAAAAACCAGTCAATACAACTCTTTCTCCTCTATTTCTTTATTATCTTTCTTTACTAAAAATGTTTTCTCATCGTATCTCCTTAACCTTAGAAAAAGGTTACTTATTTATTTTATTAAGAAATACTTGAGATGCAAAAACACTGCTAAGACACATCGTTAAAATAATGACTGCTGGCTTGACGAACACTAATTTATTTACAGGACAAACAACACAAACACAACGAATATTATAACATTAACTTCTGGTTATTTTACACTATTTCACAAAGACATTAAGATGCCGATGTTATCAAAACACAATCAGAGCGACACACCACTGATTTTCACTCCAACATCTCACTACACGATCTCCGCCGAGACTGCCCCCTGTTCCAGTTCGAATAGTTCTGCCTTGGCGAGAGTTCACTGTTTGGCGACCGCCAATATCCGTGCTTCGCAAATATTAAAGTTAATGCGAGTCTTACACGTCCCTCCTTAAGGAGCATATAGTTCTCCTTAGAGACTATGCTTCTAAGAAAAGTACAGTTAGTTTCACAAACACAATGTTAAAGGAAAGAGCCTGTTCGCTAGCCCAAACTTTTTAAACACATAAATAAAAAAAAATATGTATATATATAATAATAATGTAAACAACAGTCTTAATTAAACATGACATAAAATATCAGAATATTTAATAATACAATCATTATACGATAAGTTTATATCTTTCCCTAAGGGAATCTGGAAAGGGCATCAGCATTAGCATGCCTACTTCCTTTCCTATAGGTAATTTTTAGATTATATCTTTGAAGGGCTAATGCCCAGCGAGCTAGCTTGGCCCCGTGGGGCAATCCCTGGGTAAGGTAAGCAAGGGGATTGTGATCCGAAATCACTTCTATTTGAGATCCGAAAATCCAGGTGTCGAACTTCTGAAGTGCAGCTAAGACACTGTAAGCCTCTCTTTCTATAGTAGACCATCTGGTCTGGCCATGGGGTAAGCTTTTTACTGTAGAAAGCTATGGGATGCTCTTTTCCATTTTCATCGAGCTGTGATAAACACGCCCCGACTGCAGCAGCAGAAGCATCAGTATAAAGTTGAAAAGGTTTGTCAAATTGTTGGGTATATAAGGATGGCATTTTGACTAAGTGTTCCTTCAAGCTTTGAAAGGCTTCTTCTTCCAACTTTCCCCATGGGATCTCTTTTGGAACTCTCTGCTTTGTCAAGTTGGTTAAAGGTAGTACGATGTTTGCAAAGTTCGGGATATAGTCTCTATAATAACTTGCTATCCCCAGAACTGTTCTCAATTCTTTCTTGTTGGTAGGCGCCGCTAGTTTCTTCCTAGCTTCCACCTTTTCTGGATCTGGGGCATGTTTTCCTGATCCAACTATATGCCCTAAAAATTTTACTTCTCTTTTTCCGAAATCGCACTTTTCCAGATTAACAGTAAGACCTACTTCACGAAAGGTCTGTAAAACTGCACTAATATATTTCTTGCTGTCAGTAGCAATTTCTTTTTTCTCACTTGCCTTTCTATTTCTTCTTTTGTCTTTACGAGTGTCAAATATTTTTGTTTTTTGTTTCCTATTTTCTATACTAACTTTTGACTGCTCAGAAGTTTTTCTGTTTCTTCTTGTATCATACTGAATTTCAACTACTTTTGTTGTTTCTTCTTATTTTGGGTATTTTTTTCTCACTGCTCAGCATCTCTTCTATTTCTTCCTCTATCTTCTAGATTTTTAACTTCTTTCAGCACTGTGAAATCTGGTGACTTTTCGTCTGAAACAGTATCTTCTTTTCTTTTTCTCGAAATTCTTTCAAGCGTTTCGTTTTTTAGGTGATGTTCTTCATCATCAACTCTTTCAGATGTTTCTTCCTTAACTTTCAAATTTTTATACACATTTTCAAGTTTGTTCTTTTCCGCTTCAATCTGAATAAGATCATACTTTAATGAATTATTTAAATTTTTATACATTGCCAGCCGTATTTTCATTTTCTCACTTGCTCGCATAAATTTCTGTATTTCTGCTTGTTGCTCCTTTGAAAATGTTTTTAAGTACTTGTATGCTTTATGTAGACCATTAATATCCTTATTCAAGACACGAATAGTTTTTTCCTTTGCTTTGAGCTTACTTTCTAAATCCATAATCTGCTCACTATACTTAAAGTTGGTCGTATGACATTGTTGTAATTTGGTTCTAGATACCGCTTCATATTTTTCTAAGATAGCAATCAACTGCTGCAAGACTGTGTTTTCCGTTTCTCGATTAACAGGACTGACTGTAAAGTTCTCCTTCAACTGTTTCAAATTAGACTGCATTTCTTCAGCTTTATAAGTCTCTTTTAACTCACATTTTTCAATTACTTGCACAAACTCCTCGATATCCTCATTTTGAGAAATGGTAACATTCAGCTTGTTTTGAAGATCATTGTTAATTTTTTTAAACTTGACTAATTCATCATTACACTTTCTGTTCTTGGATCTATATTTCCCTGTTTCATTATTTTGAAAAATGATGGTATTAACATCATCTTCTAATCTTTTGCACTCACATTCTAATCGTTCTTTAAAACTCATTTCAGGTTCAATTTCAAAAGAAATTTTGTCAAACTTGTTCTCAAAATTTTTCTTCACATATTTGAGATTATTTAATTCATGATAACATTTCCCTTTCTCAAATTTCAGTTTCTCCAATTCATCTTTTTGTGAATTTATAGTCCTAAGAACTTCTTCTAACTTTTGGCTCTCGAATTTTTCCTTAAAATTCTTCTCACATTCAGACTTTTTATAAGCAAGCCAAAGTTTTTCTTCTAAATCACGGTTAGTCTTTTCCAACATAACCACTTCATTCTTGCAGGCTAAATAATCTGCTTGTAATAAATCGAACTTTCCAACTTGTTCTTTGACTTTGTCCAATTCATTAGCAAATTCGTATCCTTTCTGTTTCTGAATTTCAAGGTTTTCTGTTAAAGATTGCAGTTTTGTTTGTAAGCCTTTCTTTTCAGACTGCACTTTTGATAATTCTTCTTTCAAAAACATACATTCTTCCTCTATTGAACTGATTTCTTTCTTCTGTTTTTCGATAACTTCTTTTGAATTTTCAAGGACCTCATTAGCATATTTTAATGTTTCTTTAGCCTCATTAGCATCAGATTTATACCTTTCAAGAGAATCACTTAATTTATTTATTTATTTTCGGTGAACTCTTTTCAGATTCTCAATTTCATTCTTCGCTTCAGATTCAGTTTGATGAGAAGCAATTGTAGTAGTTTCAGAAACTTCTGAATTCGTTTTCAGTAAAATGTTGGTATTCCTTATTTCTAGTTTTTCCAGTTCATCACACTTTACCGAATTTGCTTTAATCGGTGAGAATATCGGCCCTGTGATTCGAGCTGATAACACCTCTTTATTTTCTACAGTTCCTTCTGTAGTAACCAAATTACTAATAGCACTTTCAATTTGGCTTCGTGTTCTCGGAATATTATTTTCAGGACAAACCCGTGCAAAATGAGTTGAATCACCGCATGCAAGACATGTAGGTTTAAATGCCCTGGAATCCCTATACTTTTGATAAGTCCCTTGATATTTCATTTTATCAAATTGTTTGTCATTTCCTCCATATTTAGTCGTTCCCGTAAAATGACCGTTTTTGTTATTTTCGAACCTTTCCTTAGATTTGTACTTATTTTTCTCTTCCAGTTGCCATCGAGGAACATCTTTTAGTTTAGTGGGTACTGTGTTTTTCTTCAGTCCGTCTTTCAAACTTTCATATTCATCAACTTTTTCTGCGACATCTAAAGGGTCGATCATTTTATTCCACTGATCCAAGAAGTATTCCTTCACGTCATTTGGTACCCTGCGTTTGAGTTGATCCGCTACCAATAATTTCTTTAATTGGTCGAAATTCTCAACCTTTAATTCGTTTATCCATTCGTTGAAATAATTGTTCAATGCATGACTTAGCTTCTCCAAGACTCTTCTGGTCCCTTTTGATGCCGGAAAAATAATTGCCTCAACTTTTCAGGATTTAGCTTGTAACGCTTTAATAACATATCCTTTACGAAATCATAGTCATTGGCTCTCTCAGGAGGCTCTCGAGCTATATTATTAGCCATATCTGTTGGTAACAATCCCAGTAAATATGCTACCCATTCTGATTTATGTACACGCGGCATTGCCGCCCGACGCTCAAAGTTTACTAAATACAGTTGCATTTCGTCTACTTTTTCGTCGTATTTAGGAGTTATCTGCATCAGTTGTACTCTAGATCTTGTTTCGTTTGAATTTTCAACTCCATCAACCAAATCTACGTTATTTCTTCTTAATTCCAAACGTTTCATTTCTAGATCGTGATCTCTTTCTTCTTTCCGGATTCGATCCTCTCTTTCTTCTTTCCGAATTCGTTCTTCTTCCTCTTTTGTCTCACGCCGAATTCGTTCTTATATGATTCTACTCAGAGATACTTTGGCCTCATCTTCGACGAAATTTTCATTTTCTGATATTAATTTTCTAATATCTGCCCTCTTGTTATCCATGCTAGCTTCTATACCCAGCTCTGTTGCTAGCTCGATTAGATCTTCCTTCCTGCCCCTACCCAGGAATGCCATGGTAAAAAAAAAATTATTCTAACAAATTCAAAATGCTAGTAATGAATTAAAGACAGTGTAAAAAAAAAACCTCAAGACTTATTAATTCCCACAAAAAAAATGTAACTATAACCAATCATCAACTAACTTTTCAATAGAACCGTTTGGAATTTAAATGCTTATTTCAATCATTTAATTAAATAATTCTATCAACGGTATTTTAAATCTAGTCAAAATGAACTTTCCGAATTATTACGAAAAGAAAAAATCATATATGAACACATAATTAAATCAATTATGTACTTTCGTTTTGAATGAGTTAAAAAAAAACACATTCAGCAATAATTAAAATGTACTAATATTCCCTTTCACCAAATTGCTTTCAATAACCATTAACCCTAAAATAGTAGAACACCAAAGAATTATAAATTAGGACGTACATTCAATGTCTATAAATAACAAATGCACTCATAATATTTGTTTCAACACTCCGTACTCATAAATACAATTTAAATCATAATGTTAGTTTTGATTTAAAAATAATAATAACACTCTTAAAAGAATGCCTTCATAACACTAGTTTCGATTTACGAAACTCAGGATACTTAAATAAAGCATAAAGAAAAAAAAATACTAATTCCGATCTATGAAAGAACTTTCTTAAACAAACAAACAAAAAAAAATGTAATCACTATTTTCAACCTACGAAACTTGGTTGCACAATCAAATAATAAAAATATCAATTTCACCTCTAATAAAATATGAAATAACAACCTTTTATTTTTTTTCTTTCTTTTTGTAGAATGAGGAAATCATAAATAAACACAACTTTAACTATCTTCCTGCATTTTCAAATTGCGAAGGTAATAAATAACCAATTTAAAAAAACAAAACATATTCCATAATTCTATTACGTCAACGTTAAATAATGTAAGTATTTCCAAAGCACTTTCAAATTATAATATTAATCTCACTTATTTATTTTGCTCTTATGAAATAGCAGAAAAACAAAATATTCACAACTGTTTAGTCTTTCGAAAACATTTAAAAAAGAAAGGGAAAAATAATTCCATAATAATTTACGCAACCACTATTGAACTTTAATCCCAAATGAGTGAAATATTCCCTTTATTTTACACTACATTTATCTTATTTTAACATTACTGCATATTTAAAATATAATGCAATATACACCTTATTTATTTAATGAAATTTCAGATGCAACAAACAATACTTTCGTTTCAAATTTTACATTCAAAGAAATAATCAATCTAATGATAAGTAGTGTTAATAACCTTCATTTAATTACTCATTCTGTTCTTCATGAATCTAGACAATAATATTTTTAATTATTTTACAGCAGAACAGAATAATGTAATTTTATTTTTGGGCTAGCATAAAAACGAACAAGACTCTTACCTCTTTGATATTACCAAACCCCGTGAGAACAATCGTGCCGACTGCGCGAATACAACTCTTTCTCCTCTATTTCTTTATTATCTTTCTTTACTAAAAATGTTTTCTCATCGATATCTCCTTAACCTTAGAAAAAGGTTACTTATTTATTTTATTAAGAAATACTTGAGATGCAAAAACACTGCTAAGACACATCGTTAAAATAATAACTGCTGGCTTGACGAACACTAATTTATTTACAGGACAAACAACACACACACAACGAATATTATAACATTAACTTCTGGTTATTTTACACTATTTCACAAAGACATTAAGATGCCGATGTTATCAAAACATAATCAGGGCGACACACCACTGATTTTCACTCCAACATCTCACTACACGATCTCCGCCGAGACTGCCCCCTGTTCCAGTTCGAATAGTTCTGCCTTGGCGAGAGTTCACTGTTTGGCGACCGCCAATATCCGTGCTTCGCAAATATTAAAGTTAATGCGAGTCTTACACAGTCTGGCTTTGAGTCTTCAGACAGATATTCTCTCTGGAAAGTTTGGTAAGTTTCTTCATCCATCTCATGATCTTTGACCATGTCTTCGACAATTTCTAGATTTGTCATAGCTCCAGTTGATTTTATTACCATGTCTAGATTTATCCATTCTTTGGCAATCATGTTCTGTAAATATGAGATACCACGTTCGTGTTTCTGGGTCCTGCTCAAAGACATATTTGGGTGAAGAACTAATTTTGGTTTTTTCACGAATCATGTGAAGAAATGCTGCCCTGATAAAAAAAAAAAATAACTCTCGACTGTGGCAGGTTTTTGACTGAACTTCGTTGTAGCTTTTGAGCCCTACATGTCCTTACTTATTGTCTCTCCAATCGTCCAAATAATTTAATAGCATACAGAACCAAGAAAATCTTTCAATCACCCAGTTTATCGGCGGCCATTTTCCTATATGACATCCATTAGCTATTCTGTTTTTGAATGTAACATGGATAAATATCATTCTGATGTTGTGGAAAATCCAAAAATGTGTGGTTTACCAAGTCCGCTGAGATGAAACCACACGAGTCCCTGGCTCAACGACGGAGGCCATTTTGCAATATGGCGCCCATAAGCTACCCTAGTTTTGAATGTATCATGGATAAATGACATGCTGTTGTTGTGGTGAATTAAAAAATGTATGGTTTACCAAGTCCGCTGACATGAAACCACTCGAACCCCTGACTCAACGACGGCGGCCATTTTCTAATATGGCGCCCATATTAAACAAATCGGAAATTGTATGTCAAATTTGGAAAATGAAGTGCGTTCGTACTCTAACTAGTTTTATAAATATTCAGATCTTGGTGCAATAGCTGTTCACTGTTAACCAAAATTGTCTAAAAACAAAATATATTACGGTTATATATATTAAATTCAGTATTACTGAAAAATGCCGCTACATCTTTATTATGACTTAATCAACATGACAACCTAGAAAAATTACATATTATGGGATGCCATTGAATTAATTACGTATCATAGGATTTAACAGAATAATCATCATGGCAACCTGGAATAATTACCTTTCATGGAATATCACTGAATTAATTGCGTATGATAGGATTTAACAGGATGAAGAAACCTTTTATTAATATCTTTTTAAGTTTTGATTCGATTTTCATAAAATGTGTAATAACTCGGCAAAATTCTGCAACAATTCTGCATATTAAATTTCAAACCTTACGGTTGGGTGGTTTTTGCGCTCTTATATGCGGACAGACGGACAGACAAACAGAGGGGCGGGCCAGACAACGACTACATACTTATGAATGCAAATAAAAAGCACAAAAAATAAAAATATGAAAATTGGTTATTTTATAGAGAAGTTATTATGGGAATTATTATGGGAGCTATTTAATATTGAAGTCGGTCAAAACAGGTCCGTCAAAAAAGTTTTATAGAAACAAAAACTATGAATAGCAGTTTAACCGTATTTTCCAGAGATATATTTGATAAGCTTACAGTGTGCATTGAGAAATTATTTTCTTTAATTTGACTAATTTTTTAGAGTTTTTTTCACATTTTTATTCAAAATTTTATCATTCCAATACAGATTTATTTCATTTTTTGAAACGGGGAATACTTTTACTGCTGCCTATTCTAAGACAGCGAAAATGATAATATTTCCTGTCAATTATAAAATGTATTTACACGTGGCTTTTAAAAATAGAAAGACAATTTAAAAATAATAATTAAATGATCACCTGTTAAAAGCAGTAAAACGGTAAAATTACGTTATATTTAAAATGTGCAAATAATAATATTGGGAAACAGTTTCAATTTAAAAATAAATTTACAAAGAGATTTATTTCATATTTCGAGAAGGTCTTTTTAACTATTAAAAATGTATTTTCAGGCGAATAATAAAAAGAAAAACAAAACTTTGGTGAAAATTGCGTCATATTTAAAACGATATATTTAAAATGTCTTATTTAAATCAATTTTCTTATAGTATCGTTGTAAAATTCCATAAAACATAAATATTGTTTACTTAGCAATTTTATAAAAGCTTATTTTCAAATGTTTAATTGACATTATTTAATTAATCTCGAAATGAGTCGTTAGGTTTCTAGACAGCAGTTGATTCAGCCTTAAAATACCCCCAAGGGAAATGAATGTGAAACCTGATTACAGGAGATCGCCACTGGTCGTTTAATTATAATTCAATCTTCTGTAATAATTTTAATGCAGAACAAATTAACTTGTTTGTAAAATAGAGGTATGAATAAAGAGGGAGAGACATATAGTGCTATGTCTACCAGTTGCAAGTGAAGTAACTGAAGAGGTTATCTCAAGAAGGCGGCTGTCGTTTTTACATCGGATCAACTTGTTCTAATTACCCACGATGTAAACTTCCACCAGTAAACTTGAATAGAAAATTCAGCATCATTTAAGTGCCTTATTCGTGCAAAATGTTTCTCATAAGTATAGTTAAAATTTTCTATTTGTTTTTACTGGCGTCAATTTGCCCAGGTATTATATTCTTTTTCACTGATACTGACAGGAGATTGTCTTGGTTGTCACAATATGGCGGAAATGCAGGGTCTGACTGACACCAGTAACAATGAATATCTGTTTTTACTATAATTTATGACTGAAATGTTGCATTAATAAATAGTTTAAATAAGGAGAAAATTCTATTTAAAGTTACCGGTGGACGTTTGCCTCGCCGGTAATTAACCCCTGAGAAAGTGGTTACAGTTGAAGATTCACTATTTTATAGATATGTCAATTCCTTTTTTATTCATAGTTCCATGGTTTGTAGAGTCTGCTGTATCCAGATAATGGTTGGTGAGAGAAGCTCGTAGGGTGCAGAGCTTCATAGTACTTTAAATTTCTGTGTGCTAAAAAAAAAAAAATAATAATAATATGCCTTGTGCGCCATGGAGTACCTGCAGAGATGCGCAGTGACATTCTAATCGAATTTTCTTCTGTCGCAAGCAAATGAAACAAATTTGGTCACTAAATTATTGAGAAGGCATTAAATTCTCTGAAGAATCAACAATTAGCTTTAATTAGCTTTAGTTGATTTTTGACAAAATGATGGTCATTTGAACAAAAAAGGTGATTTTGTTCGCATTTTTTGCCATTTGCGATCTCAAAATAATAATAATAATAATAATAATCAATGAAAATTATGCTTTTCGATGTAATAAGCTTCAACAAATATGATTTGCTTTCTTTTAGATAACAAGTAATATAAAAATTTTGTTTTTAAAGTCATTTCCTACTTAGGCCATCAAAGAAAAATTTAATATAATCAAGCTAATATGAGTTTTTGTTGCATTAAAATATCTCAATTTGTTGATTTTCTATAAGCAAGTAGGTTTACAATGGAACTCTATGGGAATTTGGCGAAATATTACAGATATCGCCAAGTTGGCGTCACTTTTGGCGACTCATTTTGGCCGTCAAATTTGGCGATTGGCGACAGAACAGGGTCCCCCCCCCCCTATGGTAAGACTTATTGAAAATACTTTCATTGAAATTCAATAACCAATGGCGGCCATTTTGTTTCCCATGCAAAACTAAAATTAATTAATTAAAATTTAATTAATTAATTAATATTTGAAAAAACTTTATTAACATCAATTGTCATCCAGTACAAGTTTAAAAAAATTTATTTCAACCTCATAGGATGAATAATGAGTATTTTATTAACGATTGAAAATTTGTACAAGATAAATATATAAATATATAAATATATAAATAAATATAGGGAGAGTGTGAGCTAATAGTAGGAATTGAAAAAAAAACGAAGGAAATCGGTCAAATAGCTCTCAAGAAAAATGATCGCTTTGTCTGAAAAACATCGTCCCGAGAAAAGCAAATTTAATATTTTACGACAGCGTTACGTTCAACGAGCGGAGTTACATTCATTTAACAAAAAATATTCTAAGGAATTGGAATATCACAAAATCTCTTTACGATAGCAGTCTAAACACTTAAAGAAAGCAAAATTTGTGGACTAAACAAGTCGGAAATTGTATATCAAAGGTGGCAAATGAGATGGTTCGTACTGTAATTAGGTTTATAAATAGTCAGATCTTTGTGCAATAGCTGATGCACTGTTATGCTAAAACGCATGAATGCAAAATTTATTACGATTATATATATTAAATTCAGTAATACGTAAACAATATGACTACATCTTAAATATGACATTATCACCATGGCAGCCTAGAAATTATGGGTTCATTACCTATCATGGGATATCACTGAATTAGTTATGTATGAGAGGATTTAATAGGATGAAGAAAACTTTTATTAATATCTTTTTAAGTTTTGATTCTTAAAAAAAAAAAAAAAAAAAAAAAAAAAAAAAAAAAAAAAAAAAAAAAAAAAAACTAGGGAGGCTTCGCCCACCTGCTCGCTACCCTCACCAACACCCCACGTAATAGCTTCACGATTCCATTCGGTATCACGAAGCAGTCCCTATTTTCTAGCCAACCCCAGACGTAATTGTTCCGCGATCCCTTATTTTCTATGCATTCAGTTTTTAGATTACACTTGGTAAAAACGCGCTTCTCTCCTCTGAAATTTTCACTTCGCCGCCTTTTTTCCGCCAACATATATGTGTAAAATTATATATATATAGTGTTACGAATATTGTTAATAGTTAGTGTTTGTGCTTAAAAATAATGTAAATAGTTCAATTAAGCTCTATTCATAAGCTAATATTAGTTTTTGTTGCATTGAAATATCTCAATTTCTTGATTTTCTGCAAGCAAATAAACCTTAATGGATTGCAATGAAAGTCTATGGAAATTTGACGAAATACTGGAAATAGCGCCAAGTTGGCGTCACTTTTGGCGATAAACTTGGCGACGTTTGGCGGCAGAGCCGGCGCCCCCTTGGTAACCCCCTTATAGTGTCAGAAAGCTCTGATCAGTCAGATGCGTTTCTCGCTATCTACGCAGATTTGCATTGGTCAATTTCCAAATCGTTACTCTTTTTTATATGTAGAAGGATTTGAAATAACTCGACAAAATTCTGCAACGATTATATATATTAAATTTCAAACCATTCGTCTGTGTAGTTTTTCTCTGCTATATGCGGACAGACGGACTGAACAGACGACGATATAGGTGCTTCGTATTTATGTAATTACGAACGTACAAAAAAAATCTAAAGTTTTCAGCCAAATAAGTAGAACCTCCTTTTAATAGGCTGTTAAACATCGTATTGCTACCTTCGTGATGTTCCTGTTAGAAACTACGCAGGTAATTGAATTAAAAAAATTATATTTACTACCAAATATAATCTAGAATATTTTTATACCGGGAACATAAAAAAAGATGATTAATGAAATAACAATTCTGCTAAACTTCTCCTGAAATAATATTGGCGAGTTTCTGTGTACATGTAATTTAGAAAAAAAAATCCTCCACATATCACATCTCTGAAATGATACTGCGCTTCCTCCAACTTCAAATGTTAATAGAGCACTGCAATGTTTACGAAAAAGTATAACACATTTTTTTTTACATTTTAATTTTAAGCATCTCCTCATAATTGTAATTTTAGAATGTAATATGCTTTTTATAGGTTCACGTGTTTAAAACAATTGCAATAAAGATATACTTTTCTAATTTAGAAATATTGTTCTCAACCAGGAATAATATTTGCACAGTTGGTGAGTTTCTGTATATATGTAATTTAGAAAATTTTTCCTACACATATCTCAACTCCGAAATGATACTGTGCTTCCTCCAACTTTAGAAGTTAATCCGACCCTGCAATGTTTACGAAAAGGTATAACACATTTTTGACATTTCCAGTTTAACCAACCCTTCATAATTGTAATTTTAGAATGTAATATCCTTTTTATAACTTCATGTGTCTAAAACAATTCGAATTGTAAGAAAGGTATATTTTTTTCTAATTTCCAAATAATATTCTTACCCGGGAATGATGTTTGTAATATCCTTTTTATAACTTCATGTGTCTAAAACAATTCGAATTGTAAGAAAGGTATATTTTTTCTAATTTACAAATAATATTCTTACCCGGGAATGATGCTTGTAGCATTTTTCTAATTTTAGACATGTATTTATATTTAGTTGATAGCATAAGAGATGATTTCTTTCGGATAAGTCCAACTTCGGATAATTCGAACTTTTTTCACGGACCCTAAAAATTCGAATTATCGATATTTGACAATGTGGAAGTATTTTGAAGAAATGGAATCTTTATGAATTTCCACAAATCTATTTTTGTTTTGTGAATATATATATGTATATATTCACAGATTGGACATATGCCGTGTAACAAGAAGGTCACACATCGAACATAAAAAACTAAATTCATGTATCGCTTATTGAAGTGCAGATTTTAAAACACATAATGTTGGGGAAAAAAACGTGTAAAAAAGTAATCTTTTATCAATCACATATAACTTTTATCAATAACATATATATATATATTGTTGTAACAGGATTTTTACTAAATTTATAAATGTATATTGCAGTATTGTCACAGCGAATAACTCATTTCATTTGATATAAAATAACTGCTTGAATTCGATTTATTATATTAAAGATCTTATTCCAACTTCAAACTCGTTAGATTGATAGTTCCATATCTGGAATCATCTATTACATCACGCAAAATTCGTGACCTGTTTACCCCTTCTTCTCCCTAGGTTACGGATTGTCACCATCTAATGATCCATATAATATTGGCTGAATCATCCCCATGATCGTGGACCCGAGAACCTAAAATGAAGATAAAACCGGTTAACGTTAGCCAATGAGTGACAGCGACACAGCGGTAACAAAAAGCTTTGGCGGTAGATTAAGGTCGGGCTCCAAACTGCTGCACATATTACAATAAGTGATACATGAATTTAAAGAGAAATATACTATTGAGAAATATACTAATATTTTTTTAGTTACAAATGTTCGATGTATGACCCTCTTGTTACACGGCATACGTTTAATCTGTAATCCAGTTCGTCCCAAACTCGCACGCCCCATCCACCGGTGTGGAAGCTCCTCGTTCAAGTAACTACGTACCTACAAAGACCAATGAGGTGGGGTTCCATCTTACTGAAACACAAAATCTGCGCTATCACCAAGCGGGTGATGGTGATTTACCCTTAATCACATGGCCACCAAGATAACCAGACCTAACACCATGTGATTTCTTTTTGTGGGGTTACGTCAAAGGCATTGTTTATGTACCACCAATGCCGAAAACACTGCCAGACTTAAAGCACGCATTTGTGCAGCATTTAGAACCATTGACAGAGTGATGCACCAAAATGTTTGGAAAGAACTGGATTACAGATTGGACATATCCCGTGTAACAAGAAGGTCACACATCGAACATAAAAAACTAAATTCATGTATCGCTTATTGAAGTGCAGATTTTAAAACACATAATGATGGGGGGGAAAATGCGTAAAAAAGTAATCTTTTATCAATAACATAAAAAATCATTCAGCTAATCATGCCAAATAAAAATGGTATAGATAAACATTCCTCAATCTAAAAGTGTGTTTCAACCCACAAACGGAAATATAAAACCAGTGTTACAAATTACATAACCATCGTTATGAATGACGGCAGTAGGTATTCTCTTCTTTTACTTTTATCATCAAAATATTTGATGAAGCATTAAGAGAAATTCTCTTCTTAAGGGTGTATTCGAAAAAATATTTTTCCACCCTCAACAGCTCGAAATTTTCTGAGACATTTTCAGACTCATTTTTAAAAGTAAAAACATGAAACTTGCTGGGGTGACTTTTGATAAGGTGCCGTGTGATTTCATTTTTCGCTCAATTAATTAGAATTTGATTTTTAAGCAATTATTTTCTCAGTATGACCAACTTTTTCATCCCCAGATCTCCCGCTTCCGGAAATTTCGGTTCGAAACGCCGATTTTGACAGCATTTTTTACAATATTTTGTGCATTCATCAAAAAATCGAGAAGCACGGCACATTATGTAGTTTCTAAATAAGAGAATTTCTTAGTTTGATGCGTTTGAGAGCAAAAATGAATTTAAAAATGAATCAGAAAATAAGCAGTTTGAATCGGAATACACCCTTAAGTGCAGTTTTTAAGACAAATAATGAGGGAGAAAACTGGTGTAAAAAATAAAATAACCTTTTATCAATAACAGAAAAGATCATTCAGCTAAGCATCGAAAATAAAAATGGTATCATCTATCATAAACATTCATCAATGCAAAAGTGTGATTCAAACCACAAACGGAAATATAAAGCCAGGATTATAAATTACATAGCCATCGCTATGAAGGACATCAGTATGATGCTCTCTTCTTTTACCTTTGTCATCGAAAATAATATTATAGGAAGTATTAAGTGAAATTCTCTTCTTCAAGTACAGACTTTAAAACACAGAATGATGGAGAAAACACGTGTAAAAAAATAAAGTAATCTTTTATCAATAGCAGAAAAATTCATTCAGCTAATCATGCCAAATAAAAATTTTATCTATCTATCATAAACATCCATCAGTGCAAAAGTGCGTTTCAACACACAAACGGAAATATAAAACCAGGATTATAAATTACATAACCATCGTTATGAAGGACGGCGGTATGGCACTCTCTTCTTTTCTTTTGTCATCGAAAGTAATATTAGATGAAGCATTAAGTCAAATACTCTTCTTTAAGTGCAGTTTTTAAGACACATAACGCAGGAGACAACACGTGTAAAAAAATAAAAGTAACCTTTTACCAATAACATAAAAAATCATTCAGCTAAACATTGTTAATAAAAATGTTAACTGTCATAAAATTTCATAACAGCAAAAGTGTGTTTCAACACACGAACGGAAATATAAAGCCAGGATTATAAATTACATAACCATCTTTATGAAGGACGGCAATATGGTACTCTATTCTTTTACTTTTGTCATCAAAAGTGATATTAGAGAAAGGATTAAGAGAAGTTCACTTCTTCAAGGGCAGTTTTTAAGACACATAATGATGGAGAAAACATGTGTAAAAAATTTAAAGTAACCCTTTATCAATCTCAGAAAAAAACATTCAGCTAAGCATGGTAAATAAAAATGGTATCTATCATGCAGCAATCATTCATCAATGCAAAAGTGTGTTTAAACCACAAACGGAAATATAAAACCAGGATTATAAATTACATAACTATCGTTATGAATGGCGGCAGCACAGTACTTTCTTCTTTTACTTTTGTCATCAAAAGTAATATTTGAGAGGAAGTATTAAGAGAAATTCTCGTCTTCAAGTACAGTTTTTGAGACACATAATGATGGAGAAAACACGTGTAAAAAAATAAAGTAACCTTTTATCAATAACAGAAAAAATCATTCAGCTAAACATGGTAAATAAAAATGGTATCTGTCATAAACATTCATCAATGTAAAAGTGTGTTTCAAGCCTCAAACAGAAATATAATGCCAGCATTATAAAGTACATAATCATCGTTATGAACAACGTTAGTAAGTATACTCTTTTCTTTTATGCTTCTGTTATCAAAAGAAATGTTAGAGGAAGCATTAATAGAAGTTCTGTTCTTAAAGTGTAGTTCTTAAAACACATACTAATGATGGAGAACACACGTGTAAAAAAATAAAATAACCTTTTATCAATAACGGAAAAATCATTTAGCTAAACATGCCAAATAAAAATGGTATCTATCTATCATAAACATTCACCACAGCAAAAGTATGTTTCAATCCTCAACACGGAAATATAATATGAGATTTATAAATTACATAACCATCTCACGAACAACACCAGTAGTATTTGCTTTTACGTTTGACATTAGAAGTAATATTATACGAAGCACTAAGACAAATTCTTTTCTTGAACTGCATATTTTAAAACACATATGATGGCGAAAACAGACGTGATAATAAAAAGTACCCTTTTATCAACAAGAGAAAAAGATCATTCAGCTATATACGCCAAGAAAAGCAATTTCTTTCTTCATCTGATATCTATCATAAAAATGCATCAAGGCAAAAGAGTAATCGAACCCCCAACACGGCACTAAAATATCTGGCATATAAATTACAAAATCCTAAATTGTATAAATGCAGTGATATTTTGTTTTGCTTTTGTCATCAAAAGTATTTCAACAGGAAGCATTAAGAAAAATACTAGATTTTAAAACCCATTTGATGCAGATTAAAAGAACTAAATAAAGCAAAATAAATTATAAAGGGAAAGATCATTCAACTAAATACGCCAAAAAGAGCGATTTCTTTCTTCGTCTGGGATCTATCTATCATAAAAATTCATCAGAGCAAAAGCATGTTCCAACCCTCAACACGGCACTAAAATATCCGGCTTATAAATTTCCGTCCCTATCTTCCGGAATGGACACTTTGGTCTTGCTCTTTCTTATCCGGTCACTTTAGAAGGGAAGCCCTTTTCTTAAACCTATAACCAAGATTTAGTGCCATCGTAAATTCGGGCTGCTTTGGGGAAAACTGATACGCGGCAACAAAGCATCGCGCATGATAAAGGGAATATTTCCAACCACAGGGAATATTAAATCAGACGGAAGGTTTTTGTTTCAACCTGAATGAGTTTGAAGAAGAAGAAAAAATATCGCCGTGTAAAAAAGGGAAAAGGTTTATTTCTGTATTATTATTTCGTTTATTTAGCAGCCATTTCTAAGATATTTTAAGAAGTGACTTAAAAAATGTCATACTTCATCTAAACCAGATACTTGTTAAAATAGTTAACCCTTTATGCCCCGACGGTACTCTAAAGAACCATTAAAATAACTTGTTATAAAATTAATTTAACCCATATTGGACCGCTGTTCTATAAATAGGACAGCTAATAAAACATTTTTTTAAATAAAGTTGGTAAGGATTTTCTGGATGCATTTTGTTATGACGTCTTTAAAATACATAAAAGTATAACATATAAACAAAAAAACAAGTAACCAATTAAAATTTTATTAAAAAAAAATCTATTTAAAAAATCCTTTAAAAATTGTGATCTTATAATCTAGAATTTTACCGTTATTATTATATTTTTATTGGAGAAATCATAGAGTATGTTTGTACAACATAAACCGTATTTTTAAAGTAAAATAAAATATTTGCTCATAAAATTAGTTTATGTATGCATTTTATATGTCCTTACTATGTGTCCTACTAATATGTACTGTTTATAGGACAGCATGTTACTTAAAAAATTGAAAACTTTTTTTCAAAATTTTGCTAGTATCTATTTAAATACACCATATTAATGATATAATCGAAGTTTAAATTTTTTTTAAAAATATTTAATCAGTGTGGTCCAATATGGGTTAATGCATCGATTAGTAGTAATACAGTTTAGAATTAGTTGTAGATGCTTTACTTCATCCTGTTTCAAATGCATTAATGATTGCACAAAACAAAAATATTTTTAAAAGCATAATTTCTATTTCACTTGCATCTTTTCAGCTTTCTTGATGTTGAAAGATTGTGGGGGAAAAGATCCAGTTAGGAAATATTTCTATATTTCTATTGTAACAGCATTATAGTTGTACATTTCCTACTTCTATAAAATACTAAAAAAGTATTTTAATAAAAATTTGAGTGGAGTTATAAATGTTGCACAAAATCCTTATAAATTCCAATTTAATTAATTTTAATTGGCAAAATCCTTCTAAAATTTATTAAATGATGGTGTAAGTCTTGTAATCTAGTTTCAAAAATTCAAGAAAAATGCTTTAAAAGATGAAACTTTCATGAATTCATAATTTGAGACATAAAGGGTTAATTAAAATTCTGAACTTTTCTCATTTCTATTACACAAGGGATTAAAAAAAGATTGAAGAAAAATTTAAATGGTAGTAGAGCACACAATAAGATTTTTTTTTTTTTTTTTACATAAGGAACCAGAATCTCAATCAACATATTGATTAAAAAATACCAGGTTGTCTAGCTCCAAAACGAACATGGATTTTTTTTATGTTTACTTACATGTTTTATCGAAAATTTTGAAACATTTTGCTTGTTTGAGACGGAAAGATACCACAAGAAGTGCTTGGAATGACCATAACTTACTCCTTTGCAATAAAGAGTTAAACGGATTGTAGCTGACACACTGTAAAAAAAATTCTGTAGCTCTACAGATGTAAAGTTACATGCTTACTAAACTGTCATCTGTAACTGTACAAAAAAAGCTGCAAATCTACAAAACTAGTTTTTGTAAAGCTACATAAATCTGTAACTTTGCAAATGACTCTATTAAAATTGCAGTAATCTTACTAAAATTTTATCTGTAAACCTAGCTGTAGTTACATGAAAAGTTCTAGGCATCCCAGTTTCCTAAAAAATTCTTAGTAACGTTACAGATTTTTTGATTTTCGGCGCAAAAGTGTGTCTGTTACATGAATATTTGTTGTTGCCGTTACATAAAAAGTTCTAGGAATCCCAGTTTCCAAGAAAAACTTTAGTAACTTTACAGATTTTTTTTTTTTACAGTGCAGTTTATGGGCTGAATTTCAGTGTATTTCCAGCACTTGACACACATTTCATCACATTTCATTAAAAGCTATGCATATCTTTCAAATACCTATCAGCCTACGAAGTGTTAAAATAGTAAATTTGTTATTTACAGGGTCTCACAAAAAGTGTATGCAAAATTTTCATCTTATTACAGCGTATTTATTTTAAATTATTAACGCGCAATTTATTTCGTATTGTGAAATGGAACTGCAATAACGAACGTAATTAACATCTGTATTGAAACTAATGGCCTTTCTGCACTGTTAAAACAATTTCTGTGAAAGTACAGAGAATCTACTGGTAATCCATTATCTTAAGTCTTATGCAAAATTGCAGAGATGAGAATAACAGAGATTCTTTTAAATAACAGGGACATTATTCGTTAAACTTACTGTAGGCACGGTAAATTTACATCGATAAAAATTCACGACTCTGTAAATTTATTAGCCCTCGGTATGCTATTTCTTTCTCCCAGCTATTAAAATGCTCCGCTTTATAAGTCAGCCGTAAAACAAAACAGATACTGTTAAATACTCTACTGTAATTTTTTTAACTTCTAAGCATCGCATCTTTTCCAATTTTTATACTGTCTTATTTGAAAAAAAAAATACTTTTTAATGCAATTTGTTTGAAAACTGCATTTCAATTTATTTTTGAGATATTATTTATTTTTTTTTTTGTAGTTTTTAGCGCCATATGTTTAATTTTGGCAACCCAAGTACTCCATTTCCGTAGAAAGTAAAGAAAAAATAGTTGTAAATAGTACCTAATTATATCTTTTTGTTGCCATTTTCCCCTAACTACTGAATTTTTTTAAAAATTAAAATACGTGCTATTTTGAAAAAATATAAACGAATGATTTCGAATAAAACATGGTTCTATTATAAATTATATTTAATTTAGTTATCTATATTACAAACAAACGAATGCATATGAATTTTTAGATTGCCATTTTTTTGTCGAGTTTTTTGAGGGACGACATCTGTTTTTTTGGATTTGCGTATTATTCAGCGATGACGTCATATGAATACTTTACTGTATATGTTGTTTAAGACTGGATCCTGAAAGAGGATTTCCTCAGAGGACGCTAATGACGTCATTTTATACAAAATAAAAGCGTGCGAAAAAAAATGAATAAAACTGAACTTAAAAACTGAACTATGTTTTGTATTACCTATATTTATATACATATATATATATATATACATATATTTCATCAGGGACGACACTAAATTCTGAAAAAGCAGATTTCCTGTTTTCTGCTTTAGTTTTTTTTTTTTTTTAATGGTAATAATTTATTATATCTTTAGAAATTAGTGAATTTTTTAACTACGAAGAAGTTGAATTTTTCGAGTAAATTTGAACTATTGTACCGTTTAATGTTTAAGATATTTATTTCTAACCAACCCGTGATTGATCCCGTGTATTCTGGGTTGAAGACGAACACTTTACTGACTGCGGTATAGGAGTTCTTATTACTACACGCAAAAAATGTATTTTATGATCCAGCGGGGAAATACTATTAATTTAATCTTTAATATTACCAAGCTTCATGCACATGGTAAATGAAAATATTACAAAGTAATTGTAGATTAAAAAAAAAAAAAAAAATTCCCGCTAACGCCGTAGAGACGAAATTTTCGTTTCTAAAATATTCTACTTTTTAATAAAACAACTTTAAACCAAATTTTCTTCTTTGATATTTCTAATAAAATTATAAAAGAATTTTAAATGTGTGTACTTTGAATTAAAGGTTCTAACAAAGATAAAATATATTTAAATTAAGACGTGGTGATCCCTACAAGGAATTTGTCATAAGAAAAGGAAAATCTCTATAAAATGATTACCAAGAATCTCAATCATGTGCATTTATACGAGAACTAGTGTAAATTAACAGAGAATCGCGGGGTTTTTTCTGTGTTTTTACAGAAATTTGTAACAGTAAAGGTCAAAGCACTGCTGAGAATGTGAAGCAATGGAGTCACAAAACAGATTCTTAATTTGAAGGGTCATTGTTGATCGTGGTCTTGCCGAACATTCCAACATTCATTAACCCATATCGTACCAAGAACGGCATTTTTTAAAAATCTTTTTTATAAAATACTAGGGGCCTCTGCCCCCTACGAGCTACGCTCGCCAACCCTCTTCAGACACCACAGATTCTAAAAACACGCTAGTTTGATCTGTTTTAAAAAGATTACGGAAGATTAAATTATTAATAAAAAAACCAGTGACGATCCTCCTGTAATCGGGTTTCCATTCATTTTCCTTTGATTGGGAATTTTAAGGCCGAATCAGCTGCTGTTAACTGATCAAATGGCTGTTTCCGTCTTTGATTAAATAAGATCAGTAAAACATTTTAAAATAAGCTAATATAAAAGAAATTCAGTAAACAGAGTGTCTGTCTCCCTATATTTTTTAACAACGCTATAAGAAAGTTGTTTTCAAAAACACATTATAAATTTATCGATTTGAACCTGACGTAAAGCATAAAATTGTAGTCAATTGCTTTTTATATAAATTGTTCCTCAAGAGCTAATTAAGTGTGTTGCCTAAATGTTTTCTAAAACGTTAAATTATAAATATCAAAATCGAATATCATTCCTGTTCTATATTTCGTTATGGAAAAACGAAAGAATAAGAATTAATCTTATTAATATACAAAATATAAACTAAACTATGAAGATACCCTCACATTAAAAGCATATTTGAAATCATTTATCCTTGTCTATCTTCAAAATAAATCCCATTTCAAAAGACAACCGAACGTCATAAGATACTATTCTCTGAATATTTACTTATCTGAAATATCATGAATGCAGCTGTTTATAATTGATAAATACTGGTATTTTATTTCATTTGCATATTTTAAGTATTATCTTGGAGAAAGATCCGTTTTCTCTCCGGCATCTAATGGTAAAATTAATAAAACATTTAAATTTCATTGGCAAAACCGTCTTTTAATGCATGATGTGTAACTAATCGTTTGCTTTTATAAATTGCTTTCTTCCGTTAACAGAGATAATTTTGCGATTTTTATATCAAATGCGTTATTAATTTTAAATATATGAAATGTTTTAATTGAAAAAATAATTTTTATTTTATTTTTCAACTATAACTATGACTTATGAGCTTTTAATTTAGTTTAAAGTATTTTTGTTAGTTTTTTTATTCCTTATATATTCGTTATATATGGTAGTTGTATATGATCATATAGTTATATTTGATATAGTTAATCCTTAGTCAAGCTTTTTTACTAATAAAAAAATGCATAAAGGATAAATTTCACAGCATATTTATCACTAATTTCGCAACTTAGTTTGTTTTTAATACTTTCACACAGAATTGAAAAGTGTTTATAAATTTGGTTTATCTGTTTGTCTGACGAATGTCCGCGTCAGTGCTCTAACTCCCTTAACAATAGTCCGATTGCCATGAAATTAATATATGTTATTGAGACTTACTATGGCACGTTAGGTATTGAAAATTGGGATGTAGCATCCATCGTTCATTTACAGGGCCGCTCAGAAGAATTCCGTTACGGGAAGATCTACGGGGAAAAATCGTTCACGGCGTATTTTATTCATGTTACACTATTTCAGGGATACTAAAATTTATATATATATTTCTGAGGTACGTTGCAAGAGATTAACTATAGAATATGGTTTGCATAGCATCTATCGTTCATATACAGGGACACACAAAATAATACGTTTAGTATACTATCAAGGCCTGCAACGGGCGACTATTTTTTAATTCTATCTCGCACCAATTTTTTAAAGCAAGAAAATTCCACAAACACTTTCACAACATCTGCAGAATTATACTACAGAATTTATTTCTTTAAAAAAGTCGTGCAATTAGAAGATAGGAATATTCGCCTGTGGCAGCCCTGTACTATCGATGAAGAATAATTGCTTGAATCTCATTTACCGTTGTGGTATGCGTTTTTAAATTTATAATTTTTTTTATATTACTTAGTGCACATAATTTCTGTAGAAAATATATAGGCCTGCACAAAACATCTAAAGTACATTTCGGTTTTATGATTGAAATTCATGAAGTGGTATTTTCAACCGTCCTATGTGTTTACTAACTGAACTAAATTTTAACATACTATGTATTACTTGATTCATCTATAGATAATATACAGGGCTGCACAAAAAATTCAGATATTGTTCCGACTATTGATGGTAATTGCTGAAATTGTGTTTTCAAATGTGTTATGTATTTTACAAATTGTTTATTTGGAAATTACTTCTCACCTTATTAAACTGTGAAATCTTATTACATCATTCTGAATGTGGTGGAAAGTGTTTCATAATCTATGTTTAACGCATGATTTTACATTCTTGTTATTAATTGTAGCTGAATTCTTACGGAATGGAATATTTCATTTTTGCTACACTCTGAAGAAAATCGTTCTTAGATCATAATTTAAATTATTTGTATGAATATTTAAGTTATTTTAATACATTTTATTTTTAACACATTTTATTTTTAACACATTATTTTTCTGTTTTACAACGTTTGATATTTTATGTACTGAATTATGAATTCGTGAAAATTTTATTTTCTAAAGCATTTTTCCTGAATTTTTGAAACTACATTAGAAGATTTACATAATCATTTAATAAATTTTAGAAGGTTGGTTGGTTGTATTTATGACGGCCAATTATCATCACGAGGAATACAGGCTCAAAGTGGGAGGAGTGCCCTCCGTGGGGGCCTTTCTAAGAGAACCTAACCCGTATTTACGCTAGGAAAACCAAGGTTCGAAGAAAACCACAAAAACTCCGAACGATTAGGCCGACGGGCGCGATTGGGATCGAACCCAGCACCTCCCGTACTTCGAGAGGTTTGAGAGCTTCGAGAAGTTCGAGAGCTACCCCGTTCGTAGAGCTTCGAGAGCAGAACCTCTCGGGCATTGGTGGGGAAAATTTTAGAAAGATTGAAGGATTTAGAAGCATTAATTAAATTTGAATTTATACGGATTTTGTGCGATATTGATAACCCCCGGTCAAATCTTAATTTTTAAATATTTTTCTTAGTATTTTGTAGAATTAGTAAATGTACAAATATAATGTTCTTACAATAGAAATATAGAAATATTTCCGAATTGAAGCCCCCTCCCCCAAATGCCAAGAAAGCTAAAAAGATTCAAAGGCCAAATAAATAAATAAATAAATAAATAAATAAATAAATAAAAAAAATCATCCTTTTAAAAATATTTTTGTTTTTTGTAACCAATAATGCTTTTGGAACAAGATAAATTAATGCATCTGTAACTGATTCTAAAATGTATTACTACTAAACGATGCATTAAATGAATTTTATAACAAGTTATTTTAATGGTACTTATAAGTACCGTCAGTAGATAAATAATTAAATTTTATTTAATATCTAAAAAAATTTAGATTATTATTATGTATTTTTTTACAAAAAAAAAAAAAAAAAAAAAACTGAGAATCTAGACGTTATTTTCAAAATTATTAAAAAACAGGTGTTGATAAATTATAAAAAACTTTGATTTTTAAACTTTGCATTTTGTATGCTAGAAGATATTACACGAGATAGTATGGCAGGAATCAGCAGTTAGACATGAATCACATTCAGTTATCATCTCATCAAAATAGTCTATACTATCAATACATTTATATAAATACATACTATTTTAAATCATTTAATTTTCGCCAATCTTCAAATTTTCATTTTATAAGACAATCGAATGTCATAAGATACTGTTGTCTGAATTCATTTGGAGATAATATAACTAAAGCGGTTTGTTTATAATTGTTAAATGCTTAGTTGCGTTTGTATATTTTAAGCATTATGAAAAAGAAAAATCCGCTTCTTTTCGCCATCTTACGATAGCATAAATGAAATGTCATTTAAAATTCATTGACAAAAGCATCATCGTAGGCATGATATTAATTTTTTTTTGTATATTCCTTTAAAATAAACAGTTTCGTATCTTTTATACTTAGTTATTATTAGTTATACTTACTTAGTGATTAATTTTGAATGAATATAATACTATCATTAAAAATATAATACTTATTGCCTATTTTTTTCCTCTTTGATATTTAGTTTTAATTTTAGTAAAAGTATTTTTTTTAAAGCTATTTCAGTAAAGCTCTTTTACTAATAAAAATTCTGTAAAGTATAATTTCTTTTTAAAGTTTATTGTCAGCTTTACAACTCAACTTAATTTTATAAATTATTGCTCGATGCTTATGCAATAAAATAATTTATTTCTGTTAGGGGCTGTAGATATAGACCATTAACACTTTAGGGGGAAGGGGATGTCTGGCACTTGAGATCTTAAGATATCTCCAGCTTGTCTTTTGATATCAGTATCTTTTTTTTTTTTTTTTTTTTTTTTTTTTTTTTTTTTTTATCCAACCAAAAGTTATATATATATATATTTGTATATATATTACATAAATATAGTCTATTGCCTATTTTTATGAAAATACAAAGTTATTTTTAAATTCCAAAACATGGTATCTTCCAAAGCTCGCCATTCTTAGCATACCGCATACGTAATTCATTGTTAGCGAAAGCAGGTTCGAAATGATACTTGTTATGTTTACTAGTAAAAAATGAATAAGAATATTGTTACCTTTTTTTAATATAGGAATTTCTGCTTATTCACTGTTGAATACATTGCGTAACAAAAGCTGTTATTAAATATTTTTAAGTATTTCTTAGTGTTATTTGATATACAGTTATTTCATATATAATAGTAATATTTTATTACCCGACTGAAAAGAAGGGTTATGTGTTTCACGCACATCTGTGTATGTGGATTTCTTTATACCCAGGAATCATCCCAACGGCTGGATGGATTTCAAAGAATGAGGTCTCTATCAATTCATCTTGCCGATCCGATGGTTATAGGCTAGTTTTTTTTTTTTTTATATAAATTCAAAATGGCGGTAGAGACAAAAAAAAAAAAAGTACGCATCCTATTGAGTGGCATATCATTGGATAGATCTTTCAAAATGAAGACGATGTTTCATTGACTATTTTACAGTAAGAAGATCCGTTAAAATATTATACAACCTGGAAGTTGTGCAGGTAGGACCTCTAGCTTTACTGCAACTCTAACCATCATAGACATCTATAGGCCTCATCAAAACAGTGTTTATAGATAGGAACTAACAATTAAACACAACTTAAAAGTCATCAATACCAGTAAATAAAAAAAAAAAAAATAGGTAAGCAATATAAAAAATAGTTTAACATTGATGAGAAATAATTAATTAGTTCGCATTTCACGCAGACGGGTTTTTTGATTTTTTAAATTTAATTCTGTTATTATCTTTTTCTCTTCATTTAAATCAGTAAAACAAGCTAATAATAAATGTATAATCTGTATATCATTGCACTTTTATAAAAAGAAAGACCCCCCCCCCCACTTATAACGATAATATTTGAGAAAAGGGGGGGGGGGTCAAGGGATGATACAGTAAGGGGGGGGGATGAGGGAGACCAGAATTGGCAAAAAGTTGATAATTTATATATAAACACGGAAGGCGGCAGCACAGTCATTCACCTCATCGAGTTCACGACTGAAATTCCAGAATTAGTTAAAATTCGATTCGCATATGAAAACTCAATCGGTCTGCAGAGTCGTATCTTTGTGGAAAACACATGAAAACCCGATTTTAGTGGTTGACTCGTAGGTTTACTATTGTGTTTTCTTGCACCCAGTCCTTCATGTTTTCATACCTTTGGGTGCAGGAAGAAACAAAGATAATCTTACGAGTCAACCACGAAAATCGGGTTTTCAGGTGTTTTCCACCAAGATATGACGAGGCAGACCGATTGCTTTTTAATATGCGAATCGAGTGTTAACTAGTTCTGGAATTTCAGCCATGAACTCGATGAGGTGCTTGTGTGTACTGACGCTTGCCGGTCTAATATGTACAAACCCCACACGGTCAAAAAATTTGTTACTTGAAGATTAAGTAAAACACTTTTAGATGATAATTTAATTTATTTTAATAGTTTTTTTGGCATATAATTTCTATTTTTTTTCTTTTTTTATTTACATAAATTTATCTATCTAATACCTAAAAATCAATACGATCTGCCTTCTTTGAATTGTTATTAAATATTTAAATTTCAAGATTTGAATGTTACTATCAAAGAGATATAAAATATGCAATTATAGAAAATTTCAGAAAAAAATATGGTTGTTTTAAAACTCAGCACCGTTTATGCTGTAATTATATGACAATACTTGGCAGAAATCAGCAGTTACAGATGAATAAAATGCGTTAATCATCTCTTTCAAGCTGCATTATTAATTATTCCCGTACATTAAAGACATGTTTTAAATCATTTATCCTAGCCAATTTTCAAATTAAGTGTCATTTGATAAGACATCCGAATTCCATAGGACACTGTTCTCTAAATATGTACTTATCTAAGATAATTTGAATATAGCTGTTTATAATTGATAAATATTTAATTGCATTTGCATATTTTAAGCATTATCTCCGAGATAGATCCACATTTCTCCAGCATCTAATGATATATTTATGATAAAATTAATAAAACTTCATCTAAAATTCATTGACAAATGCATCATCCGGTGTATGATATGTAACGAAGTGTTTTGTATAAGGCAGTTTCATGGGGTTTTTTTTAATCTACTGCTTTATTAATATTTAAGATGTTTTAATTGAAAACATAATAAATATTTGATTTTTCCTTCATGATTGGGGTTTAAATTTTTATTTAGTTTAAAAAATACTTTTTAAAGTGCTATTTTAATAAAACCCCTTTACTACTAAAAATTGCGTAAAGGATGTCTTTTATTTCACTTTTAATATTAATTTTACTATTCACTTATTTTTAATAAAATGTTTCTCGATATTTATGGGATAGAAAACAGTGTGAGAAATATTTTGACTCGAAAATTAATTACAATAATTTTCGATGAAAATGTCATTGAATTTAATCAATTTTATTCCGTAATACACACTTGTCAATTTTTACCTGACGGCCAAGAAGGGTTATGTGTTTCACGCGTATCTGAGTATGTGGATTTCTTTATATCCTCGAAACATCCCAACGGCTGGATGGATTTTAATGAATGAGGTCTCTAATGATTTGAGTTAACCGTCCGATTGTTATAGGCTAGGTTTTGTTTTTATAAATTCAAAATGGCAGCCGTGCAATACAAAATGGCGGTAGAAACGAAAAAAAAAATTACGCACCCTATTGAGTGGCATATCATTGGATATGTCTTTCAAAATGAAGACGATGTTTCATTGACTATTTTACAGTCTGAAGCTTCTTTTAAATATTTCACAACCTGGAAGTTCTGTAGGTAGGATCTCTAGCTTTATAACCTTGATAGACATCTATAGGTCTCATCAAAACAGTGTTTATAGAAAGGAACTAACAATTAAATGCAACTTAAAAGTCATCAATACATGTAAATAAAAAAAATAGGTAAGTAATATAAAAAATAGTTTCACATTGATGGGAAATAATTAATTAGTTCGCTTTTTACGCAGTCGTTTTTTTTTATTTTTAAAATTTAATTTTTATTCTGTTTTTTTTTTTTTTTTTTTTTTTAACCCAAATTTTAACATTCTATTTTTCTAAATATTTTCATTGTCATTCAAATATGAATAATTATATATATATATGATACAATTAATAAAACTTCATATAAAGTTCCTTTGTCAAATGCATCATCGGATGTATGATATGTACGAATTCTTTTGCAGGAGACAGTTTCGTATTTTATATTTTTTTCTTTTCTTTTTTAGTGCTTTATTAATATTTAATGTATGAGATGTTTTAATTGAAAACATAATAAATATTTGATTTTTTTTCTTCATGATTGGGGTTTAACATTTTGTTTAATTTCAAAAAGTACTTTTTTAAAATTCTATTCTAATAATGTTTTTTTACTAATAAAAATTGCTTAAAAGATGTATCTTATTTCTCGTTTAATATTAATTTTACTATTCAATTACTTTTAATAAAAGTTTCTCGATATTTATGAGATGAAATGTTTTATGTCTGACACAATGTGAAGAAAAATATGGCTCGAAAATAATTTTCAAGGAAAATGTCATTGAATTTAACCTATTTTATTCCATAATAAACATTCGTCAATTTTTCTGTTTTTTACCCAAATTTTACCATCCATTATTTTTAAATCATCACCGTCATTCAAATATGAATAATTATATATAAATACAAATATATATATATATATATATATATATATACATATATATATAAGTCAAACCTCGATTTCTTGATTCCAAAGGATCTCTTGAAAGTTATCTTTCACACGAGATTACCGTTAATAAAATTGATATAAAATTAGATGAATTAAATTTAGAAAAATTAACCTACATTTACGCAGTACTTAATTATAAATAATTTTGGGTCAATAAATATACACTTTTAAAAATGAAAATTTACTGATAGGTGTTTTGCTTTTTTTTCAGGAAATGTAGGCGGGGACATAGGATTTTCAGTTGTACCAAAAAGCATTATATAAATGTCCATCCTTTTTTAAACCTCATTAAGTTTTTTTCTTCTTCATAATATTAGTATGCAACCCAAGCCTGTCCAACCTTTCAGTAAACAGGGTCGCCCCTTACTTAGTTACAAATATAATAGGGCGCCATTATTCACACGACTTAACAATGCAACAATACTCGTATTATCTCACCTTGTAGTCGACAGAGTCTGATTATCGTAGTAGCTAACTTCTACCAGTATTTTTGCATAGAAATCGTCGCCCTATTTAGATGAAGAATTTCTGTGACAAATACGACGAACATTGACCGGTTGTCTCAAAAATGACCGATGATTTAAAAATTCAATAACGTGCAAGCAGCGACAGATATTTAAAAAATTCTTACATGACGGTTATGTGTGATATAAGGATTTTTTTACTGTGGTTCTTGATTTTAGTTCGAATTACAAAAAATAGATGGCGCTGTGAGAAATAGGTGCTAATTCCCGATTATTGGTACTACGGGACCCATTCAAAACATTTTAAAATCCTTTTTTCGCATGGGAGAAGAGAAAGGTCGAAAAATCGAGACTGTATTTAGCGCCTATTGCTTTCAGCGCCATCTATCGCTGCTATTTGTAAAAAAAACTGGGAAACGCAGCATACAAACTCCTGACATCTTACATAATCCTCCTGCAAAGATTTTTTTAATATCTGTCTCCGTTTGCAATTTATAGAATTTTAAAATCATCGGCCATTTTTGAGATACCCGGTACTCTTCGGAAATATTGATGGAAATTTTCCCCTGTGGTAATCACGACCTGAGCATTGATAGACTTATATGTCACAAACAGTGGTGTAGTTGTAAAAATAGCAGAGGGCATACGCTCTAAGCAGAGGGTAAACGCTGAAGGCAGAGGATATACCTTACAGTGTATATACTATAGCTTTTATGAGAAACAGGGGGTATTACCACCGTATACCCTCCACTACATCCCTGCTCACAAACGCCTTATACTTCGGACATTATTTTATTATGATAGAGATAAGGTCTCTACGATGCATAAATTCTATGTAAAAATAATTTGAAGAGGTAACATAAAGTAGTAAGTAAATTTAAAAAGACCTTTTTTTTTTTTTTTTTTTTTTTTTTTTTTTTTTTAAGCGAGAGGGAGATTAACGGGGTGGTAGCCATGCAACAAAAGAATTTTGTAGGGGAAGGAGCCATAAACATTTTATAATAATTAAAACACTATATGCAAACATAATTTACTTTTCTAAAAAGCATTCTTTAAAATTGATCTTTATCCTTACAAAAAGTTAGTGATACATGAAAGGGCGCCAAGAAAACCTCGCGTTGGATAGCCCTGGATAATCTATAGTAACGTGAATAGGAACCTGAGTCATAAGTTTAAAAATTTATAAACGAAAAAGACTAGATAGAAAAGTTATATTAAACTGAAATTTCAAATTACTCTAAATCAAGCACTCAATCATCATGTAGAGAAAAAGTTGATTATTCATAACGAAAAAAGATATTATTCAAAATTTCTTCAAAATTATCATTAAATAGAGGAAAACTGTCATTGAAACGAGAATTATTCTACATTTAAATAATTATAGGTGCATCCAGATCATTAAAGTTTTTCTTTAATTTGAAGAAATCGATAAATCGAGTATTGTTAAATTGAGGTTATAACTGCATTACATATAAAGTATCAGCTGATATTTCATTTTATTATTTTTATGTTCCCATTTGTGCATGATGAATTCTATGTTATCGTATATTGGTTCCATGTATATAATAAACTTATATTATTTTTCGGGGGTTAATAAAGTTTTTGAGGATATAAAAAACCCTTTTTTAAGTCTAAAACATGCATTATTTATTTTTACTTACCTTTTATTATGTAAATTTTATCTATATAATAAATAAAAATCAATATCATTAATTTTCAATGAATCATTATAAAAAATAAGTAAATATGAAAATATGAACGCCATTACTAAAAAGGTAAAATGAGTTGACATATAAAAAAAAGCAAATCTTGATTTTATATTTTTTTTACTTCCCCTTTTACTGTAAGTAATTATATGACACAGTACAGCAGGTATCACAAGTGAGGCATAAATAAATTGTTACAATCATCTCATTCAAAGTACATTTTTAAGTATATCTTTTCATTAAAGATACATTTTAAATCATTTATCCTCGGCTAATGTTTAAATTAAGTGTCATTTCATAAGAGAACCGAATTCCATAAAATGCTGTTCTTTAAGTATTTACATATCTAAGATAATACGAACATAGCTGTTTACAACAGATAAATATTTAATTGCATTTGCATATTTTAAGCATTAACTGGGAGAATGATCCGCTTCTCTCTGTCATCTAATCATAAAATTAATAAAACTTCATCTAAAATTCATTGACAAAGGTGTCATCGGATGTATGATTTGTAACTAATTGTTTTGCATTTGAAAATTGCACTTTACTTGAAATAGAGACAATTTTATGGTGTTTATACCTAGTACTACATAAATTTTAAATGTATGCAATATTCAATTAAAAACATAATGAATATTTAATATTGTTTCATGACTGAGCGGTTCTTTTTCGATTGCAAATGTGACAGTTTTTTTCACAGGAAATATTTTTAAAAATTAATAACTATTAAGTGGAAGAAAAATTAACAAAATATAAATTAAGCATTAATTATAATAGAGTAGAAAAAATTATATCTAACATAAGATCGAAAATTACACAGATTAAAAAAAAAGCATGAGGAGAAAAATCAAAAACCGAATGTAAAAAAATTGCAACAAAAACACTACATTGTGAAACATTTCATCAGCGCAATATTCCACAATACAAGTAATTACCTGAAGTATAACACAGTTTTATTTAATTATTGTTATTTTCTTAAATTTTTTAAGCTTTCATGATTTAATTTTATAATTTTACATGACGGACGAAAAAAAACCGTTAGAGCAAAAATTATCTGATGATATGTTAATTATTAATGAAATTTCAAAAATTATGAATCATTTTGTGTAGAAGATGTTGTTACTGTTATTTAATTTAATTAGTTTAAAGCACTATAATTTTAACACAAAAAAAGTAAAGTTATCATACGAATTGAATATTTCCAACTGAGCGAAAAAATGCCCAGTCCGGGAATTGAACCCAGATCCTTGGCTTGTTATCTGAGCGAAATATGTTCGCTGGTTGTCGGCCCGGTTAGCTTAAGTGGCTACTTCAGTCAAGCGAAAAGACCCGCTCGTTAGTGCTAATCCTATGGATGAAATTTATAAAGATATCTCGGTCGCATTTCAATATTTTTAAATGTTTTTTTTTTTTTTTGTTTTTTTTTTTTTTTTTTTTGTTTTTGCATTGGATAGCTGAGATTGATCTGTACAAAGGCCTTTTAATTTTTCGATTTTGATTGCAGATTTTTTTTACGAGGATGCTTTCACTTCAGAAACCGGTTCCAAAAATGAAAGTGTCCTCATTAAAAATACCTGTAAACAAAATCGAAAAAGTATAAAAACGGGCTTTGTACAGATCAATCTTAGATATCCAATGCAAAAAAATCCATTTTAAAATATTGAAATGCGACCGAGATATCTTTATAAATTTCTTCCATAGGATTAGCATTAGCGAACGGGTCTTTTCGTTTGACTGAAGTTGCCTATTAAACGGTAGTGCATTGGCCCTGTAAACCAAGGATATGGGCTCAATTCCCGGCTTGGGCGATTTTTCGCTCACTTGGAAAGCTTCAATTCGTAATTTAATGCAGTTTATAAAAATAAAGCTGTAAGAACCAATAAATTAAAATAAAATTTTAAATTTCTCTTTAATTTTGATTGTTTATAGTGAGACATTTTAATAATTAATAGGTAAGTAAATGCGTCGGAATCGTAAGATTAAAAAATGGTACAAATATCCAAATTCAAAGAATTATATAAAAAACAATCAATTATCATCATTTAAATAAAAAATATATAATAAATGTGTTTATAGTAAGCATAAAGGCTTATAAAAACTTTTTAATAAATATTCCTACTAGTTCCGCACTCGCAAGCAGTGTCATCCTTAAGATCAGTAAAAATAATAAAGATATTTTTTTAAATATATATATATATATATATATAATAAATTTGAAATCACAAATATATGAAGAATTTGATAAAGTTCTAAAGATGATTTAGAAATGAACATAGGAAACCAGTATGTAAAATAAGAAACTACGAATGACTCACGGAATCGTCAGAGGAGCTTGTGAGTTCATTCATAGAAGATGCGTTATTTCATCCACTTCTGTCGGCATTAAGCCTAAAATGACAAAATTTAGTTCCTTATAACGCAAACATTACAGAAAATAGATAATAAAAAGCTAAGAGATCCAAAGAAAGATACACCCCACACAGGATATTAAAAATTATTAGCGCACAATACCTGAATGACATACTAAGAGTCAAAACTACTGCATATCAGCATGGAAAACGAAGTTAAGACTATTTTAACATGTGATCTACAGTTGAGCTTCTGAGTGAAACCCATAACTGTGCTGCCATCTGGTGTGATAAAGGAAAATGTTAATTGGAACTGGATAAATAACAATAATGTGTAGTGTTGCCATCTTAAGCCCTCCCCCCAAAAAATAAAAATGAAAGGTAGGAAAATGATTGAAGAAATCAAGAAAAGACTTAAATTAACTTTTAGTTAAACTAGAATGAAAAAATAGTAATAAACTTAATAAGTACTGAGTGAATACAAAATAAAATAAAGAAAAGGAATAAATTGATACAAAAATAAATAAATAAATAAATAAAGAATTATATAAAAATAAATAAAAGGGCATTTGATTAAATTAACATTTTAAAGACAAAAAATTGTAGTATAAAAAAAGAGAATATAAATAACATTTAAAAAGATGAGGAACAGTGAAGATAGAATTGATAGAACAGTGAGATAGTGAAATTTAGCCTTGTATTATGTAACTAAATATGAAAATTTAAAAAGCAATGAGGAATATTGAGATAGTAAAAATATCCTTATATGATGATGCAATATGTGAAAATTTATTATGTTAAATGCATGACACCCCGTATTTTTTATTTATTTTATTTTTTTATATGTCCATACAATATATAAGCTTATATACATACACTTATACACGCTCACACACATAAAAACATATAAGGTTTTAAACTTTTTTTAGCATTGCCGACCTCAACCCTCCGTAATGGTATTTTTATTTTTTTATGTTTTTAGTGTATAATGTATGGAAAAACATACACATACACCAAACTTTTTTTAAATATATATATGTATGTATATATTATATATACATATATATATATAACCATTATACGAGGTGTCCCAGAAGTAATGGTACAAACTTTAAGGGGAGGTAGAGGACATCACAAGGATTCAGATTTGCATAGCAACCCAGGGTCGGAAACGCCTTCTTGTCGCTGTAGTGACGACACAAAACACAAGAAAGAAAGGACACGAACAGGGAGAGAAAACATGTTTATTATTCTTAGTACTGCAAAAATGCCGGGACAATGTTGGAAAGTGTTTAGGAACTTGTTGTACGCATCGTGGCAGCTGATGGGGAAGTCCGGGGCACTCCCAGTATTTTCGAGAACATTAGATCTTCCATACGCCGGAGATGCGCTTCCATGCATCACGGCCCGGGGTCGTAATTTCGAACACCTACTTTGATGACGATCGTTGTCCCTTTAATGTTCTTTCTTCTTAGTTTTTTGACGTACTAAAGATAATAAACATGTTTTCTCCTCTTATTCGTATCCTGTCTTTCTTGTGTTTTGTGGCGTCACTACCGCTCGAGAAAAGCGTTTCCGACCCAGGATTGCTGTGCAAATCTCAATCCTTGTGATGTCCCCTACCTCCCCTTAAAGTTTGTCCCATTACTTCTGGGACACCCTGTATAATTACAAATCATCATCGATTTCCAATTACTAAAATTAAATTAATAAATTAGCTACAATTCATAACACTGACATTATACAAATAAAGATGAAACCTGTAACTAGTAATACAGAATATATATATATATATATATATATATATATGTGTGTATGTGTGTACTTGATAAACGATAATCACGAGATACCTGGTATAGCTTAAGTAATGAACATCGGTGCTTTGATAAAAATAATCATCTGTAAACGTGATTATTGTGTCCACTTACCGCTGAATAAAGTTTCAATATCCGATTTTAAATAAAGAGCGATAGGTCAAAGAACCTTTAACCTATTACATTCTGAACATATGAGTATTTGATAAATATGTATTACCATTTGAAAATAAATATTTCCAGTTTATATGTAGCATTTTATTATACGCATTTATTATATCATTTTATTTTATAAATTCGGTTTGCTTCTCTGCACTCTGTCTGTCTGTGCTCTGCCTCTCTTAAATATACTGAAATTGCCATGGTATTTTTACATCTTATTTGTGTTTGCTATAGAATGCTTGGTATTGAAAATGAAGTTTGTAGCATATATAGTTCGTTTACAGGATACACAAAAATATTTCGCGACATTATGAACTATCGCTTACGATGCTTTTTAGTGGTGTTTTACATTTCAAAGATAATAAGATTGATATCCATAACTGAGATGGTCTACAATGGGCTTTCTCGGGTATAGAGTAAGCAGCATTTATAGTTTGTTTACACGGACGCACAAAAGAATTCAATTACATTGTGATGTATGGGAAAAATCGTTTCTGATGCATTTTAATGATGTTAAGGTACTTCAAACATAAAAAAAAATCCCTGAAGTACACTACAGTATGTTTTCTATAGGTTATGGTGTGCAAAGCATTTATAACACGACATAATTCGGTTTTAGGTCTGATTACGTTCGATAATTGCCGAAATGCTGTTTTTTTGTGGTATGCCTTTTTTAATTTATCTAAATTTGAGTGTATTAGATGGTGCATAAAAATGCTATGCAGCGCATACACGAAATAATCCGCGCACACTTAACCGGATATGGACAGCAGTTGCTGAAAATGGATTTTCACCCAGTGGTGTTTTTGGTAATTTTCCATTATAAGGGCGTAGGCCTTTTTTTTTTTTTTTTTTTTAATCTTACCCCAATTAGGACTCCATAAGTTGAGATTTGTTGCCAAATGATGTAACAGCTATGACAACAAACGTAATGAAATTTTACGCTTGTTTACATCTATATAAACGTTTTACTTATGTATATATGGGGGTGATGTCCGTAATGTTGCACACCTTTTGATAATTGTATATATTTTTAGTACTAATAACTTTCACTTCATTTTCGTATGCGCGTTATTGATTCGTCATATCACATACAATCAGTTGAGTAGCTCAGATAAACAAATATATAAAATACAAGACAAAAACGGGTAGAAAACGTGTGACAACGAATTGCCAGGACAAAAAACTAATACGAAACTCTGTTAGAGATCGCAAAAAAACTCCTTCTGAGCTTACTGCAGATCTGTCAGAAGACATGGGATAGTTTATAAGTGCTTAAAACAACAAGAAGAAGACAGGCAGAAGCTGGATTAAAAGGGTACAAAACCAGGAGGAAGCCCTGTCTTTCACAAAACAACAAGAAGAATCGCTTGGAGTGGGCTTATCGACATCAACATTTTGCAGAATGGGATTGGTCAAATGTTATGTGACTCGATAAATCTAACATTGAGGTAAGCATTTTAGCTCTTTTTCATGATGAAAAATGATCATCATTCAGTCAGAGTGGACTTTTGTAATAAAAATGAGAATATTTTAATTTGAATCATGTTTATTTTATTTCCTGGTATTTTGAATACCCTGCCTGACCTTCGTGAGGCGACGTATAAACGAACAACATAATCCAGATTGCTTGAAGCCTACTGTAAAACACGGAAGCCGCACTATTATGATGTGGGGCTGCATGGCTGCTGATGGCATTGGTGAAATGTTCGTTTGCGAAGGACACATGAACAGACAAAAATATATATATGTGCTGTAAACCGTGCTATTGCCTTCATTAATGCACATTTTTGGTGACAACTGTTTACGTGGCATCAAGTCCCAACAAGACAATGCTCCTTTACATAAATTGTCCACTACGATGCGCTGGTTTCCAGTAACATTATGTTGCTGGACTGGTCAGTGCAGTTCCCAGATAGTAATCCAATCGAGCACTTTTGGGCATAATAAAACATAAAACCTGAGAACACAGCATAACATCAAAAACAGATCTTATTCAAGATTGGGATACCATACGTGCAGAAACTTGTGCAAGTCATCTACGCAGTATGGCCCAAATGATTGCTGTTGTTATTAAAGGCAAGGGTAGAGCCAATAAATGTAGATATTTTTTTTTTTGTAATTTTACGTTAATATAATAATTTATAAAAGAATAAGACTTTCATTTTTTACCTTAAAAACCAAAATTGCAGTAAAAAAGGGGGGGGGGGGGGGGTACCTAATACTTTTGGCCAAGGCTGTATTCATAATATGTATGCTAGTCTGTTCCACCAAATACGCTCGAAATTTCGTAAAACTTCTTAAACAGAAATTATTATATAACTATACCATGTACCAAAGAGTTACCGCGAATAATACGTTTAGTTTCAGCCAGTGTGACCACGTGAACGATTCTGTGTATACTCAATAATTTTGTGACAAAATGTATTTAATATTGAGATAATTTTTAAAATAAATTAAAATAGTAGTGGACATTAAAGAAGCTTTTCCTCTAAAAAGTAGTTGAATTTGTGCACGCTGAAAATTGTCGCTAAGAATGTCGAATAAAATTGACCAAATGTAATTTTAAAAAAATAATATTTTAAAAATGAAGTCAGAAAAAAGTAAAAGAATCGTTACCCTATCGTTTCTCGGTGCCAAGGCCCGTTATATTTTGTTGAAAAAGCATTTGCATTTTTTCTTAAAAGTATTCTCCCCTCTTCAACTTTTTCTATCTCTTCTACGTTGGAATTCATTAATCGAATTAAGGGTTTTAATCTTCCTAATAATGCAATTTTGGCAAGTTTTGACATTGTGTCATTGTTTCCGTCCATCGATGTGGAAGAAGTTATTCTTTCCATAGGCTTATCCATTGATGGGTTACCTCATTTAAGTGATAATATGAAATTTTCTATTAAGTCGGGCTTAAACTTAATTAAGGAAAGTAATGTATTTATTTTTAAAGATAAATATTTTAAACAGCAGAAAGGAGCTCCTATGGGTTCACCTATTTCTAGTATTCTGGCAGAATTCAAATTGCGTCCTTTAGAAGAACTCATCTTTAAGAAACTTTTTCCTATACCTTCATTATGGTTACGGTATGTCGATGACATTTTTATTATCTGGGAAGATGGGAAACAATCATTAGAAAATTTTTTTGACGAAATTAACCAACTTGATAACAATATTAAGTTCACGATGGAGTTAGAAAACAATAACTCGCTTCCTTTTCTTGATGTTCTCCTTATTAAAGAAAACAATTGTTTAAAACGGAAAATTTTCCGGAAATCTATGAAATTAAACAATGTTATTCCCGTCACTGCAGCTGCCCCATGGAATTATAAGATTGCAGCATTTAGGTCATTTATCCAGCGTGCATTACTTGTTTGTTCCGATGAATTTTTGGATGATGAAATCAATTTCATCGTTAATATTGGATTATGTCATGGTTTTAATTCAAGCCTTATCTATAAATTGGTTGATAAGTATAAAGTTTCCGTTTATCCCCCCTCCACCAAATTTAATCAAGTTTACCGAAAGGTTCCTTATTTTCCTATCCTATTTGAAAAGTTAAAAAAGTCTTTCATGAAATTCAACATTCAACTTGTTGCCTCTAATTCTATGACTTTGTTTAATCTTCTGTGTAAAAAAATAGATCCAATTCCTTTTTCATCTTTTTCTGGGGTGTATGAAATTCCCTTTAAATTTTCTGATGGGACCACCTCGTCCTATATTGGTATGACTAAACGTCGATTTTTCGAAAGATTGCAAGAACATAAAAACGATTTGAAGTTTCGTAAATTTTCTACAGCACTCTCAAGAAGCTACCATAAAGGACTCATTTCATTTATAGACTTTGACCATGCTAAAGTTATTTCCAAACAAGTTATTCCGCGCAATGCTATTATTCGTGAATCTTTAGAAATTCGTCTAAGAAACCAAGAAGTGTGTAATGATAATGTTTCCTTCCACATCCCAGAAATATGGCTTTCAATTTTGAAAAGTAAATGAAAATTCCATTTTTTCAGCTAGTCTTTCTTCGTTTGCATCTTTGATTAAAAGATGGCGCCACTGAACTCTTTATTTGGGAGTAAGAGGTTTCCGTTAGAATGTTTTGAATTTTGAATTGATTTCAAAATGTAGCATGTAAAGAGTTTGTTGTCGATTTATATTTTAGAAAAAATTTTTCTCCTGATGAAGGTTTTAAAGAATAAACCGAAACGTAGAGTTTTATGTTAAACTTGTGTATAAATTGTACGTTGGATAGCAACACCTATTTGTTTTGTATCGATATTACAACGTAAAGTCCTTTATTATTATTAAAAGAATTTCTTTATAAGTAGGTATTTTACTAATATATTTTGGATCTTTTAGTGGAAGCTGATTCCAATCATGTAATCATGCTGTTTTCGAAAACGGCGCGAAAAGTATAAATGAAACCGTATTGGACAAGAACCGTGTAAATTAGAGGACTAGGGTCTATGTGCCTGTCCGCTAATACACTTTATTACTCAAGCTACGTGCCACGTCGACATTCGATTCACGAGAACTTGTTTTGACTAAATAATGACTACACTGAAGAGACATTAAATTAAGCAAATTCAATAATTCTATGCAAATTTTCTAGCGCTGCGCATGTAAGGGTGCTGTGGTACTCATTTATAACTAGCACATTGGTTCTTCAGAATTAGTCATTTTAACTTCCAGTGAAGGTAAAGCTCCTTATTTATACGTCTTAAATTGTGGACAAATAATAAGCACTCGACGCATGGGCTTTTCAGTTTCCGAACTCGTCAGAGAATTAGGATTTTCCCTCACGCCATTGTCGAGAATGAACACAGAATATACGAGAAAGTGGCAATCGGGAAAAGCTAGAGTGAAAAAAAGCTGGCAATCTGTAAAGGACAATTGTCCTTTAACGAGCATGGTAGGAGACGGCTATCAGGTACGCAGTCAGCGAAGTCAAACGTTAGCTCAAATTACCACCCGGCTGAATTAGTGTGTCAGTCGTACTGGGATGACGATTGTGACCTCACCGGAAAACCAGCTATCGCTTTAGAGTATAAGTGCAATCTCGGGTGGCAGGGCACCAGTCATACAATAAAGTGACCGTGAACATTCACTTAACTGTGTGGGCTTCGGGAGCCATAGACAAACAAGACTACGATTGCTCAATGCACACGATCGGGCTAAACGTCTAGCCTGTGCAACAGAATGGACACTTGAAGACTGGAAAGGAGTAGCATGGAGTGATGTGTCTCGATTCCGAATAGTTCACGCCAATGGGAAGGCTGAGAATATGGCGCAAGGCTCATGGAGCCATGGATACTGCATGCCAGGCTGCAATTGTACAAGGTCACGACATCTCAGTCATGGCATGGTCATTCTCTTGGTAGTTTTTCAAATGTTTGGCACTTCAACAGTCATGGAAAAAAAAAGTAAACACCCCCTACTAACTCCTCAACAAATTATCGTAGAAAAAAGTTACTGGTACCGAACGATTGGAAATAAAATCTACTTTTAAATGACGTATATAAAATTTGCTTAGGAGGCCATCTACATATTAAAACGAACCATAACTCTGCTTTTTTTTTCAATAGAAGTACACAATTCTGACAACATAAATGAACTCTACACCCTTCAATTAATCTAAAAACAAACAAATTTTTATGCATTTCGTACCATAAGTTTCCGAGAAATTAATTATTTTAAAACGAGCGCATTTTAAGGGATGTATCCAAATTATAGTTCGGAACTCTATTGTTAATCGAGAGAACTCCCTTCTTGATCAAGGCACCTTAAGCAGTCAATTAAGCCTGTTAGATTACAGGATAGCATAAAAAATTTCAAAATATTTAGTCACTTCTATCATAGACTGCCCCTTAAACCATCATTTTGCCGTCTTTTAAGCTTAATTTGAAAACTACTTGGAAGAAAAATGTGAAATTTTGGATTTCCATAAAGCAGGACTTAATAAATCTGAATCCATCAAAAAAATTGTTGGTTGCAATTCATAATTTTTTTTAATATTAATTTCATAATTCATTATTAAAATCATAAAATTATAAAAATTGCAAATTCAACGTATTTATGTTTGGGTATATTAGTATTATTGCTTAACAAAAAATTAGCACATTAGAATCATAATTTCAGGAGATATAAATAAAAATATGAAAATATAATTTAACATTAGAAGCACTAAATTTTGAATGTTTATAATTCAAAAACTTATCATTCAAATGACTTGAAATTTGGTGTCTAGGAATAGTTTGAAACAAAGATTTTAAATATCTCGTTAAAATTGGGTATTGCCATTGAAAAAAATGAAGGTTGAATTTGTTTTAATATGTAGATGGCCCCTAAGCAAATTTTATATACGTCATTTAAAAGTAGACTTTATTTCCAATCGTTCGGTACCAGTAACTTTCTTCTACGATAATTTGTTGAAAGAGTTAGTAGGGGGTGTTTACTTTTTTTTTCCACGACTGTACCAACCTCCCTCAATTCAATTCGGTACGTAGATTTTCTAGGCGATCACTTCCATTCATTTATGTCTTCCTGTCATACAAATGGAAATGTATTATTCCAGCAAGAAAACTGCTCCTCAAAGAAAAGGTGCTGCAAGAAAAGGTCCCGGTTGGCTAAGCCTGGCTGGGTGAGTATTCGTCTTTCTTCATTTTCATGAAATGGCTACCTAGGAGAACATACCTAAAATCTAATGAGCACCTTTGGAATGCTTTGGAGAAATATGTGAAAGCACGTCCACACAGCAACAGCTGCCCTTACTGAATTAAGGACAGCTCTAGCAGAGGTTTTAAAAGCCGGGCCTGTAGAACTCCTTCGCAAACTTCTTGAATATATTCCCCGTCATGTGGCAGTCATTATCAAGGCAAGAAGACGCCCAACTCGTTAATAACTTGCTAACATTAATTCAATGGTACTTCATTGTAGGAGAACATATATATTATTTTTGTTGTCAACATAACTTTCTCTATGCATTTATAAATAGCAAGTCAGCATAACGTATAATAAGACATTTTTATGAACAGGTTTCTGGTATAGCACACTTACATTTCGTCAAAACATGTTTTTTATTTAAAATTGCAGTTAATTAAAAACAAATCAGCATCGTTTTCATAAATGGCATGGCAGATTTTTCTCAAATCAGTGTTGCCACAAACATTACCACATTATGTCATCCTCAGCATGATTATAAAAAAAAAATAAATGGTGCAAAAAAATAATAAAATGTGACATCTCCTCAATGGTTTATTTTATATTTGTCATTATAATCAAATTTGCAATTAAAATGGTTAGAACAGATACCATCGGCAACCGAAACTGTGGTATTTCATGTGCAGCTTAAATCTTATTCTTTGTTATTTAAGATGAAATTGAATTTGTTTTATATCCAGTTTATTTTTCTTTGTCCCGTGCCCTTTCCGAACCGATTACATCTGCGTTTAATGCAGATAAAACGTTTGTGTTATTTTTTTCTTGCGTGTGCCTTTTGCTTTATTCGATCTCTTTTTACCGTAAATGTGGTGAAGTAAATGAGATGAAATTCTGCCTTGAGTGCCTATCGTACTTTGGAAACATGTTTATCCTTAATGATTCTTTAAAAGTTTAAATCTGCATCTAAAAAAATATTACACTTAAGTAGGAAACTGTTGTACTGAAGACTCTTCATTCTATAGGGAGGAATTCTCTTAATCATAAGTTACTGCATGTGGCATTAACTGCAGACTATTTGAGATTTAACATTTTAAGCGTTGTATTAACAAAAAATACATGCTTCGAATTTGGACCTTGATCATTTGAAGAGGATAAACTAGAAAACAGGAATTCTGCTTTTTCGAATTTAGTGTCGCCCCCCCCCCCAACCCCCGATGAAGAAAAAATACATGTATATATAAATAGTAAAAAACATATTTCATTTTTAAGACTTAAAGCAGACGCTTTTATTTTATGTAAAATAACGTCATTTGCATCCACTTAAGAATTCCACATTGACAGTCCATTCTTAAAAATCTACAGTAAAGTATGCATAGGACGTCGCTATTTGAAATAATGCACAAATGAAGGAAAAAGTTGCCGTCATTAAAGAAACTCGACAAAAAAAGGCTATCTTATGATTCATAGCACTTCATTTGTTTGCAACATTAATATAGATACTTAAAATTAAATATAGGGGAGCTAGGGGATGTATGGGACAAGGGATAGATGGGACATTCTCAATATTTCAGGCAATAAACATTTATTTTAAATTGCTTCCTAACCCCATATACCTCTACCACAGTGTGCTTCAGAACTAAAAGTAGGACCACATTGCTGTTTTCATTTTCCTTCAAAGTTGCATTTTCTGAAATCTCTGCTTAAAAGTAAGTTTTTTTTACATTTGAAGATGTGAAATATCTTATACAATATAAAAAATTAAGCTATGTTGTAGTTATTTATTTTAAGGTTCAATATCAATAATTAAAATGAATGAATAGTAATCATTGTGACAAAATAATTTTTGAGCTAAAATGGCTGAGAAGGGATATTATGCATCATGGGGATGATTGGGACATTTCAAATGGGGATGAATGCGGCATTCTCACTCCTCCCTAGAGATGTTGAAAATTTTATTTATTAATTAAATAGTATTATATAGGATGATAAATCAATAATTTACGTCAATTAATAGTATTAAATAGTATTATATGAGTTGTTATTGTTTAACATTTCTGAGTGTTACTTATTGTATTGTAATAATTATTAATGGATTATCAAAAAATTGGTACTAAAACTTAATCAAAATAGATAAAATTGATAAAAATAGTATATGTGTATTGATCAAATAGGGGAAATTACATTGAATTTTGAAATGTTGCACAAATAAATCCCCACCCCTAACATATTGGGTCAATCGGAAAGTCGGGTCGTGTTGGGAAAATCAATTCGTAACGAAAAATTCAATCATTTAATTATTAGACATTGATTCCGATATCTAATGTCTAATAATTATCGGGCAGAATTTTCCGGTACGAATTGATTTTCCCAACACGACATGACTTTCCGATCGACACAATAATTTCCGTTCTGCATGTTTCTACGATACATTTAATTAATATTAATTAATAAGTTATGATTGAAAATTTTTAGCTATGCTATATTTAAAAGACATTTTGCACTTTTATTTCAAATTTAAAATGCCTCATAAGTGGAAAAAAAGAACAGGTTGATAGCCGAAGTCCGCATTAAAAGTTAAAACTGCAATAAAAGAAGTTATTGAAAAAAAATATACCGATTCGTGCTGTAAAATCATATATTACAAATATAATTTTCATATAAGGTTATAATTATAAATTTTAATTTGGTAAAATTGAATACAGGGAGGAAAATATTTGTGTCCCATCCATCCCTATTAGTGTCCCATTCACCCCTGCTGTGGGGATGATTGGGACAGGGAGGAACGTTTTTTTGATTTCATAATATTTTTATGAATAAATCATAATCTAGAATAAATACTGTTCATATATGTTGGCAAATACCTAATGTATGAAATGTGATATATAATATTGATAGTAACTTAAATAAAAAAATATAAAAAAAATATTTTTGTGAAAATGTTCCATTCATCGCCCACCTCCCCTAACTTATAATAGCTTCATGTTTTAACAGAAATCCTTTGTTTTTATTTTTTTTTTCAAAATAGCAAATATTTTAATTACATTTTCTTTCGATTATTATGAGAAAATGGAAAAATATATAATTACATCGCAATTATCGCCCATACAATTACATCGCAATACTGGAGGCTCTACCGGTGAAACTGACAATAGAAATAGCCTTACAGCTGAGTCTTATACATAAGAGACTTATATCTGCTTAAACTACAGGATTATGTAGTTGTACTTACGTTACAATAATTAAGAACAGCAATTACTTTGAAAATGATTTTTCACTGTATGTGGAAGTTGACAAAAACTTTTGATTTGCACAAAATTTTAAAATAATAACAGAGACTAAACACAACTGTCTATTTAACCAAGGCGCTCATACGACTGACGCCTTGCCTCTAGACACTAGTTAAGCCACTTTGGGCCAGGCGGCACCACCTACTTGTCGAGATCATCAGGGTTGCAATGTAAGGCAATAATGCGATATGAGGAACATTTCTCCTATATTATTATTGCAATTTACTTCAGTTTGTATATAAAGATAGACAAATAGCTTCCTTATGTTAAATAAATTTGATAAATTTTGAAAAGACAATGTTTGTGTATATGAAACAGTGAATAGGTTACCAGAATATACGAGGTAGGTCAATAAATTCCCGGAACGGTCGACTACATTCACGCAGGTGTTCGTTGGAGGGGACCTATCTTTTTTGGAAGTTGGCAGCACTGATAGGGAAAATACTCAAGCATCTGGAATTCATTTCCGGTACTGGCGGCGTTAGTTGCGGATCATTTCTAACAAAGCGAATTTTTCATTCGTCGGATTTTAAAAAGTCTTCTTTACAGAGCATGCAAACATCAAATTCTGCGTTTTTCTAGAGAAATCACCTTCTGAGACGCTCGGGATGCTGAAGTAAGAATACGGAAACGATGCCATGAAAAAACGGCTGTGTGCGAGTGGCATAAGCTTTTTCGTGAAGGTTACACTACCATCTAAGATGACCCTCGGACTTGGGCGCCCCTCCTCTTCAACCGCAGATGAAAATGTTGAGAGTGTTCGAGGGCGTCATTCACTACGAATTTATTGCTGAAGGCCAAACTGTCAATAAATAACTTTACCTAGAGATCCTTAAAAGACTACGGGATGCAATCAGACGAAAACGACCTGAAAAATGGGCAACAAACGATTGGTTTCTTCTACACGACAATGCTCCAGAGAATCGCTCTCTGATTGCAAAAAGTTACCTTGCCAGACAAGTGTCACCACTCTGGAACACCTTCCTTATTCCTCGACCTAGCACCAACGGATTTTTTACTGTTTCTACAGCTGGAAATGAAACTGGAGGGACATCGTTTTATGGATTCAGATAAGGTGATCGAAAATGTGACGAAGCTACCGAAGGAAGTCTAAGAAAATGGATTCAAGGAGTGTGTTGAACAGTTATACGAACGCTATTAGAAGTGTGTGGATGCAGGAGGAAAGCACTTTAACCCGTTAATAGTCGCACGTTGGTCTTTTCCCCGCCCGAAATTCGTTATCTTCCTGCAACTCATTTCCCGTTAAAGTTACGATAGCCAAATTCCGTGTAGCTGACCTTGAGTGTTCACACTCTTGTGTAGTAAAATTGCAAGTCATTCCTGCTATTTCTTAGCATTTTATCGCATTCTTAAGTTTCAATCGGTCTAAATGACCGCATTGCGACCACTTACGTTAGTTGAATTTTTCACCCTCGTTTTCATCCTTTCCCATTTCCGCGAAATCTGTGGGGAAGGTTTCTTCGAAGTACGCACTCTCTGTCTGTTGTTATTTCGTCTTTCTTTCCTTTCTGCTATTTTATTCGTTCAAAGAGTACTTTTTTTACTTTTAGAATGTGACTTAAAATTGTTTTATTATATTAGTTGTGTAGTCAGTTCGCGCAAAAAAATGATGGATGGTCAACATTTTTTTCATTGTCAAATATTGTGGGAATAAATTCTCAAATCGATAATTATTTAAATATGGAAAAAAATGGAAATTCATCATCATTATTTGAAAGAACTTGCTTTCCATTTATTACCCGAACATATAAATGAAAGAAAACAGACAATAACACTCCAAAATCATTAAAAAAAAAGATAAGAGAATTTTGTGGAAATCAGTAAAAAAAATTGCCGTATATCCAAAATCTGAAAAGTATCGTTTTTGTACAATAAAACAAATTCGAAAGATAAAACAATCTTCTCAGAAATGTAGTGTTTATATTTGTGAAGAACATACATATAATTTATTTGTACAATAAGAAAAATAATGAGAATTTTATAATGTAGGTTAGAAATTACGCAAATAAAAAACTCTTTTGGATAATTCAGTGAATGTTTATACTATGATTTAAAAAAAAAAAATATTTTAAGTATTTTTATAAAATTTATCTATTTTTAAATTTTCATACTGTAAGTAAAAACACATTTTTTTTTAACAATGCCGCAGAAATTATTATTGAAATCCAATAGAGGCTTGGGGACAGTATCTAACAAATTTAAATTTGTTGTCCTTCATCAATTGTTCAAACTATTTTTCAGAATAATGTTTTCCAGAATATGAGAGAAAATTCATTTAAATTAAATTATTTCTGCATATTTATAATTTCGGAGAAAATTTTCTTATTGTTTTTATTAATTTAATGAACGTTATTATAAAACAATAAATTATAACATTAATACCTTATTATGAAATGTACAATTGAATATTCATTTCAATTAAATAGTTTCTGTAAAATACATCCCTATTAAGATGAACCTTTCAGTGATTCTATTAATTAAAATAATTTATCCATCTTAGGATTTAAATTTACAATTGCAAATGTATTTAAATTAAATTATATAATTTCAATAACTTATTTATTATTTACTTTATATGAGCGAAATTCGTATCCAGAGTTTTTATTCAAGGGCGCTGCTCCCACCCTGAAATAAATAGAAAAACTACAAATCGTACATTTTCATTTGAAAAATGGATTTAATCACAAAATCTCGAGAGCCCCCCCCCCCCTTCTCTCCCCCCTCATACACACACAGACACCCCACAAAATAAATAAATAAATAAAACGTAGTTACAAAATTTACATTTATAATTTCGTATTTAAGTATTTTTTACCTTTTTCTTTATTATATATATATATAATTATACATTTTTAATAATATTTGGTTTATGTGGTATTTGTGATTTCATAATTATTGGTCATTTTCCTTATTTTTCAATGGTATTATTGTACAGAAAGTTTATATATATATATATATATATATATATTGTCTTTAATTGTTTATGGCATCAAATTTGATGGATTTTCATAAGTTTTAAACGAATTAATCGTCCGCAATATGCTGGTGAATTAGTGATATTGTATTTGATTTTCTGTTGCATGTCATAGGTTCCATTTTTATTTTCAGTTTAATTGTTCAATTTAATGTCAGTGTAATATATTGATGCTAAATTTGTTAATTTTATTTTATTAAATGGATATAGAGTGCCGGAGTATAAAAAAAATCTACCTGACTCTGATTCTGTCCTTCCAAAAAAAAAAAAATAATAATAATAAATAAATAAATAAAAATCCCCCTATCATGAATTTAGGTTCATATTAGTAAATGTTTTCCTACTAATTATTGATTCATAGTAACATCAGAAATTCAATCAAATCATTTACTATTTACTTTTAAATATTTATGAAAAACGAAGAAAGAGTTATTAAAAACATTTATCTAGATGCCAACTGAATATATACTTAAGCGAAATAAATAATTGCTGTAAAAGGTTGTAAAATGAATAATTGCTGTAATCTTTTAAAGTTCAGTCACTATTTTCACCCTACGTTATCCGTTTTCGATCATCTGATAACACCGGCAAGTTTCCCCTTCATTTTCGGCCTGCTGGTAACGGCGGCAAATGGACCGAACGCGACTACTAGCGTTCTAAAAAATGTCGCGACTACTCTCGGGTTAAAGGCCAATAATGTAAAATTATTGTTCTATTTCTTAATAATTTGTAATTAATCTTTTTCGGGTTTTTTTTTACCCTATCTCGTATGTTGCCAAAATTCCTTAACTCACAAAGGCCATTTCCTTATGCTGTAAAAGTACAATGCCTTTTTTTTTGCTTATTTATCTCATTTCATTCTAGGAAAAAATTAAGTTTCTTAATAATATTCTGTTAATTCTGGAAAGTGTTTCATAATCTGTGCTTGATGTATGATATATATATATTTTTAAAACGTAAAACATTGTGATAAAACTGAAATATAATGCATACATACATAATTATTAATGCATATGATACATAATTATCAATGCAATTCTAAATTAGTTAAGACTTGCTACTAAAGATTTTTCTTTAATAAAAATTTATATGAAACGTAAGAAGTACAAAATCCTTTAACAGAAAATAATATAAAAAATATTTTAATGTTTTATAGGTCGTTAAGAATATATTTTCTCTTTGAAATACATAAAAATAGCATAAATTATCTAAAATGAATTTAAATCTACGCTCTTTTTTTGGCCACACGAAAATGTTTTTCTGGCTATTTGACTTTGAACCGTAGTTTTATTAACAATTTTATTGAAACACTAATTGATATCTAAAATAAAATATTAGATTTGGGTAAAGATGAAGCTTAAATGAATATAAAATTTAATTAAGAAATTCCACGCAAATCTAATTTGCACTGGCAAGTTAATGTAAGTTCACAAATTTAGACATATTTTATTAATTCATATTCAATAATTTAATAGCAACATAAATAAAATTCATGATATCATTTATGTGTTTACTCAAAAAAAAATTCAAATTTACACTTTTTTTATAAATTAAAAGCTAAAAAAAAAATACCGATTTACAAATTAATTACTAACTATTTAGTTGAGCATGAATCTTTACAAAAAGGGAACATTATGGAAATTTTTCCAACAATTTATTAATTGTTATTTTGTGTACTATTTGCTTGAAACAAATTTCATGAATAGACGAATCAAATTAAATTAGTCATTTATTTTTCACGAATTCATATGGGATAATTACATACTAGCATGAGTATAATTAGTGAAATTAGCAATATGTTCGCTCCAAAAAGTTAAAATTTACTCATTTTTATAAATAAAAAACAGAAAGATACTTCTTTTGAAATTGTCTATTAGTAATTGAATTAAACATGAAATTATAAAGATGATAAATTTACAGAAACTTCTCTCATTATTAAAAATCTTTTTTCTTTTAAAAACTTCAATTCATAAATGTAGAAAAAAAATTCAAATTTAGACATTTTTCGTAAACTTTTTTCCTTTAATTTAACCCTTAAATGCCTGATTTTTCAAAAATCATTGCAATAATGTTTTTCAGCTTTCATTTTTTAAATAAATCATGGGAAAAATACTTTAAAAAATAATATTTTGTTTTAGGTATGGTTTACGGCTAAAAAACAGTTTGTTACTAATCGGCAATACTGGTGTTTAATTGAAAAAATAATTTGCCTTGATAAAATTCTATAATATTAAACACAAAAGAATTTTAGGAACTATAATAAAAAAATTAATTTCACTTGCTCACTGCAGGTCAAAATAGGGTATTTCGCAAGCTGCCAAACAAAACAAAAAGAAAGGTTGGTTGGTTGGTTGTATTTATGTCGGCCAATTATCTGAACGTGGGATATAGGCCCTAAGGGGGGAGTGCCTTCCGTGGAGGTCTTTCTAAGGGAACCTAATCCGTATTAACGCTTGGAGAACCAAGGTTCGAAGAAAACCACGAAAACTCCGAACGATTAGGGCGACGGGCGCGATTGGGATCGAACCCAGCACCTCCCGTCTACCAGCTTCGAGGCAGAACCTCTCGGCCACTGGTGGGGCCAAACAAAAAGAAAGAGTAGCAACGATTGAAAAAATAAATCTATCTTTATTCTTGAATAGCACAAGTGTTGACATCTACATGTTGAAAATCGATTTAATAATTTTTTCAGAATATATTTTATTGGCAACATTAAGCATTATAACTTCAATATTATTCTAATAGTATTTTAGAGCCTAAATTGGGTATGTTGCCGAAAAGCAACACCAGGCATTTAAGGGTTAATTCTGGCATTAATATAATTCATGAAGTCGATTTTGTTTTTGCTCCAAAAGATTGTAATACTTTTTTTAAATAAAAAAAATTAAAGATATTCAGTTACAAATTAATTATTATTTATTTAGCTGAACATAAAACTATACACAAGGATTAATTTTTATTATTTCTTTCATATATATATAAAAAAAAAAACTCAATAGCTCCAGTGCATAGAAGATGAAAAAATTGAAATTTATTCATTTTCCAAGAACATATATTCACTAGTTTAATAGAACATAGAGCCATTAGTATAATTTATGAAGACACTATATTATTTGTACCACAAACTTGAAATGTATACTTTATATGTACAATACAACTGAAAGATATTCATTTAGAAATTAATTACTATTTATTTAGATGAACATGTGTAGAAATGAATTTTACTGAAATTTCTCTGATATGATTCATTTTTTCTTTTAAAAACTATAGCGCATAACTGTCGGAAAAAGTTAAATTGTAGTCATTTTTGTGAATTTACATACACTAATTAAAAAAATTATAATTTATAAAGACATTAATTTGTTTACTCCAAAGACTAATTATAATTTTTATAAGAAAAAAAGGGTATTAATTTAGAAATTAATTACTTTTTGAAACTAGATAAATATGAAACTATATAAAAGTGAATTTTACTGAAATTTCTCTGGTTCGTTCCATTTTTACTTTCTTCTATCTTTACAAGGAGAAAATATCCGATTCGTGAAAATTTTTGACTTCCGGATTTCGACGGGGATTTATGCGCTTTAAAAGGTCCTGAACACGATTTGACTGTTTTCAGAAAATGTCTGTCAGTGAGTCTTTCTGTCTGTATCTGACAAAACGTTTCGGCGCACTATCCCAATAACTAATGAACAGGATTAAAAAAAAAGACTTTATATTCAGTTAGACCTTTAAATTATGGGGATTAGTTTTTGTTGTAAATCGCCCTACAGTGGGTGCTGCTGCATTTTTCACCATTTCCACAATAGCTCTATCTCAAGAACTAATGCGCGAATTTTTATCAAACTTCAGACTCAGTCAGACGTTGACATAAGTCAACTTTATGTTCACAAGTTAACGCTCATTAGGTTTTGGTGTAAATCTCCCAACAGCTGGCGCTGCTATGCTGCGTTTTTCATGATTTTCGCAATATCTCTACCTCAAGAATCAATGGACAGATTGTCATCAAAGTTTAGATTCTTCTAGACGTTGACAAAGATTGTAGTGGATTGAGTTTTGGTGTGATTCGCCCAAAAGGTGGCGCTGCTATGCTGATTTTTCAGGATTTACACTATTTTAGCGGTAGTCATATCTCAAGAACTAATGCACTGAATTTCCTAAGACTCCATATTCTGTTAGGCCTGGACACAAGTTGGTTCTGATTAAGTGTTCGTGTAAATCATATAACAGGTGGCGCTGCTATTTTGCATTATTTACAATTTTCATGATGGCTATATCTCAAAAAACTAATGCACGAAATTTAATCAAATTTCATATTCTGTTATATTTTCACATAAATAGCTCTTTATTAGGCTTGGGTGTATACTGCCCAACAGGTGTTTCTTTTATGCCCTTTGGGCAGGGAATTTTTTATTTATTTATTTTTTTTTTGGTTGCAGACATCTAAGAGAGTGGATACAGAAATTCTATGACTTGTTTGAAAATGCGATGCTTATATGTCTTTTTTTTTAATGCACACAATTGAACAAACCTATAGCTTTGGAATTCTCATGATGGGCATAGATTGTCATTTAATTTGTCACTGTAATAGCGAATTTTGAACTGAAGATCACATGACTAAAACACATGGGTTCAATCATCAACGTCCTTAGAGAATTAGCAATGTGTGATATTTCCTTATACGAGGGTGGTTCAATAATTATTGTCCCGAGTGTGTATAAAATATTTGGACTGCGATGGTTGATGTGGAATATTGGAGCCTAATATCTAAGATGCCTATATGCTCAATTTCAGAACCGCAGCTGCTATATTAACATTTTTTTTTTCGTTTTAGGCGTGAGAGGTGGCACTTAGCTAGAAAAAGGGGAGTTTTGGGGGAAAGGCTGATTTGGAGATTATGGGGCTAGACTTGAAGCAGTTCTGTGATAGATTTGTGACAGTGGGTGAGACGTGTCTATGTCACTATAATCCCGAGTCTAAACGATTGTTGCCACGTCTCATTCACTGTTACCCCCAACTCCCCCTTTCAAACTAGGTGCGACCTTTCACACCAATAACGAAAAATATATGTTAATATAGAGGCTACAGTTCTGAAATTGGGCATATAGGCATCTAAGACATTAGGCTTCAATACTACACATCAACCATCGCAGTGCAAATACTTTATACACACTTGGGACAATAATTATTGAACCACCCTTATACTAAATATATAATATTTTTCTTATAATATCTTATCCTTTCTATATTAAAGTCTTCCTTTAAGATTTTCCTTTTTAAAAACATTGTTAACTTTGACTCTTACCTAAAACACAGAACTACTTTTTAAGTACCCAATTTATCCCTTTTAAAATGAAATTTTGTTATCTGTTGCTTTAACTCTAACTATTGTCGGTTTCTTTAAATATCACATTTCATTCGATATCGTCATTTCTATACTCTTATGTAACCTTTAGAAATAAAAGATTAGCAGTGACAAGACAGACAAAAATAACCCAGTAAATGCAGTCAAACGGGATTTTGTGTTAAAATATCTCGTTTCACACAGGAGGAAAAATATTTTTGTAATAACAGTACCATATCCTCTTAAATCCAGCTATAATTGATGTCGAAGCAGATTTATATTGAGTTAAGCACATCTGGTAGAACGGAAAATATTAATATGCATATTAAACACAAAAAGATTATTATAGTTTGAATATATTTCTTGACGATGTAGCATGCAGATTGTTTTCTGCCTAATTGTCTGCTTAATCCTGAAGATAGTTTTGAAGATTTAACCGAAGCGTTGAGTTTCATTTTATTCATGTGTTTTTATATTTTTACCATCTTGAAATTTATGAATAAAGTATATTTTGGATAGCAACCTCTATTTTGTTTAGCATACGATTTTAGAACGTAAAGTCTTTAATTATTAAGATTATTATTATATTTATTGCGAATGTCTTTCAAAACCGGAAGAGAAGTTTCACCTGTGCTTAATAATATTATAAGGTTTTAAATGGTCAATATGTAATAATGATTTTTCTCTTAATTTTCAATGATATTAAGCGAATTTCCTCAATATGCGGTGTTACGAAAGTCTTAGTCTACTGAGTTGTGCTTATTGCGTGATCATTATAATTCCTAAAAGTTTCTTATGATATAATTTTATGAATTGACTACATTGATGATTATAGTTCAACTCAATGCTCCCTCACACAGCTCGTGAACTGTTAATGTCCATTCAAAATAAGTAATTCACTTAAATTCAAGTTTAAAAATCAGAAGCAGAGAAAAAGACAAGAGGATTGAGGTACCCTACTTGATAACACCATGTATATGAGGACGAAATAAAAGTGGGAGTCAAATTAACTCACTAGGCACATTTCAATACGAATTTCCCTAGCGAGTTAATATTTTAATGTTTATACTTAACAAAGAAAACGGAAGTTTGTTACTGCCCTCTTAAAGTCGCTTTTAACGTTTATTTTTTCTGTTTATGGCTGTAGGGCCGAATTTGATCGCTATCTGAAACATAGAATGTATTTTCAAATGCCACTTACATAAGCTAAAATCTCTTTTAAAAGTGAAAGTTTATTATCAGTTCCTTGAACTATTGTCAGTTTCTTTAAATATCACATTTTATTCGCTGTAGGCATTTCTTTATTCTTTTGTACTCTTTAGAAATAAAAGATTATCGGTGGCAATCTAGACAAAAATAACTGAATAAAACAGTTAAACAGGATTTCGTGTTAAAATATCTCATTCCACCCAAGAAGAAAAATATTTCTGTTACAACAGCACCATATCCTTTTAAATCCAGCAATAATTGATGTCGAAGCAGATTTAAATTGTGACAAAGACATTTGGAAGAACGGAAAATATTAATGTGCATATTATACACAAAAGGATGATTAATTTATTCATTGTGAAAGTCTTTCAAAACCGGAACAAAAGTATCGTCTCTACTTAATAATAATAAAAGGTTTTCAATGGTCAAAGGAAATTATATTTGCTCTTGAGTTTAAATAATCGTAAAGAAATTGTATTAATATGTCAGGCCAAAAAAAAAAAAGGAGAATAAAAAGTGTGTCATATTCGATCCCATTCAATACAAATATTTTCAAATGATCCAAGAAATCCGTTATGTTCTTCAAAAATGAATAAATAGGAAACTGGAAAGATTAGAAATTGAAACAAAGCATAATTTATCATCTAACAAGATTGCCATATTACTTATGCAAAAAGGTATCTAGATAATTATATTTGGCGTCTTTTTAATTTCTTGAAAATATAAATTTTAGCTCATCTATTTTTTTATTGTTATTGAAATGTTGGTAATTTTTGTTGTTATGTCAGGACAAAAAATGAGAAGAAAATCGTGTCATATTTTATCCCATTTACAAATATTTTTAAATACTCCAAGAAACCCGTCACGTTCTTGAAAAATGAACAAATAGAAAATTGAAAGTATTAGAAATTGAAGCAAAGCGTAATTTCCAAATAATAAAGCATTTTGTATTCATGCATTATTGCATAAGAGTGCAGAAGCTATTGCACCAAGATCTGAATATTTATAAACTAGTTATAGTACGAACGCAACTCATTTGCCACTTTTGACGTACAGTTTGCGACTGTTTCTGCTGATGTACGGCCGAATTTGATCGTTATCTGAAACACATAAATTCTTCAAGTGCTACTTACATTCGCCGAAATTTCATTTAAAAGTGAAAGTTTATTATCAGTTCCTTGAACTACTGTCGTTTCTTTAAATATCACATTTTATTCGCTATCGGCATTTCTTTATTATTTTGTACTCTTTAGAAATAAATGATTGTCGGTGACAATCTAGCCCAAAATAACTCAATAAAACAGTTAAATAGGAATTGGTATTAAAATATCTCATTTCACCCAAGAAGAAAAATATTTCTGTTACAACAGCACCATATCCTTTTAAATCCAGCAATAATTGATGTCGAAGCAGATTCAAATTGTGACAAAGATATTTGGAAGAACGGAAGATATTAATGTGCATATTAAACACAAAGGGATGATTATTTTATTCATTGTGAACGTCTTTCAAAACCGGAAGAGAAGTATCGTCTCTACTTAATAATATTAAAAGATTTTGAATGGTCAAAGGCAATTACGAATTTGCTCTTGAGTTTAAATAATGTGAAACAAATTGCATTAATATTTCAGCACAAAAAAAGGGAGAAAACAAGTGTGTCATGTTTTATCTCATTCATTTCAAATATTTTTAAATACTCCAAGAAATCCGTCATGTTCTTTAAAAATGAATAAATGGGAAATTGAAAATATTAAAAATTGAAACGAAGCATAATTTATCGTTTCACAGAATTGTCATATTAATTATGCAAAAAGGTATCTAGATAAGTATATTTCACGTATTTTTGTTACTTGAGGATATAAAATTTGGCTCATCCCATTTTTTTTTCTTTTTGTTATTGGAATTTTTGTCCTTTTTGTTAAGCTGTCAAGATAAAAAAAGAGAAGAATATCGTGTAATTTTTTATCCCATTTACAAATATTTTTTAATACTCTAAGAAATCCGTCATGTTGGTGAAAAATGAACAAATGGAAAATTGAAATTATTAGAATTTGAAACAAAACATAATTTCCGAATAATAAAGCATTTTGTATTCATGCATTATTGCATAAGAGTGCAAAAGCTATTGCACCAAGATCTGAATATTTAGGAAACTAGTTATAGTACGAACGCAACTCATTTGCCACATATGACGTACAGTTTCCAACTATTTCTGCTGATGTAGGGCCAAATTTGATCGTTATCTAAAACACAGAAAATCTTCAAATGCTACTTACATACGCTAAAATTTCCTTTAAAAGTGAAAGATTATTATCTGTTCCTTGAGCTATTGTCAGTTTCTTTAAATATCAAATTTTATTCGCTATCAACATTTCTTTATTCTTTTGTACTCTTTAGAAATAAAAGATTATCGGTGGCAATCTAGATAAAAATAACTCAATAAAACAGTTAAACAGGATTTCGTGTTAAAATATCTCATTTCACTCAAGAAGAAAAATATTTCTATTACAACAGCACCATATCCTTTTAAATCCAGCAATAATTGATGTCGAAGCAGATTTAAATTGTGACAAAAACATTTGGAAGAATGTTAATTATTAATGTACATATTATACACAAAAGGATGATTAATTTATGCATTGTGAAAGTCTTTCAAAACCGGGAAAAAAGTATTGTCTCTGCTTAATAATAATAAAAGGTTTTGAATGGTTAAAGGAAGTTACGAATTTGCTCTTGAGTTTAAATAATCGTAAACAAATTGTATTAATATGTCAGGCCAAAAAAGGGAGAATAAAAAGTGTGTCATATTCGATGCCATTCAATACAAATATTTCCAAATACTCCAAGAAATCCGTCATGTTCTTCAAAAATGAATAAATAGGAAACTGAAAATATTAGAAATTGAAACAAAGCATAATTTATCATCTCACAGGATTGTCATATTAATTATTCAAAAAGGTATCTAGATAATTATATTTGGCGTCTTTTTGTTTCTTGAAAATATAAATTTTGGCTCATCTATTTTTTTATTGTTATTGAAATTTGGGTAATTTTTGTTGTCATGTTAGGACAAAAAATGAGAAGAAAATCGTGTCATATTCTATCCCATTTACAAATATTTTTAAATACTCCAAGAAATCCGTCATGTTCTTGAAAAAGGAACAAATAGAAAATTCAAAGTATTAGAAATTGAAACAAAGCATAATTTCCAAATAATAAAAACTTTTGTATTCATGCATTATTGCATAAGAGTGCAGAAGCTATTGCACAAAGATCTGAATATTTATGAAACTAGTTATAGTATGAACGCAACGCATTTGCCCCTTTTGACGCACAGTTTCCGACTATTTCTGCTTATGTACCGCCGAATTTGATCGTTATCTGAAACACAGAAAATTTTGAAGTGCTACTTACATTCGCTAAAATTTCATTTAAAAGTGAAAGTTTATTATCTGCTCCTTGCACTATTGTCAGTTTCTTTAAATATCACATTTTATTCGCTATCGGCAGTTCTCTATTCTTTTGTACTCTTTAGATATAAAAGATTATCAGTGCCAATCTAGACAAAAATAACTCAATAAAACAGTTAAACAGGTTTTCGTGTTAAAATATCTCATTTCACTCAAGAAGAAAAATATTTCTTTTACAACAGTACCATATCCTTTTAAATCCAGCAATAATTGATGTCGAAGCAGATTCAAATTGTGACAAAGACATTTGGAAGAACGGATAATATTAATGTGCATATTATACACAAAGGATGATTAATTTGTTCATTGTGAACGTCTTTCAAAATTGGAAGAGAAGTATCGTCTCTACTTAATAATATTAAAAGATTTTGAATGGTCATAGGAAATTACGAATTTGCTCTTGAGCTTAATTAACTTGAAACAAATTGCATTAATATTTTAGGACAAAAAAAGGAGAAAACAACTCCACGAAATCCGTCATGTTCTTGAAAAATGAATAAATGAGAAACTGAAAATATTAGAAATTGAAACAAAGCATAATTTATCATCTCACAGAATTGTCATATTAATTATGCAAAAAGGTATCTAGATAAGTACATTTCACATCTTTTTGTTTCTTGAAAATATAAAATTTGGCCCATCTGATTTTTTTTTTCTTTTTGTTATTGAAATTTTTGTCCTTTTTGTTAATATGTCAGGATAAAAAAAAGTGAAGAAAATCGTGTAATTTTTCATCCCATTTACAAATATTTTTTAATACTCCAAGAAATCCGTCATGTTCCTGAAAAATGAACAAATAGAAAACTGAAATTCTTAGAAATTGAAACAAAGCATAATATCCGAATAATAAAGCATTTTTTATTCATGCATTATTGCATAAGAGTGAAGAAGCTACTGCACCAAGATGTGAATATTTATAAATCTAGTTATAGTATGAACGCACCTGATTTGCCACGTTTCGCGTACAGTTTCCAACTATTTCTGCTTATATAGAGCCAAATTTGATCGTTATCTAAAACACAGAAAATCTTCAAATGCTACTTACATACGCCAAAATTTCCTTTAAAAATGAAAGATTATTATCTGTTTCTTGAACTATTGCCAGTTTCTTTAAATATCACATTTTATTCGCTATCAGCATTTCTTTATTTGTTTGTACTCTTTAGAAATAAAAGATTATCGGTTGCAATCTAGACAAAAATAACTCAATAAAACAGTTAAACAGGATTTCGTGTTAAAATATCTTATTCCACCCAAGAAGAAAAATATTTCTATTACAACAGTACCATATCCTTTTAAATCCAGCAATAATTGATGTCGAAGCAGATTTAAATTTTGACAAAGACATTTGGAAGAACAGAAAATATTAAAGTGCATAATTATACACAAAAGGATGATTAATTTATGCGTTGCGAAAGTCTTTCAAAACCGGAACAAAAGTATCGTCTCTGCTTAATAATAATAAAAGGTTTTGAATGGTCAAAGGAAATTATGAATTTGCTCTTGAGTTTAAATAATGTGAAACAAATTGCATTCAAATGTCAGGACAAAAAAAGGAGAAAAAAGTGTGTCATATTCGATCCCATTCAATGCAGATATTTTTAAATACTCCAAGAAATCCGTCATGTTCTTGAAAAATGAATAAATGGGAAACTGAAAATATTAGAAATTGAAACAAAGCATAATTTATCATCTCACACGATTGTTATTTGGAGCCTTTTTGTTTCTTGAAAATATAAATTTTGACTCATCTATCTTTTTTATTGTTATTGAAATGTTTGTCCTTTTTGTTATTACGTCAGGACAAAAAAAGAAGAAGTAAATCGTGTCATTTTTTATACCATTTTTAAATATTTTTAAATACTCCAAGAAATCCGTCATATTCTTGAAAAATGAACGAATAGAAAATTGAAATTATTAGCTTGATGAGAGCGACAAGTCCCTAAGTTGATTCAGAAAATCACCGACCGTTTGTCAATGTTCCTTTTCTTTTTATTTATCAAAAAATACGTAAGTTTAAAATAATTTAAAAAACGGGATTGCTTGTAATGAAAATTAGTAAAAAATAGACGCAGTAAAATATTTTACATTTATAAAAATTTTCATTTAATGATAGAAAGATCGCCTTTCCTCGGATTTTTCTTAACATTCTATAATAATCGATCATTTCTATTATTCACAAAATTTCGAGTTTCTTTCCAAATTAGCGGGAGTTTATTTTTTGCTCGCTTATAAGCATTGTATTAAATTTCGATTTTCTATTTTTATCATTTTTCTTCTTTTTGTACGTATTTCTTGTAGTTCATTATTATTCATGAAAGATCTTTCTAAATAAGAAGAAAATATTACGCAGGTTTGCTCCAGCTTATTATTATAAGGAACTGGTATTGATTCAAATAAATATTCATATTTTAATTTTAAAATAAATACATGGAATCTCTCGTTATATATTATGAATAAGATATTAGACAAGCGATGCGAGAGAAATAAGAAAAAATGGGATTTATTATCATTTTGATTCTATTTTCTATTCACCGTTTATAGGTACAGAGATTATTATACATAGAATAAAATCGAACACCTCTAAAATGTTTCATTTTCAATAGTTCTTTTTTATTAAAGAGAAGCTAATATATTTTTATTAAATATACATACGTGTGAGTTTACTTTCTAAATCATAAATCTTTACAATAAAATTAGTTATTGGGAATTACTGCGTAAATTATTTTTCTAATTGTCGCATAGGGGAGACCGGGGCTAGTAGGCGCAGTTTTTAGTTATTGATTTTTATTAATATTTTGTTTAAGTTTTTTATGAAACTTTATCTGTACTTTTAAAGAACAGGCATTGGGCTATAAATACCAGGATTTTTGAGTTTGTAGCTTTTGTAGTTTATGTTTAGCAGGAGCCTAACGTAAAAGAAAAATTATGCGTCAACTTACCCCGTCACGGGGCAAGTTGCCTATACCTATGGGATAAGTTGGCACCCTCTTTATAAAAATTTAAATGAAACTCAAATAAGACACGCAGTTAAGAGAAATCAATTTCATTATCACCAGTAAGTTTAAGCAAAGGCGTTATCGCTGTACAATGTAAATTCTAAATTATACAGACATAAAAATAATGAATAAAACATTAACATTGAGTAACTTCTATCCTACTTGATATCACCATCAGAGTTACAGTTGTCACAAATAAAAAATCGAATGTCTCCGTTTGGGAAAGCCTCTTGTGCCCAAAATCTTCCATTGCAACCACTTTTCTCGGTGATTGCTGTTTTTCAAGCTACGAGCACACACCAGGCACCGAGCCAACTTGCCCCGTGTTCAGCGCGCCTACTAGCCACATAATAAATTTCTCCACAAAAGGGACACGTAACCATCTAAGCATAAATAATCCAAGTAAATCACATATGGGGTAGGTACAGTTAGTCATAAACTAAGAAAAACTGCACAGGAAAATCGCAATTATTAAGATAAGTATTAGAAATTAGAAAAAGAATGAAGCAACAAAAAATTACTTATGAGTGCAAAAAACAAAAAAATCGTAATAAATGTCCACTGCATGTAGGAAAAGCTTCAAAACTACAATGAGGATTATAAAAAGCAAGAAGAAAGGTATTCAGTGACTGGTTGCAATATCTATCCACAAACAGACGATTTATGGGGGCTGCGCTTACTTACCCCTGTAGCCAACTAGTCCCGGTCTCCCCTATTCCAAGCGCAAAACACGCGCTTTTGATACAAGAAAACTGATCGAAATATAAAAGTGAGCGTTATACGCTGGTTCTGATAAGAAATGGAGAAGAAAAAAATGATCATATGAACTAAGGTATCTTAATTAACATTCTATATTTTAAGAAAAAAAACAAGAACGAAAGATTATGCGTCCAGCATAGATTATTTAACACTTTTCCACGCATTCAGAATGCTTAAACAAAACTTCACAGTTTATTAAGGTGAATAATGGTGTCTAAAGATGAAACCGTTTTTAAGAATTTGCAAAAACGTATAATGCATTTCAAAATCAAATTTTTGCAGTTAGTATCAATAGTCGGAAATATGTACGATTTTTTTGTGGAACCTTGTATATGATCTATAGATTTGTATGTATACTACAAGGGTGTATCAATAAGTTCTTGCCCTCACATAGAAATAATTGAGTGAAATTTATGAAATTGCTGCATTGTATTATTCCTTTTCTATATAGTCACCAAGTACGATAACACATTTCTGCAAACGTTATTTCAAAGAGAGGGGGGAGGGTGTATTCCAGGAGGCGCGATAAAAGACCTAAAGGGAGACTTTTATCGACCCCCACATGTGACAAACTGTTGGAAAGGCCTCTGACCACTTATTCATGCTATACTCCTCCCGAGCCTTTCCCCACAAATTCCCCCCGTGTATGATGTCCTCAAAATTTAGAAAAGTGCCCCCGGAGGGCAAATTTGGGGGGAGGGGCTCAGCAGATGCATGGTATCAATAAATTGCCACAGGCCTTTCCAACAATGTGTCACATGTGGAAGTTGGTAAAAGTTAGAAAAATGCCTCCCTTTGAGTCTGCTATCGCGCCTCCTGGAATACAACCTCCCCCTCTCTATGAAATACCGTTTGCAGAAATGTGTTACTGTGTATGGTTACTATATAGAAAATGACTAATACAATGCAGCAATTTCATAAATTTCACTCAGTTATTTCTATGCGAGGTCAAAAGCTTATTGAAACTCCCTTGTACTTAATATGCTAAAAGAGAGTTCAGTTAAACGAATAGCACAGTTGAAATTGACCATTCAGATATTTTCGTGAATAAACGAAATGTACTTGAGAATCTTTGTGGAGCCCTGTATAAGATCTATCAAATTTATATATACCAAGTAATAATTTAAAACCGTGTATCACAATTGAAACTCATTTCCAGAAATTATTGTTCAATTAATTAATTTATTTTTAAATTAATTTCTTCTGTAACAAAATTATTTTGTATGATCCTGTAACTGAACGATAAATTCTATGAATATCATATTCTTTAGTAGATGCACCGTGTAGTACACTTCAGTGATAGACATAAATTTCAGTATGTTTAAAATAGTTTAATATCATTAAAATATACCACAAACGATTTTTTCCCGTAGACCGGAATGTAACGGAATTCTTTTGAATATGTTCCTGTAAATGAACTGTAAATTCTACACACTTCATTTTCAATACCTAGCATTCCATAGTGATACCCAACATCATCTATGAATTTCATGGAATGTCATGGCAGTTCGGACAGACAGACACATCGAATTCATAAACACTTTTGAACTATGTTGGAAAGTGTTAATATTGTCACTATCAGATTACATGAAAATTGATAGTTACTATATTTTACAGTAATCTTGATTTGATTTTTTTTTTGTATAAGGATTTCTACAAATAAAATATAAAACTTCAACATTATATTAAAACAAAAATTCATTTCTGAAACAAAAATACATACAGATTTTTTTTAAGACAATAGTAGATCTCGACATTTTCTCCTTTAGTTTCTCGCAGGATATTAAGACAATAGTACAATTGAATCCACATGCGATTAAAAATATCATGTGTAACTAAAAGGAAGACTTCACTAATGTGTTGTTTGAGCTCAAGTACAGATGTTACCTTTGTCTTATAAACTATATTCTTAAGGAGTCTCAGGACTCTTAAAACTTCAAAAATTTCGACATCTATTTTTTCTTTTAGATGTTACTCCTATCTTTTTGTAACATTTTGATACAATTGTATAACAGAAGTTATGGCTTTTAGAATTATACTCGCTCAATAGCTGCAGCGGAGTTTCCGAAACTTTGAAGTCATTTTTCTCCAAATGATATTTTAGGGCATAACGCGCAGAATAGCTCAAAAGCTTCTGAATACTTTTCATGAAATTTTAAAAACATATGTTTCACGTTAGTCTGTATAAAATGAAACTAAAATTTTCTTTTTATTGTTCAAAAAAATATTTTTTATGTGATTATAATGTTGAAATTTCCGAAATTTTGTATTGGCTAAATACAACATTATATTAAAAATATAAAAATGCTTTAAATGCAAATTTATTTAGGTTCGGGGTAATTATTACAATCTGGCGTATAAATAAGCACCAAAATTTACATTCTAGTTGCAATATTTACTTAGTAACCCTGCGCGTAGTCTATTATACCTTTTTTCTTTTTTTCTGCTTGTCAAATATCTTACAGTTTGGAGCCCTCTATACATGCTAATTATGCATCTTTCAATTTTTTAAATGCATGAAATGAAAGAACATACTTATATCTTTTATCCCAATAAAAATTGTGCTTTAAACTCATATACATTTTAAGATATTAAATTTTGAAAATTGTCTTTTTTATTCCTTTTTTCCTATTTTAAAATTCCTGAGACTATAGGTGCAGATTCCCAAAATTTGTAAGGAGCCAGTGGCTCCTAAACCCCAAAAATCCAGTCACCACTTTGGCTCCTGACCAAAATCTAGTGGTCACATTGTGAAACAAACTCATAAAACAATAGTGTTTATATGGAAAAACTTAACAAAAAATTTCAGGAATTCAAAATGAAAAATAGTTTAATTAATAAATACACATGTACAACAAATTTCTAGTGTATTTTTTAGGAATAACTATTTATTTATATAAAGAAATTTGTTTTTAACCGTACATCAGTCTATAAAAGGAAAGCTGTAAAAATGATAAATGAATTCTAAAAACAAAACAAAAAGGGTGTTAAATATATACACACCGCAAAAAAATATTTTTAATTATAAATGATTAATAATGTTGTTGATATAAATAATTAATGATGGATATATAACAAATGTGATCATTTATCTTATTCTATCTTTGGGGTACAATTAATTTTTTCTTCTCTCATGATTTGGAAAATGTTACCAGCATTTTGTTTCTAATGCACACAAAATCACATGTATCATATTTCTGATAGTTTATGAACACACGCACGTTACGTGTGTTTAAGTTGATAGTGCCCACAATTCAGATTTATAAGCTTACAAATATATATTTGTTAAGAATTGATAAAGTGTTCGCTGAATAGAGGTATTTTCGGGAATGTCCATTAGGCAGGTCTCATAGTATACGAATTTTTAACCTGAAAAACTATTTTGGACATTTTTTTGAAAAATCTGGTCAACCAGAACGCGCTCCAACCCGAATCCGAAACAGTATAATCAACCCGACCTTCAACGAAAAATGCAGCGCGAACCCGACCCGATGCAGGAATCTACACTCTAGATCTAGATGGAATAAGATAGTGATAAGGGAAATTACAAAGTGCTAAATTCACAAAACTCGAGGCAAAAAATCCGTCTATGAAAATCTCGCACTTTCAGAAAACATTTACAGAGCTAGAATATACCTTTTTAACTAGGCCATACTTAATCTCGAACAGCGAAAAGAGCAGGTGCTTTTCTATTTGCAAAAGAAAGAAAAATATCAAAATTCCGCGACGGGGATTCGGAACACTGGAAGTTGATCGCTGGCGACTAAGACACTGAAAGTTAGTCGCCGCAGCAAAACATTTAGTCGCCACTTTCGACTGGCGACCGTAAATCTACACCTATACCTGAGACCCCTTAATGAATCCTCAAAGAAAGGTAGGAGAAGGGTGTATTCATGGAACTGAGCCACCACGTCCAATCCAACGTTACGGAAAATGGTGATTTAACCCTTAAATGCGGGATGTTGCTTTTCGGCAACATACCCAAATTGGGGTCTAAGGTACTATTAAAATAATATTGAAGCTATAATGTCGAATGTTGCCAATAAAATACATTCTGAAAATATTATTAACTTGATTTTCCACATGTAGATGACAACACTTGTGCTGTTTAAGAATAAAGATATATTTATTTTTTCAATTGTTGCTACATGTTCTTTTTGTTTAGTTTGGAAGCTTGAGATATACCCTATTTTGTTCTGTAGTGATTAAGTAAAATTTATTTCTTATTATAGTTCCTAAAATACTTGTGTGTTTAACATTATAGAATTTTATCAAGGAAAATTATTTTTTCATTTAAAGTATTGCCGATTAGTAACAAACTGTTTTTTAGCCGTAAACCATATTTAAAACAAAATATGATTTTCTTAAGTATTTGCCCCATGATTTATTTAAAAAATGAAAGCCGAAAAACATTATTACAATGATTTTTGAAAAATCAGGCATTTAAGGGTTAAGGACTTTTATACATCCTAAACCCAATTCAGAAGAGCCCCGTTTTGCTTCAGAATGCCTTTTTTGTGTGAAATCTTTTTAAGGGGTCTCAGGACTCTTAAAATTGGAAAAAATGAAAAAAAAAACCATCTTCAACATTTAATATCTTGAAATGTATTTGATATTAAGACACAATTATAATTGGGAATGAAAGATACAAGTGATTTCTTTCATTTCATATATTTGAAAAATTGCAGGATGCAAAATTAGCATTTACAGGGGGCTCCAAACTGTCAGACATTTCACGAGCAGAAAATCGGTATAACAGCTTATGCGCACGATTACAAAATAAATTTTGCACCTAGAAGGAAAATTTTGGATTCTACTTTTACCTCAGATTATAATAATTACACTGAACCTAAATAAATTTGTATTTAAAGCATTTTTATATTTTTAATACAAAGTTGTATTTAGCTAATGCAAAATTTAGAAAATTTCAACAATATAAACCCATAAAAAAATATTTTCTTTTTACAATAAAAGGAAAACTTTAGATTCAGCTTATGCAAACTAACAAGAAACATATGTTTTGAGAATTTTATGAAAAAATATTCGGAAGTTTTTGAGATATCGTGCACGTTATGCCGAAAAACGTCATTTGGAGAAAAATTACTTCAAAGTTTTGGAAACACGGCTTCAGCTATTGAGCGAGTGTAATTCTAAATACCATAACTTCTGTTCTAATAGGAATTTCAAGATACCAATTATATCAAAATGTTAAGAAAACATAGAAGTTTAACAACTAAAAAAATTAAAATTTCGAAAATTTTAGAGCTTTAAGAGTATTGAGACCCCTTAAGTGCGTGACAATTATATAAATACGTAACACCTATAGTCGATGCATAGTCCGTCCGTCTGACCGTGAATAACAGCCCTAAAACTATTCAACCGAATGGTTTGAAATTTAATATAGATTATGGTTTGATTAGTCATTTCAAATTTTTGAGAATCGAATCAAAACGTAAATAGACATTAATAAAATTTTTCCTCATTCTATTCAATACTATCATACTTAATTAATTCAATGATATCCCATGGTAGGTAATGATTCTAGTTTGCCATGATGATTACGCCACATTTTAGATAGAGTCATAATATATCCGTATTACTGAATTTAATATATATGTAATCGTAATAAATTTTTATTCATGCGTTTTTGCAACTAAGGTCTGAATATTTATAAAACTAGTTATATTACGTTATTTGCCACGGCTGACCCACAATTTCCGATTTTTTTTCTGTAACGCAGACATTTTTGCTACTGTCCGTACTTAACAGTTAACATTAATTATATTTATAATCATATGACACATTCAGCGCCATCTACCTTTACGATTACAAAAATTTTTCGTATTCTAATAAGTGAAACACGGAATTGTTTAAACTGCATTTTCTTTAACGGAATATTGAAGTTGTATATTTCGTTTGTGAATATCATATATTTCATGTTGGTTTCTTTGCACAGGAGGAAGTGCGCGTTATACGGTGAATATATATATAAAAAGAGATAAAGGAGGTCTAAGGAATGCGTTATGCACAGGAACGAGATATACACCAGAATACACGTTATATATATTTCAAAATCATAATTGTTTCAAAGTTCAATCGTTTGGAGGTATTTTTCAATGTATAGCATGGAAAATGCATCTTTCACAAATATATCACTTTTTTGATTCTTCGCAAGATAATATTTGCGATAGCTTAAATACTTTATCGGGCTGTAGTACAGTAGATTCCCATTTATCCGACTCTCACGGAAATAGTGTTATGTCGAAAAATCCGAAATACATTTTCTAACTCTGCAAACGCAAAAACTATAATTACTTAGTTATTATAAATAACGAATAGCTACAATCATAAAGTAAAACAAAGAACTACAAATAAGAAATATGTCAAATCACAAGGATTTTTTTTTTTTTTTTTTTTTTTTTAAATATAATATGTACCTTTAGTTTTTATCATAGTTATAGAAAGGGGCAGTTTTAGGAAAAACAAATCATTGATTCATTTTTTCCCCTTTAATTCTCATTTGTTTCTAGCAACATTTCTCATTCTACGTAATAAAAGCATTTACCTATTCCTGTTCATAAATGTATCTACTCCTTCATGATTTTCACGTCTTTTTTTAGGAATGGTTAATTGGAATATTCAGGGACGTTCGTTGATGGTAATTATTATTTATTTCTGAAATTTTACCATCTTTTAAATTCTTACTGCAACAAAATTCCGTATTATTAACTAAATTTACAATGTTTAATTTAACAGTATTTTATCATCAATTATTATTTTCACTACACTCATTGCCATAAAAATTTGCGCACCAAGAAAAAGACGTCCAAATGAAACGAAATTTTACACGCGTAAGTACTACTGTGATATAAGTAAGTTAATAGAAAACCAAAGAAAAAGGATCATTTATTGCAGAAAAAAGTGCAAATGAACTAAAATTTTAGTACTCTGTTGAACCCCTCTAGCGCGAATGCACGATGTGATACGAGTGGGCATTGAGGCATACAAGTTCCGTATGATGTCCTGAGACATCTCGTTCCACAATTGCTGTAAACGCCCCTCGAGTTCAACCAAACTCGTAGGGTGTCCAACTTGCTGTCCCAAATGATCTCAGATATGCTCGATTGGTGACAAATCTGGGGATCGAGCAGGCCAGGGAAGGGTGGTAATGTGGCAGAGGCAGGCTTGTGACATCCTTGCTGTGTGTGGGCGAGCATTGTCTTGCTGAAAAATGGCTCCTGGGAGCCCTGCCACGAGTGGCAACACATGTGGCTGAAGGATGTCCTGGACGTACCGCTTGGCTGTCATTGTGCCACGGATCAATATTAGGGGTGACCGTGTATCGTAAGCAATGGCGCCCCATACCATCACAGCAGCTATGGGAGCGGTGTGTCGCTGTAAAGCGAAGGCAGGATTGAGGCGTTCACTGCGGGTCTTCCACACACGAACACGATTGTCATCGCTGCTCAAATTGAATCTAGAGTCATCGCTGAAGACGACCTGGTTCCATTCCGTTGCAGACCAATCCCGTCGTGCGCGATACCACTCCAAACGGAGGCGTCGGTGGATGGATGTCATTGGCAGCACAAGTAATGCGCGCCGCGATACCAGATGTCCTTCAGCCAGGCGCCTTGCGATGGTTCGGGAAGACACAGGGGTCCGTAGTGAAGGTGCTGCCTGTGTCTGGATAGCGGCCAATGAGGCAGTTGGCTCTACGCGTGCGTTTCGTATGATGTGACAGTCTTCTCGACGACTGGTCTATCGAGGGCGTCCCGAGCCTGGTCACCGTGTAAATGACGTCTGTTCAGTCCACTGGTCGCAACACCTCCTCACAGTAAAATCAGAACGGCCTACTTGGCGAGCTACTCGCCGAGCTGACCACCCAGCTTCCATCATCCCGATGATTCTTCCCCTCTCGAACTCTGACAGCTGCTCATATTGTCTTCGATGGCTGCGTAACGACATGTCTACCTCAGCGTTTCCTTTGCAAAAGAAAAGGTACACTCAGACAAGTTCTGCTTATCAGTTTTATACTCCAAGGAGGACGAAGTTCAACGCCCTCTAGTGGCATTACGCAATGCGCAATCAAGCTGCATTTCTAATCATTTGCATATCTGCCTGATATGTACCTTCATGCCAAGTTTCGTTACAATCCCACAATTATTTCTTGGTGCGCAAATTTTTATGGCAATGAGTGTATTTTTAAAACTTTGTGTGATTTGTTATAAGTTACAAAATAATAAATTTTCGTCCTGAATTTCGTAATAAAGCTAAAAATACCTTAGAATAAAATGTGTTAGAGTGTGTGTAGGGGAGAGGGGCGGTTAACCGAGTGCGTAGCATAGTTGAGCGTTGGATAATTGGGTATCTACTACGTATTACATTGCATATTACTTCAAATATCAGATATCAGAACTTATGCTGAAATACACGAAAAATTCCATTACATTCAAAATGTTCGTTCGATTTTCGTTAGATATTAGATTATTTAACCTCTTCAGTTCCGAAGCAAAAATAATAATACAAATGTTTATTCATTGATTATTTCCAAACGAAATGACATCGTAAACGACAGAAAAAATATCTTTTCTGAAATTGATCTTTAATGCGCTTAGTAATTTAGGTTCAAAAATGTGGATCTAAAACTGCAAAACCCCTTAAAACATCAGTTTAATAACCATTAAACTTAATTAACGCAATCACAAATTAAGAGCTTTACACAAGTAAATAATCTACAAATCCTCAAAAAATTTTATTGAAAAAGATTTAAGTCAAATACTTATGAAAATTTCTCTTTTTTCTTGGCCATACTGTTAGTTGGGGACTATTAGGCATTTTGCAAACTCTGATGAAAATAACATTATTTTATGTGGGAATCAGCTTAGATGCTGCCATTTATTCGTTTCTTTGAACGCAAAAAACATTCAACTATTAGGACGTGATGTAAAAATGTAAAAAAATCGGACATTTTAGTATTTATAAGGAAAAGAACAGAGGTCCCCGTTTGTGGACCCAGGGACCGAAGAGGTTAAAAACAATATGTGGCTATGCATTTCTAAATTCGTATGTGAGTGAATGTAAATGTGCGCATGTATGTTTTTCCATCTGTGACTACACTGAACTTCGCGTTTTTTTAATCGATTTTCATAATTCTTACTTTATTCATAAAGGTGTATATCTCAAATTAGCCGTGGAATTTTTTTATTAAAATAAAGTTACGTTTATACTATAAAAGTAAGTTCGCCGTTGTTTTCCGAAAGTGTGATGGGTTGACTAATCAAAGGCCGCCAATCACTGATGGGTCTGCACACCGCTTTATCTATTTCTTATTGAAAATAATGCAAAATATTATTGGTTCGGACAATAATCTACAAACTGAAAAAAAAGAGAACTACTAATTCGGTATCTTTGTTCTGCTACTGCATACTCGAGGATATTATAATAACATTTAGATATACACTGTTAAAAATCAACAACTTTAGCTGCATAGTCACTCCACCGCTTTTATAGAATATCTCTGTTCTTACCAATGTAGATTGCTCCATCATATAGTCAAGTTATCATTTTCTATAAAAGCGGTGGAGTGACTATTCAGCAAAAGCTACATATTTTTAACAGTGAAGAGAGCCATTATATTCGGCTCCGTAGATTAAATCGTAGCTCAGTGGTTAGCAAGGTGTTATGCCACACTATACAACTCAGAGGTTTATCTAATGACTTAGGTAAGGTACACAGAATATTTCATTCAACTGTAAAAGAGCTATTCATTTTTATGTAGAAAGCAGTCAGCCAGGATACCAGTAAAAAGTATATAAAAAAAAAAAAAAAAAAAAAAAAAAAAAAAAAAAAAAAAGAAGCTCCAAACTGTTTATTACACAAAAGAATTCAGTGGTTAGGGGACTGACTGAGATCGACGATTGCTGGATATGTATTTTTTATTGTGATGGAAGTATTTAATTTTGAGTACATTTTCTAGTTTGTAAAAATTTAATTAGCATTGTATAAAGTTTATCTTTTCCTGTGCTCCTTTGGTTCAAGGAACACATACATGCTATTAAAAATGGAAAAAAATAGAGCAAAATGAATAAAAATTATTGACTAACATGTACTTTTTTCATATCTGCAATAAACAAAAAATTAAATACTTCTCATATATATTGCCATTTTTTTAATAAAAGATTGTAAAGTACACAAATTTACGTTTGTAAAAGTCTATCTTTTGGATTGGACGTATAAAGACTTTTTTTAATTTTTTAACGTTTACGAAGTTCAATTTAGCAATAATGATCCGAAACTGCTGAAATGATAAATAAAATTTTGACATAAAAATGTAACGCCCTCTATGTAAATGTATTGCCCTCTGTTGCGAATTCTATAAACATTTCATTACAATAACTGCTGTGTTGGGAGATAGTGGCGATATATAAAATTGTCTTTTAAAGCCGATTGGTATAAGTAACATCGACTTTTGGGTATGTAGGAGATATGTAACGGGTTGATACAAAGGGTTAATTATGCCATGGGTTACTAATTGCAAACATAAAAAGAGCATACATGTGTATTGAAGACGTTTATAAAATTTTGTAATTTCGATTCAATTAAAAATAAACTTGATAGTGCCTGTCAAGATTTGACGGTAAATAACTTGAATGTTTCATTAGAAATATTCTTGAATTTTTAATTAGTTGCATTTAAATTAAATACTGAATGACGAATTATGTGACGGATTTCTATATTGAATATTGCATCGGTGATTCACATTTCTTTAAGGCGATAGATGGTGCTGTCAGTTTAATATATTCAATGAAGTGAAAGAATTTTAAGTTTATAATTTACAACCAATTATGCTTGCTTTTTATCAGAAATTTACCTAAAAATACTAGTTAGAGTATTTATTTTCACATACTACAAATTATTTTTTAAAATAAAAAATAATAACATTTATTTATTATTATTATTTTTTTAACTGCTCGACCATTAAAAGCTGTCATAAACTTTATTTTTATCTGTCTAATTCTCTAAACACCTAAATTGGAAACTTGATGCAGCTAACGATTTATAATATATATTTTTATTACTTGAATTTTATTTTACATTTTTTAAATATTAAACCTGATATAAAGGTAATTAATTTTATAGCTCTTACGAATATTTTTCTTTCTTCCCGTTTTACTTTTTACGCAAATGAATGACAAACTTTTCTTTCTGACACACACGCATATACATTCCTTGATAATGGTCAGAAAATTGTAGATCAGCTCAATTTATTTAATTGATAATTACATGCAAAATATTTTAGCTTAAATATTTTAAATATAAAATCACTATTTTGTCAAAATGTTATTGAGTGTTAAATTTTATTTAATTATAAAGCATTCAAAGAATAATAATAATAAAATAAAAATCCTATAACTTCTCTTTCTAATAAAAAGTAATTATTGAAATGAATTATCTACAAAAATATTTCACATTTTGCCAAGCTTGGGCTCGAACCTGCATCCTCTACAAAAATTCAAAGCTTTAAACTCCTGCGTTAACACCCTACGCTAGCAGGAACTCGTTTTTCTTCCTTGTAAACTGAAGAGGTTCAAAAAACAGTTTACGCATACGCAATTGTCTCGAATTTGAGTTCTGATTTAAGTTTTGCGTTTTGATATTTATGATACCTTTTTTTTTCAAAGAAGCAGCTACAACCTTAACATGCTAGTTTCCCAATCTTCGTGTGTAACTATTGGCAATTCAAAAGACGGATCACCAGCATCTTCTGTGTGTAATATGACCAAAACAACATGACACTCCAGAAATAAATCGTATCTAGCTCTTAATATCGATACAATAAATTTTTGAATTGTTAATAATGCTGAAAGAGCCAAATAATATTAACTTTGTGAAAGAAAGAAAAGCTTGTTTACAGTACAATCAAATAGCAGACGAACTTAAAACTAATTCTACCTCTGATGTGATAGTTCAACTGAGCGACCATCTTTGCGCAAGTGCAGCGCGTCACTCCAAAGGCAGACTTGTACTTATATACCGCGCATGCGCAACTGTAGAATTTTAATTTAAAATTACGGCTAATTAATACAATATTTCAACAAACGAATGAACTATAACAAATCTGTGGCCAAATATCTTTCATTAAAAAAAAAGATTGGTGTAATTTGATGCAGTAGTTTCTTCTCACGGACTGTCGAAAGAAAACGCTTAGCGTTTTAAATATATAGATATTATTTTGAAGTCAGCAAGTTAACTTCCTTTTCACTTGTTAGCTAAACATTCATTTAAACAATTTTTCTTGACTTTATTTTCACGTTCGAGGCCTTTAACTAATATTTTACTTTTAAGGTGTCTCAGGACTCTTAAAATTCGAAAAAATAAAAAAAGGGCAATTTTCAACATCTAATATCTTAATATTTATTTGATTTGAAAACAAATTTTTTATTGGAATTAAAAGATATGAGAGTGTTCTTTCATTTCATATATTTAAAAAATTGCAAGATGTAAAATTAGTATTTATACGGGGCGTCAAACTACCAGACATTTGTAGAGAAAAAAATGGGTATAACAGCTTACGCGCAGGATTACAAAATAAATTTTGAACTCTAGAATGAATTTTTTTGTGCCTAATTATACTTCAATTTGAAATAATTACTCTGAAACTAAATAAATTAGTATTTAAAGCATTTTTATAATTTTAATACAAAGTTGTATTTAGCTAATACAAAATTTTGAAATTTTCAACAGTCAACTAAAAAAATATTTTTTTGAACAAGAAAAATAAAATTTTAGGCTCAGTTTATACAGGCTAACATGAAACGTATATCTTGAAAATTTCATGAAAAAATATTCGGAACCATTTGAGATATCGTAAGTGTTATGCCGAAAAATGTCATTTGGAGAAATATGACTTCAAAGTTCCGGAAAGGCCGCTTCAACTATTGAGCGGGTATAATTCTAGTAGCCGTAACTTCTGTTCTAATGGGAATTTTAAAGAAAACAATCATATCAAAATGTTCAGAAACGATACAAGTTTAACATCTAAATCCTTTGAAATTTCGAAAATTTTGAAGTTTTAAGAGTCCTGAGACCCCTTAAGCATTTACTTTGTTTCTGTTATTTTCACATTCTTTGCCTTTTTTTTCTATTCTATAAAATTTACTGACTTTTACAGCTGTTTTTCACTTAATTGTTGTATAAAATAAGCAACGTCATTCAAGAGATTCAAAACAATACTCATATTGATTTTTTCTTATATGTATAATACATAATTGCACTTATATTTGTTTGTAAAGTCTTTCATTGTATTCAAAAGATCTACAAAAACAAAATTGTATGAAACTAATTTTAATGTTATTGAGAATTCTGAGCTTGTTATTTCAGTTCTACCTTGTTTTAAATAAATTCGAGTATATCTTGAACCTTTTTTTCACTAATGATGCAAAGAGTTTCAGATGACCATTGAAAAATAAGTCATGCGTATTATCTTTGCGTCGATCATTAAAAGCATTTTAACTTATAACTAAAGAAAAAAATGTATAAATAAACTATCAAACTTAAAATTCAAATTTACATTTTCCAACTTTTCCCATTTCGAAAATGGACATTTTTTTAAATTTCCTATCAAAGAATTAAATGTATTTTAAATTTATTTATAATTGTTTTATTTAAGATATATTAGAATGAATTCACATCTATGAAAATAATATTTTTTTTTATCTTTATGTTTATTTATATAATGTTTATTACAAAATCAGGCAATTTATGGGTATTAAATAGAAATTTTGCTTTAAAAGAAGGGAATCTAGAAATAAAAGAACACGTATCAAACAGCATAAATTATTAGTTTTCATCACAGCGTTTTTGCTAAAAAAATTTAGTAGTACGCGAATATTCGAAGCACGAAAAGAAGCATTTTAGTAATTTATATTTGTGCAATTTCATTTTGAGTATAGCTATTGACGTATTTGTATTTTTCACACCCAAATGACAACAGATTATTCAAAAGGACTTTAACAGCATGTTCAATGACCCAAAAAGTTCTATTAAACAAATAACGCTCGTAGTGAGTTTTAGTATAAGCAGATTTGTTGCCGACAAACTATAGGTACAATTTAAAACATCTTATAAATATTTACAGTATTATTAAAACTAATTAGGAGAGAATTGCGAGGTATTGAAATTTTCATTTTCAGTCGTTAGATTCACAAAATGTTTAGTGGTATTCGTATCTCTGCATACACCAAGAAAAAAACGCAATGGTTTTCATAAATATACAGTCGGCTCTCGTTAATTCTAATTCGGATAAATCGAATCTTTGCTTAAATCGAACTAAACATGAAGTCCCGAAATTTTCAATGGCAGAATAACGTTAAAACTTTTCCTTTATTCGAACTCATTTTCTCTTGACTTCGTTTAATTCGAACTAATGAGAATTCCATTTTTTCATTTTTCCTTACTTTCTCACGGACTTCAGATCCTTGAAATAACTTTCTTTCTTTCATTTTTGTCAGAATTGTTCTGAACTAGTATAATAATTCCATGCATTTGAAATCCGCTTTCTTAGTGCGCCCTGTCTGTCCATCAATGACACATCCGCCCCTTCTTCCATTGTGCTTTTCCTAATCCCTTCTGTAGCATTTGACCCAGTGACATTCCAAGAAATTCACTGAGTGGACATCTGTTAAAGATAGGGGAAACCTGTTTTATCACTACATTCTACTTTCACTCTGGGGATCGAATTTTTCAGCCAATGGTTTTACTTACTGCTGAATTTTTTTTTTTTTTTTTTTTTTTTTTTTTTTTGAGAATGTAAAAGGTCTTGTTTCTTTAAAATATGGCTCCACGAGGAAGTTATAAATCGTTAACTCTAGAAGCCAAAGTGGAAATTATTAAAAAGGTAGGATGTGGCCAATCTAAGACAGAAATTGCTGCAGAATATGGAATAAAAAAGAAAACGCTGTCTACTTACTTGAAAAATAAAGAATTCATCCTGAAATCATGGGAAAAGGAAAGATTTGCTAAAGGACGAAAACGTATGAGAACAGCAACCCATGAGGATTTAGAGGAAGCTTTACTGTTATGGACAAAGGATGCATTGGCAAGAAATGTACCTTTGAGTGGACCTATATTGGCAGCTAAAGCGAAAGAACTTGCACTACTCATGGGTATTAAAAATTTCAATTGCAGCGAAGGATGGCTGACACGTTTTAAGCAGCGAAATAACATCGTACACAAAACTGTGTGTGGTGAAAGTGGTGCTGTAGACCTCGCTCCTTGCAATAAATTCTGCGAAAAGCTACCAGAATTTATTTCTACTTATGCAATGAAAGACGTGTTTAATGCCGATGAAACAGGGTTGTTTTATAAACTTCTTCCTAATAAGACTTTAACATTTAAAGGTGAAACGTGCACAAGTGATAAACTTAGAAAAGACAGGATAACTGTGATAGTAGGTGCCAATATGGATGGAAGTGAGAAGTTAAAATTCTTAGTTATTGGTAAATCAACTAATCCACGTTGCTTCAAAGGAGTTAAAACACGGCCTGTTGATTATGTGGCAAATGCCAAAGCCTGGATGACGCGTGAGATCTGCATCAGTTGGTTAAAAGAACTGGATAAAAAATTTTCTCGTGAAAACAGAAAAATTCTATTGCTGCTAGATAATGTGCAGAGTCATTGTAAACTACCAACACTGAGCTCTATAAAGATTGAATATTTACCCCCTAATACTACAGCACAACTGCAACCGATGGACCAAGGAATAATTCAAAATTTAAAAACTCATTATCGTAAAAGGATTCTAGAACAAATTTTATTTTCGATTGACCTTAAAGAAAGCTACGACATAACATTACTCACGGCCATCAACGATTTATATGCGGCGTGGGACGCTGTACAACCTGAAACAATAGAAAAATGCTTTCGACATGCCGGATTTATCCATCCATCTAAAAAGAGTGGTTATAATGCAAATGACGAAAACGACAGACCTTTTGAAGAAATAGAATTTCCAAACTTTCCTGAAAAGTTTCAATGCGATATTACGTTCGCAGAGCATGTAGCAGCCCACAATATTTTAGAAGTATCTGGACCCTTAACTGTGGAAGAAATTGTTGAAACAATTCACGAAAATGCAATGAGGAGATGGAATCGGATTCTGGTGATTCTGCTACTATGTCCCAAGTGCTTTCCTTAACCACAGGAAAGTCAATTGCACAATCAATTGAGTGTTTGCGTACATTTATCCCGATGCAGCCGTCATCAGACAAAGAATTTAACTGTTTGTTACAAATAGAAAAACTGGCTAAAAAGTCAAAAATGAATAGGACTAAGCAAACAACAATTGATAATTTTTTTCATAGAGATGATAAATAAGTGTAAATAATTTCTTAAATTTTCATCGAATTTCAGGTAAGAAAATTATAGTACAATTAAAATGTAATTTTAAATGCCGTTGTTCTATAGTGTATTATTAATTTTTATGTTTTATTTATATTATTTTAATATTATTAATTATTTTATGTATTTGTATCTTTTAATTTAATATTAAGTCATTCTAACGTTAACATCCAAAATTTAAAAAAAAAAAAAAAAAAAAAAAAAAAAAAAAAAACCTATAACATTAATTTTTTTGTAATAGTACCCCTTTAAACATGTTTTCTCTCATACTTTCCATAATTCGAACTCTGGATAATTCGAACATTTCTTGTGGTCCCGACGAGTTCGAATTAACGAGAGCCGACTGTATATGCAAACAAATTAAAGCAGTGTATGTTTTTTCTACTACGATACTTTTCTTTCAGTTAAACATATGCTGTATTTGACATAATTTTTCAATTTGTATTAATTTTAATTATTATTTTTTTTTCATAAATTTACGTCATATGTAATTGGAGTTATCATATTATGACAAAAATGTTAATTTACATTATTTGTATCTATTGGTAACAGGGAAAAAATCATTGACCAAATCAATAAACGAGAAATGCATTTCAATTTTTACTTAAAAAGAAATTAAAGAAAATAAGTAAACTTGTTTGTATGAGTATACGTATTAACACATTACGTAATAAAAACCTATTTACACATTAGTATACTGTCTCAATCCTATTAATTTCTTTCAAATAAACAGTGAATAACTGCACATTGTGTAACTGAATTCAAAACAATTTCAGTTTTTCCTTCAAACATATACAGTAAATAAACATATAGTAAAATAAACAGCTTAAACAACCTCGTATAATCTGCATTTTTTATTTTTAGAAATTGATGCTTAGGATATGACATACACTAACTTAATTAAAAGTCGGCTTATAACCGTAAAATTCGAGATGAATTCATTATATCATTAAAAATATTATCACTTTACAGGATTACGCTGTTAAAATATTTGTACTGCGTTGAACCAACTTTTGGTGTTTCATTGTAGCTGCAACCATAAAATGGTAAAATATCGTTCCGACTTTTGGAGCACCAACTTAGAGAATGGTCCAAACGTTGAACGCGATTTCACCATCTTATGACTGCAGCTACTGCAGAACAAAATGTTGATTCAACACAGCTGAAAATTTTAAACAGCGTAGAAAAATAAGTCATCCACCTCACAAAGCTCAGGAGTTTGTTCTACTATGCTAAATTCTACATGATTTATGCTACAATTAATGTATTAATCATTAAGCATATGAGATAAAAATGTGTGATCCATGTGTGTTGTGTATGCGAAATAAAATTTTGTACCGCAAAAATTTAACAATAATTGAAATTGTGATATTTGTGAAAGAAAACATTTATTGCCCTGTTTCGCACATTAGCCAAACTCCCGATATATTGCCATTGAAATTTAGTTTTTTTTATGGCAATACATAATTGACAATGAAGGACATGATCAGAATTTACATTAAGCTTATTAAACATTTAAATGATAGCATTTGTGCATGAATATGTAAGGCCCAGGGATGTAGTGGAGGGTATACGGGGGTATACGCCGTATACCCTCTGGATTTTTTTAAGGAACACCGTATACCCTCTGTTTTTCAAGAAAGCTATAGTATATATACACTAGGGTAGACCCTCTACCTTGAGCGTATACCCTCTGCTTAGAACGTATACCCTCTGTTTTTTTTACGACTACACCACTGGTAAGGCCTACTGGCACTTTTTGTAGTGTTGCAACGCCTTCGCGAAGATAATTCGCAAGGTACATTTTTTAACAAATTGGAAGCGTATCAATTGAGTTATCTGTAGTTTAAATTTCCTCTTTTTCGGAGCTGCGGATGACAATCCACTGTCTTTTCGCTAACTCCAAATATCTTTTAACTTGAATCTTTTTTTATTGCGCAAAAAGAAAGCTTGAAATAAAACACCAGTGTTCTAAGACGCAATTACCTTATATCACACCTGTGTGACACTTAAAAGTCATAATACATTTCGTTTAGGAAGTAATGTTTATGTGTTTCTTTTGTGCTATTCTTCCTTGAAAGCTCCCTCACTCAAAATCCTGTCTTCCGTATGCCATTAGCAGTGTCATTCTGTCACCTCGAAATAACAGGATTTCAAAAGTGTCTTCTGCTGACCTCAAACTTTTTCAGTGTGAAGCGTATATGAAACCGTGGGGTTCAAATAAGGTATAATGAGCTATAAATATAACTTAGCAGGTTTCTTTTCGTGCATAAATATCTTTTAATGGCAGTAAATCTGTTGATTTAAATTATAGGTTTTATATACCGCGCCATTCAAAATTGATGTCTATTCACTTTTAAAACGCTTGACATTGATGTACAGTCGTGTAAAAAAAGTAAGCACCCCTACTAACTCTGCAACTAATTATAGTAGAAGAAAGTTACTGGTACCAAACGATTGGAAACAAAGTCTACTTTTAAATCGTGTGTATAAAATTTACTTCTACATATCAAATCGAACCCAAACATTGTTTTTTTTTTCAATAGCAATACCCAAGTTTGACACCATAAGTAGATTCTATGCGCTCTTCAATTACCCAAAATCCAAAATTTCATGAAATTCACATGATTAATTTCCGAGAAATTAATTATTTTAGAATGAGCTTATTTTAAAGGCTGTATCCGAATTGAAATTCGGTACTCGATTGTTGAAATACTACAGAATGACTATGTCACTTCTATTAATTTATTACTTTTTCCAATATAACCATTTCACTCTCTTAATATGTTTCGACTATTGTCATCCCAATTGTTTCCTTAAAATGAGTAAAGTATATTTTTTTTTCAAATTATGCTTTTCTGGACATCGTAGACCGTCTTACTTACCGTCTCACTCTACCGACTTAAACCTTCATTTTGAAGTTTTTTGCTCATAATTCAAAAACTACTCGGAAGAAAAAGCTGAAATTGAGAATTTGCATCAAGCATGACATAATAAACATAAGTATATCAAAACAATTGTAGGTTGCAATTCATATTTTTTTCGGATATTAATTTCGTAATTCATAATTCATACTATAAGATTTTAAAAATTACAAATTCAATGTATTTATGTTTGGGCTTTTTATTATAATAATTAAATAAAAAAAAAATTATCATAATAGGATTATAATTTCAGGACATTAGAAGCTGTAAATTTTGAATGTTTATTATACAAAAACATACCACCCAAATGACTTGGAATTTCATTTCTAGGCATAGTTTGAGCCGCAGACTTAAAATATATTGTTAGAATTGGGTGTTGTAGTTGAAAAAACGAAGATTGGTCTGGTTTTGATGTGTAAATGGCTCCCTAAGCAAATTTTATATAAATAATTTAAAAGTAGACTTTATTTCCAATTGTTTGGTACCTGAAACTTTTTTCTATTATAATTTTTAGCAGATTTAGTAAGGGTGTTTACTTTTCCATGATTGTACATCCTTGAAGGAAAAAGCCTCATACTTCATCACAAAATCGCTACAGAAAGATGCGAAAGGTAGCGTTAATGGAAATTTTGTCGTATTTGAAAATACGAGTAGAAATTTTAAATGGGAGGTTTCGCATATTAAAAATTGTAATAATTTTGAATTTTCAAATGGTAGCACCGATTTTTAATAACATGTTCAGTCGTGAAAAAAAAATAAACACCCCTCAACAAATTATCGTAGAAGAAACTTACTGGTACCGAATGATTCGAAATAAAGTCTACTTTTAAATGATGTATATAAAATTTGCTTAGGGGGGAGGGGGGGATCTACATATTAAAACGAATCCAAACTTCATTTTTTTCAATAACAATACACAATTTTAACCAGTTATTTCAAATCTTCGGTTAAAACTACGCGTAGCCACCAAATTTCAAGTCTTTTCAATGATAAGCTTTTGAATTATATACATTTAAAATTTAGTGTTTCTAATGTTAAATTATATTTTCATATTTTTATTTATATCTTCTGAAATTATGATTCTAATGTGCTAATTTTTTGTTTAGCAATAATACTAATATACCCAAACATAAATACGTTGAATTTGCAATTTTTATAATTTTATGATATGAATTATGAATTATGAAATTAATATTCGAAAAAATTATGAATTGCAACCTACAATTTTTTATGATGGATTTAGTTTTATTAAGTCCTACTTTATAGAAATCCAAAATTTCACAATTTTCTTCTAAGTAATTTTCAAATTATGCTTAAAAAACGGCAAAAGGATGTTTTAATGGGCCGTCTGTGATAGAAGTGACTAGGTATTTCGAAATTTCTTCTGCTGTCGTGTAATCTAGCAGTCTTCATTGACTGCTTGAGTGGTGCTTAAAGTGCTTTGATCAAGAAGGGGGCTCTCTCGGTTAACAATCGAGTACGGAACTTTAATTTGGATACAGCTCTTAAAATACGCTCGTTTTAAAATAATTAATTTCTCGGAAACTTATGGTACGAATTGCATAAAAATTTGCTTTTAGGCTAATTGAAGGTGTAGAGTTCATTTATGCTGTCAGAATTGTATACTGCTATTGAAAAAAAAAAAACAAAGTTATAGTTCGTTTTAATAAGTTGACGGCCCCCTACGTAAATGTTATATACATCATTTAAAAGTAGACTTTATTTCCAACCGTTTGGTACCAGTAACTTTCTTCTACGATAACTTTTGAGGAGTTAGTAGGGGGTGTTTACTTTTTTTCCACAAATGTACGTGTTCCCCGGATCAATTGAGCGCAGGAAAATGTATAGTTTATTTATACACTGCTTCTTTTATAGTTTATACACTTGCAAGGAAAGTCTCTGAAAACATAACATTTAATTTACACCTGTCAAAAGTTTTGCACGAATGTATGAAAATAAATAGAGAGTTGAAAGTTAGAGCTGTCCTATCGGAACAGGTACAACATAAAACAGTTTAAAAATGCAAATAAGTGGCTAATTTAACTTAAAATAATCTTTGATGCAATTGCTGATATTCCTTTCAAATATAGTTGATAATTTTTTAAAAACATGTGGCTATATAGACCCCATTCTGTAAATCTAGATCTATTTAAAAAATTACGAGACACATGTTGTAATTGAAAAGGTAATTTTATGTAACACTCTTATTAACCTCTTATATATTTTGTTGGATTTACTCCCTTGCAAGTATAATTAATTAGAATAAAAATAAAATAGATAAATTTAAATATGTACAGTAAAATCTATGTACAACTAATTTTATTCATCTGGTATTTTTCCACGTCAAGTATGCACTGTTATTTTTGGTTTTAGCAAATCTTTTTTATTTTAAGTTCTGCATTTATTTTAAGTTCTGCATCTCTTTACGATAAATGTAGTCACTGCATGCCACAATATTCATTCGATTTTTTTTAATTCAATTTTCACCGGATAGGTGACGCCATAGCATTATCCTTCCTTAAATCATTTGAAATTTTATTTTATCTTTTGTCTGATAGATGGTTCCATTGCATGTTTTCTTGCTTGTGATTGGCTAAAGTGATATTTGAATGAAAATATAACGAACCTTTTAAATTCAAGACGATTTTGCTCTGTTTTTAGAAGCATTACGACAACGTTTTCCTGATGAAGGTCACAGATGATGATCGAAACGTTGATATAATAAGTTAATCTATTATCATCAAGACTAATAATAAGCTCGACGCAGCAGCGGTGGCTCGGTAGCTTAAGGGAGGGCTAGGGGCCCTGAAGCTACCGAACGACACCTGCTGCGTCGAGCTCATTATTAGTCCTTAATGGGGATAATATAGTTATAGTAATATTATATAATAAAATATAACAATCATTTTAAATTCGAGACGGTTTTGCTCTGTTTTTAGAAGCATTACGACAACGTTTTCCTGATGAAGGTCACATATGATGATCGAAACGTTGAATATCTTAACTTTATTTTAATGTTTGTGTAGTTTTTAGACTTTGCAACATTTATACATCGTTTAGTAAACTTGTGATTTTTATTTTCACGTTTACATGTAACTTTTCATGGTGTAAATGTCCAGCCATTTTATTATTAGTAGTAAATCTCGTTAAAACGTTTCACTGAAGAGCACTGATTAATTTCGTTATACTGAAAAATTCGTTAAAATTATTTTTTTATAATGAAATAGCATAATAGAATTTTTTTAACAATCCAAATAATAATCGTTAAACTGGAAAATTTGTTAAATCGGCATTCGTTGTTATGAGTTTCTACTGTATTCGAAAAAGGAAACTGACTATATCTGGCCTTCTATAACGCAATCAAATAATGCAAAAAACAAATTGCATTTGAATATTCACAAATAGATCAAGTTTGAGTTGCCCGAACTGTGTTCGTGCGACACAGATAATTGGTTAATCCTTTCAGTTAAGATTTAATTGGAGAAAAATAGGTGCGAATGAAGCACATTATCCATTAAAAATAATAAATAATGTTTTATAATTTATATCTTAATAACTAGTAGATCATTATTTATTTGAACGCCAAACACTTTTAGGAACTTTCATTACAAAAAGCTACCTATTGCAGACGTTCGGAAGAAAGCGATTCTGAAAAATTTTGGTATATTTTCACCGATTATGGTCCCAGATCCCGAAACCACTCTCCGTTCAAATGTTGATATATATAATATATATATATATATATATATATATATATATATATATATATATCAGATTTTTGTCACACTGTAACTCTCGTATTTATGAATCGATTTGGATGTAACTTGGTGTGTACATAGTATATACCAATATCGCGACCGAGTTCGTTGTCCAGCGTCATCCGCCATATTGTTTCAAAATGGCGCCCATTTATAATTTAAAAAAAAATTATAATTTAAAATGGGTTACAAAAAAATTAGAAATTAAAAAAAAAAAAAAATTCTTATATATTTGACAATGACACAAAGATTCCGGAGCATTTTTTGTTTCCTCTATACCTTAAAAAGTGGCTGACATTTTGAAACGATCTGATTTTTGTCACTCGATATCACGCGTATTTATGAACCGATTTGGATGTAACTTCGTGTGTACGTAATACATACCAATAAATCGACCGAGTTCGTTGGCCAACTTCACCCGCCATCTTGTTTAAAAATGGCGGCCATTTAAAAAATTCTAAAAAATTGTTATTTTAAAATAAAGTCCAAATAATTAAAAGTTGAAAAAAGTATTTTTTTTTTCTGTGTGTGTGTGTTTGACCTAGATACAAAGATTTCGGAACATTTTTTGTTTCATCTATATATTAAAAAATGGCTGAGTTATAGCACTTTAAACTTCTAGCATGGCTGACATTATTGAAACGATCTGATATTTGTCACGCGATAACACGCGTATTTATTAACAGATTCGAATGTGACAAAGCAAGATAGTATATTTCAATTTCTCGACCAACTTCGTTGGCCAGCTTCATCCGTCATCTTGTTTCAAAATCGCGGCCATTAAAAAAAAAGAAAGAAAGAAAATTTTAAAATGAAGTACAAAAAAATTAGAAATTGACAAAGGTTTTTTTCTTAAGTGTTTGACCTTGATAGAAAGATTCCGGAGCATTTTTTGTTTTCTCTTTATCTCAAAAAATGGCTGGAATTTCTAATGTGGGTGATATTTTGAAAAATCTGATTTTTTGCCTGAAACACCACTGGTCTATATCAACCGATTCCGATGTGAGTGAACATGTGAACAGGAGTTACTAAGGTCTCGACCAAGTTCATTGATTATCTTCACCTATCATTTTGCTTTAAAAGGGCAGTCACTTCAAGATATCACCGAATTTGGCGACCGAATGTAAATCACCTTAAATAAAACCAGCTTGGATAAAGCTGACTAAATTCGCTAAATTCTCGTTCATATTCAGTGTTGTAAAAATTAGTATTGAATTTTATATAATCGGGTTCCACTAATGTGAGCATCGTGAGCTTGAATAATATAAAATGGCTTATTTAAAAAAATAAGGAATATGAAAGCTACCTATTCCTCCCGTCACTGGCCGGAAGGACTTTTAATTAAATACTGTAATAATTTTTTTAATAAGATGTTATGTAAGTAACTTTAGTCTCATGATGAGTGTAACTTTCTGCTTTACTGTTTGATACGAAAAACAAGTGCCGAGCTAGACTCCTCATTTTATCGAAAGGGGGTAATGCGTGTATTTATTTTATTTTATTTTTCTTGTATTTTGCATGTGAAATAGCTTTTGTAGATCCGAAGGAAGACATTCCTTGTTAGATCAAAATACTAATATTAACCATTAAATGCCTGATTTTTCAAAAATCATTGTAATAAAGTTTTTCGGTTTCATTTTTTAAACAAATCATGGGAAAAATACTTTAAAAAATCATATTTTGTTTTAAGTATGGTTTACGGCTAAAAAACTGTTTGTTACTAATCGGCAATACTTTAATAGAAAAAATAATTTTCCTTGATAAAGTTTTATAATGTTAAACACACAAGAATTTTAGGAACTATAATAAGAAATAAATTGTACTTGCTCACTGCAGAACAAAATAGGGTATTTCGCAAGCTTCCAAACAAAACAAAAAGAACATGCAGCAACAATTTAAAAAAGAAATATATCTTTATTCTTAAACAGCACAAGTGTTGCCATCTACATGCTGAAAATCGATTTAATAATACTTTCAGAATGTATTTTATTGACAACATTAGGCATTATAGCTTCAATATTATTCTAATGGTATTTTGGACCCTAATTTGGGTATGTTGCCGGAAAGCAACACCCGGCATTTAAGGGTTAATAATAATCATCGTAGAGTTGAATTTGTGATCATTTCATAGTTTAATAAATCACAGTCCTATTAAAATATCTGCTCACTAGAAAAAAATAATAATTTATTCGGTTTTTTTTTTTTTTTTTTTTTTTTTTTTTAAGCACAAATATAATCCTCGATTACTCTATTATGCAATTTATGGATATCAAGAGAAGTTGTTTAATAAATGTGCGTGCATAGTTCGTAAATATTTTATCCGAACAGTTTGAAGAGTTCAAGTGGCATAGATCAAACCAATCGAAAAATATCTTACAATGAATATGCTTTATCCGCGTGTTAATGTATGTGTTTCGTTTTATCCACATTTTTTGTGATGCATTGACTTATCGTGGACGCGATAATAAAATCGAGTTAACAATATTCCTACTGAAAAACATGAATACGCGTCCTTAATAGCACAAAGAGTTTATGTGACGCCACTGTTATGTCTCAAATGGTTCCAAAGTGTCACAATCACAAAATCAAAAAAGTAAAAACTAGGCCGGTTAGAGGCAGATTTCAGCCATCCTATGCAAAAGTGTACAAAGCGTACCGTCCTCGAAATTCATTACTTATTTTTCAAATTTATGATAACATATCTGGTCCAATTTAAGCAACTTAAATTGGCCCAATTACGGCAACTGCGCCATGTTTTAAAACAGTTAATGTCAAGATTGAGAACAAAAACGAAAGAGGACAAATCCGCGTGAAATATATGCACAATAAACAGATGAACTCATATATGTACAGTGGACGCTCGTTAATTCGAACTCAAAGGTTCTCAGAAATAAGTTCGAATTATCCGAAGTAGGAATTATCCGATGTTAAGTGAAAATATAACTTAAAATGTGTATCACTGAAGAAGAAAAATCTCCTAGTATGTATAACCCGAGAAAATATATTATATTATATTATGCTATTTAAAATTAAACATAGTACATAAAAAGCAATAAAGACTTGCCTTAATCATAAAATGAAGCAGAAGATACGCAGTAGAAAGTAAACTTTAATTAAAAATATGAATTACACTTTTGGGAAAAAATGTAAAATGGATGTTTTGTTTAGTTTATTATGCCTACATTTTTCAGCCAGCTTCTCGATTTGAAGTAAACATTTCAATTCATTTTCAGAGGAAGGTTCCATCTGAATAAATGCTTTCAGAGTTTTTAAAGAGTCCATTATGGCTTGATCATTAGGACGCTTATCACTTTCTGCATTTTCTTCTGAATCCGATAAGATCTCTGCATTTTCATCTTCTCGGATAGTTTTTATTATCTCATCGTCGCTCAGTTTACCACAAACGTCCACGTCCTCATCTACCCTTACATAATCAGAAAAAGTGGGTAAGTGTGATCACAGATCGCACAGAGGGTTTCGTTCAGAACTCCTTATTTAGAGGTTCGTAGTAATGTTAATGCTATGGAACGTGTTTGGTTCCGTCAACATGTGGCTGGTATTCGGAGGTTGTCGTTGTTTTGAGGTGGCCGTTCAAGGAGATGTCACTGTATATATATTTAAATCTTGAACCAAAATCCTAAAAATTAATCAGTTACAGATCAACGTCAGCTATCCTAAACAAATATATATATATATATCATTGAAAAATATTAAAATGCAAGCGAAAATTTTAAAAGAGCACTCCCATAGGTTTATCCTTAGGAAGTTACAGAAAATGAATGGTCGGAAAGCCATTATGTTAGCCCATTTAAAATCTAAAAGTTATTGAGATTTTTATCACGTTTGCAAAACATGCTATAGATTATTTATCAAAATGCAACTTTTTACAAAATACTTTTGTTGTTATTAAAATTTTAAAAAGTCCTATTTTGAGATACGGACGTGTCTGAAGAGCAGATAACAAAATTAAAACCAGCTTTTGAGATTGCACGAAGCTTTTGGTTCTGATTTGTTTGGAACAATATCTTTGAAAAAAGGAGAACTAAAATAAGCTGAAGATTTTTCTCAAAGGGGGTGTAAGAGTTCCTTGTACATTAAAATGTTTTTCATGCTCTAGCCATAGAGATAAAAATTTATTTTATTCAGAGTAAGAGTATTAGCCCCGATATGCTTTTTCTTTCAGCCAGCAATGAAAGTGTTGTCTCTAAAAAATAACGTTACGTTATATAAGCCAGCCGTAAAAGAAAACAGATGTATCATTTTATGGGATAATCTCTACTGCAAGTTTATTAATTTATAAGCATTGCACATTTTCAAATTTTATACAGTCGTATAGGGGGAAAAAAGCACTTTAAAATGCAATTGGTTTGAAAACTGCACCTCAATTTATTTTTGAGATATTAATTTTTTTGTAGTTTTTAATGAAATTGTATTAATATTGGCAACTGAAGTAAAGGAAAAATAGTTTGGAAATAGTAGTCTATTATATTTTTTGTTGCCATTTTTCCATAATAACTGAAAAAAATGTAATTAAAATACGTGCTATTTTGAAAAAAATATAAATGAATGATTTCTGATAAAACATTGTGCTCTTATACATCGCTTTTTGCTGGAATCGTGTATTATTTTGCGATAGTGACGTCATATGCATACTTTTCTGTAGATGTTGTTTAGGACTGGATTGTAAATGAGGAATTCTTCAGCGGATGCGAATGACATCATTTTATATAAAATAAAAGTGTGTGCTTTAAGTCTTAAAACTGAAATATGTTTTGTACTATCTATATTTATGGATATATCTTTTTTTTTCTTCGGGGGCGCCACTAAATTCTGAAAAAAGCAGAACTTTTGTTTTCTAGTTTTTAAATATTACGCTGGAATCCATTATTTACTTTTGAAGATTTTTTTATCCTAATTTTTAAATAGTCATACTTAAAATTTTAATCTCAATACATAATTTAACGTTAGAGGAAATATTAAATACGTTCAACCATACATATTAAATTAAATTTTTAGTTAAAATTTACATAAAATAAACTATGGAAAATCCATTGTGATGTCTCACTTAAAATATACGAGTTAGGGATAAGTGTATCACGTCTTTAAAAAAAAATACTATATATTTAGCACAATGCAAATTTTTACTGAAATAAATTTGTTGTTAATAACATTTAAAATGTTCTACTTGAGATACGGAAGAGTGTAAACAACAGATAACGAATTTAAAACCAGCTCTTGAGACTGCACGAAGTTTTTGGTTCTTACTTCTTTGGAACAATAGTTTTGAAAGAAGTGGAGAACTAAAATAGGCTGGATTTTTTTCTGAAAAGGAGTCCAAAAGCTCTTTGTACATTAAGTGCTTTTAATGCTGTGCCATTGAGATAAAAATTAATTTTATTGAGAGTAAAAGTATTTTTAAATATTACGCTGGAATCTTAATTTAATTTCGAAAAAAATTTATACTACTTTTTAAATATTCATACTTATGCCGCTATCGGATAAAATTTTAATATCAGTATAATTTTAACGCTAGAGGGAAACCTTAAATGCGTTCAATCATACATATTAAATGAAATTTTTATTTAAAATTTACAGAAAATAAACCATCGAAAATCCATTGTGATATCCCACTTCAAACATACGAATCAGTGAAATGTTTATCACGTTTTAATATATATATATATATATATATATTATTAACCAGGAGAAGACCCTTTAATTGCCTTCGAGGAGGACTTAAAGGAATCGACTGGGAGCAGAGACTTAATGTCCAATCCGCACTTTCCACCGGTACAGCCTGTTAGTACCCTTGCCTAGTGCATGGGGAACGAACGCGGATGGGCTTTTTCCAACCCGCTTGGCCAGCGTGGAGAAATTTGGCCACCTACTCCCCTTATTTTACCATGAATTCACAAAATAAATCACGGCCCTTAATTCCCGGCGGTCTGAATGTTCCTGGTTACGGCAGCGATCAGAAAGACATGAAGACAGAGGGTGCTAAGAATAACCGGGCTCGGCTAGGCTGCCATAAGTTGATGACCTTGGCTGCGTATAATGGACGATCCCTATCTTCGGAAAATCGTTTACAGGAACTTGAAGAAGAATTAGAAAGAATCAACTGGGACATCCTAGGATTATGTGAAGTAAGAAGAAAAGGAGAAGAGAAGATAGATCTTGCCAGCGGACATGTATTATACTACAGAGGCACAGAAGATGGAAGAACAAGCGGTGTAGGATTTCTGATTCATAAAAGGTGGAACAATCACATCGTAGAATATGATAGTGCATCAGATAGAGTTGCAAGGTTAGTAATACAGGTTTCCAGAAGATACAAGCTGCAAATTACCCAAGTTTATGCACCAACAGTAAGCTATACTGATGAAGAAGTTGAGGATTTCTATGAAGAAGTAGCTTCAATGCATCAAAAGGGAAAATGCTACATAAAATTAATAATGGGAGACTGGAATGCTAGAATTGGGGAAAAAGAGAAAGGTGAGTTATCAGTAGGAAATCATGGATATGGGGTGCGAAATGAAAGAGGAAACAGATTGATTGAGTTTGCAGAATGTGAACAGTTGTATATCACGAATTCATTTTTCAAGAAAAAGCCACAAGGAAAATGGACATGGCGTTGTGCAAATGGCTCAACAAGTGAAATCGACTACATCTTAACAAACAAAAAGCATCTTATTCAGGATTGCAGCGTTCTCAATAACTTCAATACAGGAAGTGATCACAGGTTGGTTAGATGCAAACTGCTGTTAAATACTAAAGTGGAAAGAATGAAGCTTTTGCAACACTCAAAGAAATCAATTGATATAATAAATCTCCAGAAACATAAAGATGAATTCCATTTGGAACTTAAAAACCGTTTCCAAATACTTCAATCAACTTTAGAAGAAGAGCAAGATGTTACAGTAGTGAACAAGAAACTAACCATAGATACCTACAAGATATTGCAAAGAAAATAGCCGGCGATGCACAAGTAAAGCAGACAAAGAAAATAACAGAAGAAACAAGAAGATTTATGAAGAAACGCAGAGAATTTAAAATGAAGAAAAACGATCCTAAATCAAGAGTTGAATATGCTGAATTATGTAAAACGGTAAGAAAATGTGTTACAGAAGATATCAGAAAATTTAACTCTGATCTTGTCAAGAAAATTCTAGAAGATAACAAAAGTTTAAAATCAGCTAGGCGAAAACTTTGTGTTGGAAGAAAAGGTATTTTTACACTAAAGAGGGCAGATGGAACAATCACCAAAATCAATAAAGAAATAGTACACATTGTCGAAAAATTCTATAACGATTTATATAAATGTGAAGATCAGAGGGAAATCAACTTATGTGATCCACGAGAAAACTTAACAGAAACCGATGCCATAATCCCAGTGATGACAGACAAAGTTTTACAAGCCATTAAATTTATGAAAAAAGGTAAATGCCCCGGAGAAGATGGAATTACAATCGACCTTATCAAAGAAGCAGGAGAAGAATTTGCAAAAATGCTATCCTTACTGTTTTCCAAATGTCTCCAGAAGTCAAATGTACCAGAAGATTGGAATAATGCTGTGATGGTGCTACTTTACAAGAAAGGAGAGAAGGAAAACATTAAAAACTACCGTCCAATTAGCTTACTGTCAGTGATTTATAAAATTTTCACCAAAGTTTTAATGACAAGACTTGAATCAGCTCAACCTAGAGAATAAGCAGGATTCCGAAGTGGATTCAGCACAATGGATCATATCCAAACGGTAAGGGAACTCATAGAAAAACATAAGGAATATAATCTACCTCTTTGCCTTGCCTTTATTGATTATGAAAAAGCATTTGATTCGGTCTACACATCAGCAGTAGTAGAATCTCTGGAGGACATTGGTATAGACAAACCTTACATCAATATTATAAAGAAGATTTACAAGAAAGCAACAGCAACCATCCGCTTGGACAAAGGAAAAGCAAAGATCAAGCTTGGAAGAGGGGTAAGACAAGGAGACACCATTTCGCCTAAGCTTTTTACTGCTGTCTTAGAAAATATTTTCAAGAAGCTGGATTGGGAAAACAAAGGGATTAGAATAAATGGGGGAATATTTAAGTCATCTCCGATTCGCTGACGACATTCTAATTTTCAGTAACAGTCCTGAAGAATTGGAAAATATGCTAAAAGATTTGGCAGAAGCTAGCATTACTGTGGGATTAAAAATAAACTTGGAAAAGACTAAGGTGATGTTCAATTCATTTGCATCAAGAAAGAAAATCGTCTACAACAACACTGAAATTAAAGAAGTGCAAAGTTATGTGTACCTTGGGCAAGAAATATCATCTGATAATAGTATCATGAATGAAATCAATAGAAGAATAAGAAATGGATGGAGTGCTTTTGGGAAGAACAATATTATTCTGAAGAGTAGCATGCCCCTGTGTTTCAAAAGAAAGGTATTTAACCAATGTGTTTTGCCTCTCCTAACTTATGGAGCAGAAACATGGACGCTAACAAAACGGATGGTACAAAGATTACAAACAACACAGAGAAGTATGGAAATATGTATGCTAGGTATAACTAGAAGAGACAGAAAAAGAATAACCTGGATAAGAAGTCAGACGAAAGTTTTTGACATCATTGAAAGAATTAAACGGCTAAAATGGAAATGGGCTGGGCACATCGCAAGAAGACAAGACAATAGATGGAGCACAAACACCCTACAGTGGTATCCCAGAGATGTAAAACGGCCAAGAAGACGACCTCAAGTAAGATGGAGTGATGAAATCAGAAAAGTAGCTGGTGTAAATTGGATGACTAAAGCACTAGACAGGAAACATTGGAAAAATCTGGGGGAGACCTACATCCAGCAGTGGATTGAAAAAGGTTGATGATGATGATATATATATATATATATATATATATATATATATATACATATATATATATATATATATATATATATATGAAAGGATAAAAACCCTTTAAAATTCAAAATTCCAAATTAAATTTCAAAAATTTAAATTAAAATCCGAAGTTTCTTTCTCCTAACTTTAAATCTCATTCTAAAACCAGTTTTACCCCTTGTAACTTTGTTTCTCAGCAATACATCTTATTACTTTCAGATATCATTTTCCGACGATCTTTAAGAGTAAACTTGCTGACGTTCGGAATATTCTCATTCTGTTGTGGTTAGCTCATCCCCGGGCGAGCCAAGCCTAACTTTGGCATCTGCTCCCGGACAATCAATCAAAAGCTAATCAGCCAATTAAAGAAATGTTCCTCCCAATTTTACAACTGTGCCCTCTGCTGGAAAATATGTTAAACCCCAAGATATTAGCTAAAACCCGACCCAAAAACGACGGATCTTGCAGATTTGAGAAGCCGGCAAAACGTATGACAATGTAGCTCCTGAAAATCATCGTACGTGGCTCGAGGGGCCCCCGGCCGAACTCGCGACTCAGACTGTAAGAGGAGCGGCTAAATAAAAGAGTTCGGTCCACCAAGCGGTTCCCGAGTCCCAGTTATTTAATCCACTAGTTCTGTGAACTCCTAGATGTCTTTGCATATTAAAGACGGCTGTACGGACACATGCCGGAAAGTAAACGGCTGCGACTACGCTATACAAGTCCGGGGAACGCTCCCGATATTTATTCGTTACATTTTAAAGTCGGCAGGATAGTTTCCTGCCGTGAAGATCCCTCTGCTCTGCCACGAGAAATATGACTACAGTGATAAAAGAAAAAGAAGAAAAATAAAATATCTGGACTTATGCGATTCGGACAATTCCCTACGAAGATCCCTCTGCTCGTCGCGAAAAGTATGTTACTACGGTGAGAAAAGAAAAAGAAAATGACTTTAGCTTGCCTGCATGCTGAAATATTAGAAAGAATAGAAAAAGTAATAACCTCAGTGCCGAGAAAAACTATGCACCCTAAGTTTCAACCGAATCATCGAACGATCGTGAAAAGAAAGAAAAAGAGCATTTATTCACTCCGAAATTTATTTCATCTTCAATGATGCCTGATAAAGGAAGATATAATTTCAGACTGCAATTTTAAACATCTATTTAACTTCTCTAACCACTCTCCGGTAAAACTTCTATTTAATTACAGCTGTGATGTCGCGTTTTCTAAAGATGATTCAAACACAGAGTTCTTCATTTGGATTTTCGCTAATCAACCGAGTGAAAAAGTGGGTCAGACTTTTCAAGGTTAAAGGTCGCAATCGCGAGTAACTCTTTTTCTCCTGTATCAAAGCAAATGAGTCACTCATCGGTAGAAACTGATTTATTTTTATTTTCAGCAGAGGAATAATTGAGAAGCGAGGACTAGAACAGTTTTATTTTGTTCTTTATCAGAATTTATTAGACAATGAAAAAAAAAAAAATAGTGATAATAATTAGGTAGCGTTACAAGTAGTTTTTCTTTCTTTTGTAAATTTCTTTGGATAATCTAATTCACAGGTATGTTCCGTTTTATTTATGTTTATTTCAGTTTGATGTTTTTCAGTTTAAAAGTAACTATAATTGAAAAAAAAAAAATACGCGGACTTTATTGGGAAGGCTAAGTATATTCCTTTTAATTTTTTTGTGAAATAACTTAACACTGCAGATTTCTCATGTTCATTATTTATTTTATGTAATATTTTAGTTACAAGAAATCAGTTTTGTTGTATTAAACAATGTTCTTACTAATTTTTATTTTTAACTTTAAATATTGACTACGAATTTGTTATTTCCGAAAATACTAAAGAAAAAATGGGAAAGTTCTCACTGCGAATGGGAATTATTTTAGAATGAAAAAGAAAACAAAAAACTACTGTTATCAATGTGTAAATTTTAAAATTTCGACAGCGTTCATGAAGTCAAAGTAGTTTATTTAAAATATGGGTACTGTATTAAAGGGATTTCAAAGATCTTAAACAAATTCAAATTTATTATTTTAAAATTTTTATTAGCTTTATTTTTTATTTCTTGCGGGATTTAAGGTTTATTATTAAAATTATAGAAAATTTGGGATTGACATTCTGCATGCGCGTTAAATTCGTAGCAAACGAAAATAACAGTAATTTTGTTTTCTTATTCATCCGGTGACGCATACGTGCGATCACCAAAAAGTAAATTGATTTGATTTTAATGTTTTTGCATACTGTGAATAAGTTAGTTGACTTAGTTACATATTTTTAAACAAAAAATTATCAAATAATCCTGTGCAAATGAGTATTTGCGTAAGTTTAGTAACCTATTCCATTAATTGTTTTAAAAATACAGATGAGCACACTGAAATTTCTAAATGTTTGTAAATAGTTATTTATGCCAGGTTGTGTGTTATATTAATCCATATTTGAATCATTTTTGTGTAGACAGTTTTTATTTTAATGAGAACGTTTTCAGGTATTTCTTTTTATATATAGAATTTTATACAAATCATTATTCATTTCTATATTTTTGTGTATAGCTTGAATGTCATATTTTACCTTATGTTATATTTTAGTATTTGAGTTTTAATTTTTAGTATTTTTATCCAGTATTTTTTTTAATAAATTCCATTTCATATTAAAGAGTGAGTTGGTTACCCCAACCATATTGAAGAGACAAAATGGAAAAGGTCCCGTCCTTACCATTTCATAAAAATAAAATTTAAGCAGGTATTTAACCCCTGTCACTTTTAGAAAACAGGTGAAGGTCCCGCCCCCACCATGTTCAAAATATTTCCCATAATTCAATCATTGGTTTAGACATGACCTTGGTAACCCCACTTTAACCGTGGTAAATCCAATAGTGTCCAAATCCACACATACAATTGTTAAAGATGACCATGGTTTCACCCCATTAAGTCTTTAAGAAATATTTTTATTTTAACTAACTTCCACTGAAAACAACCCTCCACAGACAAACGGGATTCAGTGACCTGTGCAATCTGACCAAATGTGGCAACTGTTGATAAAATAAATGTCCGGACAATAAAAGCTAGCTAACAAAAATTTGTCAACGGGTTGCCATGCACTTAGAAGTCTTGGTCATAATCCTGCTTGTTTGAACCAGGGTCTATTATTCTATTAATTTTTTTGTTTGTTTTATTTATTTAATTTTCCTGTTTTATTTATTGATTTTTTTCTGTTTGCCAGTAGTAAAATTCTTGAATTCTTAAAAATTTAGAGATTTTTGCTATTTGCCAAGAGCTGAGTGAGATGTAGATGTGGTTTATTAAATTATGACTTTAGTTTATTAATGCCACTGAGGAAAATGAATAATACCTCAGTCTGCAAAATAATAAACACCATTGCTTACAGGTAAACTGCATCTGCATTTTCACACAAAAAATAAACATAAAGCTCATTTTTCTTTTTTTTTAATTTTTGCTAAAATCTCCATTGAGATTTAGGATTATGCGAAAACCATAACTGGTTTAGGATGTGCTAAAACCTCCCTGAGGTTTAGGATAAATACTACTTACCTTGCAAGTAGTCTTCCATGTAAATAAGGCTTCAAGATATTATTTTTCTTTATTATCATACATATTTTAACGTACTTATTTCAACATTATTTAATATTTGCTATAATAATATATTATTTTTAATTTTGCTAATTTTATGTATCAACATATTTTTAATATTTCCACATTTTGAAATAAAAGGTGAAGAAAATTTCAACTTTTTATAAGTTCACATTTTTAAGTATTTCCCTAAGTTGAATATTTTTATATTTTTCTGTACATTATTTTTTCTTTTGAATACTATATGAATATTTTGTACATAAAACATATTTTCCACAGTAATCAGGTGTACTTTTATATTTTTATTAAAATAATTTTAATTATTGTGGAAAACATAATTCATGACTGGAGGAATCTCTTACAATACATGAAAAGTAATCTTATATTGTGTTTTCTTTATAATTATGGAAAAGAATTTTGTTTTAAGTTTTCCTATGTTTATTTTCAATTTCAAATATTACAGTTGTACCTAAAGTTATTTTACATAGTTGAATTTTATATAAAAATGTGAAATATATGCTCAAAGACTTTAACAAAAAGAGCATAAACTTCTTGACCAAAGGACTTCGAAAAAAGAAAATTATGGTCAATACTTAAACTATATTATTTTATTTTGTGTTTTCCCATATATTTCTTATATTATTATTGTAATTTGTTTTTTCAGCTTTTCTTTATATTCTATGGTATTCTTATATTTTATGTCATTAATTTTTTCAAGTATTATGTAAAGTTCGGTCAGGTTGTCCTGAGAGCCAAATCCCAAACTTAGATATTATTGCACAAAAACTTAAAATGTTAATTTTTTTCCTTAAAGTTTATACTTCAAAATTTAAATTTTAAATATGTTTTCCAGCAGCAAAATTCAACCCTCACGTCTTAGCAAACTTAACTTTAACGTTACATTTAATTTAAATTTACCTTTAGATTTAACTTTAACCGTAATCTGTAATGTCGCACTTATCTGTTTTTGTATTCGCCATTCTCCGTGCGAGTCCCCCCAGATTTGCAGGCGAATCTGGTGGACCTTTACTTGGAGGGGGGGGGATATGAAAGGATAAAAACCCTTTAAAATTCAAAATTCCAAATTAAATTTCAAAAATTTAAATTAAAATCCGAAGTTTCTTTCTCCTAACTTTAAATCTCATTCTAAAACCAGTTTTACCCCTTGTAACTTTGTTTCTCAGCAATACATCTTATTACTTTCAGATATCATTTTCCGACGATCTTTAAGAGTAAACTTGCTGACGTTCGGAATATTCTCATTCAGTTGTGGTTAGCTCATCCCCGGGCGAGCCAAGCCTAACTTTGGCATCTGATCCCGGACAATCAATCAAAAGCTAATCAGCCAATTAAAGAAATGTTCCTCCCAATTTTACAACTGTGCCCTCTGCTGGAAAATATGTTAAACCCCAAGATATTAGCTAAAACCCGACCCAAAAACGACGGATCTTGCAGATTTGAGAAGCCGGCAAAACGTATGACAATGTAGCTCCTGAAAATCATCGTACGTGGCTCGAGGGGCCCCCGGCCGAACTCGCGACTCAGACTGTAAGAGGAGCGGCTAAATAAAAGAGTTCGGTCCACCAAGCGGTTCCCGAGTCCCAGTTATTTAATCCACTAGTTCTGTGAACTCCTAGATGTCTTTGCATATTAAAGACGGCTGTACGGACACATGCCGGAAAGTAAACGGCTGCGACTACGCTATACAAGTCCGGGGAACGCTCCCGATATTTATTCGTTACATATATATACATATATATATATATACATATATACATATATATATATATATATATACACATATATATATATATATATATATATATATATATATATATATATATATATATATATATGCATATATATATATATATATATATATAACCATTAATTAAACATAACCTTCCACCGTCAAATATTATGAATTAAAGCTGTAAGTATTTAAAAAAAAAATTAATATAAGAATTATTATGGAAGAAAAAGAAAAAAGTGGACACCGACAAAAATTGAAAAGCTTATACATTGAATTACGTTATCAAGGGCACAGAATTCAATGATATAAGCAAAATGGTTGTTTTCTGTGGGAAAAATAAGCTAAAGCTAAAAGTTATTTTCCCCTGTGCCCAAACAACCATAAAATCAAGTGAATTGATTAAAAATGAAAGCAGAATAGAAACAAATAATATGAAATGGAAGAATCAATAAAACGTATTTAAATATTTATAGGATATAAAATATAAATAATAAACACCATACCGATTAATATTTGAGTATTTTACAAAAATCCACGCGCACATGGCTGCCAGTATATCAAAAAGATTAAGGTGAATAAAACAGTTAAGAAATCACCGTAAATGATACCAAAGGATGCAGTTAATACATTTTGAAATAAAATTTGAAATACCTTGTTAAACACATTTAATCTAATATAAAATAAATAGATATTAATTACATTATTTAAAATGCACTATTATATTAATTAATAACAGTTTAACAATATCGTCAAAATTTAGCTAAAAATACCCCCTGGTGTATTAAATTATAACTGAAATGGAGCTAGAAAAATTAACAATTAGAGCTATCTTAAAGAGACAAATTTAGTGCAGCCATCTAGTATTACTTCTATTAAACAACTAACGCAAGATAAATATTTGTAAGCATTTGAATGTAAATAACTGTATAAATAATTGTAAGCATTTGAATGTAAATAACTGTATAAATAATTGTAAGCATTTGAATGTAAATAACTGTATAAACAGCAAAACCAAACATATCCTTATATATAGAGAATTATAAACCGAATATAAACCACACAATGTATTTAAAAACTATTGTAAATAAAATTTAAAAGCATACAATATATTCTATTAGCTAACTTATTTAAACTAAACTAAGAATTAAATAATTCTAGAACATTGATAATATATAGCATATAGCTATATGCTATAATACAAAATAAAATTCAGTAATAATTAATATAAATAATTATTAAATATAAAAATTATTTTTTATGAATTATGTATCAGATATTTATAAAATGAACAGGAAATAAAAAACATGTGGAAGTAAATAGAAGGTTAAATGATACTTAAATACCCATTACTTAAAAAGTACAAATATAGAGTGTGGATTGTCTTCAGACATCCATAAAAAACCATAAAGTATGAATGTGGGACATTCAAAAACATTAAACCGATAATAAATATTAAAAAGAATAGAGTAATAATAATAAAAATAATTACCCAATTTTAATGCATACAGTATAACTATATTTATATTATACATACTTATATGTATATTATTCACTATAAGAATGGCATACTATTAGTAATTAATATGATATTGTCCTTAGTAAATTTAAAATTTAATAACAAATAATTGTAAATTAGAATAATCAATAATTAGGCTAATTATAATATTAATGAAATTCTCCAATTACATATAAAATATCAAATCAACATCCATATAAAATACGTAACAAAAATATAGTAATAATACAAGATATATATATATATATATATATATTTTTTATTTAGCACAATTTATACTGAAATATATTTGTTATTATTAACATTTAAAAACTCCTATTTGAGATACGGAAGCGTCTGAAGAGAAGATAACGAAATTAAAGCCAGCTCTTGAGACGGCAAGAAGCTTTTGGTTCCGAGTTGTTCGGAACAATAGTTCTGAAAGAATTGGTGAAGAACTAAAATAGACTGGAGATTTTCTCAAAGAGAGTGCGAGAGCTATTTGTACAGTAAAGTGTTTCTAATGCTGTTTCATTGCGATAAAAATTAATTTTATTGAGAGAAAAAGTATTTTTAAAATTTTAAGCAAGAATCTTTTTTCAATTTTGAAACTTTTTTTTTAAAAATATTCGTATTTATGCCGCTATCGGATTAAATAACATTTAAAAAGCCCTACTTGAGATAAGGAATTCTCTGAAGAGCAAATAACGAAATTACAACCAGCTCTTGAGACTTCACGAAGCTTTTGGTTCTTACCTGTTTGGAACAATAGTTTTGATAGAAGTGGAGAACTAAAATAGGCTGGAAAATTTTCTGAAAATGAGTCCAAGAGCATTAAGTCAACACATTAAGTGTTTTTAATGCCGAGAAGGGGACTTAAAGAGGGGGAATAACAACACGTTTTAAAAGACAAACAAAATGATTTGAATTAATTTAGAAGCAACCATGATATGAGATAGAATCTCTCTATCACAGGCTGCGGACAAAGATGGGCCGCTCGCCGCGGCGGTTGAGCCCCCCGCCCACCCCCACTAGAAGAAGCTCGGAGTCGTTCGGTAGCTTCATCGGTGTCTTTAATTTGTGTAATTTCCCTTTTAAATTTGTCCGGTTTCAATTTTTGATTTTTTTTTTTTTCAATCTGGCTTTCGCTAAAGAGTTTTTCATTCGGGACGTGGCTGGGCACCTGGGAATCTTGCTTCCGCAAAAGAGTCGGAGTAGAGTAGAAGAATAAAGGGCTGCGGACGAAGATGGGCCGCTCGCCGCGGCGGTTTGAAATAAAAAATAATTTTATTAAGAGTAAAGGTATTTTTAAACATTACTCTGGAATTCATTTTTTAATTTTGAAGTTTATTTTTCATACTAATTTTTAAATATTCATACTCATGCTATCGGATAAAATTTTAATGTCAGTATAACTTTTGCGGTAGACGAAACATTAAATGCGTTCAATCATACATATTAAATTAAATTTTTATTTAAAATTTACAGAAACTATGGAAAATCAATTGTGATATTTCATTTAAAATATACATGTTAGTGAAATGTCTATCATGCCTTAAAAAATATGTATATATTTAGCAAAATGTAAATTTATACAGAAATAAATTTGCTGTTATTAACATTTTAAAAGTTCTACTTGAAATATGGTAGCATCTGAAGAGCAGAAAAACAAATTAAATCAGCTCTTGAGACTGCACGAAGCTTTTGGTTCTTATTTGTTTGTAACAATAGTTTTGAGAGAAGTGGAGAACTAAAATAGGCTGGAATTTTTTCTGAAAAGTAGTCCAAGAGCTCTTTGTACATTAAGTGTTTTGAATGTTCTGCCATTGAGGTAAAAATCAATTTTATTGACAGTAAAAGTAGTTTTAAATATTACGATGGAATCCTTTTTTTTTTTTTTTTTTTTATTTTATTTTTTTTTTTTTTTTTTTATTTTTTTTTTTTTTTGTATAGATTTTTAAATACTCATACTTATGCCGCTATCGGGTAAAATTTTAATCTCAGTATAACTTTATCGTTTGAGGAAATATTAAATAAGTTCAGCCATACATATTAAATTAAGATTTTATTTAAAATTTACAGAAAATAAACTATCGAAAATCCATTGTGGTATCTTACTTATAATATACGAGCTAATGAAATGTTTATGAGGTCTTTCAAAGAAAAAAAAAAAGCCATATATTTAGCACAATTGAACTTTGTAGTGAAATAGATTTGTTTTTATTAAACTTTTAAAGGTACTACTTCAGGTACAGAAGCGTCTGAACACCACGTAACGAACTTAAATTCTGACTTGTTTGGAACAATGGTTTTGAAAGAAGTGGGGAAGAACTAAAGTAGGTTGGCGATTTTTCGGAAAAAGAATGGAAGAGTTGTTTGTTCATTAATGTATTTTCCATCCTGTGCCATTCAGATAAAAATTAATTTTATTACGAGTAAAAGAATTGTTTTTAGACCTTTCTATGGATTTTTTTTTTTTTTTTTTTTACCTTATTTTTAAAACGTTCATACTTATGACAGTATAGATTAAAATTTAATTTGAATATAAATTTAACTTTTCAGAAGACGTGTAAAGACTCTTCATAACGCATTAAAAAATTTTTAATTATAAATTTACATACAAAAATCTGGTTGCAATCCATTGTTGTATCTCACTTAAAATATAAGGGTTACTGTCTTTTTTTTTTTTTTTTTTTTTTTTTTTTTTTACTTTTGAAAAGCATTCTATAAATTTAGCTAAATGGCACTTTTTACTAAAACAGATTTGTTATTATTAAATTTTGAAAAGCCCTTCTTCATTTACGTAAGCGTCAGAACAGAAAATAACAAAATTAAAACCTGTTCTCTTGAGACTGCCAAAAACTTTTGGTACTGGCTTGTTTAGAACAATGCTTTTGGATGAAATCCGGAAGAACTAATATAGGCAAGACATTTTTCTCAAATTAAATTAAATTGTTGTTTATGCATTAATGAATTTTTATGCTGTACCATTGAGGAAAAATTAATTTTATTGGGAGTAAAAGCATTTTTAAATCTTCCTGTAGAACACCTTTTTTATGTTAATGTTTTTTATACAATTTTTTAAAACGTTCATACCGAAGCCACTACGGGTTAAATTTTGAATGACAATATAACTATAGAATTTCAGAAAACATTAAATGCTTTCAGTCATGCATTTTAACTTTAATTTTGATTTAAAATTTACAGAAAATATACTGTCAGAAAACCATTGTCATGTCCCACTTAAAATCTAAGAGTTCTTGAAATTTTTATCACGTTTACAAAACATGTTATAAATTTAGTACAATGCCACTTTTTACTAAAATAGATTTTTGTTATTAAACTGTACAAAACTCTACTTCAGGTACAGAAGCGTCTGAAGAGCAGATACAGAAAATCAACCGGCTCTTGAAACTGTAAGATGCTTTCGGTTCTGACTTGCTTGAAACAATGGTTTTGAAAGGAGTGGAGATGAACTAAACTTGGATAGAGATTTTTCTCAAAAGGAATTTTTGTTCATTAAAGTATTTTCCTGACAGTGATGTAAAACACTGGATGTAAAAATAAATTTTATTTAAAGTAAAAGTATTTTTAAATATTTTTGCTAGAACCATCTTTAAAGTTTTAATTTCTTCTTAAGGGAACAGTTTACCTTTTCAACAATTTTGTTTATTTTTTAAAAAATTGTTCAAATGGTGAACTCACTGCATTTCATTGTTCAACTAAAAGTAAATTTTGAATAAAAAAATAACTGCATATTTAATTGAAAGTTTTAAAAAGTTGAAAATAAAAAATAAAATGATTTTTTAAAAGTCAGTTACTTTTTTAAATATTGATATTTTTGTCCAATTTTTTTTTCAAATGTGTATTATACAAGACTGCGCATGGACAGGCGCATATATGTATATATATACATACACAATGGCACTACAATCCATGTAGGATTTTGACCTCCCCCAGTATACCTCGCCAGACCTTCCGATCTCTGGCCTTTAACTTATAATTTATAATATGGTTTTGTGCTAGATCTTTCTCTACCTCTTCTATCCATCTCTTCCGGGTCTACCAATACTTCTTTTCCCAATTAATTTACCATTACACATCTTCTTTGTGCTTCTCTCATTCCTCATTCTGATTAGATGGCCCAACTATTGCAATCTTCTTATTTTAATAATATTTATTATATCTTTCTCGTTATATAACTGTTCAATCTCCATATAAAATATTATTTACATACTCACTTTTTTTTATTTTATAATATTTGTTTTTAAAATGGTTAATTTAATCAATGTCCTTTTTTTTCTTTTTTTTTTTTATTTATTCATTCATTTATTTTCTTTACATTTTCTCATTACTTATTAAATTTATTCCTATTTTATCATTCTACTTTAAATAAAACTTAAATTAAGTCAATTCTTGCTTTCTTCAATTGATTTACCTTTTTTATGGGTATAGATGGCAGCACCAAACATTTTTGTTAAAAATCTAGTTACAACATGGTTTTGCTTTTTCACAGCATATGGCTGCAATGTTTTGGTTTGCATTAACTAATTGCTGGCCACATGATTTAAAGTCTAAAATCTGATTGCATCCTCATACGTTACAATATTGTGGGTCAACTTTCTTAAGTTTTGGATTTTTGTCTATAATTGAGGTATTGTGCTCTAATCATTTTTCAATTTTCAATATCTTGTGTGATCTCTATCTTTCTTTAGATCTCTTCGTTTTATATTATTTATTTTGTTTTATAAAGCGCTATTAGGAGCTAAATTTTGTCATTTTCGGCTTAATGCCGACAAAATTGAATGAAATAACGCATCTTCAATATGAATAAAACCTGCAAGCTCCTCTGATGATTCTATGGGTTATTTATTGTTTCAAATTTTACATAGTGGTTTCCTCTGTTCATATCTTGTTCATCTTTAGAATGTTACCGATTTATTCATATATTTGTGATTTCATTTTAATTATATATATGTAATAATAAAAATTTTCGACCTTTTATCTTAGTAAAATTATTCCAAATTCTTAACATTTTTCCTTTTTTACCTATCTTTAATAATATCTTAATATCTTGTCTTTTATTTCATGCATTTAAAACTGCGTATTCTTTTATTAGTCTGAAAACCTTAATCCATTCGCCTCATCTTATAAAAACCATTAAATTACTTTTTCATTTTATTCTAAAAATAAATTATTTTTCTTTCGAATGTTTTTTAATAGAATTGTTCGATGATGTTCTTTTTTTCCCACAATTCCTTCCAAATCCCGCCAGCCATTGTTTGTGCAATAATTTTGACGCCGAAGCTAAAGAGATATCGTCGTCACGCGTGCCTTTTCCACTTCCCCCTAGAGCTACTCCTATCGTATTCTGCTCTTATCGCGTCCTTCCGTCTACTTGTACGAGATTTGTCATTTATCGTGTATTTCATTCATACGCATGCAGTTTTCGCAAGTATATAGCCCGTTGCATGGGCTAGGAGAGGTGGAATTTTACGATTATTGCGTTGCTTAATTAAACCACGCCACCTGGAGTGTTTTTTTTTTTTTTCTGAATCTCCGTCATTTGTTCTAATACGTAACATCTAGTGGTACATTTTACTACGTAGCAACTGCCCGCACATGGATCACCTATAACTAGTGGAATTTGGTGCATTATATGGTCGATTAATAAACGTTTTGATGCAGTATAGGCTTCGTTTATTATGCTTCTGAAAACATTCGAATGAACGACAGCCTGACCTTCCACTCTTCCATCACGATTGTAAGACTGCAAAAAAACGTGATTGGGTCATTTTGAATAAATGCATACAATTCAGAAAACATTTTTTTTTTTTAATTACTTTTAAATTTCACATTAAAAATGAAATAAGTGATAATGTATAAGTTAGATGTGTCTGTAAATATAATTAATTAAGCACTTTAGCTTTTGGTATAATTTTTATACTTTATTTTACTATATTTTATACACTATTTACCAGTAACATGGTAACAGACTTGACTGGTAACAGACTTGACATTAACAGCAAAATATCTTCCAAAACCTACATGCTAATTATTAACACTAAGAAACAAAGCAAAATCTTTAATATATTAACTAGATAATAATATTCAAGCAAAAGAAAGTACTAAACTTATATTTTTAACATAAAAAATTAGGTAACAGACTTGACATTGAATAAAAATACTCACCTTTATAAAAAATTCTTTACTCCACTACACTGTTGATTTTCAACTGCAAAAGAAAATTGCTAAAAGTAAATATTTAACTAGTATAAGTGTTTTTATTGCAAATGCGCTGCCGTCTCTTGGTGAAATTGTCAACCTTTATTTCATGAAATTGTAGCTTGGTAACAGACTTGACAAAATATGAGGGACAAAATGTTTTGTAGATTTTCTTAAAAAAAATTTTTTTTTGCTGGAATAATGTCAGAAATTTGAAATAATGATGATTTATCTCATTAAATGTCCCAATTACTTTCCTTTTAAAGTGAAAATGAAGTGAAAAAATATTACAGAATTATAAATTACAGAAGAGGGACAGCTATTTTTTTCTTCTACTAGATGCAAAAATCTGCATCTTTACGAAAAAAATATGAAAGTGATTATTTTTATGTTTTAGAAATATGTTGCGTAGTGTAATTAAATAAATCTAATATTTATAGTCAGTTTTAAATAATATATTATGAGTACAATTTTTTTTTTTTTTTTACTGTGGGACAGCATATGTATGCATATTTTGAAAATGACCCGATTTCTTGATTGAGTACATAATGTGGGTATGCTGGTGCTTAAGATCTACATGTTTATATGATACGAGTGAAATCTTTATATATATATATAACAGTTAAATAAACATAGCCGACCACCAACAAAAACTGTGAAATTATAAATAAAACGACATTAACAAATTGACAAAAATACAGTTCCCCACAACATACTTAACGAAGTTTCCAAAAACATAATAAAATACAGCAGAAATTAAATAACAGATATGAAATACCGTATATACTCGCGTATAAGTCGAGGAATTCTGACAATTTTCGGTAAGCAAATTTTGGGTGTCGACTTATACGCGAGTCAGTTAAAAAAGAAAAACCAAAAACTTCGAATACTGCAAAATTATGGCTTTTTACGTGTATGAATAAAAAAAATAATACATAAAATGTACAAATAATAATAATTTATCATTAAAAAAAATTTCAATGATTTGTTTTTGTTTACTTACTACCTTTTCGCATTGGCAAGTGAAATCTTTGGTTTGATTTTGTGCAAAATTGAAGTAAAAAGTTAGGGGGTCGACTTATACGCGGGTTTTTGATTTTTTCCAGAATTTGCATTCGAAAGTTAGGGGGTCGACTTATACGCGAGTCGATTTATACGCGAGTATATACGGTAATTGAAAATTTGTAGAACTTAGACAGAATCGCCGGGTCCCAAATGCCTAAAGCCACAAATAAAATGTGTCGTTTCAACTTCATATTAGCCATAAATTAGCTAAAGAATATGAATTTGGACAACCACACACATAAAACAGAGAAATAAACCATTGAACAACAATTAAGTTCGAAATAAAACAAGATTAAAAAAGATAAAGGAAAGATAAAAAACAAATTACCAAATTGAAATCCATACTGTCTAAGCATGAGGCATAACAGAATACAATCATTGGAGATCACCAGCACATGTTGCCAAAAAAGGTTTTTATATGATGGCAGACTATGGATCAACAATATACAGCATAGCCAAGCACACTCCCATTATATATATAAAGCGCCCTCTATAGATAATTTAGAATAGAGAATGAACTGCTCCATGTATTCAAATGAATCAGTGTGGTGCTGCCATCTATTGACTTATTACTAATATAAAAATCTATTATATATTAAAAACTATTTATAACTAATAATGGATTAAGTTTTATAGCAAATACTGCTTAGAGATTGATATATGATAATTAAATAATAATTCAAAATATGTTAATAAATATATACAATTTTATTATAAAAAATTAGTAATTGATATATTAAATCAAAATGATACGTAAAATGGTAAAATTGATGATTATTAATGTTTCACGTAAATATTTGAACCTGGCTATAACATCACAATATAAATTCATGTGACAACATTACATCATCACTTAAATTAATTTATAATTAAATAAATAACTATATATATTATGCACATATTTAAGCGGACAGGGAAGAACAAATAATAAAATTACTGAAACATGCATTTTATTCTCATTTATGATAGTATACTTTGTATTAGAAATTAATATGAAATTGTCCTGAGTAGACTAAAATAAAAATACAAGTTAAACTTTAACTTTATTAAATATTTGAATATGAATAAATTTAATATGAACTGATAAATATATAAATATAATTACACCATTATACATATAAAAGTATCGAATCAACGTCCATTATAAAATGTGTATTAGCAAAGTAGTTATAAATCAAATGCCCCTTTTTTTAAATTAAGTTAACTATTGCGTATTATCCAGACAACGCCACCCTCCTCCGTACTTTAACATCTACCCACCAATTCGTCCTATAATATATTTTTTTATTATTATTTTATATTTTTAATTTTTTTTATAATTGTTTTCTTATTTTATATTTTTTTATAATTTTTTACGCATGTGTTAATTTAGATTTTAAGATCATTTAAGTACTACTTATATGTTAAAGAATATATAAAATTTTTTGGAAAACCATCATTTAATGCATCATAAAGTAATTTTCTAATATAGTTGTTGATTAGATGAGAAGAACATAAACACTTTATTCTATATAAATGATTAAGGATTATATTGCGATATACAGAATTATGAAGACAAGATTTAAAATTAGTAAATGTATTAACTTTGAATTTAAATTCTTTACGTTTGTCATATAGATCAGTTATTGTTTTGTTTTCTTTTATTGTAATTTTAAGGCCTAAAAAGTTAATTGTTAAAGATTAAATACGGTCAGTCATAAATTTTAAATTAAATTTTGATTTAAAATTTACAGAAATAAACTGTTCTAAATCCGATGTAATAACCAACTTAAAATCTAAGAATTATTGAAATTGTTATCCCGTTTACAAAATATGCCATAAATTTAGCACATCAATTTTTACTAAAATCGTTTTGTTATTAAATTTTAAAAGTCCTACTTCAGGTCAGAGGTCTGCACGGGCCGGAATTTCCAGACCCGGGCACGGCTCGTCCGAGCGAAAGCTATTTTGGCCCGGGCCCGGCTTGTCCGAACGACAGCTATCTTAATTATAAAAATTTTAATTTCGGCTCGAACCCGGCCCGTTTGACGGCTTGACGGCCTGAGTGGATCAAGGGCGCCTGATCAGAGATACAGCTTAGAATTATTTATGTTCCACCCGGTGGTCTCCAACACGTAGGGTCTCACATGCAGAAACCCGGTCTAGCCAGAAGCGGAAGGCACCTATCTTTAACTTAATCATGTTAAAATTAATTAACAAACTGTGGCCGAAGCCAGGCTCTAAATAGTCCGACAAGGGGCAGTACAATGAGTGGTTCTGGAAAGTTATAAACAATTTTAGGGTACCAATAATAATAATAAAAAAATACAGTTATATTCTGAGTTCAACGATAACAAGTTAAATTCAGTTGCTTACAATTATTATTCACTGTAGCAAAGGAATTTACAATTTCTGCACACGAACAATTTGCCAGTAGATTAATTATCAGCAGACTGATATTTAAATTTTGCTATAAGTACTTTTGAATGCCAAAAGATTTAATCTACGTAACTTTGGGGACATCATTATACTAAATATTAGTGCAATAGGTTAATGCAATATTTGATTTCAATCTGTACAAGTTTAGACACAATTTTTGAGTATTAGTAAATAGACACTATTTTTAAATGCGGACATTATGAAGACGGTTTTTGAATGTGAACATTATTAACACAATTTTTTAATACAAATATTACAAAACAATTTTGGAAGTAAATATAAAAGCACAATTTTTAAGGGCTAACTTTTATCATTTATTACATTAAATGAAAATAGTAAATCAAAAATATACAATGCAAGTATTATGTGATATAAATAATACTTATAGAAATAAATTTATGGAATGCTAAAAATAATTTTTTACTAAGTTTCAGAAAAAAAAGAATTTTTTCCCATTCCCTCTGGTACTTGTAATTTATTTATAAAATGTGCAGTGAGCTTCACAACAAGGTTAGGACTTACTATTTACATTTTTATAAATTTATTAATTATTTAAAAAGAGATAAACAGCAGAGAGGAGATAAGATTACAGGACAGCCAAGTCTTTAACCAATTTGAACTGTTTTTTTAACCTTTGCCAATAACGGGAGCTGAGAAAGAACATTAGAAAGCCAAACTTTAGGTGGGGGACCTGGTCTCTTGAGATACCAGTTAAGAGGCTACTTCAAGCAAACGAAAAGACCCGTTCACTAAGAAGAAATTTATAAAGATATCTCGGTCGCATTTCAATGTTTTTAAATGTATATTTTTGCATTGGATAGCTGAGATCGATCTGTGCAAAACCCGTTTTTTAGTTTTTCGATTTTGTTTACAGGTATTTGTAATGAAGACTCTTTCATTTTTGCAACAGGTTTCAAATGTGAAAGCATCCTCGTAAAAAAAAATCTGCAATTAAAATCGAAAAAGTAAAAAGCGGCTTTTGTACAGATTGATCTCAGCTATCCAATGCAAAAAAAAAATCATTTAAAAATATTGAAATGTGACAGAGAGCTTTTCAGAGACAGAGAAAATAGCTTTATAAATTTCTTCCATAGGATTAGCTTTAGAGAGCGGGTCTTTTCACGTGACTGAACTACTTAACAGTAATAGGGCAGGAGTAGTAATTATGCTGAGGTGTAATAATGCACCACATTCACAGTCAGGAAAATCAGAACGTTTATAGTAATGCAGATTTGCGTTAAAAAGGTCTATGACCTGTTAGAATAACTGAAATTGGAAGTGATGTTGATAAAAGATAGAGCGAGACCATCAGAACCAAGGAAAAAGTATACTGACCCTTCTTGGAGTAGAACCGGACAATTTATATTTTCACAGCTAACAGCCCGCCCCGGCCTGGCCCTTACAGAAATCAGTGAAAACAGGTCCCGCCCGGCCCATTTTTAGCCCGACGCAATTTCTACAAAAAATTAAGATTTTTCTTAACATATAATTACGTTTCCTTTAAAGAATTCTGCATACATATTTATGGGCCAATTTTATTGTATATTTTAAAAGGCAGAAAATACACAATAGCAACAATAATGATTAGTACTTAGATTCTTGGACATTTCAACATTCAAATAAGGATTCATTAAAAAATAATGTAGTTTAGAATAAAAGAAAAGTAGGAGGGTTAAAAACATCATAACATTTGAAGCTGTATAATAAAAAGTAGATTTGTGAAAATATTTCTCTTATTTATTAAGGCTTTTCTCAAATCTAAAGGAGCTACTTTCCGACACATATCTATTTTTTTTTTCGAAAGCGCATAAGATAAACAGGTTTTCTCATTCAGAAACTATGTAATGGAATGTCGTTATCCATTTTTTAACAAAGACAATATATCTTTGAGAAAATACTGCCAAAGTTAGAGTTTTGAATAGAATTTCCGAAAGCGACAGCGCGAGAAAGGAGAAAAATCTGCAGCTACGTGACAAGAATCTCTTGTATCTCGACAAGTGATTTATTTATCAAAAATGGAAAACATTAATCGATTCCAAATCCCTTCAATAGTCGTACTTTTCAATTTTATGCTTCAAACAGTTTAAAATTAGTCAGAATATGTGTCAAAGTTCCGCGTTGTCGAGCAGTAAATATGAGAACCACCTTAAGGTATATTTCCAAAGATTACAGAAGTTCATTATTGCTATTAATATTTTTACAAAACATATTGTCTGCTCTACACATTCTTTGAACAATTAAGACCAGTTCCTGCCTGACCCGACTATGTAGAAAAGAAATGCAAGCCTGATCTCGACACGGCACGACTCTGCTGAAAATGAAAAAAAAAAAAAAAAACTAACCCCGCGTCTGACACTATGTAACTCTCCGATTTCGATCTCTACGCTAGAAATGTTACATTTCTGTATTGACGTTGTCAGACTAGCATGGATTCCTGACGGACACTTATACTTATTCTCGCGAAAGACAAATTCATTGAAAATAGCTCATATTTTATCGGTTTCGCCGGGAAGCCCGCTATATTTTGTTTATCGGCCCGTCCCGTTTATTTTGTTTATCCGCTCAGCCTGGCCCATTATAAAAATTGTTCTAATTTTTCCGTCCTGGGCGGTTTGAAAATTCGCCTGAACTATGCCGGCTTTGGCGAAGCCCGGGCCTGTGCTGACCTCTACTTCAGGTACAGAAGCGTCTGAAGAGCTAATAATGGAATTAAAACCTGGTCTGGAAATTACAGGAAGGTTTTGATTCTGACTTGTTTGGAACCATGGATTTGTAATAAGAGGGAAGAACCAAGTAGGCTAGACATTTTTCTCAAAGGGACTACAAGAGTTTTTTTGTACGGTAATGGATTTTCCACGCTGTGGCAGCATGGAAAAAAAAAAATAGATAGTAATACTTGAGATAAAAATTAATTTTACTGAGAGTAAAGATATTTTTAAATCTTTCCATAGCACCCACCTTTTTTTTTTTTTTTTTTTTTTTTTTTTTACATTTTTGGCCCGCATTATGCTATTTCTTTCAGACAGCATTTAAAATGATTGTATGGTTAAATATTGATAATCTAGTGGGATATTTTAAACTTCTAAACATCGCACATTTTCAATTTTTACACCGTGGTATAGGGGAAAAAGATACTTTTACATGGAATTTGTTTCAAAACTCCATTTCAATTTATTATTGAGATATTAGTTTATTTTTGTATTTTTTAATGCCATTTCTGTAATTGAGGCATCTGAAGTACTCCATTTCCGTAGAAAGTAAAGTGAAAATAGTAGTTTACTAGACCTTTTTGATCCCATTTTTTGATAACAAGTGAAAAAAAAAATATTAAAAATACGTGCGATGGCAGAAATATCATCTGCTATAAAAATGTATTTTAAAGAATATTTGTGTAACTTATTTTCTCCGCATTTACTTAATTACAATTAAAACTGACAAAATATAATTTTATTAATCCGTGTGTCATAACATTTTCCAAATTTTGAAAAAAATTAAATGCATGATTTCTGAGAAAACATGGAGCTATTATAAACTATATTTAATTTTCAATATCCATATTAATGTTACAAACAAATACGGGTATGTGAATCATTAGATACCAGATATTTTGTCGAGTTTCTTGAATGACGACATCGCTTTTTGCTGGGTTTCTATATTAGTCCGATAAAACGAAGCCATATGCATACTTTTCTATAGATGTTGTTTAAGACTGGATCGTAAATACGGAATTCCTCAGCGGTTGCAAATGAAGTTATTTTATAAAACATGAAAGCGCGTATTTTAAGACATAAAGTGAAATATGTTTTGTACTCTCTATATTTATATTTTTATTTTCTTGCCATCGAAAATAATTCTGAAAAAGCAGAATTCCTTTTTTCTAGTTAATACTATTTTCGTTACATATTCATATCTATATCGCTCTGAATTAAAATTTCTAGGTCAATATAACTTTAGTTTTTTTCAGAAAATATTTAATACATTTAATCCTACGTTTTAAATTAATTTTTGATTAAAATTATACAGAAAATAAACGATATTAAATCCACTTTTATATTCTACATTAAATTTAAGTATGCTTGGAATTTTCAAACCATTTAGGAAATATGGTATATATTTAGCCGAGTGCTATTGTTTTACTAAAAAATATTTGTTATTATTAAACTTTAAAAAGTTCTACTTCTCATGCATAAGAGTCTGGAGAGCAGATATTAACAGTAAAACCGACTCTTGAGACATCATCAAGGTTTTTGCTGTGGCTTTTTCAGACTGTGGTTTTGAAAGAAAAGGAAGACAACTAAACTGGGCAACATATTTTCTGAAGAGCAATATAAGCGTAAATTGTTCATTACATTATTTTTCACGCCAGCAATATTAAAATAAAAATTAGTTTTATTGAGAGGAAAAGTATTATTAAATCATTTGGTAGAAAGTTGCTTTTTTTAATGCTAAAATGTTTTTGATCTTTTTTTAAAATTTGATTTTCATACTAATGTCTTTCTGGTGAAATTAATATTCTATATTAATAGTTCTTAAATGAGAACCAAATGTTTTGAGATTTTATCACTTTGAGAATATAATAAAAGCATTCAAACTTTCCTACTTTCTTTAAATTGAAATATTTTTAATGGTTTTTAAACGCTTATAAATTCTTCTGACTTAAAAGTATTAGCTCAAACGAATACAATTGTGTTTTATTCATCACATACTTCATTACATTTGTATCTTATATGGTTTTGGCAACATTATACCTTATTGTTTTGACAGAGCTACAGCTTCATTTAGCATCCTAAGGGGTAAAACTTTATTTAAAAGATCGATTTCTTTTTTATATTAAATGAAAGCTTGTTTAATTGTGAGTATATTGACACTTCACTTTTGCTCATACGGAAATTATATCGCTAGATATTGTAAATTTTGTTTATACACCCAGCGCAATTAATCACACAAATTAAAACTTTAAATGGCGTTTTACCCATGTTCATATTTTCTTCACTTTCATATTTTCAAAATACTAAGACTATTTTTTTGGATTTGACATAGAATTTTAAACTTTTTTGTACATGTTCTTTATTATATATGTGATAAATCTGCGCATGGAATTAGCCATCAGGTATTTTGATACTTTAAAAAAAATAAAAGTACCATGTTAAAATTTGTTAGATTTCATCATTTTACATTGCATATATTAGTAAAAAATATATGTTAAACATAATATTAGATGTATCAAAAAATCCGTGCGCAGTCTTGTGTATTACACGTTTGAAAACCTTATAAAAAAATTGGGCAAAAATATCAATATTTAAAAAAGTAGTAGGGATTTAAAAAATTTCAAATATTTTTTTAACTTTTTAAAAATGTTAATTAAATATGCAGTTTAAAAAATGTTTTTTTTCAAAATGTACTTTTAGTTGAACATTGAAATGCAGCGATTTCACAATTTTGAAACATATTTTTTAAAATAAACAAAATTGTTGAAAAGATAAACTGGCCCCTTAAAAAAACACTTCTGTTATGAACTGTATTTTATATATTTTTCTGATTTAAAAACTTGAAAAGAGAGAAGTACATCCTCTTTCCCTCTATATATGAAAATATAAATGTCATCGAGTATAAAGATTGAGCATTTATGAAATGCACAGCCTGTTATTCCGGGCGTTACCAAATCTTTTTTTTTCAATTATATCTTTACCATTGATAACCTCTGACCTGCAATGCGTGCATTTCTATCAAGACCTACAAACGTGTAATATTTGCCTTTATTTTTCATATTTCTAATTAATTTCTGATGAAATTAATATTTCCTTTTAATTATTATTAAATTAAAGCAAAATTTAGAAGAAAAAAAATTATAACTTTGAGGCTGTAATAAAAGCATTCAAACTTTCCAATTGACATTCAAGATGTGCTTATATATTAAAGTTTTATTTCATTAAATATGAATAACTGTATACATATATATTAAATAAATGATTATTTTTGTAGACTTTTGATTTCTTTTAAAGTTGATGTAATAAAAAGTGAATTCATCTTTTTTATGCAAATAACACCTAAGTCGAAATACATCCTCCTTCCCCCTATTTATGACAATATAAATGCCATCGAGTATAAAGATACAGCATTTATGAAATGCACTCTATTGCCTGATATTCAGGAGGTTACCAAATCGTTTTTTCTATCATATCTTTACGATTGATAACCTCTGACCTGCAAAGCTTACATTTCTACCACGACCTAAAAACATGTAATATTTATCCCACACCCTCGCATACAATTTAATGTCAAACGGAACTCTGATAAAAAAAAATGTACAGCGAAACGATTCCCGTGACGGTATGACAGCTGTCCTACAACTAGTCAGAGGTTAAACCTGTCAAGTGATTCACGGTATCTTTCATACCTGGATGTGCCTCTCAATAAATACAAGTATCTAAAACTTCAGTAGGAAAAGTAAGTCCTATCTGAATGGGGCACACTTTTCCTTCTCAAAAGTATCTTGGCACGACCCGCATACTAATAGACTTTCATAGAATAAATTCTTCATCTTGTTCCTCTACACCCTCTAACCTACTGGCATTAATTCGGGGCGGTATCTTGCTAACTGAAATGAAAGATGATGGAGTCTGGCTGCATGATGATTTTCTGGAAATGAACAAAGATTTTTTTTTCTTTTCTTACACATATCACGTCCAGGGGTGCGATTATAACTACACGTATCGTGCTGCGCGATATGGGAGCGTTAAAGAAGGGGTATTCTAGAAAGTGAAGTACTGTTATATCTTATGAAGAATGCAACAAGTCTGCAATAATAAAGAATTCTAATGTGCGAAACGTGTTCTTGAAAAATGAGAAGCGTTTAAAATTAAATTATTATGTAGTTATTAAAGAAAGAAAGAAAGAAAGAAATTAAGCAACATCGCGTAAAAAAGTCATTACTTTAAAGCCACAATTATTTAGAATAAAATTATTATTTAAATTTTAATAGATAAATTGAACATAAGATTTTTAAAAAATTGCATTTAAAAAAAACAATTTTCGATATTTACAATGATGCACATCTAATTTTTGTTGCTGCACATCTAAATTTTCGATGACAGACTTACGTAATTGAAACATTTGTAATCACTTAAGAAATTCCTTACAATTGTTCCTTAATACTATACTATTCCTATTTTAGATTACTTTTTATCTGGAAATTTGTTATATTTTATAAAAAATGCAACAAGTCTACAGTAATAAAGAATTTTAATGTGCGAAACGTGTTCTCGAAAAATAAGAAGCGTTTAAAATTACATTATTATGCGGTTATTTAAAATAAAAGAATTAAGCAACATCGCTTTAAAATATATGTATATTAATTAATATTTAAAGCCAGAATCATTTAAAATAAAATTATCATTTAAATTTCAGTAGGTAAATTGTACATCAGATTTAAAATAAATTACATTTGAAATAATAACTTTCGTTATTTACAATGCTATCATCTAATTTTAGATGAGAGATTTACGTAATTGAAACATTTATAATCAAATTAGGAAATTCTTTAAAATATCCCTTATTACTATGCCATTACTATCTTAGATCACTTTTTATCTGGTGGTTTTTTATTCCTATGTGGTCATTAGAAGGAAAATGCTTTACCTTGGAATATAATTAATATATTCTTTTTAATTATGGGTGGTTTCTTGATAACTAAAAGGAAAGATGACAGAATCTCTAGAATGATGATACTAAGAGAAGACGGAGCAAGAAAACAAGGATTTTTGTTATTTTACGACGTCCTGGGGGACGAATATAGTTTCACGTATCATGCTGCGCGATTGGAACACCAAATAAGGTGTATTCCAGAAAGTGACATACAGCTACATTTTATGAAGTATACAACAAAATAATAATAATCTGACGAACTCTAAAACGCAAAACATACCGCAGAAAAAGAAAAAATAATCAAAGTCCATTATTATGTAGTCACTAGAATGAAAAGCGTAAATCTGATGGAGAGAAAAGTGAAATGAATATAACTTGTACCAGACATTATAAAAAAAGCAAACTTTTATTTTAAAAAAATAAAAATAAAATAAAAATTTAAAAAAGATTTTGTGCATACGGTTTGTCGAAAAATATAGATGCGTTGAAAATATCTATATATCGCGTCAACATTGGTGATATTTGACATGGATAATATTAACATAATGATATATATATCGATGTATTGGCGATTCTACATACAATATATCGATCCTCCTTAGAAATTTCTATATTGTCTGCGTAAATAAAATTTAAGTATTTTTTAAGTACATTATGAAATTAATATAACTAAATTAATTTAGAAAATAAATAATCTTTTATTATTACTATTGTTGCTCATTTACCATGGTTAAGAATTTTAGACAATGTGAAAATATCCTTAGCACAATCGGAAAAAATATATATCCAAAGCAATTTCTACAATCCATCCCATTGTCTCAAAACATGTTTTTGCTCACCAAGGGTTCAAAAGATACTTAGGGGTTGTACATACATAAAGTTATCAACTTTTTAGCAATCCCCCCCCCCCCTCCTTAAGATACCATACTTTATCATTCCTTGAACCCCACCACTCTCTCCCTAATAATATCGTTACCGGTGTCTAAAAATTCTTTTTATTTTTACAATTTTTTTCTTTCGTTTTATTTTTATACGTTTGCAATGATATAAAGATATGGTAAATATAACAAATATAATTTTGAACCTGGTTTCTCTAACAACGAATTATACGCGCTTATGGCAGAAGAATACTTATGGCGAAAGTTGGGTTTTTTTTTTTTTTTTTTTGGAATGAAATGATTTTAGAATCATTTAGTGGTTTTAATAATAACTTTCTTTTTTTATAAAAATGGATAACATACTATAAAAAAGAAGCATAACATACTATATTGATGTAAAAAAAAAAAAAAAAAAAAAAAAAAAATGGTTGGGTCAAAATTATAACGATATCAAAAGACAACCCCCCCCCCCCTTGAAATATATTACGATATCAAGTGACAGCCCCCCACCCCCTTAAAGGGATAACGTTATATATGTATAGCCCCTTATAAATGCTTTGTATTTTGTCTGCATTTGCTTGTGAACGTCATCTAAGAAGTGGGTGTTTTTACGAATGTGTAAATTTCATACTGTTGTCTATATAATAATTATTTTTATTGTTATTCCTCCATATATAGCGATATTTGGTGATGTTTGGCGATATTTCGTGAAATTTTGGCGACATTCGCAAAATTTGTGCAGAAAAATCGTCTTTCAAGATTACCAATATATATGCTTGGTGCCAAATGAAATAATATCGCCAAAATTATCTGTATTTGGCGACATTTGGTGAAACAATTGACTTTCAGAATCTGGAGGAATTTTCTAGAAATTTCCAATCGGAGATGACATGCATGAGTGAACCAATCACTGTCCAAGGAATGTTCTCGAAAACAGAATCCAACTAATCTGGGTACTTTGAAATTTAATCCCACTCATTTATAACCAAATTCTTATTTCGAAGTGTAAAGCCTGTGAAATTAGACAGTGAATCTTGCGATTATGATTGAAAATATATAGATCGATTATGATAAAATTTAGAAATACGGACATACACTGGTGTCCAAAATTAAGGACCAATCACAAAATGCTAATTTTCATGTACGTGAATACTCAAATGGAAACAATATAATTCGAATAATTACTATCTTTACAGCACAGATAGTCCATATAACATCTCATTTATCTCACACATGGTCACAAGAGTCACAGTCACTACGGTGAAGCAAAAAATAGGAAATTCCATACATCTCATAATGAGTCTCAAATAGTCACTATATGTGGCCCCACTGAGACGTCACTGTGACTGCTGCTTTGTGATAAGTCACCATGTGACTTTACAATGTAGTTACATTTTTTCTCTCATGTGACTGTCATCTGTAGACTCAATTTCAAAGTCGTTGTGAATGCTGCATTGTGATAAGTTATCAAATAATGACACATTAAAGTCACATGATGACTTTCAGGTGACAGGGAGATTACTGTGAAGTCACCATTAAGCTCTTTTATGAAAAGTCACCATGTGACTATAATGTGATATTATTTGGTGACTTATCATAATGCAACGTTCATGATGACTTTGAAATTGAGTCTAAAATGACAATCACATGAGAGTCACAACATAACTACATTGTAAAGTCACCTGGTGACTCGTCATAAAGGAGCAGTCATATTGACGTCTCAGTGGAGTCTCATGTAGTGAACATTTGAGACTCAAAATGAGACGTGTGGAATTTCCTATTTTTTGTATCACCGTGCACTGTTAAAACACTATTCTTAAAAATAATTAAATTGTACTAATTATTGAGCACTGCCCGATCTTAAAATAGCTCCGAGTACTTACTCTTAAATTTTAAAAACGCATGTACTCATTTTTTGAGTACATACAGGAACTCGAAAATAAGTATGTATAGAAACACACATACACTATAAGAAAAAAATAAAGCAAAATTACAGAGAACCGACAAATCACCATTTTTAATTGCGAAGAACAACAATTTTTGGAGTACAGAACAACGACTTTACTAATTTAATTCTTGAAATTTTGTGAATGAGCCGCCCCGTGATTTGAACCCGAGTCCTCTAGGTGGGAGATCAGTATTGTACTGACTGCTCTATAAGAGCAGTTGCCAGCTGTTTCCAAATGACAACTTTTATGAATCAGCGACGGAAGATCGCTAACAGCAGAGATGAATTTTCCCTTTCTTAAATATTCTAATTTCTAATAAAACAAATTTTAAACTAAATTTTCTTCTTTAACATTTCTAATGAAATTGTAAATAAATTTCAAAAGTGTGTATTATAAACTAAAAATTAAAACAAAGATAGACATATCTTTAAATAAAAGCTTGGAAATCCCTACTGCCAATTCGGTATAAGAAAAGGGTTTACCAGAAAACTCATATTTTTGAGCACATAGGATTTAAACATGAATATTAAGACTTTAAAATACAAAATATATATATTCATTTCTGCATACATATATAAATCAAGTATAAGTATACACAACTTCAAAATATCCTGTACTCCTTTCTGAATTAATTGTACTTAAAAAAAATCGAGTACAAAGAAATTTTCATTTTTAAGTAGATTAATGCTCCTCTTTGATTGGTTGTATTTATGTCGGCCAATTATCTGCACGTGGGATATAGGCCCTAAGGGGGGAGTGCCTTCCGTGGAGGTCTTTCTAAGGGAACCTAACCAGTATTAACGCTTGGAGAACCAAGGTTCGAAGAAAACCACGAAAACTCCGAACGATTAGGCCGACAGGTGCGATTGGGATCGAACCCAGCATCTCCCGTCTACCAGCTTCGAGAGCAGAACCTCTCGGCCACTGGTGGGGCCGCTCCTTTTTGAAGCAAATGAACTTAAAAAATATGAGTACATAGAAATGCTCATTTTTAAGTAGATTATTTTTAACAATATACTTCTTTTTGAAACAATTGTATTTAAAAAAATACGAGTACATGGAAGTTCTCATTTTTAAGTAAATTATTTTTGAGAGTGTAGTGACTGTGACTCTTGTGACCATGTGTGACATGAATGAGATGCTATATGGACTAGCTGTGCTATAGAGATAGTAATTATTTGAATTATATTATTTTTTTGAGTTAAAATATATTATAAGGTTCTATTTATAAACATAAAAAAAAATCAGAATGTTTAAAAAAATTAAAAAGCATATACCTTAACCCTAAAGGACAACAAAGAGATAATATTCTACAGGTGTCTGGTAAACTACAGTGTATAATTCGTAGCATTAGATTTCCTTCAACATAAAATATTTTGTTTATCACAAAACTAATTTTAATATTTTTTTTTCGCAATTTTACTACATTTTCCTAACATGGCAAATAATTATTTTATAAATGGAAATTAAAAGGAAATTCTGGTTGACAAATGAAATCTTAATTCTCCTGGACACCAAATCCGAGGGTGTATGGGTGGGGGAATCTGAAATACTATAGAGAATTTTTTTGAAAATGAAAACTGATGAATTGAATGAATTTCATGTTTATGTATAATACATACAAGATAGATATTCATCTAAATATGTCTAACCTTGATAATTATTACATAGAATATTGTTAAAATCCTACACATATTTACATACAATACACAACAGTAGTATACAGTATTACATATAATATTGTTAAAAATACAATGTGTAAATATGCATATTTTCTGAAGTGCATTTGGTTGTTAACCATTATCGTAAATACCATTAACCAATATCTTGCTATAAATAGAATAATCCCATATAATTTATACAATGTATATATATAGTATGAATTATAGCATAAATTGTATATAAAATTAACCTTTTTACACTTTTTGGAGATATGTATGTGTTCCACAAATTGTAAATACTCCATTAACATTCACATATATTTTAATATAGCTAAAACTGTTATGTAAAATCTGCTTTACATTTTCTAAATTATTGAATAGAAATATTACTTTAGTATTTTATAGCTTCCTGTGAGTATATTAATTTTCAAGGGGGAAAAAATAAGCTTTTACTGAAAGACGTTTTCTTAATATGCATCAATTTATAGACAACCCCTAAAACGGTTTGCCCTGCCTTTCCAATTAGAAGAGGCTTCCTCAACTTATACCTTAGCGCTGGCTTTATGTAAATAGATTAGCTCTGCGTGGGATAGACCTAAAAGATCAAAGTTTATTACTTTTGTCTATTTTTATTTCAGCCTTCTCATATTATTACATGTGAATCGTATTATATTTACCAGTTTCTCTAGTTTTCTTGTGGATTATTTACTACTCGAGAACGAATAAGAAGCAGCAGCATTTAATATTTGTGTATTAATGGAATCATTGCCATTATTTCAAATATAAATTAGGATCTAACCGATTTAAATACACATAACTTTCTGTCTTTGGCTTTTCCAAAACATATAAATATAAAATTTGACTTAAACACAAAGAAAATTAATTGCTCTGTTCCAGGGGCGGTCCAAGGCATATTTTTTACCCATGCAAAATCTCATTTTTGTGCAGCTCCCACCACCCACCTCCAATCTAATTAGCCCTTACTTTCAAACCAACATAACATCATTTATATTGTTCTTTCAGACACTTCCCTTTTGAGCATCTGATTATAAATGGAATGTAAGAGAATTTGATTATTTAAAACATTGAAATATTATATTTTGGCCTTTTGCCTTTGATCGTTAATTTTCTTACTAGAAAGAACTTATTTTATGGTTACGATTGTTTTTTTTTTTTTTTTAAGATTGGCTGCTAATAAAAGGTTTATAAAGAAGCGAAAGTAAAAGACACTACAATAACACATACAACTTACAGAAAATTTTTACGCACTTTATTCTGTGCCTTTAAAAACATCTTAATTCCGCTAGAGCTTCTTAGAAAAAACTTCGGAAACAAGAAAATATTATTAATATTTACTAAGCAAAATAAATTTGTTAAGAATCTTAAAATAAATTGTTCTGAATATGTCCCTTGTACATTTTGAGAATAAGAATTTTACAGTTAACGCAAGTGAAATAAAGCTCATTTAGTTTTACTACAATGTTTTAACCCCTTAACGCTCGAATTAATTACGGTTTAAAAATTCAAATTGCTTATTGGCACCACTTTTATGAAAAAGAAATATTCAGCTTATTTAATGACAGGTAAAACGGTACTAAAATATAGCCAATTTCACTATTTTATAAAACTGGTGGGAATCAAATAATTTGAGTAAAAGACACAGCCCGTGAACATGACGGGAGCGAGAATTAAGGGGTTAAACAGTAAGTTGTAAAAGCTTAAACACATTAATCACATATCCGATTTGGTATCGATGGTTACGATTTTTTTTTTTTTTTAAAGATTGGCTACTAATAAAAAGTTTATAAAGAAGCAAAAGTAAAACACGCTACAACAGCACATACAATTTTACAGAAAAATTTTCCGCACTTTATTGTGTGCCTTTAAAAAACATCTTAGTTCCTCTAGAGCTTCTTAGAAAAAACTTCAGAAATAAGAAACTGTTATTAATATTCCCTAAGCAAAATAAATTTGTCAGAATATGTCCCTTGTACATTTTGAGAATAATTATTTTGCAGTTAACGCATGTGACATTTAGCTTTACTACGATGTTCTAAACAGTAAATTGTAAAAGCTGAAACGCATTAATCACATATCCGAATTAGAGTCCCCCTAGTTTTGACTCACCGGAGTTAAAAAAAGTATGTGAAATTACAGAGAATCCATTATCATAAGTTTTATGTAAAATTACAGAGATTTTGTTAAATATCAGGGAAATTATTCGGTAAATTTACAGTAATCTCCATAAATTCAGTTAGATTTATTTTTACTGGAAATTATTTTATTTATTACTTATTAATCGATATTGGTGAATTTTGAGTGTGTTGTTTTAAGACAGCCAACATGAGGGATGTAGGCCCGAAGGGGAGGAAGGGTGCCCTCCGTAGGGGTCTTTCTAAGTGAACCTAACCCGTATTTACGCAAGAAAGTCCAAGGTTCGAAGAAAACCACGGAAGACTCTGAACGTTTAGGCCGACGGGCCCGATTGTGTTTGAACTCAGCATCTCCCCCTTCTACCAGCTTCGAAAGCAGAGCCTCTCGGCCACTGGTGGGGATAGTGAAATTTTGAACTTCAAAGAATTAGACTTTTATGAGTGAATTTGAACTGCTGTCCTATTAAATTTTTACAATATTTATTTCCATCCAGTCCGGGATATGTTCCTGAGTCCTGTGGATTAAAGACGAACATTTTACAGTCTGTAATATAGGAGCTGTTAATACTGTGTGTAAAGGATACTTGTTATGCTTCAGAGGGTAAATACTTTTAATATTGGGCAATTCCATAGTAACTGACGTAATATTTGATCATCAAATTTTGTTTTCAAAACTATGTAGAAAATTTACTAATAAAGCTAGAACTAACTTTTACAATTGAAAATATTTCTTACTAAGGACTTAATATCCAAATACCTGCAGATTATTTCAATCCCTCTGTTAGTTCCAAAATTTGCAATTAAAAATTCTGTAACTGACGTAACATAAAATATACAAACATTTTCTCTGCCTTCATTGAAGTGTAAAAATTATCAAAACTATCCCGCTAAAAAAAGTGATTTAATGTTCTCAACAACACTAAGTAATGCTAAATTATAAAAGTAACTTGTTTAATTAATTTATGAATAATAAAAGAGAAAATAAATGGCATTAACACGCGTAACTGACGTAACTTTTATTGTGTAACTGACGTAACATTGTGAATTTACAAAGACAATAATGGTTCTTAACTTAGTTTGTAAAAAGTAATTTACAATGCCTTTTTATAATGATCTTTTATAGAATATAAAAATATCAAGTTTTCCTATCATACCCTTAAATTAAACATATTATAAATTTTATCCCCCCCCCCCCCCCAAAAAAAAAAAAAAAAGATAATTTTCTGTAGAATTGCCCTATTACGCAGCTTCATGCACGGGGTGAATAAAACAACTGCAAAGTGATTGCCGATCAAAATCCCAGTTAACTCCGCAGAGACGAATTTCCCTTTTAACAAATATTCTAATTTGTAATAAAACAATTTGTAAAACAAATTTTCTTCTATAATATTTCTAATAAATTTGTAAAAGAATTTTAAAAGTATGTATTTTGAATTGCAGATTATAACAAAGATATAAATACCTTTAAATAAAGACATGGAAATCCTTATAAGTAGTTTGATATAAGAAAATGGAAATATCTGTAAAATGACGACCGAGAAACTCAATCGAATCCATTTGACCGAGAACTAGTGTAAATTTACAGAGAACCTCGTTTTTTTTCTGTTTCTTTGTCTTTACAGAAATATTTAACAGCGTACCTAGTTTGCTCGGCCCAAGGACCATCGTCGTACTGTTCATCACAAAGAATTACAGACATATTAGAGATGTAATTTTCTTTCAACTTTTGCTTTTGAAAAATATAAAAAAAAAATAAATATTATTATTAATTTAATAATTTGAATTATATATTTGAATTGTTTGAATCGTATATAAAGCTTTTTTTTTTAATATTTTGTTACAAAAATGAAGCAGTTCTTTTTACCTATTTTTATTTTCAATTAACAAAAAAAAAAAAAAAAAAAGGATAAAAGATAATATAATTATAATATGTAAACTGCATTTTTATGAATTTTTATTCTAAAATGCATCAAGTATTATGTTCTATCCGACACTAAAAGTTTTAAAGAATAAATTAAAACAATTTATTTCATTTTATGAAAAAAATGTACATGTTTACTACATTTTCACTTATTTTATTCCTAGTTATAAGGCATTATATCACAAGACGTGCAAACGAAATCATTACATAGTTTTATTATTATATCTCCTGTAAACAGTTAATTAAACAACTGGTTCATCCTTCTAAAAGTCAAGATATTTGGGCAATGTTTGATTATTTCTATTCTTGTTAGTAATAAAGAAAAAACTTGTTTTTTTATATTTGCTGTGTAAAAGGTATTTCGAAATTCATTCAGCATTCAAAAAGACAACATATTTGGACTTTTATATATATATATATATCCTTGGTAATTGTAAAACAGATTGCTTTTTGAGGGATTCACAACCATAGTAGACCATTTCTAAAAAAAAGTGAGATAGTCCATTTAGAAAGTGCATGAAATCTGTTTTATCTACTCCCACAGTGAACCAAGCGAGTTTTTACAAACTTTATCATGTAGGACATCTGTTTACGGACTTATTTCACTGTGGGAGTGAATAAAACAGATTTTATTTATCTTCTAACTAGACTGTATCTTTTTTTTTTCTTAATGGACTTCGTCTACTATGGTTGTGAGCGCCTCATATTATGATATCTGCTGTAAACATTGTGTTAAAAGACTCATTCAGCAATCCGAAACACTAGATTACCGGATATCGTTTCATGTTTTGTATACCTGGCGTTTGTGTGTGGCACGCCTGTGAAAAAGCGTGATTTTGTTTTAATATCTCCAATGAAAAATATATTCAAACACTCACTTGGCTCTCAAAAATAAAAGATTTTGGATTGTTACTTTAATAGTTGTGTATTTTGTAGCACTAAAGATCTTTTATTTTATTATGGCAACTGTTTGAAAAAAAAGAAAAAAAAAAAAAAAAAAAAAAAACCTCACGACGTTCAAAGAGACATGGTTTCTCGGCAATGCTTCATTGTTTTTGTCACTGCCAGGACCTGACCAATGCACGGCTTGCGGTACAGATACCCCGGGACTCCTTCCCCCCTTCTTTTTTTTAGGAGGTCATTATGGGAATAATCAGGATTTTCATTAAAAGGTGCCAAATGGTTAAAATTGGCCAAAAGTAAACAAAATTTATTTATTTTCAAACATTTAGAAAAGGAAGTGTGGTCTACTTTCCCCACCACCCTTCTAAAAAACCGAACTATATCATTAGAAAACTTATGATAAATATTTTATTATAAGAACTTACTATTCGATAATTTTCAAAATGAATTCTTTGTTGACGTTTTACTGGTAACGAGGGAAGTTAAAGCTCTTAATTATGACCAATTGGGCGCATTTTCTTTTAGACATCTTATAACATACGTAGATAAGCAAAGTAAAATTTTGCCAACACTACTGTCAACCAATCAGTCATTTTGCTAATATTGTCCCACTAATATTTTTTCTTAAAGTTATGACAATCTTTTTTGTGATACCCTGTATACAGATGTAAACAGTAGCTGGTACGAAATTTATGCATACATACAATATGTATGAAGTTTAACCATTTCCACATTATTCGCGAACAATTCCTATGGATATATAGAATAGCCCCCCACTCCCCAGAATGATGCTTGCCCCGCGGCCTAGGTAGCCTAATTTGGGCCCTGTTCCTTTCATTTGTAAAGAAAATTGTTACTTTTTGTATTTGAATTTTTAAATATAACTATATATATATTCATCTTTGTAGAGGGTTGTGTGAGAACTTCTATAAAAGTGTTAAACGTTCACATCTACACAATACTTTTAATTTTCCAATTCACTGTTAAATATATCACCTTCATTGAATCTACTATGCATTGAAATGTATTTATTTCAATAAATTGATTTATCTTTTGTGTCACGCTAACTTGTAAGTAAGATTTATGTAAATGGTTTCTTTGCGTCATTGTATTCAAATAACCAGATCTTACTTACAATTTTGAATAGCGTGACCCAACAGATAAATCATTTTATTGAAATAAATACATTTCAATGCTTAATATAGATTCAATGAAAGCGATATATTTAACAGGGAATTGGAAAATTAAAAGTATTGTGTAGATGTGAAAATATATTTTAACAAAATCAAAATTAATTTAAATTGAATTTTAAAACAACTCTTTTAAAGCCACATCTAGGCGTCACTTAAATTTTATATCATATCTTTTAAAACTCATATTCTGAATTTATGAGAGATGCAGATGACAAAGCAACAGCGAATAAAGTTTTATGCAGCTTTTCTTGTTGAACATAACTTTTGCACTTGCGATTATAAATAGAACAAAACTAAAATGATGAAATAGATAATACAAATATATATTTTTTTAAAAATAGCATAACGTCACTCAAAATTTGATATCATTTTTTTTAAAGTTCCATATTTAAAATTCTTAGAGCATAAGATAAAATGCTGCGTGACAAAATTTTAACCAGTTAAGGGTTTCTGTAATGATATTTTGTACATAAATCTGGCAACAAATGTTCCTATAATAAAGAAAGATTTATTATTTATGTGCCCCCTTCTGAAATAGCAGCACTTTCAAATTAGATGAGGTATCTCCACGAAGTCGTCTTGACTCTGTTTGTAAATAGATTAGCAAGACATGAGCTATATTCAAAATATCAAGTTTTATTACATTTTATCCTTTCGCCTTTTATTTTATTTTCCCTTTCAATCATCATTATTACTTTTTAAGAGTTCTATATGAAGTTTAGCCACTTCCACATTATTCGCGAACAATTTTTACGGATAGATAGAAGAGGGTTCCCAGAATGATGCTTGTCCCCCGGCCCTAGATACCCTAAGTCAGGCCCTGGTGCCTGTCATTTGTAAAGAAATTTGGTACACTTTGTATTTGAATTTTTTAAATATAACTATATATATATATATTCATCTATATAGAGGTTTATGTGAGAACATCTCTAAAAGTGATTAAATGTTCGCATCTACACAATACTTTTAATTTTCCAATTCACTTTTAAATATATCACTTTCATTGAATCTATACTATGCATTGGAATGTATTTATTTCAATAAATTGATTTACCTTTTATATTCAAAATTGCTATTCAAAAGTGTAAGTAAAATTTATATAAAGGGTTTCTTTGCGTCATTGTATCCAAACTAAGCGAAATGTATGCAAATGGATAGTTTGACGAAAAGAAACCATTTACATAAATCTTACTTACATTTTTCAATAGCGTGAAACAAAATATAAATCAATTTACTGAAATAAATACATTTCAATGCATAGTATAGATTTAATGAAAGTAATATATTCAACAGTGAATTGAAAAAATAAAAGGATTGTGTAGATGTGAAAATATATTTTAACCAAATCAAAAATAATTTAAATTTATATTTAAAACAAAACTTTTAAAGCCACATCTAGGCGTCACTTAAATTTTATATCATATCTTTTAAAGCTCATATTCGGAATTTATGAGACATGCAGATGTTAAAGCAACAGCGAATAAAGTTTTGTACAACTTTTCATGTTGAACATTACTTTTGCACATGCGAGTATAAATAGAACAAAAATAAAATGATGAAATAAATAATACATATATATATATATATATATATATATATATATATATATATATATATATATATATATATATATATATATATATTAAGAAATAGCATAACGTCACTCAAAATTTGATATTGTGTTTAAGTTCCATATATAAAATTCTTAGAGCATAAGATAAAGTGCTGCGTCACAAACTTTTAGCACGTTAAGTGTTTTTGTATTGATATTTTTTACATAAATCTGGCAACAAATGTTCCTATAATGAAAAAATATTTATTATTTATATGCCTCCTTCTGAAACAGCAGCACTTTCCAATTAGATGAGGCATCTCCACGAAGCCGTCTTGAATCTCTTTGTATATAGATTAGCATTACATGAGCTATATTCAAAATATCAAGGTTTATTACAATTTATCATTTCGCCCTTTATTTTATTTTCTCTTTCAATCATTATTATTACTTTTAAGAGCTCTGTATGAATTTTAACCACTTCCACATTATTCACGAACAATTTCTACGGATAGATAAAAGTGGGCCTCCAGAATGATGCTTGCCCCTCGGCCCTAGATAACCTAAGTCGGGCCCTGATGCCTGTCATTTGTAAAGAATTTTTTTACCCTTTGCATTTGATAAAAAAAAATATATAACTATATATATATTCATCTATATGGAGGGTTGTATGAGAACATCTTTAAAAGTGATTAAATGTTATATTTTTTACATAAATCTGACAACAAATGTTCCTATAATAAACAAAGAATTATTATTTATATGCCCCCTTCTGAAATAGTAGCACTTTCCAATTAGATGAGGCATCTCCACGAAACCGTCTTGACTCTGTAAATAGATTAGCAAGACATGAGCTATATTCAAAATATCAAAGTTTATTACAATTTATCCTTTCGCCCTTTATTTTATTTTCCCTTTCAATCATTATTATTGCTTTTTAAGAGCTCTTTATTCCACCTTCTTTTTTCGTTGCTATTGCTCTTGGAAGTTATTGGAAAGTCAGAATCAGACGAGGGGTTGGAGACCCGATAATTAATTACGTTTCAAGGACTCGTTAAGCGGTTGGTTGGTAAGAAAACAAATTAAGTACTAAAGGTTCAGCTCATTTTGTACTTTAAAAAAAGATACAGTTCATTATGCGCTTTAAAAATGATTCGACTCACTTTGACTTTAAAAAAAGTGTTTGACAAATATTCTGAGTTGTGTGTATCAATTTATTTTGTGCTTTATTTGAGCAAATAAATAAATAAATAAATAAAATTGCATTCTTTCTGTTTTTTGATGAGAATTAAGTAAATACGAAGAAAACAAGTTACACAAATATTCTTTAAAATACATTTTTATAGCAGACGATATTCTCTGCATAGAACGTATTTTAATTACATTTTTTTCAGTTGTTATAAGAAATTTCAATAAAAATGTATATTAATTTACTATTTTCTCTTTACTTTCTATAGAAATGGAGTACTTCATTTGCCACCATTACAGAAATGACTTTGAAAACCACAAAAAAATTAATACATCAAAAATAAATTGAGATGCAGTTAAAAAAAAAATGCATTTAAAAATACTTTTTCCCCTATACGACGTTTTAAAAATTGAAAATGTGCGATGTTTAGAATTTCAAAAAATTGCCGTAGATTATCACTATTTAACCGTACAATGATGCACCTGCTTCGGTTTACGGGTGCCTTATGGTTAAGTGTAACGTTATTTTTTAGTTTACTTTAGTTACACTTTAATTGTTTTAGATTAATTTTTAATAAAATTATTCAAATGGTAGATAAATCATATGCGTTCGAAATTTCCAAGTGGGTGAAAAATGTCTGGGCCTGATCCTGGCCCAGATATTTTTCACCCACTTGGAAATTTACAACTCACTTTAATTATTGTCTGTTTCAGGTGCTAATAAATAAATACATAAAAGTCCAGTTAAATTAAAAGGACAACACACATCTGTTTCTGAATTGAAATTAAGAAATTTGAAAAGTGTAGTTACTTTGAGCGTTTTTGATTGTATTTACTATAGATTCCGGTTATTTGCGATATCATTTAATTAAAGTAAACATTTAGTTACGACAAAATAACAGGAACAAAAATCGAAAACTATCATTAATTTTAATTTGATAATTGGGGAAAAAGCTTTAACGGGGTAAATCATGCTGGAACCCATGTATCCCAATTAAGCGACATCTACTATACTTCTGTTAGTAAACCATTCATCTTTAGAACTGATTGCCTATGTTTGAGGAGGCATCATGAATAGAATGATAGACCTTTATTCACTGAAAAGAAAGATCTGTATTTTACAACAAATTATGCTGACACCCCGACTGCCAACATAGTCGCTGATAATTTTAAAAGCTGTTTGTTATCTTTAAGAATGCTTTAAAATTTCTCAAGTCTAGGTAATGTCGCGATTCTATTGGCTACGTGGTGCGCCTGACAAAAAAAAATTCTCTTTTTACTTCACTTGTTGTTTGAATTCGCTTTCACTGCATCTGTGCTTAAATTCGATTTCTTAGCATCGGTGTTTGAAAATTTACAACATAAAGTGTAAGAAAAATCACATTTTTTTAATATTGTTCTTCTATAGAAATATTAATTCACGTTGTGTTTTATTTGTATAAAAATGTTTAAGATTATATTATTAGCTCACTTGTGTTTATAAATTTAATTTATATAATTAAATACAGGTGATGTAATAAGCGTGTTTTCTATTATAATTATTTCGTTCAATGAAAACTTTATAAACTTCGTTCAATTTTAGAACTTGGAAGAAATTTAATAAGTTTTACAGCAACTAATTCATAATCCCCATATTAAATAGGTATTACAATTAAATTCACAATCACCATATTAAATGGGTGTTGCAATTAAACAGCTGGGTTATATACAAACATAGAATTAACGAATGACTGCGATTGAAAAGTCAAAGGTTCAAGGTTATAATATGTGTTGCCAATGCGCTCATTAAAACTTTTTTCCCCACTCGTCTGCGTTGTATCCTTACTTTTCGAATATTAGGGTACTGCATAAATTTCTTATCTATGACATCCACAGCTCTTATTTTTGTTGCAATCATTCTAATGATGTTTTTCCGTTGCTTTTGCATACAGAATGGATCTCAGTAAAATACATCTGCAACATTACATGTTAATACTGTTTAAATTAGGCAAAACTACAGCAGACACGAAAGTATATATCAAGGAAAAGAATGATAATGCCATCATACGACTGGTTTGGAATATTTCACTAAGGTCAATTCGAGTTGGAAGATGCAATCAGAAGTCGCAGCTCAAAGGAAACTCACGATATGAAATTGAAAATGGAATATGAGAACAAAATGCCGCTCAACAGATGCGACACCGTTCATAATGTCTCATACACATCAATCAATCATACAGCAATGATTAGGAGACATGTGTAAAATCCTGAAACTTAAAAACTCTTTCCCCATAAACTCAGTCACTCCAATGCTGAAAAAGGACTCAACACTTGCACCGCACTGCTGGTACGTTGCATTATTTTGCATACAGAATGGATCCCAGTAAAACACATCTATAACATTACATTTTATTACTGTTTAAGTTAGACAAAACCGCAGCAGACGCGAAAGCATATATCGATGAAACGAATGATAATGCCATCGTAAGAATGTTTTGGGAAATTTCACTAATAGCCCAGTGGTTAGGGGGTTGAATTCGGAATTAATTAGGGGAAAGCTGGAAATTGTTTTAATCCCTTCTGTTTAGGTCTAGAATGAATATGCTATGCTTTCCCTCTCGTAATAGGTGAGCGTTAGGAAATATGTATAGAATTATAGTCAAAAAACACGTTTTTTTGCATACCATAACAATATCTCAAAACAGCTAACTCTGTCAAAAACTTTGTCAATACAAATGGTGTAGAGCTTAAAATTCTGAGTAAAATGAGTACCTGCACTCAATACTTATGTTGAATATTAAGGTCACAATTCTACTTCAAAATATTAGACCCATCATCAGGGGGATGACTTCAGAATTAATAAGGAGAAAACTGGAAATTGTTTTAATCCCTTCAGTTTAGGTCTAAAATGAAAGTACTATGTTTTCTTCCTCGTACTTGGGTGAATGTTAGAAAATATGTACATATTTATTTTCGAAAAACACGTTTTTTTTTAGTTTCCTTAACAATATCTCAAAACGGCTAACTCTACAAAAAACATTGTCAATACAAATGTTGTAGAGCTTAAAATTCTTCGGCCTTTTTTTGCTCCCCTACCACTGGGCTATAAGGTCAATTCGAGTTGGAAGATGCAACCAGAAGTCGCAGATAAAAGGAAACTCACAATATGAAAATGAAAAATGAATATGAGAAAAAAATGCCGCTCAACAGATGCGACACCTTTCATAATGTCTCATACACATCGATCAATCATACAGCGATAATAAGGAGCCATGTGTAAAGTCCTGAAACTTAAAAACTCCTTCCCATAAACTCATTCACTCCAATGCAGCAAAATGACTCAACACTTGCACCGCACTGCTGGCACGTCACTGGCCTTATGTTACAGTGTCCACAAATAACGTCATTTTGGATAATGAAGGAGATATTTTATCCCACCCAACCTATTCACCAGGTCAAGTTCCCTCGTATTACCACTTATTTCGATCTCTCCAACACTTTCTCATTGGTCAATCCCCCCCCCTCCCCAGACACCCAAGTATGGCTCTACATTGATGTTTTTACAGCATGTAAACCTACACCATTTTCACGGATACCTGTTACACGATAAATGGCAGAAAATCGACGATAACAATAGCCAATAATTTTACTATTAAGAACTTCGAAATTCTTAAAGTTCTAGTTCTTGGAAAATATATTATAAAAATATAAAATTTCTGGTGTTAAAGTTAAACATCATCGGCAAATATAAATAGTAGATAAATTGTTTTTTATTCTTATGGAAAAGTAGAAAATGAGAATTTTTGAATTCTGCAGTACCTATATTTAGTACAACCTGGGTCTAAGAATCTAGGTGTGTATATATATATATATTTTGTTTACGCAATTTGATTGTTTTGTAGCCTACAGGAGCAACTTTCTGAATTTATTGAAATGTGATGACTTCTTTAGATGAATCCAGATTTTTTAAAATACCAACCGATCCACAAGGAATTAATTTATTTATTATATTAAAAATTATCATATATTTTATAATTATATCGTAAGGATTTTGTTATTCTTTAAATTTTTATTTAATACACAGATTTTTAAAGTCATTGTATTGGACGGAAAGGAACTTGGATCAACGATAAACTAAAAGTGACTTGATTATGCGAAGAAGACAAGGGAAAAATAGATTATATTTATAATTTTTGCTTAATGGTAGATAAACGAAGATTCAAGTGTTCGATGTCGATGTAACTTTAGTAAACATAAATAAACATCAACAATAATTTTGCCTTTTTTTGTGCCATATATTTGTCATTTTTAATGAGCAATATATATATATATATCTTTTTTTTTTTTTTTACACTTGTATTTGTGAGATTCAGTTTCACTTGATAGAAAAATACTTCATATTCTCGAAAAATGTTGAAAATATAGAGTCTTAAGAAATTGTGATATATGAGATGAAAATAAATTTACTGAAAAATAGAAAAGGGGAATCAAAGAAATGAGAAAGAAATGGATTTCCTTGAAGATCTTTCTTTTTCTTTCAATGTAGAATTCAAACACTGTCTTCTTTAAAGAAATAGTGTCCTATGTTGTATTAAGATTTGAGTGGGAAGACTTTATTCGTTTCTTCTGCAATAAAAATTTGAATTCTAGAAAGTTTAATATAGATTTCACAGTTAATAAAAAAAAAACATTCTGGGGATAATTAACTTTTAATTAGTTGCAAACCGTAAAAAAATAAAAAAATGAGTTCTAAATAAAATTCGAAACCTGTTTTGTTGCTTCACAACAAATAATAAATACATTTTAGCAAATTTTGATTAAACTTTCATAAAATTACCTTAAAGTTAGACCTGGATATTCAGTAAAATAGGGGCAATATAGCGAGTTGCTTTCTAAAAGTAGCTTTATTATAAGAGGTTTTTCACAATTTGTCAACCAGCTCACTGTCTCGTTCTGAGTATTCACAATATTTGACTGGACTTTTTTATATGAGTTATCCTAAATAGCTGACTACCAAATTATGAAATAAAAATTTTGGAATCATACACGCAAGTACATTTAAAAATTATTTCATACAAATGTCCATATCTCATCAAATATTCAATATATCCATGTTTTAATACGTTCACGCCGTTGCCGATATTCATGTTTTTCGCTGTGAAACAGCGATCGAATTCATGTTTCGCCTCATCTGGCGGCGCGGTTCTGTCGCTTATTCAGACACTGTATGTAATGACCTGCCCCTCTCATATTTATTCAATTGAATTCGAATATAACAAGCAGATTTGATTGTGAATGTCTGAAAGTTCGTAAAGAGTTATGCATCCGTAAATATCTTTCATTGTACGAATTTAATATAAAATGTCTTACAATCTAAAGAAATGTGGACGATATGATATAAATGCATTTTCTGTAAGGTAGAAGCCACTTCTTTAGACAATGATATTTTTTGAATGAAAACGAGGATTCTCGTTTCCCGTCGTGAATGTGTTAAGTTTATAAAAAATCCCTGCCGGCCCGGCCTACAGGCAGAGGTAGATTTCGAAGTTAAGTATACTAATTTCACCAACAAAAACAAAATCATTATTAGATATAAATCAGCTTTAACAGTTTATCTGTCTGCTTTTGACGAGTTTTTATTTCATTTTTATAAAATAGCTGGTTTTATCAGAATCATGTTAAGGCGATATTAAAAAAAAATATTTTTCCATACTCAACAACTCGAAATTTTCTGGCACATTTTCAGATTCATTTTTAATAAAAAAAAAAAATGAAACATGCTGACGTGATTTTTGAAAAGATTTATAAGCGACCTGTGTTTTTATTTTTTTTTTCAATTAATTGAAACTTGATTAATAAACAATTATTTTATCAGTAGGGCAATATTTTTCGTTTCTAACAATCGCTTCGGAAAATTCTGTTCAAAATGCCCACTTTGACATCATTTTTTGAAATATATTCTGCCTCTATCAAAAAATCGATCATTACAGTACATTATATAGTTTCTGAATAAGAGAATCTAGCAATTGGATGCGTTTGAGAGCAAAAATGAATTTAAAAATGAGTAAGAAAATAGACAGTTTGGATTTGAATGCACCCTTAATAAGATGATTTTTTTCTTCAATCGCTATGTATTTTTAATTTGCTTTTGCTGTAAGAATTGGCCCTATCAAAAACTTCTCTATATAAATATTGAAGACAATATTAAGAAGATATATGATAAATTCATGGAGATTTTATATCTTGTGAATTGACGGAATTATTAAAATGTTTCTTCTTCAACCCCCCTCTTTTTGTTTTCGTTTTTTTTTTCTTTTTTGCGGTACGAATTGGTCCTATCAAAAACTTGTGAATATAAAAGTTGTAGATAATATTAAGGAGATGTATAATAAAATTATTGGATTTGATATCTTGAGAATTGACGAAGTAAGGAACTTTTTTCTTCCCAAAACCCTATTTTTTGCGCTGCTTGAGCCTATTTTAAATTTTATCAAAAACCTGTGATGCATGAATTTTTGGCGCTATTTTTAGAAGTAATAAAAACTTTAAACTGATTTGATAAGTACAAAAATTAAGAAGTTATGGGGTTTTTTCGGTTTTCACAAAACCTCTCCCTATTTCCATCCCCTTTGTCCGCTTTTGCCCATTAACGAACTCGAGCGAGATTTTATGTCCCTTGATTTTATGTATCAGTTTGAAAGAGATTTGTGCAGAATTGCGGAAGTTATCGTGTCCAGAAGAAAGTGATAACACAATTGCTTCGGGAAATTCCGTTCAAAATGCCCATTTTGACATCATTTTTTGAAATATATTCTGCCTCTATCAAAAAATCGATCACTACTGTACATTATATAGTTTCTGAATAAGAGAATCTAGCAATTGGATGCGTTTGAGAGCAAAAACGAATTTAAAAATGAGTAACAAAATAAGCAGTTTGGATTTGAGTGCATCCTTAATGCAATGATTTTTCCAACACAATCCGCTTCGGGAAATTCGGTTCAAAATGCCCACTTTAACAGCATTTTTTTTAAATATATTCTGCCTCTATCAAAAAATCGACCATTTCGGTACATTATATTGTTTCTGAGTAAGAAAACGTAACAATTGGAAGCCATTGAGAGAAAAAATGAATTGCAAAATGAGTCAGAAAATAAGCAGTTTGGATTTGAATGCACCCTTACTTAGATGATTTTTAACTTCAACCGCTATGTATTTTTAATTTTTTGCTATAAGAATTGGTCCTATCCAAAACTTGTCTATACAGATGTTGTAGACAATATTAAGAAGATATATGATAAATTCATGGGGATTTTATATCTTTTGAATTGACGGAGTTATGGATTTTTTACTTCTTCAAACCCCCTTTTTGTTTTCGTTTTTAATTTTTTGTACGAATTGGTCCTATCAAAAACTTGTGAATATAAAAGTTGTAGATAATATTAAGGAGATTTATAATATAATTAATTGGAATTGATATCTTAAGAATTGAAGAAGTTATGAATTTTGTTCTCCCAAAAACCCTATTTTTTGCGCCCCTTGAGCCCATTTTTAACTTTATCTAAAATCTGTGATACATAAAATTTTGGAACTATTTTTAGAAGTAATAAAAACCTTAAACTGATTTGATATGTATAAAAATTAAGAAGTTATAAGGGGTTTTCGGTCTTCGCAAAACCCCTCCCTATTTCCATCCCCTTGGTCCGATTTTGCCCATTAACGAACTTGACCGAGATTTTATGCCCATTGATTTTATGTATCAGTTTGGAAGAGATTGGTGCAGAATTACGAAAGTTATCGTGTCCAGAAGAAAGTGATATATATATATAGATAGATAGATAGATACATAGATAGATAGATAGATAGATATGTAAATATATATAAAGTTTTTTACTGTGGGTGGTTTTGGGTTCTAGGGGTCATGATCGGTGTAGATCTGCAAAAATTTTTCAGAAATTCCAACATGGGAACGATCCCAATAGGTAGTATTTCATACGAAATCTACCTAATATTGAATTGGTTTTACTACTGAATTTTTGAATATTCAAGTGTGACCAATCTGTAGTGCACACCGTCTATGAAACAGTCGAGTGTGACACACCTGCAGTACACGCCTTCTATGGAACAATCGAGTGTGACCCACCGGTGATGCACGCCGCCTGATGCGACAGTCAAACGCGATCCACCGGTAATGCACGCCGCCTGATGTTACAGTCGAGCGTGACCCACCTTTGATGCCAGCGTCAACGTGTTAATTTACAGTGTACTGTTTCTAATGTTCTCTTTCATATTTTTGGAATATAGTGTTAAATTTGGTTGAATACTCTATATTATAGTTAAAAAAAAATTGATATTTTCTCAGAAACACCTTTACGAATATGCGTGATATACTTACACAAATTCACACAACTTTTATATGGGACCCGCATCGTTATTTGCTGCTGTGACAGACTATTTGTAGCTGTTTTTGTTTCATGGGTGATCGCAAACATTATTTTATTAGCCCCCGGTATGCTATTTTTTTTCTCCCAGATAATAAAGTGTTCGTCCCCAAACAATAACGTTCGTTGTTTAAGGCAGCCGTAAAACAAATCAGATGTATCATTGTACTTAAAACATAAAAGGGGGAGAGGATTGTACTTTGTGTCAATATATTAAAAAGAGAGAAACAACGTTTACAAAACACAAATGTAAGTAATTTTAAAAAGTATATAGCTATTTCGAAGCCTCTAAGGCCTCATCATCAGTGCTTATAAATTAAAGATAAAAATAAAATAAAACTGTGGGATAATAGGGGGGGGGGAGAGACAGGGCCAGAGAGGCGCAAACAGGGAGACAAATCTGGGCGATTTTTTATTGGTCTCCCTGTGTGCGCGTGAGACCGACTCCGTGGCTGTTTATCAACAGTGATTTTCATTTCACCGTTGACGGTCGGAATGTGAGGTGCGCCTCTCTGGCTCTGTCTCCCCCCTCTTTTATTCCACAGTTTTATTTTATTTTTATCTTTAATTTATAAGCACTGATGATGAGGCCTTAGAGGCTTCGAAATAGCTATATGCTTTTTAAAATTACTTACATTTGTGCTTTTTAAACGTTGTTTCTCTCTTTTTAATATCATTGTACTGTTAATTTTTTTAACTTCTAAGCATTGCTCATTTTTAATTTTTATACCATCGTATTGGAAAAAAGGTACTTTTAAATGCAATTTGTTTGAAAACTGTTTCTTAATTTATTTTTGTGATATTAATTTTTTTGTAGTTTTAGCGACGTTTGTTTTTTTACTGGCAACTCAAGTACTCCATTTCTATGGAAAGTAAAAGAAAAATAGTTGGAAAATAGTAATTATATCTTTTTGTTGCCATTTTCCTTTAACAACTGAAAAAAATTGTAATTAAACTACGTGTTGTTTTGGAAAAAATATATAAATGAATGATTTCTGATAAAACATGGAGGTATCATAAACTATATTTAATTTTAAATATCTGTATTAATATTACAAACAAATGAAGGCCTATGAATCATTAAAAAGCGATTTTTTGTGTCGAGTTTCTTGAATGACGACATCACTTTCTTGGATTTGTGTATTATTTAGTGATAGAGACGTCATATGCATATTTTACTGTAGATGTTGTTTAAGACTAGATCGTAAATGAACAATTCTTCCTCTGGAGGCGAATGACATCATTTTATATGAAATACAAGCGTGTGTTTTAAGTCTTAAACCTGAAATATGTTTTGTATTATCTATCCTTCTATATATAAAAAAAGTAACGATTTGGAAATGGACCAATAAAACTCTGCGCAGATCTTCCCGGTACAATCCTAGATCGGCATCCATATTTCTTGTGACCGGGTGTCTTTCTTCCTTAATACTAAGGAAACTGTTTCATGCAAAAATATAAAAATCGGTGCCATCATAGAAAAATGTTCGATAAACACGCTGATGCAGACAGTTTTTAAATCGAATATTTTTTTTTTTTTTAAATGATATTTAATGTTAAAGTTGATCAAAATCGTTTCATTAAAAAAATGTATATGAACAAAAACTATACATAAGAATTTAAACATTTTTGCATCATTTCATACATTAGAAGTTCCCGATGTACAGACTGTATTTATTTTTTTTTTAATTTGACTCATTTTTGAAGATTTATCTTCATTTTAAATTCAAATTTTCAACGTTTCGAGAGATATTTCTTACATATTTTAGAAAAGGACATTATTTTAAACTGTTGCCAATTTTAAAAACAACGCAAAGAATAATATTTCCTTCAAATTAAAAATTTATTTACACGTGGCTATTTTAAAAATGAAAAAAAAATACTTTCAAATGAGAATTAAGTGATTACGTGTTAAAAATCAGGACAATATTGAAAATTACGTCATAAAAACTATAGTTACACTTGAATTTTAATAGAGAAAGAAAATTTTTAAATAATAAATTCATTATTATGAGTTAAAAGTTGTAAATGGATGAAATTTACGTCATATTTAAAAAGGCCAAATTATTGACAGTTGGCAAAACAGTTTAAATTAAAAAATATATTTGCGCGAGACAACTATCTCATATTTTGAGATAATCTTTTTTCAACTATTTTTGTGAATTCTAAGACAGCGCAAATAATACTTCGTTTCTGATAACAAAAGTATTTTCATGTGAATTTTTAACATTCATTACACAAAACTTTGCTGAAAATTACATCAGATATAAAACGATACATTTCAAATGTGTTATTTAAAAGAACTTTCTTATATAGCTGTTAAAAAACCGAGAGACAAAGACTCTGTTTACTTAATTCATTTTACATTAGTTTATTTTCAAATTTTTAACTATTATTTTTTAACCAAAGACAAAAACAGCCATTGTATCCCTTAACAAACGCTGATTTCACCTTAAAAATCTCCAATCAAAGGAATATGAATGAAAACCCGTTTACAGGGAAATCGCCACTGTTTTTTTTTTAATTTTAATTCAATCTTTTTAAAGCCGATGAAATTAGTCTGTTTTTAGAATCCGGGGTGTCGGAACAGGGGTTGACGAGCGTAGCTCGCAGGGGGCAGAGCCTCCTAGTACCTATATACATATATATTTTTTTTTTCATCGGGGGCGACACTAAATTCTGAAAAAATAGAATTCATGTTTTCTAGTTCTTAAATTTATTGTTGGCTCCTTAATTATCCCCGCGACTAAAATATAACTGAAAAATAACACAAGCATGGGAAGGCTACGTTTTTTTTTACATTTGATAATTTATTTTATGTATCTTTTAGTGCTGAATCAAAACAAATGACCTTCATTTTTAACCATCAAGTCAGGATTTTTCGCAATCCGTACATTTGAAGGAAAAAAAGTCTAAAAAAAAGAAAATCTGATGCTATAAAATACATGTGATGTTTGTGTTTTTTAACTTTTGATAATTGATTTTTATGTATTTTATAGCGGTGAATCTGAAAATTATCTCCACTTTTAACCACCACGACAGGCTTTTTCGCAAATCGTAAATTTCAAAGTTTTTTAAAAGTAAAAAAAAAAAAAAAAAACTGAAAATCTGTCAAAGACTTACCAAACGAAAGCAAATGTTTTAAATACAGTTCGACAAATTTATAAAAGTGTGACGCCTTGTTTAATCGTGAATCTGGTAGCCTGACAGGACCTCTGAGGCGATGACAAGATTAACTTAAAAGAGATAATTTATTATTCAATAAGAAAATAAATGTCACTTCTTGGCTAATATTATCAGTAGTTTGCAACAATTAAAAATAAGTGAATGGTGGGATCGTTTTAAAACTTATAACGATTGATAGTTAAGTAGAAGTCCAAATAATACAGGGTCATCGAAAAATAAAGCCTAGATTTAAAAAAAAAAACCATAACATTGAAACATTTTATGTTAAATGCGTAATTCTTTCACTACACAATAACTAGTGAACGCAAGTTTGATTTTACTTCACCAGAATTCATTTGCGTGTCTGTGTTATGTGCGGATTAGTTGCGCAGTCGTCAAGGTCAGCCGACACACAAGACTGCAGCTGCTCAGTACGATGTTGAGCGTACAACAAAAAGCACAGTGCGTGATTTGGTATGTGGATTCAAAGTCAATAGTCAGTGTCGTAGTCAGTGTCGTAGTCATTCAAAGTCAATAGTCAACATCGTACTGAGCAGCTGCAGTCCGGCGCGTCGGCTGACCTACACGACTGAGCAACTAATCTGCGCATAACACAGACAAGCAAACGAATTCTGGTGAACTAAAACCAAACTTGCGTTCGTTAGTTATCGTGTAGCCAAGGAATTACTCATTTAACATAAAAGGTTTCGATGTTATGATTTTTTTAAATCCCGGCATTATTTTTCGATGACCCTGTATGATTCAGAGTTCACTGTCTGTATATAATGTATCTTGCACAGACGCACAGTCTCTTTCCTTCTCTGTGCTTTAGAGAAAACCACCCAGCTAACTAGCTGACCTAAATCCCTTCACTCCAAGTCCCGGAGGAAGATGGGCCTCACTTCGGATCAAATCCCGAGCGATAGCTTTTGACAACTTTGAGAGAAAACTTCTCTCAAAAACCTGTAACTCTCCCCAAGATGTCTAATTAATGAAGATTCCTTAATCAAGAATGCTCAATTTTCTTTCGATCCTCAGATTAAGAAAATGGATTTTCTTAGCCATTTAGAGCCTTGGGCTCCTGAGGTCACCCTCAAGATATAATATTATAGGTTCTCTATATTCCGCCTTTGTTTAAGGGGAATAAGTTTCGCTTTCACCTTAACGCGTGGGTACATTTTCACTTCCCCAAGGTTTGTTTCACTTTCGGGGGGATCACACGGATTCCACGACAACTCTGCTATTCATCTCCCTGTCTCTATAGCGTCATCTCAGATGATGACTTAAGATCGATCTGTTTCTTTCTGATCCCTTTTGGCCAGACTCTGGACTTATTTAAAATCTTGAGCTATTTCGCTAATACATTATCGTGCCTATACAAGTTCTACCCGAATATTTAAGGGGTTTTCTGTGCAATCAATGTTACAAAATGAAAAGCGCGAGGTAGAGCATGAACGATTAAAAAACTTCCACACATGAAATATAATTTTAAGGATTTTAACCCCTGTGTGCATGAATTTTGGTTTTCTCAAATGTTTTGTAAAATCACTTTAAAATATTGCAAAATGAACTGGAGAAATACTAAAAAAATTACACTATTTTTGTATTTATTTAATAAAATGTAAAAAAAAAAAACAACAACAACAACAACAACAAAAAAAACATATGAGTATGTCTAGTACAATAATATGCACAGTTATATGTTTTGTGTATATTTATATTTAAAAAGTTTTTAAATTACATATTATGTACTATAATTAGTATTTTTATGAACTACAAAAAAATATATGTATTTCTTTACACAGACTAATAACGTTATAACTATTATTAATAATAAAATAAGAATAATCGTATTGCTGACATAAAAGCAATTTATTTCATAAATATCTTCAAAAGGAGATTATATAAATAACTGCCTCCTAAATGCACAACAAAAATATGTACCCATTTGTGCCTAGAACCCTATATTTTGGACGTTACAAAAATGCATAAAAAATAGGTTTGAACATTTAATTTCGCAATTTAAAAAAAGTCTACAAGCTAAGATATGACTTGCGATTTTGGATCCTTTATAAAAAAAATACAAATAAACTTATTAGATGTAAATTTCCAACTGGGCGAAAAATGTCCGGACCAGGTCCGGACCGGACAAATGTCCTGGTCCGGACATTTTTCGCCCAGTTGGAAATTTACATCTAATATGATTTGTTTACCAATTAGAATAATTGTGTGAAAATTAATCGAGTACAAATAAACTTACTTTTTACAATTCGCCATCTTGAAAAATTAAAAAATTATAAACACCGAAAAAAGCCTTCATTTAAACAAGTAAATATCCACCTTATGCTGTAATATCTCGGTAATAGATAAAGACATTTATATATAATTATTTCTTAGAATTTTATATAATAACTTATAATAACTTAGAAAATTATTTCTTAGTTATAAAGGAGAAGAAAAATATACTTATTCATGAAAATTTGAACTATCCCAAAAATGGGACGCTACGCACAAATGGGTTAAATACACGTTATTTTACATGTTTAGCTATAAAAATGCATAGTGTAAGTAAAAAAAAAAAATTAACGAATTATTATGAAAAAAAAGTTTAAGTCTGTTTTATAGTATCAGATTTTCGCAATATTTCAACTTTAAAAAATTAAAACATTTGCCATTTGTGGAAAGTCCTGATTTGATGGTAAACAAGATAAAGTAAAAAAACTAAAACCCAACTACGACAAAAAACTACGCTGAAAAAGTATAAAAGTACCCCATGAATACAGGTAAAGTCACAAGCAAATGCTAGTAATATATAGATATATTCAAAATGTACAAGTAAAGCGCTTTTGAATGATACCAAACACGGCATATTTATCTTAACTTTATTTTTTGACGTATGACGCTTCCAGTATTTGGTAGTAGTGACGCACATATCCGTCGATGGCAGCAAATGGGTAATGGACCGATTAGTGGATGAGGTCGTTAGTGTAATGTGTAAATGTGTAATGTAGATTGAAGGTTTCATGTATTAAGATGACCTAGGAAGATTTCTTAATCTATCTAATTCTGCTAACGATTGACTGTCATGTGGATTTTTAAGCAACTTATTATGATCCAAGGCACTTATAAACAAACCGTCTATGGTTTTGACTCTACTGAGAGCGACATAGGCCTGTCCTTTAGCAAACAATGACTTTCCTAGATCGATAACTGCTTTATCCAGAGTACAACCTTGTAATTTATGTACAGTACAACCCCAAGAAAGAATCAGCGGGAGCATTTTACGCTGAATTTTCCCAGACCCCCTCAAGCCGTCAAATTCAGTGAGGCAAGGCTCGATTCTGACAAGTCCGTTAATATCGGCTTTTATGGATGCGTCGTCAAATTGTATGAGAACAGCGCTTGGCTGTTCTCCCTGTTCCAACTGATCGCGCCGAAGAGCAGGCCATTCAAAGGCCTTCACCACTCCCATCGCTCCGTTTACTAAACCCTGGTTTACATTCAAATTTCTACGAAGCATTACTCTGGAGCCGATTCCCAGTTCGATACTGTTTATTATACCCCCAGTCTTATTGGGGTCACTAGGTAAATGCTCAGGTTTCGGGGTCTGTCCGTATGTCTTCGATTCAGTAGATGTATCTATTGCTGTGATGGTGTACATTTTAGTAAGTAATGTTAAACGTTCCGACATCTTGGTGTTATATGCCTCTACCTGTTTCAAAGTGGGATATATATGTACTATTTCATCATAATAGTTTGTTTCATTAGTTATTTTTCTTGTGTCTAACGTGGCCAGTTGTTCTAAGGTCAGTTTGCCTACTCTGATATTGTTCAAAAGATCAACGAAAGTGTTATCGTTGGCTTGGCGCATATTTTGGCTCAATTCACAGAAATCAAACATCCTCCACAAGTGTGGTTCATGTACATGATGTTCCGGCTGCTTGAAGCAATACGCGCCCCCAAGTGTAGCAGCAACCGGGGGTAGCTGCATGAGATCGCCAAAAGCTAGAACGTTGACACCTCCGAAGACTCGGTCGTTCTGTTTAAGCTCTTGTAGCCTCAGGTGAATATTTCTTAGTGTAGAATAGGGCACCATTGAGACCTCGTCTATTATAACCCACTTGATATTTCTCCATTTATTTCTTTCCCTTTGCAGACGATCTCCGGTCAGCGGCCTCAAGGTAACTGTTCGGCCCTTTTCAATAGGCAATACAAAAGTACTGTGTAAAGTGCATCCTCCGACTAGTCGGGCAGCAACACCAGTTGGTGCCGTGACTATGACACTTGTATTTGAGGATAGTCTTCGAATTTGTTCAACCAGCAGTTTTAGAGTGAAACTTTTGCCGCTTCCAGCTCCGCCAGTAATGAACATTAGGAGTGATCTTTGTTGGTCATCAGTATTTGTTCGTAATTTGTCACATACTTTGGTGAACAACTGTTTTTGATCGTAGTTTAAGGAATTGACTCCCCTCAAAAAATCCTCATCAGACATAATGTTTACTACCATATTGTCTTCAAAATCATCTTCTTGAATATTAATGTGATGAAATGGATTTTGTAATATTGAAGTCTGATTCGTGGCGCTATTATTGGCACACATGTCGACTGCTTGTTCAGCAGCTAGTCGTCGAAGGGCATCTTGTATTTCGTTTTCCCAACGAGATAATAGCTCATTATCATACCCAGAATGAAGTGGTCTTAAAAGACCACGTTTCGCCAAGAAAGCATCTTTAGCATTGTCGTACCCCTCTAACAGCTCACATTCACTACGGAAGGGACAATGCGTAACTAGCAAACTGTAATAGTACGCTTCAGGGTCGGAGTCAGCGGTGTAATATCGAGTTCGTAGAACTGCTGGCCGTGATCGTTTCTTCATTCTACCCATTCTATTCAGCAAATTTATTATTGGCTCTTGGTTTTCAGTTTCTTGCTCATAGGCATCAGCATCTCCATCGTCATCGTCTTGATAAGTAATAGAACTTATCGGCTCATAATTGACAGCGAACTCACCGAGACTCAATTCTTCTAAGTTCCGTGGTCGACTTTCATATCGTTCGAATATATTTTTGCAAGGCTCAACTGTATCCGAATCAAAACGTAACATCCTGTACCTGAGCTCAGGCTTGCATGTGTTAACGAATGTTGACTTCCTGGAGCTGTCGCGTAACTTCAGGTGGCACAGCCTGTATGCACACTCCGGCGCTGACACTTGACGATGATTCATCAAACAATTCTGAACGGCAAATATCTGCTGGCCAAAATTTCCTCCTCTTTCTCTAACTCTATAAAGCGCTTCTGCTATTGCGGTTTGCAGGTTCGCTGGTTCCGATTTCGCGATATATTTAGCGATATAATACGCAACGCCAAGAGCTGAAACCACAGGCTGTATGTCAATATTAGCACCCCACAATCGTAGTAGTGTTGCATTGTAATTATTAATCATAGATTCTTCCGAGCGTCTCTTTAATATATAAAATTTTCCACCATTTGAAGTAGCTTGGTTGTCATCCAATATTACTGTTCTTTCTGAGCTTCGTTTTGGAAACCCAAATCTACATGAATTTGGACTTCTATAACTGTAACATGTATGTGTGTGTCTGTGAGTTTGAAGTCTGGTGACAAGATCTTTTAATTCTGAATCGTTTTCAGGTATTTCGCAGGTAATTATATTTTCAAGCAGATTAATTCCTTCTGGCGAATTGAAATCGGGCATATCTTTACACCAAACAATCATATGTATATGTGGAGATCCCCTTAATTGAAATTCAACCCGCCACCAGAAATCAACCAGTTCATGACCCAATATATAATTCGATTTGCTTTTTAATACTCGCATAAGAGCATTAAACCTGAACATAAACTGGCGCGACAGGGTTACTGGATACGATTCCACTAATCTTAGCTTTTCATCATAAGTCAGATCGTCGATAGGAAAATCAGGCCTACCATCTGCCACCAAGAGAGCTTTTAACATGTCCCGCCAATTCAAATCATTACAGGATAATGTAAGATAGAAATGGGGTGGCCCTAAGTTTCTGACCATGGCCATTAGCTCTGTAAAAGCCCTGTGCCAGTAGGAAGAAGTCCCTCGTATGTTTCTCATACATAAATGTATATTTTGTATAAGATCCTCCGGCTGTATCCCATCTTGTCGAAGTCTTCCACAAACAGATACATTCTGGCGTGCTCTTAACAATTCTACTGCAGACAGAGCATAAAATAGGTATTCTATTTTTTGAAATCGTTTGTCGCTTCCCATAACTCTAGTCTGAAAGTAGTCCAATGGGGTTATTTTGTGTTGCCTTTCTTCATGTAATCCATTATTTCCATCAGGGAAGAGTCTAACCCATGCTAATTCCTCAGCTCTTTTTTCTACAAGGAGGCTTATAGGAGGAGCTGTCTTTCTCCGAATATCGTATACTGGGAGGGGTGTATCGTTACCTACAGGATTATTTATGACATCAATTAAATTAGGTATCTGGTACTCGTTAGCCATCAACATTGTGACGTTTATTTGGCCATTATTAGTTAAGGATCTGGCAGTGATGTCATCGTTGCAATGACCATTAACGGAGTCATGTTCGCTATCGGTGGTTTCATGTGGACATACGTTTGATGGTGTCATGTTGTTGACAGATACGTTTACAGACGTTATGCAATACTGGAGGTTTCTGCGTCCTCTTGTCATAAGGACAACAGGTAGGTGCTCAGCGAGAGATTCAATAGTACTGAACATCATTAACATTGCACAACCTCTAGTTGATGCGACAAATCCTTTAGGTCCCCTTGAATGGGAATCAAACAGGTAATACGACGTATCATGTTTAATTACAGAGATTGATATCTCTGTTTCTGCGGTGATTATGCCTGCATTCTTCTCAATAGTCAGGAAAAAGTGCCGTAGACCTTCTAATAAGCTCGAAAAATATCCTTCTAGCACATCTACTGTTGGGTTAATTAGTCCTGTTATACAATCTATGTCAAAATCAAGTGTATAAGACATATTTGCGATGACTAACTCCGGGAGCAATTCTTCGGTGTTTAAATAATTTGGTTGTATTGGCAAGCTCCTTAGACACTGGGAGTAATATGCATCACCAAATATTAACACCCGATCAATGTCCGAAGCGTCCCATTGCGACAGATCTTTGGTGGAAGAATAAGCTATAGCAACTGCTGCATTTGCAGTGCATTGTTTCCCCCTACTGTCGGAAGAAAACATGTCACTTCCTTGATTAAAAGAACCTCTAAGAATTTTTCGGTCTGAATTAATAACTTTAAAATGTTGATGTGGCTCTCGGTTATGATTAACTGTTGTTGGCGGTATTTCAATTATATGCTCATCATTCATTGAATTTTGTAGGTGTTCAAAGTTAAGAGTAACGCCTCTATAGAGATGATTGTTGTTTACAAGCCAATTTAAAGCTGCACGTAGGTTGTCTAAATTCACTCTATATTCCCTGACCCTATCAACATTTTCTAATGTTTCGATGACAACAGTGAGACCGCACTGTTCAATCGCCAGTGGTAGTTGTTCCGTGATTTCTTCAACTTGTTGAGCAAACAACACAGCCTGCCCTTTAAACCCTTTTTGTCCGAAATGTCCTCCCAGTTTTATTATTTTAACAAACGGTATAATCCTTGATACAAGCCTTATTTCAACTTCAGTTAAAGCTACTAATTGTTGAGGAGGTTCCGGAACTGTCATTTTATTCCAAAAAGCCGTTGACGGAACTTTATTACGACTTATAGAATTGGCACATCGATTACAGGCTGTTATTCTTTGTGGAGTGTTAGGCGGGAAAAGATTATTAGATGTTATATTTTTTACTTGATTTTTGTATAGTGTTTTTTTACAAATATAACATGTTTTGTCCGATACCTCCGAAATTGCCCTATCAAACTCGTCCTTGTCTGTTTCGAACAAAATTCTTCGAGCTCGGTAGGTTCTAGATGTATTTATCTGCATGGATTGAAGTCGTATCTCTCTTGATGTTGGAGTTTCGTTAGCACGAATTTCTGAAGCATGATTGCTCATCGACTCAAGTCGTGATTGCCTAGTAGACGGGGATTCTAGATCACGCATTTCAGAGGCATGATTACGCATGTTTTCCAAACGTGATTGTCTAGTCGACGGAGACTCTTGAGCACGCATTTGAGAGGCATGATTACACATATTTTCCAATCGTGATTGTCTAGTCGACGGAGACTCTTGAGCACGCATTTGAGAGGCATGATTACACATATTTTCCAAACGTGATTGTCTAGTCGACGGAGACTCTTGATCACGCATTTGAGAGGCATGATTACACATATTTTCCAAACGTGTTTGTCTAGTCGACGGAGACTCTTGAGCACGCATTTGAGAGGCATGATTACACATATTTTCCAAACGTGATTGTCTAGTCGACGGAGACTCTTGATCACGCATTTGAGAGGCATGATTACACATATTTTCCAAACGTGTTTGTCGAGTCGACGGAGATTCTAGATTACGTACTTGAGAAGCATGATCTTTCATTGACTTGAGTCGAAGTATTTTTGAAGTGGGAGTTTCTAAGCTTCGGGTTTCGGAAGCATGTGTCTTTAACGAATAAAGTCGCTGTGATCGAGAATTTTGAGATTCTTGCGATCTTATCTGAGCAATGTAGTTTTTTGCTTTATGTAAACGTATGATTTTTTTTTTGAGAAGTTTCTTTCTCACGAAGATTATCAGCCCGTTTTTTAGCATTCCAACGATTTTCCACTTTAGAATGTTCGGACTGCGTTTTCCTACGATTTTTCTGATAATCTTTGTCTTTTATTCTTCTAAATTCAGTAATATCTGGGGATTCATTTTTTCTTGTCTCAGAAATGCGTGAAGCTTTTTTTGTTTTCCTTGATAAAGCCATTTTTTAAAAGCTTTTATTTTATACCTAAAATAATGAAACTAAATGTTAATATTTATAGCTCTATTTATTTACACTAGATTTACTAACCTAACTCAAACTAAATTGTTTTTGTTTATAGACCTATACTTATTATACTACTTCTTATTTCTATACTTACTAACTATACTATACTACTAACTTTTACTGCTATTTCGTAGACTATATAAACCTGGTACTTTTGGTGCAATACCAGCAAAATTATTTTTATTTATTTAATCCGACAAAATTTAAACAGTGTATCGAAGTAGGATGGCTGTGGTTGCTTCCCTGCGTTACCGGGTACACAACGTGACAACGAATAGGCAAATAGATACACACGCACATATAACAACATAAGCCCGAAGGCATATAATGCAGAGGACATTTTTATGGGAGTTTTAGCCAGTTATCAAACTGTTTCCGCCTTCACCGCGTGGAGGTACTCCCAGCTTATGTCGTTTACATTAGTGCATTAAATTATTCTATTAACGTTCACGCTGCTCTACATTACAGTTCCCGTGATCCGCGCTTTACTCTTATCGCTCATTTTTTTTAAACATCTTCAAAGCAGTCTTGTAATTATGTATAAGCATATAAATACTGGTGAAGCTCTTTCAAGTAATACCAAACACATTACATATATTTTTATTTTATACTTTTTGTCCGCTAGAGGGCATAATAGTAAATTTGGTGACAAACTTTATAGCTCACAACCAACAGAATATCAAGATCAAGACCCTTCTAATGGCACTGCAGTGGTCTTATTCTGATTACTAAGTACCAAAGAAATTAAGAACGAAAAGATGTGAATTATATGCAATTAGCCCATAAATGCAAGTAAAGTCACAAGCAAATGCTAGTAATATATATATATTCGAAATGTACAAGTGAAGCGCTTTAAAATGATACCAAACACGGCATATCTAGCTTAACTTTATTTTTTTACTCTGTATATTTTGTCCGCTAGAAGGCGCCACATTGAATTTGGTGAAAATCTATATAGCCTATAACCAGCGGACAATTAAGACGCTTCTAATGATATGTCATTTGTCGAATTCTGATTAGTGGTTTAGAAGTTACGAGGGAACAGATGAACATACATACATACATACATACATACATACATACATACATACATAGCCTGTCAAAATCATAACCCTCCTTTGGCTTTGCCGTAGTCGGGTAAAAATGATGGTCATTTTCGGATTCCGCGCTACAGAATACTAAGAATCAATTATAAAAAGCTAAAAGACACAATAATCACATGTATTTTATATTGCAAAATCATTGCAGATTGCAAAAACATGACACAACTCAAATTTTGCAAACTTCCAATTTACTAAATATGATTAGACTAAAGTAACGACGGACTAAAATGGAAAAGAACTACATTTAAATACATATAAATACCCTTTAATCTGATATATGGGGCATTCTCACAATCTTTTGACTTTTATGTCCATAAATAATAATTTTTATTTTAGTACATGTTCTTGTATTTTTTTTCATATACTTGGGAACATACCATTCGATGATTGCATAACAATATTAAGGAGATAAATAAGTTTTCGACGGTGTTGGGTGTCCAAATACCAGGAAAACTTCTACACCGTCCCGTGTCCCTGATGCTGATTTTTAAGTTTGGAGCTGTCTGTATAAAATTGCTTCAACAGAAATAATTCTATGTAACATTTTTCCGAAACTGGAACTATTGTTTTATATAAATATATTGCAAAAAATTAACCTGCACACATTTTTAGGGTTATTATTATTTTTTAAACTATGTCCCTGTGTTTTAGATTCCTTAACGCCCCTCTTCTAAAATTAATACAGAAAATCACTTCAGATGCAGCCACAGATTTTTTTATCAACTTTTTTGTCATGCAGAAGTATGCTAGAGAAAGAATGTCTAAAATTCTTCCACAGCAAATTAACTGCAGAATTTAAATCAGCATTTAAATATCAATGTCCAGCATCGTAGCTTTATTGATAGTCTTACCGTCCCCAAGGTTTATTCCTGTAATTTTCGAGGTAAATTATTTTTTTTTTATTTAATCCAATGTAAATAACTGTTTCTAAAAATAAATGAACATTTTGGCTACCATTTAGTCTTAATATGATTTGCCTAAAATAGGTTGTAATTTTCTTACCATTCCATCCTTACCGTCCTTTTTTTTCCCGTTTCGTCTCTTTTCTCATATACCGTCCCTTCTTTAACACCCCTTTAATTCAATGTTATACCGAAATTTTGTACTAAAAATACTACATTGTTATTATTTCTTATTTGAATGTCACGTGGTTACTATGCAAATTCATTATAAGTAAAAATTTAGAAGAAAATAAAAAGTTTTAGTGGTAAAATGGTAAGCAAAATTTAACTTGCAAGTTTAACATAAACCTCAATGAAATAAGAAAAATTTCGCTGCTGACCATATTTTCTTTATTTTGAATCATTAGGGCATTTGTCTATCAGATTAAAATGTTATTTTAGCAAGTTTAATTTCACCAGATTTTTATTCCCGAAAGTCAAAAGATTGTGAGAATGTCCCACATATGTTTCGTTCGTCCAAACGATAACTTTATCAAAATCAATACAGATAAAAACCATTTCCGCAAAAATTAAAAAATGAATTTGATAAATGGGAATCAAATGAACACCTTACACTATTACATTAATTTCAAATGCTAAAAGGCGTAAATTAAAACTTTAAAACCTGTAAAAATACGTTTATTTCCATTGTTGGCATGTTTCGATTCTTTGTTTCTGAGTCATTTTCAAAACAAATTTGAAAATGACCCAGGGTGAGTCGAAACATGTCAACAGTCGAAATAAACATATTTTCACTGATAAGTAAAATAATGCTATAAAGTGATAAAATATCATTTGTTAAGATTGACGATCGTTTCGTCGCACCAACGGCGACATTTTCAAAATCATACACGATAGAAAATATTTTCACATTTTATCACTTTATAGCATTATTTTACTTATCTGTTTATAAGTGATCATTATACATGTTTTCACATTTTTACTGGTTTTAAAATTTTAATTTACACCTTTTAGCATTTGAAATTAATGTAATGATCTTGGTATTCAAAAAACTACGAGATCACAGGTATAACGAATGCAGGTGCACTAATAAAGCTGTACAAACATAACATCTAAAATTAACATATAAAGACAGTATCCAATGGATAAAGCAAAATTTTAAATGAAATACATTTTTTACTTTTCTGATGACACGAAGTTTTAAATTAAGCTGTTAAGGAAAAAATGTATTTTAATAACCCCTTTAGCCATATCTTGTACTTACAACAATACGCTGCTTGAAACAGATTTCTCTATAATTTAACAGCTTCAAATTCCTTTTCTTTTTCAGATATTTTATTTACCGTCTGCTCTTGCTTATATGTCAGGCAAGCATGCGTTAGAAAAACTACTTAAATAAAACCTGAAATAACGATAACATTAAAAAATATTAGGACATTATAAATCCTTTATTCTGCCATTTAGCAGCAATAATTCTTCTTAATAGCTGCTATAACTTTCAAATAATTTGCCTTTTACAGCTGTTGACATCTCAAAATATAAAAGCTACCCGCTTCGCAAAATCAAATAAATATAGAAATAGGCCAACACAAAATCTGGCATTCACATAAATTTTTCCAGGCAGCCTAATAACTTTCAAAAGTAAAAAAAAAAAAAAAAAGGAAAGGCCTTTTATATTTCATTTCATTCTACTCAAAATTTGTTCTGCTTCAAAATTTTTACTCGAAGATATACCGTACGTTGAAAAAAAAAAAAGGGCGCAAGAAAAATAAAGTCATTTTAAAACCCCAGAAAGATTTACAGGCAAGTCTATTGGTGCTTAGAGGGTTTTTTTCTTCCCTTACCGCCTGCCAACGCGATTCTTTCCACTTCGTAAAATAAAAAGTATGGCGGCTAGAAAAAATTGACTTAAGGAGGGGAAGTGATTATTTTCAGTTCTTTAGGATACATACTTGTAGTAAAGTGACTTTTTTGAAATAAGGGTGATCGCTTATTTTTAATAAAAGAAAAAGTTGAATTACGAAGATTGTAACATAACAAGCGATTTTGTAGAACGATTTCTAGATAATAGCCAAATTAAAGGCATATAACATCTAATTTTCAGGAGCTTTATTATTCATATGCAGGTATTAATGAAAACATAACTACAGGTTTGTGGAACGTTAATCTCGATAATAAACCCATTTTTACATCAGTATTAATTAAATTAAACAAGCAACATTAACTCTTAAACAACTTCTTTTTAACATTAATTAATTTATTTATAAACTCTTAAATCATTAAAGTGTTTTAAGATTGAAGATAAATATTTTCAGTTTTTCATGAAACATAATTGTAGTAAACTGGCTTTTGCGAAATAAGTAAGGGGTCGGATTTTTAATGATTGGCGAATTACAAAGAAATATTCAAGTAAATAATATTAAAAATAAAAAGAAAAATGTCCAGTTAAACTGATGGCATTGAGTTCACACGCTAATCACACTAATTGTATATTATGCTCTTATTTCAAAGAATAATGGGCCTCGAATAATAAATTAAGGGGGGACTACCCGCTCCCCCTTTTCCCATTTTTGTACTTAACCAATGATACTCCACATCTCATCTGGGAAGCGCCATATCAGTCTAAATTGGTATACCAAATTTGAAGCAAATTAGATAGAAAAACCCATTATCTAAATTAAGGAGGTATCAGCCCCCTGCCCCCCTTTATACTTAAACAATTAACCTCCAAATCAAATGAGGGAAGAGCCTTATCAAAATTAACCGGTATACCAAATTTGAAGCAAATCTGATAATTCTGCATGAAAAACCCATTTATCTACGTTAAGGGGGGATTGGCCTCCGTCCCCTCATTTATACTTAACTAATGAACCCCCAAAACTAATCGAGGAAGCGCCTTAAAATAATGAAACCAGAAAAAGTATTGAAGAAAATCGGGTATTTCTATCAAGAATTATTACGTTACATACATACATACATACGTACAGTCGTGGGAAAAAAAAGTAAACACCCCTACTAACTCCTCAACAAATTGTGGTAGACGAAAGTTACTGGTACCGAACGATTGGAAATAAAGTCTACTTTTAAATGACGTATATAAAATTTGCTTAGAAGGCCATCTACAATTAAAACGAATCCAAACTTCATTTTTAAGTAGATTTAGGTAGATAATTATGTTACAGGTGGTGTTATAAGAGCGATATAAAACATACGTAGTGCATGTGATCTTTGTGGGCAATTTTTGATACGATCGTTTTTTTTTTCTTTTGTGAGTATCAAGTTTGTCACTTGATACCACTACTTTGACAGGGAAATATAGCAATGTCACCGCCTGGTTATTAAAAAGGTGTCCTAAAAAACTCCATGCTATGTTAATTTCATTTGATAAATTTCCTCAGACAGAGAGATCTCCTCAGATTTTAGACAGTTCTCTGCCACAGTACTGGTAAATTTATTTTTTTTTTCTGCTAACAAATTTGAGTTTACCGCTGTTAACAAAACATATAGAAGTGCCACTATAAATATCATGTACATCACTTCAGATTTATCTCGCCCTTACATATATTACCTCGCTCAGCATCATTTATAAGACTAGTTTTAAAATATGTTTAATTAACAATATTTTAATTTTTGGAAATATACTTACTATACGTAATTCACAACCCATAATTTCTCATTTAACTTTTTACATGCGTTACGTTAAATAAAATATTAAAGATCATAAATAAATGTTGTAAATGATTAGAAACTTCTTTTTAAATAAATGAAATTCCAATTGAGTTAAAAGAAAATAAATATATATTTACTGTTATGCTTTTTTGGGACAGAAAAGTAGTTTTGGTTTAGTTCCGTAGTTCAAAAAACAATAAGGCTTCTGGCATTCGTTTGTTCAGAAATTGCAGTTTTTATCTCTCCAGCATAAATAAATCTTATGACATAATCTTATACATAACAAATCTTATACATAATAACTTAAATCTAGAATAATGTACTTAGTTGCAAAACACCAAAGATCTGGCAACGCAAATAACTGATGTCCTATAAGTCCGTTTATATTTTTTAAAACGCATAACAATGTAACAAATTCTTGAATTGAAGTGCATTTTCCACCACAAGATTTGTCGAATGATCAGAATTTTAATAGTATATTTATATAAAAATTTGAACTATTTGTTTGTCTTTCGCCACGAAAGATTCGACATTTTGAAAACTATTATGGGGCAAACGGCAATTCGATATGATTCATTATTTTTGCATGAATTTCCGAAATATGAATATACTTATGGGACATCGTGTATAGTAAGTCATTCGTATATAAGGAATATTTGATTTAACAGTACACTTAAAGAAAATCCGGTGCAGTATTCCGTATTCGTATTAGAAAATATTGAACGGTGAAATGCAAATACGAAAAAAAAAAAAAAAAAAAAAAAAAAGATTAGGCTTAAACAATTTATGCTACAAATGATAAAGCATTTCAATATGAGTTACTAATTTGGTATAATAAAATAAGTTATTAAAAATATTTCTATTAAAATAGTTATCACAAACTTAAACAAAAAAAAGTAATCATGAAAAATAAAAAGAACACTGCTATCTGAATACTACTATAAACAAGATGACTTATTAACCCCTTCAAGGGCACCGGTATATTGTATATACTACTTAATTTTAATTCCAAAATGTCCCATTAGCACCAGAAATTAGGAATTAAATTTCGCTTTGTATAATGTTCTCGAAGAAAACCTTTATCTTACATTCACAAAAATTTGTTCATAAATCCCGGTGTGATGCAATCATTTTAGAATTTTTGCAACAGAAATACTTTGCCCTTGAAAGGGTTAAGTGTGACTTCTCACCTAATGCAGAGCGAAAACAATATTCTTACCTCTTTAAAAACAACCAGTTGATAATATACAAGCATTTCACTTATGAACCATCTAATAAATGAGCATGTTATCCTGATATTTATATTCAGATTCAAAACTTACCTGCAAAATAAAATAATTTTATTAAAAAACTAAAACAAATAGACAGTAATAAAAAATGACAAGATTTAGTGAGAAAAACATTATTTCACTAAATATACACGGTATCATTAGTATTCTACACGTCAATAAACAATATGCAAATTTGGAAAATACACGAAAGGTCTCGTAAATAATTTAAAAAATACAGTGTAACTTCAAAAATCCGGCATTCAGAAATCTGGCAATTTCAAAAATCCGGCATCAAAACCATCTTTTCCCCTCCTTTTTCTTTTACACTTTCAAGTTATGGTAGAAGAAAAATAACAATTGTTTATGAATTAAAAACTTCAAGATCGAAAGTAAAAATGCCAAAAAATAATATTTGTCATTTTTTTTTAAATTGTCAGAGGGAATTATTCTCTGAACAAATTTTCTGGTAGCTGCACTGTTGAACAGCGAAGGCTTGGAGACTAGTACACAACTTCTTTGGAGTCTCTCTTCTGACGCTATGCTAAATAGCACCGCTGGTAATGCTAGTAACAGCTCCAACGACGAGTATGAATAACAGGGATAAGAAGGGGTCACTGTTAAAAATGCGCAGCATTCTCTACAGTAATTTGACCGTTTTTATCGAAAACGGTTACACAACCGTATTTTAACACTATTCTGACCATATTATTGGCCATTTTATGGTCAGAATATCATTAAATTACGGTTATGAAACCGTTTTTTCAAAAAACGATCGAATTACTGCATTGTTAAAAATTTTGCAGCATTCTGGCAGATGATTTGACCGTTTTTTGAAAAAACGGTTTCATAACCATAATTTAACTATATTCTGACCATAAAATGGCCAATAATATGGTCAGAATGGTGTTAAAATTACGGTTGTGTAACCGTTTTCGGAAAAAACGGTCAAATGACCTGCCAGAATGCTGCAAATTTTTAACAGTGTGTGCCATTGGCAAAATGCATAAATTTGTTTAAAGAATTAATATCTGCTTTGGAGAAAAAGACTGTATTTCCGAAATAGACATTCTCGATTTGTATAAAATACAAAAACTCATTAAAGAACGACCAAAAAATTTTAAACAAACAAAATTTACATCGATGTTTCCGAAATTAAACGAGAAGAAATAATTTCACTCTTTATTAGATTTTCTTTTTTTCTGTAACATAGAAAATATCAATTAATGTAAGTTGATTTTTATATTTAATTTTCTTTTTTTCTTACATAATTATCACTTAATAATGAATTAAATTATGGCTAAAGGCACCATATAAGAATGTAGTACTATTTTTGATATTCCTAATTAGTACTTTTGACATTCCTTCAAAAATCCGGAATCGGTCCCGATGATGCCGGATTTTTGACGTTATACTGTATTTATATATTCATAATAATGAAGTTTATATATAGTCGGAATAAGTTCATTTTATAACTTCTTTAGAAAATTTAATTTTTTTTTCTACATATTTAAAAAAACGGAAAATTTACTTATTAGCAGGATCGTTCTTAAATACCTCCTTTTAGTAACGTTTTGTTTTATATCATTCAAATGGCTGTAAAATAAAACCTGACTGTAAAAAAAAAAAAAAAAAAAAAAAAAAAAAAAAAAAAAAAGTGTGCAAAATATTATTTAACCCCTATTTATTGGAAAATATACTTAAATGATACCGTAAAGAAATGTAAGAGAAATTAATTAATTATAAACAAATGTATTTTTTTATTCGGCATTGTAGTGCAAAAGAGTAGCAATTATAACAAGCTAATTCTAGCTGTCAAATTGTGCTTTTTAAAAGCAGTTACAAAGATTTTTTAAAAATTGAAGAAAATGCTTATTTCTACTTATTACGCAACGCCCAAACCAAAATTAAGGGTGATCATTTGTTTATGCTATAGCTGGAAATTTGGAATATTTAACAGAAGATTGGTCCTGTTAAAGGCACCATACTCCTCCCAAGGCGCCTTCACTACATTTTTTATTTATTTTCTGCGAAACAATTATAGACAATATGCTATTCTGCAATTTAAATAGTCAGTATCTAAAATTTAACATTTGTGTTAACAACAACAACAAATAAAATACGTTTTCCGATAAAGTACGTCGATAAAATGTACAAAATCGATCAGAATTATATCAGATTATCAGAAATTAATTATATCAGAAAAAAAGACATTCGCAATAATCTTGTTTGAATGGCATAAATAAAATAACTTTTAAATAGTATTACTGATTATGTCACTTTGTGTATATAGAAGTGGGAATAAAACTAAAAAGAAAAAAAAAATACAACATGTGACCATACTAGTGGCTGGATTAGGGGCGCCATTTAAAAAAAAAATAGAAGGGTAAAATTTTACACTTTAATGAAGGAGAAGCAAACATTTCTTTTGTTAATGGAACTAAAAAAAAAAAAAAAAAAAAAAAATACAACAGATGTCCATACTAGTGGCTGGATTAGGGGCGCCATTTAAAAAAAAAAAAAAAATAGAAGGGTAAAACTTTACAATTTAATGAAGGAGAAGCAAACATTTCTTTTGTTATTGATTTGCACAGTTAGGAAACAATTTCTATAGTTTTACTCGCATATATTTTTAAATTTATCCAAAGTACTCATTGCTGATGAATGTCTCTCACTCTGAAAATTTTGCAGATGAAACATTTTAACTAATATTATTGATAATTATTAATTTAAATTTAATTAGCTCTAATATTTCTAATTTAATAAAATCTGACAAACTATTTTAGATTCTTTGTAATTTCCGAAAAACCGTTTTTGAATCTGACTTTAATTTCAGATTACTGCTACACTGAGATTCAGCTACAAATATTCAGTGATGCAATCTATTTTTCATCGCATAATGAAGAATTCGGGTATTTGCCTTTTCCATGCGGCACCACAAAATTTCCATAAATTTTCCGTTCAGAATAGTAAAATGCAATGCACAGCCATGGTACAAATAAATAAACACCCCTACTAAAAAATTAAAAAATGTTCCAAAATTTTGTTATTTTTTGGCCACAGAAAAATCTCCATTAAGAAATTTTGTTGGAAAACTTAGTTTTTCCATGCTGGCCTCATTATGAACAAGTCTGAAAAAAAAATAGGTACTTTTCGGTTAGCCGGGCGCCAGTGTTATATATACATATGTATGTATATCTATATATATATACTATGTATATCTATATATATATACTATATATATAAGATATACATATATATGTATATATATATACACACACACATATATGTGTATACATATAGCTTCTATATATGTATAAATATACATATATATATATATATATATAGATAGATAGATAGATATATAGATATACATACATATGTATATATAACACTGGCGCCCGGCTAACCGAAAAGTACCAGAAAATATTATACCCGTCTTTTTGCAAGGTAACGCAGTTTTTTTTGTACATTTCCCCTGGACTATACTAGCTCTGCAACTAATTATAATAGAAGAAAGTTTCTGGTACCAAACGTTTGGAAATAAAGTTTACTTTTAAATAATGTATATAATACATACTTACATATGGCCATCTCTAAATCAAAACCAGACTATACTGTGTTTTTTTCAAAGGCAAAATTCTATTTTGATAATAAAATGTGACCTCAAAAATCCGGCATTCGGAAATCTGGCAACTTCAAAAATCCGGCATCAAAGTCATCTCCTTCCACCCTCTCCCCCTTTTTTTCACTCAGTTTCAGAGTTAGTAGGGGGAGTTTATATTTTTCCATGACTCTGCATACGATGCACAGTTCAGAAAATACAGGAATATGAGTTTGAGTACATTAATTTAAAATCTCGTTCGGGAGTTCAGCAAAACATTCTCAAATTGTTTTAGAAAATTTTTTGAAGTAAACTACCATATCACAATTTCCTTCTACTCAAAAAAGCAAGACTTTTTTATCAGGTGTAGAATGAAATCAGCTACCACATAGATATCGCCTGGAGAGTGGCTAATCCATTGAACATTCACAAAATTTAGAATAGCAAAAAGTAATTTAAAACATTTCACCATGTGAAACTGATTACGCTGATTTTAATCACCATGTATTTTGCTCAGTGGATATAACACACATAATATGCTTTATAATTTTAACAATGCTTCATTCATCATCATTTGCACAGCGTGCGGGAAATGTATTATGGATAACAAATGTTCATTGGAGTCACATTAATTTCTCGACAAACCACATAAATCTCAACACTCATGAAATTGAAATTGTAGCAATACGTACTCTTTCATCGACAGTATTATCTAAAATTATTAGATTTTGTCAGTATAATAGTTAACTCACTAAATATAATTAGTGTACATTATCATTAAATACATTCAAAAACATCCTAAACAAATTAAGTATATTCTATTCAGAATACATTTAAGGACAGTCAAGAAACATATGCCCCCATAACGAAAATTAGATTAAGATTACAGACTGTTTAGATTTAGAACAATTTCAAATTAAGTAAGAATTTTAGAATAAAAGTTTAATTATACCAATCTTCATGCTGAACTATATTTAAATACAATTATTTATTCAAATTACAATTTAAAATGAGACGGTAAATTGTTCGAATTTAATAATTATTTTTGGTTATAGAATGAACAAGTTTCAAATGACTGAAGAGTTTAATTAAGTGAATTCGTATAAATTGGAGGTTTTAAATATTCGTCTTTTTAACAAGGAATATACATGTACTTATTGTTAGCAGTAACTCATAAATCACATTAATGTCTTAGCATGCAATCACATAATTAACCTAATTTCTTTGGCAAAGTATGGAAAAGTACAAAGGACAAAATTTAATTTTAAGTAGAATTGAATGCAATACATGGGATCCTTCGTTCCCAAGTATGAATCTGAAATATAAGGAAAAATATAACTGCTCGGATGTGCCAATCCTAAAACTTTCTTCTATCTCATAGTTGTTAATACTTCAAAATTCACTATCACATTGCCAAAATTAAATGGTAATACATGCCCATTATGAGGATTCTAGCGATATGAAATTCCGTACATTAGTTCTTGAGATATGACTCTCGCTAAAATCGTGTAAATTCTGCAAAATGCACCACCTGAGCCACCTGTTGTGTGACTTCCACAAAACCGACTCAGCACAAATTTATATTAGGGATTAATTGAATATAAATTTTTGTTAAATTTCGTGTATTAGTTTTTGAGATAGAGCGTCCAAAAAATTTGTGTCTCATACAGACTGACATTTTGTAAAAATCTTTTTTCCCCCTAAAAAGCGCAAATTCTTCGAAAATCGAAAATTCTAGCTGGAGATTGGCAAATTCATTGAACATTCTTAAAATTTAATGTGAGTAAATCCAAAAGGAATTTAAATCATTTCACCATGTGAAACTGATTACATTGTTTTTAATTACCATGTATTTTGCACAGTGGACATACCAAACATAATAACAACGGTTCATTCATTATTATTTGTACAGCGTGTAGGAAATATATTTTAAATAACAAATGTTCATTAGAATCACATTAATTTCTCGACAAACCACATAAATCTCAACACTCATGAAATTGAAATTATAGCAAAACGTACTCCTTCATCGACAGCACTATCTAAAATTACAAGATCTTGTCAGCATAATAGTTAACTCACTAAATATAATAAATGTACATTATCACTATATATATTCAGAAACATCATCAATAAATTAAATATATTCTATTCCGAATTCATTTAGCACACTAAGAAACATATGCTCCGGTAAGGCAAATTAGATTAAGAATAGAAACCGTTTAGACTCAGAACAATTTCAAATTAAGTAAGAATTTTAAAATAAAAGTTTAATTATACGAATCTTCATGTTAAACTATATTTAATTACAGTTATTTATCCAAATTATCATTTAAAATGAAATTCTAAATTGCTCGAATTTAATAATTATTTTTGATCGCAGAATGAATAAGGTTCAAATGGACTGGAGATTTTATACGTGAATTCATATAAAGTGGGAATCGTCTTTTTAACAAGGAATATACATGTGCTTATTATTATCAGTAACACACTAATGTCTTAGCATGCAATAACGTAATCAACATATTTTATCTAGATGAAAAATTATATAGATGATAAGAACTAATTTCTTTGGCAAAATATGGAAAAGCACAAAAGACAAAATTTAAACTGAACTAGAATTGAATTTAATTTAGGGAATCCTTTCTTCCAAAGTATGAATCTGAAATATAAGGTTAAAAAAAATAGCAACAATTTGTATACAGTATGTAAAAGTTCCTAAATGAATGCTCAATTTTATATCAGAAAAGTTCAAGTATTTTTGTTAATTATAAAAGAAGCACAATCGATCCCGAAGCTTATATTGCATAATCAATTCTAACAGATCAATACGAAATCTCTACAGAGTAAAAACTAGTCAGATATGGCAATCCCAAAACTTTCTTCTATCTCATACATGTTATATTTCCTGAAAAATAAAGCATATCAATAGCACCGGTTAGGTGATTTACACCAAAATCTAATCAGCAACAAGTTATGTCAAGTTTTTGCTGAATCTGAAGTTTGCTGAAAATCTGTGAATTAGTTTTTAGGTTGAACTATTGCTGAAATTGTAAAAAAAGCTACATAGCAGCGCCACCTGTTGGTCGATTTACTCCAAAAATTAATCAAGACCAATTTCGGCCAGGATCTAACTGAATCCGAAGTTTGATGAGAATTCATGCACTAGTCGTTGAGTTAATGCGAAAATCGTGATAAATGCAGCCTTGCAACTCCACTGTTGGCGATTTATACTAAAAACTAAACAGCACTAATTTATATCAGGGACTAACTTAATCTGAAGTTTGGTGAAAATTTGTTCTTGAGATAGATCTATTACGATAATCATGAACATTGCCGAATAGCAGCGCCACCTGTTGGGCGATTTACACTAAAACAATCAGCATCAAATTATATCAAGGACTAACGGAGTCTGAAGTTTTATAAAATTCCGTGCATTAGTTCTTGAGATATAGCTATTTGGGTAATCGAGGAAAATGCAGCATAACAGCGCAAGCTGTTAGGCGATTTACACTAAAAACTAATCAACACCAGTTTATATCAGAGACTAACTGAATCTAAAGTTTTATTAAATGCCGTTCATTAGTTCTTGAGATAGAACGCCCACAAAATTTGTGTCACGCATAGACAGACTCACATACTCACAGACAGACATTTTGTGAAAGCATGTTTTTTCGGGTTCTCTGACTCCTAAAACGCGTAAATCCGTCGAAAACTGGAATTCGAAAATTTTCATGAATCCGATACTTTCTTCTTGTAAAGATAGAAGAAAGTAAACAGACAAATATTTCTTAATCTACGAAAATATAATGTAACCGGTAACGAAAATATACTACAACCTCTCCAGAGTTCATGATCAATAAGAAACCAAAGCATTTTCGAGAAGCAAAAGCATTTTAAAGAAGCATTTCAAAAACAAAGTATCTTTTGCTGCCACTGATTTTTCGGAAACTTTTCCGAAAAGCTCTTATCTATTAAGCATTTTTCTCAAACCAGTTTTAAAGATGTTTGCAATTCTCAATTAAACATTTTCAACTGAGTATTTGAATTTATACGTGCAAGACTAACAAAGTAATATATATTTTAATGTTAATGTTATTGCTTTTAATTTATTCTGTTTGTCAGTAAAATAAGTATGTTGAACTAAGCAATCAATTCTAAGTTATCCGCTTTTTACTTGAGAATTGATAGCATCCAAAAAACCTATATTCCGGGTTGAGAAAACTGATTAATCTAATATATAAAAATGAAAGTTTGTCTGACTGTCTATCTGTAATGCTATACAAATCCACAGTTTAAAAGCCAGAAATGTGAAATGTTATGTACAGTCGTGGAAAAAAAAAAGTAAACACCCCCCACTAACTCCTCAACAAATTATCGCAGAAGAAAGTTACTGGTACCGAACGATTTGAAATAATGTCTACTTTTAAATAATATAGCTAAAATTTGCTTAAGGGACCATGTACATATTAAAACAAACCATAACTTTGTTTTTTTTTCAATAGCAGTACACAATTCTGGCAACATAAATGAACTCTTCACCCTTCAATTAGCCTAAAAACAAATTTTTATGCAATTCGTACCATAAGTTTCTGAGAAATTAATTATTTTAAAACGAGCGTATTTTAAGGGCTGTATCCAAACTGAAGTTCGGAAATCAGTTATTAACCCAGAGAGCCCCCATCTTGATCAAGGCACATTAAGAAGTCAATGAAGCCTGCTAGATTGCAGGACAGCAGAAGAAATTTCGAAATATCTAGTCACTTCTATTATAGACGGCCCCTTAAACCATCATTTTGCCGTTTTTGAAGCATAATTTGAAAACTACTTAGAAGAAAAATGTGAAATTTTGGATTTACATAGAGCAGGACTTAATAAATCTAAATCCATCAAAAAAATTGTAGGTTGTAATTCATAATTTTTTCGAACATTAATTTCATAATTCATAATACATATCATAAAATTATAAAAATTGCAAATTCAGCGTATTTATGTTTGGGTATATTAGTATTGTTGCTACACAAAAAAATAGAACATTAGGAGCATAATTTCTGGAGATATAAATAAAATAATGAAAATGTAATTTAACATTAGAAGCACTAAATTTTGAATGTTTATAATTCAAAAACTTATCATTCAAATGACTTGAAATTCGGTGCCTAGGCATAATTTGAACCGAAGATTTGAAATATCTTGTTAAAATTGGGTATTGTCATTGAAAAAAAGAAGTTTCGATTCGTTTTAATATGTAGATGGCCCCCTAAGCAAATTTTATATACATCATTTAAAAGTAGACTTTATTTCCAATCGTTCGGTACTAGTAACTTTCTTCTACGATAATTTGTTGAGGAGTTAGTTGGGGGTGTTTACTTTTTTTTTCCCACTACTGTACATGTGTATTAAAACACGGCCGAAGCAACTAAACCAATCTGGAATGGAAATAATTTATAGTTAACTTTTAATTAACAAAAAACCACCAATTTAACAGCAATTTCCTATCAAATTTAAACATTTTTCGCTATAGCAGCTGGCAACAATTCAAAATTCACAACAAAATCCTTCTTTTTTATGTACAACCGGTAATCGCGCGAGTTCTTTAACTAATGTGATATATACTACATACGCCACGCTGCAATACTAAAAAGCTCCAGCGGGTATTACGATAATTCTTTTACTTCACATGCAAATAATTACAGATTATTTAATTGCGCTTAATTATTATATATATATATATTTTTAAAAATACAAACATTTTATCAGAAATATGAACAAAACTTTTTATTCAATTTATTCCCTTATTCCAAAAATATCGTTTTATCGTCTGCTGCCATAGTAAAATGATAAATTAAATTTCATTTTTAAAAAATGCGCAGCAGTAGAAAAATATTTTACTAAATCGAATAGCTATTTTTAATTTCAGGTTTTAGAATTAAATTCATGAACTCCCGTGCATAGAACGGGTTAGACATCTAGTACACTATGAAAATAACTCGAAAATGTTTCTTGAATTTATAAATGCTTTTTGAAATCGCGAAAATATAATTGTATCTGCTATTCCTAATTATAAAGAGCACTTTTTTTAATCATGGGTAACTCGGAGGAGGTTGTTGTCAATTCTATTTCGTGGTTATATTTTATTTTCCTATATTAACCCGTACGCACACGCGCCTATTATTGTAACATTAGCACACGCATGGGATAAATCTCACCCCATTTTGTATTCCATTATACAGGATGGTTATAATTAAACTTCCCCTATAAACAGCATCCTACAGCGCAAACGGGTGGACGGAATGAAACAAAAGTTGGTATATAGACTATACACGAGATGCGCTCACAGACATTTGGAAAAAAAAATTAGTTCCAAAATGTCCACCAGAGGGCGCATTTTCCAGGGAAAAAAAATTAAATTTAACACAATAAACGGCCAAAACAGAATCCAGAAACAATATTAACATTTATTGACAATTCTGGATTCTGTTTTGGCTGTTTATTGTGTTAAAGTTAATGTTTTTCTGGATAAGGCGCCCTCTGGTGGAAATTTTGGAAGTAATTTTTTTTTCCGAAATTCCGTGATCGCATTTCGTGTATAGTCTATATACCAAATTTCGTTGCATTCCGTCCACCTGTTTGCGCTGTAGGATGCTGTTTATGGGGGAAGTTAAATTATAACCACCCTGTATATTTGCCTAAATACGTTTTAAAAACAAATCTATTACTGTATATTGTAAAATACATTAGTTATACTTCTTTTAGGATAAGTATTATGCTTTTTACATTTATTTGCTGATTCTGTAGCATTTTCTGTAAAAATCGCGTTTTTTTCGAGGGGGGGGGGGGAGGGAGGATATGCTGTGGCTTATTTTGCACCTTAAAACATAAATATTTTCACAAAATTTATATTAATTCATTTAATATCCTTTTATCAATATACACAAGGAGCTTGTTTGTTGCTAGTTAATTAAAATATCTGAGTATGTGTTATCCCGTAAGAAATAAACGTATCCAAATGAAACTTTCGTACACGCGCGGTATTATTCAGTCCCAAGAGGTGTCTATATCCCCTCCTAGCGAACAAAGAAATGACATTCCTTCATCCACCCATTCTCAAACTTGACCTTGAAAGGTATAAGGTAGGTCAGATGCGTCTTCAAAAAAATTATTTTTTTTGTTTTGTACAAAAAATGTGATAGGGGTAAATCCTACCCCGCCGCGTGTGCTTACGAGTAATGAAACATTTCCCATTTTTACATTGCAAAATAAACTTATTCTCAAATTATTTTTGATTTTATAAAATTTATTTCACTTTAAAGAGAGCTGCACGCTGTTTTTATTGCAATTCTCTCCCGCTAGTATGCCACCTGACTGTTTGTTTAGCTTTTTGTAACTCTTAATCCATCATATTTTTAAAGATTAGTGTTAAAATTGGTTTAAAAAATGTGACGCTGTTTTCCGACTAAATAAAGAATACAACAAACGCTACAACAATGATTTCTTTCCATAATTGACATGTGTATAACAAATGAAACAACATGTTCCTAGTAATGAACAAGAACAAAAAATCATGCGTACAGCATACATTATGAAACACTTTCAACACATTCAGAATACTGTAAGAAATCTTTACAGTTTATTAAGGAGAACTATGTCTAAATAAAGAATTTAGAAAGCGCATAATGCATTTTCTGCAATTAGTATCAATAAGCCGAAGAATACCGACGTTTTTTTGTTCAGCACTGTATATTATTTATAGATTTGTATTTATACTATATAGTAGGCAAAAAGTTAGTTCAATGAAAGGCACAGCACAAACCCTTTATCTACTGAATTATGAATTCATGAAAATTTTATCTTCTAAATAATTTTTCGTGAATTGTTTAAACAAAATTACAAGATTTACATAATCATTTAATAAATTTTAGAAGGATTTTAGAAGTATTGATAGATTTAGAAGGATTAATTAAATTATAATTTATAGGAATTTTGTGCAATATTTATAACCCACTCAAATCTTTTATTTCAAATATTTTTCTTAGTATTTTGTAGAATTAGGAAATGTACAAATATAATGTTCTTGCAATAGAAATAGGGAAATACTTCCGAATTGAAAAATCCCCCCTCTCCCCCTCAGCTCTGGAAAGCTGAAAAGACGCAAAGGCAAAATAAATCGTCCTTTTAAAAATATTTTTGTTTTTTGTAACCAATAATTCTTTTGGAACAAGATAAAGTAATGTATCTATATATCATTTTAAACAGTATTGCTACTAATCAATGTATTAAACGAATTTTATAACAATTTATCTTTAATGGTCCTTATAAGTTATAAGTACCGTCAGTAGATAAAGGGTTAAAATTTCCTTCCAGCAATTTCCATCAAAAACGGAAACGTATTTGATATCTTTTGTATAGCCCTTTATATGATCTGTATATGAATGCATACACATCAAATAATATGGGAAAAATAGTTAAATTTCAAAACGCGTAACACTAGTGAAAACGCACTACCAGCGATTTTTCTTGATAGGCAGCGCTGCATGCAAATACTTTTATATGTCCCTGTAAATAAGAGATAAACTGTATGAACACCATGTTGTGCAGTAAGCGCGTTGCAATACACTTTTTGTTTAAAATAGTGTAATACCACTAAAACACACCACAAATGATTTTCCTTCATAGGCCGTAATATAACGGAATTCTTTTGAGCGCACCTGTAAATGAACCGTAAACACGCACTATAATACCGAAACATTTTTAATACCGAACATGTCACAGTAAAAGCCAATAACATACATCAATTTTATGGCAATCTCACTATATTTACGCGAATTAGACCACGGACAGACACACAAACCGAATTCATAAACACTTTTCAACTATTTTGGTAAAAATAATGACATGCACAGTCGTGGGGGAAAAAAAGTAAACTCCCCCTACTAACTCCTCAACAAATTATCGTAGACGAAAGTTACTGGTACTGAACGATTGGAAATAAAGTCTACTTTTAAATGACGTATATAAAATTTGCTTAGGGGGCCATATATATTAAAACGAATCCAAACTTCAGTTTTTTTCAATGACAATGCCCAATTTTAACGAAATATTTCAAATCTTTGGTTCAAACTATGCCTAGACACCAAATTTCAAGTCATTTGAATGATAAGCTTTTGAATTATAATCATTCAAAATTTAGTGCTTCTAATGTTAAATTACATTTTCATATTTTTATTTATAACTTCTGAAATTATGATCCTAATTTTCTAATTTTTTGTGTAGCAATAATACTAATATATCCAAACATAAATACGTTGAATTTGCAATTTTTATAATTTTCTGATATGAATTATGAATTATGAAATTAATATTAAAAAAAATTATGAATTGCAACCTACAATTTTTTTGATATGTTAGGATTTGTTAAGTCCTGCTTTATGGAAATCCAAAATTTCACATTTTTCTTTCAAGTAGTTTTCAAATTATGCTTAAAAAACGGCAAAATGATGATTTAAGGGGCTGTCTATGATAGAAGTGACAAAATGTTTTAAATTTTCTTATGCTATCCTGTAATCTAACAGGCTTAATTGACTGCTTAAGGTGCCTTGATCAAGAAGGGAGCTCTCTCGGTTAACAATCGAGTACCGAACTTCAATTTGGATACAGTCCTTAAAATACGCTCGTTTTAAAATAATTAATTTCTCGTAAACTTGTCGTACAAATTGCATAAAAATTTGTTTTTAGACTAATTGAAGGGTGAACGGTTCATTTATGCTGTCAGAATTGTGTATTGCTATTGAAAGAAAACAAAGTTATGGTTCGTTTTAATATGTAGATGGACCTCTAAGCAAATTTTATATACATAATTTAAAAGTAAACCTTATTTCTAATCGTTCGGTACCAGTAACTTTCTTCTACAATAAATTGTTGAGGAGTTGGTAGGGGGTGTTTACTTTTTTTTTCCACGACTGTACTTGTTATAGAACTAATTTTTTGAACTTATATTATTTTCTAAATCATGTCCAAAATAGTGATGTATATTTGAAGATTTAAAACTTCTTTTTTTTTTCTTTTTTTTACTTAACGACTTTTTATGTCTTTTCTAAAAAATATCAATGGTGGTAACTTAGAAACTTCATTCATAAAACATACTTATTTCAGCAATTTACATAATGTTTACAATTTAGATGGAACTTTTAACTTTCCTTTACTTGATGCACAATAATAAGCCGTGAATTTTTAAATAAAACATAAAATGTAAGATTTTTTTTTTTATAGTTTTCGTTTCAAATATTTCAAAGCATAAAAGGCATGTTTTCCAAATTATTTACATTACAATGTAGAAAAATAACAAATTAAAAAAAAAAATCCTCACTGTGAACTTTAACTGTAAAACATAAACAATAAAAGCATCTGTACCCGTTCATATAAAGCAGAAATTTAAACAAATAATTAAGAGCTATTTATACCTTTTCTAAGAGAAAACAAATCGATGATAGTAAAATCGAAATTTTATTCATAAAGCCTGTTTATGTCAGTAATTTCCATAATATTAACAATTTAGATGAAACATTTTTGCTTCTTATACTTAATATATAAAAATAAGTCGTGACTTTTTTAAACAAAAGAAAAATTTTAGGATTTATTTGTACCCATTATTTAAAATATTTCGAAAAAGGAGAAGCTATGTTTTGGTAATTTAAGAACATTTTGTCCCGAGGTACATTTAAAGAAAGAAAAAAAAAGATATTTTCATAATATCGCTGAGGTTTGAATAGATTGTTTTTGATATTTTCTTTAAAGCATTTGGGGAAAATAAAAGTATATAATCAAATTTAGAACTTCAGCTAAATTGCGGGGGAACATGAAAGTAATATTAAGCAGAATGCCTTTCCATATTTTATAAATTTCAGTAAATGTTCGTCATTATTAAAAAAAATATATAAAGAAAAGAATCAGGAGTTGCTTTTCAAACAGAATATTGAGAGTCTGGAACAGTTAATATCTTTTCTGAGGGGAGGGTCATTGACTAAACGGAATTAAATGTAGAGCTTTGCTTTTAAATATATTTTTTTTCTTCTTTTTTAAATCATTTTCACTATATTGTTTACAGCAATGAATGCATTAAATCCTTAAATAAGTATATAGACGTTTTATGAATTATCATACATAAAACAACTGCAGTTAAAGCAACTGAATGTAACGCATGCATGCTATGCGTTTAAATATTACAAAGTCTAAAACGGAGTTACAGCTGATATTTTATTTCATAGTCTAAACGATTTCGTAATATAGAAATTTCATTTAATGGAAATTTAATCAGTTATCTGTTTTAACGTAGATAACTTTCTCAACGTATTTGACTCGATTTGAACAACAAAATAAATTTTAAATGTTTCTTTGTTTCTTTCTTCCTTTCTTTCTATTTTCTTACAAAAATCTAGAAAAAAAAAGTAAACACCCCTTACTAACTCTGCAAAAAATTATCGTAGAAGAAAATTACTGGTACCACACGATTGGTAATAAAGTCTACTTTTAAATGATGTATATAAAATTTGCTTAGGGTATCATCTACATATTAAAACGAACCATAACTTTTTTTTTTTCAATAGCAGTATACAATTCCGACAGCATAGATGAACTCTACACCCTTCAATTAACCTAAAAACAAATTTTTATGCAATTCGTACGATAAGTCTTCAAGAAATTCATTATTTTAAAGCAAACGTATTTTAGGGGCTGTATCCAAATTGAATTTCGCTACTCGATTATGGACGGAGAGAGCCCCCTTCTTGATCAAGGCATCTTGAGCGACACTCAAGCAGTCATTGTAACTGCTAGATAAGAGGATAGCCTAAGAAATTTCAAAATATCTAGCCACTTCTATCATAGATTGCTTCTTAAACCATCATTTTGCCGATTTTCAAGCATCATTTGAAAACTACTTGGGAGAAAAATGTGAAATTTTGGATTTCCATAAAGCAGGACTTAATAAATCTAAATCCATAAAAAAATTGTAGGTTGCAATTCATATTTTTTTCGAATATTAATTTCATAATTCATAATTCATATCATAAAATTATAAAAATTGCAAATTCAACGTACTTATGTTTGGGTATTTTAGTATTATTGATACACAAAAAATTAGCACATTAGGAGTATGATTTCAGGAGATATTAATAAAACTATGAAAATGTAATTTAACATTAGAAGCACTCAATTTTGAATGTTTATAATTCAAAAACTTATTCAAATGACTTGAAATTTGGTGTCTAGGTATAATTTGAAACAAAGATTTGAAATATCTTGTTAAATGTGGGTATTGCCATTGAAAAAATGAAGTTATGGGTCGTTTTAATAGGCAGATGCCCCCCTATGCAAATTTTATATACATCATTTAAAAGTAAACTTTATTTCCTGTAGTTTGGTACCAGTAACTTTCTGCTGCGATAATTTGTTGAGGAATTAGTAGGGGTGTTTACTTTTTTTTTCCACGACTGTAGATCCATGAATACTCGCACGTAGAAGAAACTAATAGTATTCTATGGTTATTGAGAAGGAGAATAAAAGAATTTTTTTTTAAATACTTGCGTTAAAAAAATTAAACCAATTAGAATTTTGATATTTTGGCCTTAAAGAAAGTCCGTTAGAGATTTCGCCATTTGGAGATAATTTCCTGCGTTATTCTTGTTCAAAATCAAGGTTTCGAAAAATTTCGTAAGTTTAGAAGTTCTTTAAATAAAGTCTCGACTGGATATGCAAAATAATACATACTTTAGTTTGAAATAATATTTTTTGGATTTAGATAATTAAGAATAACCCTTATTTTAATTTTTTCGCACTTTGATTTTTGGAAACCTGGGTATACTTCTATAGTTATATTTGTAAGGTTTACCTTACGAAAAGAAAAAAAAAACTAGATGTAGTAACTTTAATGTAGCTTACGTACATTTCAACTTTTGTTTTTTGAAGTGTATATCTTTAGAGATTCTATCTTTCATTTCGAAATAAGAAATCAACAGTTAAAGGGGTTGTTAAAATACAAAGAAAACACAAATAATAATAGGTGAAATATTTTCTTCTCAAAGCAGAGAAATGCGTTAAAACAATAAAGCAGAAACTCCAAATACATTTATGTTGAGTAGTTTAGTAAATATTGAAGAAAAAAAGAGTGCAAGCGTGTAACTCACACTTCTCAAACATTGAATATACAGTTTACTATGAACATACTTTGTCCAGTACCAAATTAATCTAATTAAAAAAGTTTTTTGTTGCAGAAAGAGTAATTATATAAATCAAGTTACAACGTATAAATTTACAATACATAATAAAAGTTATTAAATTATATATAAAAATTACGCATATGAAATTAAATATATAATAAAACAAATGTAAATATAGTTTCTTTAATAAACACTCTTTCATAAACATCCAATGTTTATTTTAAAAATAACGCTAAATTTAACGGCTGGTGATTCATGCACTCCATAATTATGTCTTTTAAAATGTGCTAACTTGGCGTATTTCCCGATTATTGAAAATTCAATGCTTTCATTTACGTTTCACAAAGAGTGCAAACTAATGAATTTATTTAAAAATACTATAATTTTGCTCTGGGCAAATTTCATGAGTACTTGTAGTGTAAGTCACATGTTACGATTTTTAACTACTAGTATTTAAAACGGAAAAATGTCACTTATTTTATCGGAGATATCTTATTCATTGAATAAGGCGAAGCAAACTTTTCGAAAATAACGGTGTCCAACAAGCATATCAGTTATCAGCTATGTGACTTAAAATACAAAAACCCATGGAATTAGCCTCTGATTCTTTCGTATGGTATGGCAACAAGAAATAAAGCAAGTTGGAAATTGCTCATCAAACGTGGCAAATGAGGTGTGTTCGTACTATAACTTGTTTTATAAATATTTTTTGCACCGCATATTGTACTGAATGTATATTTTAGTGCGCTTCATATGTGCATATCCATTTCATTCTGTTCGAAAGGCTGTAACATCATTAAAATGCACTTGAAATATTTTTTTTCTCCATTGGCCGTCATGGAGCGAAAAATTTTTAACTGTCCCTGTAATTAAACTATACATCCGATTTTCATAAAATTTGAAATGACTCGAGAAAATTTTGCAACAATTACATATTTAAAATTTCATACCATTCGGAAGGCTGTAACATCATTAAAATTCACTTTCAATAATTTATTACCATTGGCCGTAATGTAACGAAAAACTTTTGACTGTCCCTGTATTTAAACTATAATTCCGATTTTCATAAAATTTGAAATGACTCGAGAAAATTTTGCAACAATTTTATATTTAAAATTTCAGACCGTTCGGTTGGATAGTTTTTGATCTGTTATATGGAGACAGACGGACACCTGTAGGTGATTTTATAGGTGACGGAACGACGACGATAGGTGCTACGCATTTATAAGATTACAAGCGCACCTAAAAAGCATTATTTAAATAATCTCTTCAGTGTTTATAAATTGTTTTATGAACGTATTATCATAATTTAATTTCCATTAAACTATTAGATGACAAAAGAGTATTTTTTTAATTTACTGTTTATTTTCTATTTATAATTTCTATTTCCCACATTTTAAAATATCTACCTTGTTAAAGTGAGACAGAAAGTTCGCCTATATTGCCGAGATCAGCTTTCGCATAATTAACTCAATTGTTTTTGTAACTCGTAAACATTTGTATGCATAAAGATTATTGGGCGATTTATAATCGTTGGCAGGTTAAAGAAAAAAAATGGCTTAAAATTAAATAATTAATTAAATTATAATTAAATTAAAAAATAATATGTTGTATTGTCATAGGAAACACACGTGTGTAATTTTTGAGTAATTTTCACAAACCTAACATGTCAGAAGGTGAGGAAAAAATCGATTTCAAAATACCAACATTACATATAAAAATAAAGTTGAGTTAAATCAAAGAGCGTAACAAATTACATGAAATGACAGCATACTATTATTTAATAGTGTATTAAATAGTTTAGTATGCAAAAGTAAAGAATAATTTTGGTTTCCGATAAAAGAATCTAGGTGTAGTAATTTTCAATGCGGTTTACGTACATACAGACTTTTGTTTTTTGAAATATATCTCGAAACTTTCCATCTTTCAATATGAAATCTAAACAAAGTTTTAAAAAAGCGAAGAAAATGTGCATTTTAAGAGGAAAAATCCCCTTTCTCCAAAAACGAATGATTAGATGAAAACATTTCAAAAGTAACATGAAACTCGAAATACCTTCGAGCTGAAGGATTTCGTAAAGACTGCGGAAGAAAAATCAGAGCGCGCACATATACTTCAAACATCGCAAACACTATATTTAAAGCCTGCGAGTGACATATGAAATTAACCGTTCGCAAAAGAAAAAAAGCATCACTCGAAACATAATTTCGACAAAAGGGATCGAACAAAATTGTGATAAAAAGAGTATTTTCGCTGTGACACTCCGCTGAAACTACACTGGATTTGATTTTTCTCCCCTGTGTTCGTCTTCAGGAAAAACCCGTTTTTGAACAGTTCTCATAAGTTGGTTTTAATCTCTGGGAAATAAAAGAAATTTCCGGAAGGACTGGATTCCGGAGCAGAATAATAAATGAAGTTAGGAGTAGTGTTGTTATTTGGCGCCTAGAAAGCGTGAAAATTTAATGAAACAGAGCAGTAAAATAAAGCTAATTTTTCTGCCTAGGATATAATATGAATCTAGTAAGAGAATTCTAGGCCACTGTAGCTGAATAAAATAAGGACTAGCAAGTTTAAGGGAGTTTCAATATTTTACTAATTGAAGTCAAAGATTTTGGTCACATCTTTTCTTATCAGGGCATATTCATAAATAATTCAGGGCAAGAAACAATATTTCCTATTAGTACAGACATATATTTTATTATACAGCTTTGAAATGAAACTACGTGCATATATTTTATGTACAACATGATATGTTGTTACAAGTATAAATGTTGTCTGCGGATAAAGCACGGCAGGTATATTTAAATAAAAGGATTAATAAAAAAAAAAAAAAAAAAAAAGAAAAAAAAATCTTTAAAAAAGACAAAAATGTTATAACATATATTGCTTTTATACATATCATCTTACATCTTGTGTACATTTATTAATCGATTTTGTATAATAAACTATACAAACAAGAAATAGTAATTTTAATACAATTTTACGCACATTTAAACTCTTGTTTTTGAAGTAGGGTAACTCCGGGAGAGTCGCCGCATACGGGATAGATGCCGCACCCCTTATATTTCTTGTAATTATCGATAGATGATCGTCAAACGCACAGTATAGATGCGCAATGAGATTATTTCAACCAGTGTATAGTGTGAATCCCATTTCGATGTTTACTTGTAGAAGTACAATCCTTAATTTGACGTAAGTGCATGATTTCATTTCCAAACTTTTAAACGCGTTATGTTTAATTTCTTTTCATACGCTAATTTCTAAATGCATGCATGATTTCGAAGTCAAAACTAAGTGTAGCGTTTGTATAGAGTACTGTATGGTTATGCCATTCCCTTTAGCGATGGCAGGTAACTGTGATGGCCGAAGTCTGCACCATGCAAAATGAGATACATGCTGCACTGCTATTCCGGTATACATGCCGCAGTTTCTGTTGTACGGGATGATTAAGTGTTATTAACTTTTCCTTTTCTTTTTACACAGACTAACCATGTTAGGCATGTTATCAAGTTTACTAAAACCTAAGAGGAAAAAGGGGAAAACAAAAAATAACAATGATGCAAGTCAAGATGATAATAATGAAAAATTGTATTACGCGTAACGCAGACGTTCTTTGCAAACTACTCCAAAACAGAAGAAGTGTAATTGGCTTCGTTGCATCATGTGTTTAAATATAGTTACATAAAGACTGTACTTTTTCGAAACTTTTTCTGTAGATTGAAGTCGATCTCTTAACCCATTCGGGACAATGGGTGCAACTATAAGCAACTTCAAAAAGAGCATACAGGCTTTGTTTCTGGCACCAGTAAAAAAGAAAAGTAATATTTGTGTTCTTTAATTAGAGCATTTTCATGATTATTTAAGTAAAGGTAACTTCTTTTTAAAAAGTGGTGCCAAGCGAATAAAATTTGTGTAAAAGCCGAAGGTCCCGAAAGAGTTAACAAATAAATTATGTAAACACGGTTTTACTTTTATTCTTTTCCCTCTCTAATACGCTTAAGTTACGTTGTTGCTGAAATAACAATTAAAATTTAATGTAAAAAAATAAGTCGATAATTTTAATAGTGAAAGTAGGCAAACAATTATTAATTTGAATCCACTAATACGTTTCGTTGTACTCGTTTAGTCTCATTTTGTTATTACATCCATAATTATAGTCCAGATCTGAATATATATTTTTTTAATATTTTTATTTTTAACTTCTTTCTGTTCTTATTACAAGCGCGACATAACTACCGCATAAGTACGGCGTCTCAGCCTGAATGTACGGGTGACACGCCGCAGTGTAATGTTTTAGAAAAAAAAAATGTAAAAAAATATTAATAATTCGTTTTGAATTTTTTTGTCGCAGTACATGCATTGTATATGTAGCATTAAATAGCACAGCCTATTTTTTTTATTTTATGTCCACCATGGGGCTTTATACACAAATTTAAAAAAAATGTGCGGGATAATTAATCCAGGAATTACCCTATATCTCGAAACTTTCTATGTTTCAGTTTGAAATAAAAATACACACACACACAAAAAAAATAAATAAATAAATAAATAAATAAAAATAAATAAATAAATAAATAAAGATAAAAAAAACAATTTAACAAATTACAACGACCATTTGGAAAATGATTTTTTCAAAGACTAAAATTTAAGACATAAAAAATCGCACGGAGTTGATCCTGATAGAAGATATATTCATATAATCCCCTTATCAAGAGTTTTGGATACCCATTTTCTCCCTCTTTCTACTGCAGAAAAACATCATTAGAGTTCATAGCGAAAAAGAAACACTTAGTAGTCGACAGATGTAATATGCACAGAAACTGCATCTCTTCATCTTTCTTCGCCTTATGTGAGATATGTTTTAAACCAGACTCGCAAGCACTTATGTTCTATTCTGGTTCGCGTTATAAACTTATAAACATTATAATTGACTGTTACACTGAACACTATTTTATCAGACTTTACTTCCTTGTAACTTTCATAAATATCCAATTATGTATAATTGGTTGATTACCTCAAAGTGCCGAAAATACATCCATATGGTTATCAATTTTAATGATGTAACACGCGCGGAAAAACATATGTAATATTCACTTTTAAAACGTCCTCACACAAGTGAAGACGTACAAAATGTAATCTCTTTCTTAGTATCTCTAATTAAACTTCTCCTTTTTCCTTTCCTACAATATGAGTAGTTTCAATGCAGTACAGACACAATAAACCGTCTGTTACATGATTCCTATTTTAAGCCTGATGCACTGAGACCTGAAGGAGTAAAGATATACGAATATATGATGATACGGGATACTCCATAATTCTTAGACGCCCTGACTAACCGCGAGCTGAAAAACGGATATCTATACACAGAAGGTAAGGCCTTTAATTATTCTTTCATTGTTGTGATGAGGCATCGCGCAGTTTGCGTTTATAGTATATGAATTAGTGAGGAGCGTGTGGATTCACCCCAAAAACTGTTAGACTCACGAATTTTTCTAACATATTTTGATTATGAGACTGATTTAATGTCTCATTTAGTAAATTAAACAAATATAGATATCAATTTAGGCAAATTAAGCCAGATAAATAAATCCGGTAGTCAGGTGAAGGAAAAAGTATCTAATTGACTTAAAGGAAAGAAAAATTATGGCTTACGCAAAAGATAGTGCAGCCATTGAAAAACTTAACGCCAATAACTATTCTTGTTGGCGGTTTAAATTAGAAATGCTTTTAATTAGAGAGGAGCTATTTGATGTCATTACCGATCAAGCTCCAGACCCTTTGACTGAAAATTGGAATAAGAAAGACAGGAAAGCACGGGCACTAATCAATCTCAGTATTGAAGATGGGCAGATAATTAACATCAAACATTTAAACACGGCTCGAGAGACTTGGGACACTTTGAAAAATATTCACGAACGGTCCAATCTCTCAAGCAAATTGCACCTCCTTCGAAAATTGTATAGCACAAAGCTAAACGAAGGAGGGAACTTAATCGCACACATCACGAAATTAATGGAACTTATCGACAAATTAGCTGCGATCGGAGAAAATGTTACCGACTCTCATATATCTGCACTCTTTTTGTGCTCATTACCGCCGTCATATGACACATTGATTACGGCGTTAGAGTCGAGAAATGAAGATGAATTGACGCCCAGCTTTATTAAAAGCAAATTATTTGATGAGTATACTCGTAGAGTTGAAAATTCCGAAAACTCGGAACATAGTACTAAAGCATACAAGGCTCGAGAAAAATTAGTTAACACAGACCGCAAGAGAGGTAACAAATTTTGTTCCTATTGCAAAATGAAGAACCATTCGTACAACGATTGTTGGTTCCTGAAACGGAAAAATAATAATAATCCAGTACAAAATAATAAATTTTACAAAAATAAAAATCACACCACCTCTCTATGTTTTGAAGAAAATGCCCCGGCCAAAACCGCGAAACCGCAAGATACAAGACAGATAGGAAATGAAAATAAAAATGTTGCGTTGTTAATTGAACGACCCGCAAATAAACAAACTTTTATTATCGATAGCGGAAGCTCTAGCCATATTGCCAACTCCAAAGAAATGTTTTCAAATATGACTAGCGACACAGAAACTAACGTAACAGTCGCGAATGGCAATAAACTAATTTCATATGGCTCAGGGGAAATTGTAATTCACACAGGAAAAAACAACAGGCAGATTATACTTCGTGACGTACTGTTTGTGCCTGAAATCGAAACTAACCTGCTGTCAGTAAGCAGGGCAACGAAAAACGGATGTCAAGTTAAATTTGAAAAAGATACATGCGACATTATACATAACGATGAAGTAATTCTTCAAGGTAGATTAAAGAACAATTTATATGAAGTACAAGTAAACAATGATAATCAATTTGAAAGCAATCATGTAAACATTACGCATAAGTGTTCAAACACAAAATGTATTGAGTTGTGGCACAGGCGGTTAGGCCACAGAAGCTACGAAACAATTAAAACCATTGTACAAAAACAACTAGTGAACGGAATTACCATAAACAACTGCCGACACGACAAAGAATGTGAGGTATGCATAAAGTCCAAAACCAACGACGCCCCATTTCCCAAATCGGGTGCACATAGAGCCACGAAAAGGCTAGAATTAATCCACAGTGACGTATGTGGGCCGATAAATACACCCACCATAGGGGGAAAGCGGTACTTCATAACATTCATTGACGACTATTCCAAATTTTGTGTTATTTACTTAATGTCGAAAAAGAGCGAAGCATATGAAAAATTGAGGGAATACATCTCAACCGTCAAAAATAAGTTTGGAAAATTCCCAACCGCCATCAGATCCGACAATGGCGGGGAATATGTCAACGATGAATTAGAAAACTATCTTAAATATAACGGAATCGAACACCAGCTCACCGTACCATACTGTCCAAATCAAAATGGCATTGCTGAGAGGAAAAACAGGACACTGTTAGACATGACTAGAAGCATGTTAAGCGAAGCTAACCTCCCACATAAATTATGGGGAGAAGCAATCTGCACCGCAAATCATTTGCAGAATCGCTTGCCTTCCAAATCTATTAGCACTACGCCATATGAGCTTTGGCTAAACAGAAAACCAAATTTAAGATATCTTAAAGTATTCGGCTGTACTGCGTACGCATACATCCACAAATCAAAACGCGGCAAATTAGATGATAAAGCAGAGAAAGGCATTTTCGTAGGTTACGACAACCGATCGAAAGCGTACAGAATATTTACTAGTGACGAAAGAGTCATTTTAGCTAGAACCGTAAAATTCGCGGAAAATAACATGGGTAATATAAATGCTGATGAAAGTTCAAACACGAATGAGTTAATGTCAGAAACAAACAAACACACACGACAGACTGACACAAGCGTAATCGAATTTGATCTAACACAAAACCAAAATTCTTCAGATACACCATCCGCGTCTCAACATACACAACAATTGAGAAGATCTGAAAGGCATAATAGAGGCGTGCCACCGGACAGGTTTGCCTATGCAGTCCGGCATGATCCGGTATATGAACCGAAAGGTTGGCACGACATGCTAAACATTGAAAACCCACAAGAAAAAATGAATTGGATTGAAGCGACACGCGACGAAATAAACTCGCTTATGAAAAATGAAACATGGTCTTTGGTAAAACCACCACAGGGAGCCAAAGTAATTGGATCCAAATGGACCTACAAGGCTAAATATGATGAATCTGGGAAAGTAAAGCGTTACAAGGCGAGATTAGTAGCTCAGGGATTTAAACAAAAATACGGGGTCGACTTTGACGAGACTTACGCCCCAGTAGTATCCCACACCACCTTAAGATGTTTCCTCACTGCCGCAGCCTATCATAACATTAGTGTCAGGCACATCGACATAAAAACCGCGTTCCTGCACGGAGACCTAGAAGAAGAGGTATACATGTCACAACCGGAAGGGTACGTGAACACAAACGACCCCGATAAAGTCTGTAAACTCCGAAAGGCCATATACGGGCTTAAACAGGCAGCCCGGGCCTGGTACACAAAAATTACTGAATCTCTTAGAGAACTAAATTTTATGCAAAGCAAGGCAGACACCTGCCTATTTACACAAGGACAGGGGGAAAATATAGTCTACGTAGTTGTGTACGTAGATGACATTCTCATAGCGGGAAACAATGCGCAAATTGAAGAAGTAATAAATAAGTTAAAAACACAATATACACTTGAAGATTTGGGGGAAATTAGTAATTATCTTGGGATAAAAATTAAGAAAACACATAACGGCTTTAACCTTAACCAAACAACAAAAATAATGGAAATCGTTAAAAGGTTTAACTTAGAGGAATCAAAACCTTACGGAACACCCATGGAAACGGGCTTCTTAAGATCAGAAAAGGATAAAGATCCAATGCCAAACAACATAAATTATTGTAAAGCGATAGGCGCGTTATTATACATTGCAACTATAACTAGGCCAGACATACTACTGGCTGTAAATGTTCTTAGCAGAAAGAACGAAAATCCGTCGGAAAAGGACTGGAAAGGTGTTAAACGACTGATCAGGTACCTCTACCACACAAAGGACCTAAATCTCATAATCAGCACTGAATGTACACCAATTTTGGAAGTGTACACCGATGCCGATTGGGCCGGTGATACGCAAACACGAAGATCAACATCAGGGAATTTATTCCTTCTTGGGAAAAATCCGATACAATGGATAACCAAACGCCAAACTTGCATTGCGCAATCGTCAGCAGAAGCTGAATACGTAGCCGCAGCAAACGCTGCACAAGAACTTGTGTGGATAATAAAACTTTTACAAGATTTGAATTTACCACAAAACCTACCCGTAATTGTATATGAAGATAACATATCCTGCATAAAAATGATAGAATCTGAAAAATACACCAACAAGACAAAACACATCGATCTAAAATATCACATGATTAAGTATATGAAAGAAAATGGTACCATAGAATTACGTTATTGTCCGAGCAAATCTATGCTGGCAGACATTTTGACGAAGCCAGAACCCAAGCCTGAATTTCAAGAGAACAGAGACAAATTAAAATTACAGATCAATCTTGATTAGGGGCTTAAGGGGGAACTTGATAGAAGATATATTCATATAATCCCCTTATCAAGAGTTTTGGATACCCATTTTCTCCCTCTTTCTACTGCAGAAAAACATCATTAGAGTTCATAGCGAAAAAGAAACACTTAGTAGTCGACAGATGTAATATGCACAGAAACTGCATCTCTTCATCTTTCTTCGCCTTATGTGAGATATGTTTTAAACCAGACTCGCAAGCACTTATGTTCTATTCTGGTTCGCGTTATAAACTTATAAACATTATAATTGACTGTTACACTGAACACTATTTTATCAGACTTTACTTCCTTGTAACTTTCATAAATATCCAATTATGTATAATTGGTTGATTACCTCAAAGTGCCGAAAATACATCCATATGGTTATCAATTTTAATGATGTAACACGCGCGGAAAAACATATGTAATATTCACTTTTAAAACGTCCTCACACAAGTGAAGACGTACAAAATGTAATCTCTTTCTTAGTATCTCTAATTAAACTTCTTCTTTTTCCTTTCCTACAATATGAGTAGTTTCAATGCAGTACAGACACAATAAACCGTCTGTTACATGATTCCTATTTTAAGCCTGATGCACTGAGACCTGAAGGAGTAAAGATATACGAATATATGATGATACGGGATACTCCATAATTCTTAGACGCCCTGACTAACCGCGAGCTGAAAAACGGATATCTATACACAGAAGGTAAGGCCTTTAATTATTCTTTCATTGTTGTGATGAGGCATCGCGCAGTTTGCGTTTATAGTATATGAATTAGTGAGGAGCGTGTGGATTCACCCCAAAAACTGTTAGACTCACGAATTTTTCTAACAGATCCTACATTACGTACGCCATGGATTAAACGATAACATTCCTGGACACAACATGAACAGATTTTAAAAGAAATTTTAGTTTTACAATTTTCGGTACTGTAAATTTTTAAACTTCTACGGAGCTGGTCATACATTACGTACGACATGAATTAAAGATTAATAGTGTTATACGTAAAAATTGCAAGCAAGAAAAATCGCCTGCGACTCGTCAGATTTCCTATGAAGCTTACGTAATAGCCAAGCATTTCATTGGCTGTTCGGGAAAAGGCTTTTCTATCATCAGATTTCCAAAAAATCTCACGACCAATTTTAAATAAAATTTCATTCTTAAACTTCTAAACATCCGACAATATTACTTTTTATACCGTCGGATAGAGAAAAAAAATGTACTTTTAAATGCAATTTGTTTGAAAGCTGTATCTCAATTTGTTTCTGATTTATTTATTTATTTATTTATTTATTTTTTGTAGTTTTTATTACTTTTTTGTCATAGTGGCAACACTCTGTTGTCCATCGTTTTTGAAACCAAAGGGAAATACGGATTACTGAATATACCAATCAGATAACGAATAAATTGCGGATTAAACCAATGAAAATGTTCAGATATGCTTTTGATTTCCTACCCTGACGAGAACAATAACCATTTTTCCAAATGGTTAAAAAAAAAAAAAAAAAAAAAAAAAAAAAAAAAAAAACGGAAATAAATGTTCTTTCTCCAAATGGGAATGATTAGATGAAAAGGTTTAAAAAATAACATGGATCTCAAAATACATTTCAAGCCGTAAGGTATGTTACAAATTGCGGAAGAAAAATCGGAGAGGAAACGTATACTTTACACATCTCAAACACTATATTTAAAATTTGCAAGTGACATTTGGAATTAACCGTTCGTGAAACAAAAATAGCCTTACTTGAAACGTAATTTCTACAAAAGAGATCGAAGAAAATTGTGATAAAAAGAGTATTTTTGCTGTAACACTCCGCTGAAATTACAGTGGCTTTGATTTTCTCCATTGTACTCGTCTTCAGGAAAATTCCGTTTTTGAACTTTCTTCATAAGTTGGTTTTAATCTAGGAGAAATCGGAGAAATTTCCGGAAAGACTGATTTCCAGAGCAGAATAACAAATAAAGTTAGGAGTGTAGTTGTTGTTTAGCCTCGTGAAAGCGTTAAAATTTAATGAGTCAGAGCAGTGAAATAAAGCAAATTTTTCTGTCTACGATACAATAAGAATCTAGTTATGAGAATTCTAAGCTTCTGTAGCTGGATAAAATAAAGAGTAGCAAATTTAAGGAAGCTTCCATATTTGACTAATTTATGATGGATAAAATAAAGAGTAGCAAATTTGAACCTTCAATATTTGACTAATTGAAGTCAAATATTTTCGACGATTTTTTTCTTATCGAGGCATACTCATAAATAATTCAGTGCGAGCTACAATGTTTCTTATTAGTACAGACAAACGTATTTTATTATAAAGCTGTGAAATGAAGTGACGAGCATAAAATTTTTGTACAACTTGAAATGCTGTTACATGCATATATCTTAGGTCAATAAAACAATACAGGCATATTTAAATAAGTGGATTTACATAAAAATAAAATCTTTAAAAATGATAACAAAGTTGTAAGATTCTTTTGTGCATATATTCTTACATTTTGTGTGCATTTGCCAATATATTTTGTATAATGAACTGTACAAAAAAGGAACTGTAAATGTAGAAAAATAAGTATATACAAATAAGTAATAGTAATTTAAATACAATTTTACTCATATTTAAATTTTTGTATTTTATTTTAAGTATCTCAAAAGATTATATCGTTCAATTTGGAATCCAAACAAATAAAGTTTTTAGAAAATGCAAAGAATAATGTGCATTCTAAGAAGAAAAATTAAATTCCTCCTAAAAAGAATGATTAGATGAAAACATTTTAAAAATAACCAACTCGAAATACCTTTGAGCCGAGAGCTTTGTTAAAAATTGCGGAAAGAAAATCAGGGAGCAAACGTATTCTTCACACATCACAAAAACTATATTTAATAATTGCAAGTAACATTTGAATTTAACAATTCATAAAAGAAAAATAGAATTATTCAATCATAATTTCTACAGAAGGGATCCAACAACATTGTGCTAAAAAAGAGTATTTTCGCTGCGACATTACATTGAAATTACACTGGATTTGATTTTCTCCTCTGTGCTCGTCTTCAGGAAAATTCCCTTTTTTTAACTGTTTCATAAGTTGGTTTTAATCTCCAGGAAATCAAACAAATTTCCAGAAAAAACGGGTTTCCGGAGCATATTAATAAATTATGTTAGGAGTAGAGTTGTTATTTGGCACCGTGAAAGCGTGAAAATTTAATGAGAAAGAGCAGCTGAATAAAGTGATTTTTTTCTGTCTAAGATTTTTTTTCTGTCTAGTTATGAAAATTCCAGGCCACTGTAGCTGGATAAAATAAAGGATAACAATTAAAGGAAGCTTCAATATTTGACTAATTGAAGTCAAAGATTTTCGTTGCATCTTTTTTTTTTCAATCAGGGCGTACTCATAAATATTTCGCGGAGAGAAACAATGTTTCTTATTAGTACAGACGCTTATGTTTTACAATACAGCTTTGAAATGAAACTACGTGCATATACTTTATGTATAACTTGAACTATCATTAGATGTATATATGTAATGACCAGATAAAACACGACAAACATATTTAAATAAATGGATTTATGCCAAAAGTAAAATTTATAAAAAAGACAACAAATTTATAGCTTTCTTTTGCGCTTATCATCTTACTACATTTTACGTACATATTTTAATAGATTTTGTATAATAAACTGTACAAATAAGTAACTGTAAATATAGAAATAAAAGTAAACTATGCGAATAAGTACTAGTAATTTTTAATACAATTTTACGCACATTTTAACTTTTGTTTTTTGGGGTGTATCTCGAAAATTTCTTTCTTTCCATTTGAAATCCAAACATATAAAGTTTTTCGAAAAAGCAAAGAAAATGTACATTCTAAGAAGAAAAATCTTCTATCTGCAAATAAATAAATAAATAAATAAATAAATAAAAAATGATGACATGAAAACATTTAAAAAATAACTCGAAACACCATCGAGCAAAGAGATTTCGAAAAACAGAGAGCAAACGCATGCTTCACACATCTCAAACACTATATTTAAAGTCTGCCAGTGACATCTGAAATTAACCGTTCCTAAAAGAAAAATTGCCTCACTTGAAACATAATTTCTACAAAAGGGATTGAACAAAATTGTGGTAAAAAGAATATTTTCGCTGTGACACTCCGCTGAAATTACACTGGATTTGATTTTTCTCCCATGAGCTCGTCTTCAGGAGGATCCAGTTTTTGAGCTGTTTTCATAAGTTGGTTTTAATCTCCGGGAAATCAAAGAAATTTCCGGAAGAACTGGCTTCCGGAGCAGAATAATAAATGGAGTTAGAAGCGGAGTTCTTATTTGGCGCTCTGAAAGCGTGAAAATTTAATGAGACAGAGCAGTGAAATAAAGCGATTTTTTTTTTTTTTTTTGTCTAGGATGTAGTATGAATCTAGTTATGATAATTCAAGGTCTCTGTAGCTGGATAAAATAAGGAGTAGTAAGTTCAAATATTTCAAAGCTTCAATATTTGACTAATTGATGTTCAGGATATCCGTCACATTACTCATAAATAATTCAGGGCGAGAAACAATGTTTCATATTAGTATAGACACATATATTTTATTATACAGTTTTAAAATGAAAATACGGGCAAATATTTTATGTACAACTTGATATGTTGTTACATATACATATGTTGTGTGTAGATAAGTACGGCAGGCATATTAAATAAATGAATTTATATAAAAAATAAAATTTATAGGAAAGACAATAACATGCTTTTGTGCATATCATCTTACATCTTGTATACATTTGTTAATCAATTTTGTGTAATAAACTATACGAAATAAGCTAATAAAAATATAAAAATATAAGTAAACTACACAAATAAGAAATAGTAGTTTTTAATACAATTTTACGCACATTTAAACTTTTGTGTTTTGAAGTATATTTCGAATCTTTCTATCTTTCAATTTGAAATCCAAACAGAAAATGTTTTAAAAAAGAGAAAAAAAAATGTACATTCTGAGAGAAAAAATCCTCTTTCTCCAAAAAGGAATGACTGGATGAAAACAATTAAAAAAAATCATGAAACTTTAAATAATTTCAAGGCGAGAGATTTCGTTAAAATTGCGGAAGAAAAATCAAAGAGAAAATGTGTACTTCACATATCTCAAACACTAGTATATTTAAAGTCCCCAAGTGACATCTGAAATTAAACGTTCGTAATAAGAAAACAGTCTTACTTGAAACATAATTTTTAAAACAGGGATTGAACAAGATTGTGATAAAAAGAGTATTTTCGCTGTAACACTCCGCTGAAGTTATACTGGATTTGATTTTTCTCCCCTGTACTCGTCTTCAGTAAAATCCTGCTTTTAGACTGTTTAGAATTATCTGTCTTAATTTGGTTTTAATCTCCGAGAAATCAAAGAAATTTTCGGAAGAACTGGTTTCCGGAGCAAAATAGTAAATTTAGTTAGGAGCGGAGATGATGCTTAGTGCTGTAAAAGCGTGAAAATTTAATTTGACAGAACAATGAAAAGTGCAATAACCCAATTGTTTTCTTTCTGATATAATATGAATCTAGTTGTGAGAATTCTAGGCTACCGAAGCTGGATAAAATAAATAAGCAAGTTTAAGGAAGAGTGAAATTTTGACTAATTGGCGTCAAAGATTTCCGTCGCATCTTTTATTATCAGGGCATACTCATAAGTAATTCAGGGAGAGAAACAATGTTTCTTATTAGTACAGACAAATATGTTTTACTATATAGCTGTGAAGTGAAACTACGTGCATATATTTTATGTATAATTTGACATGTTGTTACATGTATATATCGCTCAAATGCAAGAAAAGTGACGCATCTCGCAAAAATGCATTTTACGATTTATTCACGAATAGTTCTGTCATAGGTGTGTCTTGCTACACAAACAGTTTCATAAGTATAGCTATGCGGAAAATCACTTTATTACGCTATATGACCATCGGTGACCACAGAACAGGGGTGGATTGCGTGGGGAGGTAAAATCACCCAACCCTCCAAACCTCATCCAAAGTCTTCATTTTTAAGGGTTTTATGCTTTTATGCATGTTGTCATTACTGTATGCAGAGATAAGTGGTATAATTTCATGATACATAAAAATCATGCAATTTCTTTTTGCCTCTCCGGTAAAATTTACTTTTGTCGAGATGTGTCTCTATTCTTGCGGGGGAGCGATATGTTGTGTCTAGATAAAGGACGAGTAACAAAGTTAAATAAATGTATATGTACAGTCGACGCTCATTATAACGACCCCACGCGTGCCAAAGATGAAGGTCGTTATAATGGAAGGTCGCTATAACAAAAGTGAACGAAAAAAACCTTAATCATATGCATGAAAATTAACGTTTCAAGGGAAATTTAATAATACAACATTATTACTGCATTCTGTATACTTTCGTATCAAATAAACATTGATAATAAATATTTGTAAAAATTAATTTAAGATAATGATTACGTATTTCTAAATTAAAATTTAAAGTAAATGTTAAATCACACTAAAATAATAGTTATTACGTATTAACATTCATTTTCTACAAAAATAATTCGAAATAGTTTATTTTTTGTGCTTTGATATTTTCTTTAAATAAAATTTTCCATCTCAGTTAGAAATAAGTAATTTTATGTGTTTTCTTATCTTTAAATTTTTTATTAAGTGTCAGTTTAAGACATTTTACAACATAATATTTTTTAAGACATTTTACATACATTTTACGCGCAGTGACCAATGAGTTCTAGGGGAAAGAAAATGATAATTTTTTGGGGGGGAAAAAAACCTGGAGGAAATGTCAATTCGGTCACTGCATCATCAAATAAGCTGCTGGCCGGACGTTATATCGGATGCAAAAATAATTAATAATTAATAAATAAGGGATACATTTCGGGACATTTTACATTAGTCGTTATAATGGAACGGTCGCTATAATGAGTGGTCGTTATAACGAGCGTCGATTGTATATATAAAATAAGATCTAGAAAACAGAGAACAAACTTGTAAAATGTTTTTTTGCATATCATCTTACATCTTGCATACATGTTTGTCAATCGATTTTGTATAATAAACTATATAAAAATGTAACTGTAAACATAGAAATACAAGTAAACTATACATAAGAGAAATTTTAAATTTTAATACAATGTCACGCACATTCAAGCTTTTGTGTTTTGAAGTATATCTCGTAACTTCCTAACTTTCAATTTGAAATCCAATCAAACAATGTTTTAAAAAAGCAAAAAAAATGTACATTCTGAGAGAAAAAATCCTCTTTCTCCGAAAAGGAATGATTAGATGAAAACATTTGTAAAATAACATGAAACTTGAAATACTTTCAAGGCGAGAGATTTGGTAAAATTTGCGGAAGAAAATTCATAGAGCAAACGTATACTTCACACATCTCAAACACTATATTTAAAGTCTGGCAGTGACATCTGAAATTAAACGTTCGTAACAGAAAAATAGCTTTACTTGAAACATAATTTCTAAAAAAGGCATTGAACAAAATTGTAATAAAAAGACTATTTTCGCTGTATCACTCCGCTGAAGTTATAATGGATTTGATTTTTCTCCACTGTACACGTCTTCAAGAAAATCCCTTTTTTATACTGTTTATTTGTCTTAATTTGGTTTTAATCTCCGAGAAATCAAAGAAATTTCCGGATGAACTGGTTTCCGGAGCAGAATAGTAAATTTAGTTGGGAGTGGAGTTGTTTTTTGGAGCTGTAAAATTGCGAAAATTTAATTTCACAGAGCAGTGAAAAGTGAAATAAACCGAACTCTTGTGTCTCTGATATAATATGAATATAGTTGTGAGAATTCTAGGCCAACTGTAGCTTGATAAAATAAATAAGCGAGTTTAAGGAAGCATCAATATTTGACTAATTGATGCTACTGATTTCCGTCGCATCTTTTCTTATCAGGGCATACTCATAAATAATTCAGCCCGAGAAACAATGTTTCTTATTAGTACAGACAAATATGTTTTATTTAGCTTTGAAATGAAACTACTTGCATATATTTTATGTACAATTTGATACGCTGTCGCATGTATATACCGGGTGAGTAAAAAGTCCGTATAAACTTTAAAAATTCATAAAAACCGAAAAAATAACCGAAATGAAATACTGTTTGCAGGATTAGCATCTATAGGTCACGGGAATTTTTTTAAGACAGAAATAAAAAATACCTCAAAAAACAGCCGACAGATGGTGCTGGTTCGTGCGATTTTGATGGAAATATGCAAATGAAATGGCTATAAGAACTTGTGCTCCTAATCCGGAACTTCACAACAAAGTTTTATCCTTCATACTCAGCATCTTTGATCAAGTATACACGACTCACAACGGTGAACTAGTTCTGGATTAAGAGCGCAAGTTCTTATAACTATTTCATTTTCATGTTTCCACTGAAACTGCACGAACCAGCGCCATCTGTCGGCTGTTTTTTGAGTTATTTTTTTATTTCGGTCTTACAAAAATTCCCGTGACCTATAGATGCTAATCCTGCTAACAGTTTTTCATTTCGGTTATTTTTTCGGTTTTTATGAATTTTTAAAGTTTATACGGACTTATTGCTCACCCGGTATATTGTGTGTATATAAAGCACGAGGTGACTGAAAACGTAGAATTACAAGTAAACTATACATACAAGAAATTGTAAATTTTAATACGATGTCACGCACAATTAAACTTTTGATTTTTGAAGTATTTGTCGCAACTTTCTATATTTCAATTTAAAATCCAAACATACAAAGTTTTAAAAAAGGGATAGAAATGCACATTCTGAGAGAAAAAAATCCTTTTTCTCCAAAAAGTAATGATTAGATGAAAATATTTGTAAAATAACATGAAACGCGAATTACCTTAAGGAGAGAGATTTAGTAAAAATGTGGAAGAAAAATCAGAGAGCAAAGATATACTTCACACATTTCAAACACTATATTTAAACTCTGCAAATGATATCTGAAATCAAACGTTCGTAATAGAAAAATATCCTTACTTGAACATAATTTTTAAAAAAGTGATTGAACAAAATTGGGATAAAAAGAGTATTTTCGCTGTGATTCTCCTCTGAAATTATACTGGATTGGATTTTTCTCCCCTGTATTCGTCTTTAGATAAATCCGGTTTTTAGATTGTTTATCTGTCTTAATTTTGTTTTAATCTCCGAGCAATCAAAAATTTCCGGAAGAACTGGTTCCCGGAGCAGATAGTTAGAAGCGGAGTAGTTGTTTTGCTCTGTAAAAGCGTGAAAATTTAATGAGACTGAACAGTGAAAGGAATTGTTCTGTCTCGGATATAATATGAATCTAGTTGTGAGAATTCTAGGACACTGTAGCTTGATAAAATAAATAAGCGAGTTTAAGGAAGCCTGAATATTTGACTAATTGATATCAACGATTTCCGTCGCATCTTTTCTTATCAAGCCAAACTCATAAATAATTCAGCGCGAGGAAAAAATATTTCTTATTAGTACAGACAAATATGTTTTATTTAACTTTGAAATGAAACTATGTGCATATATTTTATGTACAATTCGATATGCTGTTACACGTATATATGGTGTGTGTATATAAAGCACGAGAAACATACTAAAATAAATATTTATATATATATAAGATAAGTTTTAGAAAACAAAGAACAAACGTATAACATGCTTTTGTGCATATCATCTTACATCTCGTACACATTTGTCAATTGTTTTGTATAATAAACTATACAAATGAGTTACTGTAAAAATAGCAATACAAGTAAACTATACATACAAGAAATTGTAAATTTTAATACAATGTCACGCACATTTAAACTTTTGTTTTTTGAAGTATTTGTCTCAACTTTCTATCTTTCAATTTAAAATACAAACAAACAAAGTTTTAAAAAAACGAAAAAAATGTACATTCTGAGGTAAAAAATCCTTTTCCTCCAAAAAGGAATGATTAGATGAAAACATTTGTAAAATAACATGAAACTCGAAATACCTTCAAGGCGAGATATTTGGCAAATTTTGAGAAGAAAAATCAGAGAGCAAACGTGTACTTCACACATCTCAACCACTGTATTTAAAGTCTACAAGTGACATTTGAAATCAACCGTTCGTAAAAGAAATATAGCCCAACTTGAAACATAATTTTTATAAAAGAGATCGAACAAAATTTTGATAAAAAAGAGTACTTTCTCTGTGACAATCCGCTGAAATTACACTGGATTTGTTTTTGTTTTTTTCTGACTGTGCGCGTCTTCAGGAAAATCTCGTTTTTGAGCTGTTTTCATAAGTTATTTTAATCTCCGGGAAATCAGAGAAATTTTCGAAAGAACTGGTTTCCGGTGCAGAATAATAAATGAAGTTTGGAGTGGAGTTGTTATCTGGCGTCGTGAAAGCGTGAAAATAATGAGACAGAGCAGTTGAATACATCAAATTTTTCTCACTAGGATATAATAAGAATCTAGTTATGAAAAATCTAAGCTACTATAGCTGTATAAAATAAAGAGTAGAAAATTTAAGGACGCTTCGATATTTGACTAATTGAAGTCAAAGATTTTCGTCGCATCTTTTCTTATCTCGGCATACTCATAAATAATTCATTCAGAGCAAAGACGTTTTTTATTAGTGCAGACGCATACATTTTATTATACAGCTGCCAAATGCAACTACGTGCATATATTTTATGCACAACCAGAAATGTGCTACCTGAATGTATCTTAGGTTGATAAAACACAACAGGCATGTTTAAATAAGTGAATTTATATAACAAATAAAATCTACAAAAAAGACAGCAAAATTGTAATACGCTTTGGTACATATCATCTGACTATAAAAAAAATTACACTAGTTTTTAGTGCAATTTTACGCGCATTTAAAATTTTGTTTTTTGAAGTATCTCGAAATATTCTTTCAATTTGAAATCCAAACAAAAAAAGTTTTAGAAAAAGAAGAGAATGAATTCTTTACGAGGAAGAGAAAAAAGAATAGTTACATGAAAGCATTTAAAAAATAGCATGAAACTCGAAATACCTTCCAGCCGAGAGATTTGGTAAAAATTGCGGAAGAAAAATCAGAGAACAAACGTATACTTCACACATCTCAAACACTATATTTAAAGTCTGCAAGTGACATCTGAAATTAACGGTTCGTAAAAGAAAAAGATCCTTACTGGAAGCATAATTTCTACAAAAGAGATCGAAGAAAATTGTGATAAAAAGAATATTTTTGCTGTAACACTCTGCTGAAATTACAGTGGCTTTGATTTTCTCCCTTGTACTCGTCTTCAGGAAAATTCCGTTTTTGAACTCTTTTCATAAGTTGGTTTTAATCTAGGAGAAATCGGAGAAATTTCCGGAAAGACTGATTTCCAGAGCAGAATAACAAATAAAGTTAGGAGTGTAGTTGTTGTTTAGCCCCGTGAAAGCGTTAAAATTTAATGAGTCAGAGCAGCGAAATAAAGCAAATTTTTCTGTCTCGATTACAATAAGAATTTAGTTATGAGAATTCTAAGCTTCTGTAGCTGGATAAAATAAAGAGTAGCAAATTTAAGGAAGCTTCCATATTTGACTAATTGATGCTGGATAAAATAAAGAGTAGCAAATTTGAACCTTCAATATTTGACTAATTGAAGTCAAAGATTTTGGACGAATTTTTTCTTATCGGGTCATACTCATAAATAATTCAGTGCGAGCTACAATGTTTCTTATTATTACAGACAAACATATTTTATTATAAAGCTGTGAAATTAAGTGACGAGCATAAAATTTTTGTACAACTTGAAATGCTGTTACATGCATATATCTTAGGTCAATAAAACAATACAGGCATATTTAAATAAGTGGATTTACATAAAAATAAAATCTTTAAAAATGACAACAAAGTTGTAAGATTCTTTTGTGCATATATTCTTACATTTTGTGTGCATTTGTAATATATTTTGTATAATGAACTGTACAAAAAAGGAACTGTAAATGTAGAAAAATAAGTAAACTATACAAATACGTAATAGTAATTTAAATACAATTTTACTCATATTTAAATTTTTGTTTTTTATTTTAAGTATCTCGAAAGATTATATAGTTCAATTTGGAATCCAAACAAATAAAGTTTTTAGAAAATGCAAAGAATAATGTACATTCTAAGAAGAAAAATTAAATTTCTCCCAAAAAGAATGATTAGATGAAAACATTTAAAAAATAACAAACTACCTTTGAGAAATACCTTTGAGCCGAGAGCTTTGTTAAAAATTGCGGAAAGAAAATCAGAGAGCAAACGTACTCTTCACACATCACAAAAACTATATTTAATAATTGCAAGTAACATCTGAATTTAACAATTCGTAAAAGAAAAATAGAATTATTCAATCATAATTTCTACAGAAGGGATCCAACAACATTGTGCTAAAAAAGAGTATTTTCGCTGCGACATTACATTGAAATTACACTGGATTTGATTTTCTCCTCTGTGCTCGTCTTCAGGAAAATTCTCTTTTTTTAACTGTTTCATAAGTTGGTTTTAATCTCCAGGAAATCAAAGAAATTTCCAGAAGAAACGGGTTTCAGGAGCATATTAATAAATTATGTTAGGAGTAGAGTTGTTATTTGGCACCGTGAAAGCGTGAAAATTTAATGAGATAGAGCAGCTGAATAAAGTGATTTTTTTCTGTCTAAGATTTTTTTCTGTCTAGTTATGAAAATTCTAGGCCACTGTAGCTGGATAAAATAAAAGATAACAATTAAAGGAAGCTTCAATATTTGACTAATTGAAGTCAAAGATTTTCGTTGCATCTTTTTTTTTCAATCAGGGCGTACTCATAAATAATTCGCGGAGAGAAACAATGTTTCTTATTAGTACAGACGCTTATGTTTTACAATACAGCTTTGAAATGAAACTACGTGCATATACTTTATGTATAACTTGAACTATCATTAGATGTATATATGTAATGACCAGATAAAACACGACAAACATATTTAAATAAATGGATTTATGCCAAAAGTAAAATTTATAAAAAAGACAACAAATGTATAGCTTTCTTTTGCGCTTATCATCTTACTACATTTTGCGTACATATTTTAATTGATTTTGTATAATAAACTGTACAAATAAGTAACTGTAAATATAGAAATAAAAGTAAACTATGCAGATAAGTAGTAGTGATTTTTAATACAATTTTACGCACATTTTAACTTTTGTTTTTTGGGGTGTATCTCGAAAATTTCTTTCTTTCCATTTGAAATCCAAACATATAAAGTTTTTTGAAAAAGCAAAGAAAATGTACATTCTAAGAAGAAAAATCTTCTATCTGCAAATAAATAAATAAATAAATAAATAAATAAAAAATGATGACATGAAAACATTTAAAAAAATAACTCGAAACACCATCGAGCAAAGAGATTTGGAAAAACAGAGAGCAAACGCATACTTCACACATCTCAAACACTATATTTAAAGTCTGCCAGTGACATCTGAAATTAACCGTTCGTAAAAGAAAAATTGCCTCACTTGAAACATAATTTCTACAAAAGGGATTGAACAAAATTGTGGTAAAAAGAATATTTTCGCTGTGACACTCCGCTGAAATTACACTGGATTTGATTTTTCTCCCCTGAGCTCGTCTTCAGGAGGATCCAGTTTTTGAGCTGTTTTCATAAGTTGGTTTTAATCTCCGGGAAATCAAAGAAATTTCCGGAAGAACTGGTTTCCGGAGCAGAATAATAAATGGAGTTAGAAGCGGAGTTCTTATTTGGCGCTCTGAAAGCGTGAAAATTTAATGAGACAGAGCAGTGAAATAAACCGATTTTTTTTTTTTTTTTTTTTTTTTTTTTTTTTTTTTTTTTTTTTTTTTTGTCTAGGATGTAGTATGAATCTAGTTATGATAATTCAAGGTCTCTGTAGCTGGATAAAATAAGGAGTAGTAAGTTCAAATATTTCAAAGCTTCAATATTTGACTAATTGAAGTTCAGGATTTCCGTCACATTACTCATAAATAATTCAGGGCGAGAAACAATGTTTCATATTAGTATAGAGACATATGTTTTATTATACAGTTTTAAAAGGAAAATACGGGCAAATATTTTATGTACAACTTGATATGTTGTTACATATACATATGTTGTGTGTAGATAAGTACGGCAGGCATATTAAATAAATGAATTTATATAAAAAATAAAATTTATAGGAAAGACAATAAAGTTATAACATGCTTTTGTGCATATCATCTTACATCTTGTATACATTTGTTAATCGATTTTGTGTAATAAACTATACAAATAAGCTAATAAAAATATAAAAATATAAGTAAACTACACAAATAAGAAATAGTAGTTTTTAATACAATTTTACGCACATTTAAACTTTTGTATTTTGAAGTATATCTTGAATCTTTCTATCTTTCAATTTGAAATCCAAACAGAAAATGTTTTAAAAAAGAGAAAAAAAATGTACATTCTGAGAGAAAAAATCCTCTTTCTCCAAAAAGGAATGACTGGATGAAAATAATTGAAAAAAATCATGAAACTTTAAATAATTTCAAGGCGAGAGATTTCGTTAAAATTGCGGAAGAAAAATCAAAGAGAAAACGTATACTTCACATATCTCAAACACTATATTTAAAGTCCCCAAGTGACATCTGAAATTAAACGTTCGTAATAAGAAAACAGTCTTACTTGAAACATAATTTTTAAAACAGGGATTGAACAAGATTGTGATAAAAAGAGTATTTTCGCTGTAACACTCCGCTGAAGTTATACTGGATTTGATTTTTCTCCCCTGTACTCGTCTTCAGTAAAATCCTGCTTTTAGACTATTTAGAATTATCTGTCTTAATTTGGTTTTAATCTCCGAGAAATCAAAGAAATTTTCGGAAGAACTGGTTTCCGGAGCAAAATAGTAAATTTAGTTAAGAGCGGAGATGATGCTTGGCGCTGTAAAAGCGTGAAAATTTAATTTGACAGAGTAATGAAAAGTGCAATAACGCAATTGTTTTGTTTCTGATATAATATGAATCTAGTTGTGAGAATTCTAGGCTACCGAAGCTGGATAAAATAAATAAGCAAGTTTAAGGAAGCCTGAAAATTTGACTAATTGACGTCAAAGATTTCCGTCGCATCTTTTATTATAAGGGCATACTCATAAGTAATTCAGGGAGAGAAACAATGTTGCTTATTAGTACAGACAAATATGTTTTACTATACAGCTGTGAAGTGAAACTACGTGCGCATATTTTATGCATAATTTGACATGTTGTTACATGTATATATCGCTCACCTGCAAGAAAAGTGACGCATCTCGCAAAAAGCATTTTGCGATTTATTCACGAATAGTTCTGTCATAGGTGTGTCTTGGTACACAAACAGTTTCATAAGTATAGCTATGCGGAAAATGTTTTTATTACGCTATATGACCATCTGTGACCACAGAACAGGGGTGGATTGCGTGGGGAGGTAAAATCACCCAACCCTCCAAACCTCATCCAAAGTCTTCATTTTTAAGGGTTTTTTGCTTTTATGCATGTTGTCATTACTGTATGCAGAGATAAGTGGTATTATTTCATGATACAGTAAAATCATGCTATTTCTTTTTGCCTCCCCGGTAAAATTTACTTTTGTCAAGATGTGTCACTATTCTTGCGGGGGAGCGATATGTTGTGTCTAGATAAAGGACGAGTAACAAAGTTAAATAAATGTATATGTACAGTCGACGCTCATTATAACGACCCCACGCGTGCCAAAGATGAAGGTCGTTATAATGGAAGGTCGCTATAACAAAAGTGAACGAAAAAAACCTTAATCATATGCATGAAAATTAACGTTTCAAGGGAAATTTAATAATACAACATTATTACTGAATTCTGTATACTTTCGTATCAAATAAACATTGACAATGATTAATTGTAAAAATTAATTCAAGATAATGATTACGTATTTCTAAAATAAAATTTAAAGTAAATGTTAAACCACACTAAAAAATAGTTATTACGTATTAACATTCATTTTCTACAAAAATAATTCGAAATAGTTTATTTTTTCTGCTTTGATATTTTCTTTAAACAAAATTTTCCATCTCAGTTAGAAATAAGTAATTTTATGTGTTTTCTTATCTTTAAATTTTTTATTAAGTGTCAGTTTAAGACATTTTACAACATAATATTTTTTAAGACATTTTACATACATTTTACGCGCAGTGACCAATGAGTTCTAGGGGAAAGAAAATGATAATTTTTTGGGGGGAAAAAATCTGGAGGAAATGTCAATTCGGTCACTGCATCGTCAAATAAGCTGCTGGCCGGACGTTATATCGGATGCAAAAATAATTAATAATTAATAAATAAGGGATGCATTTCGGGACATTTTACATTAGTCGTTATAATGGAACGGTCGCTATAATGGGTGGACGTTATAACGAGCGTCGACTGTATACATAAAATAAGATCTAGAAAACAGAGAACAAACTTGTAAAATGTTTTTTTGCATATCATCTTACATCTTGCATACATGTTTGTCAATCGATTTTGTATAATAAACTATATAAAAATGTAACTGTAAACATAGAAATACAAGTAAACTATACATAAGAGAAATTTTAAATTTTAATACAATGTCACGCACATTTAAGCTTTTGTGTTTTGAAGTATATCTCGTAACTTCCTAACTTTCAATTTGAAATCCAAACAAACAATGTTTTAAAAAAGCGAAAAAAATGTACGTTCTGAGAGAAAAAATCCTCTTTCTCCGAAAAGGAATGATTAGATGAAAACATTTGTAAAATAACATGAAACTTGAAATACTTTCAAGGCGAGAGATTTGGTAAAATTTGAGGAAGAAAAATCATAGAGCAAACGTATACTTCACACATCTCAAACACTATATTTAAAGTCTGGCAGTGACATCTGAAATTAAACATTCGTAACAGAAAAATAGCTTTACATGAAACATAATTTCTAAAAAAGGCATTGAACAAAATTGTAATAAAAAGACTATTTGCGCTGTATCACTCCGCTGAAGTTATAATGGATTTGATTTTTCTCCACTGTACACGTCTCCAAGAAAATCCCTTTTTTATACTGTTTATTTGTCTTAATTTGGTTTTAATCTCCGAGAAATCAAAGAAATTTCCGGATGAACTGGTTTCCGGAGCAGAATAGTAAATTTAGTTGGGAGTGGAGTTGTTTTTTGGAGCTGTAAAATTGCGAAAATTTAATTTCACAGAGCAGTGAAAAGTGAAATAAACCAAACTCTTGTGTCTCTGATATAATATGAATATAGTTGTGAGAATTCTAGGCCAACTGTAGCTTGATAAAATAAAAAAGCGAGTTTAAGGAAGCCTCAATATTTGACTAATTGATGCCACCGATTTCCGTCGCATCTTTTCTTATCAGGGCATACTCATAAATAATTCAGCCCGAGAAACAATGTTTCTTATTAGTACAGACAAATATGTTTTATTTAGCTTTGAAATGAAACTACTTGCATATATTTTATGTACAATTTGATACGCTGTCGCATGTATATACCAGGTGAGCAAAAAGTCCGTATAAACTTTAAAAATTCATAAAAACCGAAAAAATAACCGAAATGAAATACTGTTTGCAGGATTAGCATGTATAGTTCACGGGAATTTTTTAAAGACAGAAATAAAAAATACCTCAAAAAACAGCCGACAGATGGCGCTGGTTCGTGCGATTTTGGTGGAAGTATGCAAATGAAACGGCTATAAGAACTTGTGCTCCTCATCCGGAACTTCACAACAAAGTTTTATCCTTCATACTCAGCATCTTTGATCAAGTACACGGCTCACAACGGTTTGGTTTGGTTTGGTTTGTGTTTATGACGGCCGATTATCAACACGTGGGATATAGGCCCTGGGAGGAGTGCCCTTCATGGGGGTCTTTCTAAGGGAACCTAACCCGTATTTACGCATGGGAAACCACGGTTTCGAAGAAAACCACGAAAACTCCGAAACGGTTAGGCCGACGGGCGCGATTGGGTTCGAACCCAGCACCTCCCGTCTACCAGCTTCGAGAGCAGAACCTCTCAGCCACTGGTGGGGCCGGCTCACAACGGTGAACTAGTTCTCGATTAAGAGCGCAAGTTCTTATAACTATTTCATTTTCATATTTCCACTGAAACTGCACGAACCAGCGCCATCTGTCGGCTGTTTTTTGAGTTATTTTTTTTTTATTTTGGTCTTAAAAAAATTCCCGTGACCTATAGATGCTAATCCTGCAAACAGTTTTTCATTTCGGTTATTTTTTCGGTTTTTATGAATTTTAAAGTTTATACGGACTTATTGCTCACCCGGTATATTGTGTATATATAAAGCACGAGGTGACTGAAAACGTAGAATTACAAGAAAACTATACATACAAGAAATTGTAAATTTTAATACGATGTCACGCACATTTAAACTTTTGTTTTTTGAAGTATTTGTCGCAACTTTCTATTTTTCAATTTAAAATCCAAACAAACAAAGTTTTAAAAAAGTGATAAAAATGCACATTCTGAGAGAAAAAAATCCTTTTTCTTCAAAAAGTAATGATTAGATGAAACTATTTGTAAAATAACATGAAACGCGAATTACCTTCAAGGAGAGAGATTTAGTAAAAATGTGGAAGAAAAATCAGAGAGCAAAGGTGTACTTCACACATTTCAAACACTATATTTAAAGTCTGCAAATGATATCTGAAATCAAACGTTCGTAATAGAAAAATAGCCTTACTTGAACATAATTTTTTAAAAAGTGATTGAACAAAATTGTGATAAAAAGAGCATTTTCGCTGTAACACTCCGCTGAAATTATACTGGATTGGATTTTTCTCCCCTATATTCGTCTTTAGATATATCCAGTTTTTAGATTGTTTATCTGTCTTAATTTGGTTTTAATCTCCAAGCAATCAAAGAAATTTCCGGAAGAACTGGTTTCCGGAGCAGATAGTTAGAAGTGGAGTTGTTGTTTTGCGCTGTAAAAGCGTGAAAATTTAATGAGACAGAACAGTGAAAGGAATTGTTCTGTCTCGGATATATGAATCTAGTTGTGAGAATTCTAGGCCACTGTAGCTTGATAAAATAAATAAGCGAGTTTAAGGAAGCCTGAATATTTGACTAATTGATACCAACGATTTCCGTCGCATCTTTTCTTATCAGGGCAAACTCATAAATAATTCAGCGCGAGGAAAAAATGTTTCTTATTAGTACAGACAAATATGTTTTATTTAACTTTGAAATGAAAATACGTGCATATATTATATGTACAATTCTATATGCTGTTACATGTATATATGGTGTGTGTATATAAAGCACGAGAAACATATTAAAATAAATATTTATATATATATATATAATAAGATTTAGAAAACAAAGAACAAACTTATAACATGTTTTGTGCATAACATCTTGCATCTCGTACATATTTGTCAATTGTTTTGTATAATAATCTATACAAATGAGTAACTGTAAAAATAGCAATACAACTAAACTATACATACAAGAAATTGTAAATTTTAATACAATGTCACGCACATTTAACCCTAGAACTACCGGAAATTTTACTCAAGTTTTATAAAAACATTCTACACCAGAATTTTTACTTAAAACTATTTAATTTGTTTATTTAACTTATTATTGTCTGATTTATACATTTAGTTTGTTTTGAAGAAATTTCTGGTTTGAATAAATATTTTGAATGTACATGTCGGGTCCAATGGACCCGTCTGGTAGACGGAAGGTTAAACTTTTGTTTTTTGAAGTATTTGTCTCAACTTTCTATCTTTCAATTTAAAATCCAAACAAACAAAGTTTTAAAAAAGCGAAAAAATATGTACATTCTGAGGTAAAAAATCCTTTTCCTCCAAAAAGGAATGATTAGATGAAAACATTTGTAAAATAACATGAAACTCGAAATACCTTCAAGGCGAGATATTTGAAAAATTTGCAGAAGAAAAATCAGAGAACAAATGTGTACTTCACACATCTCAAGCACTGTATTTAAAGTCTACAAGTAACATTTGAAATCAACCGTTCGTAAAAGAAATATAGCCCAACTTGAAACATAATTTCTATAAAAGAGATCGAACAAAATTTTGATAAAAAAGAGTATTTTCTCTGTGACAATCCGCTGAAATTACACTGGTTTTTTTTTTTTTTTTTTTTTTCTGACTGTGCGCGTCTTCAGGAAAATCTCGTTTTTGAGCTGTTTTCATAAGTTATTTTAATCTCCGGGAAATCAGAGAAATTTTCGGAAGAACTGGTTTCCGGTGCAGAATAATAAATGAAGTTTGGAGTGGAGTTGTTATTTGGCGTCGTGAAAGCGTAAAAATAATGAGACAGAGCAGTTGAATAAAGCGAATTTTTCTCACTAGGATATAATAAGAATCTAGTTATGAAAAATCTAAGCTACTATAGCTGGATAAAATAAAGAGTAGAAAATTTAAGGACGCTTCGATGTTTGACTAATTTAAGTCAAAGATTTCCGTCTCATCTTTTCTTATCTCGGCATACTCATAAATAATTCATTTAGAGCAACGACGTTTCTTATTAGTGCAGACGCATACATTTTATTATACAGCTGCCAAATGCAACTACGTGCATATATTTTATGCACAACCTGAAATGTGCTACTTGCATATATCTTAGGTTGATAAAACACAACAGGCATGTTTAAATAAGTGAATTTATATAACAAATAAAATCTACAAAAAAGACACCAAAATTGTAATACGCTTAGGTACATATCATCTGACTATAAAAATAAGTTACAGTAGTTTTTAATGCAATTTTACGCGCATTTAAAATTTTGTTTTTTGAAGTATCTCGAAATATTCTTTCAATTTGAAATCCAAGCAAAAAAAGTTTTAGAAAAAGAAGAAAATGAATTCTTTACGAGGAAGAGCCCTCTTTCTCCAAAAAAGAATAGTTACATGAAAGCATTTGAAAAATAGCATGAAACTCGAAATACCTTCCAGCCGAGAGATTTGGTAAAAATTGCGGAAGAAAAATCAGAGAACAAACGTATACTTCACACATCTCAAACACTATATTTAAAGTCTGAAAGTGACATCTGAAATTAACGGTTCGTAAAAGAAAAAGATCCTTACTGGAAGCATAATTTCTACAAAAGGGATCGAACAAAATTGTGAAAAAAGGAATATTTTCGCTGTGACACTCCACTGAAATTACACTGGATTTGATTTTTTCTATATGTGCTGGTCTTCACGAAAATCCCGTTTTTGAGCTGTTTTCATATATTGGTTTTAATCTCCGGCATATCAAAGAAATTTCCGGAAGAACTGGTTTCCTAAGCAGAATGATAAATTATGTTAGGATTGGAGTGGTTATTTGGTGCAGTGAAAGCATGAAATTTTAATTAGACAGAGCAGTGAAAAATAGCTAATTTTTTGGAATAGGATATAATAAGAATCTTTATGAGAACTCTAGGCTAATTTACTTGGGTAAAATAAAGAGTAACAAGTTAAAGAATGTTTCAATATTTCACTAATTGAAGACAAATATTTCCGCCGCATCTTTTCTTATCAGAGGATATGAAAATATTCTCCTCTTATATATATATAAGGTTCAAGATGAACAACAATGCTTCTTATTAGTAAAAACGTACAACTTTAAATGATGTTAGATGCATATATCTATGTGTAGATATAACATGTATAAAAAAACAAAATGTATATAAAATGCAACAAAGTTATACCATCTTACATTTTATGTATTGTCAAATAATTTCTGAAAATAAACTGTACAGAAAGAAAGTGATAGAAATATTTATTATTTCTCAATAAGCACATCTATTTTTCATTCTTTTATTTAACCTAATTTGGTTTTTGTATGTAGAATAGATGTTGAAAATAGAAATTCTTGTAATCGATTTTTCAATTATTCCCTGATATGATAGAAATATAAAAGTTATGTTCACAAGTGTGCCTGCTATGGCACCATTTTAATTTTTTAGAACTTAATTAACAATTAATAAGTTAATTTTAAGGTATTTTGGGGTTAGCCAGACGCAGCTGATCAATAGCCAAATATGCTTTATCGTTACAACTGTTTAGGAATTCCATGAAAAACGGATTTAATTATACGCATAACCGCTCTCACCAAAATAGATCAACTTACGTGAAACTTCGACAGCTAAATAATTTAAACATTGCAAAGCAGAAAAAATAATAAATAAATAATCAATATATATATATATATATATATATATATATATTAAACTTACAATTTTATAAATTAAATTATGATTATACGCTGACAATCAATTTAAAAATCCTGAATAGGTAATTTCAAATTCGCCAATTTTTAATCAACAAACTCTTTTTTGAAGATTAACTGTCACACATTTTTTTTACTGATATAAGTAGGATCTCTTTCAAAACATCGATATGCCGTTTTTATCTGTACATTTAAATAATGGAATTTTAGGTCTAAATTTTATGTTTTTATTTCAGGCTATAGCAATGCATGTTTTTTAAGACAGTTATGTATTTGGCCAGCTAGACTAGAAAAAACTAACTTGTTTCAACAAATTACAAGGATATTTCAGTAACTCTGCTGCTAGGTAATTTTTTGTATTAGAAACTGTATTTTTACATATGTTTTCCCCCTGAAAACATGGAAAACATGAACGAACCTATTCCCAATTTTCTCCGAAATTCTCCAGTCAAAAGACATAAATTTCTGCAAGAAACAGAAATATCTCTTACAGTCAAAGAGATGTTCGAGCAATATCTGCGTGTACAGTTTACTTTGACATTTTTTTTGGGGGGGGGGGGGGGACGGGCTGTAGATGTATGAAAATTAGGTATTACTTGACTATCTCGTCGACCAAGAAACTGACGCCAAACTGCAAGATTAAATACCAAATAATGGATGATCGAAAATGTCACATTCACTTGACATTAAACATGTTACACGTGTTTGTTACGTCATCAAGTCTTTTTAATTCGATGTTTTATTTGTATTTTCACTAACGTTTTACTAATTTATTTGTTTTTCTGTTCCCTTTCACCGTCCGGGGGTTTTCCTGTATTTTTATAAGAATGCTTGTAAATTCCAGGACATATGTATTTATTAAACGCAGTTTGATGCTATAATTTCTTTAATATCACTTCATTCTATGTATGGTTCAAAATAAAATTCTATTTAAAATATTTTTGTCTACAGCCATTTTAACATGATTTCTGGAAACGGAAAAATCCGGGCCAGCCGATTAAAGGGTTATAATTACTGCAAATTTTGATTTTTTTTTTCCTTTTGCTTGAAGCCTATATCTAATGTTTACATATATTTTGTAGTTATATACGTCGACGTTTTTTGACTAAATAAAGGGCATGAGGTTCCTTACAATTTTCCGTTATCATTGATATTTATTGTGCCCCTTAATTAATTCGATTGTTGCATTTAAAATACTTACATTTTATTCACAAATACAACATCTTAAAAATATCTGTTTGTTTATGGCTTTATTTAATAATTCATTTAAATGCGTAAACTATTAGTATTCTTTTGTCTGAAATCATCAAAATAAGTCAAATTTTACATTTGGTATGTCGCGACGCCAAAAGTGAACGTCATCATTAAAATAACCTTATTTTTTAGTGTTTTTTAACCATTTGGAAAAATGGTTATTGTCGTTTTCAGGGTAGGAAATCAAAAGCATATCTGAAGCTTTTTATTGGCTTAATCCGCATTTTATTCGTTTTCTGATTGGTCTATACAGTAATCCCTTTACTTTCAACAGAGATGGATACTTCTGTTGCCACAATGACAAAAACGTAATAAAAACTACAAAAAAATTAATAACTCAGAAACAAATTAAGATGCAGCTTTCAAACAAATTGCATTTTTTTTTCTCTATACATTTTTTTCTCTATACGACGGTGTAAAAAGTAATATTGTGGGATGTTTCGAAATTTAAGAATGAAATTTCATTTAAAATGGGTCGTCAGATTTCTTGGACGATGGAAAAGCCTTTTCCCGAACAGCCAATGAAATGCTTGGATAATACGCAAGTTTCAGGTGGATAATACGTAAGTTTCAGGAAATCTGACGAGTCGCAGGCGATTTTTGTCGCTTGCAATTTTTACGTGTAATAACACTATTAATGTTCAATTCATGGCGTACGTAATGCAGGATCAATTCCGTGGGATTTTTTATGTCTTAAATTTTAGTCTTCGAAAAAATCATTTTCCAAATGGTCGTTGTAATTTGTTAAATTGCTTTTTTTTATTATTTATTTAAATTCGCTAATTTTCATATCTTAAAATTTTAGAATGAAAACATTCTTCCATTTGTGTAATTTGGCGATTTGTATAATTTCGCTAAATTAGTCGACGGGATAATCAAGTAGTACTGAAAATTACTATATTATTCTTATGATTCAATTTCTTTTTACAGGCATTTTGCAATTGTAACCCATCTCTAAATCAAAAAGAAAGATTATACAAATGTATAGTATCACAACACACACACACACACACACAAAAAAAAAAAAAAAAAAAAAAAAAAACTAAATTCGTTTCAGTAGAAAAACTAAGAATATCGAATGTGTATCATTTCTGATTGTTTGGAGGCTTCCCCTCCCGGTTACAAAATTTGAAATAAAATAGGGCTTGATATGATAATAGTTTTCTAGAAAAAGAAATTATAGCACGATACTCATAAAAACCAAAGCTAATTTGAACTAATTGTCAAAAGAAAAATAAATAAAGGAAAATTAAACAAAAGAATATTTTTCTTTTTAAAGAACATAACTTAGAAAAATAAAAATAAAAAGTGAAAAGTGAAGGGGTGTGTGGATGTATGAAAAATAATATATTATTCTTATTATTCATTTCGTTTTATAAGGATTTTGCAATTGCAACCCATCTCTAAATCTATAAAAAGTATGTACAAATGTTCAGCGTCACTGTACAACAAACTGATTTCGTTTCAGTTGAAAAACTAACGAAGAGAACTTCAAATGTAAGGCATTTCTGGGTGTTTAGATTCTTCCCATATCGTTTGCAAAATTTCAAATAAAACACGGCTTGGTTTGATAGTTTTCTAAAAATGAAAATTATAGCATGATACTCATAAAAAGCAAAGCTAATTTGTACTAATCGAGTACAAAATAAATAAATTAATAGATAAATAAAGGGAAAATAAAACAAATTGAATATTTTTCTTCTTTAAAAAAGTGTAAAAAAATAATTAAAGGAAATAGAACAAAAAAAAAATATTTTTCTTCTTTAAAAAAAAAAAAAAAAAAAAAAAAAAAACTTTTAAAAATTAAAAAAATAAATAAATAAAATAAAATAAAATAAAAGAATAATTTTCTTCCTTAAAAAAATTTAAAAAAATAAAAATAAAAAACTAAAAAGTGACATAGCAGAATAATTATTGGAAAATTGTTTCTTTATAAATCTATAATTTGCTTCATTGGCAAAAAATGCTTTTTTTTTTTTTTTTTGCATTTTTTTGTTATCATTAGTAAGCGCGCAAAAATACTTCTTTAGCAGTGATTTCCTTTGTTATTAGGAAATGACTTTTACTGGAAAACATTCACATTTATGTCTGTATTTCCCTGTTTTAATTGAGACATATAATTTCCAGACATTAAAAAGAAGCCGCAAAAATGCCTTTTCCCCGAGTTTCTGAGTTTTATAAAAAAAAAAAAAAAAATTTCATAAAGACGAGAAAATTAGCTCTCGGGTTTCTTTTCTTTCTTTTTTTTACGGGATTCGGATATAAATGCTGAATCCCCAGGAAAAAAAAAAAAAAAAAAAAAACAGTATTAAAAAGCCGTATGGCAGTTCTATTACACCCCCCCCTCCCCCCTTTACAAAAGGATAAGGAAAAAAGAATACCTATAAAGCTAAGAAGAACGCTTTCAAAAGATTTTATTGAATCTCATATTTAGTTGCGTAGTGCACCGAAAAAAAAAAAAAAAGCATTTAGTTGATCGTACTTCTCGAATCTCCTATGCGCTCAATAACAAAAGTTCGTTTTTAAACAAATGTAAGTATTTATATTTAAATATTTAATCACTAAAAGTAAGACATAAGAATTTTATTTTTTTGCACTGTTCTATGGATACGAATGTTTTATTAGCAAAAATGTTTTATGATTCTTCAAAAAAGTTTTCAAAAATTGAGCATTAGAATTTTTTAATTATTTAAAAAAGTAAAAAAAAAAAAAATACTTGTTATATAAACGGGCGCTTTTTTTTTTTTTCTTAAGAAAGGAAATAAATTTGCTTCTCTATAATTATGTTAAAAAAGGGGACTTAGAAATAATAGGAGATAAAATTGTTTCTTTTTTTCGTTAAAATACGCTTTGTTGATTATAAAAATATTATTTTTCATCTTCACTTCGAAATTTGCCCCAGCTGCAATGTGACATTATAGCGAAATATTATTAAATTCAATGTAACGCAGGCGTAATGATGATGGTGGCAACACCTGACTAATTAATTTTCCTTTTACAGCAATTTTTCTAACTTCTAAACATAGCACAATTTCAATTTTTACACCATGGAATAGAATTTTTTTTTTAATTTTTCAAATACAATTTAATTGAAAACTGTTTATAAATTTAATAATTTTTTTGAAATAGTTTTTAATCACGATTTGTTTTTCAAATCTCTCTATCGCTTGCAGAGCAATTAACCCGTTTGCACTTAAAACAATATAAATTATTTGGTATTTATTTCGAGCTAATATTCCATAACGAAATTGAACTTAATTCATAAATAAATAAAATATTAAAATAATATAAATAAAACACAAATTTAAGAAACATGTAATCGAGATATGCGTTTAATTCAGAGAAATTATCGGAATCAAAAGGCTTGCTATATATAGCGGAATTGGGGGCAATTTCTTTTTATATTAACTCTTGACACGCACTAATATGTAAGTATCGCTTTTATATAATTTGAAAACTTTATTTCAATACATTAATTTTTCATGAAAAATGCTTTTTTGGTGTTGATAGTGTGCAATCTAAAAAAAAAAAAAAAAAAAAAAAAAAAAAGAAAAGAAAAAAAGTTAGATCAAAAAATACTATTAGAATTTTCAATTAAAAAAAAAAAGAAAAAAAAAATATTATATTTTGTAGCCCAGAAAGACCGGGTTTGATTCACTAATTTCCCTAATATGAATATGAATATTATTCAAATACTACCTTAAAAATAGTGTATTTCGAGTTTCTAAAAATGTAGCTTGATTATATACGTACGTTATAACTTGAAAATGTTGCTTTATAAAATACACTTAAAAAAATAATAATAATAACTAAAATGATAAAAAAAAAATAAAAAATAAACGATAACTTGTAAGTGAAAAATAAGTTTTAAAATTCTCTCTTTCGGAACGTTATTTATATGAGTCTCATACACGTATACTTAAAAGTATAAACACTAAAATATCATGATATATTAGATAAAAAGAAAAAGAAAAGAATTAATTCATATTAAAGAATCAATAAATTACGATATTTTATTTCTGTTACGATACGATAAAATCACACAGATCAATTTTATACAAATGCTGTTTAAATTAGTATCTTTTGAAGTTATTAAAATGAAGTTGGAAGATTCATGTTTTAGGCGTCCCACCAGCGGCCGAGCGGTTCTGCTCTCGAATATGGTAGACGGGAGATGCTGGGTTCGAACCCAATCGTGCCCGTTGTCCTAATCGTTCGGAGTTTTCGTGGATTTCTTCGAACCTTGGATTTCCATGCGTCAATACGGGATAGGTTCTCTCGGGCCTATATCCCTCATGTAAATAACCGCCCGTCAAAAATCAACTCAACAATTGTTTTAGCCAATACAATTTGTAAAAGTTTTAAAAGCGCAGAATAACACTGAAGTCGTTATCAAATTCAAACCCCATTTTCTCTAAGTTAAAGAGATGTGAGTTTAATACACATATAATAATAATAATTTAAAAAAAAGAATGAAAAACCATGAATCGAGATTAGATTATGAAACACTTTCCAACACTTTCAGAATAGTGTATCAAAACTTCACTGTTTATTCTGGTGAAAAATGACGTCTAAATAAACAAGGATGACAAGGAATAAAGCGCATAACCCATTTGAAAACCCAGTTTATGCGATTAACCTTGATAGCGGGAAAAATATCCGAATTGTTTTGTACAGCCCTGAATATGACCTATAGAATTTATAATCACCAAATAATATTTAAAGAAAAATAGTTAAATTTAAAACCGACTACAAACTGAAAAAGCATTTCCAACACGTATTGTCCATAAGATTCAATAGTTCAATTATTGTTAAGTTCCTTCTGTAATCATACACTTTTGTGTGTCCCTGTAAATGAACGATAAATTTTATTTACACTATATTCTACAGTAAGCGCCTCATAGTACATCTCAGTGATACATTTGAATTTCAATATGTTTTAAAAAGTGTAATATCATTAAAATACACACAGCACGATATTTCCCCATTGAACGTGATAAAACGGAATTATTTTCAGTGCCCCTGTATACAAGCCATAAATGGTACACCCTTTATTTCCAATACCAAACATACCCTTGTAATCCCCAATAACATATATCAATTTCATGGCAATCTAACTATATTTATGCGAGTTAAAGCACGGGCAGGCAGAGACACAGACAAATCGAGTTCATAAATACTTTTCAACTTTGACGAAAAATGTAAAAACGAAAATAGTGGCTGAGCATTATAACAGAAAAAATTAAAAGCCAAGAATGGATTTACATGAAAGAATCAATCAATTGTAAAATTTTCTTTCTGGTTATATAATAAAATCTTCCAGATCAGTATTATCCAAATGCTAACAGGGTGTACCTGAACTCTTGGGCAAAACTTTAAGGGGTGATAGTACACATCAAGACAAACAATATTAAATAGGAAACTAAGGCTTCTAAACGTCTTCCGAAGGAGATAGACGCCATTAAAGTTTAGGGTTCAAAATTTCAAATGATTATAAAAAAATGAAACATTGGTCGATTCTTTTGCGGATTTCGCTAAAACTATTCTTTATGTCAGTATTTTCTTGAAAATAAATTGTAAAGATAAAATTCAAGAAATACCGATAGAGGGTATTTTAGACTTTGGAGTAACGAACATTTATTTTTTACCGTTATTTTTTTTTTCATTAAATGCTTTCAAAAGCTTAGACTTAAACTTAAATTTTGAGCTCAAAATCTGAATCGTTGGGAGTGGTTAAGTAGCGCAAACTGAACTGTGTTCAGGAGTTGAAATTTGAACCCCCCTCCCCCCCCCCCCTGAACACAGTTCAGTTTCCGCTGTTTAGCCACTCCCAACCATTCTGATTTTGAACTAAAAATTTAAGTTTAAGTCTAAGCTTTTGAAAGCATTTAATGAAATACAAAAAAAAAAAAAAAAAAAGAAAAAAAAAAAGAAAAAGAAAAAAAAAGAAAGAAAGAAAACTGTAAAAAATAGTTGTTCGTTACTCCAAAGTCTAAAGCGCCCTCTATCGGTATTTTTTCAACTTTATCTTTAAAATTTATTTTCAAGAAAATACTGACGTAAAGAATAGTTTTAGCGAAATTAGCAAACGAATCGACCATTTTTTTTTTCTGTTTTTTATAATCATTTGAAATTTTGGACCCTTAACTTTAATGGCGCCTATCTCCTTCGGAAGACGTTTGTGACCCTTAGTTTCCAATTTAATATTGTTTGTCTTGATGTGTACTATCACCCCTTAAAGTTTTGCCCAAGAGTTTAGATACACCCTGTATAAAACAGAGAAATTCGAATTTACTAAAATGTAGTTTGAATGTACAAGCTTCATGAAATAACTTTTTCAAAATTTTTAAAAGACAGAATTAAATTGAAGTTGTTATAAAACACAGAAATGAGTTTTTAAATTCAAACCTTCTTCTTTTTTTTTTTTTTTTTTTTTTTTTTTTTTTTTACACTATTTAATTTTACTTAATTTGATTCTTGTATGTAATGATGGAATTAGATAGAATTAAGATGGAATTTTGTAATAGGTTTTTAATTGACTTCCTCGTATACTAGAATTATAAACATTATGTAAACAGGTGTGTTTCTGATAACAAAGTAACATTTTAATATATTTAGAACTTGATTATTAAATTATAAATTAATTTTACAATTTTTTTAGCCCCCGGCATGCTGTTTCTTTCTCCCAGCAATCTCCCAGCGTGTCGTCTCCAAAAAATAACTTTCCGTTGTATAAGCCAGCCGTAAAATATAGCAGATCTTTCATTGTACTGTTAAATACTGTGCTACAATTTTTTAAACTTCTAAGCATCGCGCATTTTCAATTTTTACACCGTCGTATTGGAAAAAATGTACTTTTAAATGCAATTTGTTTGAAAAATGCATGTCAATTTATTTTGAGATATTATTATTATTATTATTATTATTATTATTATTATTATTATTTGTAGTTTTTAGCGCCAATTGTTTAATTTTGGCAACTCAAGTTACTCCGTTTCTGTAGAAGGTAAAGGAAAAATAGTTGGAAAACAGCAATTATATCTTACTGTTTCCATTTTCCCATAAAAACTGACAAAAAAAAAATGTAATTAAAATACGTGCTATTTAAAAAAATATATATAAACGAATGATTTCCGATAAAACATGGCTCTTTATAAACTAAATTTAATTTTAAGCATTTATATTAATATTACAAACAAATGAAGGCATATAAATCATTAGATAGACATTTTTTTTGTCGAGTTTCTTTCTGATTTCTTTTTGCTGGATTTGTTTATTATTCTCAGATAGTGACTTCATATGCATACTGTACTACAGATGTTGTTTAGGATTGGATTGGATCGTAAATGAGAAATTCTTCAGCGGTTTCGGATGACGTCGTTTTATATAAAATAAATCGCGTGTTTTAAGTCTTAAAACTGAACTATCTATATTTATATACATTTATATCTTTTTCAGCCGGGGGCGACACTAAATTCTGAAAAAACAGAATTCTTGTTTTCTAGTATTTCACTATTTTTTCATTCCGCTAATATTGATTTTGAGACGCTAGGCAAAATATTTCAGCGAGTGAAATGACGTCATATATAAAAGAATAAATATATATTTTTTTCTTTTTTTGTTAGCCGAACGCAGGTGATCTCTAGCTAAATGTGTTTTATTGTTACAACTGTGCACAAGTTGCAACTACAATAGGGTTAATTATATGCAAAGCCATGCTAGCCAAAATAGGGCGGGTAGCTATGAAACAAACAACTAAATAGCTAAAAAGTAGAAAATGTAAATAAAAACAAATTGTGTAATATTAAAAATATAATAATCTTTTATCACTTAATTGTTTAATATTTATTAAACTATGATTATACGTTGAGAAAATAATTTAGAAATCTTGACAAGATATTAATGATGTGAATTATCACATTGCTACAAAGCGTAAACCAACTTAGTGAAAAATGTCCAAGCCGGGAATCGAACCCGGGTCCCTGGAATAGATCTCCAGTGCTCTACCACTAAACCACAAGGACGATGTCCAGCTTGGCATTTCTCACTTATATAAGCCGGTAAGGCTGCTGGAGATCTATTCCAGGGACCCGGGTTCGATTCCCGGCTTGGACATTTTTCACTAAGTTGGTTTACGCTTTGTAGCAATGTGATAATTCACATCATTAATATTCAATAATTTCAAACGTAATTTCACTGCTGAAATCTAGTTGAAAAATGAATTAATCTTCACAAGATAGCTTACATAATACTTTTATTTCTTCCCTGTTTGCAGATCGTAAAACAGAAGCAGTAAGAATGTTTTGAGGACTTGAGTTTCAAAACTTGCTTTATCCAAAATTTAAAAAATCGAATTTTCTCTGTCAATCTATTCAATGGATCGAAAAAACACTACAATCTGCAAAAATAAAAAAAAATAAAAAAATAAATAAAATAAAATGAAATAAAATAAAATAAATAAATAAAAATAAATAAATAAATAAAAAACTAGTTTTATAATGTATTTCTGGCCTTGTAAAATCTTGATTTACAATGAAATCTAATGACACTGTAAGCGCACCAAGCGTAAATCAAAGCTGTAAATCTTCCATAGTTGGGTCTCACGCCAAATTCACATATCGGGAGAGTATTAAAAAAAAAGGATTGTATTTATTTTTCTCCGTTGTAGAGATATGAGTTTAATACATGCTATTATTAAAAAATAAATCTTTGATACTACATTGGGTTAAAATTGTAAAATAAATAAATATATATATATATATGTATATATATATATATATAATAGAAAATTGATAAATTATAAAATTAACTTTCTATTAATATAATAAAATCGTGCAATCAATATTTTCTGAAAACTACTTTATAAAACAAGTACATTTCTTATTTAGGAAAATTTAGTTTCAGGGTATACGCTTTATGACTCTTACAATATAGTTTTAAAAAAAGACAGAATCACATGGAAGTCGTTATCAAATTCAAAAGTGAGTTTTAAAATTCAAACCCTCATTCTATTTTAAATGGTATAACAATGGAACAAAAGTTACACTCTTGTTAAAGATGTTGAACGGAGTAAGTGCACTTAAATTTTGAAGTTATTCATAACAGTGAAAATGTATTCTTTTTCAAACAGAAGCATGTTTCAAATTTTCCGTCACATGAAAGATGAGTTCAGTTATAAAACGCTAAAACCTACTTTTCTAACAATGCGAAAAACACACAATTCACCCTTATATCCATTGTTGCATTTCTGTATCTAACAAAGGCCCATATTTCTAAAATGCAATAGATCCGAAGAATCTGCCTAGCTTTATAGTCCCCCAGGGGATAATTTAAGGGGTGCGAGAATAGTTGCAGGTGTCAGATAGGAGAATATTCTTTTATGCACGTGCGTTGTTATTATGACATAAGGGCTAATTTGATCATGGCAAGTTTTGATGTAGATATCAGAACGGGGAAGTGAGGGATGACGAATGAACACTTCAGATGACGATCTTTTGAAAGAATGGGGAAGTGGGGTGAGTTTTTATGCATATTTCAGGAAAATTTGTGGGAATTTATCATGTGTGAAAAATTATTTCGAAGCCTTACTTCTGTTTGATGAGGTCATTATAACATTCATTGTTATGAAATATGTGGCCGGCATTTGTAGAAAGAAATTAAACAATGAAATAATAGTTGAAAAATAAAATAGATAAATTGGAGGAGTGGCACGAATATATTGATTTTATCAAATTTATAAATTGCAGCAAAAAAAAAAAAAAAAAAAAAAAAAAAAAAAAAAAAAACCCTGTAACAAGTATTTTTATAATTTTTATAGTTCATTTAAACTCATTTTATTTGAGTTTGTAACGCGATCAGTTTAACCCTTTATGTACTGAATTAGGAATTCATAAAAATTTTATCTTCTAAAGCATTTTTCGTGAATTGTTTAAACTACATTAGAAGATTTACATAATCATTTAATAAACTTTAGAAGGATTTTAGAAGGATTGAAAGATTTAGATGGATTCATTAAATTTGAATTTATAGGGTTTTTGCAATATTTATGACCCCACTCAAATCTTTTATTTTAAATATTTTTCTTAGTATTTTGTAGAATTAGAAAATGTTCAAATATAATGTTCTTACAATAGAAATATAGAAATATTTCCGAATTGAAAAATCTCCCCCCCCCCCTCCCCCAATGCCAAGAAAACTGAAAAGATGCAAAGGCAAAAGAAATCATCCTTTTAAAAATATTTTTGTTTTGTGTAACCAATAATGCTTTTGGCACAAGATAAAGCAATGTATCTATAACTCAGTCTAAACTGTATAACAACTAATCAATATATTAAATGAATTTTATAACAAGTTATTTTAATGGTACTCATAAGTAGAATCAGTAGATAAAGGGTTAATGGAGTTTTCAATGGGCGATTTTTATACTCTTTTTAAGATAACTTGACGATAAGTAACGCAATATAAGATTAATTTATTCGGCAATTAAGGTGTCTATAATTAAGGTGTAAGTAAGCAGGGCTTAATTTCTAACAAAAAAAGTACCGGAGCCCTAATATTCTGTGGTACCGGTACAACAACCGTACCGTCCCCCCCCCCCCCCCCCCCTGTCACTCCAATCTGCATATTTATATTTCGTACATTATTTGCAGAATTTAAAGCAGTTTTTTTTTTCTTTAGCAAAATAAAAATTTTAAATATATTTATCAGCATGTACTTAGCTGTCAACTTTACCCCTTTTTAGTTGCCACTCCTTCTGAATAGTAATCTTTACCTAATTTTAAAGTTAATTAACTGCAGAATTCTGCGATTACATATTGTAAGGATTATGATTAGGAAATAGTATTAACACCAAAAAAGGATAGTTCGCAGCTATGCATTTTTAAGAAAAAATGAATGAAATTTACAGAAATTAATATTTATATGCTGAAGAATGGAACAATGTTTTACAATTTGCATATCTTAAACTATAATCGATTCTTCCGCATAAAAATCTTTTGTGGTGAATCCCTGAAAATCAGATTAAATTAAAGATATTTGACATCGTTATCGGAAAGAACAGATGCTTTTACAGAAAAAGGGGAAACGCTGCTCGATTGCCTTCTATCAGAATAACAATAACATGGCAATTACATCTACTTACAAATGAAAGTTACTTTGTAAATGTGCAGAGCAGGGCCTTAGCCTGTGTACCATTCATGATACAAAATAAATAGAACAAGTTGGAAATTGCTCGTCAAACGTGGCAAATGAGGTGCGTTCGTACTATAACTAGTTTTATAATTTTTTTTGCACCCGATATTGTACTGAATGTGTATTTGTTTGCACTTCATAAGTGCATAGTCTGTAACATCATTAAAATGCACTTGCAATAATTTTTTCCCATTCCCCTTAATGTAACGGGAAACTTTTGACTGTCCCTGTAATTAAATTACATATCCGATTTTCATAAAATTTGAAATGGCTCGACAAAATTTTACAGCAATTATATATTTAAAATTTCAGCCCATTCGGAAGGCTGTAACATCATTAAAATGCACTTGCAACAATTTTTCCCATTGGCCGTAATGTAAAGAAAAACTTTTGACTGTCCCTGTAATTAAACTATACATCCGATTTTCATAAAATTTGAAATGGCTCGAAAAAATGTCGCAATAATTATATGTTTAAAATTTCAGACCATTTGGAAAGCTTTAACATCATTAAAATGCACTTGCAATAATTTTTCCCATTGGTCGTAATGTAAAGATAAACTTTTGACTGTCCCTGTAATTAAACTATACATCCGATTTTCATAAAATTTGAAATGGCTCGACAAAATTTTGCAACAATCATATATTTAAAATTTCAGCCCATTCGGTTGGGTAGTTTTTGCTCTGTTACATGCGGACGGACGGACAGACGGACTGAACGACGACTATAGGTGCTACGTATTTATATAAATACGAACGCACCTAAAAATGACTAACGTGATTTTTATACTCGTACGCAATAGAAGACAAAAAACCTCAAACAAACAAAACCTCAAGCTGATGCTCTTTGGCTAAAACAGAAAACATCCTTTTCAGGTTAAATATCTACCAAAAAAAAAAAAAAATAAAATAAAAAAAATTATTCTACTGCCACAAAAGAAAGTCGAACTGAAAGCAAATTCATTGTTCAGTCTCTTGAGTGGCGCCGTATCAACACGCCATCTCCAACATAAATTTGAAATGGAGAAACAAGATTTCTGTTTCCCCTTCATTTTGATCAAAATAGCATTAAAATGATTTGAAATAGATTATAATAAGTACTTTTAAGAAGCATTGTGAATGGATAATACTTAAGCAAAAAAAGACGCCCATCTGACATTGGTCTAAAGGAGGAAAAAGGTTTATTTATTTATTTTTCTATACATGAATAAATAAAATTTTAGTTGTTATACAGACTGAGCTCGAGTCAGTCCAAGCCCAAAAACTGATATAAAAATTGAGTCCGTTTTATCTCCATTTTTTATGTGTGCGACACATTACGTCACATATAAGTGTTTTGATAAAAAAGATTGCAAAAGCTTGGAGATGGGAAGGGAAGGAAAAAGTAATTTAGACTTCGGTTTTTCGGAAGCGCTATTGCACTGGGCTCCGGAGCCCTGTATTTATGAGCTCCGGTGAATTCCGACCAATATTTGAATATTTACTAAAAACAGAGAAGTACCGGAGCCGGGCTCCGGCGCAAATTAAGCCCTGTAAGTAAGGTAATTTATTACTCATTCCTGTGCCATTTGTGTCTGTAACTTGTTGTCCCATCGCGAAATCCTTTAAAGTCATTGGTCAGTTTTTGTGAGAGGACAAAAATTAAACATATCTTTAACACATGCCTTTCGAAATAATGTATCAACAATCACATACTACCTAAGAAATTTAATATAATTTAAAACCATATTTTTTTTTTTTCGTTTTTGTTACGACGGCTAATTTGATAGCGATATCAGAACGGGGAAGTGAAGGATGACGAATGAACTCTTCAGATGACGATCTTTTGAAAGAATGGGGAAGCGGTGTGTGTTTTTATGCATATTTCAAGAAGATTTGTGGGAATTTATCATGTGTGAAAAATTATTTCGAAGTCTTACTTCTGTTTGATGAGGTCGTTATAGCCTTCAGGGTTATGAAAAATTAGGCCAGCATTTGTAGAAACACATTAAGCGATGAAATAATAGTTGAACAATAAAATAGATAAATTCGAGGCGTTGCACGAATATATTGATTTTATCAAATTTATAAATTGTAAAAGAAAAAAAAAAAAAAAAAAAAAAAAAAAAAGGCCTGTAACAAGTATTTTTATCGTTCATTTAAACTCATTTTATTTGAGTTTGTAACGCGATCAGTTTAATGGAGTTTACAATGGGCGATTTTTTACTCTTTTTAAGATGACTTGACGATATGTAACGCAATATAAGATTAATTTATTCGGCAATTAAGGTGTATATAATTAAGGTGTAAGTAAGGCATTTTGTCACTCATTCCTGTGCCATTTGTGTCTGTAACTTGTTGTCCCATCGCGAAATCCTTCAAAGTCATTGGTCAGTTTTTGTGGGAGGACAAAAATTAAACATATCTTTTAATACATGCGTTTTGAAATAATGTATCAACAATCACGTACTACCTAAGAAATGTAATGTAATTAAGAACCATATTTTTTTTTCGTTTTTGTTAGGACGGCTAATTTGATAGCGCAAAGTCGTGATATAGATATCAGAACGGGGAAATGAGCGATGACAAATGGACTCTTCAGATGACGATCTTTTGAAAGAATGGGGGCAGCGGGGTGATTTTTTATGCATATTTCAGGAAGATTTGTGGGAATTTATCATGTGTGAAAAATTATTTCGAAGCCTTAATTCTGTTTGGTGAGGTCACTATAGCGTTCATTGGTGTGAAATATGAGGCCGGCATTTGTAGAAAGAAATTAAACAATGAAACATGAGTTGAACAATAAAATAGATAATTTGGAGGCGTGGCACGAATATATTGATTTTATCGAATTTATAAATTGAAAAAAAAAAACTGTAACTAATATTTTTAGCTTACATTTAAACTCATTTTATTTGAGTTTGTAACGCGATCAGTTTATTGGAACATTCAATGGGCGATTTTTATGCTCTTTTTAAGATAACTTGACGATAAGTAACGCAATATAAGTTTAATTTATTCGGAAATTAAGGTGACAATCACAAATTTCTGTACCATTTGTGCCTACAACTTGTTGTCCCCGTAGCATCGCGAAATCCTTCAAAGTCATTGGTCAGTTTTTGTGGGAAGACAAAACTTAAACATATATTTTAATACATGCGTTTTGAAATAATGAATTAACGATCACGTACTACCAAAGAAATCCAATGTAATAAAAAGAAATGGTTTTTATTTTTGTTTTTGTTACAACGGCTAATTTGATAGAGCAAAGTTTTGATATAGATATCAGAACGGGGAAGTGGGGAATGACAAATGAACAAGGACAGATGACAATCTTCAGATGACGATCTTTTGAAAGAATGAGGAAGTGGGTTGAGTTTTATGCATATTTCAGAAAGATTTGTGGGAATTTATCATGTGTGAAAGATTATGTCGAAGCTTTACTTCTGTTCGATGAGGTCATTATAGCGTTCATTGTCAAGAAATATGACACCCGCCATTTGTAGAAAGCAAATTAAACAATCAAATAACAGGTGAACAATAAAATACATAAACTGGAGATGTGATACAAATCTTTAATATTTATTTAACTGAAATACGCAAAAAAATATGTAACAAACAATTTTATCAAACATTGAAACTCATTATCTTTGAATTGTAACGCGATCAGTTTAAAGGAACATTTAATGGGCAATTTTTATAGTCTTCTTACAATAACATGAAGATAAGTAACGCAATTAATGTGACAATCCCTATTACCTGTTTTTATGTCGTGGATCAGTAATAAATAATTTTATTATGCATTTAGACGCCTTTTGTTTGAGTTTTTTTTCGCGATCAGTTTAAAGAAACATTCAATAGACCATTTTTATAGCAACATAACGATAAGTAACGCAATACTAGATTAATTTATGTGTTAATTAATGTGACAATCACTAATAGCAGAACCTTTTGTGTCTGTGTATCAGTAACAAAAATTTTATGATACATATAAATTAATTTTATTTGAGTTTGTAATGTGATGAGTTTAAAGAAACGCCCAATGGATATTGATGTCCAATGTCTTTCTACGATAACATGGCGATAAGTAACGCTATATTAGATTAATTTATTTGTTAATTAATGTGGCTAATGCCTGCATCTTTTGTGTTTGTGGATCAGTAACAAATAATTTTATCATATATCCTCCTGAGACCTGGCATCCATTTAAATGGATGTTTTGATCTCTCCTTCTATTGCGTTAAATTTCATTGTAGCAATCTAAAACCAGTTTGGCATGGTAACGTATGAATCAAAAATCAACATTTAGCTTTTGGATTTTGACAACGGTAACTACTTTATTTACAAAATGGCGTAATAAATGAGTCAAATTGGAATTCTACGTTCTGCTGGTAAGTTTCGTTTTTATGTTATTTTAATTTGTTTAAACTATTTTTTTTTTCAATTTTAATAGCAGATGTGACTTGACTTATGTTCTTTATAATAAATTCCATTCTTTTTCATACTTTCAGCATTTTTTAAAATTATTTTAAAGCGAGTTATGGCCTGAACATCCATTTAGATGGATGTGCTGTAAAACAAAATTAAAAAATTGAAATTTATTAATTTCTTTAAAAGCATTATTTTTTATGTCTATTTGTTAAAAAAAAAAAAACTCATATTAAAAAAAAATAAGCATTATATTTTGCTTGGGTCTCAGAAGGACATATAAAATCAATTTATTGGAGTTTGTAACCGGATCAGTTTAAAGGAACATTTAATGGACGATTTTTATAGTTTTCTTCCGATAACCTGACGATAACTAACACAATATCAGATTTATTTATTTGTTAATTAATGTGACAATCACTAATGGCAGAACCTTTTTGTGTCTGTTAGGGACTTTTTTCCCCCGATAACATCACAAAATCATTTAAAGTCACCTATCCCATAGTAATCTGCCCCAAAATAAAAAGTCCCATTGTAAAATAATTGTGAAATTGTTACTAAATCGGAAATCAGATTAACAGTTTTCACCTTTATGACGACCTGATCCACCTTTACCTCTAAAATAGTTTAATTTTCAATGTTCAATATCTCTGGAATTAATGATATAAAATTAATGCAAACTCATATCTGGGCTAATTAGAAGGTCCTGTATCATTATCTGATATAAACATTAAGTATTCATATTGAAATAGTCAAAGTTTTTTATTATTTTAATAAGGACATTCTGCTCTTATTTTTTAATATAAGTTGAAAGTAGACTTAATTCACAGACAAATGTCCATTTTCGTTTTTCTTTGCCGTAGTTTTGCGATTAAAATATATGGAGCGGGGCACTGATCACAAAGAGAGTTTCTTTTTGTAACGAACTACAACTAAAAATATTTAATTGAAAATGTATCTAGTGATAACTACAACTACCTGTTTTATGAAGTAGCTTCTACAATTAATTTTTCGAAAGAAGTCGTTGCTTCGCTACTTTCCTATTTTGTCAATGGATACAATTTAACCTTGAAATTGTAAACACGGATTATATATAATACTATGTCGCCTAGGTATGTCTCGTTTGCCGGGATACAATCAAATAAATGCGATAAAACTGAGGGCAATGAAAAACTAAGAAAGATATAAGACAAGAAAATGTTTTGTGTTATTCTCTAATATATTACGTTAATCAGATATTACGAGTTATAGGCCGACCAGAGAAATCCAATATTTTTTTTTGTCATAATTAAAAAAAAAAATAATAATAAAACTTTAAATAAACCAATTCCAATAGAAGGAACGCAGCATCAAAACAAGACATTCTAGTAGCAAGTAGACAAGTGTTTCCAGCGAGAAAATTAATTAATTTCATTTGGATTTATTTGTGAGTGTCGATGGAAAAATCGATAATGTCATGCGATGGATTTTTTAAGTGTTGCAGCTGAGTTGCTGACATTCGCCAATCATTACTCAGAACACATTTTTCATACAAGAAGTAAACTACTACCACATTACTAGAAGAATAACATATTTTTCCCTTCTGGAATAGCGTCAGTGTTCATTACAAACTACAGGTTTTTGTATTGAGCTACCCGCCTAATTATATTTTTCAAAATGTAGCGCACAACACTACAAATTACCGAAAAAGTAGCGATTATAGTAGTTTCGCTATTTCTGGCCGCTGAGGCTGGGGCTTTCTGTTTCTTTTCTCTATTTCTCTCTGTTTTCTTTCTTTTGACGTTTTGACAATTGTATTTCTTTAACGCTCCCTCTAAAAAGGATTCAACCAGTTTTCCAGAAAAAAGATAGTTCTATACATTATTATAATATGACATATGGATTTCAATTCCTGTGTATCATTGTCTTTTGAAATTAAGAATATTTGTATTTTAAAGAATAAAATGTGTCCGAGCCTAACGCTGAAACCCTTTTCACGATGGCAAGAGCGCACGATTAATTTAACTTTTATTATTGCGATTTTTTAAGCTTCTAACTACCGCACATATTAAATTTTTACACCTTCAAAGAGGAACAAAAATATGCTTTCAAATGCAATTTGTTCGAAAATTGCATCGCAACTTGTTTGAAAACTGTATCGCAATTTACTCAATTTCTACTGTTTTTTAAATAATTTTCCATTATGATTTTTTTTTTCTAATCTATCTCTATCACGTGCAGACGATTAGGAAATATAAATACGTGTGCATTTAAATTTCTGTAAACAGTTCATCCTTTGTTTCCAGCTTAGATTCCATAACGAAATTAAAACATTCACCAATCAATAAATAAAACAATAACATATAAATAAATCACGAATTTAACCCATGTAATGGAACCGTATGAGCTTAACCACTTAAATGAACACAATCAAAAAGGATGAATGCAAATAGCGATATCTTCATCTATTAACTCCTGTCACGAGGGCAATATTAATAACTTTCAAAATTTTATTTGAACGCATTTTTGTGTTGCTGGACAGATAATTACACCTTTTTATTTTTTATTAAATATATTCAAAATTGTTAATTGGTCCAAATCATCCAAGCAACCTCATAGCAAATTGGTATATAGTTTTATATACCTTAGATAAATTTAAATAATATAAGTGATCGTATTTACCTACATTCTAGTAGAAGAGCAACGCGAAGCATTAATAAAATTAAATTATAATTCGCGTCAAAAAGTAATTATTAAATTTGAATAATTACGAATAAAATTAAGAGTTTGCGTTGTGAATTATTTAGACGAACTCTTCCACTTATGAATTAAACTAAAGTTTAAGCTGTAAAAAAAAAGAATTGACACACTTTAAATATTATTAATTAAATAATTACAGAAACTTTTTAAAACTTGATTAAATAATTTATTTACATTGAACAAATCTATTTACAGAAAAACATAATATTAATTCAAAAAATAGAAAGCAACACTTTTGTTTGCTTCTCATTATTTTAAGTATGTTTAATCTTTTTTTTAAAAAAAAAGACAATATTTTCACGTACTCTAATTATTATAATTGTTTCTTTTTGCTAAAAGAAATACTCTCTTTCATTTTTAAAATTACCTTAATCTTATTTAATTATTGGTTTGATCGGATCTCAGATAACTCTCTACCATAAAATATCAGAAAAGTATTTTTTTAGATTTTTCATATGAACTTATGTGGTAAAAGAAAATGTGTAAAATAGTACCTTCTTTTAATATACGGGATGGTGGCCTTTATTTGTCAAATTCCGAGTTGTTGCGTTGCTTAGGATCATGGCAATGTGTCATCAGGAACGCATCCTCAATTTGGCTTGTTTAGGATCACTCCGATCTGTACATCAGGAAGACATCCTCAATTTGGCTTGTGTAGGCTCACTCCGATAGGTACCTCAGGAAGACAACCTCAATTAGGCTTGATTAGGCTGGATTAGGCTCGCTCCGCTAGGTCCATCTCGCCTGGGCTTTACTAGGGCTTGCGGGACTCATTGCACGGGCTTTCAGGAGAGCTCTTGCATCCTCTACATCTTTTTTCAGACTATATTTTTTTAAAACTTATTCTTCTTGCACACCAGTTCCTGCAGTGGGTGGAGCTATTTTTGTCTAGTCCACTGTTATTGGATGTGAGAAGATTTTTTATTATACTTCGATAGGCCTATTAGCTAGCAGTCTGCAAATGGCCCCTAACATATACTTTAATATTATTATCTGCCTTAAAGTTTGGGTGGTCTGAAAAGTCATAAATTTATCCCAACACTTTTATTGAGGCCATAAATTGATTCCAACGTTTTTATGATTTTACGACTTCTAATTATACACTACTTTCCATTGGCTTGTCATAAAACGACACCATGGCGTCTGCGTATTGTTGTTGTCTGAGATCCGAACTCCATTCAATATTATACATTCATTTTACAATACAACAATTTTTTTTAAAAATATATATTTACTATTTAAAATCAACTTAATAATTTTTGTATGAACTTACACTCTTATTTTACTTAAATATATAAACATTATAATTTTACACTCATAATTATATTTTATAAAAAATATTTATACGAACAGAAATAACAAATTACGCAATTTTACTTTGATTTAACCAACATGGTGCGGGAACATATCATAGTTATATGTTGCCCAGCATCTCTCCCGGTCTCGGAAGAAAAAAAAATAAAAACTGATTGCTGGTTTTATTTTTTTTTATAAAGCTTGAAGGAATGTACGTGTCCATATGACTGTGTATCTACACAGTTTTTGAACGAAGACTAAGTTCAATTATCAATGGTTCTGGTATATTTTATAAGAAGTTCTTCTATTGTTTCATAACAGAAAGTTCAACACATGATAGCATAGTTGTCTGTTGACATTCACATTTATAGAAGGCCTCTGTACTGACAATCAGACGTCTTTCTCTAAGCCTTTTTTCTTTACCACACACATGTTTACTAATTTTGTAACTTTACAGTTTAAGTGCCCAAAATACATTCAAAGATATAATTTTGTCTGAAATTAATATGCCGAAATAAACCTCATTATAAGAAAAATAATGGCATACGCATTTGACATATTATTTCATCACATACAACCTTATGACACAGTGTTTTATCTAAAACACATTTTATACTGAATAAAAGTAAATACAATGCTTGTAATATGACATGTTATATTTTCACATAATTAATCTGATGTATTCAAATTATAATCAGAAAAATATTGTATACAAACTTGTTACATTATTTTATTTATTTGTTACTTCAAACATGTATGATCTGTCAAAATGTACAAGCTAATTCATCTCCTTTAATATATCATTACGCAATGCTTTCCAACTTTACCCGATACGAGGGAAAAAAAAAAGAAGAAGCAGGAGAGAATAAAACCAGTTTTTTGACCGTCGCCGATCCTCCCGAAAAGTGGGGGGTGGTCAAGCTACTAATCGCTTTCTGTGAGGTGATTTGTGCTGTGACAAAATTTTACGACTTCAAAAAGTAAGTATTTAAAACCATTTCATGCTTGTAATTACCGTATTAATTAGTATAATTTCTTGATATACTTTCTTCTTAACTCACTGTGCATGCCTGTATGTAATTTTAAACATAATCTATGCATAAACAGTGTATGTATTTGTATCGTATCTAATGTAAACCTTCTGCCTTTTTTTTTTTATTTTGCAGGGGAAAAATGGCGATTCTAGCATGTGCATTCTCCTGCCTCATACTGGAACTGACGCGAGGGTGGCTTTTTTATGCATCCAGGTTTAAATCTAACCCAAATTGCCTTTCAGGATTAAAAAAAATGCATATAATTTTCTTTAACTGATTACATTGTATATTTTTAGACCTTTTTAACAAACACAAATTTTGATTCATGATACTGTTTACTATTAAAATGTAAACAACACGGAAAAATGACTTCTACGGCCTCTCAAAAATGCAAAATATGCATTACGCTGACCTTAAAAATTCACCTTCATTTAATACTATTAAATAGTGTTGTCAGAAAATGCCATTGACGAAGAAGAGAACAATTTTTTTGTCTTAAATTATTATTTATTTAGCCAACAATTCTATCTTAAAAGATTGTTAAATTTTCATATTTATTTATTTTTTTTACTGAATGAAATAAAAATTTATTTATTCAAAATTTTATTTATCATTAACATTCCGTATGTGAATTCTACTGTCTAAAATTTAATGATATGTTTAAGAATAAAAGATAATAAATTATTATTATTAATCCAACATTAATAATTATTATTTAATTATAAAAAAAAATGTTATTAATACACTTGTATAATTAAAAAAAAAAAAAAAATAAAAGTAAATGATAATTACTACGTAAAATCGTATGTAGTAACCCATGAGTACTCGGCCGAACCAAAGCATTTCTGCCAGCAGAAAAGAATCTTTGTATACTCATAAATATCTACACCCAATTATTACAGATTAAGTTTTTAAAAAATAATTACTGTATGTACTATAAAAAATTAAGTAAATAAATTTATTAAGCCATACTACATATTTTAATAAAAATAAGGCCAATATATATAAATATATTTATTTATCTATTTTGTTTTCTTATATTAAATTGGCCAAATTATATAAAAAAAAATTTATGAACTCACACACTCAAATTTATCAATACTATGTATATTTATATGTGTTAAATTTAGAATTGCATTTAATTCTAAGAGAAAGTAAAGAGAGAAAAAAAAAAAAAAAATGCTTAAATTCTAAACTAACATAAATTTATAAAATATTTCATTTAAAAAAAAAAATCTAATTTCTAGCTGATTTCAGCAAGATGTCATTTAATATTTATATTAAATAATTTTGCTAATACATTTTATTAATTGTTAAATTTGCATATTTTTATATATACAATAAAAATATAATAGTCTTACATAAAATTTTACACTACAACAATGTTATTAATTAATTTAACTTGAATTTAAGCCTACTTTAATTCTAATTGAATACCGTTAATAAAAGTCAATTAGCTTATCAAGTTAAATATAATATAAACTATGTTTGTCTAATGTTAATTTTGATGAAAATTCCATAAATTTTAACTGTAAATGCTAATTGCTATACCTTTTGTTATTTATTTTGAAAACAACACGAACTTATATTTTTATTTATTATTTTTTTTTATTAAATCTAGGAAGTAAACACTGAGCTAGACACTCCATAAATGTGTAAAACCTAAAAATCAAAAATTTTCCTCAAGAAAACTCAAAATGCTGCTTTTTTACAATATAATATTACTAATTTTATTGTTTCTGAGCATAACATCTAGTAATTATACCATACTTAATTTTTTCTTCGATTCCTTTTTCAGCCAAGAATCCTGAAATTTATGCCTAGGTGGACCATATATTGATGTATCTGTGAATTGATAAATTTTCTACAAAAATTTTGTTGGTGTTGGTGCATACCCAGCCGTAGGCCAATATTGCACCCTATACAGAAAGCCTTTGGTGAGAAAATTTTAATTTTACTTCAATTATTTATTTGTGTATTTTTTTTTACTGTTATTTTTGTGTGCAATCATGTTGAAATAACTTGCCTTGTCCATTGTTATACATATATATGTTTTTTTAAAAACCAATGTGCTACACCAAAATCCTTTTTTTTAAATTTTTTTTTATAACACTTTTGTTCATAAAACTTATCCCTGCTGTCTAAATTCTAGACTTTAGCATATAAGTTGTACTTGAACTACCGGAATAAATCTTAGCACTTTTTGTATATTTTATTATATTTAGGCTTATAGCTGACCGCTATCCTAATATAGAGTGCACTAATAATTTATTCCTTGTCAACCATATATTTATATAAAAAAATATATATATATGAGTATGCTATAAAGCTGTTCTAACTACCCTGAACCTATAGCTTACACCTACTCATTTTAAAGAGTAATTCTGAAATTTTGTCGTCTAAATTGTAAGGCTATTAGCAAAGGCTACCCTTATAGAAGACAGAAAAAATTCTCTTTTTTTTTTTTTTTTTTTTTTTTTTTGAAAATTACTCCAACATTATTTACTATGAAATTAATTAAGTTTTAATGTTATTTGGCTTTGTTAAGATATTATATTTTCTAATTCATATTCGAAAAGAAAAAAAATATATATATAACTTTTGCCTGGAGCGAAATATTTCACTGCTCCATTGAAGTTTTGTGAAGCACATTACATAATTTTATAAGTATGTTTTCGGGTGCGCCCTGCACATTTGCTCAATATTGTAACCCTGAGACAAATTGGCGTTCCCATGTTCCTATCCTTTCTTATTATTATTTTGAATTTTAAAAAGGCAAGTTATTAATTCTGTTTCAAATTTTTTTTTTATCTAAAAAAAGAAAAATTTATTTTTAAATTTTGAAAATTTTTTTAAATTTTGAAATTCGATTAATTATGCATTTTGATTTATTTTTAATACCAATTCATATACCATGGATACTCTTGGGGAGGGGGGAAAGGGTAATGATCTTGTATAACATCCCCGTATAAGTTTGTATATGGTGTATAACCATATAACGACATATTTTGATCATAATGATCTGTTTGATACTGTAAATATGGGTCTATATTCTCAGAATATTTATTATTTTTTTTATAATGCGTTTTAGTAAGTTTGTCACCCTTTTGACTCGTATTTTTGTTCAATTTGAACCAACAATTTTCAGTTAAGTGCGATTTTCTTTTACAAATGTCACATTTATTTTTGTAATTTTTATCACCCTTAATTTTTTTCTGAGACCCTTGTAAATTCGTAATTTCCGCCTCTGCATGACCTGTTGCGTATTTCGGAGCGTACAGCTGATCCATATGTCGTTTGATCGGCTCTATTGATTTATCTGGAACATATTGTAATAAATAATTAAAGTTTCTAAACTTTTTAGTAACTTCGTAGGGTCCTTGAAATTTTGGCTCCAATGCGCCTGGTTTTCCAATACATTTTAAATATACTGTTTGACCCAAATTTAAATCCTTTACTTTTTCGTATGCCTCTTCATCTATATATTCTTGCATTATTTTCTCCTGGTTTGCAAGGGATTGAATTTTGATTTCCTTCATATGCTGTATTCTGCTTTTAACATAAGAGTGGGTATATATTTCCTCAGAAGGAATATGGGCTGTGAAGGGATTTTTTATTTCCCTTGCGAAAAATAGCAGTGAGGGACTATATCCCGTAGCGCGGTGTTTCGAGGAATTATACGCTAGTTTAAAAAAATCCAGTCTTATGTCCCATTCCGTAGTGCGTTTCGACATAGCTACAATTGATGTTTTTAATATTTTATTGGTAACTTCACAAAGTCCATTTCCTTGCGCACGGTATACACTCACAAATTTCCTTTGTATGTTTAAAGATTCCAAATATTCTTTCATAATTTCGCTACGTAAATATTTTGCGTTATCAAAGATAATTTCTTTACACATCCCATAATTTGCAAAATATTTATTTAGTACATTTAATATAGTCTGTGACTCTACGTTTCGTAGGGGAACAGCTTCCAGGAATCTCGATGTCGAATCAATTATAATTAAAATGTATCTGTTTTTCCTTAACGTGAGGTTTAAAGGTCCAATGACGTCAGCATGCAGGACTGTACCGACTTCGTGATCTTTCACCATTTTTTTAACAGGGACTTTTATTGTTGTGTGTTGTTTAGATGTGAGGCACTGCACACAATTTGCACAATACTGTTTGATGTCTTTGTACATTCCGTGCCAAAAAAGCCTTGTTTTCACATTATCATAAGTTTTTTGAAATCCGAAATGCGCTTTATGAGCTTCTTCTATGGCTGCAATTTTTAATGAATCCGGGGTAATTAAAAGCTCCTTTTTATCTGAACCAGGTTTCAAAATTAATAATTTATTGTGATTTAAAGCAAATCTCTTCGTGCTTCTATTATTTTTGTCTTTTTCGATTTTATTTATTATAATTTTTAATTTTTCGTCTGCATATTGCTCCGATTTAATATTTTCGTCTGTAAGTGCTATGTTACTTGCAAACAAATTATTTTGGAGTTCTCTGTCTGTTGTAAGATTATCTAAATTCCTGCTCAAATAGTCTGCTGGATTGTTAATCCCTTCGACGAATTCGAAGTCGAAATTAAAGTCTTGTAAATCTGCTACCCATCTGTTTATAATTTCCGATTTATCTTGTAAATGTAAATGCTGAGTTAGTGCTTTCGAATCAGTTAACACAGTAAATCTTCTACCTGAAAGCATATATTTAAAATGCATAATTGCTTCATGCACTGCTAATAACTCAAATTTAATACTCGGATAATTTTTTTCCGGTTCTCTAAGTTTTCTCCCGAAAAATTCAACAGGTAGCAAATGACCATCCTTTTCTTGAGCTAGAACACCTGAAATTGCAACTTTGCTCCCATCCGTGAATAAGAAAAATTCCTTGTTAAAATCGGGGGGTCTGAGCGTTGGTTTTTGTACAATTTCTTCCTGAATTATCAGGAAAGCTTTTTCTGCTTCTGGACTCCACTTAAATTTAACTTTATCTTTAGTCAGCTCTATTAAAGGGTTAACTTTGTCGGAATAGTTGGGTATTAGCGTCCGAAAATAATTCGCTAAGCCCAATAAAGATCTGACCCCCTTTTTCGATTTTGGTCTGACTAAATTTTTTACTTTTTCAATATTCTTTTGAGATGGAGAATATCCCATTTGATTCACCCTAAATCCTAGGAATTCTATTTCTGCTTTGCAAATTTGCATTTTTGAAGGTTCGATTGTCATGTTGTGATTTATTAATACCTGTAGAACTTCTTCTAAGGTTTTCGTCATCTCTGCTATTGTATTTGCAGATATCAACACATCATCAATGTAGTATGATACTTTGCTTTTGTCAAAATGTCCCAGAATTTTATCGATTACTTCTGCAAAAATTGCGCTAGAATTTCGTGTGCCAAAAGATAAACGAAGTGGCATATGTTTTCCAAATTCCGTAACAAATGCTAATTTTTTGCAATCTTCTGGTTTTAAATTTATTTGGAAAAAAGCACTATGTAAGTCTAGCACCGTATAGTATTTTTTACCGCTTATCTTTTGTAATAAGTCTTTTACGTCCGGCATCGGATAAGTATAAGGTTGTAAAATTCGGTTTAATAGTCTTAGGTCCGTTGCCATTCTAAACTTGGGTTCTGCATTCGGGTTATTACTCGGATTTTTCTTTCTAACGAAAATAACTGGAAAAGCATACTCGGAGTCAGTCTTCTCTATAATTTTAGCCTGTAACAGTTGTTCGATTTCCCTTTTCGCATACTGTCTTACTGCCTGAGGCAATTTATATGGCTTAGCTTGTACCGGGAATTCATGATTCAATTGAAAACTTGGTGCAACAAACGCTGATTGCCCCAATGTTTGATAACTTTTTGAAAATGCATGAACATTGCCCATTAAAATTTTTCGAAATTTTTGTTGTACTTCCTCTGATAAATGGCTTAAATCGAAATCCGTCTCTTTAATTTCTGCTTCTCGCAATTTTCTTACATCTTCTATATTTAAATTATTTATTTCATAAAATGTCCCTTTCTCTATATTATCAGTTGAGTCATCTTGCTTGCACTCAAAGTTCGTTATAATTTCCCCTATTTTAGTTCCTTTCTGAATAATTAACTTTTCTAACAGTTTATTCTTTATTATAATATTTATGTTATTATTTTTTTGAACTTCGTGTAACGAAGTCTCGCATGAAAATTTACTATTTTCTTGAATGGGGTCAAAAATAATTATATCTGACATATTTATATCCTCTGGGCATTTTAATTTTACAATTTTCGATTCTTCAGGTTGGAGAAAAATTCTATTTTTAGTAATGGCAAACATACTTTTATTTGAATGTTCCCCTGAATTACATGGCGTAATGTTATTCACTTCATAATTATTTACTTCACTTGCAACGTTTAATTTAATTTGTTGATTTTTAAATTTTAATGTTTTATTGCATAAATCCAAAATCATATGATTTTCTTTGAGATAATCGTACCCTAATAACATTTGGTACTGCCTATCAAAATCATCATTAGTGACATAAAATGTGCCTGTTGTGAATATACCTTTTAATCGAAAAGTTAATTTTACACATTGTTTAAAAAAAATCTTTGAATTTGTTAAAGTTTTAATTTGGATCTGATTGCCCAAATATTTGATTTTGACGTTTGTATCTTTAATTTTTTTGAATAAGGAAGGTGATAAAAGGGATACAGCAGCTCCGGTATCCAGTAACGCTTGTATTTCTACGCCCTGTATACTTAGTGATATAATTGGCAGACTATCTTTGTCTGCATTTGTTATATTTGCGATTGTTTTATTTATTTTATCGATTTCCGTCTCTGAAAATCCCGAATCTTGATCCGATTTCGCTGTTTTCTTTGCCCATTTTTTTTTCTTTTTGCGCTTTTCAAATTGATAACCATTTTGCTCATAATTCTCAGGAATATATCCAAAATCCCTATTTCCCGAATTCCAGTTAGGTTGTGAATAATCATACATCCCATAATGCGTCGGGTAATTAAAGGAATTGTAGTAATCATTATAATATCGTTCATAATCATTATAATGAAAATTGTTATTGAAATGGGGACCCTGATAATCATTGTGTTTATTAAAGAGTTTCTTATTCCGCGGAACACTATCATCTCTAATTGCATGATTTTTTTTCTTTGATTTTTTTAGTTTTTCAATCTCCCCTTTTAATTTCGCGATTAGCTCTTTGTTTTGCTTACTTGATTCTATAATGTTCTCATAAAGATCTTTGTTTTCTTTATTTATTGCGTTAATTTCCTCAAACTTTGATTCATTATACGCACTTTCCATAAGTTTTGCTAACTCGCATGCCTCCTTGAAGGACCTGGGCGCATTTTTACGCACATCTAGTGCAATATCCTGTCTAATTGAATTTAAAAAATTCGACATTTTTAAGATTTCGATAAAATTCTCTTCCTTATTATCCACATTTTCGCCTGCACTTTCGATATAAGATTTTACACCCTTTTTAAATTCCAAAATGAAATCCTCTATCGTTTGACTTGCGGCCTGTTTTAAATTTAGGAAATTGCTCTGAGCATTAAGGAAGCTTAGTTTTGTACCAAATAACTCCACCAAATTATTTTTAAATAAATTATAATTGGTCTCGTTATATGTTTCAATCTGTTTACTTAAAATATGTTTTGCGTCCCCAGTAATTTTAGCCTTTAAAATTAATAATTTAGTTTCTTCCTGTATATCTGTCGAATTGAAAATATTCTCAAATTCCTCTAAGAAAAATATAATGTTTTTGTTCTTTTTATTGTCAAATGGTGACACTAACTTAATACGTGTATCTATATCCAGCGTCTGAGTCATTTTTAACAAATATTAGTAATCAATGTATACTTTTTCAAAATATCAATTGAAAATAGATCCTATACCTCTTAAAAGAATATTTTGCATCTCATACTATTTTCTCTATATTACAACATATGTATGAAAATATTCTAAATTGCATAAATACATAAAAACAACAACACTAAAATTTAAAAAAAATTTCTTAGGAGATGAAGTTGTTTTGTAGATTATTCTTTTACACACATAAATACCCCTAAAATATTTATAATACACGTATATATAAAAAACAACATAATTTCATTTAACAGAAAAATATCTGTCTTTTTCTACAGAAAAAAACAATCTTATTTTTTTTTTTTTATAAATATTGTACTACTACTTCGTAGTACTACTCATAAATTTTCTTTTGTATCAAGGTGATACAATTTCAAAAATCGTGATCTATTGACATTTCAATCATTTTTATACCAGACATATTATAAAATTTTACTTATTCTTCTTCTTATTATTATTATTTATACATTATATAAGAAAAAATTATTTTTACAAATGTGTCATCTGTGATGTGAATGCCATTATTTTTCAATGGTAACTGAGATCCAACCACAAGAGAAAAGAGAGAAAAAAAAAATTGTAATTCCTAAATTTACCTATTATAAATCCCAGAATTATTTTTTCATTTCCTTTTTGGTTTTTACTAACATATATTATTCATTTTATTTATATAAAATTATTATATGTGTGTCAGTATTGTTACAATAATAAAATTAATTTTAATAAAATTTTAATCAATTAAACTTACATACCTACAATATCTTTAAAATTGTGACATTAAAATAATACTTAAATTTATTTTCCTTTATTATTATTATTATTATTATTATTATTATTATTATTATTATTTCTAATGACCTCAGATGAACGTTCCTGAGTCAGAGCACCATTATACTTAATGAACGTTCCTGGTCACGGCGCCATTTGTACTATGAAGGGGGGATGCTGGACAGATAATTACACCTTTTTATTTTTTATTAAATATATTCAAAATTGTTAATTGGTCCAAATCATCCAAGCAACCTCATAGCAAATTGGTATATAGTTTTATATACCTTAGATAAATTTAAATAATATAAGTGATCGTATTTACCTACATTCTAGTAGAAGAGCAACGCGAAGCATTAATAAAATTAAATTATAATTCGCGTCAAAAAGTAATTATTAAATTTGAATAATTACGAATAAAATTAAGAGTTTGCGTTGTGAATTATTTAGACGAACTCTTCCACTTATGAATTAAACTAAAGTTTAAGCTGTAAAAAAAAAGAATTGACACACTTTAAATATTATTAATTAAATAATTACAGAAACTTTTTAAAACTTGATTAAATAATTTATTTACATTGAACAAATCTATTTACAGAAAAACATAATATTAATTCAAAAAATAGAAAGCAACACTTTTGTTTGCTTCTCATTATTTTAAGTATGTTTAATCTTTTTTTAAAAAAAAAAGACAATATTTTCACGTACTCTAATTATTATAATTGTTTCTTTTTGCTAAAAGAAATACTCTCTTTCATTTTTAAAATTACCTTAATCTTATTTAATTATTGGTTTGATCGGATCTCAGATAACTCTCTACCATAAAATATCAGAAAAGTATTTTTTTAGATTTTTCATATGAACTTATGTGGTAAAAGAAAATGTGTAAAATAGTACCTTCTTTTAATATACGGGATGGTGGCCTTTATTTGTCAAATTCCGAGTTGTTGCGTTGCTTAGGATCATGGCAATGTGTCATCAGGAACGCATCCTCAATTTGGCTTGTTTAGGATCACTCCGATCTGTACATCAGGAAGACATCCTCAATTTGGCTTGTGTAGGCTCACTCCGATAGGTACCTCAGGAAGACAACCTCAATTAGGCTTGATTAGGCTGGATTAGGCTCGCTCCGCTAGGTCCATCTCGCCTGGGCTTTACTAGGGCTTGCGGGACTCATTGCACGGACTTTCAGGAGAGCTCTTGCATCCTCTACATCTTTTTTCAGACTATATTTTTTTAAAACTTATTCTTCTTGCACACCAGTTCCTGCAGTGGGTGGAGCTATTTTTGTCTAGTCCACTGTTATTGGATGTGAGAAGATTTTTTATTATACTTCGATAGGCCTATTAGCTAGCAGTCTGCAAATGGCCCCTAACATATACTTTAATATTATTATCTGCCTTAAAGTTTGGGTGGTCTGAAAAGTCATAAATTTATCCCAACACTTTTATTGAGGCCATAAATTGATTCCAACGTTTTTATGATTTTACGACTTCTAATTATACACTACTTTCCATTGGCTTGTCATAAAACGACACCATGGCGTCTGCGTATTGTTGTTGTCTGAGATCCGAACTCCATTCAATATTATACATTCATTTTACAATACAACAATTTTTTTAAAAAATATATATTTACTATTTAAAATCAACTTAATAATTTTTGTATGAACTTACACTCTTATTTTACTTAAATATATAAACATTATAATTTTACACTCATAATTATATTTTATAAAAAATATTTATACGAACAGAAATAACAAATTACGCAATTTTACTTTGATTTAACCAACATGGTGCGGGAACATATCATAGTTATATGTTGCCCAGCATGTGTAAATATGATTTTTAGTATTGTTAATGGACTTTCTAAAAGTATACACGTCATGTAAAAAACCTATTATGGTTATCATAAAAAAAAGAAGAAAAACAACTATAAACCCGTGCGAGGCTTTCTCGCAGCAATCCGATGCGCGTTTTCATTAATTTTTGATTAACTGATTCATTTTATTTATTTTTTATTTTCATCAAACAACGTGTTATACTATGTGTAAGAACCTGTCGATAAATACTTCATTCATTGCTATGCCTTTAGTCTGTGCAGAGAAAAAAGATGTTAATAACAGAAAAATATATACTGTAATGGTTTTCACCTATATTCTGTAACCCGGGAAGACAGAGTTTATCCCCTTGTTTATTTAACACTAAAACGACTGGAAATTTTACTCAAGTTTTATGAAAAAACTTTTACCGGAATTTTTATTAAAATCTGTTTAAGATATTTATTTAACATTCTTTTTTTTCAATCATTGCTGTGCCTTGAAAAAAGAATCCGTGCAGAGAAAAAAAGATGTTAAGAACAGAAAAAAATATATACAGTCGAACCCGGTTAAGACGCACACGGTTAATACGCGAACCCGCTTAACATGCGGATTTTTTTATGGTCCCTTGAACATCGCCCATAAGACTAATTCAAAAATATCATGTTTAATACGCGAACGGTTATTACGCGATCCCGCTTAATTCGCGATAAATTTTCGGTCCATTTAGGGAAAGATCACGTTTAAGACGCGAATTTGTTGATTAAGATACGAATTCCATCTCTCTTCACAAGTTTTGCCAATTTAGCGGATTATTTTCATTCAGATAAAAAACACTGTTTCCGAATATTATTAAAGGCGGAAATTACTATTTGGTAATAGTGACAGATATATGAATAAAACAAAACCCCGCTAAATTAGCAAAACTGCAATTCTTCTGTGATCCTGCCTCCTCGCTTCGTGTATGTTTTTACTGTAATAGAGAGATATATACGAACTCAGATACGTCATAAAAATTATTATGATTAGAGATGATCATACCCGTTGTTAGTGAAGTTTTAAATGTACGTTATAGCACTATGGATGCATATTACAAGAAATAGAAAATGAAACTCGTAAAGATGAAACAAATACGACTGCTGTTTGGATAATTCTTTCATATTTTCTTTGCTTTTTGCTATACTAACAATAAACAAGGATTAATAAGGATTTTTACACAAAGTTTAATAAAGATTTTTTTTTCCTTATATAGTACAATGTCTAAGGTTCGGACACCCAACGTTCGGAATTGTCAAAAGTTCGGACTTTCCAGCAGCAGTAAGTATTCAAGAAAGGAGGGGGAAATCAAAATTGTAGAAACAAACAAAGAAAAAAAAGTCTAAAAGACTCTCTTTTTTTAGAGCAAACAAACTTTATTACTGAATCGTTACTCATATCTAAGTACAGAATAAAACAAAAACTTCTTAATGATAAACCTAAGTTAATAAAGCAGTTCACATTAACTGAAATGTTCAATAGTTAAGAAAGTTATAATTTATTCTTAGGGCTGTACTCAACTGCTCTGCTCAACAAGCGCAAAACGCTTTGACACATTTACAAGTTCATTTTTTAACGGAAATATATAAAATTGGAAGGTCGGACTATGGAAGTGATTTGAAATCGAACTGTGTTTTCCATTTTTTGATAAATAAACTATTTATTGAGTTATAAGTGATTTTGATCGCATAACAAATAAGTTTTTCATCTTTTTTGAGTGCTTATTCTTTTTTCAGAGGAAATTTAGCTCATAACGCCCACTTTGACACTATTTTCTGAAAGATCTATTATGTTTCCAAAAAAAAAAAAAAAAAAAAACTGTCCGATTACATATTTTCTGAACAAGAACACTTTCTAGTTTCATGCATTTCCCAACAAAAATGAATTAAAACTTATATTATAAAGCTGCACTTTTGGATTTGAGAACAGCCTTAAATTGTATGTTTCCTTAAATAGATATTTTTTTTTTTTACTTTTTATTTTGTTTTGATTTATTTAATGAAAGTGATTGTTTAATTTAGTATTAATAGCTGTTATATGCAGTTTTTAATACATGGAGGTCATATTTTGCCTATTTTTCTTTTTATTGGAAAATCAATATTTTTGATGACCCAATGTTTGGAAAAATCTGTAGTTCGGACTTGGTAAAGTTCCGAGGATTTCGGACTTTAGACTTTGTACTGTATTCGAAAGAAGGAGTTATTGTAATGGTACTCAATATTACATGTGTTAAATATGATTTTAAAACAGGGTTGGGTTTCAAAGATTTATTTATTTATTTATTTATTTATTTTCTGTTTAAAAAATATTGTCCAGTAGGAAAATCGTTTTTTTTTTTTTGTTTTTATTAGGTAGCTTTCTTTACAAAAAAGCTACCTATTGCAGCCGTTCGGAGGAAAGCGATTTCAAAAAATTTTGGTATATTTTCATCGATCATGACCCCCAGACCCCGAAACCACCCTCCGTTCAAAATTGATATATATATATATATATATATCTGACCTATGTCACACTGTAACTCCCGTAATTATGAACCGATTTCGATGTAATTCGGTGTGTACATAGTACATACCAATGTCTCGACCGAGTTCGTTGGCCAGCTTCATCCGCCGTTTTGTTTCAAAATGGCGGCCATTTAAAATTTTTAAAAAATTTTTAAACTTGAAATGTGGTACCAAAAAATTTAAAATGGAAAAATATTTTCTTCTTATGTATTTGACCTTTATACAAAGATTCCGGAGCAGTTTTTGTTTCGTCTATATCTTAAAAAATGGCTGTGTTATAGCATTTTGAATTTCTAGCGTGGCTGACATTTTGAAACGTCCTGAATTTTGTCACGCGATAAAAGGCGTATTTATGAACCGATTTGGATGTAATTCAGTGTGTACATAGTACATACTAATCTCTCGACCGAGTTCGTTGGCCAGCTTCATCCGCCATTTTGTTTCAAAATGGCGGCCATTTAAATTTTTTTTTTAATTTAAAATTTGAAATGTGGTACCAAAAAATTGAAAATGGAAAAATATGTTTTCTTATGTATTTGACCTTTATACAAAGATTTCGGAGCAGTTTTTGTTTCGTCTATATCTTAAAAAATGGCTGAGTTATAGCATTTTGAATTTCTAGCGTGGCTGACATTTTGAAACGTCCTGAATTTTGTCACGCGATAAAAGGCGTATTTATGAACCGATTTGGATGTAACTTCGTTTATACATAGTACATACCAATGTCTCGACCGGGTTCGTTGGTCAGCTTCATCCGCTATCTTGTTTAAAAATGGTGGCCATTTAAATTTTTAAGAAAAAATTAAATTTGAAATGTGGTACCAAAAAATTAAAAATTGAAAAAATATTTTCTTCTTATGTGTTTGACCTTGATAAAAAGATTCGAGAGCAGTTTTTGTTTCGTCTATATCTTAAGAAATGGCTGAGTTATAGCATTTTGAATTTCTAGCGTGGCTGACATTTTGAAGCGTCCTGATATTTCTCTTCGTAATAACAGGCGTATATATGAACCGACTTGGATGTACCTTGGTGTGTACATAGTACATACAAATATCTCGACCGAGTTCGTTGGCCGGCTTCATCCGCCATCTTGTTTCAAAATGGCGGCCATTTAAAAAAATTAAAAAGTAAAAAAAATTAAATGAGATACCAAAAAATTGGAAAGTGAAAAAGATTTTTTTTGTATGTGTTTGACCTTAATACAAAGATTCCGGAACAGTTTTTCTTTCATCTATATCTAAAAAAAAATGGCTGAGTAATAGCATTTTGAATTTCTCTTGTGGCTGACATTTTAAAACGACCTGATTTTTGTGTGCGATAACAGGCGTAATAATGAATCTATTTGGATGTAACTTGGTCTGTACATAGTACATACCAATGTCTCGACCGAGTTCGTTGGCCAGCTTCATTCGCCATCTTGTTTCAAAAGGGTTGCCATTTAAAAAAAATTAAATTTAAAATTCAAAATGAGGTATTAAACAATTGGAAAATGAAAAAGATTTTTTTATGTGTTTGGCCTTGATACAAAGATTCCGGATCAGTTTTTGTTTCTGAAAATTTGTTCTTTTGTTTATATCTTAAAAAATGGTTGATTTATAGCACTTCAATTTCTAGCATGGCTAACATTTTGAAACGATCTTGTATTTGTCACGCGATAACACACGTATTCGCCTATTTCAATGTAAGAAGGCATGTGGATAGTATACATCAACACCTCGACCAAGTTCGCTGGCCAGATTCATCAGCCATCTTGTTTCAAAATGGCGACCATTAAATTAAAAAATATATATATATTTAAAGTGAGGTGCAAAAAAATTAGAAATTGAAAAAGGTTTCTTTCTTAAGTATTTGACCTTGATATAAGGATTCAGGAGCATTTTTTGTTTGCCTTTACCTTAAAAAATGGCTCAGATATAGCAGTTTCAATTTCTATTGTGGGTGACATTTTGAAAAATCTGATTTTTTTCATGCGACAGCACTCCTATATATTAACCGATTCCGATGTGAGTGAGCATGTGCACAGCAATTACTAAGGTCTCGACCAAGTTCACTGCTTAGCCTCATCCACCATGTTGTCTTAAAATGACAGGCACTTTAAGAAATTGCCGAATTTGGCAGCCAAATATATGTTACTTTAAAGAAAAGCAGCTTGGATAAAGCTGACTAATTTCGCGAAATTCTCATTCATTATATTGATAAAAATTTATATTAAATCTCCTATATTTGGTTTCCACTAAATTGAGCTTCGTGTGTTTGAATGATATAATTTGGCTTTTTTTAAATAAGGATTGTGAAAGCTACCTCTTCCTCCCGGCACTGGCCGGAAGGACTTTTTTGGTTGCAACGTATTAATCGTCAATAAAGCCATGGTGGAATCCATGTTTATTTTCCGTTATTATTCCATTCAGTCCTATAAAACGAAACAATGAGTTAAAGTGGAATACAATTAAATTTTAATCCAAATTTACATAAAAAACACAATTTTCGACTGTAAACGGATAAATAAAAGCTCTAAATTTCATTTAGGCGATTAAATGTGCAAATACGTTTATTCCTGCAACGTTATATAAATCACGTTTAATACGCTATCCCGCTTAATACGCGACTTATGTCCACTCCCTTGAAACGCGTCTCAACCGGCTTTGACTGTATAATGGTTTTCACCTATGTTCTGTAACCCTGGAAGACAAAGTTTATTTCCTTGTTTATTTAACTCTAAAACGATCGGAAATTTTACTCAAGTTTTATAAAAATATTTTATTTAAATCTGATTAAGATATTTATTTAACATTTTTCTTCTTTTTGCCTTTTAAACTAATTTTACATAGAAATTTCTGGTTCGAAACCGAAATATATTAATATGGTAGGGGTCAAAATGACAAAAACGGTCTTTATTGTGTTAAACTATTGAATACCTAGAAATTGATTAAGAAAATGGAGGGAGAAAATGTATAGTTCACGCCTATGCTCTGCAGTTGTCGGGGTGACTATTAGAAGGAATAAAAAGATAGATATCAGGGGAAATTTGTTATTAAAGAAAAAAAAAAAAACCTTGACAAACGTTTTATGTATAAGCACATTTTTTTAGAAAGATTTTTAAACGAAAAGTTACATACGTCAAAATACATTCAACCAAGATAACTTCTACAATAATTTCTGAATTTAACAAACATCCACTTTTTGTGTATGTATTTTATAACTTTTAATTATTTGTGTTGAAATATCAATCAAAAATCATTATTTTACTTAATGATCAAAATAAAAAAATGTTAGGCTATCGATTCATAACACTCTATTTTTCTTTTTATTTCATTGTAACTCTTTTGTAATGCTTTTTTCTATTTCAGTCTTTTCATTTCTATTTATATCTGTATAATTAAGAAATTTATTGATTTAGGGAAAAGTACAATATAGAAATTTATTCATTTGGTATCAACCTTTCCATGAAGAAAGTTATGTACTATTTCTTTCTGTTTTTTAATCCCTTTTGAGAAAAATGAAGCAAGTTATGAGGCAAACTAATAAATAAATAAAATCACTCATTTTTACATGTAACACTTCATTCTCTGATTTGAAAAATCAATCAATAATCATTATTGATTGATTGTTCTATGTTACTTAAAGATAAGAAAATGTTTTTAGGCTATTGATTCATACCACTCTAATATCTCATTATAATTGGTTTGTGCGGATTTTTTTTTTCTTTCTGTCTTTTTATTCTTTATTTATATCTGTATAATTAATAAATTTATCGATTTCGAGAAAGTATAATTCAGAAATTTTTTGATTTCGGGAAGAGTTTAAGGGGAGAGAGACTCAGAAATTATTGGTTTGTTATTAATCTACCCATGAAGCAAGTAATATACTATTTAGTTCAGTTTTTTAATCTTTTTAGTGTTCCGTACTTAAAAAGAAAAAATGGAACCATTATAAGATCACTCCTGTGTCTGTCTGTCTGTCTGTCAGTTACAGCCATTTTACTCGTAAACTATGGAACGTGGAAATTTAAAATTCGGGGAAGTAATAAAGACCATTGACCCACATATTTTCAGATTAATAAACATTCGTAAATATATTTAGTAAAAATGTAGAAGGTTTAATTATGCTAGTTGAAAAAAAAAATCTTTTCTTTGTATATCATGTGGGGTATCCTGTGAAAGCTTTCGTAACGCTGAACTCAAAAATACTTTCCTTTTAATTTTAGGTATTCTATTTTCAAAGATATTGTCGAAAATGTAGCGCAAAAATAAGCCCCCCCCCCCCATCTAATGCCAAATCTACTGAAACTAAAATTATGAAAAAATTAGAGGTAGTAGACGTTAATATAAACCTTGCCGGAAAATTATAGCGATTACCCTAGGTCTCACAGTTTTTGAGAACTTAGCATTTTTCTGTTATACACAAATTTCGATTTACGGGCATTCAGAAAAATTGTTGAGCATCGCTGGATACACTTATCGTTGCAGAAGTATAAAAGCTTTGTTGATAATGATTTTAGAGAAAAATCATCGGTAATTAGCCGAGATATTAACCCTTAAAGGTACGGTCAGTTTGGACATACACAAGGACACGGGCGGCGTACTCTTTGCCTAGTTAACAACTTTTAATGATATATATCTGTAATGTAATGTCCAGTAACAGTATAAAAGCAATAAACGTCAAATTGTTAAAAACATACTAATTTAAGGGGTCTCGGAACTCTAAAAAGTGGAAAAAATGAAAAAAAAACCATTTTCAACATTTAATGTTTTAAAATGTATATGATTTTAAAACACAATTTTAATTGGGATGAGAGATATAAGTATGTTCTTTCATTTCATGTATTTAAATTGCAAGATACAGAATTAGCGTTTATGGGGGCTCGAAACTGTTAGACATTTGTCGAACAAAAAATTGGCATAACAGTTTACGCGCAGGATCACAAAGTAAATATTGCAAGTAAAATGAAAATTTTGGTGCCTACTTATACTTCAAATTGTAATAATTTCCCTGAACTTAAATAAATTTGTATTTAAAGCATTTTTATATTTTTAATGCAATGTTGCATTTAGCTAATACAAAATTTTGAAAATTTCAACAGTAAAATCACCTAAAAAAAATATTTTTGAACAATAAAAAGGAAATTTTAGGTTCAGTTTATGAAATATATGTTTTGAAAATTTCATGAAAAAAATATTCAGAAGTTTTTGAGGTATCCTGTGCGTTATGCCCAAAAAACGCCATTTGGAGAAAAAATACTTCAAAGTTTCGGAAATGCCCCTTCAGCTTTTGAGCGGGTATAATTCTAAAAGCCATAACTTTTGTTCTAATGGGAATTTCAAGGAAACAATTATATCAAAATATTCAAAAACAATAGGAGTTTAACATCTAAATAAATTTTAATTTCTTAGATTTTGAAGCTTTAAGAGTCCTGCGACCACTTAACCCTTTCCGGCGCGGAGTAATTCTATTTATAAACTTATGAAATAATGAACTGATACCAGAATTTATAAATGAATTTATTAGAAAATGCGAATTTTCTTATTTTCACGTACATCATAAAAGGAAAATTTTAATTAAATATTCTTGGTACCGTTTGTCTGTTTTGGAATTAAAATTAGGTGTCCTTTTTTTTAAGGGCACGCTCTCGAAAGGTTTAATTAGGATGAATTGCATAAATACTGTGGGATTTGCGATAGTTTGCATTGAGTGTATCTCTCAATACGCCTCGAGTGACTTTAAAAGTTAATTAAACACCTATCTGGAAAAACGCGGTATTGACCAAGGCGGCGTTGCAACTTTGGGACCTCCTTTCAAAACGCGATTAGCACAATGCCAAATTTAAACGTTGAACAAAAGTCTTTTTTTAGCTACACTGTAGAAATAAAGGTTATTACTACACTGAATTTAGTTTTATGAATGCCAAATGAAGTTTAACTATGCACGGCTTTTATTGTCAGTACTGAATTAAGTTCATTATAAACAGATTAGGATAATACTAAAAGAAAAAGAGTTATAAAAATAGCTATACTTGATATTATTTAGGTTCCATATCGTATTGAACTTCCATGGTATAATCATTTACACTTTTTTAATATATACAGTTATACCCAACCCTACGTTGTATAGTTTTTTACAAAGTCTTAGTATTCTTTTAACAACGGGTTTTTTTATAACACAATTGCAAATTCATATATTTATTCTACGAACCCTTTGTGCGTGAGTAATACTCGCACTTGACCGTTTATTTTATCATAAAATAGCCAGTTATAAAGTAAAATAATAAATCATATAAATAAAATCATATTTTTTACACGCAATGTTTAGCATTTAATTTAGTGATTTGAAAAATCAATGTAAAGTAATAATTATACTTAAGGGTTAAAACGAATGTTAGGCAATTGATTCATACAACTTGATTACACTTTGTATCTTATAGCGGTTTTATAAAGTTATTTTCTCATTCTATCTTAGCATTCTCATTTATATCTGTATAATCGAGAGTTTTGTTGATTTAGGTGGAAAGTATAATTCAGAAATTTATTGATTTGGTTTCAACATATCATGAAGCAGATTAAGCTATTTAGTTAAGTTTTAATTCTTTTTTTTAGAATAACAATATAAGGTAAAATATAAGGTAAACTTATAAACCATATAAATTACATCACTCTTTTTAAAAGTGTTTACATAGTTATCTCAATAATATGGAAGATAAGTCAGAAATTTCAATTGTCAAACCATTATTCAGGTAAATGTTTTATTCGTTATATCGCCTTCTACCTGTTTGCAACAATGTTTCTTTCTATCATGTCTATCTCTACTAATATCTGTATAGTTAAAAAAAATTATCAAGTTAAAAAACATATGTAGATTTCTAGCCATATTACAGGTATATTTGGAAATGGAAATTTCAGTGTTTTTAATGTTTTGTTGAAATTCTTCGTAATATCCTCAATTAATTTAAAAAAAAAGAGGTCAGCATTTCGTTTTTAAGCTTAACTTTAGACTTTTTCAAAGCAAAAATTCAATTTTATTTTTTCTAAAAGGCATTTTACAAGACCGCTATTATAAAATAATTTTCTGGAATTTTGTTCCTTGTTACATCTCATAAAATCCATAGTTTTACGATTCGCTCACCTCTTTCGAAGTGCCTAGCGGGAAGAAACGATGGCAATAGAACCAATAACAGTGGTTTTGGGTTATTTTATTGCTGATCTTGCAGCAACGATTAATTTGATTTTTATATTCGGTAACAGATACACATAGGCCAACAAAGATGAAAAGTTAAGTTTCTCGTTCGAATATTTCCACCGATAAAAGGAAACAAGTCAGAAGTTGCACGTCAAGCGTGGCAAATGAGGTGCGTTCGTAATATAACTAGTTTTATAAATATTCAGATCTTGGTGCAATAACTGTTTTACTGTTAAGCAAAAAATGCATGAATACAATATTTATCATAATTATAGATATAAAATTCGGTAATACGTAAATAACATGACTCCATTTTAAATAGGACGTATTTACCATGGAAACCTAGAATCATTACCTGTAATGGGATATCATTGAATTAATTACGTATGATAGGATTTAATATAATGAAGAAAACTTTTATTAATATTTTTTAACCATTTGGAAAAATGGTTATTGTTCTCGTCAGGATGGGAAATCAAAAGCATATCTGAAGGTTTTCATTGGTTTAATCCGCAATTTATTCGTTTTCTGATTGGTCTGTACAGTAATCTGTATTTCCCTTTAATTTCAACAACGATGGATACTTTCTGTTGCCACTATCACAAAAAAGTAATAAAAACTACAAAAAAATTAATAACTCAGAAACAAATTGAGATACAGCTTTCAAACAAATTGCATTTAAAAGTAGATTTTTTTCTCTATCCGACGGTGTAAAAAGTAATATTGTCGGATGTTTAGAAGTTTAAGAATGAAATTTCATTTAAAATTGGCCGTCAGATTTCTTGGAAATCTAACGATGGAAAAGCTTTTTCCCGAACAGCCAATGAAATGCTTGGATATTTACGTAAGTTTCAGATGGATAATACTTGAGTTTCATGGAATCTGACGGGTCGCAGGCGATATTTTTGGATTGCAATTTTTACTATTAATGTTTAATTCATGGCGTACGTAATGTATAATCAACTCCGTGCGATTTTTTATGCCTTAAATTTTAGTCTTCAAAAAAATCTTTTCGAAATGGTCGTTGTAATTTGATAAATTGCTTTTTATTTTTTATTTAAGTTTTGATTCGATTTTCATAAAATTTCAAATGACTCGACAAAATTCTGCAACGATTATAAATATTAAATTTCAAGCCATTAATCTCGGTATTTTTTGTCCTGGTATATGCGGACAGACGGACGGATCAGACGAAGACTATAGCCTTCGTCTACGTATCACCTATATATATACGTATCACCTATACATAGGTATAAATATAAATACGTATAAATACGTATAAATACCTATAAATACGTATCACCTATATATAGGTGATACGTATTTATTTAATTACGAACGTACATAAAAAAAGAAAGCATTAACATTTTTAAAAGGCTTTTTGTGCATTTTATTTGAATTTTTGAAAGTCTAAAAGAATATTTGAGTGCATTATAAAATATATTAATAAACAAGTATTTGTATCGAATCCGATGTCAAGTGAATCTGACATCATAATCATCCATTTTTGTTATGTCTTTAATAAACGTATATTAAATGATTTTTTTTGTGTGTGATTTTAGTTTTCTTCTATTACTATTTACCAATTTTTCTGTTGTTATGTATTTAATAAATCTATATTAAATTATTGTTTTTAATGACCCATTGACCATTGACAATGTTAAATACTAGAAAACAGGAATTCTGCTTTTTCAGAATTTAATGTTGCCTCCGATGAATATATATATGCTTCCTAGTATGTAATTTAGGTATTTTGCTCTATTAATTATTAATTTTTAATATCCTGTGTGAGGTGTATCTTTTTTTGATCTCTTGGATTTTTATTATCTATTTTCTGTTATTTTTGCGTTATAAGGAGCTAAATTTTGTCATTTTAGACTTAATGCCGACAAAATTGGATGAAATAACGCATCTTCTATGAATGAACTCACAAGCTCCTCTGAAGATTCTGTGAGTTATTCATAGTTTCTTATTTTACATACTGGTTTCCTATGTTCATTTCTAATTCATCTCTAGAACTTTGCCAATATATTCATATGTTTGTGATTTCAATTTTATTATATATATATATACATATAGATAGATAGATAATAAAGAACATATTTAAGTTTTAAGATTTAAAACACACGCTTTTATTTTTTATAAAATGATGTCATTCGCTTCCGCTGAAGAATTCCACACTTACGATCCATACTTTAAATAACATGTACAGAAAAGTATGCATATGACGTCACTATCGCAGAATAATACACAAATCCTACAAAAAGTGATGTCGTCATTCAATAAACTCGGCAAAAAAATCGGCTATCTAATGATTCATATGCCTTAATTTTTTTTGTAACATCTTAAAAATAAATATAGTTTATAATAACTCCATGTTTTATCAGAAATCATTCATTTATATATTTTTAAAATAGCACATATTTTAATAATTTTTTTTCAGTTGTTATGGGAAGATGGCAACAAAAAGTTATAATTACTATTTTCCAACTATTTTTCCTTTACTTTCTACAGAAATTGAGTACTTCAGTTTCCAACATTAAACAAAAGGCGCTAAAAATTACAAAAAAATTGATATCTCAAAAATAAATTGAGATGCAGTTTTCAAACAAAACGCATTTAAAAGTCCTTTTTTCCCCAATACGGCGGTATAAAAATTGAAAATGTGCGATGCTTATTGGTTTTTAAAAAATGCAGTAGAGATTATCTGTATTTAACCGTATTTAACAATGATGCATCTGATTTGTTTTACGGCTGGTTCATATAAAACGTAAAAGTTAATTTTTAGAGACGACCCTTGCTAGCCGAAAGAAATAGCATATCGGGGACTAATATATAGCCATTAATAATTATTTTCAGTGATCTATCTTCCTGCCACTGATAATACGTAAATACCAAATTAACTGACAATGCGTTTAGAAATTTGATTCATTAAATATTATTACATGAGTTGGCCTTGTTTATATATCTCTACGTAAAGAAAAGATCGAGAAAGGGTAGTCTAAGAGCCGACAGCACAAAAACCTATGTTATCAAGCACAAGAAAAAAAAAACTTTATTTTATGGAAGAGTAGAAGTAGGGGAATCTAATGATCCATGTCTGCCAGAAGTGAAGTGGTGCATAAGCCAAAAATTAATACCACCAGTGGTTGACTCGTAGGTTTATCATTGTGTTTTTCCTACAATCAAAGATATGAAAACATGGAAGACTGGGAGCAGGAAAACACAATGATAAACCTACGCGTCAACCACTAATGGCATTAATTTTTGGCTTATGCACCACTTCATTTCCGGCAGACATGGATCATTAGATTATCCTACACCTACTCTCTCATAAAATAAAGGTTTTTTTCTTGTGCTTGATAACATAGGTTTTTGGCTGTCGGCTCTTAGAGTAGGAGTTGAGCTGTACAGCACTTCACTTACCGCTGCAGAACTTGCTTTGTGAATGATTACCTTCATAAACTAATATTTTTTGCACTCAACTTCGATGAAAAGCGATATTGGACTGTCAATCTAATTTCAACTAAAGTTATTTCAAAATATACAGGTATCTGAAAAAGCTTATCTCTCAAATATTATTTTTTAAAGAATTTTCTAAAAATGTATCTTTATGCAGTTTTATTAAAAATAATAATAGTTTTGACTCAAAATAGTCGCCTGGCATATGTAAAATGAATCGGTCACCCCGTATATGTTTATGACAGTCATACGACTTGGACTTTTATTAAATAGATAACAAAAATACTCTCTCCTTTTTATATTTTTAATACCTAATTCAGCAATTTGAAAAATCAAACGGAAATATTTCCTTTACGAAGGAAGCGAAAATTTTTCATTAGCGAATTCGACTATACATATTAGATTTTCACCCATTTTATCGAACTCTAGTTCTTTTGTAACTCTTTTCTATTATTATTCTCTATATAAAATTATCTTATATTATTTAAATAAAAAAAAGTTTTGTTTGTTAAAAAAATATCCAGATTAATAGCTATTCATATCTCAACTCTTCAATCACTTGTAGACTTAAAACGCTGGAGATTTTCATGATGTTAAGTTTTATTCGGTCTCCTATTCAGACTTAACGCAAAAGCTTTCTTTAATTAATAAATAAGGCTTAGTTCTTAATCTTAAAAATATCTTTGAAAACTAAAAATGAATCTTATTTTTCACAAAATGTGAAAAAAAAGAAAAGAAAAGAAAAGAAAAAAGCTAAGAAATTGTTTATTAATATAGCACAATCGACATTGAAAAAGAAAGCGTGTAGCATTTATAGTTTATTTAACGGGACGGTCAAAAGTACTCCATTACATTGCGGCCAGTGAAAATAAATCATTTCAATTGCAATTTAATGATGTTAGACAATTTCAAACATAATAAAATTCATATGCATTTATGATGCGCACTAAATCATCCATTCTGTAGAATTTGGTGTGCAAAGCATGTACTATTCATTCAAAGGATCAAACAAAATATTTCTATCATATAATGGTGTAAAGGGAAAAACTGTTTGCAGTTTATTTTAGTTCTTTTAGACTATTTGAAATATAATGAAATTGATATACATTAATAATGCTTACTACAAGATATTTGTTGTATAACACGAAGTGTATGGCATTTATCTTTCATTTACTGTGACATACAAAAGATTCGGATACAGTACTGTATCTAAACTACTGTCTATTAGATTTAAGTGCATAAAGAGGCATTTCATTTATGGTATGCGAGTTTAGGTTTAACTAATTTTTCCTTTCTATTTCGTGTGCATAAATTCTATAGAATATATCCAGGGCTAAACAAAAGAATCCATAAGCATTAAGGTGTATCAAGTATACTAACAGATGTTTGTGTAAAATTTAAGTGAATTTGTGTAAAAAAAAAAAGTTTGTGTAAAATTTAAGATGAGAGAAACGATGGCATTTAGACCCGGTAACAATAGATTGACGTTTTATTATTATTATTATTACTGTTCTTGTATCAGCGTTTAATTTGTAATTTTAATTTTTCTTAAAAATGACTTACAGTTCAAATATGGCAACAAGTTAAGTTGTCTTATTGAAAAATACGAAAAAACACAGTTAATACGCGACTTGAAATTTCTTCACGTTCCTGTAATTGATATTCAACATGGGGAGGATTGTCTCTTAGTAAAACGCACTACAGGGTGTTAAAGTGAGTATAAAGCTCCTATCAGATATCACCAACTTTTCGAGCAACCACCTTTTCAGCCGATTTTAATTCCAACTTTTTCCCGTTCTAAAGGAGAAAAATGTTACAATTGTCGTAGCTAAAGTTGGAGGAAAACCCGTACTACTAGTAGCAGCCGTTAATATTTATCGCCTATTCGTATCAATCGCTTATCTCCGATTGGCTGAAATGTTGAAAGTTGGGGGGAAAAGTCGCGGCTAGGGCAGACTTTTTAGAGCTGTGGATAAAAAGTTGGGGATATTGTTGTTTGCTATCACACTGGGTGTTGAGACAATATTTCGTGAAAAGTTGAAGGAAATCAAGAGTTGGCTCAAAAATTGCTCGAAAAGTTGGTGAATCTGATAGCAGCCTAACGCTGTATTCAAAGACCTCCCCCCCCCCCCCTGTAAATATCCAAATGTTGTTAAATTTCCATAAGAATATGATATTAAACTTCGATGAATAGGATATTATATCTTTATAAGAATAATTGAGCAATATATAAGGCATAGATCATATAAATAAGCACACATTTTTACATTTTTAATATTTAATTCAAGAATGTGAAAAATAAATCAGTAATTATTTCATTTACGATAGAAACAAAGATTAAGCAATCGTTCCCTTCTTCACACCGTTTTTTTAACTATTTGTGCTACACTCTAGCAGTGTTCTAACATTATTTCTTTCTATTATTTCATTCTGTTATTCCTCCCTCCATTTATGTCGGTGTAATTCGGAAAAATATGGATTTGTTTAAAAAGTTTACATTTCAAACTATATCGATCACAGACTTGAAAATTGTAATTTTCATGGTGTACAGGTTTTATTCCATCTTTATTAATCCATATGCAAAGATTTTTTAAAATAAGATATAGAGATCAGAAATTTAAAATTTTATAAAAAGCGAAAATTTCCTTATTTTTTGTTCCAAAAGACATTTTACTTGATCCCCATCATTAAGAAATAACTTGCGTTCTTTTTATAATTTTTGAAAATAAAATAAGTTCCTAGCTGTTTTGTAACATTTTTCTTTCTGTCTTTCTATAATTTTTCTCCTACACTGTTAAAAATCTGCAGCAAATGGTCCAATTATTCAACTGTTTAGTAAAATAACATTTACTTGATCATGACCATGTTAAGAAGTATATTAATTGGTTGGAACAGAGATCACTTACGGTTAATTAATCGTTTTCTGTAAAAAGATTAAGTTAGATGACTGAACCGTTTGCTGGAAATTTTAACAGTATATTTTGATATGTGTATAAAGCAGAAAATTATTGAATTTATATTTATATATATATATACTATGTATAAAATCTATGCTGACTTTATCATTCATAGTGTTAAAAATGACAATTTTTGTGCTGTAAAAATAAAGTTTTATCTAAGCTCTTACTAAAATACACGGAAAGTTTTTTTTATTAAAAAATGAGCTTGACATATTATCTTTAAGCTTTCTTAAAAAAAAAAAAAACCACTTTTATTTTTGTTAATAGCCGTTTTACGAGACCACCAGAATAAAATAATTTTTTTGCAATGTTATTCCTGTTTTAAGTAGTAAAACTATGGATTTTACGTTTCTCCTTAACTGCTTAGAAAGGAGAAATTGTGACATTAGAGCAAGTAACAATAATTTTGCATTATTTTATTGCTGATCTTGTGAACACGTTTAATTTGATTTTTATATTCGATAATCCAGACATTTCGGCCTAAAGAGGCGAAAAGTTTAGTTTCTTATTTAAAATGTGCATCGATAAAAGTAAAGAAGAATACGTTAACATTTGCACGAAATTATTTGGGCCACTTTACCAGACCACCAGACACAAATAATTTTCAAAAATAAAAAAAAGGTTCTAGCTCTTGCGTAACATTTCTCTTTCTGTATTTCTATAATTTTTCTCCTACACTGTTGAAAATCTGCTGCAAACGTTCCAGTTATTGAACCATTTTAAAAAATAACAGTTACTCGATCATGACCATGTTAAGAAGTGTATTAATTCGTCAAAATAGAGATCAATTATGGTTAATTATTCGTTTTCTATAAAACGAAGTTAGATGACTGGGCCGTTTGCTGAAGATTTTAACAGTGTATTTAGATATCTGTATAAAGCGGAAAATTATTGAATTTATATATATATAGATAATCTATGCTGGCTTTATCATTCATAGTGTTAAAAATGACAATTTTTGTACTGCAATATAAAGTTTTATCCTAGTTCTTATTAAATTACTCGAAAAAAAAATTTTAATTAAAAAAAGAGCTTGACATATTATCTTTAAGCTTTCTTTAAAAAAAAAAATCGCTTTTATTTTTGTTAATAGCCACTTTACAAGACCACCAGAATAAAATATCTTTTTGCAATTTTATTCCCGTTTCAAGTCGTAAAACTATGGATCTCACGATTCTCTTTAACTGCCTAGAAAGGAAAAACGATGGCATTAGAGCAAGTAACAATGATTTTGCGTTATTTTATTGCTGATCTTCTGGACACGTTTAATTTGATTTTTATATTCGGTAACCCAGATATTTCGGCCTAAAGAGGCGAAAAGTTTAGTTTCATATTTGAAATGTGCATCGATACAAGGAAACAAGTATATGTTAAAATTTGCACGAAATTATTTGTGCCATTTTACCAGACAACCAGAAACAAATAATTTTCGTTATTTTTATAATTTTCAAAAAAAAAAAAAAAAAGTTTCTATTTATTTCGTAACATTTTTTTTCTGTATTTCTATAATTTTTCTCGTACACTGTTGAAAATCTGCTGCAAACGGCCCAAATATTCAACCGTTTCGAAAAATAGTAGTTGCTTGATCATGTTAAGAAGTGTTTTAATTGGTCAGAACAGAGATCAATTACGGGTAAGTAATCGTTTTCTAAAAAAAGAAGTTACATCACTGGACCCTTTGCTGATGATGTTTAACAGTGTAACTTTATATCGTACAATGCAAAAAATTATTGAATTTGTAGAAAAAAAAAAAACTAGAAAACAGGAATTCTGCTTCTTCAGAATTTAGTGTTGCCCCCGATGAAAAAAAATATATGTATATATATATAGAGCAAAACATATTTCAATTTTAAGACTTAAAGCACACACTTATTTTTTATGTAAAATGATGTCATTCGCATCCGCTTACGAATTCCACATATACGATCCACTCTTAAACATCTACAGTAAAGCATGCATAGGATGTCACTATCGCAAAATAATACACAAATGCAGCAAAAACAGGTCGTCATTAAAGAAACTCGACAAAAAAGGCTATCTAATGATTCAAAGGCATTCATTTGTTTGTAACATTAATATAGACGATCTCAGTCGTGACGTTAGTCATGATGTTTTGGTTGGAAACTGACACCAAACAAACGGTTGCTATGTTGTATTTTCTATTTTGTTTGTGTGTTGCAGCTATATCTTATATCTATATCTCTCGTCTAAGTGTTTTAATACTTGATATGTACTGGTAACATTTTCCATGATTTATATTTAAAAAGAAATGACGCATAGCAACCGCTTGTTTGGAGTCAGTTTTCAACCAAAACGTCATGACTGACGTCGCACTGAAAGCGTCTATAGATATTAAAAATTAAATATAGTTTATAACAGTTCCATGTTTTAACAGAAATTTTTCGTTTATATTTTTTCAAAATAGCACGTATTTTAATTACATTTTCTTTCGGTTGTTATGAGAAAATGGCAGCAAAAATATATAATTGTTATTTTTCAATTTTTTCCCCTTTGCTTTCTACTTAAATGAAGTACTTGAGTTGCCAAAATTAGACAAATGGTGCTTAAAACTACAAAAAAATTAATATTTGAAAAATAAATGGAGATACAGATTTCAAACAAATTGCATTTAAAAGTACGTTTTTTTTCCCAATATGACGGTATAAAATTAAAAATGTGCGATGCTAAGAAATTCAAAAAATTACTATTGAGTATTTAATCGTACTGCTTTGTTTTACGGCTGGCGTACGTAAGGTAACGTTATTTTTTGAAGACGACACAAAATAGGCTGGGAGAAAGAAATAGCATACCTTATCGGGAGCTAACTAGGCCGTATTTATTATTTATAGAGTTAAAAATGATTATTTGTGCTGTTAAAATAAAGTTTTATACTAGTTCTTTTTAAGATAGATGGAAATGTTCTTTAATTAAAAAAGAGTTTGGCTTTTCATCTTTAAGTTTTTTTTTATTTTTTAAATCAACTTTTTTTTTTCTTAAGAGCCATTTTACAAGACCACCAGAAGAATAAAATAATTTTTTTAATTTTATTCCTGTTTCAAGTCGTAAAACTGTGGATTTTACGACTCTCTTAAACTGCCTAGAAAGGAGAAATGGTGGAATTAGAACAAGTAACAGAGAGTTTGCGTTATTTTATTGCTGATCTTGTGGCCACGTTTAATTTGATTTTTATATTCGGTAACGGAGATATATAGGCCTAAGGAGGCGAAAAGTTTAGTTTCTTATTTGAAATGTGTATCGATAAAAGAGGAAACAAAAATACGTTAACATTTGCACGGCACTATTTGTGCCTCTTTACTTTAGCTATTTATAATTTTTATATAATGATATATTAAATTAACAAATGAATTAATTACACAAATAAACTGTTTTTTTAAACATTTAATTCAGTCATGTGGAAAGTCGATTAGAAATTATTTAATTTAGGAGGGAAAATAATTTTTTGAAGCAATCATGTCTTTCTTTCCATTATTTCACCATCTATTTAAACATGTAAGTTTAAGGAAATAATCTCTTAAAAAAAAAAAAAAAAAAAAAAAAAAAAAAATCTAAGTTACTAGATATATCACATTTATTTGTCCTTCACATTCTAGCTAGGTGTGTAAGAATAAGAAAGATTTTGTTTGTTTAAAAAGTAAGAGTAATAAATTATTAGATGTATGACATTTCTTTCCATCATTTCTTCCTCTATTTAAATCTGTAAAATTCAGAAAATGTTTTATTTCTTTTTAAAAAATCCGAATATCTAGCTATATTATCTTTTTTTTCATCATAGTTCGCTTTCTTTAAACATGTAAGATACAGAAAAATTCTATTTTTTTAACCTTATTACTAGATATATAATATTTCTTTCAACTATTACTCCTTCTAGTTAGATGTGTAATATTAAAAAAAATGTTTAAAAAAATAATAATAAATTACTAACTATATGACATTTCTTTACGTCATTTCTTCCTCTATTTAGATCTGTAAATATTAGAAAGCGTTTCATTCATTTAAAAACAAATCTGAGTAACTAGCTATATTTCATTTTCTCCCTTTATATAGACATTTCAGATACAAAAAAAAATATTTGTTAAAAAAAAAATCAAATTTACTAGCTTTATCATATTTCATTCCATAATTTATCTCTCTTGTTTACACATGTAAGATTCAGAAAATATTTCACCTGTTTAAAAAAAAGTCTAATTTACTAGCTATATCATATTTCTTTCCAATATTTCTCTATCTAGTTAGATGTGTAAGATAAATAAAAAAAAAAAAAACTATTTGTTTAAAAAAAAATGAGAATAATAATTCACTAATATGACATGTCTTTCCATAATTTCTCCCTCTATTTATATCTATAAAATTCAGAAAATTTTCCATGATTTTCATGTCTAATTACACGTAAGAGTCAGACAATATTTTAGTTCTTTAGAAAAAAAAAATCCAATTTTCAAGCTATATCACCTTTTTTTCTACCATTTCTCCATCTATTTAGACATGAAAGATTCAGATTTTTTTTTATTTGTCTTAAAAAAAATCTAATTCACTGACTGTATTATTTTTCTTTCCATCATTTCTCCCTCTTTTTAGATATACAACATACAAAAAATTTTTGAATAAAATCTAACTTAATAGCTATATCATCCGTAGGCTTCATAATATGAATTTTTGGTACTGCTTAGTTACATTTTTATCCATATTCTTATTAAGATAAGTACAACCATATTTTTTAATTAATAGATTAAAAAATATAGATGAATGTTTGATCTTAAAAATTTCTTTAGTCTTTCATTGAAAACTAAAATCTAGTTTTATTTTTCCTAAAAGCTTTCCTAGAAGATCACAAAAATAAAATTATTTTCAGGAATTTTATTTCTTTTCAAGCCGTAAAATCCATAGTTTTATGACTTACTCACCTCTCTCAAAGAGCCTAGAAGAGAAAAATGGTGGCATTAGAACAAGTAACACTGGCACTGCTTTATTTTATTGCTGATATAATAGCCGCGTTTAATTTGATTGTGAAATTTTGTTGCAGCGATATATAGGCGGAATAAAACGAAGAATTGAGTATTTTATTGAAAATATAATAATTAGAGAATTGAGAAACCGTTAACATTTGTATGAAGCTATCTCTGCATTTTACCTTTTTTTTTAAACCTTTAAATCTCACAAATAAGTTCATGTTTGACAACTTTCAACTGATTTAAAAATTTAATAAACAATTATTTTATGTACGAAGTAAAAGATTTTTTTCAAGCAATTTTACAAATATTCATTCCAATTGTAATTTGTATCGCATTCTACCAGTTTTCTAATATTATTTCTTTTTAACATAAAATTACATAAAAGATTCATGACTTAAAAAGCCGATTAAACTATTAAAAAGGTGTTAAGCAAGTGGGTAAGTGTGATCACAGATCGCACAGAGGGTTTCGTTTAATATTCCTTTCAAAACACTTTATCCTTTTGAAAAATCTGTTAGTTCCACATTTCGCAACCAGGGGGCGCACTCGATTCTAAACAAACATCTATCCGAACGAAAACCCGTTTTACATACTATCCATAGATATATTAGTCGAGGGGGTTGGGCCCATAACACCCGAGATTAGTAGGAGTTCCTGACGGTAAAAAAATGGAACTAAAATATGTAAGGCTATGGTGCATAATATGAAAGAAGGGTCAAAGGAATGTCGGCAAAAGTTGGAAAATTTCTCTCCGGGTTAAAAGGGCGGAGGTTAGAAAAACTACTTAAAATACACAAGTTAGAGCCCGGAGGGGTAAATAATATAAGACTTTTTGAAGATTTTATGATTTGTCGTGTGGTCTGAGGTATTCAGCTATACGTATACAAAATTTCATGCCTGTAACTTAATTAGGGGCTCTCTTAGAAAGAATTGCTTCAAATACATATGTGGTAGCTCAAAGAGTTAAACGTAAGACTTTTTCAAGATTTTATGATTTGTCGCTTGGCCTCAGGTGTTCTGCTATAAGTATGCAAAATTTCAAATCTCCAATTTAATTAGGGGCTCCGTTAGAAAGAATTGCTTAAAATACACACGCTGGAGTTGAAAGGGTTAAACATAAAACTTTTTCAAAATTTATTATTTGACGTGTAATTTGCAGTGTTGAGCTATAAGTATGCAAAATTTCACGCCTCCAACCTAAATAGGGCTCACTTAGAAAGAATTGTTTAAAATACACATGTGGGAGCACAAAGGGTTAAATGTACGACTTTTTTCAAAATTTTATGATTTGTCGTTTGATGTGAGGTGTTCAGCTACAGCGTCTAGAAGTATATAGTGTGGAGATCGCTAATACCGGTATAGCTTTTGAACCCATAAAAAAAAATTACGTTTTCTTAGGTGGCGCTGCCGTCAAATTTATTGCGTGAATGCGTAGGTTTTGTTTTGGCTTTCTTTTTTTTGTAAACATTTTTAGCGCTATATACAACGTCTACAATTATTAGAAATTTATGTGAAAACACGTAAATGTATCGAAAATGATATAAAATCGAGATTCTCATAGTTTTGTTCCCGGTTGTGTTACATAATACAAGAACAACAAACTTGTTTTTTTTCGGTGTACCTAAAAATCAGTAGGTTTTGTTTTGGTTCTCTTTTTGTTATAAACACTTTTAGCGTTATGTGTGGCGTCTACAAGTATTGCAAATTTAAGTAAAATTTATCAAAAATGATGAAAAAACGAGATTATCATTGTCTTGTTCCGGGCTGTGTTACGCAATACAAGAACAGCATCTGTCTATTTTCGGTGTACCTAAAAATCAAAATCTTTTTGAAAAATGGAAAAAAAAATTAACTAATATAATTAACTAATAACTAGTATGTTGTGGCCATCACAAAACTTTCTTCTATGTAAATCACGTCAATTAAATCATTTCAATAGTACAAGAAAATACATCAATTTAGCACCCATTCATATCAAAGCATATCTGAATTTGAAGTTTGATGAAAATTCGTGCCTTAGTTCTTGAGATAGAGCTATAGCGGAAAGTCTGAAAAATGTAGCATAGCAGCGCTACCTATGTTGAGTGATTTACACCAATACATAAACAATAATAATTGATATCCAGGTGTACATGGATCTGAAGTTCGTTGAAAATCCAAGCATTAGTTCTTGAGATAGAGCTATTGCGGAAATCACAAAAACAGCATAGCAGCGCCACCTATTGAGCGATTTACACCAAACTGTATAAAATGTCAATTCATGTCAAGAACTAACTGATTCTAAAGTTTGATGAAAATTCGTGTATTAGTTCTTGAGATACATTTATAGTAGAAATTCTGAAAAATACAGCATAGCAGCGCCACCTGTTGAGCGATTTACACCAAAATGTCAATTCATGTCAAGGATTAACTGATTCTGAAGTTTGGTGAAAATTATTGCATTAGTTCTTGAGATACAGCTATAATGGAAATTCTGAAAAGTGCAGTATAGCAGCGCCACCTGTTGAGCGATTTGCACCAAAACACAAACAGCACTAATTCATATCAAAGTATACTTGAATCTGAAGTTTGATGAAAATCTAAGCATTAGTTGTTGAGATAGAGCTATTGCGGAAATCGTAAATAATGCAGTATAGAAGCGCCATCTATTGAGCGATTTACACCAAAATGTACAAAACTTCAATTCATGTCAAGGACTAACCGAATCTTAAGTTTGATGAAAATCCGTGCATTAGTTCTGGAGATTGAGCTATTGCGGATATGGTGAAAAAGGCTGCATAGCAGCGCCACCTGTTGAGTGATTTACACCAAAACCTAATCAGCACCAATTTATATCAGGGACTAACTGAATATAATTTTTTATTAAATTCCGTGCATTAGTTCTTGAGATACAGCGCCCACAAAATTTGTGTCACATACAGACAGACAGACTCACAGACAGACATTTTGTAAAAACATGTTTTTTGGAATCTCTGACCCCTAAAACGTGTAAATCCGTCGAAAACAGAAAGTCGAAAATTTTAACGAATCCAATACTTTCTTCTTGTAAAGATAGAAGAAAGTAAAAATTTAGTAATATAAACAAAGATATATTTAATACAAAAAAGAGCTTATTCAAAATGCAAACGATAAAATTACTTGATACCATTTATATAGATAAGCATAAATTATTTTTTATAATTTCAACATGTATATAAAAAAATACTTGTACTATAATAAACCTATAGGCTAAAAAAAAAAAAAAAAAAAAAAAAAAAATAGTATGCACGGCGATCACATGAAATATTAAATCGGTTTATAACAGAGCAATGTGAAAATAAAGTGTTCTTCAATTCGTACAAATGTGAAATGCATATAAAATAGATGCCTGAATTTTCGTTCATTCTTAATATATCGCGTATTACAAGCTATTATATATCGCGTATTACAAGCTAATTTTTTTTTACTCTGTTTTTCAAAAAAATTATCTTTCAAAAAATAAGTTTTCCCATCAAAAGTATCTAATACACATAGGATTTCTATACATTCATTGCAATAAAATTGATCTTAGCGCCCTCTGGCGAAATTGTAATTTTTTGGATATGGTTTCGCTTGTTGATTTCCACACTATGTACTTCTAGACACTGTAGTTCAGCTATAAGTATGCAAAATTTCACGCCTCCAAATTAATTAGGAGCTCACTTAGAAAGAATTGTTTAAAATACACATGTGGGAACCCAAAGGGTTAAACGTACGACATTTTCAAAATTTTATGATTTGTCGTTTGATGTGAGGTGTTCAGCTATAAGAATGCAAAATTTCACGCCTCCAACTTAATTAGAGGCTCACTTAGAAATATATTTTTTAAATACACATGCAGGAGCCCAAATGGTTAAATGTATGACTTTCTCAAAATTTTATCATTTGTCGTATGATGTGTGGTGTTCAGCTATAAGTATGCAGAATTTCACGCCTCCAAACTAATTAGGAACTCACTTAGAAAGAATTGTTTAAAATACACATGCGGGACCCCAAAGGGTTAAATGTACAACTTTTTCAAAATTTTATCACTTGTTGTTTGATGTGAGGTGTCCAGCTATAAGTATGCAAAATTTCACGCCTCCAACATAATTAGGGGCTCTCTTAGAAAGAATTGTTTAAAATACATATGTGGGAGCCCAAAGGGTTAAATGTACGACTTTTTCCAAAATTTTATTTCTTGTTGTTTGATGTGAGGGAGGAAAGATCTAGGAGTGTGTCTAGTGTTGCATCGTGTGAGTCAAGCTCCCGATGTCCAGCTAAATCTCTCAGGAATGGGGTGAGCTAGAGACTTGTACTACATATCTTTCTTTTCCTCTCCTTCTGCTCTAAATTTTGATATATGTTGTGCTATATTTGAAGCAGGGGTACTGGAGTAGTGATTACTTAAACTCTCTACTTCTTTCGTTCTCTTCTCTCCATTGTTTCTGGTCATTACCACCTGCTTCACTGCTTCCCGAGTTTACCAGTGTATATTTCCGTGCATATAATTGACATTTCATGATTCCCGGTTCTTTTTTGAACATTTTAATACGTCATATTAGCACCGGCGATGAATATTTAAAAAGTTATTAACGTTTGAAGCTCATACACTTTTCTGCTTTCAGGAGCCATTTTGCCAAATTTTCAAAATTCTATGTTTTTCAGTTATAATTTAAAATGCCTTATAAACTCATTTCTGCTTAACAATTGTGTAATTTGTGTACTGTAATGTTAATAGAATAGGAATATTCCATCTTTTTAAAGTTTTAACTAAGTTTAGTGACCGTGAGAAGAGTTTTGGAAGACACTGTATTGCTCATCTTAACCACGAAACAAAATGGCGGTCTCATAGAGATAACATTACGCTGTTTACCTTTTTCATAGCTTTCAAAAGATACCAAATCTAATTTTTTTATACTAAACTACAACATTTTTTGGATAGCCCAAACCTTAAGCTACCTCCGGTGACTGGTTTTGTGTTTCTGTGGGGCCGCCTTCATATATTAAAAAATTGTTGTTTAAGAGTCACTTTGGGGGCATTCCACGTCAAATCAGGCAGTAAAATATCAATATGTAACCCACCATCACAGATTTTAATGAAACTGCGTGTGTTTGTTCTTACTATTAAGATATGATCACCAGTAATTTTTTTTTGCTCCTTGGTGAAACAGTTTCTGAGAAAAAAATTGTCAAAATTTTGAAAAACTGCCGTCAGTTGGCATTCTTGATAGCTCGGTTTTCAAATGTAGCATGTCATATATATAATCATATTTCAATATCTACTCTACAAATCATCTTCAAATAATTTATGCATAATATATAGGGTGCGTATTTTATGAAAAAAATACTGTTACGCTTATATAACATTTTAAGTGTGTCTAAAAAAAATGTTTAATCTTTGAAGTCGTGATTTTTTTATGAAAAATAATGCATTAAATAAAATAGCATTATTAACAAAAGGCGGTATTTTTATTAAATTTATTTTTTATGGGAGATATACTTAAAGGTGTCCTTTACCGGATTCTGAAATAAAAATAGTGGGATTTTGGGTGTTTTTGGTAGTATTTCCTATTTTAAAATATTTTGAGGTGCATTTCATATCAAATCAAGCAGAGTCATTCCATGTCAGTTCCCCTAAGCCATTTAATCACTGTCACAAATTTCAATGAAATTGGGTTTGTTTATAGCTTATTTTAAGACGTAATCACCTTTAATTTTCTTGATCCTAAGTAAAATATTTTTTAAGATAAAAATATCAAAATTTTGAAAAATTGTTTTAAATTTTTTTAATGACAGTTCGATATTCAAAGACTGCATTAAAAAAAAAAAAAAAGTCATTTCAATATAAAATCACTAAATAGGTTTCAAATAATGTATATGTGAAAAATAATGTAGGCTGATTATTATTTCTTGTTTTTTATCATGTTTAAACACTAAGAGTGTCTTTTATCTTATGAATTTCTAAAATCAAGAATTTTGTCAAAAATAATGTGTTAATCAAAAATTTATTATTAACCGAAGGCAGGGTGTTATTGCTTTTTTTTAATTGTACGTAAAAATATCTTTTAAATGGTTATAAAATAAAAATAGTGAACATATGAGAAAAAATTATCAAAATTTTGGAAAAATGCCACGAGTTGCCATTAATGATTGTTCAATTTTCAAAGGCCTCATTTTATATATAAAATCATATTTCAATAACTAATAAAGAAATCTTCTTCGAATAATTTAAGCAAGGTAAATAAAGTATGTAGATTATGAAAAAAATATTGCTGTAATGTTAAAAAATATTTAAATGTGTCTAAAAAATTGTATAATCTTTGAAATCAAAAATATTTTACAAAAAATAATGAAATTATTAAAAAATCTTTATCAATCAGAGGCGGAGTTTCTATGACTAATTTTTTAATTTTAAATTGTACATAATACTACATTATAACTGGATCTGAAATAAAAATTGTGGGATTTTGGTTGGTTTTAGTAGTATTTAAATCATATTTAAAATTATCAATATTTTCAAATGTAAAACCTATCCAGTGTATCATCCCTGGAAATATTTTTATTTATACATTTATTTTATTTTTCAAATTATCTTTTATGTTCGTTTCTTAAGGAAAAAAATAAACAATATTGTTTTTTAGTAAAACTTCTAGGGCGAAGAGCAATTATCCCTTTCAAAAAAGAGAAAAATCACTAGCTCCTCACCGCCCAATAGAAATTTTCAAGATGACAGTCCTAATCTTTAAACTCATATTTGGCTGTTAATATTGAAAATTTAGCATTGAGCTGCTAATATTGAAAAAAAATACCAAATTTCACTCTTTTGAAGAAAATTTTGACGTATTGTGCTTTAAATATATGCAAAAAATGCATAATCCATTATATTTATATCTTTCAAATAACTATATCTAAAAAAATATTTAAATCTTAATGAGTTGCACTTTTGTAACTTTATTCAGTTTCTAATGATATGTACCGTAATTTCGGGTGTATAGCCCGCAGATCAAACAAATCAGTTTGGACCCAGAAATTTTATTCAGTATTTGAAGACCAATATTTACTGTGATCTAAAAAGTTACATTTTATTTTTAAAAATTTCTGGGTCGAAACACGATTGTTTGATCCGCGGGCTATACACCGGAAATTACGGTAATTTGATTTATTTCATCACAATATTGCTGAAAGATGGATTTTCAACATATATATGTGTGTATATATATATCCCTGTTCTCAAACAAATTATTTAAAAATTATTCATTTATGTTTAATAAAGCATATATATATTGTTTATACACTTATAGAAAATACATATAGTAAGTTTTATGATATTATGTCAATAATGTCTAAAAGTAAAGAACTTATCTAATAGTATGTAACGAAAAAATTAACATCTGGTGTAATGACAACAAAATTTTATAATTGTTTTACTTAATTTGGATGAATGAAAAAAGCTTACATGTTTATATTTTATTGAAGTACAGGTGAAAATGCCACAAAGACATTCCTACCTCAACAACCACTGAGTATGTCACATTCACACTACAGATGATTTTTTTTTCTTTTTGATCTTTCGGGATTGATTTCAGATGGTAATGAATTAATTAGTTTTGTTAGAAGTTTCATTGCAGTCAGCATATTAGGCTCACTATTTTTTTTTATATAATTTGTTTTGATTGACTCGATGAACAACAATATTTAAAGGGACCATTTCATGATTTTTCAATTAAAAGCTGATTTATAAATTCATCATGTTGTTTAGTTATTATTATCGTCTTAAGATAATAAGTTGATATTAAATTTTTTAAATGCAGTTTATTTATTGAAATGCAGTAAACCAACGTTTAAAATGCACAAATAATGCGTGAAAAAGCAGCAAACAGCTGTTTCGAATCTACAGCGAGATTCTTCTTCAGTGCAAGAGAGGGAAAAAAGGAACAGCTGCTAGGAAAAGCAAGGCTGAGCCACAGCCTTGCTTTTCCTAGCACGCTGTTCCTTTTTTCCCTCTCTTGCACTGAAGAAGAATCTCGCTGTAGATTCGAAACAGCTGTTTGCTGCTTTTTCACGCATTATTTTGTGCATTTTAAACGTTGGTTTACTGCATTTCAATATTCCTGCACAAAGGCTTTAATTGCTATTTTAATAGTTTATTTATTATTTGAACAGTTGAAAGTATTTTTCAATAAGAGTGGGCTGTTGATTTTAAGTCGGCTGTTGAGCAATGTAGTGTTGGTAAAGGAACTGGTACTATTTAATTTAATTTTTATTGCTGTAAATAATATTTGTTATTTTATTATTGTATGTATTATATTTAAGCAAGAATAGAAATACACGATATCGTAGTCATTTTAGTACATCTTAGCATGAAAAGCTTCAATATTTATCATTAAACATTGACATTTTATGAAAATTTCGTTAAAATTGCTCATATTTTCACTATTTTTATTTTATAACTATTGAAAAGATATTTTTACGTACAATTAAAAAAAGTAATAACAGCCTGCCTTCGGTTAATAATAAATTTTTGATTAACACATTATTTTTCACAAAATTCTTGATTTTAAGAATTCACAAGATTAAACACACTCTTAGCATTTAAACATGACAAACAACAATAAATAATAATCTGCCTACATTATTTGTCACATATACATTATTTGAAACCTATTTAGTGATTTTATATTGAAATGACTTTTTTTTTATGCAGTCTTTGAATATAGATCTGTCATTAAAAACATTTTTAAAAAAATTCAAAATTTAGATATTTTTTTTAATCTTAAAAAATATTTTACTTGTAATCACCTTTAATTTCCATGATCCTGTCTTAAAATGAGCTATAAACATACCCAGTTTCATTGAAATTTGTGACAGTGAATTAAATGTCTTAGGCGAACTGACATGGAATGACTCTGCTTGATTTGATTTGAAATACGCCTCAAAATATTTTTAAATATGAAATACTACTAAAAAAACCCAAAATCCCACTACTTTTATTTCAGAATCAGGTAAAGGACACCTTTAAGTTGTGGCAGCCGCAGAAAGGCAAGGGAGAAAATTCTTCGTTCGGAATGGCAGCTGGCCAGAGCCGTTGTCATAGCAGCGCAGACGAAAATGTTTACATTGCGTTTTTAGTGTGTTCGAATACGAAGAGTGTCAGAATCGACGTTTATCAATGTTCTACGAATAAAAGTAGTAAAGTGTTTTTAAGTGAGTGATTATATTATACGAGCGACCCATCCACAATGGTGACCATGGACTGTTCTTATATAGAGCATCAGCCTTCCTAGATGAGTTGGAATGTTATCCGATCATCTTCATCTTTCAAAGAATACATCGTTCTACAGCGGCTCGATGGAAAGCAGATAAGTTCTTCTGAGTCATTTTCCTGATATTTTTTCTGTTATTTTATTAGAAAAATTTAACTCGCGAATTTATTTTGGTTTGATTGTACTATTTTATATATTTATTACCATAAATCATGTCTAGTGTCGATGCTGTTCAAATTCCATTATATAACAGATCAGATCCTGCGCTATGGTTTGTGATGTGCGAAAGCACATTTGCTTTAGCTACCCCCAAAACAATATCAGAATCTGTTACAAAATATAATTATATAGTTTCGCATCTTCCACCCGATGTTGCATCAATCATTCGTGATATTTTAATGCAACCAGATGCTACTGACCCTTATGGTGTCTTAAAAAAGGAATTAATTGCGCGCTCAGGTGAATCATCCCAGCAAGAGATACGACAGCTCTTGTCTGGAGAAGAATTAGGAAATCGGAAACCTTCAGATTTATTACGTAGTATGAAACGTCGCGCGGAATCCCTAAATGTTCCAGACAATTTAATGTTAGAATTGTTTTTGCAACGATTACCAAATTCTGTTCAGACAATTTTAGCGGCTGTTTTTGAATTAACCCTTGATAAAGCAGCGGAAATTTCAGATCGTATTTCAGAAGTTACCCCTTCCCCAGCTTCTGCAATTGCCGTGTCCTGCTCGAATGAACAGGCGATAGAGGGTAAATTATTGAAAGAAATCGAAAAATTAAATAAGCGCATCGATCAGCTTGCTGTTTCACGTGGTCGGTCCCCATACCGCAGAAACTGGAGTAAACCTCGAGGGCGAAGTAATAGTGATAATCGGGATTCAAGTATCTGTTGGTATCATAGACGATTTGGAAAAAAATGTAGGGAAGAAAAATGCATAAAGCCGTGTTCTTGGGCGGGAAACGAAACCAGCAAAGAGTAGAGGCGACTTATTCTTTGCCTCAACAGTCACGTCGCCTGTTCATTAGAGACCGGACTACAAATGTTTCTTTTCTGGTCGACACCGGTTCGGACGTGTCATTACTTCCTGCCAACAATGTACAAAAACGGAATCCACCCGTACAAACGCTTTTGGCTGCTAATTCTTCCCCTATAAATGTTTATGGTCAACAAACCCTTTCTCTAGATTTTAAGTTAAGACGAAAATTTAATTGGACTTTTCTAGTGGCAAATGTTAGTACACCAATTTTGGGAGCAGATTTTCTCCATAATTTCGAATTGGTTCCAGATCTCCGCCACAAATGTCTAAGAGATTTAAAAACAAAATTTGAAACAACAGGTCACATGAAATGTGCATTAATTCATTCAGTAAAAACAATCAATATTGATAATATATATAATGAACTTCTTAAACAATTCCCATCTATTACAAAATTACCAGATCCCAATCCTGTCAAACACAACACAATGCATTTTATTTCAACAAAAGGACCTCCAGTTGTGGCAAAACCCCGCAGGTTGGCTCCGGATCGCCTGAAAATTGCTAAAACAGAATTTCAAAATATGATACAACTCGGACATTTAAGACCTTCACGTAGCAACTATGCATCACCTTTGCACATGGTTCCAAAAAAGGGAACTTTGGAATGGAGACCTGTAGGTGATTATCGTGCCTTGAATGCGCAAACCAAAAAAGACAGATACCCGATACCATGTATAGCTGATTTTACTGCTAATTTACGTGACACTAAAATGTTTAGTCGACTTGACCTCATCAAAGCATATCATCAAATACCAATCAATCCTGATGATATTCCCAAAACAGCGATATGCACACCTTTTGGATTGTTCGAAAGCACACGCATGCAATTTGGCTTATGCAATGCGTCTGCAACATTTCAGAGATTCATAGATGAGGTAATACGTGATTTACCAGGCGTCTATGCCTTCGTCGATGATATACTCATAGCCTCTAAAAATGCCAAGGAGCATTATCATCATTTAAAAGCACTATTTTCCAAATTAGCAGAATATGGTTTGTGCATAAATGTATCCAAGTGCACATTTGGTAAACCTACCATTGATTTCTTAGGATTTCGAATATCTGAGCATGGTATTCAACCACTTCCAGATAAAGTTAAATGCATAATCGATTTTCCGCAGCCCACAACCTTATCTCAACTTCGAAGATTTTTGGGTATGTTTAATTTTTATAGGTCTTTCATATATCAAGCTGCACACATACTTGCGCCTTTAGTGAAATTGTTAGAAGGCCATACAAACAAAAAGAAATCTCGTTCCCGTGTTCCTAAAACAGAACCCCTTAATTGGAACGAAGATGCTGAAAAAGCTTTCGTAGCTGCCAAAAATGCAATATCTCAGGCTGCTCTTTTACGGCACCCTATTCCAGGCGCTCAGTTGAGTATATGGGTTGACGCCTCAGATGTCGCGATCGGCGGCACCCTTATGCAGTTTTATCAGGAACGTTATGAACCTTTAGCATTTTTTTTCCATGAAATTAAACAACAGTCAGCGGAATTGGTCAACATATGACCGGGAATTATTTTCTATTTATTCGGCAATAAAAAAATTTCGGCACATGCTAGAGGGGAGAATTTTTCAAATTTATACTGATCAAAAACCGCTAATTTATGCATTTAAGCAAAATCCCCATAAATGTTCGCCGCGGCAATCACGCCATTTAGATTACATTTCCCAATATTCCACTGACATTAGACATGTACCAGGTTCCGAAAACATTGTTGCAGATTGCCTCTCAAGAATTGAAATTGATTCTATTTCAAAATCTCCAATCTTAAATTTTGAGGAATTCGCAAAAGCTCAGGAAAATGATTCAGAGCTACAGAACCTGCATAATAGTACATTGCTCAAATTGGAATTGAAACCTTGCCTCATTTCTGATTGTAGCCTACTATGTGATACTTCAACAGGTACGCCTCGACCCTTAGTTCCTAGTTTCTTTCGTCGGCTGATATATGAACATTTGCACAACCTAGCCCATCCAGGCATAGCAGCTACCACAAAACTAATTTGTTCCAGATACGTATGGCCAAATATGAAACGAGACATCAAGAACTGGGTTCGTGGCTGTGAGAAGTGTCAAAGATCAAAAATACAGAGGCACACCAAAGCACCTCTTGGCACGTTCTCTCTTCCTGATGCACGTTTTTCCCAAATACATATAGATATCGTAGGTCCCTTGCCTCCATCTGACGGTTTCAGCTATCTTTTAACGATGATTGACCGATTTAGCAGATGGCCAGAAGCCGTACCTATATCTGATATACAAGCTAAAACAATTTGTAGTGCCATATTAAAGCATTGGATATCAAGATTTGGTTGCCCTTCGCTCATAACCACGGATCAAGGCCCACAAATGCGATCAGCAATATTTGATGAATTCACAAAAATGATGGGAACACAGAAGATCCGCACAACGGCATATCATCCGATATCGAATGGCATTATCGAAAGATTTCATCGACATTTAAAGTCATCCATCAAAGCTCACGAAACCAGTAGGTGGACTGAAATATTACCGATAGTTTTACTAGGCATTCGCACAGCAGTGAAGGAAGATATACAAGCTTCTTGCGCTGAGCTTGTCTACGGCACTACGTTGAGATTGCCCTGTGATATGCTGGATGAATACAAGATCCGACCTTTCAACGATAACTTCGTCACGCAACTACGAAACACCATGCGGCAGTTAAGTCCAGTTGCTACATCATCTCACTGCCAAGAGAAGTTCTATATACACCCTTCCTTGACATCTTGTTCACACATCTTTCTAAGAGTGGATCATGTACAACCTCCATTGTGTCAACCATATACTGGTCCTCACAAAGTCCTAAGTAGAACTGGGAAAACTATAACAATCGATCTTAATGGTCGTAAGTCTACGGTATCAATAGATCGAGTGAAGCCAGCTCATTTGATTTCTACTTCAGACTTGTCCACGAAAACTGTTCCAGAGAACTCTAAATTAAAACTCTCTCTTAAAGCGGACAGTAACCCTGACCAAACAAAAACTGTCACACGTTCGGGCAGACATGTCCATTTTCCTAAAAAACTGGCATCTTATATTACTTACTGAAATTGTTGATAAATTGTTCATTTTGCATACTACACATTATGCCTATATTTTGTTGTATATTGCAATTTTATTTCATGTAAATATCCTTGTAATTTTTCTCCACAAGCGTGGATTCTGACACAGATAGTCAAAAAAAAAATAGTATACACTTGTATATCGTTTCTTCGGTACCCTACGTCACTGGGGGGATACTCTGTGGCAGCCGCAGAAAGGCAAGGGAGAAAATTCTTCGTTCGGAATGGCAGCTGGCCAGAGCCGTTGTCATAGCAGCGCAGACGAAAATGTTTACATTGCGTTTTTAGTGTGTTCGAATACGAAGAGTGTCAGAATCGACGTTTATCAATGTTCTACGAATAAAGGTAGTAAAGTGTTTTTAAGTGAGTGATTATATTATACGAGCGACTCACCACAAAGTATATACCCCACAAAAAATAAATTTAATAAAAATACCGCCTTTTGTTAATAATGCTATTTTAGTTAATGCATTATTTTTCATAAAAAAATCACGACTTCAAAGATTAAACATTTTTTTAGACACACTTAATATGTTATATAAGCGTAACAGTATTTTTTTTCATAAAATACGTACCCTATATATTATGCATAAATTATTTGAAGATGATTTGTGGAATAGATATTGAAATATGATCATATTTATGTCATGCTACATTTGAAAATCGAGCAGTCAAAAATGCCAACTGATGGCAGTTTTTCAAAATTTTCACAATTTTTTTCTCAGAAACTATTTGACCAAGAAGTAAAAAAAAAATACTGGGAATCATATCTTAATAAAAGGAACAAACACACGCAGTTTCATCAAAATCTGTGATGGTGGGTTACATGCCTGCCTGAACTGACATGGAATGACCCTTTGGTGTCTTTAGGAATTCATTCTCCCATAGAATAACGTTGTTTACACTTTTTGAGGTACTAATTAATAATATTAATCAAAGTTTTTAATTAATGAAATTGTTCCTGTAGTATATTTTGAACTTTGCTCTTCATAGCGGTGAAGGTTTCATTCTAAAATATTAGCTCTAAGTATTTTTAAATTTAATTATAAAATGTTAACTTTTTTTTTCCCCCATGGTTGGTAGGTTTGTTGCATGCCTTTACTTGAGTTCAGTACTCCTGTAATGTTGAGATGTTTTTGGCACCTAACTTTTAAATGATCCGGGTTTGTCGAGGGGTTTGTTCTAGCATCTGTGCCCAGGGAGTATATTGTTAGAGAGTTAGTGTGAGTATCTCTGAAAAGTAAATATTTACTAGAGACTCTCGCTGGTTGTTTGTATTCCGACATGGGCCTTTTAATAAATATATAGTATATTTATACATTTCTCTGATTCTTTTGTTCCCAACTGTTCTTTTTTTTTTTTTTTTTTTTTTTTTTTTTTTTTTTTTTTAATATTATTATTAATTAATTTATTTTTTATTTAGTAACATCCATCCTCATCCTTTAGGTAGTTCTTAAGTTTTCCCCCTACAATGGGGCCTTTAGTGCCAGAGCTGCACATTGTTTTTTTTTAAATTAATCAATGCTATAAATATTTTAAATCGTCTTTTCCCCCCTTAATTTAAGGATTTCAGGCTGCGCTTCCCTATTCGGACAATTTTGGGTACGCTGATTCTATTGGTGAGCTCCATTTCATTCTAGCTCGATTAGGGGGTGGGGGTCTTGGGGGCAGGGAGGGGCAATCTAATTATTTTTCTCCCCATTGTGTTAAGTATCATACCATTTTAAAGGTATTGACCTCATCTCCTCATTTCCAATATTTAATCATTCTGTAACTAAAGGGGGGGGGCTCTAGGGGCAGGGAGGGGCTTTTTTTTTTTCCTTCCTCTCCCCAATGTGTTAAGTATTTTAACATTTTAAAGGTATTGACCTCAGCTCCTCATTTCTAGTATTTATTCACTCTGTAACCATAGGAGGGGCACTGGAGGCAGGGAGGGGCAATATATCTGTTTCTCCCCCAACAGGTCAAGTATTATACCATTTTAAAGGTATTGACCTCAGCTCCTCATTTCCAATATTTATTCACTCTGTAACCATAGGGGGAGGGCTCTGGGGGCAGGGAGGGGCAATATATCTATCCCCCCCAACAGGTCAAGTATTATACCATTTTAAAGGTATTGACCTCAGCTCCTCATTTCTGTTATTTATTCTTTTCAAATTTCACTCTTCGTAGCCGTTAGGGGGCGCCATTTTAGCTAAATTTGTTCACGTCACTCAAATAGGGCATGTAATATACCAAATTAAAGGTATTGACCTCAGCTTTTCATTTTTATTAGTCATTCCTTTCCAGCTTCTTTTTACTGTCAATAAGTTGCGCTAAATCTGCTTTATTTGTGGTTCTTATTAATATTATCATTAATTTCAATCCCTACAACTTTCGTTTCATTTACTCAAGGACAGTACTTTTTTTTTTATCTCCCTCATGTAACATCTGCTATTTTTGGGTTTGTTCAGTTAATTGTAAGCTTAACAACGCAATTTATTTTACTTTTAGCAGCACACTCTAACATATTATATCATTTATAAGTTTCAGTATCCCCTCTAGTTTTTTTTTTTTTTTTTTTTTTTTTTTTTTCTGCAGTGCCTTCTATAAATACTTTTCTTTCAAGGTCTTTACACCCCTCTAACTCGCACCCACTTTGTCCCCTTACCACATTTTCTACTTCCACCATGGACATATTTTAACATCTAGCATTTTTCATATATTTTATCTTGCACTTATCAACATCATCCAAGCGCAGTATGGATAACAGTCTTCAGGGGTATTCACATCTATTTTATTACAAACGTTTAAATATCATACTAGCTTTTTCAGCTATGGCACTCATTTCTGCGATACTATCATTTTCAATCATAAAAAAAAAAGAAAAAAAAAAGAAAAGAAAATGTATAGCACATCCTATAAAAGTTTACTTATATGTATTTTTATGTATATGTATGTGTGTGTGTGTGTGTGTGTATATGCATATATATATATATATATGTATATATGTGTGTGTATATGCATGTATATGTGTGTATGTATGTATATATGTTTTTATTTTAGAAGGGGGCGGGTGTCTCTTTTCTAAATTTCCTTTTCTGAATAGTAAAACAAACTCTCACGTTTTGCATGTCTCCAGACATGTTACTAGGTCACTTTCACCATTTAAATACAAATTCAGTGTGTGTAAATCAATAAAAAACACTCTCATAAGCATGAGCTTTTATTTTGTTTTTTTTTTTTGTAACAGATTCTTTGTAAATACTTAATATCCTTAGATTCTTCTTCTTTTTTCATCACTTATTATTGTAATTTTTTTTTTTGTTAATATATGGAACTTAGTAAGCAACATATGTTATCAGAGAAGCACTGACTGCAGTACATATGCAATCATTATAAATATCAATTATTAAAATACCTTTATGATCATTGTTATTATCATTTCCTTGTACTACTTTGTATGTGTATGAGCTTCAATGAAACACGGGGAACTCCCATCACAACGTATGTCTTGGCCCAATTTATTTTAAAAACATAAGAAAGAAAAATGTATTCTATCATTTTTTTTTTATTTATTTATTTAGTATTCAAAATTATCCCAAAATTTCGGTTATTATTCTTAGTCATTTCCGGTGATTTCAATCACTGATTTTTGCTTTATCTTTCTATTTCCCTTTCTTTCAAAAGAGTGTAGTATGGGCTCTGGCGAGGCCTCTTCCGTACAGGAACTAATCTATCAATATTATATTGAACTGTGAGATAACTAGTTAGTTTTATTGAGTTAAACAGGTGAGGTTCAAAAAAGTGGTTAAGGTACTAACAAGCGAATCAAACAATCTTGTGAATTGTGTTTCCCCATCACCTTAGTCGAAAGCCAAGAAGTGATAAAAGTGCTAACCGTCTATGCTACCTGTTTATACTTCATCTCAAAAACTTTAGACTGCGCAAAAGTTTCGCACGGACTTAAAGATGAATGAAAGTAATACACCCTCGCATTGCCTCAGATCAAGAAAGGATAGGTCACAATCAAAAAAACAATTGCAATCATCGCAACAGATGCAGTCTGACAAAGGGTCACAATCTGAGAAGCCAGCGAAATCAGAAAAAGATGAAAAACAGTGATCGCAGAAAAACGACTTATCGAAACCAGTACAAGCTGAACATTCAAAATCACCAAGAAAATCTAATGGTAAGAGCGAACAACAAGAACAGATGGAAAACTTACAGATCTGCGAAATAGAAAAATTGGAAAAGATGACAATGGATGAGATATTCGAAGAATATGATAAGTGCAAATGACTTGGCAGATCTGATGATGCAAACATGGTAAAAGCTTACAAAGCATACATAATAAAGAACATAACAGAGGGCAATCAGGCAAAAGCGGATTTGGAACGTATTCGAGCAGGTTTGGAAGAAGAAAAAGAAACACGGGAACACCAGGCGGAAGAAATCATAATAGAGCAGAGAGAATTAGCTGAAGCTCGTATCAAGCTGGCGGACATGGAAAAATTAGTAGAAGAGTTAAAGTCTGTACAGGCACGAAAAAATGAAATAGAAGACGAACTTCGGTTTATAAAAGCCAAAAAACTAAAACCGTGCGCAATACGCCAAAAAATAGAAGAAAACATTAATCGTCTCCTCGCAAATAAAAATGAAGACCCAAAAAGCGAAAAGTTAACTATCAAAAATGAAATCATAGAAGGTTTCCACAGCCTGATGGAACTAGTGGAGCAAATAAATGAAGAAAGAGAAAACTGGAAAACAGAATGCATAGAACACCGAAAACGTGAAGAAGGTAACAAAAAGCAAATAGACATTCTAGCAGAGTTAAAGGAAACTATGACTTTCATATTGGGTCAACATGGAACGTTCCTGAAATCTGAGTTAAAAAAACAGAAGCAAGAAATAGAAGCAATACAGGAATTCCTCAAAAAATCTCCATTACTACAAACACCAAAACAAAAAGCAGATAAGAGAAGAATTGACAAGGAACGCGAACAGATGTTTAGTTACGCACAAATGGCACAATTCCCACCTCTGCCAACGGAAAAGCCAACCCTAATACTGAGCCCGAAAACAGATGGAATTCAAGTCCAGGAGTTAAGGAATGTCTTAAATACCGAAGTGGATCAAAGAAAACTACAGACCTCAAACTGTATCCCTACAAGATCTGGGAAATTCCTAATAACCTGTAACAATGATGAAGAACTTGCACAGATAAGAACCAGCCTCCAAACCAGTGAAAAACTCAATCACATGATAAACATAACAAAGAAACCACCGAAGATGTTACGGGTGATAGTATTTGGAGCGCTAGAAGCCCCGATGAAGTTGAAAATGGACAACAAATCAGTAAACCGAGACAAGCAAAAAGAAAATGATGAAGCAATTCAAAGCTATGAAGAAAATATCATAATACCAGCTCTTAATAAATGTCTACGAAAGGATGATGTCTCCTTCAAGCTGCTGAAAGTGATGAAAGGAAGAAGGGGAGAAGCAACTTCACATCTAGTTCTTCAAATGCATGAAAGGGACGCATTGCAACTGCAATCGCTGAAACCGTGCTTTGGTTTTAACAGATGTACAGTAAAGCCATATATTCTAATACCACGTTGCTTCAACTGCCAAAGACTAGGCCACATATCAAGAGACTGTACAAATGAACTAACTTGTGCTTATTGCTCAGAGAAACACCATGTGAACGAATGTACGGCGAAGGAACCAAAGTGTATCAACTGCACACAGGAAAACAGAAGTAGAGAAACTCCAGGAAAGGACATTCCAACAAATCACACATGTTTCGATGGACGCTGCCCGACATATATTAAACAACAACGAGAAGCAGTAGCACAAAGGACACTAAGATCGCATAAAATTCCGTGCAATACAATGTAACCTACAGAACAGTAAGTCCAACACGGCAGCATTTATCCGTTTCATAATTCAGGAAAAATTCTCACTGGCATGCGTCCAGGATGCCTACCTCTTTAACAAACGCCCATCTTCTCTCCCAGTTGATGTTCCCTGTTACAGCTCTAGATCCAACAATAGCCACATAATAATTTTGGATCAAAATTTAAAGCACTGTATCTCGGCAAAAAACGATCATTCCATCTTTGTAAACCTAGAACTAGAAAATTTTATTCTGAGCATAGGCAGCCTAGGTACAGCCCTCCACGTTCAGATTTTGAGGTGGACGTACAAGACTGGCTGCGCTCCGCACGCCAGAGTGAGTACCAGCTAGTCCTGGGTGACTTCAATGCACACGACCAGCTTTGGGGCTATACTCGTGACGATGACAGAGGACGGCTACTCGTAGATTCTTTATTAGCAAATAACTTGATTGTCTTAAACTCACCATCCTGTACACCAACCTATGAATCCGGAAAAAGGGAAGGGCGTCCTGACCTCTAAATTTGCACACAACCACTATTCAACTACTTTCGAGGATGGGATGTCTTCCCTGAGCTTTTCGGTGACCATCGGCCTATCATAACAGATCTTTTGCTTCCAATCCCGATCCTTCCGAAACGTCGCTTCAGAACAAAAAATGTCCCATTCAACAAATTCATAGGCATGGTTGAAAACTCATGCTACTTAAATTCCGTAATTTTTTCTTCAGTAGACTCACGTCAGGCCTTTGACCTGACTTACAAATCTTTTCAAAATATTATTCAAAATAGTGCAAAAGCATCCTTTAATCTAAAACCTCCATTCAGACAGGTCAAGTTCTCCTGGTGGACAACGGACCTTCGTTCTCAAAGAAATAAAGTAAAAGCACTTTATACAAGAGCAAAGAAGACGAACTTAGACTCGGTAGAATATCAAATTTACAAAAGAGAGCGTGCCAAATATCAGAAATTGATTCAAAGAGTGAAGAAGGACGCCTGGGTAAGTTTTTGTAAGAAACAAACTGACCCATTTGGCAAATCTAAAAAACTGGCTTTTCAGGACTTTCAAGACTGTCAGATTAGCTATCTGCCGGACTCGTCATTCCCAGCTTCCAGGTCCTCTTCTTTGTTTACACTGACAGAAAAAATTTTTGGTGCATCACTGGGATCACCAGCTCAGCCAAATATGGCAACCTCACAACAAACTCACGCAGACCAGCCTAACTTTACAATAAAAGAACTGCGAAATGCAATCTATAGCTTTAACCAAAAAAAAGCTCCAGGTACCGACGGAATAGACCATCGGATGATTAGATCTCTCTTTTCTAAAATACCCTTAACTCTTCTAGACATGTATAACACTGCACTTCGTTTAAACTATTTCCCGGAGGCCTGGAAGGTGGGCGAGCTCGTCTACTTCAGGAAGGAAGGTAGACAAGCAGATGAACACACCTCTTATAGACCATTAACGCTACTCCCGATATTTGGCAAAATCTATGAAAAAATGTTCTTAAGACGAATTAATCATTCACTAACTCAAAGCAACGCACTAACAGGCCTACAACACGGTTTTACTCAATTAAAATCGACCGAAACAGCACTAGAACAGGCATTATCTTACATAGATATTAACAAATCTAATAAAAATTATACATCTTTTATTTCGCTAGAATTTATGGGGGCTTTTGATAATCTCCCATGGGACCTAGCACTACAGGCACTACACCATTTAAACTTATCACCTCAGCTAATTAATGTAATTGCTTCCTTCCTGTCGGGCAGGCGGGCTCTGGTGGACTGGCAGCTGCCAGATCTTTTGTATTTTTTCTCAAGGGGTTGTCCTCAGGGCTCCTGTCTGGGGCCATTTTTATGGTTGGCTCTCCTCGAGACTCTGCTGCGGACCTTTCTGTTTGAGTTCTGTGCGATAGTCGCATACGCGGATGATGTTTTACTTATAGTCTGGGGCCCAACAAGAGCGTTACTTGAACAACGAGGGAACAGAGTACTAGACTTTATTCAAAACTGGGCGAAAATTCACAAAATAACAATTTCTTTCGAGAAGTCGCGCTCTATAACGTTTGGTAAACCGAAAATTCTCCAACGGGGCCCACTCTTTAAACTACATGGTAAAAATATAAAGTCAGAAAAAACAATTAATTATCTGGAATCAAAATTGATCAAAACCTCTCATTCTTACCCCACCTGGCATCAAAACGTCAAGAAATAATAAAAATCACGCAAAATTTATACAAATTCTCCTCAGTATCAGGTCGTCTTCCATCATACTTCTTTAAAGTCTGGTACTCATCCATCCTACAGCGGCAACTGGCTTACGCATGTGCAGTCTGGTTTCCGCGAATGCGGAAGTCTCATGGAGTTCGCCATATTCTAGCGGCTCAGAGAAGGGCACTTCTCCTGATCTCCAGAGCCTATAGGAACACTTCTACCGCAGCACTTCAGGTCCTCACGGGTCTTCCTCCATTGGACATACAACTAGAAGCGGAGGCTGAGTTCGCTCGGATCACTCGCCTGGGTGCTTCTAATATTTCTTATTTTGCCCCAATGTACTCAACAAAATGTTCAAAGTATCAGATCTCTTCACTTTCAAACGGTATTAGTATTTGTGCAACAAAAGACTTTAACGGATCAACACACATCTTTACAGACGGGTCTAAAACAGAAGTAGGAACTGCGGCAGCTTTTTGTGTTTATAGGCAAAGCTCACACTTTTTTTCCTGGCGCGCAAGGCTTGATCCGGGGAACTCTGTCTTCCAGGCAGAGCTCTTTGCTATGAAGGAGGCGATTCGTTGGGCAGAAGAGGACTCTGACACCCAATACTTAATTTCATCAGACAGTTTATCAGGTCTAATGTCCCTTTCAAAATTTGATAACAATAATCACTTACTTCTAGACATAACCTTACTCCTTCAGTCCTCAGAAAAATCGTTCTTCTTTAATTGGGTTAAAGGACATTCTGGTATAACGGGCAACGAACTGGCTGATCAGCTGGCGAGGTCGGCAGTCGATGATTTAACTTTACCAATAACATTTCTTCCATTCCCACAATCAACATTGAAATTAGAACTCAAAAAACAAATGCTACACCGATGGCAACAACGTTGGTCTACAGTGCAGGTGGGTCAATACACGCGTGACTTCATACCTAAGGTCTCACAAAACATTTTCATAAGTAACAGATACCTGTATCTCTTTCTCACAAATCACGGACCCTTCCAACAACACTTATATACCATAAATAAACGGGACTCACCTCTTTGCATTTGCGGATCCTTATCAACATCATTACACTATATTTTACATTGCACATTAACGTCCCACTATCACGTTAAAAAGCCACAACAGATGACACTGCCTGACTGGCTATCTTACCTGCTTGACCGTCCAGTTCTCCTGCAACGTATAGCGGATTGTATGAAATTTTTAGAAGACAACGAATTTATATTTACCAATCCCCTCCCTTTCCGAGCTAGCTGAGCAAACTCATTGTTTTTAGCTCCCATTTCAGACAGGAGCCCCTGTTTTGTACATAATGTAAATATTTGTCTTATTTCCTATGGTTTGTTTATTTAGTATTTTCATTATATTTATCAGCATATGCATTTCACTTAAAGTTTTTTAGCTCTAATATTCAAAAAACATGTCTTGTAATTGTTTATGCATGTATACAACATAGTGCAATTGCTGTCAATGTATGTACTGATGACATTCCTTGTGAGTTTCAGAGTCAAAAACAGCAAACTGAATTTATTTTTCTGTATGTTATTAACTGTTTTAAAAATATTGTCATTGTTAATGTATCTTACCATATGCAGTGGATTTGAGTCTCCCCCCGGGATTGCACTTATACTCTAAAGCGAAAGCTGGGTTCCCGGGGCGGTCATCCCTGTCATCCCTGTTTGATGTGAGGTGTCCAGCTATAAGTATGCAAAATTTCACGCCTCCAACATAATTAGGGGCTCACTTAGAAAGAATTGTTTAAAATACACATGTGGGAGCCCAAAGGGTTAAATGTACGACTTTTTCAAAATTTTATGATTTGTCGTATGATGTGAGGTGTTCAGCTATAAGTACCCAAAATTTCATGTCTCCAACATAATTAGGGGCTCACTTAGAAAGAATTGTTTAAAATACACATGTGGGAGTTACCGGCTCGTTTACCGACATTAATTCTTCTGCGAGTTAAACCGATTAATTAAATAATAATTAATATTCCAGCTTGTAATTAAGATAGGACTTAGAAATGGGTATCAATGAAATCAGCGAGAAATTTGACATCGGGATGCCAAAAAATTTAATCAAAAAATTTTATATTTAAAAAGTTAAAATTTCGTATTAAAATATGCTATTATGGAAAATCGCAGCGCCGTCATGTCTACCTGCTTTTCCGCCGAATTGAAATCTTTTTTCCTTGTCTTTCCAATTAAAGAAATTAAATTTTTATAGATCGATTTTTAGTGGATATTTTAACTTATACACATCGCAGAAATGTGAACTTTATACCAAACTAGCTGTTACCCGTGACGTCGTTCACGTAACATAAAAAGAAGAAATGAATTAATTAAGCAAAGCATTTCCCTTCCGATAATTAAAAAATATATAATAAACCAATTGTTTATCACATTTTATACGAGACAATCTCTATATATAAATATATATTACGCTATCATACGTGGCACATAAATCGCAATTATTTGTTAATTGTTTAATGGCAACGCCCAAATAAAATGCATCTCATTGGTTATTGAACATCATTTAATGCATCGCTATACCTATAAGGGGGGGGGGGGTATCCGTAGGGGACCGTATTCTGCCACCAAAAGCGACGCAAACTTCGCGATATCTCTAATAATTCGCCAAATTCCCATAGACTTTCATTGTAAACCAATAGGGTTTACTTGCTTACAGAAAATCAAGAAATCGAGATATTTAATGCAACAAAAACTAATATTAGCTTAAGGGATTATATTAATTATATTTAACCCTCTCGCTGTGCTTTTTTTTTTTTTTTTTTTTTTTTTTTTTTTTTTTATCAAAATAGGTTTAAAAATCACGCATTTTTTTATTACAAATTTCAAATCTATATTAGAGTTTAAATATGTAAACATTTTTTGTAAAAGAGTTCAAGATCTTAAATGGGATATGATATTAGAAATTAGGCGAAATCAGGACTGTCAATGGAGACTATTTTTATAGTCTCGCACCACTATTGTAAGAAAATTAATTTTGCAGTATATTTCTCTTCTAGATGTTGTTAAAATCTATATGAATTTTTTTGTATTTAAAAAGTGGTCCGAGTTGAAGTAAAAAATAGTCGCCAGGTGAAAAAATGAATCCCCGAGGAAATCTTGGGTTGCGCAGCGAGAGGGTTAAGGGAGTCCAAGTAAATTAAATTATGAATAAAAGTAACAGGATACAATGCTTAGCATGCTTTCCTAAACATAAAATTTAAGGGAGACCAAACTGGTCGCCAAGGGTGCTAGTATGAGTAATTTAAGGTATTTCTTTATTATAAGGTCATTGACATAACTTAGGTTTATACACTGAACCAGGATGTCTGTTTATATCATGAAATAATAAGAAAATGGCAAATATGTCATATACGCACCGGGGTACCTAATTGTCGCCAACATAGATTATTTTGCTTGACATGGTAACCCAGCTATTGTTGTTTATTTATTAATAAATAGTTTATTTATTTTAATTTTCTTTTAAAATTATATAAATTGCTTTGTTCTATAGTTCTTAATGAAACTTTTATTTATTTATTGTTATTTCCTTTTTTAAGTAATAGAACATAATTTAAAAATATACATGTAACTGGTATTCGAAAACGATGTTTTCTGCAAATCGGTATCAAAAACAGATCGCGCCAAACCAAGTGCGTATATGACATCTGTGCCAAGAAAATTATCGGATGATACTGTTTTATATGTTTTTACAATCATACTTGGTATCAAAGGTGGACGAAGAATTGGTCATCTGGAATATTATTAAGTCTTTACCTCACAAAAAACAAACCTGTTTGCAACAATATATTTACTTTTGCACCTAATTTCTTTCTCTAAAAAAAAGCGAATTGATTGTGAACCCGATTACAGAACATAACCTTTCTATCTAGTTAATTTTTTACTTTTTAAGAATGAAAATACATATTTCCTGATAAACATTACGTCATTTTCGACATTGATAATTTTACTGGGCATATTATTGACATTTGCTATCCATTTGCTCTTCAAAAAAAATTTTTTTAATTTAAAATTGAAATTTAAATCTTTGTATTAACCGTGCGCAGACGATAAACCGTAAGCCTTGATAACAATTTTCTTTAAATAATAAGAATTAATACCATAACACAATCTCATTTTATATCAACATCAAAGCATATCCGTGTTATGTTTTCCATATATGACGTCACATTTGCCTTTTTTCTTCATACTCAAAATTCATGCACCATGTATTATTAAAAATACTTGAAAATTTCCATTTTAATCTTTCAATTAGAAATTAAATTATTATTCTAAGTTTTTATTTTTTGGCAACGAAAAAAGGAAGATGGTTAAATTTTATCGGAAAAATGTCAATTCATTGTGTATGAAAAATAATGAAAATTTGTATTGTTAAGCAAAATATTTGAATAAAACAAATTAAACATATCCTATGTTCATTTCCGTGTTGTAATCCATCTATATCCAAAAATACAAAAGCATTAATTCATTCGTTTATATGCTGGCCTCATTCAAACATTCGGACACACATCGACATTTATAATATTATAAGGATGAAAGTAGATTTTTTTCCGCGTCTGTCTATTCCATTTACAAATTTCTCGGACCAATATTTTCTGATATGCGATTTCGCTTTAAAATGTCCACTTCATTTTTCGGCTCAATTTCCTCCGTGGTAACCGTGCACCGGCTGATTTTACTGGCAACCCTTAGGAGAAACACGGATGATTTGGAGAAGGTCCGTTTGAACCTGCGTTAAAAAGGTGGATTGGTTAATTTTAGAAGTTAATTGGCCCGTAATTCAGTTAATTACCAACTTTTTCAAAATTTTATGATTTGTTGTTTGATGTGAGGTGTTCAGCTATATGTACCCAAAATTTCAAGTCTCTAACATGTATAGTTTCTGAGAACGGGCTCTGTGACGGACAGGCAGACATACAAACGGACAGACAGACAAAGGAGTGAGACGAATAGGGTTTCGTCATATGAACGAAACCCTAAAAACGAGTTCTTTCGGCTAATACTTAGTCATCATTAGGATTTAAAATTTAAACAGCTATTACGAAAACTGTTAAAAAGCAAGAAGAACAATTTATTATTATTTGTGACAAATATATAATACGTATATTCCAGCGTACAGAGGGATAATTTTTAACAAGAAAATTAACCAAAATTTATTGATGTGAGTTATACACCGATTATTATAATGAAAATTTAAAAATTGAGCATAATAATAGAGATTTCTATATTATTGAATAAGAGAAAAAAACGTGATTATTAGAATAAATGATTGCACGATAATAAAAACTTTGTGAAGATTTTAATAGGCTAGGCAGTGGTGTATGTCTTCACTTCGCATTTGCATATACAATAAAAAAAATCCTCCAGGTATGTACCGGAAATAAAGGTCCGTCTAATAATTCTTGATTTTAAGATTTTAGGTAGTTTTACTTGAGAGCATCAGGCGAAAATGCGAAGAACACGAATAGAGGAGATTCATTCCCATTTTTCGTCATTACTGATTTTCAATGAGAATTACCTCAAATTAGTTAACCGTGGGTAAGTTGGCTTCAGTTTTGGCGATTTTTTTTGCCCCTAAATTTAGCGATATTTAGCAAGTGCGACCAATATTGGTGAGAATTTGATGTTAGCGGAAATGGATAAATTGTTTTATGTTGATGAGCTTTGGAAACAACAATGAAATATAAATTGCGAGAAACCACGTTCACTGAATCTCATAAATTAATTACTTATTTGTTTAATCTGTTGTCTAGTTTCAAAATGACAGCCACCCTAAATTTCCAACCTAATAAAAAATTACAATCTCAAATCGTAGGTGCACGTCATGAGTCTGAATGCATTTTATAACGGAATGTACCTTAAATAATTTTAATCAAAACTCATTTCATATATTTTTTCTCTTTAGTACGTTAATTTTTAGTACAGCGTTTTTGAAATCTCGGATAGGCTTGTTTTCGGAACGCCATGCTTCTAAAAGTTCTTCCAAGGTTATAGTCAAAATCGAGGTGTGTTTTTGATATTTTCCATTGAAAAGTATCATAATTTCCAAACACATACTGTTAAGTATGAATATTTATTTTCTGATATTTGTCAATTAACAAAAGAGGAAACGATAGCTTGTTATTAGCCGCCGATATGCTATTTCTTTCTCCCAGCAATTAAAGTGTCGTCTCCAAAAAATAACGTTCCGTTGTATTAGCCAGCTGTAAAACAAAGCTGTATAATTTTACTGTTAAATACTCGAATGTAATTTTTTTAACTTCGAAGCATCGCGCATTTTCAATTTTTGTACCGTCGTATTGAAAAAAGTACTTTTAAACGCAATCTGTTAGAACGCAATCTGCATCTCAATTTATTTTATAGATATTAATTTTTTTGCAGTTTTTTAGCGCCGTTTGTTTAATTTTGGCAATGCAAGTACTCCATTTCTGTAGAAAGTACAGGAAAAATAGTTGAAAAATAGTAATTATATCTTTTTGTTGCCGTTTTTCCAATAACAACATAGAAAAAAAATGTATTCAAAATACGTGCTATTTTGAAAAAAAATATAAATGAATGATTTCTGATAAAACATGGAGCTATTATAAACTATATTTAATTTTAAGTATCTATATTAATATTAAAAACACGTGAAGGCATATGAATCATTAGATAGCTGATTTTTTTTGTCGTGTTTCTTGAATGGCAACATCTCCTTTTTTGGATTTGTGTATTATTCAGCAATAGCTGTCAGCGCCATATGCATAATTTACTGTAGATATTGTCTAAGACTGGTTCTCGTAAAAGTGGAATTTTTCTGCGGATGCGATAGACGTCATTTTATATAAAATAAAAGCGTGTGTTTTATGTCTTAAAACTGGAATATGTTTTGTACTATCTATATTTATGCACATATATTTTTCTTTTTATCGGAGGTGACAGTAAATTCTGAAAAAGCTGAATTCCTGTTTTCTAGTTTTAACCTATTATTTAATTCAGATTTATTTTTCCGTTGAATATTTCTATGACTCCCTATTTTAAGCAACTTGTTAACTTATATAAATTTTAAATCTACTGACAGGAGCATTCACGCATTTAAAGGCATTTCTCATCTAATCCAGAAAAATTCTGCACATGAGAGAATATATTCTTTATAATTTGTCTACAAAAATCTAAAGCTTGTAAAATTTTTTCAATAAGAGTTTTATCCAGTTTGCAGTTTTACGCTTGTTCAAATATTTCTACACTAGTTTCTATATAGAGAAAAAAATGGAACTTTACTAAAACTAAATTACATAAGATGCAAGGTTGCTATTTTTCTTTGCAATGAAAGTAATAATAGTTTGTAAAATGCGTAAAATATTGATAGATTTGGATTAAAAATTTTCGCGGCACACTTGAGATCCTCGCACCGGCTTCAGTCCCCTGAATTAGACCAAGTGCCAGGGGTTCGGCGTTATTATATTGCTGATTTTGCAGCCGCGTCAAGTTTGATTTATATATTCAGCAAAACATACCTTTTTTCTTTTACAATTAAAACATTTAATCCAGAAAAGTGGAAGATTAATCAGAAATTGTTTCATTTACGAGGGAAAAGAAATTTTTTATTCAATTATTCCGCGATTTATATCACTTTATCCACAACTTATTCTTCTACTCTTTATATCATATTCTAAATGTGCTCTAACATTATTTCTTCCACTCTTTCTCTTTCTGTTTATATCTGTATAATAAAAAATATTTATTTGTTGAATAATAAAAAGTAAAATTAAAATTAAAGTGAAAAAATCTAGATAACCGACTATATTATGCATATACTTAAAAATTAGGTTTTTTTGCGAAACAGAGCTACCAAAAAATCGAGAAATTTGCACAATAATCGCTATCGCCACACCCCTTACGTGGGAATGTCCCATTTTCAATTGGGACCTGCCATCTATTGTCAAAAACATATATAAGAAGTTCGGTTCAATTCTATGCATAACTTCGTATATTTTCCGATGATTCAATAATGAAAATGACACAAAAATTGCAATTACACGGCGTGCTTCCGGCGGAAAATTCCCAAATTCAATTGGAACCTGCTGGCCATCGCCAAAAATATACATATGAAATCTCGTTCAATTCTACGCATAACTGGATACACTTTTCGGTGATACAAAGATGATAAAAGTACAGACAGAAATTTTGTATGAACATGTTTTTCGGCATCTCTAACCCCTAAACTAAACTAACAGAATGGCGTTACGATCCATTAAGGAACAGGGCCTGTAGTGCCCAAACCTGTTTTCTGCACCGTAGGCTCTGAGTGGCTATACAGCAGGGCTTAATTTGCGCCGGAGCCCACCGGAGCCCGGCTCCGGTACTTCTCAGTTTTCAATAAATATTTAAACATTGGTCGCAATTCACTGGAGCTCATAAATACAGGACTCCGGAGCCCAGTGCAATAGTGCTTCCGAAAAACGGAAGCCTAAATTACCTTTTCCTTTCCTTCCCATCTCCAAGCTTTTGCATTCTTTTTTACCAAAACACTTACTATATGTGATGTAATGTGTCGCACACGTAGGAGATGGAGATAAAACGGACTCGATTTTTCTATCAGTTTTTGGGCTTGGACTGGCTCGAGCTCAATCTGTATTATATTTAAAATTTTATTTATTTATGTACAGAAATAAAACTTTTCCTCCTTTAAAATTACGTATATTCTATTTCAAATCATTTTAATGCTAGTTTGATCAGAATGACGGGAAAACAGAAATCGTGTTTTTCTATTTCAAACTTATGTCGGCGACGTGTTGATGCAGCGCCACTCAAGATACTGAACCATGAATTTGCTTTCAGTTCGATTTCCTTTTTTTACAGTAGGATAATTTTTTATTGGCTGTTTTTTTTTAGACATCTAACCTGAAAAGAATATTTTCGGTTTTAGCCAACGAGCATCAGAGTTTTGTTTGTTTGAGGGTTTTTTTTCTTCTTTGCCTACGAGTATAAAAATCACATTAGTGATTTTTCTATTAATTTTGTATCATGAACGGTACCCATGTTAAGGCTCTGCTCTGCACATTTACGAATTCACTTTCATTTTAAGTAGATATAATTGCTACGTATTGTTATTCTGATAGAAAGCAATCGATCAGTGTTTTTCCTTTTTCTATAAAAGCATCGATTCCTTCCGATAATGTGTCAAATTTTTAATTTAATCTGATTTTCAGGGGCTCACCACAAAAGATTTTTATGCGGAAGGAATCGATTATAGTTTAAGATAGTCACCCTTCATAGGATATGTTTCCATTCTTCAGCATATAAATATTAATTTCTGTAAATTTCATTCATTTTTTTCTTAAAAATGCATAGCTGCGAACTATCCCTTTTTTGTGCTAAGACTATTTCCTAATCATAATCCTTACCATATTTAATCGCAGAATACTGCAATTAATTAACATTAAAATTAGGCAAAGATTACTATTCAAAAGGAGTGATAACTAAAAAGTGGAATAGTTGACAGCCAAATATATGCTGATAGATATATTTAAAATTTTTATTTTGCCAAAGAAAAAAATGCTTTAAATTTTGCAAATAATGTACGAAACATAAATATGCAGATTGGATTGACAGTGGGGGGGAGGGGGTACGGTTGTTGTACCGGTGCAGCAGAATATTAGGGCTCCGGTACCTTTTTTGTTAGAAATTAAGCCCTGCTATACAGCATAACTCCCGGTCAGGTGATCAGCCTAACGCGGGACTCTGTGTTTTCTTCCCAAGCTAGCTTGGTAGCTTTGGTACATTTTACCGAGACCGAAAAGATGAAAGGTTGAGAGAATCTTGCACAGCGAGGATTCGAACTCTCGAACCATAACGTGGCAGACATGCCGTTAAACTCCTGGGCTTCCTTCAATGGACCCTAAAACGTGTAAATCCGTCGAAAACAGGATATCGAAAAACATTTCGATTAAAATAATTTCTTCTTATAGAAGAAAGTAATAAAATTTAGTGTCGTTTTTACTAAAAGCTGTTTCACTACACTGTAAAAAAAATCTGTAAAGTTACTAAATTTTTTCTAGGAAACTGGGATTCCTCAACTTTTGATGTAACCGCGACAACAAAAATTCATGTAACAGACACACTTTTGCGCCGAAAATAAAAAATATACAATGTTACCCAGAATTTTTTAGGAAACAGTTACAGATTCCTGTAGCTTTACAAAAAGTAATTTTGTAGATTTGCAGTTTTTTTTTTGTACAGTTACAGATGAAAGTTTAGTAAGCATGTAACTTTACATCTGTAGGTATACAGATTTTTTTACAGTATAGACCACCAGAATAGAATAAATTTCTGGAAGGTTATTCTTGTTTCAAATCGTAAAATGCATAGCTTTACGACCGACTCACCTCGCTCAAAGTGCCTAATAAGGAGAAATGGCGGCATATTAGAGAAAAGCACCAGAAGTGTTGAGTTATTTTATTGCTGATCTTCTACCAGTAATAAATTTGATTTTTATATTCGGTAACAGAGACATATAGACCGAAAAAGACGAAAAGTTAAGTTTCTTATTGGAAAATATGCATCGATAAAAGGGGAAAAAAGGAAATTTTAACATTTGACTATGACTATCTGTGCATTTTATTTCCAGTTTTAAACCTCTAAAAGAATAATTTAGTAAATTTTAAGATATGATATATTTATATTAATATATCATTTAAATAAGCTTATTTTTTACATTTTAAAAATTTAATTCAGCTATAAAAAAAAAAAATAAATCATTTCAGAGGGCAGAAATTTTTTTAATCAAACCAATTCCACTACTCATGTTAGTTTTTTACTCCTTATGCAGAACTAACGTGTTTTCTAAAATTTCTTTTTAATACCCTTCTGTATATGTAACTCTCTTACATCTGTACAATTTAGAAAAAAATATTCATTATAAATGCTTATTATTAGTGATAATGGCTATATCACTTGACGACTTAAAGTTCTGGATATTTTGAAAATGTTAAATTAAGATTTATTAAATTCTCTATTATCATTTACGCAGAAGTTTCTTTAAATAATAATAATAAAGATAACAGTCTTTCTATTTAAAATTTCTTTAAAAAACAAAAAGGAGTTTTACTTTTTCTAAATAAAAAAAAAGTTAGGAAATGGTTGAGGTAGACTAGATTTTGAGCTATATAACTCCTAGACTTGGAAGATGTCGTTGTAAAAGTATTAAGCAAGTAAAGTGTTTTTGAGTTGTTTTATTGCTGAACTTGCAGCTGTGTCTAATTTCATTTCTATATTCGGTAAAAAAGACAAGACCGATCCAAACCGAAACTCGAGTCTTTTATTAGTAATATAGATTAATGAAAGGGGGGAAAAAATATTTTAAATTTATTTGCATGACGTTGTTTGTTCATTTTAATTTAAAATTAAAACCTTATTCGGTCCATTCGTAATTTTATAAATACATAGTACCTATAGTTGTCGTTTGGTCCGTCCGTGTGTCCGCATATAACAAGGCAAAATGTACCCAACCGAATGGTTTGAAATTTAATATATATAATCGTTGCAGAATGTTGTTGAGTCGTTTCAAATACTATGAAAATCGAATCAAAGCTTAAAAAGATATTAATAAAAATTTTCTTCATTCTATTAACTCACTCTTCTCTACTCTCCTATCATGCGTAATTAATTGAATGATATCCCTTGATAGGTAATGATTCTAGGTTGCCATGTTGATTACGTCCTATTTAGGATGGAGTCATGTTCTTCCGTATTACTGAATTTAATATATGAGGGCGTGAGTTTCAAAATTCGCCTTATTCAAAATTTAAAAAATCGAATTTTCTCTACCATTCTATTCTATTGGTAGACCTGCACAGGAAAAACACTATAATCTGTAAAAAAAAAAAACATATTTTTACCCTTCCTTTTTGGGTTCTTAAAAAAATGGATGGTTTCAAAACTCGCTTTATCCACTAAGGAGTTGGCAACAAAACTAGCTTTATCCTCGCGCATGCGTAGACCAACGGACGACTAGCTTATCAGCTACTATCACAGTAATTTTCCTTCATTTCTCTGCGACCTGTTGCTATTTTTGTTTAAAGTTTTTACCTGTTCTATTCATACAAACTAATTAAAGACGTTTTTCAGCACGTCTCATGTATAACAGACAGTGAATAAACTCTTGCATTTTGTGGGGGAAAGAGGAAGAAGAGAAAAAGAAATACGAACACATGGGCTAGTAAAAAATATACGCAAAAAAGATTAAAATGTAAGTTCAAAAGGGAGAATCGCTTTCTATATTTCTTGCTGTCAGAAGGTGTTAAAAGATTTAATTTTTATTCTCAGGCATAAACCTAAGACATTTCCGGTCCTCTCAAAGTGCAATCGCCAGAAAGGAATCTCGAGTATTCAACTCTCTCAATGCAAGATGTATGACGCTTCCAACAAGCTTTTTTTTTTTTTTTCAAACAAAAACAAAACTGCATAAGATAACTTTATTTTGAAGTTCACATCTCAAATATCTCCTTTAAGAAACCGTCCAGGTTTCTTTCCTTCCATGAAACATCCAGAAATGTAAAATTTTCGCCTTGAAAGTTTTTTTTAAGTGCATCTCAGTGCGCTTTCAAAGGCATTACCATAAGGTACTATCTGAAGACTAAGAACTATGGCCATCTTCAAATTTGTGGAAGTGTATTTCGGAAGATTCTTGGAATATTAAAATTCAGAGTGTAAAAGTTGTGCAAGAGGCATCTAAAAACTGGACTTTCTTTTTAAAAAGAAGGGAGAGAGTGTCCCCGTGAAATAAGAGAAACTTAAGGATGTCCACGCATTGTTAAAAAAACATTTTGATGAAAAGTGGTCAGAAATGGAGGTGCTTACTTTCTATAAAATATTATTTCTAAGGAGCCAGAACAGAAGGAGATGGTCAAGGAAGATGACGATGGTATTCCGTAGTAGAAAAAACTCAATGATTTAATTGTTTAATTTATTTTTGGATATTCTATAAATGCATTATGTTACTTTATTTATATGTATATATGTAATATTATATGTAATATAGATTATATTATATCGGATTAAAAAAAACAAATGATTTTAATCACAAGCTAGTTATGATAAGTTTTATTTGATTGTCGATAAGTTTCTTTTTTATAATAAAACGTATTACTAAATTTTAATCATACTTATTGGTGTCATAAGGATTATTTTTGAATACAAAATATTTTCATTCGATGACCAAAAATAGAAACTATTAATTTCTTTCAGCAAGTATGATAAACGATGTTTTTTTTAAAGAAATTGGTATCAGAACTTTCTTATTCATAGGTTGGCAACAAAACTCTTCTTGTCCGAAACTTTTTCCAATTAATTAATTAAATGAATTAAAGTAGATTTTCCAACTTAACACAATGATACCACAGAGCAACTAACTATAAGCATACAAAAAATTGAAAGTATTCGATGCACGGGGTCACAGTTACAGGTTTTTCGCGATTTCCCAAAATTTGATTTTTTGGATAAGATGAGTTTTGAAACTCACGTCCTCATATAGAATCGTGATAAATTTTGTATTCATGCATTTTTGCATAAGAGTGCAACAGCTAATAACAACTAGTGCAACAGTTGCAATATTGCAACAAGATCTGAATATTTATGAAACTAGTTATACTAAGAAAGCACCTCATTTGCCATGCTTTACGTAGAATTTCCGACTTGTTTCAATCTAATATAGTACATGAAAAATAAAATTAATAAATAGTAAATACTCATAAAACTATATGAAAATAATTGAAATATTTATTGAAATAATTAAGACATTTCATAAGATAATGAAATGAAAAAAAAACAAAAACGAAAAATGAATGTGTTCCTTAAGAAGTGGGGTCGATATAAAAAACTATAAATTCGTAATTATTAAAAGCCATACTATATATTGCAAAGAAGTACTCGTTTCATCTTTTTATTTAAATGTAGGGTAAAGTGCCCGTATTTCGACCCCCTAAACTTCTCCGCTTCTGCGAAATTGGCGCAACTTATGACGTAAGGCACAAGAGAGGGAAGATAAAAGGGGTCAGTATTGAAAGTTTCGTCCGTTAAGAAGCATACATAAATTAAAGACGCCGAATTTCCTATTTTTAGAAGACCTGAGTTCTTATTATGTCGTTTGTAGAACGTTATTTACTGTATTGTAAGTACTTATTTCTTATTCATTGCATACATTTTACATAGGTAAGATGCTGACAGTAGCATACAGTGGGTTTTGGGACGCTCAGCTCATCTTACGGCAACTGAAGATCCGCCATATTGGGAAGTAGCGTGGTCCCAATTTTGTCCACCTTGCAGTTCTTATTTTCGTCCCGGAGACGAAATTAAGAATGCTTTTTCATGATATTTCTTTCAATTTTTTCCTTATGTTTGGATGGCTTCTGGGATTTCGTTATGTTATTCTTCCACTGATAATTAGTACATTTCTTTGTGCCTTAATTTAATGTAAATTAAATTTCTTACTCATTTAGAAATAAATTTTGATTTAGTTGTAAGTTAAGGCTCGGCGTATTGGAATTTTTTTTTTTTTTTTTGGGGGGGGGGACGAAATTGGGACCATTTTCTTTCTTTTGCATTTTTTAGATACTTTTGAAAAAACAATTTTTCGCATTGTTAAAAATTTTTTGTACGATATTTGCCTATGTTTCTATGCGCACGGGTTAGTCTATGTAAAATCCAAACTTGCTAGGTTTTCACTGAAAATTACAACTTTTAGGGCCTAAAAGTGACTGAGAGGACGAAATAGGGACACTTTACCCTAAACTTATAAAAAAAAGTTAGTCAAATTAGAAGGCAAATAAATCTAAATAAATGCACCAAAAATATTTTCCATTTGATTTAGTAACACTTCATGCAATGAAAAAAAAAAAAAAAACATATTTGCAAATATTTTTCAACATGTAATTCAGTGATGTGAGAGGTATAACAATGACTTTTCTTTTTTTGAGGTAGAACTAACGGATAAGCTTAACAAGCTGTAGATACATGGCACTCTTTCATTACTTGTATAACATTCTAACTTAATGGTTATACTTTTTCTTTTTCTTTTTGTAGAATTAACCCCTCTTTTTCCTTTGAATCAGCAATTCTGAAAATTACTGATTTAATAAAAAAGCATCTTGATTAGCTATATCATTCGTTCTGTTGAAAATGTATATTTTAGTGACGCTAAATTAAAGAGGTCTAGGGGTCAAAGTTCAGAACAAAAATGCATTTTTAGTTTTTTTTCCTGATAAAAATCTACAAATTTAAATAAATGAAGCAAACCTCATTTATCAATGATGATTACATTTGCAGATATAACAGTTTTTGTGTTGTACTGTCGTGGTAAAAAAAGAAGTAAGCATTCTTACTGACTCTGGAACAAATTATTGTAGAAGAAAGTTACTGATACCAAAAGATTGGAAATAAAGTTTACTTTTAAATGATGTATATAAAATTTGCTTCGGGGGCCATCTACACATAACAACAAAACCAAACTGTGAATGTTTCAATAGCAATTCTCAAGATTGACACCATAAATAGATTCTACACCATTGAATCAGCCGAAATACAAATATTCATGAAATTCACATGGTTAGTTTCAGAGAAATTAATTCTTTTATAATTTAACTAACATATTTTAGAGGAAGTATCTAAATTGAAATTCAGTACTCGATTGTTGAAATGCTACAGAACTTCTATTAAGGAATTATTTCTTGCCAATATTGCCATTTCACTCCCTGAATATGTTTAGACTATTGCCATCCCAAATGTTTCAATAAAATGAGTAAAATGTTTTTTTTTTATTTATTATGCTTCTCTGCACATCGTAGACGGTCCCTCAAACCATCATTTTGACGTTTCTTAATCATAATTCGAAAACTACTTGGAAGAAAACTTGATTTTGCGAATTCGAACAAAACAAGACATGATAAATTTAAATTCATCAAAAAAATTGTAGGTTACAATTTGAATATTTTTCTAATATATACTTCATAATTCATATTATAAAATTGTTTAAATTCTAAATTCAATATATTTGTGTTTGGGTTTTTTAGTATTATAACCACAAAAATATTATCACATTAGGATTATAATTTCAGGAGATATTAATAAAAATATGAAATATAATTTAACATTAGAAGCTTTAAAGTTTGACTGTTTATAATCCAACAACTTTTCATCGAAATGACTTGAAATTTCGTTCTTAGGCATAGTTTGAACCGAACATTTAAAATATATATTGTCAAAATTGGATGTTACTAATGAAAAAAAAATGTTTGGTCTGGTTTTCACTTGTATATGGCCTGCTAAGCAAATTTTATATACATCATTTAAAAGTAGACTTTATTTCCAGTCGTTTGGTACCAGTAACTTTCTTCTATTATAATTAATGGCAGAGTTAGTAGGGGATGCTTGCTTTTTTTCCCACGTCTGTAGTATCTGGCTTTCCTTTGCCGTAAGAAAGTCTTTAACCCTTAAATGTCTGATTTTTCAAAAATCATTGTAATAATGTTTTTCGGCTTTCATTTTTTAAATAAATCATGGAAAAAATACTTAAAAAAATCATATTTTGTTTTAAGTGTGATTTACAGCTAAAAAACAGTTTATTGCTAATCGACAATACTGGTCTTTAATTGAAAAAATAATTTTCCTTGGTAAAATTCTATAATATTAAACACACAAGAATTTTAGGAACTATAATAAGAAATAAATTTTACTTGCTCACCGCAGAACAAAATAGGGTATTTCGTAAGCTTCCAAAGAAAACAAAAAGAGCAAGTAGCAACAATTGAAAAAATAAATCTATCTTTATTCTTAAACAGTACAAGTGTTGCTGTCTACATGTTCAAAATCCATTTAATAATATTTTCAGAATGTATTTTATTGGCAACATAAGGCATTATAGCTTCAATATTATTCTAATAGTATTTTAGAGCCTAAATTGGGTATTTTGCCGAAAAGCAACACCAGGCATTTAAGGGTTAAGCCAATTTATCTCAGAATGGACGTTTTTATCATAATTTGTCGTGTTTAAATGAATATATCTAAACTTTCTTCCCAGATATGTGTATGCAATTTTGTACAGTGTTTAAGTACTATGTTTCAAAATATTTAATTTCCTGTAAAATATTTGAAAATATATTCCTCAAAGTAAAAATTACTCTCATTTATCCTCTTTTTTCCTTATTTATTTATTTTTTTATAAATTTGGTAAGTAATATCTTTGCAAATTTCGAAAACAAATAAAGAAAAAATCTTTTCTGCACACAATAGCGAACAAAGTAAGGAAATCGGAAAAGTGTTTTATGAGTTATATCACAAACTAAATGAGTTCAAGATTTTAAATTTTCACTGTTTAGCCCTTCAGCAGGTGGTGTCCACAAAAAAGGACACCTAATTTAAAGAGTACTATCATCAGGAATATTTGATTAAAATTTTTCTTTTAGAAGTGCGGTAGAATAAGTAAGTTTTCATTTTCTAATAAATTCGTTTGTAAATTCCGGTGTCAGTCCATCCTTTCATTATTTTACAAACAGAATTAGTCCGCGCTGCAAAGGGTTAAACAAAAATTCAAAGTTTTGAAAACTTTTTATCTGAAAAGTAATTTTTATAGAAACACGCATTTCAGCATTCATTAAAAATGCTAAATAAAGAAAATACAATTTTGACCAAGGGACATCCTTAAAGTTTTACCCGATTTCTTATTAAGTATCAGACAAGGCTTTATATTAAAAAAAAAAAAAAAAAAAAACAGATCTCGGTGTTTTGTCTCTAAATTGTCCTTAAAAACTCAAAATTGAATTTTTATTTTTTCCTAAAAGCGTTTTACAAGGCGAACAGAATTAAATAATTCTCGGAAATTTCCTTTCTTGTTTCTAGCAGTAAAATCCACAGTTTTACGATTCGTTCACCTCTCTCAAAGTGCCTAGGAGGATAAAATGGTGGCCATAGTAGCAGAGTAACAACGGTTTTGCGTTATTTTATCGCTGATCTTGTAGCCGCGTTTAATTTGATTTTTATATTCGGTAACAGAGACATATAGGCTGAATAAGGGGGAAAGTTAAGTTTCTTATTGAATATATGTTTCGATGAAAAAGGAAATATGAAAGCCTTAAGAAACCATTTATGAGTTTTATTTTAGGTTTTCAAACTATTCTGATAAAAATGTAATAAATGTAAAGCACTACAGCATTAACCCTTTATCTACTGACGGTACTTATAAGTACCATTAAAATAACTTGTTACAAAATTCATTTAATACATCGAATAGTTGTAATACAGTTTAGAAGTAGTTATAGATACACTACCTTATCTTGTTCCAAAAGTATTATTGGTTACACAAAACAAAAATGTTTTTAAAAGGAGGATTTCTTTTGCCTTTGCGTCTTTTCAGCTTTGCTGTCGTTGGGGGGCGAGGCGTTTTCCAATTCGGAAATATTTCTATATTTCTATTGTAAGAAAATTACATTTTTGCATTTCCTAATTCTATAATAAGCTAAGAAAAATATTTAAAATAAAATATTGGGTATTAATTGGGTATAATTGAGTGGGGTTTTAAATATTGCACAAAATTCCTATAAATTAAAATTTAATTGATCCTTCTAAATCCTTGGGTCCTTCTAAAATTCTTCTAAAAATTATTAAATGATTGTGTAAATCTTTTAATGTAGTTTGCAAATTCACGAAAAATGCTTTATAAGATAAAATTTTCATGAATTTATATTTCAGTACATAAAGGGTTAAGCAGAAAATATTAATAATCAGTGTTTAAAAGAAATCAAAGTTCTATGGCTTCCCGAAAGAGATTTATAAAATTATATCAAATTGATGTTGCATATATTTTTTAATATGCAATTCAGTGATGTGAAATGTATATCAATGATTTTTTTTCGTTTAGAAGAATAGGATAAGTTTATGAAGCTTTAGATAGATAGCACTCTTTCATTACTTGTATCTCATTCTAACTTAATGGTTACACTTTTTCTCTTTGCTGAATTAACCCCTCTTTACAATCTGTACAATTCTGAAAATTAGTGATTTAATACAAAATCATCTAGATTAGCTATATCAGTCGTACAGTTGAAAAATGGTACTTTTTATGGTGTTAAATTAAACTTTTATCCGAGATATATGACAAGGCTTTATAAAATAATTAGATCTTTGTTTTTCATCTCTAAACTGTCCTTAACATCTAAAATTCAATTTTTATTTTTTCTTGAAAGCGTTGTACAAGACGAACAGAATTAAATGATTTTCTGAAATTTTATTCCTTGTTTCTAGCAGTAAAATCCACAGTTTTACGATTCGTTCACCTCTCTCAAAGTGCCTAAGAGGATAAAATGGGGGTCATGAAAGCAAAGTGACAACGGTTTTGCGTTATTTTATCGCTGATCTTGTAGCCGCGTTTAATTTGATTCTTATATTGGGTAACAGAGACATAGAGGCTGAATAAGGGAAAAAGTTAAATTTCTTATTGAGAATATGTTTCCATAAAAATGGAAATATGAAAGCCTTAACATTTTCAAGAAACCATTTATGAATTTTATTTTAGGTTTTCAAACTATTCTGAGAAAAATATAATAAATGCATTGCAATAGTAAGCAGAAAATATTGATAATCAGCGATTAAAAAAAATCGAAGTTTTATGGCATCCCGAAAGATATTTGAAATATTATGTCAATTTGCTGTTGCATTGTCGAAATCATCGTTTATTCGTAAATTTTCATCTCTTGAAAAATGTTAGAGGCTTAAAAATGTACATACAAAGGGTGTTCACACATTTTTGTAACGATTTTGAAAATAATATATATATATATATATATATATATATATATGAACAAATCTAAAAATTTTATTTTCTACTATGTTCAATATGATAACTTTTTTGTTGCGTTATCATGTTACATTTCATTTTCCACTATAAAGGTGCTTTTCTTAAAATATCAAAGTTAAATTTGTTCTATTCCCTAACAAAATCGCCCCACCAGTGGCCGAGAGGTTCTGCTCTCGAAGCTGGTAGACGGGAGGTGCTGGGTTCAAACCCAATCGCGCCCGTCGGCCTAATCGTTCGGAGTTTTCGTGGTTTTCTTCGAACCTTGGATTTCCTAGCGTTAATGCGGGTTAGGTTCCCTTAGAAGGGCACTCCCCCCTTAGGGCCTATATCCCTCGTGTTGATAATTGGCTGTCATAAACACAACCAACCAACCCTAGCAAAATCTTCTTTACTCCATCCATTGTCTGGAATGCCGCTCATAAAAGTTCATTTAAGATTGCAAATACAAAACATTTTTTTTGTACTTTCGTTAGTTTAAGTTTTCCGCTATAAGGAAATAAAACAATAGCCCTAAAAACTTTAGTAAAACTTTCCTTGCTTTTTCTGAAACAATATTTTATGTCTTTTTCGGTAGTAAATAGATCTTTTCCTGCTGTATACAGATACATATATCCAAGCATCTGAACTGTATAAGAGCCTCATCAATAAGAATGTTTCTTTTCGTAAAGTGCAGTTATCATTTTAGTTTGCTTTAGATGATTGTTAATTTTTCAGCGACATTTTAGAGCAAGAAATATCTTTAATGACGCAGACGATATATGAATCCTATTACGAATTAATGCTATATAGGGTTTTTCTTTTCATTTAAACTGAAATCAAAGCGAAAGTCAACATCTTTACAAGAATATGTGTGTACATTCTGTACATTTAACGTTAAGATATTTTTCTAGTACTAAAATACTGTTTACACAAATCCAATAAATATAATAGCTGTGTAAATATATGTGTGTATAAATATAAATAACTGTGTGCGATACAAATGAACTATTATCACAGTCTCTGGTTTGTATGTCTGAGAGATAAAATGTAATTTTTTATGTTATAAAAATAAAAACTGTCGTACGAGATTTTCGTGTTAAACAATAACCCTTATTATTTAGTATTAAAAACATCTATACTCACTTTTAAGCAAATGAAATTTTAAAATTAGACTTGATATTCATACAGTATGAACACAATATCTACAATCTAAGCTGGCAGTAAATTTTGGCAGAATACTTTTTTGACTGGGATATGGCTTCTTACATAAATAAAATCAAAGATCAAATTCTTTATTTTAAGCATAGTTCGTATCTAATTGAAGTTTTACACAGTCGAACTTTGAATGTTAAAGAAATGTTGGAATACTGCAAATCCATCTAATATCATTGAGTCTGACATATTCAAAATCTTTTAGAATTTAATGCAGTGGTTCCCAACCTTTTCCTTTTCTCATATAATTTGCTCAGGCATTCGATATCAGTACTTCTTATCTCATAATTCTACCTACAACGCATAGTTTCATGTAAAACTGTTTGTTTTTGTTAGTTGCGTATGTTCTCAGATATGCTAAATAATCAAGCCGCACACACAAGAAAAATGGATTTCATTTAAGGAGCTCCGGGACTAAAAATTCTCAAAAAAATGCAATTTTTTTATTGGCTTAAAAATAAAATACTGAGTTTTTAGCGTTAAATACCGCAAACCGCATACTTTTATCTTCATTAGATCCAGAGATATAACACCATTTGCCTTGAGAAGCGATCCACTTTATTTTCGCTTTAACTGACTTTAACTTCATTTATCTCAGAATGAATGTTTTTTAAGATCTGACAAATTTAAAAGAATATATCTAAAGTTCCTTCTAAGATATATGTGTGAAATTTTCAACAGAGATTTTATGCTATATTTCCAACAAATTGTCTACATGATTTTTAATTTTGAGTGAAATTTATGAAAATATGCTAATTAATGCAAAACTCACTCATAAAAAACATTTTTTTTACTTAAATTTTTTTTATAAAATTCATAATCAATAATTTAATCATCCCTGAAGACAAATTAAAATGACACATTTTCTGTACGCAAAAGTGTAAAAATTAAGTAAATCGAGTAAGTAATTCCAGAGTTATATCAAAAATTAAATAGATTTAAAATTTTAAAATTTAATTTTTTTTTTATATTTAAAACTTTTCAGATTTTTTTTACATGCAATATTTTTATTATATTAAAACGTATTTGAGAAAAAAAAATTCATAACAAAATCTCTATAAATAAAAAAAATAATAGAATTTTGAATCCCGGATCCCCTTAAAGAAATTCTTTGTCTTTAATTTTTTATCTTATGTGATACTATGCATGCACAGATTATTTTTTATGACCTCATAAAATATAGCAACAAGTAAAAATCGCAACAAAGTAATTTTTAAAAACATTAATTTATGATGAAAATTCGTAACGATTATTCATTTTGACGTATGCGAATTCATACGTAACTCAAGGAATTTCTTCACCTAGATCTTTTCTTTAGAATCCTTTTGAGCTAACAAATAACTCAATCTTTGTAGAGAAAAATATAAAACTTTATTTCCCTTTTCATGCAGAATTTTTAAATTTTCTGTTTACCACCATTACCAATATTGTTTCTGCATGGTTCAGCCGGTTTACTATGTACCTATAACAGTACGCGTGTTACTGCTTGGGAGTGATTGTTTTAATGAATTATCAGTATTTTTTTTTGCTGTAAAAATGGAAAGCTATTTAAAGACTTATCACTTAAAGTTGGCTTTTATATAACACACATTTAATATTTCTATTCTAAATTAATCTACATCAGTAAAACTTATTGAGAACATGAAAACAGACTGACAGATATATTCCATCTAGAAACATTTCTTACATCACATACCATGTAAAATTTTAAAAACTATATCTGCCTTAAATTTTCCAAACTAAGCTTCAAAGAAACATACTAAACTTTATCTACGAAATTGTATAATAATTTTCGCAACAGGAACTGAAATTAATATAATTTTGAATTGCACTTGAGTGCAATTAAATTATCTTTTACGAAGCGTGGGTAAAGTTCAAACACACAATCTAAGAACCAGGATAAATTATTTTAAAATCCGCCCGTAAATTTAATAGAAGTTTAAACAGGAAGTGAAAATGCTTTTCCCGTTTGTAGATTACAAACTAATTACAGTAATTAAATTTAAGTAAAACAATGCAGTAGAAATATTTACCTTATTTATCTTATGAGTAGTTGAAAATTATGAATGTATTGGAACAAGAGTTTGAAATTAAATTTAATTATCTGTTTATGACGTTTAAAATTGTTACGACGTTTTCGTAAGAAATGTTTATGTAATGTATATTATGAAGAAATAGTTTGAACAATGTAACAAAATAAAAGAAAATTATTTTTAGAGGTAACAATTTGCTAGCAAAAATTAAATCTTAGACATGAATAAGAAATATAAATATGGCATTTTAAATTTCAATACTACATATTTTAATTCTACAGAAAGAAAAATGTTTAAATATACAAATTAATGAACAAGTTGAAGTTACAAATATTAAAAAAAGGTTTCAAATTACTATTAAATTTTGTTACTGTCTGCGCTATACTTATCAAACTAAACGTTAAAGAAGCATTCTTAACTTCAGCAATGAAATTGTATAATAATTTTCACAAAAAGAATGAAAATTAATAGAATTTTGAATTGCACTTGGATGCAATTAAAGTATTTTTTAAGAAGCGTGGATTCGTTCAAACACACAAAAAAAGCACATGAATAAATTATTTTTAAAATTAGCCCACAAGTTTAAGAGAGGTTTAAGCAGAAAGTGAAAATGATTTTCCTATTTGTAGATCAGAAATTAATAACAGTAATTAAATGTAAGTAAGACAGCAAAATAGAAATATTTACCTAATTTATCTTATAACAATCATTATGCGAATTCAAAAAGGCTAAAAGTTTTGGCACAAGATTTCAAATAAAATATAACTATCTCTTTATATCTATTTAGAATGTTAACACGACTTCATGAAAAATATATAAGAAATGTATATGATGATAAATAGTTTCAATAGTGTAAAAGAATACAAGAAAGTTATTTCTAAGATAATTATTTGCCAGACAAAATCAAATCTCATACCTGTCTAACAAACCTAAATATGACAGATGAAATTTTATTATTATATATTGTAATTATGCAGAAGGAAATTTTTTTAAACACAAAAATTGATAACAAATTAATTTATAAATATCACAAAAAGTTTTTTAATTAAAATTATTTTTTTATAATCTGCCCATAGTAAGCATTAAAGAATAATTCTTATTTTCCGTCATAAAATTGTATAATGATTTTCACAATTGAAATTAATAGAATTTTGAATTGCACATGGATGCAATTAAATTATCTTTTGCGAAGCAGAAGTAAAGTTCGAAACAATATATATGGACATAAATTATTTTTTTAAATCATCAGTAAATTTCATAACGATTTTAACAGAGAGTGAAAATGTATTTCACATTTTTATATCATAAATTCTAAAGACTAAATTTAAGTAAAACAATGCAGTAGAAATAGTTACTTCATTTATCTTATGAGAATTTCAAAAAGAAGAAAGTTTTCACAATAGTTTGACATTAAATATAATTACCTGTTTATGAATTTGTAAAATGTTACACGGCTTCGTGAGAAATATTTATGTAATGTATATTATGAAGGAATAGCTTATACAGTGTAACAAAATTCGAGAAGGATATTTTTAGAGATAATTATTTGCTAAGAAATAGCAAATCCTTCCCATGAATAACAAACATAAATATGGCATCTAAAATTTTAATATTATATAGTGTAAATATGCATAAAGTTAAATTTTTAGATGCAAAAATTAATGATAAAAATCGAAGTTAAATGTGTTGCATAAAGTTTGAAAGAATCTGCACTATACATTCCAAACTAAGCTTAAAAGACACATTTTTAACTTTAACTATGAAATTGAATAATAATTTTTACATCTGGATCCGGAATCAATATAGTTTTGAATTGCACTTGAGTGCAATTAAATTATCTTTTACGGATCAGAGGTAAAGTTGGAATAAACAATATAAGCACTTGAATAAATTAATTTTGAAATTATCCCGTAAATTTAATAGTTTTAAACCGAAAGTAAAAATGTCCTTCCCATTTGTAGATTTTAAACTAATTACAGTAATTAAATTTAAGCAAAACAGTTCAGTATAAATATTTACCTCATTCATCTTATGAGAATCATCATGAGAATTTGAAGAAATATGAATAATTTGGAACAAGGGTTTAAAATTAAATTTCATTACCTGTTTATATCGTTTAAAATTGTTACGACGTTTTCATGAGAAATGTTTATATAGTGTATATTATGAAGAAATATCTTCAACAGTGTAACAAAGTAAAATATTTTTTATTTTAGAGATAACTCTTTGTTATCAAAAATTAAATCTTAGACATGAATGATACACATAAATATGGCATCGGAAATTTGAGTATTATATATTGTAATTGTACAGAAACAAAAAGGTTCAAGCATAAAAATTAAGGAACAAATTCAAGTTATAAGTGTTACAAAAAGGTTTCAAATGAATATTAAACTTTTTACTGTCTGCGCTATACATTCCAAACTAAGCTTTAAGGAAAAATTCTTAACTTCAGCAGTGCAATTATATAACAATTTTCACAACAGCTACTGAAATTAATGTAATCTTTGAATTGCATTTGAGTGCAATTAAATTTTCTTTTACGAAGCATCGGTAAATTTCAAACACACAATATAAGCACCTGAATAAAATGTTTTTTAAATCAGCCCAAAAACTTAATAGTGGTTTAAACAGAAAGTGAAAATCCTTTCCCATTGGCAGATTATAAACTAATTACAGCAATTAAATTTAAGTAAAACAATAGAATTATTTACCTCATTTTTCTTATAAGAATCATTATTAGAATTCGAAAAAGATGAAAAGATTCGGCACAAGAGTTTAAAATTAAACATAATTACCTGTTTATATCGTTTTAGAATGTTATTATGACTTCATGCGAAATATTTATCAAATGTATATTATAATAGATTGCTTGAAAAATGTAAAAGAAAACATAAATGATATTTCTGAGGTAATCCTTTGCTATTAAAAGCAAATCTTACACATGTCTAACAAACATAAATATGATATCTAAAATTTCATTATTATATTTTTTAATTATGCTGAAAGAATATTTTGAAACACAAAAATTGATGACAAATTAAGTTATAGGTGTCACAAACTCGTTTTAAATTAAAATTAAATTGTCTTATAATCTGCCGTATATTTTCCAATGTAAGATTTAAAGAATAATTCTTAACTTCCGCTTTAAAATTGTGTAATAATTTTCACAACAGGAGCTGAAATTAATGTAACTCTGAATGACATTTGAGTGCAATTAAATTATCTTTAACGAAGCAGATGTAAAGTGCGAATACACGATATAAGCACACGAATAAATTATTTTAAAAATCATCCGTAAATTTAATAGCGTTTTAAACAGAAAGTGAAAAAGCTTTTCACATTTGTAGATCATAAAGTAATTACAATAACTAAATTTAGGTAGAACAATGCAGTAGAAGTATTTACCTATTTTATCTTATGAGAATTTGAAAAAGAAGAAACTTTTGTCGCAATAATTTCACACTAAATATAATTACCTGTTTATATCGTTTTAAAATGTTACTACGTCTTCATGAGAAATGTTTATGAAATGTATGTTATGATACTATATCTTGTACAGTGCAACAAAATTCAAGAAGGAGACTTTTAGAGATAATTCATTGCTAGGAAAAATCAAATACTTCGCATGAATAACAAACATAAATAAGGCATCTCAAATTTTAATATTATATTCTGTAATTATGCAGAAGTATAAATATTTTGACACAGAAATTAATGAACAAATTCAAGTTAAATCTGTTGCATAAATTTTGTCATAATCTGCATTATACTTTCCAAACTAAGCATAAAATGAACATTTTTAATTTCAGCTATGAAATTGTATAATAATAATTTTCATAACTAAAATTAATATATTATTGAATTGCCCTTGGGTGCAATTAAATTATCTTTAACGAAGCAGAGCTAAAGTTAGAATACACAATATAAGCACCTGAATAAATTATTCTAAAATCAGCCCGTAAATTTTAAAACGGTATAAACAGAAATTGAAATTGCTTTTCCCCTTTGTTGATTAGAAACTAAGTACAGTAATTAAATTTAAGTAAAACAGTGGCATAAAAATATTTACCTCATTTATATTATGAGAATTTGAAAAAAGGGAAAATTTTACCACAATAATTTGACATTAAATATAATTAACTGCTTATGTAGTTTTAAAATGCTACCACGTCTTGATCAGAAATGTTTATGTAATGTATATTATGAAGGAATAGCTGGTACATTGTAACAAAATGCAATAAATATATTTTCAGAGATAAATCTTTGCTAGGAAAAATTAAATCCTTCGCTTGAATAACAAACATAAATATGACATCTCAAATGTGTTACATATATATATTTTTTAATTTATGTTATTTTTTTTACAATCTGCTCGATACTTTTCAATCTAAATTTAAAAAAAAAATTCCTAAATTCCGCCACAAAGTTGTACCTAATTTTCACAACTGAAGTTAATATTTTTCGCTCTGTTGGAATAAACTTCAACTATGCTACTCCAGCCTTGAATATGATTTAATCCAGTTGAAAAAAATATTCGTTCCCTTCATTATGACCTAATTACATGGTATACAGGAGTTTCAAAACGTGTTAAAAACACACTTTCATCATGTAAAATGCTATAGTTATAGCTCGGATGAATGAAACTAGAGCTGCAGTTCGCAGACAAGTCCAACAAATAAGAGTGAATTATGTCCGCCAGGTATCGTCCGGATGTCCTAACAGGTAAGGCATTGGCACGGCATGCCAAGTATCCAGGTTCGATTCCTGGCCTGGACATTTTCGCTCTGTTGGAATAAACTTCAACTGTGCTACTCCAGCCTTGAATATGAAATTAATGTAATTTTGAATTGCACTGGGGTGCAATTAAATTTTCTTTTACGAAGCAGAGGTAAAGTTCGGATACACAATATAAGCACATGAATATTTAAAAAATAAAACGGCCTCAAATTTAACAGCGGTTTAAACAGAAAGTGGAAATACTTTTCCCATTTGTAGATCACAAACTAATTACAATAACTAAATTTCAGTTAAACAGTGCAATAGGAATATTTACCTCGTTTATCTTATGAGAATCATTATGAGAATTTGAAAAAGGGGAAATTTTTACCACAATAGTTCGACGTTAAACATAATTACCTGTTTAAATCGATTTTAAATGTTAACACTTCTTCGCGAGAAATTTCTATGTAATTTATATTAGGACTGAATAGTTTGTACAGAGTAACTAATTTCAAGAAAGATATTTTATGGATAATTCTTTGTTAGGATAAATCAAATCCTTCGCATGAATAACAAACATAATTATAACACCTCAAATTTTAATATTACACACTGTAAATACGCAGAAAGGTAAATTTTTAGACTAAGAAAATAATGGACAAATTCAAGTTAAATGTGTTGCATAAACTTTTGTTATAATCTGCATCATACTTTCCAAACTAAGCTTAAAGAAACATTTTTAACTTCAGCTATGAAATTACATAATAATTTTTACAACTGGATCAGAAATTAATTTTTAACTGCACTTGGGTGCAATTAAATTATCTTTTACGAAACAGAGGTACAGTTAGAATACACAGTATAAGCATCTGAATAAAATATTTTAAAATAAGCCCACAAATTTAAAGCGGTTTAAACAAAAAGTGAAAATACTTTTACCATTTGTAGATTATAGACTAGTAACAGTAATTAAATTTAACTAAAGCAATGCAGTAGAAATATTTACCTCATTTATCTTATGAGAATCATTATCAGAATTTAAAAAAGCTAAAAATTTTGGAAGAAGAGTTTGAAATTAAGTATATTTACCTCTTTATATCGTTTTAAAATGTTATTCATGTCTCACAAATCCTTGTTATCACGTTATCATGAGAAATATTTATGGAATATATATTATGAAGGAATGGCTTGTACAGTGTTATAAAATTCATGAAGGATATTTTATAGAGATAATTCTTTTCTAGGAAAAGTCAAACCCTTCGCATGAATAACAAACATAAATATGACACCTGGTAATTTAATAGTATATACTGTAATTACGCAGAAAGGAAAATATTTAAATACATAAATTAAGGAACAAATCCAAGTAGTAAGTGTTTCATTATTATTTCTTTTTAATTTATATTAAATTTTGTTGTAATCTGCAGTTTACTTTCCAAACTCAGATTAAAAACAATTTTAACTTTAGCTATAAAATTGTGCAATAATTTTTACATCTGGATCCGAAATTAATATAATTTTGAATTGCACTAGGGTTCAATTACATTTTATTTTACGAAGCAGAGGTAAATATCGAATACACAATTTAAGCATCTTAATAAATTATTTTTAAAATCAGTCCGTAAATTTAATAGCGGTTTAAACAGAAAGTGAAAATGCTTTTATCATTTGTAAATTATAAACTAATTACGGTAATTAAATTAAATTAAAACAAGGCAGTAGAAACATTTATGGTATTTACCTTATGATAATTTTTAATATTTAGAAAAGATGAAAATTTTGCCACAGCAGTTTAACATTAATATAATTACCTGTTTAAATCGTTTTAAAATTATATCCCATCTTCATAACAAATATCTATTTAATGCCCATTATGAAGTCTACTATCACCTTGTACAGTGTAACAAAATTCAAGAAGGATATTTTTAGAGTTAATTCTTCGCTATGAAAAATCAAATAATTCGTATGATTAACAAACGTAAATATGACATCTCTAATTTTAATATCATATAATGTAAATATGCATAAAAATAAATTTTTAGACACAGAATTTAGTGTAAAAATTCTAGTTAAATCTGTTGCATAAATTTTGTTATAATCTGCACTATATTTTCCAAACTAAGCTTAAAAGAAACATTTTTAACTTCAGCTATGAAATTGTACAATAATTTTTACATCTGAATACGAAATTAATATAATTTTAAATTGCACTTAGGTGCAATTAAATTATCTTTTACGTAGTACTAGGAATGATCGAATACATAATATAAGAACTTGAATAAATTATTTTAAAAATAGTACCAATAGAATGTGAAAATCCTTTTCACATTTGCAGATGATAAATTAATTGCAATAATTAAATTTAAGTAAAATAATGCAGTAGAAATATTTACCTAATTTACCTTATGAGAATCATTATGAGAATATGAAAAAGAGGAAAGTTTTGCCACAATAGCTTAACTTTAAATATTATTACCTGTTCATGTCATTTTAAAATGTTACCACGTCTTTATGAGAATTGTTTATGTAATGTATATTATGAAGGAATAGCTTGTACAGTGTAACAAAATTCAAGTAGGGCATTTTAAGTGATAATTTTTTGCTATGAAAAATCAAATCCTTCTCAAGAAATTACAAACATAAATATGACTTCTCAAATTGTAATATTATATTCTGTAAACATGCGGAAAGATCAGTTTTTAGGCTCAGAATTTAAAGAAGAAATACAAGCTAAATATGTTACATATTCTTTTTAATTATTAAGTTTTGTTACGATCTGCATTATAATTTTCAAAATATGCTTAAAAGAAATATTTTTAACTTCAGCTATGAAATTGTATAATAATTTTTACAACTAGATCCGAAATTAATTATAATTTTGAATTTTTCTTGGGCGTAATTAAATTATCATTTACGAAGCAGAGGTAAAGTTCGAATACACATTTTAAGCACCTGAACAAATTATTTAAAAAATCTGACAGTAAATTTAATAGCGGTTTAAACAGAAAGTGAAAATGCTTTTCCAATTTATTGATTATAAACTAATAACAGTAATTAAATTTAAGTAAAATAATGCAGTAGAAATATTTACTTCATTTATCTAATGAGAATCATTATGAGAATTTGAAAAAGAAGAAAGTTTTGCCACAATAGTTTGATCTTAAATATGGTTACCTCTTTATATCGTTTTAGAATTTTACCTCGTATTCATCAGAGATATTTATGGAATGCATATTATGAAGAAATAGCTTGTAAAGCGTAACAAAATTCAAGAAGGATATTTTAAAAAGATAATTCTTTGGTAGGAAAAATCAAATCATTTCTTTGCATGAATCACAAACAAAAATATGACATCTGAAATTTTAATAATATATACTGTAATTATGGTGAAAGGAAAATGCTTAAATACAGAAATTGAAGAACAAATTCAAGTCGAAATGCTAAATCATGGGGGGTTTTCTTAAATTAAATTTTGATATAATTTGCACTATATTTACCAAAGTAAGATTAAAAGAAACATTTTAACTCCAGCTATGAAGATGTATAATAGATTTTACAACTGGATCATAAATTAATATAATTTTGAATTGTACTTGGGTACAATAAAATTATCTTTTACGAAACAGAGGAAAAGTTCGCAATACACAATATAAGCACCTGAATAAATTATTTTTAAAATCAGCTTGTAAATTGAATAGCGGTTTAAATAGAAAGAGAAAATGCTTTTTCCATTTGTAAATTAAAAACTAATACAGTAATTAAATTTAACTAACACAACGTAGTAGAAATGTTTACCTCATTTATCTTATGAGAATCATTATCAGGATTTTTAAAAAAAGATAAAACTTTTGGCAGAAGAGTTTGAAATTATGTATAATTACCTCTTTATGTCGTTTGAAAATGTTTAAATGTATTCATCATAAATATTTGTGTAATTTATTTCATGACGAAATAGCTTGACAAGTTGTAACAAAATACAACAAGGTTTATTTCTACTGATAATTCTTTGCTAATAAAAATCAAATCTTTCAGATGAGAAACAAACATATATATGACATCTCAAATTTTAATATTATATATTGTAATTATGCAGAAAGGAAAATATTGAATTACAGAAATTAATGAACAAATTAAATTTTCAAGCGTTAAATAAAGGTTTCTAATTTATGTTACACATGGATATAATCTGATATTTAATTTTATCTGTAATGATTTCTTGCAGTAGGGAAATATGAGGAAATACTGTAGAAAGAGGTAGAGGTGGTATTTTGTAAAATTTGTGCTTCAGAAAACCAAATAAAAGAAATGTTTAAAATGTTTGGTGTTGTATACGGGATCGTTGGGGATAGAAATGATTAGGGGTGTCAAATTGTACATTTTCTCCGTAAATTGGAAATTATTACGCCTATTGCACGGTGTAGTCTTTTAAGCCTTTTCCGCACGAAGGATTCTTACTTTTTCCAATAAACATGTCTGACGGTTATAATTTCGAAAATTTTATCAATTTATCTTTCAATTTTCTTCAAAAGTTTTCCTTTGAAGCACTTTTTACGACAATATGTACCTCTCAAATTAATCAAACATTGTTAATAGAATAATTTAGTACAATTACAGTTGAAAAATAACAATTATAACAATTATTAAACGATTTGTTTTTAAGGTCTGTTTTTTAAGAAGACATATTGGCACATTCAACATGCTTCAAAAGACTATGGAAAAAGAAGTAGTTTTATAAAATAGTTTGACAAACTAGTGTGAATATATATATATATATATATATATACATGTATGTATATGTTATATAAAAATTTTACCTTTTACTATTCATTTAAATTATTCTAAATTGCCGGTATATTCATTATTTCCTTTTTTTTTAATACGCTCTATTTATTTCTAGCTAAATTCCTCTATTTTTAAAACGCGTATCTTAATAATAGATTTATTCCAAAACGTAATCTAAGCTTTTAATCCCTTCATTAATTTTTATCGTCTACCAAACTGTAAAGTTCTGAACGCAGTTACTTATTTTTCGAATATTTATCAAAGCCATTTTTACTTTTTTATTCTATTTCATCTCATTTTCCCGCCCGCGAGGCACCAGCCTTTTCACATCGAAATCATTCCATTAGAGGCACGCTGGGATTCTTTCTTGTGACGTTTCTTGATCGCTCTCCATTGGCTGAGTGCCCATCCCAGTTTCACTTCGAGGCTCGTTCGTGATTTTCGTTGGTTTAGCTTGAAGTTTTCATTTCAATCGGAATTCCTCCGCGCATTCTCATAAATAGCGAGAGCATGAGCTCAGAACGAGATATTTTTGTGCTGTGATTGTTTACATAACCTGTTACCCGGTGTCCTTAGCCATGTAGAATATTCATTTCGTAAATTAACATCTATTTAGCATGAGTAACTAGTTTATGCTCGAGTGAAATGCTCTGATTTCTCATCAGCGGGAATTGTTTAGTGTTGGTGTGTTCTGATGGAATAAACAGTTGTTCTATGACTACGTTTCCATGTGTTTAATTGGGAAAACCCCATATTTCTTCATACGCCCTTTTTCGCCACTCACGCTGCCTTGTTTTTATAATGAAATAATAAGTGTTTGATTGGACTATACCAATATTATCATCGCTCTACAGCTGCTATATTTTCATAGAGTTCATACCTCCGCTAGCAATGCTTGTGCTAAGTGGTAGGATTGCTTACAACATCACCAATGACTGATTAAAATGTGGTATGACTCCAGTAATACGTAATAAGCACGATGTGATATTTCAACTACACCCATTAAATTGTTTCGTAACATATATATATTTTACAGAGTAAAATGGCAACCCTTGGAGTGATGCATCTGTACACTGAACTCAGTTTCTCACTCAGTAGTCAGTGACGAAACTACAGTATTCACTGGTTTTTACAGTAGTTTGCAATGTTTGCAGTGCAATGAATTACATTTTGAAGAATGTAATGTAGCGAGTGGTGCAAAACAATAAATCAGTAATGTATAACGAACACTGAAGGTTAAAATTAACGCTGGTTCAAGGGGGAAAATGTGCTATTCTACAATCGTAACTTGCTTTTTTCTGCGATGTGTGTTCTTCTGACAGTTTGCTAATCACAGAAAATCTCAGCTGTGCTATCAATGCTTCGTATGAAGTCATAGTTTCTTTCATTGACACTTACTAACGGTAAAACTCGGGGTCTAGGTATAAACAATTTTTGACCTACCAAAAAAATTAATTTTCTTTCTGAGAATACCTGTGTACTCACTCGGCATTAGATTGCCATGTTTTAATGTCTGTTTTTTTTTTATTATTTATAGCTAAGGCGGTTTTTATTTAAAGATTTGTTCATTGTTTGCATTTACAGCTGTTTTTTGGTATAATTTTCTAGATTATAATGTGATACAACACAATATATTTATCTTTCAACAAAACACAATACAATTACTACATTAAATGTGTGTAGGAGACTTATATATGACTTTTGTTATTGTATAGCGATAAGCACTATAAAACCCGGAATCACTCTATTTTTTAATCCGTTACCTCAATGTCGAACACAGATTGAATCCACAAATAGAATCGCCCAAAAGAAGAAAAGTTTTTATAAATATTTTGTTTTATGTATTCTTTTGAACATGAAAACTTTTCTGAAAGGAAAAAAAATGTTAGAAATAAAGCAAGAGTAGCTGAAAGTTATGCTAAAAGAAACATAACAACTATATCAGCTAAAACATGTTGGAAATTAAACGTTAAACGTGCCAAATTAGGTGCATTTGTAGTATAACTAATTTTATAAATTTTCTGATTTTGGTGCAATATCTGTTGTACTCTTACGCAAAAATGCTTGAATAAAAAATTTATTACGATTATATATATTAAATTCAGTAATACGGAAATACTCTGTTTCCATCTTGAATATGACTTAATCACCCTGCCAACCTAGAGTTGTTACCTATCATGCGAGATCATTGGAATAATTGCTTATTATGGGATTTAATAGAATGAAGAAAACTTTTATTAATATCTTTTTAAGTTTAGATTCGATTTTCATAAAATTTGAAATGACTCGACAAAATTATACAACTATTATATATATTAAATTTCAAACCATTCGATTAGGTAACTTTTGCGCTGTTATACGCGGGCAGACGGTTAGACAGACAGACGGACGGACAAGACAAAGAATATCGGTGCTACGTATTTTTATAATTACAGACACGCCTAAAAAGACAATATTCTGTTTTGAATTACAAAATCAAAATGTTTATAATTAAAATAAATATAAAAGCACAAATAATTGTATAAATATTACTTTCAAAGTAAATCTTGAAAGTAATTTTTGGACAGTTATTTGTGCTTTTATATGTATTTTAATTATTTTACTCAAGGTGAATATAATGGGACAATGTCATTTTCTGGATTCCCTAGTTGCTATGCAACTTTACATCCGGTGTAGAAGTAGTGCATTTTTCAATGCAATGACAGCCATGAAGAATGTTTCAACGCGGCTGGTAGCCACAAAAAATAAAGATTAAGTGTAAGTAAGAAACTTACATTAGAAATGTCAGTATAACAATATAAGAGAAAAAAGTGTCCATTAGCGACAACAATCAGTCTCATTCGTCAAATAATATTTTTTAAAAATGTAAAAAATTGCTTTTAAGGGACAGCCATTTTAATCATCTTGAGAAAAATGTACTTTTCCTTTTATTTTGCGTATAACTAAAAAATGGTGGATTGGTGATTTTTTTTTCTTTTCTTTTTGCGTTGTTAACTAATTTCTGTACCCTATATAAAAAAAAAGGACAAGTATTTCTTAATCTATGAAAATGTAACATAATTACGAAAGAAAATATTTCAACCGAATTTTTCAGAAAACCAGAAAATACACAAAAATGTCTCTCGAATTATGCACAATTCCGATAATCATTCTTTATCCAAATACGTCACAGAAACCAATATATTTTCAAGATTCAAAATAGGATTTACAAAAAAAAGGTTTCTTCTGCTGCCGCTGAGTTTCGGAAACTTTCTGATAGGTTTTAAAGTGGAATAATCAGTTTTTTTCAATCCAAAATATAAGTTTTTCCAATGCTATCAATTCTCGTATAAAAAATTTCATGTTCAACAAACATATTTAACAAACAAATATCCTAAATTAACAGCATTAATATTAACTCTTTATGCGATATGACATACCTGAGTACGTCATGAAATATTCTATTACAATACGAGGATGTATGTGCGTACGTCCTTATTTTAAGTCCAGACTGCAATAAATGTTTGTTTTTTTTTTCGTGGCTTATTGCTATTGTGATTGGTTTTGTATGGTCGTTATAGCATAAATATACATAGCTTATTTTTTTTAAAAATTCTACATTTCTGTGCTTTATTGTAATTTAACAATAATTCGAAAACCTTACGAACTTTACACATGTAACAGTTATTTATTTCTAACCTTATTTCTGTTTGTATATAAATAAACGTTAATTTCATCACCTCACATTACATGCAATTAAATAATTTACATATAATTAAAAATAATGATAAACTTTTTTTTGATGGAATTTAATATATCTCGTATTCAGCATTACACTATATGGCCAAAGGTGACCGATCACTTGCGATTTTAGACGTTTTGTTAAATATCTAGAAAAATACATGAGGAATTAATCTGAAACTGCAGGTGTGTAAGCAGTATAGTATGGGTCATATATTTCCGCGAAGATTTTTTCCTGAAACCCCATAAGGACCGTCAACAAATTGAAAAAGAACGAATATTTTTTGGATCACCCTGTAAAAACTAATGTAGCAAAAGCGTTCAAACACGAGATTATTAATAAGTGGTTTATTGTAATATACTGTGTTCATTTTTATGAGGATAGCATGTATACCCGTAGAGCAATTAAGGTTTTTATCAAAACAGCCCCAAATTTCGCCAAGTTTTTTGCTTATAATTTGCAGAGTTCTTAAAAAAAAAAAAAAAAAAAAAAAGTGTTTTTTTCAGGAAATATGACAAACAATATTGTACACAATACTTTGCAATCAGAATTAAAAAATAATAATAAATGGATGGAAAATGAGCAGGTTTACTAAAAGATGCTTCACTGCGCATGCGCGAATGCAATCAAAATATAATGTGCATAATGCATTAGCTAAGTATATAGAGCAACTTTTTTGAAAGTCTCAAAATCATAACTTGAAAATTCTGAAAATAATCGTCGATAGAATAAGCTCGAAATCCGTTGTTCCCAAAAACAAGCAAAAAGATCAGGGGTTGTATCCAAATATAGTAGTACGTGCAATATTGTGTACGCTATCTTGGCACTAATCAACAGATATTTGATACAACCCTTGATCTTTTAGCTCTTTTGGGGAACAACGCATTTGGAGCTTATTCTATCGACGATTAAATTCAGAATTTTCAAGCTATGATTTTGAGACTTTCACAAAAGCTGCTCTATATACATAGGTAATACATTATGCACATTATATTTTGATTGCGTTCGCGCATGCGCAGTGAAACTTTTTTTAGTAAACCTGCTCATTTTTCATCCAATTTTTATTATTTTTTAATTCTGATTACAAAGTATTGTGTACAATATTGTTTGTCATATTTTCCAAAAATAACTTTTTTTTATATTAAGAACTGTGCAAATTATAAGCAAAAAACTTGGCGAAATTTGGGGCTGTTTTTATAAAAGCCTTAAATTCTCTACGAGTATACATGCTATCATCATAAAAATGAACACAGTATATTAAAATAAGCCACTTATTAATAATCTCGCGTTTGAACGCTTTTGCTACATTAGTTTTTACAGGGTTATCCAAAAGATATTCTTTTTTTTTCAATTTGTTGACGGTCTCCTAAGGGATTTCAGGAAAAAATCTTCGCGGAAATATATATGACCTATGCTATACTGTTTACACACCTGCAGTTTCAGGTTAATTCCTCATGTATTTTTCTAGATATTTAACAAAACGTCTAAAATCGCAAGTGATCGGTCACCTTGTAGGTCACCCATATAGTGTATCATTAAAACGAATCTCATGCTTAAGCGGTTAACATTAAAATTAACATAATTTCGTGACAAGCATGTATAAATTCATTTACGAAGCTGAAAACGTTTACTTGAGAATTGATAGCTCTCTAAAAACCTATATTCCGGGTTGAGAAAACTAATTAATACGCTATGAATACTACGATCTGGAAACATTTCCGAAAATCTGCGTCAGCAAAAGAAATTTTGTTTTTATAAATGCTTCCTTAAATCTCAAAAATGTGGGGTAAAATCGGTAAGAGGTTTACAAACAGATACGAGAGAACATAAATTAATAATAAATTGTGCCCAAATAAGCCAATAGCTCGCAGAACTATCTAACTATAAGATGTTAATTTCTAATTTATCAGACAACAGTTGTAGAAGATGAGCAGGGTCAAGAACGAAGAACGAAGTGGTCGTCCTTTTGAGACTGCTACAGAAGAAACAGTATGGAAGGTTGAGAAAAATGGTTAGATCTGACAGGTGAAGGATAATAGACAACATCTTAACTGCAATATGGTGTTCACATGGTTTAGCATACATCAAATTGATGCAGACGTTTTATGTGAGGTGCATAGAAGGCTGAGAAAGCAGTCCAAAGGCTTTTACGCAGCAGGTATTGGAAAACTTATAAAGGGATTGGACAAATGTATCAATGTAAATGGCGATTATATAGACAAATAAACGTGATTTTCAAGTATGTACACTGTAAAAAGGGAAAAAAAAAGGACTAAAACACGGAGTTTCCACTGGCAACCGAGACGCCAGTACAATTTCCGTACTTTAATGAAAAATTTTCCAAATAAATTCCAGAAAAACGGAAAATTTTCTGTAATTTATCGGGGGAAAATTCCGTAAAAATACGGATTTCTGGAATTTATAGGGGGGAAATTCGTTAAAATACGGAAATAGTACTGGCTTCTCGATTGCCAGTAGAGTTTTCCTTTTTTAATCCCTTTTTATTACAGTATATCAATTTTCGTTATTTTTTTTGGGGGGGGGGGGAGGCATTTGTAATCTATTTACTGACTTGCCCTCGTACATTGATTTTTCTGGTTGTTGTTGGATTAAGAAATATTGGTCTTTTATTACACTGGATATTTCAGCAATAGTAAAGTAGAATTAAAAATAATTAACTATTAAAATGTAAAGGGTTATATAAGAAAAAATATTTTACCCACTTTCGAGAGCTCTAGAATGATTTATATTGCTCCAAATTTGAAGTAGCTTAAAGCTAAATTACACATTGTTTAAACGATGTTCTACTTTAACTCTAAATGAAACTTTTCTAGCTGAAAAAATAACCAAGATGTGTATCTGATCAGCTATAAAAGAAAGCTGAAAATAATTTAAAATAGTTAACTATTAAAAAGAAAAGGGTTATTAAAAATACTTTAGCCACTTTCAAAAGGGACAATAAATGTATCTGTCCAGCTCTAAACTAGTATGTTGCGGCCATCACAAAACTTTCTTCTATCTCATACATGTCAATACTTCAAAATTCACTATCTCAGTGCCAAATTAAATGGCAATACTACAAAATTCACTATCTCAGTGCCAAATTAAATGGCAATCTATGTTCATCATGAGAATTCTAAAAATATGAAATTCCGTGCATTAGTTCTCGAGGCATGACTGTCACTGAAATCGTGTAAATCCAGCAAAATGCAGCATAGCAGCGTCACCTATTGGGTTATTTACATCAGAACCTAATTATCACCAACTTATGTCAACGTCTAACTGAATATGAAGTTTGAGGAAAATTCGTGCATTAGTTCTTGAGATAGAGGTTTTGTGCAAATCATGACAAATGCAGCATAGAAGCGTCACCTGTTGGGCGATTTGCAACAACACATAATCAGCAGCAATATTAATCAAGTTATACTTAAATCTGAAGTTTGATGAAAATTCGTGCATTAGTTCTTGAGATAGAGCTATTGAGAAAATAGTTCAAAATGCAGCACAGCAGCGCCACCTATTGGGCGATTTACACCAACACGTAGTCAGCATCATTTCATATGAAGGACTAACTAAATCCGAAGTTTGATGAAAATGTGTGCATTGGTTCTTGAGATAGAACTACTGCGAAAATAGTGTAAATCCTGCAAAATGCAGCATAGCAGTGCCACCTGTTGAGCGATTTACACCAAAACGTAAACAGCATCCATTCATGTCAAGAACTAACGGAATCTAAAGTTTTATGAAAATCTGTGCATTTTTCTTGAGATAGAGCTTTTGCGGAAATCCTGCAAAATGCTACATAGCAGCGCCACCTGCCGGGCGATTTACACCAAAAACTAATCAGCACCAATATATATCAGGGACTACCTGAATATAAATTTTTATTAAATTCCGTGCATTAGTTCTTGAGATAGAGGGCCCACAAAATTTGTGTCACATACAGACAGACTCACAGACAGATATTTTGTAAAAACATGTTTTTTGGAATGTCTTACCCATAAAACGTGTAAATTCGTCGAAAACTGGAATTCGAAAATTTTCATGAAACCAATACTTTCTTCTTGTAAAGATAGAAGAAAGTAAAACAGCATTCGTCAGCATTTTTTTTTTTTAATATATTTGACAAGTTGCTACATTTAGTCACACGAAAAATTGTTTTATTATTACATAAACGTTGCTAACAGTGGTCACCAGGACACATGATGAGAATTTATTTTACGCTTCTTAAACATTTATGAGACAGCATATTATGCATTAAAACTTATAATCTGACGGAATATATATTTATTGCTACACCGTTACCTTTCAAAACTAGTATGTTGTGGCCATCACAAAACTTTCTTCTATCTCATACTTGTCAATACTTCGAAATTCATTATCACAGTGCATCTATGCTCATCATGAGGATTCTAAAAAGATGAAATTCCGTGCATTAGTTCTTGAGATATTACTGTTCCTGAAATCGTGTAAATCCATCAAAATGTAGCATAGCAGCGCCACCTATTGGGTGATTTACACCAGAACCTAATTATCATCAACATATGTCAATGTCTAACTGAATATGAAGTTTGGGGAAAATCCGTGCATTTGTTCTTGAGATAGCGCAAATCATGACAAATGCAGCATAACAGCGCCACCTGTTGAGCGATTTACACAACCAGATAATCAGTATCAACATTTATCAAGGTGTACGTGAATCTGAAGTTTGATGAAAATTCGTGCATTAGTTCTTGAGATAGAGCTACTGAGGAAATAGTGCAAAATGCAGCATAGCAGCGCCACCTATTGGGCGATATTCACCAACACGTAGTCAGCATCATTTCATATCAAAGAGTAACTGAATCTGAAGCTTGATGAAAATGTGTCCATTAGTTCTTGAGATATAGCGATTGCAGAAATCGTGAAAAATGCTGTATAGCAGCGCCACCTGTTGAGCGATTTGCACCAAAACACAAACAGCACCGATTCATATCAAAGTATACTTGAATCTGAAGTTTGTTGAAAATCCAAGCATTAGTTGTTGAGATAGAGCTATTGCGGAAATTGTAAAAAATGCAGTATAGCAGTGCCACCTGTTGAGCGATTTACACCAAAATGTACAAAACTTCAATTCATGTCAAGAACTAACTGAATCTGAAGTTTGATGAAAATCCGTGCATTAGTTCTGGAGATTGAGCTATTACGGAAATCGTGAAAAAGGCTGCAGCGCAATGCCACCTGTTGAGTGATTTACACCAAAAACTAATCAGCACCAATTTATATCAGGGGCTAACTGAATGTAAATTTTTATTAAATTCCGTGCATTAGTTCTTGAGATAAAGCGCCCACAATATTTGTGTCACATACAGACAGACAGACAGACAGACTAACAGATTCACAGGCAGACATTTTGTAAAAACATGTTTTTCGGGTTCTCTGACCCCTAAAACGTGTAAATCCGTCAAAAATTTTCACGAATCCAATACTTTCTTCTTGTAAAGATAGAAGAAACTAAAAAAGGACCAAGAAGTGTATATGTTCAGCTCTAAAAGAAAGCTTAAAAGAACTTAAAATAATTATCAATTAAAAAGTAAAGGGTTATAAAAATATATCGACTTTCCAGGGCTCTAGAATGGGTTATATTGCTCCGAATTTGAAGTAACTTAACGCTAAACTACATATTTTTTAAACGATGTTCTAGTTGTACGTTAAATGAAACTTTTCTAGTCCAATAAGTAGACCAAGAAATGTATCTGTTCAGCTCTAAAAGAACGCTGTAATGAATTAAAATAATTAACTATTAAAAAGTAAAGGGTTATTAAAAAATATTTTACCCACTTTTTAAAGGACAAAGAAATGTATTGGTTCAGCCATAAAAGAATGCATTCGTCACCATGGTTTTTTTCCCGATATTTGACAACTCGGTACATTTAGTCACAGGAAAAATAGTTTTTCTATTACATCACGTTACTCACAATGAAACACACATGCTGAGAATTTATTGCACGCCTGTTAAACGTTTATGCGACAGCATATTACGCATGAAAACTTATAAGCCGACGGAATATATTTTCATTGCTACAGCGTCATATTTCAAAAAAATTATGGAAATAAATGTTTTATTTCAGAAATGACAAGCTCATCATTTGAAATATCAGGGTATTAAGTCTCGTCAGATTCGTATGTCCTCCAGAGCCCCCCGAAAGTGGGTAACATTCTTTTCGCTAACCTCTATATTTATTGAAGGAATCAAGTCCTATCTTACAAATTTATCAAAGAGAGAGAGAATTAATGGTTCATAAAACGTGGTTAATAAAGCATGATTTTAATTTCAGATCGACTGTTCTATAAACTGTTTTTACTTTCTTCTATCTTCAATAAAAGAAAGTCTTGTAATCGAAATATTTGCAACTTCCGGTTTTCGACGGTTTTACATGTTTTAGGTGTCTGAAATCCCCAAAAACATGTTTATACAAAATTTCTGTCCGTTTGTATGTACTTGTGTCCATGCGTTATCAGTTACCCATTGAAAAATGTATGAATTTATGGATAGAATGAACCAAATTTTTGATGTATGTTTTTGGCTATGGCCAGCAAATCCTCCTTCAATTAGCAAGTATTCTGCCGGCACGGGACGCTGTAATAGCCATTTTTGTGCCATTTTCATTAGTATACCGTCGAAACGTGTATGAAGTTATGCATAGAAATGAACCAAATTTTATATTTATGTCTTTGGTTACGGCAAGCGGGTACTTTTTGAATTTCGAAACATTCCACAGGAATGGGGCGCTGTAAAAGTGATTTTTGTATAATTTTTTCTCGATTTTTCGTAGTTCTATTGTACATCAGCAGCTCGTGCAGCGAAAAGCACTTCGCATCCTGCTAAGCCGGATATTCACAAACAGCTGATGTACAACGAAATAACGAATAAATATTGATTTTAATAAATATCATGATCGAGATTCACTCGTTATTTTACCCGACTCCCAAGAAGGGTTATGTGTTTCACGCGTATCTGGGTATGTAGATTTCTTTATACCCTCGAAACATCCCAACGGCTGGATGGATTTTAATGATTGAGGTCTCTATCGATTCGACTTAATCGTCCGATGGTTATAGGCAAGGTTTTGTTGTTATAACTTCAAAATGGCGGCCGTAAAATACAAAATTGCGGTAGCAACGAAAAAAAAAATTACGCACCATATTGAGTGGCATATCATTGGATAGGTCTTTCAAAATGAAGACGTCGTTTCATTGTCTATTTTACAGTCAGAAGCTCCGTTTAAATATTACACAGCCTGGAAATTGTGTAGGTAGGATCTCTAGCTTTACTGCAACTCTAACCTTCATAGACATCTATAGGCCTCATCAAAACAGTGTTTATAGATAGGAACTAACAATTAAACACAACTTAAAAGTTATCAATATAAGTAAATAGAAAAAATAGGTAAGTAATATAAAAAATTGTTTCACATTGATGTGAAATAATTAATTAGTTCGCTTTTTACGCAGTCGGGTTTTTTATTTTTTTAATTTAATTTTTATTTGTTCTCTGATTAATTGACTAAAATAGAAGTTTAACATGAAAATCAAGGTCGGTATAAATATTGAACTAATAATATTGAAGTATTAAGATTTGAAATTACTTTTGAAATATTAAGATGTATGAGATAGAAGAAAGTTTTGGGATTGGCTCATTCATTCAACTAAGTTTACCTTATTATTATTCTAATGCGTGTTTTACATTTATTATATTTTTTAAGTTGCCTCCTAACAACGCTAAAAAATAATTTTTTTATCAAAAATATAAATTATGCATTGAAAAAAATCATTGAAATTTATTAAAAGCTATGCTTTTATGTTAACTGCACGCCAGATACCCGCAGACCAGACAAATTGCCAAAGATATTACCACTTCCGGCGTCTTTTTTTATTCAGATTATTCCTATGTTTAAGCACACAGTCTGATCACATATCCGTTATATTTGTGTTATTTAATTGTACTTTATTTATGAAGTTCAAATTATATTAGCCGAGCACAAGTATTGAAATATTTTAATTGTTTTAAGTGCAAATGTGTTAAGCTTTAGTAATTGAACTTCACACGATACAGATTATTTAAAAACAAAGTCATTCTTGAAAATTATTTAAAAAACCGTAAAAATTTGTAAATTCAGGTACAATTTTCAAACAAATTTCAATCGAATTCATTTCTTTCAATATTAAAACAGTTTATACAGGTTGTCATTAATTAAACGAGCCTGCTTTAAAGTTGTCTAAATACAAAACTCTTGTTCAGAAGTTATGAAATTTTGTGTTGGCTATAATAAAGGAACGGGATTTTGTTTGAGCGAAAAAAAATTAGTTCAAAATTTTGCCCCCAGAAGACGTTTTTTAATAAATTACACATTTAGCCAGCGCCCACTGAATACTAGGTCTGAGCTCTGAGAAAAAAATGGCGGCTGTGGTAGGCGGATTTTTGTCTTCAGAGTTTGTATGGTTCGTTCAATTCGAACACCAATAATTTTTTTAAGTTTTTACGCTTTATTTTTTACAGGGGGCGGTCTGTATATTTGTATTATTTAATCTGAAAAAAAAAATAAAGCGTGAAAAAAAAAAAACGTGTAATACATTAAAAAAAAAGATTCCTGGCGGCGAAAATTTGAACTATTTTTTTTTTTTTAAACTTAAACTTACACAATGTGCAAAAATACTTAAAAGATGAGACAATATTAAAAAGTTGTTAAATTATTTTAATACCTTAGTACTTTCAACTATAAAAAACAAATTCTTCGTCAGAGAAATATAAGAAATACAATTGTTATTGACGTCTAATTTTAAAAATTCACGAAGAAAATTAGACGTCAATAACAATTGTATTTCTTATATTTCTCTGACGAAGACTATGTTTTTTATAGTTGAAAGTGCTAAGGTATTAAAATAATTTAACATCTTTTTAATATTGTCTCATCTTTTAAGTATTTTTGCACATTGTGTAAGTTTAACTTTTTTTTTAAGATGAATTAAGCATTTCTATTTATTTATTTACTAAATTTTCTTTTTCGCTCAAACAAAATCCTATTCCTTCGTTATGTCCGTCACAAAATGTCACAATTTTCTGACAAATAGTTTGTAGATAGCCTGTAGACAACTTTAAAGTAGGGCCGTTTAATTATGAACATTAAATTTATGCGATTTTTAGAGATAGATAAAATTTACGAATAAATAAAGTGGATAACTTCGTTCGTTGCCACTGTCGATATGACGTCATCGTTACTTACGGACCAGTTTTTTTTTCTTTAAAATATGGATTTTAATTTAAGTTTATAAGTATATACATACATAACTTTTTGTAAATATTAACCATTTAAACAAATAAAAAATCGACCAAAAAAAAAAAATGGTGTACTATAATATTGTAAATCTTATATAAAAGAGGAAAAATAAAAATTGAAAATCGGAGTTTCAAAAACAGGAGGAACTAAATATGTAAGAGGAAAATTTTACGAAAGGAATGCAAAAACACAAGACGAATATTAAATCTTATATCATGAAATACGTTATCATGGGCAATATCCAATAATATTAGATAACACAACTGATTTTTTCTATTTGAGTGAAGCATGCTACTAAGCATTACAAACTTAACACTGAAATTGTCCAATTAATTATGATACTAAATTTATAAGAAAATTAAATGAGAAGCAAATCCAAAGCATCTAAATTCCAAAATTCGATAAAATACAACGAATAAAAATATTTATTTGACGTAAATATTTATTTACTAACGAATTCCATATAGATATGAAGACATACAGACAGACAGCAAACATATTAACTTGAAAACTGAGTCCCACATAGAGTTATTATAAAGTTACAGTTTACAGTTAATTTAACCAATTGTAAATAAAAAAAAATGCAAACTATCACACAAAAAATATGTAAAAACATATTAAATCACCAAATATCACAGCACATGGAAGTATTTAAAGAAAAGATATAAATAAAATAAATTATTTTCAAATCTAAAATGTTGAAATACACACACACACACGAATATATAATATATATATATATATAATTAAAAAACATATTTTACAATAATTTTTAGTTTAATGTTGAATCGTCTAGTGAAATCATATTTCAGTATACTACTGAAGCCAGATTTCAGATATTGCACTCCGCAGCATGTATTGTTAAAAACAATTTTAACTAGATATTATTTCATTTTTAGATAACAGTTAATACAAATTTAATGTTTTGTATCATTCCTTTTGTAATTTGATATTTGTAAGACGTCTAAGAATTTTTTACGTTCATTGTTAATTTTCTTGATGATCTTTTCTTGATCAGTATTAGTTTCAATTAAATTCCGTCTGAAAATGCGTCGTGTGTTCTTTAACCTCTTAAATGTGGGAAGTTTGCCAGATGAGGGCAATGCTGTATCTTTACGGAACGGCTTCCTTGTCTGTAATATGGCTCATTGACCCAGACAGGTGTATTTTTCACTACTGGTTTACGCTTCTTACTTGACTTGTTTATATCTAGTCACATCATTGCGAAAATATTTATCTAAATTGTCACAAAAAGGTTCATTTAGTGTGCATTTTTATTCATTCATAAAATAATTTAACTGTTTGAGTGAATGTTGCAGGTAAATATTTATTCTGATGAAAGATATTGTATTTGAAAAATGTCGGACCTTTTATCAAGAAAATAAAAGTGCAATTACGATAAAAGTATTTAAAATAAAATAAAAAAGTTTTTTTAGTCTACTTATCAAAACATTTTTATTCAGTTTATCCATTGATATAGCATTCGCATGAATAAATATTCCGGTTAAAAAACTGAAAGACATATATATTCTTCTATTTTTGTGCACCACTCATATGCGCTTTAAACGTGAAATGTCAAATAAAAAACTGGTATTTCAATATTTATATGATAACATTTCATTCTAATGGGGAACGGGATGTAAAAATCAGTAATTAAAGCGATAGAGGTTCTGGGAAATGCATTAAAAAATTATTTTATTAAAGTCCTTTTTTGGTTCAGAAAAATACAAAATATTTTGTAACAACCTTCTATGGCACGCCAAGCGAAGATTAATTTATCCAACAGTATTGTAAATAAAATGTTTGTCATCACATTAAAATGAATAGATGTAATTACATTGTTCTGGAATTTAGTGAGGTCGATTATTTGTGCGCGGGATATAAACTAACGGGGGAAGAATGCCCTCTGTGAAGGCCTTTCTAAGGGAATCTAACCCTTATTTATGCAGCGTTTACATAGGTTTGAAGAAAACCGTTGAAGGTTCCGAACGGTTAGGTGGGCTCTAGAGCGACAACCGATCGAACTAATCACCTCTCGTGTACCAGGTTTTAGAGAAGAAATTCTCAGCCACTTGTGTGGCCTTACTTACTAGAGGGTTAGTCTAAATGATTCATGGTGTTTCAATAAATTATTTATTTACAAGTGTAAGATGTACAAAGGCGGCTGATAAATGAAAAGATACATACACTCAACAAGTTTCTGGTACATAACTCAAATGGTCAATGCTTGCGCCCTCAGTAAACCGGCACAAATCTCATCGGTAATTCAGTTCCGTCCATACGTTCAGTAATATTTCCGTTACAGCAGCAGTGATGCGTTCCTGCACGAGATCCACGAGGCGGACTTTTAAACTTGGTGACTGTATTTTGTCATGTGTCATCCGTCTTCGTAAGTCGTATATCTCCAAACACATAGTGTTTTGTAAGCCGATGAATGATTTTTGTTAACCCTGTATATTGTGACAAAAGCATAATTTGTAAGTTTTATATTTTTCACCTAAATAAGTTATGTATTGCTTTATAAAAATTGAACATCTGGAATAGTTCATGATTAATGTTTTTCCTTTAATAATCATTCAATGTATGAACAAATTAATATATTTTATCTCGAGAGATTTGCCAAGTTGAAAACATATTTTTCTTCAGTTTGAATAATAAAATTGTTACACTGTAATACAGATTTTCCCTTGCAGCTGTTTTCGATATTATAACGGAGATTTGATTCTTTGGAATAAATGGTACTGAAGAAAACTTTTTGTATCCACTTTATGTGAAATTCAAATATAGTTCGCCTGAAAATTTTGGAATTAAGCCAAAAAGTACTTCTGATAATATTTAAACAGCTTCTTATTAGCAGTCTATAAGTATTGAAATGTCGATACTTTTAAAGACATTTCGGAAACAAATTACCGTAATATGTTTAAATAAACGTATACCGAGCTTAATCATTTTGTCATTTATAGACATACTTGTAATAGAGAAGCGTCATTTCAAACTTCAGAGCTTCTTAATTTTCTGAATGAAACAACGGGCTCAAATTTTGTATTATTTGTGCAGTATATAAGAATGCAAGATTTATTCAGTTGCAAATAAACACTAGTCGGATGTTACAAACCCAAAGTTTTCTTTTATATCATACATGTTAATTCAAAAACCGTATTTTTTTAATTATGCAAACAAAAAATGTTTAATAAATAAGCTAGACATTTACACCATAAAAATTTTAGATATTAACGTTAAAATATATAAATCACAAAATTACTGAATGGTCCAATCGTCACCAGTTGCGTTGGAGTTTTGTTGTGAGGAGGTCACGTAGACGCAAAGCTCTGGTACTTTCGATTTTTTGCGGGATGCGGTGCGGCGGAGGAGTAAAGTTCTTGTTAGAATAGACTTTTTCGTGGTGCTGTTGTTCTACAAATAGTGTGGTGGTGATTTTTGATTTAAAACGGCGTCTGTGGAAAGTACCCAGACAATAAGTGATATTATACAAAGTATAGTGGATCATACTGCTGATCCGAACTTTGCTAAGGAATTTCAAGATCTCAGTTCCCAGTATGAAGAAAAAGTTAGTCAGTGTATGCATGAATTCTTCGCCTATCTTGATGACTACATCTACTCAACCAGGTGTAGAATGGATTATGCAACATCGTCTTCTGATCATCAGGAGGTGAGTGTTGTTTGCCAAGAGGCTTTTTCTTTAATTAGGGAACCTATATCATACAATAACTTACTCAATTCAACTTATTTTGGTATTTTTTGCTTTTCAAAGTATAGATGTTCGGCAAATAAGATTTTATCAGGATTTGGTCTTAACGACTTTACTCTACCAAAAAAAGGTACGAAACGTACCCTTGACGAGGGAAACTCCAACTCCCCTTACAAAACAAATATTCTAACCTAGCTAAGGATACCCAAATGGATGAAAATGATCCGGTGACCACTGACGTTGCCGATAACGCGTCGGGAAGTTCCAAAAGTAGGATAAATCCGTTCTATATAGAATTGGAAGGTAATTGGGCTATTTTGGCTAAAGAAATAGCTGATATAAATCAGGAAAAACCTAACATCGCACTTAAGGGTGGGCGCCTGATGGTGCTTTGTAAGAATGATAGTGATTTCCGGAAAACCCAAAGTTTTCTCGACCAACACGCCAAAAAATATACAACTCTGCACCCAAAGGACCAGCGTCCAAAGAAAATTTGTATTAGAGGATTACCATGTTATACTGAAAATAGTGTTATAGTTGATAGTCTTAAAGGATACGGATATACTGTTACTAGGGCTGCCATGCTCAAGAACAGAAAAACGGGCAATCCTATGCCATTATATATGATTAATGTACTCCCAACTAAAAACTTTGAGGAAATTTATAAGATTAAGGAAATCTCGTATATATCAGTTACTATTGAGGCCTTTAGGAGCCATAATCAGGTAAAACAATGCTACCGCTGCTATGGTCACGCCAGCGATGTCTGTGGGTTTGCTGAGAAATGCTTCAAATGCGGCGAACAACATCTTACCCCTAACTGTACTCATAAAGGACGCATTACGCCTAAGTGTGCGAACTGCGGGCTGGCATATCCAGCCACGTACCACTGTTGTATTAAAAACCCTTATAGGCGGGAAAATAACAATCAGAACAGTAAAAATAAAGGCAACTCAGCTAGATATACTGGTAGTAAGGTTTCTCAGGAGGCCCAACAACTGGCAGAAGTCCTCAAAGATTTCAATTATACTAAAACTAAATCGCAGGAAAAAACTAACTCGGAATCAAATGATTCTGCTTCTAATAATGTTGAATCCCCAGTTGAGGTTGCTTCTTCTTCACAATCTTCTGAAAATACTAACTCTGCTAATTCTGAAAAAACTAATAATACTCCATCCCAGTCAACCAAAATTCCTCCCAGCTACAGTAATGATATACAGGAAATATTTAATACTTTCCAAGACATAAAAGAGATTTTGCAAATATCCAAATTCATTAAATGTATAAAAAATATTTCTACTCTAGAAAAAAAATATAACAATCCCATGGAAAAAATTATTGTTTTTATTCAAGAGTTCAACAAATTAGCTAATGATTTCTCCTCCCCCAACCATGTCTAGTCTTAAATCTCTTATTGTGTTATCCTGGAACTGTTCTACTTTAAATAATAAAATTGACGAGCTTCGTATTTTTGTCTCTAACCACCCTAATATTGATATAATTCTTCTTCAAGAAGTGCATAAACCTAATAAAAGTATCAAAATTTCTGGTTATAAGCTCTACCATATCCCCCGTCCTGGATCCGTTCAGGGTGGAACTGCCATATACATCAAACACCACATACCACACTATCCTACCCAACAATCTACATACACAGGTCTTGACTACACGGGAATTGTTGTACAATTGCCACGAGTTAATATTAATTTTGTTTCTTTATATGCTAGACACTCACCTTTATTCCCAGTCAATGATCTTACACAGTTTTTCTCACAAAATACGCACTCTTTCATCGCAGGTGATTATAATGCGCACAACCGGGATGGAATTGTCATTCAACCACCCGTCGTGGCAATGCACTACACAACTTAATCACTCACCTAGGACTTAGTTTACATGCACCCAGCACCCCTACACGTAATGGGCTTGGTAGAGGTCGCCCCCCCATTATTGACTTTGAAATTTCAAAAAATTTGGTTTTTCCTATTAGTTCTACAGTTATTAATGACTTAAGTTCTGATCAACTTCCTGTTCTTTTCAAAATTGATTGTGTTGATCCTCCCTCTTCCCCCCCCCTTCTGTGGCTGTGGATTGGAGCAAATTTAAAACTATTCTTTCCAATTCTGACCTAACTTTCCCTAATATTACTAACACTGATGATATTGACAAGGCTGTTGATAACTTTCAAAATATTATTATTATCGCTCAAAAACAAGCTACTTACCAATATACTAAAAATAATAACTCCTTTACTATGCCTAACTCAATTCATAATGTTTGTAAGCAACGTAATGACATCCGACGGCTGTTTCAAAATACTAGGGATCCTATTTTACAGCCCATGATTAATCGGCTTAATAATAAAATTAAAAACCTCATCTCTAAGGAAAAACAAAAAAGCTGGAGCAATTTTCTAAACTCCCTCTCTCCTCAAGATAACTCTCTTTGGAAAATTAAGAAAAAACTTAATAATAATTATTCTACAATCCCCCCCTTAACTGCCTTTAATACCACGGCATATACGGACAAGGACAAGGCGGAAATCCTCGCCAGGCCCTATGCTGAGCAGTTTTCCCCTAACCCTTATCTTGCCAGCCCTAATCATTACTTTGAAGTCAATGAAACTGTTCAAAATTTTTTAACTACCCCTCCCACGGACCCACTCCCGGAAATTCAACCAATTGTTATTTCTAATATTATCAAAAATCTTAAAAACAGAAAAGCCCCTGGATACGATAACATAACTAATTATGCTCTTAAAAATGTTCCTTGCAACTGTATTATTTATCTAACTAAACTTACTAATGCTATTCTTCAGTTCTACTACTTCCCTAAACCTTGGAAGATTTCTATTATTGCACCTATTCCTAAACCTCAGTGTAATCTTCAAGATCAGACTAACTATCGACCCATCTCTCTTTTACCCTCTATCAGCAAAGTTGTTGAGCGAGTCATCAGGTCCCAGTTACATGACATTTTAGACGCACAAAACACACTCATTCCTGAGCAATTTGGCTTCAGAGCTAAACATTTCGCTTTACATCAACTCCTTCGAGTTGTAGAGTTCTTGAGTGAGAAATTAAACATGAACACACCAGCTGCGGCTGTTTTTCTCGATGTCGCTAAGGCATTTGATAAGGTTTGGCATATTGGCCTTATATACAAACTAATTAAGCTTGGAATTAATGCTAGACTTATCTTTCTCATACATTCTTACCTTAGCGACCGCACCTTTCGCGTCCGCCTTAACAATATACTTTCCACTTTATAGCTTATTCTCTCTGGTATTTTACAAGGGTCGGTCCTCGGCTCTACATTATTTAACATTTTTTTCAACGATATCCCAAGAACACTGAGGACTTATCTTGCCCTGTATGCGGACGACACGGCAATGCACGCCTCTGCACAACACCCATTCACATTATGCAAAATTCTCCTAAAACACATAGATAAATTCCTTAACTGGTGTACCCTGTGGCGTGTTAAGCTCAACGAGCAGAAAACAGCTGCTGTCTATTTCTCTAGAAAACTAACATTTCCCAATCGCATTACTATCAATAACACTACTATTCCTTGGACTAATGACACCAAGTATCTGGGGGTTACCCTTGATAGAAGACTTACCTAGAAAAAGCATTTTATTAATATCCGAGGCAAAGTTGCTGGTATCTCCCAGGCCCTCTCTCCTCTTCTCAAAAGCAATACTCTTTCTATTCATAATAAACTAATCTTGTATAATGCATGTATTAGATCAATCTTAACTTATGCTTGTCCGATCTGGGGATTCGCTTGCAAAACCAGTATGGAGTATCTTTACTGTGCTCATAACAAAAACTTACGCTATATCCGTATTGGTCACCATTTTCTTCGTAACACCACTATCCGCAGGGATTTCAAAACCACTTCCTTACAACAGCGCATTAATAAACTTGCTAAAATTTTTTATAAATCTGTATACAACCTGCCTAACCAAATTAGAGCGGAACTACCCGACTACGAGGTATCCGACCCCACTAACAGAAAACGCCCTAAATACTCGCTTTTGCTTAACGATGAAGACTGAGTTTCCCTCACCTTCTGCTATACTTAACCTTTCCGTTTGTTCTGTCCTGTCTATAGTATTAAAAAAAAAATTGTTTTTCTGCTAGTTCTTTAGCATTATATATTTTTAAACTTTTGTATGGTCTCTGAAGGGAGTCTTTTTTTTATGGGGCACTCCCCGGTAGCTTTTTCGTCTTTTCCTTCTTTTTTGGAACTAATGGAATTTTTCTTTCTTTTTAATTAAATTTTTTCTTTTCTTTGTTTTTTTCTTTTTTACATATGTTATACTAGTACTTATGTACTTTGTCATTTTTTTCTTAGTCTTTTCTTTTTTCTTAAAAGTAAATTTAATTTTGTGGCTAACAGCCACGTCTAAACATTTTTTTTTTTTTTTTTTTTTTTTTTTTTTTTTTTTTTTTTTAAGGCTCCCTAATGCCCTTGCAACACAATCACCTATCCACTGGATGTAAAGTTGCAACGCAACTAGGAAATCCATTCAGCTGCTCACATTGTTCCATTGTTCCATTGTACTGAATGGTGTGTATATAAAGGTGTAAAATAAAAACTAAACAAACATTTAATTTAAATTATAATAATCGGCGTTTCGGTCATCTTCTATGACCATCTTCAGAAAAGAGTGATTACATTGATTTTAAAGTTTTAATGAACAGAGTCAAACCAGCTAGAATTGGAAAAGTTCGTTAGGTTCCCAACCGATAATCACTTCAGCCAATCCTAAAATCAGAGTGTGCAGTGGCGGTATCTATCCGATGAAAACGGAATATAAGGTAAATCGAATGAAGGATAAAGCATGTAATGGCAACATCCAGTAGATCAAAATAAATGCAGAACAGAAATTAAAAAAAAAATCAGTAATAAATTTCAATACACTTTTTCATTTATTCTATTTTTTTTTTCTGTTTCCTCAATTATTTATTTTTTCATAAAAGTAAATCGTTCACTTTTGTCCGAAGTTATTGCAAAGGTCCATCATCATTTTACCAGGGGATCAAATCCTGTTTTCCGGATAACAGACCATACAACCCGTTGTACCGAACATGGTGTAAATCTTTTTCTTTTCTTTTTTTTTTCTTTTTTATCTAAAACTATAACAGAGTCTTTACATTTAATATATTTTTTAGTTATACACAAAGTATAAAAAATAGGTTTTTTTTTATTTAAAAAAAAATACCAAGTGTTCAAATAAAGTGTTAAAACATTAATAAAACTAGTTGCGTAGCAACCCGTTGTGTTGCTTTTGAATTGCATGAGACAATTGATCTTTTTGCGAAAAATGAAATCTGAACTTTATTGTAAATTTAGAAAGCCATTGCAATATTAATTTTATTAAATGCAATATTTCAAATAATAAGTTATATTTACAATTTAAGTCAAAACTTTCCCAATAAAAATACACATATTCCATAACTTTATTTGCCTAGAGCTTTTCTCTCTACCAAGATTTTGCTTCGAATTTCGGAGTTCGTAGAAATGATGTCATTTGGGTCAACTTATACAAAAATGAATTTGTTTGGACGAATTTATTCAGAAGCATTTTATATTTATGAATTAAAATAAATATTTAAAGAATTATTTTTTTTTATCTTGCTAAAACTTTTCTCTTTTTTTTTTTCTCGCTATTTCGCATTTTTAATGTCCGCTTCTGAAATGTTTTATTAGCCATCTTAAGGCAAAGGTTGAAAATCTACTTTACGACTTTAAATTAAATGAAAATAACGTACGATGTTTTTTTTTTCTTTTGACGTCAACATAATTTATCTCAATGTTCCAGTCGAGAGTCGAATTTGTGTTTCTAAAATAAACGGATTCCTGAAGCTTGAATATGTGTGAGTTCCTATTTCGTGAAATTTTCTTGAAAACTACAATCATTTTTCCACTATTTATTCAAATATACGTTAATTTCAATTTAAAAATGATTTCAAACAATGATACTTAATAATCCTTGTAATTTTCCATTTTCTCTCTTTTATCCACAAAAATGGAGCAATTTTAGTTTCCATCATTACAGAAATGTCATCAAAATAACGTAAAAATTTATATCTCGAAAATTAAACAAATTTTAAAATTCTGCGACCACGTTTAACATCCTCGGACCCATGCGGATAACTGGCGTTAATTTGATCACCCAACATTTCGCATATTCTAGGAGGAACAGCTGTGAAATACAAATGGGCAGTCACTTTTTAATATAATAGATTCATGACGTTTTAATTTCGCTATAAAAAATTAGTCAGGGACAAATGCTGAATTATTTATATTATTTTAAGTGCAAATGGCTTATTCCGTAATGGAGCCTGTACGCAGTGGATATAGATTAAAAAACATTATTCTTGAAAATTATTTAAAAAGACATAATAAATAAATCAATTAAGATAAAGTTTTCAAGAAAATTGCATTTGAAAGTAGATTGTTTTCCCTATATAACGGGTGTAAAAATTGAAGATGCGCGATGTTTAGAAATTCAAAAAATTGCAGTAGCAAAGATTGCAAATCCGACATTTAATCGTCAAGCGTTGCCATTCTCAAAATGACGCCAGCCGTACGCACGGACATATTTTCCCTTTAGATAGATTTTCAAACGTGAAGTTCCGTTTGTCAGCTAAAACTTTGCATTTGAAAATGTATTCTTTTGGCTTGAGGGTCTAATTTGAGTACCGCGAAGTACAAATTCCAGAAACTGATGTCTTTTAGATGTATTCGTGTAAAAATATATAGTTTTATCAAAGAAAAGGATTGTTTTTTTTTTTAAATATGGCACTTACTGAAGCATTACGCCAAGTGTCTCAAATTCGGTATCAGCCGCATGAAAATATATTGTAACATTAGCTTTATGAGCGAAAATGTTTTTTAAATAGTGACGTCATTTTCTATTCAGACTTAAAATAAAGTTATTTTTAATTGTAATGAGTAAATGGTATCAATAAGGATAAATAAACCCCAATATTTCTTTTTTTCTGCAACAGTGAAAATAATACGATTGCTACCATTTTGATGAAATTTCAAAAAATCTTTTCAAATTAAATCAAAAATATAAAAGTGAAAATATTTAGAAAAATAGCCAGTGCGAGGACATCTACAAATGAACAGCTTTCATTTAAAAAAAGAATTATTAGCAAAATTGGTACAGTAGAAAGTTCAAAGAAGATGTCTAAAAAAGCTATCTTGTGTTTTTAATATATAGATTATTTTTTCTCTTTTACTTTAACAGTTGCCTAGCAACTCTATTTCATACAAATTACATTTAAAAGCACATATTTTTCCCAATTCGGCTCGAAAAATTTAAATTGTTCGACTACATATATGTTAAATTCGTGCTTTTTTATATATTATTCTTTTATTTATTTATTGATGAAGCTTTAATTTCTTTGTAGAAAATTAGCGGGAGAGAAATTCTGAACTTTCTTTTATGTGCAAATTGTGTATTAATATTTCTCAATGGAGCCGGCACGGCAAAATCATTTACTTGATAAATAACAACGAAATAAAGCCAAAACTCACTGGGTTTTATAACAGACGATATTCTTGACATAGCACTATTTTAATTTCAATTTTTTTTCGGTTTTTATGAGAAAATGGCATCAAAAAGATACAGCAGTCTACTATTTTCATTTTTTCCCTCTTTAGTTTCAACAGAAATGTAGTACTTCAGCTGCCACGATTACAAAAAAAGTAATAAAAACTACAAAAAAATTAATATCTTAAAATTAAAATGAGTTACAGCTTTCAAACAAATTGCATTTAAAAGAGATTGTTTTTCGTTATACGGCGGTGTAAAAATTTAAAATGTGCGATGTTTAGAAGTATAAAAATTTGCAGTAGAGAAAATTACAAAACCAAAATTTTATTTCAAATTTCAAAGTGTTGCCATTCGCAAAATGACGTATGCGTTACGCACAGATATGTTTGTCCTTTATAATATAGATATACTTTCTCATTAGCCTCATTCCAGGGGTTAATAGCTGAAGGAATCGCCAAAATTTCACTATTTACAGGAGCTTTTCTTATTATGACTATTTTAGTGTTTAAGCGCATAGTTCGACACATCCGTTAAGTTTGTGAATTTTTGAATTTATGTAGTGATGAAGTATTATTTTCCTGACAGGATATTAGCCGGAAACAAATTCTGAACTATTTATATTGTTTTAATTGTAAACGTTTAATCTCCATAAATCGGGTTGCACTCGACAGAAATAAATTAAAAAAACAATCGTGCTTGAAATTTTTTTTAAAAACCGCAAAAAATGTCAGTAAATTGAGATACAGTTTTCACTACAGTTGTTATTATTGCAGGCTACACTGTAAAAAATATACTGCCAGTTTTCCGGTAGGAATCGGAAAAATAGTTGCCCTTATCGAACCGGAATAATTTCCAACCCAGCTCGGAATAAAATCCGTAAAAATAATGAAATAGCCAGTAAAACGGTATTTTACGGATTTTATTCCAAGCTGGGTTGGAAATTATTCCGGTACGATAAGGGCAACTATTTTTCCGATTCCTACCGGAAAACTGGCATTATTTTTTTTTACAGTGTATTATAGATCCGGTAATTTTTAAAATTAGAAATTGAACTCTTTCCATAGCCATTCAAAAATATGACAAACGTTCAATTTCCTTTTTATTATACTTTAAATAACAAAAATCTTTATTTCATGAAAATAAAACATGAAAACTACAATTTGTCCTTTTACGAAAAGTTCAATCAATTATGCTTTGTCCATAAAATTTGTGTTCAAGGGAAATACTATATTAGACAAAAGTTCCATTTATACTTTATTTAATAAACTAAATTATTTGCAAAAACAAATCCTTATTTCATAAAATTTAAATGCTTTCATTCATCATTAATTCCAGTTGTATCTTTTTTATATACATTCAATGAAAAAGTAAATTAATATACTTCATTTAGAAGAGTTAAAAAATGAATCTTAATTTCTATCATCTTCAATAACGTGAATGTTCCACAGGATGCAACGTTATCCTTGCATCTGTTTTCGATATCTTAAGAGAAATTTCTTTTATCTAGAGTAAATGGTATCAAAGAAAAATTCATTTTGTCTACTTTCTCATGAGTTCAATTGCGCTTTGTACGAAAACTTTTTATTCAAGCAAAATACTTCTAAACATATTTAAACAGCTTATTATGAGCATGATATAAGCACTGAAATGCGAGTACTCATAAAGGGATTTTAAAAACAGATGACTGTAATGTGATTAAATGAACATAAACTGGGCTTGATTATTTTGCCATTCTTTAAGGTAATTGTAACAAAAAAGGCAATATTTGTATCTACAAAAGCAGATTAATTTGAAGGAGAATTAATGCTTTTTTTTTCTCTTTTCTTAATTACAAATCACAGAAAATATAAAAGTTTAACAATTACCGTACTAGTTTAAATATTACTCTACGAGTTTAAATAAAATTTCTAAATATTACTAAATTTAAATACCCAAAAATATTCAAAAATCGGTCAAAATATCATTTTCTTCTTTATTATACATATTATTATATTTTTTCACAAATATAAATTATTATACCATAACAATTGAATGATTTTATGGAAAACTAAATGTAGTTCTATCATTTTTAACACATTCAATATAAAAATGGATTAATATACTTCATTCCGAAAAACTGTGAAATTGAAATATGAATCTTAATTTCCATCAGCTCTAATATTCTGAATGTTATCTCATGGTGAAGAGCAGCTGTTTTGCAGCTGAATTGAAGCTATTTTCGATATCTTTACAAAAATTACTTTCACATTTATTTATTGCTGAACTATTTATATTGTTTAAATTGCAAACGAAGAATCTTCGGTAATCGGGCTGCACTCGACAGAAATAAATTTAAAAAACGATCATGCTTGAAAATTATCTTAAAATCACAAAAAATCAGCAAATTCAGATACAGTTTTCACTACAGTTATTATTATTACGGAACATTAGAGCTCCGGTACATTTTAAAATTAGAAATTGAGCTCTCCCCATAGATGTTCAAAAGTATGATGCACGTCCAATTTCTTTTTTATTATATTTTGAGCGACAAAATCCTTATTTCATCAAGAAGAAACGTGAAAACTACAGTTCCTCCTTTAAATGAGAAGTTCAATCGTGCTTTGTTCGTAAAATTTATGTTCAAGAGAAATACTTAATTAGACAAAAGTTCCCTTTATTCTTTATTCTACAAACTATTTTTTACAAAAATAAATCATTATTTCAAAAAATTTAAATGCCTTCACTTAGCATTAATTCCAGTACAACTTTTCATCTTTTCTTTTACACATTCATTGTAGTAAATTACTATACTTCATTCGGAAACATAAAAAAATGAATCTTAATTTCTATCATCTTCAATAATGTGGAATTCCACGGGATGTGAAGTTATCCTTGCAGCTGTTTTCGATATCTTAAGAGAAATTTCTTTTATATAGAGTAAATTGTATGAAAGAAAATTCATTTTGTCCACTTCACCAATAATGCTTTGTGCGAAAACTTTTCATTTAAGCCAAATATTTTTAAACATATTTAAACAGCTTATTATGAGCCTGATAAACACATTGGAATCTAGGACATGAGAAAGTGATTTAAAAAACAGATGACTGTAGTATGATTAAATGAACGTAAACTGTGCTTGATTATTTTGTCATTTCTTAAGGTAATTGTTACAAAAAAGGCAATATTTATATCTGAAAAGCAGATTAATTTGAAGAAGAATCAATGCTGTTCTTCTCTTTTCTTAATTACAAATCACAGGAAAATGTGAAAGTTTAACAACTACCGTACTAGTTTGAATATTGCTCTACGGGTGTAAATGAAACTTCTAAATATCATCAAATTTAAATACTCAAAAAAATACAAAAATCGGTCAAAATATCGTTTTCTTCTTTATTATACATATATATTATATATTTTTTTAACAAATATAAATTTTTACACCATAACAATTGAATGCTTTTATTAAAAACTAAATATAGTTCTTTCATTTTTAACACATTCAATATAAAAATAAATGAATATACTTCATTCCGAAAAAACTGTGAAATTAAAAAATGAATCTTAATTTCCATCAACTTTACTAATCTGAATGTTATCTCATGCTGAAGAGCATCTGTTTTGCAGCTGAATTGCAGCTGTTTTCGATATCTCAACAGAAATTACTTCCTTATTTATTTATTGCTGAACTATTTATATTGTTGTAATTGCAAACGAAAAATCTTCGGTAATCGGGATTCTCTCTCCAGAAATAAAAAAAAAATCATGCTTGAAAATTATCTTAAGCACCACAAAAAATCAGTAAATTGAAATACAGTTTTCACTACGATTGTTATTATTGCAGAATATTACAGCTGCAGTACTTTTTAAAATTAGTAATTAAGCTCTGCTCATGGATATTCAAAAGCATGACACACGTCCAATTTCTTTTTTATTATAATTCGAACAACAAAAATCTTTATTTAATCAAAATGAAACATAAAAACTGCATATTTTCCTTTTCATTTGAAATTCAATTGTCCTTTGTTCGTAAAATTCATGTTCAAGCAAAATACTAAATTAAACAAATTTCCCTTTATTCTTTATTGCATAAGCTATTTTTTACAAAACTAAATAACTATTTCATAAAATTTAAATGCTTATATTGTTTCTTATTAATTCAACATTAAATCCAGTTACATCTTTTCATCTTTATTTTTATACAATCAATGTAGTAAATTAATATAATTCTTTCGCAAGTATTAAAAAATGAATCATAATTTCTATCATCAACAATAATATGGATATTCCTCGGAATGCGAAGTTCTTGCAGCTGTTTTCGATATCTTAAGAGAAATTTCTTTTATTTAGAGCAAATGGTATCAAAGGAAAATTCATTTTGTCCGCTTCACCATAAGTTCAATTATGCTTTGTACGAAAGCTTTTGATTCAAGCCAAATAGTTCTAAACATATTTAAACAGCTTATTAAGAGCATGATATAAACATTGAAATGTGGGTTTCTGAGAAAGGGACTTCAAAAATAGATGACTGTAAAATGATTAAATGAACATAAAATGTGCTTGATTATTTCGTCATTTTTTAAGGTAATTGTAACAACAAAGGCACTATTTATATCTACAAAGCAGATTACTGTAAAGAAGAATTGATGCCCTTCTTCTCTTTTATTCATTACAAATAATCGGAAAACGTAAAGTTAAAAGAATACCGTACCAATTTGAATATTATTCTACAAGTATAAATGAAACTTCTAAATATAACATAATTTAAATACTCATAAATATCCAAAAATCACAGAAAAGTTGATTTTCTTTTTTTTTCATATATATTATATTTTTTAACAAATATAAATGATTATAATATAAAAAATGAATGCTTTTTTTTTTAAACTAAACTATCAGTTTTTAAGCACATTTAAGCATTCAATATAAAAATAAATTAATATACTTCATTTCGAAGAAAGTGCGAAATTAAAAAAATGAATCTTGATTTTCATCAGCTTTAATATAATGTAGATGTTAGCTCATTGTACCAAATTTTCGATATCGTTGCAGAAATTCCTTTCTTCTTCTTTTTCTTTTAAGTAAATGTTACAAAAAAAATCTTCATTTTGTCCACTTCACGACCATTTATATATTACGCTTCGTACGAAAATTTTTCATTCGATTAAAACATGTCTGAAAATGTTTGAAAGGATTATTACGAGTAAGATTGAATTACCGAAATGCAGAAAGATATTTCGGTAACAGTTGAAAGTAATACATTTAAGTGAATGTACACAGTCTGTGCTTACTCAAGTAGCACAAAATGATTTGGAAAACGTTGACTATATGTTTCCTAATTGTTCTCCGAAATAGTACGACAGTTATAAATGAGCGCCTTGCCCTAATATTGGTTAACGAATCATTTGTCAAGAAAGGCTTAACAGTGGTCTAACCATTAGCTGCTAAGATACGCTCCAAATGAGAGGAGTCTCTGTACATACGATTTCCCTACCATTCCCCAACGGTTTCTCAATAAGTTTAGTTTCAAGGTTGTTTTCTCTACGGTCAATAAAGTTGTTTTCTCCAATGTCAAGGATCCTATTGACTGTTATAACAGTGGTACATTTATAGGATTTTTTGTGAATATAGACTCCTCTATATTGAACAACGTTGAATATATGTTTCCTAATTGTTCTCCTATGTTGTCCCACAGTAAGAAATGACTGCTTTGCCATAAGACTGGCCAACGAACAAATTGTCAACAAAGGCTCAACAGTGGCCAAACCATTAGCTGTTCAGACACGCTCCAAATGAGAGGGGTCCCTGTACTTAAGATTTCCCTACCATTTCCCAACATCTTCTCAATAAGTTTTTTTTTCAAGGTTGTTTTCTCTCCACTCAATAAAGTTGCTTTTTCTAATATCAAGTATTCTATAGACAGCCATAATACATTCATGTCCAAAATTAAGGCCACAAACATTAAATATGTGAAAACTGATGAAATATTCACTGTGTTGCCATGAAATTTGGGAGGTATATTACAATAGGAGAAAGAATATAGAAACACAACAATATGGAAATTATATTAATTCTGATTTAAGATACAGGGTCTATCAAAAAGTGTTAAATCATGAATTAGAGATAAAGCATTTATTTCGGGAAAAGTCTGTCTAATATGGAGTCTGACCACCGTGCACTGCTATACAAGCCTCACAACGAGCTCTCATACTGTTTATGAGGGTGTCAATAAATTTTTGTAGCAACAAATCTCATTTTTCCAAAAGCGCGGCTTTTAACTCCTGGTGGGTCCTGGGAGGGAGGTTACGCTGCGCAATGCGTCTGCCTAGACCATCCCAAACTTATTCAATAGGATTGAAGTCGGGAAACCTCGAGGTCTAGTTCATATGGTGAATATTATCTTCTTCGAGAAAATCATCAACAATGTGAGCTCTATGTGGCTTCGCATTATCGTCCATAAACATGAAGTCCGGACCTACAGCATCCCGGAACAAGGACCTCATCCCTAACACCCGGCGTCCAGTCGTGTGTGTCCCTTTCACTGCATCCAACAGGAGAGCCCGGTTGTTGTGGAGCCGATCTTGGACACAAGAAGAATGGGGCGTGTTCTTTTCAGTGATGAGTCGAGAATTCACCACGTAGGTGATTCTCGTCGAATCTTCATCTGGGAAGAACGTGGAGCTCGGTATCACCCCTCCTACGTAAAAAAATGGACAAATTTAGTGGCAAAGTAATACTTGTCAGGAGCGGCATAATGTTGGGAAGTGGTACACCCCTGCATGTCTTCAATGCGGTTACTATCAACGCACATCGCTATAGAAATGAGGTCCTTGACGCTTATGTGAGGTTGTTCCGTAGTGCTGTAGGCCCGGAATTCATGTTTATGGTCGATAATTCGAAGCAACACAGAGCTCACATTGTTGATGATTTTCTTGAAGTAGAGGATATTCGCTGTATGAACTGGCCCTCGAGGTCTCCGGACCTCCATCCTATTGAGCATGTTTGGGATGGTTTAGGAAGAGCCATTGGATAGCGTTACCCCGTCCCAGGACCCGCCAGGTGTTAAAAGCCTCGCTTTTGGTAGAATGAGCTTTGTTGCCACAAACATTTATTGACACCCTCATAAATAGTATGACATCTCGTTGTGAGGCTTGTATAGCAGTGAACGGTAATCACATACCATATTAGACAGACTTTTCCCGAGATAAATGCTTTAACTCTGATGCATGGTTTAACACTTTTTGATATACCCTGTATCTTAATTCACAATTAAAATATTTTCCATATTGTTATGTTACTATATTCTTTCTCCTATTGTAATGTACCACTGTGCCAAATTTCGTGTCAACACAGTGAATATTCCATCAGTTTTTGCAGATTTTATGTTTGTGACCTTAATTTTGGACATGAGTGTAGTTGGTGGATTTATAGTTTTTTTGTGAATATGGAACTTCTATATTGGGCAACGTTGAATGTATGTTGTCTAATTGTTCTTCCACGTTGTCTCCCGCAGTAAGAAATGACCGCCTTGCCCCAAGACTGGTCAACAAACAAATTGGCAACAAAGGCTCAACAGTGTCCCGGCCATTAGCTGCTCAGACACGCTCCAAATGAGAGGGGTCTCTGTACTGACGATTTTCGAACCATTTCCCAACGTCTTCTCAATAAGTTTAGTTTCAAGGTTGTTTTCCGCCAGTCAATAAAGTTGCTTTCTCTAATATCAAGGATTCGATTGACGGCCATAATAGTTTGGCATTTATAGAATTTTTTGTGGATATGGACACTCCTATATTGGGCAGAAGAAGCACACGCGCTAGTTTTAGGTAGAAGGAATTTGAAAATTACGTTAGGAAACAGAATTGGATAAATTCAGCATAGCACAGCAAAGCATCTCTTGAATTTCAACCGTCAGTTTAGGTTTTCCGGTGCCAAAATTATTACAAAATGCAATTTGTGTGTTTGATTTGTGTTTGGATATTTACGAGGCTTATTATATCGATAAATATACAAATTCCTTGGTCAAAGCATGACTAGTACTCCTTTTATCTTCCTTGTGTGGAGGAATCCTGCGCAGTGATAGCTGTTTTTCGGTGTTTTCTTGTCAGGTACTGCACTTTTATTTTATCTTGTATATAAACTCGTACTAGTCAGTCCATTGGCTAGTACTCGGGGATATAGCCGAGAGAATTCTATGAACAATAATTAATATTTTAATCTTTTTATTTTTTACACTTATTTTCTACACTGATAAAGCGGCCATATGCAGTTAAAATAAATAAAATTCATACAAAAAGAACAAATAAATGTACAAAATTACTTTCAGGTACATAAATATAATATAAGATATAAAATTATTTAAAATAGATCAAAAATTATTTAAAATACATTAGAAAAAAAACAGAACGTTTTCAAGCATTACAAGTCTGTCATCAGTGGGATTTAAATGGTATTTTGTTTAGCTTATTCGAGAATTATATAGAAGAAAATCATTGTAATTTAAAGGTTGTACGTCGAATGAGATTCGAGATAAAGTTATTCAAATTTTCTACAAAACGAGCTTTCATTTATTATGCAGCAAATCTCTCCATACTACATGGATATTGTATGATAGTGCATCGTTACAAGCTGTATCTTTATTAGCAATTATTTTAATTGATTCTCTTATAATGACTTCCTGGTAATTATTTATACGAAAGATAATTTTCAATTTATTAAAATCTACTTTTATAGGATGAGTTTGTGCTAAACTTGATAATGTAGTATGGGGTCTATTTAAGCTGAGATCTGCTTTATGTTCTTTAATTCTATCATGAAATTTCCTCATCGTCATACCAACATAAATAAAGTATTTACTATTTTTTGTAAAGGTATAATGTATACTCCGGACCTATTGATTGCTCGGACAGGATCAATTTTAGTATTTAACAGAATTTTTAACTTTGGGGGAGGGGCTGCGATTAATTTTATATCATATTTAAAATGGGTATCCCTCATATTTTCAAAAAGCCTTGGAATGTAGTTAACTTTACAATATTTAAATCTTTTATCTAGAGCAGCGCTTCGTTTTCAAATCTTTCATTTCAATTTTTTTTTATGATTTTTTTCAATAAAAAGGGATGGAATTGTATTTGCTATTGATATTTTTCTAATTGCATCTAGTTTTTTTTTATGAGATGACTTAAACAAACCTCAAATGTTCTCTTTATATAATAATTAAATGAGGCTAATTTGTAACTTATAGGGGAACTGCAATTAAAATTAATAGTGGCATTAGATCTGTTAATCTTTCTAAAGACTGTGCGATCAGCATTCTGTTTAGTTTTATTTCTGATAATCTGGACATCCATAAATGCAAGTTTTTGATTCTGTTCTATTTCTAGCGCGAACTTTGTTTTGTTATGTAACATACTGATTTTATCTAAAAAAGAGTATAATTCATCTTTGCTGTGATTCCATATAATGAAGACATCATCAACATATGCGTAACAATAATCCGGACGCGGTTGTATAGTTCGCAAGTGGGCGTAGTTTAAACTCGGTAAATAAACCTGAAATAGCGGAGCCACATGGTGCACTATTGGCTTGTTTATAAATTTGATTGTTGAATTTATTGTAAATTTGTGACTCATGTCAATAATGCATAATGTTTTGTTTAATTTTATACATTAAATTCTAAAATACTGTGCACTACTAACTCTTCAAGAAATTGTGAAAGAAGGGTACTTCCTTCATTCAGCGGCTCCTAAGGGTTCATCGCTGAGCAACTGAGATATATCGCTAAGTTATATCACATATATGACGTTTTAGTCAGATATGATGTATATGACATATTATGGTATGTATATGTATATGGTATGTATATGTATATGGTATGTATATGGTATGGTATGTATATGGTATATATATGGCATATTTTGACGAATATGATGAAGTTCCAATTATCTATATGTATTGTATGACATGTGTATAAAATGCATACGACAGGTATATTAGACCGGGAGCCGGCACCACAGACACATGATTCGTACAGATACCGTTATTTCTACAGGAAAACTATCAGTATGTTTTTTATAGAAAAAGAAATCTAGGTTAAACACGCAAAATTTCGCCTTCTTTTAAGAAGAAATTTTCTATAAGATAATACTGGCGCCGAAAAATGTTCTGGTCTGCAAAATTCACTGAGGCATACAAACCACGAGACAGCCACCTCATCGAGTTGGAGGCTGAAATTCCAGAATTAGCTAAAATTTGATTCCCATATTAAAACAAAATTGGTCTGCCAATTCATATCTTGGTGGAAAACACCTAAAAACCCGATTTTACCGTTTGGCTCGTTGGTTTACCATTGTGTTTTCCTGCTCCCAGTCCGCCATGTTTTCATACCTTTGGGTGCAGGAAAACGCAATGATAAACTTACGAGTCGACCGCTGAAATCGGGTTTTTAGGTGTTTTCCACCAAGATATTAGTTGGCAGAGCGATTGCGTTTTAATATAGGAATCGAGTTTTAGCTAATTCTGGAATTTCAGCCTCTAACTCGATGAGGTGGCGCTCTGTGCTGGCGACTCCCGATCTATATGGCATGTAAGAAGAAAATATTACATGGCATATATATGACGCATGCATGATATTTATGACTTATGTATGGCGTATATGGCGTATATATGAGGGTTTGGTATATATATATATATGGCGCATTACGTACGTGCATAATGTATATATTTAAATATATATGTATGCACATGTATGACGTATATTGGACACAGATGTTACATATAAACTTGGTAACGACCTCGACAATATTGTAACAGCCATCTTGTCGTATTCGTAACTGAACAGATTCTGTAATAAGGAAGTACCTTGATAGATGTAAATCTTTTGTAAGTTTTAAAATATTGGGCAATATAAAGAGTGACAAGCTCTGACAGAGTGACAAGCTTACATACATACTTCCGTTTGCAGCTTATTTATACATTAAATTTTATCATCGAATATTAAGCATTTATTATTCTCATTGCATATTGCTCGTTACAATCGCATACTAGAAAACGAATACAAAAGAAAATTTCAACTCTCTATATTTTAAAGACAAAAAAGTAATTCATTATATCACATATATGGGAAATATGCGCTTCGTCGACAATTAAAATTTAATTTTAATTTATAAACACTTTATGTAAAGGAACATTAATACATTTCCTTCAAAGAAGCTTCGAAATGCTCGAAAAACAAATCGTTATTTCTATCCGTTTCAACGATATGAATGTGTAAATACAGGCACTTTTTCTCACAGCTGTTTTCGATATCATATAGGAGATTTATTTTATCTCTTAGCAAAATGCCAATGAAGAAAACTTCATTTAATCCACTTTATGAGCAATTCAAAGATTCTTTGTTCGAAAAATTTGGATCCAAGCCAAATACTTCCGAAAATATTTAAACAACTTATTATGAGCACGATATAAATATTGAAATGTGGATGTTAAAAAAAAAAAAAAAAATCTTTCTAAAAGAGATAGATGACTGTAATATGTTAAGTGAACATATCATATTTAATCAGAACATATCATATTTAATCATTTTGTCATTACTAGATGTAATTCTAACAAAGAAGGAGTGTTTAAACCTGCAATATGTCGTTTTTATATTACGTTGTCGTTAATATTTTTTGTTTTTGTTCATTACGAAACATCAGTTCATTTCTAATATTTCTGACTTACAATTTCTCTCTAAAAATTTATGTTTTTAAAAACTCATGTCTCCGATTCTTAATTTTAAAGGACATTATCACACGGCATGTTCAGATATCCATACAAGATAAAATACGATTAGCTAGTGATTACTCAGTGCATCGATTTCGGTTTCTGCATCTTGAAAGTGGTGATCTTATTGCGTAGTATCTGTATCGATATTGTTGCTATTAAATTAAGAACTAATTTAAAAAAAATTGAACAGTGAACGACAAAAGTATAAATACACATTTTTTTTCATTTTTCTGTTTAAGAAAATTTTCTAAAAAGATAGCATAAAAATAGAGAAATATTGTTTCAAAATTATTTGAAAGATTTTAATACGAAAACGAATTTTTAAAACGAATGCTAAAAAATCTGTAGAAATTAAACAGAGAGCTGTATTCATACGTAATAACTATCACGTGTGTAAAAGAAAAAAAAACAGTAGTTAAATTTAAACACGAAAGAAAAAAAATGTATTGCCATATATAATAGGGTGGAGCACTCGCCTATGTCATTTTTTTCCTCAATTTTAAATCCAAAGGCAATAGATGAAGACATCTTTCCTAAGAAGAAAATATTCCCTTGTCACAATCAAGCCACTGAAAGATGTGTGAAACTTGTTGCGGAGTTTCTTCTGCTGTTTGTTGCCCTATGAGATGCGATGGGTTCATTAAAACTTGTCTGGAGTCTCGGAAAAAAATGCCAGTTTTTGAAACCAAAAAACAATATGGACTACTATAAAATGGAAACTTCATTGCTTGTAAATTGTAATAGTAAATTATTTTTACATTATTCCTATAGTTCTTTAAGAATAACTTCAAATTATATTTTCTTACATGGATTAAGTAAAATATGTAAAATAATTACAATCACCCAAATTTCATATATGTGAAAAAAGTATAGTCGTTGAGTTAGTATAACAAAAGCGAATTTGATGTAAATATTACATAATTTTACTATAAATATATAATAATAATAATTCGATGATCATCCTTTTAAATTAAATTAATATTAATAGTTTGTATATTTGAAAAAAAAAAAAAAAAAAAAAAAAAAAAAAAAAAAAAAAAAACGGGGAAATGCGCAACTTTTACGTTTTTTCTCAATATTCAATAACCTTGGGGAAGTATTTAAAATTAATATTTTATAAACAGAATGCGAATGACCCTATTGGTAAATAATTAGAAGAATGCTACTAACACGACCTATTTACGATTTCAATCAGAATTCAAGATAAAAGATGGTTGGTTGGTTGATTTTTGACGGCTGATTATCTACTCTAGGGATATAGGCCCGAGGGTGAGTGCCCTTCGTGGGTTTCTTTCTAAGGGAACCTACCCCGTATTTACACATGGAAATCCATGGCTTGAAGAAAACCACGAAAACTCCGAACGATTAGGCCGACGGGCGCGATTGGGTTCGAACCCAGCACCTCCCGTCTACCAGCTTCGAGAGCAGAACCTCTCAGCCACTGGTGGGGCTCAAGATAAAAGACAAACAACAATAGCATTTGCTTTGATAGATGTATTATTTTTTTAATGAATTATTCGGCTAATTTAACTCTTTTTTTTTTTAAACAAGAATTTTGTATATATTTTTCTTATTTAATTTGGGTTTGAAAAAAATATTAATTTCTTCTAAAATTATAATATATATATATATTCGAATATTGATTTTATAAAAAATGTGCATTGCAAGCTGTACAAAATTTAATAGAAATCGATTTCTAGAAGCTTGAAATATGTAAATCCAAAATTTCAGTAGATTCCGCCAAGCAGTTTTGAGTTAAAGTTAAAAAGATACGCTAATTTAAGATTGTTTTTTAAATCATAAAAATGGATTTAACATTTGGAGTTTAAAACTTTACATTTGCATAAATCCTAAACTATGTATATATTTCGAATAATAATTTGGTATTCAAAAGCGAAATTTAACCCAAAAACAAATAGATTTTAAAATTTGGTGTGGTTATTGAAGATCTCAGTTTGTTACACTTTTTACGTGACGACGGCTCATTAAGAATGTTTGTTTTTATATAAATTAAATGAAGATATAAAATCTTGTCAAACAGCTATTTTAATTTTCATATGTGATAATTTGTCGTATACCAAATAGATACCAAATATAACCCACATTTCACACATAACGTTTGGTTTCTACGGTTACACGTTTAACCAATATTTCCTTCATTAATATTAAAGACTTTTAGCGCTAGGTTGATATCCAATCTATACTGATAATCTTTATTTATTAAAACAAAAAACCACCAGTCAGCAAATTATCTTGTAAAATACACATTATAGATCTCGCATTTTTCGAAACTTTCAAATGCAAATTTAGATGATTTTCAACATGTTTATTGCATGTCTGATTTTATTTCTTATTCAGTTTGAAACACTAATAATTTAATAATTTAATAAATAATTGCTATGTTTGATATTACAATAAATAGAAACCAAAATCGTATTATTATTATTATTTTTTTTAAATTGGCAATTTTATAAAACTTTAAATATTTCTTTAGTGAGATTTCCAATACAATATTATGGTATCAATTTTCATGTCGAGTTATAAACAAATAAAATTAAGTACCACAAGCGAGAAAAAAAATAAAAATGCTATCTGTTAGTTATTGTTAATTCTCTGATTGTAAACATTTTAAATTGTACTGTCCGTAAATATATTTCCAGTGTTATTTGCATACGTCAATTGATGGAATATAAATTTGTTACAAACTTATACGAAAATAAAATATCCGAATAAAAGTAAATAATCACTTACTTTTATTGAAAATGCTAGATTTTACATTAAAAATTTTTATATTTTTATTCACAATAATAAAAGAAGCAAACTTTTAACAATACAATTCCAGATTAAGCAAAAAGCCAACCATTTCTTTAAAAGAGAAACTTTTAGAGATACTTCCCTTTTAAAAAGGAGTATAAAAGAAAGAGAAAACCATTACATATTTTATTCGCTGAAAAAGCTATAAAACTGGGTTTTACGTTGCTTTTACGATCAAGAAAATTTGTGACAGAGAAATTATTAAAAGAATTCGACCATCCCACTTGAGGCAATGGTTACTTTATGGATCCCTTTGTAAACCTGTTGCATAACCTTTTGCTTGATTTTTTTTATGTCTTTTATACTGAACATACTGGAAAAATTATGTAAATCGAAATATTTTTACTCAAATTATGTAAATCCGTTATAGTCAAAATTTTATTTATAAACGTTAATTTTTTTCTAAATTTTTATACCGACTTTTGTTTTTAGCTTACTATTGTTTAACAATATACATACAGGGTGTCCTAAAATGTAATGATCAGTTTCAAAATTTAATAATAAGTGACATGTGATAGCTATATTTGCAGGAGAATAATGTATGAAGACTGGTGGTGGTGTTAATGTCCGGTTACTGCCTTAACGGGTTGAGGGGGGGGGGGGGAAATCCTTCTGGGATATGTATGTGTTTCTAAGACGCGTACTTAAGGGGGCTGGTCACTCAGCTTCTAATTACCCCTCACTAATATAAAGTCTATGGTCATTTGATGCATTCGTATATTTAAAATATCTCTTCGGGAAATTAATATTTTAAACTTCCACTTTTTGTGTACACTTTCTAAAATATGTCTCTTTTCAGGTGCGTTCGTAATTATATAGATACGTAGCACCAATAGTCGTCGTTCAGTCCGTCTGTCCGTCCGTCCGTCCGTCCGTCTGCCCTTCCGTCCGCATATAACAGAGCAAAAACTACTCAACAGAATGGTCTGAAATTTCAAATGTATGATTGGTGCAAAATTTTGTCGAGCCATTTCAAATTTTATAAAAATCGGATGTATAGTTTAATTACAGGGACAGTCAAAAGTTTTTCTTTACATTACCGCCAATGGGAAAAATTATTGCAAGTGCATTTTAATGTTGTTACAGCCTTCCGAATCGTCTGAAATTTTAAATATATAATTGTTGCAAAATTTTGTCGAGCTATTTCCAATTTTATGAAAATCGGATGTATAGTTTAATTACAGGGACAGTCAAAAGTTTTCCGTTACATTACGGCCAATGGAAAAAAATTATTGCAAGTTCATTTTAATGATGTTACAGCCTTCCGAATCGTCTGAAATTTTAAATATATAATCGTTGCAAAATTTTGTCGAGCTATTTCCAATTTTATGGAAATCGGATGTATAGTTTAATTACAGGGACAGTCAAAAGTTTTCCGTTACATTACGGCCAATGGGAAAAAATTATTGCAAGTGCATTTTAATGATGTTACAGAACACGAATGGTCTGAAATTTTAAATATATAATTCTGTAAAATTTTGTCTAGACATTTCAAATTTTATGAAAATCGGATGTATAGTTTAATGACAGGGACAGTCAAAAGTTTTCCGTTGCTTTACGGGGAATGGGAAAAAAAAAATATTGCAAGTGCATTTTAATGATGTTAGAGACTATGCACTTATGAAGTGCAAAAAAATATACATTCAGTACAATATGGGGTGCAAAAAATGATTATAAAACTAGTTATAGTACGAACGCACCTCATTTGCCACGTTTGACGAGCAATTTCCAACTTGTTTTCTTAGTTCTCAAAATATCTCTAAAGTATAGACTTAATTTTATAGGAAGTGTTAAAATCTTACCCACAGTTCTCCCGCTTTTAACACATAAAATATTAAATTTAGCATAGAATTTAGAATATTTTGAAAAGTAAGAGAATGAGAGACATCCTTTAAGAAGAGTACACAGAAAGAAGATGTTAAAAATATGAATTTCCCGAGAAGATATTTTAAATATACGAATGCATCAAAAGTCCATAGACTTAACATTACGGAGGAGAATTCCGAAGCTCAGTGACCAGCCCTCTTAAAGAAAGGTACTAAGAATAATACGGAAAACTCCGAACGGCTAGGGCAATAAACGCGACTTGGCTTCGAATCCAGCACCACCTATCTACCAGCTTTGAGAGCAGACCCTCTCAGCCATTGGTAGGGCTGTGTAAAGTCAGTATATTTTTTAAAAGGTTCTTTGTTTTAGTTCCATATATGACCTGTATAAACAGAAAAACTGCCTAAAACAATAGTTGTGCTCAAAATAATTTTACAATTTCAAAACACAAAAAAATACAAACTATTATTTAGTCTTTTGAAGAGCTAAACGCCCAAAATTTGAATAAATTTTTATTCATTTGTATGCGTTATTTTATGTGTTCTAACAGCCTAGAGCAGCAGAGTGCCATCATTTGGCGATATTTGGGGTTAAAACACGGAATAGCAGAAAAGAAACTCCCAAATTCACATATTAAGGCTCCTGTCCTCGTCAGGCGAAACGCTTGTCAGCTAATACTAAACCTATAGCGAGGTTATTTGTTAATATATCATTTGCATTTCGACATTTTTTTTTTTTTTTTTTTTTTTTTTTTTTTGCATTGGATAGCTGAGATGCATCTCTACATCACCATTTTTTTTTACTTTTTCGATTTTGATTGCAGATATTTTTTAGAATGACACTTTCATTTTCGGAACCTAGTTTCGAAAGGGAAAGTAACAAATATCTGCAACCAAAATCGAAAAAGTAAAAAAGGGGCGATGTGGAGATGGACCTCAGCTATCCAACGCTAAAAATAATTATTGAAAAATGTCGAAATACAAATGAGATATTAGCAAATAACCTCCCCATAGCTTTAGCATTAGCTCGCGAGCGCTTTGCCCGACGGGGACAGGAGCCTTAAGTCCTTTCAGAGAAAGCGTGCTTTACAGAATTCGTAATTATTTTTCCCGAGTATTTCAGAAAAGAAACTTGTGTCATATTTAATGAGCTTCTTATACATCGCGTATACACGAAGATTCTGTAATAAATACTTCAATAGCGATCACCGTTTACTTGTTATTGAATTATTCTGTTTTAGGGTGTATTCGAAAAAATATTTTTCCACCCTCAACAGCTCGAAATTTTCTAAGACATTTTCAGACTCATTGTTAAAAGTAAAAACATGAAACTTGCTGAGGTAGTTTTTGAAGAGATGTATAAGAGTCCGCGTGATTTCATTTTTCGCTCAATTAATTAGAATTTGATTTTTAAATAATTATTTTCTCAGTATGATCTTTTTTTTTTTCATTCCCAGATCTCCTGCTTCGGAAAATTCGGTTCAAAACGACAACTTTGACAGCATTTTTTGCAATATTTTCTGCATTTATCAAAAAATCGAGAAGCACGGGACATTATATAGTTGTTAGATAAGAGAATTTCCCAGTTTGATGCGTTTGAGAGCAAAAATGAATCAGAAAATAAGCAGTTTTGATTGGAATACACCTTTAACCCTAGAACTACCGGAAAATTTACTCAAGTTTTATAAAAACATTCTACACCAGAATTTTTACTTAAAACTATTTAATTTGTTTATTTAACTTATTATTGTCTGATTTATACATTTAGTTTGTTTTGAAGAAATTTCTGGTTTGAATAAATATTTTGAATGTACATGTCGGGTCCAATGGACCCGTCTGGTAGACGGAAGGTTAAGAGCATCCAGAACTTTCAGACCAAGACCATCTTGACATAAGACCTTCCCAATCGAAATTCCCTTTGCATCACGTACTCCCGCAATTTAACTGATAGGTATCCCTCTTAATCGTCCGCAACAAATGGTTTAATAGCCACAAGAAACCTCATATACAAAGCGCTATATAGACACGTTAGACAATTCATTCGCTCTCGCCCGGCTCCAGAAAAGAAAAGTGTTTACTGTCATACTAAAGCAATAAAACTTTAGTTAAACTTTTAGCACCTCTTACTTAATTCTAATGATTTGTGACGTTATATAAAAGTTACTATTTATAGAAAACTATTTTATATGCGCTTAAGGCTCCGCTGTCCTGAAGCTCCCCGGTCGCGAAATCCCATGTTAATTTACGGGAAAACTTTCAAGCGCGATGACCCATTACCTAATATAATTATTAAAATTCCGTCTTCACCAGCAGTTAGTAGACGTCAGATGCCGATGATGTGCGTTTTTAAAAATTGTCTACGTAAATTTTAAGTATTTTTAAGAAGATGATAAAATTTAACCAAATGGAATTTTCAAAGTTTATAGGGATTTTTTATGCACTTAAAATTTACGGAGATAATTTTTAAAAACGCACATCATCAACATCTGACGTCTACTTTCTGAGGGTGAAGACGGAATTTTAATAATTATATTAGGTAATGAGTCATCGCGCTTGAAAATTTTCCCATAGGCTAACATAGGATTTCGCGATCGGGGAGTTTCAGAGCAGCGGAGCCTTAATATTACTTGTCCGGATTTTTTTTTTTTCAACCTGGCTCCCGCTAGAGTCTCTTATACTCGGGACGTAGCTGGGGACCTATGAACCTGGCTTCCGCAAAAGAGTCGGAATAAGAGAAGAAAAGATTTGGTAATTTATTGGTAATCTGTCAGTTTCAACTAGCTTTAGTGACTCAAGCCAGATTTATATTTTTCATTCATTTATTTATTAGTTTATGCATTTATAATTTTTTAAAAATGTCATTTGAATGCTATAAATAAAATTTACTGACAGGTTTAAAAGTTTCTCATTTTTCCAAAAGTTTGAATTTATGAGTGAGTGGATATGTATATTATATATATGTAAGGAACGCGTTACGCTCTCTTGCTTGCATGGCATTTCGTGGAGTTTTTAGTTGCGTACACTGTAAAAAAAACGACATTTTTACAGTACAAAGTACTGTTCACCTCGCGCACAAACTCGATCACAGTTGAATGTATTGTATCTTTCTTTGGTTTCCTGACTATTTAAACATGGAAAATACAGTAGTTGCTAAAATTAACAGCACAATGTACTGGCAATTTGGACGCCAGTAGTGTGTGCTGTGGTCTAAATGTGTCCAAAATTGCCAGTACATTGTACTGTTAATTTTACGCAACTACTGTATTTTTCATGTTTAAATAGTCAGGAAACCAAAGAAAGATACAGTACATTCAACTGTGATCGAGTTGTGCTGACAAATTTACAGTGTTTTTTTTTTTTTTTTACAGTGTAGAAGTATTCATGGCCGATTAACTAGACAATAAATATACAGGGGAGTTCTTGGGATCTATTTTATTCTAATAGTTAATAATGTTAGTTAATATAACACAAATTAAAGACACCAAAAAGCGGAAGTTAGGGCTCGAGGCCCTGAAGCAACCGAACGACCGCTGTATCGCCGAACTCATTATAATTATTAGACTAATATATACTAATAATTACTCATTATTAATCTGACTAATAGTTCAACTTTTCCAACCCTATTTGTGGTTTTTAACAAAAGGACGGGAGGATCAACAATGGATTCAACAATGGGTCAGGAGATAGTTTAAATCGAACTTGATGAAAACTCTCCCCTCTTGCAGGACACCCAGCATCCGTCTTGTAAAGCCATAAAATAATAAAATCACCGCGTAACCACACGAAAACGCCGCCTGACCAGAACAAAGAGGGTGCGAGTAAATGAAACGTTTATCTGGAGCACTGAGCTAGATATATAACAGGAGATCTGTCTTCCTATTTCCCAACATGATTTACAACGGTGAGCGCGGAAGGACACAGTAACGATAATTTTAGTCGCATTCATGGCAAAAGATGCTGTTTATAGCATTTCCTTACTTGATTAGAGAATCATTTATTAACTTGATAACAGTAACTTAATTAGTGAAGCATAAATTAGGATATGGTAAATGAGAACACAAATATCTAACATTCATAATACGGACTATTTTTCATCTTTGCCATGTATGCTTCACTTTTCTTTCAAGCTTTCAGACCGCCGACTGAAAACTCCTGTTACAGTCATGGCAAAAAGTTTAGGACGACCATGCAGAAACTAGCGTTTTTGCAATTGAAACCACTGATAACGTCATAAATCAAATCGATTGCATCAGATGGCATTATTCCGTCTGGCAGTGGAGTACTGTATTCACTTTTTGTTTAATCTTTGAGTAATAAACGTCGCAGACGCAATTGTTGCTTGTTTTACAAGTTTTGAAAACCTATGAAAATGGGTCGAAAATCGTCAGCTTCTGAAGCTCAGCGTGCACAAATTGTTATTTTTCATAATGAAGAATATTCTGAACAATTAATTAGTGAACTAGTAAGAACGCAGTTCGCAATGCGATTAAGAAATTTAAAGAAACAAGGACTTATGTTGATGCCAAAAGGTGTGGTCGACCTTGTAAAACCACACCTAGGGATGACCATGTCATTAGGAGAATAGCAGCTCGTTCTCCAATGAGTTTCGCAAGCAAGATACTGTCTGTACTGCTTGCAAAAGGTATGGATGTCAGTCGTAGAACAGTAAGTTGGCGTTTGTTAGGCGACTTGTTCAGTTAAAATCTTTTAAACCTGCGAAAAGACCAAGGTTAACAGCGGCCATGAGAGCTATGCGCTTGGACTTTGCCAAGAAACATGCTAACTGGACAATCTGTCAGTGGCAACCGGTTTTTTTCCGCACGGATCTACCATACAGCAGTTCTCTACAAGCAAGTACTATGTTCGTAGACCTCCTGAAATGCGATTCGATTAACGTTGTACTTTACAGACTGTTAAGCACTCCCCAAGTGTCGTGATTTGGGGTAAAATGTCAATGAACGGAACGGCTGCATTGTTCTTCCTACCACCAGGAATGACTATGAATGGCAAAAAATACGTGGATTTGTTGAATGAGAAGTTTGAATTACGCATGGCCGTTCATAAGTGCGCAATTTTTATGCATGATGGTGCACTATTCCATCGCTCTAAAAATGTTACTCAGTTCTTGAAGACGAAGAAAATTCAAATCCTCGACTGGCCTGGAAACAGTCCCGATTTGAATCCAATTGAAAACTTATGGACTCTCTTAAAGCACAAGGTCTCTGAGAAAAAAACCAACAAGTGCTAAGGAACTGGAAAAAGCAATTAAGGAAGTTTGGGTGAAAGAATTATCAGCAGCATACAGACGAAGTCTGGTAGAGAGCATGCCAAACGTTTGCAGGCCGTAATAAAAGCTATCGGCGGACCAACAAAATATTGATTTTTCTGTAAAATTTGTGTTTAATGTACGTGATTTATATGTGTAAAAATGTAATATTCATGTAATAAACGGAGTTTATAATTTTACTAACGAGTAAGTATTCAATTTTCTGTCTGGATCTTAATTTTCAGTGGTGGTCCTAAACTTATGGCCACGACTGTATATAAGGAGCTCAGTGATCTGGAGCTTTACAGTGGGGATTTTTCTGTCAATGGACGATAACACACAGTTTCATTGAAAACACGGTTTCCCATAAGTGAAGCTTTTTGAACATGTCATATAGAAGGTAAATAATTCTTGGCTCAAAAAGCAAATAATGATAGAAAAAAATATTTTTATTGTTTCTTGAACTTTTTATCATCTCCTTTTTCATATATCATGATCGTAATTGATTTATGACCATTGGTATGATAGACGCACACTTAAATCATTATTCCCCTCCTGAGGCTAAAACTGGTACCAGTAATTGTTATCATTACAGTTTTAAAATTTCCTTATAATTTTAATTTAATCCGCGCAAGATCCTTTGTAAAGGGAATTAGAGATTAATAGTTGAAATCACATACTCTGAGAACAATCATGAGTTTTTAAGCATTTTGCGGCTGAATCAAAATTGATATACAGTGATTGCTATCATCAAAGTTTTAAAACTTGCAGATAATTTTAACCCGCAAAAGATCCCTTCTAAAGAAAATTAGAGATTAGTAATTGAAATCACGTACTCCGACAAGAAATATGAGTTTTAAGCATTTTTCGACTGAATCTTCTTTCATTTGAAATTCCAAAGATCTTTAAACGAAAATTGAAAAGAAATCTTTAAGGTACCTATATATCAATTGTTTTTTGCAAACATCTTCTAAATTGAAATTATCTAGTAGTAAATGGAACATTTTTTTAAAAGGATGGATAATATAAAATAACAAGTAAGCAAAATCATGCATTAAGCATAGATTATGAAACACTTTCCAACACTTCCTGAATGCTTTAACAAAACGTCGTTATTTAGGGAAATAAGGTATATAAGAGAATTAAGTAAACATTTTAGAAAACACATAAAGCATTTGAAAAACTGATTTCAGCAATTACCGTCCATAGCCAAATATGCATTCCAATTCTTTTGAATAGCTCTGTATTTGATCTGTAGGTTGATATATGTACTATATAATGGGAAAATTTAGTTTAGAAAAAAAACAAAAACAAAAACAAAAAAAAAAACGCATAACAGGTTGAAATTTCTCTTTCCGCAATTTATACTAATAGATCATAACATACTTGTATACATTTGTACAGCCCTTTAGTTAACATAGTAACTTTATTAAACGCCACTAATTAGCTAAAGTTTAATTCAAAGTAAAACACTCTTAAAACTACTGAAATCACATTTCCAGAAATTATTATTTATAGACTGTCATGTATCCAATTCTTTGCGTGACCCTGCATATCCTTTTATCTATGTTCTATAAACATTTGTTAGTAAACCAAATGCAGTTCCGTGTAAAAATGCATAACTCATTGAAAAACCACCTTTAAGTAATTTGCAATGATACCCAGTAACCATTACGAATTATTTTGTGTAGCCCTGTATATGAATTACAACATTTATACACACCATATACTATGCATAAATATAGTGAAACATAAAAGCACATAACATAATTAAAAATGCATTTCCAGCAATTATCGCTACTGTAGAGCACTTCGGATAGAATATAGTATTTGAAATCTTTTGTGTGGCCCTGTAAATGCTATGCACTGCGTATTATACATGAAATAAGTAAAAGTAAACCTCAGAGACGTATATCAATTTCATTATACATGAAATAATTTAACATAATTAAAATACGCCGCAAACAATTCCCTCCACCCCTATATTGTTATGTAACGGTATACATTTGTGTGGCCCTGTAAATGAATAATAACTATTCTTTGCACCGTATATTCTACAGAATGCATATTGTAGTGCACTTGATAAATGCATATCAATTTTATTATGTTTGAAAGCATGTAACATCATTAAAAATCATTTTAAACGATTTTATCCCATTGGCGTAATGTAACGGAAATCTTTTGACTGTCCCTGTAAATGATCTAAACATGCTAGAAACTTTATTTGCAATAGAGATCGTGCTATGGTAGAGGTCACTAACATCCAAAAATTTCAGAACGATCCGAGTATAATTACGAGAGTTAGAGCGCGGACAGACGGACAGACAAACCGAAATCATAAACACTTTTCAACTTTGTTGGAAAGTGTTAAAAAATGTATAGTTGCAAGTATTACTCTAGCACAGAGGATTCAGTACAATAAATATATGAATTTGTAACTGAGATTTGCATTGCATGTTTCTATATGTATGTCTAAGCGTCCGTGTCTTTAATGGTTAATATATCGGCTAATTATGGAAATTATTTTCTAAAATTATTATCAACAATCCTTTTATTCTTCTGCGACGACAAGTACCTGCAGCGCTTCCCAACTCCTTCATTGAACACTTGCAAATCGAAATTTGTGTGTAACGGAAAAATGCGATTTGCTCAAAAACTATGTGACCTAAGGTAATCGCTATAGTTTTTCTGTAAGGTTTAAATGAACTTCTACTACCCTTACTTTTTTTCATAATTTTAGTTTCAACAGATTCGGAAATAGAGGGATAATATCTAATAATAATAATAATATAACGTAAATATTTTTCCATTTCATTTTCGACGATATCTCTGAAAATATAATACCTAAAGTTAAAAGAAATGTATTTTTGAGTTCTGCGTTACGAAAGATTTGAAACGATACCCCACACGATATACAAAGAAAATATCCTTTATTCAAGTAACTTAATTAGCCCCTCTACATTTTTCCTAGATATATTTGCGAATGGTAAATAATCTATAAATATGTAGGTAAATAGCCTTTAACTTCAGAAAATTTGAACTTTTACGTTTCATAGTTTACGAGTAAAATGTCTGTTACAGACAGACACAGGAGTGATCTTATAATGGTTCCGTTTTTAAGTTTTAAGTACGAACCATAAAAACATCATGAGTAATTTGTTCCTGATTTTAAACTTGCTATCATTCTTGTCATTCAGTTTTCTTGTTTCAAAATCGTATAATTAAAAACTTGTCTTTTAATTTTATCGATATTCATTAATTTTTAGGATAATTTATTCAAGTTGAAGTTTTGTATGGATTCTTATAAATAATTTTCAGAAATTTCTTAAAATAGTAATTTTTAAGAAATAATCGGACATTTAATCAAAACAAAGTTTTTAATTAATTTACTCCACGATTTTTTTCTTTTTGCTTTATCTATTAATTTACGAAAATAACCTTTTTTTTTTTTTAAAGGAAAGCAATGCGGATGGAAAATTTATCTGATGAAACATTAGTTTATTTTAATTATTTTAATCAACTTCGCCGTATTTAAAGTATGCTTAACTTCATTTATTAAAAATTAATCTGTAACTTTAATCAAAATAATATTTAATTTTGTTCTATTTGATAAGTCGATATAATTAATATATAACAAAGAAAAATATTTGACTACTCTAATGCCATAAGAGCAATGCATTTCAGTAATGCTTATAAGTGTGCTTTCAGTCGTAAAGGTGCACATAATCTTAATTAATCAGCACGAAAGAGTTTCTAAAAAGGATTAGAACTTAATAATTCAAATCACGAACTGTGAAAACAAATGTGACTTTTTAAGAACTTTGCAAATGAATCCAGTTATCGTTATTGAAATAACTTGATCGAAACTTTGATTTGGATTCCAAATAAACTTCATAGATTCCAAGTTTCGACTATCTTTAAAGGTTAAATTTAAATATTTCTTTTTCGTATCTTTTATCTTTAGATCCAATTGAAGATCGAAACGGCAGACTAATATTTATTTCTGTCTTTTAATAAATCATTTAATATATAGAGTGAAATGGTTATAAATGGTAAATTAAATCCTTTTATTCAAGACTATAAATTGAAAATTAAAGTGAATATAGCTTTTTGCAGTTATATAAACATAATAAAAATTAACTTTTTTAATAATAAACTAAAACATTGATTTCTTTCTTATTCCTTTACACACTATTACTGATCACAGAAAGAAAAATTGGTTATGAAGACGTATTTAACCTTTTTATGATTAGTAATTTTACCTGATAATAAACAAGTAATTTTAAACTTTAAAACAAGGGAAAAGAATCATGCGTCAGGCATAGATTATGACTCTTTTCAACCCATTCAGAATAATGTAACAAATCTGCACCGCTTAATAAGTTAAAATATTATGTCGAATTCAACCATATGGAAACGCATAGCACATTTGAAAACCCCATTTCACCTGTTCCAATCTACAATTGGAAAATTATCCGAATTCTTTCAGCAGCTCTGTATATGCTACATACGTTTGCATACATTAATTACATGCATGCAAAAATTTAGCTCAGTTAGGAAACATATACCACAGTTGAAAATTTCCCTTCAGCAATTTTCTCTAATAAGAAGAATGGTACGTGAATTCTTTTGCGTAGCCCTGTATTCGACGTATAGAATTTATATACAACGAATAACAGGGAAAAAAATAGTTAAATTTAAAAACGCATGGTGAAATTGAAAACGCACTTTCATAAATTATTGCTCAAAGACAGTACTGTAACCGATTACTTTTGTGTATCCTTGTAAATAAACGACAAATGCTATGAATGCCCTATTCTAGGGTCGGCGAACCTTTTTACAACCACGTGCCAGATTTTTTCAAAAAAGGTTTTATATGATAATGGCGTGTCGACAAAAAAAAAGGATCAAAATTACCGTTATTTTTTGTTTATTTGGATCAAAAAGTATGGGAATAACATATACATATAATAATCACAGGAACATATTTTAGAATTTAATAGAATAGTAAACGCGTCCTCTGTTAGTGCATCTCTTGAATGCCAAATATTAATACGAGGTTCATACCTAGTTACTTTTAACGGAATTCAAGCTGAAATCGAGTTATTTCGCAAGTGGTTTACATTTAAGATCGCCGTATCATTCTTTTCCTAAAATAATGACTAGCTGGAATAGATAGAGGGGACAATCGTCAAAATTACAAATTCCATACCAGGTCATTATGATTCCACCATTTGCATTTTTACTTATAATGCCTGATATTTTCCGCATCTTAATTTGATGAATTATAGAGTCCATAATCAAGAAATTTGGAATTCAATAAGTTCCTTTCCAAATTTTTTTCAGCTTCAGGGAATTACATAAAAAATCAGAAAAGCTTAATTTGTATATATTCGTGTTATTATTATTGTTATTATTATTATTATATTTCCTTTTAAATTCTGAATCAATACCGTGCCGATAATATTCCATCGCGTGCCAATTATGGCACGCGTGTCATAGGTTCGCCATCCCTGCCCTATTCAATAGTATTGCTTTTGTAGTGAAATTCAGTGATTTATATAAGTTTCAATATGTATTTGAAATAGCGTAATGTCATTAAAATACTCTGCAAATGATTATTTCTCATATGCCATAACGTAATGGAATTCTTTTGAGTGCCCTTGAACATGAACTATTAATGCTACACACGTCATATACAATACTGATCATGCCATGATAAGCATCATTAACATATTTCAAATGCATGAAAATCCCAGTATGTTTACGTGCGTTAGAGCGTAAGCAGACTGACAGATGAACAGACGGACAAAAAAACCAAATTCCTAAACACTTTTCAACTTTGTTCGAAAGTGGTAAAAATTGGCTAAACGGGTTGTTTCTTAACTTATTTCAGAGATATTTATTACTGCAGATAGGTGGCGTATTTTAGAAGAATATTATTACACAAAAGAGTATTTTTGACAACCTTTTAGTGTTATAAACATTCACTTGAAATCCTATTTTTGACAATAGGATTGACGCGCAGTAGACGATCCGTTACCTTTATGCTTAAAAGTCACTGTTAGTAACACAGAAAAGCAGAAGAATATACCTTATCTGTTCGTGCTTCGTGTTTGAACTCTTTTTCTAGAGTTACTGGAAGCCAGCACTCATGTATTTCCATATACTTGGACAAAGTGATATTCTATATATATATAAGCCGTTCTCTGTGTGTATGTCCCTTATACAAATCTTTAATTTTTGACCGATTTGCACGAAACTCGATGTACTGTCTACTTTAAAAAATTATCAGACCACTATTTATCCCTTTTTTCTACCACTTCCATAATTTAACATTATAGAAATATCTCTTTTTGAATCTTTTTTAATTCAAACGTTTCTTTTCTGTTGCCAAATCCTAAAAAATGACACAATAATGTAAAAAAAATAAGGATAACGCGTGCATTTTGATTCTATTTTCCAATAAAAATTCAAATTTTCTTGCTACATTTTTGCGTGTTTGATATTGACGTCATTCTAAACAGAAAATGTACATTTTTTCGTATATAAAATAAAAACTTTAACTATAAGAGCGGGAAAATAACGTAGCACCTCAATTTGAATGTTTTTTTTTTAATTAACTAGGGGGCTCTGCCCCCTACGAGCTACGCTCGCCAACCCCCGTTCAGGTACACCAAAATCCAAAAAGCACGCTAATTGCACGCATTTGATCGGCTTTAAAAATATTGAATTAAAATTAAAAAAAAAGAAAACAGTAGCGATCTCTCTGTAAACGGGTTTCCATTCGTTTTTCTTGGATTGGGGATTTTTAAGACCAAATCTGTTGCTGTTAAGAGATACAATGGCTGTTTTCGTATTTAATTAAACACATTAGTTATTTGAAAATAAGCTAATGTAAAATGAATTAAGTAAACAGTGTCATTGTCTCCCGGTATTTTTTAGCAGCGCTATAAGATAGTTCTTTTAAATAATTCATTTTAAATGTATCGTTTCAAATCTGACGTAATTTACACCAAACTTTTATTTCTCTTATTAATATTCACGTAAAAATACTTTTGTTGTTAGAAGGAAATATTATTTGCGCTGTCTTCGAATTCACGATAATAGTTGAAAAGATTATCTCAAAATATCTCGCGCAAATATATTTTTCAATTTAAATTGTTTTACCATATTTTTGGGGCATTTTAAATATGACGTAAAATTCAAGTGTAAATATGGTTCTTATGACGTAATTTTCCTGCTTTTAACATGTAATCATTTAATTCTAATTTTAAAGTTTTTTTTCTGTTTGTAATAGTCATGTGTAAATAAATTTTTGATTTGAAGAAATATTTGATATGATAATTTGTTTCGCTGTTTATACAATTGGCAACAGTTTAAATTAATGACATTTTCTAAAATTTGTAAAAAACATCTCTCGAAATGCTGAAAATTTGAATTAAAAATAGAAATAAAACCTCAAAAAATGCGTAAAATAAGAAAAATAAATACAATCTGCGCATTGGGAACTTATAACGTATAAAATGATCTAAAAATGATTAAATTCTCATGCATAGTTTTTGCTCAAATAAAACTTTTTTAATGGAACGACTTTGTCTAACTTTAACATTAAATATCTCTTAAAATAATTCTTCGATTTGAAAACTGTCTGCATCAGCGTGTTTATCAAACATCTTTCTATAATATCACCGATTTTCATATTTTTGTATGCAACAGTTTTCTTAATATTAACGATGAAAGGCCATGCTTAAGCATTCAAATTGGATGCGGATCAACCCGGAATATCTACGCAGATGTTCATTGGTCCATTTCCAAGTCAAAACTTTTTTTTATATATAGAAGGAAACATCTATTTTAATACAAACAGTCAAATTTCATGAAAACAATTTATCAAAAAGAAAAAAAAGGCTAGATATGACGTCACATTCTATCAAATCTTTTGAACGCGTAATCAAACTTATTGTAAACATATGGCTCCTATATTTTGCTTACTACTTCGATTGTATACTACAGCCATATCTTATAGCTATACGTTATCGCTAAGAGTTGTATTGGTTTAGATTCAATACTACCATTTTCTGTGATTTATAGCAAAAAGAGAGCGGTTATTTACATATTCAAAAAAATTCTTGACATATGTCTTGATTTAAAATTTATGGAAAATGACATCATTTCATTGCAGATTTAATTTCAATAAAATTTCAAATTTTCCAAATAAAATTTTAGTAACTACAACCTCTTTTTTTTTTTTTTTGCATTTCCCCCGTATTGTGGGAGATATTACATACTTCTGTTACGCGCGCCAAAGAAAACATGTATTTTAATTTTTAAAGTTGAAAAAATTACCACAATGTGTCAAAAGAACATCCATTTTCTGAATTTCCAAAGTTAAAACTAAAAATGTGAGTTTTTTTATAAACGTCAAGTTAAGGCTGTTCTCAAATCCAAAGGAGTTATTTTCTGACATATTTTTTAATTAATTTTTGTTCGGAAACGCATGAAATTGACAGGAGTTCTTATTTAGAAACTATGTAATCGAAAGGTAGTTACCATATGTTTGTAAAGGTATAAGATCTTTCAGTTGGTATTTTGAACTGAATTTCGGACACAACAGTGCAATAAAGGATAAAACTCAGCCGTCACGCAACTATAATTGCTCATAACTCGATAAGTAGAAAAGTATTTATGAAAAAAGGGAAAACTTATTTCAATTCCAAATCGCTTCAATAGCCTACAAATTTTAAGCCTTTAGGTTTAATGAGTCAGAAAATGTGTCAGAAAGTTTCGCATTGTTGAGCAGGGAAAAAGCACCTTAAGCATTATTGCAGGTTAGTATTTTGCAATCAAGTTGCATGTCAGATAGTCGCTTAAAACATAAGTCATTCTATATTGTTTTAAACAAAGGTACATGCCATAATAGTTGTCAGGCACAATCATTAAAATAAGAATACCCTAGCGCACAGCCCCATTACTGAAGATAAACCCGTCAATATACTTCGTGTTAAATTCGTGTTTTATTTTATTTTATTTTTGGCGTTTTAATTTCGTTTGTCAATTTAGTTATTGAATATTACGCGAAAGCCAACAAATTATGGATTATTTATAATGTTTTTGAACAATTGAGTTAATCTTTTGTATTTGGGTTGCAAGCATATTTCAAAAACATGCATACTTAAAAATTATTTTAAAACCCATAAAAAATTTGTAAATTGAGATAAACATTACAAACAAATACTACTGAAAGTACTTTTGTTTTCTTTAATAAGTTGGAACAATCGAATATACAATGTTTAGACGTTAAACTGCAGTAAAAGGGAAATTTACTGTTGTGTTAGGTTGTTGCCACAGAAAATATGATACCAGCGTTACTCATAGACATGTCTTTTCTTTGTACTATTGCATTAAGTGTAAACAGGTTCATGTTTCGTAATCGGGTTGCACTCAACTTTAAAAATATCCATGCCTAAAAATTACTTTAAAATCCATTAAAATCAGAAAACTGGGGTACAATTTTCAAACAAATTTCATTTCAAAGAACTTTCTTTCTATTCGACATTGTAAAAAATGAAATTGTGTGATGTTTAAAAGTTAGAAAAATTGCAGTAAAGGCACATTTTATGGGTTACAATTTATGGGGCACAATTTATGGGTACTGACATAGTGTTTTTACTTTATAATGTAGATAATACCATACAAACGAGAATTTCACTAAGTGCTGCGCGATTTGGAGGATTTTTTTTTTTCTTATTGTCAGGAAAATCACATATTTTTCTCTTTCACCCGCCAAAGAAAACGTGCATTCTGTTATTAAATCTCAAGGATTTTACTATGGTTGCAAGAAAATAACGCCATGTTTTTTGATTGTCTTTATAATAATTTGTGGATGGGAATGCACAAATTTCAGTTATTGTGATAGCCGTATTATTTCGTTTTAATTTATTTTACCTGGAAGGCTCCTTATAATTCACACGGGCGAAGCCGGGTAGTTCTGCTAGTTAAAAATAATAGAAAAACGGTCTTTTTCAATTTTCTGCTAGTGCTCGGGTATCCGTAATAATTTTCTATTTTAAACAAATTTTTTAGAGACATGAAACCCACGAAAGATTGTCATGTATATTAATACCTATTTCTATATAAGAAGATATTTTTAAGTATTACTCGCGATTTTAACGTTTTCCTTGCTAGTTATTATTTTCGGAAATGAATATTATGAAAATCTCAAGTAGAACATCCCTTGTTAGATGACTTTATTTCAGCTTGTATACACATAAATTTGATATAAAGTATTTGGCAAAATTGATGGAAAACAGAAATCTCATTTTTTTTTTTAATTATTTCTTGAAATATTACACCATACGCGCACATTTTTTAATCCTAATAAAATTATTTCAAGTAACTTTGATACATTCTGATTTGATTTACTAAATTTTTTAGTTGTTGGAACGTCATAGTCACGTGAAACATTTTTTTGAAAAGAATTGGCACGCGGATGTGAAACGTTGGAAACGCTGTTCTAAGAAATCTGTGTAAAAAAAATAAAAATAAAAATAAAAATAAAAGAAGGTTTTCATTAAAATATTCTTTTTTATAAATAAAAGTCATTCAAACAAAACATTATCCTTGAAAAGTTTAACAATACATGCCACACATTGAACGAGATAAATTTTTAGGTGCATCATAATTATATAAATACGTAACACCTGTAACCGTTCTCTGGTCCGTCCTTCATGTAGCAGATCAAAAACTATCCCACCGAATGGTTTGAAATTTAATATATATAATCGTTGTAGAATTTTGTCGAGTCGATTCAAATTTTATGAAAATCGAATAAAAACTTAAAAAGATATTAAGTTATCTTCATTCTATTAAATCCTATCATACGATATAATTTCATTGATACTCCATGATAAGTAATGATTTTAGGTTGCCCTGGTGATTATGTTCCATTTAAGATGGAGTCAAATTATTACTGAATTGAATATGTATAATCTTAATAAATTTTCTATTCATGCATTTTTGCATAAGAGTGAATCATCTATTGCAGAAAGATCTGAATAGCTATAAAACTATTTAGAGTACGAACGACCTCATTTGCCACGTTTCAGGTACAATTTCCGACTTGTTAAAGACAGTCTTAGGGAAAGAAAAAAAAATTACCTTTAAAAAACGTATAAACTATATAAATATAATTATTGACTACGAAATATAATTAATTTGATGATATTGTTTTCGTTGCGAGTCCATACTTGCTGTTTAACTTTATTTCATTTTGTTTAGGAATGAACAGTAAAGTTGAGTTTGAGAAAAAGTTGATGTCGAATAAAAACTTGCTAAAATAAGATCTTACTTTTAAGTCTCAAGATACTGTACATTTTCTTCCAAAAGGTAGGAAATAAAGCCCCATTTATTTATCTTTGGCCATGGCTATAATAGTAAAACATATGGCATATAACACAGCTCTTCAGATGTTGTAGTTTTAGAAAATGACGTACACTGTAAAAAAAATTACGACCAGTTTTCTGTAGGAAACGGAAAAACAGTTGCCCTTATCATACCGGAAAAATTTCCTACCCAGCTCGAATAAAATCCGTAAAATACCGTTTTATTAACTACTTCCTTTTTTTACGGATTTTATTTCGAGCTAGGTCGAAAAATCTTCAGTACGATAAGGGCAACTATTTTTCCGATTCCTACAGGAAAACTAGTCGGACTTTTTTTACAGTGTAACAATGGCATAAGTGATTTTTGACTAAACTGAAAATGTTGATCAATAGTAACTTGTTGAACACTGTAAAAAAATAGGACCAGATTTCCTGTAGGAATCGGAAAAATAGTTGCCCTTTTATCGTACCGGAAAAATTTCCGACCCAGCTCGGAATAAAATCAGTAAAATCAGAATAAAATCCGTAAAATTGGAATAAAATCCGTAAAGTACCGTTTTAATGAATGTTTCCTTTTTTTTACGGATTTTATACCGAGCTGGGTCGGAAAAGTTTCCGGTACGATAAGGGCAACTATTTTTCCGATTCCTACAGGAATACTGTTCGGATTTTTTTTACAGTGAATAGTAATAGTTGACCAATAATAATATCATTGTAGAGTAAAAATATGATACAACAAAATAAATAGCGTACAAAAATCTTAAGAAATTCTGGAACTAGAAAATGTTCGGATTAGGAATACACTGTAAAAAAATAATGCCAGTTTTCCGGTAGGAATCGGGAAAATAGTTGCCCTTATCGTACTGGAATAATTTCCAACCCAGCTCGGAATAAAATCCGTAAAATCGGAATAAAATTTGTAAAATACCGTTTTACTGACTATTTCCTTGTTTTTACGGATTTTATTCCGAGCGGGTCGGAAATTATTCCGGTACGATAAGGGCAACTATTTTTCCGATTCCTACCGGAAAACTGGCAGTATTTTTTTTTTTTTTTACAGTGTAGTTCGATTATCATGTCTTGTAGAAACAGAAATCAGCATGTATTAGTGTATATATATCTTAATTATGTGTCATATATAGTTATATATGTAAGCTTACACTACAGAAGAGCAACTTTCGAAACGTTTAATGTTTTTAAAAATGCTTTTTATGTACTCTTTAACTATTTAATTAAATTGTCTTAATTTTTATAGGTGTTTTTAATAAAGTTGATTTAACCAATAGAGTTTAGCCCTTTATCAGCTGACGGTACTTTAAACCATAGTACCATTACCATTAAAATTACTAGTACCATTACTAGTACCATTAAAATGAGTTGTTATGAATTCATTTAATAGATCGATTAGTTGTAATACAGTTTAGAATGAGTTATAGATACATTACTTTATCTTGTACCAAAAGTATTATTGGTCACACAAAATAAAAATATTTTTTAAAGGATGATTTCTTTTGCCTTTGCATCTTTTCAGCTTTCTTGGAGCTGTTGGGGGGAGGGAATTTTTCAATTCGGAAATATTTCTATATTTCTGTTGTAAGAACATTATATTTGTACATTTTCTAATTCTACAAAATACTAAGAAAAATATTTAAAATAAAAGTTTGAGTTGGTTATAAATATTGCACAAAATCCCTATAAATTCAAATTTAATTAATCCTTCTAAATCCTCCAATCCTTCTAAAATCCTTCTAAAATTTATTAAATGATTATATAAATCTTCTAATGTAGTTTAAACAACTCACGAAAAATGCTTTAGAAGATAAAATTTTCACGTATTCATAATTCAGTACATAAAGGGTTAACTAATAATGTTGTGTTTGAGAAAAAAAGCCGATCTTCCGAAAAACGTTAAGTAAAAGATGTTACTTCTAATTCTGAAGATACTGTATATTTTCCTTCAAAAGGTAGGAAACAAAGTCATATGCATTTATCTTTGACCATGGCTATAAAAGTTAAACATTTAAATGAATCGGCAAAAACAGTTAATCTATTGAGTGGCTTTTGACACTGTTCCTCAGATGCTGTAGTTTTAGAAAAGGATACAACAATGGCATAAATGTAGCTGGATGCAGTCAATTTGCTCCTCTTGGCATAAAAAAATATTTCGCAACTCTTGTGCCGGATAATACTGATTTCATAGAAGAAATTTTATAAGGAAGAAAGACAACTCATAATAGTAATAAGGATATCATTAGAAATCATAGTCGTAGTGATTCCCCACAAGAGAATAATGATACAGAAATAAATATAAAAACTCGGTAGGGAAAACTGATAATCTGGAAACAGTTACTTCTTTATGAGTTTTATGCTGAAAAAAATCTCATTCTAAACTTAAAGTTTTATGCTCCAAAAGTCTGTTTCAATATTTTCAAATTTGGTGATTTTTGTATAATTTCAAAATGGGATTCTGCAAAATTATTGTGTTCAAAGTATAAACTTATTCCTCACACGCCTTTCAAAAACTAATGAAGGTCCTTATAAGCATTACAAAATAATTACTATTTATTATCAAATCATATATATCTTTAAATATGTTTACTTTTGTAAATAAATATATCTATGCAACTATAGATAATTATAGCGCCTGAATATGGAAATAAGTATTTATATATATATATATATATATATTCGTTCGTTTAGTTTAGTTAGTTCGTTCGTCAGTTGTTTGAAGGTTAATGTGTTTAATGGTGTTGTCAAATGTGGCCATGTTCTGCTGAACAATAATGTATAGAACCTTTAGTCAGTAAACCACCAACGATTAATATATCAGAAATGCTCCGATTTTAGAAAAAAACAATGTATTATGATAGTCTCTTTAATGTTTTTAATGAAACTTAAATCACAATTTTTTTGTGTGTGTAATCGACATTCTATGTAAATGCTTATAGGTTAGAAAATTAATTAATAATATAATCTAATTGAACATTTATAAGTCAAACAATTAACTTAAAAAAATCATTTCACTTTTTTCATATAAATGTGTTTTGTGCTATAGCTAATTTTCTACTATTTTAAAAAATAAGGTTAAATGTAATAGGCTAATGAGCATAACCACACGTCCAAAAGGATGAAATTTTGTTTCTGCCTCTCTATGGTTATAAATTCTACCCCCTAGTTTTTTGGGGGTGGGGGGGGGGGAGAATAAAATTTCAAGGATAGGATTTAGATGATTGATTATTTACTTATTATTGTTATAAAGTAAAGAATAGGACGATTCTCCAGGTTTAAAGATTTTTTAACATTGTGACCTGTTGGATTAGAAGCGAGAACCAGAGAAAAGGGCGATTTAAATAATCATTTTTTAAGTTCTTACAGTAAAGTGACAATTAGAGACAATTTAGAAAAGTAAAGAATTTTAGACATTTTAAACTTTCTAGGCTGATGGAACAAAAAGTGGAAACACAGTTAGGTAGTAGATGAGTTCAATATTTTAGGGGGTATAAAAGATAAATTTATTATTTATTTATTGATAATATAGAGGCAAACGAAAAGTAAAAAATATAAAAATAAAAATTAGAGTTTTAAAGACGTCAAAATTTTCGTAATCGGTGTGGTGGGTGGGGGTCAAAGAGGGAAGTTTTAATTTCGATTATTGATTATTTTTATTACTACAGTAAAATAAATCAAGTAGACCGGTAAAGGTTTTTTAAATTAAAGTTTTAATGATTTTAAACTATGTATGCTGAAAAGGGAAGGTAAAAGAATGAATATATATATATATATATATATATATATATTATTTATTTATTTATTTATTTATTTTATTTATTTATTTATTTATTTTTTATTTATTTATTTATTTATTTTTTGAGGAGGGGGATTTAAATGTTTTTTTTTTTTTTTTTTAATAGCGGAAGCAGAATTTACCAAAACACAATATATTTTCACTTTTAGCAATGTAAGTATTTCATTATAAACATTAAAGGAATTCAAATAGTTTTTATGGGAATATTGCAATAGTTCTAATTTTTTTTTAGCTTATAAAAATATTTGCAGAAATACTGAAGAATTTTCATATAGAACTTTTTTATTAACAAACATTCCATTAATTCTGCAGTTATTATTAGAACAAACAGAAAGTCTTTCCTTCTATTTACTAATAACTTCGAAGATTAATTCTATAAAATTTTGTTCTCAATGTAAAATATCTCAGAGCAGTTGCTTGTGAATTTCTTTTCAATTTTTAACAAAATATTGTTTTACGTAATGGAAAGAAAATTACTATAATCGATTCAATATTTGAAAAGAAAAATAATATTTGTCTTGTAATATTCTAGTTACAAATGAGATAAAATATTACCTTGGAAAAAACATTTTCAATCATAATCTCAGTACTCTTATTTATTGCTATAAAAATATTGATCTTAGTTTTATTTAAACTTATTTCATACAAAGTTTCTGCTAAGTACTTTTTCAACTTCTTCAAAAATTTAATTTATTGTTTTTAGATAAATCTAAAATTACAATAACTAATAAAAAGCAAAACGTAAAAACCCTTGCAAAAATGGAAAAAAAAAAAAAAATATTTTTTTTTTTTACTTTCAGCAAATCTTTACCTGGAACTTGCAATACAACTTGATTTATTCAAAATCCTTCGAAAACAAATTTCTAATCGCATAAAAAATGCATATTTCGAGAAAAAAAAAAGCAAACGATTCCGATGGATTAGATATCTTAATGCACACATTTGTACTTCTTCATAAAATCGATTTTCCGTATTAAAATAACATTACCTTATCAATTTGGATCAGAAAAAAGTTTTATTTTTCTACCTTAAAAATAACGAAGCATGATGCAGCGTATTAAAATATAGTGTAATACGTTATTTCTTTCGTTCTATTCTTCGTGTAATTTATATCTATAGAAATGGGAATCAGATATGTTTTTTGAAAATGGGGAAAAAAAAAAATCATCAAGCGAAAAGTATTTCGCAATGCGAAAATCCTTTGTAATGATGTTCATAAAATAATAACAATAACCAAGGGGGGGAGGGGGAAACCTTTAGAAATTTTAATGATTTATTTTTCTAGTATTTCGCAATTCAGTAGAGCAGAAGTAATTTGATATTCTTCGGAAACCAGAAATGACTTTCAGAAAATAATGATATAATGGAACTCAGAAGAAAAGAAAATACTAAAGAACATTATACAATTGGTTGAAATGTTAAAAAATAGTAAAAATATATTCATTCTAAAATAAGACAAATATTAGAAGCTTGGTTTGAATTATTACCATAGTTCATGCATTACTATTTATAAATACATTCAATGATTTATGAAAACATATTGTTCAATCAAAATATTTCTTCGAGTACCTTAATGTTTTGTTTATTATATGTGTATTAAATGAGTATGATGATGATATATTTCATGGAAACTAATTATGCGACAAGTTGGAGTTAACTTATACATTTAAAATTTTACTTTTACTCATGTATTAATTTAAATGCAGCACATCTTTTTCTCGTTTGCGATTGCTAACAAAAAACGTACTGTGTTTTCTATTATTATTCCCGTAAAGCCAAATTGTCGGAGTTAAAACTTCTATTAAAAAGGGAAAAACAGACCACGATTACCAATAATTAAAAATTTTCATTGAAAGGCATATTCACTAAATACAATTAACACATTCACTGCCAAAATTATAAAGTAAGAATTTTCAAATTTATTGTTGAAAGTCGTTTGCCACCACAAATTCAGGTAAATTTCGCTTTACTAATACAGCGAAATTTCTGTCAATATATAAGGCATTTTTTTTTGTTTCTAAAATAGTGGTGACAAAGTAATTAATAAATTAAAGCCACGAGTATATACGTGGTTGACAGCGAATGTGTTAAAAGCTTCAGACGTCTGATAGAATCTTAATTTTTCTAACAAACATTTGCAATGATATGGTGTGATTATACGTTCAAATCAATGTGTTATATTTTTAGTAAAAGAGTTTCAAGAATTGGACTGTTAATCACTTAGCGGCAAGTGTTCTTTACAGATTTTTAGGGTTCCGTACTTAAAAAGTATAAAACGGTACCATTATAAGATCCTTCTTCTGTCTGTCTGTCCGTTTGTCACAGCCATTTTATTCGTAAAGTATGAAACGTGAAAAATTTAAACTGGGGGAAGTAATAAAGACCATTGACCCACATATTTGCAGATTATTAAACATTTACAAATAATTTTAGGGAAAATGTAGAGAGGCTAATTACGTCACTTGAGAAAGAAAATCTTTTCTTTGTATATCGTGTGAAAACTTTCATTACGCTTAACTCAAAAATACATTTCTTTTAATTTTAGGCGTTGTATTTTTAGAGATATCGTCGAAAATGTTGTGCAAAAATATGTTCCCCCTCATTTATTTCCGAATCTACTGAAACTAAAATTAGTAAAAAAAAATAGAGGTAGTATACGTTGATTTAAACCTTGCTGGAAAATTATAGTGATTACCTTAGGTCACATAGTTTTTAAGAAAAGCACATTTTTCCGTTAGACACAGATTTCGATTCAGCAAAGATTTTGAGGAGCGCTGGAAGTACCTATCGCCTCAGAAGTATAAAAGCATTGTTGACAATGATTTTTGGAAAAAAATCGTCGGTAATTAGTCGAGATATTAACCCTGAAAGACACGGACGGTTTGGGCATACATAATGACAGGAGCGGTGTACTGTATGTACCATCGGCATTTAAGGCCTAGATAACATCTTTTAATGATACATTTGTGTAATATAATGTCCAGTAGCAGTATAAAAGCAATAAACGTCAAATTGTTAAAAACAGACTAATTTTATTAAATTTAATCACATAAATACTATAGGATTCGCCTCTAGTTTGCACTGAGTAGATCTCTCAATATGCCTCCCGTGTCTTTAAAAGTCAATTAAAAACCTATCTAGAAAAACGCGAACGGACCATGGTGGCGTTAGTTTTTGCGACCTCCTTTCAAAACGCGCTTATAAAAATGCCAAGTTTAAACATGGAACAAGGGTTTTGTTTTAGCTACACTGTAAAAAGGGAAGATCATAACGACGCTGAATTTAGTTATATGAAATGTCAAATGAAGTTTAAATATGCGCTACTTTTATTCTCAGTGCCGAAACATATTGGGATAAGATTTAAATAATTTAAATAAATAATACAGGATAGCAATATCTGATATTATTTAGGCTTCATATCTCTTTGAACTGTTACGGTATACCCATTCATACTTTTCTAGTATATATACAACTATACCAAACCCTACGTTGTATAATTTTTTACAAAGTCTTATTTTTCTTTTAGTAGCGTTTTTTTTATTAATACAGTTAATAATTCATATATTTATTGTACGGAACTCTCTGAGCGCGAGTAATACTCGCACTTGATCGTTTATTTTTAATCTTTTATCACTGGTTTTTTAAAACAGAAATTTTAATCCAATTACATTGCAGAAAGGCTAGGCAATTATACCGTACACTAAGTCAAGTAAGTTTAAAACGTGCTGGGCCACATAATACTTTATACCTGAAAGATACATTTAAAATGAAACATTAAGTGCACCAACTGTCATGGTAATCACAGAGAAAAATTTTAGTGAATGCCTTAGGGATGTCCAAGGAATTTTCAGAAAAGTTAAAGAGATTATTCTAAAAATCACCTTACGAAAACAAAGGCTTCTGCTTAAAATATTAATTTTGAACGTTCTATTGCAGCTTAGACTGTAAATAATGAAACTGGAAATTCTATACAAAATTTTGTAAATAGTTGTAATTCTAATGTAAATACTAATATAAGTACTCTTGATATGATGGTTAAAAAATTAGTACAAGTTATTTCCGATTTGTTAGAAAATTGATTCTATTAGTCTAAAACATAAAAATCTGAAATTTATTATCCATATTGTAAATAATTCGTTAATTTTACATGGACTGTCGATACCAATTAACCCATGCATTTTATCAATAATATTTTGTATACCGATGTAAAATGACATGAGATCAGCTGGAAAAATAGTAAAAAAAAAATCCTATCTGAAAATGCTATGTTTCATTTGAAAATTTTAAAACGTCCTTAAAAAGGGACACTAGGCACCAAAAGGTGCATTGATTTTTCGTGAACTGTTTTTTTTTTCTTTCTAAAATACGTTTGAATACATTTATAATACAAACATGTTAAATATTAAGCTAAGGAAAAAAAAAAACCTGAGATGAAAGTAATATTTTACTTTTTATTGTAAACTATGAAATGCCATAAAATATTTATCATGTAGACCTACCTTACTCTTGCTGCATTTATGGTTTACTTTTTTGCCACATTGACCGCATCGAACCTGAGTTGCATTTATAATAACCTAATGTTTATCTCCACCATATCTCACAGAATCAGGAACTCTTGAGTTTAATATTTTTGGTCTGCCTAGAGGTATCCTTGACTGCAGTTTTTTTATAACCAGCATACTTTTGAAAATACACCAGGGTGATCTGTCAGTGGATATGGAGAAAATGAAAAATCAAAGGATTTGCATTTGATGCATTGGACAAAGAAGATATAACAGCCATGTATTTTGCACAGCAGCTTCCAAACAAAAAATTAAAAAAGGCCACCACAACTTTTTGCTGCTAAAAGAACAAGGATAATTGACAATATTCTTGTCTATCCTATCAGTATCTCCCATGCTCTGATTATACCTCTGAACCAGTTTCGGTTGATCAGTTTCAATTACTTTTTTATCACTGCTTAACCATCTTTTTGCTTTCACTAAAGGATAAACACCATGAACATTTGAGACTATTATCACAATCTGGTTGTCATTCCATATAACTAAAATTACACTATTCTCCTTCTAATCAAATTTATATTCAAAAGTTCCTCTTTTGCATTTCTTGAATGATTTAATATCTATTAATGGGCATACATCAGTAAGGTTGCAACGAACTGTACCAGTGATATTAAATCCTGTAACTGAGATGTGACAAATAGTCGATTAGTGCGGGAAAAATGAAAAAATTATTGAATTATGAATCTCTTAAAATTTTTTTGTTTTATAATCTAAATGTAAGTAACTTAACCTGTACCTTATTCACATTTTTCAATATTTTTTATTAAAATATAAATATTTATTATGACTTTAACATTAAGTGCAACAAAATAGATACCTGAAATATTTCGACTGCATATAAACAAACATAACCACCCACAATAATTCGAATTTAGAAATAAAGTTTATCTAGAAGTATATATTTTCATAATATTATGAACTACAATATTAATGTTTACAATTAATCATTAAATTTATATCAATATTATAAACAAAAATACAATTTTATTATTATTTATAATTTTTATTACATCAACTTAACAGTTTTGATGAAATTGTAATTGAGAACAAAAATTTCCTCTATCTGTTCCTTATGGTGAACAACGTGGCCTCCTATACCTAGCGCCCCTTTTTAGGGGCGTAATTAAAATGGAAAAAGAACCATCAATTTGTAAGTTTTTGCGAAATTCCAAAAATACATATTCCTATAATTGCAGGCTCGGGCTGGTTCGCCGGCCCATCGGTCCGAGGGCCGGTGCGCCCTCGTGCAAGGAAAACTTCGCGTCCCTAAGTGCCTTAAACCGCTCCAATATTTTTTCCCAAGTTGTGCACATACATTCGGAATAGTGTACTAAATTTCGAGGATTCGTTTAGAAGTAATCATCAGAATAATCATCAGGGATAATAGGCAAACAGCACAAGTGAGGTATTTTTTATCGCAAAGAAATTAAAAATACATCGAAGAAATTTCAGGATAGGAAACCAATGGTGGCATCTTTGCATACTATTGAGAAAGAAAACACGCACGCTGGGAAAGCTTAGTAGCCACACCGCCCTGAGCGAGATTTATTTCATCACTTCGTTCAATGATACGATTTAGATTTTAGCCAAATATTTTGCATATTTTCAGGCCTTTAGCTTTTAGTACCTTGTCCCTACACTTTTAATGACGGCCATGAATGTGCTTGGAATTGAAACCGTGCTTTTTGAAAACAACTTGAGAAAAGAAAGTGATAAATATCAGAAGACAAAAAAGATATTTGTGTGGATTTCGTTTTTGGTTGAAAATCATGACCCTTCTTTTCGCGGAATACAAACTAAATAACACTTCTGGATTATAATCCCGCAAGCTGTGTAATTCCGCGGCTAGCGTTTTTTCATTCACAAAATCTACACCATATTTTTCAGTTAGTAATCTTTGTTTTATTTAATGACAGATTTTTCGTGGTTAAATAACTATTAGGAAATTCTAATATGTATTTTAAATAAAAAGTTGTTTTAATTTAATCACGGAAAAATTATCATTAAATAAAGCGATGACTACTATTCAGAAATTATGATTTAAAAAACGCTGCCACGGGATCCTGCAGCTGGTATGAATCCAATTCCTTCCGCATTTCTCTCAATTGTGTAAACATAAATATTTCCCTTCATCTCTAATTAGGATAAGAACTTTGCAAATCATAGGAAGAGGGTGCTGAAAAGAGTAAATTTACTCTATTTTAGTGATTTTTAGGCTAACAAAGTGGCATTTTTGGTGTACTTTCTGTGTATAATTTTTTTTAGTAGTGCAACATTAATGCAGCATTTTACGGATACATAAAATCATTTAGTGTAATAAGCATTATTTTCACAAGCAAGTGTTATTTGCAAATTCCTTAATGGGATGTTGATTTGAATGTTTAAATATCCTCATGTTTCACAATCTAAATACCCTATAATATGTGGTACTTTTTATAAAAGAACAAAAGAAGCACAAGCTTTAGTTTTCAAAATTTCTACTTTTATATGAAAAGTATTATACATTTTTGTTTTAGATACAAAGAAATTTTAAGCGAAGTTTGCATACTGAATTTTTTTTTGCGCATTATGAGTGAGACACCGATAGATACCACATTTAAAAATTCTACTTAAAAAAAAAAAAAAAATCTGTAGTAAATAAAAGGTAATTGTTGTCGGATTGTAATAGAAATTAGATTTATCTCATTTTAAACTGACTGATAACTAATTCATTTTATAAATAAATATACTTAAAAAAGGGGATGAAACCCTTAGCAGCACCGCAGCAACTCTAGTTGGTACCTGGTCTTGTTAGTTTTAGTAAAAATCTTGTTAGTTTTTTTTACAGATTTTCAGTGCGTCAATGGGGATAAATGAAATAAAAGTGGTTATCCTTGCTAATTCAGCTGAAAGTCTATAGATACAACAGGCTGTAAATAATGTCTACTAATTATTGTTATATATAAATTATGTTTCCGAACTCGTCTACATATTAAGAGGTCTCGGGAGTCTTTATTTTTCACTGAAGGTGCATTTTAGTATCTTGTCACATTTAATTTTATTTCTGTTTCCCTATGTAACACAGAAGCATAAAATATTTACCACTGATGGCTAAATATCTGTTCTATGTAACATAATTATTTCAATATTCTACAACTGATATTTCACTATTTTTTAATGTTTATTTTTGATAAAAAATTATAAATTGCTTTTTTACCTGCATCGACTGCGCGCAAGATTGTAATGAAACTATTGGTTCTAGTGTCCCAAATCATATTGATAATGATGTAAAACTATTGTATCCTGAACGTATACTTCAATTTTAAGAAATTAAAAATTTATTATCTTTAAATATAAATTTAAATTATAAAATTTTGAAAAACAAATCAGATTTTAATACATGGAAATTATTCCAGAGAGAAACATTCGCCTTGCACACACTATTACAAATGAAAATCAATTTTTTTAAGTAATTGCTTAAAAGGCGCAAAGGCCAACATAGTGAAAAAGATTCCAAGCCTGGACTCGAACCCGGGCCATCAGTATAGCGCACTGACGTTCTACCGACTAAACCACTTGGAATGATACCTAGCTAGGAAAATTTCTCACTATTACATGTTGGCAAGGCTACAAACGCAGCACAAGATGGAATATTTATCGTGAGTCACCGACCTGGGACAAACACGAAACATAATTAAATCCAGCATCGATAGAAACTTTGTCGCCTTGCCTACATGTAATAGTGAGAAATTTTCCGAGCTAGGTATCGTTCCAAGTGGTTTAGTCGGTAGAAAGTCAGTGCGCTATACTGATGGCCCGTGTTCGAGTCCCGGCTTGGAATCTTTTTCACTATGTTGGCCTTTGCGCCTTTTAAGCAATTAATTAAAAAAAAAATGATTTTCATTTTTAAAATCAGATTTTGTCGAAAAAACGCTAATTTTAAATAATCAATACAATTATATTAATAAATTTGAGGTATAAGTTATTCCTTGCATCAAAGTGAATAAATATTTAATGTTTTGTACAAATTGCTTCATTTGTTCTTGAGAAATGTTGCGTGAAATGATGCAAATCAAAAAACAACTTTAAAACTTTCCTCAAAATTAAACATCTTAAAAAGTGTAAAATAATAGTTATAGAACATTGAAATAATTATACTACACATAACAGATATTAGTATGTTAGTTACAAATATTTATGTATTTCTGTTTTATAGGAATTGAGAAATAAAATTAAATATGACATTATGCTAAATCGTATATCAATGGAAAAGTAAGACTCCTAAGACCCCTTAAAAATTGCACCAACTGTGAATTTACAAACAATTACGCACATTTTTGACACCTTATTTTGGTTACTTTAATTTATTAATTTTTGCATACAACAAAGAACAATCGTTTAAAACATCAATGTGTAAGTTTACAGCTAATTTGAATAATTAGTGTTCGAGATACGGAAAACTTTTGCCTTTCCATAATTTAAGGGGACCGCCTTTTTTTAACAAAAGCGCCACTGAAAACAATCGTAGAAACTTAACAGAAATACTTTGTAAGGTTTTTCTTTAATGTAAAGTTTTATTATAAATTTAAAATTCCTGTATAATTTGACTGGTGAGTAATTGAGTGTTTTCGGTTGTAAGATATTGTATTTTATTTTCCGAAACTTATGGATAAACCCCTAACACTTTTTTGTTTTTTAACTGTATTCAGATTTAAGAAAATTGTATAAACTCTATCTCTTTATTTGCTGGCAAAGAATTCAAATAGGACATCAAAAGTGGATGTTACCATTTGAAAAATCAACCTTCACCATTTGAAAAATTAACTTTCGTGCATTTTTTAAATACCTAGACAATATTCAAAAGCAAAATTTATGAATGGCATTTAATAGTAAATATTATTCCCAATCAATTGGTACCTATGTCTTTTTTATACAGTCATTTGCAAGAGAATTGTTAGGGCTTATCACTTTTTTTTCCCCTGTGAATCTTATAAGGTACATATTAACAAAATAATAAAGCCCTAGTCTTGATATCGGTCATCTACTACAAAGTAATCTGTGTTCAACTCTGAACTTTTAGCTATTACTAGATTCGTTTTAAAAAATTGCGTAGCATTGTGTAGATTTGATAGAACTGAGATGTAATATTAAGCCACTTTCATACTTGGTGCTGTGTGAATGTGTTAAACCTTTTCAAGCCAGGAACAGCACAAACAAGAAAAATTTACATGAGTTCGCTAAAATTTTTGCGGCCTCTGAAAATCCAAGGTCTGCCCCCTTTTCCCGGGCCCAATCCGACCCTGTATATTTGTATTAATTAAACATAAATATCCTTTTTTTCTCGACATTGCAAAAACACTGTTTTCTGATCCACTAGAAACAAAAACGACTATATTATAAACTAACTATATGTTAAGTGCGGCCGTCGGCTGACTATAAAATAAATGAATACTTAAAAATACTTTTTAGCAAAATACATGCTGAAATAGTAAATTCTGTGAGATTGCGATGCATTTTATAACCGTCCCTAAAAAGGGAGGCACTAATGGGTTAATAATAATTCTATCTTTTCAACTTTTCTTATTTTTATGCTCCCCTGGTAGCATTTTTGTATTAGTTTTTATATTTTATAGAATATTATAGCATTTTTGTATATATATATATATATATATATATATATTTTGTATTTTATAGTATTTTATACCATTTTTGCATTATTTTATATCGTATATTATTGTGGATTTTATTATTATTATTATTATTATTATTATTATTGGGCTTCCCGTTTAAATTTGCTGATAAGTTTCTTCAAGCCCAAATGCTTGGCGTGTTTCCACATTTACGATTCTATCAATTTTTCATCAGAGCTATAGAATTATGGACACCAGGTAGTTGTTTGGAACTTATTTGTGATTATGACTTATTTGCATGGATAATATTGGTCCTTAATAAAGTATTTCACAATATAAGTTTCCATTTACCTTTTTTTAACTGTTATTTTCTGCTGTTTATAGACTTCCTTTTTTTTCTATACTGATTCCATTTAAAAATCTTGGTTATATATTTTCTATAGTATTATTCTTATAAATTTATATTGTGTAAATTAAGTTGTTATTAAATAGATATATTTTTTTATTAATATCAAAAGTTTTATTATATTATACATATATGGATAAAATACCTATTAAATATAAAAAACAGCTTACAAATTCGTATAATATTTTACATTAATTGTTATAGTAAGAGAAATTTAAACGGATATATATATATATGACGAATCTGAGTAAAAAAATACTACACTGTTAAAGTTCATTTAAAATGTACAGATATTGTCATGTTCCGTTTAAATAAACAATATATTAATTATCTTTTTTTTTTCTCTGATTAAATAAATATGTAGAAAATCTATGGATAAACGAAAAATGTAGTAGGCAGAAAAAGAATTAAAAAATATAATATACTTATAATCTACGCGAATGCTTCTGTTTCTTCAAGAATAGAAAAAAAAAACACATTAAATAATGTTTCATTCATCATTGGATTAAAAAAAAAACAACGAAAAAAGATTCGGTTCTATGCCAATTACATAAATAGTAGCTGCGAAATTAAAATAAAAAATATATTAAAGAATTGCAAAATGTATCTGTATTTACTGGCCGCAATGTAAAAAAAGTTTTTTTTTTTTTTTTTTTTTTTTTTTTTTTTTTTTTTCGGAAAACGGTATATTGTACACCGAACATTTATTGTATTTTTAATCACCTGCGAATGTAGAATTTGATGGTAATATAAGCACGAACATAATAAGAAGAAATAGCGATGTAAAATTAATTATTAATTGCTACATTTAATTAGAAAAACAACAGGAATATATATATATATATATATATATATATATATACATTACTTGTTATCTACATTCCATTTTTTGTTCCAATTTATAATAAAATTATATTCGTTTCAAATTTTTGTTGGATCATTTATTTTTAAATATATTTTGGTTTAATATTGTATTGAAAATTTTATAGTAGATTTTATTTAATAAGATGTTAGGTATTGGTTTTTTCCTCTTTAACAATAATTTAAAATATTACTATATGCCATATCTAAATTGGGAATTTTGGTAATTTTGTTAACTATTTTTTCAACTTAAAGGTACTCTATACATAAATTAATTGCTTGTCATCTTTAAATTAGAGTTTTTGTTAAAGGAACTTGTTTGTTGTCTGTTGACTTCAAAGATATGTATATAGATAGATAGATAAGATAGATAGATATATAAGATAGGTAGACAGATATTTAAAATAGATAGATAAGATAGATAAGATAGGTAGACAGATATATAAAATAGATAGATAGATAGATAGTTCAAACTTCATTTAAATAAAAAGCTCATATTTAAATTTATATTTAAATATATATATATATATACTTGTAAATTCATAAATAAATATTGAAACGATAAGTTTAAAATTATATGATAATAAGAGAAAAAAATCTTGCGCGCATGATAAAGTTTAAAAATATGCACATAAAGAGGGAATTTTGGTGAAAATAAATACATAATAGAGTTACCTTTATAATAAAACCAGAATATTTGTAAAAAATATTGACTAAATTAAAAAATTAACAAAAAATTAAAAATTTTCACTTTTTGAAAAATATTTTCAAGGTACAAAATCAGAAAAAAAATAAAATTTTACATTTTTCCAGTTTTAAGTTGTAGATAATACAGAAATGAATATGTGGTAAAAATTTCCTTTGATTGCCATGCATAGTTTTTTAGTAACACTGCGCGCGGTATCAAAATTCATCGTTTTGAATAAACGCAACGCAAAATTTAATTATCCTATGTAGTCTTTATATGTAGTCATAATAAAACTGCCATAATTAGTAAAATAATGGGAATTTTTTAATGCGGTTTTTTGCCTACTGTTCAGAAATGATTACAGAATCAAAATATGCATAAAAAAACAAAATCGAAAATTCTGATGGTTTAAAGGTATCCTATCCCCTTAAAGTTTTGCCCATCTTTTATGAAACACCCTGTATATATTTACATATATTTGTGTTAATTCATTTAATTTCTCGCTGCAAACTCTTTTAAAATGCATACTTATCAGAAATTTTTACAGGATATTCTTCAAAAACTCGATAATCTGAAATTCTCGAAGATATTAAAAATGCATTTCCTAGTAAACTGAATATATTTTTAAAAAATACAAATATTTAAATAATATGTTTCGTTCGGTTGCTTTCAAACAGATAAAAATTGAAAATATGTCAGATGAATTCATATCATATTTTTTTTTAATATACTAAAAACTATTGTGAATTTCAGTCATTCTTTTTTGACTTATTAATCTTATATAATCACAGAATAATAAAAAATGAAAATGGTTATAAAAATAGTTTTAACCTATTGAGATCGCCTTTATTCACAAACAAAAATTTTCCTTGACAAACAGAGTTTTGGAAGGTAGAGGAATATTATTGAAAGGTTAAAGTGGAAATCGTACCTAGAGATGTGTTCAGAAAACACTTCCTAAATTTCATTCGTTAGAGAAGATTTTTCATTGATTTTAAAGTAAAAGTTTTTAGTGAAATACGGTTACTGATATCATAGGTATCTTGAAAAATATTTTACACCATAACAATACTATCAGAAAAATGTCTAGAATCGAGTGATTTTTCTTTACTTAGAATTACAGTATTATACTTTAATATAAATATTTAAATAATATATTTCATTCGGTTGCTTTAAAATAGATAAAAATGAAAATAAGTTAGATGAAATCATATTACAAGAAAATATTTTTTAACATACTTAGAACTATAGTGAGTTTTAGACATTCTTTATTCAACTTGTTCATCTTATAGCAACGACTGTACTGAGATAACTTTATAGAATAACTAAAAAGGAAAATGCTTCTAAAAATAGCATTAGCTTATTGAGACATATTCGGCTTTAGTCACACACAAAATTTTTCCTTAACCCGGGAGAACTCGCTACATAAGATTTTCTCTCACCGTCGTACATTTTTTAAGACTCTTATTTAAACCATTTTTCATTTTAATTAAAATTTAAAAATGTTACTTCAATTATTTTACCTATTTGTGAGTAAAAGTACTAACCCAAGCAAAAAAAAAAAAAAAAAAAAAAAAAAAAAGATATTAAGCTAATGTAAAGTAAAAGAAAAGCAATTGGGCACCGTGAGAGAAATTCTCACTAGCGAGTTCTTCCGGGTTAAGAAACAGAATTTTGGAAAGTAGAGGGATAATATTGAAAAGTTAAAGCGGAAATCACAACTAGAGATCTGTTCAGAAAGCACTTCCTAAATTTCATTCGTTAGAGAAGAATTTTAAAGTAAACACTGCATAAGTGAAATACGGTTAAAGAAATCACAGATATCTTGAAAAATATTTTACACCAAAACCGTACTATCTTAAATTTTTTTAGAATCGAGTGATTTTTATTTATTTAGAATTACAGTATTATACTTAAATATAAATATTTAAATAATATGTTTCATTCGGTTGTTTTAAAACAGATAAAACTAGAAATTGAAAATAAGACAAGTGAAATCATATCACAAGAAAATGTTTTAAAATGTACGTTAAACTATTGTGAATTTCAATCATTCTGTTTTCGGTTTCTTCACCTTACATCAATGACTCTACTGAAATAACTTTATAGAATAACTAAAAACGAATTTGCCTCTAAAAATAGCATGAGCATATTGAGACATACTCGCCTTTAATCATACACACAATTTTTCCTTAAGAAAACAGAGTTTTGTAAGGTAGAGGGATAACATTGAAAAGTTAAAGTGGAAATCAAAGCTAGAGAAATGTTTGGAAAAAATCTCCCGAATTTCATTCCTTAGAGAGGAATTGTCGTTGATTTTAAAGTAAACACTGCATTGGTGAAATACAGTTAAAGAAACCATAGATACTTGAAAAATATTTTATACCATACTATCAGAAAAAGTATGAAACTGAAACTGAAAATACGTTAGATGAAATCATATTACAAGAAAATATTTTTAAATATACTTAGAAATATAGTGAATTTCAGACATTTGTTCTGAGATAACTTTATATAATAACTAAAAAGGAAAATGGTTCTAAAAATAGCATTAGCTTATTGAGACATGCTCGCCTTTAGTCACACACAAAATTTTTCCTTATGAAGACAAACAGAGTTTTGGAAGGTAGAGGGATAATATTGAAAACTTAAAGTGTAAATCACAGCTAGAGATTTGTTCGGAAAAATTTCCCGAATTTCATTCGCTAGAGAGGAATTGTCGCTGATTTTAAAGTAAACACTACATTAGTGAAATCAAAGATACCTTGAAACATATTTTATACAATACTATCAGAAAAAGTTCCAGAATCGAGTGATTTTTATTTACTTAGAATTACAGTATTAGACTTTCGAAAGGTACACATTTTACAAAATTGTCTGTGGCTGTTGACGAAACTGAAACACTAGTAGCACTGTTTTATTATTAATATTACCACATGATTCAACCCAGGGTTCCTGGATTAAAGAACACATTGCCCGTTGTACAGAACCTTTTTTCATAACTGAAAAATCTGATAACTTTTTAAAATTCAATATATTTTTTTAGATACTAGAAAGATTTTTTTAGATACATTAAAAGCAAACTTAAACCACACCTAAAAACATATTTTGAGAAAAATGAAAAAAAAAAATCACTTGTCCCTTTAACCCTTTTTGTACTGAATTATGAATTCATGAAAATTTTATCTTCTAAAGCACTTTTCGTGAATTTTTCAAACTACATTAGAAGATTTACATAATCATTTAATAAATTTGAGAAGGATTTTAGATGGACAGAAGGATTTAAAAGGATTCATTAAATTTGAATTTAAAAAGATTCTGTGCACTATTTATAACCCCACTCAAATCTTTTATTTGAAATATTTTTCTTAGGATTTTGTAGAAACAGGAAATGTACAAATATAATGTTCTTACAATAGATATATAGGAATATTTCCGAATAGAAAAATTCCCCTCCCCCAACGCCAAAAAATCTGAAAAGTTGCAAAGGTAAAAGAAATCATTCTTTTAAAAATATTTTTGTTTTGTGTAAACCATAATGCTTTTGGAACAAGATAAATTAATGCATCTGTAACTTATTCTAAACTGTATTACTAATAACCGATGCGTTAAATGAATTCTATAACAAGTTATTTTAACGGTACCTATAAGTACCGTCAGTAGATAAAGGGTTAAATGGGATTTAGAGGTTAGTTTGCATTTTTAATCTGATAATAATTAGTGTTCGTGAGCAAAAGGCACATAAATTATATATTTTTTAATCTGCAGAATCTGCTCAATTTTTTACACCGCAATTCGAAAAATCTATTTTTTGAAGGTGTTTGACGTCCCTGTTCCCTTAACAATTTTAATGGTCATGTAATGAAATAAAATGTTGCGTATATATTTCTTTTCAAAATGTTTTTTTGATGGTTTCTAGGAAAAATATTTTCAAAATAGGATTTGTCAAAAAATTAAGGTTTGTACATTATAATAAATTATGGTGAGTTTGAAAGATTGTGAGGTGGCAGAAGTAGGAAAAATGGGACAACACTAAGTTTGCTTAAGCTAAACACTATATTATTTTACCGTTTCTACAAGAGCTATAATAAGTAAAAAAATATTTATACAGCGTGTATCTGAAAAAGGGAGCATAACTGTACGGGGTGAATGAACGCAGCTATACGAGCAAATGTCGTCATAGAATGTATGGTCGGAACACAAGCGGTGAGAAGTTAAAAGGTAGTTTTCCACTGAAGCAGTTGAATAATTAACACAAGAATGAAAGGAGATACTTCAGAAAACATTTTATTAAGAGGAATCTAATTATTGTACATGCTCAAAAAAATTGCTCGAAATGTCTTTCTCCAGCTGTAATGCACGCTTCACACCTGCGGAATAGGGACTGGCACACATTTCAGAAGACACCAGATATTTTCCGAATATCGCTGGCAACAACTCAAACCATGTCGACTAGATCCATATCAGTTTCAACGGGGCAACGTAGATTAGGCTTTTCATATGGCCCCACAGGAAAATGTCTAAACACGAGAGATCCGGCGATCTTGGTGTCCAAGCTATGGGGCCACCTCGATTAGTCCATCGCCCTGGGACAGTGGAAAACTACCTTTTAACATCACACACCTTACATTCGGACCATACATTCTATGACGAAATTTGCTCGTATAGCTGCGTTCTATCCCCCCGTAAAGTTGTGCTCACTTTTTCAGATACATGGTATATGGATACATATGGATACAGTATATGGTACAAATTTTGCATTCCCAATATTAACAACTTTTGTAATAGAAAAGTTTCACTTTTCAAATTTAAAAGTAAATATTATGTTTGATTCTGACAAGTAAAATTTGTAAAATTAGGTTAATGAATTGTTACCAAAGTTTCAATACATGCTGTGATTAGAAATCTCAAATTAAGTTAATCCTAAAAGCAGCATGGTTAACGTGGTAAATCATATATTGAACAAAGAGAGGAATGTTACTCAGCGTAGTAGGGAGGTTTAAAACAAAATCCATTCCTTTTTTTCTGTTTTCTAAAACAGGTAAAAATGTTCAAGTTAAGAATTAAACCTTTATTGTAATACTGAAGAATTTTTCTGCGACATATTTTGTAATAAATATTCACATAAACTTCGAATTTGAATTTTCTACATACATTTTATCAAAAGAAGATTTTTCAACCATAAATGATTTTACCTACAGTCAAATTTTGGAGCTCATATGATAATAATAGAATCTGGATATATGCATTAAGTAAATCGCAAAATACGCATTCATTTTTTTTTTTAATATGCACCACGAACGTACCTTTATAAGTTCTCTGTTATCTCTCATTCTCTGGCATTGTGACATATTTTTCATGTGATTATATGTATAAGATATAGGAAATTATGATCTTCCTATTGCTAATCTCATCAATTACATCCTCATGCAGTATATCAACGTAATTTCTTTAGAAAAGCAATTAGTTGTATATAAGATGAAACAATTACAAAGTTTGCGAAACTAGAAGTATTCAGTTTGTTAAACGGCATATTATTGTTTGGCATAAAACAAATAAAATCTTAAGCGCAAGGCTCAGAGTTGTTCTGACAGTCTTCCTAATTTCTAGCTAATTTAATAAATTTTAATTCCGCTGTTACATAAAATACTCAACGTTAAATATTGTCAGGAAATAGAATTGCAATACAATATTTTGTTTTTTGCAACCAGCCCAAAAGGCACAGTTGGACAGCTTGATTAGAGACATATGGGTGCCCGAGATATACATTACATAGGATTTTGTTATTTAAATTGATATTTTCTAAAATATTTTCCCGGTTGACCCTTTTTTTAAATTTCAGAATCGTTTTAGCTTTTTAAAGTAACGTAGCATAGGCATTTAGTTTATTGGTCAACATTCTTCAAGTTTATCGTGTAAGAAACTGTATTAGTGCTTTGGAAAAAAACTTTAAGCCGTACGTGCTCATTGGCCGCGTGGTGTTTATGACATTGATTCGTCTGCCTGCCTTCTGCCCACGCTCCAACATTCGTAAGTATACTTGAATTTTTAAATAATTGATATATGTTATAGATGTTTACTACAGGATATTCTTTATTAGAAATAGAGTGTGAAAATATTTTAGTTTGTTTGATTATAGGTCACAATAAAGATTTCCGATACATTTTAGTCTGTATGTGAAAATTAATTGCAATGTATTTTAACGGTGTTACACCACATGAGCCATAATTATACTGATATGTGTTACTGACTTATATTATAAAATACTTCTTATTAAATATGGTGTACCATGGCTTATTGTACTGTCTGTAAACAGGAAAATGATGTTCGTTGTTTTCAGTTGTTGAATGCGCTTTTAAAGCTAGACTATATTTAATTGTATTATGTGATGTGTATAAACTAAGTAATCTAGAAATCTTCAAGTCTCGAGTTTTGGGGGGACGAAGGAGGAGGGTATGTTTGGGATATATCAAGAGCAAAAAAAAGAAAGTAAACTTTTCTGAATTTTTAATTTATTTTGCATATGTAGAAAAATTGTACAACAGTTCAAAAATTGGAAACTAATTTTATGGTAAAGAAACTTATAAATAAATTATAAGTTGGATCATTTTAAGAATGCAACTATTAAAGAAAGTTACTTATATTAGTAAGTAAATGAATGTATTTAAACTCTAGAAACTGTGACGAAAGCAAGGCGACAAGTGAATAAACTTTATGAAAAACATACATCGTGGAAAAAAAAATAAACACTCCCTACTAACTTCTCAACAAATTAGCGTAGACGAAAGTTACTGGTAACGAACGATTGGAAATAAAGTCTGCATTTAAATGATGTATATAAAATTTGCTTATGTGGCCATCTACATATTAAAACCATCCCAAGCTTCATGTATTTCAATGGCAATACACAGTTTTAACAAGATATTTCAAATCTTCGGTTGAAACTATGCCTAAACACCGAATTTCAAGTCATCTCATTGATAAGTTTTTGAATGATAAACATTTAAAACTGAGTGCTTCTAATGCTAAATTACATTTTAATATTTTTATTAATATCTCCTGAAATTATACTCCTAATGTACTATTTTTTTGTGTAGAAATAATACTAAACTTCGCAAACATAAATACGTTGAAATTTCAATTTTTATAATTTTATGATATGAATTATGAATTATGAAATTAATATTCGAAAAAATTATGAATTGCAATACCCAGTTTTAACAAGATATTTCAAATCTTCGGTTGAAACTATGCCTAAACACCAAATTTCAAGTCATTTCATTGATAAGTTTTTGAATGATAACCATTTAAAACTGAGTGCTTCTAATGCTAAATTACATTTTCATATTTTTATTAATATCTCCTGAAATTATACTCCTAATGTACTATTTTTTTGTGTAGCAATAATACTAAACTACGCAAACATAAATACGTTGAAATTTAAATTTTTATAATTTTATGATATGAATTATGAATTATGAAACTAATATTCGAAAAAATTATGAATTGCAACCTCCAATTTTTTTGGTGTATTTAGATTTATTAAGTCCTGATTTATGTAAATCCACAATTTCACATTTTTCTTCCAAGTAGTTTTCAAATTATGCTTAAAAAACGGCAAAATGATGGTTTAAGAGGCCGTCTATGATAGAACTGATTAGATATTTTGAAATTTCTTCTGCTATCCTGTAATCTAACAGTCTTCAATGACTGCTTAAGATGCCTTGATCAAGAAGGAGGATTTCTCAGTCAACAATCGAGTACTGAACTTCAATTTGCATGCTGCCCTAAAATACGCTCGTTTTAAAATAATTAATTTCTCGGTAACTTATCGCACAAATTGCATAAAAAATTATTTTTAGGCTAATTGAAGGGTGTAGAGTTAATTTATGCTGTCAGAATTGTGTACTGCTATTGAAAAAAAAAACAAAGTTATTACTAGTTTTAATATGTAGATGGCCCTGTAGATGGCCTAAGCAAATTTTATATACATCATTTAAAAGAAGACTTTATTTCCAATCGTTCGATACCAGTAACTTTCTTCTACGATAATTTGTTGAGGAGTTAGTAAGGGTGTTTACTTTTTTTTCCACGACTGTACATATATATTTACATATATCTTTATTAGCCCCCGACGTGCTATTTCTTTCGGGAAGCAAATAAAATGTCGTCTCTAAAAAATAACGTCCCGTTATATTAGCCAGCCGTAAAATAAAGCAGATGTATCGTTGTACGGTTTATTACGTATAATCTCTAGTAAACTTCTAAGCTTCGCACATTTTCAATATTTATACAGTCGTATAGGCCAAAAAAAGTACTTTAAAATGCAATGTTTTTGAAAACTGCTTATCAATTTATTTTTGAGATATTAACTTTTTTGTAGTTTTTAACGCCATTTCTTTAATGTTGGCAATGGAAGTACTCCATTTCTGTAAAATGAGGAAAAATAGTTGGAAAATAGTAGATTATTATATCTTTTCGTAGCCATTTTCTCATAAGAACTCAAAAAAATGTAATTAAAATACCAATTTTGAAAAAAATATAAATAAATGATGTCTCATAAAACATGGAGCTTTATTTAATTTTAAGTACCTATATTAATTTTGAAAACAAATGAAGGCATATGAATCATTAGACAGCCCTTTCTTGTCGAGTTTCTTGAATGACGACGTCGCGTTTTGCTGGATTTATGTATTATTCTGCGATAGTGATGTCAATTGTATACTTTTCAGTAGATGTTATTTAAAACTGGATCGTAAATGTGGAATTCTTCAGCGGATGCGAATGACGTCATTTTATATAAAATAAAAGCGTGTGTTTAAAGTCTTAAAACTGAGCTATGTTTCGTACTATCTATATTTATATGCATATATTTTTTTTAATCGGGGGCGACGCTAAATTGTGAAAAAGTAGAATTCCAGTTGTATTGTTAATTTATTTTGTTTCTCTTTGAAGTGGCTTTGAAAATGTAAACTTATTAGAATTTTTTACGAGATATGCCTTAAAAATTCGATAATCTGGAATTCCAGAACAACGCGACATTGGAATGACATTTCCTAGAAAAATCAATAATATTTTTAAATATAAATGTTTAAATAATATATTTCATTCGATTGCTTAAAACGGAAAAAAAAAGAAATTGAAAATAAGTCAAATGATAACATTTAACGAGAACATATCTTTACCAATGGGCTTATAACTACAGAGAATTTCAGACATTCTTTATTTTGCTTATTTATCTTTTCTTAGTGACTGCACTGAAATAACTTTATAGAATTACTAAAAATGAAGAGGGTAATAAAAATTACCTTTGCTTATTCCAAAATACCAGACATTGCTCATACGAAAATATTTTCTTTAAGAAGACCAACATAGTTTTGCAATATAGAGACATAATATTGAAAGTGTAAATCACAGTTAGATATTTGTTCAGAAAACACTTCCTTAATATTAGAGAAAAATTTTCGCTAGTATTAGAGTAAGCTCCACATTAGTGAAATACGCTTAAACAAATCATAACTACTTTTAGAAATATTTTTTACAGATAAATTTCGAAAAGCGAATGATGTGATTACCTTAGAATTAAAATACTATACTTTCAAAACACGTTTATTGTATAATACTCTAAACGACTATTGGTGGATCTAAAAAACTGGAAGTAATATTTTATACCTTTGGGACTCAAGAACTCCGATTTGAAAAATATTTACTTAGATGTTAGAATACATGATTTTTAGCATATTAAAAATAAAAAAGAGAACATGAAAAACTAAAATTATTGACTAATAGGTAATTTTTAGGTCACAGGCTATCAAACTCTGAGAGCTATTGCGCCCGCAGGTTCTGTATGTACATACGTATGTATGTACGTAACGTCATAACTCGATTGGCTTCATATTTTGTATATAGGTTCATTCTGATAAGGTGCTTCCCTGATTAGATTTAGAGGTTCATTGGTTAAGTAAAAAGGGCTGAGGGCTAACCTCCCCACCTTAATTTATATAAATGGGTTTTTCATGCAGAATTATCCCATTTGTTTCAAATTTAATATATCGGTTTATTCTGATAAGGCGCTTCCCTGATCAGATTTGGCGATTCATTGGTTACGTATAAAGGGGGGGGGGGTGGGGAAAATAATCCCTTCCCCCTTTAATTTATTTTTCGAGGGGCATTATTCTTGAAATAAGGGTATAATATACATCCAATTAGTGTGAATATGCTGTGAGCTCAATGCCATCAGTTTAACTGGCCACTTTTTTTTTTTTTTAATTTCAAATGTGAAATAAGTAGAATACTACATATTTCTCACAAATATTGTCAATTTACTAATACAAAATTGGAAATCATACAAAGTTGCCTTTGTAAAAAATCTATTTTTTGATGGTTTACATATTTTTAAATTTTACAAAATTTGCGAAGTTCTTTTTAGCAAGTTCCTTTAACCCCTTCGGGACGGGAGCCTTTTACGAAATTTTTAATCTTTTGTCACCGTTTTTTAAAAACAGAAATTTGTGTCTTCTTGAATCGAGAAAATGCGCTTATTAAATAAGGCAAATTTTACAGTAAAATTTTACTGGTGAGAAAAAACAAGGATTCTGAGCGCTTCATGCGGCACGTATACGTGTCGCTCGTCCCCAAGGGGTTAATGATGTGAAACTAATCAAACGATAAAAAAAAAAAAATTAGCATGAAAAATGAACTAACTATCTCCGTCTGTTGAAAATTCTATGAACAATTTATATTAACTACTGTGCTGGAAGATAGCAGCATTAATTTTTGTTATGTTGTAGATATGGAAGGTGGTGATACAAAGGGCTAATGTTATCAGATTATCCATCGTTGGTTTCTCGGTTACAAAATATACTGCCAGATTTCCAGAACGTTTCATTAGTCTTACTCTAATAGAATTCTTCACATTTAGTACACATTTTTTATTCCTCACTAACAACTCCGAAAAGCATTATTTTTTTTTATAAAAAATGTCAATTATGTATAGAAATAAACTTTTGAAATTCAGTAAATACGATATAATTGCATTTGCTAATGACAAACGCTAAGAGCCAAAAAATCGCCAAACATCGTGATACTTGTAGCAACCTTTATGATTCTGATTATTTTAGCGTTTAATGCACGTAGTTTAAAGTAAAGTATCAAAATGTTTATTTGGCAAAATTGTCGAGAAGAATTAAGAAAAGCTCAAGAATATAAATTTCTTTCCAGTGATAGTCATACAATATATTTCTGTCAGAAAAAATAGTATAGATATAGAAGCAAAAAATCAAGTATAGTAATTTTATTTTTTATGAAATAAAAATCAGTAAGAAGTTTGAATTAAATGTCGGTTAACCATTCAAAGAAGTAAAAAAAAATTAGATGATATCTTCAATGTTAAATAACGCGGTCTTTTTCTACTACTGCACTGTTAAAAATTTTGCAGCATTCTGGCAGGTCATTCTACCGTTTTTTGAAAAAAAACGGTTTCATAACCATAATTTAACTATATTCTGACCATAAAATGGCCAATAATATGGTCAGAATCGTGATAAATTACGGTTGTGTAACCGTTTTCGGAAAAAACGGTCAAATGACCTGCCAGAATGCTGCAAATTTGTAACAGTGTGGCGTCGGGTAATCTAAGTTTGCAGTTAATCTAAGTTAGCAATAAATACATAGGGAATATTCTAAAACAGCAGGAAAAAATTATATTTAAGCATTGCATTAAAAAATTGTGCCACAGTATTTTACATTAGTAATTTAGATAATAATTAAGGGTAGATACGCTATATAATTACCAGCAGACGTTTATCTTACGATATATTGGGGTTCAGAAAATAATTAATTTTTTCCCAACAGGGGACTAAATTGTAATATTTCAAAGGCAACTTCACGCTTAACATCATCGCCAATTACATATTTTGACAGCTGATACAGCAAGGCTTGAACTACCTTTAAGCAATTTGCTCTCATACCCAGTATTCCTTACGAATTCTTTTGTGTAGCCCTATATATGAATTATAGCATTTATACACACAATGTAGTATTGATAAGTATTGGTTCCTACACTTCAGAAATTTCCCTGACTTTTCCCTGACTATAAAACCATTATTTTCTTAGAGAAAAACTCAACTTTTGCAATCGCTCGATTATAAATCCAATTTTTCAACATAAAAATTCTGGTATTTGCGCTGAAAGTGTAGGAACCTTGGTATAGTGAAACATAAAAGCGTATATCATAATTAAAAATGAATTTCCAGCGATCACCGCTAATGTACAGTACTTCGGTTACAATATAGTATCTGAAATTTTTTGCGTATCCCTGTAAATGCTATGTACTTCGTATCATAAATGAAATAAGTTATAGTAAACATCAGCGATGCATAACAATTTCATTATATATGAAATAGTTTAACATAATTAAAATACATCGCAAACAATTCTATCCATCCCTATAACATTATGTAACGGAATTCTTTTGTGTGGTCCTGTAAATGAATCGTAACCATTCATTGCAGCGCATAGCAGTGTTTCAGATTAAATTTGGGTAGAAGAAAATCTTTAACTGCCGTACCATAAATTTTAATACATCACTTTGATCAAATGCACTCTAAAATTTGCTTTTTACAAAATTTAATCTGAAACACTGCTACTTCGACTGTACGGCTACACATTTAAAAATAAAAGTGACGTATGATAACAAAGTGATGTAATATAATAAATGAAACCGCAGTTAATAATAATAAATTTCTCTCTAATTAAGTTCAATCCAAGGAACTCCTACTTCTACTTTCAACTTTAATATTAATTATTGGCTCTCTCGTTTTCAAAATGAAGTGACGTATTTGTATAAATAAACAACAATTAGCAAAATATTCTCTGATGAAGAGCTTGGAAAAGCTTGAAAGTAATAAGAAGTTTTAAATAAAATGTATATTTTTAACTTGTAACATCTCTTTAATTATTTTAATCGCCTTTTAAGTAAAACGGTGAACTTTTTAATGTTCATATTATATATTGTATGTTTGAATCAAGCTGAAAAATTATATTTTGTCTTATGATTTCATAAAATAATCGTCCTATGCTTTGTTAGAAGATGTGCTTTTTACAAAATAGTCGAATGCAAAAAATACCTAAGCAAACAAAGCTGTATACCGGAACAAGTTTCGTTAAAATTTATTCTGCAATTTGAGTGCAACATAAGTACAAACAGTCCACGTACAATTTTATAAAATTGTATCTTAATCGAAAGAAAAATTAAAAAAAAAATCTGATACCAGATGTGATTGCTAGAAATATTTTATTTATATTTACTCGATAAATTTTATGCATAAAATTGCATTATTTCAATTAGATAGCCGTTATTTGAAGATGGATGGATTCTACTGAAAATCTGAATAATAAAAATTACTCAAGTCTTGGCTGAACTTCAGTATGTCGTTCAAGAAGGCAGCTGTCCGACAGGACACTGCTTTTCTTTTCCTAATACATGTTCTAAAAAATATTTTATTGAGGATTTTAAAGACTTTTGTATCGAGCTATAACATGTTGACCGACTGAATGGCTTATATAGTTTTATAATTGCGAAAAACAATCCTGATTATAAACATTAATGTATAACGTTTTTGACATACAAAAGCTATTTACAATATTTAAAACCTTGAAATATTTTCTGCGTAGTATTACTAGCAAAATTAATAATTCGCTTTTCAAAATTTTATTTCGAAATAACAAAAATTTGAAGTAGTCTGGAAATTTATTTATGCACTTGAAGATTCGCTATATTAAAGAGTAACAACTCTTTGACCTATTACAAATTTTGATTTTTTGTCGCTTAAAATGATTTCGTTACATTTAGAAATATTTTATTTATATTTACTCGATAAATTTTATGCATAAAATTGCATTATTTCAATTAGATAGCCGTTATTTGAAGATGGATGGATTCTACTGAAAATCTGAATAATAAAAATTACTCAAGTCTTGGCTGAACTTCAGTATGTCGTTCAAGAAGGCAGCTGTCCGACAGGACACTGCTTTTCTTTTCCTAATACATGTTCTAAAAAATATTTTATTGAGGATTTTAAAGACTTTTGTATCGAGCTATAACATGTTGACCGACTGAATGGCTTATATTGTTTTATAATTGCGAAAAACAATCCTGATTATAAACATTAATGTATAACGTTTTTGACATACAAAAGCTATTTACAATATTTAAAACCTTGAAATATTTTCTGCGTAGTATTAGTAGCAAAATTAATAATTCGCTTTTCAAAATTTTATTTCGAAATAACAAAAATTTGAAGTAGTCTGGAAATTTATTTATGCACTTGAAGATTCGCTATATTAAAGAGTAACAACTCTTTGACCTATTACAAATTTTGATTTTTTGTCGCTTAAAAGGATTTCGTTACATTTATATACAATTAAAATCGATATGGGAAACAAAATTGCAATGTTGGAACTATAGAAGTAGAGTGCGCTACAGTATGTAAGTTTTCCACGAAAACGCGAAAATGTCAAAATGTTGAACATTGCTGATGTAAACGTTCAAGGAAGGTTTCCACATGCGCGTACTCAGAAAAATTTGGAAAAAATAGAGCATGTTATTGTAGGGAGGATAGGTATATTTATAAAAAATTCTCGCGGAATATCGATTTAGCGCCAATAAAGAATAATGAAAGCTTCTTTTTCTTGGTGATTTACCGCTGGTTTGCGACACAGTGAATTAAAATATATATGCGATTCTATGATAAATATACTCTTTAAAAAAGCAATTTTTTACTCTTCATATTAAACTAGTTTAAGCAAGTTTTAATTAAATAAATACACATTTATGACTACCAATTTGTTAAATATCATCCACATTTGTTATATGCATCCACAATGAAATTTAACTATCGTTTAGCGATGATTTAGAACAAAGTTTAAATGAATTAAAATTGCTTCAAACTCAAAATTAAGGTCCGATTCTGAGCACTGTCAATATGACTTCCATATTGTTTGTGTCTGAGACAACAAGAGAATAGTATTGCTTTCATGGAAACAATGACTTATTCAATATGGCAATGTATAAGCAGAGCTTTTCTTAATCGGGCAATTAATTTTTAAATACACTTAAAACTTACCCAGCCAGTGAAATCGTGTACAACTTAACGACTTTAGCAACACGAAAGTTGTATATATTATATCCCTTTAAGTCCTGACCCGCACAATTGTGCGGGTGATACTAAAGTAAAAGATAATGACTATTTCCTGTTTTTGTGAGATTTAAAACCAAATCTGCGCATTTATATGAGTTAATTGGCTTCAGATGTTTTGATAAGACACAACTAGAAGGCACCAACTACAATACAGGGCTAGATTTTCTGCTTTTAAAAAGACTATATCATCTGACAGCAATAGACAAAAAGTATGTACTGTCGTAATTTCTTTTAAATATGATTTTTAGTGTTTGCTTAGATTTAATTTTTCTTTTCATATACTTATTCATGATTTTAATTGATTTTGTCTTTGATAAATTTAATTAGGCTTTACAAATGTTGAAAAACAAATGACCCGCACAATTGTGCGGGTCCGGCATTTACCACTTCCAAAATGGGTACAATTCCTAATATATAAAACTTTTATTTTTAAGTGATTTTTTTAAAACTTATGCTTTTAGCAATTTATTTTTTATTAATTACATTTTTAAAGCGGATTAATTTTAGATTAATAGGTTTGTACTATTCATGATTTCTATTTAAAATTGATAGTATTAGATATATAATATGCACATGTAACGAACTGTATGTTTCTGCTCTGAGTTATAGATGTCATATATGATTTATAAGTTTTATATGAGTTATATGCATATCACGAGATAGATTTTTAAGCTTGATAAATCCATTCCATTTTATCTACACAGCAAGTAAACCACCAGGAATAAATAATAAATTATGGAAAGTTCAGCAAATGCTCGACAGATTCCGTAGTGTCTGCTTGAATTTACCAGGAGATAAAGGGAAATTTTTCCATAGATGAGCAGACGATTCCTTTTTTTTAGTACGTGCATGAGTAAAGCAGTATATAAAAAACAAACCACACTCTGATTTACAGTATCACCTTAGATAGTTTTAAATTTTGTAGTATACCAGTGGGAAGGTACAGACCTAGTCCACAAGGATCTGGGCTTAGCACCTGCTGTAGTCCTTACTCTGGTTCAGACGTATTTTTATGTACTTCGATCGGTATTTCAACAAAATACCGCTGCTGGAAAAACCAAAAGAAAAGAAATTTGAAGGATCAGGCACAATCCAAACGGAGTGAAGGGCATACCATTTGTCAACGGCTCTTAAGATTGGTGCGAGCACTGAGCACGTCTCAGAAAATGAATGTAGTGGTCTGTCCAGAAACAAAAATTGCCTCAAACATTTTCATTGTGGCTGTATGACAATTATCTCAATAAACAACAACTTTTTTTGCTTAAACTTTTATCTTTAGATATTTGCACACTTAATCCCAAACTACACGGTTGAGTAGATTTGGCCCAAAGACCGAACTCGCACAATTGTGCATTAACATGGAGTACTGTGAAGAATTTACTGGCATAGCGAACACCAAAGTTCTGCTACGAAGGTACGAGAAAATAAATTTAACATGAGTAGTAGAAACATTAAGTTTTAGCATTTTGTAAATGAGATCATAGTGATGAAACTGTGTCAAATGCTTTCGCGACATAAGTGCAAAGAGCACTAATCATTCCCGAGTTATCAACCACATTGTGGATCAATTCTACCACTCTAAGCATCTGATGCTCAGTAGAATGATTAGACCTGAATAAGCCACATTGTTCAGGAGAGACAGTGTAGAAATTTTGGAAAAGAATCTTAAAAATATGCTCAGGTAATTTACTCAGCACATGAAGCAAACTCACGTGCCTGGAACGCTTTACTGTACAAGGTATTCCCCAAGTTTCTTGATGGGAACTGTAACAGCGTGCTTCCAGGACGAAGGAAAATGCCAAAAATTGAAACTTTCATTAATAAAATTTTCCAGATGAATAGCATATTGAATGGGTAAATTTGTTTGTCGAATTTGTAATCGGATCACTTCCTGGAGTTTCTCTATTAAGACAATTTTTTTACCTCTGAGATTACCTCTTCATTAGTAATCGGATAAATTTGTCTGACAGCACTACGGGCTAAAAGTTTCTTGGCAACATGATTGACGGGGTCAATTGCCTGTAATATCTTGCGGAAAATAATTAGGTCTTTGGATCTCTTTTATTTAGTTACTGGTTCAGGTGAAATAAAATTTTTTCTTTCGGTATCGATTTGTGTTTTTTCTAAATACAATGAAACCTCTCTAAGGATATCACCCATTAGACCATAAAAAATCGGTCTTTCAGAGAGGTGGTCTCTAAATAGAGGTGATGGATAAAGCAAAGTTTCATGTAATACATAAGGCAAAAAAGTTATTATTGATTTAGTTTATTATATTTCGTGTCTATACAGCTTTAAAGACAGAATTAATTGTTGTTTGCTTTCATTTTAACAATTTCTCATTAACAATTTTTGTTTCTAAATATTCTGTGATTTCTTCAAGCAAATTATTTACTTTATTATCATATCTAACAGGAATAGAACTTTATCAATATATTGATTTCTACAATTTCTACGGATTGATTTCTACGGTTTCTTGACATGAAGTAGAAGCTTTAACTAGCGGAAGCTCGTCATCTGAATCAGAAATGAACTCCTAAAATAGATTTAAAAAATCTTGATTGTAGTATCATTCATTTTTGTAAATGACTGTAGAATGTATTTTTTAATATAAAAATTTTAGCTTTACGTTTGTTGATATTTTCTATGATACGATTCTCCCAGTCTTCAGATAAATCATCGTAACACTCAAGAGCTTCCTCATATTCATGTAATTTGGGATCATAATCAATTTTGCTGCATTTGATAGCTGAATCTCTTCATCTTCTAAAGCACTGATATCATCAATGGATTTTTCTATGGATACACTGTTTTGTCCACAAGAAGTGACGCGGTATTCCACGAGAACAATTTTTTTCTCTTAAACGGGAGGAAAGAGATGACCTTGACACGCCAGGTCTAAGAAAGTAGACTTAGCTGAGCATGTGTTCCGGAGAGAAGTGGAATTTGAGATTTCTCAATGCAAAGGAATGTAATACTACTCTTCGACTGAAAAAATGAAAAATGGTCTTTCAGGAAGGAAGACAGGAAATAGTGGTCCTTTAATGGAGTTAAATTAACATTGAGCCTATAGCCAAAAATTATAGACCATAAATAAACGGTCTTTATAAGAGGTGGTCTACTTATAGAGGTGGTCTTTCAGGGAGGTTTCACTGTATAAATTTTTCTATTCATTTCTGGTATTTGTACCATAAAAAATAACGGGTTTCTTCAGAATATCGTTTATTGTAAACCTTGATTTAAAAAAATCGTCAAAATATGTACAGGGTTAGCGAAATTAAACTTCCGCTACTCAAAGGGCCCTAGAGGCCGTTCTACTAGTCCGATGAGAAAAATATTTGGACAATAGACACTTCGGTGGATGCGCTCGAGATTTCCGAAATAAAAAATATTAGTTTAAAAAATCGCCATTAGATGGCGCTACGAGTTAGCGTGTGAAGAGAGGATAAACTGAGATCCCGAAACACTGAAGGACCAGTGGTCTTACACAAAAGGAACACAATAAGGACAATAAGTGGGCACAGAATTTCCATGGCCAGAAATCATCAACCGCCATTCTCGCGAGAAATTTGTAGCGTGAATGTTTTGCGAGTGTCCAGATCTTGTCGTTCCAATTTCTGAAACGCTTGAATGTTATACGGGCAGAAGATCAGAATTCTAAGAATTGTATTACACTGTAGTAGGGTATATCAAGGGTACGTGAAATCGTCGGTACATTGACATTTCCATGAGGCGAATGAGTGCCTGCTTCCATGACCGCTGTAGCAATATCCTCTACGACGGCGGTTGCACACTTTTACTTCCACTTCCCGGCAGATCGCCTAACTGTCCTGTTTGCTCGAATTTCATCATCATGTCATTAAGAGCACGCTCCGATATCGGTCCACGTCGTTGTTTCTTGAGACGGCGGAACTCTCTCACAACTGCATCTGCATTCTCACCGTTGCGGTAATACAGTTTGACTAGCATTGGCAACGTCGGCATTTTGAAATGCTCATATGATTGGGGCACGAACTTCTTCCTTTTATCGTGCGTGGAATTTGCATGTGTTGCTGCAATGTGCTGCCCTGCTGCGCCCTCTGGTGGCGAGTTTTTAAACTTTTTTTTTTTTATTTCGGAAATCTCGAGCGCATCCTCCGAAGTGTCTGTTGTCAAAATATTTTCCTCTTCGGAGTAGTAGAACGGCCTACAGGGGCCTTTGAATAGCGGAAGTTTAATTTCGCTAACCCTGTACATTTAAACTAAAACAAAATATGAGCACGCTAAATTATCAAATTCTTATTTTCATTTTCCTTAGGCTCTCAACAATGTAAAAAAAATCTTATTTTAATATAGAGTTTTTTAACAAACGTATTCGATTAAATTCCTTCAGAATCTTAACAACAACCCTGCATCCTTACATGAAAGAGTTTTTAGTTTTAAATTTCGAAAGAAAAAATCTGGTATTGGATTCGTTCTTCAGTTTAATGCAATAAATACATGCTTTAAGATGCATTGTTATTATCTATAAATTAGTCAACATAGATGTTAAGTTCTGGGAGTATAATTAGCGTCAATATAGTATATTTAATATAGTATATATTTCTGATACATTTGCCATGTATTTTTTGTAAAAGTTTAATATTAGAAGTAAATAATATTAATGTCTTGTAATGTTTAGTTTATCATTTAGATAACTGCAATTTTATAAATTAAAATATTAAAAATAAAAAAGTTTTATGATTCAATTATTTCGCAGCAACATGTTTCCGGAACTAAAAACCACTTGAAGCCAGTTTCCGGTTTTAATTTTATCAGAAATAACAGTTTTCCTATTTTCTCATGGGTTCTGACTTGAAGTCCTGAATTGCTACATTAAAATATCTCACTGTTTCTTTGAGAATGTTTCTGTTTTCTTTTATTTACAAAAAACTTCGAAAATAAATTCAAAAGAAAAACTTTTTGTGTATCTTTCAAATTTTATTTTTTCCTAAAGGAATATTTCAAAAATTTTATATGGATCGAACTTACAAAAGAATGTTACTTTTTACATAAAAGTACACTTACCGAAAATAAATATAAATGTTATCGTTGAAGGATACTTGTTTTACTTACGCATTAAGAATCGGCTATTTTATCACGTATACACAATTCTGCGGCTATGAGTCGAACAACGTAGTTTATAACAAAGAGTTTGCTTACTACGTGTTTCAAAGAAAGTGTACTTGAAATATTTGCATTTTCCGAATAACACTGATTGCGGAGTTGGAAAACGGTAGGTTGTTTTGAAAATAGTTTAGTTTCTAGTTTCTTTCAAAAAACTTTGTTTTATTTTATCGGTCACTGCATCCTAGACGTAATATTTTCAAATGGAAAAGGATTCATTTATTTCTACAATTTAAAACATGTTTTAAGAGGTTTCAGGACTCTTAAAGCTTCAAATTTTTCGAAATTTTAATTTTTTTTAGGTGTTAAACACCTATATTTTCTGAACATTTTGATATATATGTTTCCTTGAAATTCCCATTAGAACAGAAGTTATGAATTTTAGAATTATACCCACTCAATAGCTGAAGCAGTGTTTCCGAAACTTTGAAGTCATTTTTCTGCAAATGACGTTTTTGGACATAACGCGCACGATATCTCAGAAGCTTCTGAATATTTTTTTCATAAAATCTTCAAACATATGTTCTATGTTAGTCGGCATAAACTGAACCTAAAATTTCATTTTTATTGTTCAAAAAAATATATTTTTAGGTGATTATACTGTTGAAATTTTCAAAATTTTGTAATAGCTAAATGTAACTTTGTAAAAAAAATATAAAAATGCTTTAAGTACAAATTGATTTAGGTTGGGGCTAATTATTATAAGCTCAAGTACAAGTAAGCACCAAAATTTTCATTCTACTTTCAAAATTTATTTTGAAATCCTGCGCATAAGCTGTTATACCAAATTTCTACACGTCAAATATCTGACACTTTGGAGCCCCCCTATTGCTACTAATTCTGCAACTTGCTATTTTTAAACTGCATGGAATGAAAGAACATACTTATATCTTTCAACTCCAGTTGTGTTTTAAAATCATATTCATTTTACGATATTAAATGTTGAAAATGGTCTTTCTTTTTTTCCAATTTTAAGAGTCCTGAGACCCCTTAAATACCTTAAGGCCCTTCGCAATGATTTAAATAAAATCACCCAATTATACATGGTACAAATAATAGAATTCCCAAGTTATAAATTTTAATAGTATCAACTGTAAGCATTGTAGCGTGTTGATTCAAGGTCACAAATAAAGAGTAACTCAAACAGCTTTTAATATGTGCATGCTCGAGTACTGCTTTGTTTTTTACTCGCTTGCAGAACCACTTACGCAAAACGTCGACTTCTGAGCTTAAAGCGTTATTGATTACTGGCCTGATTATTCAAAAGCCGTTAGAATTTTTTTTTTCTTTTTGGCTTTATAAAAGATCGTGTGTACGTTCTGCTACTACCTAAGGATTTGCCAGAGTTGAGACACAGAATTGAAGAGGCTATTGCTTAAATTACTCCGGATTTGTTAACCGAAGTGTGGGAAGGGTTGGACTTTAGGTTGGATGTGTTCCGTGTAACAAAAAGTTCACATATTAAGCATTTGTAAGAAAAACTAGGTTAATTTACCTTGAATTTGTTCTATGATTTGTTGTAAATACTTTAAATTAAACTATTGTAATAAACCATTGTAAATTGGACATTTTTTTATATGAGCATCCAGTGAAATATTCTGAACATTTGAACAGTTTAAGCATTTCACGATCTAATTCCTAGTTGACGCCATTTTTACGCCCTGTTTGCGAGTAGCTTCCAAAACTAGGGAGCCATAAGACTTCAGTTTAATTTAGTTAAGGGTGAGTGTAATATTAAATATAGAGATAGAACAGGACAGAGTTAAAAATGAAAATTATAATTAAATAAAAAATATTAATTAGAGTTCAAAAAGTAGAAAATGTTAAAACTATCGCATGTTCAAAACAGTTCAGATGAATGAGGAAAAGCCCAGTTAATACAAGGACACGTATCGATGATAACCATAAATTTAGTAACTGTTACTAAGTAACAGTATAGCTATTTAATTGAAAAATAAAATGTAATTAATTTTTTATATGATTAAGTAGATCAAATAAGATGAAAGTTAAATGTAAAGAAAAGGAAAGTAGGAACATCGCATATTATCTTCAATCAATGTTGATTTACGCGGCCTTTATGCTATGCTGTAGTCGGTATCATATTTTAAATTGTGATTTGCTTAGGTGCGTTCTTAATTATATTAATGCATAGCACCTATAGTCCTTGTGTTGTCCGTCCGTCTCTCTGTCTATCCGTCTGTCCGCATATAACAGCCCAACCGAATGAATTGAAATTTAGAATATACAACCGTTGCAGAAATTTGTCGAGTCAGTTCAAATTTTAGGAAAATCGAATAAAAACTTAAAAAGATATTAATAAAAAGTTTCTTCATTATATTAAATACTATCATACGTAATTAATTCAATGATATACCATGATATATAGTGATTGTAGGTTGCCATGGTAATTACGTTCTATTTAAGTTTAAGTACTGTTATATCCGTTTTACTGAATTTAATATAATCATCGTAATAATTTTTTAATTCTTGCGTTTTTCAAAAGAGTGAAAGAGCTATTCCACAAAAATCTGAAAATTTATAAAACTAGTTAGAGTACGAACGCGCCTCATTTGCCACGTTTGACGTACAATGTCTGACTTCTTATAATGTAATTTAAATTTTACTATTTTCTTGAAATTATTTTTCTTTAAGAATAAATTCTTTTATGAATGGTACTATTATGTATTTATTGATATCTTATTGTATTTTGTTCTTTCGCTGGTTTGTTCGCAAAATAAATAAAATAAAATAAAATCTTACTTAGAAATGAAATGGTGAATTGTTTAGGTTATCATATGATATCTGAATTCGGTTTAATGTAATAATAAAGTAAATTCCAAGTTTCCTAACGTAGTTTAAGGTATATCAATTCAAAAACATTTTTTATGTTACAGATTTAGCAAATTTCATTTTAATAAACATGCAATTTTGAATCAGTGTGTGAGACATTCTCACAATCATTTGATTTTTAATTCCCTGAATGATAATTTTTATTTTAGTACATACTCTTTGGTTTCTTATACTGAGGAACATACCATTGCATGATTGCATGACAATATTAACGAGATATATAAGTTTTGGACGATGTTGGGGATCCAAATATACCACGAAATTCCTATACTGTCCCGTGTCCTTGATGCTGATTTTTAAGTTTGGAGCTGTCTGTATAAAATTGTTTCAATAAAAGTAATTCGATGTACTTTTTTCCCGAAACTGGGACTATTGTTTTATATAAATATGTAGCAAAAATTTAACCTTCACATATTTTTACGGTTGTTATTATTTTTTTAAGCTCTGTCCCAGGTTTTTAGATTCCTTACCGTCCCTCTCGCTAAAATTATACAGAAAATCACTTCAGATGCAGCCACAAATTTTTTTTCAACTTTTTTCTCATGCAGAAGTATGCTAGAGAAAGAATGGCTACATTTCTTTGACAGGAAATTTACTACAGAATTTAATTCAGCATTTAAATATCAATTTCAAGCATCGCATTTTTATTGGTAGTCATACCGTCCCCAAGATTTGTTTATTCCTGCACTTTTGAAGGTAAATTATTATTATTATTTTATTTAATCCAGTGTAAATAACTCTTTCTAAAAATCAATTAACATTGTGGCTATCACTTAGTCTTAACATGATTTGCCTAAAAATAGGTGGTAATTTTCCTTACCGTCCCTTTTTTTCATTACTGTCCCTTCTTTAACACCCCTTCAAGACAATGTTATACCAACATTTTGTACTAAAAATACTTCTTTGCTATTATTTCTTATTTGAATATCCTGTGGGTACTATGCAAATTCATTATAAGTAAAAATTTAGAAGAAAATAAAAAGTTATAGTGCTAAAATGATAAGGAAAATTAAACTCGCAAGTTTAACTTAAATCTCAGTTAAATAAAAAAAATCACTGATGACCATTTTTTTCTTTATTTTGAATCATTAAGGCATTCGTCTATGAATTTAAAATGTTATTTTAGCAAGTTTAATTTCTCCTGATTTTTATTCCTGAAAGTCAAAAGATTGTGAAAAAGCCTCGTGTATATTTCGACGAACAATAATCTCTTAATTTTAAGACGGAAATCTTGAACTGTTTTATATCTCGTACAAAACAGCCACCAAATTAAGCCTAGCCCTAATTTTGTAAATACTCGTTCTTCAGTCTTATAATCACCGTACTTGTTTATAGAGGATGAAAAACAAATATTTTAAAAACTCAGTAATTGATAAATGCGAATATGTGGATTGATTAATATGTGAAATTGGAGATTGTTTACAACACTTTCTTGTTTTTGTCCGAAATTCAACCGACAGATGGCGTTGCACCGCCTTAAGCTCTAATACTGGTGAAAACAACTTTGACATTTGAAAACAAAAAACATTTTCATTTTGTAGTTTCAAATTAAATGCTTAATGAAGGTTAAACAATGCAGAATTTTTTATCCATTTTTTCATTTTAGTGTGAAGTTCTAAGAGGTTGGATCAGCGAAGCATTATACCGGGTGTCCTAAAATAGACTCATTGGTGTAAAATTGAATAACTTGCAAATGGTGACAACTATTAAACAAATTCTTGCATCATCGGTTATGTAAGATTTCAGCAATTTTTACAGCGGTTATTGATAACAGTTTAAGATGGCAGCGATAGATGGCGCTGCAAGCAAGTGGCGCTAAATCAGGAACCGATTTTTGGCCTCCCGCTTCTCTCAGTATTGATGCAAAAGAAGGAGGTTAAATATATGGAGTGGTTCTCAATCGCCAATACAATTTTGTTCTTAGGGGCTCATTCCATATAGTTAATCTCTTTCTTTCGCATCAATAATGAAAGAAGAGAGTAGCTAAAAATCGGGCCACGATTTAGCGCCTATTGCTTCCAGCGCCATCTATCGCAGCTATTTTAAGTTTAAATCGAAAATTGCAGTTAAAAAAACCTGACATCTTACATAGCCCTCCTGCAATATTTTTTTTTAATAGCTGTCACCATTTGCAAGTTATTGAATTTTCAAATCGGGAACTAAACAAGAAATCATTATAAAAAAACATTTCCGACTGCGCATATCCATCTCCTGCAAGAACAACACTGCTACCTTTTACCTTTCATTGCATTAAAACTAAAATATAAAAGAAATCAATTTTATGATGCCCTGCTAATTTCATTAAAAAGAGTAGATGTGTTCGTCGTGAAAATTAAACTGAAATTAACCACTAAATTCCAGGATCTGACTATCATTTTAACATTCATTTATATATCTTCGATTTTAAATAATTTTCAGTTACAATCTTTACTCCAGTGATTACAGCAAAAAAATGTAATTTCGAATACAATCTGTAACAAAACTTACGTATTTTTTATAATTTTTTCAAACATGTCACTATTAAATTTAAATTGCCTAACTATAACAATAAATATTTGTTTGCTGCAATAAAATTAATTAACGTTTGTAAAAAGAAAAAAAAAACATAAATAAATATATAGAACCTTAATAGAGAAAAAAATAATGAGGTACCAAATTCGCCTATTTCCGCCCAAGATTGGTGACTACGCCTTCTTATGGTTTAAATATCCTCCAGCATGTTATACAACTTAATAAAAAAGAATTAAGTACCTGGAAAAATCTTGTGGAGAGAATAAAAGTATATTCTTACACGTTAGGTATTAAACTATTATTTTAAAGGTAAAGATAATGTTTTGTTTCATATTTTTAGAAAAAAAGAAAGAAAAATGCTTTCCAAAAAGTCTCAACAAAAGAATAACTTATAAAATTCACATTTCAAGCCTAGGATACTGTATCAATTTCAAATAACATACAGTACAAATCACTTTTTTTACAGTAGAATGGAACATAATCGAAAACAGATTTTTAAAACAAGCATGTTGAAATTTGTTTTGTTGTAGTAGGACTGAAGTCACATATCATTTTTTAAGCATCTAATACCATGCTGTGAAGTTACTGTCAATTTCGATTTTAAACAACAATTTTTGAATAACATTTGCGATAAAACTAAGTTTGTGTGTTGTTATTTGTGTTATTATTTGAATACTAACTTTAAATTCTGAATATAATGAAATCCTGTCATGAAAATCTTCGTCGCTTTAGTGAACATATTTTTTTTAATACAAATTAATTTATCTTGTTTCACACACTCACTGATATTTAAATACTTAGTTTGTAGAAAAAAAAAAATCTTCTTTAAAGTTGGAGAAAAATTCCAAAGAGATTTCAATTACTTATCTAGCTGTTAATACTAAAAGTTTATTATATTCACAATGTATACCTTCTGAATTTCAGAAATTTAATTACAAAATTACAATACGTCTATTTTCTGCTTTGACCAAAAGTAGTGATTGTACAGAGGCCTGACGAATCATAAATTATTATGCATCACGCATACATGTATTTTTAAACTAAAATTTAAATTCGTAGACATTGATTCATTAAATCAAATGATTTGACAAACTTCCGATATTTCGAAACTCATTCAAATCACACTAATTTTACAGTATGTCCATTTCTTTCAGGCAATAAAGTTTTACTGTCTATATAAAAACACAAATACTCCTTTTCAGTTGAGTGCACACACACACACACACTTACACTTGAGTATGTGAAATAAAGAACAAGCAATGACTATAAAGTTATTCGGTTTTATATTACCTGAAATTCAACAAATATTTCCCATCACAGTGGCCGCAATATTCGCTCTACAAACATGCACGCGCCAACATTTGTTCACAAGTGAGGAAAATATACTCCTTTATGGTGTGCTAGAAAATTAACTGCTGATTTTAATTGGCTGAACTTAAAGTAGAGATTCGTATTATTATCAGCATGTGCAGATGATGTCACGCATAGTCTGCCACATAGTTTAACGTACAAACATACATGTTGAACCAGTTATCAAGTATAGTTCATGAGTGTGATTAAAATTAGAATCTATAGCAATATGTACAGTTGAGAAAAACTTAAACATAGCAGAGTATGCAGTCTACATTTTGTTAAACGTAAGCGAAAAGTTTATTTGCCAAAAAATCTCAAATTTCATGCGTATAATAGATAGAAAACTTGGAATCTAAGCAATACGTGCTGTTTCTTAGTACATAGTGACCACAAACCGTGAAGTCAACGCATAGTCCAAATATCATAATACACATGTCTTAGAAGGAGCATATTTTGTTTGTGGATTAGATTGTGGCGTAAATATCCACAGAGAATGATTTCCTATGTCTATAAAAAGACTGCAGTGAATCTAAAATAACTCGCATTCCTGTTCAGAATAAAGGCATTTAAGTTATAGTGCTATCGTCCGGTGCTTTGGTGTTGCTGTTATTCAAACATAAGTGTCAACCAAGTGATTGGGATAGAGTGATTTATTGGTTGTGTTATAATTTAACACCAGTAACGCCAGTGCTCAGGATATTAACGAAATAATGTAAAGGTCATTATTAATTATTATTAAAATTATTTTCTTAAAATTTGCATTGTGATAACTGCTGACGAAAATACCAATAAAAAGTTTATAGACTCTCACGCAACTGAATGACTACTGAATGTCTAGCAATAAGGTCGCTGACTATTAAAGTGCGTTTATAAGAGTTTAGTGCCTCGAGTTACGTATTCTCAAATTCCAAGTTTATATCCTTCTGTGGCTATTCACAATTAACTGTTTGGTATGGTGCCTCAATATGATAGTGACGAAATACCTACAGAGCGCATGTTCAGTCTGTACTCTGCTCAGACAGAAATTTTATCTATACGGCATGGCAATATTCCAGAATTTGAGGATACTAGAAGAGTTCGCTAAAACGAATGAGGCGTGTTAACAAAGATTAGCTTGACGGTGATTGCAGACCCTCCATCAAGCATAGAGATTCATTTTACTAAACATCGTCTGAATCAATCAACATTTTTATCCTGTATGACGTCTCTCTCATAAAGGGATACACTAGTATTTGGACAGATGCTCGTTTACAAATTAGTTTAGATGAATTGTAAGAGTAAATACCACCAGTTTGGCAACAATAATCTGGCCGTTATGTCTTGTTTTTTCCAACATACCTTCCATGCAATCAAATTTTAGAGACCATGTATTGCTACTCCGTTATGTAAAAACACTCTAATCGCAAACAAAGAAAAACAGTCGGGAACGAATCCCTATTTAGCCTTGAATATCCGTAGTAAGTCAGATTCCATTTTTCACAACACCTCCATTCTGTGTAGCTTCTTTGTGCGAAAAATGAAATGTTTTCAGCAAGAAGATCAGGATTACTAACCAAAAATCATTTTTTGTGCATGTGAGAAAATAACTACGAAGAGTACCTGACGTCTCAGATAAATGGTAACAATTGTAAAATAAGGTGTTTTATTTCCTTTACAATTATTGTACTAATATTAATACTATATGTATTTTTTATTTATTTAAGATTAGTATTGTTAGTAGAAATAATTAAAACCAAATATTTCGGATTTTTTTACAAATTCATTTAAATGTATGCATCTAATAAATAACACATAATCCAAAATTCTATTCTGATTTTAGTGAAGTAAAATGAAATATACATTTTTTGAGAAAAATAACCAAATAATAAATACAGGATGTAGAATATATTTTTAAGAGTAGTTCTGCATGTAGGATACTGAAAGCTAAATCCAAGATTCTATTTTCCCGACACTTTTCAAAATGCAGCTCTATTTTGCATTATTCATTTAGGATTTCGAAATACTTTTACCTACTGACAATATCATATGCAAGGCTTTTACTACTATTTTAGTACCAGAAGGAGTCTTTTTGCTTAAATATAGTTTTGGATATATTTTACGAAATACATTTTGTAAATAAACACTGCACCTAACATTTTATTACTAAATTTAAAAGCAAAATAAAATTTTAATTTTCTGCTTAAATATCACTTATAGTCTGAAGGAGTGTTATTTTCTAATGCTTACATAATAAAATAAGAAATCAAAACTTGTAAGTTGACCTCAACAAAGATCAAAGTTATCTATTTTAAAATAAGACTGAATAATCAGACAACGATGTGTAACGTGCAAACAAACTTTTTATTTATTTATTCTATTACCATCAAAATACTTAATTATGCAGCGAATTTTAAAGCAAAAATTATATGATTTTTTTTTTGTTTTATTAATTTTACTTTTATACGGGGAAATATATAATAGAATGTCTCAGCAGGTATATTATAACAGTTTAATTTAAACTATTTACAACAAATCATACATCAAATTGCTGGTAAACTAACGAAGTTTTTCTTACAAATGTTCAATATGTGGATGTTTAGTTATATGGTACACACTGAATTTAAAGATCGTTTCTTCCCACACATTAGTGAACAAGTCCAGAGTAATGGAATCAACAGCTTCTTCGACTCTGTGTCTCAACTCTGGCAAATCATTAGATAGCTGCGGAACCTAAACACGATCTTTTATAAAGCCCCAGAGGGAAAAATTGCATGACTGTAACGACTTATAACCCCTTGAGGGGCGGTGGGTTATATTTTATCCCACCTACGATTAAGAAATTTTTTGAAATGAAAAATTGAACATTTGCACCAGAAAAAATATACGAAACTTTACTTTTGTAACTTTGGTGGAAATAAAGTCAAACAACTGCTTTTTCTTATTTTCAAATAAAATTTTTCTAATTTTCCGGTGGGAATTCAACATTACACAAACGCAATTGCTTGTCCCTCAAAGGGTTAAAGCTTCAGCCAAGTAATAACGTATTACACTCAGGGATCGCCATGTTGTGTATGTGCACTGCCAGCGAGTACATAACAAAGCAGTACTCGCGCATGCACTTATCTAAAACAGTTTGAGTTACTCTTTATTTGCGGCCTTGGACTGACACCCTACAACATTTACAGTTGATACTATTAAAACTTATAACTGGGACATTATTTTATGGATACCTTGTATTTTTTATATTTTTGATAGATAAAGTTTGGACATGAATTAGTTAATGGAAAAGAATAATTTAATTAGTTATACTGCTAAATATTAGAATACTTATTATCATAAAATGGATAAGTACACAAAAGTTACCTTTTTTCTTTGGAAGTGTCGGATGTTGCTCCACTTCACTACTCTTAAATTATCCCATCAATAACCCGTTTCTTGCCATATACTTATAAACATGTTCACGTTAGCCAAACCTAGTGCAGTGCTGCTTCGTGATTTCAGTATAGGAAGGCATTTCAGAAGCAGCAGACTCTAAATTCGGTCACACACACACACACAAAAAAAAACCATACACGTGTTGCTACCCAACACATGTTGTCATCGTCAATGCCATGTCATATTTTCTAACGGACATATTTTGTTTTATAATATAGATGGACTTTCTTAACCCTTTATTGCGCAGCTTTGCATATATGCAAACAACAGTGTTTTGAATTTAATAGATTTTTTTTATTCGTATATACCTAATTCTCACCAGAAAATTAGAATAGCAATACTTGCTTTAATTAATAACAGACATTATGTAACGAAGAGATATCTCTGCAGTTAGACGTTTTCCCTCGTACGAACTCATGCACTTCGACACTCACTCCTAATCTTGGGTATATAGTATTGGATTACTAGGAGACCCCTGAAACACGTCTCAACTGTCTCGCAACTGTTTAGTATTTAAAGGAATAATAATTATTTTAGATACTCTTATTTAATTTAACTTTTTAATCATTTTATTAATTGTACTTTATACTAATGTTTGCAATTCCCGCTTTCTTTACTGTCTGACTGCAGTTGCAGTCTAGACCCCGCCTTTGGCTCCTCCCTTTTCCTCTGTAACCTATATAAGAAGACGATTCTGCCGGCGCTAGCTCATAATAAGAATCTTCGTATCGTTCGTGGCGCCTCCAGATATCTGCGCAATACCACCGTCCGTAGGGACCTTAAAACCACCACCTTAAGGAAAAGAATAAAAGATCTAGCTAAAAATTTCTATTCAACTTTGTATGATCTTCCCAATGATATCGTGGCAGAGCTTCCTGACTACGACGCCTTCGAGCCTCACTATCGAAAGCGCCCTAAATCTTCCACTATTATGGAATCCCCGTGAGCTTTGTGTTCACCGCACCAGATTGCTCTGTCTATTTTTCATATTTTTCTCATCCTTTTTACTTTTTAAATATTCTTTAAAAGAAAAACCCTTAAAAAAACCTTATCTATATATATTACGTATTATATAGGAAGAAAAGAAAAAAAATATGTTGCCCTGATTAGTGCCTTTTTTTAGTTGAAGTATTGGCCTTGCTGCCTTCCTTTACCGCTTTTCCTGCCCAAGCTTGGGGAATGTAGAAGTGTGCTTTGAACTAGTAGAGTGTACTTTGAACTAGTGCTAACTTTTATTTCTTTTTCACATTTTTATTCTTTCTTATAGTAGGTCTTGCAACTATATCTATACCTATATTTAAATAAAACTTTAACTTCCTTTTCAAGTTCTTAAACTTAACTTTAACTTTTTTTTATCTCTATATGAAAGCACTTATTCTAGTATCTATCTTTAATATTTTTTCATTTATACTGCAGTTTTAAACAACTACACCTTCTCTTTTTCCCAATGGCTCATTAATTTGTAAGACATCATATCTACAGCCTGGGTGTTAAGTTGCCTGACAACTAGGAAACACCTCAACGCTGCTCCACTGTTCAGCACTGTTCAGCGCTAGCTCAGAACTAACAGCGTGAGTGTTAGAACCAGCCTTGATCTGATTCTTCAAGCTGATTTTTCCAGTGCCGACAGAGATGTCGAGCGCAGGTGATGTTGGATTTGGTAACGATCCTTGTCTATCTCTTTTCGTTACCCCCCTAATACGCATTTGGATAAATTACTTAGTTTCACTAATTTTAAGATGAGAAATCTTTCTAGAGAAGTTTATGCGAGATTCGATGACTCCGGTAGTTTCGTTTCGTTCAAAGCTTATAGTAATTTTGAAGTGGTCCCCCCGGGTCCATTCTTGAGCACTACTTATCTACGCGGGCGGAATGTATCGAAATAGTACCAGATGAAGTAAAACGTATGTTTAGAGACGACGGCGCATTAAACCTCTACATGAAAAGAACACCGCCAGAATTTAGCCCAATCTGGTGGGAATTAGATAAAAATGAAAACGGGTTTCAAACTGTAAAAAGTAAAAAAAAAAAAAAAAAAAAAAAAAAAGACCGCAAAAAGTGAAGGCTAAAACTAACAACGGGGATTATTCCCAACCTATAAAGAAAGTGGCAACTGATATTGTAGAAAACGAACTAAATATAAGCTTTGAAATCTATATGAACGTTCAAGATGAAAATTCCGTGCGTAATGGATGTGCCTCGATCCCCTACCCCAGCAATTTCGAACCATTATTACCAGAAGAATTTTATTTAGTAAGCATCTCAAGTGCTAATATTTAGAACTTACAAAAAACTACCACAGAAAGTTTGAATTTCCCCACTACCGATGCAATTGGCGCCACGAGGGCGCCCAAACCCATCATGATCACGTACTCCAACGATTTCACGGATTTTATCAGGAAAATTGCATATGAATGCGACTCCAAATTTCACGTAAAAGCTGCAGGTAGTTGAATGAAGCTTTTGCGGATTCCCTACCAATAAAGGAAAAAATCATTGCTTTTCTGAAAGCCAACAACATGCAGTTTTACTGAACGCCCGACACCCGGGCCCCGCTGAAAGCGGTTGTCAGGGGTCTACCCACGCGGTTCAATACCGAACAAATAAAAGAAGCCCTTCAAATTGAAGGATTTGAAATCTCAAAAATCGTGCAAATGAATAGCATGAAGGATAAAAGAGCACTCCCGATATTCCAAATTCATCTGCGAAATAACGACAAATCGAAAGAAATTTTTAAAGTCACCGTTATACGTTATTTTCGAGTTCAAATTGAAAGTTACTGAGCCCCCTGAAAGCCGCGCAATGTTTCAATTGCCGAAATTTCTTCCATTACTCTATTAATTGTTTCATTAAACCGCGCTGTGTTCAGCGCGACGAAAATCATAAAAGTACAGAGTGCCCTAAAATGAATGTGAAAGCTCCCGAAGAAAAACCGCAACCGAGCTTCTGCAACTAGTCAGAAAACCACCCAGCATCTTTTCGAGGATGCAAAAAGTATCTTCTTAAAAGTAAATCTTATGCAGTCATCGCAAAAAATAAAAATTCTCCTAAAGTATCATCCTCTATTCAAAATTCAAAAGATCAAACCATCCCTTCTGTTTCTGTTATTCGACAACAGATGGCAGCCCTTACCCATGATCCAATCTATCAGAGCCACGAACTCGGTAACAATGTTACGAAAATTTTCCAAATTTTGAAAAAAATTAAATACAACTCAGAATTAATTCTTTTATAGATCTTACTAACTATCTCGAAAATCTTTATACTGAAATCACTAAACAATCCGATATTGCAAATAAAACACTTAAATTTATGAACGAAATGTCCTATTATTCCAAAAATATTAATGATAATAACATTAAATCTAACCCAATGTAACTTTTTTCTCCTTCTCATCACTTTCCGTAAATTCCATTAAGATCCGACTGTAAACTTCTCTATTCTCTAATTTCTTTATTCCCCCTAGACTCCGCCTCTTTCTTCCAGTTCTTAGTTATTCCACTCTCCGCTCCGTCTGAGAGCCATTTCGTCCTCTGTTCCCCTGGAGTGCACGCCTCGCATGCGTTCCGCCAGATGTGAACTCACGGTATGCAAAGGGCTCTTTTCAGAGCCATGATCTGCGCTACCAGAGAAGATAATCCTCCCTTTGTACAGGCTTTTTATTCTTTAATTAATCTCTTTGTAAATATATTAACTTTAATTTGTAAATATTTTACTTCATTTTGTAAATCTCTCATTGATAGGGAAATTTTTAATTAATTATTATGTAAAAAATGCATGGTTCCCTGAAAGGGGTCTTTGTTTTATAATGAATGCTCTTCTGACCTAACTTTACCAACCAACCACCCTGCTTCCTCCGACAACCACTTTACGCGTCATGATGTCATCACACTCACGACTATATACTGTCCTGCTATTTTTCGCTTGTCCTGATCCCGGGGATGTGTGGAGCCTCGGTAAAATAGTATTGAAGTCGAAGTTGCACTAGCTCAGTCTGTCTCAAACTGAGGAGCAATGTTGAGCGGGTGGACCGGTTCTTTTCAGAACCCCGGCGTTAGTCGAATGGTTGCACCCGGCACAGATCCAGCGCTCTTCGACGTGTTTCCAGAAGCTGCTTCCCTAATGTCGGACGATGTATATCCGGGAGGGCCGGTCCTTTTCAGGACCACGTTTAGGCGTATGGTCGTTCCGGGCATTGTCTTGACTCTAGGACGGTATAGACTGTCGCAAATTTACGGCACCCCGTGCGGATCAAAATCACACTTTCACCGGCCATTACGCCTAGGGTACCCTATCCCAATTTCACTACTAACACTCTCACTTCTGTTAGTTTTATCTACTCTTTATTAAAAATTATAAAAAATCTTCAAAATATACTAAACAATATAGGAAAAAATCTTATAAAAATACAAAAGTATATCTTGTTGTTGTAATGCTATACTTAAACTTCCTTCTAGACTTTTCTTTTTTATGTATTTTTTAGCTCTTTCCCAAGCAATTTCTTTTATTTTTTTTTTACTTTTTATGCCCACCCTTCCCATTCCTACCAGCTATGTTGCTATACCATTTCACCTGCATCATATTATGTGTCGAGGATGTGGGACAAGGGTCCCAGGCTCCTCGAGTAAACAATCTTCGAACTTCCGTATTTAAATAAAGCGAAATTAACCATTGAAATTTTCTGTTGCAAAATCAGATTTTCTCAACTACGTATTCTATCATGGGAATTAAAGGGTTAAAGGTTAAGTTTTATAAAATAAATAATTATATAAAATAAGGTATAATCTGGAGACATACTTATTAAAATATTTACTAATTTGCAATAATTTAGCGTAAGACAGCAACACGACAATAGTTTTTACTTGTATTGCAGATGTGCAACAGAAGAAAATATTGACGTATTATATATAAAAAATGTATATCTCATTTTTTTTTCATTATTTTTCCTGTGTAATAATCCTTTCAGAAAATCATATATAATTTTTCCGAAAAAAAAAAATAAAACGCGCATTTAAGGGTTAAAACAACAATAACAAAATAGATAATAACGAATATGAAATAAGCTTTAAATCCGCTTTCTTTCTTTCTGTCAATCTTTTAGTATTTTCAGAGACAAAATAACAGACATAAGATGTATTTTATTTATCTGTTAATCTGTATCTCTCAGAAAGTTTGTTTTGTATTTTTAACCGGAAAAAATACGTCAGCTCTTTAAAGGAAAACAAGTTATTAGATCCGTAAGAGCTTTATTTTCATAATATTGGTTTTAAAGGACTTTTTTAACGGCTTTCTTGATGTCTAAAATGTCTAAGGTTTGCTTACACCAATTTTTAGGAGATTAACAGATGATAGTGAAATAACTAAAGATAGAAAATGTACATATATATATATATATGTACATGAGTCTGCTGCGAAATTTCGTAAAGTGTAAAACTTATCGCAGAGATTTAGAGGTAATGTGGATGCGAAGAGAGGAGTAACTGTGGCTTTGACTGTTCAGGGATTGCGTGCACGATTGTTTGAGGTTTCACGTTCAGTTGTTGGTTTTCGATGGGTCTAGGCAGCTCATTCGATTTGTTAGTTTTTTCCATTTGGTCTTGACGGGTTGTTGGGGGAGCGTTGTGCACATAAAAACTGGTTTTACCTCCGCAGATGCATGTCGCAAGTGCATGCCGCCTGTCTCCATTGATTCAATTTCTTCTGGTTTTAGTTTGAACGATTTTAAAGTTTGCCGTTTTTAAAGTATGTTGTTTTTGAAGTTAGTTGATTTTAGTTATTTAGTTGTTGTTATTTGGTTTAGTTTATTTATCGTGGATCAGTTCCGTGGTTTCGAATTTTTAATTTAGTTTTTGGATATATATATATATATATATAAACTTTCTGTATAGCAATACCATTGAAATATAATGAAAATGACCAATAATATGAAATCACAAACACCACATAAAGCAAATATTATTTAAAATGTATAATATACACTGCTCAAAACAATTAAAGGATATTGCAGTTTTAGGTGGATTTTGTATCTGGTAAACTGTTTAGCTGATTGATACATGGTCGACAGACATAGTAGGTTATATGAGAATAAATTACACATGTTTGGCAGAAAAAAATGCATTTTATTGCGCATTTGTGTACTAAAGGAAAAAAACACAATTTGTGCATATGAGAAAAAAAAATAAGAAAAGGCGTTTTCTTCAAAGAAAATCATTTTCAGTAGGTGGTATGGTTTCCACGGGCGGCCAGCAACGTTGAACACCTTTGAGGCATGGACTCAATGAGGCTATTAATGACGAGTTGGGGTATTCTGCCCCACTCTTCCAGAAGAGCTCTTTCCAGTTCTTGGAGAGTTTGTGGGGGTTGTTGGCGGCCAGAAACTCGTCTTCCTAGAGCGTCCCAAACGTGCTCGATTGGATTCATGTCTGGAGAACACGCTGGCCATTCCATTCGAACGATTCCTTCCTCGAAAAGGAAATCCTCCACCAGGTTTGCACGATGTGGCCTGCAGTTATCGTCCATTAAAATGAAGTTATCTCCGATTGCTGCAGCGTAAGGAACTACAATAGGTCTGAGGATCTCATCCCTATATCGGCGACCAGTCAGAGCTCCATCTCGAATGATGTAGAGGTCAGTGCGCCCGTCAATGGAGATGCCACCATACACCAACAGTCCTCCCATGCCAAATCTGACACTTTTGTGCACGAACGCAGGATTATTTCTACTGCCACGGTCCCTCCAGATGAAAATACGCATATTATCCGGATGCACAGAAAAACGGGGCTCGTCAGAAAACAGAATATTGCTCCATTCATTTCTCCTCCAGTTGACATGCTCGGTTGCCCATTCCCTGCGGTCGCGACGATGCCTTGATGTTAATCTAACACATACCATCGGTCGGCGAGCATACAGACCTACAGCATGGAGCCGGTTTCGGACAGTCTGAGTTGAAATCGTGGTGCCTGTAGCCGAGCGAAGGTGTTGTTGGAGAAGAGTAGCGTTCATGGTTCGGTGTCTCCGAGCTGTTAACCCTAAATACCGATCTTCATTGGGCGTTGTTGCCCGTCTACGACCTTGCCCTGGTTTTCGGCCTGTACATCCACTCTCCAAAAAACGGTTCCAGACCCTGGAAATAACACTTTGTGACACTCCAATGGCTTGCGCTAGTTCGGCTTGAGTTTGGCCCCCTTCTAACCTACCAACAATTCTCAAAGCTTCTGAATTTGTCAAATGACTTCGCTGAGACATCGTACTCATCGAAACAAAGCAATCACATAATGCCGATCATCCTTGTCTTCATTCTCTTTTATCCAGTTGAAAGTCAAATTTCATTCGCTGCCGCTGAAGCGACGTTTTTGAAGTCGAACTCAAAATTTGCATACTCCACAGTTTGAAAACCAGAAAAATTTGCATTTGTGATTCTCTTCTTCTATTTTCGGCAAAAAAAATTTCGTATAAATCTTTATTTTATATAAAACTTCAAATATCCTTTAATTGTTTTGAGCAGTGTATATATATATATATATATATATATATATATATATATATATATACTTTGTTTTTAGGTGCGTTTGTCATTATATAAGTACGTACCCCCTATTGATTTCGTCTAGTCCGTCCGTCTGTCTGCATATAACAGCGCGAAAAAAACCCAACTGAATGATTTGAAATTTAATATATGTGACCGTTGCAGAATTTTGCCCAGTCATTTCAAGTTTTATGCAAATCGAATAGGAACTTAAAACGATATTAATAAAAGTTTTCTTCATTCGATTAAATCCTGTCATATGTAATTAATTCAATGATATCCCATTACAGGCAAAGATTCTAGGTTGCCATGGCAATGATTCTGTTAAATGCTATCATACGTAATTAATTCAATTATATCCTTTGATAGGTAATGATTCTAGGTAGCCATGGTGATTACGTCGTATTTAAGATGCAGTCATATTATTTTCGTATGACTGAATTTAATATATATAGGGGAGACTAGGGAGGGTTGACCATACGGGAGGCTTAATCCACCCATCAGTTTTCATATTTAAAATAATTTCAGAGTTTTATCTTTAGGTGTCAACCAAAGCTACTGGAATGCTTATTTCATCAGTTTATCGCGAGTAAAAATCACGAATCTCGTTAGTCAGGCGCGGAAAAATCTCAAATTTCGTTAGTCGGCTGCGAAAAAATCGCGAGTTTCGTCAATTTATCGCGAGAAAATATCACAAATATTGTCACCCAGACAAATCACGAATTTAGACAATTGTTGGAAAAAGTTTCGCATTTTGTTAATTGGTGGCAAAAATATCGCGAAATTCTTCAATCGCTCGTGGAAAAAAAGTCCAGAATTTTGTCATATTTTTTTCCATTTATCAAGACGGAACAATTAGTCTTCATAAAGTGTTGTATGTTTATTCATACAGATGTGAAGAAGCCCTGCATACAATTATTATATATTGTTTAATTTTACTATGTTCAAAAAATCATTATTCTTCAAGAATAAAGAGTTCCCCCCCCCCCCCCCCCCCCAACCTCCCCGATATAGAATTCTGTCTGTGTTACTGATATGCCCTCGACAACCCAAACGTTTTTGTAAGTGGCCCTTCTCTCAAAAAGGTTGTGCACTCCTACTCTATACCCTACCTTTTCCGAATCATTTCCAAAAGGTTTCTATAGACCGCCAATGATGAGCCAACGATCTGTACTACTTGGATAAACTCTCAATAACAATTAATTATCATCAATTTTCATTAGGTAATTAACAGAAAGACTAGGTAATTAAAAGCAGAGTTATATTAATCTACCAAACAATAGTAAATCATATACTTTAAGTAGCATTTGGTTGTAAATATGAAATCGAAAAAGGCAAAGTCAAAGCCTCGAATAGTCAAAATGTCACTGCAGTAATGGGATCCGTACCCTTCAATTTTACATTTGCATAAAAGAAGTAAAAACCGTCTTTCGGTACGTCTGTCTGTCTGTCCTTCCGTCCGTCCGTCCGTCCGTATATAACTGAGCAAAAACTACCCAACCGAATGGTCTGAAATTTTAAATATATAATTGTTAGAAAATTTTTTGAGTCATTTCAAATATTATGAAAATCGGACGTATAATTTAATTACAGAGACAGTCGAAAGTTTTCCGTTGCATTACGGCCAATGGGAAAAAAATATTCCAAGTGCATTTTAATGATGTTACAGCCTTTCGAACAGGATGAAATTGATATGTACCTATGAAGTGCACTAAAATATGCATTTAGTATAATATACGGTGCAAAAAATATTTTCAAAACTAGTTATAGTACGTACCGCATTTGCCACATTTGGCGTGCAATTTCCAACTTGTTGTTTTAACTGTTAATGTGTTTAATTGTTAATTTGTTTTCTATTAATCTGATGAAGACCGCTGCTAATTAATTACTTTCGGAAATGTAGTAGTATGCATTTAATTTCACTCCTGTAAAAAAAAAAAAAAAAAAAAAAAATGTACTTATATACAAAAAGATAAGTCTTTTGTAATTTTAAATTTTATTCCAGTGGCTATTGCGAATGCCACAAAATTTATAATTTATAATATGCTTGGTGAATTTTTAAAAAATAATCAGTTCGACTTGAATTATTTTTCATTTATGAATTCCATTCTATTATACATTTGTATTAGTATTGTTTTTTGGGAACATAATAACCAGCATAAGGCCAATTTTATTTATTATGTTCATTATCGTCTTGTAGAAAAAATATTCCGTTATTGTTCTTGATAGGAAGAAGAAAAGAATTAAAGAAACTATACATTTTGGAAAATATTCATTAATTGATATTTTTATGTAAATACATCAATCAAATGTGCATTTAAAAAAAATGCAGAACCGAATTAAAAGTATTTCAACATTGCTTTTCAGTATTCTAAAAAATTCAGCTAATGTATAACCATTCGTAACAAAAAAATATCATAATTTGAAAATATTTTCGGTTAAAAGGCAACAACAATAAAGATAATAAAAAATATTAAACATGAATTCTACTCTCTGCAATTTCATTCTTATTGACTTCTCAAAAATATAGTCATCCACATAAGGTGTATTTTATTTATCAAGTTCAGCTCAGCTGCTTCTTGCAGAGTAAAAATGACGATTGAAAATTTTTAAGAAAAAAAAAATGGAAATAAGAAAAAAGAAAAAAGAAGATATGTGTAAGAAATTATTCGTTTTATTGATATTTTAATTTACTTAAATACCTCAAACAAGAAAAAAAATATATGCAGAGTTAAAGCTATTTTTGTATCGCTTTTCAATATTCCTTTAATCTCTTCAAAATGTAAGCATTAAAAAATTTTAAAAAAGTTGATTTGCAAATAGTTTCTGTTAAAAGAATGGAACAAAACTAATAATAAAGGATATTAAACGTGAAATAAATTTCATTCTGAACAGTTTTATCCTCTTGTTTTCTGGAAACACTAGTGTATCCAACCAGGACCTGACGGGTTACAATATACAGTACAAATTAGTTTGGCAAAAAGAATGATTAATTGTATTGAATTGACAGGAAAAAAATTAAAGTACATATTGAACTAAGATAGAAAAATAGTTCAAGTTTACCATTATCACCATTATTTCCTCGTACTTCGCAGCAGAATGAGTTTGATGAAACCAAAGACAGCATTTCGCTTTTTCACGCCTCCATTATCGTAATGCCAAACAAGAATTATTTCTGCTCGCTAAGCGGTAGCGTCAGTTACGACACCTAACGCCATCTACAGATAAACTTCGGCAGTGTTACTACTAGTCTGACTTTCAGTTAGTTACTTTCATTTAATATTTCGAAAGTTCATAACTTACGAAATTGCCCAACTAATTTGTAGACTCCCTGTATAAGGGAAAACCGTTTGTTTTTTGCAAATATTTTCTGTTAAAAGAAATCAACAAAACAAATAATAAAGGATATTAAACGTGAAATGAATTTCATTCTCAATATTTTTATTCTTTTTATTTTCTCCAAACAGTAGGGTATGTAACCTGGACCTGCCGGGTCGTACCAGAATGTAAGGGAAAGCCTTTGGTTTATATTTAAAATTTTGCTTTAGATATTCCACTAGCAATAACAAAAACATTTTTATTTGAAAAGGGTCAGTTTTGCATAAAGTTTAAAATTCGTTAACAGCGATTCATTCGTATGAATAGCCAAAGAAATCGCCACAGATTTCGTTAGTGACAGCAGTTTTTTTTTTTTTAATTCTGATCATTTAAGTTGTTTAAGCGTATCGATCGATGTCTGTTAAATTTCTGTTTTACTCGCATTTTTATGATTTTATGATTTTAATTTTTTCATGAACTTTTAACTTCGTTATGGAATATCAGCCGGAAACAAATGCTGAACTATTTGTATTAATTGCAAGCGGATTTACCATTCATTATCTTCCGCACTCGATATAGATAGATTTTTAAAAAAATCGTGCTTAAAAATAATTTTAAAAACTATAAAAAATGAGCAAATTGCGACACAGTTTTCAAACAAATTCCACTACTGTTTTGAAAAAAATTGAATTTTAAGTGCATCTTTTCCTCTATTCGACGGTATAAAAATTGAAAATGCCCGATGTTTATAAGTTTAAAAAATTGTAGTAAAAGCGAAATTTATATTCTGCTTTTTCCAACATTAAGCTGGCGCCAGGGTTACGGATAGACACATTTCTCCTGTATGATATAGATACCGGATGTCCCAAAAATGACTGATAGATTTTAAAATTCAATAACTTGCAAAAGGTGACAGATATTGAAAAAAATTCTTGCAGGAGTGTTATGTAAGATGTCAGGAGTTTTTATGCTGCGATTCTCAGTTTTAGTTACAAATAGCATCGATAGATGGCGTTTTAAGCAATAACCGCTAAATCCAGGCTTGATTTTTCGGCCTCCCTGTTCTTCCATGCGAAAAACGGAGATTAAATTGTATTGAATGGATCCCGAAGTACCAAAAATAGGGTCTGGACTGAGCGCCTATTGCTCTCAGCGCCATCTATTGCTTGAAATTTAAACTAAAATCGGTAATCACAGTAAAAAAAAATTCCTGACATCACACATAACCCTCCTGCAAGAATTGTTTTAATATCTGTCACCGTTTGCAAGTTATTGAATTTAAAAATCCATCAGTCATTTTTGGGACTTCCGGTAGATAGTAAAGGATGGAAAGAGTATTACATTTATAATGGTCATATGATTCCTGAAAAATGAAATGTCAGTTTAACTTTTTCATCAATAAAACACAATTTTAGAAATTATTCGTTTTGTTCATATTTTAGTGTAAATACCTCAACCAAAACGTAGTTTGTTTCCGATTAAAAACCATTACTGTATAATTTTTGAGTAATATAAAAATAAATAAATAAAAGATATCCGCATTTATAACTAACTAGCTAAAGTAAGTTTAAGAAAGTTTGTTTTGAAAAACCAATTGCAAAATTTAACATACAATATACAAAAACTTATTTCCATTCATCATTGGAGCAATAACGTTAAAACACACCAATATTGTCATAATCGACTTTTTATCATGCTTCAATACATTTTTTCACACTTACATGACGTTATATATTCACCACGCCCTTTATATTTCCAATATGACGTAATATTTCATTTTTTATAATTCGCCAAATTAATTAAATTATAATTTTTTACATGGAAATCATAAAACAGAAAAATTATGACGTAACATTCACTTTTTGTTTTTAATTCGTCAAACTATTCATTTTATTTTCATTTTTTACGTGGAAATCTTGCAGTAGAAACGTTATGATGCAATATTCCCTTTTCTTAAATTCGTCATTCCATTTATTTACTTTTTTTCACCCGTAAATCTTGCAATAGAAAAGTAATTGTCGTGGTAAGTATTTTATTGTGGAATTTTAATTGCTGGCAACAACTATAACGAAAAATGTTTCAATTTCATTGGAAATTGGTGTTAAATTTGTGGGTTTTTATTAATTAAAAATTAACTATATGTTATTCCGATTCCAGATTACTTTAGTTGCCTCGGCCGTGTTTTAATACACATGTATGTAACGTTTCACAATTCTGGCTTCCAAATTGTGGATTTGTATAGAATTACAGACAGGCAGAAAAATGTTCATTTTTATATATTAGATTCGGGTAAAAATGCAGCAAATATTAAAGATAATATAGAATATTAAACAATAAATGAATTCCATTCTCTACAATTTTATTATTTTTGATTTTCCAGAACAAAAGTACACATAATGTGTACGTTATTTATAAAGTTCAACTGCGTCTTGGGGAAGGGAAATGGCAATTCTTTTTTTTAAGGGAAAAAAATAATATTTTTATGCAGGATTAAAACTATTTCTGTTTTGCTTTTCAATATTCTGAGAATTTTGTCTAAATTTGAATTTTCGACAGAAAAAAGTAGCTTAATTTGTAAATAGTTTCTGCAAAAGAGAGCAAAAATAATGATTATAAACAATAATTAACAATAACCGAATTCCATTCTCTACAATTTATGCTTATTAATTTTTCAGAAAGATAATAATACACATAAGGTGTATTTTATTTATCAAGTTTGACTGAATCTTGTGGAATAGAAATGACAATTAATTTTTTTAAAGAAGAGAAAAGAAAATAATTTATTTTATTGATATTTTAGTGTACATCAATACCTCAAGCAAAAATATATTTTTTATGCAGGATTAAAACTATTTCTGAATAGCTGAATTTGAAATAGTTTATGTAAAAGAAACCAAAAATAGAGATAATAAACAATATTAAACAATACACGAATTCCATTCTCTACAATTTTATTCTTATTGATTTTCCAGAAAGATAGTAATCCACACGAGGTGTATTTTGTTCATCAATTTTAACTGTATCTTGCGGAATAGAAATGGCAATTGAATTTTTCAAAGAATAGAAAAGAAAAAGATTTATTTTATTGATATGTTAATGTACATTAATACCTCAAGCAAAAAAATATCTTTTATGCCAGATTAAAACTATTTCTGTATAGCTTAATTTGTAAATAGTTTATGTAAAAGAAAGCAAAAATAAAGATATTAAACAATAAAAAATACACGAATTCCATTCTCTACAATTTTATTCTTACTGATTTTCCAGAAAGATAGTAATCCACACGACGTATATTTTGTTCATCAATTTTAACTGTATCTTGCGGAATAGAAATGGAAATTGAATGAGAAAAGAAAAAGATTTATTTTATTAATATTTTAATGTACTTTAAAGCTCAAGCAAAAAATATTTTTTATGCAGGATTAAAACTATTATCTGTATCGCTTTTCAATATTCTGAGAATTTGTCTAAATTTAAACAGTCGAAAGAAAAAGTAGCTTAATTTGTGAATAGTTCCTGTGAAAGAGATCAAAAATAAAGATAATAAACAATGTTAAAACCTAAAAGAATTCTATTCTTTACAATTTTATTCTTACTGATTTTCTAGAAAAATATTAATCCACATAAAGTGTATTTAATTTATCAAGTTTAACTGAGTCTTGCGGAATAGAAAAAGGAAATGAATTTTTTAAAGGAGAGAAAAGAAGATTTATTTACCGATATTTTAATGTCTATTAATACCTCAAGCAAAAAGGATTAAAACCATTTCTGTATCGCTTTATAATATTCTGAGAATTTGGTCTAAATTTAAACAGTCGAAAGAAAAAACAGCTTAATTTGTAAATAGGTTCTGTAAAAGAAAGCAAAAATAAAGATAATAAACAATATTAAACCATAAATGAATTCCATTCACTACAATTTTATTCTTACTGATTTTCTAGAAAAATAGTAATCCACATAAAGTGTATTTAATTTATCAAGTTTAACTGAGTTTTGCGGAATAGAAAAAGTAAATGGATTTTTTAAAGGAGAGAAAAGAAGATTTGTTTATCGATATTTATTCCCTATTAATACATCAATCAAAAAGGATTAAAACCATTTCTGTATCGCTTTTCAATATTCTGAGAATTCGGTCTAAATTTAAACAGTCGAGAGAAAAAACAGCTTAATTTTTAAATAGTTTCTGTATAAGAAAGCCAAAATAAAGCTATTTAACAACATTAAACAATATAACAATTCCATTCTCTACAATTTTAATTATTTGTGATTTTAAAGAAATATTTTATCGATATTTTAATGTACGTTAATACCTCAAGCAAAAAGGTTGAAAGCTATTTGTGTATCGCTTTTCAGTATTCTGAGAATTTAGTCTAAATTTAAACATTTGAAAGAAAAAATTAGCTTAATTTGTAAACAGTTTCTAAAAAAGAAAACAATAACAATAACAAATAAATAATAACAAATAAATAATAATAAACAATATTAAACAATAAGTGATTTCCATTCTCTAGAATTTCATTCTTATTGATTTTTCAGAAAGATAGTAATCCACATAAGGTGTATTTTATTTATCAAGTTTAACTGCATTTTGCGGAATAGAAAAAGCAAATGGATTTTTTTAAAGAAGAGAAAAGAAAAAGATTTATTTTATTGATATTTTAATGTTCTTTAATACCTCAAGCAAAAAAAAATATTTTTTATGCAGGATTAAAACTATTTCTGTATCGCTTTTCGATATTCTGGGAATTTTATCTAAATTTAAACATTAGAAAGAAAAGGTAGTTTAATTTGTAAACTGTTTCTGTAAAAGAGAAAAAAAAGGCTTATAAACAATATTAGATAATAAACGAACTCCTTTCTCTACAATTTTATTCTTATTGGTTTTCCAGAAAAATAGTAATCCACATAAGGTGTATTTTATTTATCAAGTTCAATTTCATCTTGCAGAATAGAAATGACGGTTGAATTTTTTAAAGAAAAAAAAATGAAGATACATTTTAGAAATTATCCGTTTTCTAAATGTTTTAGCATAAATATCTAAAGCGAGTCATATTTTGTTTGTAGAAATAAAACCATTTCTATACCAATCTTAACCCCTTGTCTGTGCAAAAATAGAAAAAAATCTCTTTAATTTTGATCGTTATTATCATAAAAATGTTAGAAATAGATTATATTAAGAAAAGAAATCAACATTTTAAACGAAATCACTACTAAATTCAATTTTTGTACATATATGGGAAAGGTTAACGGATTACAGTAACTTTTGCTCAAATTACAGTAAAATAAATCAAAAACATACTTTTCAAGATAAATATAATAAACTAATGCAACAATATTATTATTTATATCAGCTGCCGTGAATTTCATGTCCCTCAGATTCTTTTGAATTTCACAAATCTTTTACAGTATGATATATACGAAAACATGGTACGGCACACGAGCCTACATCATAGTCTTTACAATAAACTTGAGTCTCGCGTCGTATCCTCTTTCCCTTTTAATCAGTTTTACGACAACAAAGGAAAGATTGTCTGGTTGGAGTAGTGTTTTTCTCCTTTGCCTGTCAAATATAATGTGATTTGAATCAAATATGGGAAGAACTGTAAAATTACAAAAATCCAACAATTGGCACGAAACTGCCGAACTTTTCGCGGAAAAGTATCACCATCTATTGGAAAAAGCTAAATTACATATTATGTGTTGGACGAACTGAGTTCGTGCTTCACGGAATTGAAACACTGATTTTTCTCTTGCCCGAATTCAGATCGGACATTCCAGAAGTGGCGCATTTTCATTGCCCGAACTGAGGTTCGAGCGTCAGAGGCAAGGGGTCAATGTTACGAACAGCTAAAATAATATTTTGCCGAATTTGTAAAGAATTCTGCAAAATATCGTAATAAAAGACTATCGAATGAATTTTTGCTCTGCATTTTTATTCTTATTCTATTTTTAGAAATATTGTAACTAATAATGGTTACTTTCGATTTATTAGTTCATCTGTGTTTCGCAGAAAATATATTTTGCTTATTTTAATCTAGAAATTTGTGTCATGTTTTAAAAAGAATAAGGCCCTGTTGTCTCAATCAAATGTTAGAATCTTTAATTCAGGATAAATATTCCAAACGCTCAAAATCTTTACTTCACATGTTTTGTGAATAATAATCTATTTAAAGTAATTACTTTCGGTTAATTATTTTATTAATTGTTTACTTTTTGTTTTATAGGAACTTGTCTGATAATGTTATTATTATTTTTTTTTAATTTCGATAATATTGAAATATCTCCCTCAAAGATTATTTGAAAAATGAACTCTTTTGTATATCCTACTAGCTAAACTACCCGCCGCACAGTGGGACGTTTTGACGATCTAGGTGGACAAAATTATTTCGTTGAAGTTTAATTCGTTTTTGCTGTTTTTTCGAATGCAGCAATAATAAAATACTCAAACAGTGATAAATATTTGGTTATTGAACAAGAATGTCTTGAAATAAAAATACAGGGTGTCCACTAAAGACCGTTCCCACATCGTAACTGCAGAACGAATGCATCTATATTCATCAAATAAAACAGAATAGTGACGATGTACTTTCAAACTTAGAGGAAGCTAGTGCCACTTTTGAAACTCCCTCAAACCAATTGCGGAAATGTCTTCATCACGGTCTTAATTAATCGACACCTCGGACTTTTTCTACAAAACTTGTACGGATCACGAAAATATAGACATTCATCTAACAGTATACGCGGTTTTGTCAATTACGTAATAATCGGAAAAATGGATTTTGGTTCACCTATATCATCAAAACGTGTCACTGTGCACCGTTGCCCGGAAAATCGAGAATGTTTCTTTTGAAAAATCAACGATTGCATGTTAATTTAAGTAATTTTCACTTTTTTTTTCATTTAAACAGGACGACAGATTACCTACTTACCTATTAAATATAAGGTTAGTTGGGGTAACTGGAACCACGAGGTAACTGGGCCATAGGCTATTTTATAAAAAACTGTTATTGTTTTTTAAGTTTTAGCTTTTGTGAACAATGCCCCTTAATCTCTACTTCCTAAAACAACGTGTATCAACTCAATCATAACTCTCGCTTTGCTATGATAGGTTGTCAAAAATTTACGTTTATTTTTTTAAAAAGAACGTCTATATGGTTGAACTTCCTCGGCTGATTATTAAAATACTGTAAGTACTTTTATTAAACAATCATTTTTTTAAAGATTAGCGATATAACTACATTAATATTATTAAGTATCTATACATATTTACTTCATGTTTCAAATGTAAGCCCGGTGTCCCAGTTACCCCATAAATTTTTCAAGAATGGGGTAACTGGGATATGTATCCTCGGTAACTGGACCATGCTGGATCCAGTTACCCCAATAGTTATAAATAATTTTTTGTGTTTCTCTTACTACGGGAAGTAAATTTCTCCATTGTTTTTTGCTCATAATAAAGAAAATGATAGAATACCTTATTAAAATTATGTAATGAAATTAAAAAAAAAGCATATTGAGTGGTATCAAACCAAATTTCTTGGCCCCTTGAGAGACGGTGATGCCGTTATGGCATCACTTAATTTTAATTCTTAATTGCCACATTGGCACCTGAATTTTGTAATGAAAATTTCACCTTTATTAAGTACGCGAAAATATACTTTTACTTGTTTTCAGATAGATTCTCTTGTAAATATTGGTGTCATTAAATTATTTCAACATTTCGCGAATGCAAGTACCTTGCCCTTGAAAGCGAGATAGCCAGACCTTGAAATTGTACTATACACAGGGGTCGCATTCTATAGGGAAACTTTTATCGTTCCTACCACTATTTTGAAAATAATATCTTCATCGCACCTTTCTGTAAGGGCTCTGGTAGGAACAATAAAATTTCTCCTAGATAATGCGACCCCTGGATAAAGTACTTAAGTACTTACGTAGCCGTTTATTCGTAGATTTACCTTGCTATTTTTTTCCTTAAAATACCCATGTGACTTATAAACATATTATCTATACTAAAGTACATAAGTACTTCCTTAAGTTTTATGTTTTTGGTATAAATAAATATAATATTTTCACTTTTAGTGCTTTTTATAGACACATTGACAGCAAAGGTTTCCCTTACAACGCTGTTTATTGACATATAATTTACATGATCTTCCTGGTTTAAATTTTTTTTAAGTTGTTTACACTTTTTCAAACAGGACCTGATATCCGATATGAAAAAATATGAACGCGCGTTGAACATAGACCCCCCCCCCCTGTTCCAGTTACCCCATTTTGGGGGGCAATTTGACCCATGAGGAAAGAAAGATGAAATGTGCATATTTTTATATTTTTAATTATTAAAATGTAATTTTGAGCATTTCTGTCTGATAGAGGGGACCTAACTGAACACATTTACAGAAGTTCAGACTTTAATTCAAATGAACATTAGTTTTTTGAAGCTGAATTGTCAGAAGCTCCAGAGTCACATTGTAAAATCATGTCCCAGTTGTTACCAGTCCAACTAACCTTAATTTGTAATCTGGATTGAGACCGAGATTGAAACCTTTTGATAAAAAGTTATTTCCGAGGGTTTTTTTTTTTTTTTTTTTTTTTTTTTACAGAAATATATTTTTTCATGTTTAAAGAAAAATGGGAAGTACAAAAATTCTATTAATTTTATTTTAAAAAAACCTGAAAACTTTTATTCAGTTCTGCACTAAGAATGAGCTCTAGGTGCCTAAACCTTTGTAGAAATTCTAATATACACGCATACGCACACGTATACATATAGAATACGTTTAAAAATGGCGTAAACAAATTCTGAGAACATCAAAATGTTAAAATATGCCAATATTTCCATAATCGGGTTTTTATCATGTTTCAATACATTTTTCAAACTCACATGACTTTACATGTTCACCTGCTGACGTCCTTTATATTTCCAATTTCACGTAATCTTCTTTTTTTTTTTATTTCGTTAAACTATTTATTTCATTTTTCGCATGGAAATTTTGCAACAGAAAATTTATGACATGTTATTCACTTTTTTTAAAAAAATTCGTCAAACTATTTATTTCATTTTCATTTTTGACGTGGAAATCTTGCAATACAAAAGTTATAACATAATATACACTTTTTTTAAATTCATCAAACTATTTATTTGATTTTCATTTTTCACGTGGAAATCTTACAATAGAAAAGTAATTGTTTTGGTAGATATTTTATTGTGGATTGTTAGTTATTGGCAAATCCCATAACGAAAAATGTTTAAATTTGATAGGAAATCACTGTTAAATTCGAGGTTTTTTATTAATTAAAAATTAACTACAAATTATTTCGGATTGCTTTAGTTGCTCGGCCGTGGTTTAATACACATGTATTTACCACTTCAAAATTCTGGCTTCCAGACTGTGGATTTGTATAGAATTACAGACAGACAGACAAAATTTCATTCTTATTTATTAGCTAGTACAATGTATGTAAAAAATACGACACATACATTTGTATCACTAAATTGTCCCAGAGAAAAACGAAAATAGCAATTTGTTTGTGAATTGTGCCATTATTCAATTTATGTTAGAAACGTAAAACTAGAGGGTCCCGTCTCTATATTAAAACTGTAACAAACATTGAAAATTTCAATTAGATTGAATTTTCTGAAGAATGATTTCTTTGCAAAATGCATAGTTTTTTAAGAATAACTCAAAAACTAAATGGCAGAATGAGCTGTAAATTTGGATACAAAAAACATAAATTATGAAATTAATGTTAAAAAATATGTATCGTAGCCTGTAAATATTTTAATACAAACTATTTCTAAAAGTTTTAAATATGCTGTTTCTCTTTTTTCCCGAACGGATGTTCATATAGAAAAATTTGTCTTGATAAATAATCAAAATAAAGATCTAGGTAAGTAATATCTTCAAATTCAAAAGCAACAATGAGTATAATGCAAAAATATTAAATAAGCAATGAATTCTATTTACCACACTTTCACTTTTCCCCAGAAATATAGAAATCAGATAAGGGGCATTTTTATCTGTTTTTTTAATAATAATAATAATTATTATTTATGTTGTGCTTTAACCCCATTAAGAGCCCTAACCGTATTTTTTCCTCACGTAATCTTTGAATTCAAGAGCTCCTTTAACACAAAATTGATATTAATTTTTTTTTGTTGTTGTTGTTTCAATGCATAAGATAAATAAATATTAATCATAAACAAAAACTCATAAAAATACTAATCATAGCTATTATTTTATGATTCATTAAATATACATAAAAAATTCGGCAGGACGCTTAAAGGGTTAATTATCGGTATCGGAATATTTATGCCACTGAAAGTAGCAATTTAGTAATATGCAGAAACTTTCTCCATATTTTCATTTAAAAAGGATTTTTAGTCACATTCTTGAAAGCAGCAAAAATTCTTAATTTTTTTTTTAAATGTTAAACATTTTAACATTCAAACCGTGAATGAACCAAAAGTTCAAAAGTTTAACATGTTTGACCGCTTATAAGTCATCGTCAGTATTCAAAGACGAGGTAGCATAAGGAAATTTTTAACACCAGAGAATTTCATCCGTGAGCTCCACAAACAGTGTGCAACGGAGCCAATGGGAGTTAAACACGCATTCCACTTACGCTCCCAAGCGATTAGCGGTGTGATTTCTTAACTGCTCAGCCACGGTGGACCATCACTGGACGTGATAGTAATATAATTGAAAGGTCAACACACAAAACGGTAATTCACAAATCAAGACACATGTGGAAGCAGGGGCTATGTCGCATATTTCTCGAGAATTATTTTATTTTAAGGATGAAGGTGTTATGAAGCAATATAACTGTATAGCTATTTGTTCTCTAATAAAGTGAGTGCAGATTTTTGAGTGAGAGCGTTCTGGCCGCTATCAACATGGGTGCGTAAAAGCGATATCTATCCTTCGTTTTCTTTTATTTTCTCAAGTGAGTTTGTAGCTATCTGAATCTTCAGTTTCTGATTTTCTGTGTAGTGCAGAGTAGCGTAGGCCAAATTGAGAATCTCCTTAGCAGTATTTAATTATTTTGATTTAAATAAACATTTTGCTCCGTATGCCAAATTGAAAAGCTCCTTCGAAGCCTTGATTGCCTATTTTGATTTAAATAAACATTTTTTAAAACTTAAAATCTAACTATGTCTATAGTAGCTTGAGGCTGTTATGGGTTGCTACATAACATATGGTTAAGCTAATATACGAATCAATATAGATGTGGAGGACTAGTTGTTCTCTTATCAAGAAAGTGCAGATTTTTGAGAGAGAGCGTTCTGAACGCTATCAACATGGGTGCGTAAAAGTGATCTCTATCCTTCGTTCTCTTTAACTTTCTCAAGTGAGTTTGTAGCTCTCTGAATCTGCAGTTTCTGATTTTCTCTGTAGTGCAGAGTAGTATAGGCCAAATTGAAAAGCTTCTTCGCAGTCTTTACTTATTTTGATTTAAGAATGTAAAACGATATACATATTAAAAACTCAAGATTCTCCTTTAACTTCGCAAATGAGGACTATGCTCCCAAATGTAGCAAAGATTTTCGACAGAACTGATCTTTCTATGATCAGCAAAAATTCTTATAAAGACAGTATTAAAGGATATGGGAATTATTACCAAATATATGCTTCGAAAGTAGTCGATAACAGCAAAATCAGAAGGGAAAGAATTAAAAAAAAAAAAAAAAAAAAAAAAAAAAACGCGGCGACTTGAAGAGGAAAAAAACAGCACTTTTCATCAAAATAGGAAGAATTTTAAAATATAGACAAATAGCAAACATGGAACAAAAGGTTCGAGAATTTGAGTATCCATCATTAATTTTCAAAGCAGACGACTATATAGATCTAATTCAATGACAATCAGTTACACGTACTGAACCACTACTTACCCTAGCAATTTCTGATAATGAACTTAAGGCGTTAATTTTAGACATTCCAGCGGTAATAGATGTTTTAGTATTTCCGTGCCATTTTCAATCAGTAGAGAGTTGCATCAATTTAGTTATTGAAGCATTAGCTCTGTGTGTGGCAACGACGCAAGAGATGGATTCATACGATCGAAAGTAGCATTACACAAATTTGAAACTAAAAGTCAATATCTTTGAGTTCTATGAAGCAATTAAACTAAATGTTTAAAAATAAGGAGCGGGAGGGTGCTGGAACTCGATGTGTAGACACGTCCACGTGGTGTGTTCTGGGTTATTTTCACACACACACAAAAAGCAAAATGCTGCAAGAAAAATTCGATGTTTTATGAAAATTTCTGTGCCAAATTAACAGCCAAAGATTACTTTATGATATGCTCAATCTTCACAAAAATGATTACACTGATAGAGAGCAACTTTTCCGCATACATGCTAATAAATTGGGCAAAATATTTTTTGGTGAAAAATTCATAATTTTAAAATGTGATTGAAATTTCTGTGCCGAATGAGCAGCCAAAGATTACTTTACGGAAAGCTCAAATTTCACGTAGATTATTGCACTTATAGGTAGCAAATACATATAAATTGGGCAAAAAAAAATTTTTTTTCAAGCTTTTTCACTCCACCCTAATATACATCCTTTAAAAGTAGACTTTATTTCGCATAGTTTGGTATCAGTAAATTTCTTCTATTATAATTAGTTACATAGTTATTAGTGGTGTTTACTTTTTTTCTTTTTACATGACTGTACTTAAGCAAGATATATATACAATACCACGAAAATAATCAAGGGATATAAATAGTGGAGCAGATAGACTTTATTTAAGTTGTTTGAAAATTAACTCAATTAACATGAACCTAAGAACGGGTATTCCTCGCCCGGACTTCTTAAGGGGTCGTAAATCTTTTAAACGCGATGAAAATAAACAAAAACATTCAAAGTTATAACTAGTGTATCTTCGAAAACTTTTTATGCATAAACTTGAAAGTTTCACGTTTGATTTAACAGATTAAATATTTAGCTATTCTCCAATTAGAAACAAGTTGGTAAGTGTGATCACAGATCGCACAGAGGGTTTCGTTTAATATTCCTTCCAAAACACTTTATCCTTTTGAAAAATCTGTTAGTTCCACATTTCGCAACCAGCGGCGCACTCTATTCTAAACAAACCTCTATCCAAACGAAACTCCGTTTTACATACTATCCGTATATATATTAGTGGAAGGGATTGGGCCCATAGCACCCGAGATAAGTTGGCGCTCCTGGCGGTAAAAAGTGGAACTAAAATATGTAAGGCTATGGTGCATAATATGAAAGAATGGTTAAAGGGGTGTCGGCAAAAGTTAGGAAAGTGCTCCCGGGGTGAAAAGGGCGGAGGTTAGAAAAATTGCTTAAAATATACAAGTTAGAGCCCGAAGAAGTAAATAATATAAGACTTTTTGAAAATTTTATGATTTGTCGTGTGGTCTGAGGTATTCAGCTATACGTATGAAAAAATTCATGTCTCCAACATAATTAGGGGCTCTCTTAGAAAGAATTGCTTTAAATACATATGTGGTAGCTCAAAGGGCTAAATGTAGGACTTTTTCAAGATTTTATGATTTGTCGCCTGGCTTCAGGTGTTCTGCTATAAATATGCAAAATTTCAAATCTTCAATTTAATAAGGGACTCATTTAGAAAGAATTCCTTAAAATACGCATGTGGGAGCCCAAAGGGTTAAATGTACGACTTTTTCAAATATTTATGATTTGTCGCATGATGGTGTTCAGCTATAAGTATGCAAAATTTCACGCTTCCGATCCAAATAGGGTGTCAATTAGAAAGAATTGTTTAAAATACACATGTAGGAGCCCAAAATGTTAAATGTAGGACTTTTTCAAAATTTTATGATTTGCTGTTTGATGTAAGGTGCTCAGCTATAAGTATGCAAAATTTCACGCCTCCAACCTAATTAGGGACTGACTTAGAAAGAATTGTTTAAAATACACATGTGAGAGCCCAAAGGGTTAAATTCACGACTGTTTGAAAATTTTATAATTTGTCGTTTGATGCGAGGTGCTCAGCTATATGTGCGTAAAATTTCACGCCTCCAACCTAATTAGGAGTTCACATAGAAAGAATTGTTTAAAATACACATGTGGGTGCTCAAAGTGTTAAATGTACGACTTTTTCAAAATTTTATGATTTGTCGTTTGATCTGAAGTATCCATCTATAAGTATGCAAAATTTCGCGCCTCCAACCTAAATAGGGGATGACTTCGAAAGAATTGTTTAAAATACACATGTGGGAACCCAAAGGATTAAATTTACGACTTTTGGAAAATTTTATGATTTGTCGTTTGATGTGAGGTGCTCAGCTATGAGTGTGTAAAATTTCACGCCTCCAACCTAATTAGGGGTTCACATAGAAAGAATTGTTTAAAATACACATGTGGGAGCTCAAAGGGTTAAATGTACGACTTTTTAAAATTTTTATGATTTGTCTTTTGATCTGAGGTGTCCATCTATAAGTATGTAAAATTTCACGCTTCCAATCTAATTAGAGCCTCATATAGAAAGAATTGCTTAAAATAAACATGTGGATGCCCAAAGGGTTAAATGTACGACTTTTTCAAAATTTTATGATTTGCCGTTTGATGTGAGGTGCTCAGCTATAAGTATGCAAAATTTAACGCCTCCAACCTAAATAGGGACTGATTTAGAAAGAATTTTTTAAAATACACATGTGGGAGCCCAAAGGGTTAATTGTACGACTTTTTCAAATTTTTATGATTTGTCGCATGATGGTGTTCAGCTATAAGTATGCAAAATTTCACGCTTCCGACCCAAATAGGGTGTCAATTAGAAAGAATTGTTTAAAATACACATGAGAGAGCCCAAAGATTTAAATTTACGACTTTTTGAAAATTTTATGATTTGTCGTTTGACGCAAGGTGCTCAGCTATAAGTGTGTAAAATTTCACGCCTCCAACCTAATTAGCGGTTCACATAGAAAGAATTGCTTAAAATACACATGTAGGAGCTCAAAGGGTTAAACGTACGACTTTTTCAAAATTTTATGATTTGTCGTTTGATCTGAAGTATCCATCTATAAGTATGCAAAAGTTCACGCCTCCAACCTAAATAGGGACTGACTTAGAAAGAATTTTTTAAATACACATGTGGGAACCCAAAGGGTTAAATTTACGACTTTTGGAAAATTTTATTATTTGTCGTTTGATGCGAGGTGCTCAGCTATAAGTGTGTAAAATTTCACGCCTCGAACCTAATTAGGGGTTCACATAGAAAGAATTGTCTAAAATACACATGTGGGAGCTCAAAGGATTAAATGTACGTCTTTTTCAAAATTTTTTGTTTTGTCGTTTGATCTGAGGTGTCCATCTATAAGTATGTAAAATTTCACGCTTCCAACCTAATTAGAGCCTCACATAGTAAGAATTGTTTAAAATACACATGTGGGAGCCCAAAGGCTTAAGTGTACGACTTTTTCAAAATTTTATGATTTGTTGTATGATGTGTGGTGTTCATCTATAAGTATGCAAAGTTTCAGGTCTCCAACATGTATAGTTTCTGAGAACGGGCTCTGTGACAGACAGACAGACGGACAGACAGGGGAGCCAGACGAATAGGGTTTCGTCAGATGAACGAAACCCTAAAAAACTAGAAGACTTTTACAGAATTTGTGCATTTTCGAAATTAAATAAACATTTTTTTTTTAAACTTAAAATCTAACTATGTTTCTGTTACAGCTTCAGTCTATATGGATTGCCACATAAGCTAATATACTAAAATTTTAATTATTCTCGAACATATGAAACATTATTTTTTAATTTGACGTTTAAGAATTAAAATAATACATATTTTTTACATTTATTACATAAAAATTTAATCCATCTGCATTGAAATTTTAAAAAATACTTGGAATCATCAAATAAATTTTAAAAGATAAACAAAATTAATTCCACTTCAATTTTTCGAAATTTAAATTTTTTGTTACATAACACTATTTTCCTTTCGTGTCATCAATTTTCAGAAAAGAAAAACAGCTCTGGACAATCGTTGTTTTCTTGGTACGGCCACAATTTTTTGTCCTCCATAATTAAAACATTCGTTATTATTGTAGTCAAATACACTAAATCGCCAAAGTATTAGAAATACTCTGCGACACAGTATTACTCGACTCTGACTTTGCTGACGGTGTATATTCTTAAGATACCTTTTAGGATCCGTATAGTAGAACATACAGATATGCATTGCGACGATCCATGAGTTTCATTGTGTTTAATGAGTTCTTAGTGTATTTCATTAGCAATATCCGTTTATCTATTTTTTTTTTTTGTTTCTGAAAAAATATCATATATGGTAAAGTACCCATATTTCGTCCCCTCTCCTAATATCGCCCCCCCCCCCTTAACTTATCCGCTTCTGCAAAAGTGGCGCCACTTATGACGCAAGCCACAGGGTACGGAAGGTAAAAGGGGGGGGGGGGTCAGGATTGGAAGATTCGTTCGCCATGACGCATACATAAATTAAAGACGGCGATTTGGAATAAAGACCTGAGTTCTTATTACGATGTTTGTAGAACGTTATTTACTGTACTGTAAGTAATTATTTCTTATTCATTGGATGTATTTTACGTTGCTAAAATGCTGACAGTAGCACACATTGAGTTAGGACGCTCAGTTCATCTTACGGGAACTGAAGCTCTGTCATATTGGGAAGTAGCGTGGTACCAATTTCGTCCCCCTTGCAGTTCTTATTTTCGTCCCGGGGACGAAATTAGGATTTTTCATGACCACTTTCCACGGATAATTAATACATTTATTTGGGCCTTACTTTAATGTAAATTAAATTACTTACTCATTTAGAAATAAATTTTCCTTTAGTTATAAGTTAAGTCTCTGCGTATTGGATTTTTTTTTTTTTTTTTTTGGGGGGGGGGGGGGCGCAATTGAGACCATATTTTTTCCTTTGCATTTTTAAAATACTTTAGAACAAACAATTTTTCGCATTGTTAATTTTTTTTTTGTTCGATATTTGCATATGTTTCTATGTGCGTGAGTAGTTAGTCTATCTAAAATCCAAATTTGGTAGATTTTCACTGAAAATTACAATTTCCAAGGGGCTAAAAGTGATTCTGGGACGATAATAAGGCACCTTACCCTGTATTAGAAATTGTCCATTTTATTGATATTTTAAACTAAATATCTCAAACAACTGCAGTTTTTTTAAATACACGGTAATGAACCATTCATGTATATCATTTCAACCTTACGAGAGAAACTGTTAAATCTATACATTCTAGATAAAAATAAAGATTGATTTACAAATAGCTTATGTAAAAAAGAAGTCAATAATAAAAATACTAAAGAATATCAAAGAAGAAATGAATTCCATTCGATACATTTTTTTATGATTTTTTTTTTCAAAACATAGAAATGAAAATGTAATGAATAAGATAGAAAGTGTATTTTAGTTATCAGTTTATCTGTGTGTTGCAGAAATAAATGTCAATTTTATTTTATGAAAAACAAAAATCAATAAATTTTAAAAGTTATTCTTTTTATTAACATTTTAAAGCAAAGCAAATACAGTTTGTTTAATGCAGAGATAAACCATTTTTGTATATCTTTATGGTATTCAAAGAATTTCTTCCAAATGCAAGCAATAAAACAGCTTAATTCGTAAATAGTTTTCGTAAAAAGACAGCAATGGTAAAGTTAATAAAGAACATCAAACAAGAAATGAATTCCTTTCTCTGCATTTTTAAAAATTCTTTTAACAGAAGCATAGTAACAGACAGAAGGAACATTTTATCAGTTCGTCTACGTCTGGCAGAGAAAATGTTTTGTTTAATATTAGTCGAGAATTTTATATCATCTTTTAAAAATGGGGCTATATTTTGATTTCGTAAGTGATTTATTTCCTTGATTTTGATTTTTAATGCTTTATTTACTTGAATTATTATAAGAGGCCTTTTTTTAAAAAAAAGAGTTATGAAAGAAACTATTGTTAAATTTTTTTAAAATAAAATTTAGACATTAATTTGATAACTGCAGACAAATTATTAGACAAATATTTACTATTCAAAACAGTTTGTTTCTTCAGATGCAAGAGAAACATGATAATTTGATACTTTTCCGTCAAAATAATAGTAATTTTAAATTAGATTTCCGGATAGGTAATTATATATAAATCTTTTCTTAAAGATCTACACAATCTTAATGTAATAGAAATATACTCATTTCATATTTTTACTTACTAATAAAGTTTTATCTTTTTCGTTTGAATTGTATATTTAACCAGTAGTGTTCAAAATATCTATTTATAGAATTTCAAAATATCTATATATATATTACGCTAACGTACGTGGCACAGAAATCGCGATTATTTGTTATTGTTTAATGGCAACGCCCGAGAGACGCATCTGATTGGTTATTGTGTAAGAGTCTTTGGCAGGATTTAGGGCGATCGGGTTTGTTATTGTTTACGTTTCGCGTTTTCGGTGCAATATCTTTCGCTGCAATTATCTAGCTTCGAAATATCATTTGAAATAACGCCCGAGAGACGCATCTGATTGGTTATTGTGTAAGAGTCCTTGGCAGGATTTAGGACGATCGGGTTTGTTATTGTTTACGTTTCGCGTTTTCGGTGCAATATCTTTCGCTGCAATTATCTAGCTTCGAAATATCATTTGAAATGCCCGTAAAAAATCTCGGTGAATGCTTGAAAGTGAAGAAGAAGCCGAATTCGAGTCGAATCGAAATAGATTCGAAATCCAAATAGAATTGTCGAGAACGCCGTTAAGCGATCGGCAAAATAGGCTTAATAACTGTAGCATGCACGAGTTGCTACTGAAATCCAAATTACTGATTTAAACGTTCCGGGGCATGCATAACTGTGGGTGAAACGTGTAATTTATGCAAAGCACTGTATTGAAAATGCGAATTAAACAGCAGCAAGAAGTTTACAAAATGTTGTCATGACGTAAAAAGTAATTTTGTACGGACCTGCGATACGAATTTCAGGTTCGGGCCCTCCCAAGAGTAAGATACAATAAAACCTGCTTAGACGGAAACGAAAACGACCAGTGATAAATTCCGTTTTATGCAGGTTATTAAATTGAACAACGCATAATAGCATTTTTTTTTTGGGGGGGAGGGAGAACTGGAACTTTTTTTTTCGTTTATTGCAGGATTCCGTTATAAACAGGCTTTACTCTATTATAAAATAAATTCGCTGGATGGTACTTTTCTTAAAAATCTATATAGTAATATTTGCTTACAATTTTATTATTTCTTTTTCAGCATTACACTTTATGTTGTATTTGTAATTGCTTTTTCATATAAAGATTTTAAATAAAAAATTAAATTTTTGAAAATATAATTACATTTTAATTAAATTCATCAGTTAATTTAGAATAAAAAAGTTTAAAGTAAGAGACATATAAAAATTAGAAATCTTAACCTTTGACTTTACACAACTTTGGAACTGAACAAGAGTCGGGCCCTGGTAATTTGCACCGTCTACACCCTGTACGGATCTGCGATAAAAATTTCAGATTAATTTAATAATATTATTACGGGCCCGGGCAACGCCGGGCGGGTCAGCTAGTATAATATAAAACGCAAGTTTAACGATTTCTAAATTCCAAAAATTAAAATATTTTTTTAGACGTGATAATAAACGGTCATTTAATACACTTGAAATCTAAACATTAGAGTCTAATAATCAAGCCATGTAAGAACCTTAAATTTAAAAACGAAGAATTGAATAAATTGCTTGAACACTGTGATAAAAGTGTTGTAATAGTGCTAAATTATCAAGTGTTATTACAATAAATTTCTCACTAATTTTTACACAAAGAATATTTATGGCATGCAAGTACTTAAAAGTTTTTTACAGTTAACTCACTTTCAAAGATTCCACTTTAAAAAGTTAAGCTGAGAACTTTCTCGTTCTAATTGTACTTACCTAAAAATGAGAAGAAGAAAAATCAAGATTTTTTACACTAAAAAAGTTATATTTGAGAAAAAAAAACAGGCATTGCAATACGTAAATATCATAAATATATACATATACATTTATATATATATATAGATAGATAGATAGAGAGAGAGAGAGAGATTAAATTAGCATTAATATTTTATGAAATTTCACTTTTAAAATTTCAAGTTATCTCTAATTAAAACTACTTGCATGAAACTAATTTCTCATTTAAACTTTTACAAACAATTTTTTCTACTATATTTAAAGTATAAGAAAATGCCTGATATTTAATTATTAATTTGACATGCTAATTTTTTTTTCCAAATAGCAATAATATAAATAAGTAGAATAAAAGATTACTTTAAATTTAAAGATGTATTAAAGAAATGGCAGTACATTTCAGTTTGACAAATTGATCACAACATTTACATATTATGATTTTAAAACTGAAACAATATTAAAAAAGACTAGAAGACAGGAATTCTGCTTTTTCAGAACTTAGTGTAGCCCCCGAAAAAAGAAAATATATATATAGTGCAAAACAGATTTCAGTTTTAAGACTTAAAATGCTTATATAAATATATATATTTATATAAAATAATGCTTTGATTTTATATAAAATGACGTCATTTGCATTCGCTGAAGAATTCCATATTTACGACGCAGTCTTTGGCTATCTAATGATTTATATGCCTTCATTTGTTTACAACATTAATATGGATACTTAAATTTAAATATAGTTTGTAAAAGCTCTATATTTTATCAGAAATCATTCAATTATATTTTTTTTCAAAATGGCACGCATTTTAATTAATTATTGTTTTAGTTGTATGAAAAATGGCAATAAAAAGATATATTAATCAACTATTTACATTTTTCTTTCTACAGAAATGGATTACTTCAGTTGCCACCATTACAGAAAGGGCATTAAAAACCTCAAAAATAAATATCTCAAAAATAAATTGAAATGCAGTTTTCAAACAAATTGCATTTAAAAGTACCTTTTCCCCTTATATGGCGGTGTAAAAATTGAAAATGTGCGATATTTAGAAGTTTAAAATATTGCAGTAGATTATGAGTATTTAACCGTGCAACGACACACTTGCTTCGTTTTGTGGGTGACTTATGTTTAGGGATAACTTTACTTTTTAGAGACGTCACATTAATTGTTGTCTGAAAGAAACAGCATATCGGTGCTAATAAAATGATCCTATTTTATACTTACAATGTATGTTCTTCTTACTTCTGTACTAAACAATGTTGTTAAGGTATATGTATTCCTTTAAAACGTCAATTTCGATCAAAATTTCAGTTCAAAAATTAACTGTTTTAGAAAAAAAAAGACTGTGAACTTTATTATCCTTGAGCTTTTTAAACATTTATATTTCTTACAAATTTAAAGAAAAAACTAAGTTAAAAGTTAACAGTTTTGTGAAAAATCAAAAATGTTTTTTGTAAAATTGTGTGGGAAAAATTGTCATGATTCAATAAATAATAGTTTAATTAGCACAAAGTTTTAAAATTGTGTTTTAAATATATATTCGCATGAAGTAGACTATTTCCATACTGATTTATTGAAAATTTTATGAATTACACAGTTTTACTTTATGAATTCTTAACGTTTCTGAGGAATTTTCAGCGTTGTTTGTCTTTTTACACATATAAATTTTAAACATTCACGTTAAGTCCATAAACGTATTCTAGTTCTTGTATAACGTTTTATATTTATTATGGAATTCATAAAATGTATTTATATTTAATTGATTTAGCTTTAAATAGTTTTTTTTTAAATTTAAACTTTTCGGTTAATTGTATACTATGTTTTTTAAATGTAAATAATAAAAAAAATGACATTTTCTGTAATAATTAGCAATTTTAAATTTACAAAAATTCAAAAAAGTTCTTCGAAGACATATAGATATATTAAACCATAAATAATTATTAAAATTAAAATATATATATATATATATGTATATATATATATATATATATATATATATATGTGTGTGTATATATATATGTGTATGTATATATATATATATATATATATATATATATATATATATATATATATATATATGTATATATATATATATATATATATATATATCTGGCTAAACTGTGAAAATAATAGAGTAAATAGTGCTCTCAAAATTGACGTAATTACACTAATTATTTCGAGCAAATTAGTAAGGATCGGCTTCAAGAAGACGTAAGTAACGTCTCAAGGTAGTGTAACGTGCTTACTAACCCCTTCGGGACGATCGTCTTTTACAGAATTTTTAATTTTTTATCACCAGTTTTTCAAAACAGAAATATTTGCCTAATTAAATCGGGAAAATGCTCGGATTAACCCTTAAATGCCTGATTTTTCAAAATTCATTGTAATAATTTTTTTCAACTTTCATTTTTTATATAAATCATGGGAAAAATACTTTAAAAAATCATATTTTATTTTAAGTATGGTTTACGGTTAAAAAAATGTTTCTTACTATTCGGCAATACTGGTCATTAATTGAAAAAGTAATTTCCCTTGATAAAATTCTATAATGTTAAACACACAAGAATTTTAGGAACTATAATAAGAAATAAATGTTACTTGCTCACTGCAGAACAAAATAGGGTATTTCTCAAACATCCAAACAAAACAAAAAGAACATGTAGCAACAATTGAAAAAAGAAATATATCTTTATTCTTAAACAGCATAAGTGTTGCCATCTACATGTTAAAAATCGATTTAATAATATTTTCAGAATGCATTTTATTGGCGACATGAAGCTTTATAGCTTCAGTATCATTCTAACAGTATTTTAGACCCCAATTTGGGTATGTTGCCGAAAAGCAACACCCGGCATTTAAGGGTTAAATAAAGCAAAATTTACAATAAAAATTTACTGGTGAGATTAATCACGGATTCTGAGTGCCTTACGCGGCACGTATATCGGTCGCTCGTCCCCAATGGTTTAAAGACCCTAGTTCGAATCCAGGCCTGGACAATTTATCACTCGGTTCGCCTTACGCTTTATACAGGGTGTCCGGTCTCAACGGTGTCCAATGGCTAATTCCTGAACCGTTAGTCATAGACATATAGTTCCAGTTACAAAAATGTTTTAAATCAGGTAAAGAAACATTTTAAAAGCGATTTGGGTCAATAAAAATATTTCTTAAAAAATTACGAAATTTAAATTTTTATAAGGTCCCCCGGTCCTATAAGTTATATTTAGTAATTTTTTCCTATTACACTGACAAGTAAGACAAAAAAAGTCCCATTCATATAACGCTAAAATTGAGCGAGTTATGAAACTTTAAAAATGCATGACTTATGCCACTTTTCTACTCTGAAAACAAATGAGTTCGGCTTGGCTTTGAGGGATCATATGCCAAGTGTTTAAAGTATTCGAAGGTCTTATTTCATGTGTACCTGCGCTTTGAAAAAAAATCCTACAAGTATTATGATTAAGTTTCAAATTGGCTAAAATAACATTTTGTCATGATTTGAGACTATTTCTCTTATGATTTCTTTTAACAAAAGTTATGTTTTTTTATAAGTTTTTATGTTACTGCAACAATCATATGTATGTTCTTCCAGTTCAAAATTTGTACTCTAACTTTAACCCACTTTTAAATATCCGATCGAGATTGCATTTTACATACTGGCGCAAATCCGATAACAATCTAATATTATTAAGATTTTCGGTGGTTACCATTTATACTTATTTTACAGGATAACACAAAAAATTTTGGATAAATTTCTGCCAAGGAGTTTAAGAAAAGTTTTAGATTAGATAATACAAGACTGCGATTGTTGGGTTTTTCACTTTTATGTATTTTTTAGCACTGAATCCGAAAATTACCTTAATTTTTAACCGTCATGTCAGGATATTTCGCAAATCATAAATTTTCAAATTTAAAGAATAACAAAAATCGAATACTATAAAGTAGCGGAGATGGTTGTGTTTTTTAACTTTTGATATTTGATTTTTACGCACTTTTTAGCACTGAATCTGAAAAGGACCTTCATTTTTAACCACCACGTTAGAATTTTTTTTTTTGCAAATCGCAAATGTGTAAGTTAAAATATAGCTAAAATCTCATACTATAAAACATATGTAAAACATTTTTTATTTTATTTTATTTTATTTTATTTTATTTTATTTTATTAAAAAATTTATTCGATATTTTTGCTTATCCTGGGATTCTTACAGCTAAACAGCTGAATGGTCCGATGAGATGGGGGAGGAAATTCAATTTTAACATTGAACTCCTTAACTTTGAAATTTGCAATGTGCGAAAAATCCTGATATGATAGTTAAAAATGAAGGTCAATTTCGGATTCAGCGGTACAGAGTATACAAGAATCAATTATCATTAGCTAAAAAACATGACATAACCCAACTTTTGCAGGCTTGTGCAATCTAATAATATTTTAAATTACGTATCATTTTGTAAAGAATTGAGGCTGTTAATTTAGAATCATTTTATTTAAGAAAAATTCTGTTTTTTCTTTCTTCTTAAATGTTTATTACAAATTGTATATTTTCCATTAATAACCCAGAATGATGAAAGATTTCAAATTTATATTGAATTGTTAATTTTACTCCCAGATATTTTTTATATCTGACGAAATTATATTTCGACTAAATTTGTGAATGACCCCCAATTTGCAGCAAAAAATATGCTCCAACTTTAAACAGCTATTACTCGGTCAATTTTAATCGTAGAATAACGGGACCTTTTTGTATTACTTGTCAGTTTAAAAGGAAAATTTCACTAAATATAACTTATAGGACCGGGGGACCGTATAAAAATTTAAATTTTGTAATTTTTTAAGAAATGTTTTTATTTACCCAAATCGCTTTTAAAATATTTCTTTACGTGATGTAAAACATTTTTGTAATTGGAACTATATGTCTATGACTAACGGTTTAGGAAGTAGCCATTTGACACCGTTGAGACCGGACACCCTGTATAGCAACAATTATAAAAATATAAATTCATTTAATATTTCTAAATGAGCGTGCAGTTTCTATACAAATTATATATAATTTAAATATAATTAACTTATTTATTCATGCTATATTAATTAATTGGTATTATTAACAAAATTTCAGATGCTAGATATGTTTGTATGGCCTCGTAAAAATTAACCAATTTCCCCCGGTTTAGTGTTAACCACCCTCGTGCGTATATGAAAATACTACCAGAGCAGATTTTCAGGCCGGACACTTTATCACTCGGTTGGTCTCACGCCTTATATAGCAAAAATTCAGAAATTATAAATCCAATTAATATTTCTAAATAAGCATGCCATTTCTACAAAAATTATATATGATTTATATTTAATTAACTTATTTATCTATGCTATATTAATTGATTACTTTTATTAACAATTTTTTTTATTCCAAATATATGGCCTCTGATAATTTAACGAATTTGACCCCACTCTAGTGCTAAACACTCTCACACGTAAATGAAAAGTACTGCCAGATCAGTTTTTTTAATCCACAAATTCATGCCATTAATAATGGTTTGCACAGGAAATGGAAATAAAATATAATTTTCTACATATTTCATGCTTCCATATTAGATTATTTCCGCTTCCATGTCACATTTTTTACGTAATTCTTTTTGTACATTATTCACTTCAATAAAAAATGAAATATAATTTCTAAGCAAATTATTTCTGAATTTTTAACTGTATCATACCTCTAAGATAAAAATATTTTATGGATAAACATATGGGTCAATATTTTAATAAAACATAAGCATTATGAAAGTCATAATTCGCACTATTTTCTAATAGTAAACAGATGGGTCACTATTTTATAAAACAAAAGCATTAGGAAAATCGTAATTCAAAAATCCTAATAACACAATTTATTTATATAATACGCTAAGGTGACGATTCTGGGTCTTACTCATCTTCGAGAAAAGCAATTTATCGCTGCCATGTTAGGCATACGTATTTAGATGCCATAAGTAAACCGGCTGTTCAATATATGGAAATATGCAAATAATATGCTTTGTGTCACATCTATTCTCCTTCTTTTCTCCAAAACTTAAAAAAAACTATCCAAATATAATGTTTTAAATTCTAAATTTAAAATAACAGATAATAAGCTATTATAAACAATAGATAGCCAGATATAAACAAACCAACACTGTTTTGGGTTGGGTTGGGTTGGGTTGATTTTTGACGGCCAATTATCTACACGAGGGATATAGGCCCGGGGGGAGTGCCCTTCGTGGGGGTCTTTCTAAGGGAACCTAATCCGTATTAACGCATGGAAGATCCACGGCTCGAAGAAAACCACGAAAACTCCGAACGATTAGGCCGACGGGCGCGATTGGGATCGAACCCAGCACTTCCCGTCTACCAGCTTCGAGAGCAGAACCTCTCGGCCACTGGTGGGGCCAACACTGTTTTGGAGCCATCTATCAGCAATCAATATAAATGAAAGGACTTATGGTTTTTTTTATAAGAAAAATGCAGGACGTAATGATGTAATTCGATATTTATTTTTAAAAGCTTCGGTTCACACCCAATAAGTTCGGATATAGACCCAATACGACCTGTGTAAATCCAGTGACAATTAACGAAACTTTCCTGCGTTTTACATATATATATATATTTTGTAATTTTCTAAATATCCTACACAATACCTCCCAACCTTCGTAATCATTCAAAATGATGCAATCAGCATTTTTAACCTGATATTAAAAACCATGCAACAACTATCCACCTCCATAATCATTCATCTGATTGAATCTAACAACCCTCTGATAATAATAATCATTCAAAATTTTCCTTATTTCGTAATCTTTCATAAAATGTAACTTTCATATCTGAATTGATAACGAAAACCATACAACACCGCACCACCCCCATTCAACAGAATGTATCAATGTATCATCTAACTTCCCTTAAATTAACTATACGACACCACCCAACCTCCGAATAAACGAAACTAAGATTGTCGGATTGTTTACAATCTTAAACATTAGTCCTTATAAAAATCAGAGCATACAAACATTTTGTGTGTGTGTGTGTGTGGATAATATAAATCACATTTTTATCCCATTTACAAGTGTAGTAATGATTTTACAAGATTTGATGGATATCCATAATTAGTAGCTTGTAGAGAAACAGATTTTAATTTTTGAGTTTTAAATTTATTTTAACAAAGATAATTTATTCTATGTGAAAAGTTTAGTAATATGTTAACATAAACTGACTTTTGTAAACAAGAATTGAAGTGAGTGAATAAATTTACTTGAAAAGGGAAGTCAATGCGTTTGTCATAAATATCAATGCACAGTTTTTTCTTGTCATTAACTATTAATTTAAGATCAAGGAAATTAATGCAATTATTGACCATATCTTTATCACTTAATTTAAATTTTTATGATAATTTATAGGTAATAAATAATTAGTTTGACTGTTCGTATAAATTACAATGATGTCATCTACGTACCTATAGAGAATACAATAAAGAGTAGATGTATGACGTTCATAGCAGTAAAGATAAAGATCTGCTAGAATGCTAGATGCTTTATCACCTGGATGTAAATCAATATATTGTTAAAAAATATTGTTCTTGAAAATTATATAATTATGATGAAGTATGAAACGAGTTAGGGTTTTGAAGTAATATAAAGAAAAATTAGTAATTAAATTTTGTGAATTCTTATATTCTTTGAATAACAATTTAATTATTCTAAATATATCTTTGATATCAATATTATTAAACAAATCATTAAAATCAAACCTTTTCATGTAATTTATATTATTTAAATTTTTTATATTATTTACAAGCTGAAAACTGTTTTTGATGCAACATTTGTTATCTTGTTGCGTTGTAATATCATATTATATATATATCGATAACTGGTGAAGAAAAATATATTAAAAAAAAGAATAAATACGGAAATAAAATTTGCTGTTTATTTCGAAATGATAACTTTAAAAAATGTTTCAAGATCTTATTTAACAAAGGGTAAATCTCAACTTATACGAAGCAAGCACATTTTTAGTGTGAGTTGTCTTGATGACGAAGACAAAAAAATATGCTGATCATACGCATGGATATAAATGCTTTTAAACATTTCTTGTCTTGTATGTTTGAATACAAAATATTAATTTTATAAACACGCTGTTAAATAATATACAGGAATCTAATTGAAATTGAAATAAACATATATCGATAACTGTCAAAAGAAAAAAAAAAACATATCAAAAGAGAGAATAAAAACGGAAATACAATTTTCTCTCCATTTTAAAACGATAACTTTAAAAAATACTTAGAGATCTTATTTAATAAATAAAAGTAGATTTCCTTTTTGGTGTTAAATCTGAACTTATATGAAGCAAACACATTTTTAGTGCGAGTTGTCGTGATGGCAAAAAGAAAAAAACAGGCACAGAAAATCAAGAATGAGAAAGAAAATATGCTGATAATACACTTGTATTTAACTGTTTTTAAACATTTTAGTCTTGTATGTTTGAATAGAAAATAATATTTTTATAAAGAAGCTCTTAAATAACATTTAGGAATCTAATTGAAATTGAAATAAACTTATATCAGTAACTGCCAAAAAAGAAAAATATACATTGAAAGAGGAAAAAAAAACAAACAAAAAAAAAAACGGGAATAAAATTTTTTGTCCAATACAAAAGGATAATTTTAAAAAAAATCTTGAACAATAAGTAAACATAGAAATTCTTTTTTCCATTTAATCCCAACTTATGTGAAGCAAGCACATTTTCAGTGTGAGTAGTCGTGATGTCAAAGATAACAAAAGTAAAATATGGTGATTAGAGGTTAAGATTTAAATATTTTTAAAGTAACCGAAGAAGTATTTTAGCTGTTAAATCAATGAACTTATAACATATAAGAGGGGAAAGCTTTAGAAATTTAACTAATGACAACGCAGATAGCTTTTCTTAGGCAAGATCGCCATTTTTTGGGGCGGGGGGGAGAGGGGTAATCCTAAAATAACATCGTAGCACGCACCATACTACAAATTTAAAATGACATTTGTTTTTAAGTAAGCTCGTAATTATATAAATACGGAGCAAATATAGTCGTCGTCAAGTCCTGCCCGTTTGTCTCTCCGCTTATAACAGAGCAAAAACTACTCAACTGAACTGTTTGAAATTTAATATACATAATCATTGCAGAATATTATCGAGTCATTTTAAATTTTAGGAAAATCGAATCAAAACTTAAAAAGATATTAATGAAAGTTATCTTCATTCTAATAAATCCTATTATATGCAATTAATTCAATGATATCCCATGATAGGTTATGCTTATAGGTTGCCTTGGTGATTACGTCATATTTAAGATGGAGTCATATTTTTTCCATACAACTGAATTTAATATATATAATCTTTAAAAAAAAAAATTGTATTCATGCATTTTTCATAAGAGAGCAACAGCTATTGCATCAATATCTGAATATTTATAAAACTAGGTATAGTACGAACACATCTCATTTGCCACGGTTGACGAACAATTTCTGTAAACGAGTCGTGCACACATTATAAAACTTTCTTGCTAATTTCCCAATAGTTTAGATGCAAGATAAAGTATTTTAATAAATATTGAGATTTATTTTGGATGTAACCTACTGTATTGCTACTTACTGAAATTATAAGTGTATTTATAAAAAATAATTATAAGCAATATAATTTAACTTCAGTATTAAAACTGTATGTTCTTTGGCACAGGGCCATCTAAAAAATATCACGAGTCTCCAGATAGATTTACTGAGAGACACTCCAACCCTCCTTCTCCAAGTTCCTCTTTCTCTTCTTTCGTAAAATTAATTATACAGTTGAACCTCGTTATCCCGACACTCTAATGACCAGAAAAAAGTGTCGTCATAAGCGGAGTGTCGCGGTAACCGGAGTTGGAAAAAAACGTTTATAAAAAGCTGTATTTTAAGTTAATTTAAGATCATTTTAAATTCATAACTGTTTTTGAAGTTTTAAACAATAAAACAATTAAACATAATAAACACAAAAACAAAATTGAAAAGAATAAAAATCAGATTTATGGCGACTTGTTTTTTTTATTGTTACATGAAATATTGATGAATTAAAGTTTACTTATCCCTAGATGTGCTTCCTACCTACAATTCAGAAGTAAATGTTAGATAATTTCTGATTGTTTCAATGCAATGCAATGCTCCGGTTTTAGTCGAATGAAAAACGCTGTGTAACCACAAGAAAGCGACGCCTGACCAGAACAAAAAGACCGAGAGTAGACTGATACGTCTATCTGGGTCATTCATAGTGTGTGGCTTTATTTATTCAAATAAGAGATTGAAGTAAAATTTCTCTTTTATCTCAATGAGTATTTTAGTCACTTTTGTGAAAAGTTTGGCTAAGACATTTCTTACCGCTTAATTTCTGTGCTTATAAGATGGATTATAGAAAATGGACAATTTTCTTAAACCGTCGGGATATCCGGGGTTGAAAATTATTCAACGACGTGAAATTCGGAGTTTATTTACATTAGAATCATATACGGAAAATCGGGACTTTGAAAATCCGACGTGATAAGCGGAGTGACGTGAAAACCGGGTATCGAGATAACGAGGTCGGACTGTATTTACATATAGAGAAATCTTTAGAAATTTAATTTGTTTAAAAATTTTCCAAATAAATATTTTAACACTATTTTTTTACTAAGTAGAACTAAAGCTTTCTAGAAGAAGAAAGAGTTTCTTTAACTTTCGTTTTTCTGCACAATATATATATATTTTTATGAATCTGCATGTAGGTAACTGTCTAAGTAATCATTGAGGGTGCCATTTCATATACAGACATGTAATTCAGTTTACAGACATAAAATCTAAAAAATTCTGTAGAAACATTTCCTTATGCAGTATTCTTTTAATGTTATTTTCAAATTTTTATATTTACTACGTAAACAATTCAAACCTTTCAGAAAAATCGTAATCATATTTTGACACTAGACAGGCAATTGCATGTATTAGCATTAAGAAGTCCAAGAACCTAATAACCCTTTCAATGGTATTATAAATTTCATACATCTTGAGTTACAGTCAAATACTAATCAAGAAGAAAAACAAAAGTAATTTAATAGTTAGAAATGTAAGTTTTGCCTATGGAAATTAAAAACACAAAATTGCTGAAACCTTAAAGTTTAAATCTTCGGTAAGTCGAAAGAATATGGAAAATAAAAGGAATTCCGTGTTTTCAGAATTTAGTGCCGCCCTCGATGAAAAAAAAATTATGTATAAAAATATAGATAGTACAAAACATATTTCAGTTTAAAGACTTAAAACACACGCTGTAATTTTATATAAAATGACGTCATCCGCATCCGCTGAAGAATTCCTCATTTACGATCCGGTCTGAAACAACGTCTACAGTAAAATATTCATATGATGTCAGTATCGCTGTTTAATACACAAATCCAAAAAAACAGATGTCGCCACTCAAGAAATTCGACCAAAAAAAAACCAGCCATCTAATGATTCATATACCTTTATTTGTTTGTAATATAGATAATGAAATTAAATATAGTAGCTCCATGTTTTAACAGAAATCATTCATTCAACATTTTTTTAAAATAGCACGTATTTTAATTGCATTTTTTTTTCAGTAGTAATGGGAAAAGGCAACAAAAATATATAATTACTATTTTCCAAATATTTTTTCCTTAACGGGGAGAATGTTTTTTCAGAATTTAGTGTCACTCTCGATGAAAATAAAATATATAAATACGGTAGTACAAAACATGTTTCAGTTAAAGATGTCGTCATTCAAGAAGCTCTATAAAAAATAAATAAATAAATAAATAAAAAATAAATAAAATAAAAAATAAAATAAAATAAAATAAAAAGAAAAAATCGGCTATCTAATGATTCATTTGCCCTCATTTGTTTGTAATATTAATATAGATACTTAAAATTAAATATTGAAAAAGAAATCATTCATTTATATTTTTTCAAAATAGCACGTATTTTAATTACATTTTTTTTAATTGTTAAGGGAAAAAGGCAACAAAAAGATATAATTACTATTTTCCAACTATTTTCCCCCTACTTTCTACAGAAATGGAGCACTTGTGTTGCGAAAATTAAACAAATGGCTATAAAAACAACAAAAAAATTAATATCTCAAAAAAAAAAAAAAAAAAAAAAAAAAGGGATGCAAGTTTTTAAAGAAATTGCATTAAAGACTACTTTTTTTTTTGCTAATACGACGGTATAAAAATTCAAAATGTGCGATGCATGAAGTTAAAAAAATTGCAGTACACTGTAAAAAATCCACTGTAGATTTGCCAGAACAAACTCGATCACAGTGAATGTGCTGTATCTTTCTTTGATTTCCTGACTATATTAACATGGAAAATACAGTAGTTGCGTAAAATTAACAGCACAATGTGCTGGCAATTTGGACGCATTTTTTTACAGCACAAACTGCTGGCGTCCAAATAGCCAGCACATTGTGCTGTTAATTTTACGCAAGTACTGTATTTTCCATGTTAATATAATCAGGAAACCAAAGAAAGATACAGCACATTCACTGTGATCGAGTTTGTGCGCGAGATGAACAGTACTTTGTTCTGTAAAAATGTCGTTTTTTTACAGTGTAGAGTATTTAACAGTACAATGATACATTTGCTTTGTTTTACGGCTGGCTTATACAACTGAACGTTATTTTTTGGAGACGATACTTAATAGCTGGGAGGAAGAAATATCATACCGGTTATAATAAAAATTAACAAACATAAAAAATATCTAAAATATCTTAGCGGAAAATTTTTTTGAAAAACACTTTTTTCGAAATAGAGCAATGAAACATTCTATTCTGAATATTTTTATTAAAATCAACACTAGACTGATCCTTTTATACAGTGGCTCTCAAAAGTGTTCTTACACTTACGAATTTCAATGAAATTGTGCTCTATCCATTGCGTATAATTAATAATTCAGAATGGGTATTTAATAATAAGATCTGTAACTTATTCTTAACAAAACTATATAAAATATTTTAAAAACGTTATAATACGTTATTTTAAAGAGTCAATAATTAAAAAGTAACAAAAAAGCCTTCGTACACTTAAAAAAAAAATCTTTACGTATTAGTAAATATCGAAATATTTTGTTAAATTAAACTTAGTAAGGTATCCTTTAGCATCCGCAAAAGCTTTTAAACGTCTGGGAATAGATTTCACTACTCTGTAAAAAAATCAGACCAAGTTTCCTGTAAGAGACCGAAAAATAGTCCTTTCCGATAAGGGCAACTATTTTTCCGTCTCCTACAGGAATCTTGGTCGGATTTGTTTTTACAGTGTAGGGTCTTATATATATGTCTATATATATATATATATATAATTTCTGCATCAATGTTCGTCCATTCGTTCGTCCATTATTATTTTTATTTCGCTTTTCATTTTAATCTCGTGTCTTCATACTCTAACCTGTTCTCTCCAAATAGGCTCTATTGGGAATTATAGAGACACTAGAGGCTAACACTAACAGCCATGTGCTTAGGATCGTTATCTTGGTAAAAAACAAAGTTGTTTCCAATGCGCAAATTTTGAGCTGGTAATTGTAATTGTTGGTCTTTTAAAATACTTAAATCAAGAGCATGATTCATTATGCCATCAATAAATACCAAAATAGTCAGTCCTGATGCTGCCATGCACCTCCACACAAGGACACCTCCATCGCCATGCATAAACTGTTCCAACTGATTTCTTGGGATTAAGTTCTTCATTTTTAATTCCCCACACAATCATACGTCATTAGAACCAAAAATGTAAAATTTGCTTCCATGTGCAAATAAGACGTTATTCTAATACGATTCTGATTTATCAATCATTGATTTTGCGAAGGAAAGCCTATGCTTTCTGTTTTTCGCAATCGCAAAACATTTCTACAGGAAGAAAACCCATTTAATCCAGCTGATCTCAGCAATTGTCAAATATTTTCAAGTGAAATCGAAGTAAAAAAAAAATCATTCCATTTTGTAGTAACTTTTACAGCACTTAAACGTGGATTTTTCACAAATTTTCTAATTATAAATCTCTGATCGCATTGTGTTAACTTCGACAGACGACCTTTTTTACATTGTTTTTGATCAAATTGTTTTCTTTAAAGCGTTTTATCACATACTGTATCATACAATGGGATAAATTAAATAAGTTAGCAATATTCCGAACTGATTTACCACTACTATGATGAAAGATAATCAATTTTCGAATGCTGTTGGTTGTTTCTTCACGATTATGAGCTATTTTTAAATACTAAATAGAATATTGCAGAGAAAGTAAGCAAAAATTAAAGCCAAGGGATTTTTTTAAATGTTCCCACATTGCAAAAATAAAAATAAAGTGACATACAATAATTTTAATTATGCATTTATCCGAAAACGTTTCAGTGTACGAAGACTTTTGAGGCGTGTTCTTTTTGTGCTTCCTTCCGTTTTCCTTTTTATATAAAAAAGAAATAAACCAATAAAAAAGGGTGTTATTTAGAATAACATACAGATGATGCGGGAAAATATTTTCGATTTCATATTCAAATCAGTTCCACGGTACTTTCTTTTTTCTAGAAATTTTTAAACTATACGATCACTTTTGTGAGCCCCTGTATGTATATATAATCAAAAGAAATATTATTTTATTTCTTTTAATAATACTGAAGGTATTCTAAGTCATTGTAAAACGGATAATAGTATAAAATGTTCAATATGAGAGATGTAAAAAAAATAAAAAATCTAATAAACGTCTTTTGGCAAAAAGTGACTAGTTCATTTACTTTCACTTCGAATAAAGAAAATGTTGGCGTGATCGATAGTCATGTGTTCTATACTCGAGCGATGTCAGGTACTAATATTATCGCGTTTATTTTTTCGATTTTAATTATTTTTATTTATTGGATTATTTTCTGTTGAATTTGAACAGAAAAGTACATTACACTATCTGATTTTTAAAAGAAATAAAGTTTTTCCAATTTATTCAATAAACTGATAAATATTAATAACAATACTTATATTTTTTATTTAATTGCCTGCAATTTTTTAACGTGATTCTATTTTTTATAAGAAACTAGCCGATCTGCCCGAATTTGTCTGGCCTGACATTCAAAAATCATAAATAGTTACAAAAAAAAAAAATAATAATAATAATAATAATAATTAGTAGGGGACAAAATTTACTATATTGCAGGGTTTTAAGAAAAGCTAGATAAAAATAATTTTAAACGAAGCTACGTCGCGGCGGTGGCTTTTGTTTGTTTGACCCGGATTTATTAGAAACCAAAATTTGCCTTTTTTTAAAAACTTTTATACCGCAAAGCATTTAAATTAAAAACTGCATATTTTTAAGTGTTTTAATTAGTTTTAACTACAGTTAATATAATTAGAACTTAATTAATAAACGGATTTTCCAATATTGAAGAAATTAATATTGGTATAACACATGGATGGATCTGCTAGTGATTTGTAGTCTGAATTAAATATATGTCAGCTGCATTTGAAATGGATATGGAATTAAAAAATAACTTGTAAAATTCCATGAAAATGGTATATTGAAACGTTTTCGGCTCATTTCACGCCTTTTAAATTAAATTTTGTTTAAACCATTCTTAGAGAGCATTTGAATATTAACTGAAACCGGCATGCCAAATTTCAAGTTTGTAGTAACTTCTGTACCACAAAAATCGTAAGTTTGGGATTTTTTTTTTATGCTGCACTCTTAATTTCTAACTAAAAAAAAAAAAAAAAAAAAAAAAAAAAAAAAAAAAAAAAAAAAACTCTTCAGTGCATGCATAAGCGTCTTACATGTTAAATTTCAAGTTTTTATCCTTAACAATTTTATAGAAATCGTAAATTAGAACTTTTTTAGAACTCTTTCTGCTCATTTCACCGTTTTAAGTTTCGATTTTTTTAGAAACCATTCTATCTTAAAAGATACCGCCATTCCAAATTTCAAGTTTCTAGTTCTTTCAGTGTCACAGAAATCATAATTTAGAACATTTCTTCTCCTGCGTTATTTTAAATATGGAATTAAAATAATAATAATAATAATAATAAACTGTTCTGCGAGTGCATAAGTAGCTGCCATGTTAAATTCGAAATTTTTGTCTTTAATAATTCCATAGAAATTGTAATTTAGAGCATTTTTAGAATGCTTTCCGCTCCTGAAATTCGAAATTTCTATCTTTAATAATTCCATAGAAATTCTAATTTAGAACATTTTTAAAATGCTTTCTGCTCCTTTCACCCTTTTAAATCGATTTTTTTAGAAAGCATTCTTAGCGAGTATTTGTATCTATAATGCAACCGCCATTCTAAATTTTGTGAGTGCATTAAAAGTAGCAGTCATGTCAAATTCGAAATTTCGATCGTTAATAATTCCATAGAAAATGTAATTTAGAACATTTTTGGAATTACTTTCACCCATTTAAATAGATTTTTTTAGAAAACATTCGCAGCGAGCATTTGTATCTATAAAGTAACCGCCACATCAAATTTTAAGTTTCTATCCTTAATAATTCCTTAATTAGTCTTAATTTAGAATGTTTTTAGAACGCTTTCCGCTCATTTCAGCCATTTAAATTTCGGTATTTGTTTTAGAAGCCATTCGTAGCGCGAACTTGTATATTAAAATTAACCGCCATTCCAAAATTCAACACTGCAAATAGAAGCGCCTTAAATTTAGACACATATGTGACTGAAAAAGAATGTTAGACACTTAAGTGTCTTAATCTGAAAATTAAGACACTATAGATGTCTTAATTTAAGATACATAAGCGTCTTACTATGACCATGGTGTAAACGAACTGAGAATAATGTCTAAAATATCCGCAAACGTCTTATTTTAAGACACTTCATTGCTTTAAACGTGTCTTAATTTAAGACGTTTTGATTCTTCCGACGCAATAACCACCAGGGGGCACTAGCACTCCCAGTTGCGCATGCGTTTTAGATGTCTTCGTTCGAAGTGGTATACGTTGTAATTCAAACAAAGTTTGTTTTTATGTACGCGTGTATTTTAATTCGTTTTTTGCGAAATGTGAAGTACTGTGATTTTAATTCGTATTAACTTGGATTATTTATTTATTGAATACATACATCTGACGTGTGTTCTCGACATCAAATGTCTCTTAGAAGCTGTCGTCGATACAAGGGCGGGATAGACACAGAACAGAAGTAGACGACGGTTGAAGATTACACCCGGAAATTCTACAAAGCGTGTGCAATGGGCTTAGTGTTAACTCGTATCAATTTATATCAATAATATTGTGTTATTCATCTTCGTCCTGTCGAAGCTGGCCAAAAAAAAAAAGAAATTTTGTCTGGCGGGTCCTGTTTTTAGGATGAAACATCTCATTCTTTAAATATGGCTAGTCGGATGTATTATGGGATTACCTTTTAAACTGATGAAAGTCTTTCTCCCTCACTGTGGTTGTGGTAGTTTTTAAAATTTCAAATCGAGGAATATTTCTTACCTCTTGCAGCAACTCAAGTAAGTTTCTTTATAGTAGTAAAATTAGTGTATTTTATGATTTTATTTATTGTACTAAAAAAAATCCTGCATGAAATTTAATTAGTTTTGAATCTGTTCGCAAAAAACCCCACTAATTCTAGAAGTATATATTTTTAAACTTATGACGTTCTTTTTTATTACGAATTATATATTCAATGTCAGTTCTTAGTTTCAATGGATAATTTTTATCTCGCAGTAAATGACGGCCACAAGGAAGTAAAGAAAAAAAAAAACTTTGAAAGATGACCTAATGCTTTCTTACTTCCTGGCATAAAACCGCAGATTAAAAAAAGATAAATAAAGTAAATGAGACTGGTCTATTATATGAAGCTGCCTGTAAAAATATACATATGTATTTGATTTGCAATCAACTCTAATACTGATTTTTTTTATTATTTTTAATAAAAAAGTAATTTGAAATTTATAATGGGAAAAAGTAAAAACCTCTAACTAGATTTCGTATTTAAAATTGTGGTAACTTTATTTATATGCACTTATACGAAAAATACAAAAATGACAGATGTTACTGTATATATTTAAGACGAAAGAAGTTTGGAAATCATAAGTTATTTTTTCCTCATGTTTTTAATATAGAATATGTACTTATTTGTTTTTATTGATAGTTGAATAGCTTTTGTGAGTACCCTCTGATCTACATAAAAACTTGCCCATGTGGAAATATAAATTTTTTAAAAACACATTTTTTAAATAAGTATTTTCATTTTTTTTTGGGGGGGGGGGGATTTTGCATGAATTTTTGTAAAGCTGATATCTTAAATCTTGCACTGATTATAATGAAAGTTTTGAACTTTTAGAGTAGGACAAGTTTAAAAACGCAAATATATTTAACAAAATACCAAAGTCATTTTTTCCCCAATGTTATTAAAGTAGAATATTTATTTATTTATTTTCATTATTCATAGTTAAATGGCTGTTGTGATTATCAAGTGATGTATATGTAAAATTGCCTATGTGGCAATATATTTTTTTATATTTTCTTTTTTTTTTGGGGGGGGGGGGGTTGCAATTTTCGAGCATCTGATATTTTAAATCTTTTTCCACATTCAACCGAGTATAATAAATATTTTGAACTTTTAGAGTACGACAAGATTATAAAATATATATATATATTTATCTATGTACCTTAAAAGCCCTTAATAGCGAACACTTCGGGACCGCGGAATTTGTCCGATAATTGGAGATGTCTACTTTTTTGAGGTAAAAATATACAAATATGTATGTCTGCTGATTAAAAAAGTATTCGTTAAATAGAGGTGTTCGCTATTCGAGAATGTCCATTAACCTCCACAACGGATACTCCCGAATACCGGACATCTCAATTTAGACAACTATAATGCAGGGTTGCTTTTTTTGCAAAAGTACTTCTTGATTAAAGGAAGAACAAACTGGGAAGTGCCCCGTCCCCCTACGACTGTAGTGCCCCCAAATTTGATGTGCAATATTTGTAAAGCTTATATTTTAAATCTGTTTCGAAATTGTACTGATTATAATCAATATTTTGAACTTTTAAAGTAAAATAAGGTTAAAAACAAAATAAATTTAAAAAAATCTAATATTTAGATAAATATTTTTTGTTTTTTAATCTTGTTCTACTCCTGAAGTTCAAGATATTGATTATAATCAGTACAATGTCGTAAAAGATTTAAATTATCAACGTAACGAAAATTGTATACCAAAACTGAGAGCACCAAAAAAATCAGGCTGTATTGGGGGGGGGGGGGGGGGGGGGCAGGACCACAGCCAAATATTTTTCCAGGATTCAACGTGGTCAAACATGGCTACGTATGATGCTTACAAAAAAATGGATGCGATTCAGACGTTTGAAGTGTCTGAAATTCAGACGCAAAAAGTGTCTGAAAAAATTCAGACATTTTAAAATGTCTGAAAATTGAACACTCCATTTCAGACACTTAAGTGTCTGAATTTCAGACATTTTAATTTAGAGTGAAGTTTATAGCCTCTTCAGTATCAGAAAAATCGCAATTTTAGAATGTTTTTTCCTCCTGCAGCCCCTTGACAGTGGTGGAACCGACAAAAATTGTAGCCTTTGTTGGGCCAGAAACTGCCACCACTAATTTGCTAAAATTACTTTTGTAATCGGTTCGGTAGATTCATAGATTGCCCTGTACAAACAAACAAACGTTTCTTCTTTATAATATTCGTATAGACTATCTAGTTATATATGACAGATAAATCTAATAAATCAAATGCAGGGTGTGGAAGAAAAACTTAAAATTCGTACAAGAAAATAGCCCTTCAATTGCGTTAAAAGTTTTTCACCTTATGATCGCGCCAAGTGAATATAGCCAATATAACAGCTTACTTTCCAAAAATATGCTCCACAATTTAATAATGGACACATTACTTCAAAAGAACACTCCAATCTGAGAATTTAGTAGAAAAGAATGTTTAATGTTCTGTACTACACGACACATTTCTATTTACAGGATGTATATATTTACAAAATTAGGAATGATAGAAGAAATCCGCTGGGGAAACATTGACACGCATACATTTGCACTACCAACTCATCTTCCCTCGCCTCATGAACAACTGAGCGGGGGCGGTGAAATAACCGTATTAAATGACGGGAAATTGGGGACTGCCGACTAGTGCTGTCACCTACTGTAATAATCTTTAAATATAAGGTATTCGTTACAGTTATATATTTCTCCCTGTATGTCACCGATAGTGCTTTACCATGAGAACTGTTTCGCTGGCTGGTGTTGATTTACATTAAATGCACGATGTCTTCCCTACATCACGTTATAAGTTATTTGGTTATACCTCAACTTATATGAAGCGAGCACATTTTTTGCGTGATTTGTCGTGATGGTATAGAAAAAGAGAAAAGCTATCCTGACCAGAAGTTTGGATTTAAAAACATTTAAATATTTACCAACCGTTTTTCATGTTTGAATAAAAAATATTTTTTTTTTATAAAAGCACTCTTAAATAACTTTATGAATCAAATTGAAATTGAAATAAAAATATTAGATACAGAAACGACGATTTTTATATTTGATATCGTTACAATAAGATAAGGAAATAAACAGTAACAATGTAAGCAAAAATAATTTAGCAAAAAGAACATAATATATAAGAAAAAATGAAAACTATCTCCTCGATTTCTATTAACTGGGCAAACAATGTTGTTCATATTACAATAAGGAAAAAAAATAAGGAAATCTATAAAGAGTTTTTGCTTTAATAACATCAGTTGTCACTTCTTGCTTAAAAAGCAATTTGTTACAACTTTTAAAAATGGAGAAAAAATACTCAATTAATTATTTTCTGTCTTTATAAATCAAACTTAAAATAACAAATATTAAAAAAAAATATCGATAAATGATAAGAAAAAAGAAAAATAGAGAGAGAATAAAACGGAAAGAATATTTTCTGTCCATTTCAAAATGACAACTTTAAAAAATACCTCAAGATCGTATTTAATAAATAAAATTTCAAATCCTTTTTGTTGTTAAATCTGAAGTTGTATAAAGCAAGTAGATTTTTGTTGTCATGACGATGTGGATATACTACTACTACTACTAATAATAATAATAATAAAAGCACTATGTAAAATGCTAGATGTACTGCAAATAAACTATTTTCGTTAAACAGAGAAACGACGAATATAATTTTTGATGTCATGAATACGTAGAAGAAATCAATGAAACGTTATTTTAGAGAAACATTTTTAAAGACAATTTAGTGTTTTACTATGAATAGATTAAAAAAAGACATTAAGAGTAAAAAAAGACATTCAAATACTCTTATTCTAGTTTTTTTTTCCCTTTAAAGTTTGAACAGTACGGTTTTAATATTTGAACACATAAAATAAGTGATATAATTAATAAAAAGAAAGAAACCTCAAAGTCTGCATTTTACTGAGAAAAATAATTAAAGTAAATGCATACCCAACCAAGGAACAGTCCTGGAAAAATAAAGTAAACACCACCTACTAACTCCTCAACAAATTATCGTAGAAGAAAGTTACTGGTACCGAAAGATTGGAAATAAAGTCTACTTTTAAAGGATGGATATAAAATTTGTTTAGGGGAAAATCTACATATTAAAACGAACCATAACTTTGGTTTTTTTTAATAGCAGCACACAATTCTGACAACATAAATGAACTCTACACCCTTAAATTAGTCTAAAAACAAATTTTTATGCAATTCGTACAATACGTTTCCGAGAAATTAATTATTTTAAAACGTGCGTATTGAAGTTCGGTACTCGATTGTAAACCGAGAGAGTCCCCTTTTTGATCAAGGCACCTTAAGCACCACTGAAGCAGTCAATGAAGCCTGCTAGATTACAGGATAGCATAAGAAATTTCAAAATATCTAGTCACTTCTATCATAGACGGCCCCTTAAACCATTATTTTGCCGTTTTTTAAGCATAATATGAAAACTACTTGGAAGAAAATTGTGAAATTTTGGATTTCCATAAAGCAAGACTTAATAAATCTGAATCCATAAAAAAATTGCAGGTTGCAATTCATAATTTTTTCGAATATTAATTTCATAATTCATATCATAAAATTATAAAAATTGCAAATTCAACGTATTTATGTTTGGGTATATTAGTATTATTGCTACACAAAAAAATAGCACATTAGGAGCATAATTTCAGGAGATATTAATAAAAATATGAAAATGTAATTTAACATCAGGAGCACTAAATTTTGAATGTTTATAATTCAAAAACGTATCATTCAAATTACTTGAAATTTAGTGTCTAGGCATAGTTTGAACCGAAAATTTGAAATATCTTCTTAAAATTGGGTATTGCCATTGAAAAAAATGAAGTTTGGATTCATTTTAATATGTAGATGGCCCCTAAGCAAATTTTGTATACGTCATTTAAAAATAGACTTTATTTCCAATCGTTTTGTACCAGTAACATTCGTCTACGATAATTTGTTGAGGAGTTAGTAGGGGGTGTTTTTTTTTTTTTTTTTCACGACTTTGTACAGTAGGGTGGAAGTAAAAAACGAAGTTTCGAATTTTATATTCTAATAGTGATTATTTTTTTCCTTCTTAACTCACTAAAAAGAAAAGATTTTTCTTTTGATTTTAAAATGATATTTTCCGGTTCCTCAAAGCGTCTGATTTACCACAAAAAACGAATAAAAGACAATAATTGCATAAAAAGTGTTTTAAGCTTATTGTTAAATTATATATTTTACAAAATTAAATTAACGAAGTGTTAATGTTCTGTAATAAAGAGAATAATTTATTTTGAGCCCCACTAAATTTGACTTTTGTAGAAGCCAGCGTAGTTGGCGTTGGCTTTCATTGTCTCTGATTTATTTGGCTGCAACTCGTAACAAGTTAGTCCGATTTAAAGTGTGTGAACAGTTTCTTTCAAGAAACTGTCGATGTCAAATGTGACAATGTCTATTAACGTGCCTAAATATAGAAAATTGTTGAAGTGTCTTGTATTTCGCGAGCCAACACAATTAACATTAGACTGTCATCTTTGGCGAACATATGAAGATGTTATGAAACATTATTTATGGGTTCAATTTCACTTAATATCTGCCAGCTGGAATCTTGAACACACTGTTCCTGAAATATCTACAGCTGTTGCTGAAACAATTAAAAGTGTATTGCTGAGACCTTCAATTCCAACGGTTTCTGATATACAAATCATAAAAAAATAGTTAGACTATCGTGATAAATGACAAAATCATCTGAGAAAAATTTGAAGATTAGAAAGAATAATACCACACCCTATATAGAATTGCAAAATGTTAGGTAATCGTGCAGAAAACTTTTCTTTGTGTAAATGCACTAAATATTATTCAGTATCAGAGCATGAACGTCACTTTCTCAAAGACCAAGGAGAGATGGGGTGATGGCAATAGCAACAATACATATAAAAACTACCAAGAAAAGTGTAGCAAGAATGGAAAAGGAAATATCAAGAAAAGAAAAAGTTATTTTAAAACACAAAAGTGATATTTTGATTGAATGACTCGCCAAATGAAGAAAATAGTTCGGAAGGAAATAGTTCAACCAGTAGTTCTTCTAAACCTGAATAACAATGAACAAGGTGAAAGAACCGGAATATTAGACAGAACTGTAAATATTATTGAAAATGGTACCCTAAAAGATATGTGTATTTCTGATGATAATAAAGAAAAGGTAACTGAAAGACAGATTTGAAGAAAACAAAGTAAAAGAAAAGGAAGTATTTGAAAGAGCAAGAAAGACGAAATGGGTTAATTTTAGAATGTTTGTATTTTGATGGCCGAAAGGATAACACTATGATAACTGAAGCAAAGGGAATAAAGTACAAACGAAAAATCATTAAAGAAGAACACATGGTCTTAGTTCGAAAACCAGGATCAAAATATATTGGTCATATTTCATTAATATCTTCTTATATTAATATAGCCTCCGCAATTTTGGTGTATTTTCAAAATAATAATACGGACATTCCAAGTTTGAAAATTATTGGGTGAAACAGAAACGCCATCATTGCAGGGCGCAAACCTGGAGTTGTCAAAACATTGGTAGCAAGACTGTAAAAACTTTACAATGGATAATTTGCTTATTACATGCAAATGGACTTTTTTTAGATACTTATTTCAATATCTTATTGCTTGAAAAACCGCGGGTACTAAAGAATTTTCTGGACCAATAGGAAAGTAATTTGAAAAATGCGAACGTATTGAAATTATAGACTATAAAAATGGATCCTGTCTTTAGGGCTAATGGATTAAGAGCGTAACAAAAAGTACAAACAGGGGAAACACTTGAATTTCAAATTTTCCATGTCATACACAAACAGAGGAAATGTGTATTAAAATAGTCACGCGAGATGCGTCAACTGTCTTTAGATATTAACCCCTTAATGCTCGAATTAAATTACAGTTGAATAATTCAAATTGCTTATTGGCACCACTTTTATGAAAAAGAAATATTCGCCTTATTTAATGGCAGTAAAAACGATACCTAAATATACCCAATTTCACTATTTCATAAAACTGGTGAGAATCAAACAATTTGAGTAAAAGACATAGCCCGTGAATATGACGGGAGTGAGAATTAAGGGGTTAAGCAAGAGATGGCTTTAACTTGGGAAGGTTGAATTCCCTCAAAGTTTGCCTTAGAAAAATTATAAGTCAGTAGGTTGAATATCCAATTGAATTAATCCATAACAAAGGCAGGTAAGGATAAGGAGGGTGGAAGTCGATATTTAGCCACCTCCTCGTGGTGACTTCTTAGTAGTATTTAATTAATATAAGCAGATCAGGGCTTAATTTGCGCCGGAGCCCACCGGAGCCCAGCTCCGGTACTTCTCTGTTTTTAGTAAATTTTTAAATACTGGTTGGAATTCACCGGAGCTCATAAATTCAGGGCTCCGGAGCCCAGTCCAATAGCGAAACCTAAATTACCCTTTCCTTTGCTTCCCATCTCCAAGATTTTGCATTCTTTTTTATTAAAGCACTTATATGTACCGTAATGTGTCGCACACGTAGAGGATGTGGAGATAAAAAAAAGACTCAATTTTTATATCAGTTTTTGCGCTTCGACTGACTCAAGCTCAATCAGTCTTACATTTAAAATTTTATTTATTCATGTATAGAAAGAAACTTTTCCTCCTTCAAAATTATGTTTTATATTCTATTTCAAATCATTTTAATGTTATTTTGATCAGAATGAAGGGAAAACAGAAATCGAGTTTTTCTATTCTTCTGATATTTGCAAATTTATGTGGGCGACGTGTTGATACGGCGCCACTCAAGAGACTGAACAATGAATTTGATTTCAGTTCAATTTTCTTTTATGACAGTAGGATAATTTCTAATTGGCTGTTTTTTTTAAACAGATAGTTAGAGAATATTTTCTGTTTTTAGCCAACGAGCATCAGCTTGAGGTTTTGTTTGTTTAAGGTTTTTTCATTTATATTGCGTACGAGTATAAAAATCACGTTAGGGATTTTTTTTTTTTTTCGTGAACGCTGCGCATGTTAAAGCTTTGCTCTGCTCATTTACGAAATCGCTTTCATTTGTAAGTAGATATAATTACCTTGTATTGCTGTTCTGATAGATCAGTGATTCCCCTTTTTCTATATAAGCATCGAATCTTTCCGATGACGGTATGCAATTTTTAATTGAATCTCATTTTCAGTGACTAACCACAAAAGATTGTTAATGAGGAAGGAATCGATTACATAGTTTGATTGCACCTTTTGTAGGAAATCGAAAAACTGTTCCATTCTTCAGCATATAAATATTAATTTCTGTAAATTTCATTCATTTTTTCATAAAAATGCATAGCTGAGAAGTATCCCTTTTTTGTGTTAGCACTATTTCCGAATCATAATCCTTACCATAATTAATCGCACAATTCTGCAATTAACATTAAAATTGGGCAAAGGTTACTATTCGGAAGGAGTGATAACTAAAAAGTGGAATAGTTGACAGCTAAGTATATGCTGATAGATATATTTAAAATTTTTATTTTGCTAAAGGGAAAAAAATGCTTTAAATTTTGCAAAGACAGATGGGGGTGTACAGTTGTTAGTACCGGTACTGCAGAATATTAGGGCTCCGGTACTTTTTTTGTTAGAAATTAAGCCCTGAAGCAGATGGGTGCTAAAATATACGTTGTTTACTTTAAGGTACTTTATACTCAAATTTTAAAACTTTGACGTCCTTGAGGAACCGGAAAACAAATTAATTAAAAAAAAAAAAACCTTTTAAGCCAATAGTTTAGACATCCAAAAAGGAAAAATGTTTTCACTATTACACATTAAAACAAAAAAGTTTTTTTTTTACCCTATACACAAGTTCCACCCTACTGTACAGTCCTGTAAAAAGAAGGTAAACACCACCTACTAACTCTGCAACTAATTATAATACAAGAAATTTACTGATACCAAACGATTGGAAAAAAAGTCTACTTTTAAATGATGTATATAATTTTTAGTATATGAATTAAATGATAATATATATAAATATTCTATATAAATTAAATGATGTATATAAATACTTATGGGGCCATCTACAAATAAAAACTAGGCCAAACTGTGTTTTTTTTTCAATGGCACCACCTAATTTTGACAATATATTTTAAATCTTCGGTTCAAACTATGCCTAGAAACGAAATTCCAAGTCATTTGGATGATAAGATTTTGAAGTATAAACATTCAAAATTTAAACTTTCTAATGTTAAATTACATTTTCTTATTTTTATTAATATCACCTTAAATTATAACCCTAATGTAATTTTTTTTTTTTTTTTGGTTATAGTACTAAAAAAACCAAACATAAAAACATTGAATTTATAATTTTAAAATTTCATTATATGAATTATGAAATTAATATTCGAAGTAATATGAAATGCAACCTACAATTTTTTTTATAGATTTATATTTATTATGTCCTGCTTGATGAGAATTCTCTATTTCAAATTTTTCTTCCGTGTAGTTTTCGAATTTGGAGTAAAAAACGTCAAAATGATGGTTTAAGAAGCTGTCTATGATGACCAGAAAAGCATAATTAGAAAAAAATATATTTAATCATTTTATTGAAACTTTTGGAACTGCCAATAGTCGAAATATATTGAGGTAGTGAAATGTTTGTACTGGCAAAAAATAATACATTAATAGCAGTGACAGAGTCATTCTGTAGCATTTGAGTAATCGAGAACCAAACTTCAATTTGGGTATAGCCCCTAAAATATGGTCATTTTAAAAGAAATAATTTCTCGGAAACCAATCATACGAATTTCATAAAAATTTGGATTTAGACTAATTGAAGTGTGTAGAATCTATTTATGGGGTCAAACGTGGGTATTGATATTAAAAAAAAGAAAGTTTGGCCTGGTTTTCATTTGTATGTATCCTCTTAAGCTAATTTTATATACATCATTTAAAAGTAGACTTTATTTTCAATCGTTTGGTAACAGTAACTTTCTTCAACAATAATTTTTTGCAGAATTAGTAAGGGATGTTTACATTTTTTTCCACGACTGTACGTTCAGACTTAAAAGATTGATTCAGAGAAAACGAGGAAAGTTTTGCAAAAATTTTTATGATTATTGCTGAATTTGCTTATAACAGAAAACTTGAATTAAGTCAAGTCGAAAAATATATACAAATTAACTCGAATTACTATGAGAAATATGTTATAACACCTGTTTTCAAAGAAGACATCCCAGCACGTTATCCAAACAATCTTCAATGTGTTAAGTTCCACCAGGATGATGCTACAAGCCATACTTCTAAGTGTACTACTATATTTTTATGACAAAAATGAGATACGTAACAGAAATTAAGGCCATTTAAATGCATCTCAAACAAGTTCCCCAATGTGTCTCTCATGGATTACTGTGCATTTCGACTTATATAACAACCTCTTTATTAGGGCCATTCCATGAAAAACGGACAAAATGTCCTGCACCTAACACTTACTTAAATACCTATATCTATTAACTTATATGATGCTAGAATACAAACAATGCATTAAAAATATCAAAAAACCCCTAGACTTTCATATCAGTATAGTTGTTTTAATTCTAGGATACAATAGCATTAATAAAGCTAGAGTAACGTGCAGAAAAGCTGTCCCACATGTGATATGATATGCCCCTTTAATAGGTTTAAAAATCTCCACATTTAAAATCCTAGATATAAGAAATTTTCCCGTTTTCAAGGCAAATTAATGAAAAACAGGCAAAATATCCAGCGAGAAACACTTACATAAGTAACTAGATCTGTTAAATTATAAGTTGTTAAAATATGAACTATGTATTAAAAGTAACAAAAAACCCTTCGATTTTCATATTAACATAGTTGTTTTTAATTTCAGGATACAACAACATTGTTAAAACATCAGTAATATGTAGAAAAGCTGTTCCACAAGTGACATGGAATGGCCCATAAGCGGCATCTTGAAACAATCGATGGACTCTGGAAGGTTGCAGTCGAGAATTGGAACAAAGTCAACCTTGATATCTTTTGAAGCTACTTGAAGCACTTTCATCTTGAAAATCACGGTGTGATAAGATAGTTCAACAAAAGGGATACCAAACTGAACATATTAGAAAATAAAATTCTTATATTTGTTTATTCATTTCCTTTTCAAATTCGTTACAAAAATGCGCAAACACATTTCGATGTTATTTTATATAAAATTTAGATCTTAATATCAGAAAATGCACTAACTACCACCTTCATTTTAATTAATTGGGCAAACAAGGAAAAAGAAAATAACCCTATTAAAATAAAATACTTTATTGTTACTTAAAAAAAAAATCGTTTTTTCATTTCTAATAATTTAAGTTGTCACTCGTTGCCAGGAAAGTAATTTGTTACAACTTTAAAAATAAGGCAAAATACTCAGTTATTAATTTTTTGTTGATTTTATCTGTCAAATATTAATAGCAAATATTAAAAAAAGTATAAATAAAAGACAGAAGGTAAAAAAGAAACAAACAATAGATATTAAATAAGAAAAATGTTTCCTTTTCATTTGAAAAAAAAAAATACATTTAAAAATGTTTCAGAATTGTATTCGAAAAAGAAAATTAGAAATCACTTTTATTGTTAAGTCCGAACTTGGTGAAGCAAGCACAGCCTAAAGTGAGTCGTCATGACGATGCTGATAGAAAAATAGAAGTTAGCTGATGAATTTTTTTTAATATATACTTTTTACAATTTTACATTCTTTTATTTTCAAATTGCAAAATATTCTTTCCTTTATAAAAATTATTTTAGATATTATGCATAAATCAATTTGAAATGGAATATAAACATTTCCATCACAAAGGCTAAATGTTTAATGTCGTAAATACCTTAAAGAATTCAACTAAATTTCATTTTAAGAGCATAATTTTAAAAAAATGTAATGCATGATAGCTTTTATGAAATATATCTTTCATTTTTAGCTCACAGGCTATCAAAGCCTGGCAGCTAATGTCCCCGCCGGTTCTGTTTGTATGTATGTATGTAGGTATGTATGTACATATGTATGTACCTAACGCGATAAATCTTGATAAAAAACATCCGATTTGCATCAAATTTTTTTCTACATTCATTGTGATAAGGCGCTTCCCTGATTAGTTTTGGGGGTTCAATGGTTAAGTATAAAGGAGGGGAAGGGAGGGCTGGTCACTCCCCTTAAATTAGATAAATGGGTTTTTCATGCAGAATTATTCGATTTGCTCCAAATTTGGTATACCAGTTTATTATGTTTAGAAGCTGCCTTGATTAGATTTGGAGGTTCACTAGTTAAGTATAAAGGGGGGAAAGGAAGGCTAGACCACCCCTTTCATTTAGATAAATTAGTTTTTCATACAGCGTTTTTCGATTTCCTCCAAATTTGGTATACCGGTTTATTATGTTAAGGAGCTGCCTTGATTAAATTTGGAGGTTTATTGGTTAAGTATAAAGAGGGGCGGAGCTAGTCCCTCTCCAATTCAGATAAATGGGTTTTTCGTGCAGAATTATTCGATTTCCTTCAAATTTTATATACCACTTTATTCCGATATGCCGTTTCATTCATTAGATTTGGAGGTTCATTGGTCAAGTATAAAAGGGAGAAAGGGGGCAAGCCCCCTCCCCTTAATTTAGATAAATGGATTTTCATGCAGAATTATCCAATTTACTTTATTTTTTTAGTCTATGTTCATTCTGATAAGGAGCTTTCCTGGTTAGATTTGGAGGTTCATTAGTTAAGTATAAAGGGGGAAGGAGGGTTAGAACCCCCCACCCTTAATTTAGCGAAATGGATTTTTCATGCATAATTATCTGATTTGCTTCAAATTTGGTATACCGGTTTATTACACTAAGGAGCTTCCCTGATTAGATTTGGAGATTTATTGATTAAGTATAAATGGGGGAAACGGGGGCTAATCCCCCTTAATTTATTTTTTGATGGGCATTGTTTTTTTTAAATAAGAGTATAATATACAATAAGTGTGAATAGCCTGTGAGCTCAATGCCATCAGCTTAACTGGGCACTTTTCTTTTTCACTTAGAGAGTTATTGAAATTCATTTTATTAATTTCTGTACCTATAATAATTTCGATGTCATTTTGTATACAGTAAGGGGACCGTGAAAGCAAAATTCAACTAAAAAATCGATTTTTACATTTTTATATTATTAAAGAGTTTAAACTTTTATCTTCCCAACGATGTGTCACAGCTTTTTATATATATAAAAAATAAGTAGTGAAATTATTCATTCTTTCTAAGGGTACTTCACAGCTTAATGACCATTTAAATAGTTAATTGACTTTTTCTGAAAACTTGGATTTTTCATGTTTATGTTCCTTTTTTTCAATATCTATTAAACTTAAGAACTCAGATTTTTATTTAATACTTATATTATGATATATTGTATACTTTAAGATAGGGACTTAATGATCTGTTGAGAATTATTTATTTTAGGCAGTGAAATCTTACAAAAATTTCTAATTTAAAAATGACTTCCAATAAATAATTAAAAATTAATTTTGAGTTTCACTTAGAAAAAAAAATGGTCTGTTAGAATACTTATATCATGTTATTCTAACGACTCTAAAAAATCTAGACCTCTATCTTTCACCATTTCTGAGATAAAGGTACATAAAGTTGGTGAATTTAACATGCCGGAGATAGGGCTTTCCCGGTCCCCTTAAGAACATAATATAAGAAAAATCTTTAAATAACACTTCCCATTTTAATTGTCAGGATCTTGACAAACAAAGAAAAAGATATAGTTACTATTAAAATAAGATATTTCAATGTTCTGTAATATATATATTCTTTTTTTTTTTCGTTCGTAATAATCTCATTTCTCACTCGTTGCTAGAAAAGTAATTTGTTGCAACTTTAAAATCAAATATTTAAACAATAAATATTTAACAAAAAATTTAGTTATTAATTTTTTACGGTCTTTATTCTAATAAAATGTATAAGGGAAAAAAAAAAAAAAAAAAAAAAAAAAAAAAAAAAAAAACGGAGAAAGAGAGAGAGAGAGAAGAAACAAACAATGGATATTAAATGGGGAAAAGATGTCCTGTCTATTTCGAATAAGAGATATATTCGAAAATTGTCGCAGAAATGTATTCAAGTAATAAAAGTGGAAATCATTTTTATTTTTACGTCGAAACTTGAATGAAGCAAACACAATTTAAAGTGAATTGTCATAAAGATGCAGATATACAAACACAAATAAGATAACCAATGACTTGGTTTTTTTCTTTTTCGTTTTTTTCTTCTTTTTATGAGAAATTTTTATTCTTTTATGTCGCCAAATCACAAATATTTCTTTTTCTTTATAAAAATTATTTTAAATATCACTCATAAACGTAGTCGAAATGGAATGTAAACACTTCCATCAGAAAGAAAAATTTCAAATGTAATAGCTAATGTCGCAAATACGGTTAAGAATTCTACAAATTTCATTTTAAGAGCCTAATAATATAAATATAATGCATGATATATTTTATGAAAGATGTCTTGGTTTTAGAACATTATCAGCATTCATTTTATATTAAATTTTTAACATATAATTATTTGGATATTATTTTGCACAAACTTTGAAACATACTTTAAGAAAAATCATAAAGAACACTTCCATTTTAATTAACTAGACAAACAAGGAGAAGGATATTGTTCTTATTAAAATAACATGTTTCATTTTTCTTTAAAAATAATTAAAATAAATAATAAATTTTGATCATTATTATTTTTTAACAATATCAGTTGTCACATGTTGCTAAAAAAATAATTTGTTACAACTTTAAAAATAAATCAAAATATGCAGTTATTAATCTTTTAAGCGTCAAACATTAAAACAAATATTAAAAAAGGTATAAAAAAAACAAAAGAAAAGAAGAGACAAATAACTACTAAATGAAAAAAAAAATTACATTCGATTTCGGATACGCCCTACATTTATAAAATGTCTTAGAAATGTATTCTAGTAATAAAAGTAGAAATCATTTTTATTGTTAAATCGAAACATGAATGAAGCAAGCACAATTTAAAGTGAATTGTCATGACAATGCAGATATACAAACACAAATAAGTTGTGCAATAGCTTGGTTCTTTTCATTTTTTTTTTTTTTTTTTAATTTTGAGAATTTTACATTTTTTTATGTTCAAATAACAATTTTTTTTCTTTATATAAATGATACAATATTATGTATAAATCTAATTGGAATGGAATGTAACACTTCCATCAGAAAGAAAATTTCAAATATAATAGTAAATGTCTTAAATACGTTTAAGAATTAATTTAAATACATAATGCATGATATCTTTTATGAAAGACGTCTTGCTATTTTAGAACGCTTTTGGAATTAATTTTATATTAAATTTTTAACAAACAATTATTTGGGTGTTATTTTGAATAATCTTTGGAACATAATATAAGGAAAATTTTTAAATAACACTTCCAACTTAATTGTTTACACAAACAAGGAAAAGGTTCCTAGTAATATAAGGCATTTTATTGTTCTGTAAAAAAATAATCATTTTTTCCCTCTCTTAATAATGCTAATGGTCACAAGTTGCTAAAGACTTAATTTATGACAACTTTAAAAATAAAGCAAAATATTCAGTATTAATTATTTGCTGTCTTCATGTGTCAAATTTTAATAGAAAATATTAAAAAAAGGTATAAAGAAAAGACAAAAGAAAAGAAGAAACAAGTAACGGATATTAAAGAGTGAAAATATTTCCAGTCCACTTGGAATAAGATATGAATTTAATAAATGTCTGAGAAATGTATTCAAGTAATAAAAGAAGAAGTCTTTTTATTGTTAAGTCGAAACATGAATGGAGCAAGCACAGTTTAAAGTGAGTTGTCATGACGATGCACATATATAAACACAAATGAACTAACCAATAGATTGGTTTTTTTTTTCTTTTTTTTAATATAATTTTGGGGATTTTACATTTTCTTATGTTCAAATAACAAATATTTTTTCTTTCCCTGTAAAACCGATTTTAATATTATGCATAAATATAGATAAAATGCAATGTAAACATTTACATCAGAAGGACTAATGACAAATATAATATTTAATGTCTCAAATATGTTTAAGAAATCAACAAAAATATATTTTAAGAGAATAATTTAAAAAATATAATGCATTATATTTTTTATGAAAGTTATCTTGCTCTTAGAACATTATCGACATTCATTTTATATTACATTTTTAACATATAATTATTTAAATGTTATTTTGTATAAACTTTGAAACATACTATAAGAAATATCTTTAAAGAACACTTCATTTTAATTAACTGGACAAAGAAGGAAGAGGATATTGATCTTACTAAAATAATACATTTCATTATTCTATAAAAAATAAATAACTTGAATAATTTGTTTGTTAATAATCTCATTTGTCATACATTGCTAGAAAAGTAATTTGTTACCACCTTAAAAATAAAAGCAAAACATTCAGTTATTAATTTTTTGCTGTCTTTATGCGTCAAGCTATAAAAGCAATTATTATAAAAAGGTATTAAAAAAGTCAAAAGAGAAAAAGAGACAAATAATTGATACTAAATGGAAAAAATTTTCCTGTCCAATTGGAATACGCGATACATTTATAAAATGTCTCAGAAATGTATTCAAGTAATAAAAGTAGAAATCATTTTTATTGTTAACTCAAAACTTGAATGAAGAAAGTACAATTTAAAGTAAGTTGTCATTGCAGATGTACAAACACAAATAAGCTGTCCAATAGCTCGGTTCTTTTTTTTTTTTTTACTTTTGAGAATTTTACATTTTTTTATGTTCAAAAAACATTTTTTTTATTTTTATAACTGATAAAATATTATGTATAGATCCAGTTGGAATGGAATGAAAACACTTTCATCGGAAAGACAAATTTCAAATATAACAGTTAATGTCTCAAATACGTTTAAAAATAAATTTACAAAATATAATGCAGGATATTTTTTTTATGAATGATGTTTTGATTTTTCAGAACGTTCTCGGAATTCATTTTATATTAAATTTTTAACATACATATATTTGGGTATTATTTTGCATAATATTTGGAACATAATATAAGAAAAATCTTTAAATAAGACTTCCAATTTAATTGTCTTGACAAAGGAGGAAAAGAGTATTAATTAATTATAGTTCCTAGTAATATAAGGTATTATATTGTTCTGTAAAAAAAAAAAAAAAAAAAAAAAAAAAAAAAAAAAAAAAAGATACCTTAATCATTTTTTTCCTTTCTTCATAATCTCAGTGGTACACGTTGGTAGATACGTAATTTATTGCAACTTTAAAAATAAAGCAAAATGTTCAGTTATTATTTTTTTGCTGTGTTTATGCGTCAAATTTTAATAGCAAATATTAAAAAAGGTATAAAGAAAACACAAAAGAAAAGAAAAGAAAAATAACGGATACTAAAGGTCAAAAATGTTTCCAGTACATTTGGAATAAGAAACACATTTTAAAAACGTCTTAGAAATGTATTCAAGTAATACAAGTAGAAATAATTTTTATTGTTAAGTCGAAACGTGAATGAAGCAAGCACAGTTTAAAGTAAGTTGTCATGACGATGCACATATGTAAACACAAGTAAACTACACTGTAAAAAAAAAATATATATATATATATATATATATATCCAAAACCAAACCAAAAATTCGAAACCACGGAACTGAACCAACAATAAATAAACTAAACCAAATGACAACTACAAAATAACTAAAAACAACTAACTTTAAAAACAACATACTTTAAAAACAACATACTTTAAAAACAGCAAACTTTAAAAACATTCAAACTAAAACCAGAAGAAATTGAAACCATGGAGACAGGCCGGCATGCACTTGCGACATGCAACTGCGGGGTTAAAACCAGTTTTTATGTGCACAACGCTCCCCAAACAACCTGTCAAGACCAAAAAGAAAAAAAAAAAAAAAAAAAAAAAAACTAACAAATCGAATGAGCTGCCTAAGACCCATCGAAAACAAACACCTGAACATGAAACACCAAACAATCGTGCACGCAAACCCTGAACAGTCAAAGCCACGGTTACTCCTCTCTTCGCATCCACATTACCTCTAAATCTCTGCGATAAGTCTTACACTTTACGAAATTTCGTAGCAGACTCTTCAAAAATCTCTCAGGATAGCCATGGCGCAATGCCAGAATATACCAATTGTAAAGTTCTTCAATTTTTTCCCCAGTATTTGATGTCAATCTATCTATACGGTTTAACCCGTTAATAAAAATATTTCTATATATTGAGATATGCACATTTGATCCAAAATTTAAGATTTTCATAGTTTCAAAATTAAAGCCTTTTCGTTTATCATATATATCTGTTTTTATCTCACCATTTTTTATCTCGATATTAATGTCTAAATAGTTGACCATGTTTTTACTTTTTGACTCCAATTTCAAATTTAAACCTCTAGGATAGCAATCAAATTTTTCTTTTTCCACATCATTGCATCTGACTATTAAAACGTCATCAATGTAACGAAAGCACTTCATATCCTCATTTATATCAATTTGTTCCTCATACATATATAAGTAGATATCGGCTAAAATCGAACTACAACTTCCCCCCATTGGAATACCTCTAACTTGTTTGTAAACAATTTTCCCGTCATATAAGTAGTTCTCACTCACTACAAAGTTAAACAAATTAGTAAACCATTCCTGTCCGATATTTGAGGAATTATATTTACTAAAAAACTCCATAATTTTTATTTTAAGATTGTCCAAATCTATACTATTATACAGATCTTCAAAATCATACGCTGTTAAACTTGAAATGTTTTTCATTAGATTTAAATGTTTAATTAACTCAAAGCTGTTTTTTATTATACAAGCCGGTTTATCTTTCAATACTTCATCAAAAATCTCTTTTAATAAATTCAACAATTTTTTATTACAATTTTCCAAATATGAACCGAAACCACATGTAATAGCTCTAAAAGCAACCGGATCTTTATGAAACTTTGGAACCATTACCAAATATGGAAAGCTAGTACTATTTTGCTTTATTTTAATTTTTTTATAATATGCTTTTACTCTATTACTAATAACTTGTTTATATATATATATATATATATATATATATATATCTGTAAAGTTACTAAAGTTTTTCTAGAAAACTGGGATTCCTAGAACATTTTATGTAACGGCAACAAGAAAAATTTTGTAACAGACGCTGTTACAGGAATTTTTGTTGTTGCCGTTACATAAAAAGTTCTAGGAATCCCAGTTTCCTAGAAAAACTTTAGTAACTTTACAGATTTTTATTTTACAGTGTAGCCAATGGATTGGTTCTTTTTTTAAATACTTTTAGGAATTTTACAATTTTTTTATTTATGTTTTTTTCTTACCCTATAAAAATGTTTTCAAACATTATGCAAGAACATAGATGAAATGGATTGTAAACATTTACACCAGAAAGACTAATGAAAAATATAATATTTAATGTTTCAAATATGTTTAAGAAATAAACAAAAATTCATTTTAAGAGCATAATTTAAAATTTAATGCATTATAATTTTTATGAAAGTTGTCTTGCTGTTAGAACATTCACGTAATTCATTCTATATTAATTTTTTAACATATAATTATTTCGATTCTATATGTATAAAATTTGGAACATACTGTAAGATAGTACTATAACAAACACCTGCATTTTAATTAGCTGGAAAGACACGGAAAATAATATATATATATATTTTTTTTAATTTAAAAAGGGATGTTTCACTGTTCTGTAAGGAAAAAGAAACTTTAACCATTTTACTCTATTTTAATAAACTCTGTTGTCACTCGTTGCAAGAAAAGTAATTTGTTATAACTTTAAAAAGGAGGCATAATACTCAGTTATTAATTTTTATCTATCTTTATCTATCAAAATTAAATAGCAAATATTTTTTTTTAAAGTTTAAAGAAACGGCATAAAAAAGAAAAAAAGATACAAATAACAGATAGTATATGACAAAAAGATTTCCTGTCAATTTGAAAATAGAGATGCGTTTAAAAAATATCTCAGAAATGTATTCAAGTAATAACTGTAGCAACCTTTTTTATTGCTAAGTCCGTACTAGAATGAAATGTAAAGTCTGTTGACATGACGATGCAAATAGAAAAACAGAAATAAGCTAACCAATAGCTTGGTTCTTTCCTTTTCTTTAAAATCCTTTTGAGAATTTTACATTCGTTTATGTTCAAATAATAAAGATTGTCGTCTTCATAAAAATGATAAAATATTACTTATAAATCAAGTTGAAATGGAATATAAACACTTCCACCAGAAAGGCAAATTTCAAATATAATAGATAATGTCATCCGTTGACGAAATCAACTAAATTTCATTTTAAGGCATAATTAAAAAATATATAATGCATATTTTTTATGAAAGATATTTTGCCTTTTTAGAACGTACATGGAGTTCATTTTATATTAAATTTTTAACTTATAATTATTTGGTTGTCATTTTGTATAAACTTTGGAATATAATTTAAGAAAAATCTTTAAATAACACTTCCATTTTAATTGTCTGGAAAAAACAAGGAAAATGATATTGTTCCTATTAAAATAAGATATTTCATCGTTCTGTAAAAAAAAAAAAAAAAAAAAAAAAAAAAATCTTTAATAATTGTATTTTATTTTTTAATAATCTCAGATGTCACACTTTGCTAGAAAAGTAATTTGTTACAACTGAAAAAAAGCAAAATATTCAGTTATTGATTTTTTGCTGCCTTTATGTGTCTAACTTTTCTAGAAAATATTAAAAAAATGTATAAAAAAAGGGTAAAAGAAAAGAAGAGAAAAAAAAACGGATACTAAATGGCGAAAATATTTCCAGTCGACTTGGAATAAGAGATACATTTAAAAAATGTCTCAGAAATGTACTCATGTAATAAAAGTAGAAATCATTTTTATTGTTAAAGCGGAACTTGAGTGAATCAAGCACAATTTAAAGATTGTTGTCATGACGATGCAGATATACAAAGAAAAATAAGATAACCAATAGCGTGGTTTTTCTCTTTTTTTAATACACTGGTGTCCAAAATTAAGGACTAATCACAAAATGCTAATTTTTAAGTAAGCGAGTACTCAAAAGGAAATATTATAATTCAAATAATTACTATCCCTACAGCGCAGCTAGTCCATATAGCATCTCAGTCATGTCACAAGTGTCACAGTCACTACGGTGAAGCAAAAAAAAAAAAAAAAATAGGAATTTCCACACGTCTCATTATGAGTCTCAAATGGTCACATATGTGACTCCACTGAGACGTCACTGTGACTGCTGCTTTGTGACGATTCACCATGTGACTTTACAATGTAGTTATATTGTGACTCTCATGTGACTGTCATCTGTAGACTCAATTTCAAAGTCATCGTGAGCGCTGCATTTTGATAAGTTACCAAACAATGTCACATTAAAGTCACATGATGACTTTCAAGTGACAGAGAGACTACTGTGAAGTCATCATTGTGCTCTTTTGTTAAAAGTCACCATGTGTCTATAATGTGATATCATTTGATGACTTATCATAATGCAACGTTCATGATGACTTTGAAATTGAGTCTAAAAATGACCGTCACATGAGAGTCATAATGTAACTACATTGTAAAGTCACCTGGTGACTCGTCACAAAGCAGCAGTCACATTGACATCTCAGTGAGTCACATAAAATTATCATTTGAGACTCATAATGTGACGTGTGGAATTACCTATTTTTTGTTTCACCGTGGTGACTGTGATACTTGTGACCATGTGTGACATGAATGAGATGCTATATTCACTAGCTGTGCTGTAGGGATAGTAAGTTACATTTAAAAAATGTCTCAGAAATGTACTCATGTAATAAAAGTAGAAATCATTTTTATTGTTAAAGCGGAACTTGAGTGAATCAAGCACAATTTAAAGATTGTTGTCTTGACGATGCAGATATACAAAGAAAAATAAGATAACCAATAGCGTGGTTTTTCTCTTTTTTTAATACACTGGTGTCCAAAATTAAGGACTAATCACAAAATGCTAATTTTTAAGTAAGCGAATACTCAAAAGGAAATATTATAATTCAAATAATTACTATCCCTACAGCGCAGCTAGTCCATATAGCATCTCAGTCATGTCACACATGGTCACAAGTGTCACAGTCACTACGGTGAAGCAAAAAAAAATAGGAAATTCCACACGTCTCATTATGAGTCTCAAATGGTCACATATGTGACTCCACTGAGACGTCACTGTGACTGCTGCTTTGTGACGATTCACCATGTGACTTTACAATGTAGTTATATTGTGACTCTCATGTGACTGTCATCTGTAGACTCAATTTCAAAGTCATCGTGAGCGCTGCATTTTGATAAGTTACCAAACAATGTCACATTAAAGTCACATGATGACTTTCAAGTGCCAGAGAGACTACTGTGAAGTCACCATTGTGCTCTTTTGTTAAAAGTCACCATGTGACTATAATGTGATATCATTTGATGACTTATCATAATGCAACGTTCATGATGACTTTGAAATTGAGTCTAAAAATGACCGTCACATGAGAGTCATAATGTAACTACATTGTAAAGTCACCTGGTGACTCGTCACAAAGCAGCAGTCACATTGACATCTCAGTGGAGTCACATAAAATTATCATTTGAGACTCATAATGTGACGTGTGGAATTACCTATTTTTTGTTTCACCGTGGTGACTGTGATACTTGTGACCATGTGTGACATGAATGAGATGCTATATTCACTAGCTGTGCTGTAGGGATAGTAATTATTTGAATGATATTATTTCTTTTGAGTATTCACTTACTTAAAAATTAGCATTTTGTGACTGGTCCTTAATTTTGAACACCAGTGTACTTTTGATAATTTTACATTCTTTTATGTTCAAGTAACAAATATTACTTTTTCTTTATAAAAATGATCTTAAATATTTAGCATAAATCTAGTTTAAATTGAATGTAAACACTTGCATCAGAAAGAAATATTTCAAAATAATATTTAATGTAGTAAATACGTTTAAGAATTCAACTAAATTTCATTTTTAGAGCATAATAAAAAAAATGTAATGCATGATATCTTTTACGAAAAATGTCCTGCTTTTCGAACATTATCGGCTTTCATTTTATGTTAAATTGTTAATATATAATTGTTTGGATATTATTTTGTATAAGCCTTGAAACATACTATTAGAAAAATCTTTAAATAACACTTGCATTTTAATTAACTGAACAAACAAGGAAAAGGAACATAAAATAAGAAGGAAAAATAAGATATTTCATTGTTCTGTAAAAAAAAGAAATACTCCATTGTTTGTTTGTTTTCTTAATAATTTCAGTTGTCACTCGTTGCTAAACAAGTAACATGTTTGCAACTTTAAAAATAAAACAAAATTTTCAGTTATTAATTTTTTGCTATCTTTGTCTGTCAAACTTTAATAATAAATATTAAAAAAAAAAGTATAAAGCAAATACAAAAGAAAAATAACAGAAAAATATCGGATATTAAATGGTGAAAATATTTCCAGTCGACTTAGAATAAGAGAAAAAATGTCTCAGAAATGTGCTTAAGTAATAAAAGTAGATATCATTTTTATTGTTAAATCGAAACTTAACGAAGCAAGCACAATTTAAAGTAAGTTGTCATGACTATGCAGATATACAAACACAAATAAGGTAACCAATAGCTTGGTTCTTTTCTCTCTTTTTTTAATACTTTTGATAATTTTACATTCTTTTGTGTACAAATAACAAATAGTGTTTTTCTGTATAAAAATTATTTTAAATATTATGATAAATCTAGTTGAAATGGAATGTAAACACTTGCATCAGAAAGAAAAATTTCAAAATAAAATTTAATGTAGCAAACACGCTTAAGAACTCAACTAAATTTCATTTTAAGAGCATAATAAAAAAAAATTTAACCATAATATCTTTTATAAGAAATGTCTTGCTTTTAGATCATTGTCAAATTCATTTTATATTAAATTGTTAATATATAAGTATTTGGGTGTTATTTTGTATAAACTTTGAAACATACTATAAGGAAAAATCTTAAATTAAAAATTCTATTTTAATTCACCTGACAAACAAAGAAAAGGAATATTAGATAAGGAGGAAAAATAAGATATTTCATTAATCTGTAAAAAAAAAAATAATATTAATAAATATATATATTTTTTAAATAATTTCAGTTGCCACATTTTGATAAAAATGTAATATGTTGCAACTTTAAAAATAAAACAAAATATTCAGATATTAATGTTTTGCTGTCTTTATCTGTCAAACTTTATTTGCAAATATTTAAAAAATATATAAAGAAAGTACAAAAAAAAAAAAAAAAGAGAGAGAGAGAAATGACGGATACGAAATGGGAAAAAGATTTCCAATCCATTTGGAATAAGAGATATATTTAAAAAATGTCTCAGAAATGAATTCAAGGGATAAAAGTTAAAATCATTTTTATTGTTAGTTCAAAACATGGATGAATTAAATACAATTTAAAGTGAGTTGTAAAGACGATGCAGATATGCAAACACAAATAAGCTAACCAAGGGCTTGGTTCTTTTCTTTCTTTTTCTTTTTTTTAAATACTTATGAGAATTTTACTATATTTTATGTTGAAATAGCAAATATTTTTTTCTTTCTCTCTAAAACGATTTAAGTATTATGCATAAATATAGATGAAATGGAATGTAAACAATTATATCAGAAAGACTAATGTCAAATACAGGGTGCGGAAAAAGTATTGATAATTTTTTCTTAATGTTTGTGTGTGTGTTTTAAATGTTGTAGAATTATTTTTTTTGTGTATATTTGCTCTTTATAATCTAAATACTGCATTATGAGTAAGTATTTTTGGGTTATTGTTTGCATTTCGTCTTCTGTGCCGAAAAACTGTTCACTATTGAATAAGCTGTTAACCATCAGAATGACTGCATATTAACCAAAAACAGAAAAACTGCTAATTCATGGCACAATAGCCAGAAAAGCTCATCCAACCAGCGTGATGGTTTTTGGCTGCATCACAAGCAATAGAAAATCCCCTTTGGTCTTTGGTGATGCTAGTTTCAAGATTAATCAGATCAATTATCTCAACGATATTCTAAAGGAGGTCCTTCCATGGCTAAATTCTCATTTTGGAAACAATCCATATATGTTCCAATACGATTCAGTACTAGCCCATAAGTCTTGCCAAACGCAACGGTGGTACCAAGCAAATCTTCGTGATTTCATTTCATCTGAAGACTGGTCTCCAAATACTCCGGATTTTAATCCACTTGATTACTCAGTATGGGAGTGTTGCAAGCAAGAGCCTGTGCTAATCCTCATAAAGATATAACTTCTTTAAAAGATGCTCTGACGCGTAAATGGAACGGCTTCGATGCGGGCTACTTGCGGCGCACAGTGGATGCCTTCCCGCACTTTCTCCGCAAGTGTATCAAGGCAAAAGAACACCTAATCGACAAGGAATGATAGAATATCAATTGATATTTAGTTGTTAATCTTACACAATAAAAATTATTGAAATAATTGTATCTATGGCGTTGTAGTAGAGATTGATTTTACTATCAATACTTTCTCCGCACCCTGTATAATATTTAATGTCTTAGATACCTTTAAGAAATCAAGAGAAATTCATTTTAAGAGCGATAATTTAAAATATATTATGCATTATATTTTGTATGAAAGTTGTATTGCTTTTCTCCGTATTCATTCTATAATAAATTTTTAACATATAATTATTTAGATGCTATTTGTATAAAATTTTTAACATAATATCAGAAAACATTATAAAAAACACCTGCATTTTAATTAGCCGGACAAACATGGAACAGTATTTTTCTTATTAAAAGAAATATTTCATTAATTCTCTATGATGAAAAAAAGAATCTTCTTTTTTTCTTTATTAAAAAACTTCGTTGCCAGAAAAATAATTTGTTACAACTTTAAAAATGAAGTAAAATACTCAGTTTATAATTTTTTGCTTTCATTACCTGTCAAAATTTAATAACAAATATTTCCTAAAAAGTATAAATAAAAGACAGAAGAAAGAAAAAAAAGAGAGAGATACCAGATAGTAAATGACAAAAAGATTTCCTGACAATTTGCAAATAGAGATACATTTAAAAGTTATCTTAGAAATCTATTCCAGTAATAAAAGTAGAAATCATTTTTATTGTTATGTCCGAAGTCGAAAGAAGCAAGCACAATTTAAAGGCAGCTGTCATGAAGATGCAAATAGAAAAACGCAAATAACCTAACCAATAGCTTGATTCTTTTCCTTTGCTTAAATACTTTTAAGAATTTTACATTCTTAGATGTTCAAAGAATTTTTTTTAAATTATTATTATAAGAAATATTTTAAACATTATGCATAAATCTAGTTGAAATGGAATGTAAGCACTTCCATAGAAAGATAGATTTCAAATATAATATTTAATTAAACTAGCAATTAAAGCCTTTGTGCAGGAATATTCAAAAGCAGTAAACCAACGTTTAAAATGCACAAATAATGCGTGAAATGCAGCAAACAGCTGTTTCGAATCTACAGCGAGATTCTTCTTCAGTGCGAGATAGGGAAAAAAGAACAGCGTGCTAGAAAAAGTAAGGCTGAGCTGACAAGGCTGACAAGCTGGCAAGGCTGACAAGCTGGCAAGGCTAAGCAAGGCTCAGCCTTGCTTTTTCTAGCACGCTGCTCTTTTTTCCCTACCTCGCATTGAAGAAGAATCTCGCTGTAGATTCGAAACGGCTGTTTGCTGCTTTTCACGCATTATTTGTGTATTTTAAACGTTGGTTTACTGCTTTTTAATAATATTTAATGTCGGAGATAAGTTTAAGAATTCAACTAAATTTCATTTAAAGAGCACAATAATAATAATAATAATAAATCTATACAATGCATGATCATTTTTATGAATGTTGTCTTGCTTTACTTTATATTAATTTATTAACATATAATTATTCAGATTATGTTTTTTATAAATTTTGGAACATGATGCCCGAAAATACTATAAGATGCATATGCATTTTAATTGGCTGGAAAAGAAAGAAAAGAATATTTTTCCTATTAAAAAAAGATATTTTCTTGTTCTGTAAGAGAAGAAAAAAAATCTTTTTTATTATTATTCTTAATAACTCAGTTGTCACTCGTTGCTAGAAAAGTAATTTGTTACAACTTTAAAACTGAAACAAAATACTGAGTTATTAATTTTTATCTGTATTTATCTGTCAAAATTTAAAAGCAAATATTTTTTTTAAGTATAAGTAAAAAAGAGAAGAAAGAAAAAGGAGAAAAATAAAGGATAGCAAATGACAAAAAGATTTCCTGTCAATTTGAAAATAGAGATAGATTTAAAAAATCTCTTAGAAATGTATTCAAGTAATGAAAGTAGAAATCATTTTTATAGTTAAGTTTTGAACTCGAATGAAGCAAGCAAAATTTAAAGTCAGTTGTCATGACGATGTAAATGGAAAAACACAAATACGCTAGCGAATACCTTTATTTTTCTTTTTAAATACTTTTGAGAATTTTATATTATTTTATATTCAAATAATATATTTTTTCCTCTATAAAAATGATTTTAATATTAAGCATAAATGCAGTTGAAATGTAATATTAACGCTTCCTTGAGAAAGACAAATTACAAATATATCATTTATTATCTTCAATATATTTAAGAAATCAACTAAATTTCATTTTCAGGTTCGTGATTTAAAAAATATAATACATGATTTTTTTTTAATGAAAGATGCCTTGCGTTTAGAACATTCCTGGAATACAATATATATTAAATTTGTATCACATAATAATTTGGATGATATTTTATATAAAATGTTTAATATAAGAAAAAAAACTTTAAATAACACTTCCAATTTAATTAGCTGAGTAAACAAGGTAGAAATGCTGTTTCTTTTGTAAGATAGATAAATAATAATAATTAAAAGATCACTCTTAAAGAAAACCTATAGGTATTTCTTTTTCTTTTTTTTATGTACTCAGTTTGCACTCGTTGATGAAAAAATAATTTGCTACATTTTAAAAATGAAGAAACACACTCAGTTATTAATTATTTGCTGTAATTTTTGTCAAACTTAAATAATAAATAATAAAAAGAAGAATTGAGAAATGATACAAGAAAAGAGATAATCAGAATGAAAGATAAAGGGAACAATTATTTGTCCATCTAAAAAAAAATAACAGTAAAAATCTTTAAGGTGTTGTTTAATAAAGATAATTCTTGCATACATGAAACATGCTTGAAATACATTTTATATTAAATTTTCAGTACGTAACTATTTGGGATGTAATTTTGTGTAAAATTTGAAACATAATATAGAACAAAATTATAACTAACATTTCTATTTTAATTAGCAGGGTAAAAAAGGTAAACAATGAAAATGCTTTTCCAAATAAATAAATAAATAAAAGTCACTATGAAAGAAATCTATAAGCATTTTTTTTTCTTTTTTTATAATCTAAGATTGGCACTCGTTGCTGAAAAAATAATTTGCTAAATTAAAAAAATAAAAGTATAATTACAGTTATTATTTATTTGCTGTCTTTTTTTGCCAAACTTAAGGGGAGGTTCTACTTTTATTTGTCAAATTATTTTATTTTTTATTTATTTACTCTTTTTGCATTCTTCAAGTGTGTGTACTTTTGCTTCAAGGCGCGGTTTTGTGATATTTCAATTCTTTACAACATTTTTTTTCTCATTGAACTTAAAATCTTAAATTTGTTTCTCTACAAACCCTCCTTTTTCGAAACTGGCGACCATTTTTCTTGAGAAATATTCTATCGATTTCCTTCATTTTTACGTTCTTCTATTTTTACAAGAAGGAAGTAAATATAAAGTAAAGGATTTGTTAAAAATTTCGATGCCCAGTTTTCGGCGGATTTATACGTTTTACAAGGTCCTGAACATGATTTAACAGTTTTTAAAAAAATATCTGTCTATTTGTAACACAAATTTTATGAGCACTCTATCTAAATAACTAATTTACGGAATTTAATAAAACTTTAGATTCAGTTATACCTTGGTGTTGATTAGTTTTTGGTGTATATAGCAAGACGGGTGGGGCTGGTATGCTGCATTTCTCATGAATTTTACAACAACTCTATCTCAAGAACTAATGCACGCATTTTCATCGAACTTTAGATTCAGTTAGACTTAGAAATACGTTGTTGCCCATTAGGTTTTGGTGTATATAGCCCAACAGGTAGCACTGCTATGCTGCATTTGTCAGGATTAGCACGATTTTAGCGATAGCAATATGCAAAAAAATAATGCATGGAATTTCATCAAACTTTACATTCCATTAGACGCATTTTTCACGATTTTCTCTACAGCTATATCTCAAAAACTAACGTAAGGAATTTAGTTACTTTGTATTCTGTTAGGCTTTCACATAAATTGATCGTTATTAGGCTAGGGCGTATACTGCCGAAGTTTTTATGCTCTTTGGGTTGGGAATTTTAATTTTTCTAAGAGGGTACCTGCCGAAATTCCATGATTTGTTTGAATAATTCGACTTTTCTATCTCCTTTTCAAATGCACACAATTCAACGAAACTACACCTTTAGAATCTTCATGATAAGCATAGATTGTCATTTAATTTTAGCGCTGTGATTTTTTAAATATTAACATGTATGAGACAGAAGAAAGTTTAGGATACGAACATCCGACTAGTTTATTTAAAATTAAGATAATCGTTCATTCTGGAGCTTATACAATTGAAAAGTATAACTTTCAATGATTAATTATTTTTTTCAAGCTCGACAAAGGTAAAAAATGGCGAAAGAATGTTACATATTTTTTTTTTTTCAAATGACCGCCATTTTGTCAAGAATCAAGTTCTTAAACTAAATGTTGGTATAAGATACAGAGAACACAATTACCTTATGGTATTGATCTCTTACCGTATAACAATTTTGATGTTAGAAGTAGTAGCTATATGATACTCTAAGATGGAACCAGGCCGTGAGTACTGAATATAGACATCGTACATAAATGAAAAGAAGTTTTATTTCAGTTTGCAACACCAGGATAATTTTCGAATAGTCACAGAGCAAGCCCATGGCAATAAATTGCCGATGCTGCAGAGTGAAATTTGTTACAAAAGGTTTACAATACAATGATGAAGCCAACGCCCCCTAAATATTAGGCCTGAGCGCTGACACAAAAATGGCAGCTGTCGAAGGCGGATTTTTTTCAGCATGTGTACGGTCCCTTAAATATTCGCTATTTAGTTTTATCCGCTTTATATTTCGGAGATTAAAGAAGTCAGAGAAATCTTTAATAAAATTCTGGTGTCAAAGTTTAAATGACCGTACCTAAGTTTAAAAAAATCCACCTTCGACAGCCGCCATTTTTGTGTCAGCGCTCAGGCCTAATATTCAGGGGGCGGTGGATGAAGCACTAAGTGACGTCATTACATTCTCTCGAAGAGTTTGAGTATTGGTGGAACTAGATATCAAGCAGGACGGTCGTTCTGCCAAGCCAAGCTGGAAAAAAAATGCTAACCTCGCCAAACAAACAAACGCCAAGAATAAAACGCAAGACACCGTAACTGCTTATTATACTGATGACAGCTTCTCCATGTTAAATCGATCAAACATGCCAGCGTAAAATTTCCCATATCAAAAGAACCAATCATCGCAGAAAAATAAAACCAAAACCAGAAGGACCTAATGGAAAAGATCTTCAATTTGAGACCAAATGCATCCTCATAAATTAATTATAAACAGAGATGTAGATTTTTTAAAATAACGTCGAGATACTGAAAATGACAGATTTATTTTCTTCGTCACAATCTATGGTTCAATCAAGGTAGAGACTTAAATAATGGACATAAAAAAGTAAGGATTGCATTTTTGGACAGATATTTACTCAATCTACGTGCTTTTGTAAAATTAAGCTTTAAAAACACAAATTTTCTATTCTTAATTAGCGAAAAACTGTTAATTAATTCTAAAGTTTATAAATTATGCCAAACAGCGATAAACCCGCCAAATCATTTTAGAAGTCTTTTAAAATTTTTTATATTATCCTTTTGCATTGATTTCATCGAAGAAAACTATGACCGATATCCAGATAGATTTTTCGCTGTTAGCGAAATGAGTTTGACCAATCAGAAGCCAGAATGTTTGAGAATTTTTGCTGCTTCTGGATCCCGGCCTATGTCATAAAAGTTTTGAGTCATTTTCTTAGCGCCATGGATGAAGTGCAATGTTTACAGAAATTTAGGCTGGGATCCAAATGGATTTTTCGCTGTTAGCGAAACGAGATTCACCAATCAATAGCCTGCATTGCTGCAAACAGCGAAAAGTTCGCAAAAGTGCAACCTTCTGATTAATGAATCTCGTTTCGCTAACAGCGAAAAATCTATCTAGATTGCGGCCAATTTTGTTGAACACAATTTTGCATTTCCAAATCCAGGAAGGGTATTGATGTCATAACAACAGTGCGTATTCGCAACTATTTAAGGCATTGATTCTGAACTCCTTTGCTATACATTTCAATATTAAAGAAGTTGTTGTTTCAATAGTTTTAGTACTTTTCTCTATTGCTCACTCTAAAACACGAATATCGAAATTTAACCAAAAGCGCTCAGAAACTATAGCGCCTAGAATATGCAGTGTTGAAATCGGCTAACCCTGTAATACATAAAAAAGCGCTAAAATATTGTATCCCTTAAATGTGCAATGATACTGCTGTAATATGCAGATCGCAGCGACATCTGCAGGATATTTTCTACAACTGCAAGAAATTGCTAGTCTATACAATGTAATAATAGTAATACGAAAATCCCACAGATGTTGCTGTGATCGACACTTGAAATTTTAGCAGTATCGTCGCACATTTAAGGGATACAAATTTTTAGAACTGTTTGGATAGCATATTTCCACACTAGGTATTCTAGGCGCTGTATCAGAAACAACACCATAACAGAGAGCCTTTATACATAAGAGTGTTGATATATGCACAGGAGGCATGCTCATTTCAAGCTATTGTCGAAAGTACGGCAACCCGCTTTCTTGAATAGAGGATATTCAATCTACGTTATGATCACATGGTCAAGGCAAGAACGTCTAGCGTAAAGAAGGGAAGGCTCCGTCCACGTAATGTAAATCCCCGCTAGCCAATGAAACAGTTCATGGGAGAAAGCAGTAGTACACTGTTAAAAATATCGTGAAAAATTACCTCTGTTTTTAAAGGCTATCTGTATTCTGACCAATGAGAACGCTTCATAGGCGTTTATGTAGCGTTCTCATTGGTCAGAAAATAGAGAACCTGTAAGAACCGAGGTAATTTTTCACGATATTTTTAACAGTGTAGTTTCCTGTTTCCCTTCTTATCAGTTAGAAATTCTTTGGGTAAATTATCGGTACCACGTGACTTTTTCAGCCTCGAACCCATATTTGGAATATCCTCCATTAGAAGATACGCGCATGGACGATCTCTATTAGACAAGGGAAATAATTCAGCATGCATTAACCTGACAATAATGGCATGCTCGCAAAGAACTTTAACGATTTGTTTTTATCACTTTTACCAATAAACATTTATTGGCCGTATGTCGCTACTTCGTTACAGAGACACACTTGTTCCGAATTAGATCCCGGCCTTAATGTATCAAAATACGGAGTTTGCTTTCTGTACTATTCCTGAGCTCAGTTATAGCGTCTAGAAATATAGGTCGGGATCCAGGTACAATTTTGCAAACAGTGAAAAGTTAGGAAAAATTCTGCCTTCTGATTGGTCAATCTCGTTACGATAACACAGAAAAATCTACCTAGATCACGGTCATAGTGTGGAAACCGGCTATTCCAGTAATTCTTTAAAAAGTGCTAAAAATTGAATCCCATAAATATTGAAAAATACTGAATGACAAATGTCGATAGCAGCAACATTTTCTAGATCTTCTCTGAGCGAAACGTTTTCTTTAGAAATAGTTATGTTGGAATTACCATATGTCGCTATAATCGACATTCGTCGTTCAGCCTCGTTCAACATTTATGGGATACAATTTTTAGCACTTTTTTAATAAGCCGATTTTTAAACTATATCTTCTAGAAACTATAGCTCCGTTATAGCGTCTAGATTATATGTTGTAGAAATCGACTATCCCAGCAATACTTAAAAAAGCGCGGAAGTATTGAATCCTTTAAATGTACAACGATGTCGAATTCCAAACAGTCATTTGCATCGGCATCTGCAGGATATTTTTTAAAGAAGAAAGAGACATGTGTAATGCACCGCTACAGCGTCTAGAATACATAATGTGGAAATTTGCTATCCAAGAACCGCTAAAAAGTGTATCCCTTAAATGTGCACTGACGCTGAAATCCAGGGAGATTATCGCAGCGACATCTGCTATATATTTTCAAATTTCAAAGTAAACATCGTATTATTACAGCGGGTTTGACGCCAAGCACACAGGTCAAATGTAAGTTAATAAAACGTTTAAAAAAAAATGTTACAGCGTATAGACCAAATTGTCTTGAAGTTTTGGGAAATATCCTGCAGATATCGCTGTGATCGACTGATTGGATTTCCACACTATATATTCTAGACGCTGTAGCGCCGCGGTAGCCTGTCCTTTTTCGTTTACCTCGAAGTAGATGACGTTATTTGAAGCTGTTCCTAAGTGTGGCCAGCTCATCACGTCACACGGAGTTGATTATCTGTACACGGCAATGGACACAAAAAAAAATCGGCGCACCGCTTTGTACTAATCATCGTGTAAAGATGATCCAACTCCGTGTGACTTTTAAACGTCATGAACTGGCCTATTATGTCATTGGTCACGCTAACACCCTCCCCCTTGCGTCCGCCATATATAGCTGCATCTTGCACTGGAGACTGTTAAATGGGCTTAAATGGGCTGCTATCGGTCAAAATCAAGAGAGAAAAGGGCAGAAGAGGGGGAAAGAACTCGTTTTTTTATGTAGTTTTTCACACGGGAAGATTGACATGTCTGCTCCTCTCCTTTCATAGCTTCATGGTGGTGAAATAAACAAACGCCCCCTAAATATGTGAGAAAGTCTTGACACGCGTCACAAAAACATCACACAAAGCAGGCAAAGCAAAGGAACAAAATCATTCATTGGCTCGTGGATATGAACGAGCCAATGAATGATTTTTCTTCTTTGTTTTGCCTGCTTTGTGTGATATTTTACTGACTTGTCAAGGCTTTCTCGAATATTTAAAGGATGTTGAATAGGCCGGGATCAAGATAGATTTTACGCTATTAGCGCGATGAGATTGATCAATCAGAAGCCTGCATTTTTGAAAACTTTTTTATGTTTGCAGTAAACACTCTGGATCCCGGACATTAACTTTGGTTGGTTAAGACGATTTTGAATAAAATCAAATCAGAAAGCCAATGTTTTTAAACTTTTTTGGTTAGTTTAATCAAAATCTTCCACGTCTATTAATGAAAACTGAGTTACTGTACTTTGGACAAAAACTTGAATATGAGTACACGACTTGTGCATATGTGTCACCACTCTTACATATAAATGTAGTCTGTTATGAGCATGATTCTAAGCGCAGCTGGTTAAATATGAGTATCTGGGTATTAGATAAAGCAATAGTGGCCCACCGTGGCTGAGTGGATAAGACACCACGCCGCTAATCGCTTGAGAACGTAGGTGGGGGCGGGTTCGAATCCTGCCGTGATCCCCACTTGATCTGATATATATGTGTTCAATAAAACAAACAAGCAATAGTGAAAGATACAGTTGCCATGGAAACAACGACTTCTTTAATTCGTATAGAAAATTAATGAATAGTTGTAAATGATTTAAGTTTAAAATGTAGGCAAATGCTCTGAAAATATCAATGGCTCCCATCTAGTATTTTACAAAAGTAATTTAATATATTTACATGATGTATAAGTTGATGCAACTCTTACCTAATGAAAATTCTGCAACAAGACTTATGTAGGTAGATCTTTTCAATGATTAATTCAGAATTCTAAGAACAAAACGAAGCTCTTAAGCGCCCTTCCTCACCCCTCACCCCACTCAAAAAAAGAAATACGATAGAAAGGTATAAGTATTTGGATAATTTCAGTATTTCTGTGATCTTTTGTCAGTGTTTAGAAAAGGTGTCTGGGTATTAAAAAAAACATATAACAAATTTGACGAACGATAAGACTATACATTTCAGGCAATTTTTAACTGTAAAAAAAATTTTATTCTAATGTTTATGCGGCTTTAATAATAGACTATTAGACAGATCTTCGATTCTTTAGATGCCTGCGGGGCTTCATTCTCGGATTTTCCGTAGGTATTTGTAAAGATAAATTTATTTTGCAAAACCGTCAGCAAAAAAAAGTTAGAACAAACAATTAACTGACAGACTTACTGTAAATATATATTTTATTTTGACTCTATTTGATTTTTACTAAATTTTCATCCTTCATAGAAAATTTTAAGGCGATATAAATTGAGAAAGACTGATACTTTGAAAGAAGAAATTGACTTTCGTTACTTTTAAATTATTAATTACTCTAAAAAATGAATGATAGGTAAACAAAGTGTATACTATTGTGTTTGTTCCCTGCTTATAAAGGCTATACAAGGACTAATTTTAGCGAGTAGAATTATTTCAATTATATATAATCTGTTTAAAAAAAAGAACTGATATCTACTAAAAAACAACTTTTCAAAAGTAAAAAAAAAAGCCAAGCAAAAAAAAAAAAAAAAGAAAAGAGAAAAGGGGAAAGTTGTGGCTAAAAAATAGTGTGATATCAAATTTCCAAGCTAATATTATGGTACTTATTTAACATTTTTTATTAAAAATTTACCATATGTAAGTCGAGTACCTAAGTATGCGTTGATAGAAATCCTTTTCTCCTTTACTAAATACATCATAACGTGTTTCTGAAAATTAATTTTTTTTAATTATGCATGATGGGCTTGGCGGCCATCTTTCCATATTTTACACAAATTTCTAAGCAGACAAGCTCGTAATATGTTTGCATTATTAAGAATTTTGAACTTCTAGTTTTGGCTACAGACAGATAAATTAAGAAAGTCTTTTATTTTGAAGGAAAAAAAACAAATTGATTTTTACTGCTTTAACTAATTAATTAACCCCCTCCGAAAAAAGAGAATCATAAGATGAAACCTGAAGTTACTTCAACTTTATTTTAAGACACAAATTTCTAGGCACTCATTTCCATAAATTAAAAGCATAAAATGTTTGCTTTAGCAACAATTTCGAATTTTCGATCTCAACAATGTACTTGTGTGCTTAGAAAATTGTGTAAAATATGGAAAGATGGCCGCCAAGCCCATCATGCATAATTTAAAAAAAATTAATTTTCAGAAACACGTTATGATGTATTTAGTAAAGGAGAAAAGGCTTTCTATCAACGCATACTTAGGTACTCGACTTACATATGGTAAATTTTTAATAAAAAATGTTAAATAAGTACCATAATATTAGCTTGGAAATTTGATATCACACTATTTTTTAGCCACAACTTTCCCCTTTTCTCTTTTCTTTTTTTTTTTTGCTTGGCTTTTTTTTTACTTTTGAAAAGTTGTTTTTTAGTAGATACATAAATATAGCTAATAACGTATCTTATGGCGAGAATTGACTGAGAAGAGACATGTGTTACTTTCCGTTAATGAAAAATCAATGGGGGTGTCTAAAAGCAAATATGAATTATGTAAAGCCAAATGATAAATGGAGAAGAAAGTCTACTGCCAAAGCGCAAGACAACCATGTTACAGGTGGTTGCCAAAGACGCCATGGGAGTGAAGCGTAGAAAATCAACATTAATTTAAACAATGTTAGAGATAAAGTACCAATAATGAAATAATTTTATACGTTGCAGAAAATATAGGCATCTGGAATAACGGTCAAAAGGATAGATTTGAAATGTCTGGGTAAATTGTGCATAGCAACTAGATTAGGCATGAGAATGAAATGTGAAAAATGCTACTAGCCGTATAGAAGATATCTTTTCTCTTAGAGGGTGCCTAAAATTAACTGGGTAAAAAGAATAATTTATTGGATAGAGTTGACAGGAAAAAAATTAAAGTACATATTCTTGTAAGATAGAAAAATAGTTCATGTTTACCATTATCACAAATGTTCGATGCGACTCTGCAAATGTCCTACAGGTAAATCATTTCTTGCTACAGATTTGTCAGCGTGTTTCCTTCGCGTCGATAAAATTAATTGCAGTACAGATTCTTGATTTTAGTTCAGGAATGGATGCAGGAAGTGGCGACTTGTACACTTGATACTTTACAAAACCCCATACACCGAAATCAAGCGGTGAATGATCTTGTGATGATGGTACACATGGAATAACACCTCCACTCACTAAGCGATATCGTCAGTTATGACACCTAACGCCATCTATGAATAAACTTGGGCAATATTACTACTAATCTGACTTTCATCTAGTTAATTTCATTTAATATTTTGGATGTTCTTAACTTACGAAATTGCCCAGCTAATTTGTACACACTCTGTATTGGAATAAACTGAAAAATTATATAGAGAGAATTAAAATCGAAAGCTTAATTTTACAAAAGGTAAAGACCATTACAAAATAAATTGAAGCTAGTTAAAGACTGATAATTAAAGTTAAGAATTTAGAAAAAATATATTATCTTTAAGAGGGGGGGTGGGGGGGGTGGATATAAAGGGAAAATAACATTAAAAAACGAAAATGTGAAGGTAACCACCCTTACAGGCCTTTCTTAATTTAGCAACCAAATTCGTTTTAGATATTTGTGACTGGAGAAATACGGTCGTCTGATTGGAAGTGCATGTCGCGCAACTGCAGGCAATACTTGTTGCAGATAGCGCATTATTTATTTATTCATTTTTATTTATTTATTTATTTTTTTTAACACTCGAAAATTTACATTTATATTAGTTGAATGTCAATAAATATAACTGAAAAATACAGAAAGTAGAATCTGTTTTCTTTGTAACAGAAAAATATTATAAAAATCATATGAATTTTATGCCAGAGAAGTTGAAAACCTCCTTAAATAACAAATAAAAAAAGAATACTTAATAAATGACACGAGAAAACAGATAATCAGAAAGAAAAAAAAAATGGAAACAAATGACTGTACAATTTAAGCAATGTGTCTTTTAAACTGTTTTAGAGTTTTATTCAATAAAAAATTGTATAAACCTTTCTTGGTGTTAGATTTCAATTTCAATTATGCAAACACATATTAGTGTCATTTTTATGACGAAGATAAACAAAACAAAAATAAGCAGATCAAATTACAACCCTGCAACGGATCGGGTAACCAAATTTTACCCGGTTGATTTGAAATGGTTAAATTGGTTCATCTTAAATGTTTCCAGTTCAGATTCAGTTCTCCCTCTTCGAATGGAGTTTGGAGTGGCCGGACTTCTAAAAAAAATCCTGAATATTTTTAAATTGAAAACAACTATATATTTGAATATTTATTCCTGTTCATATGTTAATTTTATATATAAAAAAAATAAAACTGATTTTCGAAATATAATTTTTCACTACTTTTCCATAATCGTATTAAAATACAAGTCAAGTTTTTCATTTCGGGTTTGTGTCCGATTAGTTGTTGAATATTTTGAGTTTGGGTGGACTCTAGGCAAACATTTCAGGTTTGGATCTGAAACAATCCGACCCATACAGGACTCTAGCCAAAAAACCTGGTTTTAAATGCTCTCGAGATATTATAGAACTTTATATATTGAAATAGAAAATATTTTTCTTTAAAAAATTATTGAAATATTATGTATAATTCTAAATATATTAGAAGTAGGACATTTTGGTCTTTCTAGACAAATAGTAAGCATAATTTGTCTTTCTTAAATGTTTTTAAAAATTCTATTAAACTTCCATTTAATAGCATTTTGTTAAATAGGCAATCTACGATTTTTATAGGAAGAAATATCATTAAAAAAAAAAAAACATTCATAGAATAAAGATTTTGTTTTAAATTTTTAACATGAAAATATTTGGATAATATTTTGTATGGAATTCAAGAAATGAAATCAGATAAATCCCAACTAACACATCCATTTTACTTAACGGGGCAAATAATGCTATCCGTATAAAAAAAATATATATATTAAATCATAGAAAATAATAAATAAAAGAATTTACTCAATTACAATGTTATATTGAAAGAAAAACTATATAAATATAATATTTGTTGTTGTTGTTCTTTAATAATCCCAGTTTTCACTTGTTTCAATAAAGGTAATTTGTTACAATATTTAAAATGAAGAAAAACACTTATTTATAAATTAGATACTTTAAATTAGTTCTCTTTAGTTCTCAGAATTGAATTACTAATATTTAAATATATATACATAAAACTATAACATAAGAAAAAAATACAAGAACGGAAAATCATGCACCAAGCGTAGATTATGAAATTCTTTCTAACACCTTCAAAATACCGAAAGAAAACTTCAGGGTTTAATAATATAAAAAATAATGTCTACGCATCATACATTTGAAAAAACAAAATTTTAGAGATTATCATCTGGGATTGTAAAAATATTCGAGATCTTTTGTGCAGGTCTCTATGTGATCTATAGATTTGTATATAAACTACATACAAAGTCGAAATTTAGTTTATTTAGGAAACTCGTTAACATCGTTGAAAATTTCTCTACTGCGATTTACATCAATTAGCGGAAATGTACTCAAATTCTTTTGTGTTGTCCTGAATTCGACTTTGTATAAAAATTCTAAAATGTATGAAGTCCCACCAGTGGCGGAGAGGTTCTGCTTTCAAAGTTGGTTTACTGAAGGTGCTGGGTTCGAACCTAATCGCGCCCATCGGCCTAACCATTCGGAGTTTTCTTCAAACGTTGGGAAACCTTGCGTAAATACGGGTTAGGTTCCCTTAGAAAAACCCCACACGTAGGGCACTCCCCCTAGGCCTATATCACTCTTGCAGATAATCGGCCGTCAAAAATCAACCCAACACTTATAAAAAATTCTTAGCATTAAAATGTATGTAGTAAATCAAGTAATACACAAAATATTAGTTAAATTTTATGCTCATGCAACAATTTAAAATGTAATTTTAGCAGTTAATTTTCATAGAGAGGATTTTCATAGTAACCGAATTATTTTGTGTGTCCCTGTAAATGAACGATAAATGCTATGAACACCATACGCTATAATAAGTCCCGTAGTGCACATTAAGGATGTATAACAACATGTTTCAAATGATGTAACAACATTAAAATACATTACAGGCAATTTTTCCTCATAGATATAATAAATACATAGGTGTCCAAAATTAAGGACCGATCACAAAATGCTAATTTTCAAGTAAACGAATACTCAAAAGGAAATAATATAATTCGAATAATTACTATCTCTACAGCACAGCTAGTCCAGGTAACATCTCATTCATGTCACACATGGTCAAAAGTGTCACAGTCACTACGGTGAAGCAAAAAAAAAACCAGGAAATTACATACATTGTGAGTCTGAAACGATCACTATGTGACTCCACTGAGACGTCACTATGACTGCTGCTTTGTGACGAGTCACCATGTGACTTTACAATGTAGTTACATTGTAACTCTCATGTGACTGTCATCTGCAGACTCAATTTCAAAGCCATCGTGAACGCTGCATTGTAATAAGTTACCAAATAATGTCACATTAAAGTCACATGGTGACTTTCAGGTGACAGGGAGACTACTGTGAAGTCACCATTGTGCTCTTTTGTAAAAAGTCACCATGTGACTATAATGTGATATTATTTGGGACTTATGCTAATGGAACGTTCAGGATGATTTTGAAATTGAGTCTAAAAATGACAGTCACATGAGAGTCACTATGTAACTACATTGTAAAGTTACCTGGTGACTCGCCACAAAGCAGCAATCACATTGACGTCTCGGTGGAGTCACATATAGTGATCATTTGAGACTCATAATGAGACGTGTGGAATTTCCTATTTCTTTGCTTTACCGTAGTAACTGTGACACGTGTGACCATGTGTAACATGAATGAGATGCTATATGGACTAGCTGTGCTGTAGGGATATTAATTATTTGAATTATATTATTTCCTTTTGGGTATTTGCTTACTTAAAAATTAGCCTTTTGTGACTGGTCCTTAATTTTGGATACCAGTGTATACTGGAAAATTTTAAACAGCTACAAAGTAAGCTGAAAAATAACAACTCTTTAAAAAAATGAAATTAATGAAACTCTTTAAAAAATAAAGATTACTTGAAAAATGCTTCAAGAACTTATTCAAGACATAAAAATATATCAATAATAATTGTTGTTGTTAAATCTGAAATCGAATGTAAATACACCACATTCTTCAATGAGTTGCCATGTCAGCTTATTAAAATTAACCCACAAAAATTCTAAATAAATTGATTTTTAATTGCTTTCGAAAAATTTTATTATTTTTTCTTTCGAATAGAATACAGTATTATAAAAAACGCTTTTAAATATTATGTATAAATCTAGTTCAAAATGGAAAAGTACTTTCTTCAGACAAATAAATTGAAATACAATATTGAATCGGCTAAGTAAAACTAAGAATTCTATTAAACTTCTCAAAAGAGTCTTTTCAGTAAGGTAATTCAATATATATTTTATAAATGGCGATCTGTCATAATACATTCATAAAATGAATTTGATAAATTTTAAACATATAAATATTTTGTGACACATTTTGTGTAAGACTTAGCACATCTAAGGAAACGCAAATCTATCATTTCTATTTAAATTAACTGTGATAACTAATGAAACAATTTTCTTGTTACATTAATAATTTTTATTTATTCTTGAAGAAATACTAAAAATATTTCTTATTTTTTTAATAATTTCAGTTGTCACTCATTACTGGAAAAGCAATTTGTCACAGCTCTCTAAATGAAGAAAAATATCTGGTTATTAATTATTTTCGGTTTCTATCGGTCGAACTTAGAACATACATACATACATACATATATATATATATATATATATATATACATATATAACCATTTTATAATTACAAATCATCATCGATTTCTTTTTACTAAAATTAAATATGAAATCACAAATATACGAACAAATGGTAAAATTGTAAAGATGAACAATATATGAACGTAGGAGACCAGTATGTAAAATAAGAAACTATGAATAACTCAGAAAATCGTCAGAGGAGCTTGCAGGTTTAATTCATAGTGAAAATGCGTTATTTCATCAATTTCGTCGGAATTAAACCTAAAATGGCAAAATTTAGCTCCTAATAGCGCATGATAAAGCAGAGTAAATGATAAAAAACAAAGAGATCTAAAGAAAAATAACATTCACGCAAGATATTGAAAAATGATTAGAGCACAATACCTTAATTACAGACAAGAATCCAAGATTTAAGAATGTTGACCCACGATATTGTAACATGTGAGGATGCAATCAGATTTAAGACTATTAAATCATGTGGCCAGCAATAAGTTAGTCAAAACCAAAACATTGTTGCACTCTGGTTGGAAAAAGAAAAACTATATTGTAACTAGATTTTTAATAAAAACGTTTGGTGCTGCCATCTATACCCATAAAAAAGTGAAATCAATTGAAGAAATGAAGAAATGACTTAAATTAACATTTATTTAAAGTAGAATGAAAAAATAGGAATAAACTTAATAAGTAATAAGTAAATATAAAGAAAATAAATAAATAACTAAAAATAAATGAATAAATAAAAGGGCATTCATTAAATTAACCCTTTTAAAACAAATATTATAAAATAAAAAAAAAATAAGTATATAAATAACATTTTTTAAAAAATGAGGATTATTTTCAGATAGTAAAATATAGCCTTGTATTATGTGCCAATATGTGAAATATTAATGAAAAATTTATGATGTGAAAGGCATAAAAATCCAGTTTTTTTTTCGCTTATCTCTCTCTCTTTCTCTCTCTCTCTCTCTCTCTCTCTTTATATATATATATATATATATACAGGGCGTTCCAGAAGAAATGGGACAAACTTCAAGGGGAGGTAGGGGACATCACAAGGATTCAGATTTGCATAGCAACCCAGGGTCGGAAATGTTTTCCTGTTGCGGTAGTGACGACACAAAACACAAGAAAGAAAGGACACGAACAGGGAGAGGAAACATGTTTATTATTCTTAGTACTGCAAAAATGCCGGGACAATGCTGGAAAGTAGTGAGGAACTTGTTGCACGCATCGTGGCAGCTGCTGGGGAAGTCCGGGGCACTCCCAGTATTTTCGAGAACATTAGATCTTCCATACGCTGGAGATGCGTTTCCATGCATCACGGCCCGGGGTCGTAATTTCGAACACCTACTTTAATGACGATCGTTTGTCCCTTTAATATTCTTTCTTCTTATTTTTTTGATGTACTAAGAATAATAAACATGTTTTCTCCTCTTATTCGTATCCTGTCTTTCTTTCGTGTTTTGTGTCGTTACTACCGCGGCAGGAAAGCGTTTCCGACCATGGGTTGCTATGCAAATCGGAATCCTTTTGATGTCCCCTACCTCCACTTAAAGTTTTTCCCATTACTTCTGGGACACCCTGTATATATCCATACAATATATAAGCAAATATACATACACATATACCTGCTCACACACATACATATATACATATAAGGTTTTAAAACTTTTTTTGCATTCCCTACCTCAACCATCCATAATGGTATTTTGATTTTTTATTTATTTTTGATAAAATTGTATAATGTATGTAAAACATACACACACACATGCATTTTTTTTTTATAAATAAATTTTTGTGTATGTTTTTATATTTTTTTCAGCAATCCACATCCCACCCTCCAAAATACTGTTTTCGATTATAGCCGAAACATGCAAACAGTCGAAATAAACGTATTTTTACTGGCTTTAGATAATGTGTATTTGTAGTATTTGAATTTAAGTCGCACCATTTATTTCATTGATGACGTACGTGATCAAATTAACTAACTCTTTGATAATTATTATTGGCTATGATTTGAACATATGAGATATAAAAGTGAAATTCACGGATCACGAGCACAATGATGTTAGGCTTTGAAAATCAGAACAGTGTCAGTCTTTTATTTTTCCATCATTCATGAAGCATTGGAAAGAAAGTTGTCAATAAAGCAATTAGCTCTATTATACCTAATTAGAATGTTCTACAGATGTTATATAAACTAATGTTACAAGTGTTAACCGTGGTATGTTTTAATAAGCTAGTTATAATACATTGTAAAAGTCGATGTCTTCAAGGAATTAAATTCAAGTTCTTATGATTTCAGCAATCTGTTATTATTTGAATATTTCAGTAAATTAGCATTTTGCACATCACCTTACTACGTATATACCGGGTGTACTAAAAAGGACTGACTGATTTTACAATTCAATAACTCGCAAACGGTGAAAGATATTTTCAAAATTCTTGTAGGAGAGTTATGTATGATGTCAAGAGTTTTTTTTTAAGGTGATTCTCTAATTTAGTTCGAATTACAAACAATAGATGGCGCTGCAAGCAATAGACTATAAATTCAAGCTGGATTTTCGGGCCTTTCTCTTCTCCCACGCCAAAAAAGGAGATTAAAATGTATTGGGCTGGTCCCGAAGTACCAAAAATCGGACCTGGATTTAGCACATATTGCTCGCAGCGCCACCTATTGTTTGTAATTCGAACTAAATTCGAGAATCACAGTAAAAAAACTCCTGATATCATACATAACGCTCTAGCAATAAATTTTTAAATATCTGTCTCCGTTTGCAAGTTATTGAATTTTAAAATCAGTCAGTCATTTTTAGGACACCCGTTATATCTTTTTTTTCATGTACGAAAATTTCTGCTTTTAATACATTTATACAACAAATGTATTTAATTTTGAACAAATAAATATGTAAAAGGCAGAACATAATCGTAGAATGTAATTAACACCTCAATATATATTAATTCGAAACAGTTTTGTTTAAATAGAGAGATATTTTTTATTAAAAAAAGAAGAAGAAGAAGAAGAAGAATGAAATGAAAGAAAGAATCTTTTCTGTCCATTTCAAAAACGCAACTTTTAAAAATGCTTCAAGATAGTATTCTGTAAATATAAGTAGAAATTCTCTTTGCTTTTAAGGGGGTCCCGGACACAAAAATCTTCAAATTTTCTAAAAAATCGATTATTGCATTAAAATTTTTCTCTGTTTTTTCTGCTTAAAATGACATTCAAATCATGTTTTCAATCTTAATTAGAACAGGAACTATTATTTTTTTTCGTTTTGGTTTGGTTTCAAAATCTAGCTTTCAAGCAATGATTGTCATAGAAACGACCTCTTGTGAAAATGCGTTTTTCTTCATGATGTGTTTTTTCACTATTTCTCGTATTTAAATTAATATAAGTCAAGAACCGTTAAAGATAAATGGTTCAAACTTGGAAAATATCTTTTTCAATTGTTTTACTTTAATTTGGATTCGGCAAATTCGAAAAAAATATTCACTTTTGAAAATGTGATTTTTTTTTTTTTTTTTTTTTTTTTTTTTTTTTTTTTTTTTTATAAAAGTTACTTTTCATTTTTAACTTAAATAATTTAATTTTTTTTATTAATATTTAAAAAAATGCTGAATCAAAATTAAAGCTTATATATTTCTGTTTATTTAAATGAAAAATAAAATTAATATTCTACAAATAATATTTCGAGTTATAATGATTTTAAATTACCCCACTTTTTTAATAAAGTTTAAATTTTAAATCTTAAAAAAAATGAGAAGTTTTATCGTGTGATTTGTTTACAAATAATATGGCTAATTATCACAAAAAAATCCAAAATTTTAACTCAATAAATAAAAATTATTTTAAAATGTGTCCCGACCCCCTTAAATTTGAATTTCAATAAAACTAGAGCATTTTAAAGTGTCTTGTTTTTACAACTTAAAATATAAATAATTATGTAAGCTGACAAAATACTTAGTTTTTAAAAGCTTTTAAAACATGTTACAGTCTTTTATACGAATAGGAAATATTATTCAATTAAAAATGCTTTTAAATATTATGCATGAATCTATTTTAAATAGAAACGAAAACTTTTGCCAGTCATTCAAATGACTGAATTAGTAGAGTGTGAATTAATAATCTTAATTCACACTCATTGCTTAAAACATAATCTGTTACAACTGTTAAAAAAAGAAATATAACCAGTTATTAATTATTTGTTATATTTATCTGTCAAACATAAACTAGAAAATATTAAAAAGGCATCCATATATAAAAGAAAAAGGTTAAAATAAGGAAAGAAAAAAATCTGTCTATTTAAAAAACGGATAACAATTTAAAAAAAAAGCGCTTGTAGAACTTATTTAATAAAAATAGAAATCCTTTTTGTTGTTATATCTGAAATTCAATGATCCAAGCAAATTTTTAGTAAGGATTGCCATGACGCCTCCCTTCGCCCCTTCACCCTATTCTGCCCCAAAACAGAAAAAGTTGTGCAAAATCTTAGAAATTATTTTTGTTTTTAAATGTGAATTTCAATGAAACTGTAGCATTTTAAAGTGTCTAGTTCCGACAACTTAAAATAAAAATAATTACGTAAACTGACGAAATACTTAGTTTTTAAAAACTTTTAAAACATTTTACAGTCTTATGTGAATAGAAAATATTATTCAATTAAAAACGCTTTTAAATATTATGCATTAATCTATTTTAAATAGAAGCTAGAGACTTTCGTCAGTCATTCAAATGAGAAATCTAATATTTGATGTGTATACTGTATAGTATAAATTAACATATAACAATAGTATCAAATAAAGGAAAATGGAATATAAGATAAGGAAAAAGTCATAGCTAATACCTCGGTTTTAATTAATTTGGGAAAAAACGTTGCTCCAAAACAATTTTTAAAAATGTCATTATATTAAAAAAATTTATAAGCAAATTTTCTTTTTAATAATCTTAATCACACTCATTGCTGAAAACATGATCCGTTACAACTGATAAAAGAAGAAATATAACCAGTTATTAACTTGTTATATATAACTGTCAAACATAAACTAGAAAATATTAAAAAGGCATCCATATATAAAAGAAAAAGGTTTAAAAAAAGGAAAGAAAAATATCTATTTAAAAAGAATAACAATAAAAAAACGCGCTTGAAAAGCTTATTTAATAAAAGTAGAAATCCTTTTTGTTGTTATATCTCAAATTGAATGAAGCAAGCACATTTTTAGTAAGGATTGTCATGACGCCTCCCTTCCCCCCTTCAGCCCCTCCCCCTCCAAAGAAAAAGAAAAAGTTGAGCGGAATCTTTTTTTTTTATTATTTATTTATTTATTTATTATTTATTTATTTATTTATTCTTTTTTTAATGCTATCTGGATATTTTACAACATTTAATGTTTAAACAGACAATGATCTTGTAAAAACCGGTTTTTAAATATAAGGTATAAGTCTACAACTCTATTCCAACTCAACTTGGCAGCACTGTGAAAGGTAGAAACAGTAACATTCCGCCTTGAAAAGTAGTTCTCTGTTATTTTTTAATCTTAAATGGTGAAAATGCATACAAATTTATATGATTATGTTTATAAATTACAAATTTCGGTATTTTGAAGCATATATTAAATGTAATTTCTCTGTTAAAAGTATTTAATTTAAAATTATTTTGTATTTAAAGCGAATGTATAAAGTAAAAATCTTGGCGTAAAAAACTCTCCTTTGGCGAGGAACAAATCTTCAAGGTTAAATATCTGGCGAGCTTTAGTGCTCTACTACTCCGCGCAATCTCATTGCTCTTATGAATAGTTTTAAAAATACTCGCTGTTTGCTTTCGCTTTTACTTTTCTTTTTAACGTGTTCATAGTTTTTTTTTTTTTTTAACTGTGAATTATTGTTATTATTTATTCGTTTATTAACTGAGTATTTCTAAAATTTGTTACATAGTTAAATATTTATTTGAATCATACTTATTTGAATTATAATATAGAAATTTGTTACATAGTTAAATATTTATTTGAATCAAATTTATTTGAATTATAACATGTCTGATAAAGCATTATCTCCAATCCACCTTCAAGGAGAGGAAATTCAATCAAAAGTGCAGCTCGCAGAAATATATTAAATATTTATTCCAAACTTCGTCAAGAAAATCCCCAACATTCAATTAATGAAATCGTAGAGGAAGTTTCCCAATTTACAGGTGTTTCGAAAAGAACAATTTTTCTTTTGAAAAAAGAAAAAAAGGCATCTAGCCCTTTAACTACACCCGGAAAGAAACGACCTGGTGCAGTGGGTAAAAGCAGAAGGCTGGGAAAATATGACGAATTCACGTTATCTTGCATTCGACGAAAAATCCATAGTTTTTTTCGCAGAAATGACGTACCAACTTTGGATAAAGTTTTACAAGTTGTAAACGATGATAAAGAATTTTTTTCGAAAAATATTAGCCGGACTACATTGTACAGAATATTAAAAGATTCGGTATTCCCTTTTGAAAAACGAAAAAAAAGAGGCAGCTCTTCTTGAGAGGCAAGATATTATTTTGTGGCGCAGAAACTATTTGAGAAAAATTACAGAGTATAAGAAAAAAAATACCTCTATTTATTATCTTGATGAAACATGGGTAAATGAAGGGCATACTCAGAGTCCCCCCCCCCCCCAAAAAAAAAAAAAAAAAAATCTTGCAAACAAAATCGAAAAGGTAAAAAAGGTTATTTGTAGAGATCGACCTCAGATATTAATTAATTACATATTAATGACATATTAATTACATACAATATTAATGACATATTAATTTTTTCTCTCCATAGGATTAGAATTAGCAAGCGGGTGTTTTTGCGTGAGTGAAATAGTCCCTTAATTTTCAGCCGTGTTAACAATTTAATATTAAATGTAGTTTTTAATTATTTAAAAATCAGCTTATTTTGATTTAAAAAAATCATAACTTTTTTTACACCTTAATATCTATAATTAAAAATGTACATTAAAAATGAGACGGGTTCAGTGTGAGATCTAGCCTTTTCCCAATTTCTGCCAGAGGTTTTGGTATAAATAACAAATTTTCTGTTTTAAATAGATTTCCGGATAATTTGGTTTTAATCTTTTAACCCAATATAGATAATACTGTTTTGTTTTCAGTAAATTTCATTCGGAATTCGTGCAGCGATTTTTTAAATTTTCTCGAATTTTTTAATCTGATTTTTAATTTTTTTTTTGCTTTTTGCAGCAATTCTTTGACATTTGTAAGAGGAATTCTGTTTTAAACTTGGAGCTTAAATATTGAAAATTTTGTCCTTCGCGATTTTATATTTCTTAGACAATTTTCGATGCGATTTTTTTTTCTTTCCGATGGGATTTTTTCAACATCAGTACAAGGAATTCGACTTCAAATTTTTATTTTAATACAGTAAATTTTGACATTTTTTCAATAAAGTTTTTCCACAATTCGTGCACCCTTTTTTAAAGTTTTCGCTATTTAAAAAGAATTTTCGCATTTTGCGGGCCGGGCGACGTCGGGCGGATCAGCTAATATAATATAAGATAGTGCTAAAATCAGCCTAAAAAATGTAAAAATAAGAAATTAATAATAATGCAATTCGTTATTTTAATAGATTATATAATTAATTTCATAGGAACTTCAAAACGTACAGATTTTTGCACACGCATTATACTTTTTCGCAAAAATGGTGCTTTTCCTTGGTTACTAGTGATCCTTTGCTCTTCAAGCAAACCCTGGTTGCTACGGCAACGGCTAAGATTCGGCATTCGTAGCATAACCAACGCTGCCAACTTAAAGTGGAATCAAGTTATAGTTAAAATGAAAAAAAAAAAAATAAATTAAAAAACTTTCGTTAGACAACAAATGACGAATATAATATTCAATATCGTCAGTACCTTTAAGAATTTTATTAAATTTAAATTGTAAGAAAGTCATTTAAAAAAAGATAACCTAGGTTTTATACGAACGTTATAAGATTTTTTTTTGTTGTGGTTGTTTATATATAAAAAATTTATAAAATAAATTTTGTGTTTAATTAAAAACATTGATAAAATTTTGAATATAATATAAAAATAAATCCTATCAAAAAACTGCTTTTATTTTTACTAGGTAAACAAGAAAAACAATGCTAATCTTATTCAACTTTCATTACTCTGTAAGGAAAAGAAAATTCTAAGCATCTTATTCAGTTTTAATAATCAATTGTACTCTTTGGTGAATAATAATAATAATTATATATATAAAAAATGAAGAAAAGTACTGAGTTAGTAATTATTTGCTGTCTCTGTTTGACAAACAATAATAAATATTAAAATATATCCATAAAAGACACAAGAAAAATAGAATAAACGCTTAAAAAAATTCATAAATATAGAGAGAAAATGACATAAAAATTTTCTGTCCATCTGGAAAATATATATACACATAAATTTAAAAAATGTTTCAAGAACTCATTCAATAAATAAGAGTAGAAATCCTTTTTATTGTTAAATCTGAACGTGAATGAAGTACGCACATTTTAGACTGAGTTGCCATGACTACGGAGATTTTTTAAAAAGAGGACAAATAAGCTGACCAAAGGATTGTTTTTTAAATGCTTTAGGATTTTGCCTTTTTTGCTTGAATAGCAAATATTATTCTTATAAAACGCTTTTATATATTATGTATAAATCTAGTTGATATAGAATGAAAACGCTTTCATCAGAGAGACAAATGGGAGATATTCTATTTAATACAGTAAATGCGGTTAAAAAAAAACTGTTAAATTCCAGTAAATTCTGCTTTGCTTTTTTAATGTTACTCTCTTCAACATAAATAATAAAAATGCAATGCAGAATTTTCAATATGAAAGATGATCACTTTGAAAGCATTCGTAGAGCAAATTCTGCATTAAATTTTGACTACATGATTATTTTTATTATATTTTGTATAAAATGTCGAACATAATGGCAGAAAAATTATAATTAAAAGCCCAGTTGTAATTTCAGTGTAGACAACGTTTTTCGGCTACAGAAAGAAATTGCATTACACTGTAAAAAACTATAAGCCTTTTTTTTTATACTTTCCCAATGCTATTGAAAAGTATGAATTCCGTTTCTCTATCTGACGCCTGGCCGTGCTCTAGTAAATATTTGTCCAGTATTTAAAATGGAGTGTGTAAATATATTAATTTTTAATTGTTAAAAGGCGTAAATTAAAACTTAAAAAACAGTAAAAATAGGTATATTCAGCTGTTTTACATGTTTCGACTCTACAAGAGTCATTTTCAAAACAAATAAATAAAAATACTCTAAAAATTGTGCGGGCCATGAAACGCCCTCGTTCAAATTTTCGCGTACTCTTTCATATTATGCACATTCTTACATGTTTGTTTTTATTTTTAAAAAATAATATGTTACGATGCAGCAATCATGTAAGTTACCAAAACTATGGCTCGAGTTACCCAATGGTTATAAACAGTAAAAATAAAAAATAACATCCACGTAATATAAAATTAATGTGCATAATATGAAAGAGAACGTGAAAATTTGAATGTTGGCATTTCATAGGTCTTGCAATTTTAGAATGTTTTATTTATTTGTTTTGAAAATGATTCAGGTAGAGTCGAAACATGTACATAGTTCAATAAACCTGTTTTTACTGTTCTAAAAGTTTAATTTGCGCCTTTTAGTAATTAAAATTAATATATCATTACAAGGTGCTAATTTGTTATACATTTGGTGTATATGGAGTGTGTAAAATTTATAATTCATTTACAGGAACACGCACAAAAAACATTCATTGGCATTACAGTCTATGGGAAAATATCATTTGTGGTTCATTTCATTGATGTCCCGACATTCCAATTTAATGAGACCGGTTTGAATAACTAAGATCAATTATAATATACTTTGTTAGGAGCGCAGAGCAAATAGTTTTTATAGTTCGTTTGCACAAAAGAATCCCATTACATTATGACCTACCGGGTTTCCTACAATGTACTGAATGGTTTTAAAATTCAGTAATTTGCAAATTGTGACAGCTGCTAACAAAATTCTTGCAGGAAGGTTATGTAAGATGTAAGGAGTATTTTTATTGGGATTCTCTACTTTAGTTTAAAACAGCAGTGATAGATGGCACTGAAAACAATAGTCGCTAAATCGGAGCCGATTTTTGACCTCCCTTTTCTCTCAGTAATCATGCGAAAGACGGATGTTAAATATACGTAGTGGTTCTTCGTCGTCAATGCAATTTTGCTCTTAAGGACTCACTCCATGTATTTAAAATCCTTGTTTCGTATTAATACTGAGAGGAGAGAAAAGCAAAAGATCGGGCCCTAATTTAGCGACTATTGCTAGCAGCGCCATCTATTTCTGCTGTTTTAAACATTAAATCAAGAATCACAGTTAAGAAAAAAAAAAAAAAATCTTAACATTTTACTTACCATTCCTGCAAGAATTTTTTCTTTAACAGCTGACCCGATTTCCATGTTGCTAAAATTGCTGAATTTTAAAATCAGACTGTCCAGACAGGCATTTTAGGACACCCGGTATATGGAAAAGTCGGTTATGGTGCATTTTACTTTAAGACGATACTTCAAATATATTGAAATTATAAAGGATCACTAATTTGCACTAAAACGCTTGTTCTATAGATTATGGAGTAAATCGCATTTAAAGTACATCTACAGAAACACATAAAAAAATTCGTTTTCAGGACTGCGTATGATCAATACTTGCTCGAAGTGTGTTTTCACCTGCCATTATTAAACTTATTTCATTTTTAGAGATGTAATATTACGTGATCTGTATAAATTTTATAGATCATATATAAGCCTGCATGAAAGAACTCGCACAAATTATGGGCAGTAATTGATGAAAATGAATTTTTCGTGAGTCGTGTATTTTTAAATTGTTTATTTTGATCTTATTTCTACATATGACAAAATGAAATTTCTTATAATATTCTATTAATGTTGGAAAATGTAGATTTTTTTCTTTTGTAAATTATTAAAGAAAAAAGTTGAAACATTTTATTCGAACAAAAATATAGTCATTAATTAATTGTTTTTTTTTTTCAGTCAAATTTAAACAACAAATGCTTAAAAAAATATGATAACTTACAGAAGGCAAAATATATAAGTAGACAAAAAGGAAACTGAATGGTATATTTTACTTTAAGACGATACTTCAAACATATTGAAATTATAAAGGATCACTAATTTGCATTAAAATGTTTTTTCTATAGATTATGGACTAAATCGCATTTAAAGTACATCTACAGAGACACACAAATAAATTCGTTTTCAGGACTGCGTATGATCAATAATTGCTCGAAGTGTGTTTTCACCTGCCATTATTAAACTTAGAGAATTTTTAGAGATGTAATATTACGTGATATGTATGAACTTTATAGATCATATATAGGCCTGCATGAAAGAACTCGCACAAATTATGGGCAGTAATTGATGAAAATGAAATTTTCGTGCGTCATGTATTTTTAAATTGTTTATTTAGATATCTTATTTCTACGTATGACAAAATGAAATTTCTTATAATATTCTATTAATGTTGGAAAATGCATGATTTTTTTCTTCACGTTTTCTTTTTTAATAAGTTGTAAATTATTAAAGAAAAAAAGTTGAAGCATTTTATTCGAACAAAAATATAGTCATTAATTAATTGTTTTTTTTTCAGTCAAATTTAAACAACAAATGCTTAAAAACATATGATAACTGACAGAAGGCAAAATATAGAAGTAGACAAACAGGAAACTGAAAGAGATTTTGTTGTCATATTTCAAATGACAATTTTAAAATGCTTCAAGAATTTATTGAATATAAAAGCAGAAATAATTTCTTTGGAGGTGGGGGGGGGGGTAAAAATCTGAACTTGAATGACACAAGAACATTTTAGAGTAAGTTGTCATGACTAGACCAATACATATTTTTTTTTAAAGATACAAAAATTAAGCTGACCAAATGCTTTATTTTAAGTACCTTGTTGGCATTGTACAGTATTTTGTGTTTGAATGGAAAATATTATATTTACAAAAACGCTCTTAAATATTGCCTATAATGTGAATTTTATTAAAAAAAAGAACTTCTGTCAGTCATACAACTAGCAGATATAATATTTAATACGGATACTGCAAGAAAAAGAATAAATTAATAATCCTATGAATTAAATGAATTTATAATTTGTTAAATGAAATATGCACCTCAGTTTTAATTAACAGTACGGAGAATGTTGTTCGTATACACAACTAAAATTGAATAATGCTGCATGAAAAATATACTTTTTCTTTTTAAATAATATTACTTGTCACTCGTTGTTATAAAAGTATTTTTTACAAATTTTAAAATGAAGAAAAATGCTGATATATAATTATTTGCAGTCTTTATCTGTCACACTTAAAATTAAAAAAAATTTTTAACTTTTTTTTTTTTTTTTTTTTTTTTTTTTTTTAAAGAAATAAACAAGAATGAAAAATCATGCGTACGACGTATATTATGAAACACTTTCCAACACATTTAGAATACTGCAACAAAATTCCCAGTTTACTAAGGCGAAAGGTGTCGTCTAAATGAAAAATTTTGAAAATGCGTAATGCATTTGCAAACCCAATTTCTGCTATTACCATAAATAACCTTGAAAATATGCGATTTTTTGTGCAGCCCTGTATAAGATGTATAGGTATGTATGTATACTACATAGTATTATAAAAGATAGCTCAGTTAAACGCATAACACAGTTGAAACTTTGCATTCGGCAGTTTTCGCCAATAAACGGATGTTGTTGAAAACTTCCGTGCAGCTCTGTTTACGACCTATAAAATTTATACACATAAAGTAATATTTTAAAAATAACTAAATGTAAAAACGCATACCACAACTGAAAACGTACTTCCAGCAATTATTGTTCGTAAGCTTCAATAGTTCAATTAATGTTCATTTTCTGCTGTAGTCAAATTCTTTTCTATGTCTCTGTAAATAAACGATCATTTCTATGCTCACCACGTTCAGATGTAAGAACCATGTAGTACACTTCAGTGTTATATATCAATTTCAATATGTATAAAATGTATAATATCATTAACATACACAGCAAACGATTTTTCCTCACAGACCGTAATGTTAGAGAATTCTTTTGAGCGGCCCTGTAAATGAACCGTAAATGCTACAGACTTTATTTTAATACCAAATATGTCATACTGAACTCCAATAACATATATCAATTTCCTGACAATCGGACTATATTTACACGAGTTAGAGGGCGGATGGACAGGCGATCAGACAGACGTACATGCATAAACACTTTTTAACTATGTTGGAAAGTGTTAAAAAGAAAAAAAAAGATAAATGGACAGAAAAAAATAATTTATTTCTATTAAAAACAAGTTGAAAATTGCACGTCAAATGTGGCAAATGAGGTGCGTCGTACTATAACTAGTTTTATAAATATTTTTTGCACCGCATATCATACTGAATGTATATTTTAAATTACACTTCATAAGTCCATACCAATTTCATTCTGTTCGAAAGGCTGTAATATACTTAAAATACACTTGAAGTATTTTTTTCCCATTGGGCGTAATATAACGAAAAACTTTTGACTGTCCGTGTAATTAAACTATACATCCGATTTTCATAAAATTTGAAATAACTTGACAAAATTTTGCAACAATTATATTTAATATTTCAGGCCATTCGGTTGAGTTGTTTTCGCTGTGTTATATGCGGGCGGACGGACAGAAAGACAGATGAACCGAACGACGACTATAGGTGCTATCTATTTATATAATTACGAACGCACCAAAAAAGAAAACTTTAAAAAATACTGTAAGAATCATATAACAAATAAAATTAGAGAGCGCATTTGTTATTGAATCTGAACCTGAACGAAGCAAGTTCATTTTAAAGTGAGTAGTTGTCATGAGGATAAAAGCAGAACAACACAGATAAGATGTCCAAAGATTTGGTTTTTAAATGTGTTGAAGACATACGAGGTGTGTTTAACACGTTCACGCCGGCGCCTATATTCATGTTTTTCGCTGTGAGGTGGCTCTTGAATTCATATTTTGTTTCATCTGGCGGCGCGGTACTTTCGCTTATTCAGACACTGTATGTAATGACACGCCTACCTCATATTTATTACATTGAACTCAAATATAACAAGCAGAGTTGATTGTGAATGTCTGAAAGTTCGTAAGGGTTAAGCAAATTCATTAGAGACATGATTTTATTGACTGCATATGTACGAATTTAATATAAAATATCTTAAAATCTAAAGAAATATGGACAATATCATATAAATGCATTTTCTGTAAGGTAGAAGCCACGCCCTTAGTTAATGATATCTTTTGAATGAAAACGAGAATTCTCGTCCCCCGTCGTGAATGTATAAGATTTATAATATTGAATTGTTTTTACTACTGAATTTTCTAATATTCAAGTGTGACCCACCTGTAGTGAACGCCGTCTACGGCATAGTCGAGTGTGACCCACCTGTAGTACACGCCTTCTATGGAACAGTGGAGTGTGACCCACCGGTGATGCACTCCGACCGATGCGGCAGTCAAGCGTGACCCACCAGTGATGCACGCCGACCTATGCGGCAGTCAAGCGTGACACACCGGTGATGCACGCCCGCGTGAATGTGTTAAAGGAATGTGATTCGAGGTGTACATCCATGAGATGCGTAGGGACAGAAATGTGACAGATACATAGATAGAAACATACAATATTTAATGAGTGGAATGCATACAAAGTTTCTTAAGAAAAATCACCCATGGCCTTTAGGCAGAAGTCGCATTGCTTGGGAAGGTTACGAATTCCGTCCGCGAAGAAAAATGTCGGTAGATCATGGAACTAGTTCAGAACTGCAGCCTTTACGCCCTCGTCAAAAATCGTTGACCCTTTAGGCTTGTCTTCAGCGGTCCAAAGATATGATAGTCGCAAGGAGACTTCTCTGTCACAACTTTGTGCGCCTGAACGGGTCGCGTTGTTTCCTGTTCGCGTTGTTTCGAAATCTGTTGTTTCCTGTTGACCGTCGCTAAACATTCTCGCCCACCTCGTCATCGTGGGCTTTGGCAAACACGTATCACCATACACAGTAGACCGGAGTGAAAAACAAAAAGTTTTGCAAATCGAATCATAATAGTGCGGAAAGGTTGCTACCCATCAATACAAGCACAGTGAAAAAAAAAATTTTGAAATCGGAGAATATCTTCCGTTCGCGCATCGCGTTCAAAATTTTCGAATTTGAACAAAAATTGTACAAATATACGAAAAATCGTAAAAAGGTGTAAACTTTTTCCGATCGAACACATTATTTTGTACATACCATGACCTTTAGACGCAGAATGGAGGAAAAAATACCACACACTCCTCCTTTACCACTTTCCAACGCCCTCAAGGGGGTGAAAATGGCCAATTTTCGTGGAAAAAACCGAAATTACAGGAGATGTAAATATTGACGAATCGGACTGATTTTTGTTTGCATAAGGCAACCTTGAAGCCAAAAGTCGAAAACAATCCGCCCGCCCTCGAGAGATTGAAATTGTGCAGCTCTTGGCCCGTCCTTCTAAGGACGACTCAGGACTCACCACGGGAAGGTGGCTGCACTGCGAGACCCACCCACACCCTACCTAACCAACCAACCAAAATGTGGGCGTGGAGAATTATACAGATGCAGCTTCAGGTACTGCGAATTCTGATTTAGTGTCAAATTTTATCATGGTAGCACGAGAAGCGAGGGTGGCTCTTATAAAACCATCACGTCGCTCATGCCCAAACACTTTTGAGGAGGCCTGTGTTACCAGCTTGACACTGCGCTATACAGCTTGCGTATGACATGGTATGTCTGCCAGATTCAGAGGAAGAGTTGGCTTTTCCCCCTTGGAAATCAAGTCTGCAATATCAGCTGAAGAAATGTTTACCAATAGAGGAGGAAAGGTAATCTTGGTTTCAGACCAATTTATAATATCATAATAATCCTCGGCGTCAAAATTTATGGCCGGAACTTGAAAATTTCTGACGGATTTTCCCTTTGTGGGAGTTTCTTTGGACTTCAGTACCCGCCGAATTCCCAGCTCTCGAACGTGTTGACTATCATCCACTACCATTGAAAGAAGAATGTTTTCTGGATGGGCAAAGAATGCATTTGTTTGGATGACCTTTGTTACCACTTCTTGGAGTTTTGCAGGTAAGCTTCTACATTCTTGATGCATTCAAAAATATGTTTAGGTCCCGAATATGCTGAAGATCACGTCTTAATTTTGAACCACAGAGGTACGTATACTGTCATAATGTACGCGACAATGTTGATGAGATTTTCGATGGAGTTTCCAGTGAAATATACAGTCTCAGGAACCTATTTGCTGTCGTTAACCACCGAGAATGAGATATTGGTCCCGGATCTCTATTTGCAAGGTCTGAGGAACAAAACCCAGCAGCAATGGAAACGGCAATGTCGTGCAGGTATATCTGATCTTTACTCAGGATTCCTGAGTCAATGTGTGGGATATGGCATTTAATTCTCTTAAAAGCAACTACGGGTAAAGACTCGCAACCAGCCAGCTGTTTGCCAAGAGGGCCACAAAAAGACTGAGGCCCTGTGGTTTTACCATCAAATGTTTCTACAAGATGCCTCAAAGGTATCTCATTAAAATTCAGGAGACATATAACTCACTGTGTTGGTCTCTTTAAACGCATTTCTATATGTTTGATTGCTCTACTTTTCCAGCCAGTATTTGTTGCTGTACCATCACACCCGACGACTAGAATTTTTGAAGTACCTATTCCGTTGTCTTCGAAATAGTCTACGATAGAGTTAGCAATGTCCTTTCCACTTTTTGAGGTTGGTACTAGATGGCAAAGGTACTTAGAACCCGGTTCCTCAACAACTGTAATGTGGTCTTCTTTTTGTTCAGACTGATATCGTTTACCTCCTTTATCAACCAACTCTAGAGTGTCATCGGCCCTGCCATCAAAGTACACACACATAGGACTGTTCATTTGATGTTCCTGCTGCTCCAGATTGGTAAGAATTGCCCTGCACTTTTCTTTTTCTCGTCTAATTTTGCTTCTATCAACGATCAGAGATGTATTACTTGTATTACTATCAGTAATAAGACCTACGTCTTTTAGCACGCTAGTGGTAATGGCAGCTGTTGCTCTGTCTGACAGACCAAAGCGATTACTTGTCAAAGCAGTAGCTGGAAGCCACATACGCATTTGTGAAGAGCCTGGCCTCCTTGACAGAGCAGACAAAGAGCGTGTGGGCTGAAAATCTAAATCATCCTCATCCTCATTGACATCAACATTTGTCTCCTCTCTTTCAGGATCAGTGCTGCAACCAGGCAAGCTTTGCATTTGTGTGCTGAGCACATCAAGATGACGAGCCTTTCTTTGCAACCTTGATGTAAGTTTTTGCGTTTCCTTTTTATGCACCGTCGGTCCTATTTTACCTAGTCTAAGGTGTCTTTGTGCGTAAAGAAACTTCAGTTCCAATGCAGGTATTTTCCTGTCCTTAGGTCAATCGCAACTGACAGCTATAGGATTAGGACAAATACAGTTTTCAAAGTTTTTCCCGCAAGTGCATTCTAGTGTCATCTCGCATTTGCAAGCAGATATGTCAAATAATGTGTTATACGATTTATGAATGGAGTCATTGTACTTCTTCTGTTTCCCAGCCGTGTGTTTGTCTCTTGGATATGATTTACGAAGAGCATAATAGCAATCGTGTAGTTGTTTCATCTTTTGAACGACTCTTGTGTGACAAACTGTAGGAATCGAAGCCTTCAAATACAGTGACTCAATCTGTTGAGCTACAGTGTTTGCCACTTCTAAAAAGCTCAACTTCCTTCCAGGTTTAAAGCCACCAGACTGCAATAACATGGCGTATTGCACTTCATGCCAACATTTGACAACGTCAGCATTGGTGGGAAGAATTGCGGATGGCAGTGGTTTTGGTGCGCTAAAAAATGGGCAGGGAGTATGAACGCTTCGAGTGAGCGCCATAATGAAGATAAAGGAAGCTAAATTGTGATCGATGAGACCGTTATGTAATTCAAGCTACAGGATTCTAAACGAAGCCGACAAGAAAAATTTTCAGCAAGAGCAGCGCTTCTTTTATAGGCGAGATATATTCTTTTACAAGCAGAAACACGCAGCGACGCTGAGGCAAAACTGAGTGACGCACAGCGATCGTTACCAGGTACGGGTACTGTGCTAGCTCCTCCCCCACTCCATTTCTCGGAATTCCAGCGGCGCGCACGCGCAGCGAGCATTACAGTGCACCGAAGAAGAAAGGGGCAGACGAGATGGAAAGGTCGAGTGACCGGGCGGTAAACAAACCAAAACATAATGTTTGCCGCAAAAAGTCGCCCCCTCGACAGGGTTCAAAGGGGATAGAGGACCTCTTGAGGGGGGGGGGGGGGTTGTTTTCGACTTTTAGCTTCAAGGTTGCCTTATGTAAAAGAAATAAATCAGGTCGATTCGTCAATATTTACATCTTCTGTAATTTCGGTTTATTTCACGAAAATTGGCCATTTTCACCCCCTTGAGGGGGTTGGAAGGGGATAAAGGAGGAGTGTGTGGTATTTTTTCCTCCATTCTACATCTCAAGGTCATGGTATGTACAAAAAAATGTGTTTGATCGGAAAAAGTTTACACCTTTTTACGATTTTTCGTATATTTGTACAATTTTTGTTCAAATTCGAAAACTTTGAACGCGATGCGCGAACGGAAGATATTCTCCGATTTCAATAATTTTTTTTTCACTGTGCTTGTATTAATGGGTAGCAACTTTTCCGCACTATTACGATTCGATTTGAAAAACTTTTTGTTTTTCACTCCGGTCTAATACACAGTCAGTATTCTGCGAGGAACATCCAACGGCTTATACCCTTCCAGCATTAAAAACTTAATTACAGCTCGCTGACCCATTTTGGACGCAGCCATTGTTAACTGAAAGCCACGCCCTTACGAATGAAGTTAATCACAAATCTGCTTGCGCACGAGGGGTACATAAACCTTCATTCTCGCGTTTGTTTCAGGAAAATACATTGAAAACTGTTCGCATGCGATGCTTCGTATCACTTTCATTTGAACCCGCCTTAAATTACAATATTTTATGTTGGAATGGAAATACATTTCTTTTTATAAAGACTATTTTAAACACTGCAATTTCGCGCGTATTCGCCGCACCTCAGATAACTCGATTTCCTACCAAAATTTATTTTAAATAAAACGCGACATGTTTCTGCTTAGCAATTTGATGTTTTTCTTTTTCGATAATATTTCCGGTTTGAAAAAGACTTAAATTAAGCCGCGGCGAATACTCGGGAAATTACGGTAGTACTTATAATTTCAGTTGAAATGGAAGTAAATCACTTTCTTCAGATAGACTAGTGGTGATTATAATATTTGATGGATTAAATATGTATTTTATTTGTATTAAATTTAAAAGAAATTATATTTAAGAGAGTCGTTTTATAAAGTTAATCTAGGATTTTAATCCGCTGTTAAAAAAATTTCTGTGAAATTACAGAGAATCTGCTGATATTCTATTATCTAAGGTCTTGCGTATAATTGCCGCGATTAGAAAAACAGAGAGATCGTTAAGGATTATTTTATTCAAACTTTCAAGCATATAAAAGAGGAACATTTAAATAATATTTAAAGAACTTTTCATTCAAAAATTCGGACAATTCTGCGGGTGGGGCCTGGTTTTGCAGACCCCTAAAAAAAGCGCACTTCTGGAGGCCAGGATAGCTTCTAATATGATAGCTTTATCTAAAATTAAAAAAAAAAAAAAAAAAAAAAAAAAAAAAAAACAATTTTTTTTTTCTGTTAGTAGATAAGTATACTAGCTCATGATTGAACGAAAGATTTAAATGAAAATTGAAATTTGAATTTTTGGCAGAGTTGAATGAAAAAAAGTTGAAAATTGCACGTCAAACGTGGGAAATAAGGTACTATAAAGTTTTATAAATATTTTTTCACTGCATATTGTACTGAATGTATATATTAATGCACTTCAGAAGTGCATATCCATTTCATTCTGTTCGAAAGGCTGTAACATCATTAAAATGCACTTGAAATCTTTTTTTTCCCATTCGCAATAATGTAGCGGAAAACTTTTGACTGTCCCTGTAATTAAAATATACATCCGATTTTCATAAAAGTTGAAATAACTCGACAAAATTATGCAACAATTATATATTTTAAATTTCAAACGATTCGAATGGGTAGTTTTTGCGCTGTGATATGTGGACAGACGAACTGAACGACGACTATAGGTGTTTCGTATTTATATAATTACGAACGCACCTAAAAAGTAAAATTTTTAGTATAATTTATGTGAGTTGTGGTTTTAGATTCCCATAAAACCCTACTCATAGCAACAGATATGGTCAGCACTTTTCCATGAGAACTTGTTACCGCAGAATAGCAGATGTTACTGAATTTGCTGATATGCAGTTTGCATTCTCTTCGCTTGGAAACAAGTGACAACCGAGAGCAGATTGCATTCTGACGCGGCCGATGGTAGGCATATCTCGCTCTAGACGAGAGCAGAGGCCGAGCTCCGACGATTCTGCGGGCGCGTATGCTGCAGAAAACCCCCCTACCCTCCCGTACTTGTAAATATAATTTCTATTTAATATGTAAGACTATAACCTAGAATCATTAAACTCCTTTTTTCATTAACTAAGGCCTTGTCTTTATATCATCCTTATATTACATGGGAGCTCTAGGCCGATTTGAATCCAAAACGAATTTAAAAAGTAAATCCCTAGGCTTTATTACCGATCAGAATTGGAGAACTTCCTTCTCAGTCCCGTTATCAACATTCGTATTCCAGCAGACGTGTGATTCATCCCCTTAGCCATCTGGTTGAAACTCGTTTATTTTTATTTGTGCAAGATAGTTATCGCTGTACAAGGAATGAATCTTCGACTGCATATTTTTTTTTTCTACGGATCATTAATTGGATTACTTCTATATATCGTGGCGAGGAATTTATTTTTCAATTGGATAACTCCTTTTGAAGTAAGTTTATTTTTTTCTCTTTCCTTTCTTGCCTTTTAATATGGAATTACAAGAAATTGACTTTATTAAAAGCCAGTTGAAATCGGCTAAAACAGATAAAATCAAATTATTGCATGAATTTATATTTGGTTGCGATAAAAATCGCCAGAATAGAGCGAATTTAAGGAAATTTAAAGGTTTTTCTTTTACTGACAAAAGCGATGAGTATGAAAATAAACTCAAAGTAATTTTGGACGATTACGATCAGATACAATTGATTACTATTGCTAATATCTTATCCATTGACATCCATGGATCAAAACAAGATATAGGACAACGTATTTTAAGCGCACTAGTTGATATTTCGGCTTTTAAAGACACGTTTACGGCAGTTTCCGAATCGGATACAGAATTTGATGATAGCCACAATAGTAGTGGAAGCACTGGTTTATCTTCGCCTTTGGCAGTACAGCCAGACCAGGCGCGTGTACACTGTACACACACCGCGCCCAAACAGACAATTTCTTTCCATGACATTGATCATTTAATTACGCCGTTTAGTGGTGATAAAACGGAAAACGTTCAAACATGGTTTCAGAGATTTCAATCTCTGGCCCATTCATTTCAACTGTCCGACATACAGAAATTTGTGTTTGCTGAGCGGGCATTAAAAAGTTTAGCATTATTGTATGTACGTAGTGAAAATAACATTTCTTCATATACATCGCTCAAAGAAGCATTGTTTCACGAATTTGGACAATCAGCTTCGTCCGCCCAGATACATCAATTACTAGCCGCTAGAGGCTGCCGCCCGAACGAAAAACTATTGGAATATTTTTTGAAAATGAAAGAAATAGCACAAAGAGGAAACATCGATGATATATCTTTAATTCACTATATAATTAATGGGATTAACGATACACCACATAATAAAGCTATATTATTCGGGTGCGCCACGCTTGCCGAATTTAAAAACAAGCTCCAAATTTTCGAACGAATTTGTGAACAGAGTTCTAAAGTTTACCAATCAAAGTCACCGACAACACCCAACACTCCTAAGATTAACCAGACGGAAAAAACTGCAAAATTAACTTGCTGGAATTGTTTAGCCCCAGGCACCTATCTACGCATTGTGTGCATTTAAATAAAGGAAAAAAGTGTATGAAATGTGCACGTTTTGGTCACGTTTCTAATCAATGTACGGAACAAACGCCGGAGCGTAAGCGTTCGACTCAAGGCACCTCCCCTTCACGCAAGACGTCACCACGCAGAGACGAACAAATCCACGTAGTAGAAATGTGTCATTCTCATCCGCGCATGCAGAAACCTGTAAAAATTTTTAATTTACAAATCAATTCAATCTTGGACACTGGAAGCTCACTGACGATACTGAGAGAAGACATTTATGAACAAATTGGGTCTCCCCCCCTCACCGGAGCTCCTGTACAATTGTCGGGTATCGGTAACCGTGATATTCAACCTATAGGATCGTTTTCTACCGATATAGAGGTAGACGATAATACTTTTTCTACTACTGTTTACGTAGTTAAGTCTTCTCAGATGGCCATGCCACTTATCATAGGGACAGATGTCATATTTCAGGGTACTCTCACATGCGACAAAAACGGAGCTACTTTAACTAAATCTCCACCCACAAGTATTTTTATAAGCTGCATTACTGTGTCTGATAATGTATCTGCAACGAAATCTCAAGATAAATCCTATGTACCTGCATTTCCCGACGCAAGATGCACTACGGAAACATTTGTTTCGAATTCTTTCTCCCAAGACCTAAAACCGCCGAGAGTAAATAGAGATTTTTCGAATGAAAATATTCCTACTGACATCGAAGTTGATCCAATGATTGACTCAGCATATCTGAAACATCTCGCAACATTATCGCCAGACTGTTTTTCCTTCGATTTAAATTTCTTATCCTACAAGCTGTTCATGACTGTGCTCGTCTTATTGACCATCTATTTATTACTGTTTACGTCTGCCAACGGACTCATTTATCAGCATTCGGCGTTCCATACATCCCAACCATCTCCAGATTCGAGTGACGTTACTAATTGGACCGAAATTCTGCGTTTCCTTATCATTTCTTGTTTATTTTTTATACGCCGACATTTTGTGAAGTCAACAACGAGAAAGAGAAAAAGTAGACTTAAATTTCCAAAAAGAAATATGCTTCACGTATATAGGTCACAAGTGCAACCAACGAGTTTATCATAAATGTGTTTTTTATTATTACTACTATTTTTTTTAACTGTGTTTTTATATATTCTGTGTTTGACACCCATATATCTGCTTATTTAAGAGAACATTTATATCGTACAGACTATTAGACTGCTACTATCTGTGACTTTCTTAGTAACTTTATTTCAATATCTTCGTTTTTCTTTTACGATTACAGCAAGCATCCACGATCATTTTTTTTTTCTGGACGAAACATTAGACTGAGATGTTTACCAGTGTAACTCACCATTTCAAGAGTCCAATCATTGATGGAAATCTTCAACACAGAACGTTTTTTTCTTCTTCGTATTTTTGTGTGTCATGCCATTCTACAGTGCGATAAACTTAAAGTGTTTTTTTTTAAAGAAGTTATCGCGTACCAAGCATTTTTATCAACAGTGTTTTTTTTGCTTAATTATTCTTAGTTTGTGGAATATGCAACAGATTCTTTATTTTTTCAGCTTATATTAACAGAATTTATGTGCCTTTTTTTTCGAAGTTCTGTTCAACATTTTTTTTAAATCTCTGAGCGATATATATCTGCTCAAAACTTTTTTATTGAACCCATGCGGTGATTTTTTTTTTTGCGCATGGCAAGCTATCTTTCTCTCGGACTGCAAATGGTGCATTATTTTTTTCATTTGCCTGTTTCGCAACACGTGCTTTTTTTTATGTTGCGTAAACAACAACTTTATTTAAGATGACTATCTACACATGACTTTATTTTTTTTTTGAACACTCACTTTTGACAAGAAGAAAAAGAATATTGTTGTATTTATATTTTTAAAAAACTGTATTTTATGTGTAAACATTTTATTGAATTGTTATATATATGTATGTGTTTCCCCCCCCCCCCCCCTCGCTTTTTTTTTTTTTTTTTTTTTTTTTTTTTTTGCTTAGACGAGGCAAACCTCTTTTTTTTTTATTTTTTATTCCCGAATGACGTTAGGATAAAGATGTTTTTTTTTTTACGAAATTCTACCTAAGATGAGGCAGATTTTAGTATGTTTTCTTGATGATAATATAATGGGCAGACGGCCTTTCAGATTATATTTTTCATCCCTGATGATGGCTCATGAGAAAGACGGTCTCATGACGCAAATTGATGTTATCCTGAGATTTTTTTTTATTCTTTTGTTTTTTTCTTTGGAGATATCCCACGGCAGCTCAGCATTAATTTACATAAAATTTAGAATTATTTTTTTTTATTATTATTTAGCTCAATTCTCTTAATTATTTAATGACAATTTTTTTTCCTTTGGATTTTAATTATTTTTAGATAGGTTTTTTTTGTTTTTGACATATCTTGTTGCTTATTTAACGCGCTGTCGAGGTCGACAAGCGGACAAGATGGCCGAGTGTGAGTTGTGGTTTTAGATTCCCATAAAACCCTACTCATAGCAACAGATATGGTCAGCACTTTTCCATGAGAACTTGTTACCGCAGAATAGCAGATGTTACTGAATTTGCTGATATGCAGTTTGCATTCTCTTCGCTTGGAAACAAGTGACAACCGAGAGCAGATTGCATTCTGACGCGGCCGATGGTAGGCATATCTCGCTCTAGACGAGAGCAGAGGCCGAGCTCCGACTATTCTGCGGGCGCGTATGCTGCAGAAAACCCCCCTACCCTCCCGTACTTGTAAATATAATTTCTATTTAATATGTAAGACTATAACCTAGAATCATTAAACTCCTTTTTTCATTAACTAAGGCCTTATCTTTATATCATCCTTATATTACATTTATGTTGCGTATAACAATCTAAATATAGTTGTAACAGAAAATAAGAAAAAAAATCTTCGTTCAGTCACTAGTCAATCCTATTTTAAAGAAGTGTGCAAAATTTCAATAAGTTCGGCACATTAGTTTTTGAGAAATCGTGTCCACCGACTTCAAAAATAGCGTTTTTAGAAAAAAAGCGATATACCTGTGTCACACGGCACACATCAAGTCGATAGCTCAGTTCTTCCCAAACGATGATTAGTGTTTGTGGGATAATTTTTGCAAAGACAACCGGTATTTTCAAACTGATGATGCCATCTACGAATGTTATTATCATTTAGGGGATCACATCTGAACTTAATCCGGAACCCACGTTTCAGAGTAACTGCAGATTCGGTCTTTGCAAACTGCAGAACACAAAATGCTTTCTGTTCACAAGTCTCCATTTTTGCTACTAGCGCTTTCTAAGGGATGACGGAAGAAACATTGCGTGCGAATGCGCATGCACAGGTAACAACAAGCTGTTTAAGTTGCTCTTTCATTTTATGTATTAAGTATAATTTTAAGTTTTATATAATAGATACTACAAAGCGTTAAATCCCCGATATTCATTTAGAAACACACTGTATTTAATAAACCTAAATCTATGGCGCTACAACCCATTAGGGCCATTCCTTGAAAAAGAGACAAAATGTCCTGCACGTGACAATTACATAAATAGTCTCATCTATTAATTTATAAGTTGTTAAAATATGAACTATACATTATAAATAACAAAACTAGAGAACAGGAATTCTGCTTCTTCAGAATTTAGTGTCACCCCGACATTTCCATTAATTCATTTTCTTCTGATGGACTGGTGGTTTTTATTATTATGAAACAGCCATTATAAATGAAGCGTTTAGATGAAGATGAAAGAACAGTCGTAAAAGTTACAACTCTGATTTTCTGGTCAGAATGAGAAAAAAATGGCCATAATTTGTTTTGAAAAAAAAATATGGCCTTAAAAAAAAAAATAAATAAAAAAATAAAAAATAATTATGACTATTTTTTTTTCCCATTCTGACCAGAAAATCAGAGTTCTAGATTTTTACGACTGCTCTTTCATCTTCACCTAACGCTTCATTTATAATGGATGTTTCATAATAATAGAAGCCACCAGTCTATCAGAAGAAAATAACTCGTTTAAGCGGAACTCGGATAATCGGGACTCTACTGTAGTGCAAAACATATTTCAATTTTAAGAATTAAAGCACACGCTTTTCTTTTATGTAAAATGATGCCATTTGCATTAATATAGATACTTAAAATTAAATATAGTTTATAATAGCTCCATGTTTTATCATAAATCATTCATTTATATTTTTCTCAAAATAGCACGTATTTTAATTATATTTTTTTTTTCAGTTTTTATTTGAAAATGGAAACAAAAAGATATAATTGCTATTTTTCAACTATTTTTTCTTTATTTTCTACATAAATGGAGTACCTGAGCTACCAAAATGAAAGAAATGTCCCTAAAAACTACAAAAAATTAATATTTCAAAAATAAATGGAGATAAAGTTTTCAAACAAATTGCATTAAAAGTACTTTTTTTTCCCAATACGACGGTATAAACATTGAAAATGTGCGATGCCTAGAAGTTTTAAAAAATGCTTTAGAGTATTTAATCGCACAATGAAACATCGGCTTTTGTTTTATGGCTGGCTTATACAAGGTAACGTTATTTATTAGAGACGACACAAAATCAGATGGGAGGAAGAAATAGCATACCGGGAGCTAAAAAACTTGTATTTTCATATTAGCATAGTTGTTTTAATCTGCGGACACAATAGCATTGTTAAAATAGCAGCAATATGTAGAAACGCTTTCTCACACGTGTTGTGGAATAGTCCTTTAACAGGCTTAAAACACCCACAATTTTATCCTAGACATAATTAATTTGCTCATTTTTAATAGGTTAAAAATCACAGCATTTTAAACCTTAGACCTAAGTAATCTGCCGGTTTTCAGGGCTATTCCATGAAAAAGAGATAAAATGCCATGCGCGTAACACTTATATAAACACCTATATCTATTAATTTACAGTTGTTAAAATATAAACTAAACATTAAAAATAACAAAAATCCCTAGATTTTCATGTTAGGATAATTGTTTTAAATTGAGGATATAAAACATTGTTTAAAAAGCAGTAATATGTAGAAAAACTGTTTTACACGTGACATGAAATGGCCCATTCTAGGACAATGGCCTACAGTAGGGTGGGCCGAAAAAAACTTTTTTTTTAATTTCGATGATGGGTAGTGCGGAAAATTGGCCACTAGAGGCACCAAGTTCACACAAAAAATTTGAGATTTTTAGGACAATTCCTATATTTGCCGCTTTTGGCTTGAAGTTTTGCTAAATGGCTGATTTTGGAACTTTTTTAGCAAAAATTTTAAAAATGTTAAATTAAACTTATTTTAATCGTATTTACTTGAAAAGGCATATTTAATGTTCCAAATGTATAAATAAGTTCTGATAATGTATTATTTAATTGCTATGTGTATTTTAAATTAGACGATTTTTATAGCCTTTTCGCGTTTAAGTGAGCAAAAGTTGCATGTATTGTTTGAATCTTTCAACTGTAACTCTCTTTTGTCTTGTTTATGTCCCTTGCTTTTCCTTATTTTTTTCGATGCTTTAAGGGTCATATATTTGGGTGACGGACAGCAGAATCCCTCAGAAACAGATCTGGAAGGAGAGAAAAAGGTGAGGCGAGAACTTAAGCGAATGCAGTGACTGATCGCGATGTTGGGGGAGTGAAAGAGGAAATACAAGAGGGGAGAAAGTGCGATAAGCGATAAGGGATGCTTATTATTTTCAGTGCTTAGTTTCCCTGAGACATGGCGGACGGTGTGTGAGACAGGAATATGCGTTTAGGAGTGTTTGGCTTTGAAGGGCCTGGTTCAAATTCAGATTCAGTCGAACTGCTTGCTTGAAAGCTCCCACTACTTGAATCTTCCAACAATACACTGTAAAAAACGGACTAAAAACGGAAATACTACTGGCAATCTAGACGACAGTACTATTTCCGTTTTTTACGGGAATTTTTACTCATAAATTACAGAAAAAATTCCGTTTTTAATCAGAAAAACGGAAATTTTTCTGTAATTTATGAGTAAAAATTCCCGTAAAAAAACGGAAATAGTACTGGCGTCTAGATTGCCAGTAGTATTTCCGTTTTTTAGTCCGTTTTTTTTTACAGTGTATAACTGTCTTCCATCTGGATCTAACTCCACTCGTTGAAGGCTTTGTCGCAGAACCACTATACCTTGTTGAAATTGTATCTCTTTTCATTTTCCGCGATATTTTCTTTGCAAGAGTTTTGCTTGTTTTTAAATCAATATTTCCAATATTTAAATCAATATTTAAATCCATTTTTCGAACAGTTCTTTGATACTACAAGAAGTTCACCTCCCGATGGGGAACTTTACGTCTGATGTCGCAGCTACAATTGTTCAAGCCTCTACACTTACAAGCTGCAATGTCAAAGAGCAAGGTTTCCGCATTTCGTACGAAATCTTCACGGATCGCCCTGCCTTTAACGCCCATATGATTACAAGATTTCTCCAATGATCTACACTCATTGTAATAGTTTTTAATCTTTCCGTTAATTGTTCGTTGAGAAACCACTGGTATGAAAGATTTTATTCAGATTTCGGAAACTTTTTCACCTTCCATTTTAATAATATCATCCACTGGTTCAAGATAAATATCTCGATTTTCTTCTATATCGCTTCGCAACCAATAGTAGTGGCGCATGATGTCAGCATTAGTTGGCAATTGCAAATCTTTCAATTTGCACGGTGCCCCAAAATGGCCACTTTTCACGCTATCACATGTCTTTACGTGATCATAAGCTTTCACACTAGCCATTTCTGAACTCGTCGTAATAAAACGCACAAAACACAGTAAAGGCACGTTAAACCATCGAAAAAGCAATGTATTTCAGGAGAAAAAGGTTTTACTTTTACACTGAACAAATGTCACAGGGAAACCGAGCACTGAAAAATAATATGCACCCCTTATCGCCCTTTCTCCCCTCTTGTATTTCCTCCTTTACTCACCCAACATAGCGATGAGTCACTGCATTCACTTAAGTTCTTGCCCCACCCCCTTATCTCCTTCCACATCTGTTTCTGAGGGATTCTGCTGTCCGTCACCCAAATATATGACCCTTAAAGCATCGAAAAAAATAAGAAAGAGCAAGAGACATAAACAAGACAAAAGAGAGAAACCGTTGAAAGATTCAAACAATGCATGCAACTTTTGCTCACTTAAACGCGAAAAGGCTATAAAAATCGTCTAATTTAAAATACACATAGCAATTAAATAATACATTATCAGAGCTTATTTATCATTTGGAACATTAAATATGCCTTTTCAAGTAAATACGATTAAAATAAGTTTAATTTAGCATTTTTAAAATTTTTGCTAAAAAAGTTCAAAAATCAGTATTTTAGCAAAACTTCAAGCCAAAAGCGGCAAATATAAGAATTGTCCTAAAAATCTCAAATTTTTTGTGTGAACTTGGTGCCACTAGTGGCCACTTTTCCGCACTACCCATCATCGAAAATCAAAAAAAAGTTTTTTTCGGCCCACCCTAGCCTACAGTGTCCTGCCATGTTTTTTTTCTTTTTTCCATCAAATGGTGAGGGTAACGCAGGACCCACAATCTATAGTTCTCAGCCAACTCTATATAAAATTTATGAATAACCTTAAGACGTTGATTATTTCGTTTTTATATTTATTATAATTAATCAGTTCTTTAATTGTAAAGTTCAGAATGAATTAGGAATCCTATTAATGTATTCAAAACTACGCTTTGCTCTTTTGTTTACAAGAGATTTGTTTTACTAACTTGTACATTGTTGCGCGCTTTTCATCTCTATTACTCTCTGGAATGGCTTGAATGACGTTTTCACAATCTGAAATAATGTTATTACGGTTTTCTTTATTATCAAATACAAATTTTTGTCCAAGCGAAATGTTTGAAGAGTTAGTCTGCTCTGGAAAATGGCCGGAAAGTATGAAATTGTTTATTAAGATTAATAACCATACTAGAGTTATTCCGATGTTAACTGCAAGATTGAAAGATCATAAGTCAAATTTACCGTTGAGACCCATCGTTTCTCGCTGGGTCGCACCCACATACTTTATGGAAAAGTCTTTCGTGATCTTCTTGAAGTTTATACTTCCTGATTCAGATTTTGCTATTGAGTCTACAAAGGATTTTATTGATAAAATTAAACAATTTCCAATTAATACAAACACCACTATGGCAAGTTTAGACGTAGTGTTACTATATCCTTCCATCAATATGTATGAGGTCATACAATACATTAATACGATAATAGATCACAATTCAAATCTATCTCAAGATATCAAAACCTCACAAAAATCTGGCCTTAACCTCATAGTTTAAAGTAACATTTTCATTTTTAATAAGAATATTTACAGCCAGCTACATGGTGCACCAATGGGATCACCAGTTTCCGGTTTATTTGCAGAGTTTGCTTTACGATCTCTAGAGCATAAGATCTTTGGTACGTGTAATTTGAAGCCCGAATTTTGGTTAGGATATGCTGATGATGTTTACGTCTTATGGAACTATAGTTTGGACATTGTATTTCACAAATATATCATTAAAAGATGTTATCTACTCTTTTAAAGCCGATGGTAGATAGAGTAAGCTGCCTCTGTCATTATGTACGTCCAAACATTCCGTGTCTTTAAGGGTTAATATCTCGTCTAATTACGGATGATTTTTTTATTCAAAAATCATTATCAACAATGCTTTTATACTTCTAGTACGATATGTACCTCCAGCGCTCCTCAACACCCATGATGAATGCCCATAAATCGAAATTTGTGTGTAACAGAAAAATTGCGCTTTTCTCAAAAACTATGTGACCAAGGGTAATCGCTATAGTTTTCCTGCTAGGTTTAAATTAACGTCTACTATATGTAATTTTTTCATAATTTTAGTTTCGATAGATTCGAAAATAGAGGGAGGGGAGACATATTTTTGCACTACATTTTCGACAATATATATGGAAATATAATACCTAAAATGAAAAGAAATGTACTTTTGAGTTCAGCGTTACGAAAGCTTTCACACAATACCCCACACGATAGACAGAGAAAATATTATTTTTTTCAAGTAACTTAATTAGACCTTTTACATTTTTCCTACATATATTTGTGAATGGTTAATAATTTGTAAATAGGTGGGTCAATAGTCTTTATCACTTCCCCCAATTTGAACTTTCCACGTTCCATCGTTTACGAGTAAAATAGCTGTGACAGACGGACAGACAGAGACAAGAGTGACATAATGGTTCCGGTTTTACGATTTAAGTACGGAAGCCTAAAAATGGAAGAATTTTGAGAAATGCTGATAGTATTCAGAGAAAATAAAACGGCGGTGTAAATATTATAAATCCAGAAAGAGATTCTCCATTTTAATCTTTACATCAACTTTTTTTGGTCTATTAATTTACTTTAATTGTTTTATTTTCTATGAAGCAATATTACGCATGCACATACTACGATTTCTATCTCTACACGGGAAAAATAAGGAAAATGTAATTTTTTTTCCAGGTTACCTTTCTCGAGTTTTTAATTAATTAATTAATAATTTTTGTGAGTACTTTTAAATGTATAACCCGTTCAATAAGATGCATTTCTAAAATTTAAGCATATTTATATTTTGCTAAAAAGTGTTCTTAAAGAAAATATATATTAGGATGTACGCATAAGTCTCAAGTGATAAATATTTTGCAATTTAGATAAATTATATTAAACATTTCGTTGTACTTCTGCAGTTTGCTGTTACTTTATTAAAGGTGTCAAATCAGACAACTTATCTTCTTGAGTAGAACAACATCTAACAATACCTACAGTTCAATTTTTCATAATTTTTTTAAATACTATTACTTTTAATTTTTTCCGGGGATAAAATTGTTTATTATTTTTTTTCCTTAACCCGTTGGGGACGAACGACTGTTATATGTTCCGCGTAAGGGACTCAGAATCCTTGGTTATTCTCACCAGTAAATTTTTATTGTAAATTTTGCCTTATTTAATCCGAGCATTTCCCCAGTTTAATTAGGCAAAATTTTCTGTTTTGAAAAACCGTTGATAAAAGATTAAAAATTCTGCAAAATGCGCTCGTCCTGAATAGGTTAACGGCATAACATAGTAATTAATTTTTGCATATTATATACTATTATATACTGCTTAAAAACTGTTAAGTGTTGATAACGAGAAATAGATACAAGAAATGGCTGCCGGCTCGGCCTAGAGGCACAGATAGATTTCAGAGTTAAGTACTAATTTCACCAACAAAAACTAAATAAGGATTAGAGATAAACCGAGAATCATGTTAATACGATAATTTTTTGTTCAACCCCCCCTTTTTTCTGTAAGTGTTGGTCTTATCAAAATTTTGCCAATATAAAATTTGTAGATAAGATTAAGAAGATTTATAATAAATTTAAATCGATTTGATATATTGTGAATTGACGAAGTTATGAATATTTTCCTTCTTAAAACCCTATTTCTTCCGCCCCTTGAGCCCATTTTTAATGGTATCAAAAACTACATATATATGAATCATACATAAAATTTTGTCCCTTTTCTTAGAAGTAATAATAACTTTAATCTAGTTTGATATGTATTATAATTAAGAAGCTGTAGGGTTTTTTTCTGTTTTCACAAAAACTCTTCCTATTTCCGCCCCCTTGGTCCTATTTTGTCCATTAACGAACTTGACTGAGATTTTCTGCCCCTTGATTTTATGTATCATATTGGAAGAGATTTGAGCAGAATTATGGAAGTGTTCGTGTCAATAGAAAAGCTATATATAATATAGATAGATAGTTATAGGAATTTTTGAACGGGGGGTAGTTTTGGGTTCTAGGGGCCATGATCGTCGTAGATCTGCAAAAATGTTTCAGAAATTCCAACATAGGGGAGAATGTAATAGGTGGTATTTCTTACGAAATCTACATAAAAAGTTAAGCAATGACCTTCTCTCCTTACATTTATTAAAAACATTTGCATGCATACATAATGAAAATATTTCAAAAACTTCGCTATTTAGCAGTTGTATATTTGATTTAAAGTTACAAATTGTTTTACTAATGTTTTCGAACGAATTATTATAATCGAAGTCGGATAAACAAACTGCCAGTCAGTGGTTGTACCAGTGAGGAGGATATTGATGAAAATTTGAAATGAACAATATCCTGATTACTGATTTTACTCCTACTTGGAAAGTCTTCAGTAATCGGGATTTCCTTCATTTCACTTTCAAACGTGTGCGCGTTGGTTCGCTAGCCGTCTGACAGTTTCATTATATGTATGTACCACCGAAATATATCTAAAACTAAACTAAACCTATAACGCTATATGATCCATTAAGAAGCATGGCCAACAATGCAAAAACCTACTTTCTTGGCCTTGGTAGAGTAATGCATAGGCTCTTGTTGGCGCTATATATTTTCGTTGCGGGTCGGGTTCGGATGGGGTTCACTTCCAATTTTTTACTGTTGGTCGGGTTGATTTTCATTGCTTCGGGTTCGGATTGGTTTCGGGCAGGATTTTAACTTATGCGGATCGGGTACGGGTTGACAGGAACTTCAAAAGAATGCCAAAAATATATTTTATGTTAAAAATCTATACACAATAATACCTCTACAATTACTTTTCTCCAGAAAAACGGACAGCTCTTTTTAGCAAACACTTTTTCAATTGCTAACATTTATATAATTTAAACGCTTATACTTGTGAGTAGAGGGTATCTTTGAATCTGCACAAACGTACCATGTGTGTGCCTGCATAAACTGTCACAAATACGATACATGTGTTTTTGTACGTATCAAAAACGAAATGATGATAATATTTTTCATATTTCGAAAGAAGAAAAATGGTCCAGAAAAAAGGAATTTATAATGTTTTTAAACTGAGAACCTTCTGAGGTGATACAATAGCGCAGCTTAGTCAAAAAAGTAATCAATAACAAAATCGAACGTTTCTTTTTTGATGCTTGAAAATAAACTTTTGAGGGTAATAAGGTATGTCGTCTTTTTCTAGTAAACCAAATCTTTCATATGACACCAAAGATAGAAATCACATAGATTCATATCTGCTGAATATGTTGGAGAAAAACTAGAATAACAATTTGCGTATTGATTGGCGAGAACTCAGGATCCAAGATTACTGTTAATGGTGTCAAAAACACAAGCTGCTCTAAGCGGAGGAGCACCGTTCTGCATTAACCCTTTATCAGGCAATAGTAATATATTTACCACTTAAATTTTATTGAAAATTGAGCGATTCGCACGGAAACTTTAATTGCAATATTTTGTTTTTATAATGCACATGAAGAATTAAACGATTTTTATTTACAAATCAATTTGTTTGCAGATTCTGGTGGCAGTGAATCTTTTCAAAATTTCAGCTATAGAATTGACTTGCCCGATAAAGGGTTAACCAATATTCATCGCTGTGCATTAGAGGTTTGCACGGGGCCGAGGCCCGTACCCGTCCCTGTCCGTGGACCGGGCCGGCAGAATTAGGACAATTTTTTCAACGGGTCGGGCCGTCAGACAAAATAAAAGGGATTTGCCGAGCCGGCAGGGCCGGGCAGGACCGATAAAAAAAATTAATCGGCCCTATCTGCCCGATATAAGAATTTAAGCGGAGCACATAAAATACGAGCCATTTACAATGAATATGACTTTCTCGAGAAGTATAAACGTGCGTCACGAGCCGATGCGAGTTTAACAACAACAATACAGAAATGTAACATGTCCAACATAGAGATCGGCATCGTACCGTTACATGATGTCTGATCCCGGGTTTAATTTTTTCAGTAGTCTCGTGCCGAGACGGAAATCGTTCTCAGGATGTGTAGGGCAGGCATTATGTTTTGTAAAAGTATTAATAGCGATAATGAACTTATGTTATCTATCAGTATCTTTGGAAAATACCTTAAGGTGGTTCTCATATTTACTGCTCAACAATGCGAAACTTTCAGGCACATTTTCTGACTCATAAAATGGCATAAAATTCTGGCATAAAATTGACAGTCCTGACTATTGACGATATTTGGAATCGAATAGCTTTTTTCCATTTTTGATAAATGACTTACAGAGATAACAGATGTTCTTGTCACGTGACTGTACGTTTTCTCCTTTCCTGTGATATCGCTTCCGGAAATTCGATTCAAAACGCTAACTTTGGCAGTATTTTCTGAAAGCTATATTGCTTCTATCTAAGGGAAAAAATGGCGCTTACATAGTTTCTGAATAAGAATACCTGCCAATCTTACGCGCTTCCGAAAAGAAATGAATTCATAAATGTGTCGAAATGAAGCTATTTTAGAAAAGGATTTTAGAAAAGCCTTAAAAAGGAGAGAAATATTTTCACAAATCTACTTTTTTTTTATACAGCTTCAAAAGTTATCATGTTTTTAACCCTTTATTCTAAACTACATTAATTTTTTAATGAATCCTTATTTGAGTTTTGAAACGTCTGTAGAGACGATGACTAAAGCACTGTAAGAATCGTTTATGTTTACTATTGTGTGTTTTCTGTTTTACGAAAACATAGTAATCTAAACTATACTGTAAAATGTTCTCATAAATATGTATGCAGGAAGAATGTATGTTAAAAGAATCTTAATTGTATGTCGAGAAAAAACGGAATTTTTTGTAGAAATTGAGTCATGCCGGGCCCGCGCCAAGAAATTCCGGCCCCTTGCAGACCTCTACTGTGCATACCCAGATTAAGAATTTAGGAAAAAACGAGCAGCTGTAGCTCAGCGTTACCTCATACGCGTCAGCTGTAAGTTTTGACTCAAAGAAAATTTGTCTGGTAATTTCTGATTGTTTTAGAAGGATTATGTCGGTTTATGAATAATGGGCGACTTCCGTAGAAATAGCGTTACCTTTTCGCCACATAAATACCACATTTTTAACAGCAAAAATACGATTTTTATTTGAATATGGCGGTTTGGAAGATATTTTCGCAATTTCGCGGAACTGGCACCCCTCTCTCGCTGCACGCATTCGTGACTCCATGTAGTGAGGCTCTGTGAAGTTACTTCGGTTTAAAGTTGTAGTTCAATTACAAGTCGCCCTGTATACACCATATGGCCAATGATGATTGGTCACTTGCGATTTTAGACGTTTTGTTAAATATCTGGAAAAATACGTGAGGAATTATCCTGAAATTTAGATGTTTAAACAGAATAGTGTAGATCACATATTTCCGCGAAGATTTTTTCACGAAACCCCATAGAGGACAGTCAACAAATTGAAAAACAACGAATATCTTTTGGATAAGCCTGTAAAAACTAATATTGCAAAAACTTTAAAACTGTAGAACATGATTAAAAAGCTTTATGTTATAAACTCTGTTCATTTTTATGAGGGTAACATGTATTCTAGTAGAGAAATTAAGATATAAAAATAGACCCAAATTTTGCCAAATTTTTTGCAGAGTTCTTAATTTAAAGAAAATGGTTGTTTCAGAAACTATGATAAACAACATTATACACAATACCCTACAAACAGAATGAAAAAAAATAATAATTGGATGAAAAATGGACAGGTTTACTAAAACATTTTGCACTGCGCATGCGCGAATGCAATCAAAATATAACGTACATAATGTATTAGCTAAGTATATAGAATAACCTTTGTGACAGCCTCAAAATCATACCTTGAAAATTCTGAAAATTATCGTCGAAAGAATAAGCTCGAAATCCGTTTTTCCCCAAAGGAAACAAAAAGATGAGAGGAAGATCCAAATATATTAGTACATGCAATATTGTGTATGCTGTCTTGGCACTAATCAACAGATATTTGGATACAGCTCCACATCTTTTGCTTCTTGTTGGGAACAATGGATTTCGAGCTTATTCTATCGACGGTAATTTTCAGAATTTTTTTGAGACTTTCACAAAAGTTGCTCTATACACTTACCTAACACATTATTCTGATTATATTTTGATTGTTTCGCGCATGCGCATTGCTACATTTTTTAGTAAACTGTCCGTTTTTCATCCAATTTTTACTATTTTTTAATTCTGATTGCAGGGTATTGTATACAATATTGTTTGTCTTATTTTCTGAAAAGAACATTTTTTTAAAATTAAGAACTCTGCAAATTATAAGCGAAAAACTTGGCAAAGTTTTTTTATAAAAAAAAAAAACAATTTTACTACTAGTATACATGATATCCCCATAACAATGATACAGTTTATTAAAATAAGTCAATTAATCATGTTCTACAGTTTGAACGCTTTTGCTACGTTAGCTTTTACAGGGTTATCCAAAATATATTCATTCTTTTTCAATTTGTTGACGGTCTCCTATGGGGTTTCGAGAAAAAAAATCTTTGCGGAAATATATGAGTTATCCTATTCTGTTTACACACCTGGAGTTTCAGGATACTAATTCCTCATGTATTTTTCTATATATTTAAAAAAATGTCTAAAATCGCAAGTGACCAATCATCATTGGTCATATAGTTTAATACTATAATAAAATTTGATTTATGTAATAATATTTGATTAAAAGTGGTTCGTTTTTAGAAAATTCATAAAAAATATCTTGGATAGAAATTTTAAAATATAATTTTTTTCGATCTTAATTTCTATAAAATTCGTAATTTAATATAAGGATAAAAATCTTCAATACCTCAAATTCATTTAGGTGTTAAAAATATGATATGATGATAAAATTATATTAATTATATTAAAAATGATATTAATGATAAAAAAAAAAAAAAAAAAAATGCAACGTCGTAAATGCCCGAGGTTCTCCATAATAATGGACACCCAGTAATCTCTGGGTACAACACTCTATGATTGCTATTTGTCTATTTTTTCTATATTTAAAATCTTTTTTCTATCTTCTTATTAAGAAAAATATCTTCTCTATATTGATATATATACAGGGGAAAAAAATGTATCACTCTGATTAGTGCCTTTTTTGTTTATGTGGCTTTTGCTGCCCCTTTTACAGCTTTTCCTGCCCAAGCTTGGCGAGAGTAACTCTGAACAGTGCTAGCTTTTTTTTTCTTTTTTTTTTCTCTTTTTATATAGTAGTTCTTTAACTACATCTAGACCATTTTTCAATAGTTTTTAAGATCTTTATCAATTTTTTACTCATCTTAAATCTTAACTTAATTTTTAACATTAATACTTTTCCATACATTAACTATTTATTTTTTCCTTAAATTTCATATATATATATATATTTCTCTTAAGAAGTTCTAAACTACAGTTTAACTTATTCCAATGGCTCACAAAACATGAGATATTTCATTTCCTAGACTGGGTGTTAAGCTGATATCTGCTAGGAAATAAATCAATGCTGCTGACCTGTTCTGCGGGTTTATATTTTCTAAGAAATTCGTTTGAATAATTAATTTTTTTATATATTACATATTAAAAAATAATTTAATGTGAATTTCATTTGTAAATTAGTTAAATGCTATAAAATATAAAAAGTAAAGTTTAATTTTATATAATGATAAATTTAGTGTATTACTACCAAATTTAAATTTAATGTTTTATAAAAATACATTTATTGTTACTCTATGCTACGTTTAAATTTGATGAGAAAAATCAATTTATTGTAACTTTAATGATAAAACTATAGTGTGTAATCTAAAATAAAGTTATTTTAAGGGGTCCACAATAAATGATAAATCACATGCAAAAACTTGACATCCTAGCAACTCTCTTTCGAAAACTACTAAAACGATTTCAATATTGTTTTAATGGTTTTGACAGCAGATAAACTGTAAATTAATCGTTCAGTAAAATAAAAAAATGAAAATACTCTGTTAATTTTAAAAAATCTAGATTTATTTTTTAATTAAAATTTTTTTAACTTCAATTTTTACATAATTTTACGAACACAATTCTTCTGCCTGTGAAAGAGTTAAGAGAATTATTTTAAATTGATCTAGAAGTTTTACAGGAAAAAATACTTTTAATTTATAAACATTTATAAATTACATTTTGTGTTATATTTTCAACATATAATTATTTAGATCATATTTGGTATTAAATTTACAACATTAAATAAAAATTATGAATAACTCCAGCATTTTTTGTTAACTGAGCAAACAATATAAACTCTGCTCTTCCTGTTAAGAAAAGAGTTTTATTATTTTGAAAAAAAAAAAATGCTATACGCATTTCTTTCATTTTTAGTAATCCCAGTTGTCACTCGCTGTTGAAAGAGAAATTTACTAAAACTTTTAATTCAAAGAAAAATACCCAGTCATTTATTATTTATTATCTTTGTTTGTCAAACTTAAATATCAAATATTTAATAAAAAGTATGAATAAATGACAGAAGTAAAAAAAAAAAAGTAAACAGAGTGAAAGAAAACGGGAAGAATGTTTTCTGCACGTTTTAGAAAAGATAACTTTAAAAAACGTTTCAAGAACTTATTCGACAAGAAAAGTAGAAATGTTATTAAATCGGAACTTGAATGAAGGAAGTATATTTCAAAGTCATTTGTCACGAGACTGAGATTAAAAATAAATAAATATATATATACAACTGACCAACGGTTTTTAGGTAGCTTTCTTTACAAAAAAGCTACCTATTGCAGCCGTTCGGAGGAAAGCGATTTCAAAAGATTTTGGTATATTTTCATCGATCATGACCCCCAGACCCCGAAACCACCCTCCGTTCAAAATTGATATATATATATATATATATATATGACATATGTCACACTGTAACTCCCGTAATTATGAACCGATTTCGATGTAATTCGGTGTGTACATAGTACATACCAATGTCTCGACCGAGTTCGTTGGCCAGCTTCATCCGCCGTTTTGTTTCAAAATGGCGGCCATTTAAAATTTAAAAAAAAAATTAAAACTTGAAATGTGGTACCAAAAAATTAAAAATGGTAAAATATTTTTTTCTTATGTATATGACCTTTATACAAAGATTCCGGAGCAGTTTTTGTTTCGCCTATATCTTAAAAAATGGCTGAGCTATAGCATTTTGAATTTCTAGCGTGGCTGACATTTTGAAACGTCCTGAATTTTGTCACGCGATAAAAAGCGTATTTATGAACCGATTTGGATGTAATTCGGTGTGTACATAGTACATACCAATCTCTCGACCGAGTTCGTTGGCCAGCTTCATCCGCCATTTTGTTTCAAAATGGCGGCCATTTAAAATTTTTTTTTAATTTAAAACTTGAAATGTGGTACCAAAAAATTAAAAATGGAAAAATATTTTTTTTCTTATGTATTTGACCTTTATACAAAGATTCCGGAGCAGTTTTTGTTTCGCCTATATCTTAAAAAATGGCTGAGTTATAGCATTTTGAATTTCTAGCGTGGCTGACATTTTGAAACGTCCTGAATTTTGTCACGCGATAAAAGGCGTATTTATGAACCGATTTGGATGTAATTCGGTGTGTACATAGTACATACCAATCTCTCGACCGAGTTCGTTGGCCATCTTCATCCGCCATTTTGAATTTGTTTCAAAATGGCGGCCACTTAAATTTTTTTTTTAATTTAAAATTTGAAATGTGGTACCAAAAAATTGAAAATGGAAAATTATTTTTTTCTTATGTATTTGACCTTTATACAAAGATTTCGGAGCAGTTTTTGTTTCGTCTATATCTTAAAAAATGGTAAATTATAGCATTTTGAATTTCTAGCGTGGCTGACATTTTGAAACGTCCTGAATTTTATCACACGATAAAAGGCGTATTTATGAACCGATTTGGATGTAACTTCGTTTATACATAGTACATACCAATGTCTCGACCGGGTTCGTTGGCTAGCATCACCCGCCATCTTGTTTAAAAATGGCGGCCATTTGAATTTTTAAGAAAAATTTTAATTTGAAATGTGGTACCAAAAATTGAAAATTGAAAAAAATATTTTCTTCTTATGTGTTTGACCTTGATAAAAAGATTCGGGAGCAGCTTTTGTTTCGTCTATATCTTAAGAAATGGCTGAGTTATAGCATTTTGAATTTCTAGCCATGCTGACATTTTGAAACGTCCTGATTTTTCTCACGTAATAACAGGCGTATTTATGAACCGACTTGGATGTATCTTGGTGTGTACATATTACATACAAATATCTCGACCGAGTTCGTTGGCCAGCTTCATCCGCCAGCTTGTTACAAAATGGCGGCCATTTAAAAAAATAAAAAAATAAAAAAATTTAAATGAGATAACAAAAAATTGGAAAATGAAAAAGATTTTTTTTTTGTATGTGTGTCACCTTAATACAAACATTCCGTAACAGTTTTACTTTCGTCTCTATCTAAAAAAAATGGCTGAGTAATAGCATTTTGAATTTCTCTTGGGGCTGACATTTTAAAACGACCTGATTTTTGTCACGCGATAACAGGCGTATTTATGAACCTATTTGGATGTAACTTGGTCTGTACATAGTACATACCAATGTCTCGACCGAGATCGTTGGCCAGATTCATTCACCATCTTGTTTCAATAGGGTTGCCATTTAAAAATATTAAATTTAAAATTTTAAATGAGGTATTAAAATATTGGAAAATGAAAAAGATTTTTTTATGTGTTTGGCCTTGATACAAAGATTCCGGAGCTGTTTTTGTTTCTGAAAATTTGTTCTTTTGTTGATATCTTAAAAAAATGGTTGATTTATAGCACTGTGAATTTCTAGCATGGCTAACATTTTGAAACGATCTTGTATTTGTCACGCGATAACACACGTATTCGCCTATTTCGATGTAAGAAGGCATGTGGATAGTATACATCAACACCTCGACCAAGTTCGCTGGCCAGATTCATCAGCCATCTTGTTTCAAAATGGCGGCCATTAAATTAAAAAATATATATATATTTAAAGTGAGGTGCAAAAAAATTAGAAATTGAAAAAGGTTTCTTTCTTAAGTATTTGATCTTGATATAAGAATTCAGGAGCATTTTTTGTTTGTCTTTACCTTAAAAAATGGCTCAGATATAGCAGTTTCAATTTCTATTGTGGGTGACATTTTGAAAAATCTGATTTTTTGCATGCGACAGCACTCGTATATATCAACCGATTCCGATGTGAGTGAGCATGTGCACAGCAATTACTAAGGTCTCGACCAAGTTCACTGGTTAGCCTCATCCACCATGTTGTCTTAAAATGTCACGCACTTTAAGAAATCGCCGAATTTGGCAGCCAAATATAAGTTACTTTAAAGAAAAGCAGCTTGGATAAAGCTGACTAATTTCGGGAAATTCTCATTCATTATATTGATAAAAAATAGTATTGAATCCCCTATATTTGGTTTCCACTAAATTGAGCTTCGTGTGTTTTAATGATATAAGTTGGCTTTTTTAAAATAAGGAATATGAAAGCTACCTCTTCCTCCCGGCACTGGCCGGAAGGACTTTTTCTGCTCAGAGTTGGGCAAATTTGTAATATCAATTGTCCACAATTCTGCTGCTACTGGGTTGCCATTTTGGCCTCCATTTTTATTTCGAAATTTGAATCTCACACTGGAAATTTCGAAGGAATGTTTTTTCGCTTACAGTACTTATAAAATGTCTGCCATTAAATAGAATAAAAAACCCTTTTTTAAATTTCTGGTGTGGATTCGTATTTTTCGAATAAAAATGGAAGCCAAACTGGCAAACCTGTGCTGCTACCGTATGAATCCATATGATTATTAATGGTGGCTTTCGTAAAAGAGGAGTTGATCTTGGTTGAAAGGAGAAGAATTCTTTAAAAAAATAAAGGTGTATTTTTCTCATTTTATTATACTTAAGAGATTATTTTAAACAGTGTTAATTCATGGAAAAGTTTTACTCCAACCGGAATTGGAGATCCCTTTTCTTTTCAACATTGACCGGAACCCTCACAGAAGACCCCCATCACGGAAGATTTCCACCGGAAAAATTCAAAAGTAAAAGACACCGACTAATGTGTTTTCCCCCCTGCTTTGTTACATGTTTAAGTATGATGTATAACTACACTGCTCAAAACAATTAAAGGATATTGCAGTTTTAGGTGGATTTTGTATCTGGTAAACTGTTTTGCTGATTGATACATGGTCGACAGACATAGTAGGTTATATGAAAATAAAGTACACATGTTTGGCAGAAAAAATGCATTTTATTGCGCATTTGTGTACTAAAGGAAAAAAACACAATTTGTGCATATGAGAAAAAAAGAATAAGAAAAGGTGTTTTCTTCAAAGAAAATCATTTTCAGTAGGGAGTATGGTTTCCACGGGCGGCCAGCAACGTTGAACACTTTTGAGGCATGGACTCAATGAGGCTATTAATGACGAGTTGGGGTATTCTGCCCCACTCTTCCAGAAGAGCTCTTTCCAGTTCTTGGAGAGTTTGTGGGGGTTGTTGGCGGCCAGAAACTCGTCTTCCTAGAGCGTCCCAAACGTGCTCGATTGGACTCAGGTCTGGAGAACACGCTAGCCATTCCATTCGAACGATTCCTTCCTCGAAAAGGAAATCCTCCACCAGGTTTGCACGATGTGGCCTGCAGTTATCGTCCATTAAAATGAAGTTATCTCCGATTGCTGCAGCGTAAGGGACTACAATAGGTCTGAGGATCTCATCCCTATATCGGCGACCAGTCAGAGCTCCATCTCGAATGATGTAGAGGTCAGTGCGCCCGTCAATGGAGATGCCACCATACACCAACACTCCTCCACCGCCAAATCTGACACTTTCGTGCACGAACGCAGGATTATTCCTACTGCCACGGTCCCCCCAGATGAAAATACGCCTATTATCCGGATGCACAGAAAAACGGGACTCGTCAGAAAACAGAATATTGCTCCATTAATTTCTCCTCCAGTTGACATGCTCGGTTGCCCACTCCCTGCGGTCGCGACGATGCCTTGATGTTAATCTAATACATACCATCGGTCGGCGAGCATACAGACCTACAGCATGGAGCCGGTTTCGGACAGTCAGAGTTGAAATCGTGGTGCCTGTAGCCGAGCGAATGTGTTGTTGGAGAAGAGTAGCGTTCATGGTTCGGTGTCTCCGAGCTGTTAACGCTAAATACCGATCTTCATTGGGCGTTGTTGCCCGTCTACGACCTTGCCCTGGTCTTCGGCCTGCACATCCACTCTCCAAAAAACGGTTCCAGATCCTGGAAATGACACTTTGTGACACTCCAATGGCTTGCGCTACTTCGGCTTGAGTTTGGCCCCCTTCTAACCTACCAACAATTCTCAAAGCTTCTGAATCTGTCAAATGACTTCGCTGAGACATCGTACTCATCGAAACAAAGAAATCACTGAATGCCGATCATCCTTGTCTTCATTCTCTTTTATCCAGTTGAAAGTCAAATTTCATTCGCTGCCGCTGAAGCGACGTTTTTGACGTCGAACTCAAAATTTGCATACTCCACAGTTTGAAAACCAGAAAAATTTGCATTTGTGATTCTCTTCTTCTATTTTCGGCAAAAAAAAATTTCGTTTATATCTTTATTTTATATAAAACTTCAAATATCCTTTAATTGTTTTGAGCAGTGTATATGTGCGTCGTATTAATTACATTTACTGTAGCACTATGACTTATCATGACGGCATTTGTAAGAGAGGAGTTGAATTTGGAAGAATTTTTGAAAAAGTAAGAACATGTGTTTTTCTAATTTAAAACTTTAATAGTCGGAGGTAATATAAGCCAATAAAATGATTTAATTTGCCGTATTTTTAAAGGTCTATTTTTCACAGTGTAGTCTGTGTCTTATGTCTATATGTTTTAACTATAAATTATAACTACAATTAATCGTTGGATAATAATATAAACTGCCGAGATAGCAAATGTCTAAACAAACCAAAAATACTGGATTTAGATCTTCTCTTTTAAGCATAGACCTCTGTACTCTGGAGGTTTGTGTAGAATGAATGCTAGAATTGGTATATTACTTAGACATAGAAAAAATAATACAGAATTTTCTAAAAAATAAAATATCATCCACATTTTAATACTTTAAGAATTTTTCAGCCCATAGCATTCTTATACAATAAAAAAGACGAATGATTCTCAGTCTCCGAAAATACAATATAACCAATATACAATACACAATATAATACAATAACATCTTCTATGTCTCTTATGATTTCGAAAAACGTTTTGTATCTTTAGAAAAGTTAGGAACCTATATATTTTCGAAATTTAAATAAATCTTTATAAACACAAAGTTTCTTTGGTTTCCACTGATGTTCTAGAACGTTTCTGAGTTCTTTTTATTGTGTATAAATCAGATTTCAAAAAGAGGAATATCGGTTTTCAGGTAAGTAAACATTTTCAGTCTTAAGTAATTTTCAACTGCGTAATTGAATTTATACATTGCAAGAGTAACAAAATAATATTAACCCTTATCGGTCCTATGTCACTTCACGCGTGAAATCGGGACTGTAATGGAGTCCGGTGTCGTAAGATGGTATGGTAGCGTGTAGCTTTAACGGTTGAGTCTCATTTAATTCAAATCAATATTTATTGTAAACATAAACAATTAAATAATGAATTCTCTGGATTAGATAAGAAGTATATACAGCGTTAAGCATGGTTCGTTAGCATTCAATAAATTGGTAATTATATCAAGCCCAGCTGCCAAGTGGCAGGTTATTTTGCATAAAACCGTCTGTGTTGACTTTGAGTACTAAGTTTTCTCAATTCAATAAATAATCGTGAAAGTTTCTTTGGCTCCAAAAATTGCTACTCTTGGGAATATACAGGGTGTCCGGTCTCAACGGTTTCCAATGGCTAATTCCTAAACCGTTAGTCATAGACATATTGTTCAAATTACAAAAATGTTTTAAATCAGGTAAAGAAATATTTTAAAAGCGATTTGGGACAATAAAAACATTTCTCAAAAAATACTAAATTAAAATTTTTATACGGCCCCCCGGTCCTATAAGTTATATTTAGTAAAATTTTCCTATTACACTGACAAGAAAGACAAAAAGAGTCACATTCATATAACACTAAAATTGAGAGAGTTATGAAACTTTAAAAATGCATGACTTATGCCACTTTTCTGCTCTGAAAACAAATGAGTTCGGCTTGGCTTTGAGGAGTAACATACCAAGTGCTTAAAGTATTCGAAGATCTTATTTAATGTGTATCTGCGCTTTGAAAAAAATCGTACAAGTATTACGATTAATTTAACATTTATCAATTTTCAGATTGATTAAAATAACATATGTTTTATTTTGTCAGGATTTGAGACTGTTTCTTTTATGATTTCTTTTAACAAAAATTATGTTATTTTTATAAATGTTTATGTTACTTCAACGATCGTATGTATGTTTTTCCAGTTCAAAATTTGTACTCGAACTTTTAAATATCCGATCGAGATTACATTTTACATACTAGCGCAAATTCAATAACGATCTAATATTATTATGATTTTCGGTGGTTACCATTTATAATTATTTTACAGGATAACACAAAAAATTTCGGATAGATCAACGCCAAGAAGTTTAAGAAAAAGGTTTAGATTAGATAATACAAGACTTCGATTGTTGGTTTTTTTTTTTTTTAACTTTTATGTATTTTTTAGCACTGAATTTGAAAATTACATTAATTTTTAACCATCATGTCAGGATATTTCGCAAATCATAAATTGTTAAATTTAAAGAATAACAAAAATCGGATATTATAAAGTAGAGGAGATGGTTGTGTTTTTTAACTTTTGATAATTGATTTTTACGTCCTTTTTAGCACTGAATCTGAAAATGACCTTCATTTTTAATCATCACGTTAGAATTTTTTTGCAAATCGTAAATGTGTAAGCTAAAATATAGCGAAAATCTCATACTATAAAACATATGTAAAACTTTTTTGTTTTATTTTATTTTATTCAATAATATATTCGATATTTTTGCTTATCCTGGGATTCTTACAGCTAAATGGCTGAGTGGTCCGATGAGATGAGGGAGGAGATTCAATTTTGACTTTGAACTTTTAAATTTTGAAATTTGCGAAAAATCCTGAAGTGATGGTTAAAAATGAAAGTCAGTTTCAGATTCGGCGGTACAGAATACATAAGAATCAATTATCAAAAGCAAAAAACATGACATAACCCAACTTTTGCTGGCTAGTGTAATTTATAATATTTTAAAATACTAGTAATTTTGTAAAGAATTGAGGATATTAATTTAGCATCATTTTATTTAACAAAAATTCTGTTTTTTCTTTCTTCTTAAATGTTTATTACAAATTGTATATTTTGCATTAATATGTCAGAATGATTAAAGATTTCAAATTTATATTGCAATGTTAATTTTACTCTCAACCATTTTTTAATATATATTGACGAAATTATATTTCGACTAAATTTGTGAATGACTCCCAATTTGCAGCAAAAAAATATGTTCCAACTTTAAACAGCTATTACTCGGTCAATTTTAATCGTAGAATAACGGGACCTTTTGTGTCAGTGTAAAAGGAAAATTTTACTAAATATAACTTATAGGACCGGGGGGACCGTATAAAAACTTAAATTTCGCAATTTTTTAAGAAAGGCTTTTATTGACCCAAATTGATTTTAAAATATTTCTTTACATGATTTTAAACAATTTTGTAATTGGAACTATATGTCTATGACTAACGGTTTAGGAATTAGCCATTGGACACCGTTGAGACCGGACTCCATGTATAGTCTTTCACACACGACAGAATTTCGCTTATCTTGTCTATTCACAGTCTAGGTTGAGGAATTTCCAGGTCTCTCCGGGGTGAAGAATTTTCACAGCCTTACTTTAGGCTTTCACGTTTACCGTGCTTAGGAAATGTTCCGAAGTCACAAACCCGTCAAAGAGTTCCACACTGCACGGCCCCAAAATCGACTTCGAGTTTCAACTCAAAGGTCTCACAAGAATGCTCTTGCATATCTCTTTTTAGCTTCGTTTTCCGACGAGAACAAAAGCCATATCCTCTAGCCACTAAAATCTAGATTGTGATATTATAAACAAGGTCTCCCTCTATAGGACTGAACGACGAACGTGACGTCTATGTAAGACGTTGTTTCACTTTTGCGTTCCCCGGGAAGCATGTGGTCCAGAGGACACCGTGTGAGGATAAAAAGAATATTTTCTCTCACTACATAAAGGAATACCCTTCACGTTAGTGTCAACTGTGAAGATCAATAGATATTGATCTTTTCGTTTCATGTTCTGCGACTTTTTTTCTGGACTTTGAAGTAATTCTGAGCCAAAATGGTTTTATATCAGATTCTCTATGCTGGGTTCTGCATCGTATATCGGGAATTTCATGTGAGATATTCTTGAATTCTCACAAGAACCAACATTTCTAAAACGAATTTTATTCGGTTGGCACCACTTTTTTAAGAGACACTTTAACTTGTACTTTATCAGCATATGCACTACAAAATTTAGTAGCTTTTGCCGCCTCCTTTACAGCTTTTCGTGCCCAAGCTTAGTGAGAGTGGCTTTTTAACAAATACCAACTTTTATTTATTTTGTATATTATTCATCGTGTTCATATATCATTTCTTTTTATATAGTAGTTTTAATAACTACAGCTATACCTAAACATATTTCTCTTCTACTAACTTAGTTCACTTAAGTTTAAAGACTTAAATTCTACCATTAAATTTTTACTTAATTTTAAAATTTAAAATTTTATTCCATAAATTTCTTCATTTTTCTTTTAAGTAGTTTTTTGCTAATTTTTTTTCTTTCCACAATGGCTCAGTATAACGTAAGACGTTTCAATATTAGCCTGGGTGTTAAGCTGATTGCGTCTAGGAAACCTCTCAATGGTTCTCAACATTTCAGCGCTATTCAGCACTACAAAATTTGTTTTTAAAATATAGTGGTACAAATAGAATAATGCATAAAAAGCTAGTTTCCGACAAGAGTTAATTTTAGCATTAAGGTTAATTCTATTAATAAATATATATTGGTTTGTACAATTAATTAAAACTTTGCATATAGTAAAAATAAGTACATTTAATTAAACATTACTCGTAAATAATAAAAAAAACTCTATTAACAATTGTTTTCCTCTTCTAAACAGTAAAAAGTTAAGTAAACTTTGTGTTATATAATTATTTTTTAAGTAAATGCATCCTTTTATGTGTGTATAACATAAGTGTATTTACTGAAAGTAAGTGAACACCAATGGTTTTAACTTTAAAACACAAGAAAAATAATTTTGGCCAGGATGCTGAACAAATCTATTAATTTTCCATTTAAAAGAATAATATTTGAAAACGTAACTTATTTCTATGATAGGATGCATTTTGTTTTGAAAATATTCACACAAAACTTTTATAACATTTTCAACCATTAAACCTTAGTATCATACTTTGTTTTATATTATGATTGAACGTAGTGAAAGAAAAAAAAGGATGAACTGACACGTCAATTTTAATTAATTGGGCAAATAATGCTGTCCGTATACAATAAGAAATCTCATTATACTAAAAGAAAATGATAAGCAATTTTTTTTTCTCAGTTGTCCTCTTTGCTGTAAAAGGGAATTGTTGCATCTTTTAAAATGAAGCAAACTACAGGGTTATTAATTATTTGCGTTATTATCTGTCAAAAAAAAAAAAAAACATATATTGAAAAAAAGTATCCATAAATGACGAATGAAAAAGGATAAACAGTGCGAAGAAAATATAAGGAAGATCTTTTGTCTATTTCGAAAAAGATAACTTAAAAAATATTTCAGAAGCGTATTCAATAAATGAAAGTAGAAAAGATTTTTATTGTTAAATCTAAACTTGAATGAAGCAAGCACACTTGGAGTGAGTTGTCATGACGACGGAGATAAAAAATAAATAAATAAATAAACTGACCAATGACTTTATTTTTAAATGCTTCTATTTCATTTTACAGCATTTTATGTTCGAGTAGAAAGTATATTTCTTATTAAAAACAAGGTCAAATATTGCATATAAATTGAGTTGAAATTGAAATAAAGAACTTTGTCAGACAGACAAATGTCATATACAGAGTGATTCAAAATTTATCGTTCAAATTTTGTTGGGAGGTAGGGAATACGACGAAACCGATTTTACATAGGAAAGTATGTCCGCAAATGTACGCATGCGTATGTAGAGGACTCTGTGTATACCCAGCATTCCATTGAGTCCAATCATTGTTTTTACTTTTCTAAAACTAGTATTATTTCTTCTCCTATTTCCACTTTCGATTTGGACTTCCACGAAGCCTTTTACATCTTTAAAAACTCCAACAATCCCGTTAATGACGTTTTATAATTCTGGTGTGAAACCCAAATTTTAAAATTCATTAACGAAGAAAGTTAAAAACAAAAAATAAAATAAACTAACAAGAAATAAGTTTCAAATAAATGGACCTGAACAAAAATTGTAGGTTGCAATTTGTAGGTTCAAAGAAAATGAACATACATGTGGTCTAGCCTCTTATTTATTTATTTATTTTTCCTGGACTGAATGCACATTTTTGAAATTCGTAAAAAAAAAAAAAAAAAAAAAAAAACAACCTCGAAACGTTATTTAGAAAAGGATGTTTTTGAAAGGGTTAATAGTATATATTTTTTAAATAGATTGCACCGTTAGTAAGACAAATGTACGATAATCAGGATGATATATATATTTTCTTTTCCGTATTTCCATTCATCCAATCAATGCGGAAAGCGGAAGACAGTAAAAAAAAAAAAAAAAAAAAAAAAAAAAAAAGATTTTAGACAAATCGGTTCTTACCTGCTTTTAAAACTGCAGAAATGGCTTTCTCCCATTGTGCTGCCATTTTGTTATGTTCATTGGGGGTTTTAATTAATATCTGTGTTAACGAACAAAAAATTAGGATTAATGAACAAAAAATTAAAACTCAGAGCCTCAGGTGTATCAAGAGCTGATTTAGACTATTCTCACCCAAACCTTCTAACCTTTACGAGTGGTAGATTTTCCTACACTGTAACAAAAATCTCTTAAATTGACAGGAGAAAAATCTGTCAATTTTAACGCCAGTGGAAAACCTTTCAATTTACTAAAAATATCTGTAATTTTTCATTAAAAGAGTTTTTTTTTTGAAAAAATACTTTTTTCGGAAAATTTACGTTTTTTTTTTTTTTTACAGTATAGCCATCGCGGAGGCATACGCACACACAAACATCTTTCTTTTATTAATATAGATACAGTTTTTGACATAGTTTAAGAAACAGTCCTTACTGACCAATTTAAACAAACTCAACAAAAAATGTTTGCATATATTAAAAAATTGTTTTAGTCTAAGAAAGAAAATAAAAATATAAGAATTTTTTTTTAATAATCTCAGTTGTTACTCTTTTTAAACACACAAAAAATAATTTATTAAAAATTTTAGTACGAAAAAAATATTCAGCTGCTATTTATTTGCTGTGTTTATCTGTCAGAAGTAAGTATGAATTTTTCTAAAACAAAATAATAATGAATGATGGAGGTAAAAATATAATAGAACAAAAGAAAAACCGAAAGTGATTTTCCGGTCTATTTCAAAATGTTTCACGGACTTGTTCATTAAGTAAAAGTATTATTTTAATCAATATTCAATCATTTTTAATATTATATATATATATATACCGGTTGCCCTAAAATGCACTGACTGATTTTAAAATTCATTAACTTGCAAATGGTGACAGCTATTAAAAAACTTCTTGCAGGAATGTTACGTAAGATGTCAGGAGTTTTCTTTTTTTTATGCGACCCTCAATTTCAGTTAAATATAGAAGAGATAGATGGCGCTCAAAGCTATAATCGTTAAATCGGGACCCGATTTTTGGTCTCTCTCTTCTCTTAGTATTCAAGCGAAAGAGGGAGATTAAATATACGGTGTGGCTCTTACTCGTCAAAGCAATTTGCTTTTAGGGGCCCATTTCATATATTTAAACTATGCATCGTTATGTAAGATGTCAGGATTTTTTTTTTTTTACTGTGATTCTCGATTTTAGTTTAAAATAGCAGAGACACATGGAGCTGCAACCCAATAGTCGCTAAATAGGGGCCCGATTTTTGGCCCCTGTCTTCTCTCAGTATTGATGTGAAAGCTGGAGAATAAAGAACTTATCAATTGATTAACAAATGCAATATACATATAAGATGATAATATAAATTTAAGAAACCAAAGCGACATGACGTATATAAAACTAAATGGAAATCTACAATTAGTGAATATATAAATTATGAATGAAGTTTAGCAAATTAAAAATAAAGTTTTATCCTTTATGAAAACAAATTTACGAACATATCATCAATTTAAGCGAAGAAAGGAAGTAAAAATTCAGAAAACATTGAAACGAGGGAAATATTTGTGGAATTAACGCAGATTCTTCAAGCACAAATTACCTAAAGTTCCACAAATAACATGTACGGGTTCATCCTTGCATAAGCCATAACAAGCTAAAAAGTGCAAAATTTGGGCTACCGTACACAATAAATCCAGTAAAAAGGAGCCAGAAATATCAATTGATAAAAAAAATGAATAAAGCAAAATAGATAAGATGGATTAAAGAAATCATTTGCCGATTGAAGGATCAATTAAAATACCAATGAATCCATTATATATATATATATACACCGAAGAGCCATTATATTATGACCACCCTACATCTATAACAATGACCTCGTCCAGAAACAAAACCACTGCGCGTGAGTGGCTGATATTGGAGTGTATAAAGCGCACATGCATTCTATTTCAAAACATAACGTGATTAGTGACTTAGTAGGAAAAGCAGCAGATTTATCAGACTTTCATAAAGGTCAAATCATTATGGCTCGGCGACTGAAAAAGTCGATATCGGAAACGGTGTGAGCACGTACCGAAAGTGGTGTTTGGATGGTGAAACGACAAGTCTCCGGCGAGCGCTGTGTCGCCCGCGGCGCATTGATTCCACAGGACAGCGGAGATTGTTACGCATTATTCTTCGTGACCGATGAGTTGCGACAGCCGAAATCGCCAACAGCTACAACAATGGCGACCCAGACAGTGTTTCTCAACATACAGTGCAGCACGCACTGTTAGGTATGGGCCCACGCAGCCGGCGGTCTAAGCACGTTCCTCCGCTGAGAGCACGTCATCGCAAGCAGCGCCTGCAACGGGCCCATGAACATCAGAATTGGATCACAGAATAATGGAAGAAAGTCGCATGGTCCGACGAATCACATTTTCTGGTCATTTACATCGACGGTCGCATGCAAATACGCCGATTTCCAACGGTAACTCTGGCTACCGGATGCACAGTTGGGCGGTGACATGCCTGTGATGGCTATATTATCGTGTGGGCGATGTTTTTATGGAGTACATTAGAACCCATAATCTCTATAGAACAATCCCTCACGTCTGTGCGCTACCTGAACATCCTTTCCGACCAGGTGCACCCATTAATGATAACAATGTTTCCGGTGGGTTATTGCATTTACCAACAGGATAACGCACCATGTCATAGGCGTCGAATGATCATGGAGTGGTTCGAGGAGCATTCTAGTGAGTTTCAAGTAATTTCCTGGCCTACAAATTTCTCCTGACATGAATCCAAAGGACGTTTGTGGTTTCACCTGGAAATCCCAATTCGTACTGGAACGCTACCACCTCGCAATATGCGAGAATTTTTGGACCAGTTGGTGAACGCTTGTTACCAGATACCTCAAACTACCTATAATAACATTATAGAGTTGATACTAGGTAGGTTGTTAGCGGTTTTGAGGGCGAAAGGTGGTCCTGCGTCTTAATAAACAGGTGGTCATAATGCAATGACTCTTCGGTGTATATATATATCTATATATTATATACATATAAAAAAATCATCTTTTAGCTTTTTTTTTCTCACAGAAAACGACTGATTTTGCTTATACACTCTAAATTAAAATGTCTGAAATTCAGACACTTAAGTGTCTGAAACGGTGTGTTCAATTTTCAGACATTTTAAAATGTCTGAATTTTTTCAGACATATTTTGTGTCTGAATTTCAGACACTTCAAACGTCTTAATAGCATCCATTTTTTTTTCAAGCATCATACGTAGCCATGTTTGACCACGTTGAATCCTGGAAAAATATTTGGCTGGGGTCCTGCCCCGTCCCCCCCCACCCCTACAGCCTGATTTTTTTGGTGCTCTCAATTTTGGTATGCAATTTTTGTTAAGCTGATAATTTAAATCTTTTACGACATTTTACTGATTATAATCAATATTTTGAACTCAGGAGTAGAACAAGATTAAAACAAAAAATATTTATCTAAATATTAGATTTTTTAAATTTGTTTTATTTTTAATCTTATTTTACTTTAAAAGTTCAAAATATTGATTATAATCAGTACAATTTCGAAACAGATTTAAAACATAAGCTTTACAAATATTGCACATCAAATTTGTGGGCACTAAAATCGTAGGGGGGGGGGGGGCACGGCCCAGTATGCCCATTCTTTAATTAAGAAGTTCTTTTGAAAAAAATGCAACCCTGCATTATTGTTATCTAAATTGAGATGTCCGGTACTCGGGAGTATCCGTTGTGGAGGTTAATGGACGTTCCCGAATAGCTGAAGCATCTATTTAGCGAATACTTTTTTAATCCGCATGGCATACATATTTGCATATTTTTACCTCACAAAAGCAGACATCTCCGATTATCGGACAAATTCAACGGCAAGGGCTATTGATGGCGTTTAAAGTACGTGGATAAATATATATATTTCTTATAATCTTGTCCTACTCTACTTCATATAATTTAAAAATAGATTTTTTTAAAATTTATATTGCCACATGGGCAATTTTACATATATATCAGATGATAATCACAACTATGAATAAATAAATAAATATTCTACTTTATCCCTTTGCACTCGAGGGCTCCGGAGCGGAGCCATTTAAAATTTGTCTTCAAACTCGAGGGCTCCTCTACGGAGACGATACAAATAATTTTGTGATACCTGTCTAGAAAAGCCAAGATTACATGGTATCACAAAATTATTTGCATTGTCTCCGTAGCGGAGACCTCGAGTTGAAGACAAATTTTAAATGGCTCCGCTCCGGAGCCCTCGAGTGCAAAGGGTTAATATTGAGAAAAAAATTACTTCGGTATTTTGTTTATTTATATTTTGTGTTTTTAATCTGGTCCTACTCTAAAAGTTCAAAACTTTAATTATAATCAGTGCAAGATTTAAGGTATCAGCTTTACGAAAATTTCATACAAAATCCCCCCCCCCCCTCCCCGACAAAAAAATGAAAATCCTTATCATTTTAAAATTAGATTTTTTAAAAATTTATATTAACACATTGGCTTATTGTTATCTTTCCTATTAAACACTTTTCATTAGATATCTTTAAAGCAAAATAAAGCCGCAAAAAAAGAAGTTACCACATAATCACTATGATACACACTTGCGATGCTTATCAGTAAAGTCTAATTGGAAAATGACCTTCGAAGTGAAATATAATTTCTATACGCAGCAAAATTAAAATAAACAAATGATTTCCTTTTTCCTGACTATGTTACCTCTCTGATCATCTATGGGTTACATCTATGTTTCCAAGTCAAAAGTTTTGCACATTTAATCTACTCGGTAAAAGATTTAATAGCTTTAGAAATATATCTAAGAAATATTTGAGATAAATATTCTTTTTCAATTATATATAAATTTCATAAAAATCAACTGATTTTTTTTTCCAAAAGCGAAAGTCTATCAATATATTTTTTAGTTTCAGCTAAATATTGTTCAATTGAAAAAAAAAAAAAAAAAAAAAAAAAAAAAAAAAAAAAAAAAAAAAAAAAAAGGGCAATCCCGAAAATCGGGATTAAAATTGAAGCGGGATCCCGGGATATCAATCCGGGATCGTAATCCCTAGCTAGGAAGTAAGAAAGCTTTAGGAGGTCTTTCAAAGTTTTTTTTTTCTATTTCCTTGTGGTCGTTTAGTATGAGATAAGCATTAGTCATTGAAAATAAGAACTGCCATATTGAAAACAAAACAAAACAAGGGAATGAACTTAACTTTTAAATATGTCTGTTTTTTAGTGATGTTATTACTTTAAATTTGAGAAAAAAGATGAGAATAAATAATACATAATTTGTAATAAAAGACAACGTCATAAATTAAAAAATATATACTTCTAGAATTATTATTATTTTTTTTTTTGCAAAAAGATTCAAAACTAATTAAATTTCATGTAAGATTTTGTTTAGTACAATAAATAAAATCATAAAAGACACTAATTTTAGTACTATAAAGAAATTATAACACTTACTTAATTCGCTGTTGGCAAGAGGTAAGAAAAATTCCTCGATTTGAAATTTTAAAAACTACCACAACCACAGTGAGGGAGAAAGACTTGCACCAGTTTAAAAGGTAATCCCATAATACATCCGACTAGCCATATTTAAAGAATGAGATGTTTCATCCTCAAAATAGGACCTGCCAGACAAAAGTTTCTTTCTTTTTTTTTTTTTTTTTTTTTGCCAGCTTCGACAGGACGAAGATGAATAACACAATATTATTGATATAAATTAATACGAGTTAACACTAAGCCCATTGCACACGCTTTGTAGAATTTCCGGGTGTAATCTTCAACCGTCGTCTACTTCTGTTCTGTGTCTATCCCGCCCTTATATCGACGACAGCTTCTAAGAGACATTTGATGTCGAGCACACACGTCAGATGTATGTATTCAACAAATAAATAATCCAAGTTAATACGAACACAGTAAATCACAGTACTTCATATTTTGCAAAAAACGAATTAAAATACACGCGTACATAAAAACAAACTTCGTTTGAATTACAACGTATACCACTTCGGAGGAAGACATCTAAAGCGCATGCGCAACTGGGAGTGTGAGTGCCCCCTGGTGGTTATTGCGTCGGAAGAATCAAAACGTCTTAAATTAAGACACGTTTAAAGCAATGAAGTGTCTTAAAATAAGACGTTTGCGGATATTTTAGACATTATTCTCAGTTCATTTGCACCATGGTCATAGTAAGACACTTATGTATCTTAAATTAAGACATCTATAATGTCTGAATTTTCAGATTAAGACACTTAAGTGTCTAAAATTCTTTTTCAGTCACATATGTGTCTAAATTTAAGACGCTTCTATTTGCAGTGTATAATTGAATTCTGTATTCTTGATAACGTAATTCAATATATAAGCTTTTCAATTATTTTTATCGAAATCCATATTCTTCTTTTTTCTGTATTATTAATTCTTGTTATATAGTACAAGGGTCTTTATTTTATACATAGTAGCTTTTTTATTATGTTTTTGGTATCCATTCAGTGTGTTTGGGGACACTGTATTGTTGTAAATTTATTCATACTATCACAATTATTGATGGTGGTCAGTAATGTTTAATTAATGGTTATATATATATACGTATATATAAACTTTCTGTACGATTAAATCATGGAAACAAAAGATATTGACTAAATATTACGATATCACTATACTAAAAAGAAGAGTCATAATGCTGCATAAACTATGTAGTTCAATTGAATGAATTATTAAAAATTCAATTTAAAAAACAAGAGTACAGACACACATGATAGCTTATATTGAAAATCACGTCTTCAAGGGCAGAGGATTTACAAATATAAGCAAAGAACAGTCGATTTTTTACAGACACAAGCTTTGAGCTAAAACGTATATCTATATCTGCCCGATTGACTGTGGAACAAGAATAATAAAAGAAAAAATTGAACACTGAGCAACAATAAATCCTTTTGAAATGGAATATAAAAATTATTTTTATCCATTTTCCTGCAATATATATATAAATTTATCAATATCTTTGTATTCGACAATAAATCAATTTTATTGTTAAATGTAAACTTGAATTGCGCAATACTTCAGAGTGAGTTTTTATCACTATGTAGATAAATAAACACAAATAAGCTGATCAAAGTCTCGATTTTTAAATTGTTTCGAGACATTTTACAGACATTTATGTTCAAACAGAAATATTCTTATAGAAAACACTATTAAAGTTATTATGTATAAATATAAATCAAGTCGGGGAAAAAAGTACTTCCGGCAGACAGACCTTCGCTTCGAAAAGAAAGTATTTTTCTCATAGAAATTATTCTAAGCATTATGTGTAAATCTGGTTGAAATGAAAATAAAGCGCTTCCGTCAGACAAACAAATGACGGACATAATATTTCAATCAGTACATATGTTTCAGAATTTTAATAAACTTTAATTCAAAAGAGAAAATTATAAAATATAATCTTGGATTTTCATATGTATCTTTTATATTTAATGCGTTTGGTTTTTAACGTTTTCCATCATAGTTGAAAATATTTATGAATTTTGTTTATCTGACTGCTGTGCATGCTTTAACTGACGTAAATATATTCAGTATGATGTGCAATTTATACAGAGTGTTTCATAAATATCGAAACAATACGCTATCTCCTTAATTAATGCCCCTAAGCACATACTTTCAATTCCAAAGTTTCATAAAAAATGGTGGAAAATTTGGATGAGATAAGTTACAACTCCATGGGATGTCTATTTGAGAAAATACGAAAATTAAATTTTTATACGACCCCGTAGGGTAAAATTTCTAATTTGGATTTTTTTCCTTTTCCATTCCTGACACAAAAAGTTCCATCTTCATATCTGCAAAACTCATGGAGTTATGCCTGTTTAAATAATTCGTCAGGTTTTAAGGGATTAGAGACAAATTGAAATGCGTGTTAGTCAAGAAACAATGTTACTTTAAAAGTTCCAGAATACATGTAAAAAATATATTTATTGAGTTTGAATTAGATTTTTCTGTTTTTTGTGATAATTTATCATATAATTTGCAAATAAAATCACATCCTAAAATTTCTCAGAAAATTTAAAACTTTTAAAATTATTATTATTTTTTAATTGGGGTAATTTAAAATCGTTATAACTCGAAATATTATCGTCGAATTTCAAACTTTTTTTCATTTAATTAAAGAGGAAAATATATTTTAAATTTTGTTTCAGGATTTTTTTAAATATTAATATTAAAAATATTAAAAACTCAAACTTAAAAAAATGATGTAACTTATTTTTAAAAAAATTATATTTTCAAAAATAAATATATTTTCAAATTTGTCGAAACAAAATTAATGTAAAATAATCAAAAAGTTCATGTTCCGAGTTTGCACCGCCTTTTTTTTTTTTTTTACAATTCTTGACTGAAAAATGTAAATTAATAATTTAAATTAAATTTATCTTAAATTTAATTACGCGTATAAATTAATAAATTTAAATTAATTATTTTTAACATTTTAAATTAATAATACGCATTTAAAGTTTTAAACAAAGATTGGTTCCTAATAAAATGTTTAAATGCTTTTTTTAAAACGCAGGCGAGTATGTAACTCTTTCCTGTAGCTTAAACTTCCGATTAAGTTTAACTTTTGCCTTTCCCAACTTCTTTCTGTACTATTTAAAAAAAGGTTTTTTCTAACATATCGATTAAGAGTGTTTTCATAATTTTAACCCTCACAACTTCAGGTTTTATGTCGTCCCGGCGAGTGGTTAAAAAAGTCTGTATTCTGGGACCGGACCAGTCCCGACCGGGCCTAATGTATTTTTCATACTGAACCGCGACTGTCTTCCTTTCTTCCTAGGTTTGCACGGGACGAAATTTTCAGTACCGGTCTCAGCTCAACCCGTATTAAAATCATTCTATCTGACTCACCTAATCCTTCCAAAAATCAGTAAAGTTTGGCTCAACCCAAAAAATTACAAAAATTGCATATATTTTTAAATCGCCATTACAATTAAAACATATTACCATTTACAATTAAACTTTAAAAATCGTTTTTAAAGAATAGTAGATATAAACGCAAAAAAAACCCCAGTAAAATTAGTGAAAAAGAACCTGCATATTACGGAATCTTCTCTAAAAAGGAATAATTTTTTGATCCATGCAAAATGAATATAATAATACTTGAGAAAAGAATCGATATCTCCTAAGATTGGAAATTGTCTATAAGGCCTTTTTTTCTTGTCTGTGTGATTCCGTCTTAGAAGGTTCTACTGTATATCATTTTTGAAAGTCTCCAGTACATAGATTATGGATTAACGATATTAAATGGTAAGTGAAACATTTACAAACAAATAGAGAATTATTAAAAAAATAAATAAATATCACAGCCTTTGACGCTTCTTTAAAAATGAAGATTATAAACATATAAAAAGAAAATCTATAAGCTCTTATAAAACTATAAAGCTATTTTTGGTCAGAACTCTTTCATGCGAAACAATTTTTAAACATATCGACGTAAAAAACTATGTTTTCTAAAAACTCAATCAGGCCGGACCATACTCGGGCTAAGATTTAAACATTTTTCCAGGCCGGGACAAACTATTTTTTCGATGGGTCGGCTCGAGCCTGGGTCTGGATATTTCGACCCGTGCAGACCTCTAATAAAGGTCTCCAGCATAATTTGAAAGAAGGTTTAACTTAAAATCTATACGCTGCTATTTTATGTCCAAAGGAGAGGCACTGTCTTAAATCGACTTTTAATAACGTACAATTTGAGGATGATCCCTCGTGTTCCGTCTATGTAGAAGGAGGGAACACGAGCAATCACGAAAATGTAGGGCGCGTTATATGATTACTTGTTTATATTTGATGATTTTTCCATTTTTCATATGCATTTGTAATTTTATGTTATACATTCTGATGACGACTCAGAAAATGAGTTGGAACATCTAAATATAGATTTTTAATTTACTTTTAATGTGTTTTTATAACGTCTTTTAAAGAAATAAATGTTTTAATATTGTGATAGTGTGATATGACTTCAACGTTTCGGAAAGGCCGCTTTAGCTATTGTGTGGGTATAATTCGAAATTTCAAGGAAACAGTTATATCAAAAATTTCAGAAAAAATATAAGTCTAACACATAAAAAAATTAAAATTTCGAAAATTATGAATCTTCAAGAGTCCTGAGACCTACTAAATAACATGAGAATTCTTTTATATTATGGTACTTGGTGGTTTTCGATGGTTTTTAATAATGTACTTCAAACATAAGGAAATTCATATGCATTGCTGATGCGAACTAAAATATGCTTTTTCATGAATATGGAATACGCAGTAGTTATAGTAAATTTACTGGAGCGCACAAAAGAATTAATAAATAAAGAAAAAATTACGTTATATTATAATATCTCGAAGAAGATCGTTTCCGATGCACTTTAAAGATGTTAAAACAAGCATAATGGAATTCATATGGATCACTGACGTGGATTAAAATATGCTTTCTCATGAGTATAGAATACGCAGTATTTATAGTTAATTTTACTGGGGCGTACAAAGGAATTATTAAATAACAAAAGAATTCCGTTATATTATGATATCTGGTGGAAAATTGTTTCCGATGGATTTTAATAATGTTACAATAATTAAAACATAATGAAATTCATATGCATCAATGAGATGGACTAAAACATGCTTTCTCATGAGTATAGAATACGCAGTATTTATAGTTAATTTTACTGGGGCATACAAAGGAATTATTAAATAACAAAAGAATTCCGTTATATTATGATATCTGGTAGAAAATTGTTTCCGATGGATTTTAGTAATGTTACAATAATTAAAACATAATGAAATTCATATGCATCAATGAGATGGACTAAAACATGCTTTCTCATGAGTATAGAATACGCAGTATTTATAGTTAATTTTACTGAGGCGTACAAATGAATTATTAAATAACAAAAGAATTCCGTTATATTATGATATCTGGTGGAAAATTGTTTCCGATGGATTTTAATAATGTTACAATAATTAAAACATAATGAAATTCATATGCATCAATGAGATGGACTAAAACATGCTTTCTCATGAGTATAGAATTCGCAGTATTTATAGTTAATTTTACTGGGGCGTACAAAGGAATTATTAAATAACAAAATAATTCCGTTATATTATGATATCTGGTGGAAAATTGTTTCCGATGGATTTTAATAATGTTACAATAATTAAAACATAATGAAATTCACATGCGTCAATGAGATGGACTAAAACATGCTTTCTCATAAGCATAGAATACGCAGTATTTATAGTTAATTTTACTGGGGCGTACAAAGGAATTATTAAATAACAAAATAATTCCTTTATATTATGATATCTGGTGGAAAATTGTTTCCGATGGATTTTAATAATGTTACAATAATTAAAACATAATGAAATTCATATGCATCAATGAGATGGACTAAAACATGCTTTCTCATGAGTATAGAATACGCAGTATTTATAGTTAATTTTACTGGGGCATACAAAGGAATTATTAAATAACAAAAGAATTCCGTTATATTATGATATCTGGTGGAAAATTGTTTCCGATGGATTTTAGTAATGTTACAATAATTAAAACATAATGAAATTCATATGCATCAATGAGATGGACTAAAACATGCTTTCTCATGAGTATAGAATACGCAGTATTTATAGTTAATTTTACTGAGGCATACAAAGGAATTATTAAATAACAAAAGAATTCCGTTATATTATGATATCAGGTGGGAAATTGTTTCCGATGGATTTTAATAATGTTACAATAATTAAAACATAATGAAATTCTTATGCATCAATGAGATGGACTAAAACATGCTTTCTCATGAGTATAGAATATGCAGTATTTATAGTTAATTTTACTGGGGCGTACAAAGGAATTATTAAATAACAAAGGAATTCCGTTATATTATGATATCTGGTGGAAAATTGTTTCCGATGGATTTTAATAATGTTACAATAATTAAAAAATAATGAAATTCATATGCATCAAAGAGATGGACTAAACCATGCTTTCTCATGAGTATAGAATACGCAGTATTTATAGTTAATTTTACTGGGGCGTACAAAGGAATTATTAAATAACAAAAGAATTCCGTTATATTATATCTGGTGGAAAATTGTTTCCGAAGGATTTTAATAATGTTACAATAATTAAAACATAATGAAATTCATATGCATCAATGAGATGGACTAAAACATGCTTTCTCATGAGTATAGAATACGCAGTATTTATAGTTAATTTTACTGAGGCGTACAAAGGAATTATTAAATAACAAAAGAATTCCGTTATATTATGATATCTGGTGGAAAATTGTTTCCGATGGATTTTAATAATGTTACAATAATTAAAACATAATGAAATTCATATGCATCAATGAGATGGACTAAAACATGCTTTCTCATGAGTATAGAATGCGCAGTATTTATAGTTAATTTTACTGGGGCGTACAAAGGAATTATTAAATAACAAAAGAATTCCGTTATATTATGATATCTGGTGGAAAATTGTTTCCGATGGATTTTAATAATGTTACAATAATTAAAACATAATGAAATTCATATGCATCAATGAGATGGACTAAAACATGCTTTATCATGAGTATAGAATATGCAGTATTTATAGTTAATTGTACTGGGGCGTACAAAGGAATTATTAAATAATAAAAGAATTCCGTTATATTACGATATCTGGTGGAAAATTGTTTCCGATGGATTTTAATAATGTTACAATAATTAAAACATAATGAAACTCATATGCATCAATGAGATGGACTAAAACATGCTTTCTCATGATTATAGAATACGCAGTATTTATAGTTAATTTTACTGGGGCGTACAAAGGAATTATTAAATAAGAAAAGAATTCCGTTATATTATGATATCTGGTGGAAAATTGTTACCGATGGATTTTAATAATGTTACAATTATTAAAACATAATGAAATTCATATGCATCAATGAGATGGACTAAAACATGCTTTCTCATGAGTATAGAATATGCAGTATTTATAGTTAATTTTACTGGGGCGTACAAATGAATTATTAAATAACAAAAGAATTCCGTTATATTATGATATCTGGTGGAAAATTGTTTCCGATGGATTTTAATAATGTTACAATAATTACAACATAATGAAATTCATATGCATCAATGAGATGGACTAAAACATGCTTTCTCATGAGTATAGAATACGCAGTATTTATAGTTAGTTTACTGAAATTTACAAAAGCATTCAACTTCATTATGATCTATGGGGGGGGGGGGGAAGATATGTGCAATGCATTTTATATTATATTTGTTTAGTCATGTAATTCGTATGTGTAATTTATGTTCTATATCTATACAATGGTAGGTATTGAAAATGCAGTGTGTATCATTTATAGTTTGTTTACAGGAACACACAAAATAATTCAATTACAATACGGTATCTGAAGGAAAATCTTTTCCGATAAATTTTAATGATGTTAAAATACTTCAAACTTAATGAAATTGATATACACCATTGAGGTGGGCTGAAATATGCTTTCTCATGAGCATAGAATACGCAGTATTTATATTTAGTCCAGGAATCGACCACATGAAACCTTATGTTATCAGATACAAGAAAAAAAAATTCTTTAACTTGTTTTATAATAGTGTTTAGCCTTTAATTACAGTTAAAAGATTTTCATATGTTATTACTTAAGGTTTAATATAAGGACGTCGCAACTTACGAAACTTGCCGTTAGTAATTTTCATTGAATTTAAAATAAGGTGTGGAGTTTATAACGCCTTTCCGCTGGCTGAAGAATAAAGGCAAAAACGTTAACTTGTAACATTGATAATGTTGTTTCCGTGTTATTTTTTAAATGTTTTTCATAATATTTACAACTATATAAACCTGCTCTTAGAAATTTAATCGGCCTTAATAACATATATTGTTTGAATATATAAAGGAGAGTGCGGAGGATGGGACACTTTTTACAAAAATGAGAAAATCAACTTTGTTTGACAGAAAAACAAAAATTTCGATTTATAGAATACAAAATGAAACACTTTCTAATGTCCTTGAACAATATAGAAACATAATTTGCAGAAACAATTTCATAAATAAAGAAATTGTAAATTTCAAAATGTGTCCCATACCTCCCCACTAACAGGGAGGTATGGGACAGCTATAAAACAATGTATGATAAGGCACAAATTGTCTAGTGTTGGCTATATATACAGTCTAACAAAGATTGTACGTTCATAATATCTGTTCTATAATATCACATTATTATACCTTCATCAATGGAGGGAAAATTCAGGATTATCATTCAGAGATGACATTAAAAAGTCATCAGTTTAATCCTCGAAAAGTATTTGCATATTAGAAATTTACATTCATCTTATTAAAAGAAGGTATTAGACGTCTCATTCCCCCCTTTGCTGGCATGTCCCATTCCTCCATCTATCTTCTTTTATGTTAAACTTCTTGTATAAACAAAAATTCTGCTTTTAAGCATAGTTTAAATTAGGGATAATATACAGTATAATGTTCCATAAATGGGGAAACTATTACATCTACAAATAAACAAGTCATTAATATACAAAAACGCATAAAAAGTATATGAAGCAAATTTACTTTTGATTCTTGAAATAATCTTTTTCTTTATACAATCGAAAGCTTATGTAGACCAGCTACTTTTTACAGCTGAAGCTTGGGGTACCATTGCTTCATCTAATGTGTGATTGATGAAATGATTTGAATGATACATAAAGAGAAAAACCTACTGTCCCATTCCTCCCACTGCCCCATTCCACCCCACTCTCCCTATGCATTTATATACATCGTATTTATATCAAACATATTAGAATTTTATTATAAAAAATATATTTTCAAAACATTCCTGAATAAGTTGGGGCATCCTTCACTTATCATGAGTGGCACTTTTGCAGATTTAACAGTGTTATGCATATCGCTATGATTTCATATCTTGAGATATCGCCCTATAAGAAGGGCATGGATTGTTGGGTTGTTTAACATTCCTTCGCGAGACATCTAATCTGGTAAAGTGCCGCTTAAAAACGTGATGGATTTGAAAATTTCGAAGCGTTACAGAAACTTGATTATTAAATGTGATATTTTTTTTTATGTGAGAAAATTATATGTTTTCGATAGCTACGTTTCTATGCGATACGAAAAAATGTATGAATAAAATCATGTCCGCGTTATAAACGAAATAATCCTATGAAATACGAATGCTTATTTATGCTAAAAGTTTATCTTTTTAAAGTAAATACTTCTACAGTATAGTTTTCCCTGTATTATCTTAAATATTTACCTGATGTTAAATAAATTTTCATAAGAAGATTTTTATGTATTAATACATTTTATATTACTATCATACATTTTTATGTATTAATTTATAATGAAAATTTAAGATTATTGCGAGAAAATTTTCAGACTGTATTTTTTTTTCTTTTGGGTATTATTCAAAATAGGTAAGAGTTCAGAGATTATTTTTCATGATGTTTATTATCCCATTTGTGTATGATGTATGTATCTATGTTGTTTTATATGTATGAATATACATATGCAAGGTGTCTCAAAACGTCGTTTACAAACTTAACATGCTTGTCTGACATATCATGAGGAACAAGATTTACATAGGAACTTGTGTTTGAAAATGCAAACTGCGACCGCTAGAGGATGATGACCGCAGGTGTGGAGGTGAAGAAAGAAAGGATATCGAAAGATATATTAATATGACTTTTACTAAAGAACATGGTTTAATTTACAGAAGGTGTTCAAAATTCTTTCCATTCGCCGCAATGCAAGCTTCACAACGTTGACTGCTGGATTCACGGACCCGTTCAAAATGGGAGGCGTGTCACGGACACGTGCCGCTGCTTCCACGATCCTGGCGACGGGATCCATGTCCTATGTTACGGGCGTCCCGTACACTATGGACTTCATGTGTCCCCACAGATAGAAATCCAGGAGAGTCAGGTCGGGGGTTCGCAATGACCATGCGACTGGTCTGCCTCTGCCAATCCAGCGATTAGGATATGTCCTATCGAGGCATTCTCGCACAGTGTAGCTAAAATGAGCAGGCTCTCCATCATGCTGAAACCAGATGATTCAGCGTGTATTGGCTGGAACGTCACCCATCAGATCCAGCAATACTCTTTCTAAGAAAATGCGATAGGTATTCCCGACGAGGCAATGAGGTAGTAGGTAAGGGCCAATTAACAGGTCACCGATAATACCAACCCAAACGTTTACGGCGAAACGTTGTTGACGTGCATAGGCACGTGTAGACCTTGGATTTTCATGCACCTTGTGAATCTTCATGCATCCTGTGCATCATCATGCATCCTGTGCATTCTTTCATGCACCTTTTCATGCATGTTGTGAAGGTTCATGTCACCGTCCTGTGTAAAACAGGATTCATCCGAAAACAAAATCCACGATTAAAATCCGGCTATGAGACCTGTTATTGCAAATACCAGCTTGCGAATGCAACGCGTTGAGGGTTATCGTCAACACAAAATGCCTATACTCTTTGTAAGTGGTAGTGTATTTCGTGACCTCATGAATTATGCGCATAATGCTGGAACGATGTACACCCAAGATGCGTTCTCTTGCTCGGAGACTTGTTTGCGTGTTCCTGTCAAATACCCGTAACACGGTTTCCTCTGCAACAGGCGTGCGTGTAATGCGTTCTCGACCGATGTGGCTACGTACTTGAAAAGATCCTGCTTCATGCAATCTGCGGTGTAATTGTCCAAACGAACATGACTTGGCTGACGTCTGCTTGGGAAGCGCTCAAGGTACATCCGTACCGCGGCTCGTGCATTTCCATCTGCGGCGCCATATGCGTAATGCATATCGGCCGATTCTGCGTTACTAAACCGATTCATCCTTCTCCTGCAACGTCCTCGCCTGAAATTATTACGCCTCCCACTCTCCCGTAAGCCTGCGCTCTTCGCCCTCTAGCGGTCACAGTTTGCATTTTCGAACACAAGTTCCTATGTCAATCTTGTTTATCATGATGTGACAGACCATCATGTTAAGTTTGTAAACGACCTTTTGAGACACCCTGTATGTATATATATATATATATATATATATATACATATATGTGTGTGTGTGCGTGTACAGTGTATAAAGGAGCATCATTCATGTACCATGAGTGACACTTATGCAGATTTGATAGTGCTGTGCATGCCGCTATGATTTCAAATCCTGAGTTATCCTCTTATAAGAAGGGCATAGATTGTTGTGTTGTTCAACATATCTTCGCAAGACACCTAATCTTGTAAAGTGCTGCTTAAAACGTGATGTGTTTGAAAATCTTGAAGCATTACAGAAACTTGATTCTTAAATGTGAGATTTTTCTTTGTATCTGAGAAAATTTTATGTTTTCGATAGCTATGTTTTTATGCGATACGAGAAAAGCGTATAAAAAAATCGTGTCACATTCGCTATTTTTTCTATTACAAGGAACGTTCTCGTTATAAACGCAATAAACCTATGAAATTTCAAACGCTTATTTATATTAAACTTCTATCGTTTTCAAGTATACACTTCTACAGTATAGTTTTCTCTGTATTGTCTTAAATTTTTATATGATGTTACATCAATTTTTATAAGGAGATTTTTATATATTAATACATTTTATATTGCTATTATACATTTTTATATATTAATTTATAACGAAAATCTAATATTGTTACCCAAAAAGTTTCGGAATAAATTTCATTCTTCATTTGGATATTATTCAAGATAGGTATCAGTTCAGATTTGAATTCATGATTTTTTTCCTCCCATTTGTGTATGATGAGTATATGTTATCTTATGTGTTTGTATGTATATATATATTGTATTGATAACAAATATATTAGAATTTTATGACAAAAAACATATTTTCAAAACATACCTGAATCTATAAAAAGGGCATCATTCATGCACCATGAGTGGCACTTATGCAGATTTAACAATGTTATGCATGCGGCTATGATTTCAAACCCTTATAAGAATGGAATGGATTGTTATGTTGTTTAACATTCCTTCGCGGGACATCTAATCTGGTAAAGTGCCGCTTAAAAACGTGATGGGTTTGAAAATCTTGAAGCATTACAGAAACTTGATTCTTAAATGTAGGATTTTTCTTTGTGTGTGAGAAAATTTTATGTTTTTGATAGCTACGTCTCTGTGTGATCCGAGAAAAGCGTATGAAAAATCAGGTCACATTCAGTATTTTTTCTATTACAAGAAACGTTCTCGTTATAAACGCAATAATCCTATGAAATTACAAACTTTTATTCATAAAAATAAAACTAAATTTTTTATCGTTTCAATATATATATATATTTTTAAAAGCATAGATTTCTATGTCTTATCTTACTGGTTCTTTTTGTTTTATTATTATTATTATCTGATATCAATTTTGAATAGATACACTTTTATATATTAATTTACAATTAAAATTGAACATAGTACCGGAAACTTTTTTATATAAAGTTTTAGACAAAATAAATATTACTTTAAAGCAGCAGTTCCTAACCTATGCGTCGCAAACCACAGGTGGATCGAGGCCAAAGCGATATAATTAAGCGTACAATGTCAATACTGGAATCTGGAGTATATTGACACAGTTGCGCCATCTAGTGAACGGAGTGAATAATGCAAATAAGCGGGTTTTCAGTATGACGTCATATATGACAAAATATCTACTATCTGCGCATCTCTTGCGCATATTTTGATTCTTTACTCACTTATGGAAGATGAATTTTGTTTCCGAGTTTTATTGCAAAATATTTTTATTACAGTTTGTTTTGATAAAATTATGCACATTTAAAGAAAAAATAATAAACGCAATATCATTTCAATTTAGGGAGAAAAGTACTAATGCTACGAAAGCATTACTGCCTTTAGCTCTTAAACTAAAATGACATTGCGACTTTTTTTTTTTTTTTAAATACACATATTTTTATCAAAACAAGCTGTAACAAAATATTTTGCAATATATCTGGCAAACAAGATTCATCTTCTGTGAGTAAGTAACAATCTAAAATTCGTAATAGAATTTTTAACAGGGATTCTCTAGAATAAACAGTATGGAAATCTACTATTGAAAAAGCGCTAAAAAATTGTATCCCTTAAATGTGCAATGATGCTGAAATCCAATGTGCCGATCACAGCGACATCTGTGTTATATTTTCAAATTTCTATGTAAACATTGTATTAAAACAGCGTCTAGACCAAATGGTCTTGGAGTTTTAGAAAATATCCTCAGATGTCGCTGCGATCGACTCTTTGGATTTCAACATCGTTTGACATTTAAGGGATACAATATTTTAGCACTTTCTAAGTACTACTGCTATAGCGCCTAGAATATATAGTATGGAAATTGGCTATCTCTGTAATACTTAAAAAAGTGCTAAAATATTGTATCCCTTAAATGTGCAACGATGCTGCTGAAATATGCAGATCGCAGCGACATCTGCAGGATATTTTCTACAACTGCAAGATATTGCTAGTCTATACAATGTAATACGAAAATCCCGCAGATGTCGCTGCAATCGACACTTGGGATTTTAGCAGTATCGTCGCACATTTAAGGGATACAAATATTTAGCGTTGTTTGAATATGATATTTCCACACTAGGTATTCTAGACTCTGTACTATTGCGATAGCCGATTTCCACACTGTATATTCTAGACGCTTTAGCATAAGTGCCTGAGTAGGGGTGCCTGTTGTTTTGAAGTCACAAAGCGCCTTCATATCTCAATACATAGTAGAGTGCATTGCTACAGTGGCTAGAGTACCTAGTGTGGAAATATGCTATCCAAACAGTGCTAAAAATTTTTATCCCTTAAATGTGCGCCGATACAGCTAAAATGCCGAGTGTCGATCGCACGACATCTTCGGGATATTCGTATTACTAGTATTACATTGTATAGACTAGCAATACCTTGCAGTTGGTGAAAATATCCTGCAGATATCGCTGCGATCTGCATATTGCAGCAGCATCGTTGCATATTTAAGGGATACAATATTTTAGCACTGTTTTAAGTATTACAGAGATAGCCGATTTCCACACTATGTTTTCTAGTCGTCATAGTATTGCTATGTGTAGCGACACTGTCTTTAGATTCAGGTTCGATTATCGAATTAGATATCAGAATGATTTCAGATTTTATTCAGGTACACTGTTAAAAATATCGTGAAAAATCACTTCTGTTTATAAAGACTATCTATTTTCTGACCAATGAAAACGCTACATAAACGCCCATGGATCGTTCTCATTGGTCAGAAAATAGATAGCCTTTAAAAGCAGAGGTAAGTTTTCACGATATTTTTAACAGTGTAGGATTCCTCGGTAGGAAAGTGCAGTCATACGGAGATATTCCATTGGTTGAGACGAATCTAGACAAAAACTATTTTTTAACCGACTTCCAAAAGAAGGAGGTTATCCATTCGACCTGTATGTATGTTTTGGCCACGTTCACGCATAACTTTCTTAAATATGAACCGATTTTGATAATTTTTGTTTTGTTTGAAAGTGTAAGTCACCCATTTGGTTCCATTGCAATTTCATAAAAATCTGATGATTAGAACTTTTTAAAAAAATGAAAACTTTAAAATTCAAATCCTTTTTTAAGCGGTCGCCCAATTATAAGCACTCATCTTTCATACTGTTACTCTTACAGAGATACGAGATAGATCTTTCAAAGTGCGGAAACTTAGTTGGACAAAGGCCGAGATCCAGATAGATTTTTCACTGGTAGTGAAACGAGATTGACCAATCAGAAGCCTGCAGTTTTGCGAACTGTTCTCTGTTTGCAAAAATGCAGCCTTCTGATTGGTCGATTTTGTTTCGCTAAGAGCGAAAATCTATCTGGATCCCATCCATTCTGTCATCTACCAAACCGGAAGGCCCACAAAGAGACAAGCCGATATCGGAAGTCAGTGTCGAAAAGTACTACTGCTATAGTCAGTCATTTTGTTTCGGATATCTTAATCTGAGGAACCAATGAGAGCGGCTAAGGATCGGAACCCAGTAGGTATTGTGAACATGTTTACAGCATCTAGAGCTAGACCAAATTACAGCGTTTGGAATACACAGCGTGGAAATCTGCTGTCGAAACAGTGCTAAAAAGTTGTATTCCTTAAATGTACAATGACGCTAAAATCAAGGGTGCCGATCGCAGCGACATCTGCGATATATTTTCAGATATCAAAGTAAACATCGTATTATTACAGTGTCTAGACCAAATCGTCTTGGAGTTTTAGAAAATATCCTGCAGTTGTCGCTGTCATAGACTCGTTGGATTTCAGCATCGTTTGACATTTAAGGGATCCAATATTTCAGCACTTTTTAAAGTATTACGGGGATAGCCGATTTCCACACTATATATTCTAGACGCTGTAACCACAGAGAAGAAATAGGGGTGGAGTGTGCTTTCAGTAGAGAATTCCGTTGAAAAGTGGCATCAACATGACCGGCGCTACTCATGAAAAGGTTTCCAGATTTCGCTCGTTATCGCTTGCTTGGCAATTTGAAAATTGTTGCCGGTCGTGAAAAAAAAAAATAAATAAAAATACTCAGCATCCACATTATGCATGTGAAGTAGTACAAAAATATAAACGAAGTAAAACAAAGCAACTTAAAATCTGTTTTAAATTAGTAAAAGAAGATTCTCACTTTAATTTAACGATGCGGTAATTTGTTTATTTTCCTTTCGCAAGCATATGCTAGCCTTTGGCGGTAAAAGTCACGTGACTATTATGTTGGTTCCACTTTAGGATTACCAAAGCACTCTCCAACCCTATCTCTTCTCTATGTTGGTCCCACTTTAGGATTACCAAAGCACTCTCCACCCCTATCTCTTCTCTATGGCTGTAACCAAATCGTCTTGGAGTTTTAAAAAATATCCTGCAGATGTCGCTGTGATCGACTCATTGGATTTCAGCATCATTTGACATTTATGGGATCCAATATTTTAGCACTTTTTTAAGTATCATTGTGATAGCCGATTTCCACACTATATATTCTAGACGCTGTAGTTATGTAATGGAAAATGCCTAGGTTTGCTATAGTTTGGACATAAGAAGTTTCTCTTAAAGCACTTTGCCGCGCTGTGATGTGTAAACTTTATTGATGGATTGTCAGCTTTTCCACACCCAATATCGATGTGGATCTTATAGTTTACTGGATGCGGTACCTATCCGAAGTGCGAGATCTTGCCTAGAAAAGATGCCGCATTCAGAAAAACCCAAATGTCTAAAACGATGCTAACCGACATCGGAAGTGGGTATCAAAAAGCTTACAATTCAATAGCAAAGTGGCCTTATACATCAGAGTTCAGCTACAGAGTCTAGAATGCCTAGTGTGGAAATATGCTATCAAAACAATGCTAAAAATTTGTATCCCTGCTAAAATCCCAAGTGTCGATTGCAGCGACATCTGCGGGATTTTCGTATTACTAGTATTACATTGTATAGACTAGTAATATCTTGCAGTTGTAGAAATATCCTGCAGATGTCGCTACGATCTTCATACTTCAGAAGCATCGTTGCACATTTAAGTGATAAAATATTTTAGCACTTTTTAAATTATTACAGGGATAGCCGATTTTCACACTATATATTCTAGGCGCTATAGTTCAGCAAAGTGTCTCCATTAGTCGGTGCACTGCAAAGTGCATCCATATACGGTATACATAAAAGTGCCTTCTTATGTATAGCAGCACTGTCTTCGGTTATCAGATTCAGACTAAACACCTAATCATTGACGCTCATTTCTGATGTCTTTACAGCCTAAGAATGGGGAGTATTGGTATGGGAATGGTGACATACGGGAAAAAAAATTATTGATTGATAGATTCTGGACAAAAGCTATCGCCATGAATCTTGAAGAGCTTGCCATTATTGCCAAACGAATGCTTGCTAAATGGAGGATATTCCATTTACGTTTTGATCACGTGGTGAAGGTAAAAACTTCTAGCTTAAAGAAGGGAAGGCTCCGTAGACGTAATGGAAAACCCTCGCCTGCCAGTGAAACAGTTCATGCGGAAAGCAGTAGTAGCCTCCCTTCTTGTCAGTTAGAAGTTCTTTGGGTAAATTACCGGTACCCATACGTCAGCACATACATTAATAAATAAATGAATGTAGACTGTTCTGAATACAATGTACTTGTTTCAAAAAATATCACAGGTATTAAATGCTAATAAAATCAATACTTCTAATGAAATTATAAAGAATTTATTAAAAACTATTTGTTTTATAAATAATTTTTGTAAATTATAATTTATTTGACAAATAATTTACTTATTCAGCAGATGTTGAAATCCGGATAATTATGTGTTACGGTATGAATAACTAAAAAGTAGGAAATAAAATAATCTTTTCAAAAAAAAAAATAATAACCGACTTCAAAAATAGCGCTAAAAAGAACTAAATAATTCTTTAAACTTCTCTAATGACGAAACTTTATCCATTAACTGCACATCGGACATCATGTATCGGCATAAAAACGTTAAATTTAATATATAGAATTTAATAGCTACCAAACATGGATTTTCTAGAGAATATTTTTTACAAAAGATTAATTTACATATTTATGATTTAATTTACGAATATATACGTATAAAAAGTAATCAATTACTTTTTGAAGTTGGTGCCAAACATTCACAATCGATAATGATTAAACAAATAATTTGCTGAAGAAATAGGGGCATATTTTTTAAATTTTGTATAATGATTTCCATCATCACTTTATTCATGGTAATCGCTACAATATATTCACAATTTTACTATACTTAAGATAGTTTGGCACCAACTTCAAAAAGTAATTGATTATTTTTTATACGTATATATTCGTAAATTAAATCATAAATATGTAAATTAATCTTTTGTAAAAAATATTCTCTAGAAAATCCATGTTTGGTAGCTATTAAATTCTATATATTAAATTTAACGTTTTTATGCCGATACATGATGTCCGATGTGCAGTTAATGGATAAAGTTTCGTCATTAGAGAAGTTTAAAGAATTATTTAGTTCTTTTTAGCGCTATTTTTGAAGTCGATTTTTAATTTTGTTTAAAAGATTATTTTATTGTTTTTATTATTTTAAATTAAAGTTCAAACATTTAGGATTCCAAATGTGCCTTACTTTCAGTTCAGCGATAATTAGAAGCAAAGTTATAGCCCAAATTATAAAACTTATGCGTAAGTTTTTGTGCTACATTAAAATCTTAACTTGCGTTTTCTGGGAAACTGCGTTTTTCATTGTTTACGTTTAGAAGAAAATTCATTTATTAAAAAAGATTTAAGATATACAAATAAAATTTGGTGACAAGTTTCTGCTCAGCTATTGGTATGTTGTGAAGCAAAATGCAGTTTTTAAGTATGTTTAAATTAATTTAAGAACTGTTTTTATTCAAAAATACACATTTAAAAAATCATGTTTTGCATACGAAATTTGGTATATGTGAGTAAATTTAAGAGGTATTGCAAATATTTTGCTTGAGAACACAGGTAAGTGGTTTGCTAATAAATTTTTGAAAAAAAAAGTGAAATATACTGAATAGATTTTGTTATAGAAGGTTTGGCTTAAACGCAATTCTTTGGTAAAATTTGACTTTATACTGCCTATATTTGGAAAGTTAATTAAAATTCCATTAAAATTTATTTAAATTCATAGTTTTTTCCCCTGTTTCAACAAAAACACACGTGTTTAATAAAAATATCATGTTTTTCAAAAAAAACTGCCCCGAAGGTAGGCACATGTCTTAAACAATTAGTCGGTATTATAATATGTCCTCGTTGTGAGATATGGCGGCAGTCGTTACGTCAACTTTGGACCCCCGCTTTAGAGCTTGTGGATTAGAAATTCTTTTGAAGAAGAACATTTGAAAAGCCCCAAACTATTTAAACTTGAAGAAGGACCCTTAATTCACCTAACTTGCGATTTCTCTTTGAAGACAGCGTTGTCACCGTATCCAGAATCCTTCTGGATGAATATACGAGCACATTAACCAGGAATATATATACCAGCTTTGAGGTACTTGATGTCGTTCAACACGACAAGCTTGTGTGAAAGTGCTTTTCTACTTTTCTGTTTTTCAAAAACAATTACAGAAACAAATTGCGTGTAACAGATTGCGTGTTGGCTTAAGAGGCTACTTCAGTCAAGCGAAAACACTCGTTCGCTAACGTTAATCCAATGGGAGACATTTTTAAAGATATTTCGATTGCTGTTTAATATTTTTAAGTGATTTTTTTTTTGCATTGGATAGCTGAGATCGATCTCTACATCGGCCGTTTTTTACTTGTTCGATTTTGTTTTCAGGTATTTTTAATTCGGACGTTTTCCCTTTCGGAACTGGTTGCGATGTACTTTCGTTTACTAAAATATTTATTTAGATAAACAATGTTTACAAAATGTAATCTGATGGATTTGTATGTCATATGGTAGAAACGAAACTTCTATCGTGTGTTCTTCCATTGTCTATGTGCATGTGCATATCCGATATACATGTGTATATCCAATATGAGAGTATATACCCGTACATCATCGCACATATGTAATGTATGTATAAGTATATGATGCTCTAAATGTAAATTTGTAGGCTTTCGCAAGTGCATACTATGTTCATAGGTATAAATTTAAAGACTAAAGTTTCAAGTATGCTTGCTACGTGTACATAAAATTAAAATAGTTTAATTAACCCTTTGCGCTCGAAATATCCCACCAAGGCACAGGCATCTTTGACAGACATTAATTCGGTTGAAACTACTTTTTTTAAGAAACATTTTTACTTATGCCTTGACAACATGTGTAAGAGAAGTTCACTAAAAAATATACATTTAAAATATGGTGGTGCATTGTAATAATAAAATTCCTATAATGCTCTTAAATTGCTTTAAATTTCATATAGAAAAAACATAACATGAAATTTTCAGTTTTCAAATATAAGATTCCGAAACTTATATACAACTTCAAAATATATTTTTATGCAAACAGAACGTTTTGAATTTTAGAAATGCCATTTAAAATCCTTTTTAGAATCCGGCATAGTATTTGAAGAATCGTTAAGCTTTACTGTCACTTTCTTTGTATAGAAATTTTCCTTAAAACATGAAAGGAAGACTTCTTTTAATGTAGATTAAGAAAAGAAAAGTGTATAAAATTAAAAAAATTGTATAAAAGGGAATTTAAAAAGGAAATAGGGGAAAATGTTTTATAAAATAATTCCATTACATTTATTTTCATTTTAACATTTTTCAGCATAGTCGAGAAGATTTTAAGACTTCGGTTATCTGGACGTGCTGTAACTCCCGTAAATGTAGAGGGGACCGGGGCAAGTTTTCCAACTTTTTAGAAATTTACTTTTGTATATTTTTTAAATTTTTATATATTTTAAGGTCAACAGGATATCACTGTATAAACCTTATATACCACACCCTATAAACCTTTATTTACAAACTGGCATAATTTTTTTTCAAAAAACTAAATGTAGTTTTTAAATAGAAATGGTTGTCTGATCATGTAACTTTGGAAAATTTGCCGCGTATGCGGGGCAAGTTTTCCAGCCTACTAAAAGTGTATCGGGGCAAATTTTCCAACTATGCTTTAAAAGGTAAAACACAAGAAATAAATCTTGCTTGTTAATTACTATGTATTTTTTATTGTAAGCTAGAAATGCATAACAATAATACTCGGTAAAATTAAGTGAATATAGAAAAGAAATGCCACTTAATTATTTTACAAAAACTGTCATTTAATTTTATAAAAACAGATTTTTTTTAAACAAAAGTCGTCATCATAGTCTGGATAACAATAAATGCAAAAAAAAAAAAAAAAAAAAAAAAAAAAAAAAAAAAAAAAACATCTTCTCTGGTGAAGTCTTTATGCAGCCATTTCTTGTATCGCACCCGCTTTTCATCTGCCTTTGATTCGGAGTAAAGTTCAAAGCAATAAATGCAAAGACAGTCTTCATCTTCTTCATCACTTGAATGTAATCTATTTATACCCTTTTTAGGCTTTACTGTTTTAATGCATTTTTGAAGAAGAAGAAGAGAAAGCCAAACGTCCAAACAGCTTCCTGGCCGGATATGGGTTTTGTTTTTTCGCGCCCCTTTTACCTGATTACTTTTGCAGTTTCCTTTTTTTTTAGATTAATCTTTTTCCTTTTTCAGTTGATTTTAACGGGAGGCTCGGACAGTATAGACGACGACTTCGTTTATTTTTCTTTACACGATGTGTTTTCTTTCTATATGAAGTCTTCTCAAAAAGCCTAACTTCTTCTGGTGTAGGAAAAGTTTGTTTGGATGTAGAAGAAACGTCTTCTTCATAAGCAACATGGATCGTTTGAGCCGAACTTGAAGGAAAAAAGCTTCTTTAGAAGTGCTAGCCTGGTTTGGTGTAGAAGGAATTGATGCTTTCGGTGGTTTTGAATTAAGGGTATGAACAGTTGATGATTCTAGCAATTTTGAAGTCTAATAAGGATTGTTGGTGTTTTCAAGATTTGCTACGGCATAAGCTGGCCTTTCAGAAAAGTAAGATGGCATAAAATCCGAGTCTAAATAGTTCAAGATTCAGTGAGAAATTCGCGAAAATTTAAAAAACACCATAATACAGGGTTCGTGTGCTTCAAGGACTTTCAAGCACCTTTTACCAGAATTTTTGTAAAGTAATAATTGCCTTATTTAATGAAGGAAAAAATATCTTCAAGTATAGCAACCAGTACTTTACGAAATTTCTGGTACTAAAACACCTAAATTTCTCTGAATCCCTTGATGCGTACGAACTCTGTAATAATGACTGATGTTAACGACAGTGGGATAGCTCTAACCAAAATCGACAGGATGTCATAAATTGTATTATTCCTTTAATTTGTACATACTCAGGCATCATAATCAGTATTAATACGCTTTTTGAGGGGCCCATACACACTGCAATCTATAATTTGTAGTTTATGACTACAGTGAGGTAGGGATGACAATAAACAGGCAAAATTAACATAAAATGGATTCATTAAATGATCCCATTTTAGAAAGTAGTTTAAAAAAATGTTATATATATTTGAATTTACTTTCGTTTTTATATTGGTAGTTTTACTTGAAGGACTAAATGGTCAAAAGGGTTCGTTTCATGTTATTTGGCCAAATTTATTGTACAATATATACATTTTATGTACAATAAGATTAACTTATTTAGAACGGGGTACGTTTTCCAACGATACATATGTTGGAATACATGTCCTGTATATTGTTGGCAAACCTACCACGCTCCATATTGCAACTTTTACAGTACCTCGACGAATAGCGGTGTAACGTAATTGCGAAACAAACTCATAGTTGCGTGAGGAAAGAATCTCTTTTTAATACTTGCAATGTCAAAACAGTAAGTTTAACACTAGTACGTTTATTTTACGTTTTAATAAAAACCTGAAATTTTACTCACTGTTGAAAAAATGAAAAAAAAAAACAGCTCTCCTGACGAAGTGGCAGTAGTGACTAAATTATAACTTTTGTAGATAATGTATGAAGTATTGCCACTTCAACCAGTTCACCGACTGTCGTCAGCTAGCGGCTCGTATAAAAATTAAAGAGAGTTGGAAAAGTTGCCCCTATGGAAAAAGTCCCCCGGTCCCCCCTACTCGAATTGCCATGTAATTGATTTATGTTATTAAGATTTACTATAGCACATTACCTAATGGAATAAAATGTGTAGGATTTAGGGTAAGGTGGTGCAAGAGTGCTTGGTATACGAGAATACACAGAACGATTATCCAATCTCAAAAAAAAAAATTTGATTTTACCTATGGAAATAAATGTTGTATTGGCATGATAACTTTATAGTGAAATACAGCTGCGTATTTTAGCGAATATTTTAATTGTTTAGAAGAGAAATTGTGATTTTGACTTTCTCGTTATAATATTAATGATTTTGAAAACAGGGTCAAAATAAAGTTTGCAAAGCTAATTTACTTTTTTTCGTTTTTATGGATAAGGTAACTATTAGACTACCTGTTATCTAAGTGATTTGGATTTATATTTCAATAAATAAACATTACTGATGTTTCAAAGTTATTTATTGACGATAGTGCAAGAGTACGTAGTACCAAAGTGTGAAAGTGTATGCACGTGACTTTGAAAAAACTGCTACCGTTGCGAAAGCAGGATTTACATTAACGGTTCTATAGCCTTTCAAAAATTACCTTTTTTACATACTAACTTTTCAGCAAGTAGCGTCGCTGGAAAATCATTAGAATCAAAAGTTGTTGTACTTCTTATGTCAGTGGCACCACAGAACTCTGAACATGATGGGGAGAAAGGTTTGCTTTCAAGAATTATATTTCAGAAAAGGCAGAAAATCTATGTAAAGAAAAGTTCCACGCTAAATGTGAAATAAACCCAACTTCTGTTTCGCAAGATATAAATTCGACTTCAACAATTGCATTTTACGTTAAATTAACAGAGTTGTCAACGCATCCAGAATCGTCTGCCCTGCGATGCTATAATAACTATAGCAGAAATTTTAAGCAGTTTACCACATAAAAGGCAGTTTGTAGTGTAGATGGCACTGCGGAAAAAAGGCGAAAAAACTTTAAGCAAACAAAGAGTAAAAATGAACCCAAGAAGCGAAAAACTGCACCAAAGAAAAAACGGTGGATATGTCCATGCTGCACAGAAATCTATAGAGAATTATAGATTAATTTAGAGGATTTCATAGAGTGCATCTCTTGCAGAGATGCACTCGAAAAAGTAATGTTGGCACGAAGAGTGCACAGACCACGTAGCCCGTGGTCACTGTAAATGTAATGTTTGTAAGTACTGGGCTGCTACAGGTGACTATTTTTTAATTCTGTCTGCACCACTATTTTAAAAGAGTTCACTTTGTGGTATATTTCCCTTGAAAATGTTGTCAAAGCCTATGTGAAATATTTCTGTTTTGGAAAAGTGGTGCGAAATGGAATTAAAAAATAGTCGTCTGTGGCATCGCAGAAAGTGAAACACTCTCGGTGTTCGGTCCGTCTGTCTGTCCGTCCGCATATAACAAAGCAAAAACTACCCAACCGAATGGTGTCAAATTTTAAATACATTATTGCTGCAAAATTTTTTCGAGTCATTTCAGATTTTAGGAAAACCAGATGTATAGTTTAATTAAAGAGACAGTCAAAAGTTTTCCGTCACATTACGGCCAATGGAAAAAAAATATTTCAAGTGCATTTTAATGATGTTACTGCATTTCGAACAGAATGAAATTGGTATGCATTTACGAAGTGCACTAAAATATACATTCAGTACAACAGGCGGTGCAAGTAATATTTATAAAATTAGTTATAGTACGAACGCACCTCATATGCCACGTTTGAAGTGCAATTTTCAACTTGTTTATACTGCGCACTCTTGCACACTTGACATCGCGCTCGTGCCATCAATGGTAGTACAAGAGTTCGCATTCAGGAAGATAATCTTTTATCAAATAATGAGCAAGATGTTTGCTATAAGGTGATGAATGCAATTTTTTTTATTAGCTTAATAACCTAAGGCTATATATAAAGTATAACTTCATCCCTTAAATTTCTCCATTTATTTTTATTTAATGAAATAGTTAAAGTGTGCACTTCTCCACCATCTTACCCTATATTTCGATTGTATAAGGGCTTTCAAAAGAATTCGGTAACATTATATTCAATGCGGAAAATCGCATGCAGTACATTTTAATGATGTTATACTATTTCAAGCATATTGAAATTGCTATACATCATTGAACTTTACTATAAGATGCTTATTGTAGAAAATTGTGCGCATACCATTTATCGTACATTTACAGGGGGCATACAAAATATTGTACTGGACTATGTATTTTTTTAAATATTATGTAGTGTGTATAAGCTCTACTGATCATATATAGGGTTTCACAAAAAATATCGTAAACAATACTCTTTATGGGTGTGAATTACATAAGGTTGGTTTTTAATTGTGTAACGCGTTTGAAAGCTGAATCATATTTAGGATACTAAGAGAAATTTTTACCAAAAAAAAAATAATAATTCATACATTGGTCTACGCAGACAATATATATATATATATAAATTATCCATTTATGATAATTTCCAGAATTTTAACAGTAATGTTAATGAGCTTAATTTTGGATGTTTTTCTCTTAAACATGCTCGTTGAAAGTGAAAATGTTTATTTGAGAATTGATATCATCCGAAGCCCCTCCAGTGGCCGAGAAGATCTACTCTCAAAGCTGGTAGACGGGAGGTGCTAGGTTCGAACCTAATTGCGCCCGTCGGCCTAGTCGTTAGGAGTTTTCCGTGGTTTTCTTCTAACCTTGGATTTCCTTGCTTGAATACGGGTTAGGTTCCCTTAGACAGACCCCCACGGCCGGCACACCTCCCCCCCTGTGCCCATATCCCTAGTGTAGATAATTGACCATCATAAACAACATTTCAAATGAAAATCAAATTTCAAAGTAATTGCTTAAGAGGCGCAAAGGCCAACATAGTGAAAAAGATTCCATGCCGGGAATCGAACCCGGGCCATCAGTATAGCGCACTGACGTTCTACCGACGCGCTATACTGATAGCCCGTGTTCGATTCCCGGCATGGAATCTTTTTCACTATGTTGGGCTTTGCACCTCTTAAGCAATTACTTTGAAATTTGATTTTCAATTGAAATATGGTATTCAAGGTGAGTTTAATCTGGAAATATTACTCTGGGATAATTTCCATGTATTAATATAATCATAAACAACACCAACACTACTCTAGAAGACTCTAAAGATTGAGTAAACTTGCTAATACCTTGTAAAAAACTAGTCGGAAAAACTTTCGACAATTACAAACAACAAAAATTCTTTTTATAAACCCTTGTTATAGAGGTAAAAACAAAAAATATATATTTTTTTAAAAGATAAATGAATTCTTTTAGTAGTTATATCTTCAATGGTAAGTATATTATATATTTGGATATTAAGACACTCTTACTTTTTTATCAGCGGGCCTAGAAGACAGATTACAGTGTGAATTATTTATCTATTATATTTCTCTGCTCATCTTAAACATGATCAAATTATCTTTTTCAAGACAGTAAGAAAGAGTTAAAAAGTAAAGGATTATTATTTTTTTATTTCTTCTATCTTTACATGAAGAAAGTAGTGGATTCGTGAAAAATTGGGTTTTTTTCTGTTTTCGACGGATTTTCACGTTCTAGAAGGTCCTGAATATGAATTCTTTGTTTTTAGAAAATATTTATCCGTGAGTCTGTCTGTGTGCCTGTAGTGTGTATGTGACCCAAATTTTGTGGACGCTCTATATCAAAACTAATGCAAGGAATTTAATCAAGCTTCAGATTAATTTATACATTTGTATACATTGAAACCTATTAGGCTTTGGTGAAAATCGACCAAGAGGTGGCGCTGCTATGTTAAATATTTTATGATTTTCAGGACAGATATTTTTCAAGAAACAACGCACAGGATGTTCATTTAGACTGACATAAATAGTCGCTGATTAGATTTTGGTTAAAATCTCCCAACAGGAGGCGCTGCTATGCTGATTCATGATTTTCAAGAATCACGAATAAGCATGATTCATGATTACCCCAATAGCTATAGCTGAAGAAGTAATTCAGGGATTTTCGCTGAACATCATATTCTGTTACTTTGACATAAATAAATCTCTATTGGGTTTTTGTGTTTACCGCCCAACAGGTGTCACTGCTATGCTCTGCATTCCACGATTTCCCACTATAGCTATATCTCAAACATGAATAAATTGTTATTTAATTTTCATTGTAGACTATTCGATTTATATAGAAAAATATTTATGGTGACCACAACATACAAGTTTTCTAAAAGCTTAAAATTTATTTTAATTTCGTTAATTTACTTAACACAATAGACTTTCTAAGTACGTTTAAAGTTTGAAAAATGTTATCCCAAAACTATATAAATATATATAATATATAGATAAACTCTTGAGTGACTACCTCTCCTGAATTTTTTCTGCATTTTGGGTTTCCATGACAACCATTCGTCTTCCATCTTTTATTTCATTTGAGCCGAAACGATCGATTAGATATTCTTCATAGATCGTCCGGCCATTCTTTTCATTTCTTCTCCAGCGGAATGCGTTTCTATATTTTTTTTATAGTTTTCCCTTGCGGCTTATTGACCAGCAATACTTGCAGTTGCGTATCTTTCTTTTATCTAACTTCTTTGACTTGTATTTTTCACGGATGGGAAAAGTTAAAATGCTTTTTCGCATATATGACCATGTTTTTTTTCTTCCAACATGCAGGTTAGGTAAAAGTTTATTTTGACCCTGTTTTATTCTTCCAACATTCAGGTTGGGTAAAACTTTATTTTTCCCATTCTTTATTATCAGTGAAGCATTTATAAAGTTTTCGGTCTAGAATATCTTAACAAAATCTTAACAAAAATATTAGATTGAAATATATGGAGTTCGGAGCATGAAACAATAGCATTCAGTTATTATTAGTGGTAATATTAATGTTTTGGCGAGGAAAAAGTTTGAATCCGTTTGTATAGCTCACATGCATTAAGTTTAATTCTTAAAAATAAATGTAATAAATACTAAAGGCTAAAGAATTTCATTTTCTATTAAAATACCCCCGGTTTTTTTACTAGCAATGTTGTGAATTTCTTTTTGTATCAAACTTCTTAGATTTTCAGTTTTAAAGGATGGGGAAAGTTAAAATGTTTTCTCGAATACATAACCCATGTTGTTCTTAGAACATTCAGGATAGGTAAAAGTTATTTTAACTCGCTGCTTTAACATTAGTGAAGTATTTATAGAACTTTCGACTAGAATATATGGATTATAACAAAAGCATTGTATTAAAATAAATGAAACATAGAACATGAACTAATATCCTTAAATTATCATTATTATTATTACAGCCGACGCTCGTTATAACGACCGCCCATTATAACGACCGTTCGAGTATAACGACCGATGCAAAATTTCCCGAAATATATCCCTTTATGATATGTTATTTTTACATCCAATATAACGTCCGGCCAGCAGCTTATTTCCCAATACAGCGACCAAATTGACTTTCCCTCCAGATTTTTTTCTCCCCAAAAGATTACCATTTTCTTTGCTCACTGCGCTTTGATGCCTGTGAAATTTCGCAAACCCCTTCTTTTCTCAGCCAGACTGATTAGGCGCCAGTGATCCCAGGTCACGTGGTCTGACTAGAGAATTGATATTTGAAAACATTTTTTACTCTTCTTTTTTTAGTTTAGTTTTTATTGTGAATGTGAATATCGAAAGCAGCATGCTGGCTGTGTATTTCTTGATCTTCCGAAAAGGGAGAAATAAATATTCTTGAACATATAAAAGAAATTATCTTGAATTCCCAGTGTGGAATATTTACATGTTTTTAAAGAAATATTATCCAAATGTTTTCATTGTAAATACTGTAAATATATATAAGTGTAAATAGAATTAACAAAGTTTTTAATCATCCTGTGCTTGACTTGGACTTATACTGAACAACACCAGCGCCATTTTCAGGTGTGAAAATATGCTCGATTAATTTAATATGATTTAATTCAGAATAATGTGATTTTACATGAATCGTGACGTTTTCATCTAATAAGCTCTCCCAACTTTGATTTGAATTGTGATAACGTGAAATTTCGTGGAATATATGAAGATTATTCTTCAATGCCTTTTGTAAAATGTCTTAAAACGACACTTTAAAACATTGCTTACTTATCATCTCTATTTGAGATGGAAAATTTTGTTTAAAGAAAATATCAAATGCACAAAAAATAAACAACTATTTCGAAAATATATGTCAGTAACTATTTTTTTTTTTTTGTGTGTGTGTGTTTATGTTTGTGATTTACTTTAAATTTCTTTTAGAAATACGCAATCATTCTCTTAAATTGGTTTTTATAATTATTCATTGTTAATGTTTATTTGATACGGAAGTAAACAGAATTTAATAATAATGTTGTATTATAAAATTTCCTTTGAAACCTTAATTTTCATGAACATGATTTGAGTTTTTTTTTATTCACTTTAGTTATAGCGACCTTACATTATAACGACCCTCATCTTTGGCACGCGAGGGGTCGTAATAACGAGCGTCGACTTATTATTATTCATGTTATTATTATGCATGTTATTATTATTATTATTATTATTATTATTTTAGTAGTGGCATTGTTTGAATCTGTTTCTATATTTTACACACATTAAAATCAATTCTACTGTTCTATAGAGAAAAATAAATTTATGTAATTATTTTTATTGGGAATGGAATTAAAAGAAAAATCCTCTCAGTCATTTTACTAGCAAAACTGGCAGTTGCGTACTTTTACTTTATCTAACTTCTTTCATTTGTAATATCTACGGATGACAAAAACTAAAATTCTTGACAATATATGACTCTGTTTTTTTAATTCCAACATTCAAGTTAGGTAAAAGGTTATTTTTTTCGAGTCTTTAATATCATTAAAGCATTTATAAAACTTTGGATTTATTATTATTATTATTATTATCATTATTATTATTGTTTACCAGTAATAGTCCAGTTTCAACTGACGTCGCACCCAAGCCACCATCTTGACAACCTCGCGGGCATTTTATTTATTTATTGGTTTATCTATATTTTGATTGGTTGAGCGATAATATCCAATACAAAACCGGCGATTTCGGCCGATTAGGGGGAAATTGGGCGCATGTGGTTGAAACTGATCTATATGAAACCCCCGTTAAAAATGACGGAATGTCGATCTGCGTTTAATTTTAATAAGGTTTCATACAAATAAACAGTAATTGAAAAAGCAACTATTCAAATAAAAATAAACTTTCTATTCAATTGTAATAAAAAATTGCATGAATAAAGTAATGATACGTGGATTTAAAATAAACACAATAGACAACATTCTCGGGATGTCGTAATAAATATGAATTTTTATTCGCTTTTAAAAATAAAGTGCACGTGCATAAATTGATTTATCGAAAATAAATTGCAAATGAAAACAAACGTCCAAACAGCGAGGTATCCGAATATTTTTCACAGTTTCTCTTTTATCTCAAACAATGGAAGTAATCCGATTGCCACTATTTGAAAAAATTACATAAAAAAACTTTTTAAATGAAAATTTGAAAATTAGAATATTTTTTTTTTTAAAAAAGCTAGTGGGGGCATATTTACAAATGAACAACTTTCATTAAAAAAAAAAAAAAAAAAGTTATCAAAATTGGTTCAGTAGAAAGTTCAGGGCAGGTGACTAAAAAAACACAATTGCGTATAAAATATATATATTCTTTAAATTATTACCCTCTCAGTTTCGACTCGATTATGGTTACATACAATTTCCTATACTTGTACATAAGAAGTTTGTAATAATAATAATAATAATTATTATTATTGTTGTTATTTCTGATGAAATAGTTTGAATCCGTTCCTATATTTTGCGCCCAGTAAATTCTACTATTATATATAGAAATTAATTTAATTGAACGATTTTTTTAAAATAACAAATATGTAACTCAACAACAACAAATTCATTTAATAACTTTTATTGGACAAAAAAGGGAACGTTCTATTAATTGGTTTACATTTAAAGCGTCCATTTGAGGAATTCCTGTTTAATGCAGCAATTTCGAATCCACACAAGAAATTCTAAATAGTATATATTTTTATTTTTATAACGACAGACGTTTTGAAATACAATTTGATCACAGAGTGACAAAACTGTAAAAATCTTCTTTCCAAAAATGTAATCGGCGCCAAGTAGTTTAGTGGTTAGCACATAGCACTAAATCAATTCATGTCCGAGGTACGCTGCCGAAGTTTGCGAAAGGTTGTTCAAGGTTCGATTAAACTTTCATAAGCTCGGGTAGTATATATAAAAAAAAAAGCTTAAAAACTAAAACCTAGGAATTCTTGCGCCAGGGTAACCACTTTACTGGAACACATGCAATAAACCATTCCAGAATCCATGGTCATAAAAGTACCAGAAGCATGAATTCTAAATGCATTGTAACCCAGTGACGTTTGTTTTGTTTAATGTAAATATCATCTCGTATTACACAATTTTACACATGAATTCAAATGAAATTGTTCAACTTTTCAATTTGAAAATCGATTGTTAAAGAAATGTGCGTGAGCAAGTCAGATAAGTATTGTCCGAATTATGTTGCAAATTTAAAGTTGCTCACTTTAAACATAACTAAATATACAGTAGTCTTATATGGATCATCGAATCAATGTGATTATTCATGGCGGCATTCGTTAAAAAGGAGTCAAACTGAGAAGAATTCTTTTAAAAAAAAAGAAAGTGTATTTTTCTAATTTAAGACTTTAACAGCCTCTAAAATTAGTGCATTTTTATTATACTTAAGTACTTATTTTTAATAGTGCTATTTCGCGGAAAAGGCAGCTGACCACCGGAATGGGAGGTACCTTTCCTTTTCAGTACTGACCAGAACTTTAGCACCAGTCAAAGTCTTGGAAGACTTCCACCAGAAAAATTGAAAAGCTAAATACACACACCACTTTTCGGCCCGTGCTTTTTTACATATTTAACAATAATGTGCAAATGTATGTGTCTCGTATTAATTACAATATATGCAGCTCTAAGACTTTTCATGGCGGCATTCGTAAGGGAGGGCTTGAATTTGGAAGAATTCTTCAAGAAATAAGAACATGTATTTTTCTAATTTCAGACTTTAATCGTCGGAGGTAATATGAGCTTTTAAAATGATTTCATTTGCCTTATTTTTAAAGCCTTATTTATCACAGTGTAGTATGCGTTTTTTATATGTTTTAAATAGAAAATATATCTACAATTAAATGTTCAACAGTATACACTGCCCAAATAGCAAATGTCTAATTAAACCAATAATACTGAATTTAGATTTTTACTTTTAAGCATAGACTTCTGTACTCTGGATGTTCGTGTGGAATGAATGATGTTCGTGTGGAATATAAGCTTTTAAGATGATTTCATTTGCCTTGTTTTTAAAGACCTATTTATCACAGTGTAGCGTGCGATTTTTATATGTTAAAGTATAAAATATAACTACAATTAAACGTCCAACAATATACACTGCCGAAATAGCAAATGTCTAATTAAACCAATAACACTGGATTTAGATTTTCACTTTTAAGCACAGGCTTCTGTGCTCTGGATGTTCGTGTGGAATGAATGTTAGAATCCGCATATTTATTAGACGTACAAAAGATTTAAAAATGCGGTATTTTCTAGAACATAAAATATCTTTCACATTTGAATACTTTAAATATTTCTTAGAACATAGCATCTTTTACTGTATAAAAAACAAATGTTTCTCAATTTGTGAAAATAAAATATAACAACAATTGAAAATATACAGTAATATATTCGGAATTTTCCATGATTTCGAAAATCATTCTTTATCTCAAACATTTCGAAAATCGTTCTGAAAATCGTAGACTTCTCTGCTCTGGAGGTTCATGTGGAATGAATGTTACAATCCGTATATTTCTTAGACGTAGAAAAACTAAAAAAAATACAGTATTTTCTAGAAAATAAAATATCTTTTGCACTTTAATACTTTAAATATTACTTAGAACATAGCATCTTATACTGCAAAAAAGACAAATGTTTCTCAAATTGCGAAAATATAATATAGCTAGCAACAAACGAAAATATATGTAATAACCTATTCAGGATTTTCCATGATTTCGAAAATTGTTCTTAATCTGACTAATTTCGAAAGTCGTTCTAAAAATCATAGACTTCTCTGCTCTGAAAGTTCGCGTGGAATGAATGTTAGAATTAATATATTTCTTCGACGTAGAAAAACTAAAAAAAATACAGTATTCTCTGGAAAATAAAATATCTTTCACATTTTAATACTTTAAATATTTCTTAGAACATAGCATCTTACACTGCAAAAAAGACAAATGTTTCTCGAATTGCGAAAATATAATATAACAACAAACGAAAATATACAATAACCTATTCGGAATTTTCCATGATTTCGAAAATCGTTCTTAATCGGAAACATTTCGAAAATCGTTCTGAAAATCATAGACTTCTCTACTCTGGAGGCTCGTGTGGAATGAATGTTAGAATTCGTATATTTCTTCGACGTAGAAAAACTAAAAAAAAAAAATACAGTATTTTCTAGAAAATAGAATATCTTTCACTTTTTAATATTTTAAATATTTCTGAGAACATTGCATCTTATACTGTAAAAAAGACAAATGTTTCTCCGTTTGTGAAAATATAATATAAAAACAAACGAAAATGTACAATAACCTATTCGGAATTTTCCATGATTTCGAAAATCTTTCTTAATCTGAAACATTTCCAAAATCATTCTGAAAATCATAGACTTCCCTGCTCTGGAGGCTCGTGTGGAATGAATGTTAGAATTCATATATTTATTAGACGTATAAAAACTAAAAAAAAAACCCAGTATTTTCTAGAAAATAAAATGCCTTTCACATTTTAATACTTTAAATATTTTTTAGAACATAGCATCTTATACTGTAAAAAAGACAAATGTTTCTTAATATGCGAAAATATAATATAAAAACAAACGAAAAATGTACAGTAACCTATTCGGAATTTTCCATGATTCCGAAAGTCATCCTTTATCATTATTAGAAACCTCAGAAAATAATATATTTTCGAGATTTGACGAGTTATTTGTAAAACAAAGTTTCTTTTACAGCGACTGGTTTCCGGAAAGGTTTCCGAATACTTTTTATAGCATATTAATCAGTTTTCTCAAACTAAAATATCGATTTTTCAGATGATATTAGTTATCAACTAAACATTTTCAGCAGTGTGATTGAAGTTATTCGTGCAAGAGAAACAAAATAATAGTAATTTTATACTTAATGTTAATGCTGTTAGTTCATCACATTTGTCTGTAAAACATGTTTGTTGAAATGAAAATATTTACTTGAGAATTAAGAGCATTCCAAAATCTTATGCTGTGGGTTCATAAATATGCTATGAAATCTACTCGGAAGCGTTTTGAAAAATCAGTGGCAGGAAAAGAAACTTTGTTTTTATATATGATTCTATACATATACACTGGTGTGCAAAAATTAATGTCGGAGCAGATAAATTAGCATAAAAATCGGAAAAGGCAGCAGAACGAAATGAAAGACCAATCAGGAGATAGACCTGAAACAAATTCAGTATGACATGTGCATATGTGGCACATGATGTAAAAATAGAAGGTCCTATGGGGATAAAGCACAGAGGCGGTGGACATTCAGCAATTCGGTGAAATATATTGAACGGTGTACAGTGATTTCAACGAAGGCTTTTTTGCTATTATTGTGTGATATGGCCAAGAGGCAATCCAGGAGATGTCATGTGGATGACCTTACACGAGGTAGTATCATTGGGATGCTGGAAGAAGGTTGAAGTGTGACAAGTGTGGCAGAAGAGTTCGGGATCGCTCACATCATCGTTTCGAGAGCTTGAAGTGCATTTCAAAGGACAGGAACATCTGTCCGAGCATTCAAAAGTGGTCGCCCACGAACAACAACAACAGTGGAAGACCGTTATAATGTCCTACAGGTACAAAAAAAATCAGGCGGCAGACAGCTGGAGAAATTGCAAGGCAGATGGAGCAGACAACTGGAGTTTTACCGTGTCTAGAAGGATGTACAAAGGTGGGCTATACGCACGATGGCCAGTACGGGGTGTACCATTGACGTCTGCTCATCGGAGACGCCGGTTTCTGTGGTGCGAGAAGAACTGGGCACAACAGGAGTGAGATCGAATACTCTTTACGGACGAGAGCCGATTTCATCTGACGAGCGATTTTGGACATATACACATCTGAAGAGATCAGGGTACACGTAACCACCCCTCCAACATACCCGAAAGGGACCACTTTGGAGGTGCCGGAGTTCCTTTTTGGGGTGGTATCATGATTGGTAGACTTACGAACCTCCATGTCTTTCAAGAAGGTTCAGTCTCTGGTGCCCGCTATTGCGCCTAGATTCTCTTGTCTGACGTGCGTCTGTTTGGAGGTGCTGTGGGCCCGGATTTCCTATTCATGGACGACAACGCTCCCCCTCAGTGTACAACGGCTATCGAAGTGCTCTTGGAGAGTGAAGATATTCAACGCATGGAAAGGTCTGCAAAATCCCCGGACCTAAATCCCATAGAACATGCGAACCTTCACGGGAGACGCTTGGCAGCACGTGACCAGTCGCCATCAATGATTCCGCAGCTGCAATTGGCGTTACAAGAGGAATAGGTCTTGATACCTCAACTGCTCCTTGACAACCTCATCCCAGCATGGCCAGACGTTGTAAATCATGCATCGCAATCAGGGTTGGGTTGGGTTGATTTTTGACGGCCAATTATCTACACGAGGGATATAGGCCCGGGGGGAGTGCCCTCCGTGGGGGTCTTTCTAAGGGAACCTAATCCGTATTAACGCATGGAAGATCCACGGCTCGAAGAAAACCACGAAAACTCCGAACGATTAGGCCGACGCGCGCGATTGGGATCGAACCCAGCACCTCCCGTCTACCATCTTCGAGAGCAGAACCTCTCGGCCACTGGTGGGGTCATCGCAATCAGGAGTGACCATACCCATTATTAGAGACATTTTCTTGCCAGGTAAATGTAAGATGGACATCTCTGTCTTCTCCTCAGTTGTGCCTTAAGTGGCCTTTTCAATAAAGTGCTTTTGTATCCTTTTGATTCCTTGTTTAGATGGTTTTTATTGCTTGTCCTATATTATCATATCTTGGAGATCTTTAAGTAAGTATGATTTCTTTTGATGTGGAAAATTTCTGCTCGACAAACGTTATCAGTTTTTGGAAATTTTGGACCTATCCCCATCCCCTTACGATATCATACATTATGATCCCTCAAACCCCTTCCCACTAATGATATCTTTATCACTGTCTAAACATCTTTTTATTTTTACATTTTTTTTTCCTTTTTCTTTTTGTACGTATCCAGTAATATACAGATGTGGTTATATATTATTATTTGCGTACTTTAATGATTAAAATGAAGAGAAATAATAAAACATTATTATTATATCTGAAAAACTTTGTATCAAATAGAACTAAGAAATACTTTATACATAACAATATTTATTAACAACTTTTTGTCACAGAATGTATTTAACAGTAATATTGTCTTCTTGCACTTACCCTCTGCACTAGGGTAAGTAGAAATTCTTATAAACAAAACAGATGGACAACATTATTCCCCATTTTTTTCTACTAAACATAACAAGTATCATTTTGAACATGGTTTCCCTAATAGCGAATTATATGCGCAATTTAAATACCTATTTTGTATATTCATAAAAATAGGTTATACATAATGTATGTATAATATATATATATTATATCATATCTTGATACAGTAGAGCGCCGATTATTCGAACAATTCGGACCGACCCTAGATCGGATAAGCAAAAGTTCGGATAATTGGCCAGCCAATTTAGCGGATGTTCCTGACTATACTTAGATCTTCACACTTTATCCACGCTTCGGACTGACAGCACTAGTTTATGCTGGTAGGTTTAAAAATTGATTTTTGTCTTTTCATTTTTTTGTTTACTTTTTATATCATTTGCTGAACTCCAGAGATTATAATTTAAGCAAAAAATCGTTTGATAGTTGCTTGCTTCAATGAAGACATTCTTTTGAATGCTGCCATGTCTCAAATGCTTCTTAAATATGTTAGTTGAATACGATCAGCATTCTCCTGCCATTCGAGCCATTTCATATATGTTTCCAAATATTCAAAGGCTTCGTTATTTGATGGACCTGGATCATTTTCAAAGCATTTCTTTTCATTTTCTTAAATTTAGGTTTCGTCTTGAATCTCATCCACAATCTCATCAAAATTTAAAATATGATATCCATGTCTAATAGGGCGTTTGGATAATTGGAAGTTCGTTAAAAAAATGAAAGAAATAGGCTGTTTGGATAATTGGAAGTTCAGTTAAAAAATTTTTGAGAGAAATTGGATGTCCAGATAATTGGAAGTTCGGTTAATTGGAGTTCGGATAATCGGCACTCTTCTGTACTCAATTTATGTATTTTATTTGATGCTGATGATTAATTGTAATGTTCTATAATGATAATATATATATACATAACAAAATATATTGATGGAAAGAAAAAATTACCCAAAAATTCTTTTGCAGAAGAATAGAAAGGGCAAACGTATGGGTATTCCATATTTTCGAATGACATGATTTTATCATAATTTAATAGTTCTAATTATAACTTCGCATTTTCATAAAAGTAGGTAGCAGACACAATATATATATACTAGCAAACCCCGCGGCTTTGCTCGCGTAATATTTGAAATATGCCAAGTGATATTTATATGTCTAATTTTTATTAAAAGGTACTAACTAAATTTTTATTTTTATTAAAAGGTAATATTTTATTTTATTAAAAGGTACCTATTACTTTTAGGAATAATTAAAAAAATTACTATTTAAAACACAGTTTAATTAAACATCATTGTTACACTGCATAATTCAGAAATGAGACTTAAATTAATAAAACGAAATAAAACGAAATAAATAATAATTTAGAAAATATTAAGTTTATGCTCAATTAATACGCTCATTTCAGTATTCATTTGAAGTTTTGAATTTTTTAGAAACCATCTTCTTATATCTTAAAATTAACCATCATGTCAAATTCCAAGTCCTACCACCTCTCTCAACATAAAGGGCTATGTTGAAATAGGAACTTTCACCATTAATTTGCTAATATTAATTTTGAAATTGGTTTGTTATTTCCTAATATTCCACAGAAACATAATTTAGAAAGCTTTTAAAGGCCTTTTTTAGAGCGTTTGTTGTTTCTGTGAATCCCAGGTGGTAGAATCATCGGCATAAAATATAGCATGTGTAAGATCAGAGACTGTTACCATTGATTCGCAACTATTACTTTTATATTTGGTTTATATTCCCTGAAATTCCATAGAAATCGTAATTTAGGACTTTTTTAGAATGCTTTTCGCACCTCCCCTTCACTTCACCCCTTTTTAATTCGAATTTATTTTCGACAGTCCTTCGAGGGCATTTATATTTTATAAGTAACTACCATGCCATATTTAAAGTTTCTAGCCTTTTCAGTATCACAGAATTCGCAATTTAGAAAGTTTTTAGCTACTGCAAACCTCTGGTGGTAGTGGCACATACATAAAATATAGCTTATGTTTGAGCAGGTTCTATCACCAACAATTTGTTATCATTATATTTTTAATCGGTTTGGTATTTGATAAGATTACATAAAAATTGTAATTTATAATGCTATTCGCTCACTTCATCTTTTTAAATTTGAAATTTTCTTTCGACAGTTCATAGAAAGCAGTTGCATCTTGTAAGTAAATAACATGCGATACTTCAAAGTGTTAGACACTTCAGTTATGCAAAAAACGACAATTAGAACATGTTTCGCTTTTGCAACTCTCAGATGGTAGTGACAGCAACATAAAATATAACCTATCTTATAGCAGGGACTGTCACCATTGATTTGCAACCATTACTTTTGAAATAGCTTTGGAATTTCCTGAGATTGAGTAGAAATCGCAATTTAGAACGTTTTTAGAACGCTTTTCGCGCATTTTCACCCTATTTTAAATTTCCAATTCTTTCGAAACTGTTCTTAAAGATCATTTATATGTAATAAATATGTACCTTGCCTAATTTTAAGTTGCTATCCCCTACCGATCACAAAAATCGAAATTTGGAACGCTTTTTTGCTCCTGCAACGTCTAGGTGATAGTGATACCGACATAAAATAGCATCTATGTTAGAGCAGAGGCTGTCAGCATCAATTTTTTACCATTACTTTTGAAATCAGTCTGATTCTTCTTGAGATATTGGTGAAATATCGGCATTTAGAACGTTTTTAGAACGCTTTTCGCTCATTTTGCTCCTGCATCTCCTCTGTGGTAGTGGAAACAGATATAAAATATAGCCTATCTTGGAGCAAGATCTGTCACTATCATTTTAACACCATTATATTTGAAATCGGTTCAGTATTTCCTGAGATTGCATAGAAATTGCAATTTAGAACGTTTTTTGCACATTTTGACCCCCCCCCCCCTTTTAAATTTCGATTTTTTTAGGAAATGTCCTTGGAGATCATTGATATCTTATAACTAACTACCATTCTAAATTTCACAATTCAAGGCCCTTCCGTCACGCAAAAACTGCAATTTAGAACGTTTTTCTCCTGCACCCCCTTTTGGGTGGTGGCACCGACATAAAACGTAGCCTATGTTGGAGCAAGGATTTTCACCATAATTTTGACGCCATTATTTTTTAAATCGGTTTAGTATTTCCTGAGATTGTGTAGAAATCACCATTTAGAACGTTTTTTAGAACGCTTTTCGCGCATTTTCAGCCCTTTTAAATTTCGAATTTTTTAAGAACTGTTCTTAGAAATCCTTTATATCTAATAAGTAGCTGATACTTCAAATTTCACATTTCTAGGCCCTTCAGTAACACATAAATCGCATTTTTGGAACGTTTTTTGCTCCTACACCCTCTTTGGGGTAGTGGCACCGACATAAAACATAGCCTATCTTGGAGTAAACGTTGTCACTATCATTTTAACACCAATATTTTTTAAATCGGTTTGGTATTTCCTGAGATTATGTAGAAACTACCATTTAGAACGTTTTTTAGAACGCTTTTTGTGCATTTTCACCCCTTTTAAATTTCCTTATGAAATGTCCTTAGAGATCATTGATATCTTATAACTAACTACCATTCTAAATTCCACAATTCAAGGCCCTTCCGTCACGCAAAAACCGCAATTTAGAACGTTTTTCTCCTGCACCCCCTTTTGGGTAGTGGCAGCGACATAAAACATTTCCTATCTTGGAGTAAACGTTGTCATTTTAACACCAATATTTTTTAAATCGGTTTGGTATTTCCTGAGATTATGTAGAAACTACCATTTAGAACGTTTTTTAGAACGCTTTTTGTGCATTTTCACCCCTTTTAAATTTCCTTACGAAATGTCCTTAGAGATCATTGATATCTTATAACTAACTACCATTCTAAATTTCACAATTCAAGGCCCTTCCGGCACGCAAAAACCGCAATTTAGAACGTTTTTCCCCTGCACCCCCTTTTGGGTAGTGGCCCCGACATAAAACATAGCCTATGTTGGAGCAAGGATTTTCACCATAATTTTGACGCCATTATTTTTTAAATCGGTTTAGTATTTCCTGAGATTGTGTAGAAATCACCATTTAGAACGTTTTTTAGAACGCTTTTCGCGCATTTTCAGCCCTTTTAAATTTCGAATTTTTTAAGAACTGTTCTTAGAAATCCTTTATATCTAATAAGTAGCTGATACTTCAAATTTCACATTTCTAGGCCCTTCAGTAACACATAAATCGCATTTTTGGAACGTTTTTTGCTCCTACACCCTCTTTGGGGTAGTGGCACCGACATAAAACATAGCCTATCTTGGAGTAAACGTTGTCACTATCATTTTAACACCAATATTTTTTAAATCGGTTTGGTATTTCCTGAGATTATGTAGAAACTACCATTTAGAACGTTTTTTAGAACGCTTTTTGTGCATTTTCACCCCTTTTAAATTTCCTTATGAAATGTCCTTAGAGATCATTGATATCTTATAACTAACTACCATTCTAAATTTCACAATTCAAGGCCCTTCCGTCACGCAAAAACCGCAATTTAGAACGTTTTTCTCCTGCACCCCCTTTTGGGTAGTGGCAGCGACATAAAACATTGCCTATCTTGGAGTAAACGTTGTCATTTTAACACCAATATTTTTTAAATCGGTTTGGTATTTCCTGAGATTATGTAGAAACTACCATTTAGAACGTTTTTTAGAACGCTTTTTGTGCATTTTCACCCCTTTTAAATTTCCTTACGAAATGTCCTTAGAGATCATTGATATCTTATAACTAACTACCATTCTAAATTTCACAATTCAAGGCCCTTCCGTCACGCAAAAACCGCAATTTAGAACGTTTTTCTCCTGCACCCCCTTTTGGGTAGTGGCACCGACATAAAACATAGCCTATGTTGGAGCAAGGATTTTCACCATCATTTTGACGCCATTATTTTTTAAATCGGTTTAGTATTTCCTGAGATTGTGTAGAAATCACCATTTAGAACGTTTTTTAGAACGCTTTTCGCGCATTTTCACCCCTTTTAAATTTCGAATTTTTTAAGAACTGTTCTTAGAAATCCTTTATATCTAAAAAGTAGCTGATACTTCAAATTTCACATTTCTAGGCCCTTCAGTAACACATAAATCGCATTTTTGGAAAGTTTTTTGCTCTTGCACCCTCTTTGGGGTAGTGGCACCGACATAAAACATAGCCTATCTTGGAGTAAACGTTGTCACTATCATTTTAACACCAATATTTTTTAAATCGGTTTGGTATTTCCTGAGATTATGTAGAAACTACCATTTAGAACGTTTTTTAGAACGCTTTTTGTGCATTTTCAGCCCTTTTAAATTTCGAATTGTTTAAGAACTGTTCTTAGACATCATTTATATCATATAAGTAACAAATATTCCAAATTTCATATTTCTAGGCCCTTCAGTAACGCAAAAATCGCATTTTTAGAACGTTCTTTGCTCCTGCACCCCTTTTGGGGTAGTGGCACCGACATAAGATATAGCCTATGTTCTAAGTTGGACTAACACCATCATTTTGACACCATTACTTTTGGAATCGGTTCGGTATTTCCTGAGATTATGTAGAAACTACCATTTAGAACGTTTTTTAGAACACTTTTCGTGCAGTCTCACCCCTTTTAAATTTCGAATTGTTTAAGAACTGTTCTTAGAAATCCTTTATATCTAGTAAGTAGCTGATACTTCAAATTTCACATTTCTAGGCCCTTCAGTAACGCAAAAATCGCATTTTTGGAACGTTTCTTGCTCCTACACCCTCTTTGGGGTAGTGGCACCGACATAAAACATAGCCTATCTTGGAGTAAACGTTGTCACTATCATTTTGACACCAATATTTTTTAAATCGGTTTGGTATTTCCTGAGATTATGTAGAAACTACCATTTAGAACGTTTTTTAGAACGCTTTTTGCGCATTTTCACCCCTTTTAAATTTCGTATTGTTTAAGAACTTTAGAACTTTATTTAGACATCATTTATATCTTATAAGTAACAAATATTCCAAATTTCACATTTCTAGGCCCTTCAGTAACGCAAAAATCGCATTTTTAGAACGTTTTTTGCTCCTGCACCCCTTTTGGGGTAGTGGCACCGACATAAGATATAGCCTATGTTCTAAGTTGGACTAACACCATCATTTTGATACCATTACTTTTGGAATCGGTTCGGCATTTCCTGAGATTATGTAGAAACTACCATTTAGAACGTTTTTTAGAACACTTTTTGTGCAGTCTCACCCCTTTTAAATTTCGAATTGTTTAAGAACTGTTCTTAGACATCGTTTATATCTTGTAAGTAACTAATATTCCAAATTTCATATTTCTAGGCCCTTCAGTAACACAAAAATCGCATTTTTAGAACGTTTTTTGCTCCTGCACCCCCTTTGGGGTAGCGGCACCGACATAAGATATAGCCTATGTTCTAAGTTGGGCGAACACCATCATTTTGATACCATTACTTTTGGAATCGGTTCGGTAGTTCCAGAGCTTACCTCCGACAAATAAACAATTTTTTCCTCTTTATAATATGACTAGCAGGCTATGCCCGCTGCGCTGGTCAATATTTCCAAATGAACCTTGGATTAAACTAGGATTTCCCTCAGAGGGATTAGTCTGAGCGATAGTGCTGAGAACATAGATTTAATAATAACATGTGGAGACAAAGAAAATGAGATGTTATCTTTAATTGTCCATATACTGCGATAAATTGAAATGATGAAAATAAACGAATCGTAGAATTACAATTTCTTATATATAAATTCGTATACACTGTTTAAAATATGGGAAATCAAACCATGCAAGACAGCCATGCATGGATATAAAATTGAAAGTACGCAATATATTAAAAGTAAAATAGAAAATGAAACACTAAATTATCTTATATCGGAATTTTATCTGTATAAAATTATGTCAAGTACATAATCAGACGCTCCGCACCAATTTGAGTAACTTTAAATGACAAATATATAATGTTTTAAAAGAATGGACTATACTTTATATGGTGTGTGCTGCCCCGGAATACTGTAAAAGCACCTATTTTCGCGAAAATGAAGATATCGGTGATTTCGCGAGCTAAAATTTCGCGTATTTTTGTGAGCAGAACCGAAAGTTGAAAAATTACGAAACTACCTAAATAGAACCCCTTTTGCTTAAATTTCTAGAGGAAAAAGAATCTGTCGACATGCGAATATCACGACTAAAACCGATTCAAGCTTCTTGGCTTGTGCGCACATTTGACGATGTTGAAGGCAAATATGAGATAATTTTGAATGGCTTGAAAGAAGCTGGTATAAATATTGAAAGTAAATGAGCTGCATTCTATTAGTTGTATTATTGTTTTTATTCGAGAAATACTTGTGTAGTATTCAAGAAATAGTTGTTGTAAGTATTGAAGAAGTTTTTGTATTTATTTCTTATTTAAGTAACTGATATTTAAAGTAATTAAATTTTGGATAAGTGAAAAAATTCTGATTTTTTATTATTATCTGGGGAAAAAAAAAAAAAAAAAAAAAAAAAAAAAAAATTCGCGAGGCTTAAATTTTCGCAATTACGACGTGCTCGCGAAAATCGCGAAAATTAAAGCCTCGCGAAAATAAGTGCTTTTGCAGTAGTTAATATTGTACAATATCTGTTTTCCACGGATGCAATGAGGTTGTCGATAACAGTTAAGGTGAAAAAATCTGATATAGTATCTGATATAGTCTCCTCAAAATCTGATATAGTATCAAACTACCGAATACATCAACAGTGGCATGCATTGCTTCGTTAGAGTGTGTTTCAGATATGCTCGATCGGATTTAAATAATGAGTGTACGCTGGCCACTACATACACTGTATTGTTTTGTTTTCAAACATATTTTGCACAAGTTGAGCTGTATTTAGCATGTATTAAATAAAAGAAATCGGCGATGATTGCGACATAAAGTATGACACAAGATCTGAATATATCGTCTGCATAACTTTTGAGCTGTCAAACTGTCATTTGAAGTAATTTACAAATCCATATATATTTATTCAGCAAATCATGCAAGCTAACATACGCCAATATGAACCCAATTATGAAATTTCATCAGAATAAGTTAATATATAAAAAATCGACTAATGATAATTGAGAATATGACCTTATGATAAAATGTTTAGAAAAATGAATCAGATAAAAAATTCAAATCACATTTAAAACGGCACTTCCCTCTGTTAGTGGCCTTGGCGAGAGAGAGAAAAGCCTAGAGAAGGAACACTTTAACAAGTACTTTCGGGCAACCTACTCAATGTTTCATACAGGTCTTTATCTAATATTTACACAATTTATTTAATGCTAGGTGGGTATCTATCAGTTTTGTTGCATTTAAATTGCATGTTTTGCGGAGGAAATGCAGCATTATGAAATATTTAAAGTTGCTATATCTAATAATTCTAAATTAATGGTAATTGAGATCGCTTTCCGTTAAATTCATCTTTTTAAATTTTAAATTTTTTAGGAACCATTCATAGAGACAATTGTATATTTTACAACCAACCCGAAGCAAAATTTCAAGATTTTGGGCTCAGAAGTAACACAGAAATAGAAAATTTTCGAAAGTTTTTTATTTCTGCACTGTTTTATATAGCGACATTTTTAGAAATTGTTCTATTGCGAGAATTTACGTCATGATAAACACAGCCATGTCAATTTTCATGTTTATATCCTAACAATTCCATGTAATTCGTTACTTAGATCATCTTTAGATCTTTTTTCGCTTTGTTTAGTCTTTCGCTTTTTTAGAATTCGTTCTACGACGAGCATTTACATGTTATAAATTACTACCATGGCAAAGTTCTTGTTTCTAACCCCAACAGTATCCTAAAAATTTCAGTATTCCAAATAAATCATAGTTTAGAACCTTTCCAGAAATTTTTACGTTTATCCGTCAAATTGAACCTTTTAGAGAGCGTCCATTACGAGTATTTACACCTTAAAAGTAACTACCACACCAAATTTAAAGTTTCTAACCCAATCAATATTGCAGAAATCGCAATTTTAGAAATTTTTTGCTCCTGCAGCGATGTAGGTTCTTGCACTGACATAAAATACATTCTTTTTTTCGGAGCAGAGATGGCCACCAACATTTTTTTTAAGTTGGCTAGGTAGTTTCAGAGATAACACCTCACAAACGTACAAGCATTAATAATATTCTACACTTAAAAATATTATAACGCTTTATAATATTAGCATTAAATGTACAGATACAAAAGCCATTTATCTGTTACAAACTAAAGTGCCCGACGTTGCCCAGAATTTGAAGGATGTTTGTTCTGAAATAACAATTTTAAAATTTAACATACAACACAAAACAAACATAAAAAAAGCAGCCGAAATGTCGTTTGAATTAATCATATGAAAACCTTATATAAAAATGTATAAATGTATATAACAGACGCAAAAGAATACAGCTATAAATGAACTCATTTCAATTTATAATTGGATCAATAATGTTAAAATACGCCAATATTTCCCTAATCGGGTTTTTATCATGCTTCAATTCATTTTTCACACTCATATGACGTTATACTATATCCACCACGTCCTTTATATTTCCAATATGACGTGATATTTTCCTCTTTCACGTGGAAACCTTGAAATAGAAAAGTTATGAAGTTATATTCACTTTCATTTAAATTCGTCAAACTATTTATTTCATTTTCATTTTTCACGTGAATATCTTGCAATAGAAAAGTTATGAAGTAATAGTCACCTTTTTTTTTTAAATTCGGCAAACTATTTATTTCATTTTCATATTTCACGTGGAAATCTTGCAGTAGAAAATTAATTGTTGTAGTAATAATTTCATTGTGCATTTTAATTGTTGGCAACTGCTATAACGAAAAATGTTGAAATTTGATAAGAAATTGCTGTTAAATTGGTGGTTTTTTATTAATTAAAATTAACTATAAATTATTTCGATTCCGGATTGCTTTAATTGCCTCGGCCGTGTTTTAATACACATGTACGTATCTTTTCACAATTTTGGCTTCCAAATTGTGGATTTTTATAGAATTACAGACAGACAGATAGACAATTTTTCATTTTTATATATCTCTCCATTCTAAAAAAAGTAACTAACGCTGTCACCGCTGTTTGAATTTTTTGTGACCGGAGGTTTTTCTTCGTTAATATTAAGAAAACTATTGCATACATAAATATGAAAATCGGTGCTGTTATAGAGAAATGTTTGATCAATACGCTGATGCATACAGTTTTCAAATCGAAGAATTACTTTAAGAGATATTTAATGCTAAATTTGGACAAAATCGTTCCATTAAAAAAGCTTTATAGGAGCAAAAACTATACATGGGAATTTAATCATTTTTAGATCATTTTATTCAATAGAAGATCCCGGTGTGTAGATTTCATTAATTTTTTTTTAATTTGACTCATTTTTTGAGGTTTTATTTCTATTTTAAATTCAAATATTCAGCATTTCGACAGATATATTTTACATATTTTAGAAAATAGTATTAATTTAAATTGTTGCCAACAATATAAACAGCACAAACAATAATATTTGCTTAAAAAAAATATTTACACGTTACTATTATAAACAGAACAAAACCTTCAAATTAGAATTAAATAATTAGGTATACAAAGCAGGCACTTATTGAAAATTACGCCATAAAACTATATTTACATGTGAATTTTAAAAGAGAAAGGATATTGTAGAACAAATTCATTAACATGCGTTAGAAGTCTTAAATAGAAGAAATTACATCACATTACACTTATTATGCAAAATGAACAAAAATAATATTGTAAAACAGTTTAAATTTAAAAAGTGCGCGAGACAAAATATTTTAGGTTAAATATTAGACTTTTTCAAATTTTATTATTTGTCGTTTGATGTGAGGTGTTCAGCTATAAATATGCAAAATTTCATGTCTCTAACTTAATTAGGGGCTGGGTTAAAAAAAATTGCTTAAAATACACAAGTTAGAGACCAGAGGGTTAAATATTAGGCTTTTTCAAAATTTTATTATTTGTCGTTTGATGTGAGGTGTTCAGCTATAAGTATGCAAAATTTCATGTCTTTAACTTAATTAGGGGCTGAGTTAAAAAAATTGCTTAAAATACACAAGTTAGAGCCCAGAGGGTTAAATATTAGACTTTTTCAAAATTATATTATTTGTCGTTTGATGTGAGGTGTTCAGCTATAAGTATGCAAAATTTCATGTCTCCAAATTAATTAGGGTCTGAGTTAGAAAAAATGTTTAAAATACAGAAGTTAGAGACCGGAGGGTTAAATATGACATTTTCAAAATTTTATGATTTATCGTGTTATAGCAAGTGTTCAGCTATAAGACTGCAAACTTTCAAGTCTCCAACTTAATTAGGGGATGATTTAGAGAAAATGATTAAAATACATAACTTAGAGCCCAGAGGATTAAATATTAGACCTTTTTCAAAATTTTATTATTTGTAGTTTGATGTGAGGTGTTCAGCTATAAGTATGCAAAATTTCATGTCTCCAACTTAATTAGGGGCTGTGTTAGAAAAATTGTTTAAAATACACAAGTTAGAGCCCAGAGGGTTAAATATTAGACCTTTTTCAAAATTTTATTATTTGTCGTTTGATGTGAGGTGTTCAGCTATAAGTATGCAAAATTTCATGTCTCCAACTTAATTAGAGCTGAGTTAGAAAAATTGCTTAAAATACACAAGTGGGAGCCCAGAGGGTTAAATATTAGACTTTTTCAAAATTTTATTATTTGCCGTTTGATGTGTGGTGTTCAGCTATAAATATGCAAATTTTCAAGTCTCCGCCATACATAGTTTCCGAGAACAGGCTCTGTGACAGACGGACAGACAGACAGACAAAGGAGTGAGACAGGTAGTGTTTCGTTAGATGAACGAAACTCTAAAAACATGCTGCGGATGACTGTAACAACATCCTAAAATTACATTACCATCAGCGATCTACCAATCCCGAATTTAGTTTACATTCGTTTCATATATTCTTATTCTTTTGTGCGGCCCGGTAAAATAACTATCAATAATGTGTACAGTAAAACCTCTGAATAGCGGACACCACGAGAATGCAGAGTTTGCCCTCTATTTGGAGGTGTCCTCTACTGAGAGTAAAACATGTACAGTTATTTAAGTGTTGGTAATCGAAAAAATGTCCGCTAAATAGAGGTATCCGCTAATCGGGTGTGTCCGTTATGGAGGTTTTACCAGTAAAACCTCTGAATAGCGAACAGCTCGGGAGGCCAGAATTTGTCCTCTATTTGGAGGTGTCCGCTACTGAGAGTAAAAAAAGTACAGTTATTTAAGGGTTGGTAATCGAAAAAATGCCCGCTAAATATAGGTGTCCACTAATCGGGTGTGTCCGTTATTGAGGTTTTACTGCATAATAATATCATCCTTTACAAGAAAATTGCATGCTGTACGATAGACAGACAGACATCCAGAGAAAGATAACCTCCCGGAGCAATAAACACTCATGTCTTTTGTTTTAATCATCCACAATCGTTTCTAAATTTCGTTATACGAGTATTAAAAAAATATGTTAATTTCCAGTCGATAGACTGACAACTATCTTTTAGCCTGAGTTTTTAGCTGGATTTAGCCTGTTCTATGTCATACAACAGACCAGATTTTATACAACAGGCTAAAAACGATCACAAGTGGTACGGAGTACTGTATTATTATTTTTTTGCCCACCAAAACTGGTTGCCACGGGTTGTTGCAAGGTTTGTGATCACGTGGTTGAAATTGATCTATTCAGTATTACTGCGTGTGTATTTTTTTCTTATTTGCTCCATGTGTTCAAACCAGTTGTCTACGAAAACATCCACCGGTGAAAGTGACGGACACCAAATTTCTGTGACGTATGCAGATAAATTGTGCTTTTTTATCAGTTTTTTTAATACAATTTTTAAACGGTTTGGAACTTATTTTTCATAGTAGGTGCATTCAGTAGGTGGCTCTCATAGGTACCTTCTGGTGCAAGCAGAAACGAAATCCGACAAATATTTTTTGAGTTATGCTTGACGAAAGGTTTTTATCAGGCTTTTTTTTTAGTAGGACATGGCGTTAATATCCATCGTAGTTGTAATGTGTCCGGACAGTAATATTTCGCTGAGTATTAGCCTTCGCTTCGCTCAGACAATTAAATGGTGAATTTGAACTTGTATTTTAAACATTATGGATCTTCAGCTTGACCTTGCACATTAATGAAACGATGCGAACGCCATTGCGATATAATGTTATCTTAAGCGTTGGACAAAATTTAGCAATTAAGAAGTAATTGTTTTAGTTGATTATAAACAGCGCACTTATGGTCGGGTAATGAGACCGTTATGACAACAGGAATTAATACCTCTGTAACTAATCAACATATAATGAAATCGTATATACTAACACCATACCTAAAAGTCATGCAACAGGGCCACTTGTAACAAAATATGTTCTGTAGATTTTTTTAAAAAGGCTATACTTTCATAATCAGGTTCACTTAATTTTTGAACTTTTACTGTTGCTCTATAACTAAGTACCCTTGAACAATATGTATACACTAAAACCTTTCCAAAATTATTACCTAACTAATTGTGGTATATCCTACGAAAGTATTATAAACAATCGGAATGAAATACAAATTTCCGTTGTAAATATATAGTAGATGATGATGATGCGACTTTGTGTAATACAATTCATAGTAAAGTTTTCGCTTCAAACAAAAACGATGCTTTCAACATTAAAGCTAATACACCAATATGTGAAGTATCCGATTACGGAAGGTTAACTTGAATTCTCGTGAGCAACTACTCAAAGAAAAGTGAATATGTGGCTTTTGTGATACTTTTATGTCAGCCGAGCGCAGGTAATAAATCAATAAAGATTGTTTTCATAGCATATTCTTATTTTATTATTTTCATTTAAAACACAAACCTTTCACTCATTTAATTTAAAATGCATGCCTTATACTAATTTCATTTAAAAAACTGAAAAGATAAACAATAACAGGAAATAATGCCATAATTAAAAGCAAAAAAATATTTTTAATTTACATACGCAAAATGTAACTACTGCTACTGGGAATTTTAAAAATGCTATCAGCGAGATGTGCGCACGGTTGTTACAAATGTACCCATTTTTTCTTCTTATCGAGGAGCAATTTATAAATCGCACAATATTATTCCAATTCCAATTTCTTTCATTGAGGAACCTATGACCGGAAAAAATGGAAAAAGACTCTTGTAGATTCTTCGGATGACGGCATCTGACGCCATAAACCGAGTTTATATATATGAAAATAATTTTTAAGTCGTTACAAACATTGCTTTCATACTTAAATATTTTCATTGGTACTACTTGTTATCCCGTCGACCAATTTCGCCAAATTATATAAATCGCAAACCATTCGCCAAATTATATAAATTGACATAATCTTTATTTTAAATAACGAAATAACAAATAAATTAGTATAACATTAATAAAAATACAAATAAAAGGTCGAAATTAAAATCACTTGATGACGTAAACACGTGTAGTTTGTTTAAATTCAAGTGAATTTGATATTTACGATCAACCATTATTGGCATTTAATCTTATAGTTTGACGATAGATTTTTGGTCGACGGAATATCTAAGTAGTACCTTTTCCATTTTTGTTTTATAACGCTAAATTCTCAGTAATTTTTCCCCTTTTATTTTACATTAGCAAAACCCGCGGCTTTGCTCGCGTAATATTTGAAATATGCCAAGTGATATTTATATGTCTAATTTTTATTAAAAGGTACTAACTTTTTAGGTTTTTATTTTATTAAAAGGTACTAACTAAATTTTTATTTTATTAAAAGGTAATATTTTATTTTATTAAAAGGTTTTTTTTATTAAAAGTTACTTACTATTTTTAGGAATAATTCAAAAATTACTATTTAAAACACAGTTTGATTAAACATCATTATTACACTGCATTAGGCAGAAATTAGGATTTAAATTAATAAAATGAAATAAAACTAAATAAATGATAATTTAGAAAATATTTTGAAACTTTTATGCTCAATTAATACGCTCATTTCAGTATTCATTTGAAGTTTTGAATTTTTTAGAAACCATCTTCTTACATCTTAAAATTAACCATCATGTCAAATTCCAAGTCCTACCCCCTCTCTCAACATAAAGGGCTATGTTGAAACAGGAACTGTCACCATTAATTTGCCAACATTAATTTTGAAATCGGTTTGTTATTTTCTAACATTCCACAGAAACGTAATTTAAAAAGCTTTTAAAGGCCTTTTTTAGAACGTTTGTTGTTCCTGTGAATCCCAGGTGGTAGAATCACCGGCATAAAATATAGCCTGTGTAGGATAAGAGACTGTTACCATTGATTCGCAACTATTACTTTCATAATCGGTTTATATTCCCTGAAACTGCACAGAATAGTAATTTAGAACTTTTTTAGAATGCTTTTTGCACCTCCCCTTCGCTTCACCTCTTTTTAATTCGAATTTATTTTCGACGTTCCTACGAGGGCATTTATATTTTATAAGTAACTACCATGTCATATTTAAAGTTTCTGACCTTTTTAGTATCACAGAAATCGCAATTTAGAAAGTTTTTAGCTCCTGCAACCCTCTGGTGGTAGTGGAACAGACATAAAATATAGCTTATGTGTGAGCAGGTTCTATCACCAAAATTTGTCATCATTATTTTTTTAATCGGTTTTGTAATTTATAACTTTGCTTAAAAATTGTAATTTATAACGCTTTTCACTCACTTCATTTTTTTAAATTTGAAATTTTCTTTCGACTGTTCTTAGAAAGCAGTTGCATCTTGTAAGTAAATACCATGCCATACTTCAAAGTGTTAGACCCCTCAGTTGTGCAAAAAACGCAAAGTAGAACATGTTTTGCTTTTGCAACCCTCAGATGGTAGTGACAGCAACATAAAATATAACCTATGTTATAGCAGGGACTGTCACCATTGATTTGCAACCATTACTTTTGAAATAGCTTTGGTATTTCCATAGATTGAGTAGAAATCGCAATTTAGAACGTTTTTAGGACGCTTTTCGCGCATTTTCACCCCTTTTTAAATTTCCAATTTTTTCGAAACTGTTCTTAAAGATCATATATATCTAATAAATATGTACCTTGCCTAATTTTAAGTTGCTAGCCCCTACTGATCACAAAAATCGAAATTTAGAACGCTTTGTTGCTCCTGCAACGTCTTGGTTATAGTGATACCGACATAAAACAGCGTCTATGTTAGAGCAGAGGCTGTCAACATCAATTTCCTACCATTACGTTTGAAATCAGATTCATTCTTCCTGAGATATTGCCGACAAATCGGCATTTAGAACGTTTTTAGAACGCTTTTCGCACATTTCGCTCCTGCATCTAATCTGGGTAGTGGAAACAGATATAAAATATAGCCTATCTTGGAGAAAGAGCTGTAAACTTCATTTTTACGCCATTATATTTGGAACCGGTTCAGTACTTCCTGAAATTGCACAGAAATTGCAATTTAGAACTTTTTTTACAACGCTTTTTGCGCATTTTGACCTCCTTTTAAGTTTCGATTTTTTAGGAAATGTCCTTAGAGATCATTGATATCTTATAACTAACTACCATTCCAAATTTCACGATTTTAGGCCCTTCCGTAACGCAAAAGCCGCAATTTAGAACGTTATTCTCCTGCACCCCCTTTGGGGTAGTGGCACCGACATAAAACATCGCCTATGTTGGAGCAAGGGTTGTCACCATCATTTTAATCAATCACCATTATTTTTTAGATCGGTTTGGTATTTCCTGAGATTGTGTAGAAACCATCATTAGAATGTTTTTTAGAACGCTTTTCGCGCATTTTCCCCCCTTTTAAATTTCGAATCGTTTAAGAACTGTTCTTAGAATTCCTTTATATCTAATAAGTAGCTAATATTTCAAATTTCATATTTCTAGGCCCTTCGGTAACGCAAAAATCGCATTTTTAGAACGTTTTATGCTCCTGCACCTCCTTTCGTGTAGTGGCACCGACATAAAACATAGCCTATGTTTTAACAAGGGTTGTCACCGTCATTTTGACACCAATATTTTGACACCATTATTTTTTAAATCGGTTTGGTATTTCCTGAGATTGTGTAGAAACTACCATTCAGAACGTTTTTTAGAACGCTTTTTGTGCATTTTCACCCCTTTTAAATTTCGAATTGTTTAAGAACTGGTCTTAGACATCATTTATATCTTATAAGTAAATAATATTCAAAATTTCATATTTCTAGGCCCTGCAGTAACGCTAAAATCGCATTTTTAGAACGTTTTTTGCTCCTACACCCCCTTTGGGGTAGTGGCATCGACATAAAACATAGCCTATCTTGTAGCAAGCGTTGTCACCATCATTTTGACACCAATATCTTTTAAATCGGTTTGGTATTTCCTGAGATTGTATAGAAACTACCATTTAGAACGTTTTTTAGAACGCTTTTTGTGCATTTTCACACCTTTTAAATTTCGAATTGTTTAAGAACTGTTCTTAGACATCATTTATATCTTATAAGTAACTAATATTCAAAATTTCATATTTCTAGGCCCTTCAGTAACGCTAAAATCGCATTTTTAGAACGTTTTTTGATCCTACACCCTCTTTGGGGTAGTGGCACCGACATAAGATATAGCCTATGTTCTAAGTTGGACTAACACCATCATTTTGATACCATTACTTTTGGAATCGGTTCGGTAGTTCCAGAGCTTACTTCCTACAAATAAACAATTTTTTCCTCTTTATAATACGAGTAAGATAAGATAAGATAAGACTAGCAAACCCCGCGGCTTTGCTCGCGTAATATTTGAAATATGCCAAGTGATATTATATGTTTGATTTTTATCAAAAGGTACTAACTAAATTTTTATTTTATTAAAAGGTAATATTTTAATTTATTAAAAGGTACTTATTACTTTTAGCAATAATTAAAAGAATTACTATTTAAAACACAATTTGATTAAGCATCATTGTTACACTGCATAAAGAAGAAATGAGACTTAAATTAATAAAACGAAATAAAACTAAATAAATAATAATTTAGAAAATATTTTGAAACTTTTATGCTCAGTTAACACGCTCATTTCAGTATTCATTTGAAGTTTTGAATTTTCTAGAAACCATCTTCTTACATCTTAAATTTAACCATCATGTCCAATTCCAAGTTCTACCACCTCTCTCAACATAAAGGGCTGTGTTGAAATAGAAACTGTCACCATTAATTTGCCAACATTAATTTTGAAATTGGTTTGTTATTTCCTAATATTCCACAGAAACGTAATTTAGAAAGCTTTTAAAGGGCTTTTTTAGAGCGTTTGTTGTTTCTGTGAAACCCAGGTGGTAGAATCATCGGCATAAAATATAGCCTGTGTAGGATCAGAGACTGCTACCATTGATTCGCAGCTATTACTTTTATATTTGGTTTATATTCCCTGAAATTGTGTAGAAATCGTAATTTAGGACTTTTTTAGAATGCTTTTCGCATATCCCCTTCACTTCACTCCTTTTTAATTCGAATTTATTTTCGACAGTCCTTCGAGGGCATTTATATTTTATAAGTAACTACCATGCCATATTTAAAGTTTCTAGCCTTTTCAGTATCACAGAAATCGCAATTTAGAAAGTTTTTAGCTACTGAAACCCTCTGGTGGTAGTGGCACAGACATAAAATATATCTTACGATTGAGCAGGTTCTATCATCAACAATTCGTCATCATTATTTTTTTAATCGGTTTGGTATTTGATAAGATTACATAAAAATTGTTATTTACAACGCTTTTCGCTCACTTCATCTTTTTAAATTTGAGATTTTCTTTCGACAGTTCTTAGAAAGCAGTTGCATCTTGTAAGTAAATACCATGCCATACTTCAAAGTGTTAGACCCTTCAGTTATGCAAAAAACGCAAATTATAACATGTTTTGCTTTTGCAACCCTCAGATGGTAGTGACAGCAACATAAAATATAACCTATGTTATAGCAGGGACTGTCACCATTGATTTGCAACCATTACTTTTGAAACAGCTTTTGAATTTCCTGAGATTTAGTAGAAATCGTAATTTAGAATGTTTTTAGAACGCTTTTCGCGCATTTTCACCCCTTTTTAAATTTCCATTTTTTTCGAAACTGTTCTTAAAGATCAATTGTATGTAATACATATGTACCTTGCCTAAATTTAAGTTGCTAGCCCCTACCGATCAGAAAAATCGAAATTTGGAACGTTTTTTTGCTCCTGCAACGTCTAGGTGATAGTGATACCGTCTTAAAATAGCATCTATGTTAGAATAGAGGCTGTCAGCATCAATTTCTTAATATTACTTTTGAAATCAGTTTGATTCTTCCTGAGATATTGATGACAAATCGGCATTTAGAACGTTTTTAGAACGCTTTTCGCTCATTTTGCTCCTGCATCTCCTCTGGGTTAGTGGAAACATATATAAAATATAGCCTATCTTGGAGCAAGATCTGTCACCATCATTTTAACGCCATTATATTTGAAATCGGTTCATTATTTCCTGAGATTGCATAGAAATTGCAATTTAGAACGTTTTTTACAACGCTTTTTGCGCATTTTGACCCCCCTTTTAAATTTCGATTTTCTTAGGAAATGTCCTTAGAGATCATTGATATCTTATAACTAACTGCCATTCTAAATTTCACGATTCAAGGCCCTTCCGTCACGCAAAAACAGCAATTTAGAAAGTTTTTCTCCTGCAGCCCCTTTGGGGTAGTGGCACCGACATAAAACATAGCCTATGTTGGAGCAGGGATTTTCACCATCATTTTGACACCAATATTTTTTAAATCGGTTTGTTATTTCTAGAGATTATGTAGAAACTACCATTTAGAACGTTTTTTAGATCGCTTTTCGCGCATTTTCACCCCTTTTAAATTTAGAATTGTTTAAGAACTGTTCTTAGAAATCCTTTATATCTAATAAGTAGCTGATACTTCAAATTTCATATTTCTAGGCCCATCAGTAACACATAAATCGCATTTTTAGAACGTTTTTTGCTCCTACACCTCCTTTGGGGTAGTGGCACCGACATAAAACATAGCCTATCTTGGAGTAAACGTTGTCACTATCATTTTGACACCAATATTTTTTAAATCGGTTTGGTATTTCCTGAGATTATGTAGAAACTACCATTTAGAACGTTTTTTAGAACGCTTTTTGTGCATTTTCATCCCTTTTAAATTTCGAATTGTTTAAGAACTGTTCTTAGACACCATTTATATCTTATAAGTAACTAATATTCCAAATTTCATATTTCTAGGTCCTTCAGTATCGCAAAAATCGCATTTTTAGAACGTTTTTTGCTCCTGCACCCCCTTTGGGGTAGTGGCACCGGCATAAAATATATCCTATGTTCTAAGTTGGACTAACACCATCATTTTGATACCATTACTTTTGAAATCGGTTTGGTATTTCCTGAGATTATGTAGAAACTACCATTTAGAACGTTTTTTAGAACGCTTTTTGTGCATTTTCACCCCTTTAAAATTTCGAATTGTTTAAGAACTGTTCTTATACACCATTTATATCTTATAAGTAACTAATATTCCAAATTTCATATTTCTAGGCCCTTCAGTAACGCAAAAATCGCATTTTTAGAACGTTTTTTGCTCCTGCACCCCCTTTGGGGTAGTGGCACCGACATAAAATATATCCTATGTTCTAAGTTGGACTAACACCATCATTTTGATACCATTACTTTTGAAATCGGTTTGGTATTTCCTGAGATTATGTAGAAACTACCATTTAGAACGTTTTTTAGAACGCTTTTTGTGCATTTTCACCCCTTTAAAATTTCGAATTGTTTAAGAACTGTTCTTATACACCATTTATATCTTATAAGTAACTAATATTCCAAATTTCATATTTCTAGGCCCTTCAGTAACGCAAAAATCGCATTTTTAGAACGTTTTTTGCTCCTGCACCCCCTTTGGGGTAGTGGCACCGACATAAGATATAGCCTATGTTCTAAGTTGGGCGAACACCATCATTTTGATACCATTACATTTGGAATCGGTTCGGTAGTTCCTGAGCTTATCTCCGACAAATAAACAATTTTTACCTCTTTATAATAGGAGTATGATGAAGTATAGATATATATACATAACGAACTATACTGATGTAATGAAAAAGTTACCCCTAAAAACTGTTTTCTTTGGTTAAATAAAATTTGATAACGATAGCAAAAAGACAAACCCCTCTCCTGTAGAGATATATTACGATATCAAGTGCCAGACCCCCCTCCCTAAAGGGATAATGTTATATATGTAGAATTCCTTTCTAAAGATATTGGGATCGTTAGTAACACGGAAGATTTCCTTATACATTGTTAAAAATTTTGAGCTGGTTTGAACATACTTTTGGTGCTTCATTAGCTGCAATGATAAGATTGTAAAACTTCTTATCGGACTTATACTTATTCTTTTTCTTATTCCAACATTTGGAGTTCGTGTTGAACCGTAGCTCTAAATGCTGGATTAAGATTTTACGATATTATGGTTGAAGTTACTACAGCACCAAAATTTCGTTCAAACTATCACAAAATTTTTAACAGTGTACGTTATAGTTCATGATTATATTATATCTTGTATTAAAAAATATCTGTCATCTTTTACAGTGTACACATCTTGTAAGTGAAAAAATTCACTTTGAATCAGCAATCTTCTAACTGTAGACACGTAGGCAAAAACAATTGTTTAAACAGACCAATAATGTTGGATTTACAGGGTGTCCAGCGAATAAGACCCTGATTTCAAAATTAAATATCTCAAAAACAAAGATCAATAGAATTATGCGGTAAACGGTTTGTTTATTAGCTAAGCTGTAAAAATGTTATGCAGAAGTTGCAAAATTTAGTTGCAAAAACCGTTAACAGATGGCGCTGTAATCGCAATACTTGTAAATTACTTCGAAGTCCAGAGAAATGGCGTCTCATTCCTAGATGGCTACCTATGTAAAAAAGAATATTGGGAAAGTCCATTTTTTCATTGGGGTGATGTGCAGAAGTGGAGACATCTGGTCACAGAATTATTGCATCAGCTTTAATTTTAGAAAATTTCAATTAATAGAATTTTCAATAAAATGTTTAGAAATCATTATAAGAATTTTTTAAATATTTTATTATATTCAATCTTTAATCCCATATAATTATTTAAATCAAAATGCATATATTTAGAAAAATAATTTTGTACTTTTTATTTATTTTTTATTTTTTTAAATCACGGCATAATATTTTGGTGTTATTGTTTATACCTGAATTATCTCTCTATTCTAAAAAAAAGTAACTACCGCTGTCACCGCCGCCGCCGCCGCCGGTTTTGAATTTTTTGTGACCGGAGGTCTTTCTTCGTTAATATTAAGAAAAATAATGCATACAAAAATATGAAAATCGGTGGTTTTATACAGAAATGTTTGATAAACATGCTGATGCAGACAGTTTTCAAATCGAAGAATTATTTTAAGAGATATTTAATGCTAAAGTTGGACAAAATCGTTCCACTAAAAAAGTTTTATAGCAGCAAAAACTATACATGACAGTGTAATAATTTTTAGATCATTTTATGCGTTAGAATTTGCCGGAGTGCAGATTGCATTAATTTTTTTATTTTGACTCATTTTTTCAGGTTTTATTTCTATTTTAAATTCAAATTTTCAGCATTTCTAGAGATATTTTTTACAGATTTCAGAAAATTGTACTAATTTAAACTGTTGCCAACTGTATAAAAAGCGCAAGCAATAATATTTGCTTCAAATTAAAAATTTATTTACACGTGACTATTATAAACAGGAAAAAAACTTTCAAATTAAAATTAAATAATTACGTATAAAAAGCAGGAATTTATTAAAAATTATGTCATAAAAAGTACACACGTGAATTTTAAAAGAGAAAGGATATTGTAAAATAATAAGTTCATTAACATGCGTTAGAAGTCGTAGGAGAAATTACGTCATATTTACGTCACATAATAGTTATTACATAAAATGAACACAAAATAATATTGCAAAAAAGTTTAAATTTAGAAATTGCGCTAGACATTTATTTAATATTTTGAGAGGATCTTTTCAACTATTTTTGTTAGGAAAGCGCAAATAATATTTCATTTCTAACAAAAGTATCTTCACGTGAATATTTAAAAGAGAAAAAAATAGCTTGGTAAAAATTACGTCAGATTAAAAACGATTAATTTAAAATGTCTCATTTAAAAGAACTTTCTTTTCGCTTTGTTAAAAAATACCAGGAGACAAAGACTCTGTTTACTTAATTCCTTTTATATTAGCTTATGTTGAAATGTTGTTACACGTATCTACGTCATCAAGTTATTTTTATTCGACGTTTTATTTGTATTTTTATTAATGCCGTACGAATTTATTTGTTCTATTGTTATTTAAAATAAAAAATTATGTCAATTTGTATAATTTGGCGAGTGGTTTGGCGATTTATATAATTTGGCGAAATTGGTCGACGAGATAATCAAGCAGTACCGCAGCGGATTTGGCGTTAAAATTCCCCAATCAAAGACAAATGAATAGAAATTCGTTTATAGGGAGATCGCCACTGCTTTTTACATTACAATTCAATCTTTCGAAATCTTTTTAAAGCCGATCAAATTAACGTGCATTTAGAGTCTGCGGTGTCTGGGCGGGGGTTGGCGAGCGTAGCTCGTAGGGGGCCGAGCCCCCTAGTTATAAATAAAAAAGTAATTTTTCACTTTTAATTTATTTTTAAATCACGGCATAATACTTTGGTTTTAGCACAACGCATATATTTCTTTCTTTGTAAACAAAAATTTAGAGACAGAAATGATGCATTAAATTATTTCTTTTTTAAAAGGAATTGATGATAAATCATATCATCATCGTCAAAGCAAAAGTATTTTGGATGCTGCATTCCTTTCGAACACGTCGGATCCTATCGCTAGAAGCTGCACCATATTTCTGTGCCCAATGATAAAAAAAGAATGAAAACGTGTTTTTATAATTAAAATTATTTTTTAACTTAATTAAAATTTTAAAAATAGAAACTTTGTATTTTTTCATTCAAACTATTCTCTACAATTAAAAAAATGATTTATGAATCATTATTATAAATGCTCAATGATTTTTAAAAAAGGGGTTTCTTTTAACTTAATTAAATTTCAAAATCAGAAACTTTGCATTTTTTTATTCAAACTTTTTTCACAGTTTAAATAAATATTAAAAAGTAAAGATTTCCATTTTTTTTTCAAATCCTCCTCTACTTGGATTCGATTCAAAGATCTACCAATTAGGAGAGAAAAGACATACCACAGAGGTACTGGTAACCGGACCGAAGTAGCTTATAACAAAATTTGAAACAAATCTCAATTCTGTCAACACATGGCTCCGCTTCTGCACATTACCCAAATAAAATATTTTTTAAGTTCTTATATAATGATTGCTAAACTTTTTATTGAAAATTCTATTAATGGAAATTCTCTAAAATTCAAGCTGAGGCAATAATTCTGTGACCAGATGCCTCCACTTCTGCACATCACCCCAACGAAAAAGCGGTCTTTCCCAATTTTCGTTCTTCCATAGGAAGCCATCTAGGATTGAGACGCTAGGGCTCTGGGCTTCAAAACACAATTTATAGGATTTGCGATTACAGCGCCATCTGTTAGCGGTTTTTGCAACTAATTTTTGCAACTTCTGTACAACATTTTTACAGCTTAGCTAATAAACAAACTGTTTACCGCATAATTCTATTGATCTTTGTTTTTGAGATATTTAATTTTGAAATCAGGGTCTTATTCGCTGGACACCCTGTAGATTTTCACTTTTTTTCGCTTTTAAAAGCAAGCGTCTATACACCCGGGCTTAGTGCGGAATAGATGTTGACAACATATTACTTAGAAATAGTAAGAAAGAGAAAATACAGCATTTTATAGAAAATAAATATTTTTTTGACATTCCATTCTGTTCATTTGGGAATTTCATATTATTTCTGCTTTCCAAATATGTTAAAATTCCACATATCGTTTTTGGGAGTTAAAAATACGAAATAAATTCGGGTTTAAATTTGAAATCCTCCCATACAATAAGTATGTCAGAATGCAAGTAATATTTTTTGAAAATTATATTACCTTACATTTTGAACGCTCCACGTGTAGCGGGTATAATGATATCTAGAGAAAAAGTTATTCTGCAAGAAAATTCTCAGATGAGCTTAGCTTCGTTTAAATGTAATGTTTCGTTATTCTTATGGTTAATTCCATTTTTCAATTATGAAAAATTTTATTCGGTCATATATATATATTTAAAGGATAAGGACTGTGTTTTTAGCAGACGGTAGCATTTCCTTTGGAAATTTGTCGATATAGCGTTTAACCCATTTGTTCAGGGAATTATTATTTGAGTTGTTTGCAATTATAACTTACAACTCTTTCCTCTAGTATTAATGCCTGGAAACATAATTAGCATATATTGTAAATGACATGGAACGTCGTAGAACAACAACAAATATAGTAATTAGAATTTATGCGGAAATAAAAAGAAAATATAACAGTGAATGCTAAATATAATAGCTTCAAATAAATGGAACATTGAACTGCTGCTCCTTTTACTAATACATTGAGTAAAAAAAAAAGGGTTTGTACAATGTTTTGCAAGAAATTACGCCGATAAGCATAGCTTGGTTTGAATATAATGTTTCGTTCTTCTCGTGCTTAATTCCATTTTTCAATCATGAAAAATGTCATTAGGTGATATACCGGGTGTCCCAAAAAGGACTGACTGATTTTAAAATTCAATAACTTGCAAACGGTGACAGATATTAAAAAAATTCTTGCAGGAGGGTTATGCATAAGGTCAAAAGTTTTATTACAGTGGTTTTCAATTTTAGTTCGATTTACAAACAATAGATGGCGCTGTAAGCAATAGTCGCTAAATACAGGCTCGATTTTTGGTCCTTTATCTCGTTCCATGCAGAAAAAGGAGATGGAAATGTATTATCCGGGCCACGAAGTATCAAAAATCGAGCCTGAATTTAGCGACTATTGCTTACAGCGCCATCTATTGTTTGTAAATCGAACTAAAATTGAAAATCACTGTAATAAAACTTTTGACCTTATGCATAACCTTCCTGCAAGAATTTTTTTAATATCTGTCACCGTTTGCAAGTTATTGAATTTTAAAATCAGTCAGTCCTTTTTGGGACACCCGGTATATTTGAAGGATAAGTACTGTGTTTTTAATAGACGGTAACACTTCTTTTGAAAATTTGTCGATATAGCGATTAATTTATGTGTCCAGAAAATTATTTTATGAGATTATTTGCATTTATGACTTACAACTCTCGCCTCTATTATTAATGCCTAGGGACATTAATTAGCATGAAAAAATATAATGGTGGATGCCAAATATAAATAATACAAATAAGTAAAAAATTGAACTGCTGCTCATTTTTCATTGTAAGTATCTGACATGACAGTGAGTAAAAAAAAAAGGACTCGTACAGTTTTTTGCAAAAAAATACGCAGATTAGCTTAGCTTGGTTTAAATGCAATTATTCGTTATTCACATGCTTAATTCCATTTTTCAATTATGAAAATTTTTATTCGGTCATATATATTTGAAGCATAAGGACTCTGGTTTTAGCAGTTTTAGCACTTCTTTTGAAAATTTGTCGATATGGCGTTTAACATATTTGTTCAGAGAATTGTTTTTTGAGATTATTTGCGTTTATCACTTACAACTCTTGTCTAATTTATTAATGCTTAGTGACATTAATTAGCATATATTTTTGATGACGTGAACTTCATAGAACAACATCAAGCATAGTAATTTGAATTTATACGGAAAAAAAGACAAAATATAATGGTAGATGCTAAATGTAATAGATACAAATTAGTAGAAAACTGAATTGCTACCCTTTTTACATTCTAAGTATCTGACATTGAGTAAAAAAAAAAAAAAAAAAAAAAAGGATTTGTACAACTTTTTGCAAGAAAATACGCACTTTTTGCAAGAAAATACGCAGATAAGCTTAGTTTGGTTTAATAATTTTTTGTTATTCTCATGCTTAATTCATTTTTCACTTATGAAAAATCTCACTCTATATATATCTATTTGAAGGATAAGGACTGTCTGTGTTTTTTTTAAATCGGTAGCATTTCTTTTGAAAATTTGTCGATATAGCGTTTATTGAGATTATTTTAGAAAATTATTTTTTGAGATTATTTGCATTTATAACTTACAACTCTTGCTTCTGTTATTATGCCTGGAGACACTAATTAGCCTATATTGTGGATGATGCAGAACTTCGTAGAACAACACCAAACATAATAATTAGAATTTATGCGGAAAACAAACATAAAGTATAATGGTGGTTGCTAAATGTATTAATTAATAGATAACTGTTTAAGTTTTATAATTCAGCATCATTTGCTTAAAAAACATACTCTATTTTCTGTGAAATATGATGACATCACGAGAAGTACCGGAAAAGGTCACCCTCCGCATCAGAACAAACCTCATATAAAGAAGAATTTCATTTTTGAAACTATATGTAGTTCGCATTTTTAAACTTATAAAAATTATCCCTCTACTTTCTGTAGAAGACGTAATGTAAAATTCCCAAAAGAATGGAAAGGAATTCCAGAAAAAAAATCTAAAAAATACTGTATTTCCCTTCTGTTGCTATTTCTAAGTAATATATTGTCAGCTTTTATTCATCGAAAAGCAGCAGAGTATAGCAGCTAATTTTTCAAAGGTATAAAAGAGAAAATCTAAAATATAACATTATTGATAAAGCGAAACAACGTATAAAGACACAATTATAAATATGTTTAAAAAGCATACAGCTGTTTCGAAACCTCTAAGGTTTCATCATCAGTGCTTAAAAATCAAAAGTAAAATAAAAACTCTGAGTAAAAGAGGGGGGGGGGGAGACAGTGAGCCAGAAAGACATACCTTACAGCTTATGACAAATGGAAAAATTCAAACATTTTAGTTAACGATTTAAAATTGTTTTAGAACATTTTAAAACTACACTTCTCTTGTAATTATATTTTTTTCCCATTCTTTTCCGTTATTTTCTTCTTTTTTCAGTTGAAACTTCTTACAAAATTTGTGAATCAATATTTATTACTTAGACGCCAGAAATTAAGCAGACTGGTATTCTACAAAAATAGTCTAATTTTGTTTAGGCGCCAATGTAAACGAGTAAGCCCAAGAATAATAATAAGCTAGAAGCAGCAGGAGTCTTTCGGTAGCTTCATCGCCCCGAGCCCATCCTTCCCGCTTTTCGGTGTCTTTAATTTGTGTAATTTCCCTTTTAAATTTGTCCGGTTTCAATTTTTGAATTTTTTTTTTTCATTCTGGCTTCCGCAAAAGAGAGAGTGGGACTAGAGTAGATGAATAAAAGGCTGCGGTCGAAAAACTAAGACTAAAGCAAAAGTCGAAAATGTTCCTGATTTCAATAAATTCCTTTAGATACATGATTGGCGACAATGTCCTGTTCATTTTTATTAACTTCAGAACGGCGACAGTTAAACTCATAAACGTGTTGTCTAGGTATAGTAATGCGGATATCTGGTACACGATAACACGGTTTACAGAGCCGCCTCGCTGCAAAATATGGTATCTTCGATCCTACCTCAGAAACGATACGACATCCGGGAAAAGTAAATTACAAAATAATATGAAATGATGTTTTAAATGTAAAATAACTTCAGAGTCCTTCCTTTAAACATCCTATCTTTTTTAACATCCTTCTGCTGAAGACATAATGCTGAAGACTGGCACAAGAAAAATATTTTATTTTCTAAAAAAGTAGTATAGTTTCTCTTTCTTACAATTTCTAAGTAATGTGCTGTCAAGTTTTATTCTGTACAAAGCTCCACTTCCTCTTGTATTTCAAAGTTATAAAAGGGAAAATCTTAATCCAAATTATTAGCCGTTTGGACATCTTGTCCGCGATGTCTGTTGTTGGAAATTTTGTACTTCTTAGGCATTTTTTGTCCACAACATGTCTAAGAATGATAAGGACTAACGATTGTTTAAAGCATTATGCAATGCAATATATATTTTATTTTCTGCAACATACTGCATTTTCTAAAATTCTTTTAATCTTTATTCTTCCCTGGTGAAAATAGGATATATAGCATCTAATGCTCCTAATATAATCTACAAAAATTTCGTATACTTTATGATATGCTTTATTGATACACATTTGAAACCCTGATCCATTTTGAACCATTATAGAATTAATGTCGTCGTTGATATTCACTTTAATATGATTCCTTACAAAAATGCTGTGCATAGGATATCAAGTTTGCTTTCAGGAACACACAAAATATTTCGGATTAAATGTAATGTTCTGGGATATAATTGTTTATAGTGCATTTTACGAATATTGTGCAATTTTGGAAAAAGAAATTATCATCTGTTACAGCATGCAACAAATAGATTCAAACAAGATATTTCGAATCTATGGCCATCTATTAAAATGTTTGTAATTCTGATTGTACTACGCTGTTTTTCCGAATTGTTTTGTCTTGCTTAGTGCATTGTAATTTTCTAAATTTGGTTGAATAAAGAGTAGTTTTGGGAGTAAAACCAATTTACTTATTTGTATATCTCTATTTGCAGTGCTAGAAGAGACGTTTAGATAAAAAAAAATTCTCGGAATGTCGGAAAGCATTTTATAATGTACGAGTGACGTATGGTTTATTTATGTGTTTAAAATATTGAAGTTTGTATTAACAACAGTAATATTTTCTTGAATTTCTAATTTTAAATAAAGGCGGATAATTTTCTTTAAATATTCCTAAATACTATTCAATAGAGTCAGAACACGGTTTTAAACACTAGTGTCGTGAAGGAAATTTTCACCTTGTTACTAATAAGCTTTATAATATACTTATAACTACTTAAAAGGTGACAAAAACATATAAAGATATTATTTAATGCAACCCGAGACCTTTCGAACACACAAGCGTTCATTTTCAAAGGGAAAAAAGATGACTGACTGAATAGAAATACATTTTAAAAACAAAAACAAAAATAGTACGCATGCGCAAGCGGAGTTAAGTCCATTTCTCTGCAGAGGGGTGAAAACATCAGTTCATATTATTAGGAGGTCTTGAAATATTTAGGATATTGTACAAAATTGCGGGAATATTATAGGAAAGGACATCGTTACAAACATTATCACTTCTAAGTAAAATTTCAATGGATTCACGGATTATTGACGAATAGTGGTTAGACGTTGAAATGATAATTTTAGCTTTTTCGAAGTTTATCTTAATATTTTCTTTTTGATGCAATCTGGATAAAGCTGTATTTGGCTTGCTAAATTTGATATCAGAAATGTGCCCTTTTAATCTTTCCTTAAATTTTCCAGATGTCATACCAATACAAAATTATGAAAAAGTAGGAGTTTACATCATCCCATTCAGCACAGAACAGCATAAGAGTTTATATTGGTATTACATCTCGAAAATTTAAGGAAAGATTAAAAGAGCACATTTCTGATATCAAGTTTAACAAACCAAATACAGCTTTTTCCAGATTGCATCGAAAAGAAAATATTAAGGTAAACTTCGAAAAAGCTAAAATTATCATTTCAACGTCTAACCACTAATCGTCAATAATCCGTGAATCCATTGAAATTTTATTTAGAAGTGATAATGTTTCTAACGATATCCTTTCCTATAATATTCCCGCAATTTGTTACAATATCCTAAATATTTCAAGACCTCCTGATAATATGAACTGATCTTTTCACTCCTCTGCAGAGAAATGGATTGAACTCTGCTTGCGCATGCGTGCTATTTTTTTAAATTATTTATTTAATTTTTTTAATGTATTTCTATTCAGTCAGTCATCTTTTTTCCCTTTGAAAATGAACGTGAGTGTATTCGAATGGTCTCGGGTTGCATTAAATAATATTTTTATATGTTTTTGTCACCCTTTAAGTAGTTATAAGTATATGATAAAGTTTATTAAACACTATTCTAAAAAATTAAACTGAAATTTGAAATAATTGAAAATCTGTACATCTGAATTTATACGAATTCATTTCCTTTTTCAAATTGAAATTTTTTTTTAAAGCTTTTGGGTTTTTGAAAAATTGAGTACTTTACGTAGGACTGGAACTGTTGCAGCAATGTTTCCTTGTTTAAAACATCTAAGATTTATTTCAACAAGTAACCTTTGCTTTATTTAACGAGCAACTGTCATTCATTTAAGAAAAAAAAAATAAATAGATTGTATTAGAGTATCGGATGTTTGCATGAGCCGTTTTTTACGAGATTGTAAGACGATTCTTTCTTATTCTGAATATTCTACGCTAATCTAACAAATAAATGGAGCTTGCTGAAAAACAATGCTTATTTAATTGTATGAATTTTGAAATTACATACTACTGTAACGACCAAAGAAACACCGCAACCTTTCCTATCTCTTAAGTTGCAGGACTACCTTTTGTCCAGCGGTTGTCCACGAATCGTCGCCTAGCCACGAATCATCGCCTAGTCAATTGATTGCTGCCTAGGTTCCGGAGACTCTTTAGGCGGGCTGGCGTATCGGAGGAAAAACTTTCGATATGCGAAAGAGAGTTAAAGATGTTAGGCAACAGATTAAGTGAAGTGAAGAGAACTAAACTGTTGAGAGATGAAGACGGTGTTTTTTTGTTAAAGACGAGTGGACATGTCGTGATTTTTTGATTGTGTTTGAAAGGATAAAATTTAGATATGTGGTAGAGAGTGGTGTATACAGAAATGTCCAATTTTAGAGCAATGGATTTTAAAATGTGTGAGGAAGTTTTTACTTGTAAATGTGAAATGTTAGTAAACTGTTAATAAAGTGTTTTGATGTTAAACGTCGCCACGAAGTGCTTACACTGGAACTATATTACGACGGTACACTACTATGTGTCGTAAAAGTTCCGTACTCTAACTTAAAGCACTCATTGTCCGTGTTTTCTTTTGAAATATTAAATTTTATCTTCTGCTTATCATTGCATCAATTGCTTAGTTTTTATCGTTTGGCCCTTTTCGCACTCAATTGATGCGAGAATAAAGCTGTATGTTTTTGTTCTTTAATAGTTTGTTCTTCATGTGTTTTTCACGCATTCACAGAATTTCGCTGATCGAAACTTCTTCTGAATGTAAATCATATGAAAGGTGCAAAGACATTGTGCGAAATAAATATCCAAATGATGCAATACCGAGTAAAGATAAGCTATATCAGCTCGTTCGTTGTGTATATGACATTGGCGTCAGAAAAAAAATCGCGCCAATATGGGGCGTAAATGACATCTGTGCCGAAACTTTAATATATAATGTTTAAACTCTTCGCTCCACTCCCTTTGCATGTAGTACAAACTATAACACAGATAGCGCAAAATAATAGACAGTTTGGTACTTTTCCCCTGTAGGGGCTTTGGCATTTTTTAAAAAGGCTTGGTGTAATTTGGGCACCAGAAAGTGAGATTTGGGTACTTTTCCGTTATGCGGACACCATTGTCGCCAAGCGTAATAGTTGGCGCAAAATCGTGAATTGAAGCATTTGAAAAATAAAAGAAAAACCATTGTCGATACTAAAGTGAGCATTTAAAAAATATAACATTTGAAAAATCCAGACTTTTACGAACTATTTCATCAAATCACAAATATATACTTAAAATAAGTGAACAAATAACTGCTATAAAATAAAGCAATAAAATAAAACTCATATTAAACTGCTGGCATAAAATTCCAAATATCTTTTAGCATTTTGAAATAATTGGCGCATTAGCATACATTTTGGCATGGTATCCGTATAACGGAAAAATATCGAGATTTGTTGTCAAATCATATAAACAGCTATGAAAACAAATTTAATGAGCGTTTTTGTTTGTTTTATATGTATATTATTGATGTTTTTATGTACAAATTGCATCTGTTTCTGTATAAAATTAGAGAAACGGCTTTTTTATGTTAAATAAATCGTATAAATATCGAGAAAAATGCGTGTGTATATAACATGAAACAGTGAACAGGTTCCCGGAAAATATGTTACCAAATTTCCTTTTTCGCCAAGGCACCTATACTGGAAAAGTACCTAAAGCACATTAAAATCGCGCAGTTAGGAGCTCACACAGTACACCGTTGTCTATTGGCGGTTATTTTATTAGTAACATTGGGAGGAAAATGTAAAGATAAAGTACATCTTTATATTCTTTCTATTTACTTTTAAATTCTCACCTATAGATTTCGAAAAAATATCTTAAAAGAGTGGAGTTTAAATTAAATTTCAGTGACCTCTATTATGAAAGATTAATGGTTTTAAATGGGAATTTCACCAAATTAGCCGGCTATCGCCAAGTTGGCTGACATTTGGCGCTACTGTGGTAACCCTTCATTAATATTTTTCAACAATTACTCATTTCAATGAGGCGGTCCTACCGGAATAGTGAGGGACACACAGAGACTTGGATTTTATATAAATAGATATATATTTATGAAGATATTTGTTTTCTTCATTGAATATTGTAAAACTACATTAATGAAAAATATATTTCCGCATTTATATCGTGAAAAAATAATCCCTATAAACATTGAAACAACAACAACAAAAAATCTCATCTCAGTTTTCATATTTATCCTTCCATAAATTTGTTACTTTTGTGAAACAATATATAGTTTCCATTTACTTTTCGATTAAAATGAAAACATCTTTAAAATATATTTTTAATAAGAAACTTTTTTTAAAGCTTAACCTATTCTACTGCATTCTCTATTATTTAAACTGTAACTGCGATTTATTTGTGATGATGTTATTTATAGCAGCCATGCTTCCCCGTTATAAACAGTGAATCTGATATAAAATATTCTTTAATATAAAATGCGGAATAAAACGTACATTCTTAAACATTCGTAAGTATTTTCCAACTGAAATGCATTATGCAATTGAAAAGCAAATTGAAATGAAATACAATACATTAGGAAAACAAAAGATCTTTGGTGTATCGGGAAACTGTCAAGTGTAAAACAAACGAAGAAACTAACCAAAGAACACTTCATATTACACGAGCGAACGGCAAAAAAGAAGGCGAAAAAATTATAAGCATCGATCTTGCGAAGATTATGCAGGCTTGAACTAACAGAAAGGGAGAGAAAAAAGCGATTGGAAGGTCATACTCTCTGATGGAAACGTCTTACAGCCATCTGCGTTCTGTAGTGCTATGAAAGAATTCGATTGTTTTCTAGGAAAACATATATAAATCAAAAGAAATGAGGAGATAAATCAAATGGAAACATATTTGACAAAGCATCAATCGCTGCTTTGAATTACAGAACTTTTAAAACTTTCTTGAAATATTAGAAGATAATTACTATTTGATGCAAATTACAATTACAGATGCAATCCGATAATGGGATAGTAAAGACGTTTAAACTTTATATATTGATTTTAATTCGTGAAATAATGAAAACGTTGCATGGAAAATACAAGTAAAGAAAAATGCTTTTCATTGAAATGCGATTTAAAAGGATAGAGATGTTGCGTGCGAATATATGCAGTGAAATATGTTTAGAATGGTTTCTTCATTTAAAATGCATAACTATTCTTAAGTTTTTCTATAGTATAATAGAATAAGTTTTTTTTTTACAATGCTTTTGTATAAATATGGATTCTGAATCATTAAATATAAATTAAATTTTGATTGCTATTACATAAAAATGCAAATATCCTTAAATATTACAAAGTTAAAACCATAGCGTGAAAGTTTAAACGTTTATGTGTTACTTCTTTCCTATTTATTTAATAGACGTTGATTTAAAAATGTATATCACTGTTTCCATTATAAATGTAAATGTTGCATCTAAAATAGAAATAAAAATATTTTTTTTTTCGATTGCAATGTGATTTACAATGATCCAAATGTTGCAGGTGAATACAAAGTGCGCTAGAATACTTATCATTTTTACTTTCTTCTATCTTTAGAAGAAGAAAGTATTGGATTCATGAAAATTTTCGAATTCCGGTTTTCGACGGATTTACACGTTTTAGGGGTCAGAGATTCCAAAAAACATGTTTTTACAAAATGTCTGTCTGTGACTCTGTGAGTCTGTCTGTCTGTCTGTCTGTGTGTATGTGACACAAATTTTGTGGGCGCTCTATCTCAAGAACTAATGCACGGAATTTAATAAAAATTGATATTCAGTTAGTGCCTAATACAAATTGATGCTGATTAGTTTTTGGTGTAAATAGCTCAACAGGTGGCGCTGCAATGCTGCATTTTTCACGATTTTCGCAATAGCTCTATCTCAAGAACTAATGCACGGATTTTGATCAAACTTCAGATTTAGTTAGTCCTTGATATGTATTGATGATGATTATGTTTTGGTGTAAATCGCCCAACAGGTGGCGCTGTTATGATGCATTTTGCAGGATTTACACGATTTCCCCAATAGCTCTATCTTAAGAACTAACGCACGGATTTTCATCAAACTTCAGATTAAGTTAGTCCTTGATATGACTTGCTACTGATTAGGTGTTGGTGTAAATCGCCCAACAGGTGGCGCTTCTCTGCTGCCTTTTCCACGATTGCCTCAATAGCTCTATCAATAGAACTAATGGACCAATTTTCATCTAACTTCAGATTTAGTTGTATGTTGACACAAGTTGTTGTTAATTAGGTTTTGGTGTTAATCACCCAATAGGTGGCGCTGCTATGCAGAAATTTTCACGATTTTCGCTATTGCTCTATCTCAAAAACTAATGAACGGATTTTCTCCAAACTTCAGATTCAGTCAGACGTTGACATAAATTGTTGCTGATTAGGATTTGGTATAAATCACACAATAGGTGGCACTGCTAGGCAGCATTTTGCTGAATTTAGACGATTTCAGCGATAGTCATGTCTCAAGAACTAATGCACGGAATTTCATATCGTTAGAATCCTCATGAGATGCATAGATTGCCATTTAATTTTGGCAGTGTGATAGCGAATTTTGAAGTATTAACATATATGAGATAGAAGAAAGTTTTGGGATTGGTACATCCGACTAGTTTAATGTATACTTCTGCCTTAAAAATCTGATATTTTACGGGATAAGTATTTTCTTTTATTAATTATTAATGCCAATATAATTTTGCATAAATCTAAATTCTGAATCTTTAGATATAAATTATTTTTTTATTAGTGTTACATAAGAATGCAACTGTCTTTATATATTTTAAAACATAAAGTGAAATTTTAGACATTTATGTGTTGCTTCCTTCCTTTTTTATCAAATTCCTGCTCTAAGATTTTAAAATGTAAATGTATCACGTTTTCCGTTATTATAAAAAAACTCATAAAGAAAATTAAAACAAAAAAATAAATGATTTCTTTTGTAATGTAATTTAAGAAGCCCACATAATGCCTGTGAATACATCTACAGAGAATATTTCTAATTTTTAGCATAGTTCTGTACCAGAAATATGGAGTTTACTGTGATACATACTACTTTTTCAGTTATTAAATTTAAGATATTTTTACTTACACCTGAATTCTAAAACTTTATTTATTTATTTATTTTTTATTTATTTTTTATTTATTTATTTTTTATTGCTGTTATATAAAAAATGTAAATGTTCTTAAATAGGAAGGTTTTTTTTTTTTCTTCAACATCCAACGGCCCGTAAAATAAAGAGAAGTGTGAATAACAAAATGGTTTTATAACAAGGAGTTAACCCATTAGTGCCTGAATTTCTTTTTCAACTCAATATTGTGCTTAATTATAGTAAATGGTGTAAAATGAACGTAAAAAATAATAAAAAAAATTCTCTTTGAAAAAATATTTATTTAACATATAAAAATCTAAACGTCCCAATTTTGGGACACTAGGCATGATAGGGTAGGGGTTTTCTCCGTTACTGTCTGAGCATTATATCTGTGTTTTATGCCATTTGATATGTTTCAAAAAGGTTATATATCATTCGGGTTATTATTTGACTATAAATTTTTTTTATTATTACTATAGGGAGGGGGGCGGGGCTGGGGTCGGCTCAAGAACAAGACCCCGTTCCTCCTCACCATTAGCTATTGAGATAGTAAAAATTTATACAGTAAAAATTTATAATAATCAATAATTATTAATATAGTATATATACCGTATACTCGCATATACGCCGACCCATTAACTTTTGAATGCAAATTCTGCAAAAAATCAAAAACTCGCGGTTGTCGACCTCCTAACTTTTTACTTCAATTTCGCACAAAATCAAACCAAAGATTTCACTTACTAATGCGAAAAATTGGTAAGTAAACAAAAACAAATCATTGAAATTTTTTAATAAGAAATTATTATTATTTGTATATTTTATATATTAGTTTATTATTTGTACACATAAAAAATCAGACTTTTGCAGTATTCGAGGGTTTTTTTTTTTTTTTTTTTTTTTTCTTTCTCCTTTTGGCTTTTGTAATTGACTCGCGTATAAGTCTACCCCCCAGTTTACTTGAAGGAAATTGTCAAAAATTCTTCGTTTTACACACGAGTATATATAGTACAGTAGAACTTCCATTATACGACCCGCGTGTAACCGGAACTCTGTGTAAACCGATATCGATATTCGGAATTTTTTCCAACGCTTTTTTATTTTTTTTATTTTTTTTTTAACTTTCACATTTCTTGTGTATGCAAGTTTTCCTTTCCAAACCACGAGTAGATATAAGCATTTTGGTTCCCCTTTCTTCGAATTCCATTGAAATTAGCTTGAGCTCCCACAAGATCCGATCCCGGGATAGTTATACTCTCCCCCCCCCCCCTCCTCCCTTCTGTGTACACGTCCCTGTTCTAAACAAATAAAATTATTTTCATGTATAATTTAAGTTTAGATATTTATTAAGCAGTTCGATTACGATGTTGCGTATTAAACTAGAAGATTATTGATAAATTCTCGATTAACCGGATATTTGATTTTCCGCTGTCGGTTCGGCCCCCAATTTCGTCGTATAATCGAGGTTCTACTGTATATATTTTAGTAACCTCAGGATGTCAAATACTAAATTAGTACAAAACATAACGGTATGATATAAATTTTTACTAAGCCAATAGCTAAGGGTGGGAAGGGGTGGGTGTCTTGTTCTTGAACCGAGCCCAGCTTCTGTTCCCCTATAGTAATAATAAAGAATAGCCAAATAATAATCCGAATAATAATTTTATAACCAAATAATAATCCGAATGGTATGTAACCATTTTGTAACAAAATAAATGGCATAAAACATACATTTAATGCATAGACAGTAACGGAGAAAACCCCTACCCATTCGTGCCTAGCGTCCCAAAATTGGGACGATATATAAAGGTTCAAATTCGAACAAAAAAATAGAAATCTGAAAAAATGCAAAAATACGTATTCTAAAATAATGTTTTATCTTATAAATAATACCACTTATAAAATGATTGATAAAAAAATAAAAGAAATATCTTACTTTTTCTTACGCGACATTTTATTTCAAGAGAATCCAACTTTGCGCTACAACAAACATTTATTTCACCTTTTTATTCTTAAAAATGCACTGCTATTTATGAATAAATATTGAAAACAAACACTAAGGATATATTTTACTAAGTTTTGAAAGAATATCATAATTCAATTTGTAATGGGAATTTTTTTAAGAAAGCGTCTCAAAATTAGGACGCCAGACACAAATGGGTTAAGTACAATCAAAGTTACTTTTCGACATAGTCACAGTGAAAATTGAGACATTTGTCATACCGGTTGGCGAGTTTTTTAACATCCTCTTCATAGAAATTTGCCGCCAGCGTACTGAGGTAGGTCTTCAAGCCGTCTTGAAGATTTTCGTTGGGATTTCACTGTCATGCTGCCTTCCCCCACCCCCAGACCTGTCTTTAGCTCTCGAAAAAGGTGACAGTCAATCGGTGCTAGGACCAAACTGATGGCTAACAGCTTGTTTCACAATTTCGATAGGAAGTGTTCGATCACCAGGTGTACAACCCATATCTGGCACCGACTGCCTTACATCTTCTTCGATAACTTAAGACGGGTCTGGGAGTTCAGAGCTTCCATCCCAACAAAAATCTTCAAGACTTATCTAAACATGCTGGTGGCAACTTTCTCTGAAGAGGATAGATGAAAACCCGCCCACTGGTATGACAAATGTCTCAATCTTCACTGTGACTACGTCGAAAAGTAACTTTGACTATGTTTGATACCCTGGTTATAAAGTCATTTTGTTATTAAGACTTGTATTTATTTTACTGCTCATCGAATGTTGGAAAAAAATAACCCTCGTATTTAAAGTTTAAAACATAGTATAAAATTTTATAAATTTATCTGTTACTTTCTTCTTTTCTAGTAGATAAATATTGTTAAATACTTAAAAAAAATTACTGTTTCCGTGATCCAATTGACTTTTATGAAATTACTAAAATATTAGAAAGTATAACCCGCTCTTAAATATTATGCAAATACAATTTAATATTTAAAGTTAACGATACAATTTGAAATTTTAAACATTTACAAGTTGTAGTCCGGGAGGCAGCGTCAAGTTTTTGCAATCAATTTCAGCGTCGAATATCTTGGTATATATGATAGATTAGATAGTTCAGATAACAAAACTGATAGTCAGTTGGCACAAAAGTGGGTTGTGATACCGAAGCAACTTCGTGCGACCCCGGTGTAATGTGAAATGTGTGGCAACTCTCGTTTACTAAGGCTGCATACAGACTCTTGTTTTCCATCCTTCTACAGTTTTCGTGGAGAATCTTTTATTCTTGACGCTTTTGCGGTTTATTCACAAAAGAATGAGGGGCATCTACAATAGGTCAGGAGATAAGGAGCTCAGCTGTACTTGAGGGAAAGGTTCCTCTTTTGCAGGGCATCAGTCCCTTCCCGTTTAAAGTCATTAAAGATCAAAAACACCGCGTGGCCGCATGAAAAGATGCTGATACTGATAACAGTTAGAAGGATGGTCCGTTCGCAGCGTAATGCTATCTGTAAGTCAGGGTAACCTTAGTAATCGGGTACCATTCATTTCCCATTGAAGCAAGCTGTGCGATGTTGATGTGCCCCCCCCCCCCTTTACTGAGTCAACTGATTGGTAGTTTCTATCTATAACATCTAATCTATTATACTACAAAAACCATCGACACTCAAATTGTTTGCCAAAATGTGATGCTGCCTCTTGAAATCTTTCTTTAAAAAAAAAAAAAAAAAAAAAAAAAAAAAAAAGAAAATATATATATATATATATATATATATATCTGAGATTAAATGTAAAAAAAATCGATAAGAAGATGAAATTTTATGAAATTTATATTATGAGGCGTTCAGAGCTAAAGTGGATTAAATCTGCAAATAGTGGATAAAAACTATAAATAGTCTATAACTTTTGAGATAATCAAGGCTAAAGTTTATTAACATTAGTTGAATCCTTAATTGATTTAGAGGATATTTTTTATTTATTGTTGTAGTATGATATTGACTTAAATATTGGTCGTAATTTGAAAATTCAAAAACAATAATTAAAGTGGGAATTAAATTTTAAATCAGAATTTACTGGACTTGATCTATTTTGTCACTGAAATGTTTTGCCGCGCAGCAGGCCATCTGATAGAAAATAGTAATAGCAGGAACTTCGTTTATTATTATATCTCTGAAAATATACTCCATTACCAAGTATTAATTAATCTGGAACATAATTTTTTTTTACTTTATTCTCTTTATCTCTGAACGTATTATGAAAATACAATATTCTAGAATTTGATATCAAATGATGATTTCAATAAGAAAACAGAAATATTATTCCCTGCAAAAATAAATATTTAAATACAATGTGGGGAAATAAATATTATAGTATAGCTATTTGATGGCAGACTAACTTAAATATCTGACAAAATTTGAAAACTCAAGAACAAGAATTAAGGTAGAAATTAAATTTTAAGTCCGAATTTAATGGACTTGATCAATATTAGCCCTGAAACTTCTCATCTGTTAGAAAACAGCAATAGCAGGGACTTGGTTCACTACGTCTCTGAAAATATACACGATAAACAAATATTAACCACATCAGACAATTTTTTATACTTTTGGACTTTATCCTCTTTAGCTGTAAACGAATTATGAAATTATAATATTCTAGAACTTTGATATCAAATGTTAATTTCAATAAAAGAACGAAAATAATATTTCCTGCGAAAATAAATAATTAAATACAATCTGGGGAGATAAATATTATAGTACAGCTATTTGAAGGTAGACTAACTTAAATATGTATTGTAATTTGAAAATTCAAGGACAATGATTAAGGTGGCAATTCCATTTTGGATGGGGCAATTTGGATGGAGATCAGTGGGCAAATCCACAAGTCAGAATTTAGTGGACTTGGTCAATATTGGCCCTAAAACAGGTCATCTGTTAGAAAACAGCAGTAGCAGAGACTTGGTTGACTATGTCTCTGAAAATATACACCATTAACAAGTATTAATCCGCATCAGACAAATTTTAAATACTAATTTTGGACTTTATCCACTTTAGCTCTGAAAGAATTATGTAAACGTATTATGAAAATATAATATTCTAGAATTTTATATCAAATGTTAATTTCAATAACAGAACGAAAATGCGAATATATTCCCTGCGAAAATAAATATTTGAATACAATCTGGGGAAATAAATGTTATAGTACAGCTATTTGATGGCAGGTTTTGTCGGTATTCATCATGTAACAAATAACCTACAAAACAAATTCTCAAGAGTTTCAACATTATGTTTCAAGGCTCTATTGAACAAAGTATTTTTTTGCAGTCTTTAAAATAAAAGACTTGTTAATATACCTTTTTCTATATTTAGAAAAAACTCCCTTCCTTTAAAAGGGAGGAATAAGTATTGAAAGTACAGCGATAAAATTTTTGAATGAAAAATTCTTTTAAACTAAATGTTAAAATATATCCTTAGAGAATTCTTTTGTAAACAACTCTTTGTCAACGGATAAAAGAACTACTTACCTCTGTTAACAAGCTCGCTTTGTTTTCCCTTAGCTTTAAAAAAGAAACGTGTGTGTATACGGCATTCTTCCAATGCTTGTAATCCAACAGGTATATTGAAAAATGTAAACTTTAAACGGTTTTTGATATCAACAGCATCACATAAAATTTAAGTACTCATAAAAAATGTTTACTTACCTTTGGATAAAACAAATATGAAATTAGAATTTGAAAGAGAAGGAAAACTTGGCCCAGTTTTTCCCGCCAGTCAAAAAACGTTTTAGGAAATAATACACTCATTGTTTTAATTTTTTTTAAAAAATTGGGGGGGGGGAGGGGGTAATGGTGAAAACTAACCTCTGAAAAAAATCTATTCAAAAATGTAATACCTGGTCATACAAGGTAATTAAATATATAATTCCATCATGAAAAAGGAATGTTCAAACATACAGGGTGGAGATAATTAAAGTATAGGTGTTTAAAGCTCAATTTTAAAGCAATTACTGGGACAAAAACAACGCCTTTTTCTATACATACCCGCATTATAATTTTCATTGCAGTAATTAATCTTTGACTAAAGCGGAATACTATCTACAGGAAAAGAGGGAACTTTTATTTTAAAAACTAAAGCCAAGGGTTTTTTAATTGTTTGTATTACGTCACACATTTTGCATTATATGTGCTTACGGTCAAATTGTGGTTTGATAAAATAACATTTTCACAAGTTTAATTACATTCTCATTTTGTTTCCGTAGACAATTTTTGTTTTTAATAAACTAAAGGTCTCATATCAGTGCTAGATATAAAACGTTCTGCATATTAAAGGTGAGTTTAAAATACGCATTCATAAATATTGCCAGTTTTCCAGTTTGTATTCTAAAGGAAATTCCAAAGTGTTGGAGGCAAATTACATAGTTGTAAGTGATTGCACGAGTTACTACAGTCTTCCATGTTATGCTAAGAAAAAATACTTTTGTCGAGTTCTCCACTAATAATTGCAACGCCACACATAAAATATGGTCCAAAAAGACCCTTAACACATTTGGCCAAGATTGCAGTCTTTGTTTTCTCTGTATTTTGTTTTAAATGCTTAAAAAAGTGTGATTCTTTCAACATTACGTTTAAAAAAAAAGTTAATTACGAATACGAATGTAATCCTTAAGAATATTAATCACTGTTCAATGTATTAAAACTGCATTAAATCAATAGAATTATATTACAATTAATAATGTTCCTATTGCAGTGAAACGTGGAGCTTAGTGAAAGTATTAACATGCGATCAAGTATTAAACGATCAAGTATTAAGCGTACAGGAACACAATTTGGGCAAAAAGGCTTCTCATGATTCAAAGTTTTGTTTGAGCAAATAACAAAATTTATTCTAAAAATTTTTAAATGATAGCGTACGTCTCTGAGGCTACAAAAAAAAAAAATAAATAAATAAATAAAAAAAATAATAAATAAAAAATAAAAAAAAAATAAAAAACAGGTGCCATTAATTTCACACTTTAAATTTTACTTCTTTGGTTATGTTTACCAAATGCTTTTTTGACGTTGTGACACTCGGCATGATGGGTTTCTAAGGTAAACATTTTAACTATGAAACCATAACTTAACTTAAAGTAAACCTTGTTTAAATCATGGAGAAATGCATCAGAGTAAAAATGAGATTTTTTAAAAATATCTTTGAAAATATTAAGAAAATAATTACATTAATTAAAGGAAAATATGACAACTGTATTGATGATATTAAAAGAGCGAAAAATAGTAAACAAAATATATTATTTAATCTGGAACTTCAATCCAGCTATTGCTCTCATTTATGTTGTTTGATCTTGAAAGGTTGACTGACATATTCATACTTTTTTGCCGCTCTTTAAAAATGAGTGTGTTAGTTTTTGCCACATTTAAGGGCTATTTTCCCATTAATTATGTATGTGTTTTAATCTTTTTAAAATGTTTTAACTAGTTTAGTAAAAAAAAAAAAAAAATCTAGTTTTTAGTCATGTGTTTCTGAACGATTCTGAAAGCTTCTGCATTAAGTTAAATTGTGGATTCTTAGTTTGAATTTTTGACCTAAGAGCAGGATTGCCAGTTTGGGCTTTTTATCCAAAAATTCGGAATTCATACTGGGAAATCCGAAAGCAAAATTTTTAATTTATACAATCAAAAATGTAAATCCTACAATAAAGCAAAAAATTCTACTGAGAATTTCTGGTGTTATGAATTCGGAAATTCTAAATAAAAGGGGAGGCCAAGCTAGCAAACTTGCCTAGAAGCCCATCATTCTGAGTCACAGAGACACAAAAGGATAACTAAAGCACAAAAAATATTCAAAAACATGAAAATAAATTTTAAATGTATGAAAAATGGCGTTGTCTGGAAACAAACGCTTGCTTATCACAAGTTTTTAATGCAAATTTTGGTAGCTTTGCTGATGCAGCGCCATTTATTGTAAATTACGAAAATAATTTTTTCCTTTCCATCACGATAAGCCTTTTTGTCCAAACTACACGCTCGTGCGGCAATTGCTTGATTTTTAATTGAATTTTAAACTGTGTTAACGACTTTTAAACCACGCTGTAAAGTAAATAAATACACACACACGTACATTCATGCATTTATATTTATATATGCATATATACTTATAACACATGCGTATCCAAATATTTAATATATACATCCGTACAATGTGATGTTTCTAAGTAAATCAATAATTGTGCATAACTTTGTCATTGAACTTTTGGTTTCCTACAATTTTGAGATACAATTTCTAAATCCAAAATTCATTGCTAGAAGACGTTGCGAAAAAATCATTGTGCCGCAGATACCTATTTTCTCACATCATTCATGGCTCTAGTTAACTTTACTTAAAACTCTTAATTAAACATCCTATATTATATATGTATATCAGGGTCAAATCATTCTATTCAAACTTGGCAATTTTGGCACATTCGGAATATATATTTACCGTAGCTATGAAATAAGATATGTTTAAGTATTGTTTTAAAGAAATAATCGGATATTTCAATTAATAGAAAATACGGTCAATTACACTGCAAGGAAGTTTCAAATTTAAATTTGCTTTTGCTTTTAAATTTATAAATGTTTGAATAGACAGAAAATCCCCATTTTCAAAAAGTAGAAATAAATAAATAAACACCCAACGTGATATTCATTTTAACACACGTCGTTTTTTATCCCCCCCCCCTCCCACTTTTTATCCTTATTTTTTCATTCTAACCAGAAAATATAATAATTTAAACGTAATAAATTCAGTCAAATAAATACGGAATAAATATTCTCTGATCAAAAGACATTTAATAAAAATAAATTTTTTATTCAAATCAAGAATAACTCTAATTGAAAATTAAAACCTGGTACTTGGAGGTTTAAAGGGTTTAAAACAAAAAAAAAAAAAAAAAAAGAAAAAAAAAAAAAAAAAAAAAAAAACTGAAAGGGTTTTAAATTCAATATTTTATATCTGAAATTCCTTTTCGGTCGTCAAATTTAAAGAAGTATAATTATTTCTTAAATAAATAAATTAATTTTCAGAGCTCTATTATGTAAAATTATCCAAACAAACGCTTTTATTTAGCACTGTTCTATAGCCATTTCAGCTACATAAAATAAATTAATTTTGAAATAATCTTACAATATGTTAACCTAATTGCAGTTCTCACATACAAGAATTGTAATGAAATTGTATCATATAATTAACAATTGTTGAAACTGACTCACACAGTTTCATTCGTAAAAAATCTTAAGTAAAAAACCGGTTAAAACCAGAGCTGCGAAGTCGGGGGGAAAAATGGACGACTCCGACTCCGGGAATTTTAAGAGTCCGACTTCGACTCTTTCACTGAAAAATTGGCCGATTCCGCAGCACTGGTTAAAACCGTTTTCATTAGTGAAATTTACCACAACATCATTATTACCCTATTAAATTCCGTGCGCGTATCTATGTAGCCTCAATAAACTCGGAAACCACAGGGCGCAGGGCTTCGAAATTTGGCACACGGGTTACTGGTAGTGGGCCCATTAAAGATTGGGGCAAAAAATTCGTAAATTTTAAATAGATTTTTTTTATTTTATGTTTCTTACGAATATTTGCCTTTTTTATGATCATATGCAATCGCGCGGTTTCTAACTAGTTCTACACGTTTACTGTAATGTGATATATACATATTACGTACGCCACACTTTTTACCTGACATATAAATAATTAGAGATATACATATTATGTACGCCATGCTGCAGTACTAAAATGCTGTAGCAGGTATTACGATAATTCTTTTAACTCACATGCAATTAATTAGAGATTATTTAATTGCGCTTAATTATTACCATTTTTTAAATAAAGGAAACCATTTTATCACAAACATCAACAAAATTTTCTATTCTATTTATTTCCTTATTCCAAAGATATCGTTTTATCGTCTGCTGCCATAGCAGCATGATAAATTAAATTTCATTAAAAATATGCACAGTAGTAAAAAAATTATTTTCTAAATCGAATAGTTATTTTTAATATTGGTTTTAGAATTAAATTCATGAACTCCCGTGCGTAGAACGGGTAAAACAGCTAGTTTCTTAAAATAAAAACCTTACATCCAGGGTTATGTAATGTAAACGGAAACGTACAAAAGTATTTTAATTCTTTTTAAAAGCGTTCTTTTTATAACCTAGGTGCATAAAATAAATTTATTTATTTACTGTCAAAATATCTCGCAATATTTTAACCAAATTGATGTTTTCACGTACAAGAATTCTAATGGAACCAACATGTAATTAACAATAGTTTATACTTTGTCAAACAGTTTACATTCTTAAAAAATCCTAGATAAAAAATGGATTTAAACTCCCTTTTGTTCGCATGTTAATTCCTTTTCGTTCGCCAAATTTAAACCAGTATCGTTATTTCTTAAAATAAAAACTTTATTGTCAGGGCTATATAATGTAAATGGATACATACACTGTTAAAAATATTTTTGTAAAACAACAGAAAATTTCTGGCAGCAAAAAGTTGCCAGAAAAAATCTGTTTTAAGAAAATATCTGTTAACGAAAGAATGCGTTATCACACGACAGAAATACGTAGTCATACAGGCACTTCGTGTTGACAATTGACGCTTTACCCAACAGTCAAAATCTGTAAGTCGATTCCTGTTGGCGAGGGGGGGGGGGGGGGTTCTATTTAACAGAAGAATCGCGTATTATAGGTTATGTACACGGGAAATTTCTATTTACCGATCGAATTGTTTATATTAATAATAATAAATATTTATAGGAATTTCTCCTCCAAACTTTTACAAAATTAATTTAAATAGCTTATTCGCAATAAAATATTTAAACAGTTGAATTTATATAGATTTTTGAATTAAGTACATTAAAGACTGGAATAAGTGAAAGAAGATATCTTAAACTCCCAACCCCCAGAATAATAAAAAAAATATATATACGATATATGGTAACTCCCCCCTCCTCCATAAAATTATTTATTAATAAAATAAATATATGTATTGAATGTGATTTGTAATTAAAACAACTTTAATATTTATTCATGCAATATTTCTGAAAACTGATTAGGTTAAATCAGTGATGTTGGTTAATTATGTAAATGTACTCCTGCCAATTTTTATACTTTTTTCGAATAGAAAGCTTTGTATATATAAATGTGTAAAAGTTGACAGCTATGAGCAAATATGAGAAAGGAAAAAGAAGAGCCATTAAAATCTATATAAACATCACCATAAAAAAAAAAAAAAAAAAAAAAAAAAAAAAAAAATGGAAAAAAATATTTCATTTCAGCTTAAGTGATAAAATGAGTTTTCATCCTTCTTAACAATTTACAATGTTTTTCCGAATATAGTAAATGATAATCAACTAAATAAGAAAAAATATTACAATATAATTTAAATTAAAATGTTAAACAAAATTGAACTTGCTGATTCTATAAAATGAATGGTTAATGCTTAAATAGTAATTATTTTCAAAATAATTCTCACAGTTGTAGCTCAAAATTTATTTCATTAAATGGAGTGAATACAATTTACAAATTTTAACTTAATCACCACATTTATTCTAAGATTGTACTTAAAAAAAAAAACAAAAAAAACAAAAAAAAACAAAAAAAAAACAAAAAAAAAAAACATTTCTTCAGAATTAACATATAGAACGATTAAACAAAATATCAATCACTCCATTTTAAACAACATAGTAAATAGTAGGAAATGTGATAAATTGAAACAATAAAAATATACGAACAGCGTCAGATCTAATAAATATTATTCTGGTTAATGTTAAACGAAAATATCAGTTATCTATAACTATAATAATTAATGCACAGCTACTCCGTGCTTATTATTAAAACTATCACTCCAAAACTAATCACGTATGTCAATTGATGACAAAATTAATTTAAAATCTCAATCAAAATCTCTAGAACTAATACATATGAAGTAAAATTAAACTCTTAGTCATAAAAAAGTTAAATATAAAAAAAAAAATCTCCAGTTATTAACAGAATTAGATCAACTAAGTTACTAATGTATTTAAATAATGAAGTATAAAATAATACTAATAATTTAAGTAAATCATACATTATATAAAAAAAATAATAATAATAAACAGTAATGCTTAATTAAGACTTTTAGCAAATAGGAAATATTTTTCATACATATTGTTATGTATCGGAAAAACATTGTTACATATTTAAAATAAAGATGAAAACATACCTTGCTGTGTTTGTTTTCTAGTATTCGATCAGTAAATCCTAATTATTGAAGAAAACTACTCCATTTTTAGCGGTTCTGATGTGAAAGGTGTGTGTCGCGGGTTCCAATGGTGAAATTGATTCTTAATTTTTTGTTAAAAATTCTTTATATATTATTCTTTTTCAATTAGATGAACGTATTTTATTGAACGTCCTGCGATTTTAAACGCAGTACACAAGAGACACAACAAAGATTCAAATTCAAGTTAGGAGAGAAGCAGTTAGTTAGCGTGGGGTGTAGGATAACGAATGCTTATTGGTCATTCTAAATGACCTTCTAGGCGTCATAGGGGGTGACCTCCATTTCAAAGCGTTTCTCCTGTCATTTAACAGCTTATACTGTCGCAGTGAAAACTGATGGCAAAGAAAACAGAATTTGTTGTTGTTTGACATGAAAATAAGCGATATGAGGATGGAATGACATAAGAAGTCTGCTACGTAATTTTTACTGTCGGAATTCGAAGATTTTTTTCTGTTGTTTTAAGATTTTTTTTTTACAGTGTACAAAGACATATTATTCCTTTTTTAAAGTTTTTTTTATGATATTCTAGGTGCATAAAATAAATAAATTTATTTTCTGTCAAAATATCTCACAATAAGTTAACGAAATTGCAGTTCTCACATACAAGAATTCAAATGAATCTGTATCATATAATTAACAATAGTTTATACTAAGTCAGACAGTTTACTTCTCTAAAAAATCCTAAATGAAAAATAGATTAAATACCTTTTCGTTTGCCTGTTAATTCTTTTTTGTTCGACAAATTAAAACAAACGCTTATTATTTCATAAAATAAAACCATACTGCCAGGGCTATATAATATAAACGGACACGTAAAAAGGCATTTTATTTCTTTTTACCCGACTGTCAAGAAGGGTTATGTGTTTCAGGCGTATCTGGGTATGTGGATTCCTTTATACCCTCGACACATCCCAAAGGTTCAATGGATTTTAATGAATGAGATCTCTATCGATTCGTCTTAACCGTCCAATGGTTATAGGCTAGTTTTTGTTTTTATAAATTCAAAATGGTGGCCGTGAAATTCAAAATGGCGGTATACACACAAAAAAATGTTTACGCACCCTATTGAGTGGCATATCATTGGATAGGTCTTTTAAAATGAAGACGATGTTTTATTGACTATTTTACAGTCAGAAGCTGCGTTTAAATATTACACAACCTGGAAGTTCTGTAGGTAGGATGTCTAGCTTTACTGCAACTCTAACATTCATAGACATCTATAGGCCTCACCAAAACAAGAATTAAGCACAACTTAAAAGTCACCAATACAAATAAATAAAAGAAATAGGTAAGTAATATAAAAAATAGTTTCACACTGAGAAATAATTAATTACTTCGATTTTTACGCAGTCGGGTTTTTTTATTTTTTAAATTTCATTTTTACTTGTTTAAAATATTCTTTTCATATTCTAGGTACATAAAATAAATTAATTTATTTTCCGTTAAAATATCTCACAATATGTTAACTAAATTTCAATTCTAACAGACATGAATTCTTGCGAATCTGTAACATATAATTAACAATAGTTCATATTACTGCGGTCGAGAATGTGGACGTTTAAAAAAATTTCTTTTAATTTTCTTATTAGAGATTTGAAATTTTGTTCAAATATACATTTCACCATAATTATATAGAACACTTTAAAAGAAATTTCCAACATTATTATAATTTTAAGATCTTTTAAAAAATTTAAAATTTTAAAATGCTCCTTGCGTTTTAATTTTTTAGATATTTCCCCGATTTTGGATTTTAATCACGTGAAATTCTATTAGATATTAATCTGTATATCAATTTTTTAGTTATTATTTTGGAGATATTTTTCTGAATTCCATATTGATTTTCACAACAATTCTGCCTTTATAAAAAGTTAAACATAAAATTTAATTTTAATGAAGTCGAATTTTAAAATGCATACACAGTTTCTTTTTAAGAAATATCGGGATTCTTCCTTGTCAGTTTCATGAATTTTTATAAAAAATTAAGCAGCAAGGATCATTTCAAAAAATTTAAAAAAGCTGAAACATCAGGATTGAGAAAAACAGATTTAACCCTTAAATGCCTGGTGTTGCTTTTCGGCAACGTACCCAATATTGGCTCTAAAATACTATTAGAATAATATTGAAGCTATAATGCCTAATGTTGCCAATAAAATATATTCTGAAAACATTATTAAATCGATTTTCAACATGTAGATGGCAACACTTGTGCTGTTTAAGAATAAAGATAGATTTATTTTTTTCAATTGTTGCTACTTGTTCATTTTGTTTTGTTTGGGAGCTTGCGAAATACCCTATTTTGACCTGCAGTGAGCAAGTGAAATTCATTTCTTATTATAGTTCCTAAAATTCTTGTGTGTTTAATATTATAGAATTTTATCAAGGCAAATTATTTTTTCAATTAAACACAAGTATTGCCGATTAGTAACAAACTGTTTTTTTAGCCGTAAACTATACTTAAAACAAAATATGATTTTTTAAAGTATTTTTTTCCATGATTTATTTAAAAAAAGAAAGCCGAAAAACATTATTACAATGATTTTTGAAATATCAGGCATTTAAGGGTTAAAGTATATTAAAAGGCCAGGCCAAAAGATTGTTTGTGAACAAAATTGAAACACTTGTAAAGCCGCTATCAGATTCACCGACTTTTCGAGCAACCAACTTTACAGCCGATTTTAACTCCAACTTTTTCCAGTTGAAGGGGAGAAAAAGGTTACAATTATCTTTGCTAAAGTTGGAGGAAAAACCCGGGAAAACCATTACTAGTACCAGCCGTCAATATTTATCGCATTTTCGTATCAATCGCTTATCTCTGATTCGCTGAAATGTTGAAAGGTGGGAGGAAAAGTTGCGGCTAGGACAGACTTTTTTGAGATGCGGATAAAAGGTTGGGGATATTGCTGTTTGCTATCACACTGGGTGTCGGGACAACATTTCGCGAAAAGTTGGAGGAAATCAAGAGTTGGCTCAAAAATTGCTCGAAAAGTTGATGAATCTGATAGCGGCTTAACTTTACGTAAAATAACCACATCTGCATGCGGTTTTCCACGAATAACGTAGTACAAATTGGAGTCCTTAAATGTAGACACCAGTATTTTATGGAAGATTTCTCTGACTTGTTTAATCTCAGAAAAATAGAGCAAAAAATCTTTAAAAAATTATTGGTACGAATATTGAAGCGACCGTACACACGGTGAAAAAAATCCGCTTTCGCAGCCGCCATTTTAGTGTCAGTGCTCAGGCCTAGTATTCAAGGGGCGATGTTGGAGTATAGTAATACACAGAAAAAGAAATGTCAATTTTGGAGTGGATTTTTGCTCAAATAAAGATCCAAGGTCCTCTTAAGGAGACAGTGAAGTTTAAAATCCTTAAAAATATATATTTTTTTTTATTTTTGTAAATTTCACCTTAAATATTAATCAAGGGTACATTATATGCATTATGGCATGCATTTATCCCAAGAAAAAAAAATTATTTTTGAGAAAAAATTTGAATTTTACGCGTCGTCTCAGAAATCTTCGAAATGCCCCCTGCGTCTCCGATATCAATGAAAATCCCCAATATTTTTTATAAAAGTTTGGTTTATATATATAAACGAAATAGAGCATCGAATTTTATGTATTTGAATTTAAAGGTAAAAAAAAAAAAATCAAAATTTCAAAATTTTTTCGAAAACATTTCAAAATTTTCCCCAAAAATTTTTTTTTAACCTTTAAATTCAAATATATAAAATTGAATGCTCTATTTTATTTCTATATATAAACCAAACTTTTATAAAAAATACTAGCAAACCCCGCGGCTTTGCTCGCGTAACATTTGATATATGCCAAGTGATATTTATATGTCTAATTTTATTAAAAGGTACTAACTAAATTTTTATTTTATTAAAAGGTAATATTTTATTTTATTAAAAGGTTTTTTTTTTATTAAAAGGTACTTATTACTTTTAGAAATAATTCAAAAATTACTATTTAATACACAGTTTGATTAAACATCATTAATACACTGCATTAGGCAGAAATGAGACTTACATTAATAAAATGAAATAAAACTAAATAAATGATAATTTAGAAAATATTTTAAAACTTTTATACTCAATTAATACGCTCCTTTCAGTATTCATTTGAAGTTTTGAATTTTTTAGAAACCATCTTCTTACATCTTAAAATTAACCATCATGTTAAATTCCAAGTCCTACCACCTCTCTCAACATAAATGGATATGTTGAAACAGGAACTGTCACCATTAATTTGCCAACATTAATTTGGAAATCGGTTTTTTATTTCCTAATATTCCACAGAAACGTAATTTAAAAAGCTTTTAAAGCCCTTTTTTAGAACGTTTGTTGTTCCTGCGAACCCTAGGTGGTAGAATCACCGGCATAAAATATAGCCTGTGTAGGATCAGAGACTGTTACCATTGATTCGCAAATATTACTTTTACAATCGGTTTATATTCCCTGAAATTGCATAGAATCGTAATTTAGAACTTTTTTAGAATGCTTTTCGCACCTCCCCTTCGCTTCACCCTTTTTAATTCGAATTTATTTTCGACGTTCCTTCGAGGGCATTTAAATTTTCTAAGTAACTACCATGTCATATTTAAAGTTTCTATCCTTTTCAATATCACAGAAATCGCAATTTAGAAAGTTTTTAGCTCCTGCAACCATCTGGTGGTAGTGGAACAGACATAAAATATAGCTTATGTTTGAGCAGGTTCTATCGCCAAAATTTGTCATCATTATTTATTTAATCGGTTTGGTAATTTATAAGTTTGCTTAAAAATTGTAATTTATAACGCTTTTCACTCACTTCATTTTTTAAATTTGGAATTTTCTTTCGACTGTTCTTAGAAAGCAGCTGCATCTTGTAAGTAAATACCATGCCATACTTCAAAGTGTTAGACCCCTCAGTTGTGCAAAAAACGCAAATTAGAACATGTTTTGCTTCTGCAACCCTCAGATAGTAGTGACAGCAACATAAAATATAACCTATGTTATAGAAGGGACTGTCACCATTGATTTGCAACCATTACTTTTGAAATAGCTTTGGTATTTCCTTAGATTGAGTAGAAATCGCAATTTAGAACGTTTTTAGGACGCTTTTCGCGCATTTTTATCCTTTTTTAAATTTCCAATTTTTTCGAAACTGTTCTTAAAGATCATTTATATCTAATAAATATGTGTAACTTGCCTAAATTTAAGTTGCTAACCCCTACCGATCACATAAATCGAAATTTAGAACGCTTTTTTGCTCTTGCAACGTCTTGGTGATAGTGATACCGACATAAAATAGCGTCTATGTTAGAGCAGAGGCTGTCAGCATCAATTTCTTACCATTACGTTTGAAATCAGATTCATTCTTCCTGAGATATTGCCGACAAATCGGCATTTAGAACGTTTTTAGAACGCTTTTCGCGCATTTTGCTCCTGCATCACCTCTGAGGTAGTGGAAACAGATATTAAATATAGCCTATCTTGGATCAAGATCTGTCACCATCATTTTTACACCATTATATTTGAAATCGGTTCAGTACTTCCTGAGATTGCATAGAAATCGAAATTTAGAAAGATTTTTACAACGCTTTATGCGCATTTTGACCCTCTTTTAAATTTCGATTTTTTCAGGAAATGTCTTTAGAGATCATTGATATCTTATAACTAACTACCATTCCAAATTTCACGATTCTAGGCCCTTCCGTAACTCAAAAGCCGCAATTTAGAACGTTTTTCTCCTGCACCCCCTTTGGGGTAGTGGCACCGACATGAAACATCGCCTATGTTTGAGCAAGGGTTGTCACCATCATTTTGATGCCATTATTTTTTAGATCGGTTTGGTATTTCCTGAGATTGTGTAGAAACCTCCATTAGAACGTTTTTTAGAACGCTTTTCGCGCATTTTCACCCCTTTTAAATTTCGAATTGTTTAAGAACTGTTCTTAAAAATCCTTTATATCTTATAAGCAGCTAATATTTCAAATTTCATATTTCTAGGCCCTTCAGTAACGCAAAAAGTCGCATTTTTAGAACGTTTTTTGCTCCTGCACCCGCTTTCGGTTAGTGGCACCGACATAAAACATAGCCTATGTTGGAGCAAGGGTTGTCACCGTCATTTTGACACCCTTATTCTGACACCATTATTTTTTAAATCGGTTTGGTATTTTCTGAGATTGTGTAGAAACCACCATTTAGAACGTTTTTTAGAACGATTTTCGCGCATTTTCACCCCTTTCCAATTTCGAATTGTTTAAGAACTGTTCTTAGAAATCTTTTATATCTAATAAGTAGCTAATATTTAAAATTTCCTATTTCTAGGATCTTCAGTAACACATAAATCGCATTTTTAGAACGTTTTTTGCTCCTGCATCCGCTTTGGGGTAGTGACACCGACATAAAACATAGCCTATCTTGGAGCAAGCGTTGTCACCATCATTTTGACACCAATATTTTTAAATCGGTTTGGTATTTCCCGAGATTGTGTAGAAACTACCATTTAGAACGTTTTTTAGAACACTTTTTGTGCATTTTCACCCCTTTTAAATTTCGAATTGTTTAAGAACTGTTCTTAGACATCATTTATATCTTATAAGTAACTAATATTCAAAATTTCATATTTCTAGGCCCTTCAGTAACGCTAAAATCGCATTTTTAGAACGTTTTTTGCTCCTACACCCCCTTTGGCGTAGTGGCACCGACATAAAACATAGCCTATCTTGGGGCAAGCGTTGTCACCATCATTTTGACACCAATATTTTTAAATCGGTTTGGTATTTCCCGAGATTGTGTAGAAACTACCATTTAGAACGTTTTTTAGAACACTTTTTGTGCATTTTCACCCCTTTTAAATTTCGAATTGTTTAAGAACTGTTCTTAGACATCATTTATATCTTATAAGTAACTAATATTCAAAATTTCATATTTCTAGGCCCTTCAGTAACGCTAAAATCGCATTTTTAGAACGTTTTTTGCTCCTACACCCCCTTTGGCGTAGTGGCACCGACATAAGATATAGCCTATGTTCTAAGTTGGACTAACACCATCATTTTGATACCATTACTTTTGGAATCGGTTCGGTAGTTCCAGAGCTTACCTAGTACAAATAAACAATTTTTTCCTCTTTATAATAGGAGTATAGATTGGGGATTTTCATTGATATGGAACGCGCAGGGGCCACTTCGAAGACTTCTATGACGACGCATAAAATTCCATTTTTTTCTCAAAAATAAATTTTATTTTTTATTTTTTAGTGCTGAATGCATGCCATAATGCATATAATGTACCCTTGAATAATATTTAAGATGAAATTTACGAAAAAAAAAAAAAAATGAAAAATTTTGAAAATTTGAAAATTTTTCGAAAAAATTTCAAAAATTTTAAATTTTTTTACCTTTAAATTCAAATATATAAAATGCGATGCTCTATTTTATTTCTATGTATAAACCAAACTTTTATAAAAAATATTGGGGATTTTCATTGATATGGGAGACGCAGGGGGCATTTCGAAGATTTCTGAGACGACGCGTAAAATTCCATTTTTTTCTCAAAAATATTTTTTTTTTGTGATAAATGCATGCCTTAATGCATATATATGTACCCTTGAATAATATTTAAGGTGAAATTTACAAAAGAAAAAAAAATATATTTTTAAGGATTTTGAACTCTACCGTCCCCTTAAGTCAAACTGGTTACATTCCTAAAAAAATCCTACCTAAAGAAATGAGTTGAATTTCTTTTCGATCTCTTAATTTAAATAAGTATCATTATTTCATAAAATAAAAACTCCAACTACCAGGGCTATATGCAAATTGGACACACACAGATGCATTTTTTTTTTTTTTAGATGGGTTCTATTTATATTCTTCATACATAAAATAAATTAATATATTTCCTGTCAAAATATCTGACAATATGTTAATCAAGCTGCAGTTCTAAAATACAAGAATTCTAATAAAACTGCATCATTACAAATTCTTTATAATAACTCAAACTGTTTACAATTTTAACTATCTTTTCAGCATTCATTTATTATCGCGAAAATGACAGATGACATTACATCCGTTAGTTCAAATTGAACTAAAACGATACAAAAGTACTTTCAGCATTTATTTATAATCAAGAAAATGACAGATGACATTACATCAGTTACTTCAAATTTAATTAAAACGAAACAGAAGAAATGTACGGATTTCATATTTATGATATAATCAAACTATTTATTTAGTGCCGTTCGATTTCATGTACAATTAATCATAATTTTCATATTAATAAACAGTATATTATCGCATTTATTATAATTTTTCCACCCGTTGGGTGGAAAACAAAATCTGTTATCTATTCCACATTGTTTAATCAAAGAATAAAATCAAAGAAAAATCCATTAATCTTCTCGGTTGATAAGTTTTTAGTACATTTTTTATCCTTAAAATAATTCTTAAATTCTCGAGCCTGCTTGTACAACTTATGAGAGAAAAATGTACGTGAATTACTAGACTTCGAACAATAGACACGGTAGAGAAAACAATTGTCCAAACAGACCAATAATGTTGGATTTAGATTTTCTCTTTTTTTCACCTTAAAAAGCAAACGTCTGTACTCTGGGGCTTTCTGCGGAATAAAAGTTGACAGCATATTACTTAGAAATAGTACGAAAAAGAAAATACAGTATTTCCTAGAAAGTAAAATATTTTTTCTGCTTTTCCCTTTATTCATTTGGGAATTTGATATTATTTCTTCTTCAGAAGGATGTTAAAATCCCACGTATCATTTTTAGAAGTTAAAAATGCGGAATACATTTGGGTTTAAATTTGAAATCCTTCTATATCTCATTATTCACACTTTTTCTGTAACGATAAAATTTTCAGGAGACAAGTAATATTTTTCGAACATTTTATTACCTTACATCTCGAACGCTCCACATGTATATTAATATGAAGAGAAATATGTTAGTTCATAAGAAAGATACTCCGATAAGCTTATTTATGGCTAAAACGAAATGTGTCGTTAGTCACATACTTAATTCTTTTTTTTTAAATAATAAAATGCTTTCATTTGATAATTATCTATCCGAATGACAAAGATAATTTTAGAACATTTGCTTAACGAAATATGTTGATGTTTTATTTTATAATTATTTCCTTTCAGGACTCTATTGTTCTTTTGCTTTTTGATAATGGAAAAATCTATTATTATTTTGCTTTTTCATAAAGGAAAAACCTAAGACAAACTATACAGGGTGTCCACTCCCAACGGTGTCCAATGGCTAATTTTCTAAACCAGTCATAGTCATATAGTTATACACTATGACGCAAAAGTTTAGACAATGACGTCATTCAGCTTTAAAATGTAGAATTATGACGTCAGAATTACAAAAACCTGTAAATATATTCAAAAACTGATTTAAAATGCTATGTATAAAAGACAGTCGTTTTATTTGCTATAATACTAATTTTTTTCATAAAAATTCAAATGTGCTTGTCGCAAAAGTTTAGACACTATTCTAAATTTCTTTGAATATTCGCTGGCATATGCAAATTTAGAATCGATGATGTCACAAATTTGGAGTACTTAAGTTCTGCAAACGATTGCGCTTCATAGTCGACATGCCGAGAGCTAAAGAAATTCAAGTGAATGAGGTTTCAAGGATTTGGCAGTTGAAAGGTGAAGGGAAGAGCGTTTCTGAAATTTCTGCTATTATTAATAGGTCAAAAAAATCTATTTATCGAGTTTTATCGAGTGGTTCCGAATATAAAGCAAAATGTCGGTCTGGGAGGCCACGTGTGACAAATGTACGAGAGGATCGCCTGATACAAAGACTAGCGAGTACTCAACAAATGAGCGTACGTGGAGTTCAAAGCTCATCGGGACTCTCTGTATCAAAGGATACGATTCGTAGACGAATTTTGGAAAAAGGAACAATCGTTTATAGCAAAATGCAGAAGAAACCAGCTCTGAAACCACATCATAAGTTACAAAGACTTATGTGGGCTCGAAAGCATATGTCATATGGAGAGAAATGGCAGTCAGTCATATTTAGCGATGAAAAAAAGTGGAATCTGGATGGTCCAGATGGTTGTTTATCGTTTTGGCATGACTTGCGGAAGGAACCTCGACGTTTTTTTAGTCGCAGACAAGGAAGGGGCTCGGTGATGGTTTGGGCAGCCTTTTGCTATAATGGACAAGTATCTCTGACCTTCACCAGTGGTCGTCAAATTTCACAGCATTATACACAGACATTAGAAGAAAACCTACTGCCATTTGCTGAGCTTCTAGGGGGTCCTCAGTGGGAATTTCAGCAAGACAATGCTTCAATTCACACTGCAAAACATTCAAAATCTTGGTTTAATTCCCATAATATAAGAGTTCTCGACTGGCCAGCATGTAGCCCAGATCTTAACCCTATAGAAAACCTTTGGAGCATCATGTGTCGCAAAGTTTATAGCAACGCTAGACAATACTCTTCTGAAAAGGAACTTAAGACATCTATTGAGAATGCATGGTACGATATCGATCCACAAACTATGCAAGATTTAGTTTCTTCCATGCAATCTCGTGTATATGACGTAATACATAAGCATGGATGCGCAACCAGGTTTTAAAAATTGTTTATTTCGATTTTATTTAATTTGTGTCTAAACTTTTGAGACAGCAGTTTATTTTTGTTACCATTTAATTTATTGCAATATGCACAATTCCACTTTTCTTTGTTATAAATATTGTTTATATGTACAGCACATTAATTTCAAGCAGTGATTTGAAAATTGAATAAATATTTTTCAAAGTATGTAAGAATTTCTTCATTGTCTAAACTTTTGCGTCATAGTGTATAGACATATAGTTATAGTTATTTCATAGATATATTACAAAAATGTTTTAAATGAGGCAAAAAGCTATTTAAAAAGTGGTTTTGATCAATAAAAATATTCTCAAAATTTAAATTTTTATACGGTGCCTGGTACTATAAGCTATATATGGTAACAAGTTCCTAATACACTAACAAGTCAGACAAAAAAAAAAAAAAAAACTTATTTCTAACACTAAAATTGACCGAGTTATGAAAGTTTGAATTGCGTGTCTTATAAAAAATTTCTACATTTGAACATAGATCAGTTGGGTCATGCTTCCAGGGACCACACACAAAGTCCTTAAAGTATTAGAATGATTTATTTCGCATGTCCATTTCTATATTGAAACCGAAAGGAGTCATTTCGAGCAAGTTTTAAGATAACTTTATTTTTTTATTAATTAAGTTCTAGATTAAATAATGTAATAGCATTTTAAAATGCGTTTCATTTTGTAAAGAACTGCGACTGTTGCTTTTCATTATTTCATGTAACAAAAATTCTATTTTTTTTAACTTGCATTTTTAGTACAAGTTGTATATTTTTCTTTAACATGTCAAAAGGAAAACATATTTCAAATTTGTATTGTAATGTTAATTTTACTCTCAACTATTGTTTTTTTTTTTATATTTCTAGTAAATTTGTGACTGACTACTATTTCGCGGGATAAAAAGATGTTTCAACTTTAAACAACTCACAATCGGTCAGTTTTAACCGTAGAATAATGGGACTTTTTAGTGTAATAGGGTATTTTTAATAAATATAATTTATAGCACCAGAGTGGCGAATAAAAATTTAAATTTTGTAATTTTTTCAGAAATGTTTTTATTGAACCAAATCAATTTTAATTACTTCTTTACCTCATTGCCGAAACGTCAGTGAAGGCTTACTGTGGAGACACGAAAAGTTTTGGTTTCTGTTAGTCTGTCTGTCTGTTAGTCTGTCTGTCTGTTCCGCGATAACTGCCGCAAAAAGCATCCGATCGGCTTGAAATTCACTGGGCATGTTGATGAGGTACCCGGACTTAGCTGTATAGTTTTTGGTTAAATTTGGTTCATTTGTTCGGGAAATATGGAACGTTTTATTTTGCTCTATAATGCTTTTCAATGGCAAGTCAGACGATTTTCAGATTTTCATTTGTTGAAAGAAATGGCTCATATGAAAAATGGATTTAAATGGTAAATTTTTGATGCTGAAATTTTTAAATAACATTATTAAATTATTCCAATAAATTATGTCAATATATTTGCGAGATTTTTTTAATTAGGTTTATAATATTGGGGGAAATTTTATGCATGTTTTGCAATAACATAAAGGATTTTGTTTTATCAATTTGACATAATGCATATTTCATTTTTTTCCTTTTCTTTCTCTGTTGCCTAGCAACATATTTGGTCCTAATAATATTAGTATAATTGCGTGTATAATGCTTGAGTAAAGCCAACGTCAAAACAGATGAATTAATGCATTTGTATCTTTGCATATAGAAGGATTTTAGCCCAGAAATAAAAATAGGCAATATTTCTTTTATTTTATTTATTTTATTGAAATATTTTGCTTAAAAATACAAAAGTTCATTATTTTCATAGAGAATAACGTAACATTTTCCCATAACATTTACCAATATTTCTTTAATTGTTGCCAAGAAAATCAAAACCCGGAATAATATTCTCTTTTAAACAATTTTCAATTGAAATGTTTTGTCGGGAAACAGGAAAATGAAAAATAAAATTAAGAATAGAAAAATTAATATGGCAGCATATTGGAAATAAAAAGAAAACTGTCGAGTATTTCTTAATATAACAAGATGAAAAGTTTTGAGTAAGTACGCATAGCAGGTGAATTAGACGTCATTTATCGAAAACAAAGATGCTGGAATAAAAAGATCTTGGGTAAAATAAAATTAACTATTATTCACGGAGGAAAGAGATAGATGGAGATGCAGTATGTCGTAAAAACAGTTTGCAATACGATGTGCGTTATCGCTCAGATTTAAATGCCCTCATTCGGCCCAAACAAAACAAGCACGTGGAACAGGGACCAAATTCTTTGACTTCATCCGTTTTTTTTTTTTTTTTTTTTTTTTTTTTTTTTTTTTTTTTTTTTTTTTAAAGCACGTCGTTGCGTTGTGCCGAATGTAGCTGATTTTAGGGTTACATTTTTGGCGTCACTTCAAGATTTATTGTCTGTGTACGGTTAACATGAATATTTTATTTAAAATTCAAATTTTATTAATTTATAAAAAAAAACTTATGCTTATCCTTATAAATCACAGCGTAAAAAAAAACCCTCCGCACAATCAATAAAAAATTACGAATGTAAATTTAAATAGACTACGGGGGGTTCAGGGGGGCAGAGCCCCCCTGAAGAAATGCAATTTTTGATTTAAAAAGTTACCAGAATAAGTAGCTCATCAGAATTTCAGAACATCAATGTACAACCACTTGTTTAACACTTTTAATTTCTGAAACTTATCTTGTATGCTCATAAATATTTATGTAATTTGAAAACTTTAAAAAGCGATTTGTAGGAAGTTGAATATTATGCAATGAGTGTTAAAAAACAATGACTTGCAAAGATGACGTTGAGGCTCCTGATCTGCAGATTTACTAGTTTAAAACATTTTCTTAATTGTACCTATATGTCTATGTCTAACGGTTTAGGAATTAGCCAATGGACACCGTTGAGAGTGGGCACTCTGTATCATATGCTACGATTCTCAGTTCTTTTCGCCCAGTGACGCCTTTTGATTTCAGTAACAGCAAATTATCCGAAACTCGCAAATAATAATAATAACAAGAACGAAAAGGACTTAGCATCAGGACTATACTAAGAAACTCGTTCAAACCCTAACAGAATGTTCTTAAAAATATTAATTTTTTCATAAAATTTAGTTTAAATAAGCAACTTAAAAAACAAATAACTCGATAAAAATTCTTTTTCAGAAATTGCAGATCACACCTAGGAATGTGTTCGAATACTTTAACGTAAGCGATCTATAGAATTTATACACTCTATCCAATACACACAATAGTAAATGAGTTTCCAAATGCATACCACGGTGGAAAATACATACACAACTACACTCATGTCCAAAATTAAGGTCACACACATAAAATCTGTAAAAACTGATGAATTAATCACGGTGTTGCCACGAAATTTGGCACGCACGTATATTACTATATGAGGCAGAATATAGTGGCATAACAATATGGTAAAGATTTTAATTGTGAATTAAGAAACAGGATATATCAAAAAGTGTTAAACCACGAATCAGAGATAAAGTATTTATCTCGGGAAAAGTCTGTCTAATATGGAGTGTGACCACCGTACACTGCGATACAAGCTTCGCAACGACCTCTTATACTGTTTATGAGTTTGTCAACGTTTCTGGTAACAAAGCCCATTTTTCCAAAAGCGCGGCTTTTAACTTCTGGCGGGTCCTGCGAGGGATGATACGCTGTGCAATGGATCTTTCTAGACCATCCCAAACACGTTTAGCAGGATTGAGGTAAGGAGACCTCGAGGGCCAGTTCTTACGACGAATATCCTCTTATTCAAGATAATCATCAACAATGTGAGCTCTGTGTGGCTTCGCATTATCATCCAAAAACATGAAGTCCGGTCCTGCATCATCTCTAACAACCTCACAAAGTCTTCAAGGACCTCATCCCTAACGCCCAGCATCCAGTCGGTGTGTCCCTTTCATTGCATCTAACAGGAGAGCCCGGTTTTTGTAGAGATAAAGACATCACTCTTGGACACAACAAGAATGGGGGCGTGTTCTTTTCAGTGATTCACCACGCAGATTGATTCTTGTTCCAAACACATGCTCGAGAAATTTCGATTAGTGGGTTATATTTGGGTCACTATGGATCAATCCCATTTTATCTAAGCAATGGCTCTAACGATTTTGACTAATTTTTTTTATTATACCGTTTCCGGGTACGAAAAGATCATTGGACTAGGTCACGTGTTCTAGAAATTTCGATTAGTAGGTCGTTTTGGGGTCACTATGGATCAAATTAATTTTATCTATAAAACGGCTTAAGTGATTTTGACTAAATTTTGTATCCTACTGTTTTTGATTCACAGACCATTGAGCTTAATTCACATGTTCGAAAACGGCTCTAACAAGTTTGAATTCTATCGTTTTCGGAATCGAGAAGACCATTGGTCGCATGTTTGAGAAAATTCGATTAGTGGGTCCGGGATAAGCTAATTATATCTCAAAAATGGCTGAAACGATGATGACAAAATTTTGCATTATACCGTTTTCGGACACGAGAAGATCATTGGGCTAGATCACATGTTCGAGAAATTTCGGTTAATGGGTCAATTTGGGACACTACGGGTCAACCTAATTTTATCTAAAAAACGGCTCTAACGATTTTGACTGAATATTGTACTCTACATTTTTCGGTCTTGAGAAGACCACTGCGCTGGGTCACATAATAGAGAAAATTAGGTTAGTGGGTCATTTTGGGGTCACTGCGGCTCAAACTAATTTTATCTATAGTACGGCACTAATGCTTTTGAATAAATTTTGTATTTCATCTCCTCCGGTCACAAGAATACTATTGGGCTAGGTCGCATGTTTAAGACAATTCTCTTAGTGGGTCATTTTGGGTCACAATAGGTTAGGATCAAGTTAATTGCATCGAAATAACGCCGCAAACGATTTGAACAAAATTTTGTATTATACCGTTTCCGGGTGCGAGAAGATCTTTAGGCTAGGTCATATGTTCCAGAAATTTCGATTAGTGGGTCATTTTTGGGTCACTGTGGGGCGAGCTAATTTTATCTATAGAACGGCTCTAATGGTTTTGAATAATTTTTGTATTCTATCTCGTCCGATCACAAGAATAACATTGGTCTAGGTCGCATGTTCAAGAACATTCGATAAGTGGGTCATTTTGGGTCACTATATGTCCGGGTCAAACTAACTGTATAAAAAAACGGCTCAAACGATATTGACAAAATTTTATATTATACCGTTTTCGGTCTTGAGAATACAACTAGGCTGGGTCACATGAAAATTAGATTATTGGGTCATTTTGCGGTCACTGTGGGTCAATTTAATTTTATCTAAAAAACTGCTTAAAAGATTTTGACTAAATTTTGTATCCTACCGATTTTCATTACCAGACGGCCACTGAATTAAGTCACATGTACAAGCAGATTTGATTTGTGGATCATTTTGGGTCACTACGGCTCGGGGTCATGCAGATGCGAAGTTGGCAACAACCAATAAGTTAGCGATATTAACTATATTAGCAATATTTGGCGAAATATTGGTGACATTTGGCCGAAAAATCGACTTTCAAGATTATGAATGCCAAAACACATACTTGGCACCAAATGAAAGAATGTCGCCAAATTTGGCGAAAAAAATAGTCTTTCAGAATGTCAAGGCATTTTTTAGAAATTATTAACAGGACTCGCGATACATGGTTAAACAGATTCGATCTAAAAATGTAATGTGGATTGATGTCCTTTCGTTGTAAATGTGTAAATAACGTAAAATTTATAAACATGCCCGTACATAGTTTTCATAATGATTCTTTTTGTAAATAATACTGTTATGAAATAAAATGCTGTATAGCAATAACGCAGAGAGAATGATGCAGTGAAAATATTATATCGAGTTGAACACAATGCTAATTGTGACCGGTCATCTCCGCTTGTAGGTTTTAATTAACATTTAAAGACGCGGTTGGCGTATTGAGAGAGCCATTTAATGCAAATTGCTCGCGAATCTCATAGTAATTATGTGATTAATTCTAATTAGTCAATTTTTAATAGTTTGATGTTTATTGCTTTTATACTACTATTGGGCATCGCATTACACAAATTTATCGTTAAAAGTTGTTATCTAGTCTTTAAAAGACCCCCGATGGCGCATAGTGTACGCCGCCCGTGTCTTTATGTATCTCCAAACCGTCCGTGTCTTTAAGAGTTAATATCTCGGTTAATTACAGACAATATTTTTCAAAAATCCATTTATACTTCTGTGACGATAGGTACCGCCAGCACTCCTCAACGCCTTTGCTGAACACCCGCAAATCGAAATTTGTATAGTAAGGAGAAAAAAAAATAAACATGCTTGTACCAATAATTAATTATTTTTTGTTACTTTTTAACTGATCAACTTATAATTTAAAGATAGTTTAAAAATGCCAATAAATAGCATACACGAGGCAGGTGTGGAACAGTTGGAGCAGTAGGACAAAATTAATTTTGCTGAAAGTAAACACTTTTATTTTATTTTCACTTTTTTTCACCAGATTTAGCAGTTTTAAACGTTTTTATATAAACTAAACATTTTACAGTCTCAAGAAAACTATCACATTTAGAAATCAAAAGTACGTATCGAGTTTGATTTTCACAAATGTTGTATTTAAGGACGTGCAATTATCGTATCCACTATCGTAAGGACGTGTCCACAGAAAACTCATGGCAAATTGGAACGTGTTCGCGATACCATGCGGCGTCGATATGAAGCATGCATCACGGCCAATGGGCCATATTTTGAGCACTTGTTATGAGTTGCGACATTTTTCATTTGTATTTTGTACTTCGATTAAGTTTTCGTAAAATAAAGGTCTTTTTACACCGTTTGTTATCTTTTCTTTGCGTCACGGTCTCGATGCAATTGCACAGTTACGATCGCGTTTCCGACCCCCGGCCCTTATATAATTCTTGCTCCTCATGCCCTGACGCACTCACACTTGCAGTTTGGACATGACCTTTTGAACCACCCTGTATATATATAAGTTTTCTATGGGATATATATATTAAAAGTATTTTATAAAATAGCTTTGGCATTTGTTAATATCGAATGTGCATATTAATATGAAACGATACCAATGTGAAAACTATTCAAAGAGGCACTATTTTCAAATGTGTATTACAATATTTATATAGAGGGTGTTTCTAAACTCAGGGTACAGACTTTAAGGATAGGTAGATCACACGGTAACAATCATTTATTGTATAGGAATGTATGGGACCAAGTGACGCATTAAGGTAAAAACACCAGGGGGGCAATTAGGCTCCTTTTTTAATTTTCTAAATTTCTCATTCATACCAGAAAAATTTTATGCTATCCTTTTCTTGACATTTCATTAATTACTTAACAATAAAATTCTTCTTTGAAAATTTTTGGTATGAAATCGAAATTTTTCAATTAAAAAAAAGCGCAAAACTGGCAAACTTATCAAACGAAATACATGAATAAAAAAGACAAAATGCTTATTTACAATCTCGTTTACAAGTAAACAATAATGCATGCAATAATATTACAATAAGTGTTCAAAATTGCGCCAACCAACTGTGATACATTATTCTCTGCGTCGATGGAACGATTGGCAGACACTTCTAAAGATGTCAGGCATTTCCCGCACACGTGCAGCAGCTTCGGATATGCGAGATACTAGATTTTCGTCTGAGTCAACTGGAGTCTCATAAACAAGACTCTTCAGATGTCCCCATAAAAAGAAATCAAGGCTCGATAAATCGGAAGATCGCGGTGGCCAAGGAACTGGTCCACCACGCCCAATCCATCACGTCCCAAATGGGGCCATTCAGGTAATTGCGCACATCAGTGGTGAAGTGCGCGGGCGCTCCATCATGTTGAGCCCACATCCGGCTACGAATGGCGATCGGAACATCTTGCAGCAGTTCTGGTAAAACCTGTTGCAAAAAAATAAGGTAACAACGACCATCCAGCCTCTTTGATAGTAGGTATGGGCCAGTCAAATAATTATTACCAATACCCGCCCACAAATTCACAGAAAATCGTTGTTGATAAGGATGTGGCCGCGATGCATGTGGATTATTGGTTGCCCAAAGATGGAAATTCTGCGCATTAAATATACCCTCGCGTGTAAATACTGCCTCATCTGTAAATAGAATATAAGCAGTAAAGTCTGGCTGCAATACATGTTGCTGTAAAACCCACTGGCAAAAGTTCAACCACAGAAGATAGTCTTCCGGATTCAAATTTTGTACACGTTGAAAACAGAAGGGATGAAATCGATTTTTATTTAACACTCTCCAAACGGTCTGATGGCTCACACTTAAATTCTGTGCAACAGCTCTTGTACTTGATTCGGGCCTTTCACTCACAAAATTCAAAATAATTTCTTCAAGGCTTGCACTGCGTACAGCTCTTTCTCGCCCAGTTTCCTGTCTGGTGACGTGGAAAGAACCTGTTTCAGAAAGCTGACGGTGTAAGCGCCGAAACATTCTATGATCAGGCATTCTGTGAGGAAACTGCTCCTGATACATTCGTAGGACAGCTCTGGCGTTGCCATTTGCACGACCATAGATGAAATGCATTTTTCGGCATATGTAAAGTTTTCCATGACGAACAATAGCACAATTAAAAATGGCGATTTCTTCTACTTGAATGCATGGTATTGAACGGCGACCAGTCACTTACTGCCCTCTACCACCAGTGGAATCAAGCAAAAATTCCATTTCTATTTCAAAAAATTTCTATTTCTATTTCTATTTTTAATTCAAAAAATACCAAAAATTCATACCAAAAATTTTCAAAGAAGAATTTTATTATTAAGTATTTCTGAAATGTCAAATAAAGGATAGCATAAAAATTTTCTGGTATGAATGAGAAATTTTAAAAATTAAAAAAGGGGCCTAATTGCTATCCTGGTGTTTTTATCTTAATGCGTCACTTGGTCCCATACATTCCTATACAATAAATGATTGTTACTGTGTGCTCTACCTACCCTCAAAGTTTTTACCATGAGTTTAGAAACACCCTGTATATTAAAATAACATATAACAATAGGACTTCATTATTTATAAATATAACTTAACAATATTCGTGGAACAAAAAAGGAATATTTTTCTTCATTGTTCGTATAACAATTCATTTAGCAACAGTTCTATTATTTTTAAAGATTTTCTTTTTTCTTTCTATTGTATACATGTGTATTGTTTATTTTTCCATCTGTTCTCAGATGGCAGTTCTATGCGTTGAGATCTATTCTAACCTTTATGGTCACATTTTTTTTTTCCAGAAGAACACACACTAAGAGAAAACCTACTGTCACATGGCAAACCTTCTTCCCTCTTCAACAGAAGCGTGTAAATCGAAGTGTTTACTCAACAGTGGCTTTTGTTTGATTTCGGCTTGACATTTATCCAATACTCAGATACGCATTTGTTTTTGGTGCGGTTTTGGAATGTAACGAATTTGTAAGTTCATTCGTATTACATTATTATTTTGGATAATAGTGTCTGTTGTAGATGTAAAATAAGTCCAATGTATTAGACCAGAGCGAAAGAAATACGATGGTTTAAATCTGATAGGTAGCTATAAAATTAAATTGCATATGAAATGAGCTATGTCAGGTTTAAAAGAAGTTTTTTAGCAACGAAAATATTTCGTTAAATACACAGGTCTGTAAAAAAAATGTGAATTTTTTTTAAAGATAATATTTGAGAATGTAAGTTTCAAAACTCGCCTTATCCAAAATTTAAAAAATTAAGATTTCTTTATCAGTCTATTCTGTTGGTGAAACTCCATTGAAAAAACACTACAATCCGCAAGAAAACCATTTTTATCGTGTATTTCTGGCATTGTAAAATCATGATTTACGATGAAACCCAATGGACGCGATCAGAGTTTTTTCACGATTTTCCAACATTAGATTTTATGGATAAGACGAGTTTTGAAACTTTTCTACTATGCATTTTTAAGATGTTACTTAAAAATTACCTCATTTTTATTTTTATTTATTCATTTATTTATTTATTTGCATCGTGTACATTTTTTCTTATAATTTCTATCAACATGTTTTGCATTATTGTATGTAACCTGTTGAAAAAAAAAGAAAGTAAAAATCATGCTTCAAGCATAGATTATGAAACACTTTCTAACACATTCAGAATAATGTAACGAAACTGCACTGTTTAAAAAATTTAAATGTTACGTCTAATTCAACCATATGGGAACGCATAACACATTTCAAAATCCAATTTCAGCTGTTCCTATCTACAATCGAAAAATTAACCGACTTTTTTCACCGGCCTTGTACATAATATATAGATTTGGATCGATAAACTACATGCATGCCAAAATTTAGTTCATTTAAGAAATAGATATACTTAAGTTGAAAATTCCCGTTCAGTAATTTTCTCTAATAAGGTGAATGGTATGTGCAAACTTTTGTGCATCCCTGTGTATGAGGTATAGAATTTATATTTAACGAGCAACATGAAAAAAATTAATTAAATTTAAAAGCGCATACCGAATTTTAACATTCCAGCAATTATGACTCTCACTCAAAGACAGTACTGTGACCGATTTCTTTTGCGAGTCCCTGTAAATGAATAAAAACTGCTATGAATGCCCTGTTCTAACGTGATTGTAGTGAAATTCAGTGATTTATATCAGTTTGAATACATTTGAAATAGCGTAATGTCATTAAAATACATTGCAAACAATTTTTCCCCATAAACCATAATAAAATGGAATGCGTTTGAGTGCCCCTGTAAATGAACTATTAATTCTACAAACTTCATATACAATACCAAGCATATTTTGATGACCCTAAATAACCTTTATCAATTGCATGAAAATCTGAGTATATTTAAGGGAGTTAGAGCTTGGATAGACGGACAGACGGACAAAGAAACCGAAAGAACACTTTTCAACGTTGTTGGAATGTGTTAAAAATGGCAAATAAAACAACTGACTTTGAGCATATTATCCTTTATATATAATCCTATATCTATTAATATCCTTGCAATACATTTAATCAATATCCACTATCAGAATCACTTCAATATTTTTTACATTTCGGCATTTAAAAATAATCACAATAAGCCTATATAAACAAACACTAATCGAAGCTATAGCGCCACTGACACCTTCAAAAATTAAATGCAAACTAATTGTCTAAATACTTTTGAGCTAAGGAGGAGTCACATTTCTTCGGTGGCGCCGAATGTAAACAAACAAGTTGAAACTTGATACATTTGAATAACTGCAGTCATAGTGTTCTCAATTATAGGGAATATATTTTCTTTTACATTTTTATATTAAATAAAATAAGACAGAATATAAGGTTGTCAAAATGCTTTTGACCGCTACTGTAGTTTAAAAAATCCAGGGATCGCACTCTCTTAAGCCACGCCCCATTTTGTAAGGTTCCCTCCACCAGTAATCGCATAAAATTATCTTCTAGCTAATGAATCCTTAATTCTTTAGTAAGAAAGTGATCTTTATGGTATACTGGTTGATAGAGTCCTTACAAAATGGTGTCGATCTACCAAACTGCATCGGAAGTTATTTATGACTCCACCCACTTGAAATGTAGCACGAATTTGGGACAAAATTAACGACCTAAATGTCGCAACTAATTTGGGACAGAAGGAGTACTATTTACTGTACTGTAATACTATTAGAGACAGTTTTATATGTTACTATTTACTGTAATGAAAAACAAAAATTGTAAGTAAGCATAAGTTATCGTAACTGTACAGTTGTATTGAAATATTATTTTTTCAGAGTGCAAATATTTTTTTTTTATTTTTGATATCACATTTAATATAGGATCAACCTGTTATTAAAAATCAACCTGTAAAGATTTAAAACACTGAAGATTTTATTTTAATCAAATAAGGGGGTGAAAAACGGAACAAACCTAAAAAAATCGTCAGTATGTTTTAAAATTTTTCAGTATGGTAAAACTGATGGCTTATCTTTAATATTTAATGAACTGGTCGAGTTTTCTTTAGAAGGAGTATTACAAAGTGTATTCTTTTAGAAAAAAGTAAACAAAAAGAGCTATTTGGTTTATCAGATTTGTTAAACTTTATTCAAATAGATATAGTATAATCATTTTTTAGAGTGAGTCTTACAATTAGTTCTGGATAAAGATTTATAAATATAATATGCGTTTTTTTTTTTTTTTTTATTCTAAAACATCATTTTTCATCGAACATTTTTCATCGTAATTATACGATATTAACAAACTTTTGCAATAATTTTAAGTAATATATTCTAAATATGTGAATTCAGAATCAATATATTTAATCAATATACTTAACCAATGAACCTCCAAATCAAATGAAGGAAGCCATATCGTAAAAAACTGGTATATCAAATTTGAAGCAAATCGAATAATTCTGTATGAAAAACCCATTTATCTAAATTAAGGGGACACTAGCCCCTGTCCCTCCTTTATACTTAACCAATAAATGTCCAAATCTAATCAAGGCAGCTCCTTAACATAATAAACCGATATAGGAAATTTGGAGCAAATCGAATAACTCTGCAAGAAAAACCCATTTCTCTAAATTAAGGGGAGGGGTCTAGCCCCCTTTCCTCCCTTTATACTTAACTAATGAACCTCCAAATATAATCAGGGAAGCTCCTTAACATAATAAACCTGTAAACCAAATTTGAAGCAAATCGAATAATTTTGCATTAAAAACGCATTTACCTAAATTAAACCCCTTTCCTCCCTTTATACTTAACTAATAAACCTCCAAATCTAATCAAGCCATCTCCTTAACATAATAAACCAGTATACTAAATTTCAGGTAATCGAATAATTCTACATGAAAAACGCATTTATCTAAATTAAGGGGAGAGGCAATTGCCCCCCTTTCCCCCTTTATACATAATAATGATCTTCCAAATGTAATCAGGGAAGCTGCTTAACATAATTAACCGGTATACCAAATTTATGGCAAATCGCATATTTCTGCATGAAAAACCCATTTATCTAAATTACGGCGGGGGGATAGCCCCCTTTCCTCCCTTTATATGTAACTAATGAACCTCCAAATCTAATCAAGGCAGCTCTTTAACTTAATAAACCGGTATACCAAATTTGGAGCAAATCGAATAATTCATCATGAAAAACCGATTTATCTAAATTAAGGGGGGGTAGCCCCCTTTCCCCCCTTTATACTTAAATAATGAGCTTCCAAATCAAATCAGGGAAGCTCCTTAACACAATAAACCGGTATACTAAATTTGGAGTAAATTGAATATTTCTGCATGAAAAACCCATTTATATAAAATAAGGGGTACCCTAGTACCCCTTTTCCCCCTTTATCCTTAACCAATGAACCCCAAAAACTAATCAGGGAAGCACCTTATCAGTATGAACCTAGAAAAAAAAATCGAAGCAAATCGGTATTTTCTATCAAGAGTTATCGCGTTACGTACATACGTGCGTACGTACGTACGTAAACACGTACATACAGAATCGGCGGGCACATAAGCTCTCAGGCTTTGATAGTCTGTGAGCTAAAAATATCACCCTGATCTAAGTGGTCATTTTTCAATTAGCCTAACGCTTTCTAGGCTCTTTGCAATAAGCCTGAAAAATATCAGGCTAATTGGAAAAAGGGAGATGGATTCTCCAATTAGCCCAGCTCTTTGCAAAGAGCCTAGGATGTTTGCAAAGAGCCGGATTTCTCAATTAGCCTACGACATATATAACTAAATTAAATAGAAACTTACCAGAAGTAGATGATAGTTCTTCTGAGTATATCTGAAAAGAAGAGAATAATTATTCTTATGGACTAATTTTTAAAACATATCCGATTTAAATTTCTCATGTTAAGCTAAATCCTTATTTAAACTTTTAAGCATGAAAAATAAATTAATAAATAAACTTTCAGGCATGAAAAATAAATTAATAAATAAAGGAAAACGGGTGTTAAAAGAGTGCAAATTTTAACTAACAAATCATTTTTAGTTTAGAAATTTTAAATGCATATCACACATAGAATGATCGTCTAAACTTTGAATCATACTCTCAATACAAGTTAGCAATCTGTTTTGTTTTGAGAAGAAAGTCGAAATATTTCAAAAATTGTGCCCTTCATTCCTGAAACCGATTGCATGAAATAGAATTAGAGACGTATTTTTAAAAAAAGTATAATTGCCGAGAATTAAAAATATTGATGAATGAAAATACTGATGAAATGTCGAGCTCTTCCAGAGTCTCAGAAAAAAAGATAAAAATGTTTTTTAGAAATGATTTGCATCCCTTTGATGTCTGCTAGAAGATAAATTACAACATGATATGATATACTTGAAAGATATTTTGATATTACTTTTAATCTTGAAAACATATAACTTTTATTCAAGATCATAAATTATTTCGATGACAAACTGCTTATACTTTATTTCAAGGTTGAAAGAATTAAAACTTTAATAGCCAAAATTGTTTACATACACTGAAAATATGACGTTTTATTACGATTCGGAGATGAGATTCATTAAAATATCATATTGCATTTTACAGCCAAATCCATATTTGTGTTTTGGAACAGGCAAAATTAATAAATAAATAAAAATAATTGCATGTTGAAAAAGTTATATTTTTGTCATATTTAATTTGAATGCATTCAGTAAATATGAAAATAGAAATATTTAATTGTAACTTAATAGAGTACACTGTTAAAACTTTGCAACTAACTGTCCAGACATTCGACCTTCTGTGTAGAAAATGGTTCCATAACCGTAATTTAACACTATTCTGACCATACACTGGGCAAAATATAGCCAGAATACAATTAAAGTACGGTTATGGAACCTTTTTCTACAAAAACGGTCGAATGTCTGGACAGTTTGCTGGAAATGTTTTAAAGTGTACGTCAAACTAATTAAAACAAAAATGCTTTTTCATTTAAAGTTACTTCAAAACATTTTTTTAAACATATCATCAATATATTTTGAATATATAGTGGAAATAAATAATATTGCACATTTCGTTTTTTGTATATCTTGTGGATGTATTGTAATTTTTGTATTTTGTTACCTTCCGGTGGGTGTGGTTTACATCTGACTTTTCTAAAATCTTCAAAATGAACGTTATTTACGCCTACAGAGTGGTTGAGATTCCTAAATACTTTTTAATTTTCAAATTACTTTTCATTTAAAAGTATTTTGTGTGCACCTACATTATAAAAAGCAAATATTATACAAATTTCATCATTAGTAAGACGATTAATTGAAGCTGAACGTTAATGTGTTTGTATTGTCAGTTATGATGTATCACATGTAAGGTCTGTCTATGATTTGCCTCACAAATAGCGCTGTAACGCAATAGCCAAACCCTAAATAAAGACGTTTAATCTTCTTCTCTCAATTACCTATCTAACATTGCCTCAGTTGCCATATGAAATCTGTTCAATAAAAGTTATGTTACTTTTCTATAATTTTGGGTCGATGCACACGATAGGTATAACTCGTAGCAACTCTTTTTTCAGCAAATAAAAGTGGTAGTGTTATAATGGTAAATCTTTCATAATTCTTATCTTCAGCATAACAACCTCTGTAACACAGATTACTCAACGACTAGGTTGATTTTCAGCGATTAAAAGCAGTAAGTAACATTAGCGTTTGAATAAACACCTAAAAAAAAAACAGCATTTTTAAGCTGTTGCATAATCATAGTATGATTAATTGAATTTCATATCGGTGAAAATAATTAGCCAAGAATTGCCATTATCTTTATGTTGTTAGAAGGGCTGCTATTTTAATCCTTTATAAGTTTGAATACCTTTATCAAATACCTATATATTTCTTCTAATTGATTATTTATACTACAACTTAAAAATTGTGCACTGAGCTTGAAAGATTAATTCATTTATGTAATAACATAACTGATAAAATAATCTCAAGTAGTAATAACAATTAAAGAATTTCGATTTGCAGTTCTTCGTGAAACACTGCCTAAATCTTGAAATCTGTTATGCATGTTCTCCTATAAATTATTACTTACTAGTTATTACCAAGACTTCATATGAAATTTGAATAAAAAAGAAAGGCTAATAAAAAATTTTAGCCTTTTCCAAAGAAGAATTTAGAATGCATACTATCAACTATCTCTCACTCTGCCCTTTAGGCGACGTTGGAATGTTTGATGTTTAGAATCAATGGGATGTTATGTGACTTAGAGTTGATAAATATTTTTACATTATTATTACGTTCAAAATAAAAAAGAAAATTGCGGTAGCACATAGCAAATTAACATCTATATTATAAATCACAAAAGTGTCTGTCGTTATTTCTAAGCTAAAAAGTAACACTAAATGCTGCGATCTGTGCTATAGCTTTGTTTGCGTATATCCTCATTTCTAAATATCGCATAATGGCAATATTTACACTATTGGACTTTGATGTTCTTTCAAGCTGATTTTCGTTGGAAACTTTAACTTAAATAACCGACCTGTAAAATAATTTTCAGACGCGTAATATTTTAATCTATCAAAACGTGACGTTACAATAAACATTTTTGATTACTTCAGTAAGCTAAAATAAAAGAAATATGATAAAAAAGAATAAAATATGAAACACTAAGGAGAAAATGACCGTTTTGCATATTAAAAGAATATTTTAGCTCTTATCTCATCTCATACATCTTCTTTAACTATTATTTGCAATAAGGCATGACTGAATATTTAAAAAATATGATCTTTGATATGCCTTAATACAGAAAAAGTCAATAAACCTTTTGTTTGAATTTGTTTAGTGTTCAGATGTTTTGTAACTTACCACTGCTGTAGGAAAAATTTCAAACACATACAACATATAACAGCGGTGGGAAATTGGCGCAGAGGAGGAGCCTATTGACACCACTAAAATTTTATAGTATTCTTCACCTTAATAAAAACGCAGATATTCTGTCATTAGATAAGGCGAAAAATACTACTAAAATTTAGTGGTGTCAATAGGCTCCTCTTCTGCGCCAATTTTCCACCACTGCATATAACCTAAATTTTTTTGAGTATAGTACAAAATTGGAAAATAATGAGGAAAAAGAGATCATTTGCCTAATAAGCGGGAATAAAAGTAACAGATTATATTAAATTAAATATAAATATGTAAATACGGCAGTTTCTTTGCATATTCTGTGTAATGCATTTTTGTATTAAAAATTTTTTTCAACAACTTGCTTTTCCTAAAAATACTAACGTGAAGAGTTTTTTCAAAATAAAAATGATAAGCTATTGAATTTCTGTCAAAAGCTGAATTCATTTAATTCAATGCAAGGGATTATTTTTGCACGATACAAATGTCTACAATGTACATAATTTAAGGCGAATTTAAGGTTATTACGGAGAAAGCATGGTCGGAACTCTAAGACCGCGCTAATGGGAATTGACTGTATTTCAATTTATAGATGTAAAATAAATAAATGATTTTTTTTTTTTAAATAAACAAGAAGATATTTTTAGTCTACAAAAAAATTTCAATACTTAGTAAATAATAATAAATAATAAAATAAATTGGAAGCGTACAATAAATGTTAATCATCGACTGATATTTTAAATTTTGATTCCATATTGAATACAAATCAATCAGCAACAGGTTTTATTTCCAGTTACAAATCGAAACACAATAAAAAGAATAACATTCATCCCTGCCACCAAATGCATGAAATAGAATTACAGACACATTATGAAAGAAGAATAACTGTCAAGAACTAGCGAAATGTTGCTGATGAAATATTGAGTTTTTGAAGTGTCGCAAAAGAAACGAAAAAAATTCTTTTTAAATTTTCTCCTTTTTGATATGTGAAAGAGAAATTACAGCAAAAAATAAAATATATATATATACTACAAAGAAGTTCTTAGATGCCTGATAACGTTGAAATCATATAATTTTTTATTCGATTTAATCAGATAAATTATTCCGATGACGAAAGTGTACATTTTTAAAAGTTTTATAACTTACTTCTAGTTTAAAATAATTTTGAAGAAAATGTTAATGGAATCTATATAGAACGAAGTATGAAAGGATTTTTTTTTCAAATTATAAAGCAATTATTTTAAAGAATTATTTTTTAACTTGAATAAATCTAACACAATTATTCTATTTCGTAAATAAATCAGACGAGTTCTAATTTTCCAACTGGGTGTGAAATTCCTTCCTGACGTCAGGTTATAAGCGTTATTCCCCTATTGACTAAGATACTGTTAAAAATATTAAGTGATCGTAATTTATATCTATGGTCCGGATTTATAAGGTTCATACTCATTAAAATTAACCTACTTTAATTAAATTTAAAATAATGAAAACCCATTGCGTAGTTTTAAGAAGAAACTCTGACTCATGTGCCCACAAGATAAGAAATCCATTTCTATTTAAAATCCCATAAGAGCAAATAATATAACAATCTTAAATTTTAGATTTAAAATAAGTAAGGCACATGATTTAACATAAGTAAGATAACAAATTTAAAACGAATTAATTACATTTTATTTACGTTAAATATATGAAAGAAACCTAAAGATCAAAATATTTAAACATTTCTAGATGCATTCTCTAGTATCACAATAAATCTATGTTTTTAGGCTCTTAAATTGATAGAGTTATTTTTATAAGAACCTATAAATTTTCAAGTCAGTCAGAGAATAATTTAAATCTTCTTCAGAAGAATTAAAAAAAAATCGTTCCAAAACAGGACATGATTGTAAATGTTCTGAGAGAATAGCATACCTGCATTAAATTTTACTCTTGCTGACTATACTAATATCAAAATACATACTCTTCATAATTTGCATTTTACAATAAAAGATACCACTTCTTAAATGACGCAGGTAGAGATCTTTAAGTTATTTTTTATAACAATTCATTTGAACGTAAGACATTATACATAAAAACTGTGAGTCATCTTGGACTGTAGACATGTCAGTTGGGTTCTCGTCATCGGATACTGAAGAAGGCGCTTTTTACGCACTCACGTGAAGATAAAATATAGAAGAACAATAAAGATAAGTTTTCCATCACATAACTTGTCCTCGAAAATACTACTCGGTTCTTGGAGCTGTTGCGACCGCATAAACATCATGTGATCATTTGTGTATCGTTGGCTAATCTAGGTACCGCATTTAGGACCAAAAGTAGAAACATTGTCAATGTTTTCCTGTACTCTACCTTCATGTACACTCACACTTCTTCATATTGCGTATATTGACTTGTATTAGCCGAACTTAAACTTCGATTTTTCTAAGAATTGTTCATTCGGGTATGCGACCACTTGGCATACAAGAAAGTAGAAAAATCTTCTTCAGCAGAATCTTAAAAAATCGTTCCAAAACAAGTCATGATTGTAAATGTTATGAGGGACTAAAAAAACAAACAAACCTCGAAGTATATCTGTAATCATTTTCAACACTATTAGCTACAATAAATCTCAAACTTAAAAATGCGCTTCTATTTATTATAAAAGTTCAACACATGTTAATTCATATTTTTATTATATTTAAGGACATTTTTATAATTTCTCTAGCTTTTTACGCTGTTTGATATTTATTGATCTTGAAAAGCACACACATACAAAAAAAAAAAAAAAAAAAAAAAAAAAAAAAAAAAAAAAAAAGTTACAGTAAAAAATATAAACGCCTATTGGTTAATATGAAACGCATAAGTAAACCTATAGTCACAATAAACGGATGATTTCATACAATAAGTTAGTTGTAATACAGTTAAGTTCGCAGAAAATTACAGATTTTATTAAGTAATACAGACAGGAAAGGGCGTTTTAGTATTAAAATTTGAAGACTCTTTGACCATTAAGTGATTATTTGTTTTTTGTTCTTCTTCAAGCTGCTTTCGAAAACAGCCTGATTACTTGATTGCAAAACTAGTAGAGTGACAGTGTCTTTATTACTTGTATTAAGTTATACCTGGGAGATTCTCAAAAGGTGGAGTCATTAAACGTTAACTATATGTAATTTTTAAATTTTTCAAATTTACGGCCAATTCTTTTTAATAGTATAGTATTTTGTCTATAAATATAATATATAAATATTTTATAATAGTATGTCTACAAAATTATACACAAACAGCAACTATTCTGAAAAATTAATGATTAAAGCATTTAATTAGCAGTTACGTACGTTAAAAATTTTGGACACTCTTTCGCACGTACGTTACAGATTTTGGACGTTGCTCTTAGTATTTAAAAAATTCTTAAGACTAAGAATGTAGTAAATGTGTCTGTATACATATATACGTATAATTATATATATACGTATAATTATTTTTTTGTTATCCAGTTATAATAATAATAAAATCAAATACTTTGTTACGTACATTACTTTCGGACATAACAAAATAAAGAAAAATTCTTTATAGAAAAGTCCTTCTATCCCCAAAAAAGCAATAAATCAGCCTGCCATCTCTTAACGAAATCATCAAAAAATCACCCGTTTCCTTTATGAGTTCGTTGTTTACCATTAGAACCACCTAGAAAAAAGTTACAATTCTTTTTCTTGGTGGTACATTGGAGCAGTTAACGTTATGAATGTCCGAAATTGGCCTCTTTAGCATAAAATAATAAAATTTTAAGATATTTATACAAAGCTTTTACAACAAATTATGTCATTTTTTGCTTCTGAATAGAATTAAAAACTCAGTGTAAAAATAAATAAATAAATAATGATAATGATGTCAATGGTAATTGAAGTTATGTTTGAAAGGCTTAAAGTTATGACTTGCGTTTTATGCTCACCTTTTAAGAAACGCCTACCTGTTAAACAAGAATGTATTTAATATTATATATTTTTAATTAGATTTTCCGGTATCAAAAAAAAAAAAAAAAAAAAAAAAAAAAAAAAAGCTTAAAAAAATACGCATATTATTGATTTCCGTAGAAGTTCTCAACCACAAATATTAGTTTTAGATATGTTGTTATAAATAATGAAAATTACTGTGTTATTAGCCCCTTGTACGGTATGATGCTATTTCTTTCTCCCAGCTTATTTTGCTCCAAAAAATAACGTTACCTTACAGAAGCCAGAAATAAACAAAGCAGATGTATCATTATACGATTAAAAGCTCTATAGCATATTTTTAAATTTCTAAGCATCGCACATTTTAAATTATTATACCGTCGTATTGGAAAAAAAGTATTTTTAAATGCAATTTGTTTGAAAACTGTATCTCCATTTATTTTTGAAATATTAATTTTTTTTTTTTGTAGTTTTTGGCACCATTTGTTTAATTTTGGCAACTCAAGTACTCCATTTATGTAGAAAGTAAAAGGAAAATAGTTGAAAAATAGCAATTATATCTTTTAGTTGCCATTTTCTCATAACAACCGAAAGAATATGTAATTAAAATATGTGCTATTTTGAAAAAATATAAATGAATAATTTCTGTTAAAACATGGAGCTATTATAAACTATATTTAATTTTAAGTATCTATAGATGCTTTCAGTGTGACGTCAGTCATGACGTTTTGGTTGGAAACTGACTCCAAACAAACTGTTGCTATGCATCATTTCTTTTTAAATATAAATCGTGGGAAATGCTACCAGTACATATCAATTATTAAAATTATCTATTAAAATTATCAATTATCTTAGATGTGAGATATAGATATAAGATATAGCTGCAACACACAAAGAAAATAGAAAATACACCATAGCAACACTTTGTTTGGAGTCAGTTCCCACACAAAACGTCATGACTGACGTCACTACTGAAATCGTCTATATTAATGTTACAAACAAATGAAGGACTATAAATCATTAGATAAACCTTTTTTTTAATAACGACGTCTTTTTTCTGCATTTGTATATTATTTTGTAGTAGTGACATCCGATGCATGCTTTACTGTAGATGTTTAAGAGTGGATCGTAAATGTGGAATTCTTAAGCGGATGCGAATGACGCCATTTTACATAAAATAAAAGTGTGTGCTTTAAGTCTTAAAATTGAAATATGTTTTGTACTATTTATATAAACATATATATATATATATATATATATATATATATATATATATATATATATATATATATATATATTTATTTATTTATTTATTTATCGGGGGAACACTAAATTCTGAAAAAGCAGAATTCCTGTTTTCTAATTATTTTTTTTTTCTCTGTCTCTTTCAATGCCAATATTATAAAAATTTTACTAATCATTGTATTTGCAAAATATGTTTTATAAGTCCAATTAGCAACTCCTTACAATATTTCTTTATTTTCGTATCGTAAATATGTAAGAAAAAGTTATAAAAGTATTTAACTTTATTTTAGAAATATTTGCCTTTTATTAGCGAGAAAGTTTTCTTTTGTTTTTTAAGTAAATGAATTTTAAAAGGAAATATTTTATAAATTTGTTTGACATTAGACAGTAATCAAGTCAACAAAATAAGATGTGTTTTAATTATATATATATATACTAACAAAAGCCATGCTTTGTTTGGATACGCTAAGCATTATTTAATAAGATAAATATTTGAAAGCAACACTATTTTTTTATTATTATTATTATTGCATCTTGATTAAGCAAAAACGTTATTTTATGTTTTTGCGCATTTTAATTTTAGAAATACAAGTTCAGCCAAATAGCTAAGAATTTCCTCGTAATTTTTTAATTATGATATAGGGTGGTATAAATTAAAATATTTTCGAAGCAAAATTTTACAAAACACTTTTAAATTTTCAACAAAAGCTGTTTTAAATATATTTTTACATTTGATTAATTACAACAATTAATTTTATTTGTTTACAATTCAGTTGTTGCCACTTCACAAAAAAAATTATAATATAAATCTTTTAAAATACGTAAGTATAATTCTTTTAAAATGTGTTAGTAAGTAGCTGAAATCTCTTTTAGAGATATTTTTACATTTTATTAATTACAACAATTAATTTTATTTGTTTACAATTCTTTTGTTGCCACTTTACAAAAAAACTTATAATATAATTCTTTTAAAATACATATGTATCGTCTGCGTAAATGATTTAACATTCTATGACTAAATTGTGTATTTGAATTCTTAACACTGAAAAATACTTTTATAATTGACTGTAAATAATGTATTTTCACAAATTTTACTCCATTAAAAATATGCTATACTTTTCATAAAAAGGTATTTTCAAAATTTCATGAAAGAAATCGTGAAACTGTTATATGATTAAAAAGAATGAGCACCAAAATATGCGCCATTTCCAACCAATCTTAATGAAGTATTCTAACAAAATGTATGTTTTATTCTCAAATAACATACATTTTGATATCAGAAAGTTTAATGTTCTTTTACGATTTGAAGTATAAATTCGGCAGTTATTTTCAATATTTAAAATATTTCGTCTTTGCAAAATGCAGATATATAGGTTCCTTTCCTTATTTAAATAATTTAATAAAAAAAGAGAAATTTTGATGCAACGATAATATTTCACGTACTTAATCATCCACGATTTTATTTATTGTTACTGACAAAATGACAATATTTAGTGCAAGAAATAGGCAGGTTTCATTATCGTTTACAAAAATAAATCCGTATAACAGAAACATATATTCAACAAAATAATAAAAAAAGTTTTTTATTCAATCATTCGATAAGAAAATATTATTGTCAGAATCTACAGATCATATTTTATTTCTACCAAGTCAAAAATATTTATTTCCTTAATTAAATTAGAAAATCAGTTTTTGAGATATTTTGGCGGAATTATGAAAATATATTTTATTTATTTAATTAATCATGATTCTATCTGTACTCCTCCTACTCCATGATTTATTTTTTCTTCTGAAAATATAACGTAAAGCGAGGAGAGTCTGCGTACATTTCAAAAGAATAACAATAAAAAATCTAAATATCAATATTTTTCTAAACTATGCATGAATAATTTTGACTTCATTTGTTTTGTATGCATTTCCATTGTTATTTTGTTGTTATACTGTAATTTAATAGAACAGCAGTAATAAAACCAAGAAAACTATTTTACACAATCTCTCCTTACAGGGTAGGAGAGAATGCGCATATGGGTAGGAGAGATTGCGCACATAGGAAGAAGAGATTGTTATTTATAGTAACTACATTAAATTGTTAACAATAATAATTACACTTAATCGACATTGTTGAAAGGCTTTTGTGAGTAAATATTATTGTATTAGGAATGAATATTTCAACCAAATGTTTAAATAATAAATAAAAGAAAGAATTTTAACAAATGTTAAAAAATTTAATTTAAGAAGATTAAAGTATCAGAAAAAGCAAGCCCTACTAAGATTACAAAAAAAAAAGCATTAATCTAGTTGATAACATGTTTTACTTGAAAATCACTTCATTTCCATTTCCACAGTTTCATTGTATGTCATTTGCTAAACGAATATGTTGTCCACAATCGGTGCACTTATTGTTGTAAATCGTGCGTCTTTCGTGCAATCACCTGCAACAAGAAATACATTGAATCCAGTCAGTTGTCGAAGTTGGCTCCTGGTACAGTTCCAGACATTCAGTACACTCATCCTCATTGACCTTCGGTTTTTTTCCTTGAGTTTTTTTATCCCACGTTTTGTGAAAGGACCTTATCTTTAGCTTTTTTTTTTTTTTTTTTTTTTTGTAGCGGCGTCCTTCTTAAGTCTTTTTTCATGTATATTTTGTGGATCAGTAACATTAGTTGCACTCTGTTTCCTTTTGATTTCGATGGCATTACACTACTTGGAATGGGTGAAAGCTTTTCCAAAACATTATATTAGAAAATTTATTTTAGTTAACAAAATTAATTTATTAGCAAATTAATTGTTCATAAATTATAAAAAAAATATGTAAATATTTAATTAAATTATTAACAAATGCATTCTAATCATTCTTTATTCACCACAAAACTAGATGCAAAACGCCATATATTTTATATCTTTAAAAAATATATATGCAGATATTTTTAGTTAAAATAATGTACATCTATTACATTTATTTTTATAATATTTTCCATGTTGATTTTAACACCGTAAAATATGATTTGCATCCCAGTCTTGACAAAAATTCACTCCTAAAATACTAAGAAAAAAAAAAGAAAGAAAAACATCAAGAAATTATCCTACGCGCAAACGTATATTTTCGCAAGGCGTTCAAATGTAAAACTTTCATTTGGAAATACCTCATTTTCTCGTATTTAAATAAGTATTTTATTATTATAATAAAAATACATATGCTTCTGTATTATTAATATAAAAATTTATCTGTATCAAAAATATCTTATTTATTATGAAAAATATAAAGCAACCAATATATATAAAAAAAAAAAAAACACAATTTGGGACCCGAAGGATTCGAACCCAAAGCCCCTAGTCTCGAGTTCAAAGCCTTATCCATTCAGCCATCTAGCTCGCCTTTCATTTGCAACAAATTATCTTTATAATTAGCACCATAATTAATCAAACCGTGATTTGTTCGTGAACACGCTGAACGTTTATTGCATCCACGATAAAGACCCACTCCATGTTCCTGTCTCCTGAGCTCGCGCGCGCGGCGCGCGTGGTCTTTGAACACACTCATTGATGGCAATCGGCGTGCTGTCGGCACAGTGTTCTGCTGATACCGGACCGGCTGCGTGCCTTATGAATCGGGCCGCATTCGCGCGGCGTATCAAAACATATACGGAACCGGTAGCGGCAAACGGTATCGTGCCAATACCGCCGGTAGTGGCAAGCGGCTGCCGGCCGATTGTTTACCGATAGCTCTGTGTTTGCTGGACAGTTTTATTTTCTGGCACTGATTTTTGGAAACGTTTCCTAATAGTTTTTACTGTGTATTATTTAGTTTTGTTACCCCAGAAAATAGATTTTTCGAATGAGATCTGCTCTGAAGTAAACATATTAATTTAAAGAAACATTTATAAACACAGTTTCATTTTCTACCACTGATTTTTGGAAATATTTTCTAGTAGTTTTTACTGTGTATTATTCAGTTTTTTTTCCTCAGAAAATAGATTTTTTGAATAACATCTGCTCTGAAGTAAACATATTAATTTAAAGAAGCATTTATAAACACAGTTTAATTTTCTACCACTGATTTTTGGAAATGTTTTCTAGTAGTTTTTGCTGTGTATTATTTAGTTTTGTTTCCCCAGAAAATAGATTTTTCGAATAATATCTGCTCTGAAGTAAACATATTAATTTAAAGAAGCATTTATAAACAAAGTTTCATTTTCTGCTACTCAATTTTGAAACATTTCCAATTAGTTTTTACAGCGTATTATTTAGTTTTCTTATTCCAGAAAATAGATTTTTCGAATGCTGTCAATTCTGAAGTAAATATTTTAATTTTCAACAAGCATTTTTTACAGCCAGATAAACAAATGATAAATTAAGAGCATTAATATTAAAATTAACATTATTTTGTTGCATATGTATTAATTCAATTACGGAGTTAAAAATGTTTAAATGAGAATTGATAGCACTCCTAAAAAGTGGTATTCCGGATTGTCTGATTGACAAAGAACTATTTGAAAACGTTTATGTAAATTAGTGTCAGGAAAACAAACTTTGTTTGTATGAATTAGTCTTTAAATCTCGAAAGTATATTGATGTTTGACAATTCTAAAGATAAAGAACGCTTTTTGGCATTGTGGGTAAATCGGAAGTGGTTATTGTATATTTTCGTTCGTTGTTATATTTAGCGTTCTATCAAATATTCGGTTTCGTTTTCGTTTTGATCACAAAATGTTAGTTTCGGCGAAAATACTGGCGAATATCCGTCTGGGATGGATTATCTGCATTCCAAAATCTTGTTTCTTGCTTCGGGAGTTTTTTAACAGCACTGATTAATTTGAGATGTATTGGCTCAGAATAGAACCTGTTTATTTATAGCTATGAACTTCATAGTCTATAATTGCCAATTATCACTGACTCAATAGAAATATGACTAAATTTTTGAAAATGCTTTTCACTTGCTCATTAAAATCTGTTGACTCAATAGTGACATACAATTTTTATTTTGTATATAGCAGAAGTGTTTCGGACGTGCTCTATTAAAGTGTAGAGTAAAAAAATCAGAATAAAGCACCTGATCATCGATTACCAAAGTCATTACAAAAGGTAACACGAGGTATTTATACCCAAAATATTTTTCAATTAGATAAAATTCGTATAATTAAGAAAGTGTTCTGTGTAATTGATTAATTACATCTTATTTCATATGTAAATTAGGAGTTTCTGTCAGAGGCACAGAGTGCCAATTTCGTGATAAAGTTTTTAAACAGGGGCGCCATTTAAAAACTTTCTTAAATGACTAACTTTTTTAAGTGAGTAAACATTTGTTTTGATCTCGTTGACAACATCTGAAAAGAAATTGATGCAGTTTGTTTTCTCGCAAATAGCTTTTGAAAATAGTTAAAGTACTCAATAACAAAGGGCCTATTTCAAATGATTTATCATGTTTGTAATGTAATTTATTATCTTGGAAATGAAATGATCTCTTGAGCTCTAAGTAGAAATTTCCAGTCATACAATCACTCACTATGGCTACACCTGAATCATCTGCTTCTGCCCAGTTCACTTGCTAAAGTATGATAGCCCGAAAGTATCAGAAATCCTATAAATGTTTTTATTTAGTCTTTAGTCATATTAAACTTATTTTTCACTTCGTGAACATATCGGTTAGTTTCCTCAGCCATCATATCAGAATCACTTTCAGTAAAACATTCTTCAAACAGCTCAACTGGACTCAAAAGTTTCCACTGTCAATGTATTCGAATTTCTCTTAGAAGAATTTTCATAGTTCCGAATATGTAAGACGGGGTTTCATTTGTCCATACAACTGATATATATTTTTTTTACGTTTACGTGAAATGTTTTCCATTTTTTATGCGAAATATTAGAGTTATCATTATCATCTGGTAATGTAATTCCCAATGTGCTTGCAACATCTGATACAACCGGAGTACCCAAAATAGCATCATGGAAACTGCTCTTCATCTGTTACATCATCTACATCTGGAGGCATTAATGTAATATCATCTCCTATTTATTCAGAAAAAAGGTAAGCAGTTGCCTCTTCTGTGCTTTTAAAATCTTTTTTCTACTCATTTTCAATTTTCTTTTATAGTTTATCGATAAAAAAACATAAAAATCTCTTAAAAAACAATTCTGAATATGAATAAAAAATATACCCAAATGCCTCCTCAAACGATGACGGATAAATGTTCCTGTTTATTGCAGAAACATTAATAAAAATAAATATCATATTAAAAAAAATGCTAATGCTATAATATGGACTACGTAGATTGCATTTATACCAAATTGAAAGAATTTACCTCATAAATTCAGTTCCATGCAATAGCATAAAAAATACACAACGTGATTACCAAAAAAAAACAAAAAAAAAACGGAAATTAAACTGTATCTTTCCCGCGCATTTTTACTTAGTTACAAAAAAATCACATATATTATGTCGTGTGGTGTTACCATCTATTATACCAACTTGTAAATAAAAGAATATTTTTAAATTTAATGTAGGAAATGACATTTTTTTACAGCGTCATCAAATGAGGACGCTAATGGGTTAAAGCAGCGGTCCTTATATGACTACTCTCCCCTATTCAGAGCAAAGTGGAGACATTTTCACACCTTTTTTGACAGAGTATCTAGCGGATTAGATTATTTTTTCAGTTTCAGAAAGAGGAAAAAAATTTAAGTGGCTTATCTAAATTAATTTAAATGCAAAATAAAATAAAAAATTGGAAAGTTGACAGTTAAAAATTGATATCAATTATTCAATTTGCTCTTTAACTACATTGTAAACCCATAAAAGACGGAGTTATTTTTCTCCATAAAATGGATATATTTCATTTCACGCCATGTTTTCAGAAGAGAAATTTTTGCCTTATTTTATCGCTTAGTTTGTGTCATCATAGAAAGCGAATATTTCTCTTCACAATTACTGGTGTGTATACAACAAACGTATTGGCAGGTATGCTGTTAACCTAAGACAACGCTAGTCTTTAATGGGTTAATTAATTGTTGATAAATGACTATGATTATTGATTGTTATAAGGTAATAAAATATAAAAGTTGTATTAATATTTAAGTTTTAACTTGAAATTTATGCAAGCACGCATGTACATATATAGAGGAAGTTCGAATACACTATATGGCCAATGGTGAACAGTCACTTGCGATTTTAGACGTTTTGTTAAATATTTAGAAAATACACGGGGGCTTATCCTGAAACGTCAGGTGTGTAAACAGCATAGTAGACGTCATACATTTCAGCGAAGTATTTTTTTTCCCGAAACCCCATAGGAGACCGTAAAAAAATTGAAGAGAAACGAAAATCTTTTGGATTACCCTGTAAAAACTAATGTCGCAAAAAGGCTGAAATGGTAGCACATGATTAGGAGGTTCTTGTAATAAACTGTGTTTATTTTTATGAGGATAACACATATGCGCGGGTAGAAATTAAGGTTTTTATAAAAACAATCCCAAATTTCACCAGATATTTTGCTTATAATTTGCAGATTTCTTAATATAAAAGAATGTTCTTTTCAGAAATCATAACAAACGACAGATCGTCCGACATATCGTACAGAATATTCTGTAATCAGAATTACAAAATAATAAAAATTAGATGACAAATGAGCGTATTTACTGAATAATGTTTCTCTGTGCATGCGCGAATGCAATCAAAATATAATGTGCATAATATATTAGTTAAATGTATACAGAAATTTTTGTGACAGTCTCAAAAACATAGCTCTAAAATTCTGAAAGTGATCGTCGATAGAATAAGTTCAAAATCCGTCATTCCCAAAAGGAAGCAAAAAGATGAGAGGCTCTATCTAAATATAGCATATGGTACACACTATCGCATGTACAGAATAGTGCGCATACTAATATATTTGGATACAAGTCCTTATCTTTTTGCTTCCTTTTGTGAACAACGCATTTCGAGCTTATTCTATCGACGATCACTTTCAGAATTTTCAAGCTATGTTTTTGAGACTTTCAGAAAAGTTGCTCTGTCCCTTTAAAACCTGACCCACACAATTGTGTGGGTGATACCAAAGTAAAAGAAAACAAGTTGGAAATTGCTCGTCAAACGTGGCAAATGAGGTGCGTTCGTACTATAACTAGTTTTATAATTATTTTTTGCACCCCATATTGTACTGAATGTATATTTTTTTTGCGCTTCATAAGTGCATAGTCTGTAACATCATTAAAATGCACTTACAATAATATTTTCCCCATTCCCCGTAATGTAACGGAAAACTTTTGACTGTCCCTGTAATTAAACTATACATTCGATTTTCATAAAATTTGAAATGGCTCGACAAAAGTTTGCAGCAATTATATATTTAAAATTTCAGACCATTCGGAAGGCTGTAAAATCATTAAAATGCATTTGCAATAATTTTTTTCCCTTTGGCCGTAATGTAACGGAAAACTTTTGGGTGTCCCTGTAATTAAACTATACATCCGATTTTCATAAAATTGGAAATGGCTCGACAAAATTTTGCAGCAATTATATATTAAAAATTTCAGATCATTCGGTCGGTAGTTTTTGCTCTGTTATATGCGGACGGACAGACAGACGGACGGACAGACGGACGGACAGACGGACGGACAGACGGACGGACAGACAGACGGACTGAACGACGACTATAGGTGCTACGTATTTATATAATTACGAACGCACCTAATGACTATTTCCTGTTTTTGTGAGATTTAAACCAAATCTGCACATTTATATGAATTATTTGGCTTCAGATGTTTTGATAAGACACAACTAGGGGGCAGTAACTACAATACAGGGTTAGATTTTCTGCTTTTAAAAAGACTATATCATCTGACAGCAATAGACTAAAAGTATGTACTATCGTAATTTCTTTTAAATTTGATTTTTAATGTTTGCTTCGGTTTAATTTTTTTTCATATACTTTATTCATGATTTTACACTGTTAAAAATATCGTGAAAAATTACCTCTGATCTTAAAGGCTATCTATTTTCTGACCAATGAGAACGCAACATAAAAACTTATGGATCGTTCTCATTGGTCAGAAAATAGATAGCCTTTAAAAACAGAGGTAATTTTTCACGATATTTTTAACAGTGTAATTGACTTTAACCTTGATAAATTTAATTAGGCTTTAAAAAAGTTGAAATACAAATGCGGATTGATTTTAAATTAATAGGTTTGTACAATTCATGATTTGTATTTAAAATGGATAGTATTAGATATATAATATGCACATGGAACGATCTGTATGTTTCTGCTCTGAGTTATAGATGCCATATATGATTTATAAATTTTATATGAGTTATATGCATACCATGAGATAGATTTTTAAATTTGATAAATTCAATCCATTTTGCCGACACAGCAAGTAAACCACCAGGAATGAATAATAAATTACAGAAAGTTCAGCAAATGCTCGAAAGATTCCGTAGTGTCTGCTTGAATTTACCTGAAGATCAGGGAAAATTTTCCATAGATGAGCGGACGATTTCTTTTTTTAGGACGTGCCTCAGTAAAGCAGTATGTAAAAAACAAACCACGCTCTGTGGTAACAGCATCATCTGGGATAGTTTTTAATTTTCTAGTATACCAGTGGGAAAGTACAGATCTGGTCCACAAGGATCTAAGCTTAGGGCCTGCTGTAGTCCTTACTCTGGTTCAGACCTAGTTTTATGCACTTCGATCGGTATTTCAACAAAATACAGCTGCTGGAAAAACTAAAAAAAAAAAAAAAAAGAAATTTGAAGGGTCAGGCACGATCCAAACGGAGTGAATGGCATACCATTTGTCAATGGTTCTTAAGCGGTGTGCGCGAGCATTTAGCACTTCTCAGAAAATGAAATTGTAGTGGGTGTCCAAAAACAAAAATTGTTTCAAACATTTTCATTGTGGCTGATGAAAATTTTCTCAATAAACAGCAACTTTTTTTTGCTTAAACTTTTATTTTTAGATATTTTCATACATAATCCCAAACTACACAATTATGTATATTTAGTCCAAAAACGGCTGCATTAAAGCCGAACCGACACAATTGTGTGGGTCCTCCCTTGGCATAACCTGGCATCACATCGGATATTTTGTTTTAAATATTTCTTTTGAATCAAATACGATCCTATCGATAAGGTGAAACCATCCAAACTTTCAATTTCTACAAAAAAAAAAAAAAAAAAAAAAAAAAAAAAAAAAAAAAAAAAAAACCGGTCTTACATACATTTAGCTAATAGGTTATGCGCATTATATTTTGATTGCATTCGCGCATGCGTAGTGAAGCATTATTTAGTGAACGTCCTTATTTTTTATTTTTTTTATTCTGATTGCAGGATATTGTGTACAATGTTGTTTCTCATGCTTTTTAAAAAGGACATTCTTTTCTATCAAGAAAAATACTTGAGGAATAATCGTGAAACTTCAGGTGTGTAAACAGCATAGTAGCATCACGAGTTGATAAAAAGAGTACCAACCTGCTTGAGAACTAAATACTGGTTGTAGGGGAATACCCACGTTAAATTGACCACCTGAGCGGGACATATGCTGTACGACACTCCAGGGTTCATGGTAAAGAAAACAGAGTTGAGCACTTGTAGTCCAAGATCCTCAGGATTTGTAAAACCACATTTTTTTTTTTTCAAGTAAAGTTTAATGACTGAAAAATATTATCAGTTTAAACATCATATCTGGTTCAGCTAATATTATTTCACTAGGCACGTATTTTTCTTAAACATATTAACATGCAATACGGAAAAAAATTAGAATTAAAGTTATGTGAAAAGAAGTTTTGCAATCCGACGTTATACTGAGTACCTGACAGGGACATAGTCTGTACGGTACTCCAGGTCTCATGGTGAAGAATATACAGTTGAGCACTATACTTCAAGGTCCTCTTGCTTTGAAAAGCCACATTTTTCCCCAAGTAATGTTCAATGACTGAAAAATATTATGAGGTCAAACATCATATTCTGGTTCAATTAATTTTATTTCATTCGGCACATATTTTTCTTAAACATATTAACATGCAATATAGAAAATAATTAGAATTAAAATCTGTCACAAGAAGTTTGCAATAACTCATTTTAGTTTTTTTAATTATTCCATGTAACCGAAAATAATAAGTTCCTTAACTTTCCTTAGACTTCTTTAAGGTGCTCATAAAAGTAATGAGAAATTCTTGTTAGAAATTTTTTATAGAAAACTCGAGCTCACCTTTTCAAAAATCTTTTCAATATGTAAGCTTTTATTTTATTTATGTAAATTGGACTGACAAAGAAGTTTCAGAATGCTTGGATAAAAATGCATTATTTGTTTTGAGAAATAAAATATAAGATTTTTTTTTCAATCAAAAGACTTCCAAGAATATCTTTTTAAAATTGTCTTTATTTTTTTTCGTTGCATTTATCCTTTCAGTGCTTTTAAAGCTTTTAATACGAACAGAAGGATTTGTTTTCGTGATTTTTTAAAAAAACCAGTCTTTATTTTTCTGTGTGGATACTATACATTTCATTAAAAGTGTCAGGTACGCTTAAAAGTTCTTTTAAAAATTGGTATAAAATTTCATTGGCAAAGCTAGTTTTTAGCGAAGTTATATTTGCAGAAATATTAAAAGGATAAATTTCCCATATATGTATTACGCATGCAGTAAGTGCATGATGTTATGACTGCATGATGTTCTTTGAGAGTGTACTATTATTATTTAAGACAATACCACAGAATAATACTGTTTTTGTTTGGATTCCTTAAAAAAAATATTATCATACATGACTAGACTCTTATTCAAAAATTTTAAGAAACATTCTTTTATAATAAACCATCAAAAATGCAAAAAATCATTTTTGAAATTTCTTAACGGGGTACATGAAATTATCATCATCTGTTGTTTGTTTGGATTGCATATAAAACATCATCATCACATTAGTTTACAACCTTACACAAACATCCTTTAAGGAATTACAAAACATGGTTTGTGAGAAATATTCATTAAAGTAAATACATTATGTGATCGGTTAACGAACTGATCGGTTTACGAACAGAAAAAAGATCCTCTCCGTAAAGAGGAAAGGGACCTGAGGTCGCGAATTTTTATAAATAGTTAAAATCCCAATTTTTTAAAACTATTTGCACTGACGAAGATAAGAAGGTCTATGCTTTACAGACGTAAATCGATTCCTCCGAAATTGTGCCCTAGTTAAGCGATGCCGTATAGGAGATAAAGTTATCTGCAAAACGATTTTTTTTTCAAATGTTTAACAACGATGTTTTCTGAAACTGATTATGGCATTTAAGATGTAAAAGTACAATCTTTCATGATATGTTTTTAGTATTTAGCTATACTAAACTATTAATATCGAAGTTATAAAGGAATGACGGAAACACTCTCAAAATCCCTGTCTTTGTTTCTCCATTTCGTTCTGCTGTGTAAGTCGGGTTCTGGGTATGCGTGAGATCTTGTATTGGATCGTAATGAAAGAGATAAGTTTTTGATTAGAGTTCTTTGTAATTTTTAATTAATAATTTCACTAATTATCAAGAAATTTAAAAACTGATCCTCAGGTGCATCAGGACATGCCTTGGTCTATCCTCACCGAAATTGTCAGATTTCTAGGCATGCTAGATTTCCCTAGACATCGCCGATAGCTACGTAGACACAGACAGAGCAATTTTTTTTTTTATTATTATAAGATGTCTTTTTAATTAAGCGTTTCCCTGAATACCTTTTAAATGCGTTTTTTTTTTTTTTTTTTTTTTTTTTTTTTTTTTTTTTTTTGTGCTTTGAACATTTTGCTTCTTTAAAAGCGTTTCATACGGATAAAAGGATTTGGTTTCGTGAAAATATTTTTAAAGTAATTTTTTTTCAATAGGCTACATACTTTATTATTATTATTTTTTTTAATTTAGTGCTTCCAAGAATATCTTTTAAAGATTATCTTTATTTTCTGTTGCATTAATCCTTTCGTTTCTTTTGTCGCATTTAATACGAATAGAAGGATTTGTATTCTTGAAAGTATTTTTTAAATCAACCTTCTTTTCTGTCGACTATCCATTTTATGAAAAATGTCTTTTTAAATTAAGATCTTCCATATGGTCTTTATTTTTTGTTGCGTTAAATATTCAGTTACCATTTAAACATTTAAAATGAATTGAAGGATTTGGTTTGCGTAGAAAAAAAATAAATATTTCATATGGTTATATGCATACAAAATATTCGAGAGAGTTTAGAATTTTCATTGAGAGTGAAATATTTATACTCTAAAATAGGTTCTAGAATCAGTCTTGAAATTTGTTAAAAAAATACAAAACTATAATATAATTTTGTTTTCATTATGTATAGTAAATTAATATCATTAAATGTTACAGCTTTTAGAAAAATTGATTTTTTAAGAAGTAATTAATAAAATCAATTTGTATAATACTTAAAAGAATGTTATGAGATAATTTTATGAGACAATACAACAGAAAATATTGTATTGTTATTATTTTATTTTATTCTTATAAAGAAACTTATTATCATTAAATTGGAATCCTTTCATTTAAAATTTTATAAAAGTTAGCTTTTATAAACAATAATAAAGAAAAATCCTTTTTTAAATTAGCTAAGAGAGGAACAATAAAACAATTTTAGGTATTATCCTAGATTACGCATTAAAAATTATCATATAAGTGTCATTTACAAATAAATTATTAAAGTGAATTATAAAAATATGATTTAAAGAAAATGATTAACAAGGGAAATACTTCTATTTTAATTTGCAAATATTATAACATTTTTAGCATAGTTTTTGCTAGCTTTTCTATATATAGCTTCTACATAATTAGTTGCATTATTATTATTATTTTAATTAAGTACTTTAAAATATATAATTTTTAAATAGAATAATATCTTTAACAAGACATATTTGCATCAATCGCTGTAATTATTTTAAAGCATTAAGTATGAATAATAAAAATTAGTATGGAATAAAAAAAATATTTAAAAAAACTTTTCTTGTAGATTATACATTTTATTAAATGTGTCAGATACGATGAAAGGTGTTCCAAAAATTTTGTAAAATTTCTTTCAAAAAGTTGCTTTTAGCGAAATTATGTGTGCAAAAATTAAAAGAAAGATAAAGTAAATTCCTTGTGTAGGTATTATGTATGGTGAAGTTTAGAGTGAATAAACAAAGTTCTTTCAGACTATATATTTATATTTAAAAATGTTCTAATATGTATTCGAAATGTATTAAGACAATACAATAGAATATCTTTTGTTTTGTTTCGATTGAACATAAAACAAGAAAGAAAAATCATGCTTGAGCAATAGATTATGAAACATTTTCCAACACATTCAGAAATATGTAACAACTTAGTTTAGTATGTTGAAATATTATGTCTAACTGAACCATTTGGAAACGCATAATACATTTGAAAACACAATTTAGCAATTCCCATCTACAGTCCAATCGCAAAACCGAAATTTGATCGTAAAGTATTGCCATTTGCAAAATGACGTCAGCGTTACGCACAGATATATTTTTTTCTTTATAATATAGATAGATAGATACGGTGTAGAGATAAGTAAATTGGAAAAAGAAAAAAAAGGAAGGAAAATCATGCGTCAAGCATAGATTATGAAACACTTTCTATCACATTCAGAATAATGTAGCAAAACATCACCATTTAATAAGTTGAAATAGGATGCCTAATTGAACCATTAAGCAAAACCATTATTGCTAGGTTGCAGCTAACTGAACCATTAAGTAAAAGGATAACACATTTCAAATCCAAATTTCAGCAGTTCCCATCTACAGTCGAAAAATTATCCGAATTTTCGATAAAATGTGTATTTGATATATAGATTTGTATCTATAAACAAAAATTTAGTACAGTTAGGATATTCATATCATAGTTGAAAATTCCCCTTCAGCAATTTCCGCTAATAAGAATAAATGGTATGTGAATTCTTTTGTGCGTCCTTCTACACGCGGTATATAATTTATATAAAACGAGTAACATGCAAAAAATTTGTTAAATTTAAAATTGCATACCGAAGCTGAAGAGGTTCTGCCAGCAATTATTGTTCAAAGACAGTACTGTAACAGATTTCTTTTGTGTAACTGAACTATAAATGCTATGAATGCCTAATTCTATTCATCTTGTAGTGAAATTAGGTGACTCATATCTATTTCATTACGACAAATTCTATGCTCACTACGTTCTGCAGTGCGAACATTGTAGTACACTTCAGTGATATATATCAATTTCAATATGTTTAAAATGGTGTAATCATTAAAATACACCGCAAAAGATTTTTTCTCGTTGACCATAATGTAACGGAATTCTTTTGAGAGCCCCTGTAAATGAATTAACAACGCTGCACACTTTATTTTCAATATCGCACATGCAATGGTAAATATCCTTAACATATGGGAATTGCATTAAAATCCGATCGTATTTAAGCGAATCAGAGCGTGGACAGACAGACGGACAGACAAACCGAATTCATAAACACTTTTCAACTATGTTGGAAAGTGTTTAAAAAAAAATCTTCAAATGAGATTTTTTTCTTGCAATTATAGTTTTATAATTAATAGTTAATATCGCAAATTTGTCTAATTTATCCTTGTGAAAATATAAGAGTGTTGGAAAATATAATATTGTCAAATAAAATATTACCTAGAATCATTTTCGACAAAGTTAATTTAGGACGGTACACAAACATGTTTAAATAACGTAATTTCCTTGAATAAAATTTTAAACATAGTATAATAACGAACAATGTAACATCAGTTCAAACAGTATATATTTTTATTTACTTCATATCGATTCACTGTGATTATGTTTTTGCAAAAAATAATAACATGCGACATACAAAGAAAATAAAATGCCTTTGAAAAGAAATTTTCAATTATTCATTCTGAATTTTTGATTAAGTGGCAAAAAATAAGTTATTTAAACTTTTATAGATTTCTTTAAGGTGCATTTAAAAGTAATTAAATTTTTCTGTTAAAAGATTTTTCCATAAAAAACTAGCGTGTCTTTTAATTTTTATAGTTTTTATTTTATTTAGGACTAACAAAGATATATTAGAATACATAGATAAAACTACACTTTTTAATTCAGAAAAATAATAATTATTTTAATAAAGTGTTTTCACAAACATATTTTTTATATATATATATTTTTTATTAATACTATTATTTCTTTTAAATTATTTTATATAAACAGAAAGAATTTCTGGGCATTTTTTTAATAAATCTTTTCTTTTCTGCAGACTATACATATTATTAAATACGTCAAACACAATAAAAGGTTTTGCAAAAATTGGTGTGCAGTTTCTTTGGCTAGGCAAGATTTTAGTGGATTTTATGTTTGTATAAAAAACATAAAATAAAATAAAATACATTCTATATACATTATGCATGGACATTGTTACAGTGAATACATTACGTTCTTTGACGGCCTAGCATTAATATTTAAAAATTACCTTGAATAATTTTCTAAATTAGTGAAGACTATAACTGAACATTCTTATTTTTATTTGAATTCTTATAAAAAAAATCTTAGCATTAAAATGTATCAGTACAATTGCGCTTAATTAAAAATTTTAGAAACATTTCATTTATAAGAAATAATTACTTAGGGAAACGAAATCGAAATAATTTAAGGCAGTACAATATGACAATTTTGTGTTTTCCCGAATCGCAAATTAAAAAAAAAAGAAAAAAATCATCATTATATCCGTAGAATTTCCTTTTAAAAATTACCAAAGTATGTTCGTTAAGAAAGAATTTATAATTAAAATATGTCTAATTTAGTGTTTAAAAAACTTTCTATAGTAATCGTATTGGTGAAAAAGATGCGCAATAGTGAACCCTTTGACACTACTATTTTATAGAAATCTTTGCCTTAATCAATGGCAGAATTTCTCGGCTTGAACAAGGCGAAGACTACTATTAAAATTTAGTGGTGAAAATCGTCACACTGCTGCGCATTTTTTCTGCCACTGAGTAATGAAATTAAAGAATTTGTAGGCTATGATGATCAGTTTTCTAAATTAAGTAGGGTCAGGAGGGGTAATTATGACCAGGGGGTAATTGTGATCGCCGCCATATTGAAGAAAACTGTGTATGGTAAAAATTTGTTTCCAGTTTAGATACTCAACTTGTCATAATGAATTATGACATTTTTTTCATAATTCCTTAAATAAAATTAATATTATTTATTTACATAAATTTAATTCTAAAATCATTAATTATTCCTTAAATTTAATTGTTAATTGCCACTCACGTCAATAAATTATCCCTCTTTCAAATTTTAAATACCATTTTTAATTTTGTCAAAATTTTCTTTATAAAAAAAAATAATAATCTGCTTAAAAAGAACTGAAGTTTAACAACAACCCAACATAATATAAAACCTTAACTTATTATTCTTGAAGAAATAAATTCCAAAAGGATTTCCTTCCTTTAGGAATAGGTTAACTATATATTCTTTATCACTAGTCTATCAAACTAAGTCTATCAAAATTTTTGATCAACGGATTTGTCACTTTAGAGTTCAAACTGGTCTCATTTAACCCAAACAAATGTGTATAGGCAAGTATAAAGAGAAAATATAGTGATCATAATTTCCCCACTAGTGGTCTTAATTAGCCCGAACTTTTGAGATTGTGAGTTTTTCCATGGAGTAATTATAACATCATTTTAACTTTAAAAAACCCAGCTATGACAATTAAAACTTTGATAAGGTGTTCTTAAAGTGTCAAAGTTACTTCCTATGTACTAAAAACACAACTTTTTCAAATAGAAAAAAGTAAAGAAAAATAACAATGTTGAAAATATACAAAGTGGTCATAATTACCCCTCCTGATCCTATGTTTTAAATTCTAGAAATGTATGCAGGATGGTTATATGCAAAATGTTAATTTATTGATGACTTGAATAATTAGACGTTGGAATAACAACACATGAACTGCAATATAATTCTATAAAAATGATTTTACACCACTTCGTTGATAGCTTCTTCAAATAGAGTACATTTCTCACTTAAAACCTATTATATACTTTCTTTCAAACAATCTGATTAGGCCTAACAGTGCCTTCCTTGGCATTTCATAAGCTGGTGCTTCATGAACAATATAATTTTATAGACTGACTCTTTTCTAATTTTGAATATCTCCAAACCTTAATCTCTTGATCGTGAATTTTCATAACTCATGCCATCAAATCATGGATAATGAAAAGACCAGAGCGTCAGTTAATTTGCTGATCATGCACATTATAAATAAAATAAAGTATGTTTAAATTCAATTCCTATAAATGTATTCTAATAATAACACTGGGGAACAATTTTTAACTTAATTTCTGTTGACTTCGATTTTTAAGCTGTTTTTGAGTCAAAAAGTCGCGCTGATTTTAAAACTGCAATTAGTTTTTTCTATTTCGTCAAGTTTTTTCTCTACAGTTTATATTAATGTGACCACTTTATGCTGAATCGGGCTTGAGTCATAGGAAAAAAAGCTTCAGAAATCTCAGCTTCAGAATTTTAGCATCAAGACTGCACGAGAAAAGTTTGCTTGAAAAAAGAGCTAAGGCATCCTACTTTCGATATAGAGAAAGTAAATTTCTTCAATACTTTAGAAGTGACGGTGGATTTGTTTATTGCGAAAAATCACATGGTTTAATGGAGGAGTTGGGAATTCTACCCTATATCGCAACTAAATGGCGACTGTTCATCGATAGCTCAAAGAAGGACTTGAAGTGTGTGCGCCTTCACAATGGAATTTATTTGGATCAGTCCCAATAGACCATTCAGTTTTATTTGAGCGAAGAATATGAGGGCATAAAGATAGCCATTGATTTATTGCAATATCATGTCTACGAATGGGTCATCTGTATTGACCTTACAATGGGCTGCTTCCTTCTTGGCCATCAACGTGGATAAACCTGGTATCCCTGTTTTTTGTGTATGTGAGACAGCAGAGCTCCTGAGAAGCATTGGTTCCAGTCAAATTGGCCTCCAAGATCTGACCTCAAACCTGGTTATCCAAACATTTTGAATCAGCCACTTGTCGACAGAGAGAGCATCATATTTCAAACTCTGCTTATAAAACTGTGTCTAATGAAGCAGTTCGTGAAAGCTTTGTCAGCCGAAGGAGACTGTTTCAAGTGTCTCATTTCAAAATTTCCAAACCTGTCTTTTGAAAAGATAAAGGCAGGTGCATTTGACGGTCCATAGATTTGGCCGCTCATTTAAGATTAACATTTCATCGAAACAAACGGTTTTTGTCTTCTATTAAGTATGAGTATAACTAAAACTATAAACTTGAAATTATTCTGCAGTTTTTTGAAAAAAGAAAAACAAAACATCGAAAATTCGCCATAGTAATATAATGCACATGTACACGGCCAAAATGTATGTCTATACATTTTTATTTTATAAAATCATTATGTTTTAAGAGTACGTTTAGTATATGTTTTTGCATTTTAATCATAATTAAGTTATTTTAATCGTCCCTTTTCTTCCTATAGATAATATTTTTAAAAAACCTGTATTGTTCTCAATTTCAGCATTTTTTACCAACTACAATTATTCACTCACAAATAAGTAAACGAAGAGACTAGCAAAATGCTTTATATCATCGTTGAAAATTCCTCTAAGATTCAATTATCTGTAGACATATAAGTAAATAATTCGTGGATTGCAACCGACGAACATGAAAATTGGATACTTAATTATATTACACGTTTATATCTAATAGAAAAGTCATTTATTTAAATTAAAAAAAAGATTACATTATACAAATAATATTTAAAAAAAGATGTTATTATTTTCGATTTCAGAATTTTACTTATTATTAACTAAGATTATATCATCATTAAAATAGTCTGTAAGATTCAAGTAATTGCATTCATATAAGGGAACAATTCGCGGATGGTAAACGAAGAACTAAAACTAGAAAACAAGAATTCTGCTTTTTCAGAAATTAGTGTCGCCCCCGATGAAAAAAAATGTATATGTAAATATTACAAAACATATTTCAATTTTAAGACTTACAGCACATGCTTTTATTTTATGTAAAATGACGTCATTCGCATCCGCTTAAGAATTCCACATTTACCATCCACGCTTAAACGCCTACTGTAAAGTATGCATAGAACGTCACTATTGCGAAAATAATACACAAATGCAGCAAAAAGATGTCGTCATTAAAGGAACTTGACAAAAAAAAAAAAAAAAAAAAAAAAAAAAAAAAAAGACTGTCTAATGATTCATAGGCCTTCATTTGTTTGTAACATTAATATGGATACTTAAAATTAAATATAGTTTATAATAGCTCCATGTTTTAACAGAAATCATTCGTTTATAATTTTTCAAAATAACACATATTTTAATTACATTTTTTTCGGTTGTTATGAAAAAATGGCAAAAAAATATATAATTAACTGGCTGTTTAACCCGTTCTATGCACAGGAGTTCATGGATTTAATTCTAAAACCTAAATTAAAAATAACTATTCGATTTAGTAAAATAATTTTCTACTACTGTGCCTTTTTTTAATGAAATTTAATTGAACATGTTACTATGGCAGGTAACGATAAAAGGATATCTTTATAATAAGGGAATAAATAGAATAAAAAGCTTTGTTGATGTTTGTGATAAAATGCGTTTCTTTAGTTTAAAAAAAATTGTAATAAGTAAGTGCAATTAAATAATCTCTAAAAAGTTGCATGTGAGGTAAAAGAATGATCGTAATACCTGCTAGAACTTCTTAGAATTGCAGCGTGGCGTACGTAATATGTATATCTCTAATTATTTGCATGTGGGGATAAAAGAATTATCGTAATAACCGATACAGCTTTTTAGTAGCTTTTTTCCAGCGTGGCATACGTAATATGCAATGCGTCTTGCAATAGAAAGATACTTGTTTTCTAAGAATTTTATTGTGATTTTTTGATTTTTGATTGTTGGCAGCTGCTATAACGAAAAATGTTTTAAACTGATAGGAAATTACTAAAAAATTGGTGGTTTTTTATTAATTAAAAGTTAAATATAAATTATTTCGATTCCAGATTGCTTTAGTTGACTCGGCCTTGTTTTATTACACATGTACGTAACATTTCAGAATTTTCGCTTCCAAACTGTGGATTTGTATAGCATTACAGACAGTCAGACAAATTTTCATTTTTATATATTAGATATTTTACAACTATTTTTCCTTTACTTTCTACAGAAATGGAGTACTTCCGTTGCCAATATTAAGCAAATGGCTCCAAAAACTACAAAAAAAGTAATATTTCAAAAATAAATGGAGATGCAGCTTTCAAACAAATTGCATTTAAAAGTACTTTTTTTCTATACGATGGTATAAAAAATTGAAAATGCGCGATGATTAGAAGTTAAAAAAATTGCTATGGCGTATTTAATCGTACTGCTTTGTTTCACGGCTGGTTTCTCTAAGGTAACGTTATTTTTTGGAGAAGGCAGAAAATAAGCTGGGAGAAAGAAATAGCATACCGTACCGGGGGCTAATATTTTACGCACTGTAGTTTACAATGACATTTTCAAAATTACATTACAGATTAGTAAGTAACAGAAGCATGATTTATTCAAATTTTGATTACGATATACAAATGGGATAAATGCTTAAGTCTTCACGCATATAAATTTGATTAATCTATGTTGCATAATGCGAAATAATCATCTATTGAATATTTAAGACAGCTGTACTTTTTAAGAAAGGATAATTGAAATAAAATGTGTTAAACCGTAATTAATGTTGAAAACTGTGTTCTTTAGTATAAATCATGCTTTTAAATAGAAAGCAAGTCATGGTACGAACAGTAAAATAAGAAAAATTCAGCGTAGGTGGTTAACAGCTTTACAGATGAAAGGATTATTTAACAATCAAGTTAAAATGATTAAAAGATGAAAAGTGAAATATAAATATTATTTTTATGAAACAACAGTTTAATCCGCTAAGGACTCAATTTTTTTCATACAAAAAAAAAAAAAAAAAAAAAAAAAAAAAAAAAAAAAAAAAACGATGACTAAAGCAGGGCTGACACATGCGACTATTTTTATTTTTTATTATTGTGTTTCGTACCACTTATTAAAAACCAAAATCTTTTATATATATTTTGACAATATTTGCAATTTACTACAAAATATATTTTTAAAAAATAGTGGTAGGAACAGAATATTAAAATAGTCACTTATGGTAGCCCTTTAAAGGTAAAATCTAAACACTATTGAACTAGTAGTTGCACGGGTGTTACTTTTGGTGTATTTGTACGAATAACACTTAGTTTAAAATAGCAATCCAAGTAAATTTAGGATACTTTGACTACTCTATAAAATAAGCACTATAATTATGCTACTCATACTGATATATTATTTTGTGGAATGTATGGAAAAAATATTTATTAGTGGCCAGTGAAATTACAAAGTGTTTGTTGAATTGCCGTTTAGATGCAAGGATTATTTTAATTAAGCAACAGTTTAATCCTGTTAACGAATGAAAAAATTTCTTACTCTTCAAAAAAAGCTAACTGTTGAGATAATCTAATATATACCACAGTAAAATTCTTACCACAACAGTTACTTTTCTATTTGAAGATTACGACGTGAAAAATTAAAATTAAATAAAGAGTTTATACGATTTTTTAAAAAAGGGTAATATTACGTCATAACTTTTTTATTTCATGATTTCCACGTGAAAAATGAAAGTGAAATAAATAGTTTGAGGAATTAAAAAAAAAGTAAATGTTACGTCATAATGGAAATATAAAGGACGTGGTGAATATAGTCTAACGCATATGAGTGTGAAAAAACGTATTGAAGCATAATAAAAACCAAATTACTGAAATATTGGCGTATTTTAACATTATTGCTCCAATGATTAATTGAAATAAGTTCATTTATAGCTGTATTCTTTTGCGACTGTTATATAAATTTATGCATTATTATATTGGTTTTTATTTGGTTCATGTGTACAACACTTCAACTGCTTTTTTTTATTATTTGCAATATGTTGTATGTTAAATTTTGAAATTGATATTTCAGAACAAACATTCTTCAAATTCCGGGCAACGCCGGCTCTTTAACTAGTTTAAAATAAAGATACTTACTTGTAACTGATTGGTTGTTACTTTTGATTTATTTGTTTCATAAGCAATTTGTTGTATATAAGCACTCTAAATAATTTCTGGGTATTTTGGATATATTTTAAAATTAAGTACGAAAATGACACTAGTCAGATTACACTTTATTTGGTAAAATATTTATAAAAAATATTTATTATTGGGCAGTGGGATCAAAATGGGTTACAAGATTTTGTATATTGTCCCATATTTTGAATTTAAAATCTTACTTATAAAAATGTTTCATGTACCGTGAAGCGGGCTACTTTGGCCCACTTTTTCCTGGTTTTTCAATATTTTCATTATTAAGAAATTATGTATGAGTTATCAACGTCGATATTGAGTAGTAAACAATTAACATGAAACAATGAAGCAATTTGTATAGTTTTAAAGAGGCAATTATTTATTTATTTTTTTTTAACTATCTTTAAAGTTTTGGAACAAAGTAACCCCTGATAGGGACTTCTTTGTTCCATTCACTTAGTTTCATATAAATTGAATACATTTCGGATGTTGGACTATTGAAACCCTCTTTTAATAGGATCTGCTAACGAATTAATATTGCAAACTCGATAAACAAATGTTCTTTTTTTTTCATTTAAACACAATAAACTATTTGTAAATATTAAAGACACGAGAAACTGTTTTCGTCATGTTATTCTCAGCAACTGGAAAAAACCAATTAATATAACATTTTTCTACTTTAACATTTGAAAAAAAATATTACTTAAAACATTTTTTAAGAGATTTCGTTGTATAAAAGGCATTTCTAAGTAACTCAGCCGACTTTAGATCAAACCAGGTCAGGCACAAAGTATCCCCGAAAAACTAGTTTTCATGTTAGCTTTATGAAAAAGTAAACATTTCTTGTCAAAATAAAAAGTTAAAGTAATATTTTGACACTTACCTTATTTGTAGCTTTTATCTAGATTGTTTCACAATAGAAAGTTTAGAAAGTTAAAATCTACACACGAAAACAGTTGTTTACAAACACACCCAGTGCTGTCACTAACAAAAATTTAAATTACACCAATCTATTCAAATATACTATAGTAGGGTATAAAATATTTTTCAAGGGCAAAAACTCAAAATTATCTTGTATTGTTTGTTCATTACAAAGAATAAACATTTTTTTAAATGTGACGTGCCAAAATACCCTGCAAGGACCAAAGGACGACGGTAGCCGAAAAAAAGAAATGCTTTTACCACTTTTCAAATAGGATTACGTGATTGCGTTTTGATATTTTGAACAGCAACCCAAAGTAAAAAAAGTTTTAAACTGAGGTATATTTCTGTGTGGGTGGTGGTTGGCGCCCCTCCCTTTGGAATAAAAATGTGTTCCCGTAGAAAGTTTCAGCTTTTGTGTTTATTAATGGCCCAGAATTTAAATTCCATAATGCCCCACCTCCCCCCCCCCCCCCTAGGAGTAGCAAATGTCCTCTTCCGAAAGAAAAAAATGCTTGAATTCAACAAGGAATGCGGGTCACGAGGCCTTCTAAACGGAAAATGAAAGGGTAGATATAATAATTTGTACGAAACATTCTTGTATTTCGTCATAGCATAGACATTATATGCATATGAGCAGTTATGCAGCAACCCTTTTTTAAAATAAAGCATTATTGTAAGTTTTATTTTAAAGCAGCTTTAGAACAATTTACTCATTTAAATTATCACAAAATTATTAATACTTACATAGTCATATTTTCTACACTAGATAAGATGCATTAGCAAATTGTAATTATTTTCTTTTTCGTTCGTTATAGTTATTAAGTACAATGAATCTTTCATGTATAATTAAGTTTTAGATAATGCGTCATAATATTTGAAATTTTTACAAGATTGTGTTATTTTTAGTCATTCACTTTAACAATTCGTCTTTGTTCAAAGGAAGAACGATACAATTCGCTGCATTGCCGTTTACAATAATCTTTTAACATTTGTATTCACGGATTAATATATAACAGCATTAACTATTTAAATTAGAAAAATAACATTATGGAAACGGAATAAATGTTTAACATTTCAAACGTATGAATATAATTAATCTGCACTGCATTTGATATTTGCAAAATGTACAATTTTAAAGTAGTAATGATGATTTAGAATATATGCAATAAATGCGTAATTAACGATGAAAATATGGGCTTTATTATAAATTCGGGTTTTCAGTAGAAAATAAGCTTTTGAAATAGAAGAAAAAAGTAAGCATTTTAATTGAACGTAGGAAGTAATGTTTTAGGGGAACTGCTAATTTTGCAATCAAGGTTTAAAGCCCCTTAGATATAAAGATTTGTTAAAGTGAGTCGTCAGGCTTAAACATTCAAAATAAAATTTTTATAATTCTTTTCTTATTTTTTATAAATTTATACTATTCCAAATTTAACAAATAAATCTAAATATTAGCAAACAATCATTTTGAAAATTATAAAATTAGAAGAATGACAATTTGAAACTAATATATGTACATTATATATGTACTATGTTTAACCCTTTCACTACCGACATAAAAATTTGAAATAAAAATTATGAAAATTTCACACGTTTTTAATAAGCTAAAAACCACGTAATAAAAAATAAAATCTAATAAAAAGCAACAGATTGTGACAGTGATATTCCTTTGAAGGTGGCTGTTGGAAACAATAAAATATGTAAAATCAAGCTACGGGGATAAGAAAATTTGTAATAAAATTGAATTTGAAGAAATTTGGAAAGATTTATCCTTTAGCAGGTGGTAATAAACGCCAAAACGAGTATTTGTAGTCGTGGTACACAGTGTATTGGCTTAAGAGAGCGCTTGATGGTGAAACTGAGAGGAAGCGTAATACAAGAATAACTTCGAAATTCACAAAATCAATTTTAACTAACAATAAGTACAGATATTGTTGAGAGTGGAGATTCGACCTTGGGAATTTTCTGAACTACAGTCGTTACCGTTTAAACGAATATCGACGGTTCCAGAAATAATATTCGATTAAGCGGAGTATTTGATTAAACGGGAATCATAACTGTAATATTTAATGCGTAGTAAAAAGGCAAAATAACCATCTACGGTATAAATAATTAACAGCATAATAAATCGTTAATAGAATAACAAACTAAAATAAATACAAATGCTAATATAAAGTAAATACGTATTAATTTAATGTCAGTACATACATTTATATGGTTTACATCACACTTAACGCAGCTCGTTTGAATTTGGTCAAAACTTTGCTACTTCTAATTTACTTTACTTATACGGCCTTAAAAAAATCGTTTAAAGTGGTTTGTTTAAGTGGAATTTTAAAGAGTAAATATTGAGTTATTTTTCGAATGAGTGCAAAATATCACAACTATCATCTCGAGCCTCGAAGTGACAGCGCATTGCCATTAAAACCTGAAGCAAGAAGTGATGGTGGGGAGAAAAGATGGGGAAATCATTTGACCTGTCCATTATACACCTGCCGGCCGAAATCATTGCAGGAAGAATTGAAATTTTGTTTTCAGCGTAAAGGAACCGAAAATGACAAAAGTTGGAAGGAAATTCCAGCTGAAACGTGCTTTCTGCGCCTATTTTCAAACATAGATCAGACAGTTGTTATTCGATTAAGCGGGGACGTTCGTAAATGGTATTTGGTTTAAGCGGGGAAAAATAACATAGAACCGATAGGAATAAATTCGGTTCCGGAGGATTATATTCTAATAAGCGGGTTATTCGATTATCCGTGAGCCGATTAAGTGGGGAGGACTGTATTCCCGGCATGTGCTTCTCCTCAGTGTCCGAAATTCTAGAGACTTTCTTTCAAACCGATGACCATGCTTCTATCTGTCGGAATGTCTCAGCTGAACAGGGTTTGACACCTGGTATCAGGGCGGGTAACCGCCTTATCGCCGCTTAACGGCAAGTTCTTCTAGCGGGCGCCTAGTTCGCCTTCTTATCGACAGCTCCTACTACTTAGTGTGAGAGAGAAACTATTACTCTTCATATATTCACTGGGAGTTTCATACACCCGACTTTTGATTTGACTTCACACTCTAAAATAGGGAGGACAAACCAGGCGATCGTGCAGGTCAAGCTGTGAGTCTATCAAGCTTAAACAAATATGTTATGTTTAGTGCTACGTATGAAACTCATTTTCACATGAAATGGCGCAATATTTAAAAAAAAATTATCAACTACTGGAAGGATATCAACTACTGGCGGAGTCACCCAATATACATGAAAATCTACATTAGAAAAATACTGGTGAATATTAAAATAGTCGCCTGTGGCAACCTTGTGATATGCATCACTGAGGTGCATTCGAAGATGCTCACTATGGAAAATGGTGTTAGTAACAATCATCTATCATTTACAGTCAACACAAAAGAATTTGGTTGCTGTACTCTCTATGAACCATAATTGCTAGATGTGCGTTTTCAGCTGTGATACACGTTTTAAAATTGAACAAATGTTTTGCATATTACTTGGTAGGCGTAAATTCTATTGATCATTACAGGTTTGCCCTAAAGAGCACGAGTACATGTACGTTTATTGACGGAAATTGCTGAAGGGGACTTTTCAACTATGCTATGCGTTTTCTAACAGACTTAAATTTTAGCATACCTTGTCGTATAGACAAATCTATAGATCATGTACAGAATTCAGAAAGTAATTCGAACATTTTTCCGACTACTCATGATAACTGATGGAATTTGAATTTCTAATGAAAAAGTAAAATTTAACTCCGCTTTGAAAATGCAGGTTTATAGAAACATAATTAGCGCCTCCGTTTAAAGCGTATTCAAAGTTACATGGAAACATGTTCACATAGTTACATGGAAAACATATGAACTTTTTTTAGTATGTTTTGAGAAGGACAGGAAAATAAAATGTTGCAGATTTTGGTGATGTTCAAGGAAATACTTTCTGTTTTTCGAGGCATACATGTAACAAATCAAACCACATAGACTGAAAAGACTGAATCACTGACACTATTAGTAAATCTTACAAGATCAAATATTGTTATATATTTTTGAATTACATAATTAATAAATTCATCAAATATAATAACAAGAGAGCTTAGGGACTGATATATTAGAACTAGTAACGGAATTAATGTCTGTTATCAACTCAACGTTTCTTTAAATAATACGACATAAGGTATATTTTAACTATGAAAATTGTTTTAAAGAAATATTTTGTGATTTATGGTAGTTTTTCTAAGATTAATTTTATTTAATTTTATATAATATCAATTATATAAAATATTATATTGTTGTCAAAAGAAAGCACATTATTGGTTACTGTTTTGAACAGAGTTATTAATGAGCAAAATAATTTCTTTTTACATTAACTAAAATGGTTATTTATTTAGAAAAACTATTTCCTTTTTTAAACTACTTTTTTAAACTATTTCCTTTTTAACATTGTCCAACAGGTATTTTATTTATGGAATAACAGTATGTAAGTATGTGTGTGTATCAATATTTTTTTTTTACATTTTGATTCGGCAATAAGTATGTTTTAAGTGTACTTCCTATAACGACGTGAAAAGGATTAAAAAATAAATAAAAATCTTTAAATAAAATAAAATACATTTTAAACATGCAAAAGTTTGTCATATTTGTAAATTAGTAGGTTCTCAAAACTATTAATTTCATTTATTAGTATCTATATTGTATAAATCTCATAATACAGCATCTGTATTTTAAAAACCCAAGCATTTCAGACACTACAAATTTGATAAATGATAGAAATCTATATAAAATACAAAGAGTAGAAATGTTACATAATATATTCCGAATCATTATTTTCAAAGACTTGCAAATAAATTGATTAATATATCTGGATCGAGAACTGCAATATTTATAATCGTCTTTTGCAAATGACAATCCTATTACTCTGAACAATTCACAGAAATAAATAATATTAAGTAATTTGCAGACGTTAGGAAATTATCGTCTTTTGTTCTTAACTTAGATTAAGGAAATCAATAAATCTATTCAAATAAAAGTCTTTAATTTTACGCAGAGTTGCAAAGGAAAGTTCAGGAAAATATGTTTGATGTGTAATCTTAAAACAATTGTTAAGTTAGTTTTATTTTAGAAATTTATGATTTTTTTTTTCAGAATGACGGAAACTGAATGTTGGAAGAAGGTCTTTGCATTGTTTTTTTATGTATTCATGCCCAAAAATTGAATTAAAGAGTTTTAGAAGAGTGAATTATTAACAATATTAGCAATTTTATAGAATCCATATTTATATTTGAATGTAATAATTTTTGCAATTTATTGGTAAAGATATATAGACTCATAAGCAGAACATTTAACCCTCTAATGACATTGGTAGAATATGTTCTAAAAATTTTGTAATGCAGAGAAACCGAATTCATATCAGAAGATCTAAATAATAAATATCGTTTAATTTAATGTTGAATGTCTGTTATTAAATAGACAAAAAAATTCTATTTGAAATTTCCGGTATGAATTAGGAATAATCTGATTAAAATAATCCACTAAATTACGAACACTGATGGTAGCATAAATGCTATTATGGTCTTTAAAGGGTTAAGCGACGAATATTATTAAATACAGACCGAAACGTAAACGTTATTATTTTTATTAATGCAATTACTTACTGGAATTAATATAAATTAATTTTGTTAATAAAATTATAATTTCTCTTAACCCTTCCATTGCACCACGTGCTACATCTGGCACATACCTAAAAACACTGTAATTCTTATTATTTGCCTTGAAATTGGACAGTATGATCTCTATCCCTGATCAAGAACAGTCCAAAGAATGGAATAACACTTATTTTTTCCATATCAGATGGCTATATTTGACAAAAAATTTGAATTTTTTCTTCCGAAACAAAAAAAAAATTCGATCAAGGTATTAAGGTAAAATTTAATTTCATCATTTTTACTGAATACTTAAAAATATTAATATAAAAAAATTTGCAGAGTGTTAAGCAGAAAAAATTAATTCATTTCATTTCATTTAGTTGTAAAATATAGCAATACAATATTTTAAAACCCTAATTGTGGATATTTGGTAGACGCCATAAAATATCAAATTTTAGCTGAAAATTTGAAATTTAATTTTTTTTTACTATTTTTCCCATTATTAGACCGATATATAGATTACAAATTATTTGTTTAATAAAAATAGAAAAAATCGAGCAGTGAAGGGTTAAGAAAATACTCATTGTAAGTTATATTTTAGCCATGGAAAATAGAGATCAAATGGGATAAGATGGAGCCCGTGAGATCGAACTCGGGCTCGAGACGGATTCAGGCTTGATTATTGAAATGAAAGCTTTATTTCTTCACAAACTGAAAACAGAAAAAAATAAGCTTGTTAAAAGATGTGCGAAGGTCACGTACAGCTGAAAATAACTACTTGACTTTCGACAGTAAGCCATTAAAATTTGAAGTAGTTTATCACTAATTCCGAGTAAAAATCTTTGCCCAATTTTAATGTTAATTAATCGCAGAATTCTGCATTTAAATAAGGTAAGGATTGTGATTAGGAAATAGTGTTAACAAAAAAAAAAAAAAAAAAAAAAAAAAAAAAAGAGAAAGACTTGATGCTTTTATAGAAAAATGTGAAACGCTTTTTTTCTGCTCGATTGATTTCTATCAGAATAAGAAACAGTACATGACAGTTATATCTACTTACATGTAAAAATGACTTCGTAAATGTAGAGAGCAGAGCCTTGGTATGGACAGCGTTCATGATGAAAAATAAATAGAAAAATCACTAACGTTGTTTTCATACCCGTACATAATAGAAGACTAAAAACCTCAAACTGATGTTCGTTGAATAAAAACAAAAGAAAATATTAATTTTAAGTTAGATATCTAAATAAAAAAAGATCCAATTTAAAACTATTCTACCGTCACAAAAAAAAAATCGAACTGAAAGCAAATTAATTGTTCGCTCTCTTGAGTAGTGCCATATCAACAAGTTGCCGAAATCAATGCCAGACATAAATCTCAAAATATCACTAGAATAGATAAACACGATAGCTGTTTCCTATTCATTATGATCAAAACAGCATTAAAATGATATGAAATGGAATACGTAACTTTTAAGGGGGGAAATTTCTTCGTTTTCTATGCACGGATAAATAAAATTTTGAATGCAAGACGGATTGAGCTGGAGCCTGCCCAAGCGCAAAGACTGATAAAAAACTTGAGCCCATCTCCAACCTGTGCGACACATTATGTCACATACAAGCATTTTGATAGAAAAGAATTCAAAAACTTGGAGATGGGGGGAAAGGAAAGGGTAATTTAGGAATGCGTTTCGGGTTAGGAATCAGTTTTTCGGGAGCGTTATTGCAATGGACTCCGAAGACCTGTATTTATGAACTCCGGTAATTTCCGACCAATATTTAAAAATGTACTAAAAACAGAGCAGTACCGGAGCTGAGCTCCGGTGGGCACCGTTGCAAATTAAGCCCTGTATACACATGATAGAAACTATCGGGTGCATATGAAATCTTCCGGAAAACTTATCTTTTTTTTTCCTTATTTGAACTCTTAATCCTCCGCCAACCAGGGGTGTCCAATGGACCCGACAGGTACATTCAAAATGATATTTCTCATGAAAAAATGCTCTAGATCAGGGGTTTTCAAACTATGGTACGCGTACCAGTACTGGTACATGCAGATTTCTTTACTGTACGTGAAAGTCTGACACTGGTACGTAAAATGAAATATAAAATGCAATACGTGAAACTAAAAACCAGCTCAATCCCTCTCCTCCTCCATTTTCTTGATTTGTGAGTTTACCAGACTGTTTTGTCTGTTGTTATTACTGCTTTGACAGCGTTTTGATTTCTCTTATGTTAATGTAATTTCGATTAGGATATTCAGATAAATGAAATTAATGCTTCTGTAGATTTTGTGTTGACCTTTCATCCCCCCCCCCCCCTGAAAAAAAAAGCTTTCTTCTATTTTTATATAACATGAGAGTGTATTACTTATTTCAACGATCTTCGATCTCGTATTAATAAGCTGTTTATTTTCCGAAGGTATGTGAATCATTTATGTAGGTTACTCACTTATTAAATTCTCTTATGTGTATTTGACTAGTGATATAAGCATAGTATTAATATAACAAAAAATTGACGAGTTTCCTGAAATGTGTTTTTACCCATTGTTTAAGAAAACTATGTAGTATTTATGTTCTCTGTTTAAATACATCTATATTGGTCACCCAAAAGTGACACACTTTACATTAGTTTTTCTGTATTAGCTTTGAGTTAGTCACCTGGTGGTACGCGGAAGTATGAACTTCTATTTAGTGGTACGCCTGTCTAAAAGTTTGGGAACCCCTGCTCTAGATCATTCCAAAAAAGTCACATATTTGCTTTATTTTATTTATTTATTTATTTTTTTTTATAAGAAAAGTAATTTTGAATGTACCTGTCGGGTTCACAGGACCATTCTGGTAGGATGAATGTTCAAGTGTATAGTATATGCTCTCAAAACTGTTTTTTCTTCTAACAAATATATCAACTCTTTAATTACGGGATTGGAATATATGTAGTTTCAGAGCCTATTTCTTTATTGCATTCGCACCAGTTTTATAAAGTTTTCTCTGCCATAATGTTTTACCTGGATAATTTCACGAAAAATATATCACAGAGATTATTTTTCCTACATTGTTTTACGAATGGATATAAAAATATTTGTCAGACCTAGCCCGTAATCAAAAGTTTAAAGTAATGAAAACAGCTTAACAGACCACTGACACGTTTGACAAATGGGCTGATCAAAACTTTAAACACATTTTCGTTCAAACAAGCTTTCCTTGTACCTTCAATTAAACTTCGCATCGATGTACCTTCCCACTTCTAAGCCGTACATGCTATTGACTTTTTTTTAAACATTTTCTAAAATGTAAAATTAGTGCAAAACATATATCTCAATCATAAAACAACCATAATTTTTAAAATTTTGATAATTGTATAGTTTGATGTTTGGAATCCGACTATTTTAATATATTTTTAGAATCCGTGTGAAATTTTAGCTCATGATAATTATTAAAAGCGCAATTATTTATATCGATTTACTACGAAAGCCGTGCGTAAAGAACTTTGGAATGTTTAAATCGATTAAAATATCGTTATTTAAACATGAATATTTACACTCATAGCCGAAAGTACAATAAATACAATGCCAAAAAGGTATTTTTTATTTCTATATGCGTTATTTAAACTAAAAAATCAATCTCAAAAATCTGTTAAAAACCAGACCATATCGGAATAAATTCCTCTCTATGTAGTTCTTATCTGAATATATTTCCATAGAAAAATAATAAAACAAATTTTGCTATTATTTTAAAGAATATGATTACGTCTGGATAGATTAATGTTTTATGAAGAATAAAAAGAGAATATTAGTACATAGACCAGAATGTTTACTTGCATTCTTTCCGTTTTTCATTGTATTCATGCAGAAAAAAATATCCAAAATCGTAATAAACACGACAAAGAATTCTATATCATCAAAACTATTAGTCTTTGTAGCAAGATCAAATGCACTTATTAAAATTTAAATGAGTAATATAGTCTTTATGCAAAGAATAAAACTCACAGTCAGAACATTTATGACTAATAACTGTAGTAATAGTTCTTAAAAAATTAAAATAATATGCATTCCAAACATTCCAAACCCTTCTTTCTATCATTAATTTAATGACTTTGAAACTCAAGAGATTGGGAGGCACGCAGCTTAGCTAATCTGAAAAAAGTTCAATGAGTCATGTTTATAACTGTGTTCCAATTATTTATCTTAAATACATATTTTTTTTAACAAAGATGGCCATAATTCATAAGACAATGCGCGTATTTATATGAAAGACACGGTAAAAAATTTTGAAAACTCTCAAAATCGAAGAAAAATACTTTTTTAATTAGCACAATTAAAGTTAGAATTTTTGCATTAATCACGCCAGACGATTCAACTTAAGCTACACAGGTAAAACATGTACAGTCGTGGAAAAAGGAAACACCCCCCTACTAACTCTGCAACTAATTATATCAGAAAAATTTTCAGGTACCAAACGATTATAAATAAAGTCTTCTTTAAATTATATATATAAAATTTGCTTATGGTCCATCTACAAATCAAAACCAGACCAAAAATGTTTCATCGGCAATACCCAAATTTGACAATATGTTTTAAATCTTTAGTTCAAACTTTGCCTAGAAATGCAATTTCAAGTCATTAGAATGAAAAGTTTTTTAATTACAAACTTTCAAAATATAAAGCTTATAACTTTAAATTACATTTCCATATTTTTAGTAATATCTTCTGAAATTATAATCCTAATCTGGTAATTTTTGTGTTTAATTATAACACTAAAATATACAAACATAAATACATTGAATTCGCAATTAAAAAATAATGTATAGGGATAAATAATGTAATGGATAGGGTATGTAATTAGGAATTAGGAAATTAATATTCGGAAAAAATATGATTTGCAATCAGCAATTTTTTTGATAGATTTATATTTATTTTGCCCTGCTTTGTGCAAATTCTGAATTTCAAATATTTCTTCCAAGTAGTTTTCAAATTATGAGTAAAAAACGTCAAAATGACGGTTTAAAAAGTATGTCCAGTCTATAATGTCCAGAAAAGAATAATTTGAAATATATATACCGGGTGTCCCAAAAAGGACTGACTGATTTTAAAATTCAATAACTTGCAAACGGTGACAGATATTTAAAAAATTCTTGCAGGAGGTTTATGCATAAGGTCAAAAGTTTTATTACAGTGATTTTCGATTTTAGTTCGAATTACAAACAGTAGATGGCGCTGTAAGCAATAGTCGCTAAATACAGGCTCGATTTTTGGTCCTTTCTCTTGTTCTATGCGGAGAAAGGAGATGGAAATGTATTATCCGGGCCACGAAGTACCAAAAATCGAGCCTGAATTTAGCGTCTATTGATCGCAGCGCCATCTATTTTTTGTAATTCGAACTAAAATTGAAAATTACTGTAAAAAAACTTTTGACCTTATGCATAACCCTCCTGCAAGAATTTTTTAAATATCTGTCACAGTTTACAAGTTATTGAATTTTAAAATCAGTCAGTCCTTTTTAGGACACCAGGTATATATATATATGTATTACTCATTTTAATGAATTTGGGCTGGCAATAGTCGAAAGATATTAAGCGAATGAGATATTCATATTTGCAAGAAAAAAATGCATTAATAGAAGTGATATTGTCATTCTGTAGCATTTCAACAATCGAGTACTGAATTTCAATTTGGATACAGCCCCTAAAGTATGCTCCTTTTAAAAGAATTAATTTCTCGAAAACTAATCATATGAATTTCATGAAAATTTGGATTTAGGCTAATAGAAGGTTGTAGAATCTATTTATAGTGTCAAACTTGGGTAATGCTATTGAAAAAAAAAATGGGGTTATTTTTATATGTAGATGGCAAATTTTATATACATCATGCGGGGTGTTTTCTTTTTTTTCCATGGCTGCGCATTATTTAACCATTTACGGGTATATATTTAGCATTTTCCAACAAAATTGAAAAGTATTTGTTATTTTGGTTTGTTTTCCGGCCATCTTTTCTTCCTCTAACTCTAAACAAACAATTTCACACACATTATTTCTAGATATGGACTGCAATTGCTGAATATGAATTGTTAATGAGTAATGCATTTTTAAAAATGATTATTTGGATATCTTATTTCATTGAATTCAAAATTGAAATTTCTTAATAACATTCTGTTAATGTCAGAATGTGTTTTACAATCTATATTTGATGCATGACTTGTCTTTTTAGTTTAATCTAATTACAATGTTTAAACGCGAAGTTCGATTACTTATTTGTTATGTTAGTGGTTTATTTATTTATATGTGATATTTTTAATTTCGTTTGGCAATTTAGCTATGGAATATTGCAGGGAAACTAACAAATGATGAATTATTTAAATTGTTGCATGTGCAAATGGTTAATTTTCGGTGGAATTTGGCAAGGTATTATAATCTCTTTCACTGACTCTGAGAGGAGGTTGTTTAGGTTGCCACAATATGGTAGAAACGCAGGAACGGACTGTCGTTGAAGTAAACTTCCACCAGTAAAATAAATATATGTTTCTTTTTGACCATAATTATGACTGAAATTCTGTATTAATTATGCGTTTAAATAAGGAGAACATTTCGATTAAATTTACTGATGGAAGTCTCTGCGATGATAATGTGTCACTGCGAAACTGGTTACAGTTGAAGCTTCACAATCTTCAGGATATGTCAATTTCAATTCCACTTTATTCATACTTCCTTGCGCAAAATCATCAAATAATAAAGGAAATACATTTTTACGTAATGGAACAACAATGTAATACAATTAAATGTATTATAGAAATTATCAGCGTCCACGATACTTTGCAAGATAATTTGTCAAACGTCAATACGTATACCAATAATACTAACTACTGTATTACATAAAAATAGCAAATAAAGCCTTTGTGCAACAATATTAAAAATCAGAAAAACCAACGTTTAAAATGCACAAATAACATATGAAAAGCAGCAAACAGCTGTTTCGAATCTACTAGCGAGATTCTTCTTCAGTGCGAAAGGAACAGCGTGCTAGAAAAAGCAAGGCTGAGGAAAAAAGGCTGAGGAGTTTTTTCCTCAGCCTTGCTTTTTGTAGCACGCTGTTCCTTTCGCACTGAAGAAGAATCTCGCTAGTAGATTCGAAACAGCTGTTTGCTGCTTTTCATATGTTATTTGTGCATTTTAAACGTTGGTTTTTCTGATTTTTAATACTGTATTACATGTACGTCTTCAAAGAGAAATTATTGAAACGGTAGACATATATTTATTATTTTTAACAAATCTGTGAAATTTTTATAATGAACATAACAGTTTGAACATAATGTACGATAAAAAAAAAAAAAAAAAAAAATGCCACAGCAAACTGCCATGACTGAACAACATTTTGTTTTAAATTTGTTTTAAATTATTTATGTTTTAATGAAAATATTTGTTAAATAATTTCTGAATTATATCTATTTTGAATCTATATCTAAGCATTTTATAGATAATTTTAAACCAACCGGATTTTATTTTTTTTATATCTTTCATTCAACGTTATTTTATGTAGAAAAAATTGCACCTGCTTTTATTACAAATTTAGAGATAGCGATGATTTGCATAAACTTTATAATGGCAGTTTGAATACCTTGAATTTAGTTATGCATACATCAGTCAATGTCAAATCCAACTTCTGCAACAGAATATTAAATTTTAATTAAATTTGTCTAATAAACAGGCAAACTTCCAAATGTTATGTAGTACAATATTGTTTTTAGTCTCCTGAAGGATCAATAGTTTCTAGATATTTCTCGTGTAACATTCAAGCACATGCTCGATTCTTTGTGTCTATTGATGCTTTCATTACTTAGCTATTTTCAAGTTGACATTGGTCAGAATTTAATTATAGAATTTCGTGTATATTCCATTTAAATTCTACATTGAATACATCTAGTTTACTGCAGTTCATACGTCAATAATTTGAATTATTTATATCAACAGTACTTCTTCTGAAACAACATTATTTTAAACGGTGCGTAAAATTCCTAGGTAAAATTTTGAGATTAAAAGTCAATGTATATAAATTTTTATTTGATTAACTTCTACATATTTTATTATTTAAAAACGGATTTCTTAATGCTTTTACCTAAAGAATACGTTCCCTTATACCTGCTCTATATACAGGGTGCAATATGTTATCTATCGCCGATCTTTAATTTCTCAACCGGTGGCCGTAGGCATATAGCTCCAATTACAAAAACGTTTAAAATGAGCTAAATATTCATGTTGTGGCATTATTTAAAGTAAAAAATCACTTTTATAAAAATTACGAAATCTCACTTTTTATACGGTCCCCAATCCCTATAGTTATATTTAGTAAAATTTTACACATATCATAACAGATATAACACAAAAAGTTTGACATCTGTACTGCAAAAATTGACACAGTTATTAAATTTCAAAGTTTGAGATTTTTGCACATGATTTTGTCTTTCACTGAGGGATCAGTTAAAAGATGAATTAAAGTAATTCGAGATCAAAATCAGGGTGCAATGTTTGATTAGATTTTCATAAAATTTGAAATGACTCGAATAATTCTGCAACGATTATATATATTAAATTTCAAACCATCCAGTTGGGTAGTTTTTGCGCTGTGATATGCAGACAAACAGACAAACGGACCATACGACGACTGTTAGTGCTACGCATTTATATAATTGCGAAAGTACCTAAAAACAAAAACAAAATGGTTATTGATTCAATAAAAATTTATTTCGCTCAACATTTTTTTAAAATATTGTCCAAGAAAAATTGTGTTCTTGGGACAACATTCTATATGTATTTTTCTGTGTATCCAATTTTTCTATGTTCTTATCAGGCACTAAATATGTTTTAAGTGTACTCCATATTAACGACATTAAAAAGTGTCAAAAAAATAAAATAGACTCTTAAAATAAATCATAACATGCATTTCAAACATGCAAAACGTTTTAAACAATAACCTTCTGAATTAATGTTGTCTTTCCACTATTAATTTCAGTTAATGGTACTTATATTTTTAAAATGTCATAAAGCAGCATCTTTGTCTTAAAAAGACAAGCATTCTAAACGTATTGGAAATTTGATAAATTATAAATATCTTGATAAAATATAGAGAGTAGAAATGTTACAATGTATCTTCACGAGCATTATTTAGACTTGTAAATAAAACGATCAACATCTTTGTTTCGAGAACTGAAATATTTATAATTGTCTTTTGCAAATGGTAATCATGTTATTATGATCAATTCACAGAGAAATATTATTAAGTACTTTGCCTACGCTTATTGGATTATTGTTGTCTTTCCACAACTAATTTCTTTTAATGGTATTTATATTTTTAAAATCTCAGAAAGCAGCATCTCTGTTTTAAAAAGGCAAACATTCCAAACGTACTGCATGTTTGGTGAATGATAAAAATTTTGATAAAATACAGAGAGTAGAAATGTTACAATGTATCTTCACAAACATTATTTAGACTTATAAATAAATCGATCAACATCTTTGTTTTGAGAACTGAAATATTTATAATTGTCTTTTGCAAATGGTAATCATGTTATTATGATCAATTCACAGACATAAATAATATTAAGTACTTCGCATACGTTTATTGAATTATTGTTGTCTTTCCACTAATAATTTCATTTAATGGAATTTATATTTAAAAAATCTCATAAAGCAGCATCTATGTTTTAAAAAGGCAAACATTCCACACGTACTGTAATTTTGATGAATGATAAAATTCTTGATAAATTACAGAGAGTAGAAATGTTACAATGTATCTGCAAAAGTATTATTTAGACTTGTAAATAAATCGATCAACATCTTTTTTTTCGAGAACTGAAATATTTATTTTTGTCTTTTGCAAATGGTAATCATGTTATTATGAACAATCCACAGACAGAAATAATATTAAGTACTTCGCAGACGTTTATTGAATTATTGTTGTCTTTCCACTATTAATTTTATTTAATGGTATTTATATTTTTAAAATCTCATAAAGCAGCATCTATGTTTTAAAAAGACAAACATTCCAAACGTATCGCAAGTTTGATAAATGATAAAAATCTTGATAAAATACAGAGAATAGAAATGTCACAACCTATATTCACAAGCATTATTTAGACTTGTAAATAAATCGATCAACATCTTTGTTTCCAGAACTGAAATAGTTATAATTGTCTTTTGCAAATTGTAATCGTGTTATTATGAACAATTCACAGACAGAACTAATATTAAGTACTTCGCAGACGTTTATTGAATTATTGTTGTCTTTATACTATTAATTTCATTTAATGGTATTTATATTTTAAAAATCTCATAAAGCAGCATGTATGTTTTAAAAAGACAAGCATTCTAAATGTACTGCAAGTTTGATAAATGATAACAATCTTCATAAAATACAGAGAATAGAAATGTTACAATGTATCTTCACAAGCATTATTTAGACTTGTAAATAAAACGATCAACATCTTTGTTTCGAAAACTGAAATATTTATAATTGTCTTTTGAAAATGCTAATCATGTTATTATGAACAATTCACAGACAGAAATAATATTAAGTACTTCTCAGACGTTAGAAAAATATCATCTTTTGTTCTTCATAGTAATTAATGAATTCATTAAACGTATTCAACCTGAGATGCAAAATTTAACGTACAGTTGTAAAAGTAAGTTCGCTGTAGCATATCTCCCAACCTTAAAACATTTATGTTAACTTAGTCGCATGAAAAACATTAAGACAAGTTATGTATACTAACAATTTTGAATACATTATTAATAGTATAATTATTCATGTTCGGAGAAACAAAGAATGATCAATGTCCACAAAACTAGATTCATAAGAATTAATTTTTTTTTTCCAACTTGATACTTATTTTAAAAAAAAAATAATAATTATTCATTAAAAAATGAAGAAAGAAAAAATAAATGATTAGAAAGCTGGAATTGTGCTTTTTCAGAATTTAGTTTCGACCACGATGAAAAAAAAGTACATATGTACATAAATATAGATAGTGCAAAACACATTTAAGTTTTAAGACTTAAAACAACGCTTTTATTATTTTACATAAAATGACGTCATTCGCATCTGCTGAAGAATTCCTCATTTACGATCCAGTCTTAAACAACATCTACAGTAAAAGTATGCAAAGGACGCTGACACCTATCTCTGAATAATACACAAATCTAATAAAGAGATGTCGTCATTCAAGAAACTCGACAAAAAAACGGCTATCTAATGATTCATATGCCTTCATATGTTTGTAATATTAATATAAATACTTAAAATTAAATATAGTTTATAATAGCAACACGTTTTATCAGAAATCATTCATTTATATTTTTCAAAATAGCATATATTTTAATTACATTTCTTTTAGTTGTTATGGGAAATGGCAACAAAATGATATAATAATTACTATTTTTCCTTCACTTTCTACATAAATGGAGTACTTCTGTTGCCAACATTAAAGAGAGGGCGCTAAAAACTGAAATAAAATTAATATCTCAAAAACCAATTGAGGTGCAGTTTTCAAACAAATTGCATTTAAAGGTACTTTTTTTCCCAATACGATAATGTACAAATTGACAATGGGTGATGCTTAGAATTTAAAAATTGCAGTAGAGTATTTAACAGTACAATGATACATCTGCTTTGCTTTACGGCTGCCTTATACAGCGGAACGTCATTTTTTGTAGACGACACTTTAATTGCTGGGAGAAAGAAATAGCATATCGGGGGCTAAAAAGAAACAGCCTTATCTTTACTAATAAAAGACAAGATCGCTCTGTGTGTGTGTGCCTGTTAGCTATGGTTAGCGAATCCCTCATGTAGATTTGGGTGATGATAGTCCAAGACAAGTCCTGCTGCACCTGATGTTCAGATTTGTATTTATTTTTCATAATTATCCAAGATATGAATTAAAAACTCGAAAAAAAAAACATATATTTTTCTGCTAATCATCAGTGCGCGCTCGCTCATGGCCAGAACTTGCTGTTCGTACGGAAAGGATGGAAGAACCAAAACAGTTTTATTCCGTTAACTGTTATGCCGTTTTATTTTAATCTAAACCGGCCAAACCCTTTGAGATACGGGAAAAGGAAGGCATATTACCAGAGTTCGTACTTTTAAATCTCAAACGCCCTTATCAGTTAGAAAAAATATCGTTGCTAGCTCTTTCAAAAAATTTTCATACTAAAATTTATTATTCTTTTATTACTTTTTGAAATGTAAAAGGACTTATGGGACTCTCTGTATGTATGCATGCAAAGTAACACAACTCTATTTTCGATACGTTTGAATTAGCGGCTCCTTTTTCTCATAGAGTATAACGCATGTGCAATCCATCTGAAAATAATTATAATGATAATAATAATAATAATATTAAAAGAGACCCATAGAAATAACACATACATCTTAATCACCCAACTGTTCCAGAAAAAAAAGAAGATAGCCATTTGACTAAAAATTATGTTTACTTACTAATTATGTTAAAATAAGCTTCGGTAGTCGTATTTATACTGAAATTGCACCACTGTTGCTAGTCTGTAAAGGAATCTTCTTCTAAATTGAAAGTGAACACGCTTTCGATGCACAGAATATCATGTAATTACATCTGATAAAAGAGAAATCTTTCTATTGGGACTTTTATTTTCCTGATATCTTACGATTTCATTTTCGCAGGGTTTAAAATACAGGCATCCCCCGACTTACGTATTACACGACTTACGTTACTTCGCAGTTACGTAATAAATCTCGAAAATTACATTTGTGAATATACTAGCGCGTTTGATGCGCAGTTGCATACTTTTGATATTTATTTTATAAATAAAATAGATAGTTATAAACCATAAACGTAATATAGTTTATATATTAGATATAGTTATATTTGTATTTGTATACAATCAAATCTGTAACAAACAACTTTATCTTTACTGTTAGTTAGTCATAGTTGTCATACAATTCATAATAAATACAGTTTAAGCGCATCAAGTATTATTTTATTCTGTGAGTGCTATTCATTTGTCTTGCCATCAGAAATTCATGGAGAATAGGTTAAATTAGTCATCTTTAAATATTTCTTATTTTTATAGCCGTTTGATGTAGATTCAAAATTGTTATAAATCAATTCATCAATGTTAGATTTATAAATCCCGTAATTCACAAGAAATTTGAAAAGTGTTCTTTAAGGTTGTTTTTATAATTTTTCATATGTTTATAGTTTATATGCGAATAAATACAGTCATATGATGAATTATTTATGAACTAAAATGGTGTAAATAATATATATATATGGGGCATTCTCAGAATCTTTTGATTTTCATGTCCCTGAATAATAATTTTTATTTTAATACACTTTTTTGTGTTTTTTTATTACATATACTGGAGAACATCCCATTGCCTGATTGCACAACAATATTAACGAGATAAATAAGATTTGGACGATGTTGGGGGTCCTAATACCAGGAAAACTCCTATACCGTCCCGTGTAACTGATGCTGATTTTTAAGTTTGGAGCTGTCTGGATAAAATTGTTTCAAATAAAAATAATTCGATGTAATTTTTTTTCTGAAACTGTAACTATTGTTTTATATAAATATGTAGCTAAAAATTAACCTACACACATTTTTAGGGTTTTTATTATTTTTTAAACTCTGTCCTGGGTTTTAGATTCCTTACCATCCCTCTTCTAAAATGATACAGAAAATCATTTCAGATGCAGCCACAGAACTTTTTTCAAGTTTTTTCTCATGCAGAAGTATGCTAGAGAAATATGTCTAAAATTCTTTGGCAGGAAATTTACTGTAGAATTTAAATCAGCATTTAAATATCCATTTCAAGCATCGTGGCTTTATTGGTAGTACCACCGTCCCCAAGGTTTATTCCTGCACTTTTGGAGGTAAATTAAAAACAAAAAAATATTTAATTTAATCCAATGTTAACAACTGTTTCTAAAAATCGATGAACATTGTGGCTATCACTTAGTCTTAACATGATTTTCCTAAAAATAGTTGGTAATTTTCCCTACCGTCCCTTTTTTTACCATTTCGTCCCTATTTCCCAATACCATCCCCTTTTTTTACCTTACCGTCCCTTCTTTAACACCCCTTTAAGACAATGTTATACAAAAATTCTGTATTAAAAGAACTAAACTGTTATTATTTCTTATTTGAATGTCCTGTGGTTACTATGAAAATTCATTATAAGTAAAAATTTAGAAGAAAATAAAAAGTTAATAGGGGTAAAATGGTAAGGAAAATTAAACTCGCATGTTTAACTTAAACCTCTGTTAAATAAAAAAGTTTTCGCTGCTGACCATTTTTTCTTTATTTTGAATCATTAAGGCATTCGTCTATCAGATTAAAATGTTATTTTAGCAAGTTTAATTTTGTCAGATTTTTTTCCTCAAAAGTCAAAAGATTGTGAGAATGCCCCATATATGAATACATACTCACACACACACACACACACACACACACATATATATATTAAATATTGCAGTTTCTTACAAAATTTTACCAAAGAATCTTACAAATTCGACTTGCGTAAAATTCAAGTTACGTAAAACTTTACGGAACGCATTACTTACGTAAATTGGGTGAAGTCTTGTACTAACAATACAAACACTTTTCAAAAGGAATTAACCTTTAAATATTATTAATTAGATTTAAATATTTTCCAAAGAACTAGACATTTATGTCAGAAAAAATTAAAAACGAAATTATATTTGAAATACATGGAAAGAAAACGCTAAAAAATGTTTAAAAATATGAAACCATATAAACAAAATGAAGAAAGTTTTAAAACACATGAAATACATTAAAATAACTTATAAGAACCCATAATAAACCTAAATAAAATAAACCGATTCTGTCTATAAAGAGACTAATCGAACTTTTTCCCTTGTGTTTTTTAGATTCCGTTTTAAAAGGGTTTACTAACTGGAAAAAAAAAACATTTTTCAATGCTGCATTAGTTTTTACAGGGTTATCTAAAAGGTATTCGTTCTTTTTCAATTTGTTGACGGTCCCCTATGGGGTTTCGGGAAAAAATCTTCTCCGAAATATATGACCTATACTATACTGTTTACACACCTATAGCTTCAGGTTAATTCCTCATGTATTTTTCTAGATATTTAACAAAACGTTTAAATCGCAAGTGACCGGTCACCTTTGGCCATATAGTGTATGTATGAATACTACATAGTATGCTAAAAGTTAGTTCAGTTAAACGCAAAGCACAGTTGAAAATTTCCACTCAGCAATTTCCGCCAATAAATATATGTTGATGAAAACTTTTGTGCAGCAATATTTTAATACCTTTCGTAGATATATATAAAAAATATATATATTTTACGAAAGCGCAGTTCATGAATATTAACTTAAGTCTGAAAAGATTTTAAGTTATATTTCTTCTGGCAATGTAGTTTGTCAAGACTAGGAAAGAAATATAAAGACAATGGAAATGTCAGCTAGAATATGTTTCAAAGTAAATAAATAGAACTCTATATAAGTGCAACGTTATAATATTGTTCAATCTATAAACTGAATAGTTTCTCTTTTCATTTTAGAGCAATAGAAATGTCAATATGCATTTCTTTCAACTCAAAATAAAAATATAGACTGAAGATAAATGTACAATTATTCTGTACTTGGAACTATAAATTGAATATATTTTGTCCATTTTTCTTTCTACGTTATACGTTTTGATGTCAGCAGAAAGAAGTTGAAAAAGCATAAATTTAAAAATATTCCCTCAATGGCTGCTGGCATTTTTTTTCTCGAATTCTGCATTTCATTTTTAGTTCCAAAAAGAATTTAGTCAGTATGGCTTAAACCTTAAATTTTTGCTCAGGGATATGATGTATAAGTTAAGCTCCTATCTTGTTCTCCAAAGGAGCTATTTCGTGCATTTATTCACCTAAAGATAGTTTTTTTCTTTAACATAAAATTCTACTTTGTTTTCAAGTAAACTATCTTTGAAAATAAGTACTTTATTATTGTCAGAAAAAGTATGCTTTTATTCTGAAGAGTTAAAGCTTTTTCATGTAAGCATATGTTAAATCCAGTGACATTTCATATATTTAGTTACATGTTACAAAGTAGTTTATTAGAAGATGCGACAAAAGAGTTTTCGTTAAGAGAAATAAATTTTATCAATTTCTCCCTGAAATTTTACAATACTTAATTTAGTAAATTAGTTTAATTAATAAAAAACTTTAACCATTTAAATTAATTAAAACTTACCAAATACTGTGAATGAAACAAACAAATAAACTTCTATGCGAAGCACTAATAACATCTTAGTAGGTAGCCACTTTGCTTAAATGGATAATTACAAAAAAAAAAAAAATACATCTTAAGTTTTCTTTTCATTTTGTAATTAAGTTAACGTCTTTTGTTACTGAATATTAAAGCAATCAATATGAGGGTGTATTTTAGTAATTCACTATCGGTATTCAATTTATGGAGCTTGAATACAAAATAAAACCAATAATTAAGTGAAAGTGTCTAAGTAATTGACTACATTACAAAAGACTAAGGCTAAAATTTCTTAGAATGATTCTAAATAAGAAAAAATATAATAAATAAGATGTATACATTAAAAACACATAAACCTGTTCAATGGTACATATAAACAATAACTGTTATATGATCTTGTACAAATAAAACAAGTAAAAATTAAATTAAAAAAAAAAAACCCGACTGTGTAAAAAGCGAAGTAATTAATTATTTCTCATGAATGTGAAACTATTTTTTATATTACTTACCTATATTTTTTTATTAACTTGTATTGATGACTTTTAGGTTGTGTTTAATTGTTAGTTCCTATTTATAAACACTGTTTTGATGAGATCTATAGATGTTTATGGTGGTTAGAGTTGCAGTACCTACACAATTTTCAGGTTGTGAAATATTTAAACGGAGTTTCTGACTATGAAATAGTCAATGAAACATCGTCTTCATTTTGAAAGACCTATCCAATGATATGCCACTCGATATGGTGCGTAAAAATGTTTTTGGTCTCTACCACCATTTTGTATTTTACGGTTGCCAGTTTGTATTTATAAAAACAAATTATAGCTTATAACCATTGGACGGTTAAGACGAATCGATAGAGACCTCATTCATTAAAATCCATCCAGCCGTTGTGATGTTTCGAGGGTATAAAGAAATCCACATACCCAGATACGCGTGAAACAGAAAACTCTTCTTAGCAGTCGGGTAAAAAATGATAAAGCACGATGTCGACGTTTGGAACTGCTTCTGCAGTCGTCTTCATAAAGAATATGATATTGAAATGTTTAAAAGCCTAGAGTCGAATGCTTTCTCTTTTGTCTTGATTGATTATATGAGTTTATATCTTACAAATTCTAATTTTCGTAAACTATATTCAATTTATAGTTCCATGTGAATTTGTGAGATTTGTATACATGAATTTATAGATATATCCATATAATTCATCAAGACTAGACAAGTTTTCTCGACTTATCAAGCTTTCGTCTCTAAGCTTTTAAACATTTCACCATCCCATTTTTATACTGAAGACGACTGCAGAAGCAGTTCGAAATGTCGATATTGTGCTTTATCATTAATTTTCTTTGTACAAGTTCATATAAAAACCCTTGTTTATGTGTATTATTGAGCTAGTTTATTTGTTTTTAACGTATACAACTTTTTTTATTATATTTTATGCTGCAATTGCCCTACATATGTTAAAAAAAAGTGTTATATCTCTGAATAATGCAACGCTTTCAAAGCTAAAAAAAAGGCCACACTATAAGACTAGATTATTTTAAACAAAGTACTTATACGACGCACAGTGGAGTATTTGACCCAAAAACCTGAACAACAATGCAAAAATTAAAATTTCGTCAACAATAGTAAAAATGATATTTTTTAATAGCTAACTAATTGATGCATCGATCTATGTCTATTTTAGGAACCTGAGTTATATCCGGTGGCTCCTGGCATCAGCTGAAAAGGAAGTTTATTTCGGAGAAGACGTGGTTTTTTGTTGTTTTTTGGAATTGTTGTTATTTTTAAATATAATTTTTTTGTGGCTCAATGAATTATTGAATTGAAACTAAACAGGGCTTACGTGTTTAAAAAAGGTCAAAGCTTAGTGTTAAACTATGTGTTAATTTAAATAGTTTCGTTTTTAATGTAATAAAAAAACATTAAATGTGTAAAAGGGTTATTTGTAAAGCGTTTTTGGCTCTAATTTATACATATCGAAAGCTTTTTAAATATGTGCCGCGCTTTGCCCAGCCATATTTGAATTATAATCGTATTAGTTATAGTCTTGAGTGTCAATTCCTGCAAAAAAATCTTCTACATATTTTTGCCATTTTTTTATTAAAAAAAATTTTTCGGGATGATTATGGGCAATTCTATCGTAACTGATGTAACATTTTATCATCGAATTTTGTTTTCAAATGTATGTAGAAAATTTACTAATAAAGCTAGAACAAATTTTTACAATTTAAAATATTTCTTACTAAGGTTTTAGTACCCAAATACCTGCATATTATTTCAATCTCTCTTTGAGTCCCAAAAATTACAATTCTAAATTCTGTAACTGACGTAACATAAAATATACAAATTTTTTTCTGCCTTCATTGAAGTGTAAAAATTATCAAAACTATCCAGTTAAAAAAAGTGATTTAATGTTCTCAACAACACTAAGTAATACCAAATTATAACAGTAATTTGTTTAATTAATTTCTGAATGATAAGAAAGAAAAGAAATGGCATTTTAACGTGTTACTGACGTAACTTTTATTGTGTAACTGACGTAACATTATGACTTTACAAAGACAATAATGGTATTTAATTTAGTTTTAAACCGTAATTTACAATAACTTTTTATTAGGATTTTTCTATAGAATATAAAAGTATCAAGTTTTCCAATCATACCCTTAAATTAGGCATATTATAAATTTGATTCCCCCCAAAATATGATGATTTTCTCGGGAATTGCCCTTATTTAAATGCTCTGTTTTGAGGCCACCGAATTGAAGAGATAAGAACTATATATTTACTGTCGTATTGCAGCTTTTTAGCTTACAGGATATTACCGAAGAGTTTCTGCACCTACATATTCTGTATGTTTGTATGTACGTATGTAGGTACATACATACGCACGCAACTCTATCTTTTGATAGAAATATCCGATCGCCTTCCAATTGTATATACTTATTTATTAAAAAGGGATTCCCTAATTAGTTCTTGGGGCTCATGTGTGTAACATAAGGAGATAAAGGAGGGAATTAACCCTTTAGAGGACGGTGTCCTTAAAAAGGGACACATAATTTTAATTTCAAAACTGACAAACGGCACCAAGAATATTTCATTAAAATTTTCCTTTTATAATGTACGTGAAAATAAGCAACTTCATATTTTCGGATAACTCGGATATCAACTAAAAAGATTAAGCCATACAGTAGCGAGACCCTACAACTTCTTCTTCTAACAAGGTCTGACGTTTGTCCCGGTAAAAGACAAGAAGAGAGTGATGAAGAAGAGTTCTGAGGAATCATTCTGAAACTGATAATATATTAAATACATTCAAAAACTAGCAATCTATACTATATAGACTCCACTTTACTGAACCTACTATTAAATATCCCACTATTAAACATAAATTAAATGCAATAATTATTATTAAATGAAATTTAAATGTAATAAGCATTATTAAATGTAAGTTTTATATTTAGTAAAATTAAATGCATTATATTAAATATTAATAGTGAATAAGACAATCCTATCAACAATTACTTTCCTCCTAAAAACAGTAAAAAGTTAAGGTTACAAGTCGCTCAACTTCCAAACTCCCTTCGGTAATGTTAAGTCAATGGACATGTGATTTTTTAAAATATCTACTTAGTAAATTAATATTTTAACTTCTGTTTTTTTTGTGCTCTTCTTAAATGATGACTCTTTTTTTTCTTAATTGTCAAAATATTTATAAAATGTATATTTATTATTATGTGTAGTGTTAAAATCTTACTTACACTTCGTCAGCTTTTAAGATATAAAATATTAAACTAAGCTATGGATTTGTATGTATACTTCATAGTATGCTAAAAGTTAGTTCAGTGAAACGCATAGCACAGTTAAAAATGTCCATTCAGCCATTTCCGTGAATAATCGGAAATGTATTTGAGAACTTTGTGCACCCCTGTATATGATCTATAGAATGTATCCACACAAAGTAATATAAAAAAATTATTAAATTTTAAAACGCCTATCACAACTACAAACGCACTTCCAGCAATTATTGGTCATAGACTTCAATAGTTAAATTTATTCTTCAGTCATATATTTTTGTGTGTCCCTGTAAATGAACGATATATTCTATGCACACCATATTCTACAATATGTGCTTTAGTACACCTTAGTGATGAATATAAATTTCAGCACGTTTAAAAGTGTGATATCATTAAAATACAGAGCAAACGATTTTTCCCCATAGACCATAATGTAAGGAAATTCTTTTGGATGTCTCTGTAAATGAACCGTAAAGGCTATAGACTTCATTTACAATACAAAACATTCCATAGTGATACCCAATAACATCTAAGAATTTCAAGCCAATCGGAATATATTTACATCGAAAACTATTTTTTACCAGGATTTCGGATCAAGTACCCCACTGTGCGACGTATTAAACCTGTGTAAATAAACCAAAAAATCATTATTTAAAATACTTATATATCATTACATATTACTTCATGCGTCAGATAAGAAGAAAACGAAAGTTACAACAAAAGTTTTATTCACCCACTTACCTGATACTCCTTAATGAAATTTTAATATTTATTTATTAGTTTTTAAGGCATGGCGAATAGGATGAAGGCAAGCTGCCAGCTGAATGTCTCTGCTTTGAAAATAATGTATAAAAACTTTACAAAGTACCTTGATCTTCCTCTCAATGCCATAAAAATTGGAACAGACGTATCATAGATAGACAAATAAGAACTTATTTTTTATTAAACATAGATAATTTTTATCACGGATTTTATGGTTAATTTTTGTAAAAGAAATTTAAAAAGGATCTCACTTAGATAAATGCGCTAAAGAATATTCTTGTGATCAAACATATTATTATGTATCATCTATTATTTATATTCCTAAAAAGACATATAATTGGCAATTTATCAATAACGTCTTTATTAAAAGCTGTTGCTTTTTTTAGTAAATGTTTTTTAAAAGAATATGCAAGCATATAATATTTTCTTAGGCTGTATCAGAAAATGTCATTTATCATCCTGCGGAAATTGAAAAACACATTGAAGGAAAATCAAAAGATTTCCTTAATTCTGATTACATGAGAAATCCTATCTTCAATAATTTATTTCTTGGTGCATAAGATGAATACTTGTGTCATTGCAATAAATGAAAATTAATGATATTTTGCACTTTTAGAATTAAAAAAGCAGGTATATTTTTTTAGTATGTATTTTTATGTAAAGAAAAAACGAATTTACATGAAGATGTAAAAAAAAAGTATCGTGTTAAAAGTTTTAATTCAAAGTTAAGCCATCAATGATGCAAAATAATTAGATACATCAAACTATCACTATTTAAAAAGATTGAAGGCATTCAACAATTTCAAGCAAATTGCTATGCACTCTAAATATGCTATTTTAGAACTCGATGATAACTGGCAGTTTTTTTTTTTAATCTACTGTTAAATAGGCACCTTCCTGCCGGGCTAACAACCACGATTAACGTTTGTAATCCTGACATCCTAACGTTCTTAGTTCTTGATTCCTAACGTTGTGAATCCCGATTTGCCTTATTGTCAGACTTGGAAAAATTGTCTCTTTATGCTGCCCACTGGATAGGATAGAGTAACGTGTATCTTTCACCTTAATGCACCTAATAAAGTGGCGTAGACGTAAAATACATAAAGGGAGCGGACATCACTGTTGCACAATATTTTCATGAATCGATTGGTGCGTCAGTTAGTGTTCATATTGAAATGAGTGAGGGAAGCCTATAAGGGAAATGGGCCAATACATGAGGTGATATCCGCCTGCTTACACTACCCAACATCAAAAATGTTTCGGGCTCGAAAATAGTTATTTCCGAAGTATTTTGTCTCGCTAAACACAAAAATCAACATAAAAAGTTGAGATTAGCTCTTGTTTTCAAGATAGGAACCAACTTGAGAAATTTCACTATGGCTGTTTTATGGGAAATTGAATGCTCGGAAGTTGGTACTCTTAATACCTGTAATTCCTCTCAACTGCATTCTCTGTGTGGAATCTTTTTGTCGTTCTTTTTCCTCAGCAGATGGAAGAACCTTCCCTGGGACTGACCGTCTTTTGAACCGGTGAGAGCGTCAGTAGAATGAAAAAAGATAACAGTGCACGATTCAAGTGACATTCTCTGCTATTCGCCTTACAACTAAAGGTCAACAACTTTTGTTACATCTGTAGTGAAATAACTTTTGAAGCCCAGAAGCAAACCATTAGCCCAGTTGTAAAGACAGCTTACTTCCATTACTTCGGTATGAAGGTAGGTGATCAGGATAAACCGTGGGCCCCACATGTTTGCTGTAATTCTTGCTCAGTTAGACTGCGAGAGTGACTGAATGGGATGAAACGAAAAATGAAGTTTGCTATACCCATGATTTGGCGTGAGCCAAGAAATCACGTTGACAATTGTTATTTCTGCATGACACCATCCATGAATCGAGGTTGGACAAAAAAGAAGAAGGAATCGGTAGAGTATCCCAGTGTTACATCAGCCATTCGGCCCGTTCCTCACTCGGCTAATCTGCAATTCCTGAACCACCTCAAAACTATGAGATTGAAGAGGATGATGCTGTAGAAGAAGAAGTCACTAGACCTGTGACTTCCCATGACCTATATTTCGATGCAGAAGATTTGAATGAGCCTCTCAGACTAAATCAGACAGAACTGAATGATCTCGTAAGAGATCTTGACTTGCCAAAGGAGAAAGCAGAGCTTCTGTCATCAAGATTGAAGTAATGGCATCTACTCCAACCAGAAGTCAAGATCACAGAATACAGGACTCGTCACAAGAATCTTCTTCATTTCTTTGAGAAGAAAGAACATGGGTTTGCTGGTACTGATGTTAATGGTTTGATGAATTCCATGGACATAACTCATGATCCACGGAAGTGGAGGTTATTTGTAGACTCTTCCAAACTTAGTTTAAAAGCAGTCTTATTACACAACAGCAACGTTATTCCTTCCCTTCCCATTGGACATTCCGTTCACATGCAAGAAACTCACGGGAACGTGAAATTACTTAGAATCAATCAAATACGAGGATCATAAATGGCAGATTTGTGGTGACTTGAAAGTAATTGGTAAAGTAATTACTCCTGGGAATGCAATTAGGCTATACCAAGTACTGTTGTTTTCTGTGTTTTTGGGACAGTCGAGATAGAAACTCTCACTGCATAAAAGATAAATGGCCTTCAAGAAATCTAAATCCCAGGGAGAGAAATGTCGAAAATGAGCCTCTAGTTGATCCAAAAAACATTCTGCTTCCACCCCTGCACATTAAGCTGAGATTGATGAAGAACTTCGTGAAAGTCACGAACAAGGATGGAGAGACTTTCCAGTACCTTAAAGCGAAATTTCCAAGACTGACTGAATCAAATGTTAAAGAGGGAATCTTTGTGAGCCCTCAAATACGCACAATAATGAATTACCCTGCTTTTGATAAAGTTTTGGAAGGGAAAGAGAAAGCAGCCTGGGAAGCCTTAAAGGTGTGGTACGAGGATTTCTAGGCAACAGAAAAGCCGAGAACGATCAATAGTTGGTGAAACAACTCCTACAAAAGTACCATGACCTTGGATGCAACATATCTCTGAAACTTGATTTCCTCCACTCCTATCTTGATTTTCCCCGCTAATATCGGTGGAGCTGTAAGCGATGAGCACGATGAAAGGTTTCACAAAGGTATCTCTGTAATGGAAGATATCAGGGTCGTTGGGAAGAGTCAATGCTGGCCGACTACTGCTGGACTGTTACAAGAGATGCTCCGGCGTTGACATACAAGAGGCAATTCAAAAGAAAACGTTTGCAAGAATAGGCTAAAAACAATCACTGCTTTCTGAAAAATGAACATTGTGAAACATGCCTATTGTATTGTATTTATTACATATGAATTTTTTTCTTCTTCAATTTCCTTTTAAATCGATGTGTGAGATATTGTGTGCCTTTCTGCAGTGGGCTGTATTGTATCTTGAAAACAAGAGCTAATAAAAAAATTTCATTTAGATATTCGTTTTTTCAACACAAAATTAGTAAGAATTGACTATCTAGAACCAGGAAACTGACAAAAATATTTTTTTTGTTGAGTAGTGTTATCTAATGGTTTGGATAGCAGATACAACTCAAGAGGTGTCAGGTCTGAATCCCAGTCCATGATTGGGAATATTGGGTTAGTGCAGTGTGACACGAAGGAGATTATTACAGAGATCCCGTTATAATTAGGCTTGGTATGCAAAGGATGGCCGTATTCCGTTCATGGATCAAAGGTTTACACTGAGTCTTCATCGTTTTAGAAATCCTTGTTTCAAGAATTTACCATTTGGTTCAAAGTAAAATAAAATTATGTTTGAATTTTGAACCATTTCAAAATTCCTGTAAAGTATCACATCATGGTAAGTCGATAAAATATTTCGCCGACTTATATAAGCAGCTATTGAAACACCAATATGTGGTTCATGGCAATATAAAGTTTTTATAATAGTTGTAAAAACAGTAATGTCTCCTAAAGTAAAGTAGCAAAAATTAAGATATAAACTAATAATAAACATTATAATGATGGTGATAATAATAATAAAATTAATTATTATTATTGTTATTATAGTAGCTACTGCAACATCAACGTTTGGTTCAAGACAATTAGAAATTTTCAACAATCTAGTACAAGAGTCTACTAATTTTAAAGAAATAAAAATTAAAGATATATTTAACAACAACAAGAGCAATAATAATAATAATAAAATAATAATAATAACAATAACAACAACAACAACAACAATAATAATAATAATAATAATTATTATTATTATTACTTAATATTTTTATTGTTATATCACTTATTTTTGGTTCAAGACAGTACGAAATTTTTAATGTTGTAGTACAACAAAAAATGTCCACCAGTATTAAAATACTCAAAATTAATATATAAAATAATAATAGTAATAAGAATAACTACTATTACTATTATTGATGGTAGTGGTGTTATAGCAGATATGGCAATTCCAACTGTGCAAAAAAATTAACAATTTAGAACAAAAAAAAGTTTCACTATTTTTTAAGCAATAAAAATAAAAATTATAAAATATAAAAAAAAACCCAATAATAATCCTTTTTCTTCATTTTTATTATATATATATATATATAATTATTTATTTGAAATTATAGCAGCTTTGCAAAGCAAATTTTTAGTTGAAGACAGTACACAATTTTTATCAGTGTAGTAAAAATAAATATGTCCTTCAATATTTAAGAAGAAAAAAAAGTACATTTATACGATAATTTTAATAATAATAATATTACACCTCGTTATATCGCGCCAGAAAATTCTTCTGCGAAAAATAATTCAAGGCACTAAATAGTGATTCACGAGAAGAAAAAATTGCCGAAAATGAAATAAAAAATAATAAGAAATACGCGGGTGTGGAGGGGGTGGATGTTTGAGGTTGTAAAGAAAGCAGGTGGATAAATCGTATCTCATTGGATAATTCACGTTGGAAATTCCTGTTGTTGCGGCTATCACTTCAACGATAGGAATCTGGGCCCCAGATCATTTGTTAATTCAGACCCTTCTGGCGTTATCATGTCTGGTAAACGAATCGGCTTGTCTGTAAAAGTAAAATTGGAAACGATTAAAAAAAATTAAAAAAGGTGCAACGCAAATTTCAATCGCTAACGTGCTGGGCGTTGGAGCTTATACTGTAAGAGGGTGGCTAAAGGAAGAATGTAAATTAAGAAAAATTGTGGAAAACATTTATCAAAGTGAAGGGCTAAATAAAAAACGAGCTCGATTGGCAAATGACGATGAAATGGACAAGGCATTAGTCTTATGGTTTAAAGAACAGCGTGCTCTCTAGTAGGTCCCTTATCAGGTCACAAGGGTCAGCTAGGTGGGGAGGCCTACCAAATGGCTTAAGCACTTCATAAAAGAGAAGGCGAAAATCTTAGCGAAAATGTTAAAGCTTTATGAAGAAATATATTTTGAAGCAAGCGATGTTTGCTTTTGGCGGTGGCAAAAGCTGCATGGCATTGGACAGAGTGTAGTTCACGAAGAAAAGCGAACAGCTGACCAAGAAGCTGCTTTGAAATTTCCTGCTGAACTGTAGGAAAAACTAGATGATTTGGATTTAAAAGACGAGCAAATATACAATGCGATGAAGCTTCTCTTAACTGGAAGTTATTGTCAAACAGAACACAGGATTATAAGAGCAGTTCCACGAATTCTGGATACAAAAAACAAAACGTCAGGGTGACACTCCTTTTTGCAGCAAATATAGACGGAAGCCATAAGTTGAAGCTGTTCCTTGCGGATAAGAGCAAAACTCCTTGAGCTTTGAAGAATATAAATCGGGAAAATATGCCATTGAGATACGAAAGTTCCAAAAATGCTTGGATATCACAATATGTATTTAAAAAATGGTTTTTCTATAATTTTATTCCATCAGTTCGTCTTTTTCTCAGAGATAAGGGTTTGGAATAGAAAGCTGTGCTCCTAATAGTTAAATGCAGTTAAGAAGAACTTAAGCTATTGGATAAAAATATTAAAGCTGTGTTCTTACCACAAAACACAACAAATCTTCGTCAACCAATGGACCAAGGAATAATCGCTACGTTCAAAAAAAAAAATGTCGGGAGTTACCTATTGTTCGTAGAAGAATGGTCACTGCCTGAGGCTCTGTAAAATGTGAGCTTAAAAGATGCCATGTACACTTCTAAAAAAGCGTGGCCGCTATTAAGTCCGAAACCATTTCCAATGTTTTAAATAATGTCGAACACGATGCTAATGAAGAAGATTCTTTAGAACTACTAGTTCATCAATCCAAGTCACTCGGTTTGAATGTGAACGAGGATTAAATGAAAACTTGTATTAATGTAGAGGATGACGAAGCGACTTGTGAAACTCTTTTAGATGAGCCGGTCATAGCTGATATAAGAGCAGACGAGGACCCTAAAGTTGACGACAGCGATGAAGTAGAAGAAGCGACTCCTGTATCCATGAAAGAAGCCGTTGTTAGGCTTGAGGAAGCTCGCATTGAATTTGAAAGATGCAACTCCACTCGTATAAATTAAATGCAACAGATTAATTTTCGCTCATTGATATATGCTAGAAAAAAAGGTGTTGCCGAAAAATCAAAGCAGATGACTTTGGAGAGCTTCTTCAACAGACAATAAATAGTGTGAATACACATGATAATTATACATAAAATAAAAAAGGTAAATGGACTTTCTTTGTTTTTATCATTAATATTTTTTACTTGCAATTACTTGACTTACTATCATTATTACTGTATTTATCCTACTAACTTTATTGTAAGTACATATGTTCATAAAAGTATAAAATTTTTACCATAGAGAATTCTCCCTCCGATATATCGTGCATTCGGATATATCGCGCATTTTACATGTCTCCCGACATGCGCGATATAACGAGGGGCTACTGTACTATCACCTATAAAAATAATAATAACATAATGAAGTAAAATCCAACATAGGCAAGCTTACAAGTACAATATGTTGAAAATACATTTTATTTGTACCTTAAATATATATTTATATACGTTCCATTATTTTAGATATTTCAAAATCATTTATAAAAAAAAAATCAGATTACATTTGGATAAGAAAATACAAGTACACTTTATTCTTTCAGAACGTATAAGAATATGTCATTTATCACGGCAGAGACATGTCAAAACACATTGCAAGTAAAGAAAGCGATTTCTTCTAAATAAATTTACATAAAATATTACATAAGGAATTCTTATTTCAAGCTCTTTTTAGTCGGAAATGCGTATTAGAGTGATTTAAAGAAATAAGAAGAAAGATGAATTTTACTGTAATGAATAAAAATTAATTATATTTTAATATAATTAAAATGTAAGAAGTAAGAAACACAATAAGGAAATCGTACAGTTACTCTAAAAATTCCCATACTAGTTTACAGAAAATTACTTCTATAGAAAAATCTTTTTAACCTTAAAAATTTGGAATATGTTTAATGTAATCTGAATATCGAACCATTGAACTTCGGTTATTAATGTAAGACAGTTTATAGGGCTATTATAAGAGAGTGTTATAGGGTTATAGAAATTATCTAAGCATTCAAAATATAGAGCTTCTAATGTTAAATTACATTTTAGTATTTTTATCAATATCTCCTGAAATTATATTCACAATGTGATAATTTTTTGTATGGTTATAATACTAAACAACCCAACATTAAATACATCGAATTTGTAATTTTAAAACTTTTATCATATGAATTATGAATTGTGAAATTAATATTCGAAAATAAATATCAATTGCCAACTATAAATTTTTTTGATAGATTTATGTTTATTATATTCCGCTTTTGTGCGAAATCTGAATTTAAAATTTCTCTTCCAAGTAGTTTTCGAATTATGATTTAAAAACTTCAAATTGATGGTTTAAAGGGATGTCTATGATGCCCAGGAAAGCATAATTTAAGAAATACAGGGTGGTTCAAAAGGTCATGTCCAAAAAGCCCATGTGTGTGTGTCAGGTAATGAGGTGAAAGTGTTACATAGGAACTGGGTGTCGGAAACACGATCGTGACGGTGCAATTGCATCGTGAACGTGCCGCAATGGAAATATAAGAAACGGTGTAAAAATACCTTTACAAAAAACTGAATCGAAGTTCAAAATACAAATGAAAAATGTCACAACTCATAACAAGTGCTCAAAATGTGCCCCATTAGCCGTGATGCATGCTTCACATCGGCGCCACATAGAATCTCGAACACGTTCCAACACACGTCCTGTATCGTGGACACCGCGATCCCTGGGGCTAAACCCCCTGGATTTCTACCCCTGGGGATATATAAAGCCCCTGGTGTACGAGACACCTGTTTCATCGGCCATGGACTTCATGGCACAGATCGCTGAAGCGGTGGCACGTGTCCTGGAGATTCCTGGCTAATTGGAACGTATTCGCGATTCCATGCGACGCCAATGTCAAGAATACATCAAGGCTAAATTTGCACATTTTGAGCACTTGTTATGAGTTGTAACATTTTTCATTTGTATTTTGTACTTCGATTAATTTTTTTGTAAGATAAAGGTCTTTTTACATCGTTTGTTATCTTTTCTTTCCTTCACAGTCATGTTGCAATTGCACCGGCACGATCGCGTTTCCGACCCCTAGTTCCTGCGTAATTCTTGCTCCTCATTACTTCAAACACCCTCATGTGCCATTTAGACATGACTTTTTGAGCCACCCTGTATATATTTTAATCATTTTATTGAAACGTTTGGGCTGGCAGAAGTCCAAACACATTCAGCAAGGGAAATGGTCATATTAGCATCAAATAATACATTAACAGAAGTTACATACTCATTCTGTAACATTTCAACTATCGGGTACCGAACTTCAATTTGGATACATCCCCTAAAATGTAGGCTCATTTTAAAATAATTAATTTCTCTGAAACTAATCGTATGAATTTCGTGAAACTTTATATTTAGGATAATTGAAAAGTGTATTATTAATTTATTCTGTCAAACTTGGGTATTGTTATTTTTAAAAAATAATGTTTGAGTTCGTTTTGATATGTAGATGGCCCCTAAGCGAATTTCATATACATCATTTAAAAGTAGACTTTATTCCCAATCGTTTGGTACCTGTTACTTTTTTCTACAATAATTTGTTGCAGAGCAAGTAGGTGCGTTTACTTTTTTTTCAACGACTGTACTTTTAAGTCCAGAAAAAAAAAAAAAAAATCAAAATGTAGTCTAAAAACTTTGATTTAGAAAAATAAATGTTTATTCATTTTGGACTTAAAAAAAGAGGGAGAATTTGCTTAGCATTATTCCTGAATCTTTTCCAATGTCCAGAAGATTCAAAATTCAGTTCTATCTTTTAGTAACCTTTCTCTTTCAAGTTTATTTGGTTTTATTTCATGATCCTATCTTCTTATATGTGATACCTACACTATAAAGAAAGCAAACTCTTTAAGGTAACACTCTCCAAGAATTTTTTGAAGAAAATGAAATTCAGTTTGACCTCTTTAGAGTGGGTGTTAGGATGGAGGATTTATTTTATTCCGAAAGGTATTGGGATGTATTCTATGTATAGTACGTATGTACATGTACGTATTTGTAGGCTTGGATAACATAAGGTAAATCCCAAAGTAATGTTTTGTTCGAAACTAACTTATGTTATTTTTTGAAAAATACATATTTATGATAAAAGATAAATCTAAAAATAATATGTTATTCATTTTTCAAAGATTTTCGCTTTATCTTATGTTTCAGATCTCAGTATTCAGTATAAATATAGCGAGTGGATGATGCCGAATTCGTGGTAAAAACTTTAGGGGTTGGTACAAGACACTGTAACAATTATTTATGGTATATTATTATATGAGCGCAAGTGACACGTTGCGGCACAAATGCAGAAAAGAGACATGGACGGAATGTTCATTGACAGCGTTATTGGTAAGTGCTATGTTTACAATAGGTGTTCAAAATTGCCTTAACGAAGAGTAATATATGAATGGCAGCGTCGGTCGATGGAGTGATTGGCGTACTGATTCAAAGATGCCAAGTACTTCCCTCACACGTGCGATAGCAACGGATATTCAAACACAAAGACGAAACTCTTCTGCAGGCTAATATTCCGGACCCTCAAGCGTACAACACCTTTGGCAAAAGTCAAAGAATGCCAAATGATTTGGCGAGAAAAGCGCTATTCCTCGCGTATTTTTATTAAAAGATAATTATTGATTTAACATTTTCAATTTGTCAGTTAATTGATAGACTGATTTAAGATGAATCCTGGTAATTTATCAAAGAAATAATTAAATCAAACAGATTTTTGTTGGCCCATTCTCTAAAAAAAAGGTTGACGTATTTTCAAAGTTTACCATTCATTAAAATGTTGTTGTTAAATTCATTGTTTAGTAATACAGTATATTGTTAACACCCAAGATAGATTTTTTTTTTTACTTTTCACATTGAGCAGTAGTATTCATTGATCATATATGATATTAGATTTAGATTTTAAAATTTGTATTTGTGTGTTTAAAATATCAATTTCCATTTTACATGTGTGTGAATGGTATAAATCATTTTAAAACGTTTATTTGAGGCGAACGAATTGTAACTTTCCAGAAATCTGAATGGTTCTCAAACCCTTCTTATAAAAATGATAAATTTTAAAATGTTACATCTCTATTTTTAAGCGATGCAAAACCATAAGGAAGCGTTTTTGGAAACAGAATAACATTTGAATCTGCGTGAATTCAAATGTACTGTCCGTAATATCACTGAGCGCTACTCAGAAAACGCTCTTCGCTCAAAATTATTTAGCATTCTCCGACTGTAACCGGCCCCACCAGTGGCCGAGAGGTTCTGCTCTCGAAGCTGGTAGACGGGAGGTGCTGGGTTCGATCCCAATCGCGCCCGTCGGCCTAATCGTTCGGAGTTTTCGTGGTTTTCTTCGAACCTTGGTTCTCCAAGCGTTAATACGGGTTAGGTTCCTTTAAAAAGACCTCCACGGAAGGCACTCCCCCCCTTAGGGCCTATATCCCACGTGCAGATAATTGGCCGACATAAATACAACCAACCAACCGACTGTAACCTAGGGTGTTGTACGCTTGAAGGTTTGAAAATTATCCTCCGGGAGTCGTAGAACCTCGCACCCCCAATCCAACGCGCCCGAAAAGAGTCATCCAGGTAATTGCTCACAACAGTGCTGCAATGGGTGGCATCCCATCATTCTGAAACCAGAGTGACTTTTGAAGGGCGATCGGAACATTGAGAAGTAATTCTGGAAAACACTCTTCCACAAAAATACTTTAACAACAACCTGTTTTTGCGCGTGCTGGACCAATCCTTTGACAATTCCTATCTCCCGATTTATAGAGTCTCGATTACATTTTATGGAGACGTTTGAAGAGCTTGTTCATGCGTCTCCAGTCGACTCAGATGTGGATCTCATTGATCGAATATCCGTAGCTGCTGCGTGAAATACCTGAAATATTTGGAAGTATACGTCAATTGCTCCACCAACGCTGCCAAGCATGTAACATTGTTGGTGGGTGCAATTTTGAACAGTTATTGTAAACATTGCACTTGTTAACGACGCTGTCAATAGACACTTTATCTTCCTTTCATATCTCTTATTTCCCTTGCTTGCGCCTCACCGCATCAATTGCGTCCATACATTCCTATACAATAAATGATTGTTATAGTGTATGTACGAACTCTTAAAATTTGTACCATGAATTCGGAATCACCCTACATATATATATATGCATATATACATATTATGACGATTTTCTAATAATTAACTTTTAAAAATATATCTTACAATAAAAATATTCTGAAAAAACATGTAATTTCTTTTTTTCGATATAATTGAGATCAAAGTATATGTGTAGCATATTTTATTATTATTGTATTATATTTATTATTAAGATATCTGGATTTTTTCCTAATTAATTTACTATTTTACACCTTAAAATACTTTTTCATTCATTTCCCTTTTTGAAATTAAATTTGATTTTAAGCCTAGTTTCAGGTTTAAGTAGATTTTTGAATATTCTTTTGAGCTGTATGTATATGAGCTATATTTCAGCTATATATACTTTTCTTTTCTACCAAGGTCACTTCAGAGAGTTTTCCCGCTTAGGGTACGTCCAAATAGAGGGATTTTATCAGGGCCGGTGCATCCATCGGGCAAATGGAGCCGTGGCCGAGGGCCCCACGCCAGTTGGAATCCTGTTAGCGACCCCAAGCGTGTCTATACAATTCGAAATAATGTTCCCGTGTAAAATAATGATAATAAAGTTCTAAATTTACCTTTAAATGTTTTTTGCGAGAAAAAGTTAGAATTTATTTTATTTTTTACAACCACAATTGCTAATTAGCCAGAAGATATGCCGCTAAATACTAGCTTTATTTCAATGTTGCATAGCTATATCATCGTTTTACCAGAACACGTAGTTTTCTTTTCCCTGTTCTTCTAATCGTCACACAGACATATATTTTATATTAATTAGATAAATGTAATTATTTTAGGGAGTTAGTTAAAATTTTGATTTTATAATAATTAACTCTTGTAATTATATCTTATAATAAAAATATTTTCAAAACGAAAATTAATGTTATATCAAAAATTAATTATTAATATTATTATTAATTTGTTTTTGCTATTTTTTTATTTGAAACGTAAAGTTGAAATGTAAGATATGCTGCTAAAAGACAGAGTAAATTAAAAAAAACTAATTTTCATCTATCGAGAAATGTCAACAATTTATTCCGTGTGTTAGCAACTACTCATTCAAAGTTTATATTTTTTTATTTATTTCTATTTCGTGATTCTATCATCATGGATATGACAATGAAGTTAAAAACAATCCTGAACTTTCTGGGGGTTTGTATGTAAACTTCATCGTCATACTGTAATTATTTTCCGATTTATTAGTTTTTAAATTTTATTTTTGGAGCACCAGGTATTCAGCATCTGGATCTAGTTTATTTGTTATATAAATAACCAAAAAGAACTTTAATGGTAAAATTAAAGATCCGTAACGAATGTAACAAAAATATTTACAAAAATTTATGCTATTAGTTTTCAGTTTGATGTATTTTTCTTCTTGAGAGACGAAATCTTTCTATTTAAAAATATAACAGATTGAAAAGAAATTATCTTAACTTCGATATTGAAAAACATACATATATTTATCAACAACAGATAAATAAATTATACTCAGATTTTTAGGATGGTTTATTTAGAAATAGAACTATTGCTGTCAATTTGTTTTTCATGGAAGACGATAGTATTCCGAGTGTTTAAAGCCTAAAATCGTATCGTAGAATTCGTAGATGGCGGAACTCTCATATATACGGCTAACTCGACTTCAAAGAAAAATCGAAAAGCCGCCTTTCAATAACTCAGCAAATATAGCTCTTATTATTCTGATTTCTTTAGAGCAGTCTTATATCTGCAGTCTAATCCTATTCTAAAATTTTTACATTTCTACGTGCTGCATATTTTGAGATTTAAATACCCATTTTTAAAGCAAAAGCGATGGTACAAATTCCTAATGTCGATTTCTAGAAAACGGCCCGGGCGATTTTATAAATTGATATAAAATATGAATCCCTTTGAGATGAAGTGAATAATACTTTCCTTTTTTCTAGGAAAACTCGTTTTAAATTCAGCCATTTTCGTTTCCCGTTAATGCGTAAAACGAAAGCAGTCAACCATTATTAATCTCTCTGGTTCTTTTCTCGTACGAAGCCAGTCAACACTAATATTTCTGGTACTTTTCTCGTCTGTGGTTAGTGAGTAGGTTTGATGTCACATGGTAAGTGGGAGGAGTCGCGATCCATCTGACCAATGAGTGCGAAGTGCTTGTGGGTGTTGCAGATAGTTTGTTAAGTATCCTTGAGCGTAGCTCTCGGCTGCGACCCGACCACCGAATATTATTACTTATTCCTCGGCCAATTTATATTTATTTTCTGTATATAATAATGAAACAAAGAAATAATAATAATTATTATTATATTATAATTATTATTATAATGGATTTCTTTTAGGCTAATTAATTACAGAATTGGATTAATTATTTATATCCTTCAGAGCACACGATTTGCTCAAAATGAATCATATTATCCCGACTGGTTGTTTTGAGCTTCTAAAAGTAAAACTTTTCTTCAAGTTCTTTTTGTTTATTTAATAATTAAAGGTTATAGGTAAATAAAATATAGCAGCTTTTTTTGCAAAGGTAAGATACTTGTTTTTATTTCATTCTAAAGTTAATATTCTTAAAAGAAAGCTTTAAATAATTTTCCGTTGATTTTTTTCATACCCTGCTTGAAAGTTCGCTTTTCACATCGTTTTTTACTATCATGTTGTAAAAATGTATTTTCACTCGGAGGAAGAAAAAAAAGAGCTTGATATGTTTGTTTTATATAAAAACTAAACTGTTGATATTGTCTTGCCAACATAATTGGATATGTTGATTTGATTGTGAAGGGGATGGGGGGGGGGATCTAAAGGCTAAAACGCCTTTCCCTTCAAAATCAGTTACTTTCTTTTAGGAGATTATAGGCTACAGATTATCTTTCTCATTTGTAATGGAAGTTTGTTTACGTCACTCGCTGACTTTTAACTTGCCAAACGTTGTGTATCAAGGCCAGAACTAGCTTTTTTTGCACCCGGGGCAAACATGAATTTTGGCATCCTCACCTTCCTTGCACGCAATTAAAGTATTCAACGTCAGGTACCCTATACAAAAAAATAAAATAAAATAAAATAAAATTAAATTAAATTAAATTAAATTTCTTAAAAGATAATTTTTTTTTAATAATAATTAAAATGCTAGCAAGAAATATGTAAAGAACTCTTCCACAGGATTAACATTAACTTGAAGGTTAGGAATTTGCACTAGTCATGAGAAGAAACTAGAATTGCTAATGTTAAACCTATGGGAGCGTACTTTTAAAAATTTGTCCCTTGCATATTAAGGATTATTTTTCTATTAAATGATTATTTTTCTTGCTTAGAATAGCTGAGATTGAATTCTAACCGGATTAGTGTTTACTTTTTCGATTTTGGTTGCTCACAAATTTGAAAAGAACGCTCCCATAAGTTTAACATAAGCTTGCGAGTATCTTATTACTTCATATATACATACATTTTTGTATGAAACTATAAACAATTAATATCTTCATTTGCCCCCCCCCCCCTTGAAGTATGTGCTGGGTAGTATTATTTTGAGTAAAGGGCATGTTTTATTCACTTTTATATAATAATATAAATTTTGCTTAAAATTTCATGAACATTCTGTTTTGGTGTATAATTCTACTTCTGGGCCGGTCTGTCAAGCTTGTCGATAAATGTATAAGTAATCTGGCAAACACATATCATTTTGGATTGACAGCCTTGTGGTAGAAAGTGATTCCGTGCCAAATCGGCATCAACTGGCCTTTATACAGAAGACAAACTCTATTTTTTTCATTATTTACCTCTAAAATTGTATAATGAACAAACATTAAATTAAAAGATATTGAATAAACCACAAACAATACAAGTCACTTAAAACTGAAGAATATGGTGTTTTCAATAACGGTTTTATAATACGGCTTCGATGCGAAACATTATCTTTTTCTTTGTTCAAAATCTGGGGGTGGAGGGGCGGAATATAATTTTCTAGAGTAGGGATGCACAACCTGTAGCCCGAGAATTTTGTCAATTTATAACTGAAAAAAATTGAGATTTTTTATCCGTAGGTCGAAGGAGGAAATCTTGAATTTTTCAAATCTGGGGGTGGATTGCAAGTTTTATTGATCGGCTACGGAAAAATCGTGCGTTTCGTAAGTTGCGAGAAAAATTCTCTAATTTATTCACTTTGCAACGTGGAAAAGTTGCGAATTCCGTCGATCAGGTGTGCAAAAATCACAAATTTTGTCGATTAGGAGTGGAAAAATCACGTGTTTTGTCTGTTTGTAGTGAATTTCGCCAATTTACCTCGGAAAAAAATTACAAATTTTATTAGAGTCAGTTATGAATTGCGAATTTCGTTGATCGGGTGCGGAAAACTCACCAATTTCGACGATCAGGCACGGAATAATCGTGCGAATAATCAAGCTCTGAAATATCACTAATTTCGTTCGTCGATCTCAAAAACATGGCAGATTTCGTCGATCAGGCATGGAAAAATTGAAAATTTCATTGATCAGTTGTGGAAAAATCATGAGTTTCGTGAGTTTATCGCGAAAAAATACTCATGAATTTTGTCAATTTACCGCGGGCGTGTCAGTTAGGAATCGCAAATTTTGTTGTACGGAAGTGGGAAAATAACGGATTTCTTCTATCCAGTGCGGAACAATAGTGAATATTGTTGACCGCTTGGGAAAAATTTAAAATTTTGTCGATCAGGAGGGAAAAAATAGCAAATTTCGCTGTTCGGGTTCGGAAAAATTGCAAATTTCGTTGAACAGGCATGGAAAAATCTCAATTTTCGTTGATCGGCTCCTCCTCCTTGCGTTCATAAAGTTCACATTTTTTTCGGCACCAGCCACTTTCTTTTTAGCACTTTTAATAAAACTAAATGTACTCCCCGAATAAAGTCAAGAATGTTATCACTCCTTCAAAATTATCCTTTCTATATATCTGTCATATATACAAACCTAAACTATTAATATATCCTTGCCAACTGAATTGAAAATGTTGACAGGGTAGGGGAACCTAGAAGGTTAAAACTCCCCACCACCACCACCACCTCTGAAACCATATTTTTGTATCTGATTATAGGCCTCAGATCACCTCTCCGAAATAGCATTTTCACCATGTTACTGATGTGGCCCTCAACAACTCAGACATGTTTTGTAACTGGACCTTTTTCTTAAAAGGTTGTGCACCCCTATTCTAGAGATTAAGAAAAGGTCAATACTTTTAAAACATGAGTATGACTTATAAAAACAACGAAGTTAAGATGTATATTACTGTAAATTCTTGTAGTAAAGCATAAGTCTAAACTTTCATGCATTTTTTGGAAAATGTAATTTTCGGTAAAAACTAAACTAATGAGTGAAAATTCCATACGCAAAACATGATTTCTCAAAAAGTTATTCGAATATCACTATGAAATTGCTGTTTACACTACTGTGAAAACATGGCATAGAAAGTGATCGCGTGCCAAATTGGCACCGACTGCCATAGATACAGAAGACGAGCTGTATTTTTTTTCATTATTTACCTGCAAAATTACATAATATCTGATTATACATCAAATTAAAAAGTATTGAATAAACCACAAACAATCCAAGTCACTTAAAGCTGAAGAACATTGTGTTCTCGATAACGGTTACATCGATGGCAAACGTCATCATTTGCTTTGTTGAAGAACCGGGAAGGGGGGGGGGGTATGACCTTCTAGAGATAAAGAAAGGCTCAGTACTTAAAAAAATGAGTATGACTTGCAGAAACAGTGAAGTTTGGATGTATAGTACTGTAAATTCTTGTAGGAAAACATAAATCTAAACTTTAAATGCATTTTTTGGAAAAGTAATTTTCGGTGGAAATTCCATACGCAAAACATGATTTCTCAAAATGTTATTGGTATATGAAATTAAAAATATATGTTGTTTACACTATTTTGAAGGCAACGAACTAAAGGTTTAAATTTAGAACAAATATTTTTTGTTCTATGGGTGTTTTTGTGGAATGATATGAATGACATGGCGTAGAAAGTGATCGTGTGCCAAATCGTCACTGACTGGCCTAGATACAGAAGACGAGCTCTGTTTTTTTATTATTTACCTCTAAAATTGTATAACATTGAATTATACATGAAATTAAAAGGTATTGAATAAACCACAAACAATCCAAGTCACTTAAAACTGAAGAATACGGTGTTTGTGATAACGGTCGTCATCAGTCGATAAATGTCATGTTTTGCTTTGATAAAAAACTGGGGGGGGGGGGGGAGTGCGTCATTGTATCCAAACTAAGTTAAATGTATGCAAATGGATAATATGACGAAAAGAAACTATTTACATAAATTTGATTTTTGGTTTTTGGATAGCGTGGCACAATTGATAAATCAATTTATTCAAATGAACACATTTCAGTGCAATATATAGATTCAGTGAAAGTAATATATTCAACAGTGCATTGGAAAATGAAAAGTATTGTTTAGATGTGTAAATGTATTTAGCCAAAAGAAAATTTAAATTGAATTTTAAAACTAATCGTTTTAAGCAACATCAAGGCGTCACTTAAATTTTCATATCATATCTTTTAAAATTCATAATTCGAATTTATGAGATGTAAATGATAAAGCATCAATGAATAAATGTTGGTATATATATATATATATATATATATATATAGATAGATAGATAGATAGATAGATAGATATAGATATAGATATATAGATAAATTAATAGCATAGCGTCACTCAAAATTTGATATCATTATTTTTAAGTTCCAAATTTAAAATTCTTAGAGCTAAAGATAAAGTGCAGCGTCACAAACTTTTAACCCGTTAAGGGTTTTTGTATTGTATGGATATACGTATATCCATATGTAATATAAATCTTGTGCTCCCGATAATTACTGAAGTACTTAAGAAATCTTAACTGAATTGATACAGTGCATTATTTTGCCAGTATCGTGGAAGAGTTTATTAAACAAATACGTATCTCTTACAGTTGTTTTACAGGGTTTATAAATGTATGATATCTAAAAAAAGTAATATTTTTTATATAATTGAGTCATATGTCTTCAGTTACAGTTCATAATAGAAATTAATAATTTTCATACAAATTAACTTCTCGCCGAAACAGCAAACTCAGAAGGAATGAAATCCATTTGCTTAATTTGTATTTATTCTTATCACTTACAAAAATAAATAAATAAATAAATCAACTCTCTCTTCGGACTGAGCAGGAAGATTTTGTTTAGTATTGTTCAAGAATCTTTTTCGCACTCCAGAAGATTTAAAAATCAGTTCTATCTCTAAGTTAACTTTTCTTTCGATCTTCATTTATTTATTTCTATTTCAAAATCGTATCTTTTTACATGTGACACAGGCACTATAAAATAATGTAACTTCTTTAACGAAAACACACTTCATTAAAAAAAAATCTTTGAGATTATTAAATAATGTGCTAGGATATAGTAATTATAGAAATTATTTTATTTCGAAAGATATAGGAATGCATCTTATGTACTTATATATGCTAATGTATAAGTACATTTATACAGACTCGAATAGGATGAGCTAAATATCATTGCAACGCTTTGTTTGAAATATAAAGGGGAATTTTTGTTAAATATCGTGAATGACAAAAGAATTACTGATGAATTATCAAGGAAGTACCTATTTTAAAGTATGGACTAAATGAATGTCAGACAGTTGATAGCGCATCCGTATTCGAAGAGAAAGAACACTGAGTATGCGGCAAAGGAATGCTGTTAATGTGATGAATATAGCGGTAGATTGTACCAGCGAAACATGTTAGTTGGCTTTGAGACACCGTAGAGACAACAAGTCTGCAAAGGTTCATAACAAAGCTGCCCACGCATAGTACTAACATTCACAGCGTCATCTGCACCACCTTACAGATTTAAAAAGAAACCATCAAAAAATTTTCGACATTGCATGCTGTCCAAAGAAATTATTCTTCTGCATGATAATGACAGCTCTTTCGTGGCTACAGTGTCAAAACTTTGTTGCAGCATTTTCAGTGGTAAGTCCTGGAACATCCTCCGTATAGCATTGACCTCTCACCCTGCGATAATCACTTATTTTGACAATTGAGTTACGGGCAGCCCTTGAAAAAATGATTGAGCACGTAACCCCTGAGGTTCTTCGCTCAAGATATTCACAACCTCATGGACCATCTATTTCAACTTTCACTGTAACTACCTCTAGCCATTATTTTCCGTATGTATCAATCTTTATTTTGTACACATAACATATTGATACCATTAAATTATTTGTTCAAATTGACAGAAGTGTCGCTTTCACATACACATGCACTTTAGACATATAAATGTACAGAATTTTGAAAGATAAATTAAATGTTAATATGAAAAACTGTTTTTTTTTTTTTTTTTTTTTTTTTTTTTTTTTTTTTTTTTTTTTTTGCAAAATCTATGGTATTATTTTCTACCATGGTCCACAAAAAGATGCCCACACATACTACTAACTTTCACAGCGTCATTTGCCCTAACCTATAGAAATTGAAAACGGCTATCAAACACTGTCGAAGTACCATGCTGTCCAAAGGAGTTATTCTTCTTCATGACAATGACCTCTCTCACTTGGCTACCGTGTGCTAAACTTTGTTGTAAATTTTCAAAGGTGAGTTCTGGAACATCTCCAATATAGCCTTGACTTGTCACGATGCGATGATAATTTGTTTTGAAAAAATGAAGTACGGGCAGCCATTGAAAAATGTTTCTGCACGCAACCACAAAGACTGAAAGAATTCACAATCTCGTGGACCGCCTGTTTCATTTTTCATGGTAACTACCTCTAGCCATTATTTTCCGTATGTATCAATCTTTATTTTGTTTACAGAACACGCTCAGACTATTAAATTATTTGTTCAAACTGACAGAAGTGTTACTCGCATATACAAATACATTTTACGCCGATAAATGTAGAGAATTTTAAAAGGTAAATTAAATGTTAATATTAAAAGCTATATTTTCATGGTATTATTTTCTATTATTCTGAAAAAAAAAATATTTACGAAAAACCATACTAATATATATTTATTTTTTTTTATCCTTGTTTCATGAAACAAAAATCGGAAAATAATACGCTGTTAAAAGTAGAGTAGATTGAAAGGAAATTTTAAAAGCTTAGATATTGAAAAACAAATATATATCCATCTTGATCTAAAAATAAAATAAAAAAATAAAAACTCAGTTTGTTTAGTATTATTCCCGCATATTTTTCACTGTCCAAAAGATTCAAAAATCAGTTCGATCTTTTAGTAACTTTTCTTTCTAAGTTTATTTTGTTTTATTTCTTTCTGTTTCATGATCCTATCATTTTAGATGTGGAACCGACACCTTAAAAGCTATTTTGTTTAAAGATAAAACTCTCCAATTTTCTTTAACGACATAAAATTTAATTTAACTTCTTTAAAAAGGATAATGGGATATATGATTTATTTTATTCCGAAATGTAAGAGCATATATCATATATATGAATGTATACATCAAGTTATACAAACTTTGATATGATAAACTAAATTCCAATGCAATGATTTCTTAAAACGCCTATCTTTTTAGATGTGGAACCGACACCTTAAAAGCTATTTTGTTTAAAGATAAAACTCTCCAATTTTCTTTAACGACATCAAATTTAATTTAACTTCTTTAAAAAAGATATTGGCATATATGGTTTATTTTATTCCGAAAGGTAAGAGTATATATCACATATATGAATGTATACAAGTTATACAAACTTTGATATGATAAACTAAATTCCAATGCAATGATTTCTTAAAACGCAAAAGGTTTACTTTTAGAAAGGTACATACATAAAAGAAATTGCCTAAAAACGGGCTAGTGTCTAAATGCAGACTATTTTCTGAAAATGGTAGAAAGAGAATTATGCACGAACAGCAAGAATGGGGGGGGGGGGGGGTGATAAGCAGATTCGCCCCAGTTCGTACTAATCCACGTTATGCTTGAGCTACGTGGATTGGTACGAACTGTTTTAATCTGAAAACCTAATTTTGAGGTATCCAAAACTTTTCAAGGTATGTGAAATTTATTTCCTTCTTCCTTAGTTCTTCAGTAATGCAAGTAGTGGCTTCAATTTCTAATGAATGCAGATGTCCTGAGCTTCATGTAGAACACATGTGTTGATGTATTAGTTCGTTTTCTATTGGCTGCTGAGACCGCCAACTATAAGTAATGATGTTCTAAAAATGGATACCAAGCCGACAACAGCGACGATAACGAGTTCGATATTCATCTGGGAATAAACCTGGTGACGACAATACAGCGTGCTTTCTGCAATGGACTCTTTTCGGAACATGTTAGAGAGGAATTCAGTGATACCAATGCGAATTTTGGGCACATTCCGAATGTCTTGGAATGGAAAAAAGGTCATCTGTGACTTTTGCAAGTAAACAATGAAGAATGTGCTCGCTTTGTTTTACATAAATGTTCAAGACAATAATTTTATGTTTTTTAGAACAAAATTTGAGATTATTTGATTTATTACTATATGAATTACAAATTAGCCTATATTTGAACCACTCCTTGGAAAACAGTCATTTATATATATATATATGTTTTTTTTGTTTTTTCTTAGGGGGGGGGGAGAAAAATGATTTCGGAAAACTAAAAAAGGTTCTTAGCGATTTGAACTTCTTATCTCTTCAGGACTGTTTTTAGATGTAACTGACACAAAAACAATTAATTTTTAGTAAGCATGCAAATAGGTAGACACAAAAATGAAAGAGGTATATCGCTATATAGACCATTAACTCTACGATACAGGTTAATTTTAATAAAATTATTCTTAAATGTTTTATGATTCGTAAGTAAACTACTTACACCTATGCTAATCTGTTATTTTTAAGTAATCTTTTCAGTGCCAGGAAATCTCCACCCTACCAGGCTATTTAGTAGCTATTTGCCTTTTACTAAGTAACACAAGTTTTAATAAATACAAGAAAGAAAAAACAATGTGTCAAGCATAGATTATGAAACACTTTTCAACACATTCAGAAAAGTTAGAATAGTATGTCTTATTCAACCATATTGAAACGCATAAAATATTTCAAAACCCAATTTCAGCTGTTCCCATATACAATCGTAAAGTTATCTGAATTTTTTAAGCATCCCTGTATAGAATATTTAGATTTGTATCTATTAATTACACGCATGCTAAAATTTAGTTCAGATAAGAAATACATATACCTCAGTTTAAAATTCCCCTTCAGCAATTTCCGCTAATAAGTAGAATGGTACGTAAATTCTTTTGTGCAGCCCTGTATTTGGGGTATAGCATTTATATACAACGGTAACATACACAAAATTATTTAAATTTAAAATCACATGACGAATTTTAAAACGCACTTTCAGCAATTATTACTGAAAGAAAGCAATGTAACTGATTTCTTTTGTGTGTCCCTGCGAATGAACGACAAATGCTGTGAATGCCCTATTCTATCGTAATCATCTTCTAGCGAAATTTGGTGATTTTTATCAGTTTCAATACATTTGGAATAGCGCAGTCTCATTAAAATACTCTGCAAACGATTTTCCCCATATACCATAATGTAATAGAATACTTTTGAGTGTCATTGTAACTGAACTTTTAATCACACATACTTCATATACAATAACAAACATGCTTTGGTGACCCTAAATAATGTTTATTAATTGCATGAGAATCCGAGTATATTTACAAGAGTTACAGCTTGAACAGACGGACAGACAAACCGAATGCATAAACACTTTTGAACTTTGTTGGAAAGCATTAAAAAGAAAGGTCTGCTTCCCTATAACTCGAAGAATTACATTCGTAGAATATATCAACTTTTTTTTAGCATTTATTTAAAAAATAAAAATTAATTTAAGTATCCATCTTTCTAAAAAATGTTCAACGTTATCGAAACAGTTGTAATAGTAAGTTCCAACTTCTTCCTACGATGAATCGATAGCATTTTTTCGCATATTCAGAATGTTTCTTTATATACTAGTTTATTTAAAATCTATCGCAATTAATTTTTTACGTTATAAAAGCAGAATATAGAACTCTGAGAACTCTGTTTTTATTTATTTTTTTTTCAATTGTTCCTTAAATGTCTGTTATTTTCGCGTAGGAATTGTGTAACGTTTTGAAACCATATCCTATAATCATATTTATAAATTAAAAGAACTATACATACGAAATAATAGATAGAATCATTAACTGTATCATACACATACATTTATGGTATAAGCATGTATGTAACTCCTAAGTCATAGCAAAAATTTTCAATATATCAATATATCGATATTCAAACATATAGTCTTAAAGTCACAGATATCCGAAAAATTATCTGTCAGAAAATATCGAAATATCGGTTTTGAATATACGGGAATATTTGACTTGTTAGGTTATTTTATAATACCAGGATTGACTTTTTTCTGTTTATGTTATGTCTTGTCTTATTTAAAATGATTTTTAAGTTTTAATACATGCATTATTTTCTATTAACGTTTATAAAGTCGATGAAATTACTATTTCAAATCTTTTTGAGGCAACCCAGTTTAAAAATAGTTTAATCTAATAAAATAAGTTATTTTATTATTCAAGGTGTCCACTCTCAACGATGTCCAATGGCTAATTCCTAAACCGCTAGTCATGGATATATAGTTTCAATTACAAAAATGTTTTAAATGAAGTAAAGAAATATTTTAAAAGCCATTTGGGTCAATAAAAACCATTTTTAAAGGCTACGAAATTTAAATTTGTATACGTTTCCCCGGTCCTATAAGTTATATTTAGTCAATTTTCCTATTACATTGACAAGTAAGATAAGAAAAATCCCATTACTCTACGATTAAAACTGACCTAGTAGCTGTTTAAAGTTGGTCTTGCTGTGAAATAGCGGATATTCAAGAAATAAGTAGAAATATAAATAATCGTCAGATATATTAAAAAAAATAGTTGAGAGTAAAATTAACATTTCAATACCAATTTGAAATTTAAAATCATTCTGAAATATTAATGCAAAAAATGCAGCTTGTACTAAACTCATAAGAGGAAAAAATAACAGATTTTTTCTTAAATAAAATGGTGAAAAGCAGCAGCCTCAATTCTTTACAAAACGATACATATTTAAAAATGTTATTAGATTACACCGCCTGAAAAATTGGGGTTATATCAGGTTTTTTAGCTTTTGATAATTGACTCTTATTAACCATTTGGAAAAATGGTTATTGTTCTCTGTCAGGGTAGGAAATCAAAACCATATCTGAAGAGTTTTATTGGTTGCATCCGCATTTTATTCGTTTTCTGATGGGTCTATACAGTAATCTGCACTTTCCCTTTACTTTCAACAGAGATGGATACATCTGCTGCCACTATGACAAAAACTACAAAAAAAAAAAAAAAAAAAACTCAGAAACAAATTGAGATACAGCTTTCAAACAAATTGCATTTCAAAGTACATTTTTGTCTCTATACGACGGTGTAAAAAGTGATATTGTGGGATGTTTAGAAGTTTAAGAATGAAATTTTATTTAAAATTGGTAGTCAGATTTCTTGGAAATCTGCCGATGGAAAAGCCTTTTCCCGAACAGCCAATGAAATGCTTGGATAATACGTAAGTTAAAGATGGATAATACGTAAGTTTCAGGAAATCTGACGAGTCGCAGGCGATTTTTGTCGCTTGTAATTTTTACGTGTAATAACACTATTAATGTTTAATTCATGGCGTACGTAATGTATGATCAACTCCGTGCGATTTTTTATGTCTTAAATTTTAGTCTTTGGAAAAATCATTTTCCAAATGGTCGTTGTAATTTGTTAAATTGCTTTTTTTTACTTTCTTCTATCTTTACAAGAAGAAAGTATTGGATTCATGAAAATTTTCGAATTCCGGTTTTCGACGGATTTACATGTTTTAGGGGTCAGAGATTCCAAAAAACATGTTTTTACAAAATGTCTGTCTGTGACTCTGTGAGTCTGTCTGTCTGTCTGTCTGTGTGTATGTGACACAAATTTTGTGGGCGCTCTATCTCAAGAACTAATGCACGGAATTTAATAAAAATTGATATTCAGTTAGTCCCTAATACAAATTGATGCTGATTAGGTTTTGGTGTAAATCGCTCGACAGGTGGCGCTGCTATGCTGCATTTTTCACGATTTTCGCAATAGCTGTATCTCACGAACTAATGCACGGATTTTGTTCAAACATCAGATTTAGTTAGTCCTTGATATGAATTGATGCTGATTACGTTTTGGTGCAAATCGCCCAACAGGTGGCGCTGTTATGATGCATTTTGCAGGATTTACATGATTTCCCCCAATAGCTCTATCTTAAGAACTAACGCACGGATTTTCATCAAACTTCAGATTCAGTTAGTCCTTGATATGACTTGCTACTGATTATGTGTTGGTGTAAATCGCCTAACAGGTGGCGCTTCTGTGCTGCCTTTTTCACGATTGCCTCAATAGCTCTATCTATAGAACTAATGGACGAATTTTCATCTAACTTCAGATTTAGTTGTATATTGACACAAGTTGCTGTTAAGTAGGTTTCGGTGTTAATCACCCAATAGGTGGCGCTGCTATGCAGGAATTTTCTCGTTTTCGCTATAGCTCTATCTCAAAAACTAATGCACGGATTTTCTCCAAACTTCAGATTCAGTCAGACGTTGACATAAATTGTTGCTTATTAGGATTTGGTATAAATCACCCAATAGGTGGCGCTGCTAGGCAGCATTTTGCTGGATTTAGACGATTTCACCGATAGTCATATCTCAAGAACTAATGCACGGAATTTCATATCTTTAGAATCCTCATGAGATGCATAAATTGCCATTTAATTTTGGCAGTGTGATAGCGAATTTTGAAGTATTAACATGTATGAGATAGAAGAAAGTTTTGGGATTGGTACATCCGACTAGTTTTATTTTGTAGCGTTGAATCCGAAATTTACCTTCATTTTTTTTACCATCACGTAAAGATTATCGTCAAATCCTAAATTTGAAAGTTAAAGAAACAAAAAGTAACGAAAATTTGATACAATAAAATAGATGTAACTGTTGTGTTTTTAACTGTTGATAATTGTTTTTTGTGTATTTTTTACGGCTGAATCCGAAAATGACCTTCATTTTTAACCATCACGTCAGGGTGTTTTGCAAATTAAAAATTCCAAATATAAAAAGTTCAACGTTAAATTTTAAAACCCTCCCTCACATCATAGGACGCCTGAGCTGTTTAGCTATAAAAATCGCTGTGCAAGATAAAAAATTTAATAAATTATTTAATAAAATAAAATAAAATAAAATAAAATAAAATAAAATAAGTTTTACATCTATTTTACAGTACCAGTTTTTCGCTTTATTTTAACTTTGACATTTACGATTAGCGAAAAAGATGTGATGTTTAAAAATGAAGGTAATTTCCTGATTCAGTGCTAAAAAGTTTATAAAAATGAATTATCAAAATTAAAAAACACATCCAACTCCTCTATTTTCTACTAAAAAATGTTTGCCATTTTTTTTAACTTGGAAATTCACGATTTGAGAAAAATCCTGACATGATGGTTATAGCTGAAGGTAATTTTTAGATTCAGCGGTAAAAAATACATAAAAATCCATTTAAAAGTCAAAAGCACAAGCATAACAGGCTTGTGTTATCTAAATCTTTTTTCACAAACCTGTTGGTGCTAAACTATCCGAATTTTTTTTGTGTTATCCTTTAAAATATGTATAAATGGTCAGCACTAAAAATCACAATAATATAATATTCTCATCGGATTTACGTCACTATGTAAAATTTAACCTCGATCGTATATTTGAAAGTGAGTTAAAGTTCGAGTACAAATTTTGAGCTGGAACGATATACATACGATTGTTTCAAGATAAATATTAGCTTATAAAAATAACATAATTTTTGTTAAAAGAAGTCATGAAAAGAAATAGCCTCAAATCCTTACAAAATAAAACGTATGTTAAAATACAATTATTTTCACCAATCTGAAACTTAATTAAAGTTAACTCTATCGTTATACTTGTGTGATTTCTTTCTAAGTTCAGATACACGTGGAACGGGTTCTTCTAATACTTTAAGTTCTTTGAATACGACCCCTAGAAGCATCGAACTCATCTTACTTCAGATGCAGAAAAGCGGTATAAGTCATGAATTTCAAAGTTTCATAACTCGGTCAATTTTAGTGTTAAAACGGGGATTTTTTATCTTTCTTTTTTTGTAACAGGGAATTTTTACTAAATGTCCCTTATAGGCCCGGGGGACAGTATAAAAATTTGAATTTCGTAACTTTTTATCTTTCTTTTTTTTGTAACAGGGTATTTTTACTAAATGTCACTTATAGGCCCGGGGGACAGTATAAAAATTTGAATTTCGTAACTTTTTAAGAAATGTTTTTATTGATCCAAATCGCTTTAAAAGTACTTCTTTACCTCATTTAAAACCTTTTTGTAACTGGAACTATATGTCTATGTCTAATGGCTTAGGATTTATCGGTTGGATATCGTTGAGAGTGGGCACCCTGTATGATCTTTTTGATGTAGATGACTGGAGGGGGGGTTTCTTATGACCCATCCGACTTTTTAATATTACCTTTTTTAACTCCTAAAATGTTAGTTTTATTAATTTGGTAAAATATTTACAAACCCCACAACTGTCAGAAACTTACTTGTTGCGTTAGTGGTAATAAAATACTTCCATACAAACAAAATACTAGATTATCTCACATGTGAAAACACACCTATCGGATAAATTCTGAAAGCACGCAAAACTAGAACGAAAAAAATCATGTTTCAGGTATACATTATGAAACAATTTCTAACACTAGCAGAATACAGGGTGACGCAACATGAGTGGGACAAAACTCATTAGCAATCCCATTCATTTTGTCCTACCCATTTTGCATCGCCCTGTATTATATATGAAAAAATTTTCTGCAGTGAAATAAGATAGCTAAGCATACATTTAAATACACAGATAATTCAGTAAAAATCCATATACAGCAAATTCTGTCTATATCTGAAATTGTGCACAAATTCTAAGTACAGTAAATGATCTATAAAATTTATAAATATGACGTAATAACACAAGCCTGCAAAATTTGGGTTGTGTCATTTTGCTTCGCTTTTGATAATTGATTCTTAAGTTTTTGTAGCGTTAAATCCAAAAATGGCCTTCATTTTTTTTTTTTACCATCACGTCATGATTTTGAGCAAATGTTTTACTTTTTTAACTTTAAAATTTACGATTTGCAAAAAATTCTGACGTGATGGTTAAAAATGAAGGTTATTTTCAGATTTAGTGCTAAAAAATACATAAAAATCAATTATCAAAAGTTAAAAAACACAACCATCACGTTTATTTTATAATATCAGAGTTTGGCTATTATTAGACTTTGAAATTTACGATTTGCAAAAAATCATGAATCGATGGTTAAAAAGGAAGGTCCTTTTCGAATTCGGCGCTAAAAATTATATAAAAATCAATTATCAAAAGTTAAGAAACACAAGCATTTCCTGTATCTTTCAGTATCAGATATTTTCTATTTTTTTACTTTTTACCATTGAAATTTACGATTTGCAAAAAATCCTGACATGAATGTTAAAAATTAAGCTCATTTTCGGATTCAGCTCTAAAGAATATATAAAAAATTAGTTATCAAAAGTTAAGAAACACAAACATTTCCTGTATCTTTCAGTATCAGTTATTCTCTATTGATTGTAATATGAATAAGGTTACCGATAAGGTTAACATTTTTGACCACAGACCATAATGTAACGGAATTCTTTTGTGTGTCTCTGTAAACGAACTATATACAGCGTGTATCTGAAAAAGAGGGTAAAACTTTACGGGATGATAGAAAGCAGCTATACGAGGAAATTTCGTCATAGAATGTATGGTCAGAACTCAGTCGGTGAGAAGTTAAAAGATAGTTTTCCACTGCGCAGTTAAAGAATTAACACAAGAATGAAAGGAGATACTTCAGAAAACGTTTTATTAACAGGAATATAATTAATGCACATGTTCTACGAAATTGCTCAAAAGATGTTCCGCCAGCTTTAATGCATGGTTCATACCCGCAGAATAGGGACTGACGTATATTTGCGAAGTCACTAGGCATTTCCCGAATATCGCTGACGAAAACGGCAATCCTGGCGAATAGATCCATATGGGTTTCAATGGGACACTTGTAGATAAGATTTTTCATATGGCCCCACAGGAAAAAGTCCAAAAACGAGAGATCGGGCGATCTTAGTGGCCAATCTATGGGTCCACCTCGACCAATTCATCGCCCTGAAACAGTGGAAAACAGCCTTTTAACTTCTCATCGCTTGCGTTCCGACCATACATTCTACGACGAACTTTGCTCGTATAGCTGTGTTCTACCACTCCTTTTAAAGTTTTGCTCACTTTTTCAAATACACTCTGTATAATAAACACTTCAGTTGCAATACTGGTAATTCTATTGTCAACCTCAATATTATATAAAAATTAAATGGCAATCCGAGAATATTTACTAAAGTTGAAGCACGGAGAGGAACAGGATGACCATTCGAGGAACATAGCTCGCTATGTAGAGTTTTAGTACAATGCCTGGGTGGGATATGATTCAAGTTACGCTTTGAAATGACCTATTTATTATTCGCATCGGTTGAGTATCTTCCCTTCTCAAATAATTTTTTTAAATGTGACTGTTTCTTTCTAAAGTGAACAAAAACCATAAATAAATTTTAAAAATCAATAAACCCTATTGCGTAAAAAGCGAACTAATTAATTATTTCTCATCAATGTGAAACTATTTTTTTATATTACTTACCTATTTTTTTATTTACTTGTATTGATGACTTTTAAGTTGTATTTAATTGTTAGTTCCTATCTATAAACACTGTTTTGATGAGGCTTATAGACGTCTATGACGGTTAGAGTTGCAGTAAAGCTAGACATCCTACCTACACAACTTCCAGGTTGTGCAATATTTAAACGGAACTTCTGACTGTAAAATAGTCAATAAAACATCGTCTTCATTTTGAAAGACCTATCCAATGATATGCCACTCAATAGGGTGCGTAAAAACATTTTTTCGTCTCTATCGCCATTTTGTATATTATGGCCGCCATTCTGAATTTATAAAAACAAAATCTAGCTTATAACCATCGCACGGTTAAGACGAATCTATAGAGACTTCATTCATTAAAATTCATCCAGCCATTGGAATGTTTTGAGAGTATAAAGAAATCCACATACCCAGATAAGCGTGAAACACATAACCCTTCTTGATAGTCTGGTAAAAAGTTGCCGATGGAAACATTTTGAAATATATGGTTCCAGTTGTCATTAACGTGTTTGTGATTGGCAGCATTGGTGTACGTAGTGTGTGGACGAATGATATACTGATATTTTCTTTAAAAACGCAAAAAGAACATTCAACGTTATTTTCCTGTAAATAACTTTAAAATGTAATGTAAAAGATTACTTTTTATTATTTAAACAATTTCATTCTTGAAATTTCCTGCAATTAAGATATTTCAGGAAGCATAATTTGGCGCGTAATTAACTCTGCTGTAATTGTAACTCGTATAAATTGTAACAATAAACAATGTCTGTCGTTTTATTCAATACGACCGGATATTAAAGAAATGCCTTAATATTAATTTATTAATTAAGAACTGAATACTAAAATATTAAAATATTGTATTTTTATTCGAAAACAGCCTGTGTAAATATACTTTTTTTTAAATTGTAGCTTACCAGCAACTAAGAGAAAAATCCATTCCCAAATGCCATTTTTCCATACGCCAAACAAATTAAGTTAAATGAAAGAAAGTAATAAATATACAAGATTTACTGCGTAGTCTTAAACTGGAATTATTAACCCTCTACCACTCGCGCCATTTTGCACACACGATCAAAACGTTCACATTCTGTCAAAATATTTAATTCTTGTTTATTGTTGGAAATCACACTTAAAAGTGTATCTTTATTCATTTGAAAAATAGCAAGTGGTGTGGAGGGAAGATCAGTGATAGACAAAACAATGTATATAGATGATAAAGGGTCGGGTCACTACGACCCAACGCGAGTGATGGTGGGTTAATTATTTTGTAAATTGGTTTAATTTTAGTTAGTCACGGTTAATATAAAACTCAAATTATTTTTAATTCAAAAGGAAAGTTACCTAAATATTTGAGAAAGGTTCATTTTTATTCTGAAATTAAATTTTTCCAATAATTGTATTTTAAAATTTCTCAAACACCAAAAATGCAAATAAAATTAAATTAAATACAGATAGAGAAATTAGAGTTCTAAAATCTAATTTTCTTAATAACAAGTTTTGCCGAAAAAAAAAATCACATTTTTTTTTCAATGAAATGCCTTTGTAAAGATTTTTAATTTAATAAAAACATCTTACAGAGATTTTAAAACTATTTACCTTCTAATGCTGGTATTCTCATTTAATTTCAAACGAAATCCTTAATTAACGCATTATAATTTCTTTTTCCTTCTTTTTTTTTCACAGGCTCATCAAGAATTGAATCGTAAATTAAATTACTTGCTATAAATTTATGATCTGAGTAATTCACTACAACGTCGTTAAATGTAATGTTTTAGAGATTTTACATCCCGATGTAGTCATTTTCGAAAAATGTGTTTCACTAATTTGCTTGAAGAAATTTTGCAGTTAAGTTTCCCGAGTTTAATGTGGCAATTACTTGTAATTAATAATCGTGAACTTTAAAGAAGGATGAAGATGAGTCTGTTTTAACATTCGGAGTTTTCAGTAATAGGAAAACGGCGAATGTTCATTTGGATTCACGCCAGTGATCTGAAAAATTGTTTCGGAATTTCAGAGTGGCATAAAACTTTATTTCGGTGGAGCTTTATGATTTATTGACTTAGACGGTGAAAAGATGATCATCAACAATGATTATATTAGAAGTGAGAATTATTTTCTTCACAATGCAATCATGCCAGAAGAAACGTAATAAATATTCTTTGGTTTAAACAACAATATTTCACATAAATATTATCATACTATCAGTGAGGTTTATTCACACCACCTTTCGTGTTTTTTTTTTTTTTTTTTTTTTTTTTTTTTTTTTTTTTTGTAGTCAAAGAATTGGTGTAAAATTGTAAAACTGTTTTGAACTTCGAAATCGCATGTGGAACTGATATAGACGAACAATTATACAAATAAACGTTACAAGAGTTTCTTCATAGTGAAGGTTTTTGTGCTGATTTTGGAATAAATATTAAAACGTTAGATTTTGGAAGCAAATCGAGAGTTTAACAATGCCTTAAAAATTAAAAATGTTTGTGGTATTGACATCATAACAAGGCATCAATGAGAACGATAGCAGACTATTGTCTTCTGGTCACTTCTTCGGCAGTAGCTGCAAGACTCTGTGTACAAGAGAAACATTTGCTAATAGAAATTGTGCAATTACATTCATTAATTGAAATGTCGGCATTACTTTAAATTAATAATCGTGAACTTTAAAGAAGGATGACGATAATTCTGTTAAACATTCGGAGATTTCAGTAGAAGAAAAAGGCGAATGCTTATTCGCATTCACGTCAGTGATCTAAAAAATTGTTTCGAAATTTCATAGTGGCATAAAACTTTATTTCAGAGGAGCTCTATGATTTATTGATTTAGATGGGGAAAAGATTGTCATCAACACTGATTACATTATGGAACACATTTTCAAAAACGTTCTGTTTCTGGTTTGGGAATATTGGTTTCTGTTTAATTGAGCAGCAAGTATGTAGAACAGGGTAGTTATACCCCTGAAATTTCGCTTTTGTGACTGTCACAGTGGTATTTACACATCTGTCAATTTTTACATTTTTTTAATTTTTTTCGTACCACATTTTTTAACAGACTTTTTTCATATGTAATATAATCGTCGAAAAGTTTTACGTGAATACAAATTACCGACTGTTTTATAAGTCTGATACTAATAAAAATGTCTTCTTCTTTTCAGTTTTCAAGATACCCATACAGTCAATGAGATTTCTCCCATAGCTGTTTGAGTGTTGATTCACCTCAGATACGGCTTCAAGAAGTTGCAAGCATCCAGCAGATGCCTTCTGTTTTATTCGTGGGGGATTTATTAAAACGAAAGAAAAAATTCCCCATTTCATTATTATTTAAGATGTATGAAACGCGCAAGGCTTACTTCGAGATGCCTGTTGGAGACCAGGACAAATCCTGGGCTCCACATGCAACTTGTGCGATCTGTAAGAATACTTTTGAAGAATGGTACTGAGGGGAAAAGAGGCCTATGAAGTTTAATGTTCCAAGAATTTGGCAAGAACCCACGTACCATTCTACGAACTGCTACTTCTGGATGGCGGACCCTTCTAAACAACTTATTCGCAAGAAAGCGCCTGCATTTATTTGTCCCAAAATACCATCATCTATTGTTCCTGTGCCACATGGCCCTGAAATTCCTGTTTTTAATCCTCCAGAGGGAGATAAAACCGGTGATGACAGAAATAGCTCGGAAAGAGCGGAATATTTTCATGACCCTAATTACAGTGCTGAAGGTGGAACCACTGAAAAGAAACAATACTCTACAAACCAAAGGGAGCTTAATGATTTGATTTGATCGGGAACCTTGGTCTTGGAAAGTCCAATAAAGTCCAATACACTCTTAACTACCAGACTGAAGCAGTGGAACTTGTTAGATGAAACTATGCAAGTGTCGGATGAGAGGAAACGTCATAACAGTTTTTCCACATTTTTCATCAAAGAAGATGAACTCTGCTATTGTTATTATGTAACTGTTATTTTAGAACACCGGAATTCCTCTTCCTCCTAGTGAGTGACGGCTCTTTCAGGACAGTTCATCCAAGAGTCTGAAAGCAGTATTACTCCATAACGGTAATCAGTTTCCGTCTATTCCACTTGCTCATTCAGTACAGATTAAAGAAGAGCACCGTAATGTGAAGAGTTTGATAAATGCAATGAAATATGAAGAGTATTGTTCGGAAGTTTATTGGAGGCTTCAAAATGATTGCCTTCTTGATAGGTCTTCAACGATGGTTTACTAAGTTTCCATGCTATCTTTGTCTTTGGGATAGCAGGGACACTAAAACACACTACCATATACGATATTGGCCTAAACGTTCTGTGTTCACTGTGGGCAAACATAACATTAATTGGGAGCCACTTGTAGACCCTCGAAAGGTACTAATGCCGAATTTTTGGCATAAAACAGGGACTGGTGAAGAAATTTGCGGCAGCATTCGAGCACCTACAACATGTGTTCCCAAAACTTTCTGAAGCAAACGTTAAACCTGATATTTTCGTTGGACCTGCAATCAAGAAAGTTAGTGAGTGTCAAGAGTTTATCAAACTTCTCAGAGCAAAGGCAAATGAGGCATGGATTAGTTTTATTAAAGTAGTAAAAGGCTTCCTCGGAAATCATAAAACTGAGAACTATGTTGAACTGGTTGAAACTCTGATTAAAAAGTACAGCAAAATAAGCTGCATGACATCTCTCAAAGTACATATCCTTGATGCCCACCTTGATAGGTTCAAAGAGAACATGGGTGTCTGTTCCTAGGAGCAAGGAGAGTGCTTTCATCAGAACATGCAACCTTTTGAACGTCGCTACCAGGGAACCTGCAATGAACACATGTTGGGGGACTATATTAGAGTACTTATTCGTGAAAATGATGTGACATACACTCGCAAAATTACGTATTTCTAGGTTCCTTGTCATAAATTTGTAGTATTTTGGTTAAAATATAATATTGATTTGAAATATAATGTTCCCCTTTTGTTTTAACTAAAGTTAAATTCGAAAATTTGTACGTTTCCTTAATGACAGTATGCAAATTTCAACTTTTTGTTGCCCTGACCACAAAAGTTTTTTTTTTTTCAGAAAGTTTTCTTTTTTAGGGAAGTAAAGTTTTTTCATGTTTTTACGATAAAACCAATTATAAAATGATATTGATTACCCAGAAACAAAAATTGTGTTACATGGTGTTATATTAGCAATAAGAATTCTTTGTTTTCTTTATAATACAATCATAGCAATAAAAACTCAATAAATACTCTAATTAATTGACAACTTTCGACATGAGTGTTACACCCGCCTCGTTTCGTACTTTACAAAATTGTAGTAAATTCATTTTAACATTTGAAAGTGTATGTGTAATGCATAATGACCAGCCATACACAACCTGTTGTCTGTGGGCCACATATCTGGTTCGGCGACCGTTTATGTGCGGCCCGAGACACATAATCATTAATCATAGTTATAAAATCAATTGGGATGTGCATTAGATTGGAGCGAAAAAAAAATTTAATCTAAAACGGATAGGTGCCAAAAGTTGCCTTTATACTAGTACATCATCTACGTGCAATATTATTGCTGAAAAAAAAAATGGCTTGAGTCTGCGCTTTTGGTCCAAAAGTCGAAATTTTGGGTAAAATTTGACAATTTTTCAGAAAATTAAAAAAAAATTTTTATAGAGATGGTTATTAGTTAAAAGTGTTATTTAAACATTTATTATTAATGACTTAACATATTTAAACGATAAAACGATATCTTTGTTCTGTATTACTGGAACAATACTGACAACTTTTGGTGGAAAAAAGTCGTTACCACTCTGTTGTGTCATACAACTAATTGTTGTTTAGAATACAGCTTTTACCTAGTTGCTTTAAAAACTACCCTGGAGGTACCACGTGGAGTTGACTGCATTTCATGTCACAACAGTGCATAGCTCGACCACCCTACCATCTGAACTCAATGTTTTATTTATACATTGAATTGTGATTTTTTATCAAAGTTTTTTATCATGAGTTTTCTATGTATCAACCTAGTCCATCTCTTCTCTGTATCCACAGACGTTGGGTGATGCTGCTGTGACACTCCTTCGCGTATATTTCTACTGCTTGTGTATGATAATGCATTAGGTTGATTTATCAACCTGGTACTTCTTTGAATGACCATTTTTCCAGGAAGATGGATTAGGCGAGGAGGTCCAATTCCTTGGCCACCCAGATCACCTGATATAACGCAGCTGGACTTTTTCCTTTGGGGATTTGTAAAGAACAATGTTTACAAGAGGAGAGTGTCGAACATTGATGACTTAAAAGCCAGAATTACAACCGCAAGAGCCTCCGTGGATGCCGACATACTTGCCGACATGCTTGCCGCTACCTGGCGTGAAATTGACTATCGACTTGATATTCTCCGTGCGACGAAGGGGGCACACGTGGAAGTTCATTGACAAGGCTCATGAAACTTTTTGAGTCTAACTAACCATTTATGTTATTAATTTTAATCTATCTTTACTATTTTATGAGTTATTAAACATCAAAATGGGTCCGGGACTTTATAAACACCCTGTATAGTTGAACAATATTATACAAGATATCGTTAAAAGACTATATTCAAAGAAAAGGTCTTTTATGTTGATTTCGAAGAAAAAATTAAAACTTTCCCTCGTGTGTCACCTAAAATGGAATCGCGAATTTAAGTATGGTTGGAAAATAATAAATTTACTGACTATGACAACTTAACCAGACATCAATTAGAATGGTTACAGACAATTGACGTTTGGTCGCAATTGTGGAATTAGCTGGAGGCAGTGTAAAAGCGAAACAGTTGCTTAAAGAAATTGTGAAATTACATTCCTTAATTAAAATATCTCGATTACTTGCAATGAATAATCGTCACAATTAAGCAAAGATTAAGATAACTCTGTTCCAACATTTGGAGTTTTTAATAAAAGCAAAACGGCGAATGCAGTTTTGGATTCAAGCCAGTGATCTGAAAAATTGTTTCAGAATTTTAGAGAAATTCCATTCTAGAGGAACTTTATGATTTATTAACTTTGACGGTGAGAAGATCATCATCAGCGATGATAATACTAGCAATAACAATTCATTTCTTGACAAAGCAATCATACCAGAGGAAAATTAATATAACTTCCATTGTTTATTTTAGTGCCTTCCACGTAGTCTTTTTCTATTTTATCAATGATAACACAGGCCTGCGAAATTGAAGTTTTTAAAAAATACAGGAGAAGTTTTCGCTGATTTTTATGTTATTTGGTGGGCTGATTTCGAAAATGACCTCCATTTCCCCCCATCACATCAGAATTTTTTGTAACATCGATATCGATATTTTTGCTAAAATGAAAAGGACAATTTTGGACAATTTTGCATGTGCTATCTGGCAACAGTGATTTTATCCATGTAAATCTATGTAAAAAAAAATCGATTCTCGGTGAGGCAAATTGATTTTTCAGTAATCGATTATTTTGTTATAGATTTAAACGGTTTAAAACAACTGGGTCTATCGGAATGTTGTGTCGTGTTGGGAAAATCAATTTGTATCGGAAAATTCTATCATTTAATTATTAGACATTGATTTCGATATATAATGTCTTTTAATTACCTGGCAGAATTTACCGGTACGAATTGATTTTTCCAACACGACAAACTTTCCAATCGACCCAATATTTTTCAAGGAAATGTGACGTGATAGAATTTTTTCATTATTTATTTTTTAATTAGCACCAAAAAATCCATAAAGTTCAGCCATCGATACCCTTGTATTTTTTTCATCGCAGGCCTGTGTAATTATTATCTCTTTAACACAAGATATCTGAAAATGTTTTCTGAATAAAAAGCATTATTAAATTTTTAATTTTCGAAGACTAAATTTTTTTCGTAAAACCATATCCTTACAAGCCGTTTTTAAATCAGATTTATGACCCATTTCTTCAAATATTTGAAGATTTTGTTGCTCTTTAAGTTAATGTTACAATATCTGGTAATTAAGATGACAGATAAATCTTTCCTGGAAGTAACAGTTTCATTTGTGTTATCAGAATACGCGTATGAGAACGAAACTAACGAATTTTAGAGAGAAATAAAAATTATTAAAACAACTACAAAAACAACAAAATCCACAATGAGAATTTTAAACAGATACTTTGAACCTAGAACCGGTATAAAACATCAAACGTTTACAGGTATGTCACATTTGGAAACTATGATAACATTTGAAAAAGATAAAAACATGTAGAAAAGTACATTAGATTACTTATTTAAATGTAAGCATGTAATGTGTGTACTTCAATGGTGCAAGTATTTACAAGTTCGTAACTACAAATCACATTTATTGTAGACAACACACACGCACAAAACATAACATTTAACGTAGATTCATGAAGTCATTTCACACCAATAATTTCAAATATTTAAGCATTTTCAAACACCTATTATAGGTTTATTACATTTTTATCGGCCGTCGGTGCGACCTTCATCCACACAGGCTAAGTCTTAACTGCGGGGGGTAAACGGATTATTCCGCCGCGGAACCAATTCTCTTAGCGCCCTCTGCAAAGCAGTAAAAGTAAATTCGCGTTACAAACAGTTACTTTCACAATAAATGCGTAATAATTATTCTGGTTTGGAGGTAAGTGCATGTTCGAAATACTATTTTAATTTCTTAAAATGCTAGCACAGTGTGACTAAAAATATAAAAAAATATGACAAATTTCGATATCCCAAATTTTCAATACCTCGAGTTTTTTAGCTCCCTACAAGTTCAAGATATTGACGCTTGACATTATTTATGCATTTAAGTGTACAATTATTATTGTTCTTGTTATTCCTTTAAACATATTTATATTATAATCTAGCCTACTTAATTACATAAAAAATAAGGACAAAGTCATTTCTGAATTTTAGTGCGGCATAAAATTTTATATAGGAGAAGCTTTATGAATTTAGACATAAGGAGATTAGGCATATTACCATCAACACTAATTGTTGTTGCAGTCGTGTCCAATAAAAGTACTATGGCACTTGTCATGGAAAGTTAGATAGATTGAACATCGTAAGGGCACAAGAGACTTTCAAACTCATTTTTTTAATTTCACTTTAAATACTATTGAAGGTCACACTATATGCATTATGGCATATGTTTATCACACAAGAAATTAAAAAAAAATTGTAGAAAAATAAAGAATTTTCTTAAATATTTTAAGCGTTATAAAGAACTTTTCAAAATGCCCATGCGCGTTCCATATCCACTAAAATCCCAAATATTTTTTTTTATGCCAGTTTGTTTTATACATGCAAATAAAACTTTGCATCGTTTTTTGAAACTAAATATAATTGGTTGGTTGGTTGGTTTTTGACGGCCAATTATCTGCACGAGGGATATGGGCCCAGGGGGGGGGGTGCCCTTCGTGGGGTCTTTCTAAGGGAACCTAACCCGTATTTACGCATGGAAATCCATGGCTCGAAGAAAATCACGAAAACTCCGAACGATTAGGCCGACGGGCGCGATTGGGTTCGAACCCAACACCTCCCGTCTACCAGCTTCGAAAGCAGAACTAAATATAATTGGAAAAGTTAAAGGTCGTTCATTGCAGAAATAGGATGCAAAATTAATGAAAAATTCATAAAATTTAGGCATTTTTTTTTCATACCTTTATATTAAAATATAAAAATTCGATGATCGGTTTTATTTGTATATATAAAACACACTTGCATAAAAAATGTTGGGGATTTTAACTGATATGGAATGCGCATGGGGCATATTGAAAAGTTCTTCATAACGCTTAAAATATTCAAGAAAACTTATTTTTCTCCAAAAAGCATTTTTTTTAAAATTTCTTGTGTGATAAATGTATGCCATAATGCATATAGTATGTCCTTGAATAGTATTTAAAGTGAAATAAAAATAAATGAGTTTGAAGTTCCCTTGTCCCCTTAAACACGCCCACGCATTTTGATCTTAACTAAAAGTGGGAACACACAATGATTGGTACAGCTCTCGAACCTGCCGTCTTCCCAAATAACAGCACTGATTACATTGGGAAAACGAATTATCTTCGTGGTATTCCAGTAATGTTAAAATAAACTCTATAAATACTTCCAGATTTATTTAATTATCTTTTCTTAGATTCCCAGTGCGATTGACGACTAAATTTCGTTTGCACACGAATTTTTTAATAGCAATTTGGCTTGGATACCGAATTATAAACTTTTCAGTTTTGATTTGAGGAACAATTATTATTAGTCGCGCTGAACCCTGGCAAAGCAGTTAGTGGAGCCCAACGTGTACTGTAATATTGAACTAATAACATTTATTTAAATTTTTTATGTATCGTAGAATAATATATAATAAAAATAATAACATGTGTGAAAAATATGACTACTTTCATATTTAATGTGCATAATTATTTTAAATTTCGTAAAATACTCAATCCCTTACGATATTTTATTTTATTTTATATTTATTTATTTATTGGATTCGCGGTTACTTTCAAGATCATCAAATCCATATAGTCACCGACAATTATATGAACATTGCCTGTAAGAAATAAAGTTAATACTCACTTTTTACTCACGAAGAAATATTTAAAAACAAATCTACACAAAAATATTATTTTATAAAAAAGAAGCTTTATTTTGAATTGTATAGAGAGATTTGGGGCCCCTAACAAGACCCCAATTGGAGCAAGGTCCCTTTTGCCGGACAGTTGCGACGGCCCTGATTATTATTATTATTATTATTATTATTATTATTATTATTATTATTATTATTATTATAATTTTACTTCAGGCACATTGTGGTAAAATGGTATCCTGTGTAACTAAATATAACAAAAATATGTTCTAGAAAATTGTATCAGCATTTCAGCGTTGCATATAACTTTATTTCAGAAGAGCACTATTATTTATTGGATTAGATAATGAACAGATACACTAACTATATTAGCAATGAGGATTCTCATTTTAACAAAGGGTTCCTACCAGACGAAAAATGGTAAATAATTCTCGATTTAATTAGTTACGTTTCGCATATTTTACTCATTTTGTCTATGTGATCCACTTTTCGTTTGATAGCTAAGTCGTTAGTAATTGTTTAAACTAATATTAAATGTAAATATTTTTGCGTATTTCTTGAAACGAATGTTATTTTTCTTTAAACACATTCTGCCAAAATGATTTAGAAAATGTTTTAAAACTAATCTTCATTATTGATTAAATTAGCAATAACAAATATTTTCTTAAGGAGGCAATAATACCAGAAGAAAATATATTTACCTCATAGTTTAATTCGCATGTTTTAATATGTTTATTTTTATTTATTTATTTATTTATTTTATAAATTATATATATTTACGACATAGATTCAATACATTCGATACGATATAGTAGATCCAATAGATAATACGATTCGATAGAGATCCAATAGATACGATACGGTATAGATCAAATTTAATCCCTTTGTAATATCTGAATATAAGTTACATCATAACCTAGAAAAAGATTTAGGTTATTTTTCATTTACTTTACTAAGGGCTCTAGTCCCTACAATTTACCCTCACCAACTACAGTCGAGGCCACACAGATGTTAAAAACAAGCTAATTTGCCCTGTTTAAAGAAGAAAAAAAGAAGATTGGATAATATTATCACGAGCATTGGCAATCTTTAGTAATCTGATTGCCATTCATTGCACTTTGAATTGCACATTTTTGGATCCCAAATTCGTATTCACCGCTCTTGTGACAGGTGTCAGACATTTTCGTGATTGATTAAGTAAGAACAATTAAACATTTGAAAATCCGCTTCTGTAAAATTTTTAAGTAAAAAAAAAAAAAAAAAAAAAAAAAAAAAAAAAGTCTTCACCTTTTGGAAGTTTATAACGTCTAGAAGAGTAGTTTTGCTTTAGCCGCTATAAGAACTTCGTTTTAAATAATATGACGCCATTTTCGGTATAATAATGATGAACGTAATAACTTAATAATTTAATCCTTTAAGTTTTTCATCCTTTTTAATAATCACTAGTAAATATATTTTTTAATTGAAAAGAATTTGTAAGTGTTATTACATGGGCTTTTTAAAATCTGGCTAAAGTATTTAAAAACTGCTATTTTTGACTATAAATTAAATTTCTATTCACAAAATGATGATTTGAATTAAAAATTGGAGTAAAACGTAAAAAATTAAAAAAACTTAAAGAAAAAATTTACACTGCACATCATAATCTAGTCGAGTATATACCTGCAAAAAAAAAGGGTTAATTGCTATGAATTTTTTTTTTAATCATATAATATTTATGCAACTAATCTATCGTTACCAGATTACACATTAAATAAAGTTAAAAATAAGTCGTTTGTGTCCTTCATCTTATTTTTAGTACATTTTGCTATAACACAACCTGATTCACATATCTGCATGCAATAGTTTTCGCAGCCTAGACAGGTAAAGTGAAGCGGTTACAGTAGCTTCGGTAACAGTAGCTTCAATTACGTTTTTTTAAACTAGAAAGATTAACAATGTGATTAATGCAGATACATATGTACATATATATTTTATAAAAGCATGAATGTAAAACTTTGCTTATATTTTATTCAAATGACCATTTTTTTTTCCTTAACAAATTCTTGCAAAATGAAATTAAATGATAGAAATGGAAAATCGCAAGAAGATTTTTTTAATAATATACTTGTGCATGAAAAATCACAATAAATATTTCATCTTTTAATATACTAAATTTCACATCTGCATTTTATAGTATTAGTGTGGTTGATAAAAGCATTTCGTTTATTTACAAAGCTGTTAAAAACCGCAAAACGATATAAAATTTAAGTTTTATAAATAATAAATATATTCAAATTAATTTTTTTTTATTGCTTTAGACTCAAAGTCTATTAATTTTTTTTTAATTGCTTTAGTCTCAAAGTCTGTCGAAATGGAACGTTGGTTAGCTGAATATAAAAAGAATAAAAGTAAAAACATATTTTTCTTTGAATTAACAGCATTAGTTTTACAAACTATTCATATCTGAAATAGGCAAATAAAAACACATAAACTAGCAGATATTTATTTTATGTATAAAAATTAAATAAAAATCTGTTTGTCATTTCTCTAATTTTTTATATATAAATATGGTTAATAATGTTGAATAATAATAATTTAGTGATCCGTTAAATTTCATTGTTGCCGGTAATTTAATATCCTATCTATTTCCTGAAATAAAATTTTACAAAATAATCCCTCTGTGTATTTATAAAACAAATAATAAAAATATGTATTTTTTTTTAAATCCTTTTATTTTTAAACGTATAAACAGCTATATAAATATTGAAATAAAATTACTAAAATAAAATAAATTTCTCAATTCTAGATTCTAATATTTAAAGCCTGAAATATAATACTTACAACCACTTCAGTTCATAACATTCTTAAAGTGAAAAATACAAAATCCTTCTAAACTCGTATTAAATTTTAATGGCAACTTTAAATCTTGAAACACAATACGAAAGAAATAATTTTAGAAGAGCTATAACATAGGAGATAAAGAATACGCTGACTCAAGTATTTCTTCTCAAATATTGTTTGTAGATAAAATATGTTATCCTTATTCAAATGCACTTCAGATATATCAAATACACGTTCGAGTTTGTTTTATATTCTGGGAAATGTTCTTTACTCTGTATAAATCGGTTCCTTATATCGCCATCTTCAAAGTTCTAGAACTCTTATAGCTCATTTAGCTTTGGCTGTTCTCTGCTAAATTAACTCCGAAACGGGAGAAAATTCTAAACAATATCTTTGCTCTGCTTATATTTTCTAAAATGTGAGGAAATTTAGAGGAATAGCCACGACGGCGATCGATTCAGTTAAAAAGGAAATAGGATGGTTAGACTTCTAAATTGGTTGTAGGTCAAAGAGCTCATAAAATCGGTTTTGACGACAGTAGAATTTTGAATAAAATATTTATGCAAGATAGATTTTCTGTAATTTATATTCATTTTTTCGTCTTTAGAAAAAAATACAATTTTTGTACCTATCTTTTAGTTCCTACATGCAAGCAAAGTTAAACACTTTTTACGTGCGTTCGTAATTATATAAATAAATATCACAATTGTCTTCGCCTGGTCCGTCCGTCTGTCCGCACGTAACAGCGCAAGAACTATCCAGCCGAATGGTTTGAAATTTAATATATATAATCGTTGCAGAAATTTGTAGAGTCATTTCAAATTTTATGAAAATCGAATCAAAACTTAAAAAGATACTAATAAATGTTTTTTTTTCATTTGATTAAATCCTATATCATACGTAATTAATTCAATGATATCCCATCATAGGTAACGATTCTAGGTTGTAATGGTGATTACGTCCTATTTTGAGGGATTCATATTATTTCCGCATAACTGAGTTTAATATATAAAATAGTAATAAATTTTGTATCCATGCATTTTTGTATAAGAGTGCGACAGCAATTGCACCAAGATCTGAATATATTTATAAAACTATTTATAGTATGAACGCCCCTCAATTGCCACTTTTGACGTACAATTTTCCACTTGTTAAATAATAGGAGCATTCAATCAGGAAGAATAGCAAAAATTGTATTACCTCCAAATGCATTTTTTTAACTATAATAATGAGATTTGTTTTTCATTTCATAAAGCACATCATTGTCTTATTTGCTTTTGGTTAAATGCGAATAAGTAATTTTACGAAATGAAATAAGCATTAAATATAATGTATCGTTTTATGTAAAATTGCTCTTAAAATAGTTTTAATGACAGTGGAATTTTGCATAAAATATTTATGCTAGCTATATTTTCCGTAATTTATGTTTATTTTTCGTTCTTAGAAATATTAAGAAGAAATATTAAGGCATGTGTTTTAGCTAAATAAAAACAAACATATAGGCCACACAATCTAAGATTCTGTTTGGAAAGTTTTGAATTTTTTTTTTCTCTTTCTTCCTTTGTGTTTTGGGGGGTGAATCCACGAATTTCAACTTTGCCACCTCGTATCTGGTCGGTTTAAAAAATTATAAGCAAAAAAACATGATTTTTTTTTTCGGGTTTTCCTTTGTGTTCGCTAGAAGGTTAAACTTTTTTGGAACAATTATTGCACCAAATTAAACTGGAGAAACTTTTCTACATTTTGCATACACAATATTTTTTCCAAGATGAATACTTTTGGCGATACCGAGCAAAAAGAATTTTAGCAATATATTCAAATTTCAACATCGGAGGGCGAAAACGCAATACAATCACAATGAACCCATTTCAATCACCAATTTGAAGATTTCTAGTTAATTGAAGTTGCATTCAAATGTGTTAACATTCGCTTACCAAGTTTTAAATCTTTATATGTTTATTAACAAAATAAATTGAAATCAGGTAATTAAGAAAAATATAAAACACAAGCACTTCGAACAGATGACAGAAACAATTTTTATTTTGCTACCAATCTGATTATAACTATTGCATGATTATAACTGTACAATTTAAACTATTATAAGTTTAATGAAAGTGAAGTGTTTCAAGGACACCCACCCACTCGTTCTGCATTCACAAAAACATTCCATTAAGTGTTTTCGACATCCGATTGTGGAATTTAAATGTATCGCTAAAATCTTTTTTACTCTTATTGCTAAAACTATTAATCTTCGAAAAAAAAAAACTTTTTATATGCAAAATGTAGGACATTTTCTCTAATTTAATCTGATGCAATAATTTTTTCAGAAAGTTTAACCCTCGAGCGAATACAATGGAAAACCCGATATTTTCATGGTTTTTTGGATATAATTTTTTAAGCCGACCAGATACGAGGTGGCAAAGTTGAAAATCGTGTTCAGCACCCCCAAAAACATTAAGGAAGAAACAGAACAAAACTTTCCAGACAGAAGCCTTTTTTGGTCTAATTAGAGCTCGGGCCATACTTTTTTCTGAAGGCTCGGTACGGGCCTAACTTATTTTTTCTGTACAGTGCCGGGACTGGTTTCATTCCTAGTCTTCAGGACCAAAAATTTTCAGTCCTAGTTTTGTCCCAGCCCGTACGAAAATCATTCTCTCAGCGTGGCCTGGTCCATTCAAAGGCCAATTAAATTAGGCCTGTACCCCCAAAAATGCATTCGTTTTTAAATCGCCATTATTCTACACTTAAACATTAAAATTTATTATTTTTAAAGAATAGTCGATTTCTGCGCTTATTAAAATATAGCTAAATTAAAATATAGTAAAACGTGTGAAAACGAACCTGCCTATGACGGAACCCTGTTTTAAACTGAAAAACGTGTTGATCCATGCAAAATTAATATACTAAATACGTAAGAAAAGGTTATATAATTTATTAATAATACCTTTATTAATAATACAAAATTTATAATACCTTCAAAATTTACAATAAGCAGTTTTATTAATAATAAAATATTGCTCTTTTTTTTTCATATAGCAAATGACCATATATTCTAAAAATGTTCTTTATAGTGTATAAATCGGTTTCTTATATCGTCATTTTCGAAGTTCTAGATCACTCATAGCTTATTTGACTTTGATCATTCTTTGGTAAATTAACTCCGAAATGGGAGAGATTTCTAAACAATCTCTTTGTACTGCTTATATTTTCCAAAATATGAGGAAATTTGCAAGAATAGCCACCACTTCAATCGACACTGATAAAAATGTATAGGGTGCATAGAATTATAGATTAATGCAAATTTGCCCGAAAAAGGGTTTTTAGGATGGTAGAAAGTTGCGTAACAATTTTATGTTGGTAGAAATAAGAACATAGATAAATGCTCATTAACAGATGGTCTCTCTGAAGGGTAATCCCCCACCCCCTTTTTTTTTTTTTTTACTCATTTCAAAGTAGTTGAAAAGTGTTTATGAATTCAGTTTGAGATTCGGACATTTTCTATCTGATTCTGTAGACAAAATAACTAAAGAAATGAGTTAGATTATATGTAGATTATAAATATTGCGCCGATGTAATCAAGCATAAGTGACGCAAAAGTATCTTCTCCAGCTTCAAAACAGGAGGTCCGTCGTTCACATCCTTCCATTAATTAAGGGTTCTCAGGACTCTAAAAATTGGAAAAAATGGAAAATAAGAGACAATTTTCAACGTTTAATATTCTAAAATGTATATGATTTTAGAACACAATATTTACTGGGGATGAATTATATAAGTATGATCTTTCATTTCATGTATTTAAAAGCAAGATGCAGAATTAGTATTTATAAAGAACTCCAAAATGTCAGACATTTGACGAGGAAAATTGGTATAACAGTTTACGCGTATGATTACAAAATAAATTTTGAAACTAGAATAAAAATTTTGATTCCTACTTATACTTCGGACTGTATTAATTACCCTTTACCTAAATAAATTTGTATTTAAAACATTTTTACATTTTTAATAAAAAGTTATATTTATCTAATAAAAAATTTTGAAAATTTCAACAGTATAATCATCTATAAAAAGTATTTTTTGAACAAAAAAAGGAAATTTTAGGTTCAGTTTATATAGACTAACATGAAACACATGTTTTGAAAATTTCATGAAAAAAAAAAAAAAAAAAAAAAAAAAAAAACTTGAAGTTTTTGAGATATCTTGCGCGTTATGCCTCAAAACGTCATTTGGAGAAAAATGACTTCTAAGTTTCGGAAACGCCGCTTCAGCTATTGAACGGGAATAATCCTAAAAGCCTTAACATCTGCTCTAATGGCCCATCTGTTCTAACATCTGTTCTAAACAATTACATCAAAGTTTTCAGAAAGGATAGAAGTTTAACATCTAAAAAAATTAAAATTTCGAACATTTTGAAGCCTTAAGAGTCCTGAGACCCCTTAGGACATCACCATATTCCCGTTGTGTTTGGGGTGTATATGCCTCCTCACACTATATGTGAAACAGCACCGTAATCTCAAAGTGTCATGTAAGAAAACCATCAAATATGAAATTGCCAAATTGGTTTTCCTATGTTTTAGGGAAAGCATTATTTCTAGAAAATATTATCGACTGTGTTCATCTTTTGGGGAACAATAATTAATCTTCCAAAAACCTAATGCTGCAGAAACAGAAGTAGAGGAAAAAGTAATACTAAGCGATTCAGATAAATATATTTATTAATCAGAACTTTTCTACATACACTTTCAATGTATTACTATTTTTTCTCTCTTTCTCACGATCAAAATATAAGTATTTGCGAAATATTAGAACATAACACGGTCTTTCAGTATTAAGTAGATTTCGTATGAAATACTATCTATTGGGATCGTTCCTATGTTGGAATTTCTGAAAATTTTTTGCAGATCTACACCGATCAAGACCCATAGAACCCAAAACCACCTTCAGTAAAAGACTTTCTATCTATCTGTCGATCTATCTATCTCTCCATCTCTCTATCTATCTATCTCTCTCTCTCTCTCTCTCTCTCTATATATATATATATATATATATATATATATCTATATATATATATATCACTTTCTTCTGGACACGATCACTTCCACAATTCCGCACAAATCTCTTCCAAACTGATACATAATTTCAAGGGACATAAAATCTCGGTCAAGTTCGTTAATGGGCAAAATCGGACCAAGGGGATGGAAATAGGGAGGGGGTTTGTGAAAACAGAAAACCCCCCATAACTTCTTAATTTTTGTACATATCAAATGAGTTTAAAGTTTTTATTACTTCTAAAAATAGGACCAAAAATTTATGTATCACAGATTTTGGATAAAATTAAAAATGGGCTCAAGGGGCGCAAAAAATAGGGTTTTGGGGAGAAAAAAATTCGTAACTTCGCCAATTCTCAAGATATCAAATCCAATAAATTTTATTATACATCTCCTTAATATTATCTACAACTTTTATATTCACACGTTTTTGATAGGACCAATTTGTACGGCAAAAATAAAATTAAAAACGAAAACAAAAAAGGGGTGTTGAAGAAGAAAAATTTTCATAACTCCGTCAATTCACAAGATATAAAATCTCCATGAATTTATAATATATCTTCTTAATATTGTCTTCAACATTTATATAGACAAGTTTTTGACAGGACCAATTCTTACAGCAAAAACAAATTAAAAATACATAGCGGTTGAAGAAAAAAATCATCTTATTAAGAGTGTATTCAAATCCAAACTGCTTATTTTCTTACTCATTTTCAAATTCATTTTTGCTCGTAAACGCATCTAATTGGTAGATTCTCTTATTCAAAAACTATATAATGTACCGTAATGGTCGATTTTTTGATAGAGGCACAATATATTTCCAAAAATGATGTCAAAATGGGCATTTTGAACAGAATTTCCCGAAGCGATTTTGTTAGAATCGAAAAATATTGCCCTACTGAGAAAATAATTGTTTATAAATCAAGTTTTAATTAATTGAAAGAAAAATAAAAACACATGTCGTTTATAAATCTTTTCAAAAATCCCGTCAGCAAGTTTCGTATTTTTATTTTTTTTATTATTATTATTATTATTAAAAAGGAATCTGAAAATGTGCCAGAAAATTTTGAGTTGTTGAGCATGGAAAAGTATTTTTTTTTAATACCGCCTTAACATGATTCTGATAAAACCAGCTATTATATAAAAATGAAATGAAAACTCGTCAACAGCAGACAGATAAAACTGTTAAAGTGGATTTATATCTAATCATGATTTAGTTTGTGTTGGTGGAATTAGTATACTTAACTTCGAAATCTACCTCTGCCTGTAGGCCGGGACGCCAGGGATTTTTTTAATTTGTAATTTAGTAAAATATACGGACAGTAAAAGAATTTGTTTTAAAGAAATTGCAAATATTTGAATTTGGTAAGTAACGCAAAGTATTGAAAAAAAAAAAAGGAAAAGGGAAGAGAAAATCAGTAAAAATTTAGGTTACAGAAACCAGCAAAGTGTATATACAGTTAAAATACAAAAGAGGGAAAGAAAAAAAAAAGATAATAGGTTTGAATAACCTTTGTTAAGAAATTTATTAACATTTGGTAAAAGTTGTATGTACGTTTGTTTAATTGCAGTATAACATTTTTGATTTTATTTGTGTTATAAGTTTAAGCAAACAATGTTGTGGTTCAGTACAATTATTATATGGAATATTGCTATTATTGTATATTATTGTGTCTGTGTTCTATTAAAGTATTGTCTCTGTAAAATAATGTTAGAGTAATGTTAATTTTCCAAAATAAATTTTAGCAAGGGCTAGGGTATCTCCCATTGTTTCCGGCCTCGGTAGATTTTTGATCAGTTAACTTCATTTTCAGAAGTTTTTTTTGCTTGTTTGTGGCTCGCACTTAAATTAGCCTATCAGCAGGGATGACAGCTAAAATATTTTTGTAACGTTGCTTTATTGAGTTGAAATGTCTCAGAAATTTATAAAATTTCATCCTTTTCTTTTTAGGTGCGTTCGTAATTATATAAATACCTAATACCTATAGTCTTGTCCTTCTGTCTGTCCGCATATAACAGGGCAAAAACTACACAACCGAATGGTTTGAAATTTAGTATACTTATATAATCGCTGCAGAATTTTGCAGAATCATTTCAAATGTTATGAAAATCTAATCAAAACTTAAAAAGGTATTAATAAAAGTATTATTCATTCTATTAAATCCTGTCATACTTAATTAATTCAATGATGTCCCATCATAGGTAATGATTCTAGGTCGCCATGCGGCGATGACGTCCTATTTAAGATAGATTTGACGTCCTATTTAAGATTGGATTTATTTCCGTATTACTGAATTTAATATATGTAATCGTAATAAATTTTGTATTTATGCATTTTTGAATAAGAGTGCAACAGCTATTGCACCAAGATCTGAATATTTATAAAACTAGTTATAGTTCGAACGCACCTCATTTGCCACGTGCTTCGTAAAAATTCAGACTTGTTTTACTTTTTTGTTACGTGTTTAGAAAGCCGAGAGCAGTCACTGCAGATTTTGTTTATCGATAATAGAATACTTTTAAATGTGCAATGTGTGAAATATTTCAAGAAAGCGTTTTTCCTTTAATTATTTTGACCCCAATCATCCGATTGGTAAATAATTCGTATGAGTAGTAATTTTTTCCATCTGAGTGAAAATGTGTCCAGTCTGGGATTCGAACCCAGAACCCTTGGCTTTAATTGCCAATGCTCTTTCATTTCAGCTATCTCCACGGAAGGCACTACCCCCTTAGGGCTTATATCCCACGTGCAGATAATTGGCCGGCATAAATACAACCAACCAACCAACCAACCATTTCAGCTATCTGGACGACACAGCGGCTTATTTTCTGCCAGCCGACACAATATTCAGAGCGAATATTGTGTCGGACGAGGTGTCACCCAGACGGCTCAAATGGAAGAGCAATGACAATTAAAACCAAGGGTTCTGTGTTCGAGTTCCAGACTGGACACATTTTCGCTCTGATGAGAAATTACTACTTGTTTGAAAGCGTTTCTCGCTTGACCAATGTACACGACAGTGTGTTGTAGTATTCCAAAAATATTATGAAAGAAACACCTTTAAAATTACATATATTTGCATTATTTAGAGGGTAAATAACAAAATATAATTATAAAAATCGAAACTGCTTCAGTAGATTCTAAGTGGGAGCTTATTAAAATTCTTTTGAAGACAATGCAGATTTACCTAATAAATTTCTGTCCGTCAAGATAACATTAATTTACGTAAAAATTTTTTTTATCTAGAAATATTACGTGTATGATCGTTTATGTTTCTTCTCTATCACCGAACATTTTTACACAACCATGGTTTTTGTTACTTTGAAATATTGTTATTTTCTATATTTCTTGTTATTTTCTATATTTCTACTTTAAGTGTATAAGCGCATATGTTTCTACCAGTTAGGATAGCATTAATTTATATTAATTTTTTTTTTTTTTTCACGTAGAAATGTTAAGTTTACGAGCGCACATGTTTCTTCGTTTCAACATGCTTTTTTATACAAATTTTTCATTAATATGTCATTTCAATTAGCAAAATAGTTTTTATTTAAAGGGGGTTTTATTACTTTGAAGTAATGTTATTTTTATTTTTATTTACCCAGAGACATATTTTATTTTGATTTTGTTTATAAATTCACCATACTGTTTCATAAAAAATAAGAATAATTTAAAGTAATCTGTGACGATAATGGAAATGTGCATACAGAATTTCTGCCAGTTAGGGATACTATTTACGGAGAATGTATGCTTATATTTATTGTATAGAATATATATTAGGGTATCCCAGGAGAGGCCAAAAAAAAAATAAAAAGTTTGAAAATGCCAAGTATCACCTTTTAAAAATGTTTTTTTTTTCTGTCATAATATATTACAAACAAAAATCAAGTCATTTCACAAAGGTTTACGGGTCTCCCAAGCTAATAGAAAATAGGGAACTTATGGAAAATTTGAATTTCTAATTAATGTGCAGGATTGCTGAATTCTACTACACTTCTCTTACAATATTTTTTATCGTAAAATTTGTTTAAACACTTTATCATGTCTAACAATGATTTCATTTGATGTTATACTTTTATTAATTTTTTAAATAAAAACTTATAACTATACAAATCTATCCGAGGACCATATTTCATTTTTCTGATCATTAATGCTCTTCAATCTTCATTAATATTCTGGATTTTATTAAATTAATATCATGTACGACAATGCTTCTAATTTCTAATATTAATAATAGATGGCAGCTTCTCAGATGTTAAAGGAAAGTTTCATTGTTTATTTATCAGTCTACGGTTTTGAATATCGATGAAGCCAATAAATCTTCTTAAGAAACCTCTGTTGAAGAATTTGTAGTAAAAATACATTCAGATGATAATACAAAACCCAAAGTTAATAAATCTAAGCTATGCAGTTGCAGATCCATTATTACTCCAAGAGTTGCTGCAGTTTTAGATTGAACTAAAACCAGCATTAGACGATTCCCAATGATAATAACATCTATAATAAACAAAGAAGGTTGCTCTTCCTCTACCATGACGTCTACCCCGCTAGTAAAAACCCATAGTGCTTTCAAAAAGTATTGTTTATCGGGAATGCCAATATCTTCGCCAAGAAACCGTTCAACAATTAAAAACACATTTTTATGCATCAAAGACAGTTGTTCATTGGGGTAAAAACTGTTAGCCAATTTGTCATCAAAAAGCACAGGAAAGATTGATCATTTAGCGGTACAAGTTTTTCTTTTCAAAGTAAAAGTTCTCAGCTTCCTTGAGTTTCTATGTTATTATCTAGAATTGGCAAAGTAACAGCTGATGCTGTCTTCAAGCTCATAAAATCATGGAAATGTGAATCTCGAGTAATTGGCATGTGTTTCGATACAACCTATACAAATAGTGGAAGATTCAAAGGAGCATGTACAATTATTGAGCAAAAAATAGGCAGAAACCTTTTGTGAATAGCATGTCGGCATCACATGTTTGAGGTTTTACTTTCTGATGCATTTAGTATGTGTTTTGGATAATCTACTGGGCCTGAAATCTTTTTATTTAAGAGATCCCGAGAAAAGTGGTCTAAGCTGAAACACCATGAACCAAAAAAGCAATCAGTACCCATCATAACAGCATCGGACAAAAAAAATAACAAAACAAGAAACTAAATAAAAACAAAAAAACTAAAAATTGCAACAAAACTAACCCGTGATGATTACAAAGTAATTTTAAATCTTGCATCATTAACGATTTTGTTAGACATTCTATTTACCATTCGGAAACCAGGTGCACTTCACCGAGCTTGCTGAATGGCAAAAGCCATTTATTCCTTGAAAATGAAGTTATTGTTTAATGGGAATGAAAGCACAATGGTATTAACTCCTCAAGAGTTTCAAGATATGCAACGATTCAATCAGTTTCTTGTATGTGTATATTTGCAGTCTTGGTTTACTTGCCGATCTGCTGTAGATGCTCCTCCTAATTATGTTTCACTGATTCGAAGGTTGAAAGAATATTATCACAAACAATTAAGCAATATTGGATTAAAACAATGTTACGTAATTCATGGTATGTGAGTGGAGAACTGCAACATTTAGCTTGTTTTCAGATCTTCTTTCTGATGAGCAAAAATCAAAGATAGCTTTGAACATTAAAAGAGAAAAGGGTTCAAATTCATATCTATTAGCAATACTTTCTCTCAAACTGGATGATTTGCATATTTCTTATAGTTTCTTTGAAACGGCTAAAACCGAAGATTGTTTCCTCAATGTACCAGTCAAAGGTTGGCAAAAAACACCATCCTATAAAAAAGCTGCAATTATTTGCTAAAAACCTTCCTTGTGTAAATGATATTGCTGAACAAGCTGTTGTATTCATACATGACTTTAGTTGTTCAACAAAGAACGAACAGCAAGAACAGTTTTTGTTACAAGTCGTAGAGATAGGGATACACAAAAAGAAATTTATAAAGTGCAGTATATAGTTACCAAATATATAAAGTGCAATATATAGTACCAAAATAGTTTTGAAATGTAGTTGATAAAAAATGTGTAAATAAATATGTGATAGCTTTGAAACCTTCTTTTTCATTGGTTTTATTTGGCAACTGTAAGATAATTGTTTACCAATGTTCACTTTTTGTGCAGAAGGTAAAAATGTCAGCAAAATGACATTTTTCTTGATTTCAGTAATATATTACGTCTCTTCCTGCCAGAGCAAAAACATAATTTATGCAAAATTTGTTTGAAACAATATGTAAGAAGCTCTCATAAATGAAAAAAAAATGTCATTTGAACATTAATAGTTTTTAATATAGCTAATAAAAATGCCCTATTTCACATTATTTTCGCCGTTTTTATGTAAATTCAATGACCTTGGGGGACCTCTAAATATTTTTATTAAATTCTGAAACAATTCAAGGTGTTTTATATTCACAGGAAGAACATTTTTGGAGGGTGACAGTTCACAATTTTAAAAGTTGATTTTTATAGGACATCCTAATATATATTGATATTCATTGTATAAAATATATATTTATACATTCATTATATAGAATATATATTTATATTTAATTTTAACGTATTATTGAAAATTCATCTATAGTATTTGAACATTCATAAGTCTAGCATTGCATACTCCTTTTAGAAAAAAAACATCACTAGAGAAAGAAGCGTATACGCATATCTACAATCAAGAGATTTCTTGGATTCAAGATCCTGAAGTTGACTGGCATTATATTTCGATTTTTTATCTATAACACTGCTTCACTATGAGAATATTGTATTATAATACATAAACTGGAGTTGGGAGTCGAGGGGTGGGGTGGAGGTTGAATTTCTCCGGCTACAGGGCTCAAAAGAAGAGGTTCTACATCTTTGGGCAAAATATTTATATTTCTCTTTTTTCTTTTGTACTTTTTTCTGTTTCAGCAAGTTTGTAGATTGTTGCTTTAAAGAAGCTTTATTTCAATTCCTTACAGTAGTTTTTCCTAATTGAATTGTAATGCCGCTCGTTGAACGTAATGCTATTGTATCACTTCTTTGTCTCGAAACACTGTTTATCAAACTGGGCGATCATTTTTCTGGAGAACTATAGAGTGTATTTGCTTTTTTCTTTCTTTTTTTTTTTTTTTTTTTTTTTTTAAGAAATCCAATAGCTTTCACTGGAGCTTATACTACCGAAAAGTAAAATTTTCATTGATTAATGTTTTTATATCAGTAAATAAATACATAGAAATGCTTAATTCATCTTTAAAAAGTCAAACTTAAACTTACACTATGTGCAAAACTACTTAAAAGATGACAGAATACTAAAAAAGATGTTAAATTATTTTAGTACCTTAGTACTTTCAACTATAAAAAACATAGTCTTCGTCTGAGGAACCATCTACGTGAATTTTGAAAATTAGACGCCAACAACAATTGTATTTCTTATATTCCTCAGACGAAGACTATGTTTTTTATAGTTGAAAGTACTAAGGTATTAAAATAGTTTAATATCTTTTTTAGTATTCTGTCATCTTTTAAGTAGTTTTGCACATAGTATAAGTTTAAGTTTAATGCTTTTATAGTTCGCAAAAGGGATCACAAAGTCGAAAAACGGACTTTTTTTTATTTAAAAGACCGCTATTTACTCAGAAATCAAAATTTTAAACTAAATATTGGTAAAGACTCCAGAAAATGGCATACCCTTTCATAATATGGTGTCGAAATTTGTTTGTGATGCTTGTGATCTGAGGAAAACGGTCGCTCGACTGAAATTCCATGCCGCACATGCACAGCCGCACAAGACTATATTCGTCACTATAGGAAATCAAAAGTATATCTGACGCTTTTTATTGGTTGAATCCGCATTTTATTTGTTTTCTGATTGGTCTATACAGTAATCTGTATTTCCCTTTACTTTCAACAGAGATGGATACTTCTGTTGCCACTATGACAAAAAAGTAACAAAAACTACAAAAAAATTAATAACTCAGAAACAAATTGAAATACAGCTTTCAAACAAATTGCATTTAAAAGTACATTTTTTTTCTCTATACGACGGTGTGAAAAGTAATATTGTTAGATGTTTAGAAGTTTAAGAATGAAATTTTATTTACAATGGTGGAAAAACATTTTCCCGAACAGCCAATGAAATGCTTGGATAATACGTAAGTTTCAGGAAATCTGACAATTCGCAGTGTCGCTTGCAATTTTTACGTGTAATAACACTATTAATGTTTAATTCATGGCGTACGTAATGTATGACCAACTCCGTGCAATTTTTTATGTCTTAAATTTTAGTCTTCGAAAAAATCATTTTCCAAATGGTCGTTGTAATTTGTTAAATTGCTTATATTATTATTATTTTAAAGGAAATCGAAAAAGTTGTGATACCGAATCATTTTTGCTATGCTAGAATTGGCGTATGTAAATTCGTATATTGCACATGTGGAGATGCGAGAACATGTTGCCCTTAGAATATAGGTGTTTCATAACTAATGATAAGGCTAAACTAATAATATAGGGAAAAAACTAAACTAGAGTAATCTAGGCATAACTAATGCTAAAGGACTACTAACCATCAAATTTGAATTTTTACTCATTTTTCATGTGTAAAATGAAATTATGACAAATTAATATTTCTATTTTGTTAACTTGCGAGTGTCTTTTTTGTTATTTAGCATTTATAACAGTTTAAATTTTATTTGAAATATCATGTGGGTTTTCTGTTACGAGAATATTGTAGCCAAAGTGTACTGACGGTACTTTAATGTACCACATTAATTAATTATCTCTAACAAATTAAATTTCTCACGGGTGACTTTTTTATATGTATATCCTTTAATTTTTATTGTAGTAACTGAAAAAAAAAAATTACATGAAAAAAAGTGCACTAAACCCTAATACAGTAGGTAAAGTTTTAAATACTATTCAGGGGCAAATGGCACATACTAGTCATACACGAAATTTAAAAAAAAAATTGAGGTGAGAAAAATAAAGAATTTTCTTGAATATTTTAAGCGTTATGAAGAACTTTTCAAAATGCCACATGCGCATCACATATCAATTAAAATCCCCAGTATTTTTTACAGTTGTTTGTCATTATATATATCACAAAACTGTGCATCGTTTTTTAAAGCTAAATATAATCGGAAAAGTTAAAGGTAGTTAATTGCAGAAATATTATGCTGAAAAGTTCATAGATAGTAGAAAATATTTTTTTCTTACCTTTATAATAAAATATATAAAATTCGACGCACAGTTTTAATTGTATACATAAACCAAACTTTCATAAAAAAATATTTGGGATTTTGATTGATTTGGAATGCGCATGCAGCAGTTTGAAAAGTTCTCCATAACGTTTAAAATATTCAAGAATTCAATTCCTTACTTTTCTACCCCCAAAAGTTTTTTTATTTTTATTTTATGCGTGCTAAATATATGAAATAATGCATATAGAGCTCCCTTGAATAGTATTTAAAGTAAAATTAAAAAAATAATAATAACAAATGAATTTGTAGGTCCCCTGTCCCCTTAATAGAATAATTCTCCGAAATGGTATTTTAAACAATAGACACACACACACACAGAAAAAAAAAACTAATAAAAATAAAAAATAAATACAAAGCAATTTAACAAATTACAACGACCATTTGGAAAATGATATTTTCAAAGACTAAAATTTAAGATATAAAAAATCGGACGGAGTTGATTATGCATTACGTACGCCATGAATTAAACATTAATACTGTTATTACACGTAAAAATTGCAAGATTTCCTGAAACTTACGTATTATACACCTGAAACTTACGTATTATCCAAGCATTTCATTGGCTGTTCGGGAAAAGGATTTTCCATCGTCAGATTTCCAAGAAATCCGACGACCCATTTCAAAAGAAACTTCATTCTTAAACTTTTAAACATCCCACAATATTACTTTTTACACCGTCATATAGAGAAAAAAAATGTACTTTTAAATGCAATTTGTTTGAAAGCTGTATCTCAATTTATTTCTGAGTTATTAATTTTTTTGTTGTTGTTTTTATTACTTTTTTGGCATAGTGGCAACAGAATTATCCACCTCTGTTGAAAGTAAAGGGAAAGACAGATTACTCTATAAACCAACGAGAAAACGAATAAAATGCAGATTAGACCAATAAAAAGCTTCAGATATGATTTTGATTTCCTACCCTGTCCGAGGACAATAACCATTTTTCCAAAAGGTTAAAGAAAAAAAGAAAAAAAACATATAACGCAGAAATTTTGAAAGAAAAGTGTTTCATTCATTTTACATGATGGGGGAAAACAAGAAGGTTTCCTTATATTCATACGAAAAATTCTAAAGTTACTGCTTCGCGGAAGATTAGATGCATCCTTATTTCAATATAAGCAATATATTTCGAAGAAATACCATTTATTTCGAGAACCTTTTTGTGTTATATCTGAGGTTTCATCTTTTCTAGTTTTAATATCCTTTTATTACTTTTTGGAGGAATATGGAACCGTTTTAAATAGCTTTTAAACTTTAAGTTTCATAAGAAATGGGCCACGGAATTATATGTTAACCCTTTGTCTACTGACGATACTCATAAGTACCAATAAAATAACTTGTTATAAAATTCATGTAACACATCTATTAGTAGTGTTGTTAGTAGAATGTGTGATAGATGCATTACTTTGTCTTCTTCCAAAAGCATTATTAGTTATATAAAACACAAATACTTTTAAAAGGATGATTTCTTTTGCCTTTGCATCAGCTTTCTTAGCGTTGGTAGGGTGGAGGGAAGTGTCAATTCGGAAATATTTCTATATTTCTATTGTAAGGAAATTATATTTGTACATTTCCTAATTCTACAAAATACTAAGAAAAATATTTAAAATAAAAATTTGAGTCGGGTTGTTAATATTGCACAAAATCCCTATATATTCAGATTTGATTAATCCTTCTAAATCCTCCAGTCCTTCTAAAATCCTTCTAAAATTTATTGAATGAATATGTAAATCTTCTAATGTAGTTTACAAAATTCACGAAAAATGCTTTAGACGATAAAATTTTCATGAATTCATAATTCAGTACATAAAGGGTTAATCTAGAGCTATAAGTATATTTTAAATGAAGATTTCGTGTTTTTTTTTTTTAATTTATTAAAATCTGACCAGATGCTTAAATTTTTTTTTTAATGCCACTAATTCTTTTGCAATTCATATTTTCTCTCCATGTTTGAAGAGGTTCTTTAACTGTGTTATTTGAATTTTCAACTACAAGGGGGTCTCAATAAGTATTTATAACCAGATTCGAATTTAGTTATAGTCTTATTATATTGGTTCTTTTTCGTGAAATATTAAATTTTTATTCACATACAGATGTACAATTATTATTTTATGTCTTTAGAAATTTTACATTTAGAAGTACAGGAATTATACCAAATAAAATCGTTTAACGTCTTCACGCCCTTGCCCACATATGTGGACCTTTAGTTTTTTATAATTTTAATTACTGTGAATGATAAAAAAAAACACAAATTTGATAGTAATTTATTTATTGCAGAATCCTCCAACAAAAGAACTAAAAATGTTATGGTTTGGCTGCACTGGTAATGTTATTTCCCATATTAGAGATATAAAAAACGTGAAATAATAATTATTATTCAATGTTGTTGGGTTATTTGAACAAATCGTTGATATTTGAGAAAAATAATATCATATATTTTAAATACATTAAGTTTTAATAATTTGTAGGCATGTACGAAACACATTTACTGTTAGTTTTTTTATTTTACAAGAATTCATTTCACTCAAAATTTACCATTAGTGCTCAGTGGGCACAAATGTGGACGCAATTTTTTCTTGTGAATTTTTCTCGTTTTTCCTTTTTTTTTCTTTCTTCTATCTTTACAAGAAGAAAGTATTGGATTCATGAAAATTTTCGAATTCCAGTTTTCGACGGATTTACACATTTTAGGGGTCTGAGAACCCGAAAAACGTGTTTTTACAAAATGTCTGTCTGTGAGTCAGTCAGTCTGTCTGTCTGTCCGTCTGTCTGTATGTGACACAAATTTTGTGGGCACTCTATCTCAAGAACAAATGAACGGAATTTAATAAAAATTTATATTCAGTTAGTCCCTGATATAAATTGGTGCTGATTAGTTTTTGGTGTAAATCGCTCTATAGGTGGCGCTGCTATGCAGCATTTTTCACGATTTCCGCAAGAGCTCAATCTCCAGAACAAATGCACGGATTTTCATCAAACTTCAGATTTAGTTAGTCCTTGACATGAATTGACGTTTTATATATTTTGGTGTAAATCGCTCAACAGGTGGCGCTGCTATTCAGCGTTTTTCACGATTTTTGTGATAGCTGAATCTGCAGAACAAATTCACGGATTTTTATCAAACTTCAGATTCAGTTAGTCCTTGACATAAATTGATGTTTTATACATTTTGGTGTAAATCGCTCAACAGGCTACGCTGCATTTTTTGCGATTTCTGCAATAGCTCTATCTCAAGAACTAGTGCTTGGATTTTCAACAAACTTCAGATTCAGGTATACCTGGATATGAATTGACGCTTTATACATTTTGGTGTAAATCGTTCGACAGTTGGTGCTGCTATGCTGCATTTTAAAGAATTTCCACTATAGCTCTATCTCAATAACTAATGCACGAATTTTCATCAAACTTCAGATTCAGGTACACCTTGATATCAATTAGTGCTGTTTATGTTTTGGTGTAAATCACTCGACAGATGGCACTGCCACGCTACAATTTTTCAGAATTTCCGCTATAGCTCTATCTCAAGAACTAATGCACGAATTTTTATCAACCTTCAAATTCAGATATACTTTGGTTTGAATTGGTACTAAATTGATGTAATTTTTTGTACTCTTTAAATGATTTAATTAACGTGATTTATATAGAAGAAAGTTTTGTGATGGCCACAACGTACTAGTTTTATTCCTTTGTATATGTATATATACATAAAATAAAATAAAAAATCCAATCCATAAAAAATTGTCCCTCAAGTAATTAAATTTTATATTCTGTAAATATTTGCAAAACAACACTTTAATTATATTGTTTAATTTTTTTTTCTTTATGCGTACCAGTAAATGTATTCCTAGAAATCTGGTTTGAAAAAACACAATGTAAAATGCACTCAATATAACGCAGAAATCTAAAAAGAAGTTTTATTCATCTTACATAATGGAGAAAAGCAAGAAGATTTTCTTATATTCATATGAAAAATTCTAAAGTTACTGTTTCGCGGAAGGTTTCGATGCATCTCTTTTTTTCAATACTAGAAATATATTTCGAAGAAATGCCATTTATTTCGAGAAACTTTTTGTGTTATCTCCGAGTTTTTATCTTTTTACGTTTCAATATCATTTTATTACGCTTTGAGGGAACATGGAAACTTTTTAAATAACATTTAAATCTTAGGCATTGTAATAAGCCTTGTCATACTTCAATGCAGAACGATAAATAACTTTTGAATAATGCATTTCTTGCATTTCATGCATTCATCAAAAACCTATTATCGTTTATTCCGGGATATAACGTGCTCTGACGTAAAACATTCACCTACACTTTCAAATTATTTTTTTTTTTAATTTTTAGGCATATTCGTCGTATAATGCAATACCACTTCTTTACCAAGAAACCTTCATGAGATACAAAGCAAATAAATAAATAAAGTTTATTGTAAAAAAAAAAAAAAATGTTATTACTTTTTATGCAATTGATAGCAACATATATTTTTTTAGAAAAAATAACATGTTAATTGAATTATAAATCTTAGATAATATGTTTTTTTATGTTTTTTTTTCTTTCATTTTTAAAAACGAAATATAACGCGCACCCGTAAATTGTGATCGATACTGCTGCATCAAAAGTGCGCGTTGCACGCCGGTGTACGTGAGAATTTTTTTTTAATTATAAACTCGTTTTTTAAAGTACTTATTTTTTTTTTCGATTATTGGTTATTCCTTTAATACTGGTATTTTTTACCAGATCTTGTGTATGCGTTCTTTAAAATATATCATATAAATCTTTTCATGAATTTATTGTTATTTTGCATATGAAACAGTGTATAAGCTTTTCAGACTTGATAAGAAAAAAAGAAAACTATTATATGCTTGAAATTTGGATAATAGAAAATTTTAAATTTACATCTTCATTTTTTTAAAGTACACACTGTATTTTACATAAGTTTTAATCGTAGCAAATTCTCTTTCTGCGAAAACATTGTTTCCGGATTATAAGTCATAAAGACGTAAAGAATTTTAATCAAAATGTAATCGAAACAAAAACATTAAGAAAAATCTACAATGAATCTACAATCCGATCAGTAAAATGTTAAACTATGAAGATTGAAAGTATCATCATACACATTTCTGGTAGGTACTAAAGCAGTCCGAATATCATATACTATAAAATATCTAAAATTGTTTACCACAATTGTTTGACACAATTTTGACGGCTAATTCTTAGAGCGTTTAAAAATTAATAAATATAAAATTTAAAGTAATTACGTTATACTGTTTAAATCAAGGGTTCCCTTAGTACAATAAATGTACCAGCAAAACTCGTGTTTTAAAACGTATAAAAAAGCTTTCAATACAGCCCGGAGATTTGAAAAAAAAAATATTAATCTTAATAATGGAGAAAGGCGAGAAGGTTTTTTTTCATATGAAAGATTCCGAAACCATATCTTTGCGTACCTTTTTACAATACGAGATATATATTTCGGTGATATAATATGTATTTCTAGAACTTCTTTTGTATTACCCCAAAAGTTTTTCATTTATTATCGTTTCATTATGTTTTTGGACATGGTGAACTTTAATTTGTTATTAATAATTTAAGCATTTTAATGACATTTGCCACTGAATTACATGTGAATGTAATTGTGTGTGTGTAATATGAATGTATATACGTACATTTTTAATAATAATATTTATAACAGAAATTTTTGTCAGGCTGAAAACATTTAAATTTCTAGTGAATATTTTTTTAAAGATTTACATATATAAGAGGGTTGAATCTTGCTCACACTTTAAAAATATTTTATAAATAACCCTTCTATGTTTATGAAACAGCGCCAAAAAAAAAAAAAACATAAAACAAAAGAACATAGTGGTCGAAATTTTAACAGTCCGTCAACAGCCAATGTAAACACGTGTCCGAAAGGTGATAAAATTCCGAATAAACGAAAACGGCAGTTAGCAGATCCACTTCCTCTTATACATGTGCTATTGTGTGATTGGTGTTTATCTTTCTGCTAGCGTCATCTGATATTCTGTGATTGGTGTTTACTTTTCAGGTAGCGCCACCTGCTCCTCTGTGATTGGTGTTTACCTTTCAGCTATCGCCACCTGTCGTATTCCTTGTAAGCTCTCCTCTCTTTCATTTATGTTAATTTGTGACATTGGGCCCTCTCGGACACGTATTTACATTGGCTGATGACAGCAGATTTGCTTTCCTCATTCAATCCCTATCAGCAATATAATTTTAACGTGACACTTGGGCAAATACTTCAGACTTTCTTTAGAATGATCAGTATTTTGTCATCTTTCAACAGTAATTGTACAAAAAATATGAAAGTTTTCTAAAGAGAAACTATGATATAATCAAATAATGAAAAATGTTGTTTTTTAATTCACAGAGGTGCTAAATTAAAAGTTTAAAATTATATGTATGGGGCATTCTCACAACCTTTTGACTTTCATGCCACTGAATAATAATTTTTATTTTAACACACTTTTTTGTGTTTTTTTTTTTTTTTTTTATTTCATATACTTGGGAACATCCCATTGCATGATTGCAGAACAATATTAACGAGATAAATAAGTTTTGGGCGATGTTGGGGGTCAAAAGACCTGGAAAACTCCCATACCGTCCCGTGTCCCGGATGCTGATTTTTAAGTTTGGAGCTGTCTGGATAAAATTGTTTCAATAAACATGTAATTTTTTTCTGAAACTGGAACTATTGTTTTATATAAATAAATAGCTAAAAATTAGCCTGCACACATTTTTAAGGTTGTTATTATTTATTAAACTCTGTCCCTAGATTTTAGATTCCTTACCACCCCTCTTCTAAAATTATACAAAAAATCATTTCAGATGCAGTCACAGAATTTTTTTCAAGTTTTTTTCTCATGAAGAAGTATGCTACAGAAATAATGTCTAAAATTCTTTGGCAGGAAATTTACTGTAGAATTTAAATCAGCATTTAAATATCAATTTCAAGCATCGTGGCTTTATTGATAGTCTCACCGTTTCCAAGGTTTATTCCTGCAATTTTCGAGGTAAAAAAAAAAAAAAAAATCATTTAATCCAATGTTAACAACAGTTTCTAAAAATCAATTAACATTGTGGCTATCATTTAGTCTTAACATGATTTTCCTAAAAATAGGTTGTAATTTTCCTTATCGTTCCATCCTTACCGTCCCTTTTTTCCAATACCATCCACTTTTTTTTACCTTACCGTCCCTTCTTCAACACCCCTTTAAGACAATGTTATACAAAAATTCTGCATTAAAATTACGACATTGTTATTATTTTTTATTTGAATGTCCTGTGGGTACTATGCAAATTATATAAGTAAAAATTTAGAAGAAAATAAAAATTTATAGGGGTAAAATGGTAAGGAAAATTAAACTCGCAAGTTTAACTAAAACCTCAGTTAAATTTTTAAAAAAATGTCGCTGCTGACCATTTTTTCTTTATTTTGAATCATTAAGGCATTCGTCTATCATATTAAAATGTTATTTTACCAAATTTTATTTTGTCAGATTTTTTCCCAAATGTCAAAAGATTGTAAGAATGCCCCATATGCCAGAGAAATGTGTTTTAAATTTAATGTTATTTATTAATAACCTGGATAATGTTATCCAACAAATATACTTTTGAACAACTGAAAATACATGTCAATATGTTAAGAAAAATTTAAATTCATTATTGAATTTCTATTAAACCACATTTAAGACAAACATGGGTTTTAATTAGGGGATTAATTTTTCCTTAATCAAATATTTTCTCCAATATTTTTATTGAACACCATTAATAATTCATTATCCCTCATTCTGCTCCTCATACTTCAAAAATTAAAATTTAGATGTCAATAATCCGCATACTCTGAACAGATTTATGACGTGATATCTATGATATACTCCGCCCATTCTGTAAAATCTATGTTCTCTGAAAGCTGCAAAATTCGGAGTCTATGGCCACTTGTGCCCGAAATTACTGAATGCCATAAATTTTGTCTTTATGACTTGGGTAGTAAAATAGTGGAGAGTTTTCCGAAAGCTGTGCGAAATAATCGACAATTTATTTAAAAGTATTGAACGGTTCATTTTCTATCCTATAATTTAATTCAAAAAAAAAATGTTTCCATAAAAATATAGATTAGCTGTTTCTAAGCAAGGTGTGGATATGTGTGTTATCTAAAATGTTTTAATCTCGTTCATTTGAACAACAGAAATCAAAATACTTGTCTGAGGTACTCAAGAATATTAAAAACCAATATTCTTAAAATCCGTATAAAGCATAAATAAAACGTACTAAAATTGCTTTTAGGTACCTATATATAATATAAAATTATTTAAAATACACTAAAATAATTTAAAAATACATTAAAAATAAAATAAAATTTACAAAACGTTTTCGGCCAAATTTGCACGGCCATCGTCAGTGTTTATTTACAAAATAAACACTGTGAGCAAAATAAACTAATGGCCGTTTGAATTTGATCGAAAACGTTTTTTGAATTTAATTTGATTTTTAATGTATTTTTGAGCTTTATGATGCATTTTAAATATATTTATATTATATATATGCACCTAAAAGCAATTTCAGTACGTTTTATTTATGTCGAATTTTAATTATTTACTCAAAGTGAATTTAAAACTAGAATTTTAACATTTCTTTACTAATATTCTTATAAAATCTCTAAAATATATATACTAAAATATATATATATTTTGTTTTTTTTTCAATTTCAATTACTATCGTAGCTTGTGTATAAGTAAAACAAACAGAACATACCTTTTTAGTTTAACCTTTAACTGATGCGACTAAAATTTGTCACACAACTGATGTGATCCGGTCTCTCAGACCCCTCGAATAAAATGAATAAAAAAAAATAACTCAAATGGTTGAATTTACTTAAATTTTGTCCTAACAATATAGTTTTATTTCTCTTAGGAGCATGTGAATTAAATTGCATGAAAAAAGTATTTTATTCATATTATTTAACTTTAGTACAGAAAAGTTAAAAGCTGTAAAAGTGTTTACAGCTGGGAGTCGCGGGGTCTGGGAGACCGCGTGACATCAGTTAAAGGTTTATCAAGAACTCAAAATGTTAAAATGTTCATTTCAAAATTTACAGTCGACATAAAAAGATAAAAAAAAATAACAAATACGTAAAATTATATTTTATCAGGATTTTACTCGTTTTCATTACAACAACGGTATGCCACAAACTTAAAGTAAAGTCTTTAAGCTTTTTTTAAACATTAAATTAACACCAACAATTTTTTATAAAAAAAATTTCTTTAAATTTATTACTTAGTCTAAATCTTCGCCTTGTTTTTATAACAATTGTAGACTAAGTGGTAGAAGATGCTATCTAACAAAAATTACAATTCGTAAAAATTGAAGTGAAAGTTTTTATTGTAATTTAATTATTTATTTCATTCTTTCTTAGTAGCATAGGTTTGAATATTAATAGGTGATACTAAACTCTCCTAGAAAAGAATATTAACATTTAATTGTTAAATATTAGAAATTATTTTCACCACCTAAATTATTAAATATTAAAGGATACTGTCTCATATACTGTCTCAATACTAAGTAGAATTTTATTATTTTAGTTTTACCATATGATATAATACCGCACAACGCATTCATCCATAAAATAAAAAAAAAATTGAGAAAATGTATCATAACATATATTCTTCCACTTAGCTCTTCAATTATGCGATTTGAGGAAAACCGGGGGGGGGGGGGGTTGACAACTATACCAACAGTGAGTTTGGACGCATAGGGGCAAACAATTACGTAAAAAATATTCTGAATCTTTTACGCATTCATTCTTTCCGTTTAAGATTTTACAGACGATGACATTGTCTTCTACAGCAAACAATTTCCAAATTTTAAAAAAGAGCATAACGCGGTAGATAGGTAACTTTTGCACTGCAAAGCAAAGATATGCAGTAGAGCGCTGATTATCGGAACTCCAATTAACCGAACAACCTATTTTTCTCATTTTTTTTTTATTATTATTATTTTGAGCGATGTTATGAGGAATGTAAAACAATAAAGAAGATAGGAAGAATCCTAAGCTATGAAGAAAATGAAATTAAAACGAATGGTTAAATAGTGACATACATGACGCTGGATATCAGATTTTAAGCGAGGATGAGACTCAAGGTGAAAAAGAAATTGAACAAAATGAAAACGAATGTTTTCAGAAAAGGACCCATTTCCATCACATAACGAAGCCTTTGAATGTTTGGAAAAAGCAATGAAATGGCTTAAACGACAGAAGAACGCTGATCCTGTTCAACTAACGTATTTAAGAAGAATTCAATATATGACAGTACAGAAAAGAAGCAAGAAACAATCGAAAACTTTTTTGCTTAAATTATAATCTCTGAAGTTAAGAAAATGATAAAAAGAGAAAAAAGAAATTTTAAAGGATAAAAAATTAAACAAAAAAATATTAAAAAGACAAAAAAATAAATAAACGCCAGTACTAATTGGTGTTGCCAACCAGAAGACTGGATAAAGTGTGAAGGTTTTAGTAGTCAGAAACATTCCTTAAATTGTTTGTCCATTTATCCAAACTTTTGCTTAACCTAACCAGGGTCGGTCCGGACTTGTTCGGATAATCGACGCTCTACTAATCACAAAAATAGAAATCTACTGAATGAAAACACCTGAAACATTCAATATACTTGTACACGCATATACATCTCGTTTCAGAAATAATACAGTTGTATAATTAATCACTGCGACTTTAACAACCACTGATGATACCGTATCGTGTAGAAGGTTTATTTTATACAGCTGCCTGACAAAGTTTACGCTTTTCTGTAACAAATATTTTCAAACAGTCTTCCTAATTCTCGGCCTTAAATAGGCTGAAAATTATTCTTCAAAAATATTGTTCAGAAAAATGCATAAAAGTTGTTAGTTATGCTAACAGCTCGTAATCAACAGATTGCCTCATCATGAAAATAATTGGAATTGAGATTATCTACTGCAATTCGCATTACATTATATACGAGTCTACGTTTTTGATAGTGTTTATATTTCATAGCGGATTTCAAAAGTTCGTACTATTGACAAGTAAAATAAAAATATTGCATGAATTTACAGCACTAGTTTTTGTATAGAGTGTTTGTTAATTTAAAAATTGTATTACGTAAGAAATAAAGTTAAAAGACTTCATTAAGAATGCGTCAGCATGACGCGGTTATATTACACTTTTACTTGTTTAAATGTATTGACTTCTATCTATCTGAAGATTAAAAAGCTATTATGTAAATACACATTAAGACTCGATGTCTCGCAATAATAAAAGCAGATATAAAAGATACCTATATAATATAAAATAACAAAACCATTTTGTTACAAAAGTATGCTTTAATATATATCCACCTTTCGTATAATATCGTTTTGTAAATTATTTATAAATTTAATCAGGGCTATTTATTTTATATAATAAAGCTTCCATTTTCATTTTTTATATATTTGTATAATATGAGACGATAGTGAAAGGACAAAAAGGCTTGCGAGCAAATTCATCATGCTCGGTAATTTGTTTAGCGTAGCTATAAATTCGTTGGGAATAAAGCCACCTGCTTTTATATAACAAAGATGAATAAAAACTACATGAAAACAGTAGAGCAAGATTTGGAAAAATAGTGCGAACGGATGAATGATAACGTTTTATTAAAATTAATATTTAATACATTTTCTTAGTGCGAGGATAATTTTCTTTTGTAACAATTTTTTTAATTATTTTCTATTAATACAAAAAAAAAGTGCAATTTAATAATAATTCCAGGCATTCCACTTGGACCGTATTTTGAATAATGCGTTATTAAAAGAAAATTCTTCATAAATTACATAATATGAACGTTAAAAAATTCTCGATTTTCTTAAAAGGTGGCACATAATAATAATACAGGTGTTACACGCTGAAAAATGCACATTTTATTTAAACTTCCAATTACTTTTCGTCTGAAATCCCGCAGTCATCGTCAGAAAGTATTTTCGTTAATTGCCGTTCCACACATTCAAATACGTCACTTCGTTTTAAATGGGAAAGTCTATTCCTAAGGTAGCTGAAAATAGAAGTAGAAGTGCTTCGGATTAAACTTGTGCACTACTTATCGAAGCACTACTGCTTTTTATTTCCAGCTACCCTAGGAATTATGGACTCTCCTATTTCAAACGTAGTGACATATTTGAATGAATAAAATGGCAAATAATTAAAATATGCTATGACGATGGCTGCGGAATTGCAGACCGAAACTAGTTGGAAATTTAAATAAAATGTGTATTTTTAAACTTGGAACATATGTATAATTACTATGTGTCATATTTTAAGTAAAATATGAATTTTTTAACCTTCATATTATGTAGTTTATGATTAAATCACGGAGGAATATTGCATTTTGGTTTATGATTTTATTTGTAAAATCTTCTTTTTAGATTTTTCTTACGAATTTTGCCGAAACCTCCCCGGAAGGTATTTTTTGTTGAAATTTGTAAAAGTCTACGGCCAAAACATTCTTCAGAAATACTGGTATTAAAAAAACGGACCAGTGACAAACCTGTACTTACAATCAAACGATGTTCTCAAAATTCATGTAAGTATGGCTCATTAACTGCAGTAAAATAATTGCAATTAATCAATGACGAGACACACTCATGCTACATCAAATGGGAGCATGAACTAACTTTTATAAAATTTTCGAGGAACCCATAAAATATTTTTTATATATACAAGGTGTGTCTAAAAAGTTCAGTGAATGGAAGCATAAAACAAATAAAACGAATCATGGGAACAAAATACCTTTAACCACCCTCAAAGTAACATTCGTTGGCCATAATACAGTAATGATATCGGTGATAAAGCTTCTGGAATGAGTCAGAGTAGACCTCTTTTGGAATCGACCGAAGCACACATGTCACACGTGATGGATGATGGTGCTAACACTGTCGTTGCTGATTCCCAATTCCTTCGATATCTATCGTAAAAACAGTCGGCGATTATTTAAGGGGACAAGGGACCTTAAAATAATTTTTTTTATTTTTTTGTAAATTTCACCTTAAATATTATTCAAGGGTACATTATATGCATTATGGCATGCATTTATCACAAAAAAAAATTAAGAAAAAATTTTATTTTTGAGAAAAAAATGGAATTTTACGCGTCGTTTTATAAATCTTCGAAATGCCCCCTGCGTTCTCCATATCAATGAAAATCCCCAATATTTTTTATAAAAGTTTGGTTCATATATATAACTAAAATAGAGCATCGAATTTTATGTATTTGAATTGGAAATTTTTTCAAAAAAATTTCCGAATTTCCAAATTTCCAAATTTTTGATTTTTTTTTTTAAATTTTATTTTAAATATTATTCAAGGGTACATTATATGCATTGTGGCATGCATTTATCACAAAAAAATATTTAAAAAAATTTTTTGGAGGAAAAAATGGAATTTTAGGCGTTGTCTTAGATATCTTCGAAACGCCCGCTGCGCGTTCCATATTAATGAAAATCCCCAATATTTTTTATAAAAGTTTGATTTATATATATAAATAAAATAGAGCATCGAATTTTATATAATTGAATTTAAAGGTAAAAATAATTAAATTAAAAATTTTGAAATTTTTTCGAAAAAATTTTAAAATTTTTCAATTTTTATTTATTTTTTGTAAATTTCATCTTAAATAATATTCAAGGGTACATTATATGCATTATAGCATGCATTTATCACAAAAAAAAATGTATTTTTTTTAATGAAAAAAATGGAATTTTACGCGTTGTCTTAGAAATCTTCGGAAAGCACCCTGCGCGTTCCATATCAATGAAAATCCCCAATATCTTTTATATAAGTTTGCTTTATACATATAAATAAAATAGAGCATCTAATTTTATATAATTGAATTTAAAGGTTAAAAAAATTTGAAAATTTTTCGAAAAAATTTCAAAATTTTTAATTTTTTTTAAACTTTTAAATTCAAGTATATAAAAGTCGATGCTTTATTTCATTTATATATATAAACCAAACTTATATAAAAAATATTGGGTATTTTCATTGATATTGAGAACGCAGGGGTCATTTCGAAGATTTCTAAGACGCGTACAATTCCATTTTTTTTTTCATAAAAATAATTTTTTTTTTTTAATTTTTTTGTGATAAATGCATGCCATAATGCATATAATGTACCCTTGAATTATAATTAGGTGAAATTTACAAAAAATAAAAAAAAAGATATTTTTAAGGATTTTAAGGTCCCTTGTCCCCTTAACAGCATCTGTTGCACCCGTTTGATATCTGCCATCACACTTGTTGTCAGTCGACCTGAACATGGTTCGTCATCCAACGGTTTCATTTGCCTCCCGAAAACGTTTAAACCAGTCCTACACGCATTTTTTGCTCACTGCGTTTGTACCGTACACCTGGTCCAACATTGCACGCGTTTCTGTGGCGTTTTTCTTAATTTGTAGCAAAACTTGATGTTTATCCGTTGCTCCATTTCAATACGACGCGAGTTTTCAAACATACACCGTTCGACTGTCCATAGCAGACTATTCTTCTTTGGTTTCTTGCGCTTCTTGCTACGTGCCGTCTCTCCACTGGTCTCTACCTGAGCATACACAGGGAACTATTTTTTACTCGCGTTGTTTATGGGATATCCATCCATTCACCGAACTTTTTAAACGCATATTCTATATATTTATTTAACTCATTGAAAAGCCGGAAAACATAATGTTATTTATTAATTAAAATCTTTTTTTATCTGTTAAATTAATTACCTATAAATAATAACTACAGAGAAAATAGATCTCCTGAATTTCTCAAATAACTAAAATGCTTTGTTAAACAAAGAAGATTTAGCATATGAGTTACACATCTGTATTTCAATATCGTTTTGTTTTCATTCTCAAAGATTGGTATATATTTATTTTACTAAAGCTATTACATTTGTATATACATATATGTAATACAGAATAAAAGTAAAATGGTAAAACGACTTGCCGCCAATTTCATCACGCTGGATAATTTGTTTAGTGTAACTACAAATTAGTTGTTAATAAAGCCACAAGCTTCTACATAAAAAAGAGGTATAAAAGTACATGCATGCAGTAGAGGCAATATCTGAAATAAAATAGCTCACATGCATGAAAAAGTAAACCACGTAAACATTTTAATTTTTAAGCTCACTTTGGGTAAACACAATTGGTAAGTTCACTTTGTAAAAATGTTAAATTATTTCCTGTCAGTATAAACAAATATGGATTTTAACAATAATTGAAATAAACAATACTGTTGGAATTAGTATCATTTTGTCGCAATTTTAGTAAAACTATCACATTAAATTAATGAAACATATTTATTCCTACGTTAGACTTCATTTATGGACATATAATAACTAACCTGTACATACATTTTGAATAATCTATTAAAAAATATCTTGATGTTTTTTATAGTGACTTAATTTTATAGAAAGACGAAGAATATGTTTCTTTTAATACCTATAGCAAATTTAATGTTTATGAATAATAAACGCACCGGTAAAAGATCTCCTTTTTTCTCAAATAATCTGTATTAAAATATTAAAATAATAAAGCTTTGTAAAAAATCACCATAAAATAAAACAAAACATAGTTTTTTACAAAGCTTTATTATTTTAATAGTTTCATATCGCAAGTTTTCGGTGCTGTTTCGCCAAAATAATTTGTGACATAAAAATTAAATTTTTCTTATAAATAAATATCACATGGTACTTATAACATAATTATTGCATGTTGCCATAAAGCTTTGTTACATTTTCTAACATACGAGTTATTCATCTATTTATCAACATAGTTTAGTTAACTATTTTTCCTTTGAAAGACTGTAATACCCTTGATATATACTAAAGCTTCCACTTTTATTATATTGTTTTATGTGTTATAGTGGTCTCTCATTAATTCGTCTCCGCTTAAGACATACTAGTAGATAATGAAGACAATTTCATTTTCCCCATCACTTTCAATTTGTAATTAACGTTAAGGACCTAGCTTAATGGGTATTATTACTCATCAGATTATGCGGGTTTTTTTTTTTTTTTCAAAAATTGATCAGGCAGAATCTAAACTTGTTCTGTACTTTTGGGGTCAGGAAATCATTAGTGACAATGTTGAAGAGAAATAAAACATTCCATGTCCAAGAACGTAATAGGTTAAAAATTGCTAACGACTATTTAATCTTTGTACCAGACAAAATGTGATATAATATACTAAGTTTTGTAGAAAATCACGAAACAGAAAAATGGTGTGGTAAAAACACTACTAATTGTTCAATTATCGGCACGAAAATTTAGAGATTACTTTAATTAAGGTTAAATTATATGAGTACAGCCAATTTCTTTGCATGTTTTATGCCCCTTATCTTAATATTGACGGAGCACAGCTCCGGCTTCCCTGCAAAAATTACACTTATTGTTAGCACGATAGCGTCCAAAATATTTGTCGTATCGACACAAAAAATTAAATGGACGTTGGTAGTGGCAAAATCTCGGTGCGTATTGAAAATCATAAATATTCGTCAACCCTAACGGCATGAAATGTCTGCTCAAAATTTTCCCATAGAGATAACATTGCGGGTTTAAATTTATATATTTGAAAGATAAGGCTTTTTTTTTAGACATCTACCTTGAGCTTTTTTCTGAACCAATTTTCATAATTCTTTTTTTAAATGAAAGCTGTTTCTTTGTAGATTTGCGGCACTAGCTTTTTTTTTTAAATATTCCCATTTTTATATTTAAATTTAAAAATAAAAAATTTCTATTTTTTTAATGGTAGTAATTGGATTGCTTCCATTGTTGTAAAGAAAAGAAAATTAATAAAGTATGTTTATCTTTATTGATGCCAATTTCTAATAAAATTCAAAATTAACTTTGTAAAAAAAGGGAAGAGAAAATGACTTAAAAAAACGCTTAAAAAAACGTTTAAAAAAACGCTAAATTTTTCCTCTAAAAGCTATTACAATTCAATACTTTTTCACTCCACTGAGTTTGAGACGCTATGTGAAATGCTTCAGTGAGGCAAAATGACATCATATTTAAATGAAAACCATCATTTTCTCTGATAAAACTAAATATTTTACGACGAACGCCTGTAGAAGATATAAATTTCTGGAATTTTACTCGCCGATACGGAGATTAGAATCACAAGTCAAGAGTGCGAATCTTCACATGCAAAGTCGTAGTTAACAAACTTTATGTAAAGTTGGGAAATATATGTATTAATAACTTATTGCGTACTGCGATATTTTTGAAATGGTGAATGTAAATTTGAGAGATGCGAATGTAAATTTTGTTACAATGAAAATGACGTTAAGTTTAGATTTCACGCGATATGATTGGCTATGATTGGCTCATAGTCAAAACATTTTTGCTGATTTTCAAACGGTAATTTCAAATATAAGAGCCTCAATGGTTAATTTCATTAAGTATTACCTAATGTATGAGTTCCTTTTTAAACATTTTCTTTCGTCAGAATACGACGGGTTTCATCTAGTTATTAAACAAAACATTAGCTCCATTGTTGTAAATTATGCATTTTAACCTCATCCGAATCGTTATGGCGTCGTCAATATTTGTGACCTGAGATATAGATTGATTTTCAGAAGTTTTACTTTCTACGTCCGTAACAACCAGATTTTCTTTTTCTTTCTCCTTTCTTTTTTTTTTTTTTTTGTAGTGCGAACCTTTAATTCTCCATAACCTACCAAATCGATGCAATTTATTTTGAATTTTAAATTAAGAGAAATGAAAAGAAATCGAATACGGAGAATACGATTTTGGGTCTTACAAGGAGAGGGCCAACCTTGTTAGTCACAGATTTTGATTATTTTAATATATGTTGTAGGGTAGAGACCCCTTAGTCTCGGGTTCAACGGATTTTATCCAACGCTCCTTAGTTCTTGAGAAACCGGGGGGGTCTAATAGTAGTACAAAACATAAATACTTTGTAGCAAAAAGGATAGGTTGGTCGTAGCTCAGTTGGTACGGCGTTTGCTGCCTGATCTACGGGCCCGGGTTCGGAACCCGAACGCGCTACATTTGTTTTTCTCAATTTTTGTTTTATAAATGTACTTGTAATTATAATTTAATAATTTTAATTAAAAATTTTAATATCATACATTAATTATAATGTTAACAAATTTAAATTTATCATTTTTTATTTTTAAACTATTATTTCTCATGCTTTAAAGAGGTTTAAAAAGAAATGGGATCTATTATTGAATGATAAAAATTCCAAAATCGTGACAAAACCTGTTGTGTCGCCATCTAGTTATGATAAAATAAAAGAATATTCAAATAAAATAAAAATAAAAGCAGAAAGAAGATAAAGGGGAAAACAAAATAATTGAAAGCGCAAGCATACGTATTACAAATTTAAAAATCTTTAATATGCAAAAAATCGGTTGTAATTTAATTCTGTAGCTAATTTTTAATATATTTATGCTTGTTACTTTAAAAACAGAATAATAATATTATCGCATTGACTTCCTTTGTTAAAGCAATGCGTAAATGATGTTTCTTTAAAATCACGAATTGATACAATTGCTCAATATAAATTGCATCGATAAAGAATATATGAAATACATTGTAAAAGTGATTTTTAAAAAATTAACTGTTTTATGATGTTTTATACAACTATTTAGTTAAAAGTAAAAAATTAAATAGGTTAAAATTATAATTGATATACAATGCTATAAATTTTAATTGACAATGAGATTATTAAGTTATACTTACAAGTATATTTATAAAACAAAAAATGAGAAAAACAAATGTATCGCGTTCAGGTTTTGAACCCGGGCCCGCAGATTAGCCGTCAAACGCCATACCAACTGAGCTACGACCAACCTATCGTTTCGGTTGCAAAGTAAGTATTTAAGTTGTGTACTACTATTAGACCCCCCGGTTTCTCAAGAACTAAGGAGCGTTGGATAAAATCCTTTGAACCTGACACAAAGGGGTCTCTACCCTACAACATATATTAAAATAATCAAAATCTGTGATTAACAAGGTTGGCCCTCTCCTTGTTAGCCGCATGGCTACGAGTGATAAATCAAAGAAATCGAGAAAAACATAACAGGGTTTGTACGGATCAGGGTATTTTTCAGGAGAATTTCCAGTATTTTTGTTATATAAAAAGAAATATAGGCAAAACTGGTGAAATTTCACATTCTGAGATTTTCTGTAAGAAAATAGCGGTGCAGAAGAATGTCCTGGTCGCAAAATTCCCGTAGTCGTACGAACCCTGGTATAATGTCATGGATGTATTACTTATATGTATGTATCCTTATGTATGTATGTTTATATTCAGACGTATGCATGTTTGTATTGGGAAATTTCCGCAATCTTGTTTGCAGACAATTTCATAATTTAGCGACCGTTGTTTGATGCACAAATTTAACCATTTGGTTGCGGGCCAATTACAGAAGGTTACTCATATTTTTTTTTTTTATTCACTGTAAGTGAATGTGCTGCAACTGAAATGCACATGGACATTCTCCGTAACCTTCCAAATCGGTGCAATTCATTTTGAATTTTAAATTAAGATAAATGAAAAGAAATCGAATACGGAGAATACAATTTTGTTTATTAGCCGCACGGTAAAGATTTCAGTATTAGCCGCATGGCTACGAATGATAATCAAAGAAATCGAGAAAAATATAATGCCATGTATGTATTACTTATATGTATGTATTCTTATGTATGTACGGTTGTATTAAAACGTATATATGTTTGTATTATGAAATTTCCGTAATCGGGTTTGTAGACGATTTCATAATTTAGTGAGCATTGTTTGATGCGCAAATTTAACTATTTGGTAGCGGTCACAATTTCAGAAGGTTATTAATTTTTCTTTTTAATTCACCGTAAGTGAATGTGCTGCAACTGAAATGCAAGTGAACATTTTCCGTAACCTACCAAATGGATGCGATTTACTCTGAATTTTAAATTAAGAGAAAAAAAAAAGAAATCGAATACGGAGAATACGATTTTGGATGTTAGTTGCATGATAACAGATTCAGTATTAACCGCATGGCAACGAATGATAATAAAAGAAGTCGAAAAAATTATAATGGTATGTATGTATTACTTATATGTATATATTATTATGTATGTTTTTATTCAGAGGTATGTATGTTTGTATTAGGAAATTTCCGTAATCGGGTTGGTAGAAAATTTCATAATTTAGTGAGCGCTGTTTTATGCGTTAATATAACCATTTGGTAGTGGTCCCAATTACAGAAGGTTACTCATTTTTTTTTTTTAATTCATTGTAAGTAAATTTGTTGCAACTGAAATGCGAGTGAACATTCTGAAGTGAATGAGATAAGTATTTTTGGTATAGATGTACACTTGAAAACAGAAATATGTAGATAACAAAATAAAAAAGTCCTAAAAGCGTAAAGAAAATGTAGCTTACTTATTTCTTATTTTAAGATTTTAGCTAATCTAACGGAAAATCACCAAGCTAAAATGCGAAGAACCCGATTAGAGAAGAATCATCAGTGCTGAATTTCAGTGGAAATTTCGCCAAATTCGGCAGCTACAGCCAAATTCGCTCCATTTATATCAACATATTTTTGATCGCCAAATTTGGCGAAATTTCGAAATGTCTCCAAGCTTGGCGAAAATTTTGACGTTAATGTATATGATTATATAGTTTTATGCTTATAATTGGAAAATGGATACAACAATGAAAGATAATTCGTGAGAAATCAACTTCACTAAAATTATAAATCATTCCGTCATTTTTTTTAACCTGTTGCCTAGATGTAGTGTACATTTTAAGAAATGTACATATTTTTATATGTGTAACATTATACACGAAAGTTTCGAAAATGCCGGTTTGAAAGAAAGCAACTGAGATGAAAAGAGTTATTCAGCGTAATTCTACGTGGAAAAGTCACATAAAAATAACCCAGCTGGCTACGAGTAATTGCGCGAATAACAATGTAACAATAATTCAGAGGAAAAAAAGTTTAGCAGATAAAAAATAGCAGATTAGCCATGTGTCCGTGTTACATACGTGTTACAAACCTTTCCCTTATACCATATTAAATAAGTCTGGGCTATGCCAGACATGCAAGTCTTTGAAGTTTTCTGCCGTTGGCTCGATGGATCCAGTTCCTAATTGTGATTGTCTCAAAGATCGGAGCTACATTAAACAAATCAAAATAGCTCAACACATCCCCGGTGGTTATTTTTTCTCTTTACATTTGACTCTCTTATTCAATGAATTCTCTTTACTTTTAACATTTCTGAATTATTTTAAAGAACAACAAATCACGCTGCATGAAAATTTTGATAATTCTGACATCAGATTTACAGATGAGCAGCAGAAAATACTTTAGTTATGCACAGAACAGCTTTCGTCATTGCAAACAAAAGTTACACTTTTCCCTAAGTCAACTTTTATTATTGGAAAAGCAAGAGCTGAAAAGTTGTCATTCTTTTGGCACTAACAGATACTGCTGCGCTTAATGTCGAAGGAAAGTTAATTCACCCAGTGCTTAAAAAACCACCGTGTTTGAAATAGTTCACTGATTTAAAAAGTCAGGCAGAAAGAAATCTACAGCTCAGCATGGATACAGTATTGTTTATCTTTATTGACGAATTTTCAATTGTCGTCTTATGACTGAACTTGAACAAAGATGTCGCAAAGGTACTTTGTTTAAATCCTTGGAGGTATTAGGTAGTTACATCGCGTAAAAGACATCACCCTATATAAGAGACATTCTATAAAAGACATTTTGGCACTTTGCAGACAAAAAATGCTTACAGCTTTTGAAAATTGCTTCACATTAACAAACTCATTGAGACAAAATGACGATCAGCAAAGACAGTTTCGAAAAAATCTAGATAAAACCCAGATAAAACCCAGATAAAAAATAGCAGATTAGCAATAGCAAAAAAACTCTAGATAAAACCCAGATAAAAAATAGCAGATTAGCAAATAGCTTTGCATGGGTCAAGTTTCAGACTACTCTCATCCCTTATGTAACGGTGGAAAGTACACTGCTTCCGGCTCAACTTGAATGATTTCAAGATGCTATATGTCTTTTTTCCAAAAACAAGCAAGCGAAAGAACATAATCAAGAAGTACTTCTTAAATCAAAGTGGTCAATGACAAGATTGTTAGCAGACCACAATAATTAAAAGTAAGATGTAGTGAAATTGATCACATGTTTGGACTTCAGGCTGGACATTTTTCATCAGTTGGATGCAGAGTTATGTTACATTTCAATATCTGGAAGGAGTGGGGATTGATAAGCGGTGTACCGAGTACAGTAAAAGATAATGTCTATGACCCACAATTTCAACCCCCAGGCTTGCCACTGGCTATAATTGTTCATTTTGTTGATTAACATGCCACAAATTAGCATTTGAGCATTTTGCCTGAGGCAACTGATGACTGAATTAAACACTATAAAATGAGGATTCAACGGATGTTATTTCAAATTTAATTTTGTACTATTAAACAGTAATCATGAAAATTAAACTTTTTTTTTTAATTTTAAAATGTTATGTGTTAAGTTTATACGACCCCATGCTCCGACATTTCGGCCTGACGGATACTAGTTTAGTACATTTGCAAATTGTCATTAATTTAATTTTTGTACTAAAATTATTAAATTATAGAAAACATTGTATCGTGTATCATAAAGTTCGCAATCTATTTAACAATAGAACGTACCGGGAATGAGTCGATTCGATTCCGACCACATGATTAAATGTCCATTGGAGCCAGAATGTTTTTATAAAGTAAGTTAAACTTAAGCGACGACGCATAATTACGTTAAATAAATCAGTTAAACAATTTTAAATAAAAATTCTGGAGTGAAGTATTTTTATGAAACTTGAGTAAAATTTCCCAACGATATAGTGATAATTTCTCTCATAAGATGAATTTAATTTATTCAGTGTGAGTTTTTTTTTTATACAATTGAAATGTTTACATCGTTTAATGTGGACTTCGATTATTGCGGACAAAACATGGCCTCCCTTGACAGTTCGCAGTACCAGGAGTTCACCATGTAAGACACAAAAGATGAAAAGAGTTTCCAGAATTTTCGTGTTCGATAGCAGTGTTGAATTCACACACTTTTCTCCGGGAATAATTTCTGTGGCTCCGGGGGGACATTAAAGAGTTCCGGGGGGTGCAATTTTTCACCATTGAAAACAAAAAATCTCAACTCTTCCGATGGGGACACCTCATTTTTCAGGGAGAGAATATCCCCCTCGGGCCACCTTCTGAATTCAACACTGTTCGATAGATTCTTTAGTGTAGCTACCATTTCGTAAACCAACTAGGTGCTTATGACGAAGATGAATAAAAAGGCTCAAAATTCTATTTTTTTTTATTTATAGGGATTTTGTTATGAATTTTTTTCTAAAATACATTTTAATATAATAAGAGTATTGCACGTAAAAAAAACTGAAAATTTTAAAATAATATTAAAAAAAAATTAAATTTTAAAATTTTAAACATATTTAATTTTTGATATAACTCTGGAAGTACTTACTCGATTTACAAAATTTTTGCACTTTTCAATACAAAAAAGTGTCATTTTAATTTGTCCATAGGATTCTTTTTAAATATTGATTATGAATTTTATAAAAAAAAATAAGTAAAAAAATGAAGTTTTTTTATGAGTGAGTTTTGCATTAGTTAGCATATTTTCACAATTATCACTCAGAATTAAAAATCCTGAAGACAATTTGTTGGAAATATAGCCTAAAATCTCTTTTAAAAATTTCATACATATATCTTGCAAGGAACTTTAGATATATTCTTTTAAAGTTGACAAATCGTGAAAAAAAATCATTCTGAGATAAATGAAGTTAAAGTTCTCGTCAGAGTGCATCTGATGCATCGCTTCTCAAGGCAAAAGGTATTATATATTTGGATCTAATAAAGATAAAAGCATGCGGTTTGCGATATTTAACGCTAAAAACTCAGTAATTTTTTTTAAGCCAATAAAAAAAAAAATTGCATTTTTTTTTTGAGAATTTTTGCCCCGGACCCTTTAAATGGGACTATAGCCGCAACATAAAGCAAATATAACGTAGATACATATAGAATTATTGACATTATATTTTATTGGCATTTTATAAAAATTAATACTTAAAACATTTTCTTACTGTAAGAGGGACTTCACAATGTAACACATTTCAAAAAATTTCCTTTAATACAAAAATTATGTTAATCAATGGGTTAAGTTAAACCATTTATGTAAGAACGGCGCAGTTATAGAAAAATTATAACACTAATTCAATGAAAAAACATATTTACGCATGCAACAGACATCATTTGTGAGCGTGTAATGAAAAACATCTATATAGATTTGAAATATTTTATAAAATAACTCTTAGTAATTTTATTATATTTATTTAATTTATAAAAATACGGGGAACATATTTCTGTTAATACACATTGTACATTAAATATCAATGAATAAGAAATGCATATATAAAAAGTTTCTTATTTTTCAAATAACTAAAATGCCTTATTATATAAATAGGTTTTAATATACCAGTTACTCATATCTCTTCCAACAGAGTTTTGTTAATTTGTTTTCTTGCAAAGACTGTAATATGTATACACTAAAGATTCCACTTTGTTTTATTTTTTATATATTACGAGATTGAAGAGACAAAAAGACTTGCCAGCAATTTCATCATGCTCGTTAATTTATTTAGTGTAACTACAATTTCGTTAGTAATACAAACCCTTAGGTGTATATGACAAATACGAATAAAGAGTTAAATAGAACTGTAGCTGCAACATATAGAATATATTGCATAGACACATGGATAATAATATTTTATTAACACTAAAAAAATATAATACTTAATAAACTTTTTTAGTTTAAGAGTGTTTTCACAATGTAATACATTTTAAATAATTTCCTCTTAATACAAAATTTATGTATGTTAAAGTGTACAACAGTTTCAATATTTATAGGTAAGTATTGTGCAGTTACAGAAAAAGTATCACATTAATTCAACGAAGACATATATTTACTCACACAACAGGCATCACTTTTGAGCTTAACCCATTTTAGGCCAAGCATAGAAATTTTATAAAATGTGGTATTATTTTCATTGAAATATGCTTAAATTGCATTCATTAAGACAAAAAAAAAAGTTTCAGGCATGAAAAATAACATTTTATTTGAGAAATAAATTGCATTTCGAATTTTCATGCATTCGGTTAACATTCGGTCATTCATTCGCATTCGGCTAACGCATTATTAAATTTAAAATTAATAATTTGTTAAAAAATTTTATGACATTTCTTTTATTATTACTTTATTTACAGAACTTGCAACTTTAATCCATTATAAAAATATATGATTAATCTCAAGTGGAATAATTATCCATTTTCAAAAACTCGAACTTCTCAATAACCGTTTCAATTTAAAGAAACTAGCGTATTTTGAAAATTTCTCAACTTGAAGTGTTTACTCCAATTGAATTACTCATATTTTATAGATGTCTCCAGAACCTTTAAAAATAGTAGAAAAAGAAATTAGTGAAAAATATTCGTCACAGTTTTAATAAAAAAATATTTATTTAATGATGCGTTTACGCACCTTTTTCCGAAAATGGGTTAAATGAAATAACTTTTATATATATTCCAGAAAATAAATTTCGTTAATTTAATTATACCGGGTGTTTCAAAAGTTAAGTGCAAGCGCGCTAAAAAAGATCTATGGGTCGGAGAGAGATGCGGTTTGTAGATAAATATTCAGCGTAGTGATTTTCTATGACACCAACAAAAAACTGAGTTCAAAATCTCGACAATAGATGGCGCTACTGCAGATAATTCCATGGAATAACTCCATATTGCTCGCACAACGCAATATTTGGATACAAAAACAGTATAGAATGCTGCATATACACTTTTTTGTATCAAAATCTGACGTTGTGTAATCAATACGGAATTATACCATAGAATTCTCTGCTGTAGCGCCCTCTATTGTCCAGATTTTGAACTAATTTTTTCGTTGGTGTCATAAAAAATCTCGTACCACGCTCAATATTTATCTGCAAACCGCATGTCTCTCCGTCACATAAATCTTTTTTTATCGCGTTTTACTTTCGCACCGAACTTTTAGAACACACGGGATTTATTTCGTTCAATGGGAAGAAAATAAATTTATTTTTTTTAACCCATATGAACACGCACCTATGTTTGTAACGTTAGCACACGCATGGGATAAACCTCGCTCCATTTTGTATTCCATTATTTTTTTGACTAAATACATTTTAAAAACAAATGTATATTGTAAAATGCATCAGTTCTTCTTTTTTTTTTTTAGGGAAAAAAACATACTTTTTACATTTATTTACAAATTTTGCAGCATTTTTTGTAAAAATCACTTTTTTTCAGAAAATATGTTATACATTTGGTAACGATTTATTTTACATCTTAAAACATAAATTATTTCACAATTGTGTTATTAATTACATTTAATGTCCTTTTATCAATATATACATACAAGAAGCTTTCATGTTACTCTTTCATTAAAACTCTTTGAGTGATTGTTAGCCCCTAAGAAATGAATGCATCGAAATGAAACTTTCGTACACGCGCGGGATAATTCACTCCCAAGACCTATCTTCCCAACGAACAAAGAAACGACATTACTTCACCCACCCTTTCTCGAAATTGACCTTGAAAGGTACAAGGCAGATCAGAAGTTTCCTCAAAATATTTATTCCCTGTTTTTGGAAGAAAAAGTGTGATTGGGATGATATCTACCTCCGCTTGTGCTTTCGGGTTAATAACTAACATAAATCACATGGATATGGATAATAAATATACACATAATTTTTTATTATTTTCTCAAATACTTAAAATTTATTGTTTTATAAATATTTAGTGATTTAGGTGAGTACTTATTTTTTGAACACATAGAAAATAAAGATTAGATAAATGGCTAATAATATTTTATTGTCATTTCTTTAAGGGGACACGGTACCTTTTAAACTACTTTTTCGATTTTGAATAATACTGTAATAAATTTGAATATAATGTCACTACAGATATTATGTACTATAAAGCAAATATAATTTCATATAATTTCAAAAAAAAAAAAAAAATCTTGTAGAACAGCCTATTTAACTAAAATTTAAATTAAAAAAAAAATTAAATCCCTACTACTTTTTTAAATATGAATATTTTTGCTTCAATTTTTTTCCCATAATCCTAGAAAGATACTACATAAAATTGTGCATGGATTTAATATTCAAGGTTACAGTTATTTTTTTTAAGAATTTCAATTATTTTTTCTTGATTTTTTACTATACAAAACAGAAAAAGATTGATATTAAATGTAATATTCCATACATCTAAAAATCCATGCACAGTTTTATGTAGTATAATATAAGGAATATGGAAGAAATTTTTGAAACAAAAATATTCATATTTAAAAAGTAGTAGGGATTTTAATTTTAATTTTAATTAATTTTTTTTTTAAATTTTAGTTAAATAGGCTGTTCTACAAGATTTTTTTTTTTTGAAATTATATGAAATTATATTTGCTTTATAGTACCTAATATCTGTAGTGACATTATATTTAAGTATATCACAGTATTATTCAAAATCGAAAAAGTAGTTTAAAAGGTACTGTGTCCCCTTAAAATAATACTTAATACTTTTTTTTTATGTAAGATTGATTTATCAATGTAATTCATTTTAGATAATTTTCTGTTAATACAAAAATTATGTTAATTAATGTGTAAAGTCAAACATTATTGTTAACATTCATATATGTATGGTGCTTTTATAGAAAAAATATCGCAATATATGAATGAAGAAACATACTTACTCTTACAATAGATCACTTATGAGTCTGTAATAACTAACTTTTATATGTATTCCATAAAATAAATTTCATTGATTTAATTGTATTGATTTAGGTCAGTGAAAAGACGATAAAGTTATTTTTTTTAATAAATAACATAAATTACATGCCTATTAATAATAAGTACACATATAAAAGATTTCTTTATTTTCTCAAATAACTTAAATGCTTTGTTACTTAATAGGTTTTAATATATGAGTTATTCATATATTCATCAACCTCGTTTATTAATTATTTTTCCTTTCAAAGACTGCAATATGTTTAGCGTACTCAAGATTCCACTTATATATATTTTTTATGTATTATAAGACTCAAAGGACAAAAAGACTTTCGAGCAATTTCATCATGCTCGGTAATTTGTTTAGCGTAGCGACGAATTCCTTGGGAATAAAGCCACCTGCTTTCATATAACAGAAATGAATAAAAAGTACATGGTCAGAAGCGTGTGTATTTGGAAGAATGGTATGAAAAAAATAGCTCAAATAAAAATATTATTCTTAAAACTAGTAACTAAATTAATATTAAAAGTATTTTCTATAGTGAGTATTAATTTAATTGCAAATACTTTAAATTATTTCCTGTGCGCTAGAACACAGTTAATTACTCGAAAAATTAAATAATGTTGTTGAAAAGTATTCCTACAGTCAGTACATTTATTCCATTAACTCATTGAATAAACTTATTTATTATTATTATAGACATAATTTAAGTACGTTTAATGGAGAATTCCTTTTTGTCGACGAATAATAAAAGCGTATGTAATATTGTTAAAATATGAAGAATGATATTGACAATTACATTAGCTTGAAATAGTCATAGAACTGACATAAAATAAATATGTGTATGTGCTGCCGGTGTCTCTTATTTTACTCATTACATTTTTTTTCAAATATTATATTACAATAAAAACACCTTTCTTGGAACATATTAGAAAATTATACTTTAAAATTAAGGTGTCTTTTTTAAAGTCACCAGGAAATATAAATTGCATAAAGAAAAAACAAAAATAGTGTGAAATATATTCTGCTTCATGCAGACTCCAACCTAGTACAGCCAGAATATTGAAGTGGACTTTTATCTCGCCACGTCATTGACGTTTAAAACACACTAAGTACAGCTCATATTCAAAATATTAGAATAATTGAGAAAAATTAATATGAAAAAAATATTTTTCATTTATTTATTTTTTGATGCTAAGTAAATTCAATTAAATTTCTTATCAATTAAATCTGGAATGTTTAGAAGTTTTTAACATTTACAAAATATAAAATACAGTACAATAAATTAGGTATACAGCTTTCTGAAACACACCAAAATATTACAATAAAATTTAGATTGGTTTAAAGTATTAGAATATTTTATTTTATGCAACAATATTATCTTATGAATATGAAGTAAATGGTAGTTAATATTTTTTAGCATCACATTTAGCTTTCATAATAGCGTACAATCGATCTTGCATACTATATGCAAAGTGTTTACAAACATTTATATCAATATTAGCGCAAATATACTTTATGCGTACCTCTAACTCAGTTTTACTTGAACGGGGATTTTCTTCGAGTTTTTTCTTCATCATACACCATAAGTTTTCGATGGGATTAAGGTCTGGTGAGTGTGGTGAAGAAGGAAATTCCTTAATATTTTGTTGGCGGAACCGATTCTTAGTTGACATCGAGGTATGCGGTGATACTAAATCTTGTTGAAAGATGAAATCACCTTCAAATAATTCTTCTGATGATGTAATCATGTAATATTCCAAAATTTCTTGCTATATCTGAGAGCTAACCTTTTCGTAGACGATGCATAACTTTCCAGGTATTTCTGCACTCATGCAACCCCAAACCCTGATGCTACCAGCAAATTTTACGGAACGTTTAAGGCATTCTTTATCAAATGCTTCTTGCTTCCTTCTCCAAACTCGAATACCTTGATTACCATATGAAACACAAAACGTACTTTCATCACCAAATAATATATTTTCCCAATCTTCTTCGCTCCATAAAATCTTGATTTACAACAATTCAATCTTATACGCTTTTGTTTTGCAGTCATGAGCGGTTTTGTTTTCGGTACACGAGATTCAAACTTAAATTTATGGAGACGTTTTAATGTTTTCGATGCAGAAACTTCAAATTCTTCTAGTTTCCATTTTCGGTGCAAGAATCGCACACTTTTAAAACGGTTTTTCTTAACTATACACTTCAGTTTCCTGTCATCTCTAGAAGATGTTTTTTGGTTTTCGGCCGCCATTTCGGCGATTATTTAAAAATTTTCTATTTTTGAATATTTTGTTAGTATTTTACTAACACTTGATTGTGAACAATGTAAATAATTCGCTATATAACATTGATTTTTGACCGTGCCGATACAAATCAACGATACGAAGTTTAATAGATTCAGGAATATTAGTCACATGACCCATTTTAAGAGGAAAAAGAAAACAAACTGCAAAGAGAATACTGATTTTAAATAAAATCGTCTGAATTTAATCAATGGGACCACCAGTTATGAATTGGTGATAATTAAAGGAGAATTAATCTGAAATATTCTAATATTTTGAATCTTTTGAATAACTATACTAATATTTTGACTTTTCAAAATATTTTTTTGAATTAATCTTTTAAAAAATGAAATTAATTTTAAGATAATAAATAAATTTAATCAACAATAAGTTCTTAATAAAAGTATCGTTTACATATTTGCATTAAAAGACATTAAATTAACAAACGATATTTTCAAATTTTTTTAAAGTAATTATTCTAATATTTTGAATATGAGCTATAGAATGAACGAAACAAATAATTTTTCAGAAAAAAAGTAACATTGACATTAGTTGGCATTTTTTTCGTGTTTTACGGAAACCCTTTATCTCCATTACATTCCCACACGAATCGGGGAACTCAACGAAAACACGGAACTTTTTTTGAAGTCAACCAGAAAGCCGACCCAAAAAGAAGAAAATTAACGCCAATCCGACCAAACCTGAAAAATATTTTGGATTGTGATTTGGTATAATTGGGTTATCCGACCAATGGGAGGCAACAACCAACATTTATTATTAACCGCATTATTTCCAATATCCCAATGTGTTCATGTGTACATGTTGTTCATGTGTACTGCGCGATTTTATATTTAAATTTTCAAGTGTCTCTTAAAACAAGTGCACAGTACAACGCAAATTTATAAACCAAAAACGGAACCTTGCATCTTAACTACATACTTTAAATTCGTAGTGATTAATGAACTTTTACGACAACATTGATGAAGTAATAAATAATAAAGCAATTGTAATTTTAATGTAATAATCCTATAAAATAACAAAATAGGCAGGAAAACATACTGCCGAGAAAAAATATCTTTTATTAGATACTAATGGAATTAAAACGGGCAGAACAAGACATTTTAAATATATCAATTAATTAATTAATTAAAATTAAAATTCGGAGAGTCCGTTCGAAAGTTATACGTAGATATGCATTAAAACAGATGTTCAAACAAATTGTATAACCTTATAAGTAGTTGAAGAAGTATTTCACGTATAGGAATAGCTGTATTCAGAAATAACCCGCTTTAAGCTTTGAAAAACTATACTCTGCGCAGTAGGTAATAAGAAATTTAAGCTTAAAAAACATGAATCGTTGCGAATTTCATTTATATCTGGATGATAATATCATAGGACAAAACTGGAGAATTTGTTAAGACGAGAGTATCATACACTCATGTTTAAAATTAAGAGATTAGCATATTTTGTCAAATTTCATGAAAAGTGCCGAACGATAGGTAAAACTGACGCTTCGAATCAAAGATGGAAGTGTTTAGTGTCGAATACGTAAGCGTACACGTGTATATGAGTGGACCGAATAGAGGAAAAGGCTTTATATGCGGCCATGACAATTTTCGCGTTTCGTTCGCTCGAACACATTGAGGTATACCTTGATGATTTTTGCAACATTCGATAAAATTCAAAAACAAACAGCTACTCGTTGGATGCGCCAAATCCAAAACTTTCTTCTATCTCACATATTTTAATATTTCAAAAAGTTGTTACAAAAGACAGTACTTCATTTTTATTAGTTTTAATAGTATTTTTATTAGTATTATGCATAACTTCATGCACTTTTCGATGGCACAATATTAAAAATTGCAGAAAAATTACTATTATACCCCCCCCCCCCTTGCCAGCGATAGCTATTGTGCCCCTTTCCGGCGGAATTTTTCCAAATTCAGGGAGGACCTTCTTCCTATGACCAAAAAAATACATACACAAAAAATTTGGTTCAATTCTATGAATAACTTCATACACTTTCTGATAACAATATTCAAAATTGCACAAAAATCTCTATTACAGAGTATTCCGACGTATTTATTTTTTTTTTCAAATTAAGGAAGGACCTGCTTGCCATAGCCAAAAAGTTTTTTAAAAAATTTGGTTCAATTCTATGCATAACTTCATACACCTTTGAATGGTACAATGCCTACACACGAACATATGGACACACGGACAGACAGACATTTTCTATAAATATGTTTTTGGGGATCTCTGACCCCTAAAACGTGTAAATCCGTCGAAAACTGAATATCGAAAAAAATTTCGATTACAATACTTTCTAACTAAAAATGAATAACCACGAACGCTTGGATGACGGAATAAGTTGCGAATCGCGAGGAAACTGTAAACAAGACAGTGCCAAGTGCAGATTCCTAGAAACTTCAATCTAACGCCAACCATCGTATCCAACATATGGAAGCAGTTTAAGGATACTGGATCCACAGAGAAAAAAGCCTGGACAAGATTGTCTAAAAGCAACATCGGCCAATGGAGCATGCTATTCGTCCATTACAGCGACGCGTAACAATGGTGCAACAGCTTCTCAGCTATCTCGTGACATTTATACGACCACAGGAAGCCGAGTTTCGAGGGTTATTGTTCCCGGAAAGCTACGGGACAAACGGCTATTTGCTAAAAGATCTCCTCTTTTCGTCACGCTCAGCCGGAAATCCCGTTTAGCATGGCGCAGAGATAATCAACTTTGGACCAGGGATCAATGAAGATCCGTTCTATTCGCTGATGAGTCTCGGTTCAATCTAAACACTAATTTTTGACGTACGGTCGTGGTAAAAAAAGTAAACACCCTCCTATTAACTCTGCAACATATTGTTGTAGAAGACGGTTACTGGTACCAAACGATTGGAAATAAAGTCTAATTTTAAATTATGTATATAAAATTTGCTTAGGGGGCTACATATCAAAACGAACTCAAACTTTGTTTTTCAATAGCAATACCAAGTTTGACACCATAAATAGATTCTTCACCTTTCAATTAGCCTAAATCCAAATTTTCATGAAATTCGTAAGATTAGTTTCTGAGAAATTAAGCATTTAAAAATGAGCTTATTTTAGGAGTTGCATCCAATGTTACTTGATTGTTGAAATGCTACAAAATGACTATGTCACTTCTTTTACTGTATTATTTTTTTTTACCAATATGAACATCTCACTCACTTAACATGTTTCGACTATTGTCACCCAAATGACTCATTAAAATGAGTAAATTATGTATTTTTCTTCAAATTATGCTTTTCCTGACATTATAGACGGCCCCTTAAACCGTCATTTTCACGTTTTTTACTTATAATTCGAAAACTACTTGGAAGAAAAATTTGAGATTGAGAATTTGCATAAAGCAGGACATAATAAATATAAATCTATACAAAAACTTGTCGGTTGCAATTCATTTTTTTTTTCGAATAATGAATAATTCGATTTCATAATTCATATTATAGAATTTTAAAATTACAAATTCAATGTGTTTATGTCTGGTTTTTTTTAGAATTGTAATTAAACAACAAAAAAATATCATATTAGGGATAATATTTCAGGAGATATTAATAAAAATATGAAAATGTAATTTAACATTAGAAGGTATAAATTTTGAAAATTTATAATTTAAAAACTTATCATCCAAAAGACTTGAAATCTCATTTCTAGGCATAGTTTGAAACAAAGATTTAAAATATGCATCATTTATATGCATCATTTTAAAGAAGACTTTATTTCCAATCGTTTGGTACCTGTATTTTTTTCTATTATAATTAGTTTCATTATTAGTACGGAGTGTTTACTTTTTTTCCCACGACTGTACATTCATCAGGAGAGTACCAGGGATCCGCTATCTGCCTTCCAACGTCAAAACAAGAGACCGCTATCCCAGCACAGGTTTGATGGTCTGGGAAAATATCGGGCGCACACCTCTCATGTGTTTGGCAAAGGCTCTGTGATTAGCGTAATGTGTAGAAATGATATCTCGGTGTCCTATGATTGCCTTTTCAGGGATGCAGTTGGTCCTGATGTCATTTAAATGAACACCAACACCGCCTAGACATAGCTCATCTGGTCGACGAATTTCTGGAAAGTGAGTATATTTGCTTGATGTATTGGCCAGCCAGATCTGCAGAACTTAAACCTATGGAGCACGTCTGGGACGCTCTGGGGAGGACAATTACAACTTGCTTTCCAGCTCCCAGAACTACATGCCCCACCAGTGGCTGAGAGGTTCTGCTCTCGAAGCTGGTAGACGGGAGGTGCTGGGTTCGAACCCAATCGCGCCCGTCGGCCTAATCGTTCGGAGTTTTCGTGGTTTTCTTCGAACCGTGGATTTCCATGCGTTAATACGGATTAGGTTCCCTTAGAAAGACCTCCACGGAAGGCACTCCCCCTGGGGCCTATATCCCTCGTGTAGATAATTGGCCGTCAACAATCAACCCAACCCAACGCAGAACTACATATGTCCTGAAAACGTCTTTTCTGGAATAGTGGGAATATCTTCTACAGAGAGGTACTGCCTGATTTTTAATATGAATTCATGTTGTGAGAGCTGTATAACTGTAAGTGGGGACCATACCCCGTATTAATCCATTTTTCTGTTCGATATTGTAATCTCTGTTTTGTACCATCCTATGCTGTTGAGTCTTACGCGCGATTATACGTTGTGTGTATTATAACTGTTGAATGGTTACTTTTTTTGCATGATATCAACTTATGTATATATCCAATTTCATTAAAATCTGTCCAATAGTTCTGGAGATAATTGACCCAAACTGAACATACTCATAATTTTGAATATGAGTGTGATTTCTGTTGCGTCCTGTGAATTACGCTGTCCAGAATATTTTTTATTTTTGCTGAGAATTTATTCCATCGTTAGCTGAGATTTTTACGAAAATAAAAAATATATTGAAAATTAATTATTTTGACTAAATATGAACCAAAATCCACACTACCCTAGAAAGATCATATAAATATCCAAATTGTTAAAAATCTGTAGCTTTTGCTGCATAGCCACTCCACCGTTTTTACAGAAAATGATTACTTGACGGTATTATGGAGCATTCTCATTGGTCAGAATAGAAATATTCTATAAAAGCGGTGGAGTGACTATGCAGTAAAAGTTTGCAGATTTTTAACAGTGCAAGCTAAAAATGTTCCCGTTTAAAAATTATTTGCCTTAAGCGAGATGATGGCAAATTCTTCAAACTCTAATGTTAATGAGTCTTACATTTTTATTTAGAATTATAGGAAAATTTTTATTTGTAAAAATCTTAAATTGCAATGTGAAATGTATGGTCGCGAAAAGTGGTTTTTTTAAATGAGATTTTCTCTTATTTTCCTTGCTTTTCCTAAGTCCATCACTGTGCGTTAAGTTCTTGAAAAGTTTCACCCCCCCCCCCCCCTTTTTTTATCTTTTCTATATTTTTCCACCTTTCCTGTGCAAAACTCCCAATACTGGCAAAACTCCACCTTCCTATATTTGGACTGTTTCCTTTCCTATCCAGCCGCATAACTATACCATTTTCAGATTTTCGCATCAGCTCGGATGTGCTTATCAGACAGGTTGACCTTTTGCGAAACCAGTGTGACCTCTACCTGCATTAGTTCGGTTGTGTTCATTTGGTACGACTCTCGACATTTCCTAGTTTAATTATTATATATCCTTTAAATTAGTTGTCTATCCTTAGTTTATTTGTAGTGAATTTCTGCGCTACTGCAATACGTTTTTCTGTATAACTCTCAAGATGTGATATATCATAATTCATGTACTGTGCTTGGAGTTGTCTTGCAACTTGGAAGCCCCAGAATTCATTAACTGGTCACTGTTTACTGTTAAGGATATTCTTGATAAGCTGAGATTGAATAATTGGACGGTATTTAAATAAAAAAGGTAACAATAATACGCAGGAGAATAAAACGAGTATTTCTCTGAACTTTGTTATAGGCGTTGAGCAGAAAGGCGCTATTTTTATTTCACATCTATTTGATAACATAAAAGTTGAGACAAACTCGGACCATACGAAAGGTAAAATTGCATACAATGCGAAAATTTAACAGTGTAGTAGAACTTACTTAATTTTTCCAAAAGTTATAATTTTAACTTGCACTCGGTTTACACACGGATTTTACACTTGCAAGCTAAAAATCTTGACAGTAGCAATTCATGACAGTTTCGCATTTGATTCATATTTCCCAAATTGATTCCGTTATTACAGCTACTAGTGTAATTATTTTCTTTCTTTTAAAAAGGAAAAAATCAGACCTAGCCCTCAAATCCTAGGGAGGTGATGCGCGAAACGTTAATTTATTGAAATATCAAAATAATAATAAAATATTGATAGCATACATATTTGAATTTAGTTCCTTGAAGACCTCTAATTTTACAATTTTTTACAACTAGTTTTTTCAAATGTACTAGGATTAACACTTAAAACATATGACAACGTGAGTTTCAAAACTCGCCTAATCCAAAATTAAAAAACTTGTGTTTTACCAATCAATTTATTCTACAGGTAAACCTGCACCGTAAAAGCACTATATTCTGCAAAATCAGTTACTAGTTTTATCATATACATTGTGAAATGTTGGTTTACAATGAAAACCAATGGACGCAGTTAGAGGTTTTTCGCGATATCTCCAAATTTGATTTTCTGGATAAGTCGAGTTTTGAAACTCACGTCTTCATATCGTTCAGCCGAGAGAAAAGTGACACATCTCGCAAAAATTCATTTTGCATTTTATTTCACTAATAAGTCTGTCATAGGTACGTCTTGATACACAAAAAGTTTCATTAGTGTAGTTATTCGGAAAATCACTTTATTATGCTATATGTCCATTTGTGGCCACTGAATAGGGGTGGATTGTGTGGGGGCGGTAAATTACCCAACCCTCCAAACCTCATAATACGTCTTCATTTTTAATGGTTTTACGCTTTTATGTACGTTTTTATTCCTGCATGCAGACCTAAGTGCTATAATTTCACGATACAGTAAAATTATGCAAGTCTTTCCCCCTTTTGAATATCCTGTGAAATTTACTTTTGTCGAGATGTGTCACGTTTCTTACGAGTGAGTGATATATTCTGTAGAATAGTCTAATTATGCCTAAAATAGCCAATTGCTTTATTGACACCTTCCGTGTCAATGCTTCATGAATGATGGAAAACTAAGACTGACACTTTTCTTATTTTCAAAGTTTAAAGTCGTTTTGTTCGCGATCTATTTATTCGCTTTTATATCTCATACGTTCAAATTATAGACAATAATAAATACTAGCGAGTTTGTTGATTTGATACGGACGTGATAAGTCAAATAAATGATGTTACATAAATTAAAATCCTATATGAATGCAAATTCTAACTATCATTTTTATTTAAACTTACGTCTTTCCTTCTGTTATCTTTGAAAAATGATGTCTCTATCATCGAATTTAGTTAAAAAGTTATTACCTTTATAAGAAAAAAAAAACAGATAACATTCTTTGGTTTTAAAATAAAAATAAGCATTTCAAAATCCCTATTTCATTAAGTAAAAAGAAACATCGCACACATATATTATTTAAGCATTCACTTTTAGTAATTAAAATACTTGGTCTCCCCAATTTTATTACCAGTAACATTTCCTTTTTAGGTTTTTCTTCACTTACTTAATAATAGGTTTCTTCAAAAATGTTTTATTTTATCACTCTCTTACCGTTTTATGACTCACAATAAATTTAAGTGAGAAAAATAAAATATTTGGTAAATAGTATTTTAAAAAAAGCATCCTACGCCATTTATTTTAATTACATCGAAGAAAAATATTGAAATCTGGGTAAAAGTTTTTATTGAAAGTAAGAGATATTGTGCATCATTTTCTGTTATATTTTTAAAACAGGTTCGCGAAAATATTTTAGTTTATTAAATAGATATAAGACGTTAGCTTTACCTCTCATACCGTTACTCTTAATTTATTGTTCATATTTCATAAAAATATATAATTTGAAAGATATTTTTTTTATATAAAATGCTCTATTTAAATGTTTAATTAAATCAAGACAAAAGCTGAAGAATATTTGAATATTAGATTTATATATATTTTTTTTAAGTTTTAACTAGAATAAAAGGAAAAGAAGATACATATGTAAAAGTATATATATGGGCTGAATAAGAAAATAGATAAAAAAAAAACAAACACATTTATATATGTTAAACATATGTCTGAACGCATTTATATATGCCGTCCATTAGTTCAAAATTAAAATCAAAAGTTCAACCGTGTCCTTTATTCAATTAGATAAACGTTTATATTTTAATCTCCATTGTAAAATTTTTTTTTTCAAAATTAATACGTTTTCGTATGCATAAATTACTATTTTTTCATGAATTATGCTATATTTTGCATAATTAATTTATATAAAAAAATTTTAATTATGTTATTCTCTTATTCAATTCCGAAAACTTAATTTCATATAGAGTTTTAAAAAATGCATTCTGAAGTTTAAAAAAAAATTTACATTTTATTTGTTCCTCACTTTTTTCGGGATATTGGGATATTGTATGTGATTTTTCGTTAAGAGAAATGTATCAAAACTCACACATTTGCAAAGGAAGATTTTAAGACTGCAACATATGTAAGAGGAAAACATAATATATTTAAGCTTGTATACATATATTTTGTGAAGCAAAAACCGTCCACGGTTAACGCTGGCGTCATCCCGATGATGCAAAGTATCTGGGTTTGTTTTTATCGCAAAGATTTTAACTTCTTAAACATCGCAAAATTAAAATTTTTACCCCACCGAACAGAAAAATAACGTAATTTCAGAAGTAATTGGTTCGATAACTATATCTCAATTTACTGGGTTTGTATGATTTTAAAAGATTTTTCAAGCATGATTTCTTGTTTCCGTTTTATGCTTTTAATACTTTAAACAATATATCGCAAAGATTTTTAAATATTATTCTGGAGTTGTGACATAATAGTAAAATACTATACAACAATGTCAAGGTGGTAAGAGTTTGAAGTTCCGATCGATTTTATATGACATCTGCAAATAAATCCGCTAAATGCTGAGCTATAGTTTCCATACCTAACGCTCTGTGTGTGACTGAAAGGTAGCATAGTTTCATAATCTGTTGTTATAACTAGAATTAATTGAGGCTAATGTTACACAGCCAAAAGAATGGAGTCGGTCAATTTCAATGTGTCTTTCGCCAGACTTGAGACATTTTACAGAACTCTTAAAGACAGCAGTTTGTAAATTTTACAGGTGCTAGCACCTTTTATTGTAAAATACAGATGTTTTTTTTTTTTTTTTTTTTTTTTTTTTTTTTTTTTTTTTTCGTGTACTTCTAAAAGCGCATAACAATATAGTTTAAGTAACATTATCACAACAGTATTACAGATAATTTTATTTTTATTTTTTTACCCTAAATTATCATTTAATAAATTAGAGGAGAAGTTTATTGCAGTGGGTTTTCATCAACATCCTAGTGGACGTATGAAATATGTGAAACTTAATGTGTTGAAACAGTAAGATTTGGAGCAACTTTTTTGCAGGTGACTAGTGATCTTATTACTTACAACCACTTATAAATAATGTTGCTCACTTTATCAGACAGCGGTCTCATATTAGTCCTATTCCTTTGGTCTATTACAAGACAGGTTTTCATTTTACAATAAACTAAAAATATGGTCAAAACACCACTTTCTACTTATCTAGCTTATATAATTGAAAAAATGTCCTCCAATTAGTTAACAAAAAATTATTATTAAAATTACTAGTGTCCAAAAGCTTTTAGTAAAGAAGTACACTGTAAAAAAAATCCTACCAGTTTTCTTGTAGGAATCGGAAAAATAGTTGCCCTTATCGTACCGGAAAATTTTCCGATCCAGCTCGGAATAAAATCCGTAAAAAAAGGAAATAGTCAATAAAACGGTATATTACGGATTTTATTCCGATTTTACGGATTTTATTCCTAGCTGGGTCGGAAATTTTTCCGGTACGATAAGGGCAACTATTTTTCCGAATCCTACAGGAAAACTAGTCGTATTTCTTTTTACAGTGTAAGGCAAATGTTCTTGCCTGAGCGGCACTCGGGCAAAACTGTTCAGGAGTTAAGTTTCGCTTTATCATAATGTACTTCACATGTGATTGCTTAGATACTAGTAATTCTGGGAATTCAAATTGGAAAAATAGTTGCCCTTATCGTACCGGAATAATTTCCGACCCAGCTCGGAATAAAATCCGCAAAAATAAGGATATATTCAGTAAAACGGTATTTTACGGATTTTATTCCAATTTTACGGATTTTATTCCAATTTTACGGATTTTATTCCGAGTCGGGTTGGAAATTATTCCGGTACGATAAGGGCAACTATTTTTCCGATTCCTACCGGAAAACTGGCATTATTTTTTTACAGTGCATAATGAGCTGTCTCTACAGTAAAAAGACTGTACGTCTTTCATATTTCCTAGACGTCTTACATAATTTGGTTTGGCTATTAAAGTTGGCTAAATGATAACGGATTCTTGAAATTTTAGTATCGAAGTGAATTTGGAAATGCTATCACTAGTTTTATGGAAAGTGATTGAACTGTAATGCAGCCATTTTAGAATCGTACGCTTTTTCGATTACCGATTTTGATATTGTTAAGGCTTGATTTTGAAATATATAAGTTTCTTAAAACGTATAGTAATACAAAAGCCGTACGTTCCTTTGTTAGATTTGTTTTAATGTAAAGTTATTTTTAAATTGAATAGAGTAATTATTCTATTCTCATTCCATTTTGAATCCCAGTAAACAGTTTTTTGTTATATTGTTAAGTTTTTTGTGTACTTATTTGACATAGAAAGAATCGTTAATGGTTTTTAGGGAATCGTCTTAAATTTTAAAAAGAGATGAATTGCCCAGAATTGATTGCAGTCAGTTTTTCATTTCTTAAAATAAGTACCTTTTTTTTTTTTAAAACTTTTCTACAAACTTTTCAGAAGAAAAACATAATAAAGAAGTTCTCATTTAATAAAATTATTTTATTTTCTAAAATTTATTATTTGATAAAAAATTTGTAACGGACAACTTGATTTCTATCTCTATATGACATCAAAATTAACAAAAGTATCAAAAGTTTAAAAGATACTGTCATATAAAATAACTATGAGATATAAATTTATGTAAAAGTTTGTCCTAATTGTCCTTTAGTTGCTTATAACTTATGGCAAATTATGCATTACAAAGTATGTGTTGCAAATTCATCTTTGGAATGTTTACATAAATTTTCATTGAGCAAATTTCAATAAATATTGAAGCATGTGAAACATCATTTTGGGGCAAATAGATTATAAATTCATGTAATCAAATGTAAATAGATAAAGGAATAACTATTTCGGATAGCTAAGCTTTATTTCTGTACAACTTTTGTGCAAGCCCGTGAAGCATACATATATAGCACAATTATTTACATTCAACATTGCATTATATTTGACATTAGTCGATTGAAATTGTAACATTTTCACATTTGCGCTTTCTTCTCTGCATGCGCAATTTTACAGTTGGGCTGATTCCAATTTCTAACATTTTAATTAAAACAAATCGCGATTTTAATTATACGTAGAAATGAAATCTACTCACAATGTAATTTAGTTAAATAAATTAAAAACAACTTAAATATTTTAAAATTTCTATACAACAACCATGCAGTTAATATACAAAGCTAAAATGAAAAAAAAGAACGAAAATTCATGCGTACGGCATAGAGTATAAAACACTTTCCAACACATTCAGTATACTGTAAGAAAACTTCACAGTTTAGTAAGGTGAAAGATGATCTAAAGGAACAATTTGGTCTAAAGGAACAATTTCTAAAACGCATGATACATTTGAAAACCCAATTTCTGCTATTACCATGAATAGTGGGGAAAATAAACGATTTTTTGTGCATGACTGTATATGATCTATACATATGTATGTATACTACACAATGCGCTAAAAGTTAGTTCAGTTAAAAGTATAGCACAATTGGAAATTTCCATTCAGCAATTTCCACTAATATACTGATGTTGTTGAAAACTTTTGTGCAGTACTGTTTCTGATCTACAGGATTTATGCATACAATGTAATATTTAAAAAAACAATTACATTTATAAACTCATACCACAACTAAAAACGCACTTCCGACAATTATTTTTTGTGGCCTTCAATAGTTCAATTATTGTTCATTTTCTTCTGCAGCCAAATTCTTTTGTGTGTCCCTGTAAATGAACGACAAGTTGTTTGCTTATCACGTTGTATTTTAAGAACCTTGTAGTACACCCCAAAAATATATATCAATTTTAATATTTTAAAAACAGTGTAATGTCATTAAAATACACCTCAAATTATTTTCCCGTAATCTAACGGATTTATTTTGAGTGTCCTTGTAAATGAAGCGTAAACGCCACACACTTAATTTTCAATACTTAACATGCTATAGTAAACTCGAATAACATATATAAATTTCCTAAAAATCGGACTATATTTATGCGAGTTATACCACGGACCGAAAAACCGAATTCAAAAACACTTTTCAAATATGTTGGAAAGTGTTAAAGAAGAATCAACTCAAAAAAAGATAATAGCAATATAGTAAAAGAATGTGATATTAAGCCAATGCAAAGAGCATTACACTGTGGGAAATAACCAGACGCAATTGAAGACCTGAAATTTCCTATATATTTAATAAAATATTTAGTAATTTAGTTTAAATATATTTAGAAAAAGATAAATTCAGTAAAGTAATTTACAAAGCTTCAGAAGCGAAATTCATTTTAAAATATTTAGTTTATTTTCTTATATTTTTTGGATCTATCTCCATAGTATGCTAAATCTAAACTTATTTATATGAATGTATAAAAAGAAGCAAAAAATTATTTGTTTGCAAAATTATTTCGAAAAATTCACATTATAGATATGTAGCATTCTCGACAAAAGTTTTCCAGTTTGAAGAATTGGAATATTACAGATATATCACGTACAGGACTTGAAAAAAAAAGAAATACGATGTAATCTTATAAGATCTGGTAGCAAAAAACACCCACGACTCAGCATATGTAAAAAGCACTACAAAACGAATAAGAAGGTCCTCATCTATTTTGAATAGCAACAAAATTCATATGACAATACAGATGCACATATCTAGGAGAAGGTTTTCAACGAATAAAACCGTACAAATGTAAAATCTTTCATACTTCGATTGTGTTTTCTATTGCCCATATCAAAATTCAGTATTTCCCAATAAATATTCCTCCTGCATTGAGTTCGAGATTTAGATTTTCCTTCATATGATGCATAAAATATGCATCTTTTGGAATACGTTTCGTATTGTTGAAACCGAGTTTTTAAAATTCTTTTCATAAAACATGAAAAAAATTAAGACAATTATATATTTGGTAATTAATTTGATTTTGAATTTTTAAATCATTAATTAATTTAGGTTTCTTTCATAATTTTATCTATGAATTATATCTTTTTCAATACTATTCAATGTATCTCGCTACTTTTTAAAAGTAAAACATACATGAATATAATAGTGTTTGTTTCAAGTAAATTCGTTTATGGAAATTTCATTTTTTAATAAATTCTGTTGGTGAAATTGCTTTTTAATTCTTAGAATTTTAAGGAAATATAGTGCAGTATTTGATCACATACCAGAAATCCTCTCACAGAAAAAGAATGATATTTCAATCATTTGTTTTCGTTTAAGGCATTATTTTAAGTACAATAAATGTAATTAACTTATAGCTGCCAACTTTTGCGCTTTTCTCTTACCACTAAAATTTAATAGTAAAAATTTTCATATTTAGTCGGCATTTTTTTTTTTTACCATATTGTTATACTAACATTTTTAATATTAAGTTCTCTTACTCTTAAACTTTAATTTTTCAATTTTTGTGGCCACCAGCCGCGTTTATACACCTTTTTCCATGGCTCCCATTGCAAATAACACGCATTACCTCTATACTGGATGTTAAGTTGTCCAGCAACTAGGGAATCCATTCACCTGCTAACATTGATCCATTGTTCCACGATTCAATAACTCAAAAATTTCTTTTATGTTTTACAGGTTAAAAAAAAATCGTGAAAGTTGGCAGCTATGTTAACTCCAATTTTAGCCATATTATAAAAGCTCCAAATGGAATATGCAGTGATTTTGCTGTCAGTACCATTTTCCGTTTTATGCACGGAATTTATTTTTCTGACTGTGTAGACTTGGTATCACATTTGTTTTAATATATTATCACTGAATAAATTTCAAATTATCACTTACTAATTTTTCATATATTTTCTGTGAGTTAATAGATAAAAATAGCTCTAAGAATTCAGGAAATTATCTTATACATATATCTATTGGTCATTACACTGATAACACTACATACATACACAGTATGAGAAGAGATAGAACTTTATAGATCAGTTTATTTATTGTTTCATCTAAAGATAGAATCCTATAGATCAGTTCATTCATTTTCTGATCTAGAGATAAAACTTTATTTGATAACTGATTGCGAAACCCGCGTTTCTCAGAAAAGGCATTATTTTTTTTTCTGAAAATAATTTAGAAATATTCAGTTCTTGTTCTTAAAACTGTGAACATTTGATGACGTGCTTTCCTTAATTCCAATAATCAAAGTGATTTTCTTACTTAAGGCGCATAAACTTCAATTTTCGGCTGCCAAAGTAAACAGTTCCGACTTGACAGATAAAACAAATACGGTTGTAAATGGACTTCAAATGATCATATGAAAAAAGTAAAAAACTATTTTGGGTAGTTCATTGTACAGTCTTTATTATCAAAATAAAAATTTTTAAAAAGTGTGATTGTTATTCGAAATTGGCTATTCAAACATACTAGTATAATTTATTCAATGGGGCCGTGGTCCTTCATTTGAGCAAATTTCGACTCCAAATTTCCACATTTCTTTTTGCGTGCATTATTATTCTCCAATTTGTACTGCAATTTGCACATACGTAGAAAACCGATTGCGGATGTTATTATTTTACGCAGTTACGCGTGTTTTAATTTTATTCATAAACAATTTTTTGTGCATTTTAATATACACTTTAAATTTCTTTCGCACAAACTCGCACAAAAAATCGCACAAACTCGCTATTACAGCGCCCCCTATTGGCGAATTTTTTCCAATTTCAGGGAGAATCTACTTGCCACAGCCAAAAACTTAAAATAAAAATTTGGTTCAATTCTATGCATAACTTCATACACTTTTTGATGGTACAATTTTCAAAATCGCACCAAAATCGCTATTACAGCGCCCCCTACCTGCGAATGTTTTTCAAATTCAGGGAGGACCTGCTTGCCATAGCCAAAAACTTAAACTAAAAATTTGGTTCAATTCTATGTATAACTTCATATACTTTTTGATGGTACAATGGCGACAGACACACGGACGGACGGACACACGGACAGACAGACGGACGAACGGACAGACAGACATTTTCTATAAACATGTTTTTGGGAATCTCTGACCCCTAAAACGTGCACGTCCGTCGAAAACCGGAAGTCGAATTTTTTTTTTTTATTACAATACTTTCTTCTATTGAAGATAGAAGAAAGTAAAAAGGGGTTTTTAACAACACTAAAGCTGACATTATAAAGCTAATACTCCAGTGTTTTGGCTAGTATAATCACTTTTAAATAAGAATGAAGATAAAATTTATTGAATTGTCATCATTTACTAATAAATGTTAAAGACTGACAGTAAAAAATTATCTGTAATGTTAGTATTATATTTAATATTTTCTGCTGAAGAAGCTAAATATTTCTGAATGTATTTTATACGAATGAAGCTTAAATAATAGGTTAAATGAAACTTGAAAGTAAAAACAATAGAGTTAAAATACGCTATTATTTCAGAATGTATGATTTAACACCTAATGAAGTAATAAATCTATAAATTAAGGGTTTGCCCTCATATGTCGACACCTATATCAACTGTTGAAAAGAGCAATTTTGACTCTTAATCTTTACCTTCACTTTAACTATTAAACTTTTGAAGTAAAAACATTTCTAATACAACTAACATTTTTTTTTCAAATACTTCTAATTAAAAAATAAAATGTTTAAGTAACACAAGGCTCTTTTTAACATAACATTACGTAATATTAAACATTTATTTATTCGAAAATTGCTCAAAAAAAATTGCTAACTTTTTCTGATACTAACAGGCTGCTGAATCCAAAAACTAAATTGGAAACTGCGATCTTGAAAGATACAAGTAACATTCTTACTCGAATAATTGTAATGGGGGCAATCATCATTATCTGATATAAAAATTGTAATGTGATATAATTTAATTGCCTATCCCCCCTCTATAGCAAACCCTGATGGTTCTATCGTAAAAACAAATAAGGCAGCATTGATGCATTCTGTGCTGAAATCAGTGGATTAGTATCAAAAAGTGAGATCCCTGAAAATAATGTCTTGATTTTGAATGGTATGGCAGTTTTGCAACAAATGCAGAATATCCCAAATACTTTTGAAGATCTTGCTTTACAAGTGCTAAAATATATTATTAATATGAGTGTTAGCTACAAATGTAAAGTAATTCACTTTGTAACTGACACATATCCTAATAACAGCATTAAATGCAGCGAGCGACAAAGGAAGGCTACAGGAGATGAAATATTGAATAGGAAGTTCAGCACAAAAATCCTTAACCAGTTTAACACATTTATAGCAAATCGGTCAAGGCAGCTTCGGTTGAATTTCTGTTTAAGGAATGGTCCTCGGTAGATCCCACATTGCTGAAAAGTGTATCGCTGATTGTTACACATGGGTTAAAGTGTCATATGATAAGCGGTGAAGATAGTCATCTGATAGTAAGAGATATGCCCGAACTGCATTCTGATCACGAGGGAGCCGATACAAGAATGCTGTTGCATGCAGAAAATGCTTCGATATGTTTCAAACATGTTATTATTAAAAGTTCGGACACAGATGTTTTCATTCTCTCACTATGTATGAGTAGATATTTAACAACATAATTATATTTGCTTCTGGGTACGGCGAGTAATTTAGAATTTCATAATGTTTCATCTATCGTTACTATTTTAGGTCCAGATATTTGTGATGGTTTAATAGGCCTTCACATTTTCACAGGCTGCGAAAATTGTATTGCCTTTAAAGGCAAGGGTAAAAATTAAAGCATTGAATATAGTGAAAAAATTGTTTATATTGATGCATTTAAAGAGTTGGGAACTTCTTGGACTTTATCAAGTGCTCTTATTCAAACTCTTGAACTATTTGTTTACGAACTTTATGGCCAACCTACTAAATCCTCAGTAAATGATGCAAGATACATATTGTTCAGACTGAAGTTTAAAATTTATGTTGCTTTACCATCAAATTATGATGCTTTTGTATGCCATATTAAAAGGGCAAACTATAAAGCATGTAAGGTTAGTTGGGGTAACTGGACCCTCGAGGTAACTGAGCCATAGGCCATTTTATAAAAAACCGTTGATGTATTTAAAGTTTTAGCTTTTGTGAACAATGCCCTTTAACCTCTACTTCCTAAAACAACGTGTCTCAACTCAATCATAACTCTCTCTCTGCTGTGATAGGTTGTCGAAAATTAACGTTTCTTTTTTAAAAAACGTCAATTTGGTTGAACTTCCTCGGCTTTTTATTAAAATACTCTAAGTATTTTTATTAAACAATCTTTTTTTTTTTAAAGATTAGGCATATAGCTACGTTAATATTATTAGGTATCTATACGTATTTACTTCATGTTTCAAATGTATGCCCGGTGTCTCAGTTACTCCATAAATGTTTCAAGAATCGGGTAACTGGGACATGTATCCGGGGTAACTGGACCATGCTGGATCCAGTTACCCCAATAATTATAATTTTTTTTTGAGTTTATCTTACAACGGAAAGTAAATTTCTCCATTGTTTTTTGCTCACAATAAATAAAATTATAGAATACCTTATTAAAATTACGTAATAAAATTTGAAAAAGCATTTTGAGTTGCATCAAACCAAATTCCTTGACCCTTTGAGAGGCGGTGATGCCGTTATGGCATCACATAATTTTAATTCCTAATTGCCACATTTGCACCGGAATTTTATAATGAAAATTTCATTTTTATTAAGTATGCAAAAATATACTTTTACTTGTTTTCAAATAGATTCTCTCGTAAATACTGGTGTCATTAAATTATTTCAACATTTTACGAATGCAAGTACCTTGCCCCTGAAAGCGAGATAGCCAAACCTTGAAATTGTACAATACACAGGGGTTGCATTCTATAGCTAAACTTTTATTGTTCCTACCACTATTTTGAAAATAATATCTTCATCGGACCTTTCTTTATAATATGTTAAATAAAATGATCATGGAGGTAACTAATTAAGGGTTCTGGTAGGAACAATAAAATTTTCCCTATATAATGCGACCCCTAGATACAAATAAAGCCGTACGTAGATACTTACGTAGCCGTTCGTTCATAGATTTACCTTACTATATTTTTTCCTTAAAATACCCATGTGACTTTTAACTTATTACCTATACTAAAGTACATAAGTACTTACTTAATTTTTATGATTTTGGTAAAAATAAATCTAATATTTTCACTTTTAGTGCTTTTTTTAGACACATTGACAGCAAAGGTTTCCCTTACAATGCTCTTTATTGACATATAATTTACATGATCTGCCTGGTTTAATTTTTTTTAAGTTGTTTACACTTTTTTAAACAGGACCTGATATCCGATATGAAAAAATATGAACGCGTGTGGAACATAGACTGCCCTGGTCCACTTACCCCATTTTTATGGGGCAACTAAACCCATGAGGAAAGAGAGATGAAATATGCATATTTTTATATTTTTAAATATTAAAATGTAATTTTGAACATTTCTGTCTGATAGAGGGAACCTAACTTAACACATTTACAGAAGTTCAGACTTTAATTCAAATGAACATTAGCTTTTTGAAGCTGAATTGTCAGAAGCTCTAGAATCACATTGTAAAATCATGGCCCAGGTGCCCCAAACAACCTTATTCGTCGTCGGTATTTCCAGAACATAATGAGTGTCCCTAATCCTGCTAAACACGGATGTATCATTAATGGGGAATATATAAGCATTTGTTGGAACACAATTCCTTGTCTGCCAGTTTGTGATAGTTTACTAGAAAACATTTTGTGCTTATGCCAAAAGGCCACTTTTTATCAAGTAAATGCTCATGCAAGTCAAATGGAAATTCTTGCTCCGAATTATGTTCATGTTCTAATTGTGAAAATTCCAATGAAGAAAATGAATTTTGCAGTAATACTTTTGAAGTTGATTCAGACACAGAATATATTGATAGTTTGCCTAATATAGATGATTTTTTTCTAAAAAATGTACCAAAATAAATTATGTTATACATAAAATATGCATAACGTTTTTATTTAAAATAAGTATTTAATTATTACTAATTTTCTAAAATGTTTTAGATATTGTTTGCCCATTTTTTCCTCTAAATTCTTAAGCATTTTATTAAGAGGTAAGCGCATTATATCAAAGTGTCTTTACTGTTATTATGTAACTTAATGTTATGTTAAAAAGAGCCTTGTGTTACTTAAACCTTTTATTTTTTAATTAGAAGTATTTGAAAAAATTGTTAATTGTATCAGAAATGTTTTTACATCACAAGTTTAACAGTTAAAGGGAATGTCAAATTTAAGATTCAAAATTGGTCTTTTTAACAGTTGATATAAGTGTCGACATATGAGGGCGAATCCTTAAATATTATATTTATTACTTCATTAGGTGTTAAAAAATACATTCTGAAAGAATAGAGTATTTTAATTCTGTTATATTTACTTTTAAATTTCATTTAACCCATTATTTAAGACACATTCGTGTAAAATACATTCAGAAATATTCAATTTCTTAAACAGCAAAGATTAAATTCAACGCTAAAATTAAAGATAATATTTTATTGCCAGTATTTAATATTTATTAGGAAATGATGACAATGCAATAAATTATATCTTCATTCTTATTTAAAAGTAATTATACTAGCCAAAACACTGAACATTGGCTTTATAATGTCAGCTTCAAGGTACTACTTTAAATTGGTATAAAAAATTAATGTGCAAATATATTTTGGTGAACTTTGCTGGCTTTAATAAATAAGTACTGTATAATTGTATTATATGCAAAATTTCTTAGTTGCCGGAGTTGGCAAACGAGAACTCATTTTTAGCCACTTTTTCATGCTTCGTCCAATGCCCTACTAAGTACATTGGAAGGATGAGGAAACCTCAGTCTTCATCGTTAAGCAAAAACGAGTATTTAGGGCGTTTTCTGTTAGTGGGGTCGAATACCTCGTAGTCGGGTAGTTCCGCAATGATTTGGTTAGGTATGTTTTATACAGTTTTAAAAAACTTGATAGTTGATTAGCGCTAAGCAAAGCGATATAACTAAGCATCCTATCTTAAATGGGAGATGTATCCGCAAGATTAAAGGCGAGGTCACATCAATCAAGGTCGCACGCCACGTTAAACTACAGAAAGATGCCTAACTGTTTTCTTACTTCACACCTTTAAAATTGTAAACTTTTTTCACCTTGATTAATAGCTGAAATGTCTCTAACAAGGCGAAGAAAACTTCGTGGTGACAAGTGCGTCTAGACGCCCCTCTCGCTACGCCATTATTTTGCAATAAATGTGGTAAACAAAATTCAGTTCCATGAGTGACTAAATATTTAGAAACTATGCGCAGATGGTAGATATCCTGTCATATATGACGTCAAACTAAAAGCCTGCGTATGTGGATTATCACCCTGTCCACAAGATGGCGCAACTGTGTTAATTTACGCCCGATTCCAGTATTAAGTTTTTACGCTTACTTATATCGTTTTGGTGTAGTTTTAAGTTAAAACTTTTTTTCTTCTAAATTTTACTCTTATAAACAATTTCTGATGCAAATGATTTAAAATTCTAGAATTTTATAAAATCTTGTTAAAAAAATGTAACATATTTTATGGTTGGAATTTTTAGTACATCATAAAATTTGTTAGAAGATATATTTCAAAATATTTTAATTAGTTAAGGAGGAGTATAGCTTCTTTTTAGATTCATATTTCTAATTAATTTTTATTTTGTATGTCCTATTCAACTCTGAGGTAAACATTTCGTCAAACAAATGACGAGTTTTGGGTCCGCTGTTTGCGAGGTGGATCCAAGTGTGGTCAGTGCGGGGTGGCTGTTCAAGATTTTAGAGGTTTTCAATGAAAACAATATCTCGAGTCAATATCTTTTCAATAAGTCCTCTATTAAGTCATATTTCATATAACAATATCGTCTAACTGATAGATTCTTAATACAATCCATACAATATTTATTTTTTGTTTAGTGTTTCTACATCTATTACTGGAGCGACAAGACGTTCAAGTATATTGGTGGTTCAGAAGGAGTCACACGCGTTGGGCGGTGCTCCTCCTCAATCGGTAGTACATACCTGTGTGGTATCTTTGGGTAAACCAGGCCCACCTGGTACGAGTCGGAAAGGAATTTGAGAACCTATGCCTGGCGGTTGATTGCCGCAAGGCAAGTTAATTTTATATGAGTTTCAGAATAATTTTTATCTGTTTAAGAAATAATAGGATTATTTTTCTAAATAATAATAAAAAAAAACATGCAGGATTCATTGTGCATTTTGAATGAGTAGTGAAATTATTTTAATTATTCGTAAAACACTGGAAGCTTTCACTATTATTATTATTATCATTGTTATTTATTAAGAGAGGTTTCAGATTTGGAAAAGCTGGAATATGTTTGAAAACATGTTATTATATATAAACAATCAGAAAACAATGTTAGCAAACTTGTCTCTAGAAATGTTTCTATTATTTAAGTCACAATTCTGGCAGCTGTAAAATACTCGTATATACAAATTTAAAAGTTTAATTTAAAAAAAATTGCGATAGTAGTAGTACACTCACATGAGAACGAATATTTGTCATAGTTTCCATTAACCCAAAATATCTAAAATTAATAATAATAACTAAAAACACTCTTCGCTCTATATCTTAGTTATTTTTGTGATATGTTAGATCTTCATTTGAAATGAATTTATGTACAGAAACAACTTTTTATTTTTGTACTTATAAATAACTTTTAAACACAAATAGAAGACTAACTCGTCGATACTTTTAATTTTATATTTACTGTACAAATGTATCTGCTTTTTGTGTGTGATAAATAATCGTTTCCAAACTAATTTAATTAATGAACATTTGGCATACATCATAATTGTAATCTGATATGTAACAAATAGTTTCTTTAAATTAAATATTGAGCTGCTTTTCGGAAGTTATCACATATTTCTGATTTATTTAGAAAACATGTGCCCAGTGCTGTTTCCACTATGAAAAATCACCTAGCTATATTTAGAAATAAATAAATATTAACAAAAATACATACAATGCATTTTACACCCCAGTGACTAATGATCTTAACAATAATCCAGTATGAATGAGATTTTGAACAAGGCAGAATGATAACATAATTCTTCATAATACTCTGTTTCCTATTTCCATTAATCTACTTCCAAATTTTGCAGGATAGCAGATGCTAAGACAAACTGTCCTTAATAGGACTTTTACAGGCATGGATGGAGAATTGTGGGAGGCGCATGAGAAATGACAAATGTATGTTTCAGATTTTGTCAGAAAAAGGCAATGTTTAGATTGATTAAAAGATTGTTTGTCACATAATTATTTCAAATCCAATTCTTAACAACAAGTAAGATAATTTATCTGAATGATTTTATGATTTACAACATACTGTTTTCTTATTTTGAAATAACTGAATAAACAATATGTTGTCATGCGATGAATTAAATATGATTTTAATCAATGAAATAAACTGAGATAAACCACTGAAACAACAAATTAGCAATAATGAACAACATATTTTAGTATTACTACTAGTAGATACAACGTTAAATTTCATAGAAAAAGAAGGAAGTGTGTTACAGGATTTACATAATTTTTTCTATCTAGTAGCACAGATATCCAAAAAATATAGTAGGCGTATCAAGTCTGATTCAAAAGACTTCCGACACTGTATGCGAACAGTCTATTCTCAATAGGGTGGAGTTAGCCCTCCAATGCCCATAACTAAACATATATATCCTCCTGAGACCCAAGCAAAATATAATGCATATATATTTTTTATATATGCTTTTTTTCAACAAATAGGCATAAAAAATGATGTTTTTAAAGAAATTAATAAATTTCGATTTTTTAATTTTGTTTTACAGCACATCCATCTAAATGGATGTTCAGGCCATAACTCGCTTTAAAATAATTTAAAAAATGCTAAAAGTATGTGAAAGAATAGAATTTATTATAAAGAACATAAGTCAAGTATTAACATATGCTATTAAAATTGCTATAAAAAAATGCTATAAAAAATATGCTATAATATGCTAAAATACGCTAAAATATGCTATAAAAAAATAGTTTAAACAAATTAAAATAACATAAAAACGAAACTTACCAGCAGAACATAAAATTCCAACTTGACTCATTTATTACGCCATTTTGTAAACAAAGTAGTTACTGTTGCCAAAATCCAAGAGCTGAATGTTGATTTTTTGATACATACATTACCATGCCAAACTGGTTTTAGATTGCTACAATGAAATTTAACGCAATAGAAGGCGAAAGCAAAACATCCATTTAAATGGATGCCAGGTCTCAGGAGGATATATATATATATATATATATATTCCAATTCATAGTTTGCATTGCATTATTTTACTAAAGAAAAGTAATAAAATATAATTTTATTAAAAAAAAACATATATGGATGATAATTTAGACTGTCATATACGGGTGACATACAAATTGAAGATTTGCATCACATGAACAAGAATTAATCAAACCATCATAATTCTGCAAATATGTATTCAACAATAGGGCTAATTTTAACATTCACACGTAAAAAATTTAGATTTTTAATGCTTTTTTGATATTTTGTATCACAAAAAAGAAGATTAACTCAAGTCCTTGCGTGCTTGGATGATGTACAAAATTTTTGAAGGATATAGAATCATATAAATAAAACTCCGTGTGATGTGGAACTTATTTGTATTACTTGATACACGGTTTAGATCTCAATAGCGACGTCACGGTGGATATTCATTTAATCTTTTAGAAACTGATCCTTTATACAAGAACCGGGATCCTTTCGAAGTTCTGTCACTTGTTGGTAATACTGGGCGTTGGCGTGTTAAATGAGATCTTTCAATGTTTTCCTTCAATATTCTTTTAATTCGTGACGAAATTAAATCGTTCAGAAAAAAGGGTTTCATTCACCATGAAGCAACATTATAAATTCTTTTCTGTACAGATTGTTTTATGAGAATTATATAGAGAAACTACACTGTAAATAGATTAGTGATATAATTAAAACAAATTTAACAGCTATAAAGCAGATTTCAATAACCACACTCTTGAAAAATTAACAAAATATTTTTTTCATCAAATATGATATTAAAATATACACTGCTCAAAACAATTAAAGGATATTACAGTTTTAGGTGGATTTTGTATCTGGTAAACTGTTTAGCTGATTGATACATGGTCGACAGACATAGTAGGTTATATGAGAATAAATTACACATGTTTGGCAGAAAAAAAATGCATTTTATTGCGCATTTGTGTACTAAAGGAAAAAAACACAATTTGTGCATATGAGAAAAAAAGAATAAGAAAAGGTGTTTTCTTCAAAGAAAATCATTTTCAGTAAAGGGTATGGTTTCCACGGGCGGCCAGCAACGGTGAACACCTTTGAGGCATGGACTCAATGAGGCTATTAATGACGAGTTGGGGTATTCTGCCCCACTCTTCCAGAAGAGCTCTTTCCAGTTCTTGGAGAGTTTGTGGGGGTTGTTGGCGGCCAGAAACTCGTCTTCCTAGAGCGTCCCAAACGTGCTCGATTGGATTCATGTCTGGAGAACACGCTGGCCATTCCATTCGAACGATTCCTTCCTCGAAAAGGAAATCTTCCACCAGGTTTGCACGATGTGGCCTGCAGTTATCGTCCATTAAAATGAAGTTATCTCCGATTGCTGCAGCGTAAGGGACTACAATAGGTCTGAGGATCTCATCCCTATATTGGCGACCAGTCAGAGCTCCATCTCGAATGATGTAGAGGTCAGTGTGCCTGTCAATGGAGATGCCACCATACACCAACACTCCTCCACCGCCAAATCTGACACTTTCGTGCACGAACGCAGGATTATTCCTACTGCCACGGTCCCTCCAGATGAAAATACGCCTATTATCCGGATGCACAGAAAAACGGGACTCGTCAGAAAACAGAATATTGCTCCATTCATTTCTCCTCCAGTTGACATGCACGGTTGCCCACTCCCTGCGGTCGCGACGATGCCTTGATGTTAATCTAACACATACCATCGGTCGGCGAGCATACAGACCTACAGCATGGAGCCAGTTTCGGACAGTCTGAGTTGAAATCGTGGTGCCTGTAGTCGAGCGAAGGTGTTGTTGGAGAAGAGTAGCGTTCATGGTTCGGTATCTCCGAGCTGTTAACGCTAAATACCGATCTTCATTGGGCGTTGTTGCCCGTCTACGACCTTGCCCTGGTCTTCGGCCTGCACATCCACTCTCCAAAAAACGGTTCCAGATCCTGGAAATGACACTTTGTGACACTCCAATGGCTTGCGCTACTTCGGGTTGAGTTTGGCCCCCTTCTAACCTACCAACAATTCTCAAAGCTTCTGAATCTGTCAAATGACTTCGCTGAGACATCGTACTCATCGAAACAAAGCAATCACTGAATGCCGATCATCCTTGTCTTCATTCTCTTTTATCCAGTTGAAAGTCAAATTTCATTCGCTGCCGCTGAAGCGCCGTTTTTGATGTCGAACTCAAAATTTGCATACTCCACAGTTTGAAAACCAGAAAAATTTGCATTTGTGATTCTCTTCTTCTATTTTCGGCAAAAAAATTTCGTTTATATCTTTATTTTATATAAAACTTCAAATATCCTTTAATTGTTTTGAGCAGTGTATATTGAAAAATAGACAATTCATCTCATGTGATAACACTTTAAAGACAGATTGGCACAATTTCAATTTTATTGCGAAAACCCTTCGTCCACTTCCTTCCAGTTATCTTTCTCCTCCAGACTGAAGATTTTGTGAATTTTGGTACTTTTCGGTTAGCCGGGCGCCAGAGTTATATATAGATGTATGTATACACATATACAGTGGTGGCCGAAATTGTGGAAAATTTTAGGTAGCTTTCTTTACAAAAAGTAAAAAGCTACCTATTGCAGTCGTCTGAAGGAAAAACACTTCGGAAAATTTTGCTATATTTTCGCCGATCATGAACCCCAGATGCCAAAACCAGCCTCCGTTGAAATGCTGAATTATATATAAATATATATATATACTATACTATATGTATATATCCATATATATAGAGAGATTTATATCTGAATTTTGTCATGCTGTAACGCTCGAATTTTTGAACCGATTGGGATGAAATTTTTCATATGCATAGTACATACCGAATTCGTTGGCCAGCTTCATTCGCCATCTTGTTTCAAAATGGCGGCCATTTGAATTTTGCGGACACTTTTGGAAATTTTTAGGCTTCCTATCTTTCTCTTTAAAATGACCTATGTTGTTAACTTACACTGTGTGACTCTTTAAAATTCTTTTAACGTTTCTAACATTCTGTTTAAAATGATACATAACAGTTTGCATTTTGTCAAACGTAACATTTTCTATAAGTATACAGTGTTAGAAAACATAAATATGTTTCAGAAATTCAAATGGCCGCCATATTGAAACAAGAGGGCGGATGAAGCTGGCCGAGTAACTCGGTCGAGACATTAGTATGTACTATGCATATGAAAAACTTAATCCAAATCGCTTAAAAAATTCGAAAGTTACAGCATGAAATTCATACATGTATATATATATGTATACATATATATGTATATATATATATATATATATATATATATATATATATATATATATATATATATATATATATATATATATAAAATCCAAGTCTCTGTGTGTCCCTCACGATTCCGGTAGGACCGCCTCATTGAAATGACTAATTATTGAAAAATACAAATGCAGGGTTACCACAGTAGTGCCAAATGTTGGCCAACTTGACGAAATTCCCATTTAAAACCATTATTCTTTCAAAAAGAAGGTCGCCACAATTTAATTTAAATTATGCTCTTTTATATATTTTTTTTTACTTTTATTTATTTTTTTTTATTTTTTTTTATTTATTTATTTTTTTTTTTTTTGTAGGGTTTTGTTCATCTGACGAAACCCTATTCGTCTCGCTCCTCTGTCTGTCTGTCCGTCTGTCACAGAGCCCGTTCTCAGAACCTATACATATTGGAGACTTGAAATTTTGCATACTTATAGCTGAACATCTCACATCAGATGAAAAAGCATAAAATTTTGAAAAAGTCGTACATTTAACCATTTGGGTCCCACATGTGTATTTTAAACAATTATTTTTAAGTGAGTCCCTAACGAGGTTGGAAGCGTGAAATTCGGTATATTTATAGCTGAAAACCTCACACCAAACGACAAATCATAAAATTTAGAAAAAGTCGTACATTTAACCCTTTGGGCACCCACATGTGTATTTTAAACAATTCTTTCTAAGTGAGCCCCTTTTTAAGTTGGAGGCGTGAAATTTCGCATACTTATAGCTGAACACCTCACATCAAATGACAAACCACAAAATTTTGAAAAAGTCGTACATTTAACCCTTTGGGCTCCCACAAGAGTATTTTAAACAATTCTTTCTAAGTGAGCCCCTAATTAGGTTGGAGGCGTGAAATTTTTCATACTTATAGCTGAATACCTCACATCAAATGACAAACCATAAAATTTTGAAAAAGCCGTACATTTAACCCTTTGGTCTCCCACATGCGTATTTTAAGCAATTCTTTATAAATGAGCCCCTTATTAAAAAGGAGATTTGAAATTTTGCATACTTATAGTAGAACACCTGAGGCGAGGCGACAAATCATAAAATCTTGAAAAAGTCTTCCGTTTAACCCTTTGAGCTGCCACATATATATTTTAAGCAATTCTTTCTAAGAGAGACCTTAATTAAGTTTGAGACATGGATTTTTGCATACGTATAGATGAATACCTCTAACCATACAGCAAATCATAAAATTTTCAAAAAGTCTTACATTATTTACTCCTTCGGACTCTAACTTGTGTATTTTAAGCAATTTTTCTAACCTGCTCCCTTTTCACCCGGGGAGCACTTTTCCAACTTTTGCCAACACCCCTTTGGCCATTCTTTCATATTATGCGCGATAGCCTTACATACTTTAGTTCCACTTTTTACCGCCAGGGGCGCCTACTTATCTCGGGTGCTATCGGCCCAATCCCCTCGAATAATATATCTACGGATAGTTCATAAAACGGAGTTTGTTTCGTTCGGATAGAGGTTTGTTTAGAATAGAGTGCGCCCTGGTTGCGAAATGTGGAACAAACTGATTTTTCAAAAGGATAAAGTATTTTTAAAGGAATATTAAACGAAACCCTCTGTGCGATCTTTGATCACACTTACCCATCTTTTTCCTGACACCTCATTTTCACCTATCTCACTTTCTGACGCCCGAATTACGCCAAGCTTTTTCTAAAAATGCAAAGTGCCCTATAGTGGAAAAGTACCCAAATAAATAATTAATTAATACATGTATAAACAAAAATAAAAATTCATAAGGTTTGTTTTCATAGCTGTTTATATATTTTGGCAGCATATCTCACTTTCTGGAGCCCGAATTGCGCCAAGCTTTTTTAAAAAATGCGCTATAATGGAAAAGTACCTAAATAAATAATTAATAGAAATAACCAATTTTATAAACTAAAACATTTTATTTCAAGATCAAAGCATTGTTTTTAATTTCAATTAAAAAGTACATATATCCTAGGATAACTTCAGTTGAAATTAGGTTGGCAGTTTAATGCCTCATTCCATAAACCTAAACAAACACAAGTGATTCATTCATCGTGAACCATAGAAAATATTAAACCATTGAGGTAATCATTTACAAAGTAGGTTCTCCAACAATCAATGGATAATATTCTTATGACGTCATAGTAGGTAAAATGGTGGCGGTATCGTTTTTTTATGGTTTCAATTCACAAATATTTTATTTTGCAATGTCTCTTAGTTACATTATTTTATTGTCATATTTATGAGCTCAGAACAAAAGCATATTTTTTTATTATTTAGTTATTAAATAATGAAAAAAATTATAAATGCATGATTTGAAAAATTCTGATAATTTTCTTTCTTAATACTAAAAACTAGCATTGACGTAACAGCGGGTTTATGTTAAATAAGTTTAACTGTTTATTTCTGTTGTAATATTCAAAATAACTGCATTTATTAAATATCAGTAAACAACATCAGTCGCCCGATTAAACTTTGAAGTTAGAGGAATTACAATGTCATTTCAGGTCCTTTCTTTTGGAGAGGCTTTTCTAAATTCCACATATACATGAAAACTCTTCAGTGTTACATATATTATTCCTAGGACTGACATAACATCAGAACAGCTGGCAATTTTACACAAGTTTTTGAAAACTACTTTATATCAGAAATTTTATTAAAAACTGGTTACTTCTTTGCTATAGCGGCCCACACAATTATGATTATGACAAGTTGCAGCCAGTTTCGCCAACGTCGTAACCAAGATCGTGATGCACACGCCTATTTTATATAATAATACCACATAATACCATTTCATTTAATCATATACAATAGTTTAATGGTTTTTACCTTACTTCAAGTATGTAATTTATTTATTTTTAAGAATTACCAATCTAAATTGTCCAACATATGAATTAAAAAAAAATGTAAACAAAGATTGAATAGACATAACCGCAAAAAGCCTCAAATCCGCACACTACTTGGAACCAAACTGTGCAGATTAGTGGTCTACTGTACACAGTTTTTCACAAATGTGTATCGTTCTTAAAATGTATTATTTTCATCTATCACTGCGGAACAAGCGAGAAAAACTCATATTCTTGCACATGAGTTGTATATATATTTATATCTAAATTTCCGTCATTTTTGACGGGCTACCTTTCTAGTATATATATATAAGCTCAAAAAAGTTAAAGGTAAAAATAAAAATAAAATATAAATATAAAAACAAAAATGTATGTTATATATATATGTATATATATATATATATATATCCATATAAAATTCAACATTTCAACGGAGGGTGGTTTTTGGATCTGCGGGTCATGATTGGCTGATATATAGCAAACATTCCCGAAGTGTTTTCCTTCGGACAGCTGGAATAGGTAGCTTTTTACTTTTGTAATGAAAGCTACCTGAAAGGGTCCACAATTTTGGCCACCACTGTATATATACAAATATATATATGTGTGTATATACACAATATATGTATATATATATATGTATGTGTGTATATATACATATATGTATGTATATATATCTATGTATATATAACACTGGCGCCCGGCTAACCGACAAGTACTTTTAATTTTTTTTACAAATTTAACAGTTTATTTTTATGTAACATGATGGCCAGTTATGTGGTTTAAAATTAACATTCTGTCATGAGTTTTTTTATGGTCGGATTCCTCACGGTAATGATTTTACCCCCATGTTCTTCAGTTTTGTTAAAGGCGCACCGCAGTGAAAATTGTCTTGAGTACATTCCCGGCTGGAGAAGCTTTGAACCAGTGGTTTCGGCTTAGAAGAGTTTAAGCAAAGTTTTTATTGTGTTTCCATTTGAGGATAAATATGATAGCTTATCAGTGTTCTAAAATTAGATAACATATTTTTAATAAACACTACAAAACTCTCTTTAAAATAAAATTTAAATCACAAGGGAATCACGTTTAGTGCTGCTCGCACCTAACATCGAGAGCTATTGCATTTTGTAGCCCTATACGTAAAAGTTAGGGAACCGATAAAATTTCTCTGTTAAAATCATGTTTCTATAATTTTTTATCATTGGATATTTATTTATTTATTTATTTCATGCCAAAAGTGAGTTAATTTGCCAAATATGGCGCTATAAAATTTTTCTAGAATTAAATCAGATTGCAATTTGTTTTTTTATTTAATAGCATAAGAAACAAGAATTAGGTTTTCTTTTCTATGCAGACGAAAAATGTATAAATAGTAAATATATTTCTGTTAAAAACTTTGAAGATGATTGAAAACTATTTTTAGTGAAATACAAAATAAGCAAACTATTTTCTTTTGAAAAGAGGTCGAATAAATTTTCGAATGTTTAAAATGAAATGTTGTTGTATTAAATGTTGGGTCTTTTAGTAAAATTAATCAAAGTAAATTAATATTTTTATAGATTTTAGAAAATTTACTGTGCTTTTTAATTAGATCAGGCATTACAATTTCTAGTGAGGTCTAAACCACTGGTTACACTCGACCAATGATTAAGAACCAAAATGGGACATTTCCGACAAAATCTGTAATGACAACAGTACTAGCGTCACTACCGACAAGGGGGGAGAATTAACAAGCCTCCGAAATTTACCTATGTTGAAGAAATATGTTTACCCTCTATGCTTTGAATATCTATTCTTTCCTAAAACGAAGCAGGTGTCAGACGATATTCTATTCATGCTTGCTTTATTTATTTAGCTGCTTTTTTTTTACCGTACTTGTATTGGTTACATTTAACTTACAAAATGATAATTAGAGTTATAATATAAAAGGAAAACCCTAGAAAATTCTGTTAATAACTTTAAATATGTAAGTTTATGAGGTTAAATTGTAAAAAATCAAATTCAGGTATTGTGTTAATTTATTCATATCGAATAAAACTTTGTTGAGTGTCATGTCAGTACCACTATTTATTTTTAACTATTAGATTTATATAATTCTAAAAAATTGTCGAAATGAATTTTTCCTCATCTGTAATTTTAGTATTATTTCTTATATGTTAATATTATAAATGTTATTGAAGTGATTGCACGTTATTTACATTAAAACAATATTTTTATTTTAACTGTAAGAAAGTGAAAATGCGTAAATTTTAAAAGATTACTGTAACGATTGTTTAAAACGTTAAACTTCATTAATTAATAAAACATCGGCTATAAAAATTTTCTTACCGAATGGGAATATTTATGAAATTTTCTGGGATTTGTAGAGTGCAATACTTCGTATATTTTTATGTTACACCATTAGTTTATGTAGCTTTAAACCCAATTATATCATATTTACTTCATATATAGCATTCAAGACGAAATTTTTACCCTGTTTTTCGTTGCACTTATATAGTTCACTCATCATGTAAAAAAAAAAAAAAAAAAAAAAAAAAAAAAAAAAAAAAACTAAAAGCATATATCCGTGCATGAACATAGAATAGATATTAGATATATAAAATAGAATATCTATTCTATGTTCATGTATCGGTGGAAGATTCTATTGAAAACGTAAACATGAAACATTAAATAAAGAAAGATCACAATAAGGTAGATGTTCAATGATAAACATTTTACAAGGATGGGCAGTTTCTTCCCTATTGTCACTAAAGACGCTACTATTGCAATCGCATTACCATTACGCTCTATGGAAATGTCCCACCTTGTATGTTAATCGATGCACTCGACAAGCAGCTAAGACTTCAGCTAGGGTTGCCGAAAAGCTCTACTTTTGAAAAAAACGCCAAATTTTGCCCCGCCAAAAATTAGAATATAATGTTATATTTTTTTCAAAATCAAATCCGTAGGTTCTTGAAAGAAGTTTAAAATTTTTTTCAATATTTTATACTTATTATTGACTAATTTGTTTTTTAAATGCTTTCCTTAAAACAAATTCTATTTTAATAGTCCGATAAGTGGTTTAAAAAATTGCATTTTCAGAAAGTTATGCTGCTGTAAAATAATAAAATATTATTTTAACAGAAAAAAATTATCGATTCTCAAACTTCCAAATATAGGGCTTTAAAATGCACCATGCCTCAATGACAGGTGCGAGCAGCACCAAAAGTGATTCCCTTGTCAGTATAGAATAGATGCATTCTACAAAGTCGCTGTTTGAATTAAACTTGTATGAGTGTTTGACCCTGATGATTGTGATGGTCATTCATCGTCATTTGCTTTTCCAAGAAGGCACTTGACTGCCCCATTATCTTTATTTGCAAATTAATTTATTATTGTTAAAGGTTTTGAGTTTACAACATTTCTTATTGATGCGGAAGTATAATGGAACTTGACTATAACGATAAACGTTATGCTAATCATAAGGATATTGATATCTGCTGGATCTTATGGATGCGAATTTCGAGCAATCCTGTCATTAACGGTAATTCGTTTTGATGTTAACCCTGTCTATAATGAATGTTTTGCATATTTTAAACCGGGTTGAGCTTCAATATGTTAGTAATCATGGAAGACGGTAGTATTCCGAGTGACGCAGCCTTAAGCCTAAAATCGTATCGTATCGTATCGTTAAAATCGTATCGTATCGTATCATAGAATTCGTAGATGGTGGAACTCATATATACAGCTAACTCGACATCAAAGAAAACGCGAAAAGACGCCTTTTAATAACTCAGCAGATATATGTCTTATTGTTCTGAATTTTCTAGAACAGTCTTATATCTGCAGTCTAATCGTATACTGAAATTTTTACATTTCTACGTGCAGTATATTTTGAGATCTAAATAGCCATTTTTAAAGTGAAAACGTTGGTATGATATCGAGGAAGTTCCTAATTTGAAAATCTCGAAAACGGTTCTAACGATTATTTTTAAATTGATACATAATATAAATGTGATTAAGGCGAGGTGATTAACACTTTTCTTTTTTCTGGGAAAATTCTCTTTCGTTAAATAATTCGATTTTTTTTTCTCTCGAAAATGACACGGGCGATTTTTTAAAAATCAAATAAATATGTTTCAGATGAACCAAATAACAATTTACTTGTTTCCAGCAAGACTCTTGTTCGTTTTATAATGCGCATGAAAAATCGGACTATATTTCTTCGCCATTCTATGGAAATTTCACCGAAAATGCATGACACTGTATTCATAAACATGCTTTCTTTTTAACCACTTTTGGGGAGAAAATTTTGTTTTCCCATTGGCTGAGTGGTTAAGGGCCATCGTCTACTGATCTTAAGATAGGTAGTTCGATACTCTCTGATACGTGTTTTCACATGTGAATGTTTTTTTTTTAAGTCTGCTAGTTGACCATTATTCTCAATTCCTTTGTAATTTTTTAATTGCTATTAAGTTAAATAAAATTACAATTATAATGACGCCAATTTGATGATGATTATTTCTTGGCAATTTTTCAACAATAAAAATATTACCATAAATTTTATAAATATATTTAATTTCAATCACTTTACAAAAAATATACATTAATAATTATTATTTGAATATAAATCACACGATCAGAAACGTAAAAAAATAATTCATTTCAGCTCTTCTTTTTATAATATCATTTTTTATTATTATCGGTCAATCAATATATAATCACTGACATCCATAATATTATTATTATTATAATTATTATTTTCCTTGCATAAAAACTATTGTGATGTAATAATTCTTTTATAATAAATAATTTAGTTGAAATGTTTTATTTATAAATATCAATGAAGTTTGATAACCCCGAGACAATTGTTTTTATTTAACTTTGCAATATTTACAGTTTACATAATAAGCATATCAGAATTCTTGTGTCGCCATCTTTTGACGCAATTGCGTACTACATTTTGTCTCTTATTCGGGAAAAAAAACTAATGCTCTTCGCCGTTTTGAAAGAATCTCTTGCGACTAGAGGTCTATTTCGCAAATATTAAGAAAATTACTGCATACAAAAATATTAAAATGGGTAGTATTATAGAGAAATGTTTGATAAAAACGTTGAAGTAGACAGTTTTTAAATCGAAGAATTATTTTAAGAGATATTTAATGTTAAATCTGGATAAAATTGTCTCAATAAAAAAGTCTCATAGGAAAAAAAAATATACATGGGAATTTAATCATTTTCATTCAATTTAATCATTCAATAGAAACTAGAAGTTTGCAGAGTGCATTTATTATTTTTAACTTGCCTAATTTTTTGACGGTTTATTTCAATTTTAAATTAAAATTTTCAGAATTTCCAGAGATATATTTTACATATTTTAGAAAAGGTTATTTTAAATTGCTGCCAATTGTTAAAACAGCGCAAAGAATAATATATCCTTTAAATTAAAAATTTATTCACACGTGACTATTATAAACAGAAAACAAATCCTTTTAAATTAGAATTAAATGATAACGTGTTAAAAGCAGGAAAATATTAAACATTACGTCATAAAAATTGTTTTTACACATGCTTACTTAAAATGAAAGAAAATTATAAAATAATTAATTATTTTCAAATTAGAATTAAATGATTACGCATTAAAAGCAGGAAAACATTGAAAATTACGTCATAAAAATTATATTTACACGTGAATATTAAAAGAAAAAGAAAATTTTTAAATAATAAATTCATTGATATGTGTTAAAAGTCGTAAATGGAGGAAATTACATCATATTTGCCAAAGTGGCCAAAACAGTTTGCAAAACATATTGCAAAACAGTTTAAATTAAAAAATATATTTATATGAGAGATTTATTTCAAATTTCGAGATGATATTTTTAACTATAGTTGCCAATTTTAAGGTAGCGCAAATAATAATATTATCTTTCTAATAATAAAAATATTTTCAGTTGAATGTTACAAAGAGAAAGGAAAGTTTGGTGAAAATTATATCAGATTTAAAACGTTACATTTAAAATCTCTTATTTAAAATCATTTTCTTATAGCGTTGTTAAAAAATACCATAAAGCAAAGACTCTGTTGACTTAGTTACTTTTATATTTGGTAATTTTCAAATGTTTAACTAATCTTATTTAATCAAGCACGGAAACAGCAACTAACATCAGCTGATTCGGTCTTGAAATCCCTCAGTAAAAGGGAAACCCGTTTACAGTAAGATCGCCATTGATTTTTTAATTATACAGAGCAGCCTCGATTATCCGAGCTAATTGGGACTGTTAGTAAATCGGAATCGGAAATCTCGGTTAATAGAAACTGTGTGTAAAAACTCGCCGTGCTTGCGAATTTAACATCTCTTTAAAAAAAAATATATAGAACGTTTTTTAAATAATAAAAATAAATATATGTAAAGTTCTGTTTCACAGCTTAACAAATTTAAAAAGAAAATCAACTACCAGTAGTAAATTTTAAAATGCAAATTGAAAAATTTACGAAAGTTCACACAGCCACTGGAAACAAAGCATTGTTCGCTATTGACTTCTCAGGGTCCAATGTTTCTTTGGAGTTGAGTGCTTTTGGGGGCAGAAGGGCCTGTATAGCACGGACAGTGAGCTAAAGAGTGTGGTTATTTTTAAGGCTCATGCAAAAGGAAAAAAAAAAATCCGACTTTGTTATCGGCTCGGTTAACAGAAACCTCGATTAATCGAAGCTCGGTTAATCCAGGTTCTACTATAATTCAATCTTCCGTAATCTTTTTAAAGCAGATCAAATTAATGACTTTAGCACAAAGTCATATAGCTGATAACTGCCATGCTTGTTGGCCACCTTTTTTTTCAAAAAGTTTGCTTCACCTTATTCAATTAATGAGATATCTCCGATAAAATAAGTCACATTTTCCCGTTCTAAAATACTGGTATCCAAAATCGTAGCATGTAACTGACACTACAAGTACTCATGGAACTAGACTATTTTAAGTCTGATTTTTATTATAGACTATATAAAATTATTAAAAATATATATTATGATAGGAACTAGCGGGCCTCGTCCGCTATTTACGTTACGGATATAAAAATCATGTTTTTTTTTTTTTTTAGGGAAAAAGAAATAAAAACCTATTTGACGATAGGTTTATAAAGACACATTTTGTATTTGTTATATTTCCGGGGATGAGGAGGGGGGGGGACTATTTTGATTAAATATCGCAATTAGTCTACATGGCAGATATAATTATGATAGACACTAGCGGGCTTCGCCCCTCTATGTCGCCTTATGGGTCCAGCTTCCATAACTCAGAAACTACCTTTCGGACATCAATGCAACAGATTCCAAACGTTATAATTAACTTAATAATCACCCTATATAGCATTTAAGTAAATTTATGAGTACTGCATACTATTTTTTATCGTAATTTCTGAAGAGAAAAAAAATATTTCGGTTCCATTCTTAGGTACTGGTCTGAAAAATTTTGAAAAAGGGGGGAAGGAGGGGACATGAGACTGCTGTTTGTCAAACAACACAACGGGGGTCTGGCTTATTCAACTTGGTTTTTGATGACTTCAATTGGAAGGTGGTTTGTTTAAAAGAGTGCGTTCCCTGCCCCATGAAAATTGGAACTATTGGTGCACCATCTATGTAAGGATTTAATAATTATAAATTAACATTTTGGATTTATTAATTTAAGGATAAAGTGTTTTTAAAGGAATATCAAATGAAACCCTCTGTTCGATCTGCGATTATACTTACCCAGTTGTTTTTATATACAAACTGCTATAAGGAAAATTGTAATAAAATGGCAAAAATTAAATCTGCATTAAATTCCATAAGTATCTTTTTTTAATCATTTTATCACTAACCTAAAAAAAGTAATGATATCAATGCAAAAACCCTTGACGGGTTAAAAATTTCTGACGCAGCACTTTATCTTATGCTCTAAGAATTTTAAATATGGAACTTAAAAATACTGATATCAAATTTTGAGTGACGTTATGCTATTTCTTAAAAAATATATTTGTATTTATTTCATCATTTTATTTTTGTTTTATTTATAATCGCATGTGCAAAAGTTATGTTCAACATGAAAAGCTGCATAAAATTTTATTCGCTGTTGCTTTATCATTTACATCTCTCATAAATTCAAAATATGAGTTTTAAAAGATATGATATAAAATTTAAGTGACGCCTTGATGTGACTTTAAAAGGTTTGTTTTAAAATTCAATTTAAATTATTTTTGACTTGGTTAAAATATTTTTTTACATCTACACAATACTTTTAATTTTCCAATTCACTGTTAAATATATCACTTTCATTGAATCTATACTATGCATTGAAATGTATTTATTTCAATAAATTGATTTATCTTTTGTGTCACGCTATTCAAAATTGTGAGTAAGATTTATGTAAATGGTTTATTTGCGTCAAACTATCCTTTTTCATACATTTCATGTAGTTTGGACACAATGACGCAAAGAAACCATTTACATAAATCTTACTCACAATTTTGAATAGCGTGACACAAAAGATAAATCAATTTATTGAAATAAATACATTTCAATGCATAGTATAGATTCAATGAAAGTGATATATTTAACAGTGAATTGGAAAATTAAAAGTATTGTGTAGATGTAAAAAAAATATTTTAACCAAGTCAAAAATAATTTAAATTGAATTTTAAAACAAACCTTTTAAAGTCACATCAAGGCGTCACTTAAATTTTATATCATATCTTTTAAAACTCATATTTTGAATTTATGAGAGATGTAAATGATAAAGCAACAGCGAATAAAATTTTATGCAGCTTTTCATGTTGAACATAACTTTTGCACATGCGATTATAAATAAAACAAATATAAAATGATGAAATAAATACAAATATATTTTTTAAGAAATAGCATAACGTCACTCAAAATTTGATATCAGTATATTTAAGTTCCATATTTAAAATTCTTAGAGCATAAGATAAAGTGCTGCGTCAGAAACTTTTAACCCGTCAAGGGTTTTTGCATTGATTTAAGATACATTTATGCTGGGGTATACTGAAGTAAGCTCTCATTTCTCCCTGCATAATTTTACAACAAAAAATTTTTTCCTGATTATTCTTCATTCCCAGACAGATAGAAAATGAAAGCATGTTAAGGAATATTTAAATTGACAATATTTTATATATATTATCTTTTTTACATGCAACATGGCGCAATAAAACAATAAAAATATCAGATTACATTTATTTAGTACTTACGACTGACATTGTTTAATTTTTGTTTATAGAATGCAAATAATTGATGCAAAAATTCCCAAATTATTTACATAATATTTCTTAGCTGTATCATGTTTAATAAATATTAAATTTCAATTATTTTTCAACATTGTAAATTAGAATTTTTCTATTTTTAATAGAATTAGAATTATTTTTTATTATGTTATTGTTATTACAAGTATTAAAAATATATGCATGCTATAAAAGTTTCCAGTATATATATTTCCAGAGTTGGACAATTTTATAATCTCAATTATCAGCAGTGTAATTACAGGATAATTGCATATAATTGATTATAGTTACACACATTCAAACACACAAATTTGTCAAATAATGGGATGGGGGCGGTTCCGGTTACAGTGCTACAAGAATTTTTTACGACATGTAATTTTAACTATAAATAATTTAAATACAATTAAACTGTAATTACATTGCAGATATTTGGAATTACAAATTTGCCCTTCTCTATATTTTCTCATTTGATTTATAAGTATTTAAAAGTAAAATTTCTACAAACCATTATAAGCTAATCATTTTCTTATTAATAAAACGTATCATAAGAATTAAATCAATTTCTTGTTTTTACTACATGTTATTACAATTTTATTTTGCATTTTGAATCAATCAATCTGGTTTGAACCCTCTTTATAACAGTACTTTTTTACTTTTCTTTCCAGTGTCGGTAAGTAAGGGCTGTCACTAATGGTTATTTTAAATTATTTTGTGTACCACTGTTTCCAGACAAAAATGTTCTACGACGAACATTAGTTGAAACCTACCTCAGAGATTGCTGTTTTTAAAGAGAGGTAAGAAAAATGAAAAAAATCCATATATATTTGACAATGGCAGCACAAATATATAAAAAACTGTTGGACGTGCCAAACCCAAAACTTTCTTCTATCTAATGATCTTTGTTCCAAAATGTATTTACAAATGTCAGTACTTGAATATTATTAGTTCAATACTATGCCAAAATCGACTTTCGCTTTAAATTTCTGCTTCAGTCATTTAATCGGGGTAAAAACGAGTTAATCTCGATCATGATATTTTTCCAATATCAATAGTTTTCCGTTATTCTGTTGTACATCATCTGTTCGCAAATAGCCGGCATATCATGATGCGAAGTTCCCGTCTCTTTACGAGCCGCGGGTGTATAAAAGAACTACGAAAAATCCAGAAAATTATACAAAGATCGCTATTACAGTGTCCACTTTCGGCAGAATATTTCCAAATTTAAGATGGACCTGCTTAGCATAGTCAAAAACATACACAGAACATTTATTCCAGTTCTATGCATAACTTCATACACTTTTCGATGGTACAATAATTAAAATGGCACAAAAATCGCTATTACAGCCCCTCCCCCTTTTTTTCGGAATTCTTCCAAATTAAGGGAGGACATGCTTGCCATAGCCAAAAACACACATAAAAAAAATTGGTTTAGTTCTATGCATAACTTCATGCACTCTTTGCTGGTACATACGGACACACGGACAGACAGACATTTTCTATAAACATGTTTCTAGGGATCTCTGACCCCTAAAACGTGTAAATCTGTCGAAAACCAGAAGTCGAAAAAATTCGATTGCAATACACTCTTCTTTTGAAGATAGAAGAAAGTAAATACTGCCAGTTTAATTTTTTCTTATTTTTTTTTTATAAAAAATATCTGAATGTACAAAACACTAATATTTGAATATAAAAATGCAGAAATATTTCATTAAAATATGTAATATGCAAAAATTTGTGAAAGTAATATCTGAAAGTAAGCATGGGAACATTCTAAAATCTAAGTTTTATATGAAGCAAAATTGAAATGAAAAAAAGCTTAACTCTTGATGAACTATCTTATGGAACAAAAGAGAGTAAAATTCTCATGTTAATATATATAAAACTGAAATTCATATGTATTTTGAAGCATACTACATTACAAGAATTGTCTTGAAGCGCATATTTTTACTATTTCTCTTTCAGCTGAAAAAAAAAAAAAAAAGAAAATCTCCGAAACATAAAATTTTTCTACTTCCCGATTGGATAAGGTATACGATATTAAAAAACGATGAATGTGAAGAACAGAATGCTACAAAGGGAAAAAATATAAGCAGATTCGGAAATGTATCTTTTTTCCTACTTGAGGAGCATTCAAATTTTCTATTGCGGCGTACAAGTATACTAAGCATCTAAACAAAGAAAAAAAAATCCTAAAGCTTAATATAAAAGAAAGATTTTATACTCTTGAAAACAATAGCTATATTCCAATGGGAATTTAATATTTTATCCAGATCTGTTACAGTACACTTTCAAGAGAATTTAATTCTGGTGTTTCTCAGAAGAATGAAGATTTTTCAAACTCTCATTTGATGCATTTTATAGCGAATATATTTCATGTTCGTGAAAGTAAAAGTTAATATCTGTAAAGCTATAACATAGCGATGATGAACTTTTTTTCAGCTTACGATCGCATAAAGACGTTTAGATAATAAAAACTGTAATAGTTTATAAGCATTGCCTGAACCATATGTTTTTAAATACGACTGCAAATTCTATTCATGTCATACAACATGCACTGAATGCAAGTAATGCGAAATTCAAAGTTTTTCTGTATTATTATTTAAATTATCAAATTATCTTCGCAGATATATTTTGCCGTAGCTTGGTTGATATTTAAAAGATGAACTTTTGCAGCTTATAAATGCATTTAAAATGGGTATTTATGACATAAAGAATATAATATTTTATACTCATTTCTTGAACTATTGGGAGATCTTTACCCGGCTGCCAAGAAGGGTTATGTGTTTCACGGGTATCTGGGTATGTAGATTTCTTTATACCCTCGAAGCATTTCAACGGCTGGATGGATTTTAATGAATAAAGTCTCAATTGATTCGTCTTAATCGTCCGACGGTTATAGGCTAGATTTTGTTTTTATAAATTCAAAATGGCGGCTGTAAAATACAAAATGGCGGTAGCGACGAAAAAAATTTACGCACCATACTGAGTGCCAGATCATTGGATAGGTCTTTCAAAATGAAGATGATGTTTCATAGACTATTTTACAGTCAAAAGCTTTGTTTAAATATTACACAGCCCGGAAGCTGTGTTTCTTAGCTTTACTGCAACTCTAACCATCATAGACATCTATAGGCCTCATCAAAACAGCGTTTATAGGTAAGAACTAACAATTAAACACAACTTAAAAGGCATCAATACAAATAAATAAAAAAAATAGGTAATTAATATAAAAAATAGTTTCACATTGATGAGAATAACTAATTAGTTCGCCTTTTAGGCAGTCGGGTTTTTTAATTATTTAAATTTAAATTTTACTTGTTCTTATTATTATTTAAATTATCTTTTTAGGAGAAGTTGGATGCTGTATAGTCCATATTTAAATCATGAATTTTTTATGCTTATGAATGCTTAAAGAAATGCGCGTTTAGAAAAAAAAAAATATAATAGTTTATCTTCATTTCTTTTACTACATGTTTTTTAATACGACTGTAAATTTTATTGATGTTACACGGCATGCATGGGATATGCAATTAATTAAGAATTCAAAGGGTTTTCTTATTATTATTTAAATTATCAAATTATATTCCCAAGAGTATTTTTATGCAGTTTGGTTGATATTTAAAAGATGAGCTGTTGCTGTTTATGAATGCATAAACAAATGCGCTTTTAAAAAAATAATAATAGTTTATGTTCTTTTCTTGAACTATATGTTTTAAATACGACTGTAAATTTTATTGATGTTATTCGACATGCGCTGGGTGCAAGTCATGCTCAAATCTAAGATTTTTCTTATTATAATTTAAATTTTCAATTTCTCTTACCCGGAATATTTTGATGCAGTTTGGTTTATACTTAAAATTCTCGATCTTCTTCTCTAAGTTTTAAGACTTAATTTTAATTTTAATTATTATCTCTTTATTAAGTCATTCATATGTTTTGATTTTTGATTCTATACTTAATTTTTATTAAACTCTATGTAGTCTAACTACACCTCTACTTTTTCCCCTATGAGTCATATTATAAGACATTTTATCTCCAGCCTGGGTGTTAAGTTGATAGCAACTAGGAAACCCCTCAAAGCTGCTTCACTGTTCAGCACTGTATAAAAAACCACTTAAAATATTCGTTTTAAGCAGAGCCCGAATTTTCCATAAGGCCTGAAGAAAAAATATAATAATTTATACTCCTTACTGTCATTAATGAATATTATTCTCCTTATATTATATGATTATTATACTTTTATAGTCATTAATGAATTTGAAAAATTTTTAAATATATACTTTTTCCAGTGCTTTTCAAACTGTAAGATGAAAAGCTTGATTCACATTTTCTCATAAGTGTGAGCAATGAACAACCGCAATACGTGGTAATTTCGCTTGTGCCTAACGAAATAGTACTGTTTCAATTATCATTTCATGATCTCATCAATGTTTCTCTTATACGATGATTTAATTTAATTTCTTCGGATAAAAAAATAACAGGACATAAAATTAGTTGGACAAAGTAGTGTTAACACAGTTATAAAGTTTTAGATATAAGACTTCTCAACTTAAAAAATAACATAAATCCCTTTATCAATTTCCAATTGAAGCTCTGGCGATGGCGTAAGGCTCTTTGGCAGCTATGCGAATTAGCTTTCTCATTTCTAATTATAAAATAATGATAGGTTTCTATGTATCAGGTACTGTATATTGCTAAATGTCTGTAAATTGAACTTCTGTTACAATATTTTCGTCTTCCAACTGGCCCAAAGGCGCAGTCATGTACCTCGATTTTAAGAATTACAATGAAGATTTATTAAGTTAACAGTTAATTGTTTTACTTTTAAATTTAATCTTTTCTGCTTTATTTTTTCCGGTAACAGACCAGTTATTCTCTAGTTTTCCGTATTTTGTGAATCAAACAAAGAATAAAGGATATATTCGAGGTTATTGTCAAACATTTTTCGAGTCATCTTTTTACAAACCAACTCAGTGTTTTAGAATTTAGCTCTTCAGCTGTCAACCTCATGTTTTCGAATACTTAACAACCATCTCGGACCTAATATATTTAATACGTCGCTTTTATCAGGGCCTCCCTTTTTAGTTAAGCTATTCTGTTCAGTAATGCTATACTTAACTTACTCAGGTTATAATTTCAATATTATTGCAGACTTTTTTCAGTGCATGTGCTAATCGCGTGTACTTTAATAGTTCAGAAATAGCTTGTGAAAGCATTTAATTATAAAATACAATTTCAAGCTCTGTGCATCGTAAAAAGGATCAATTTTGTTTAAAATACATAGAAATGTAAGTTTGAAATGATTTAGTTATTCAGCATGTAACACTTTCCTCCAAAAATATTTCAAAAATTCACTGTAAAAATAGATAAATGTTTCTTAATTCAGCTAAAATATAAATACCCAAGGCAGAATATATACAAAAAATTCTTTCCGAGTTACTCATGATTCCAAAAAGTGTTCTTTATTTTTCTAAACCTTAGAAACTAATATATTTCAAGATTTAAAGAAGCATTTCTAAAAACGAAGTTTCTTTATGAAGGAGAAGTAAAATCAACTATCAATATAAATTATGTGTTGGGGCACAGATCTTTTCCAATGCACGATATAATAATTTTTGTTTATCAGCACGTATTTTCAAGATTTCGGATACATTATTAAGAATGTACAGTCGTAGACAAAAAAAGTAAACACCCCCTACTAACTCCTCAACAAATTATCGTAGACGAAAGCTACTGGTACCGAACGATTAGAAATAAAGTCTACTTTTAAATGATGTATATAAAATTTGCTTAGGGGGGCATCTACATATTAAAACGAATCCAAACTTAATTTTTTTAATGGCAAGACCCAATTTTAACCAGATATTTGAAATCTTCGGTTAAAACTATACCTAAACACCAAATTTTAAGTCATTTGAATGATAAGTTTTCGAATTATAAACATTCAAAATTTAGTGCTTTTAATGTTAAATTACATTTTCATATTTTTATTTATATCTCCTGAAATTATGCTCCTAATGTGCTAATATTTGTGTAGAAATAATACTAATATACCCAAATATAAATACGTTGAATTAGCAATTTTTTGTATTTTCATGCTGTGAATTATGGAATTAATATTCGAAAAAAAAAATATGAATTGCAACCTACACTTTTTTTTATGGATTTAGTTTTATTAGGTCCTGCTTTATGGAAATCCAAAATTTTACAATTTTCTTCCAAGTAGTTTTCAAATTATGCTTAAAAAACGGCAAAAAGAAGTTTTAAGGGGCCGTCTGTAATAGAAATGACTAGATATTTTGAAATTTTTTCTGCTGTCGTGTAATCTAGTAGGCTTCATTGACTGCTTGAGGTGTGCTTAAGGTGCCCTGATCAAGTAGGGGGCTCTCTCGGTTAAGAATCGAGTTCGGAACTTCAATTTGGATACAGCCCTTAAAATACTCTCGTTTTAAAATAATTAATTTCTCGGAAACTTATGGTACGAATTGCTTAAAAATTTGTTTTTAGGCTAATTGAAGGGTGTAGAGTTCATTTATGCTGTCCAAATTGTGTACTACTATTGCAAAGAACAAAGTTATGGTTCGTTTTAATAAGTAGATGCCACCCTAAGCAAATTTTATATACATCATTTAAAAGTAGACTTTATTTCCAATCGTTGGGTACCAGTAACTTTCTTCTACGATAATTTGTTGAGGAGTTAGTAGGGGGTGTTTACTTTTTTTTCCACGACTGTACACGACCAGTATAAAAAAAAAAAAAAATCTTTGTGCTAGATAAAATACACGATAAAAGAAAAGCTAAAGATCAATACTGAAATTCAAAGAATATAATACCAAAGAGAAAATAAAATTTGCGCATATTTGAAAAATCATTCTCTATATAGAAAACAAAATAATTCAAATAATTAAAATTTCCTGTTTAGATACAAATATTTAAAATATATATATTAGATCGGGATGTCAAAATGGAATGTTTTCCTTCAAATATCACTGGTGATATTTTGATGAGATTTCAAAGTTTCACACAGTTACTATTTAAAGTTCCTTATTAATATAACAAAATTTTCTCCTTTATCTGTTTTTCATTAAAATATATTTCAATGTTAGTGATTTTCATAAACGTTCCTGAGAAGGTTTTATAGCGCATTAATCAGTTTCCTCCACCCCCAATATAGGTTTTCGGTATACAATCAACTCTCAATTGAGCGATTTCAGCTGCGTAAATAAGTTTACATGCATGTTTATAGGAAATGTCTGTCTGCCCGTGTGTTCCTGTGTTGCCATTGCACCATCGAAAAATGTATGAAGTTACGCATAGAAATGAACCAAATTTTTTGCGTATGTTTTAAATATGGCCAGCAGTACTTCCTGTAATTTGAAAATGTTCCGCTGGAAGGGGGAGTGGCTATAGCAGCAATATTGTGCCATTTTCATTATTGTACCATTGAAAAGTGTATATAGTTACACATAGAATTCATCCAATTTTGACTATGGCTGGGATGTCTTCCTCTAATTTTGAAATATTCTGCCGGAATGGCGTGCAGTAATAGACATTTTAATGCCATTATCATTATTGTACCATCAAAAAGTGCATGAAGTTATGCATAGAATTGAACCAAACTTTTTGTGCATGTTTATGACTATGTCAAACGGACACTACTTTCATTTTACAATATTCCATTGCAAGGGGCGTTTTAATGGCGATTTTTGTGTAATTTTCTCGAATTTTCATAGTTCTAATGTACATCGGCGATGCCCATATAATGTGCAGCGATGGGAACTTCGCATCCTGCTACGCCGGCTATTCGCAAACACCTGGTTTACAACTGAATAAAGAAAAACTATTGATTTTACTAAATATCATGATCGACATTAACTCGATTTTATGCCGATTAATTGACTGAATCGGAAATTTAAGATGGCAATAAAAGTTGGTATAGTATTGAACTAATATTATTGAAGTATTAATGATTGTAACTACTTTTTGAATTATTAAGGTGTCTCAGTACTCTTAAAGTTTCAAAACTTTCGAAATTTTATTTTTTTTATGCTAAACTCCTATCTTTTACTGAACATTTCGGTATAATTATTTCCTTGAAATTCCCACTAGAACAGAATTTATGGTTTTTAGAATTATACCTTCTCAATAACTGAAGCGGTGTTTCTGAAACTTTGAAGTCATTTTTTTCCAAATGACATTTTTGGACATAAAGCGCAAGATGTCTCAAAAACTTTGGAATATTTTTTCATGAAATTTTCAAGACATATGTTTCCTGTTAATCTGTATAAACTGAACCTGAAATTTTCTTTTTCCTGTTCAAAAAATATATTTTTAGGTGATTATTTTGTTGAAATTTTCAAATTTTTGTATTAGCCAAATACAACTTTGTATTAAATATATAAAAATGTTTTGAATACAAATTTATTTAAGTTCAGAACAATGATACAACCTGAAGTATATGTAGGCACTAAACTTTTCATTCTAGTTGCAATATTTATTTATAATCCTGCGCGTAAGCTGTTATGCCAATTTTCTGTTCGTCAAATGTCTGATAGTTTGGAGCTCCCTATAAATGCTAATTCTGCATTTTGAAAATTTTCAAATACATGAATGAAGGAATATATATCTTCCTTCCCAATAAAAATTGTGCTTTAACCCTTAAATGCCTGATTTTTCAAAAATTATTGTAATAATGTTTTTCCGCTTTCATTTTTAAAATAAATCATGGGAAAAATATTTTAAAAAATCATATTTTGTTTTAAGCATAGTTTACGGCTAAAAAACTGTTTGTTACTAATCGGCAATACTGATCTTTAATTGAAAAAATAATTTTCCTTGATAAAATTCTATAATATTAAACACACAAGAATTTTAGGAACTATAATAAGAAATAAATTTTACTAGCTCACTGCAGAACAAAATAGGGTATTTCGCAAGCTTCCAAACAAAACAAAAAGAACACGTAGCAACAATTGAAAAAATAAATCTATCTTTATTCTTAAAAAGCACAAGTGTTTCCATCTACATGTTGAAAATCGATTTAATAATAGTTTGAGAATGTATTTTATTGGCAACATTAGGCCTTATAGCTTCAATATCATTCTAATAGTATATTAGAGCCTAAATTGTGTATGTTGCCGAAAAGCAACACCCGGCATTTAAGGGTTAAGAACATATACATTTTAAGAATATAAATGTTGAAAATGGTCTTTCTTTTCACTTTTTTCAATTTTAAGAGTCTTGAGGCGCTTTAAGATGTGTGAGATAGAAGAAAGTTTTGCGATTGGCACATGCAACTAGTTGAGATTTAGAGAAGCATTTCTAAAATGAAAAATTCGTTATGATGTAAAAATGAAATCAACAATCAATATAAATAATGTGCTTTGAGAAAGATCCTTTTACAATGTACAATGTAATAATTTTAGTTTCCCAGTACGCATTTTCAATATATTGGATACTTTAATAAGAAAGAACATGAGCGGTATAAAAGAAAGAAAGTATTTTCTCTTTGTGCTAGATGAAATCCACGATAAAAGAAAAGCTAAAGATGAATACGAATTCAGAGAACATAATTCCAAATATAAAATAAAATTTGAGTACATTTAAGAAAGCATTTTTCCATATAGCAAGCATTCAAATTTCCTGTTTAAACACAAATATATAAAAAATACTTTTAAAAAGGACTATTTGATCTGGATATTAAAGAGAAATTTCTTCTTTCAAATATGACTTGTGATATTTTGGTGATGTTTCCTTATTTCACATAAATATTTTAAATTTCTCTTTATTAATATAACGAAATTTTCTTCTTGCTTTTTTTTTCTCATCTGTACATACATCTTTTCAAATCATATTGCATTTATAATATATATCACAAAAATAATTTTTTATAAATATTTCAAAATACACATAAGTATAAATCTATGAAAACTTGATACATAAAAACGTGAAACACGCAAAACATTTTAATACATAATTGTTAATTAAATTAAATGAAGATAATGGAATATTTTATGTAAAACTCAGAAAGTTTTTTTCGAAATGTATAAACGTTAATAATTATTCGAAATTTCGCATAATGTACCCAAATCTGCAAATCTATTAAGATTTACCAAATATTCGTGGTGAAAGTATTTAAATATTTCCTCGTAATACGTATAAAAAACAACAACATTTATAATCTGCATACATCCTATATTCCGTTATTAAGCATTTCAATGTAACATTATATTAAAATTATTGTAAAAGCAAAATCAAATATTAATACAAATGACGTTCTGTGTCTTAAATTGTTTTGAATTGTTTATTTTTAAAAAAAGAACTTATAGCGACTGTATGTTTCAGTCGCTGTTTAATTAGCAGACATCCATGCCTGCGAATTGATGTGAATTTATCTGTGCGTAGATTGCTATAAAAATTAATAGACTCACTATAAAACAAACAACATATATTAAAACAAGATTATAACGTGAACATAGCGGCTACACCAAAAACTGATTGAAGGTACGGTTACAGGAGATCATCTATATGACACGTTGAGTTGATACACTGCTACTACAAGACAAAAAGTCAGTTAAACTGGCAGTTAAGAAGTTTGCATCTAGGTTACAGTTCAAGTGTAAATTCTTGTGTGTACACAGTTGCACAGTCATAGTTAACCCGCTACAAACTGACCACTCCCCATTAATTCTGCTGCAAATATTCCCTTAAAAAAAGATGTAGTTATCAATTCAATGGTAATAATATCTACTACTACTTCTATGCATTTATTATGCATGGAGAACCGTCTACGTACAAAACATTGCACAAACGCTTATTTTTCTAATGATAACACCCAATTTTGATTCTTTTATTGAGTTCGCTAGATCATAGCTATTGTTGCAAGGTGTCACCGTAAATCGGGGTTCCAAATTTTCTGGACAACCGTATTAGTAATTTCTTCGCATCACGAATGGCTGTAGTATCTGCGATTAAAGATGTCGAAATATACTGTAAGAAATTAGCAGTGTCTAGAGCATTTGGAGCACTGATTTACGCAATATACTTAGCGACACTAATCACAGCACCCGGAAAAGTAAATAGTTTATGCACTGTAAAAAAATATGGAAATGAATTTATAAATTAAAATGTGTTTAAAGTTTATACATATTTTTTGAAATACAAAATTGAGACCTTACGTGGAAAAATTCCGGGAACATTTAATAATTAAACGGAAAAAATGTCACTCATATTTTAAGTAGTGAACAGTTTAAGCAGTTCAGGCATTTCTTGGGCTTCCTAGTTGGGGAATATTTACGTCTCTGACTACCTGTATTTCTAAAATTTATGAAGCGATAGCGGTGAAAAGCTAACTATAGTCTAAACTACATATGTGTGAGTATAACTGTAATTGAAGATAGAAAAGCGGATAATAAATAATTATAAATGAAAATATAATTAAATTTTTTAAACAAATATAGCAATTACAATTAAATAAGATAGAAATAAGAAAAACGGTAAAGTGTTTAACTTTTCAAAGCAATTGAAGAGCTTACAGTGGAACCACTTTTGGCGCTGCTCGCAGCTAGCATTGAGATCTGGTGCATTTCTAAGCCCTATATTTCGAAGTTTGAGAATCGATAAAATTTTTCTGTTAAAATCATATATATATATATATATATATATATATATATTTTTTTTTTTTTTTTTTTTTTTTTTTACAGCAGCATAACTTTCGGAAAACGCAATTTTCGAAACCACTTATCGGACTATTAACACAGAATTTTTTTTTTTTTTGATGTAAAGCATTTAAAAATACAAATTAGTCACTAATAAGTTTAAAATATAAAAAAAAAGTTTTAAAATTCCATCAAGAACATACGAATTTGATTTTGAAAAATTAAAACATTATATTCTCATTTTTGACGGGGGAAAAGTTGCCATTTTTTTTTCAAAAAATAGAGCTCTCCGGTAACCCTAGTCGAATGTCTCATAGTTGCTTGTCGTGTGTAAGCATTGGTTTGGACTTCAGTAGAAATTGTAATGTCCAATTTAGAAACAGTACATTTTCTAAATTGTGTAAAAATATTAATTTACTTTATGATTACTTTTACCAAAAGACACAACATTTAATACAACATTATATTTTAAACATTCGAAACTTTATTCCATCTGACTTCAAAAGAAAAAAAAAATGGTTATTTTTTATTTCACATTAATAAAATAGTTTTCAATGATCTTGAAAACTTTTAACAGAAATATATTTATTATTTATACATTTATCATCTGCATAGAAAAAAACTCTAATTCTTGTTTCTTGTGCTATCAATTGTCAAACAAATCGCAATCTGATTTAATTCCAATACAATAGGATTACATATACTCCTGGGAGAAGCCGGCGAAAAATTTTTAGCCCCATATTTGGCGACTTAATTCACCTTTGGCGTGCAATAAACAAATTGTAATTCAATGATAAAAAAAAATGAAAGTAAAAAAAAAAACTTATAAATAAGATTTTAACAGAGAAATTTTATCCGTTGTCTAAGTTTTATGGGTTTTAGTTTTTTTAATTTTTAGGGCTACAAAATGCACGAGGTCTCTTTGCTAGGTGCAAGCAGCATCAAAAGTGGTTCCCTTGTTAGTAAAATAATATGTTATGTTACATTTTCTCAAAAATTATTTTACTTTATGTGTTAAAGCGTTTTGAAGTATTCTATCTTATTGTAAAACTAAAATACCTGGACTCGCATTATTCTTCAAGATCCGAGACATTATCCAATTAACATTTGATTCCTTAATATTTAACAATTTAAATAATATTTGTGATTTTCAATATTAAATGTTAATACCTATTCCCGAGAATGTTTATATTACGGTTTATTGGGGAAAATCTTTTGCACTGTATTTTAATGATGAAAACTATTACAAACATAATGAAATTGATATGACTTTCCAAAGTGTCCGAAAACTTGCTTTCTGTAGAATATGGAGTACAAAGCATTTATCATTCAGTTACAAGTTGACACAAATGAGCTGAGTTACATAATGACTTACGTAAAAAGTATTTGCGGTGTATTTTAATGATGTTACACTATTTCAAATATAATGAAATTGATATACATTACTGAGGTTCACTACACGATGTTTGCTGCAGAATTTGATGTGCATATCATTTATTGCTTATTTGCAAGGACACACGACATATTTCGGTTACAATATTACCTATTAGCGATAAGTTTGGTTAAAGTATTCGGAAAGGGTTGGAAGTGATTCATAATCTATGATTGATATATGATTTTTAATTCTTCATATTTTTATTCCTTTTTTTGGAGGGGGGAGGGGGGTTGCGCGGGTGGTTTCAATATGCATAAAAACATAAAATACTTTCATGTATACAAAACATCATCAATCTAAATACCGTATATACTCGCGTATAAGTCGACCCCCTAACTTTTAAATGCAAATTCTAAAAAATAAAAAATAATAAAAAAGACCGCATATAAAGCGACCACCTAACTTTTTACTTCAATTTTGCACAAAATCAAACTAAACATTTCACTTGTCAATGTGAAAAAGTACTAAGTAAACAAAAACAAATGCATTGAAAAATGTTTTAATGATAAATTATTATTATTTCTACATTTTCTATTTTATTTTATTACACGTACACATAAAAAGCCAGAATTTCGCAGTATTCGAAGATTTTTTTCCCTTTTTAATTGACTCGCGTATAAGTCAACCGCCCCCCCTCCCCTCTCCCCCAATTTGCTTGCCAAAAATTGTCAGAAAATCCTCGACCCACATGCGAGTATATACGGTAATTAAATTTTAACCTCCTAACGAATTTCTAAAGCAATTAAGTTTGAGAATATGCACACATTCTTACATTCATATTTAATTACATATTCAAAGAACTGAATATATTTTGAATTAAGTAAGGTGAAATAAAATATTAAAATAAGTGGTCTGCTGCGGCAAAGATTCGATTACAATATATGGTATAATAATATTGGTTTCCCAGCATTCTCTTGAAATAGCTTTGAAAGTTTATGAACGTTCAAAAATGGGGACCTTCAAATGATCAAAGTCGACTGTAATTTTAGTTTTCGTCCTAAAAATATCACCTTTGCAGAGGTTTTCAGCAGAATAATGCCTTTTTTGTAATTGATTTATTTTTATAGAGATATTATTATGTGTTTTTCATTAGTGTATTAAACATTAGCAAAACGCGTGACTTTGCTCGCGTTATTATTGAAATATTGCAAGTAGTATTGCAGAGACTTGTGGGCTACTTTGTAAAGTAATATAAAAAACAAGAAGGTCACTGTTTTAAGAAATATTTTCCTCTTTTTTTTAATATTTATACATATAAAATATAATAGTTTCATTTATATATATTAAACGTACTTATTGTATATATTAAATTTGTGAGAAATAATCATTATTATCCAAATTAGAATGCGCAAGCAAAACATTCAATATTCCTCATGTAATATGGATGTGTTAGTGAAAAAATAATCGCATCGCAAAATAATGTCAGCTTATTATAAAAATGGTAAATGCATGCAGAAATAACTAAACAAAAATCCCAAACAAAATACATCGGGGTACAAAATAATTGGAACGATACAAAATCAATGATAAAAGTTCGCGGTCGCTGTGCAAATTCGCAAAAATTATGGTTTTAAAATTTAATACATGATATTCCAATTAATATTAAAGCAGAAACTTACAAAAATTTCATATATTTTTTTTAATTCGATTTTGGAATACGCATTTTATAAAGCCGGCACTTAGTTAAGGTGTTCCAAACGTTATAAAAATTATTTTATTCTTATATGACCAACAATATTCAAGTGGAGTTATTTTCAGGAATACACATTAATTTTTTTTTAACTTGCGGCGATAAAATACAAATATTTTTCAGGCTTCATATATTAAAAAAGAATTATAGGCATTCACCAGAAAAATATGTCAAAAAATAAAATATTATAAATTATAATTAAATTAATATCAATCAATCCACAGCAAGCAGTAAAGAAATCGAGCTAGATAACCATGACTTTGTTCTGGTTAGACAGTGCTGCCAGATTGGGGATTTTGTCCCCATTTTGCGGAATTTTAAACATCCAGAGTATTTTTTTGGGGACAATAGTTCGCGGGGATAAGTTTGCGGATTATCAACATTTTTGTCTAAAAACTTTGGGAATTTTTCCACTATTTCACGTAAAGTTTAGTTTTAGTCATCGAAGATAGGATCTCTCTCGAACTCGATTTTAAATTAGAAAGCTTAAATTAAATACAGAAATCGGAGATATCAATCATTATTCTCGTGGTCATGCTCATGATTTACAACATTATAATTTACACTTACGACAGGTGCATTATGACCTGCCTGAATTCCCAGATCATTAAGTGTGTCAGATTTTACTAGTCATTGTGGCAGACACATATACGCATTTCTTATTTTAGTGTAGATTTATACAACAGAAATAAAAACAATTTTATAACTTTTTTGTTTAAGGCTAGTTACTTTGTACTTCATGACATACAATTGCATTCTACAATCAAATTGCTGCGTTTATAACTGAACATTGCTCAATGAATGCACCAGATTTCTTATAAAAAACTTGAATGAAAACTCTGCGATCTTAAACGGCATAAACATTCGCATCACTAAGTCTTCAGGACTTATAAGAAACGTTCTTTTGCCATGCTTTTAAAAAGATTTAATTAAAGATGTGGAAAGAAGCTATTTGTCCTTTATTATTGACGAAAGAACAGTGCTTGATACGACGAAGCTGCTTTGCATTACGATAAGGTCCTTCAGTAGGGATCGCAAAAAATTGAAAACAAAGTTTTATAAGTCAGATAGAAACAGATGATGCCAACACCATGTCAGATTCATTTAAATCCCAACTGATTAGAGATGGTCTAAACCTTGAAAAAGTTATTGGTATAAACGTAGATGGAGCTAATGTAATGATGGACCATCATCATCGATTGGCAACAATTTAAAAAACAAAACTTGTCGTTGTAAAAAATGTATCTCTCACTCTTATGTTTAGATGCGAATATACATGCGAAATTCTGCCGAGTTTAAAAGTTCATTTTTTGTAAATGGGGAATTTTTTTCAAAAAAATGCTTGATTTGGGGAAAAAATTGAGTTTAAATTGAGTTTAAACAATTTTTATATTAGAAAACGGAAAATTGAAAATTTATTTTTTGGGTAGAAACTGCGTGTGGATGTTTTCTGAAAAAAAAAACTCTCATTTGGGGTAAATTTGAGAAATTTGGGTGAAATTGACTGTCGACTATCTGGCAACACAGTGGTTAGATGATGCTAAATAGAATAGATAACTGATGATTTGTGCAGCGATTTATAGTAATCAAACTGAAACCTTAATATAGCGGGGTAATAAATTTATAGGAACCACACAAAAACAAAGAAAACAGCTCGGATTTGCTATAGAAATCCGAAAATCTTGTAAAAGATACACATATATGTTACATTATTAGATCTAATTCCGCGATTTCCTTATCTTATTCTAAATTATTACTTTATATTCACTAAATCTTTATTCTTAAATAATCTCTATTGTTAATTCTGTTAAATTCCCTTTAATATAATGTCTCACTTGTCTAATTTGCTTAAATATTAATTTACCTTCAAATTCATCCACTCGCTCTGTCAGCATTTGTCTAATTTACTTAAATATTGCGCTGTTAGTATTGTTAAATTAAATGCTCCATTTCTGATCTTTTTTCATATAGAATGTTCTTTTAGCAACCATTTTATTTTCCCTTCCGAGAATTTTACTTTCCCTCTCATATTCCGGTGTTGTCCTTTTTAATTTAAAATTCATCCACTCGCTCTGTGAGCACACTTTCCATGGCGTGCTAATCTTAATTATTAATTGGTTGAGAACGCGACCTACGTCATATTTGTATTACTACGCTAGAGGCACAAAAAGCCAATGTTCGCTATTTTCCCGTAGATTTCGGTCGTTTTTCCATTTTTCGTACCACACCCTGGTCACCGACCTATGTATGCTATTATCTACAATTTGCTTACCTCCTAAATTACTACGATGAAGAGATGGCTGAATATCTCGGTGGAAACTGTGTCGCCTAAAGATGTTAAAATAAAGTCCTGAGTTGACTTTACGTTTTGTCTCAAACATTCTGGAGAAACTACACTGGATAAATGCGTTCCAAGGCCTTCACTCGTTGACAGCAACAACTTTCAAACAACCATGTTGATCTAATGCAGAAACGTTCTTATTTAGCTTATCCTAATGCACGACTTCGGAATGATTATTCAATTACTATCGTTTCGAAGTTATCTTCATTTTCGAATCATCATATAACGTCAATGTCGTAACCTTTAACACGACAGGATTTCCAGTTTTTCATAATACAAGTCGACAGGATCGACTTTACCTGTTCTGACAGCTTACCTATTACTGCTAGACGTGATCCACAACTAGTAACATGACGGCTAGTTACTTCATTTCAACTAATAAAACCTTTTAATGTTGAATAATCTAACATTTAGCAGGTCAGGATTTGCAACTTGAACGCCATACCTAGCATCTAGCCAGCGAGAATTCGATATGACATCTACAACATCAAATGTCAACACAAATACCCCAAAAGTCTTACCCCACTAGTGACGGTCGCCAAGAAGAAGCAAGTTGAGATAAACCAACATCATTAATATAAAAATAATAAAAAGAACAACAAAAAAATGCTATTACTTGCCAAAATCAAGACAGCATTACGTAAGCATTTTAAAAATGATCTCTGTTTTGTGTTGAACATTTTATGTTTATTCCTTATTATTGCATCAATCTATTTTATTTTATTTAATTATTTATTCGAAATAAGTTGTGTTTATTTTTACTGCAAAAAATTTATGAGCATTTAAATGACAGGTGTTTTATTTAACTTAGTAATCGGAACCAACTATATTCATGCATATTTACAAAAGATTACGAGTATTTAAGTGACCGAATGTTTTAATATTCTGAGATTTTATTTATGTTCATGTGTTAAAATATTTTTTATTATAAGATTTTTATTATTAATTTTATATTTCTGTTAAGCAATATGATAGAGATTTTAAGGGATATTTTGTAATGTTTTTACGATCTGGAGTTAAAGTTAGATATCCTAGTTTTATTACGTGGAAACAAAAAAGTAAAATGATTGATGTTAGTATTGTATCTTTTGATCCCTATCTGGAAATGAACATTCAACAGTGGTTTACATATTTTGATAAATCTTGCAGTAACCAAAATAATACTTGGAAATTTGAAAGTATTTCAAAATATTTCAAGGGAGAGGACTTGAAAATTTATCTCAATGAGTGAAAAAATTGTGATAGTTATACTGAAATTTCAGAGATTTTAGTAGAAAAATTTATCAAAATTGAAGTACCTAGATTTTCTAATTCTTCTTCGCTTAAATTAAACGATCTAAAAGATTTGGATAATTACTTCCATAAAAAGGTAGAGATCGGTAGGAAACTAAAATTATGTGAGACAATCATAGTACAGCGTCGTACTGATGTCTTAAAACCACAGTATCAGAATGTTTTGATTGTAAGCTCCCCAAATAATGCCACAGATTGGTATAAATTACTCAGACAACCTGTAGTCACTCCTACCTCTAATCCAAAATACTACAAGAAATAACTTTTAAAATGATAGATCTTTTCAACAGAATGCTATATCTTTTCAATCTAATGGCAGACCTTTTCAACAACATGCTCGACCTTGTCAACCAGGATATGATGGTCCCAGAAATTGGGTTCGCTCACCAAATTTCAACCCCTCTAATAATAACTTTAATCCTAATTCCAATGCATATGGTTCTAGATTTTCGAATCATAGAATGCAGAGCAATCATTTTTAAAGAAATTATCCTTCTAGACCTTATAGAATTTGTTTGAATCAAGCAATTCTTAATACATTTCACAGGGAGAGTATCTGTGTTTTTAATGTTAACCCTTTATAGTCTGATACAACTTCCACTCCCCCACCACAAAATACTGATAATGTTTGACAGTTAATTGTGTCTGGTTATACGAGAAAACACATCAATTACCTTGTGTTGTGGACACTGGTTCTACTATTTCAATTTTGCCACTTCATTTTGTACATTTATTGAATGTTAAACTTAAGAATATTATTCCTATTAATGTTGGTCAAGAGAAAGGTTTTGTCCAAATTGAAAAAGCTTGTGATTTATTTTTTAGAATTGGTAATATTGAACAATATATTAAATTTCTTGTGTGTGATACCGATTTAGAGTATGTAATTTCCGGATTGATAGACTGTGCAAAATTAGATTTGAAAATTAATTGAGCTAGTTGTAGTGTCACTTACGGAAATACTGTTTTAAATTCATGTATGACCAGAAACAAAGTAAGATCATTTCATTTCAATGTTAGAAATGAATATCAACATATGCAACCCGATTATGGAAATACCATGGCTCCTCAATCCTTCGCGTGATCTAATGATAATAATTCTCAATTAACTGGGGAAATAAATGCTATAGATAATAATAACTTAACGGAAATGTTAAGGGATTACTTAGATATGTTTTCTAGAAACAAGTATTATGCAGGGAGAATAAATAATGAACCACAGTGATTTTTGCAAATTCTGACCTACCTGTATCTATAAGACCTTATTGTACTTCGATAGCTGATGGAAATGAGATTTCAACTCAAATTCAATCATTGTTAAATGCTGGCCTAATAAAAGAAAGTACTGGCCCATATTCTTCTCCTGTCACCTTAGTAATGAATCGCGATGAAGGCAAAAATATAACATTATGTGTAGATTACCGAAAATTAAATTCAATAATGAAGAACGATGCGGAACCCCTTCCCCGTATTGATGATATTTTAGATAAATTATGTAATTCCCAGTATTTTTCCACATTGGACTTAGCCTCTGGATACTGGTATATTCCCATTCACCCTGCGGATACAGAAAAACTCTCTTTACTACCAATTCTCGTTTATTTGAGTGGAATGTTGTCCCCTTTGGTGTAAATGTCGCCCCCCCCCCCACATTCAATAGAACTCTTAGAAGAATCATTACAAAATATAAAATTGATTTCGCATGCTATTATTATAACGATATAATTATTTTTTCTTCCTCCCTAATTGAACATATCACCCATCTCAACAAAATTTATGATTTGTGTAGGCTTGAGAACATAAAACGTAAACATTCTAAATGCAATTTTGCTCAAAATAAAATTAACTTTTTATGATATGAAATAAGAAATGGAACCCTAACACCCTCTAATGCCAATATTGATGTAATTAAAAAATTAAAACCCCTTACGAATGTTAAAGAACTCCAAAGATTTTTAGGCTCAGTTAATGTGTACCATAAGTTTTTAAACAAAAATGCCGAAATTAGAAATCCTCTCAATAAACTATTTAAGAAAAATGCTTTGTGTGAATGGAGTACTGAATGTCAAGATTCCAAAAGTTGAAAGATGCACTAATAGCTAAACCTGTATTAAAATTTTATTACCCTAAATTACCCTCCATATGTTTGTTGATGCCTCACAGGAAGCGGTAGGAGCAGTACTTAAACAACCGGATGATAATTGGTTTTTACACCTAATTGCTCATTACTCCAGAGGATTGAGAAGCTATGGACGAAACTACTTTATTACTGAATTGGAGTATCTTGCCATCATTGACACCTTAGACAAATTTTACCATTATTTGCACAGTGTAAAATTTTCTATTCACACAGACCATGCATCTCTTGTGTGGCTTAAGAATGTAAAACAATTAAGAGGTAGACTCTTTAGATGGTCTTGATGGAAACTGAGTATGTTCGAATATAAGATATAATTAATATATATAAGTTCGAATATGTCGAAGCCGACATGTCGTCCAGAAACCCTATTTCACATTTTAATAGACCACTCGCGTTCCTGTTAGATGTTAAAGAGGTACTTGAAATGCAGGAAAGGGATAATGTGTGCGGAAAAAATTACTTAAATGACAATGGACTATTGATAATTAAAATAAAGCACTTTAGGAAAATAATAGTCCCCATGTCCTTGACAAGAAAGTTGCTTGGAATTGCTCATGAAAAATTTGGTCACCTTGGAATTAAAAAAATGCAAAATCTAATTTCCCCAATTATTATTGGGCTGATATGACTCAGGATATAACTAACTTTGTAAAGCATTGCGATATTAGTCAGGAAAGCAAAAAGCCTAGACAGAGAAAATTCTGCTTATTACAAGCTATGCCTACCACAGATCAACCTTTTGAATGTCTTTCTGTTGATACTGTGGTAGGATTCAATTACTACAATCCAACTAAAAAATATCTTCATATTGTCATCGATCATGCAACCCGTTATGTATGGGCATTCCCCTCGAAGAGTGTCACCACCGAAACCTAGACGAATTGGTTAAAACAAATTTTTAATATTCAAACACCACAACAATTATAATAAAGCACACATACTACAATATATATTAAAACACACATACACACATAAATAACGCCTGCATTCAACAGTTAAAGGTATATATAAATATTTTACAGACATACATATAATAAATACAATAAACCCAACTGGAGTGAAAAATTAGCCAGAGCCAGGAATCGAACCCGGGACCACAGTATACAAGACCGCTGCTCTCATCACTGAGCTACTCCGGCCGATGCCTGAGTCTGCAATTTCTCACTAATAAACTATGTTGTGGAAGTCACCAGCAATCTATACGACAGCCTTGGATGACCGAACAACGATGATTAGATCTATTACATCGATCTACGATAATTATAATAAAGCACACATACTACAATATATATTAAAACACACATACACACATAAATAACGCATGCATTCAACAGTTAAAGGTATATATAAATACTTTATAGACATACATACAAAAAATACAATAAACCCAACTGGAGTGAAAATTGTATTTATTGTATGTATGTCTGTAAAATATTTATATATACCTTTAACTGTTGAATGCAGGCGTTATTTATGTGTGTATGTGTGTTTTAATATATATTGTAGTATGTGTGCTTTATTATAATTATCGTAGATCGATGTAATAAATAAATCTATTCATAGTTGTCCGGTCATCCAAGGCTGTCGTATAGACGGCTGGTGACTTCCCCAACATAGTTTATTAGTGAGAAATTGCAGACTCAGGCATCGGCCGGAGTAGCTCAGTGATTAGAGCAGCAGTCTTGTATACTGTGGTCCCGGGTTCGATTCCTGGATCTGGCTAATTTTTCACTCCAGTTGGGTTTATTGTATTTATTGTATGTATGTCTGTAAAATATTTATATATACCTTTAACTGTTGAATGCAGGCGTTATTTATGTGTGTATGTGTGTTTTAATATACAATATTGTAGTATGTGTGCTTTATTATAATTATCGTAGATGAATGTAATAGTAAAATCTATTCATCGTTGTCCGGTCATCCAAGGCTGTCGTATAGATGGCTGGTGACTTCCCCAACATAGTTTATTAGTGAGAAATTGCAGACTCAGGCATCGGCCGGAGTAGCTCAGTGGTTAGAGCAGCAGTCTTGTGTACTGTGGTCACGGGTTCGATTCCTGGCTCTGGCTAATTTTCCACCCCATTTGGCTTTATTGTATTTATTGTATGTATGTCTGTAAAATATTTAGATATACCTTTAACTGTTGAATGCAGGCGTTATTTATGTGTGTATGTGTGTTTTAATATATATTGTAGTATGTGTGCTTTATTATAATTATCGTAGATCGATATAATAGTAAAATTTATTCATCGTTGTCCGGTCATCCGAGGCTGTCGTATAGATGGCTGGTGACTTCCCCAACATAGTTTATTAGTGAGAAATAGCAGACTCAGGCATCGGCTGGAGTAGTTCAGTGGTTAGAGCAGCAGTCTTGTATACTGTGGTCCCGGATTCGATTCCTGGCTCTGGCTAATTTTTCACTCCAGTTGGGTTTATTGTATTTATTGTATGTATGTCTGTAAAATATTTATATATACCTTTAACTGTTGAATGCAGGCGTTATTTATGTGTGTATGTGTGTTTTAATATATATTGTAGTATGTGTGCTTTATTATAATTATCGTAGTTCGATGTAATAGTGAAATCTATTCATCGTTGTCCGGTCATCCAAGGCTGTCGTATAGATGGCTGGTGACTTCCCCAACATAGTTTATTAGTGAGAAATTGTAGACTCAGGCATCGGCCGGAGTAGGTCAGTAGTTAGAGCAGCAGTCTTGTATACTGTGGTCCCGGGTTCGATTCCTGGCTCTGGCTAATTTTTCACTCCAGTTGGGTTTATTGTATTTATTGTATGTATGTTTGTAAAATATTTATATATTATACCACAACAATTATTCTGTTTTAATCAAATTTCTGATGTTCGGACCCCTCAAAAAACCTTAAGCGACAGGAATGCCGCCTTTATTTCTTCCAGGTTCAAAATTATTTTGAGGAACCATAATATTAAGCAGCGTTTAACCTCATCTCATCACCAATAAACGAATAGGGAGTGCGAGCGAGCCAATAAAGCGATAGTAACTAGACTAAAATGTAAGGTTAACTCTACTACCTCTAAAATTCCTTGACTAAACTCTTTGCTGAAGTGGTAAATGAATACAATAATACCCTCCATTCAATAACTAAATTTTCTCCTGCTTATTTACTCTTTGGCCAATTACCCTATGATCCCCTACTTCAACAAGATTATTACCCTCCTGTTAATGATGCCCTTAAAAGCGCAAAAGCGCGAACTGATGAATTCCATTTAAAGAGTATGAAATATTACCATCAATATTATGTTGAGCCAAAATTTTAAGTAATACAAGTAATTCAAATCTACAGGATTGACTTTACCTGTTCTCACAGCTTACTTATTACTGCTAGACGTGATCCACTACTAGTATCATGACGGCCAGTTACTTCATTTCAACTAATAAAATCTTTCAATGTTAGAATAACTAACACATATACATGATATTTCAATTAATATTAAAGTAATTCTTTACGAAAATTGTAAACAGGATAATACCGAATCCATGGTACAAATTTTAATTGTTGACACAGGATACTGTAACAATCATTTATAGCACAGGAATGTATCGGCGCAAGTGATGCGATGAGGTGGAAACACAGGAGATAAGCCATAAAAGGAATGACAAAATGTTTATTGACAGCGTACTTGACAAAAGCGATTTTTATAATGACTGTTAAATATTGCATCCACCAACAGTGATACATGCTTGGCATCGTCGGTGAAGCGATAGGCATACACTTCCAAAGTTGCCAGGTGTTACACGGACACTTGCAGCAGCTATTGCTATTTGAGAAACGAGACCCTCCTGAAGTCGCATAAACGTGCAACCCCAATACATTGCTCCCGAAAAATGGCATTCCGGTAATTACACACAACAGAGCTAAAATGGGCTGGCACCCCATCATGCTGAACTCACAGTCGCTTATGAATGGCGATCGGAAAAACATTAAGTAGTTCTGTTAAAAACTGCTCCAAAAAATACCATAAGAACCGCTTGCCTTGGTATTCTGGACTAGTCCCTTGGCCATCCTAATCTCTCGATTTATTGACACTCAATTATTTCTTATTGTTAAAACTGTATTTGTAATATATTTTCCCCTAAATATGAAAAAAAAAAACTGGAAGTTTTCTACATTGAGAAAACTTTCTGAATTTTATCTAATGCACTTTACACCATAGTTGAGCAGTACTTATGAATTGAGTTTGCCACGCAATCTGTCTGTCTGCCCGTGCTCTAGTTTGCGTAATTATAGCCAGATCGCTGTGTAATTGTTATATTTTACTGAGGTATACAATGCTATATTTGGTCTTGATAGTTAATCCATTGTGGTCTATGGGAAAAATCATTTGCAGTGTATTTTAATGATATTAAACTATTTCGAACACATTCAGTTTGATATACATCACGGAACTGCAATACATGGTGCTTACTATAGAATTGGGAGTGTATAGCATCTATCATTCAGTTGCAGGAACTTTTTAAATAATCCGATTACAATACTGACTGTGAGAGATAATTACGAAAAATTGGTTTTTTTTTATTGTGGTGTAAGTTTAAAAATTTTACTAAATTTTTGCATATTATTTTCCGTGTATATATTCTCTAGGTATAGATCATACACAGTGCTGCAAAAAAAGAATTATCATCTCTTATTCATCTCTGCTTGTAGACGGAAATTCCTGAATAGAAATTTTCAATGGTGTTATGAGTTTCCTCACTGAGCTAATTTTTTGCATACTGCGTAGTATATATGTAAATCTATAGAAAATTTAAAAGGCTATACAGAATAATTCAGATATCTTTCTACTAAACATAGTAATTGCTTAAAGTGCATTTTCAAATGTGTAATGAGTTTTACAATTTTTTTACATACGATGATCCTTGACCTTATTAAATGGTAAAATTTTGTTGCAGTATTTTAAACGCGTTGGAAAGTGTTTCATAATCTATGCTTGGTGTATTTTTTTGTGTTATCTTCTTTGTATTCACGATTTATTTTTTTCTCCTCACGTCGATTTCATATAGTAAGTAAAGATAATACTTATTTTTATTCAAATCATGTCCTTTCTTAAGGGATGAAGGACTCTTCAAATGCTCTTTTGAAATTACTTAATTATAAATACCAGGCATAACGCATCCACTTAAAAAATGTATTTAAATGTAAATAACTCTTTTATAATAAATTTATAAATACAATATATATGATGCATTCTCACAAAAATTTAACTTTCAGTAATAAAAATCTGGTGAAATTAATCTTAATAAAATAACATTTTAAAATTAAGACAAATTCCTTAGTGATTCAAAATAAAGAAAAAATGGTTAGCAGAGACGATTTTCTTTAACTGAGGTTTAAGTTAAACTTACGAGTTTAATTTTCCTTACCATTTTACCTCTCTAACTTTTTATTTTATTCTAAATTTTTACTTACAATGAATTTGCATAGTACACACAGAACATTTTAAATAATAATTAATAACAATGTAGTATTTTTAGTACAAAATTTAGGTATAACATTGTGGGGTCCGGGAAACATTTTCAAAAAAAATTTATTTATTGAGTTAAAATTTTAAAATTTTTTGTGATGGTTAACCATATCATTTGTAAACATAATCGCATGATAAAACTTCTCATATTTTTTTTTATTTATAATTTAAATTTTGTTAAAAAAGTGGGGAAATTTAAAACCATTATAACTCGGAATATTATTTATAGAATGTCAATTTTTTTTCATTTAAATAAACAGAAATATATAAGTTTTAATTTAGATATAGCATTTAAAAAAATATTAATAAAAAAATATTTAGATTAAAAATTAGAAAAAAAAATTATGTAACTTAAAAAAATCATATTTTCAAAAGTAATATATATATTTTTTATTTACTGAATCGAAATTAATCTATTGAAAAAGACATATTCCAAGATTGAACAATTTATCTGTAACGGTTCTTGATTTATACCAATTTAAATATGAGTAATGGTGAAAAAACCCATCATGAAGAAAAACGCAATTTCACAAGAACTCGTTTCCTTGACAACCATAGTTTGAAAGGTAGATTTTGAAAACAAACCAAAACAAAAAAATTAATATTTCCTGTTCTAATTAAGGTAGAAACATAATTTAAACGTCCTTTTAAGCAGAAAACGGCGGAGAAATTTTTAATTCAATAATTGTTTTTTGAAAACTTGAAGATTTTTGTGTCTCGGACCCCCTTAAAGGGATGTTAAGAAAGGGATGGTAATGAAAAAAATGGGGGCAGTAAGGGAAAATAAGGACGGTAAGCCAGGGGCGTGCCGAAGGCTGTTTTAGTGGGGGGGGGGGGTGAACTGAATTTTGCCGACTGCAAGATCGGGGGTGAGAAAGACTTTTTGATAGCCCTTCCCCCCCCCCCCCCCCTTCAGCGACGGAGTCAACTGTTCTACAATATGTGTAATTTTTTTAAATTATTTTACTATATAAGTAGAGTTGAGAAACCTGTTATTAATTAGGATTCTGCTTACGATTTAAAAGGAAATGTGTACGGATGTACCGTAAATTAACCAGTTCTCAAAAGTAACAATTTAAGAATGTTGAAGTACTTCGGAATTTATATTTCTATAAATAAAACCGCATGCTGTTGTGTAATGTAAGTGTATAAATTTTAAAATATATAAAAAAGTCAAATCTTGCTTGCTAAAAATAAGATATATATTAGTATAAGAGACTAAAATTACCCTTCTACATTTTTAAATTATCATCCGCTATCCTTCAGAATAGCCCATTTTCCAGCTACACTGTCTAAATCCAACATGTCAGTTATGTCTGTTTCCCAGGTTAATAGCATTAGTTCGTCCAGTCGCTCTTCCGACATGGTGGTACACAAGTAATTGTTTACTAACTTTAACCTGCTGAAACTTCTTTCATTACTTGCTACAGTTACTGGATTAATTAAGGCCAACTTGTAGGCCAAAGAAAGGTTAGGATACAAATAAGCCTTCCCCACAAGTTTTTGTGCTGCTGCGCCAATTGTATCCGATTCAGAACTAGCTATTTCTGAGGACATGAGATCAATTTCACATTCCAAATTATCTACATCTTTGAAATCATCAGGGAATAGTTGGCATAGTTTACAAATGTCCTCGGTAGAGCAATACTTGAACCTAGATAGAAGGAGACAGGCTAGTGGTTTAACTTTCTCAAATACCAACTTATGAATGTCTCCAAATGCAGTTGTAAGCCTATCTACCACCTTCAAAATTTCTGCTTTAAAATAATTCTCTCGTGTAAATAGAACTGCAGTTTCAGGATTTTCGTCGATCTTCGATGGAGGCCTCCGTCGCCTGTGCCGCAAATTGAACTCATAATCTTGATTTATTCCATGTGTCTCGCAGATGTTGTCAGCTTCCATAATGATGTTCATTATTGCTGCCGCGTCATCATTCCGGAGTTTCTGAATGCTTTCGTAAATTTTCTGCATTATGTCGGTTCCCTCTAAAATGTTCAGGTCTTCACGTTGCAATTGCTCTGTTGCTAATTTGGTCTGAAACATAATTGTTTTCATTGCAAGTAAAGAAACAATGAAATCGTATGACATCATTTTGCTTCTTAACCCTGCCGTCTTAGTTTGAGCATCCTTGTCAACCTTCATGTCTTCAGAAATATTTGCAGAGTATGGATGAGGGTATCATAGGACGATAAAATAGCTCTGACTGAATCCGATCGCATAGTCCATCTTGTCTTCGACAAAGATTTCAAGGTAAGACTTCCATTTTCTCCCTCAGTATGCCGAATCGCTTTGTACTCAGTTAAAAGAAGTTATAGAGATCCTGAATACTGTCGTAGAACAATTTTATTATATTGCTTTCTTCGCACGCATGTTCAACACATAACTTCACTTTATGCGCGAGGCAGGATATGTATAAAATAGATCTACCAGCTATTTCTGAAAGTTTTGATTGACAGCCTAAAATGCGGCGGAACATAGATGACGTAGTGTCGTAAGACTGTGCACAGGCTTGGGAAAGCGATATTCCAACTGACTGTAGAATTTCAGAAATAAGCTTAGCCATTCCTTCGCCTGTTTTATCCAGATAATCTTTTAGTTTTAACAAACTTTCTTCTGGCTGAAACTTTGGGGTCACGTATCGGATTACAATTGAGAGCTGATTAAGATGAGAGAGATCGGGTGTGCTATCAGCCATAACGCTAAAAAATCCACAATTTCTGACATTTGCAACTAAGTTTTCACGGACACATGATCCAAGAACCCCAATAAAGTCGTTTTGCGTCTTATTACTAAGATAGTTGGCATGGTATGGGCGAAGATGATTATCATCAATCCAGTTTTATAAAGTTGTAATTCACCTGGCCATTAATCTAATGAGCTGAATGTTGTCACCGCTGTCACTTTCTCGTCCCCGAAATGCAAGTGCTTGACGACTTAGATATCTGGTGCAGTCTATAAATATATTAATAATCTCTCTGTTTCTTAGACGAATTTGCTCCGCGTTAGCTGCTGCCTCTCTACGTTGACTAGATAGAAAGTTGTCAACGTGCTTACTTTTTGGGCCAAATTATCTAATTTATACACTGCAGTTCTATAAGCATTGCTCGTAAAATGAGCCATTAACTTGCCTTTACGGTTTTTTCCTCGGCCTTTCATCATCTTATGCCATACACGAATACCAACACTGATCCAAGATTCTTCTGCGTTTTCAGGCCCCGGGTCATCAGAAGTGAACAAGCAAAATGAACAAGCAAAACAAAATGCGGCATCCAGTTGGTCGCTGTATTCTAAAAATGGATATTCTTTATACAAGCAGGAGCTAAACTTATTCTGTTTCTTAGTATCTATTGTCATGATTCACAGGGTACAATGATCTCTGAGTTTGATAAGGTCCACGAGACAGGATGAAAAGTTTCTGGTTTTCGGTTAAATTATTTCCAATACGACCGGCTGGATCACAACTTAGAAAAGTCGAAATATCTTCCTTTTCAGAAACATTGACATTTTCCATAGAATTGCTAGTCAGGATTTTACCGCATTCCTCAATCAAACTTTCGCTGTAGTGCCGAACCCGGTCTGCAAAAGCCTTAACAATCGCAGTAAAATTTTGTGATGAAACTGATGTTTCAGAAACATTTTTACGAAGCTCTGAATTTTACATCTGAATGATCTGTTTTAATATGACTCTGCAGGCCTCTAATAGAAATGCAGAAATATCTACATATTGTACATGGAATCCGTTTTCCGTTCTGGAGGTTGATGTTTTCATTCGGATGAAATATTTTTATATGGCGATATAAATTTATTTTTTTCTGTGAAATGTGTGTGTACGCGATCATAGTGTGTGCATGAACTTTTCACTGAATTATCCGCCATCATGCGACAAAAAAAACTTTTGCAAATCGCTCTTCTTCTGTGTCCGTGACTTCATTTTTTAAATGCAGCAACCTCAAATAGCTAGCGCCAAATCCAGAGTCAAGAGGTCACCAAATTCTAAGAATCAGTCCATAGCAGAAGGAAGCAATTAAAGATGCTACATGGGAAAACTTACAATAGAGATTGCAACACCCCCCCCCCTCCCCCTTCCTTTCACGAAAGTCTCAAATTCTCAGAAACGCGATTCTCTCTCTCTATCTATCACCTCCGCTCTATGACAACCCCTCCCTCTCACACAGAATCATACACAATCTTCCGTGAGAAGTTCTTTCTTTTCCCACTTAAAGACGGACAACAGAGAATTGAAATGATACTGACGACGAGAGAGGGGACTTTTTGCAGGATGTGTTCTTAACTTTCCGACTATTCTAAATTTTACCAACTCTTCCAAACAAGTGTAGGGGTGTTACACCCCCAACACCCCCTCGCTAGGCACGCCCCTGCGGTAAGTATAATTACCACTTATTTTTAGGCAAATCATGTTAAGACTAAGTGATGACCATAGTGTTCCTTGATTTTTACCAACAGTTATTTACATTGGATTAAATAAAAAAAAATAATTTTCCTCGAAAAGTGCAGTAATAAACCTTGGGGACGGTAAGACTACAAATAAAGCCACAATGCTTGAAATTGATATTTATATGCTGATTTAAATTCTGCAGTAAATTTCCTGTCAAAGGATCTTAGCCATTCTTTGTGTATATTCAGGTGACTTTCTGTATAATTTTAGAAACAGAGTAACTGTACAGAGACTGTACAGAGACTGTAATGGATCTAAAATCCAAGGGACAGAGTTAAAAAAATAATAACAACTGTAAAAATGTGCGCATGTTAATTTTTTGCTATACAGTGTGTGTCCACGTATAACCTGGCCGACCTTTATTTTCGCAACCGTTGGTCCTAGATGCATACTTCCAATTACAAAAATGGTTTAAATAAGGTAAAGAATTATTTTTAAAGCGATTTGAGTCAAGAAAAAAAAATTATTAAAAAATTACGAAATTTAAATTTTTATACGGTCCCACGGTCATATAAGTGATATTTAGTAAAACTTTACTGTAACACTAACAAGTAAGACAAAAAAAGCCATATTCATCTAACATTAAAATTGACCGAGTTATGAAACTTTGAAATGCACGACTTAAACCACTTTTATGCATCTCAAAACAGATGATTTCTGCCATGCTTTCAGGGATCGTATTTCAAGTACTTGAACTTATTTCAAGGTATCTGCGTTTTGAAAGAAATCGTACAAATATTACGATTAAGTTTTATTAGTTAAGTTTCAGATTAGTTAAAATAATTGTATTTTAACATATGTTTTATTTTGTAAGGATTTGAGGGTATGATTTCTTTTAACTAAAATTGTGTTATTTTCATAAGGTTTTATTTAACTTGCAATGATCGTCTTTCCAGTTTAAAATTTGTACTAGAACTTTAACTTACTTTTAAATGTCCGATCGAAGATAAATTTTACCTACTGACTTAAATCCGATGACAATGCAATATTATTATGATTTTCGACTCTTACCATCTATACATACTTATATTACAGGATAACACAAAAAAAAATCGGATAGATTACCGTCAAGAAGTTTAAGAAAGAGTTTTAGATTAGAAAACAAAAACCTGCAATGGATGTGTTCTTTTAAATTTTATAATTACATTTTATGTACTTTTAAAGATGAATAAAAAAATTACCTTTACTTTTAATCAGCATGTCAGGATCTTTCGCAAATCGTAAATTTCAAGGTTAAAAAATAGTGAAAAATCTGATACTATAAAATAGATGTAAGACTTTTTTATTCGGTTTAATTTTATTTAATTCAATAATTTATTAGATTTTTTTGCTTATACTGGGTTTCTTACAGCTAAACAACTCGGGGGTCCGATGAGGTTGGGAGGGGGGGATCAATTCTAACTTTTAGCTTTTTAACTTTGAAATTTGCGATTTGGGAAAATTCCTGACGTGATGGTTTAAAATGAAAGTCATTTTCGGATTCAGTCCTAAAAATTACATAAGAAACGATGTTCAAAAGATAAAAAACATGCCACAACCCAAAATTTGAAAGTCAGCGTAATCTAACAGCATTTTAAAATATGTATCATTTTGTAAAGAATTGGGGCTGTTGTTTTTCATCCTTTTATTTAACAAATAATCTGTTATTTTTATTCTCTTATGATGTTCAGTACAAATTGTGCATTTTGCAGTAATATGTCAGAATGATTAAAGATTTCAAATTTATATCGCAATGCTAATTTTACTCTCAACCATTTCTTTAATATACCTGACGAAATTATATTTCTACTAAATTTGTGAATGTCCCCTAATATGCATCAAAAAGTATACTCTAACTTCAAACAGCTATTACTCGGTCAATTTTAATCGTAGAATAACGGGAATTTTTTGCCTTACTTGCCAGTGTAACAGGGAAATTTTACTAAATATAACTTATAGGACCGGGGGACCGTATAAAAATTTAGATTCTGTAATTCTTCACTAAATTGTTTTTTCGCTTCAAACTTTTTTTTATCTTAATCCTGCACTTAATTTTGACCATTTTTGTATTTGGAAGTATGCATCTAGGACCAACAATTGCGAAAATAAAGGTCGGTCAGGTTATACGTGGACACACTGTATATTTATGTAAAACAAATGTCCCGAACATCGAATTAATTTTATTGAAACGATTTTATACAGACAGTTCCAAACTTAAAAATCAGCATCAGGGACACGGGGCGGTAAGGAATTTCGTATTATATTTGGACCCCCAACATCGTCCAAAACTTATTTATCTCGTTACTATTGTTATACAGTCATGCAGTGGGATGTTTTCCCACATAAAAAAAACAAGAATATGTACAAAAATAAAAATTTTCATTCAGGGACTTGGAAGTCAAAATTATGTGAGAATGCGTCATATGTTTTTTATTGAATCTGGATTTTGCCTTAAGTAGCATTTCAGAAAATATTATATATTTTTTAACTTTTGTTTTACAATTTAAGTTCTTTGAAAAGTTTCACCTTATGTGACTTAAAAACTTGCATATGTATTTCGAGCATTTAAAATATGATACAGCGCGGAGCACTTTTAAATAAACTTTTCTTTTAACCATAAAACATTTAAATATACTTAAAATATCACTGCTGAAAATGTTCACAACCTTTATCATAATATACATATAAAATTACATATAGCCTTCAGAATATAAACACAAACTTATATTTATAAGAAACTATTCATTTTTAAGAAACAGCAAATATCTCCACTTATTAAATCAAATATGAACATAAATGGTATGATCCAGCTTATATCCTTTTGAATATGCAGTGTAATGAAATTTGTTTTCTAGCAAGCCTTTTCAATTTCTTTGATAGTTTATTAAAGAAAGAATGTGATTGGAATAAAATGAAAGTGTTTTCTCTTCTTACTAGATAAAATCAACGATAACAGGTAAGCTAAAGATCAGTAGGGATCTCAAATAATGTAATATCAAAGAGTTAGAAAATTTGGAAAAGAATTTTAATCTACAGAAAGTAGTCAAATAGCATCGCAAATTGTTTCGACACAAATATATAATAAATATTCATATCTCCATTTATTAAATCAAATATGAACATAAATGGTATGATCCAGCTTATATCCTTTTGAATATGCAGTGTAATGAAATTTGTTTTCTAGAAAGCCTTTTCAATTTCTTTGATAGTTTATTAAAGAAAGAATGTGATTGGAATAAAATGAAAGTGTTTTCTCTTCTTACTATATAAAATCAACGATAACATGGAAGCTAAAGATCAGTAGGGATCTCAAATAATGTAATATCAAAGAGTCAGAAAATTTGGAAAAGAATTTTCATCTATAGAAAGTATTCAAATAGCATCGCAAATTGTTTAGACACAAATATATAATAAATATTCATAAGGAAAAAACTGAAATATACCTGCTTAATTCAAAAATCGTGACATTTAAAGACATTTTAATTTAAAAAATGGACGGAGTATTTTTAAAAGAAGCAGATTCCAAAAATTTATTTTATACGAAATATATAGAGACATAAACTAATTCCGCACACCACTTCATACAAGTAAATCTAAAGATTGGTGGCGTCTGCTAGATTACATTATGTCAATATTAACACCTACTGGAAGCATGGCCATCTTGAAAAATTTATTCCTTTAGAAAAGTTCATTTCTTTAGAACCACAGTCCGATTTTATAAATCTCGATATTAAAAGTATAAGTAGAATCTGCATTCTTTATTTTATCTACTTCTATAAAAAAAAAAATTGCAATGAGTTACATTTGGAGATATAGTAGACCTAACACGATGAACAGGATCTTTTTGTCTATCCCTGCCAATGCATCAATGATGGTGGCAGAGTTTTTAAATTTAATTATTTATCATCCAATGATGTTCAGAATATCATTTTGATTTCTAGAATTTGTATGTAATAATATTTTTACGTGTTCTTGGTTTTTTAAACACCCAGCATTTTAACCTGTCAACGCCCACTGTCACTTCCAGGGGATGCGAATTTGAATGTAACTTTAGGCTTAGATTTTCAGAAAATATGGACCGCAGCATATTTATTAGAATCTGGATGCGTTTACCTATTCATAGAAAATAGGTCTATTTTCCCCGGAGTTTCTAATTTGATACTAACCTTCCAAATTTTGTACCTGCACCAAACAAGCAAATACATGAGATTATTTTCATTTTTGCAATGAAACTATAAAAAAAAATGGAGTGAGTATCACATTACATCTACAGGGTATCGAAAAAGAATGCCAGGATTACAAATTTTATTACACAAATAAAGAAACACATTGATACACAAATTTAATTATTAAAATATTAAGAAACGTACCAACTTTTAAATGCCTTTCAATACGATTTGAGATGCGCGTGCAGCCTTGAATGAGATGCTGTCCAACTCATGGATTGGGCGAAATGGCCCAATTCCATGGCCTCCATGAAGCTCTGGCCTTATGCCACGGGACTTCGTCTTCTGGCGATACATTAAGAAGACATTATGTACAATGAAATAATTACTGATATTTGTTATTTACAACTGAAACTGTAACCTCGGACATGCTTCACAGGACATGGAGGGAGATTGAATATCGTCTGGATGTCTGTCGAGGGACTAATGGTACACATTATTGAAACATATTGAAAGGAATAAAAATCTTACTACTTTTCTCAATATTTTAATACTAAATATATTTTCCTATGTGTTTCTTTATTTGAGTAATACAAATTTGTAATAGCTTTCTTTTCGATGACCCTGTATATATATATATTGCCTGAATGTTAAAATTAACTAAATGTTCAACTGATAGCTGTAGGACTTACAATGTTTGATTAATTTTTCAATGACGCTATCTTGATTTTTTGTGTGTCCCGTAGATGACAGTCTACATTATTAGCCCTACACGTGTTTTTTGATAATATTTGTTTTTTCTTTATATTTTTTAGTATAAACAATACAATACAATACAACTTATGAATTTGAAATGTGTATATATATATATATACAAGCTTACATATGGACATTGGTTGTTTAAACAGGCTTTCACGGAAATTTAAGCTACAAGCTTATCGAATACACATGAAATTTTAAATTTATTTGAAACGTCCATATAGATATAAATATAAATATAAAATCCAAGCCATAATTTTTAAAATAAATTAATATACATATATATTTTGGGTGTTTTTAATGTACATAAATAAAAATCTAAAATATTATAATTTATATAAAATATCACATGTAAAATTATTTAAATTTTATCATCGTAATACAAACCTAACACAAACAGCGATAAAAATATGCAGATATTTAAAAAAATACATATTTCGAAAAACAGAATACATTTGGCTTGAGAAGAGCGGAAATCAAATATCAGTATAAATAATGTGTTGTGATGCAGATCTTTAGCTTTGTACATTTGCAGTGTAATATTATTTGTTGCATAGCACGCATTTTCAGTATCGTGTATAGTTTATTAAGGTAGAACATGACTGGAATAAAAGCGTATAATAACATATTTTCGTCTCAGATGAAATGGACAATAAGAGAAAAGCCAAAGATGAATCCCGAACCCAAAAAATATTGTACCAAAGATCGAAGAAAAAACATAAGTAGATTTGAAAAAAGCATTTTTTCTCAATAGAACTCGTTCAAATGTTCTGTTTGGGCATGAATATAGAACAAAATATATATAGAAAGAAATGACTGTCAGATCTCAATATTAAAATGGAACTCTTTGTTTCACATATAAATGGCGATATTGCGATAAAATTTTCATAGTTTACACAAATAGTTTAAACGTATTTATACGGGAATTAAATTTACGTGCTTTTAAAAATACGTTGGAACTTTGTAGTTTAACTGTTGCAATATAATATTATTTGTTTCTTATCACGCATTTTCAATATCCTGGAAGGTTTATTAACGGAGAACATGACTGGAAAAAAAAAGTGTATTTTCGTTTCAGATGAAATAGACAATAACAGAATCTCTAACGATCAATCTTGAAATCGAAAAATTATTCAACGGATTGAAATAAAAAAATATAATTAGATTTTAAAAAGAATTTTTCTCGTTTGAAGTCATCCAAATTTCTTGTTTGAACGCGAAATTCGAAATTGTTACACTGGCTGGCCGAACAGAAAAGTCTCAATGCAGATTTCGACATGCAAATAGTTAAAAGGGAATAAGTGGTTAAGCATTTTGTTAATTTGCATTTTCTTGTATGGCAAGCAAAATTCAGATACTGCTCAATCAGGGTGCATCTGACCCTTTTGAAGCAAGTATGAGTATTAACGTTACATGTGGTCCCGTTAAAGATATTTCGGAGTTTAAAAGAGGTCAAATTATCGGCCTATAACAAGCGCAGAAATGTTGCAAAGAGATCAGTGACATAACTGACAGAAGTTTGCGAACTGTTCAACGTATTATTAAATCATTGAAAGACGACAAACTATTAAGGGTTTCGCGAAGCAAGTGTGGTCGAAAATCCATCCTAAACGATCATGAGAGAAGATCTTTCAAATGATTAGTGAAGCCCACTCGCAAGAAGTTCACCTTGCTACTAAAATAAAATGTTCGATTGTGGGAGCAAGATCAATTCCAGTCGCACAATGAGATGGGTACTCATCAACGGAAAAAAACTCCAATTTTGCCAAGGAACATACGAATTGCACTGTTGAGATATAGGGAAAGATAATTTGGTCTGGATAAGTCTAGCATCAGCCTCTTTCAAAGCGGTGGAAGCATTAGAGTAAGGAGGGAGACACACGAATCATTGGACCCTTTCTGGAAGTTTTATAATCTGGGAATGTTTCTGTTCGGCTGGACTAGGTGCGGCAACACTAGGTGCATCAGTGCTCAAGGTTCGCACACCCCTTGGAATTTTCAAGGACTCTGGCACCAATATTAATGATAAGAAAATTTACATTTAGTTTTTAAAACACAGAATTCGCAAACACCACCTTTATTCACAGATTTCGCAGTATTGTTCTGCAGTGAAATACTTTGAAAATACTGTAAAAATTTAGTGGTAAACCTGTGCGAACCCTGGTGCTGAAAGATCATTTGATTCCATTAATGGATTTTTCTTCCCAGAAGGCGAAGATATGTTTGAAGATGACAATACCAGAATTTAACGAGCCAAGTTAGTAAAAGATTGCTTCCAGGATCACAAGCCATCATTCACACACATGATTTGCAACCGCAAAGTCCTTATTTCAATCCTTTTGAGAACACGTGGGATGTACTGCAGAGAGATCTAAGAAGTAGTTCTATTTTTCCTTGATCCACCAAGGAATTTGGAGAATTGTTCTCGAAATTCTGGTAAAAATTAAGTACATAGACTGTGTTTACGCTTATAGAATCAATGCTGAGATGGATGCATTCTGTTATTCAAAGACAAGCTGGTTCAACACAATATTGTAAAGCGTGACTTTTTTTTTACCAACAAGTTAATAACAAAATTTCCAGGAAGAAATTACTGTTATATCTTGGCATTGAAATGGATCTTTTTAATTTACATATAAAAGGCAATATTGTGATGAAAATTTCATTGTTCATATAAATGTTTTAAAAGCATTTTACGGGAATTTAATTTATAGTTTTTTTAGAAATCAGCTAGAGCTTTTCAGATTAACTGCACATTCTTTTAAAAGAAAATTGCGCTCATTACAAAATCTAAAGAGTCTTTATAAAGCTATTTAAACTGTTATTTTGTAATAAATATTCTATATATATATATAATCCTGCAATATAGAAGTTACATAGTATTGCCAGTAAAATCTATAAAAGCAAGAATAATTTTTGAAACAAAATTTGAATACGGAAAATATTTTTAATGTAGATAAAAAATATGACGATATTGCGATTTCAATAAAAAAATATAAAATATATAAATGTTTCTTTATTGAGGTCTTATATTTATTAAGGTTTACGAAAATACAGTGTAACTTCTTCCGAGCTAATTGTGAATCTGAAAAGGACTCCCTGATCTTCAGAAACCTCTGAAACCAAAAGATTTCTGATTTTCAAAAAACCATTTCTAAAACAAGTGTGTTTCTCTGAGTAGTTTTCAGAGACGTTTCCGAATTGTTTCTACAGTATATTAATCAGTTTCTCTACTCTGAATATCGTTTTGTTTTTGGATGAGATCAATTGTCAAGAAAGCATTTTCAGCAGCGTATTAGCTTTTATACATATGTAAGAGCGATGTGAATTTCAGTGTTAATGTTAATGCTATTAATATTAATATTAATACTATTAATTTATTGTTTCTTGAAAATGTTTACCTGAGATTGTATGCTAAAGATGATCATTCGGGTTTAAAAAACTAATTAATATGCTGTAAAAACTATCTGCAAACTTTTTTGCAAGCAAATCAAACTTTTATTTCGTAAATGCTTCTTTAAATTTTAAAAATCTGCTGGTTTCTAATATTTTTTTTTAATATAAAGAAATGCTTTTCTGAATAGTTGGCAACTCAGAAGAGGTTATGTTATATTTTAGTACCCAAAGAAAGATGTGATCCAACTTATATAACATTTGACTTTTCTTTACGATGTGGAAAATAAAAGTATATTATGATACAATTTTTTTAATTCTTAATTTAACAATACTAATGATAATAAGAATAGGTTTTATTTTAAATAATAATTTATACGTTTGGTTACAATGCTAACACTTTGAAATAAAGTTGAACATAATTAATGTACACAAACACTTAAAATATTAACACTTATATAAATTATGAATGGTCAAAGTATTTATTTTCTTTAAATAGTAATATATATGTAAAATGACAGCCATAAAAAACAAGAATAAAGAAAATATGTGTCAAGCACAGATAATTATACTCAAACACATTCAAAATAATGTAACAAAACTTCTCCGTTTAATATGTTGAAATAGGATGCATAATTAAACCACGTGGAAACTTATAATACATTTGAAATCACAATTCCTGAAATTACCATCTGCACTCGGAAAAATATCAGAATTCTTTGGACTTCCCTGCATAAGCTATATGCACTTGTATCTATAAACTACATGCATTTAAAAATCTAGTTAAGTTAGGAAATACATGCCTCAGATGAAAATTTCCTTTCGCAATTTCCGCTAATAAGAGGAATGGTACGTGGAGAATGGCAGCCCTGTACACGTGGTATAGTATTTATACACAACGAGTAACATGCAAAAAATGAGTTAAATGCGCATACCGTAATTGAAAATGCGCTTCCAGCAATTATCACTCAAAGTCAGTACTGCAACCGATTTCTTTTGTTTGCCCCTGAAAATGAATGGCAAATGCTATGAATGCCGTATTCAATAGTATCTCTTCCTCTTGTAGTGAAATTTAGTGGTTTATATAAATTTCAATACATCTGAAATAACGTAATGACATTAAAATACAGTGCAAACGATTTTTTTTCTAATTAAGCATAATGCAACGGAATTCTTTTGAGTACCCTTGTAAATAGACTAGTATTAATGCTACACACTTCATATTCAATACCGAACATGCCATGGTACAAGAAATTAACATATATTAATCGGATGAAAATCCGAACACCTTTAATCGAGTTCGAGCGTGGACAGACAGACAAACGGTCAAATGGCCAGGCAAAGGGAATTCATAAATATTTTTCAACAATGTTGGAAAGTGTTAAAACACATATTCTTGATTCCTTAAAAAAGTATATATTTTCAAAAAACACTATTTTATATTTGAAATTATGTGAAAACAAACATCAATCTAGATGATGTGCTGCAGACAGACTTTTGCAATATAAAATGTAATAATATTTGTTTCTAAGCACGCATTTTCAATATCTCGGATTATTTATTAACATAGGACGTGATTGAAATAAAAAGAAACCCCACTCTCGGTGAAATCGACAATAAAAGAAAAGCTTAAGATCAATTCAGAATTCAAAGAATATAACATCAAAAATAAAAATAAAATCTGAATAGATTAGCAAAAGCATTGTTATATATAGAAAACAATCTAATTTAACACAAACATAAATAAATATTCAAACATGAAAAATTAAAATATCCCTGCATTAAAATGGAATTTTTTGCTTCAAATTTAATGAATATATTTATATAGGACTATAACGTGCAACTTTACGACATGAAGCTGGAATTTTGAAGTTTATTTTCATGGTATTTAAAATTAATGTTGCGTCCATTGCGTTTCTGTTTCTTTTTCTGTTGGTTGATTTTTAAAAGGAAAACACAGTATGCAATGGCACAACATTTTTTAACTTGCCAAATTTATCGATTTAATTAGCGCAGCATTATAGTCATAGAGCAAAACATCAGAGTAAAGGTAATAGCATTGAAAATCTAGCGATGGCCAATGAAAATACTGGATAATAGATCATGAAAAAGTGGGATATTATTAGTTGTCTTGAGAAAAAAATCTTAGTTTAACTGTATAATTTAATGCTAAAGTTGGACAAAATCGTTCCACTAAAAACGTTTTATAGGAGCAAAAACCATTCATGGGTATTTAATCATTTTTAGATCATTTTATACGTTTGAAGTTCCCGGTGTGCAGACTGTATTTCATTTTTTTAATTTGACTCATTTTTTGAGGTTTTATTTCTATTTTAAATTCAAATTTTCAGCATTTCTATTGATATTTTTTTACATATTTTAGAAAGTGATATTATTTTAAACTGTTACCAACTGTAGAAACAGCGCAAACAATAATGTTTGCTTCAAATAAAAAAAAATATTTATACGTGTAAATAAATTAAAAATTTATTTACACGTATAAATATATTTTTTTTAATTTGAAGCAAACATTATATTTTGCGCTGTTTCTATAATAAATATTTTCCGAACACGAATAAATTGAAAACTTATTGACACGTGACTATTATAAACAGAAAAAAACATTTGGAATTAGAATTAAATAATTATGTCCAAAAAGCAGGAACTCGTCATAATTTCGTCATAAAAACTATATTTACACGTGAATTTTAAGAGAGAAAGGAAATTGTAAAATAATAAATTCATTAACATGCGTTAGAAGTCTTAAATAGGAGAAATTACGTCATATTTACATCACAGTACAGTTATTACATAAAATGAACACAAAATAATATTGCAAAACAGTTTAAATTTAGAAATTGCGCTAGACATTTATTTGATATTTTGAGAGGATACTTTTCAACTATTTTTGTTAGGAAAGCACAAATAATATTTCCTTTCTAACAAAAGTATTTTCACGTTAATATTAAAAAGAGAAAGAATTGTTTGCTCAAAATTACGTCAGATTAAAAACGATTAATGTAAAATGTCTTATTTAAAAGAACTTTCTTTCCGCTTTGTTAAAAAATACCGGGAGACAAAGACTCTGTTTACTTAATTCCTTTTAAATTAGCTTATTTTGAAATGTTTAACTTATTTTATTTAATCAAAGACGAAAACAGCGATTGTATCTTTGGTACTACTTAGTTATCCCGTCGACCAAATATCTATCATTCGCCAAACTATAAGATTAAATGCCAATAATGGTTGATCGTAAATATCACATTAACTTGAACTTTAAGTAAGTTACACGTGTCTACGTCATCAAGTTATTTTTATTTCGACGTTTTATTTGTATTTTTATTAATGTTGCACTAATTTATTTGTTATTTCGTTATTTAAAATAAAAATTATGTCAGTTTGTATAATTTGGCGAAATTGGTTGACGAGATAATCAAGTAGTACCGCAGCGGATTTGGCCTTAAAAACTCTCCAATCAAAGAGAAATGAATAGAGATCCGTTTATAGGGAAATCGCCACTGTTTTTTTAATTATAATTCAATCTTCCGAAATCATTTTAAAGCCGATCAAATTAGCGTACTTTTAGAGTCTGAGGTGTCTGAACGGGGGTTGACGAGCGTAGCTCGTAGGGGGCAGAGTCCCCTAGTTATTTAAAATAATAGTAATTTATACGCTTGATTATAATGCTAAAAGATTAAAATAAAGTTGAACATAAATATTCTACACAAATACAGAAAATATGAAATTTTACATAAAATATATCAAAATATATATTTTTTTCCCATCGTAATACATATGTAGAATGACAGCCGTAAAAAAAACATATAATCTTGATTTCTTAATAAAAACTAGGTTTATTCAATTAGCCCTATTTTGTATTTGAAGTTATGTCTAAACAAACATCAATCTAAAGGATGTGCTGCGAACAGACTTTCAATATACAGTGTAATAATATTTGTTTCTAAGCACGCATTTACAATATCTCGGATTATTTATTAACATAGGACATGACTGAAATAAAAAGAAATCATTCTCTTTCCATGCTCGATGAAACCGACAATAAGAGAAAAGCTTAAGATGAATTCCGAATTCAAACAATATAATATCAAAGATAAAAATAAAACCTGAATATACTAGCAAAATCATTTTTCTTTGCAGAAAACATTCAAATTTTTTCTTTCGACACACAAATATAAATAAAAATTTATGCATGAAAAATGAACAGATTCCTACATTAAAATAGAATATATTGCTTCAAATATAATAAATGTATTTATACAGGACTATAATGTTTAACATTTAGACATGTAGCTGGAATTTTGTAGCTTATTTTTCATGTCATATAAAATTAATATTGCGCTCATTGCGTTTATGTTTTTTTTTTCTTTTGGCTGATTTTTACACGAAAAACACAGCATGCAATGACACATCTTTTAACATGCCAAAAATTATTGATCGAATTACTGCAGCATTATTGTTATAGAGTTAGACATCAGAGCGGTGGTAATATCAAGCAAAATCTAGCAATGGCGATGGAAAATAGAACATGCCAATGTTTGATATTATCAGTTGTCTTAAGAAAGGCTCCACTGGTAAGGAAAAATATTGGCTGTTTGGAATAACAGGCTTCTAGAACTATATTTTTTATGCCTTTTACAGGATGCCTGTTAGATAGTAGCGAAATAATATAAATTTTGGTTCTATCAGCTCAACTCGAATCTTTTGTTATTTCAAAGATGTAAGAAAAAAAGTCCTTCCGGCAGTGCCGGGAGGAAGAGGTAGCTTTCATAATCCTTATTTTAAAAAAGCTAACTTATATCATGCAAACACACGAAGCTCAATTTAGTGGAAACCGAATATAGGAGATTCAATACTAATTTTTATCAATATAATGAATGAGAATTTCGCGAAATTAGTCAGCTTTATCCAAGCTGCTTTTCTTTAAAGTAACTTATATTTGGCTGCCAAATTCGGCAATTTCTTAAAGTGCCTGTCATTTTAAGACAACATGGTGGATGAGGCTAAGCAGTGAACTTCGTCGAGACCTTAGTAATTGCTGTGCACATGTTCACTCACATCGGAATCGGTTAATATATAGGAGTGCTGTCGCAAGCAAAAAAATCAGATTTTTCAAAATGTCACCCACAATAGAAATTGAAACTGCTATATCTGAGCCATTTTTTAAGGTAAAGACAAACAAAAAATGCTCCTGCATCCTTATATCAAGATCAAATACTTAAGAAAGAAACCTTTTTCAATTTCTAATTTTTTTACACCTCACTTTAAATATATATATATTTTTTAATTTAATGGCCGCCATTTTGAAACAAGATGGCTGATGAATCTGGCCAGCGAAGTTGGTCGAGGTGTTGATGTATACTATCCACATGCCTTCTTACATCGAAATAGGCAAATACGTGTGTTATCGCGTGACAAATACAAGATCGTTTCAAAATGTTAGCCATGCTAGAAATTCAAAGTGCTATAAATCAACCATTTTTTAAGATATCAACAAAAGAATAAATTTTCAGAAACAAAAACTGCTCCGGAATCTTTGTATCAAGGCCAAACACATAAAAAAAATCTTTTTCATTTTCCAATTTTTTAATACCTCATTTTGAATTTTAAATTTAATTTTTTTTAAATGGCAACCCTTTTGAAACAAGATGGCGAATGAAGCTGGCCAACGAACTCGGTCGAGACATTGGTATGTACTATGTACAGACCAAGTTACATTCAAATATGTTCATAAATACGCCTGTTATCGCGTGACAAAAATCAGGTCGTTTTAAAATGTCAGCCACAAGAGAAATTCAAAATGCTATTACTCAGCCATTTTTTTTTAGATATAGACGAAAGAAAAACTGTTCCGGAATCTTTGTATTAAGGTCAAACACATACAAAAAAAATCTTTTTCATTTTCCAATTTTTTGGTATCTCATTTAAAGTTTTTTATTTTTTAATTTTTTTTAAATGGTCGCCATTTTGAAACAAGATGGCGGATGAAGCTGGCCAATGAACTCGGTCGAGATATTTGTATGTGCTATGTACACACCAAGGTACATCCAAGTCGGTTCATAAATACGCCTGTTATCGCGTGACAAAAATCAAAGCGTTTCAAAATGTCAGCCACGCTAGAAATTCAAAATGCTATAACTCAGCCATTTCTTAAGATATAGACGAAACAAAAACTGCTCCCGAATCTTTTTATCAAGGTCAAACACATAAGAAGAAAATATTTTTTCAATTTTCAATTTTTGGTACCACATTTCACATTTAAATTTTTCTTAAAAATTTAAATGGCCGCCATTTTTTAACAAGATGGCGGGTGAACCTGGCCAACGAACCCGGTCGGGACATTGGTATGTACTATGTATAAACGAAGTTACATCCAAATCGGTTCATAAATACGTCTTTTATCGCGTGACAAAATTTAGAACGTTTCAAAATGTCAGCCACGCTAGAAATTCAAAATGCTATAACGCAGCCATTTTTTAAGATATAAACGAAACAAAAACTGCTCCGAAATCTTTGTATAAAGGTCAAATACATAAGAAAAAAATATTTTTCCATTTTAAATTTTTTGGTACCACATTTCAAATTTAAATTTTTAAAATTTTTTTAAATGGCCGCCATTTTGAAACAAAATGGCGGATGAAGCTCGCCAACGAACTCGGTCGAGAGATTGGTATGTACTATGTACACACCGAATTACATCCAAATCGGTTCATAAATACGCCTTTTATCTCGTGACAAAATTCAGGACGTTTCAAAATGTCAGCCACGCTAGAAATTCAAAATGCTATAACTCAGCCATTTTTTAAGATATAGACGAAACAAAAACTGCTCCGGAATCTTTGTATAAAGGTCAAATACATAAGAAAAAAATATTTTTCCATTTTTAATTTTTTGGTACCCCATTTCAAGTTTTAAATTTTTTTAAAAATTTTAAATGGCCGCCATTTTGAAACAAAACGGCGGATGAAGCTGGCCAACGAACTCGGTCGAGATATTGGTATGTACTATGTACACACCGAATTACATCGAAATCGGTTCATAATTACGGGAGTTACAGTGTGACATAGGTCAGATATATATATATATATATATATATATATATATATATATCAATTTTGAACGGAGGGTGGTTTCGGGGTCTGGGGGTCATGATCGATGAAAATATACCAAAATTTTTTGAAATCGCTTTCCTCCGAACGGCTGCAATAGGTAGCTTTTAGGTAGCTTTCTTTACAAAAAAGCTACCTATTGCAGCCGTTCGGAGGAAAGCGATTTCAAAAAATTTTGGTATATTTTCATCGATCATGACCCCCAGACCCCGAAACCACCCTCCGTTCAAAATTGATATATATATATATATATATATATATATTGTAAAATACTGAAATATTAATCGGTATGGTGTTTATTATTTCTATTTTATATCCTATAAATATTTAAACACATTTTATTGATTCTTCCATTTCATATTATTTGTTTCTATTCTGCTTTCATTTTTAATCAATTCACTTGATTTTAGTGGTTGTTCGGCCACAGGGGAAAATTAATTTTAGCTTTAGCTTATTTCTCCCACAGAAAACAACCATTTTGCTTATATCATTGAATTCTGTGCCCTCGATAACGTAATTCAATGTATAAGCTTTTCAATTTTTGTAGGTGTCCACTTTTTTCTTTTTTCTTCCATAATAATTCTTATAATATTTTTTTTTTTTTAATACTTACAGCTTTAATTCATAATAATTGACGGTGGCAGGTTATGTTTAATTAATGGTAATATATTAGCATTCAAATTACTATGATGCATTTGCGCAAGTAATTATGAATGTATGCTTTTTACGATATTTTTACGATATTTTAAATATCTTTTCATTTTGAATGTCAACAATTCATTTTGATGTATTTTTTCCTTAAGGTATCTTATATATATTTTTATATATTCCCAGGTCGCTAAATTATTTAGCAATCTTTTAAATATTATACGCTTAGATCATTGCTGCAATTAGCGCACAATCTATGTGTATTATCAATAAGATTTCTACCATGTAGTTATCTGATACCTATTTTAGGATTCCATTAATTTTTTCATTCCTATCATTGCAACGATTTATTTAATGTTTTTTAATTTTCTAGCTATGATTTTATCTGAATTTTCTTGTAGTTAGTGTATGATATTGTCCTATATATTTTCTATTTGTGCTATAGCTTTACATAATTCTGTAGAGATAATCATTTTATATATACATTAATATGGTAGCAATAATTATTTCTATTCAATGATTTAATGTTAATTTGCTTTAGTTTAAATTCATATTACTTTGATCTGAGTAGTTAGTTGGGTAAGCGTTTTGGTAGTCTTTGCATGGTTGTAGTTGTTCTAGGATTTGGATGTTATGCGGATCTTTTTCGACTTATTTGTTATAAATAGTCTAGTGGTTGCTTGATATTATTCATCTACGTTATTTGGGTTGTTATCATAATTTGGTTTTGGATAATTTGAAGATTGTTTCTGCGTTCTGCTTCTATGATTGTAAATATTGTATATATATATTTTTTCATACTCAAGTTTTATTATTTAATCAAGGCTAATTTAATTAAATTATTAATTTTTATTATTAAAATTTCTTATTTTTATGGCAATTATTACACTTTCCATACATAATTTTTATATGGCAGTTCTTAGTAAACATCTCGATACTGGCAAGATACACTTAGCATCTATGCAGTGTAGTGCCCGGTACAGGAATAATAATTGGGTTGTTCCTGGATCGTCATCCAGCGACCATTTATACTCTCCCCCTCGTCCTTTATTTTTTCGTAAGTGCTATGATTCTCGGTGCAAGACATGTCCATACGCTGCTCAGACACAAATTGTCTCAGATCCTAACTATTCAAGTTTTTGTAAAGCATTTAATGTTATTTATAGTATAAAGTGCAACTTATGTAATATGAAATATATTGGTGAAACATCAGGTCCAATTCATAAACGAATCAATCATCATCGATCAGACTCTAATAATAACAAAGCAAAAAATATACAATCTACAGCTGAAATTCAACATTTTCATAAACATCTATTTAAAAATACGACAATTGAAATCCTTAAAATTCTAAAAAATAAATCAGAACGTCTTTATAGGGAATCATCATATATGAAATATTATAACACAATATATCATTATGGACTTAACAGTGAAGTATTTAACAGACCTGTCAAAGTCTTCACATCTATAAATAACAATATTGATTATTCTCCAATTTATCCTACTCTTAATCATAATTTAAATGCTAAAACAACACGTAATAAACGCGGAAAGGGTTCATCATCAGTTGTAGTTTCCAAAAAATCTATCACAAAACAAATTAATGATCTTCAACGAAATTACTTAGAGAATTATAACTGGTTGTTAATTCGTAAAAACATCTTTGCTATTAAAAAGAAACAGCTGGTACAACATTTAAATGTCTTTCTAAGTAAATCTTTCTCTAAACATTTCTCTGATATTTACTTTGACCTTATTATGAGTAGGGTTAATCTTTTAAATATTAATATTAAAAAAAAACACAAAATTCAGAACATGAATACTCAAATGATAATTACTTTTTCAAATCACATTTTTAATAAAATTAATATCAATTCTATAATTAATGATAAAAATTGTTTTTTTCCTATCAATAATCTTCATATATCAAAAACCTTTAAATATCCGAATACAATTGGGAGAAAAAATTTTTAACTATAATACATTTTCAAAAAATACATCTGCTGCAAGTACTTTTCCGTGTAACTGCAAAGACCCCACTCTAAAAAAATACATAAACAATGATCATGGACATATAATCACTGGAAATCTTGATATTGTTCATGATTTTAAATTGAAACAACTAATGGGTTATGGTACTAAATATAGACTTCCATCTAAATTTAATGTTAAATCTATTATCAAACAGTTTACATATGATATTGATATTTTTATTTATAAAATTTCTATCTCTTATAATAAGCCTATTGAATATTTTAATCAATGGAAGATATTAGTAATTGAAAAATTAACTATGGTTTTAAAAAATAATATTGCTGATTTGGTTTCTATTAATACACAGCATTATTTCCAACAAATTACTAAATTACAAAAAAACTTCGTTATTACATATGTAGACAAATCTCCTAACAATTATGCTATTATATGTAAATCATATTATCACCAACTACTTACAAATTCTATTTCTTCTAATAAGTCTTTTCAAAAAACTAATGAAAATGTTATTGTAAATAATCGTAAAATTCGAAGTTATTATAAACTTTTAAATATTTTATCTACTAATTTTAATTATCCATATTTAGTTCTTATTCCCAAATTTCATAAAACTCCTATTAAATTTAGGACTGTTACTATTGGTTGTAATACATATAATAATAAAGCCAATACACTTCTCTTAAAAATTCTTAATCAAATATATGAACTTACTACAAACAATGATAATACACATTGTATAAAAAATAGCTATCAACTTGTTAAGATTTTAAAAAATCTTCATTCTGTTTGTAATATAACGACATATGACTTCAAAGATCTTTTTAATGATATAGACCTATTAGATTTACATAAAATTATAAATGCATTATTTAAAAAGTATTATAAAAAACTGGAATTACCATCTTATATAGATATTGCATATTTTAAATCTTTAACTAACTTCATTATCTATAATAATTATATATTGCAAGATAATACTTTATATTTACAGCATGTCGGTATACCACAAGGCGGTTGTACTTCCAGTTTACTCTCAGACTTATACTTATCTCATTATGAACGCAATTTTACTAATAATAATCTACATTTATATCGTTATATTGATGACATCATTTTAATTGAAACTGATCAATCTGCAATTACTCGATTTCCAGTTGATTATCCCACTAATTTGGAATTAACGGAAAACCTTTTATCTAACAATACAATTAACTTCTTAGATCTTAAAATTACAATAAAAGACAATAAAACAATCACAGATTTGTATGACAAACGTAAAGAATTTAAATTCACAGTTAATACATTTACAAATTTTAAATCTTGTCTGCATCATTCTGTATTTCGTAATATAATACTTAATCATTTATATAGAATAAAATGTTTATGTTCTTCTCCTCTAATTAACAATAATATTAAAAAACTAATTTATGATGCATTAAATCATGGTTTTCCAAAAAAATTCATATATTCATTAATATACAATTAGTACTTTTCTTACATGATCTATAAACACAAATTAACACATGCGTAAACAAAATTACAAAAAAATTATAAAATAAAAAAAATATCTATAAAAAATTAAAAATTGTAAAATAATATAAAAAAAATATTATAGGTTGGTTGGGTGGGTAGATGTTAGAGTACGGAGGAGGGTGGTGTTGTCTGGATAATACGCAATGGTTAATTATTTATTTAAAAAAAAAGCGGGGCTCTTGTATTATTACTATTTTTTTTTTATGTATTTTATGTGGATGTTGATTTGATATTTTATATGTAAGTTGGAGATTTTCATTAATATTATAATTAGCTTAATTATTCATTAATCTAATTTACAATTATTTGTTATTAAATTCTAATTTACTAAGGACAATATCATATTAATTACTAATAGTTTGCCACTCTTAGTTTAATGTTTTTGAATGTCCCATATTCATACTTTATGGATTTTTATGGATGTCTGAAAATAATCCACATTCTATATTTGTGCGTTTTAAGTAATGGGATTTTAAGTATTATTTAACCTTCTATATACTTCCACATGTTTGTTATTTCCTGTTCATTTTATAAATATCTTATATATAATTCATTAAAAAATAATTTTTAGATAATTTTTAATAATTATTTATATTAATTATTACTGAATTTATTTTGTTTTATAGCATATAGATATATGCTATATATTATCTATGTTCTAACATTATTTAAACTCTTAGTTTAGTGTAAATAATTTAGCTAATAGAACATATTGTATGCTTTTAAATTTTATAAACAATAGTTTTAAATACTTTGTGTGATTTATATTAGGTTTATAATTCTCTATATATAAGGATTTGTTTGGTTTTGCTGTTTAAACAGTTATTTACATTCAAAAGCTTGCAAATTTTTATCTTGCGATAGATGTTTAATATAATTATTAATAGATGGCAGCACTAAAATTGTATCTTTCATATTGCTCTTATTTTTAATTTTTCTAGCTCCATTTTAGTTATATTTTATACACCAGGGTGTATTTTTAGCTAAATTTTGACGATATTGTTAAACTGTTATCTATTAATTTAATAGTGCATTTTAAATAATGTAATTAATTTCTATATATTTTATATTAGATTAAATTTGTTTCACAAGGTATTTCAAATATTATTTCAAAATGTATTAACTGCATCCTTTGGTATCATTCACTGTGATTTCTTAACTGTTTTATTCACCTTAATCTTTTTGATATACTGGAAGACATGTGCACATGGATTTATGTAAAATACTGAAATATTAATCGGTATGGTGTTTATTATTTCTATTTTATATCCTATAAATATTTAAATACGTTTTATTGATTCTTCCATTTCATATTATTTGTTTCTATTCTGCTTTCATTTTTAATCAATTCACTTGATTTTAGTGGTTGTTCTATAATTCTCTATATATAAGGATTTGTTTGGTTTTGCTGTTTAAACAGTTATTTACATTCAAAAGCTTGCAAATTTTTATTTTGCGATAGATGTTTAATATAACTATTAATAGATGGCAGCACTAAAATTGTATCTTTCATATTGCTCTTATTTTTAATTTTTCTAGCTCCATTTTAGTTATATTTTATACACCAGGGTGTATTTTTAGCTAAATTTTGACGATATTGTTAAACTGTTATCTATTAATTTAATAGTGCATTTTAAATAATGTTATTAATTTCTATATATTTTATATTAGATTAAATTTGTTTTACAAGGTATTTCAAATATTATTTCAAAATGTATTAACTGCATCCTTTGGTATCATTTACTGTGATTTCTTAACTGTTTTATTCACCTTAATCTTTTTGATATACTGGAAGACATGTGCACATGAAATTTTGTAAAATACTGAAATATTAATCGGTATGGTGTTTATTATTTCTATTTTATATCCTATAAATATTTAAACACGTTTTATTGATTCTTCCATTTCATATTATTTGTTTCTATTCTGCTTTCATTTTTAATCAATTCACTTGATTTTAGTGGTTGTTCGGGCACAGGGGAAAATTAATTTTAGCTTTAGCTTATTTCTCCCACCGAAAACAACCATTTTGCTTATATCATTGAATTCTGTGCCCTCGATAACGTAATTCAATGTATAAGCTTTTCAATTTTTGTCGGTGTCCACTTTTTTCTTTTTTCTTCCATAATAATTCTTATAATATTTTTTTTTTTAATACTTACAGCTTTAATTCATAATAATTGACGGTGGCAGGTTATGTTTAATTAATGGTAATATATATATATATATATATATATATGACCTATGTCACACTGTAACTCCCGTAATTATGAACCGATTTCGATGAAATTCGGTGTGTACATAGTACATACCAATGTCTCGACCGAGTTCGTTGGCCAGCTTCATCCGCCGTTTTGTTTCAAAATGGCGGCCATTTAAAATTTAAAAAAAAATTTAAAACTTGAAATGTGGTACCAAAAAATTAAAAATCGAAAAATATTTTTTCTTATGTATTTGACCTTTATACAAAGATTCCGGAGCAGTTTTTGTTTCGTCTATATCTTAAAAAATGGCTGAGTTATAGCATTTTGAATTTCTAGCGTGGCTGACATTTTGAAACATCCTGAATTTTGTCACGCGATAAAAGGCGTATTTATGAACCGATTTGGATGCAATTCGGTGTGTACATAGTAAATACCAATTTCTTGACCGAGTTCGTTGGTCAGCTTCATCCGCCATTTTGTTTCAAAATGGCGGCCATTTAAAAATTTTTAAAAAATTAAAAATTTGAAATGTGGTACCAAAAAATTGAAAATGGAAAAATATTTTTTCTTTATGTATTTGACCTTTATACAAAGATTCCGGAGCAGTTTTTGTTTCGTATATATCTTGAAAAATGGCTGAGTTATAGCATTTTGAATTTCTAGCGGGGCTGACATTTTGAAACGTCCTGAATTTTGTCACGCGATAAAAGGCGTATTTATGAACCGATTTGGATGTAACTTCGTTTATACATAGTACATACCAATGTCTCGTCCGGGTTCGTTGGCCAGCTTCACCCGCCATCTTGTTTAAAAATGACGGCCATTTAAATTTTTAAGAAAAATTTAAATTTGAAATGTGGTACCAAAAGTTGAAAATTGAAAAAATATTTTCTTCTTATGTGTTTGACCTTGATAAAAAGATTCTGGAGCAGTTTTTGTTTCGTCTATATCTTAAGAAATGGCTGAGTTATAGCATTTTGAATTTCTAGCGTGGCTGATATTTTGAAGCGTCCTGATTTTTCTCACGTAATAAAAGGCGTATTTATGAACCGACTTGGATGTACCTTGGTGTGTACATAGTACATACAAATATCTCGACCGAGTTCGTTGGCCAGCTTCATCCACCATCTTGTTTCAAAATGGCGGACATTTAAAAAAATTAGGAAATAAAAAAAATTTAAATGAGATACCAAAAAATTGAAAAATGAAAAAGATTTTTTTTGTATGTGTTTGACCTTAATACAAAGATTCCGGAACAGTTTTTCTTTCGTCTATATCTAATAAAAATGGCTGAGTAATAGCATTTTGAATTTCTCTTGTGGCTGACATTTTAAAACGACCTGATTTTTGTCACGCGATAACAGGCGTATTTATGAACCTATTTGGATGTAACTTGGTCTGTACATAGTACATACCCAATGTCTCGAACGAGTTCGTTGGCCAGCTTCATTCGCCGCCTTGTTTCAAAAGTGTTGCCGTTTAAAAAAAATTAAATTTAAAATTCAAAATGAGGTATTAAAAAATTGGAAAATGAAAAAGATTTTTTTTATGTGTTTGGCCTTGATACAAAGATTCTGGAGCAGTTTTTGTTTCTGAAAATTTGTTCTTTTGTTGATATCTTAAAAAATGTTTGATTTATAGCACTTTGAATTTCTAGCATGGCTAACATTTTGAAACGATCTTGTATTTGTCACGCGATAACACACGTATTCGCCTATTTCGATGTAAGAAGGCATGTGGATAGCATACATCAACACCTCGACCAAGTTCGCTGGCCAGATTCATCAGCCATCTTGTTTCAAAATGGCGGCCATTAAATTAAAAAAATATATATATATTTAAAGTGAGGTGCAAAAAAATTAGAAATTGAAAAAGGTTTCTTTCTTAAGTATTTGATCTTGATATAAGGATTCAGGAGCATTTTTTGTTTGTCTTTACCTTAAAAAATGGCTCAGATATAGCAGTTTCAATTTCTATTGTGGGTGACATTTTGAAAAATCTGATTTTTTGCATGCGACAGCACTCCTATATATTAACCGATTCTGATGTGAGTGAGCATGTGCACAGCAATTACTAAGGTCTCGACCAAGTTCACTGCTTAGCCTCATCCACCATGTTGTCTTGAAATGACAGAAACTTTAAGAAATTGCCGAATTTGGCAGCCAAATATAAGTTACTTTAAAGAAAAGCAGCTTGGATAAAGCTGACTAATTTCGCGAAATTCTCATTCATTATATTGATAAAAATTAGTATTGAATCTCCTATATTCGGTTTCCACTAAATTGAGCTTCGTGTGTTTGCATGATATAAGTTGGCTTTTTTTTAAATCAGGATTATGAAAGCTACCTCTTCCTCCCGGCACTGGCCGGAAGGACTTTTTTGTAAAGAAAGCTACCTAAAATGCTACAACTCAGCCATTTTTAAGATATAGACGAAACAAAAACTGCTCCCGAATCTTTTTATCAAGGTCAAACACATAAGAAAAAAATATTTTTTCAATTTTCAATTTTTTGGTACCACATTTTAAATTATTTTTTTAAAAATTTTAAATGGCCGCCATTTTTAAGCAAGATGGCGATGAAGCTGGCCAACGAACTCGGTCGAGACATTGGTATGTACTATGCATAAACGAAGTTACATCCAAATCGGTTCATAAATACGCCTTTTATCGCGTGACAAAATTCAGGACGTTTCAAAATGTCAGTCACGCTAGAAATTCAAAATGCTATAACTCAGACATTTTTTAAGATATAGACGAAACAAAAACTGCTCCGGAATCTTTGTATAAAGGTCAAATACATAAGAAAAAAATATTTCTCCATTTTCAACTTTTTGGTACCACATTTCAAATTTAATTTTTTTTTTTAAATTTTAAGTGGCCGCCATTTTGAAACAAAATGGCGGATGAAGCTGGCCAACGAACTCGGTCAAGACATTGGTATGTACTATGTACACACCGAATTACATCCAAATCGGTTCATAAATACGAGAGTTACAGTGTGACAAATGTCAGATATATATATATATATATATGGATATATATATATATATATATATATATATATATATATATATATATATATATATATATCAACTTTTGAACGGAGGGTGGTTTCGGTGTCTGGGGGTCATGATCGATGAAAATATACCAAAATTTTTTGAAATCGCTTTCCTCCGAACGGCTGCAATAGGTAGCTTTTTGTAATGAATGCTACCTAAAAGACAATTCATTTTTAGTGCAGTTTATTTCATTCACAGTTTCAGACAGTCCATTTTAATTAATTATAGTTTTATTCTTTAAAATTTTTTTTAATGTGTTTAAAAACAAGCACTATAAAAATCAATATAAAGTATCATTGGCCAAATATAATAATCATTCTTCCATCGATATAAATACCGAGTGTCGGAAAATCGACAGACTAATTTGAAAATTCAGTAAATTGCCAATGGTGACAGCTATTAGAAGAAATTCTCGCAAGAGGGTTATGTAAGGCGTCAGCGGTTTTTTTCTTCTTTTTTGTTTACCGTGATTCCCAGTTTTAGTTCAAATTAGCAACAAAAGATGCTGCTGCAAGCAATAGGTGCTAAATCGAAACCCTATGTTTTGACCTCTCTCTTCTCCCAGCACTGATGCGAAAGAAGGAAGTTAAATAAATAGAGTGGGTCTCTGTCGCCAATACTATCTTATTCTTATGGACCCACTCCATATATTTCACCTCCTTCCTTTGCGCCAGTGCTGGGAGAAGTGCAAGGCCAAAAACTCAAGTTTCGATTTAGCATCAATTGCTTGCAGCGCCATCTTTTTTTGCTAATTGGAAATAAAACTGGGAATCGAGTAAAAAAAAAAAAAAAAAAAAAAAACCTCCTCACATCTTACATAACTTTTTTGGAACTTTTTTGTCAAAATAGCTGTCAACATTTGCAAGGTATTGAATTTTAAAATCAGTCAGTCCATTTTACAACACCCGGTATATGAAACAATAGTATTCAGAATGTGCATACCTTCTCATTTGGAAAAAAGAAATGCATTTTGAAAGCAAGGCGTTTATTTTAAGACAGATGAAGGAAAATCAAATATCAATAAAATATGTACTAAGGCGTAGATCCTTTGCTATGCACAGTTACAATTGTAATAATATTTGTTTCGTAGCACGCATTTTCCATATCTTGGATAGTTTATTAAGAATGAACATGACTGGAATAAAAAGAAAATATTCTTCAGCCATACGATATGAAACAGACTATAAAGAAAAACTAAAGATCAATTCCGAATTCAGAGAATATAATAACAAAGATAAAAATAAAGTTTGAGTAGTTTAAAAAAAGAATTTCTTTTCTATAGAAGATATGAAATTTCCTGCTTCGACACTAATGTATAAAATTATTCATAAACACAGACTAAAAAATTCCTGAATAACTTACTCAAATAAAAGTAATTATATTTAGATGATTTTTTTATCTCACATAAATATTGAACTCAAATTTATACGGGAATTTAATACACGAGTTTTTCGATTGAAAATATTTAATTTTTTTTAAAGTATTTTGAAATTAAAAGAATATCATCAAAGAAATTAAAAGAATATCATTGCATTCATTATTATTAGGTGCATTCCTAATTGTATAAATACGTAGTACCTATAGTCGTCGTCTGGTCCTTTCGTCTGTCTGTCCGTTTGTCCTCATATAACAGCACAAAAACTACCCAACCGAACAGTTTGAAATTTAATATATATAATTCCAGAATTTATTTGAGTCATTTCAAATTTTATGAAAATCGAATCAAAACTGAAAATTTATACATAAAAGTTTTCTTTATGCCTTTAAATCGTATTATATGTAATTAATTCAATAATATCCCATGATAGGCAGTGATTCTAGGTAGCCATGGTGTTTATTCTGTTAAATCCTACCATGCATAATTAATTCAATGATATCCCATGATAGGTAATAATTCTAGGTTGCCATGGTGATTATTCTATAAAATCCTTTCACTCGTAGTTAATTCAATGATTCTCACGATTAGGTTGTCATGGTGATTACGTCGGAGAGAGTCATATTATTTCCGAATTACAGAATTTAATACATATAATCTCAATAATTTTTTTATTCATGTATTTTTGCATAAGAGTGTAACAGCTATTGCACCAAGATATGAATATTTATAAAACTAGTTATAGTACGAACGTTGCACATATTTTACAACGTTTTAAGTACAGTTTGCGATTTGTTAAAATTATTCTTATTATGTTGCGTTAATGTTTTCTCTGCATGTTTTGCAGTAACTTCAATAATTGTTATTAGATAAATTTTCAGAAAATAGGCAATAATATATTTTATTTAGTTTATCATTTTCTTTATTCTAGCCCTGTATGGGAACTTTCAAACATAAGCACAGAACAAAGCACAGACGAGAGAATTTTTAAATCGAATTTTATTCTTTGAAGTCTTTTTCACATACATAAAAAAGGAATAATATACAATGTACATGAAATATCATATGAAAAAATACAAGGTTTCCCATAAGACAGTTCATATTTCAAAAATTCATGAAAAAATTAACAAACTGCTGTATGTTACATATGTTGCATAATAATGTTAATTATTTGTTCAACAAAAATACCCACCATTTGCTGTGTTTTACGATACAAACCGTACGCTCATACGACAATTAATAAAAATTTCATGAATTAAATGTGTTATTTTTTAAATATGAGGACATATGAGATTTTTTGAACAATTTGCTTTTTATTTCGTCACAACAATTTATACTTTTTACTTTTCCTATCTTTACAAGAAGAAAGTATTGGATTCGTGAAAATTTTCGAATTCCGGTTTTAGACGTATTTACAAGTTTTAGGGGTCAGAGATCACGAAAAACATGTTTTTACAAAATGTCTCTCCGTCTGTATGTATGTGACACAAATTTTGTGGACGCTCTATCTCACGAGATAATGAACGGAATTTAATAAAACTTCGGATTCAGTTTCCTTGATATAATTAGTACTTATAATTTTTTGGTGTAAATCACCCAATAAGTGGCGCTGCTATACTGCATTATTCATGATTATCTCAATAGCTCTATCTAAAGAACTAATACTCGAATTTTCATCAAACTTCAAATTAATCTAGTTTCTGACATAAATTAGTGCTGTTTAGTTTTTGGTGTAAAGCGCCCAACAGGTGGCGTTACAATGCTGCATTTTCCACGATTTCTGCAATAGCTGTCTCTCAAGAACTAATGCATGAATTTTCATCAAACTTTAGATTCAGTTAGTCCCTGATATAAATTGCTCCTGATAAATGTTTGGTGTAAATTGCCTAACAGGTGCCACTGCTATGTAGAACTTTTCACGATTTCCGCATTAGCCTCAAAAACTAATGCGCGGATTTTCACCAAACTTCAAATTCAATTAGAAGTTGACATAAGTTGTTGCTGATTAGATTGTGGTGTAAATCACCTAACCGGTGGCGCTGCTATGCTGCATTTTTCAGGAGGTATTAACAAGCATGAGATCGAAGAAAGTTTTGGGATTGCCACGTCCAACTAATTGATATGTTTTATAGTGTAAATCGCAAACCGACACGTTATTTTGGTAAAGTTTCATGCATTTTTCAAATGTGAACGAACCTACGACACTCTTTGATTTATTTGTATTCTTCATTCTGTCACAACAATTTCTATCTTTTGAGAAGTTGGCTGTCATACCGCCGTGTGTCCTGATAGAGTGAATCGCAGGCTGATAACAGTGTAGCGATCTCATCTCACCTGATCAGTATAAAGCGAGTTACTAGATTAGAGTAACTGGCTTGGCCTTTTGCTGGACGCTAGCGTTCTCGCCTCCTGATCATGGGATCCATGGTTCGTATCCCAGCGGCGCCACTCTCGCCAAAGTGTTGACCCGGAGAAAACACGCAACCTTCAACAACAATTAGCTCCCCCATAACCAACAGATATCAGCACCAAAACAAATCATCTCCAGCAATAAGCCTGTGAAATCAACTGGTTAAACGCTCAGAGCACTGGCATGCTGCGCATCACTCACGACTCGCGAGTACATATCGCTCGTCAGACATCGACAAGATGTCTTTCTCACTGGGGAGGGAGTGTGTAGCGATCTCATCTCATATGATCAGTATAAAGAGAGTTACTAGATTAGAGTAGCTCGCTTGGCCTTTTGCTCGACGCTAGCGTTCTCGCCTACTGATCATGGGATCCGTGGTTTGTATCCCAGCGGAGCCACTCTCGACAAAACAGAATTAGTAATCTTTATAAATTTTCAAAATTTGAACTTACTGATTATTGCTTAATATTTTTAGTCAATAAACTGTAATGATTGTAGAAAAAATGAAAAATGCCGAAACCGAATATGAAAATTAAAAGGAAAAATAATCCGTGCATTACATTTCCGTACAACAGGATTAAAATATTCGTATAAGTGAAAATTAAAACTCTCGTGCTGCATTCACCTTGAATTAAATAATTAATACATTTAAAGCACAAATAGGGGAAGGTGGCCTAAAATGACTTGTGTAACACACATATATGTTAGACACACATATATGTTTAGTATCTTTACCAAATTTCATGACAATCCATTCATACTTTCTCAAGATATCATGCGCGCAATGACATATGGATTAAAAAAAAGAGCTATTTTGATTTCAACAATACACAAATTCTGTAAAAGGCAAATAAATTTCTCATAACAGTATATTACAAAGCACAATCTGTTTAATCAGTATGCAAAATTTCATGTTTATACTTAAAAAGGCTTTGGAGATAGACTAATTAAAACTTCGAATTTTTTCGTTAATTTTCGAATTGTGTTTAAAAGGTACGAGTCCCCTTAAATCCAAATTGGGTAAGGAAAAAAATAGATTTTTGAAAACGTATCCAAAGGATCATTTTACCCTTACCCAACGGCAAAATGATCCTTCATTTAAAAATAATTGTAAATTGTTTTTTATCGGCAAAATAAATAATATAAAAGTAATTAGGGCAATACATAATGAAATGAAATAAGTTTTACAATCAGATGGCATACATAATTTATTTTATGTAAATTTTAAAATAAAAAAGTATCATAAATAATTTTGAAAAAACAATAAAATGGAATATTTGAAAATTATGATCCAAATTTAATAGCCCATAATAAACGCAGAAATAAGTTAAATAATTCCTCATTTTCATCTGTCCCTGCACATGCATTTTGCGCCCACTTACGACACTGGATCGAATCTTCACCTGCTGCAGAGAAGGCAAATAATTCATTGCAATAAATACACTTGTGTTCATCTGCTGAATCTTTTTCACTATATTCCAAATATTTGTTTTTAAACACCCGTTTCTTCTTTATGGGAATCGGTGTTGCCAGTGGGCTACTTTATTAAATTAAGATTTCTTGATTGGCACCACGTTTTTGAAATCGTAAAATTCGCCGTGTTTAATGACATTAATTTAGGCGAAAACAAGTGGAATTTTACAATTTCAGAAAAGTGGTGCCAATCAAGAAATCTGAATTTAAAAAAAGTAGTCCACTGGAACCACTGATGGGAATACGTCTTTGCTTTGACTTCATGCTCATTTCTTTGCTTGTTCTGGTTATTTCGTTTTAGATTTTGGCCATTTTAATTGCATTTTCTTAGCTGCAGCATCTTTTATCTTCTCTTTCTGTTCTCTATTTTTCGTTTCCAAGCACAGTTGATTCTTATAAAGACTGCTCTTTAAAATGGCACTTTCCATCGATTTCCTTTTTCTCGAAGTGCTTGATTCCGTTTTCTTTCGAGATGGTTGGATAACACGTAGATTCAAAGAGAATGGTTTGGGCAGTCACAAATTTGGCTACCAGGATGTCAGGAACCGGTACCGGATTTTCTTCAGCCAATAAAATGGTAGCAAAACGATCCACATAATGGATCATTTTACCCAGCAATATGACCGTCCATTTTAGGTCATATAACTAGATGACGCCGAGAAACATAACAAACTTTTCATGTGCAATTCGCATCTAAAAACATACCCTATTAAGTAAACCAAGTCATATATCTGTACACGAAAGACTACATGAAAATAAATATTAAAGTTAGTGTTTATCTTACAACAGTTGTTATAAGACCCAATTTTTCAAAGAATTCTATTCAGACGCGTAATACTGAGATCGTTTGAATACCGCCATTGCTTCTTCTTCACGTGACACCATTAGTTTAAGTGTTACCCTGTAGATAGTGCGACCTGTCTGGAAGAAAAATTGTGTGGATCGTTTTCCCCGCTAGGATCATTTTAGGTCTGCTTCCCCTAAATGTAAAAAATTGCTTTCAGGTGCATAAATATAATGTAAAGATATTTAAAAATATCTTAAAATATATCGAAAAACCTGGACGTTTTTAACCATTACAAGGCCGTCATCAGTAGGACTTAAATGTTATTATTATTTTCTTTGCGCTTATTCAAGAATTGTCCAGAAAAAAAATATATCGAAAAACCTGAACGTTTTTAACCATTACAAGGCCGTCATCAGTAGGATTTAAAATATTGTTATTATTTTCTTTGCGCTTATTCAAGAATTGCTCAGAAAAAAAAATGTAAATAAAATATAATTATTATTGATTATAAGTTTTAAGTGTTCTTCTTTCTGAACAATTCTCGAAAAAGCACAAAGAAAATAATACCAACATTTAAATCCTACTGATGACGGCCTTGTAATGGTTAAAAACGTTCAGGTTTTTCTGATGTATTTTAAGATATTTTTAATTTGTATTTTAAATATCTTTGTATTATATCTATGCACCTGAAAGTAAATTTTGTACAATCATTTGTGCTTTATATGTATTAATTATTAAAATATTCGTGTTAAATATGCAAATTTGATCTAAGTATCATTATTTATATTTGATGCAAGAAATTGTATATAAAGAAAGTTTTGGTCAAGCTTTATTATTCCGAATATTTATGATATACTTATGTTTAGACAGAAAATTTGAATGCATTCTATGTGTAAAAATACTTTTGAAATCCACTCAGTTTTACTCATATCTTCGATATTATATCAATTAAATTCAGGATTGATGTTTAGCTTTTCTCTTATTGCCGATTTCATCAAGTAAGGAAAATAATTATATTTTTTTCAGTCATGTCTTTTATTAATAAACTACGTAGAATATAAAAAATTCGTTTTGAAATTTTCAGGGATCTTCCAGACGCTTCTTTAAGGATATTTTAAAATATGTGTTCCAAAAAAAAAAAAAAAAAAAAAGAGATTTGATTGCTTTCTATAGAGAAACATTCTTTTGCAAATGTACACCGGTTTCGTTTTTACCTTTGGAATTATAATATTTAAATTCATTATTGATATCCAGCTTTTCTCCTATTGTTAATTTAATCCAGTAAAAAAAAAAAAAAAAAAATATTTTCTTTTTATTTCAGTCATGTTCTTTATTGATAATTAATCTAAAAAATTTCAAATTCATGCTAAAAATTTTAGGGATCTTCCAGACCATTCTTTACAGATATTTTCATATATTTGTTTCAAAAATTGGAAAACGTGATTGCTTTCTTTAGAGAAACAATATTTTACAAATCTACACCGATTTCGTTTTTAACCTTTGGCATTATAATATAAATTTAGGATTGATCTTTTGCTTTTCTCTTACTGTCAATTCAATCCAGTAAGGAAAAAAATAGTTTCTGTCTATTTGAGTCAGGTTCTTTATTAATAATATATCTAAAATATTTAAAATTCCTGCCAAAAATTTCAGGGATATTCCAGACGCTTCTTTAAGGATATTTTAATATAGACCGAGAGCCGGGAGTACAGACAATCACCTCATCGAGTTCGCGGCTGAAATTCCAGAATTAGTTAAAACTCGATTCACATATTAAAACGCAATCGGTCTGCCAAGTCGTATCTTGGTGGAAAACACCTAAAAACCCGATTTTAGCGGTTGACTCGTAGATTTACCATTGTATTTTCCTGCTTTCAATCCTCCATGTTTTCATACTTTTGTGTGCAGGAAAGCACAAAGGTAAACTTACGAGTCAACCGCTAAAATCTGGTTTTCAAGTGTTTTCCACCAAGATATGACTTGGCAGACCGATTGCGTTTTAATATGTGAATTGAATTTTAATAAATTCTGGAATTTCAGGCGTGAACTCGATGAGGTAATTGTCTGTGCTGACGGCTCGCGGTCTAATATATTTTTTCCAAAAAAGGAGATTTGATTGCTTTCTATGGAGAAACATTCTTTTCAAAATGTACACCAGTTTCGTTTTTATCTTTGGCATTATGATTTTATGATGGTATTTAAATTCAGGATTGATCTTAGGATTTTCTCTTATTGTCAGTTTAATCCAGTAAAGGGAAAAAAATAGTTTATTTTTATTTCAGGCATGTTCTTTATTAATAATATATCTAAAATATTTCAAATTCATGCTGAAAAATTCAGGGATCTTTCAGCTACTTATTTATGAATATTTTTATATACAAGTGCCAAAAAGGGAAATTTGATTGCTTTCTATAGAGAAACATTCTTTTCCAAATATACCCTGTTTATTTTTATCTTTGGTATTACAATATTTAAATTCGGGATTGATGTTTAGTTTTTGTCTTATTGTCAATTTAATCTAGGATGCGAAGAGAATATTTTCTTTTTATTTTAGTTATGTTCTCTCTTGGAAATTAAATTGTTTCTTTTGTTTCAATAAATCAGATTCCTTGACAAAATATGAAATGTGTTAATTTTTCACAAATTTTTGAGAAATCCAGTACATAAAGAAAAGTTTGGTCAAGGCTTATTGTTCCGAATATTTATGATAAACTTGTGTTTAGACAGAAAGTATGAATGCATTCTATATATAAAACTATTTTTGAAATCTACTTAGGTTTTATTTTTATATTCGATGTTATATTAATGAATTCAGAATTCATTTTCAGCTTTTCTCTTATTGTCAATTTGATCCGGTCAGGAAAATAATAGTTTCTTTTTATTTAAGTCATGTCCATTATTAATAATCTATCTAAAATATTTCAAATTCATACCGAAAAATTCAGGGATCTCCGGAACCTTTTTTATATATAAATCTTAATATATAAATATTTATATATTAAAGATATAAATTGCTTTACAAACTAAAAGAATAGCCTTCAGATTATACACACATTCTTATTTATTTATTTAATTTAAACTATACATTTTCAAATTATAGTGTATGTTTTAGTAGAGATCTGTTAAATTCCAATATCTATATTGAACATTTTCTGTTGCGTAGATCCTTCGCTATACACTTTTAACGTTTAGTAATAGTTATTTCCTAGGAGGTACTTTCGATATCTTACATAGTTTATTAATGAAAAACAAAACTAAAATAAAAATAAAATATTCTTTTTGTATCCTAGATGAAATTGACAATAAGAGAAAAACCAAAGATCAATCCCGAAATAGAATATCATAATACCAAAGATAAAAGTTAAAATAAAATCTACGTAGATTCGGAAAAGAATGGTTCTCTATAGAAAGCAATCAAATTTCCTTTTTCGGCACAAATATATAAAAATATCTATAAAGAAGCAATTGGAGGATCCGTGAATTTTACAGCACGAATTTTAAATATTTTAGATTGTTTATTAATAATGGATTTGACTGAAATAAAATGAAACTATTCCCTTTCCTTCCTAGATCAAATCGACAATAACAGAAAAGCTAAAGATCGATCCTGAATTCAATGAATATAATATCAAAGATAAGAATAAAATCCGAGTAGATTTCAAAAGTATTTTTACATATAGAATGCATTCAATTTTTCTGTCTAAACACAAATATATCACATATATTAAGAACAGTAAAACTTAACCAAACTTGTCTTAAAATAAAATTTCTTGCTTCATGCATAATGATATTTAGACAAAATTTGCATATTTAACAGGAATATTTTATTCCAGTTGAACGGAAATTTATTAGACGAATTCTTTTTCTTTTTAATTTTATATTCGATTTAAGCCTTTTTCATTTCAGATTTATTCATTACAACATATTACTTAAAAATATAAGCAATGATAGATTTTGATAATTCAGCTGTTGTTTTACTGGTAGTTTTCTATGAAATTTTCAGACATTTAAAAGAAAAAGTCGGGCCAGAAAATTGTTTAAACAAAGTTTTTTTTTTTTTTCTTTTTAATGAAATATGTTTACGTTTACAAAAGGATTAAATATAAAACCTGAAAAAAAACTTAAAACACATTTAATTATTTCGCTTTGTAATAAAAAATTCTATATACGAACTGAATTTTTCCATCTGAATGAAAAATTTCTCATGCCGGTAGTCTAACCAAGGATGTAGTGGGGTGTATACAGTGGTATACGCCGTATAACTTGTGGATTTTTTAAGGAACGCCGTATACCCTCTGTGTCTCAAAAAAGATATAGTATATACACTGTAGGGTATACCCTCTGCCTTGAGCGTATACCCTCTGCTTAGCGCGTATTCCCTCTGCTTCTTTTACGACTACACCACTGGGTCCAACCTAAGACCTTTTACTTAAATTGCCAATGTTCTACCCATTGAGCTGCCTAGGAAAACAACAGGCGTGCACATTTATTTCGAATAACTTTATTGGCTAATGGCATCTGGTCTGTCATGTTGCCTACAGCCGCAGGTAATGGAACTACATTAAGCCCATTAACCAATAGAAACTTACTTACGCATTATTAATTTTAAGTCAGTTAGCTGATTGGGAAATATATCATACGGGGCAATGTTTTACACATTCAGTATGATTTATATTGAATAGCTATTGGAATTACGCGTATTCGCTTTAAAAAAAAAGTCGGAAAGTGTACGTCAAACATAGCAAATTACGTTCGTTCGTACTATAACTAGTTTTATAAATATTCAGATCTTAGTGCAATAACTGTTGCACTCCAAAGCAAACATGAATGAATAGAAAATTTATTACGATTATATATATTGAACTCAGAAATACAGAAATAATATGACTCAAATTTAAATAGCACATAATCACCATGAGAACCTAGAACCATTACCTATAATGGGATATCATTGAATGAATTACGTATGATAGGATTAAATACAATAAAGAAAACTTTTATTAAAATCTTTTAAGTTTTGATTCGATTTTCATAAAATTTGAAACGACACGACAGAAAATTTGCAACGGTTATATATATTAAATTTCAAACCATTCGGTTGGGTAGTTTTTGCGCGCTTTATTGCAGACGGGCGGGCAGACAGACGGACTGACTAGACGACGACTGTAGGAGCAACGTGTTTATATAATTACGAACGCACCTAAAAAAGCATGTCGCATTTTTCAGGAATAGACTATATTCTGTTTGAAAGCAGGAGTAATTAACCATAAATATAAATGATATGTTGGATCACATATAGTTGAATATGTACAGTCCTGGGAAATAAAAAGTAAACACCCTCTGCTAAATCTCCAAGAAATTATCGTAAAAGAAATTTACAGATACCAAACAATTGGAAATAAATCCTACTTTTAAATAATGTATATAATATTTGCTTAAGGGGGCATCTACATATCAAAACGAACTATTTAGTCAATAGCAATACCCAACTTTGATACCATAAATAAATCCTGCACCATAAATTAGCCTAAATCCATATTTGCATGAAATTCGTACGATTAGTTTCAGAGAAATGATTTATTTTCGAATGAGCATATTTTAGGGCATTGATTTGTATCCAAATTGAAGTTCGTTACTGGATTGTTGAAATGTTACAGAATGACTATGTCACTTTTATTAACGTAGAGGAAAAGGTCCAAATACCGGCTACCACATTTTTTTCAATCTAGATCACAATTTTTTAAATTAATAAAATAAAAAGTAACAGCAGGGTACCTTGACATGTTTTACACATGTTTAGAGAAAAAAAATCAGGTTAAAAGGCGTTTTCTGTTTATAAAAAGCAAAATTCCGAAAGTCTTCAAATTTTGAGTTTTTAAAATGGGGTCTAAATACCGGCTACCTAAGTTTTTTTCCAAAAGATCACACAAATAGAGCTAATGACAATTATTAAGCAATAAGAATATTATTTTAATAAATTTTATTGATTAATAACATTTCTTATGCACAGAAAACATACGCATTTTTTAATAAACGAGTATTTTTGTCAAAATTATAAAATTCTTTACGACTATCTCTCACAGTATTCTTACCATTATGTTTCTAGTTTTGAATTTTAACGTGCAAAACAAAACAAAAAGCTTCCTGATTGAGATGAGAATTATTTTATCCAAAAAAATCACTAACATTATATCGCTCTCTGCGTCGGTGCAGTCCCTATCAGCCCACATATCGCATTCTTAACACTGAACCCAGAATCCCCTCCCTCATTCTTATCCACAGAGAAAGTACCCATGCAGAAGACACAAATTTCACCATCTTCCTCTGTTGGATATTTTCCCTTTTCACTTTTTTAACCCTCTCGTTGCGTAATTGTTTTACCAAAAATAGCTTCAAAAATTGCGTATTTAACCCCTTCGCGACGAGCGTCTTTTAAGAATTTTTATTCTTTTGTTACCTGTTTTTCAAAACAAAACATTTTGTCTAATTTAATCGGGAAAATGCACAGATTAAATAAGACAAAAATTACAATAAAAAATAACTGGTGTGAATAATCAAGGAGGTTTAGTTAGACGGAAAATATTGCATCCCTGGGAAATCTCGTGTTGTGGTCTCTGTTGTCAGCGAGAGGGTTAAAATCCAATTTCTGCCTCTTTCGCCTGGTTACTCCGTCATTTTCTTTTCTTTCTCATCACATTTATTACAGGCAATTTTTGAGTATCCAACAGATCTTTTTTTGGAAAGTGAACCGGTAAACAGTGTCAGTCCTGAAGAATTATGGCCACAGTTGCTTTTTTCATATTGCGAAATGGGACTGGAACTATTTTTGAATCATTTAAATAATTTATTAATTATGGAACTATTTAAATTAATTTATTTTCCTCCCCTTCAAGCAGAGCAACCGAGAGAGGTCTAAATACCGGCTAGCCGGTATTTAGACCTCTCTAGGTAGCCGGTATTCAGACCACTGCTATGTTTAAGTCAAAATCGGTATTACTCATTCATATAATAAAATACCAATAATGTGTGCGTGGCAATTGAGAGTTAAATATGTCTAGAAAAAAACTTCATCAACAACTCAAGCCGATATACGATCAGTATATTTTTAAAAAATGAGAAACACACATGTGAAAAACTTTTGACGTACCAGATTACGTCGTTCGACACTTTTGTATTTACTATTTGTAAATGAGACAGACTTCAGTGACGTACTTTTTGTAACTTTCTTCTCTCAATTAAAGCTACAAACTCTGCCTATCCCGGCTAAGCTGCGCTGCACTCAGTTCTCAGAACACCTAGTAGCCGTTATTTGGACTCTAGCCGGTATTTTGACCTTTTCCTCTATTATTTCTGTCCAATGAGTTCATATCACTCGCTTAATAAGTTTCGACTATTGCCATCCCAAATGTTTCATTAAAATAAGTAATATATGTATATACAGTCGAACCTCTATTTAACGAACCTCTATTTTGCGAACTTTTCCTTGGAACCAAGAATATTTTACGAATTTCTTCATAAAATAACCTCCAAATAGCGAAATGCATTCTCTATTTAACGAACTTTTTCTTGTGATCAAATTCTTTTTTCTCCCCATTTCTCAAAATATTTCTGGACATTTCAAACTTATTCTTTCTTTAAACACATTTTATGATGTTCAATGGCCTTGAACTGGTTTTACCAGGCACCTTCTTTGTCAGCAGTGAGAATTCGGTAAATACGGAGGACGAAGACGATAATCCCTTAGAGTAACTTTTAAAAATGTGCATACAGTGAGAAAAAAAGAAGAAATTAACCATGATGTGCTGATTGATGATTGTATTTCACTTAATTCTTAAATTGAATCCTCGGAAACACTATTCGAATTGGATATTTTCGACAATGTGAAAAATAAATACAATACAGCAATGAATTGCGATGAAGACGAATATGATGGTGATGGAAATGGTCATTATGCAGGAATTAACAAAATTTCGTATGATGAAATGCTAAAATCATTTAAAACAATCCGAGGCGAATTATAGTTAGAAGAAAATACGCATAAAGGGGGTTTTGGTGCATTGCAAAGATGCGAGACGTATTATGAGAGAAAGTTTTTCAGAAATTAAATTTAAGGACGCATATGTTAATGCATGGTTAAAATTATGTGTTATAAAAATAATAAATACGATAATGTCATTAAAATTCGTTAATTTTAATGTAAAACTATTTACTTTAAACAGAAAATACAGTGTATTCCCGGACAATGTTTTGTTTTCCTTGCAGATTTCAAAGATTTAAACACATAGAAAAAATAAATTGATGATGGATATTGGTGGGTAAAATAAATAAAACAAATCGATATAATTTATTAAAAAAAAGGTGATTAATTACTTTTAGTAAAAATATTTAGTGTTTATGAATTGAAAATCTGTTTTATGAAGTTTAAAATATTTTAAAAGGTGAATCTCTATTTAACGAATTTTCCATATAACGAACTTTTTTTCGGGATTTAGCGACTTCGTTAAATAGAGGTTCGACTGTACTTTTGCTATTGATTTTCTAGACATCATAGGCGGTCGCATAAACCGCCATTTTGACGTTTTTTTTTTCTCATAATTCCAAAACTACTCAGAAGACAAAATTAAAATTGAGAAATTGCATCAAACATGGCGTAATAAATATAAATCTATCAAAAAATTGTAGGTTGCAATTCGCATTTTTTTCGAATATTAATTTCATAATCCATAATTCATATTATATATATATATATATATATATATATATATATAATTACAAACTCAATGTATTTATGATTGGGTTTTTTAGTATTATAATTAAACAAAAAAGTTTCATATTAGTATCGTAATTTCCGGAGATATTAATAAAAATATGAAAATGTATTTTAACATTAGAAGCACTAAATTTTGAAAGTTTATAATTCAAATTACTTGAAATTTGGTGCTTATGCATAGTTTGAACCGAAGATTTGAAATATCTTGTTAAAATTGGGTATTGATATTGAAAAAAAGTGAAGTTTGGGTTCGTTTTAATGTGTAGATGACCCCCTAAGAAATTTTGTATACATCATTTAAATGTAGACTGTTTGGTACATTTATTTTTTTTCTATTATAATTAGTTGCAGAGTTAGTACGGGATGTTTACTTTTTTTTTTTTTTCTTATCGACTGTACAGCTCCTGTGACATTTGATTCCTACAATGAAATTTCGATATTATTGATAGTTTATTATAAAATGACATGGCTGGAATAAAAAGAAAATGTAAACCCTTCTTCCTAGATGAATTCGACGATAAGGGAAAAATTAAATATCAATCCCGATTTCAATAAGTGTTATACTAAAGATAAAAATAAAATATTAGTATATCTGAAAAGACAATTTTCTATATTTAAAACAGTCTTCTTATTTGGAACAAATATTTTTCTTTCAACAGAAATGTACTAGATCTCGATATTAAAACGAAATTCCATGCTTCGAATAAAAATAGGGATACTTAATTGAAATATTTTATAAACATACAAGGATTTAATTTGCGAGTTTTTCAAGTAGAGCGGAAATGTTTTTAGTTTATTTTTCATGTCCGTTAGAATTAAAATTGGTGTTCATTGTGTTTATATTTTTTTCTTTAGTTGATTTTGCTCTAGTTACTTCGCACTACTGTTTCAATAATTTAGTTAATTATTTCTGAGAAATTTATAAATATATGCAGTAATATATTTTGTGAATTCAATTTTTACTCGTAGTTCTGGCTCAGAAGTTATTATAAAAAAAAAATTCCTGGGATTTTTAACGTTTACAAATTCAATTTCACGTAAGTTGAAGCTATATTTAATAAAAAGGTAAATTATTTTGAAAATAAAATTTAGACTACACATATGCAGTTGATTTTTTTTTCTTAGATGGTTAGGAACGAATAAATTTTTTGGATATAGTAATTTACTTTATTGTTGAAAAATGTTGAGAAAGGTATTTTTATCACTGTGCATGTACAAAGTATATAGCAGAGATACAGGGGCGAAACTTTTATAGGCCTTTAAAGTATAGTAACCAACGCTGTCAAGTACCCGTTGCCAGTATTACCGCTAGGTGCAGGATGTCGTTGACTGACCTTATATTCTGTTGACCTTTCGAATAGAGCTGCTTATAGTCTGTAGAACTTATGAAACGCTATGAAAGCAAATGCATCAGAGAGGTTTTTTTAATATTGAGGGTAAAATAAAAGTCATAGAAACTCAATTCTGGGAAATATGAATGATGGTATAGCATTCCGAAACCCAGAGAGAAATTACATCAACCACAGTTTGTAAAACGAAACTTTCTTGAACGAGATTTGTTGCTAGAATTGAGTAAATCGTGTATGTAACGAGATACATTTATAAATGTTTCTGTTTCTCATTTGGTACTGATTTTAAGGGTATGAATGAAACATTAATTTTAATTGAAATATTCTTAAGCCTTGTTTGGTCATTATAAGTCATATACATACATATATATATATATATGTGTGTGTGTGTGTGTGTGTGTGTGTGTGTGTGTGTGTAACTGTAAGTTTTTGAGTTTAATTAAAAATTTCTAAAGTTTTGGAGGCCTTCAAAACCTGGGAGTCCTATAGTATATGTTTATTGTGCCTAAGGTATTATAACATCATGAATATAGAACTTGATATCAGAAATATATATATATTTGTTTTACTTCTATTTGTTTTAAATATCATACTGTTTATCATTTTATTACATCACGCAAGGGAAATGTCTTTCAGTAGTTCATAAGCTTTAGGTTGCTTAAAGAAAATACACCGTTATATAGCTTCTTTAATTTCGACATTTTTATTCAGCATTGAAAAAGGAAAGTTAAAGGAGGACTTATAAGGTAGTTTTTTTTTTAAACAAATTCGAGCATACTCACTTTATTAAGATTGCAGATATTTCTGTTTTCAGAAATCTTATAATAATTAATTCTTATAACAGCTAATATATTACACATATATTGTTTAACTCGTTTATAAAATAGTCTGAGTAACAAAATGGATAAAATGATTTAAATATTTAATACAAAATACAATAGTTTTAAACAGCATAGTTGAAACAATCATTTTAAATATTTCCAAGCAAATGTTTAATATCAATATTTATGATAAAATACAGGTTAGGTTTTTTCTTTTTTCTACATTTAGAAAGTTTCCATTAATTATGCTAAAGAAGAGAGATTTTCTCTTTAGTTTATAAATATCCTTCTTAAATTATTCAAATACTAAAGGTTTTTATAAAATCATCATGCAAAATTTTTGTATTCATTTATAAAACGATCAATGTCTAAAAAATAAATCCTTATATAAACAATTCAATTTTTTTACTATCTGGAAATTATCCATATTAATTATGCTAAAGTACAGGAATCTTCACTTTAGTTTATTAATATTCTATCCTTTTATTGAAATACTAAACCTAAAAAAACATTATGAGGAATTTTTAAAAGATAATTTACAAAACTAACTAAATCGGACAAATAAATCATCATATAAAAAATTCAAAATTCTGAAATATTTAATGAGCGAATCCAAGTAAAATAAAAAATGACATTTTTTGTGTCTACTGTATACATTATCTTTTCATGTTTAAAATAAAATAAATAAATAAATAAACTTTCTTCAGGCAAACAAAAATTTCTTTATCTTATGTGATGTATAACAACACGGAAGAATGCATACAGATAATTAATTTACACTTGCAATCATAATCCATTAGATTAAAATATAAATGGAATACATTCAAATAAATTTATTAAGATATTCAAATTTTTTCCCTGGTAAAATTAAAAACAAAAACAAAATGATAAATATTAAACTAAATATATATACGAGTGCGTACGACGTTATAAAAGGAGATAAGATCATTCATCATTCTTACAAGTGCAGTTGGAATTAGGAAGAAAAAAAATGACAAAATTAGTCTTATGTTAATTCTCTACTTCGAACGAATGATGCGAAATGATTCTACCAAAGTATTTTTAAACTTAACGTGAGATGCAAAACGTTAATTTTAATATTTGAAATGTTCTGCAAATTGTTTTTTGACATCAAAATAAATAGTTTCGTTTGAATACATCTGACAGGCGATAATTTTTTTTACTGCTATTCTTTCACAAATATGGTAAAATAAAGAATTTTCTCAAGTTTGTGCACAAATCCTTTAATTAAGTATTACTATTATTATATTTTTATACTGCCTTAGTTAATAACTGTTTTATAAAGCTAGTAATTATCTATGTATCAACCTATAAAAACAGGAAAGATTTCTAGCAGCATAAAAGCAGGTGTTCCTTACTGTATACGCAGTACTCGAAATGGAAAAATCCGCGAGGGGAACGTTATTTCAAAATTATTTTTCAAAAAAAATCTTTTTTAATGTACCTAAAGGTTTGTTCCTAGTTATACAAAAGCAAGGCGGTATATCGGATTAGAATACTATAAAAATTAATTTTTGTACTGTTATACTATTATTATAAAAATAAATATCATAATGCCTTTTTGTTAGTTTATCCAACAGTATATAGTATATATAATTAATATACATAATATAATTAATATTGCATGACTCAAAATTATCCAATTAATGTATGAAATTAGCATGCACTTACTTCTTTATATAATCAATTTTAGATAAAGTAGATAATTATGCACATAATAGACAGACACATACATTAAATCTCACACTGAATTTATTTTACGTTAATAATCTTTTATAAGGAAATTTAAAATGCTAGTTTGAGTTTTCTTTTCAATAATGATTTTTCCATATCTTTTTCTACAACTAAAAGATTGTTCATCATTTTTTTTTTTGTTGCATATGTTTTTCTAAAAAAAAATTCTTATTTTCCCTAATGAAATTTTTAACTTCATCAGATGTAATATGCGGCATATCAGCTTCTTCAGATTCGAGGTCAGATGCATTTGAATTTTGATTTGCAACAATTTCTTCGATTGTAATATCTTCAACTGTTGAAACACTTTTGTCTATATTAACGTGCTCAGTTGCTGATAGAGGATGCTCAATATCTGTTAATTTGTGTATTTCGTCTTGTAGTTCTTGGAAAAATGCTGTACTGTTATCAATGCTGTACTCAATATCTGTTAATTTGTGTATTTCGTCTTGTAGTTCTTGGAGAAATGCTGTACTGTTTTGTTTTCAGTAGATCCTTCAGATTTAATCAATCCAGTATGTTTCCAGCAGTTAAAAATAGTTTTGATGAAATTTCATCCCATATTTTTTTTATCATGCTAATAGCATTATGTAAAAGTATTGGAGAAAAATCATATTTACTGATTTTTTCACTGATATGGTGGATGAGATACTTTCGATAATGAGCTTTGAATGAATTTATTATATCCGCATCCAAAGGTTGTACAAATCTAGTACAGTCAGGTCTTATCTCAATGCGGATATTGCTCATTGGATATGCTATGTGACAAGGGGCATTATCCAAAATCATTAAAATATGGCGTTTGCTTTTTTTCATTTCTAAGTTGAAATTCAATAACCATTTTTGAAATAATGCTCAGTCATCCTAGCTTTCTTGTTATTCTCATAATCTACATAAAGAGAAGGATTGCATTTTTAAAACATCTTGGCTTTGCTGATTTTCCAATCACCGTGGTAGTTCTTTTATAAGATCCCTCACTATTCGTACAAAACACAAGTGTCATACGATTTTTTTTTTTTTTTTTGCAACCTTTACCAGCCCACTCCTTTACCAGTACCTTTTGCAACCCACTCGAAATTGTTTTAGCTGACTGCAAGCGGTAAAAAAGGCCACATTCATCCATATTGCAAAAGTCCTCTGTTTTATACTCTAAAATCATTGTACTTCAGTTTTTTACGACCATTTAGCACAATAACTTCATCAACACCTTCAGTATCAACAATTCGTATGTACTGAGAGAATCCTCGCCGCTTTTTAAATCTGTTAAACCAGTCACTACTGTATTCGAAATCTGTGATATTCATTTGCTGGCCAAGGACTTTTGCTTGCTCTCTGCTGATATCTCCGTTTATGGTAGCATTTTTAGCACGCATCTGTTGTATCCATGTGCAAAGGGCACCTCTAAATCTTCATGTTTCGCTGTTTTCAGTCTTTTTATATTTGACTGCAGATGTTGGTGTTAATCCCTTTTTCTGTATTCATCAAAATGTCTCCGATGCAACGCCTGCTAACAGACTTTTTCCAGAGTGTACAGAAATAAGTGGAAATATGTTGCTGCAATGCATTCACATTTCTTTCTTTATATTCACAAATTTCCCGGTTTTCCGAAAATGATAAATCTGCTCTTTTCGCCATAATGAGTTAAAATAAAGAGACGGGATATTTTACAGATTTAGCTGGTGAATTCTTCGATGTTGCAATCAACGCCCAACCGAAACTTCGAATGAGAGATTTTGCATCGCTGTTTTTGTCTAGAAATCGACATAAACTGCAGGTAATCTGTCATCTATTCTTTTGTTAGAACTACCAACCACTGGACGGAGAAGTTCTTTTCTGCATTGTTCTCACCTCAGATAGGAGAGACCCTTTCGGCCAATAGCGTGCCATGCTATTTCCCCCCTCCCTTCAGAAGAGCACCGGGTCTCGTGTCTCGACAGTCGGGAATATCACTTGCTCGGCCGCTCAGGAAGCGGTATGTTGATAACAATACGAATTATTTGATATTTAATAAAGTTTGAATTGAGCTTGAAAACATCTAGACGCAGGAAAAGGAGGTGTCCTATGAAATCCTAACAAAAAATTTTAAAAAGAAAGATATGCAAAGAAAATAAAGTAATTTCTAGAACTTTTTCTTGGCGGTATATCGAGTTGGCGCTTTAACGGATGCATTACATTGAAATTCCTATCTGGCAGATTTGTTCATAGGCACAACTGGCGGTTAAACGGAATTGGCGCTATTTTGAGATGGCACTAAATCGGGTGTAACTGTATATGTGCGTGTATATATATATATATATATATATATATATTAGGGTGGGTCGAAAAAAACCGAAATATTTATAATAGAAATGTAATAGAGCGGAAAAGTTGCCTTTTGTAATAAAGAATAAATTCGTAAAATATCACACCGATCGGTTAATATCTTTTACCGCCGCAAGGGGGGCAAAATTTCCAATAAATCGCAAAAAACATATTTTTTTCAATATTTTTTTTTAATTATCCAAACGTACGAATACAATTTCTAATAGGACGCAATAGCTACATGAAGATATAAGAAATGTCCCGGTAAATACTCATTATGATAAAGGCATATCTTTTACTGCCGCAAAGGGACCATATTTTAAAAATAAAATTGTAAAAATTTCAAATTTTCATTTTTTCTAATTTTTTATAATTTTTACAATATGTCTATAAGTAAATAAATTTACTTCATATCTATTAATCTGTCATAAATTTTGTTAACTATTTGTTATAGACTGGAAAATAAAAACGGTAATCATTCATTTTTCTTGACAATCGCTTCATCTACTGCTGTTTTGCTGCATATCAGCAGTTCATATACGAAAAATCACAAAAATGATACATAATGAACAAAATATTTTAGTATTTTATTAATTAAAATACAGAGATGTTTAACCGAAACGGATTAAATAAGCTTAAAAGAAAGAAGTATTTAAATAATTTAATTTTATTATATGACTTGCTTCCAAATAAAGCCATTGTTCCTCGAGAGGCCGAAATTTATCATATGTGATCCCCCCTGTGTTCTGGTCCACAAACTTTACCAGCACTTCAGAGACTAATTTCACACATCTTTCTTCTGACTGAGTGGGACAAGGAAAATTATAATAGCTGGTATCTTTAATCGAACATTCTAAACGCACCAGCGTCGTTAGATCGTCAGTTTTTAGACAAACCGTAAATGGTGGTTTCGTTAGTTTACAGTTTTGCCACTCGATCAAATCCATACAATTTTAAGCTTCAAAGTTCAATTCTGGAACGACGAGGTGACGGATAGTACTATTCGTGTCCACAGAACTTCGTGCTTTGGCACTTTTCTTTATGGTGGAGTCCTGATGTCATCTCCTTCATATGCTATTATTCCAATGAGGCTATTTTCAGGATTTGCGAAACAGGTATTTCGTGAAATTACAGGAACTGTAATCTTTCGTAGATGATATGGCAAGTAACGGGGGTTACTAAGTATAGTCCACAGAATCTGAAAATCACAATGGATTCATTATAATTGTGAACCAACTGATGTAGTACACTTTCAGGATAAACTCATTGAGTACATCCTGAAAGTGTACTGCATCAGCCGATTGCCAAAATTGAAAATTGCCAAAGCACGAAGTTCTGTGGGCACGAATAGTGCCTTCCGTCATTTCGTCATTCCATACTTGAACTTTGAAGCTTAAAATTGCATGACTTTAGTCGAAAGGCAAAACTGTAAACTAACGAAACCACCTGTTACGGTTTGTTTATCGACTGACGATCTAACAACGCTGGTGAGTTTAGAATATTCGATTAAAGATACCAGCTATTATAAATTTCCTTGTCCCACTCAATCAGTAGAAATGAAATTAGTCACTAAATTGCTGGTAAAGTTTGTGGTTCAGAACAGAGTGAGGATCACATATGATCAATTTCGGCCTCTCGATGAACAATAGCTTTATTTGAAAGCAAGTCATATTATAAAATTCATTTACTTTAAATACTTCTTCATTTTAAGTTTATTTTATCCGTTTAGGTTAAACATCTCTGTATTTTAATTAATAAAATGGTAAAATATTTTGTTCATTTTATATCATTTTTGTAATTTGTGGTATATGAACTGCTGATATTCAGTAAAACAGTAGTAGATGAAGCGGTCGTCAAGAACAATGAATGATTACCGTTTTTATTTTCCAGTCTATGACAAATAGTTAACAAAATTTATGACATATTAATAGATATAAAGCAAATTTATTTACTTCTAGACATATTATAAAAATTTAGAAAAACTGAAAATTTGAAATTTTTACATTTAAAAAACATATATATATATGGTCCCTTTGCGGCAGTAAAAGATATGGTTTTATCATAATGAACATTTAGCGGGACATTTCTTATATCTTCAGGTAGCTATTGCGTCCTATTAGAAATTGTATACGTACGTTTAGACAATTTAAAAAAAAAAGTATTGAAAAATACTTTTTACTATGAAGGGGGGATGCTGGACAGTTAATTACACCTTTTTATTTTCTATTTAATTTATATCCAAAATCGTTAATTGGTCCAAATCATCCAAGCAACCTCATATCAAATTGGTATATAATTTTATATACCTTAGATAAATTCAAATAATATAAGTGATCGTATTTACCTAAATTCTAGTAGAAGAGCAACGCGAAGCATTAATAATATTAAATTATAATTCGCGTCAAAAGGTAATTATTATATTTGAATAATTACGAATAAAATTAAGAGTTTGCGTTGTGAATTATTTAGACGAACTCTTCCACTTATGAATTAAACTAAAATTTAAGCTGTAAAAAATGAATTGACACACTTTAAATATTATTAATTAAATAATTACAGAAACTTTTTAAAACTTGATTAAATATTTTATTTACATTCAACATACCTATATACAAAAAAAAAAAATAATATTAATTCAAAAAATAGAAAGCAACACTTTTGTTTGCTTCTCATTATTTTAAGTATGTTTAATCTTTTAAAAAAAAAAAGACAATATTTTCACGTACTCTAATTATTATAATTGTTTCTTTTTGCTAAAAGAATACCTCTCTTTCATTTTTAAAATTACCTTAATCTTATTTAATTATTGGTTTTGTCGGATCTCAGATTACTCTCTACCGTAAAATATCAGAAAAGTATTTTTTAAGATTTTTCATATGATCTTAAGTGGTAAAAGAAAATGTTTAAAATAGTACCTTCTTTTAATATACGGGATGGTGGCCTTTATTCATCAAATTCCGAGTCGTTGCGTTGCTTAGGATCATGGCAATGTGTCATCAGGAACGCATCCTCAATTTGGCTTGATTAGGATCACTCCGATCTGTACATCAGGAAGACATCCTCAATTTGGCTTGATTAGGCTCACTCCGATAGGTACCTCAGGAAGACATCCTCAATTAGGCTTGATTAGGCTCGATTAGGCTCGCTCCGATATGTCCATCTCGCCTGGGCTTTACTAGGGCTTACGGGACTCATTGCACGGGCTTTCAGGAGAGCTCCTGCGTCCTCTACATCTTTTTTTAGACTATCCTTTTTTAAAACTTATTCTTCTTGCACACCAGCTCCTGCAGTGGGTGGAACTATTTTTGTCTAGTCCACTGTTATTGGATGTGAGAAGATTTTTTATTATACTTCGATAGGCCTATTAGCTAACAGTCTGCAAATGGCCCCTTACATATACTTTAATATTATTATCTGCCTTAAAGTTTGGGTGGTCTGAAAAGCCATAAATTTATCCCAACACTTTTATTGAGGCCATAAATTGATTCCAACGTTTTTATGATTTTACGACTTCTAATTATACACCACTTTCCATTGGCTTGTCATAAAACGACACCATGGCGTCTGGCTATTGTTGTTGTCTGAGATCCGAACTCCATTCAACGTTATACATTCATTTTACAATACAACAATTTTTAAAAAATATATATTTACTATTTAAAATCAACTTAATAATTTTTGTATGAACTTACACTCTTATTTTACTTAAATATATAAACATTATAATTTTACACTCATAATTATATTTTATAAAAAATATTTATACAAACAGAAATAACAAATTACGCAATTTTACTTTGATTTAACCAACATGGTGCGGGAACATATCATAGTTATATGTTGCCCAGCATCTCTCCCGGTATCAGAAAAAAAAAATAAAAACTGATTGCTGGTTTTATTTTTTTTGTAAAGCTTGAAGGAATGTACGTGTCCATATGACTGTGTATCTACACAGTTTTTGAGCGAAGACTGTAAAGTTCAATTATCAATGGTTCTGGTATATTTTATAAGAAGTTCTTCTATTGTTTCATAACAGAAAGTTCAACACATGATAGCATAGTTGTCTGTTGACATTCACATTTATAGAAGACCTCTGTACTGACAATCAGACGTCTTTCTCGAAGCCTTTTTTCTTTACCACACACATGTTTACTAATTTTGTAACTTTACAGTTTAAGTGCCCAAAATACATTCAAAGCTATAATTTTGTCTGAAATTAATATGCCGAAATAAACCTAATTACAAGAAAAATAATGGCATACGCATTTGACATATTATTTCATCACATACAACCTTATGACACAGTGTTTTATCTAAAACACATTTTATACTGAATAAAAGTAAATACAATGCTTGTAATATGACATGTTATATTTTCACATAATTAATCTGATGTATTCAAATTATAATCAGAAAAAATATTGTATACAAACTTGTTACATTATTTTATTTATTTGTTACTTCTAACATGTATGATCTGTCAAAATGTACAAGCTAATTCATCTCCTTTAATATATCATTACGCAATGCTTTCCAACTTTACCCGATACGAGAAAAAAAAAAGTAAGAAGAAGGAGAGAGGAGAATAAAACCAGTTATTGAACGTCCCCGATTCTCCCGAAAAGTGGGGTTGGTCAAGCTACTAATTCCTTTTTTGCGAGGTGAATTGTGCTGTGACAAAATTTTACGACTTCCCAAAGGTATGTATTTAAAACCATTTCATGCTTGTAATTACCGTATTAATTAGTATAATTTCTTGATATACTTTCTTCTTAACTCACTGTGCATGCCTGTATGTAATTTTAAACATAATCTATGTATAAACAGTGTATGTATTTGTATCGTATCTAATGTAAACCTTCTGCTTTTTTTTTATTATTTTGCCGGGGAAAAATGGCGATTCTAGCATCTGAATTCTCCTGCCTCATACTGGAACTGAAGCGAGGGTGGCTTTTTATGCATTCAGGTTTAAATCTAAACCAAATTTCCTTTCAGGATTAAAAAAAAATGCATATAATTTTCTTTAACAGATTACATTGTATATTTTTAGACCTTTCTAACAAACACAAATTTTGATTCATGATATTGTTTACTATTAAAATGTAAACAACACGGAAAAATGACTTCTACGGCCTCTCAAAATGCAAAATATGCATTACGCTGACCTTAAAAATGCACCTTCATTTAATACTATTAAATAGTGTTGTCAGAGAATGCCATTGACGAAGAAGCGAACAATTTTTTTGTCTTAAATTATTATTTATTTAGCCAACAATTCTATCTTAAAAGATTGTTAAATTTTCATATTTATTTATTTTCTGAATGAAATAAAAATTTATTTATTCAAAATTTTATTTATCATTAACATTCCGTATGTGAATTCTACTGTCTAAAATTTAATGATATGTTTAAAAATAAAAGATAATAAATTATTATTATTAATCCAACATTAATAATTATTATTTAATTATAAAAAAAAATGTACTTAATACACTTGTATAATTTAAAAAAAAAACAAAAGTAAATGATAATTACTACGTAACATCGTATGCAGCCATCTATGAGTACCCGGCCGGACCAAAGAACTTCTGCCAGCAGAAAAAATCTTTGTATACTCACAAACAACCACATCCAATTTTTTTTATAGATCAAGTTTTTAAAATAATTACTGTACGTACTATAAAAAAAATTAAGTAAATAAATTTATTAAGCCATACTACATATTTTAATAAAATTAAGGCCAATATATATAAATATATTTATTTATTTATTTTGTTTTCTTATGTTAAATTGGCCAAATTATATAAAAAAAAAATTTATGAACTCACACACTCAAATTTATCAATACTATGTATATTTATATGTGTTAAATTTAGAATTGCATTTAATTCTAAGGGAAAGTAAAGAGAAAAAAATGCTTAAATTCTAAACTAACATAAATTTATAAAATATTTCATTTAAAAAAAAAATCTAATTTCTAGCTGATTTCAGCAAGATGTCATTTAATATTTATATTAAATAATTTTGCTAATACATTTTATTAATTATTAAATTTGCATATTTTTATATATACAATAAAAATATAATAGTCTTACATAAAATTTTACACTACAACAATGTTATTAATTAATTTAACTTGAATTTAAGCCTACTTTAATTCTAATTGAATACCGTTAATAAAAGTAAATTAGCTTATCAAGTCAAATACAATATAAACTATGTTTGTCTAATGTTAATTTTGCTGAAAATTCCATAAATTTTAACTGTAAATGCTAATTGCTATACCTTTTGTTATTTATTTTGAAAACAACACCAACTTATATTTTTATTTATTATTTTTTTGAATTAAATCTAGGAACTATACACTGAGCTAGACACTCCATAAATGTGTAAAACCTAAAAATCAAAAGTTTTCCTAAATAAAACTCAAAATGCTGCTTTTTACAATATATTATTACTAATTTTATTGTTTCTGAGCATAACATCTAGTAATTGTACGATACTTAATTTTTTCTTCGATTCCTTTTTCAGCCAAGAATCCTGAAATTTATGCCTAGGTGATGACTATATATTGATGTATCTGTGAATAATTTTTCTACAAATATTTTGTTGGTGTTGGTGCATACCCAGCCGTAGGCCAAAATTGCACCCTATACAGAAAGCCTTTGGTGAGAAAATTTTAATTTTACTTCAATTATTTATTTGTGTTTTTTTTTTTTTACTATAATGTTTGTGTGCAATCATGTTGAAATAACTTGCCTTGTCCATTGTTATACATATATATGTTTTTTTTAAAAACCAATGTGCTACACCAAAATCCTTTTTTTTTAAATTTTTTTTATAACACTTTTGTTCATAAAACTTATCCCTGCTGTCTAAATTCTAGACTTTAGCATATAAGTTGTAATTGAACTACCGGAATAAATCTTAGCACTTTTTGTATATTTTATTATATTTAGGCTTATAGCTGACCGCTATCCTAATATAGAGTGCACTAATAATTTATTCCTTGTTAACCATATATTTATATAAAAAAAATATATATATGAGTATGCTATAAAGCTGTTCTAACTACCCTGAACCTATAGCTTACACCTACTCATTTTAAAGAGTAATTCTGAAATTTTGTCATCTAAATTGTAAGGCTATTAGCAAAGGCTACCCTTATAGAAGACAGAAAAAATTCTCTTTTTTTTTTTTTTTTTTTTTGAAAATTACTCCAACATTATTCACTATTAAATTAATTAAGTTTTAATGTTATTTGGCTTTGTTAAGATTTTATACTTTCTAATTCATATTCGAAAAAAAAAATATATATATAACTTTTGCCTGGAGAGAAATATTTCACTGCTCCATTGAAGTTTTGTGAAGCACATTTCATAATTTTATAAGTATGTTTTCGGGTGCGCCCTGCACATTTGCTCAATATTGTAACCCTGCGACAAATTGGCGTTCCCATGTTCCTATCCTTTCTTATTATTATTTTGAATTTTAAAAAGGCAAGTTATTAATTTTGTTTCAATTTTTTTTTTTTTTTTACCTAAAAGAAAAAATTTTATTTTTAAATTTTGAAAATTTTTAAATTTTGAAATTCGATTAATTATGTATTTTGATTTATTTTTAATACCAATTCATATACCATGGATAATATTGGGGAGGGGGGAAAGGGTAATGATCTTGTATAACATCCCCGTATAAGTTTGTATATGGTGTATAACCATATAACGACATATTTTGATCATAATGATCTATTTGATACTTTAAATATGGGTCTACATTCTCAGAATATTTATTATTTTTTTATAATAATTCTTAGTAAGTTTGTCACCCTTTTGACTCGTATTTTTGTTCAATTTGAACCAACAATTTTCAGTTGAGTGTGATTTTCTTTGACAAATGTCACATTTAGTTTTGTAATTTTTATCACCCTTAATTTTTTTCTGAGACCCTTGTAAATTCGTAATTTCCGCCTCTGTATGACCTGTTGCATATTTCGGAGCGTACAGCTGATCCATATGTCGTTTGATCGGCTCTATTGATTTATCTGGAACATATTGTAATAAATAATTAAAGTTTCTAAACTTTTTAGTAACTTCGTAGGGTCCTTGAAATTTTGGCTCTAATGCGCCTGGTTTTCCAATACATTTTAAATATACTGTTTGACCCAAATTTAAATCCTTTACTTTTTCGTATGCCTCTTCATCTATATATTTTTGCATTATTTTCTCCTAGTTTGCAAGGGATTGAATTTTGATTTCCTTCATATGCTGTATTCTGCTTTTAACATAAGAGTGGGTATATATTTCCTCAGAAGGAATATGGGCTGTGAAGGGATTTTTTATTTCCCTTGCGAAAAATAGCAGTGAGGGACTATATCCCGTAGCGCGGTGTTTCGAGGAATTATACGCTAGTTTAAAAAAATCCAGTCTTATGTCCCATTCCGTAGTGCGTTTCGACATAGCTACAATTGATGTTTTTAATATTTTATTGGTAACTTCACAAAGTCCATTTCCTTGCGCACGGTATACACTCACAAATTTCCTTTGTATGTTTAAAGATTCCAAATATTCTTTCATAATTTCGCTTCTTAAATATTTTGCATTATCAAAGATAATTTCTTTACACAACCCATAATTTGCAAAATATTTATTTAGTACATTTAATATAGTCTGTGACTCTACGTTTCGTAGGGGAACAGCTTCCAGGAATCTCGATGTCGAATCAATTATAATTAAAATGTATCTGTTTTTCCTTAACGTGAGGTTTAAAGGTCCAATGACGTCAGCATGCAGGACTGTACCGACTTCGTGATCTTTCACCATTTTCTTAACAGGGACTTTTATTGTCGTGTGTTGTTTAGATGTGAGGCACTGCACACAATTTGCACAATACTGTTTAATGTCTTTGTACATTCCGTGCCAAAAAAGCCTTGTTTTCACATTATCATAGGTTTTTTGAAATCCGAAATGCGCTTTATGAGCTTCTTCTATGGCTGCAATTTTTAATGAATCCGGGGTAATTAAAAGCTCCTTTTTATCTGAACCAGGTTTCAAAATTAATAATTTATTTTGATTTAAAGCAAATCTCTTCGTGCTTCTATTATTTTTGTCTTTTTTGATTTTATTTATTATAATTTTTAATTTTTCGTCTGCATATTGCTCCGATTTAATATTTTCGTCTGTAAGTGCTATGTTACTTGCAAACAAATTATTTTGGAGTTCTCTGTCTGTTGTAAGATTATCTAAATTCCTGCTCAAATAGTCTGCTGGATTGTTAATTCCTTCGACGAATTCGAAGTCGAAATTAAAGTCTTGTAAATCTGCTACCCATCTGTTTATAATTTCCGATTTATCTTGTAAATGTAAATGCTGAGTTAGTGCTTTCGAATCAGTTAACACAGTAAATCTTCTACCTGAAAGCATATATTTAAAATGCATAATTGCTTCATGCACTGCTAATAACTCAAATTTAATACTCGGATAATTTTTTTCCGGTTCTCTAAGTTTTCTCCCGAAAAATTCAACAGGTAGCAAATGACCATCCTTTTCTTGAGCTAGAACACCTGAAATTGCAACTTTGCTCCCATCCGTGAATAAGAAAAATTCCTTGTTAAAATCGGGGGGTCTGAGTGTTGGTTTTTGTACAATTTCTTCCTGAATTATCAGGAAAGCTTTTTCTGCTTCTGGACTCCACCTGAATTTAACTTTATCTTTAGTCAGCTCTATTAAAGGGTTAACTTTGTCTGAATAGTTGGGTATTAGAGTCCGAAAATAATTCGCTAAGCCCAATAAAGATCTGACCCCCTTTTTCGATTTTGGTCTGACTAAATTTTTTACTTTTTCAATATTCTTTTGAGATGGAGAATATCCCATTTGATTCACCCTAAATCCTAGGAATTCTATTTCCGCTTTGCAAATTTGCATTTTTGAAGGTTCGATTGTCATGTTGTGATTTATTAATACCTGTAGAACTTCTTCTAAGGTTTTCGTCATCTCTGCTATTGTATTTGCAGATATCAACACATCATCAATGTAGTATGATACTTTGCTTTTGTCAAAATGTCCCAGAATTTTATCGATTACTTCTGCAAAAATTGCGCTAGAATTTCGTGTGCCAAAAGCTAAACGAAGTGGCATATGTTTTCCAAATTCCGTAATAAACGCAAATTTTTTGCAATCTTCTGGTCTTAAATTTATTTGGAAAAAAGCACTATGTAAGTCTAGCACCGTATAGTATTTTTTACCGCTTATTTTTTGTAATAAGACTTTTACGTCCGGCATCGGATAAGTATAAGTTTGTAAAATTTGGTTTAATAGTCTTAGGTCCGTTGCCATTCTAAACTTGGGTTCTGCATTCGGGTTATTACTCGGATTTTTCTTTCTAACGAAAATAACTGGAAAAGCATACTCGGAGTCAGTCTTCTCTATAATTTTAGCCTGTAACAATTGCTCAATTTCCCTTTTCGCATACTGTCTTACTGCCTGAGGCAATTTATATGGCTTAGCTTGTACCGGGAATTCATGATTCAATTGAAAACTTGGTGCGACAAACGCTGATTGCCCCAATGTTTGATAACTTTTTGAAAATGCATGAATATTGCCCATTAAAATTTTTCGAAATTTTTGTTGTACTTCCTCTGATAAATGGCTTAAATCGAAATCCGTCTCTTTAATTTCTGCTTCTCGCAATTTTCTTACATCTTCTATATTTAAATTATTTATTTCATAAAATGTCCCTTTCTCTATATTATCAGTTGAGTCATCTTGCTTGCACTCAAAGTTCGTTATAATTTCCCCTATTTTAGTTCCTTTCTGAATAATTAACTTTTCTAACAGTTTATTCTTTATTATAATATTTATGTTATTATTTTTTTGAACTTCGTGTAACGAAGTCTCGCATGAAAATTTACTATTTTCTTGAATGGGGTCAAAAATAATTATATCTGACATATTTATATCCTCTGGGCATTTTAATTTTACAATTTTCGATTCTTCAGGTTGGAGAAAAATTCTATTTTTAGTAATGGCAAACATACTTTTATTTGAATGTTCCCCTGAATTACATGGCGTAATGTTATTCACTTCATAATTATTTACTTCACTTGCAACGTTTAATTTAATTTGTTGATTTTTAAATTTTAATGTTTTATTGCATAAATCCAAAATCATATGATTTTCTTTGAGATAATCGTACCCTAATAACATTTGGTACTGCCTATCAAAATCATCATTAGTGACATAAAATGTGCCTGTTGTGAATATACCTTTTAATCGAAAAGTTAATTTTACACATTGTTTAAAAAAAATCTTTGAATTTGTTAAAGTTTTAATTTGGATCTGATTGCCCAAATATTTGATTTTGACGTTTGTATCTTTAATTTTTTTGAATAAAGAAGGTGATAAAAGGGATACAGCAGCTCCGGTATCCAGTAACGCTTGTATTTCGACGCCCTGTATACTTAGTGATATAATTGGCAGACTATCTTTGTCTGCATTTGTTATATTTGCGATTGTTTTATTTATTTTATCGATTTCCGTCTCTGAAAATCCCGAATCTTGATCCGATTTCGCTGTTTTCTTTGCCCATTTTTTTTTCCTTTTGCGCTTTTCAAATTGATACCCATTTTGATCATAATTCTCAGAAATATATCCGAAATCCCTATTTCCCGAATTCCAGTTAGGTTGTGAATAATCATACATCCCATAATGCGTCGGGTAATTAAAGGAATTGTAGTAATCATTATAATATCGTTCATAATCATTATAATGAAAATTGTTATTGAAATGGGGACCCTGATAATCATTGTGTTTATTAAGGAGTTTCTTATTCCGCGGAACACTATCATCTCTAATTGCATGGTTTTTTTTCTTTGATTTTTTTAGTTTTTCAATCTCCCCTTTTAATTTCTCGATTAGCTCTTTGTTTTGCTTACTTGATTCTATAATGTTCTCATAAAGATCTTTGTTTTCTTTATTTATTGCGTTAATTTCCTCAAACTTTGATTCATTATACGCACTTTCCATAAGTTTTGCTAACTCGCATGCCTCCTTGAAGGACCTGGGCGCATTTTTACGCACATCTAGTGCAATATCCTGTCTAATTGAATTTAAAAAATTCGACATTTTTAAGATTTCGATAAAATTCTCTTCCTTATTATTCACATTTTCGCCTGCACTTTCGATATAAGATTTTACACCCTTTTTAAACTCCAAAATGAAATCCTCTATCGTTTGACTTGCGGCCTGTTTTAAATTTAGGAAATTGCTCTGAGCATTAAGGAAGCTTAGTTTTGTACCAAATAACTCCACCAAATTATTTTTAAATAAATTATAATTGGTCTCGTTATATGTTTCAATCTGTTTACTTAAAATATGTTTTGCGTCCCCAGTAATTTTAGCCTTTAAAATTAATAATTTAGTTTCTTCCTGTATATCTGTCGAATTCAAAATATTATCAAATTCCTCTAAGAAAAATATAATGTTTTTGTTCTTTTTTTGTCAAATGGTGACACTAACTTAATACGTGTATCTATATCAAGCGTCTGAGTCATTTTTAACAAGTATTAGTAATCAATGTATACTTTTTCAAAATATCAATTCAAAATAGATCCTATACCTCTTAAAAGAATATTTTGCATCTCATACTATTTTCTCTATATTACAACATATGTATGAAAATATTCTAAATTGCATAAATACATAAAAACAACAACACTAAAATTTAAAAAAATTTCTTAGGAGATGAAGTTGTTTTGTAGATTATTCTTTTACACACATAAATACCCCTAAAATATTTATAATACACGTATATATAAAAAACAACATAATTTCATTTAACAGAAAAATATCTGTATTTTTCTACAGAAAAAACAATCTTATTATTTTTTTTTTTTTATAAATATTGTACTACTACTTCGTAGTACGACACATAAATTTTCTTTTGTATCAAGGTGATACCATTTCAAAAATCATGATCTATTGACATTTCAATCATTTTTATACCAGACATATTATCAAATTTTACTTATTATTCTTCTTCTTATTATTATTTATACATTATATAAAAAAAAAAAAAATTATTTTTACAAATGTGTCATCTGTGATGTGAATGCCATTATTTTTCAATGGTAACTGAGATCCAACCACAAGAGAAAAGAGAGAAAAAAAAACAAAATTGTATTTCCTAAATTTACCTATTATAAATCCCAGAATTATTTTTTCATTTCATTTCCTTTTTTTTTTTTTTTTTTGCTAACATATATTATTCATTTTATTTATATAAAATTATTATATGTGTGTCATTATTGTCACAATAATAAAATTAATTTTAATAAAATTTTAATCAATTAAACTTAAATACCTACAATATCTTTAAAATTGTGACATTAAAATAATACTTAAATTTATTTTCCTTTATTATTATTATTATTATTATTATTATTATTTCTAATGACCTCAGATGAACGTTCCTGAGTCATAGCACCATTTTACTATCTAATGACCTCAGATGATCGTTCCTGAGTCAGAGCACCATTTTACTATCTAATTACCTCAGATGATCGTTCCTGAGTCAGAGCACCATTTTTACTATGAAGGGGGGATGCTGGACAGTTAATTACACCTTTTTATTTTCTATTTAATTTATATCCAAAATCGTTAATTGGTCCAAATCATCCAAGCAACCTCATAGCAAATTGGTATATAATTTTATATACCTTAGATAAATTCAAATAATATAAGTGATCGTATTTACCTAAATTCTAGTAGAAGAGCAACGCGAAGCATTAATAATATTAAATTATAATTCGCGTCAAAAGGTAATTATTATATTTGAATAATTACGAATAAAATTAAGAGTTTGCGTTGTGAATTATTTAGACGAACTCTTCCACTTATGAATTAAACTAAAATTTAAGCTGTAAAAAATGAATTGACACACTTTAAATATTATTAATTAAATAATTACAGAAACTTTTTAAAACTTGATTAAATATTTTATTTACATTCAACATACCTATATACAAAAAAAATAAAATAATATTAATTCAAAAAATAGAAAGCAACACTTTTGTTTGCTTCTCATTATTTTAAGTATGTTTAATCTTTAAAAAAAAAAAAAGACAATATTTTCACGTACTCTAATTATTATAATTGTTTCTTTTTGCTAAAAGAATACCTCTCTTTCATTTTTAAAATTACCTTAATCTTATTTAATTATTGGTTTTGTCGGATCTCAGATTACTCTCTACCGTAAAATATCAGAAAAGTATTTTTTAAGATTTTTCATATGATCTTAAGTGGTAAAAGAAAATGTTTAAAATAGTACCTTCTTTTAATATACGGGATGGTGGCCTTTATTCATCAAATTCCGAGTCGTTGCGTTGCTTAGGATCATGGCAATGTGTCATCAGGAACGCATCCTCAATTTGGCTTGATTAGGATCACTCCGATCTGTACATCAGGAAGACATCCTCAATTTGGCTTGATTAGGCTCACTCCGATAGGTACCTCAGGAAGACATCCTCAATTAGGCTTGATTAGGCTCGATTAGGCTCGCTCCGATATGTCCATCTCGCCTGGGCTTTACTAGGGCTTACGGGACTCATTGCACGGGCTTTCAGGAGAGCTCCTGCGTCCTCTACATCTTTTTTTAGACTATCCTTTTTTAAAACTTATTCTTCTTGCACACCAGCTCCTGCAGTGGGTGGAACTATTTTTGTCTAGTCCACTGTTATTGGATGTGAGAAGATTTTTTATTATACTTCGATAGGCCTATTAGCTAACAGTCTGCAAATGGCCCCTTACATATACTTTAATATTATTATCTGCCTTAAAGTTTGGGTGGTCTGAAAAGCCATAAATTTATCCCAACACTTTTATTGAGGCCATAAATTGATTCCAACGTTTTTATGATTTTACGACTTCTAATTATACACCACTTTCCATTGGCTTGTCATAAAACGACACCATGGCGTCTGGCTATTGTTGTTGTCTGAGATCCGAACTCCATTCAACGTTATACATTCATTTTACAATACAACAATTTTTAAAAAATATATATTTACTATTTAAAATCAACTTAATAATTTTTGTATGAACTTACACTCTTATTTTACTTAAATATATAAACATTATAATTTTACACTCATAATTATATTTTATAAAAAATATTTATACAAACAGAAATAAGAAATTACGCAATTTTACTTTGATTTAACCAACATGGTGCGGGAACATATCATAGTTATATGTTGCCCAGCACAGGTTTTTAGCAATTTTTTGAAACTTTGGCCCCCTTGCGGCGGTAAAAGATATTAACCGATTGGCATAATATTTCATGAATTTATTGTTTATTACAAAAGGCAAATTTTCCGCTCTATTACATTTCGATTGTAAATATTTCGGTTTTTTCGACCCACCCTAATATATATATAATGATCATGGACATATAATCACTGGAAAACGTAATATTGTTAATGATTTTAAATTGAAAAAACTAATGGGTTTTGGTACTAAATATAGACTTCCATCTAAATTTACTGTTAAATCTATTATCAAACAGTTTACATATGATATAGATATTTTTATGTATAAAATTTCAATCTATTATAATAAACCTATTGCATATTTTAATCAATGGAAAATATTAGTAATTGAAAAATTAACTATGGCTAAAAAATAATATTTCTGATTTGGTTTCTATTAACACAAAGCATTTTTTCCAACAAATTACTAAATTACAAAAAACTACGCTATTACATATGTAGACAAATCTCCTAATAATTATGCAATCATATGTAAATCTTATTATCACCAACTTCTTACAACCTGTAATTCTTCTAATAAATCTTTTCAAAAAACTAATGAAAATGTAATCGTTAATAATCGTAAAATTCAAAGTTATTATAAACTGTTAAATATTCTATATACTAACTTTAATTATCCTTATTTAGTTCTTATTCCCAAATTTCATAAAACTCCAATTAAATTTAGGACTGTAACTATTGGTTGCAATACATATAATAATAAAGCCAATAAACTTCTATCTAAAATTCTTAATCAATTATATATACTTACTACAAACAATGATGATACACATTGTATAAAAAATAGCTATCAACTGGTCAATATTTAAAAAAATCTTCATTGTGCATATAATATAACGACATATGACTTCAAAGATCTTTATAATAATATAGAGTTATTAGATTTACATAACATTATAAATCCATTATTTAAAAAGTATTATAAAAAACTGGAATTACCATCTAATATTGATATCGCAAATTTTAAATCATTAACAAACTTCATTATCTATAATAATTATATATTGCAAGATAACATATTATATTTACAGCATGTCGGTATACCACAAGGTGGTTGTTCATCCAGTTTATTATCAGACTTATACTTATATCACTATGAACTTACTTTTACTAATAATAATCTACATTTATATCGTTATATTGATGACATTATTTTAATTGCCACTGATCAATCTAAAATTTCTCAATTTCCAGTCGATTATCCTACTAATTTGGAATTAACGGAAAACCTCTTATCTAACAATACAATTAACTCCTTAGATCTTAAAATTACAATAAAAGACAACAAAACAATAACAGATTTTTATGATAAACGTAAAGAATTTAAATTCAAAGTTAATACATTTACAAATTTTAAATCTTGTCTTCATCATTCTGTATATCGAAATATACTACTTAATCATTTATATAGAATAAAATGTTTATGTTCTTCTCATCTAATTAACAATAATATTAAAAAAACTAATTTATGATGCTTTAAATCATGGTTTTCCAAAAAATTCATATATTCATTAATATACAATAAGTACTTACATGATCTTTAAAAAAACAAATTAACACATGCGTAAACAAAATTACAAAAAAAAAAAAAAAAATTAAAATAAATTCTCTTTTATAAAAAATTAAAAATTGTAAAATAATAATAAAAAATTTCTATAGGATGGTTGGGTGGGTAGATGTTAGAGTACGGAGGAGGGTGGTGTTGTCTGGATAATACGCAATGGTTAATTAAAAAAATGATGGGCTTTAGTATTATAACTACATTTCTAATACGTATTTTATATGGATATTGATTTGATGTTTTATATGTAATTGGTGCCTATTCTTTTTATTTCAATTCATATTAAATTTAACTTATTTAATCAAATTCAATATTAACTTGTTTTAATTTAGTCTACTCAGGACAATATCATATTAATTAATAATAGTATACCATCTTTTTTGTGATTATTATGCATATAAGTTTATTTGATATAACTAATGTTATACTGTATGTATTAAAATTGGGTAAATAGTTTTTATTATTATTCCTCTATACTTTTTAATATTGTTTTATTTTCAACTTTGTATTCCATGATTAATTATCAGTTTAATTTTTTTGATTGTCACAATCATATTTTTTTAAGCTTTTTTATGGCTAATAGGAAGGTGATTCACACACTATATTTGTGATCTTTAGGATATTGGGAATTTTAGAATCTGACAATCTTCTATAAACATCCATTTTTTATTTATTTATTTATTTATTTATTTATTTTCTTTACTGTTCATTTTTTTATATATAATTATTAAGGTATGGTAATTATTAAGGTTTTTTATATTATTATTATATATAATTTATTTTATTTTTTAGCATATAACTATATTCTATTTTTTTTTCTTTCTCAGTGCAGATAAAATTGTTTTTTTAATAGAATATATTGAAAGTATTTTATTAACATTTAATTAATATAATTTTTTTAAATAATTTTTTGAATAATTTTATATTAGGCTTTGTGTAGTAATGCATTTGATATGATTTTATTTCCTTAGCTATTATTAGGTTCTTCTTTTTGTGACATTTGAATAATAATAATAGTTTTAAAATAAAATAATAGATGGCAGCACCAAAAATTTTATCTTTTTTAAAGCTTCTATTAAAGTTATAATTTTATTTTTTTACGCCAGGTGGTATTTAACGCTGTATATTGGCAATATTGTGAAATTGATATTAAACAATTTAAAATTGTTTTTAGGTATTTCTAAATAATGAAATTATTTTCTATTTATATTATATTAATTGTATTTATCACGGTATTTCAAAGTGAATTAACTGAATCCATAAGTTTTAATTTCTGTGTTAACTTAATTGTTTTATTCACCTTAATATTATCATGCTTATGGATTCCATGTGCGGGAATCTATTTTGAAAATCTACTGGGAATTTATTCGGTAAGTTGTGTAAGATTTCTATTGCTATAAATTAAATATTTAATGGGTTGTATTGTTTTTTTCCATTTCATGCCATTTGATAATGTTCTGTTTTCATCTTGAGACTTTTCTTTTGGATCTATTGGTTGCTCGAGTACAGGAGAAAAAAAATTTCAGCTTTAAGCTTTTTTCTCACAGAAAACCACCGATTTGCTTATATCATTGAATTCTGTACTCTTGAAAACGTAATTCAATATATAAGTTTTTCATTTTTTTCGGAATCTATTTTCTTCTTTTTTTATTCCTCCTTATTAATTCTTGTAATCAAGTATAAGGTACTTTATTTTATACATACAGTTCTATATTATAGGTTTGTGGCATCCATTTTTATTGTCAATCATTCACAATAATGCGGTTTTGCGGTTTTTGATGATGGTCGGTAATGTTTAATTAATCGTTATATATATATATATATATATATATATATATATATATATATAAATCCATTAAATAAACGTTACCGGCCATCAACAAAAACTGAAATTGTGAATAAAATGGCATTAACAAATACAGTTCCGCCCAACACACTTAACATATATTCCAAAAACATAGTAAAAAACAGCAGAAATTGAATAACAGAAATGGAATGATGGAAATTTGTAGAACATAGACAGAATCATCGGGTCCCAAATGCCTTAAGTTCCACAAATAAAATGTGTGGTTTCATCTTCATATTAGCCATAAATTAGCTAAAGAATGTGAATTTGGGAGTACCACACACAGAAAACCAAGAAATAAACCATTGAACACCAATTAAGTTAAAAATGAAACAAGATTAAAAAGGATAGAAGAAAAAAAAATTACCAAATTAAAATCCATACTGTCATAGCATTAGGTATAACAAATACACTCATTATGCATTTTATTCTCATTTACGATAGTATACTATTAGAAATTAATATGATATTGTTCTGAGTGGGCTGAAATTTAAATTCAAGTTAATCGTTAACTTTATTAAATATTAATGAATATGAATAAATTTAATATGAATTGATAAATAGATAAATATAACTACACCATTATACATATAAAAGTATGGAATCAGCATCCATTATAAAATGTATATTAGCAATGTAGTTATAAATCAAATGCCCCATTTTATTAAAAAATTAACCATTGCATATTATACGGACAACGCCACCCTCCTCCGTACTCTAACATCTACCCACCCAACCGTCCTATAATAATTTATTATTATTATTTTACATTCTTTTTATTTTTTATAATTATTTTCTTATTTTATATATTTTTTTGTAATTTTTTTACTCATGTGTTAATTTGTTTTTTAAGGTAATTTAAGTTCTGATTATATATTAAAGAATATATGAATTTTTTTTTTTTAAACCATGATTTAATGCATCATAAATTAGTTTTTTAATATTATTTTTAATTAGATGAGAAGAACATAAACACTTTATTCTACATAAATGAATAAGATTATATTAAGATATACAGAATTATGAAGACAAGATTTAAAATTAGTAAATGTATCAACTTTGAATTTAAATTCTTGACGTTTATCAAATATCAGTATGTCAGTTATTGTTTTGTTTTCTTTTATTGTAATTTTAATATCTAAAAAGTTAATTGATTGTTAGATAAGAGGTTTTCCGTTAATTCTAACTTAGTAGGATAATCTACTGGAAATTGAGAAATATTAGTTTGATCAGTGGCAATTAAAATTATGTCATTAATATAACGATATAAATGTAGATTACTATTAGTAAAAGTACGTTCATAGTGGTAAAAGTATAAGTCAGATAATAAACTGGATGTACATCCACCTTGTGAAATACCGACGTTCTGTAAATGTAATGTGTTATCTTGCAAACTATAATTATTATAGATAATGAAATTTGTTAAAGATTTAAAATACGCTATGTTTATATTAAATGGTAAATCCAGTTTATGATGGTACTTTTTAAAATAATGCATTTATAATATTATGTAGATCTAATAAATCTTATTATTGAAAAGATCTTTGAAATCATATGTCGTTATATTGTTTACACATTTAAGATTTTTCATATTATTGACCAGGTGACAGCTATTTTTTATACAATGTGTATTATCAGTGGTTGTTGCAGGTATATACATTTGATTGAGAATTTTTAATAGAAGTTTATTGGCTATATTATTATATATATTGCATCCAACAGTTGCAGTCCTAAATTTAATTGGTTTCTTATAAAATTTGGGTATAAGAACTAAATAAGGATAATTAAAGTTAGTAGAGAAAATATTTAATAGTTTATAATAACTTTGAATTTTGCGGTTGTTTACTATAACATTTTCATTAGTTTTTTGAAAAGATATATTAGAAGAAATACAGGATGTAAGAAGTTGGCGATAATAAGATTTACATATGTTTGCATAATTATTAGGAGATTTGACATATGTAAGATTTGACATATGCACATATGTAATAACGTAGTTTTTTTTGTAATTTAGAAATTTGCTGGAAAAAATGCTTTGTGTTAATTGTAACCAAATTCGAAATATTATATTTTAAATTCTTACTTAATTTTTCAATAACTAGTATTTTCAATTGATTAAAATATTCAATAGGTTTATTGTATAAGATTGAAATTTTATAAATAATAATATCTATATCATATGTAACCTGTTTGATAATAGATTGTACGTTAAATTTAGATGGAAGTCTATATTAGTACCATAACCCATTAGTTTTTTCAATTTAAAATCATTAACAATGTTAAGATTTCCATATATATATATATATATATATATATATATGCGTGTGTGTTTGTGTGTATACATAAAGTACAACATTTACGTGGTGGAAAAAGGAAGATTATTACTTTTTCGCAGATAGCAATAAGCGGAGTGTAAACAACCTCCTTGTCTCTGGCTGTTGAAATCTTAATTCCAACATCCATTTTTTTTTTCTGTATTATTTGTTCCAGGCATTTTAATAGAATCTTAATAATTCCAGCTCTATTTTTATTAAGTAAACTTTATTATTATTTTTATTTTCTTAAATTATTAAAATATTATTATAATATTGAGTAAAATTTAATAGCCTTTAAAAATTACGTCGAAATTCAATACTTAATTTTTAATCACCTTATTGGCTTAACATTTATTCCAAATTATCTTTATCAAACCAGTACAATTTTCTTTTATTTGCAAATAAACTCATAGAGAATGCAGATAGGGACTGGTCACGTACGCAATACGAAGTGTCACCGAGATATGTGAGAGCAATGTCAGAAAACCACATCCAATAAGAAAAGTTTCATGAGTCCTAGCAATAGTGTTAAGGAGAAACATCGTCCCCTGTTCAGTGGGACAGATATATACATTTTTCTGAGCTGGTAGTCGTGTTCCATATCCATCGGTTCCCATGACCGTGTCCATGTCCATTGGCGAATTACAACATCCATACACTATGGCACATATATTTAGAAAACTGTCATCCTCTGGCCCAGCACCGGAGAACCAATCTTGCTTGGTAACACGCCCACCAGCACATAAAAAGTATATATTTCTGATCCACTGAACAGGGGACGATATTTATCCTTAACCTCTGGCAGTCTAGCAAAAGGGTGAAATTGAAATGTTCTTTTCTCTGTAGTTTGTTTAAAAAACTAGGAAAGATGATTCTTTCAACATTATATAAAAAAATTTAATTGTGAATATGAATGTAAACATTGGGTGCATTAATCGTTGATCAATGTATTAAAAACTCATTAAATCAATAGAATTATGTTACTTTAAATAATGCTTATATTGCAGTGAAACCTGTATCCTTGTGGACGTATTAACACGAGCTTGTCAGAGAGAGGTTTAACACTGTTTCTAAGACCCCTGAAACTTTTTTGTTGGATGTGGTCTTCTGGCATTGTTGCAACCTATCTCAGTGACTGTTCGTGTTGCGTATGTGACCAGTCCCTGCCGGCATTCTTTAGCAGTTTATTTGTAGATAAAAGAAAATTCTACTGCTTTGATAAAGATAATTTGGAATAAATGTAAAGCTTAAAAAAATTAAGCATTGAATTTGGACGTAATTTATAAAGGGCAATTAAATGATACCTGATATTATAATAATATTTAAATAATTAAAAAAAATAAAAAAATAATAATAAAGTTTACTTAATGAAAATACAGATGAAATTTTTAAGATTCTATTAAAATCCTGGAACAAATAATACAGAAAATAAAAAAAAAGTATATTAAAATTAAGATTTCAACACTGGCGTAAATTCAGCCTGCTTCCATTTTCGTTGTAACAAAAGAATAAAATTTAAAAGCTTGGATGTGTGACCTGCCATATTTATTTAATCACTAAATTTTAAATGATACGATTTAGGATCGTGGTCTATATATGAAATATGAGTGCCTGAGTTGGAGTAGGAACTATCGCAATCGCTGCAGAACTCTGGCTAGTGGTGGTGGCTTATCACTGTGATGTTAAGTGCAACACCGCACGCTCTAATCCATTTTGTCTGATCATCCTGAGCATGAGCGGAACACAATAATTAAAGTTTTTCAGGAACTGTAACAATATGTTTTAATAGTTACAAGAACCGGGATGATATTTAGCATGTTTTGACGAACCAGAACAATATTTGTCATAACTACATATCGTTCCAGTTTGTCCCGGTGCATTTCGAGCTTTCTGTCCAAGGCATTCCAAAGCTTAAATAACAAATTTGAATGATACACTTCCTTAATGCAATTCTTAGCAATAGTACTAAAGTAATAGACATAAAACTGATTAAAAATAAATTGAAAAGTGTTTCAAAACACACTATTTATTAGCATTCAATGTTCGTCCTGGAAAGCACGTCTAATTTTTTGACTGCAATTCAATTTTATTCTTAAAAATTTCCACTACAGTAAATTAATTTGGCGCTGATATCTAACTCGATTATGAAAAATCCAGTGATTATTTTTTTTTACGTTTGGTAGAAAGTGCAGACAAGTTAATGTATTAAAATTGTATAAATTGTACTCTATTTCTTTTTAAAGAATGGCAAGGAGAAAGAAAATCGAAACATTATTGAAACTATATTTTTAGTATTTCTAAATTGATTTCTCAACGTATAATCGTAAATTAATTATTAGTAAACTATTAATTGAAGTAAGCGTATTTTTAAATATTACATACATATAAATATTTTTTTTAGATATTATATATTTCTTTTCTAATATATCTTTATAAATGACAAATAACAAATAAAATAAATATATGAGGAACGTATAAGAGGAAATAAGGGCTTCCATAATTTTTAACAAATGAATTAAATGTTGAAGAAAGAAAATTGATCCATTAGACCTGAGTTAATATTTTTCGTTGAGTGAGTAATCTGAAACGATTAATTGGAAGAAATTTTAAATATAAAGTGTGATTCATAAAGTAAATTTTTAATACATGAGTAGTTTTGAAATTTGTTTTTTAGCAAATAAATAGATGGTTTCACTTTAATAAACTTTATAGAAAGGAGTTTTTAATCGATATTCTTTTACCAACAAATGAAAATATATTGTAGCTAATTAAATTAACATGTTATTTAAGTATTACTTCTCACTACAAATTAATACAATTTATTTTAATTTAGATATCAGCATTGACAATTTTTTTTTAAATAAAAATATTTACTTAAATTATTGCGCTTACTATACTCATTTTCTGTGTAACTAAATAAGCATATTATTCAGCCAGTAATTATATATTTTTTATACATTATTCTTCATTTGTACATGTTTTACATATGGTAACTTTAAAGCTAAAAGAAGAAAAATTTTGATTTTTTTTTCTTTATCATCACTAGCAGCTGAATTATGTATTTAGGTAATCGAAATAGACATGCTTTCAAAATCCATTAGAATAACATCCAAACATGTTTATTAAGATATTGAATATTTCTTCTCGCTAAATGTTGGTAAAATTGATAAAAGACAAACAAAATAAATGTATGCGCAACATATAAGATGAGATAAGAGCTATCATCATTGTTGACATGTGGAGATGAAGAGAGGAAAATGATAAATTAGACTCCAGTTACTTTTTCTTCTTCTTTGATGCCAAGTGACTCACTGAAAATAGTTTTAAATTAAAAGTGAGTTCGAAAAAGAGAATTTTTAACGCTTGGACAATTCTAAAAGTTATTTGCTGGCAATGAAGTTAAGAGCTATTTATATATAAATCTGACAGAAGCAAATTTTTATTGATAATTTGTTGCGAACAAATCAAAATGTAGTGTAACTACTATTTAAGTTAACATGTTGTTGTTTAATCATTTATTTTGAATTTCAAAATAAATGCAAATAGATTATGAATCTTTATAGAAAAGGTTTGATGAGAAATCCCTTATTTACTATCCTTATGTATATTGCTTAGATAAATAAATGTTTTATTCAGCCAGTAATTACATAAATGATAAGTACTAACAATGTTTTGTACCTCGTGAACATTGCGTACTTTTAAAGGTTAAAATTAAAACATTTTTTTTAGAAAACTATTTATTATACTATTATTAATGTATAGATAGATAATTTAATCAGATTTCCTTTCAAAATCAAGTAGAGTAAGGCACTAATGAAACACATCTTAAGACATTTAGTACATTATTGAATGTTTATTCATCTAAAATGTACTTGACAGTGATTATTAACCCCTTAACCTACAATGACGGGCATAGCCCGCGTACGATGATCGAGCCGAATGTAAATTCTTCTTACCACGAAAATTTCACAGTAAATATAGTTTAATTTAATCGTCGAAATTTCATGATTAAACAAGGCGAAAATCGCTATTAAATTTTAGTGGTAGCAATGGATTTGCCAAACCGTGGAGCTGTTTATTTTAAATCGTAGGTTAAGGGGTTAACAAATAAATTAAATATTTGATCAGCGTATGAGATGATATAAATATTATCATCATTGTTAACCTGTGAAATAAGACATGAAAAGGGAAAAATAATTAATTAAACACACACCCATTTTTTGTTTTGTTTTGTTTTTTTGAACCAATGATGTGATACTGCTTTAGCAACGGTAACAGTTTTTCCAAAAGCAGGGGCGCACTCTTGCACTATCGTCACTAAATATCTTTGAGACATTAGTAATGCCATCTATTGATAAACAAATCCAAATGACTTGTGACAGGTAGACCATTGATAACCCAGTCCATAAAAACTAAAAAAAGTAAATTAGCTCTGTACTCTTTATTATGTTCCTGTTTTCAAAAACCATAAATATTATAACGAAAAGACAAAAATAACTTTTGTCCTTCTAAATCATTAAATCTTTCACCAAAATACGCAGTTTTTTTCACCGTAAACTTATCATGTCATTACATCGTTTTTAACTTTAGGTAAATGCAAAACTTTGGTTTAGGATTAGATAAATCGCTTTGCACACTCTTGTGCACCGCGCACTATTGCACCACCTAACCCTATATTTAAATAATTTGGTACTATTCGGTTAGCCGGGCACCAGTGTTATATATTCATATATATATATTGTATATATACGTACATATATATGTATAAATGCTTATATATGTATATATTTATACAGACATGTGTATATATCCATACACATATATGTTATATAAACTTAGATGTATATATATGTCTGTATAAATAACACTGGCGCCCGGCTAGCCGAAAAGTACCGATAATTTAATTAGACATGCTTTGAAAGTCCATCAGAATAATATCCAAACACTTTTAATAAGATATTCAATATTTCTCCTTTTGAAATGTCTTTAAAATTGATAACAGACAAACGAAATAAATATATGAGCAACGTATAAGATCAGATGAGAGGCTATCATCATTGTTGACAAGTGGAAAATGATAAATTAAACTCCAATTACATTTTTTCCCCTTCATTTGAAGCGATTCATGGAATATAGTTTTAAATTAAATGTGAGTTGGAAAAAGCAAATTTTTAACGGTTGGACAGTTCTAAAATTTGTTTGCTGGCTATAAAATTAATAGATATGTTTAAATAAATCGGACAGAAGCAAAATTTTATTATGATTTGTTACAAATTAATCAAAATGTTACGTAGCTATTTAAGATAATATGTTGTTGTTTAAACATTTATTTGGAATTTCAAAATAAAAGCAAATAATTTTGAAATCCTTACAGAGTAAGATTGACGCGAAATCTGTTATTTACTGTCCTTACATTTGTATATTGCTTAAATAAACAAATGTTTTATTCAGCAAGTAGTTACTTAAATGTTAAGTGCTAACATTGTTTTGTGCCTCGTGGATATTGTGTAGTTTTAAAAGTAAAATTTAAAACAAAACCTTTTTAGAACAATGTTTATCAATACTAGCATATTTAAAGATAGATATTTTAATTAGACATGCTTTCAAAATCCATTAGAATAATATCCAAACACGTTTATTAAGATATTGAATATTTCTCCTACCGAAACGTCTGTAAAATTGATAAAAGACAAACAAAATAAATATATGAGCAACATATAAGTTGAGATGAGAGGCTATCACCATTGTTGACAAGTGGAGATGAAGAGAGGAAAATGATAAATTAGACTCCAGTTCCTTTTTTTCCTTTCATGTGAAGTGATTCATGGAAAATAGTTTTAAATTAAAAGTGAGTTCGAAAAAGAGAATTTTTAATGCTTGGACAGTTTTAAAATTTGTTTTCTGGCAATGAAATCAATAGATATGTTTAATAAATCTGACAGCAGCAAATGTTTATTTATTATTCGTTACGAACTAATCAAAATGTAGCGTAACTATTTAAGATAATGCGTTGTTGTTTAAAGATTTATTTTCAAAATAAATCCGAATAATTTATGAATCCTTATAGAGTAAGTTTGACGAGAAATCCCTTATTTACTGCACTTATATTTGTATAGTGCTTATAAATAAATGTTTTATTCAGCCAGTAGTTACTTAAATGTTAAGTGCTAACATTCTTTTGTGCCTCGTGGATGTTGTGTACTTTTAAAAGTAAAAATTAGAACAAAACTTTTTTAGAATTTTGTTTATCAATACTATCATATATATAGATAGACAATTTAATTAGACATGCTTTAAAAATCCATTAAAATAATATCCAAACACGCTTATAAAGATATTGAATATTTCTCCTTCTAAAATGTCTGTAAAATTGATAAAAGACAAAAATAAATAAATAAATGAACAACGTATAAGATGAGATGTGAGGCTATTATCGTTGTTAACAAGTGGAGAGGAAGAGAAGAAAGTGATAAATTAGACTCCAGTTACCTTTTTTCCCCTTTTCATGTGAAGTGATTCATGGAAAATAGTTTTAAATTAAAAGGGCGTTGGAAAAAGTGAATTTTTAACGTTTGGACAATTCTAAAAGTTATTTCTGTCGATGAATTAATATATATGTTTAATAAATCTGACAGCAGGAAATTTTTATTTATAATTTGTTACGAACTAATCAAAATGTAGTGTAGCAATTTAAGATAACATGTTGTTGTTTAAAGATTTATTTGGAATTTCAAATTAAATGCAGATTCTTTATGGATACACATAGAGTAAATTTCAGAACAAATGCTTTAATTACTGTTCATATTCTGTCAAAAGAAATAAAAGTCTTATTCAACCAGTAGTTATATAAATGTTAATGAACAGACAATTTTTTGTACCTCATAGATATTGTGTACTTTTAAAGTTTAAAATTAAAACAAAATTTTATTAGAACACTATTTATAAATACTAACAGTAATATAGTATATAAATAGTGTGAAACCACGAGTTATTGTCACCTAACCAGTAACTGACACATAAGCAAAAATGTAACTAAAATAGGTATTTGCTTGTAAAATTATTGTAAAATCCAAAGTCTTTAGCGGTAACTTATTTGGCATATTTTTTTTTATTTATGTGACAGTTACTGGTTTTCCAAAACTGAGATGGTGTCAGTTAATGAAGTTATTGACTATAAGTATGAAAAAAATCTTTACATATTAACCCTTTGTATCACCGTGTTGCAGATCTGCAACATACCCAAAACGTCATTGTTATTTCAACAGTAAATTTCAAAAGACGATTTTGTTGATTGTTGTTATTCTATTACACTACTATTAACATAATTATTTCATTAAACCCGCAACAAATGTCGATACTGATTTTTTTTTTTCGCGCCAAAGTTTGATTTATCGCTTGATCAGCTACACGTGATTTTAGCTGAATTAAGGTTTGAAATACAGGAGTTAAAAAAGTCTCCAAATGTCTACAGGTATATAGTTTTCAAAGGTGAGTTTAAATTCTTTATTTAAAGACCATTTCCGAGCTAGGAAATTTATAATATGTATAACATAAACGTAAACTTTTGTTTGTTGCAAATGTGCATTTACGCGCCATATCTTCCCTTGTAAAGGAATTATAAAAAATATCGAAAGAGCATCGAAAATATCTTCTAATGGTTATTTAAGTTGCATATCTTTCAGAAGAGCATAATTATTGAAAAGGGGAAACATTAGTCTGTTTTTATATTATTTAATTGCTATAGGGTAAGTTAGGGATCCCCCTCCCTCTGTTAAATTAACTTCAAGTCCAAAGTTAGCAAAAAAGGGAAAGGTCTCGTAGAAAATAGAATTCAACAGAAAAAGCATAGAGTGCCTACTCAACATACTCCACCAAAACAAGTCCGCCTAGACCAAATTAGGCACTGGCCATATTGGGCAGAAAAAAGAATACGTTGTAAATACCCTGATTGTAAACACTTTAATCAAAGTGTTTGTGAGAAATGTGATGTGGGACTTTGCTACAACAAAACTAACAATTGTTTCAAAAATTTTCGCGCAAATTAAAATTTTAAATATTTTTAGTTTTTGTGCCATTTGGCGAGATGTTGCAGATATGCAACAAACCCATTTTTCTAAAAAAAAATTATTTTTCTGTTCTGAATTTTTTTTTTTATTTTTTCCATGCTTAAAATGATGCATTTTAATATCTGTGTAAGAATTTTTCAAATCGGGGTTGTTGAGTTACAAAGGGTTAAAGAGTACTTTTTTTTTTCAAAATTTTGTCAACAATAATTTTTTAATGTACCTTTACTATAGCGTCTGAAACAAGGATAAATATAAAATAGATTTGAAACATTTTTAATAGCGATTTGAACAAGAAAAAATCTTTTAATGTGTCAATTACTGCGGGTTTTAGCTTAGATAATTTAACCAGATTTCCTTTTAAAATCCATTGGAATAAGATGTTAATGCAAAACATCTTAAGAAATTTATGACATTATTGAACGTTTCTTCGAAAATTATTTAATAGTGATAATTAAGAAACAAAATAAATATTTCATCAACGTATGAGATGATATAATCATCATCGCTTTCATCATCGTGAACAACAATCTCAGAAATACTTTCTTCAATTCACGGAAATATTCCTGGCTACACGTTTATATCCGAGAATTGAAGACGTTACCGTTTTTTTTTTCGTCCTAGGACAGGAAAAAGGAGTGTATATATATATAAAGTCTGTCGTTCTTCCGCGGAATCGCTTGTATTTGAATCCGGGTCCACGCGTCTCCAATCGAGCACATTAACCACTCGGCCAGCGATCACTTGGCAGAAGTTGAGTTTAAAATGAGTATATAGGTTTCTTCAAATGGGGGACTGGTATGGCTTGTTAAATTTCTTGTTCAGAGAGCTCGGAAATTTAAACTTAATTACAGGAACATTTCGTCATTATAAAATAGTGGTTGCTGTTTAAACATAGAATAATAGAGGATAAAAATTATAACGTATTAGACATATCTTTTATAAGATATAATTTGATTGTTAGAAGAAAACAAGAATGTTAAGTTTTTAATAAAATTCGACAAGAAATGTTTTTTTTTTTTTTTTTTTTTTTTTTTTTTTTTTTTGTTAAATCAATTTTTTAAACTTGATTGAAGTACTATATGTTTTTTAATGTGTTCGTTTAAAATATATTTTACATGCGAAAAAAATTTTTTAACACTCTAAAAAATAAATTTCGAATAAGTTTAAATGAATAAAATAATTAATAGTTTATTAAATTTGAAAACATTATTTTTGTTTGTTTGTTTTTAAATAAATTGGAAAATTTAATTTAATAAATTTTAGCTTTTTCACTTTAAAAGTAAATTCGAACTTCGGTATTAAAACAACCAATCCGATGCGTGCAAGAAATTAACGGAAATTTCCCCTCTTTTTCAATCTTCCGGGAAGAATTAACAGAAATAGCATGTTTTTTTAGGAATACAGAAATTATTTCTGTAAAAATGACGAATAATTTAGTGTAAATACGAATTTTTCTGACCGTGAAGTGAACAACTTGAAGAGATAAAAATTATAAAGTAGACACACACACTTCTAGTCTTTTTTTTAAACCAATGATATGAAATGATTCATTGAAAAGAATATTATATTTTACGTGATATACAAAACGTTGATTTTTAACAATAAATGTATTCTGAAGATTGTTTATAAGCACTAAATGTAAGGTTACATTTTAATAAATCTTAGAGATGCGAGTTTTTTTGCTGACAATCATTTAAAAACATATCCAAATTTTTAGATACGTTAACATATTACTGTATAATATTTATTTGGCGTTAAAAAAAGAATTCAAATGATTTACATTTATGGATTCGTAGTAAGTTAGTTTACGGAAAAATCATTTACTTAATTATTATTGCGATTATAATTTTTTTGTTTATAAGTAAATAAATATTCTAACTAAACAGTAATAATATATTTAATAAACAATAATATGTATTTGTACATGTTGTAAGCATTGTGTTTATAAATTAAAAAATAAATAAAACATTTCCAGAACACTCTTTTATCAATATTAGCATTGAAGAATATTTTTACAGAATTTAATTAAACAGGCTTTCAAAATCCATTAGGGAAATGTATACATACAATACATTTAAATAAATTTATTAAGGTAATCAATGTTTCTCCTTCAAAGGGTCCTTAAAAATGATAAATAACAAGCAAATAAACATATAAGCAACATATGGATGAGATGAGAGCTTTCATGATTGTTAATAAGTGAACTAAAAGATGAAGAAAACAACTGACAAATTGGACTTCACTTCATTTTACTTCTTTGAATGAATAATGGAAAGTGATTCACTAAAAATAATTTAAAATTTTAAGTATAACGCAAAGATTGGATTTTTAACGTATTGAGAGTTCTGATTTTATTTTTTTAATTAGCAACGAAATGGGTGATTACATTTTAATAAATCTGCGAAATGGGCGTTTCTTATCGATTATCTTTTCGAAACAACTAAAGATGTAGTGTAATTACCCGACTGAAAAGAAGGTTTATGTGTTTCACACGTATCTAGGTATGTGGATTTCTTTACACCCTTGAAACATCCCAACGACTGGATGGATTTTAATGAATGAGGTCTCTATCAATTCGTCTTAACGGTTATAGGCTAGGTTTTGTTTTTATAAATTCAAAATGGCGGCCGTAAAATACGAAATGGCGGTAGAGACGAAAAAAAAATTACGCACCCTATTGAGTGGCATATCATTGGATAGGTCTATCAAAATGAAGACGATGTTTCATTGACTATTTTACAGTCAGAGGCTCCGTTAAAATATTATACAACCTGGAAGTTGTGTAAGTAGGATCTCTAGCTTTACTGCAACGCTAACCCTCATAGACATCTATAGGCCTCATCAAAACAATGTTTATAGATAGGAACTAACAATTAAACACAACTTAATAGTCATCAATACAAGTAAATAAAAAAATTGGAATGTAATATAAACAAGTAATATAATAAAAAAAATTAAGTCAATTACTACTTAGGTCAACAAGAGATTTTTTTTCTCCCATTCTTCTTCCCTCTTGATGGCGCTTAAAATGCCTTGATCAAGAAGAGAGCTCTCTTGGTCTAAAAATACCTTGATCAAGAAGAGGGCTCTCTCGACTATTGAAAATTAATTAATTTAATTTAATTAATTAATTAATATTTGAAAAAAACTGGATTAACACAAGTGTCATCCACTACAAGTTAAAAAAAAATAATCTGAGCTTGATTGGATGAATAATAAGTATTTCATTAACGATTGAAGATTTGAACAAGATATATATAGCGAAAGTGTGAGCTAATAGTAGGAATTGAAAAAGTAGTTTCACATTGATGAGAAATAATTAATTAGTTCGCTTTTTACGCAGTCGGATTTTTTGATTTTTTAAATTTAATTGTTTATTATTATACATTTTACATCGTATTATTTAAGCCTTTATTTGGCATTACAAATCAATGAGGCAGACAATTTTTATTTAGAGATCTGCTATAAATAAGTTTATGGGAAAATCGGAAGCGGGAAAATAGATACCTTATTATAATTTCTTTTTAAATCCAGAATTTTCAACAAATTTTAACGAGACTTTGCATAAATACTCCCACTTATCCTTTTTCAATAAAATTACTATAGATAAGTGATTTGTTTCTCGCTTTTTAGGAGCTTTATCGGGTTCGTAATTATATAAATACTTAGCACCTATAATCGTCTTTCAGTCCGTCTATAACAACCAAATAACAAGCAAAATAAACATATAACTAACGTATGGATCAGGTGAGAGCTTTCGTCATTGTTAATAGGTGAGGTAAAAATTGAAGAAAGAAATATGATAAATTAGACTTCGCTTCACTTTACTTCTTTAAATGAATGATGGGAAGTGATTCACTAAAATTAATTTAAATTTTTATGTATAACGCAAAGATTGGATTTTTAACGCTTTGAAAGATCTGAATTTTTTTTTATTAGCAACGAAATGGTTGATTACATTTTAATAAATCTAAAAAAAAGGTATATTTTATCAATAATCTTTTAGAAACAACTAATGATATTGTGTACACATATTTACATTAACATCGTATTATTTAAGCATTTATTTGGCATTACAAATCAATGAAGCGAATAGTTTTTATTTAGAGATCTGCATTAAATAAGTTTATGGACAAATCGCTTACGGGAAAATAGATACCTTATTATAGTTCTTTTTAAAACGAGAAATTTCAACAAAATTTAACGAGACTTTGCGTAAATACCCCCCACTTATCCTTTTCCAATAACATTACTATAGATAAATGATTTGTTTATCGCTGTTTTATTACTACACTGGTGTGCAAAAATTAAGGACCAATCACAAAATGCTAATTTTCAAATACGCGAACACTGAAAAGGAAATAATATAATACGAGTAATTACCATCTCTACAACACAGCAAGTTCATATAACTTCTCTTTCTTGCCACACGTGGTCACAAGTGTCACAGTCACTACGGTGAAGCAAAAAAGTAGGAAATTCCATACATCTCATTATGAGTCTAAAATGATCATTATATGTGACTCCATTGCGACGTCAATGTGACTGCTGCTTTGTGACGAGTCAACAGGTGACTTTAGAATGTAGTTAAATTGTGACTCTCATGTGACTGTCATTTTAGACTCAATTTCAAAATCATCATGAACGCTGTATTATGATAAGTCACCAAATAATATCACATTATAGTCACATGGAGACTTTTCCCAAAGGATGGTGACTTCACAGTAGTCTCTCTGTCATCTGAAAGTCATCATGTGACTTTAATGTGACATTATTTGGTAAGTTATCACAATGCAGCGTTCACGATGACTTTGAAATTGAGTCTACAGATGACAGTCACATGAAAGTCACAACGTAACTACATTGTAAAGTCACATGGTGACGCGTCACAAAGCAGCTGTCACAGTGACGTCTCAGTGAAGTCACATATAGTGATCCTTTGAGGCCTATAATGAGGATTTTCTATTTTTTTGCTTCTGTGACTGTGACACTTGTGACCATGTGTGACATTAATGAGATGTTATATGGACTAGCTGTGTTGCAGAGATAGCAATTACTCGAATTATATTATTTCCTTTTGAGTATTCGCGTACTTGAAAATTTGCCTATTGTGATTGATTCTTAATTTTTGCACACCAGTGTGCATACTTCTCTGGAAACTGTGAAATCAAATGGTATTATCCCTTCAATTGGGTATGAACGCACGGACAAGTACAGGGTTTCCGGGCTGAAAGTATCCAAATGTTGTGGCTTATTTTTACGGAACTACACATTATAATTAATATATATAAATAGCATCTCACCAAAGTTTTAATATCCATAGACTTCAATGTGTGCATCTTTGGTTGCACGGGAAACGTCTAAACGGCAGTCCAGTTCTCCCCAAATGTTGAGTAGCATATCAGGTGTTATTAGACAAATTGTTTCTTGTTATGTTTTTTCAACTCGTCCACAGTTTCAGTTTTTTGTTTTGTTCAATGTTTTAAAATCTCGTAGAGGTTTCCAATCCCCGAATGTGAAGTCTATTATTTTCTAATATGTAGTTCCATAATAATAAACTATAACTTTTGGATAGCCTGGACACACTGTATATCTTACAGAAAATGAAAGAGTTTAAATTTGCGGATATCTATTAAGTAAGTTTACTAACAAATCCTTTACTTAATTATTATTGCCATTACATTCGTATGTTATATAAGTAAATAAATATTTTATTAAGGCAATAATAATATATTTAATAAACTATAATATTTATTTGTGCATGTTGTGTACATTACGTTAAAAAATAAAGTAATTCTTTCAAGAACAGTCTTTTATCAATATTAGCTTTGACAAATATTTTTATCAAATTTAATTAAACATGTTTTCAAAATCCATTAGGAAAATATATAAATACAATACATTTAAATAAATATATTAAGATATTCAAAGTTTTTCTTTCAAAATGTTCTTTAAAAAGATAAATAATGTATAAGCAAACCTTATAAGCAACACATTGATCAGATGAGAGCTTTCGTCATTGTTAATAAGTGAAGTAAAAGCTGAAGAAAGAAAGATGATAAATTAGGCTTCAGTGCGTTTTAGATTTTTGAATGAATTATGGCAATTGATTCCCTAAAGGTAATTTAAAATTTAAACCGTAACGAAAAGATTCGATTTTTAACGCTTCGGGAGTTCTGCAATATTTTTTTATATTATCAATGAAATGGGTGATTACATATATAAATCTCACAGACAGGCGTTTTTTTTTATTGATAATCTTTTAGAAACAACTAAAGATGTAATGAGTTATAAACATTAACACCGCATTATTTAAGCATTTATTTAGTATTATAAAGGAATGCGGTGAGTACTTTCTATTTAGAGATCTGTATTGAAGAATATTTTTAAAATATTTAATTAAGCAGACTTTCAAATCCATTAGGGAAAGTTATAAATACAGAGAATTTCAACACATGTGTTAAGCTATTCAGCGTTTCTCCTTCAAAGTGTCCTTAAAAATGATAAATAACGAGCAAAATAAATATATAAGCAACGTATGGATCAGGTGAGAGCTTTCGTCAGTGTTAATAAGTGAAATAAATGTTTATGAAAGAAAATGATAAATTAAACCTCACTTCATTTTACTTCTTTGAATGAATAATAAAAATAGTTTAAAATTTAAATTGTAACGCAAAGATTGGATTTTTAACGCTTTGAGATATACAATTTTATTTATTAGCATCGAAATGTCTAATTATATTTTAATAAATCTGGAGACGGGCGTTTTTTATCGATAATCTTTATAGAAACAACTAAAGATGTAATGAGTTATAAACATTAACATTGTATTATTTAAGCATTTATTTATCTTTACAAATGAACGAAGCTAATACTCATTTATTTAGACGTCTGCATTGAAGAATATTTTTAAAATATTTAATTAAACAGGCTTTCAAATCCATTAGGGAAAGATATAAATACAGAGAATTTCAACACATTTATTAAACTATTCGTTTCTTATTCAAAGTGTCCTTAAAAATGATAAATAACAAGCAAAATAAAAATATGAGCAACGCATAGATCAGGTGAGAACTTTTGCCAGTGTTAATAAGTGAAATAAAAGTTTATGAATCAAAATGATAAATTAGACCTCACTTCATTTTACTTCTTTGAATGAATAATAAAAATAGTTTAAAATTTAAAGTGTAACGCAAAGATTGGATTTTTAACGCTTTGAGAGATATAATTTTTTTTATTAGCATCGAAATGTCTGATTACATTTTAATAAATCTGGAGACGGGCGTTTTTCATCGATAATCTTTTAGAAACAACCAAAGATGTAATGAGTTATCAACATTAACATCATATTATTTAAGCATTTATTTATTTTTACAAATGAAAGAGGCTAATACTTATTTATTTAGAGGTCTGCATTGAAGAATATGTTTAAAATATTTAATTAAACAGGCTTTCAAAATGCATTAGGGAAATATATAAATACAATGCATTTCAACACATTTATTAAGATAGTCAACGTTTCTCCTTCAAAGTGTCCTTAAAAATGATAAATATCAAGCAAAATAAACATATAAGCAACGTATGGATCAGATGAGAGCTTTCGTCATTGTTAATAAGTGAAATAAAAGTTTATGAAAGAAAAATGATAAATTACACCTCACTTCATTTTACTTTTTTGAAAGAATAATAAAAACAGTTTAAAATTTAAAATGTAACGCAAAGATTGGACTTTAATGCTTTGAGATACATATATCAATATTTATTAGCATCGAAATGTCTGATTACATTTTAATAAATATGGAGATGGGCGTTTTTTATCGATAATCTTTTAGAAACAACTAAAGATGTAATGAGTTATAAACATTATCATCGTATTATTTAAGCATTTATTTATCTTTACAAATGAAAGAGGCTAATACTTATTTATTTAGAGCCCTGCATTGAAGAATATTTTTAAAATATTTAATTAAACAGTCTTTCAAATCCATTGGGGAAAGATATAAATACAGAGAATTTCAACACATTTATTAAACTATTCAAGGTTTCTTCTACAAAGTGTCCTTAAAATGATAAATAACAAGCAAAATAAACATATAAGCAACGTATGGATCAGGTGAGTACTTTCGTCAAAGTTAATAAGTGAAATGAAAGTTTATGAAAGAAAATGATAAATTAGACCTCACTTCATTTTACTTCTTTGAATGAATAATAAAAATAATTTAAAATTTTAATTGTAACGCAAAGATTGGATTTTTAACGCTTTGAGATATATAATTTCTTTTTTAATTAGCATCGAAATATCTGATTACATTTTAATAAATCTGGAAACGGGCGTTTTTTATCGATAATCTTTTAGAAACAACTAAAGATGTAATGAGTTATAAACATTAACATCGTATTATTTAAGCATTTATTTATCTTTACAAATGAACGAGGCTAATACTTATTTGTTTAGAGGTCTGCATTGAAGAATATTTTTAAAATATTTCATTAAACAGGCTTTCAAAATGCATTAGGGAAATATATAAATACAATGCATTTCAATACATTTATTAAGATAGTCAACGTTTCTCCTTCAAAGTGTCCTTAAAAATGATAAATATGAAGCAAAATAAACATATAAGCAACGTATGGATCAGATGAGAGCTTTCGTCATTGTTAATAAGTGAAATAAAAGTTTATGAAAGAAAAATGATAAATTACACCTCACTTCATTTTACTTTTTTGAAAGAATAATAAAAACAGTTTAAAATTTAAAATGTAACGCAAAGATTGGATTTTTAATGCTTTGAGATACATATATCAATATTTATTAGCATCGAAATGTCTGATTACAGTTTAATAAATATGGAGATGGGCGTTTTTTATCGATAATCTTTTAGAAACAACTAAAGATGTAATGAGTTATAAACATTATCATCGTATTATTTAAGCATTTATTTATCTTTACAAATGAACGAGGCTAATACTTATTTATTTAGAGCCCTGCATTGAAGAATATTTTTAAAATATTTAATTAAACAGGCTTTCAAATCCATTGGGGAAAGATATAAATACAGAGAATTTCAACACATTTATTAAACTATTCAAGGTTTCTTCTACAAAGTGTCCTTAAAATGATAAATAACAAGCAAAATAAACATATAAGCAACGTATGGATCAGGTGAGTACTTTCGTCAAAGTTAATAAGTGAAATAAAAGTTTATGAAAGAAAATGATAAATTAGACCTCACTTCATTTTACTTCTTTGAATGAATAATAAAAATAATTTAAAATTTTAATTGTAACGCAAAGATTGGATTTTTAACGCTTTGAGATATATAATTTTTTTTTTAATTAGCATCGAAATATCTGATTATATTTTAATAAATCTGGAAACGGGCGTTTTTTATCGATAATCTTTTAGAAACAACTAAAGATGTAATGAGTTATAAACATTAACATCGTATTATTTAAGCATTTATTTATCTTTACAAATGAACGAGGCTAATACTTATTTGTTTAGAGGTCTGCATTGAAGAATATTTTTAAAATATTTCATTAAACAGGCTTTCAAAATGCATTAGGGAAATATATAAATACAATGCATTTCAATACATTTATTAAGATAGTCAACGTTTCTCCTTCAAAGTGTCCTTAAAAATGATAAATATCAAGCAAAATAAACATATAAGCAACGTATGGATCACATGAGAGATTTCGTCATTGTTAATGAGCGAAATAAAAGTTTATGAAAGAAAAATGATAAATTAGACCTCACTTCATTTTACTTCTTTGAATGAATAATAAAAATAGTTTAAAATTTAAAATGTAACACAAAGATTGGATTTTTAATGCTTTGAGATACATATAGATATATTTATTAGCATCGAAATGTCTGATTACATTTTAATAAATCTGGAAACGGGCGTTTTTTATCGATAATCTTTAAAAACAACTAAAGATGTAATGAGTTATAAACATTAACATAGTGTTATTTAAGCATTTGTTTATCTTTACAAATGAACGAGGCTAATACTTATTTATTTAGAGATCTGCATTGAAGAATATTTTTAAAATATTTAATTAAACAGACTGTCAAATCTATTAAAGAAAGATATAAATACAGAGAATTTCAACACATTTATTAAGGTTGTCAACGTTTCTCCTTAAAAGTGTCCTTAAAAATGATAAATAACAAGCAAAATAAACATATAAGCAACTTATGGATCCGATGAGAGCTTTCGTCATTGTTAATTAGTGAAGTAAAAGTTAAAAAAATGTTAAATGACCACTTTACTTCTTTAAATGAATAATAATAATAGTTTTAAATTTAAAGTGTAAAGCAAAGATTGGATTTTTAACGCTTTGAGAGAAACAGTTTTTTTTTTTTTTTTTTTTTTTTTTTAATTAGCATCGGAATGCCTGATTACATTTTAATAAATCTGTAGACGGGCGTTTTTCATCGATAATCTTTTAGAAACAACTAAAGATGTAACGAGTTATAAACATTAGCATTCTAATATTTAAGCATTTATTTAGCATTACAAATGAATGAGGCTAATACTTTTGATTTAGAGATCTGCATTGAAGAATATTTTTATAAAATTTAATTAAATATGTTTTCAAAATCCATTATGGAAAGATATCAATACAATACATTTAAATAAATTTATTAAGATACCCAACTTTTCTCTTTCAAACTGTTTTTAAAAATGATAAATAGCAAACAAAATAAACATATAAGCAACGTATGGATGAGATGACAGCTTTCGTCATTGTTAATAAATGAAATAAAAGTTGAAGAAACACAAATGATAAATTAGACTTCAGTTCATTTTACTTTTGTGAATGAATGATGTGGAGTAATTCACTAAAAATAAATAAAAATTTAAAGTATATCGCAAAGATTGTATTTTTAACGCTTTGAGAGTTCTGATTTTTTTTTTTTGTTGTTGTTAGCAGCGAAAATGGTGACTACATTTTAATAAATCTGACAGACGTGCATTTTTTATCGATAATCCATACTAATATTATAAAGAGGTAAAAATTGTTTATTTGTAGGAGGTAAGGTCAGGAACTTCCGAACCGATTCCAAAAGCAATGGTATCAAAATGATGATGTTAGTCCAACTTACAAGGGAACCATTTTTGGTGTTGCTCGCACCCAGCAACGAGACCTGGTGCATTTTGTAGTTCTATACATAAAAGTTAGAGAACCGATAAAATTTCTCTGTTAAAATAATATTTTATATACTTTTTTATACTTTAAATTTTTTATTATTACATTTTTATTTATTTATTTCACGCCATAAGTTAGTTAAGTCGCCAAATGTGGCGGTACAATTTTTCCGCCCGCTTTATCCGATGAGTAAATGTACAGTACATATATTGCGATTTTTTAAATAATTGACATCATAAGAAGCAAATATTGGGTTTTTCTTTTTTTTTTCTATGCAGAAGATAAATACTAAATAGTAAACATAATTCTATAAAAGCTTCCAAGATCATTGAAAACTATTTTTTAGTAAAATACAGAATAAGCAAACAATTTTTGAAATCGAATGGAATAAAGTTTCGAATGTTTAAAGTGAAATGTTGCTATATTAAATGGTCCTTTGTTAAAAGTCATTACAAAGTAAATTAATATTTTTACACAATTTAGAAAAATTACTGTGACTAATTAGGTAACATCGGACATTACAATTTCTACTGAAGTCCAAACCACTCCTCACACAAGACAAACAGCTATGACATTTGGCTAGGGTTGCCGGGTTGCCGGAAAGTTCTACTTTTAAAAAAAAGCGCCAACTGTTTCCACGCCAAGAATGTGAATATAAAGTTGCCATTTTTCAAAATCAAATTCATGGGTTCTTGGAGGAATTTTTAAACTTTTTTAAATATTTTATACTTATTATTAACTAATTTTTGTCTGTAAATTCTTTTTTAAAAAAAATTTCGATGTTAATAGTCCGATAAGTGGTCTCGAAAATTACATTTTCAGAAAGTTATGCTGCTGTAAAATCAAGAAAAATTACTTTAACAGAAAAATTTTACCGATTCTCAGACTTCGTAGTATAGGGCTTTAAAATGCACCAGGTCTCAATGCTAGGTGCGAGCAGCACAAAAAGTGGTTCTCTTGTTAGAACATAGGCTATATCTTATATACGTGCTACTGGCCGAAAGGGGGTGCAGGAGCAATAAACGTTCTAAAAAGGCGATTTTTGTGTTACTGAAGGGCCTAGAAACATGAAGTTTGGAATGGTAGTTGCTTATAAGATTCTAATGATCTCTAAGAACATTTTTTTTTTATTCGAAATTTAAAAAGGGGGGAAATGCGAAAAAAGCGTTCTAAAAAATGTTCGAAATGACGATTTTTACGCAATCTCAGGAAGTACCAAACTGATTTAAAAAATAATGATGTCAAAGTGATGGTGACAACCCTTGCTCCAACATAGGCTACATTTTATGTCGGTGCCACTACCCCTAAAGGGGGTGCAGGAGCAAAAAATGTTCGAAATTGCGATTTTTGTGTTACTGAAAGGCCCATATACATGGCTTTTGGCATGGTAGTTACTTATTAGATATAAATGATCTCTAAGAACTTTTCTTTAAAATTTGAAATATAAAAAGGGTGATAATGCACAAAAAGCGTTCTAAAAAACGTTCTAAATGGCAATTTTTACGCAATCTCAAGAAGTACCAAGCCGATTTCAAAAATAATTGTTGAAAATTGATGGTGACAACCCTTGCTCCAACATAGGCCACATTTTATGTCGGTGCCATTACCTCCAAAGGTGCAGAAGCAAAAAATTTTTGAAAATGCGATGTTTTTGTTCCTGAAGGGCCTAAAAACATGAAATTTGGAATGGTAGTTACTTATAAGATATAAATGATCTCAATGAACTTTTCTTAAAAAATTAGAAATTTAAAAAGGGTGAAAATGCGCGAAAAAATTTCTAAAAAACGTTCTAAATGGCGATTTCTATGCAATCTCAGAAAGTACCCAACCGATTTAAACATTAATGGTGTGAAATTGATGATGACAGTCCTTGCTCCAATATAGGATCTACTTCATGTCGGTGTCAGTACCACCTTGCGGCTGCATTTAAAAAAAAACTTTGTGAATTGTGGTTTTTTGTGATACAGAAGGGGCTAGCAACTTGAAATTTGGCATGGTAATTAATTATGAGATGTAAATGCTCTCTGAGAAGAGTTTCTTAAAAATTTGAATTTTAAATGGGGTGAAAATAAAGGAAAAGCTTTCTAAAAACGTTCTAAATAGCGATTTCTACGCAATCTCAGGAAATATAAACCGATTTCAGAAGTAATGGTTTCAAATTGATGGTGACAGTCTCCGCTTCAAAATTGCCTATATTTTACGTTGTTGTCACAACCACCTGCGAGTTACAGGAGCAAAGAAATGTTATTGCGTTTCTAGTCTTTTAGATAAAACTCAAGATGTAATGACGCTATTTACATAAACATCGTATTATTTAAGCGTTTATTAGATGGTGTTCGTAATTATATAAATGCGTAGCACCTACAGTCGTCGTCTGGTAAGTCCGTATGTATGTCTATCTGTCCGCATATAACAGCACAAAAACTACCCAAGCGAATATTTTGTAATTGAATATATATAATCGTTGTAGAATTTTGTCGAGTCATTTCAAATTAAAAAAAAATTCGATATGTAGTTCATTTACAGGAACACTCAATTGTATTCTGTTACTTTACGGCCATTGAGAAAAAATAGTTTCAATTGCACTTTAACAATGTTAGACTCTTTCGAACATAATGAAATTGATATGCATTTATGAAGTACACTAAAATATATATTCTGTAGCAAATGCGGTGTAAATAATATTTATTATTAATTTACATGGCAACTCGAAAGAATTCCGTTACATAATAGTATAGGCTGAAACATGTTTGCGGCGCATTTTAATAATGTTAAACTATTTCGCATGTAATGAAATTGATATACTTTGCTGAGGTTTGTTTACAAGTTACTTTCTGTATAAAGCGGATAGTATTTACAGGGGCACACAAAAATTTCGGATACTATACTATACTAAGTGCTGCATATTACTGATGATTGCTGGAAGGGCATTTATAGTTGTGATATGAGTTTTAAATTGTAACTTTATTTTTGCATATTACGTTGTGTGTATAAATGCTGTAGATCATATAGACGACTTCACAAAATAATTCGTAAGAGTTACTGGTTATGAACAAAAATAGCTTAAAGGTGGTTTTTACATGAATTCTGCAGTTTTACACTGAAATAAATTTAGTTTACTAAGATATGTTTGTATAATAGAGATAAAATGATATACAGGACCACACAAAAAATTCGGTATATGGCCGTCTATGGAAGTGTAATTTCAGTCGTTTTAAGTGTGTTTTAGTCATAATCAAATTTTAGTTAAATAGTGTCGAGTATATAAAGATAGTAAGTAAAATACAAGACTGTACAAAAGTATTCAAGTACGCTTCCGTCTAATGATATAAATTGCGGAAATTAAAATTTGAACCTATTATGCGTTTTCAATACTTTCCAACATAACTGAAAATGTTTTTGAATTCGGTTTGTCTGTCAGTCGGCCATCTGTCTGTCTGTTTTAACTCTAATTTGCGTTAATATAGTTAGATTGCTCTGTAGTTTATATATATTATCGAGATTTAGTATGCCATGTCCGGTAGTGAAAATAAAGTATGTAGCGTTGATAGTTTATTTACAGGGATAATCAGAAGTATTCCATTTTATTATGGTCTATGGTGAAATGTCGTAATTACATAAATACATAGCACTTATAGTCGTCGTCTGGTGTTTCCGTCTGTCCTCACATAATATCGCAAAATTACCCAAACGAATGATTTGAAATTTAATATATATAATCGCTGCAGAATTTTGTCGAGTAATTTCAAATTTTATGAAAATCGAATCAAAACTTAAAAAGATATGAATAAAAGATTCCTTCATTCTATTAAGTCCTATCATACGTAATTATTTCATTGATATCCAATGATAGGTAATAATTCTCGGTTTCAACGGAGATCACGGTTTCTACTTTATCATTTATGGTGGAGTTATATTATTTAAGTATTACTAAATTTAATGTATACAATCGTAATAAATTTTGTATTTGTGCATTTTTGATTAAGAGTGCGACAATTATTGCACCAAGATCTGAATATTTATAAAACTAGTTATAGTAAAGAACGCACCTTACTTGTGACGTTTTAAGTACTATTTCCGACTTGATATATATTCATTGACATTTCAACAATAAAATGATAACAATAAATAACAATAAAACTGACACAATAAAAATGATTTTATTCAGTCAATAATTATATATTTATTAAACACAATTATGTATTTTTTATAATTGTGAATAATAGCATTATTACACGGTATACATCGTGTACTGTGCAAAACATTTTATTACTACAGTTTATATGTACAATACATGTATTGTATTGCTACAGTTACATTGTATTTTTAAAGATAAAAAATAACGCATATTTTCAACACATTATTTTACAGATATTAAGAATAAAATATAAATTTAGATAATTTAATTAGACTTGCTTTTTAAATGAGCAGGAGTAAGACTAATGCAGTACATTTAAATACATTTGTAAACATATTCAACTAGTGTTGTTATTATTTATGAAAGGGGAAACTGAACAAAAAAGAAAAAAAAACAGGTTTAAAAAATGGCCGATATAGGGCATTGTAAGGCTTGAAAAGTTAAGTACAGTAATCCCCTAACATTCGCGAGGGTTAGGTTCGCAGAAACCTCCGCGAATTCCAAAATCGCGAATGTTGAGGCTATTTTCCCGTATATAAAAGGGGGTTATGTTTTAAGATTTTGTTTTAATCGAAAAAAAGAAATTAAAATGTAAAAATATATTTATTAAGCATTAAAAAGTACATGCTGTAAATGAATTTGAATAATTATAAACATATTGAACAAAGTTTTGTCGATCGCTATACGATTGTTTGGAAGAACATATCTTTTGTTTATGAATTTCCGTGTAAGGAAAAGTTGTAGTCTCGATTTCTCTTTTAAATTTTAGATTGCTACTGTCGTAAGATTGCTGTTGATAGTCAAATTGTTGTTTAAGTTTTAAATTTCCCATACAATTTTTGCAGAAAATTTTCGCTTCAATAAAAATTTTGAATTTTAGAAAATTTATGATTTTTTTACTTTTTGCATCAGATCATGTTTCGGGTTTCAGGCAATTACTGATCTAATTTTTGCCTCGATATAAAGAGTTGAAGTTCTCGGAACTCAGGCTGTACAGTGCAGTGCACCTGGCCAGTGTCAAGTAGTTTATCGGATTAGTAAAACAAAGACAGTTTACTTTGTAAAAAATATTCTTTATAAAACAAAATTCGCGAATAACCAAGTTGAGTATTCGCGAATAACCAAGTTGAGTATCCGCGAATAACCAAGTTGAGTATTCGCGAATGTTGAAATGCTCTGCATTTTTTACTTCGCGAATAATCAAAACTCGCGAATGTTAAGGGATTACTGTATAACATAAAAAAGATAAAAGAAATATTTAAGCGGGGAAAAAGGCATAGCATATTTGAAGAGCTGACTAGATGAACATGTTATGCTACATTATCTAAAAATTTTTTAAACCTTTTGGATGAAAGCGTTATGAGGTATTTTATCACATAGTGAAGCTAAAATGCTAAGATTCTATTTAGTCTTGAAGATTTAAGAGATTATTCTTTAATATTTAATATTTTAATATTTAATAATGTCAATAATATTAATAATTTTTAATATTTGAAAATTAAATATGAATAAGTTTTTTTTTGAGAGAGTTTAGTATCATACCTGTTAATATTTTAAACACATGGTATCAAACAGAGAATAAATCATTAAAATTTACAGCAAAAACTTTCACCTCAAATTTCTTGAAATATAATTTTTGTTACTTAACATGTTCTTCCACTTAGCTTTTCATTTATTAGAAAATATCACAATAAATGCAGTTACGCTGTTTTATTAATGACGAAGATCAAGTTCAGGTTTTATAATTATTTCACTACCTTAAATTGTGTTGCGTGGAGTGCTCAACCATATAATGTAATGCAACAGCAGTAATGTTCCGCTCATATTCTGATACTTTTTAAAAATAAGATTGGTTTAGGTAACTTCCGGCGTACTTGCACAACATAGCGAAGTAGCTAAAAATGAAATGTCATCACATCAACAGATTTAGGAGGCTACATCATGGGAAAATAACGCAAACTTACCCTAACTCCTTCGAAATTCGTTCTTAAGAACTGATGTATTTGTTGAGAAATGTAGGCCGGAGGCCCATAGAATAAAATTAATAACATAATTTGTGAGTAAGACACTGTATTTTATGCGAAAAAATTGCTGAATGATAATACCTTTGTGCAGCAATCAATAAGTGTAACATTCCAGATGACCGTAACTCTTGAAAAAAAAAATTAACTTGCTTTAAAACCACATCATACTCGTACAGTAATTTTTTGGAGGGTGGAGAGGCAATTAGGAATAATAATTGGCGACTCTAGATCCATATTCAATAATTTTAATTCATTTACTTAATTAAGTCTTTACTGTCTTATGCGCGCAAAAAGCGACTTAATGTCGATGTAAAATCTTCATGGGAAAGGATCATCGATCTCTAATCGTGCAAAAATATTAGTGCAATTTCCAGAAGCTGTTTCACACGTAGTTGCATTTACTATGACACTTTCCTTTACGTATTGTAAAGGTTTTTGCAACTCATTTGTTTCTTCTAAGAAAAGACATTATCATTGTGTATGGCGTGAAGTTCTCCCCCCCCCCCCTTCCTCAAAATTTTCCTTACGAATCGAAGTCCGCGTGGTACATGAGTATATTGCATTTGGCTAGCAATAAGTCGGTCCTTTTATACTTTCTATATCACTATTTCAAAATTTCAATATTCATGGGAACATTTTTAACGTGTGCAATATAAAATGAACCACGAAGATTATTATTTGAAAATAGTGGTACAGAAAATATAGGAGAATCCTATCCTTTGTGCTCTATATAATTTTTCAAAATTTATGATATCTTGGAACAGTGTACTGTGAATCCTGATTAGCTTAGTACTAGCTGTTAGATTTTTATTGAACCCAATTTATTTTTAATACTCTTCTCTTATTTTTTTACCTGAATATCTCGGCCAATTGATGCTGTAAAAAAATCAGGGTGTGCATGTTCCATGAAGTCACAGGATACTCGAAAATATACGATATTTTTTATTTCAGTCATAAAGATTGCAAACACTATTATTTAGCTACATTTCTTGCATGCAATGTGCATTTTTCAGTATATAAAAGCAAAGCTTTATAGGTACGTTCTTAATTATATAATAACGTAAAACCTATAGTCGTCGTCTGGTCCGTCCGTCTATCCCCATATAACAGCTGAAAAACTACTCAACAGAATGGTTTGTAATTTAACAATATTCAATGTCCATAATTAAACGACCCTACTTTAAATTTGTCTACAGACGAATATATTGGTCAGAAAATTGTGAAATTTTGTAACGGACATAAAGAAGGAACGGGACTTTGTTTGAGCGAAAAAAAAATTAGTTTAAAATTTCGCCACCAGGGGGCTTTTTTAATGAATTATACATTATTAAATGTTTTTACGCTTTATTTCTCTCAAATTAAATCAGGGAAATATACAGACCGGCCCCTGAAAAAAATAAAGTGTAAAAACTCTTACAAATTATTAGTGTTCCAATTGAATGGACCGTACAAACTGTGAAAAAAAAAAAAATCCGCCTACGACAGACGCCCTTTTTTTCATAGAGCTAAGGCCTAGTTTTCAGTGGGCGGTGGCTAAATGGGTAATTTATTAAAAACGCCCTCTGGTGGCGTAATTTTGAACTATTTTTTTCGCTCAAACAAATTCCTATTCCTTTATTATGTCCTACACAAAATTTCCCATCTTTTTGACCAATAGTTTCGCATTTCGACAACTTTAAAGTAGGTTCGTTTAATTATGGACACCCTGTATATAATCCTTGCAGAATTTCGTCTAGTCATTTCAAATGTAAGGAAAATTGAATCAAAACTTAAAAATATATTAATAAAAGTTTCCTTTGTTCTATTAAATCTTATCATACGCAATTAATTCATTGATATCCTATGCTAGGTAATGGTTCTAGGTTGCCATGGTAATTCATCCTATTCAAGATGGAGTCCTATTATTTACGTATTACTGAATTTAATATATAATAATACGTAATAAATTTTGTATTCATGCATTCTTGCACAAGGGTGCAATAGCAGTTGCACCAAGACCTGAATATATTTAAAACTAGCTACTGAACGAATGCACCTCATTTGCCAGGTTTGATGTGCAGTTTCCGACTTGTTTATTAGTACTGAGAAATATATTTAGATATCTTAGCCTTCCTTTAAACTCCTTTAGAGTAAGATGTAAATGCAATAAATTAAAAAAGTTACAGTGAATATTTCTTTTGCTAAAATGCCCAGAAAATTGATAAATAACAAATAAAATACATTTATCAGCAGCCTATGAGATGAGATACGAGATTTCATGATTGTTAACAAGTAAAGATTTGGAGACAGAAAAATGATAAATTAGAGTTCAAATCATTTTTTTCTTCAAACGAATGTTGTAAAATGATTCGTTGAAAATAGTTTTAAATTTAAGGTGATATGTAAAAAATGATTCTTAACGCTTGCACAGATCTGAAAATGGGTTATTGACAATGAAATAAATGGCTGCGTTTAAATAAAGCTGACAGAAGGGAGTGCTTTTTTAAAAATATTTTATGAACTATCGAAATATTGTGCATTCATTGAAGTGAAACTTTGTTAAAATCTGTATTTTGTTTGTGAATAATTTTAATTGATGAATCTATATTCAGTATGCATTTAGGTAAAATCTTTGCTTAAACAGTATTATTTAGACACACTATTATATAGATAGTTTTATTTCTAAAATACTATTATTTAACTAATTTTTTTGCATGCATTGTATTTTTCATAATGCAAAAGCAAAGCTTTTTAATTACTATTAGGATGAGCAAAAAGTTCTGGGAAATTTTTTATTTAATAGTTACCAGAATTTGTATCGTATATAGGAGTACTAGTGGTATATCTATATCAGGTCAGGTATTTAGGCTCCAAACTGGATTGATGGAACAGTGGCGCAGCAGTTGAGCGATTGTCACCACTAAATTCTTATAGTATTCTTCGACTTCAAAAATCGCAGAAATTTTGTCCTGAAGTTAGATGAAGAATACTAATAAAATTTTGCGGTGTCAACGGATTCTTTGCAGACAGCATTGTTGAACAGTATGATTTGCGTGTGTTATTCGGCATTATTGGCAGGGTTGCCACGCTACAGAGAATTTCCATACCAGGAAATTCTTCGGCACCAGTACTTTCTTACAGAGAACTTCTCTTTAAATCAGGCGAAATTTCGTGCGGTTAATCTAGATATATTTTTCTATAAAAAAATACTGATATTTCGACTGGAAAATTCCCTGAAGTGTGGCAACCCTGATTGGAGAAAATGTCTAACGATTCTGAAAGCCGTCGATGACATTATTGAGGGTGAAGGTGCTGGTACTGCGACAAACTGCGTACTTCCAGCAAATACGGAATATCGCAGAAAGTCATCGGTCATGATGGTCTCTACTTTGAAGAATTGTCCTTGTTGCTTTTGTTGTTAATTTGCGCATAACAACGCAACTTTCACAAAATTTCCAGAACTTTTTGCTCAACCTAGTATTATATCTCAATATTAACACTAAAAAATAAATTTAGATAATTTAGTTATAGTCCAGGCAATAGAGACCGTATATGGGCTCTACCTAGCAAAATTCATGGTAGTTTTGGAAAAAGACTTACTATATGTTTTTTGGGTCGCTGAATCCTAATTCTTAACTTCCCACCAAAATTTCCCCCGGCAACACCACCAAATTTTGGTAAAATGCCCCCCCCCCAAAAAAGGTTTTTATTGAAAAAAATCATTGTTTTAGGGAAAAGGTATATAGAAATTCAGAAAGTAGACAAAATTTCCAACAAATTAGACATATGACATTATGACTTAGGATGAAGGGGAAGGGGGGTCTGCCTCGGAACATGCGCGCGGTTCTGCGTGAACTAAGTTGCACAATTCCACTTAACTACTCACACGTTTACATTTGCACTCCCATCACCTCTCCGAACTTTCTCTATAAGATTTACTTTAAGTTTTTTGGGTCGCTGAACCGAATTTTTAACTTCCCTCCAAAATTTCCCCCCTTCCTCCCCCCCAAATAGTTGTTTTTAACTTAAATTTCGTATTGTTTTAGGCGAAAAGCATTACGAAATTCAGAAACTAGACAAAATTTGCAACAAATAGAATAGATGACATTATGACGTAGGATGAACGGGGAGGGTGAGGGCTGCCTCTGAACATGCACTGCGGCGCTACGTGTACTAAGTTATGAAGTCCAAGCAATAGGGGATTTTACCTGGAAAAATTAATATTAGTTCTGGATTTCGACTCACTTTATGTTTTTTGGGTCGCTGAATCCAAATTTGTAACTTCCCACCAAAATTTCACCCGGCAACCCCCCCAAAAAATTGATTTTTTGAAAAAGCGTTTTTGAGAAAAGCGCGCGGGGAATGTTCCGAGGCAGCCCCTCTCTCCCCGTTTATCCTACGTCATAATGTCATATATTCTATTTGTTTCAAATTTTGTCTAGTTTCTGAATTTCGTAATGCTTTTCCCCTAAAATAATAAGAAATTTAAGTTAATAACAACTATTTTGGGGGTTTCGGGGGGGAGGGGGTTGGAATTTTGGGGGTAAGTTAAAAATTCAGATTCAGCGATCCAAAAAACTTAAAGTAAACCTTATAAGAAAAATTCGGAGGGGAGATGGGAGGGCGAATGTAAACGTGTGAGTGGTTAAGTGGAATTGCGCAACTTAGTCCACGCAGCACCGCACGTATGTTCCGAGGCAGATCCCCCCTTCCCCTTCATCCTAAGTCATAATATCATACATCTAATTTGTTGAAAACTTTGTCTACTTTCTGAATTTCTAGATACTTTTCCCCTAAAACAATAAAAAAATGATTTTTTTAATAAAAACCTTTTTTTGCGGGGCTTTTTACCAAAATTTGGGGGGGGGGGTTGCCGGGGGAAATTTTGGTGGGAAGTTACAAATTCGGATTCAGCGACCCAAAAAACATAAAGTACGCCGATTTCCAGAACTACCATTAATTTTGCTAGGTAAAACTCCCTATTGGCTGGACTATTAGGCTTCCTTTCAAAATCCCTTAAACTAAACTATGAATGCAATAAATTAAAAAAGTTATTAAGATATTGAATGTTTCTCCTGCTAAAATGCCTTTAAAAATGATAAATAACAAACAAAATATACATGTATCAGCAACTTATGAGATGAGTTAAGACCTTTCATGATTGTTAACAAGTGGAGACTTGGAGAGAGAAAATTGATAAATTAGACTTCATTTGTTTTCTTCAGATGATTGATGTAAAGTGATTCGTCGAAAAAAATTTTGAATTTAAAGTGATATGTAAAAAATTATTTTTAACGCTTGCACAGATCTGAAAATAGATTATTGTCAACAAAATAAATGGCTGCGTTTAAATAAAATTGACAGAAGGAGTTCTTTATTAAACATATTTTAGGAACTATTGAAATGTTGTGTAGTCATTGAAATGAAACTGTTATTGTTAAAATCTGTATTTAATGAGCGAATAATTTTAATTGATGAATCTATATCAGTTTGTATTTAGGTAAAATCTTTGCTTAAAGAGTATTACTTAGCTACACTGTTATATAGTTAGTATTATTTATAAAACGCTATTATCTAATTACATTTGTTGTATGCATTGTATTTTTCAAAATACAAAAGCAAAGCATTTTTATTACTATTATCTCAATATTAACGCTAAAGAATAAATTTAGATAATTTAGTTAGTCTTCCTTTCAGAATCCCTTAAATTAAGACATGAAAACAACAAATTAAAAAAGTTATTAAGATATTGAATGTTTCTCCTGGTAAAATGTCTTTAAAAATGATAAATAATAAACAAAATAAACATCTATCAGCAACCTACGAGATGAGATAAGAGCTTTCATGATTGTTAAAAAGTGGAGACATGGAGTGAGAAAAATGAAAAATTATACTTCACTAAATTTTTTTTTTCTTTAAAGAAGTGATGTGAAGTGATTCGTCGAAAATAATTTTAAATTTAATGTGATACGTAAAAAATGATTTTTTACGCTTGCACAGATCTGATTGACAACGAAATAAGTGGTTTGCGTTTAAATAAAACTGACAGGAGGGAGCGCTTTATTAAAAATACGTTGCGAACTAGTTCAAATGTAGTGTAGTTGTTGAAGTTCGGATGTTATTGTTAAAATCTGTATTTGGTATGCGAATAACTTTAATTGATGAATCTTTATTCAGTATATACTTAGGTAAAACCTTTGCTTAAAGACTATTATTTAGTTACACTATCCCTTAGTTAATATTATTTATTAAACACAATTATTCAATTACATTTTTTGTATGCATTGTATTTTTTAACATACAAAAGAAAAGCTTTTTTATCACTGTTATCTCAGTGTTTACACTAAATAATATATTTTGATAATTTAATTGGTCTTCCTTTCAAAATCCCTTAAAGTAAGATATAAATGCAATAAATTAAAACGTTATTAAGATATTGAATGTTTCTCTTTCTATTTCTTTTTTTAACATACAAAAGAAAAGCTTTTTTATCACTGTTACATCAGTGTAACACTAAAAAATATATTTAGATTATTTAATTAGTCTTCCTTTCAAAATCCTTTAAAGTAAGATATAAATGCAATAAATTAAACCGTTATTAATATATTGAACGTTTCTCTTACTAAAATGTCCTTGAAAATGATAAATAACAAACAAAATATGACTTTCAGCAACATGTGAGATCAGATAAGTTTTCGTGATTGTTAACAAGTGAAGGATTTGAAAGAGTAAAATGATACATTAGACTTCAGTTCATTTTTTTTTCTTTAAACTAAAGATGTAAAGCATTAGTTAAAATTTTTTTTTTTAATTTTAAATTTAATGTGATATATAAATAATGATTTTTAACGCTTGCACAGATCTGAAAATAGGTTATTGACAACTACGTAAATGGTTACGTTTAAATAAAACTGACAGAAGTGACTTATTCATTAAAAATATTTTACGAACTAATCAAATTGTAGAGTAATCATTGTTTAAATTCATTGGTTATTGTTTAAAACTGTATTTCGTACGCGAATAATTTTAATTGAAGGATCCTTATTCAGTTGTTTTTTATTAACAGGTTTGAGAGCGGTCCGACCAAAATAATACCACTAAAATTTAATAGTATTCTTCGCTTTACTAAACCTCAGAAATTCTGTCATTAAATAAGGCGAGAAATAGTATTAAAATTTAGTGGTAGTAATCGGTCATTTGGGTAGAAGCGCTCTCATCCCTGTATAAAGTTATTTAGGTAAATCCGCTGCTTAAATTTAACGTTACATTTTACATATTTTAATGTAAATAGATGTTATTTCTTGCGGATAATTGAAACATAATATCACTTATACTAATTTTAATTGCTAAAATGCGTAAATTAAAACTTTAAAAACAGTAAAAATAATTTTGTACAACTGTTTACATGTTTTGACTCTAAAATATAGATAAAAGGAGCATGTAGATGACATTAAATACACAGCCTTAGCAAGACTATATCAAGAAGAAACCATCCAAATAAATTTCAATGAAAGAAAGATAATTTTTCCCACCAGTCTATAGTATCCATCCATTATAAAACAAACCACTGAGATTGTAACACGAAAAAATTCAATATGTAGCGATGCAGCAGCATTTAACTTACCAAAACTATGGGTCGAGTTACAAAATGGTTGCGAAAATAAAAACAAACATTCATGTAAAATAAATATATATATATATATAACAGGCATAACATGAAAGTGTAAGGGAAAAATTGAATGATGGCGTTCTATAGATAGCGCAATTTTAGAATATGTTTATTTATTTGTTTTGAAAATAACTCGAGTAGAGTCGAAGCATGTAAACAGTTGAAGGAACCTATTTTCACTGTTTGTAAAGTTTTAATTTACGCATTTTAGCAATTAAAATTATTAGTGTATTATTATTATCTGTTATATATTTGCATTATATTATTTAGGTATTTTGCTCACCTTGTAAACATTAGGCAACTATTACATTTGTTTTTTATTATCATTTGTAAAATTTAACTACCAGAAAGTGTATGCTGAAAAAAAATTACTTTATTTAACAGTTTTAAGTTCAATTATTTTAATTATTTTAATACTTCAATTAGATTATTGATTAATTAGTAAATGATTAGTTAAAATCATTACCTACATTTTACGTTATATTTTACGTATTCTTCAGTAAATATGCTTTCTTTCTTACGCATAATTTATATATAATATCACTTATTTAGAAATTATGCTCATCCATCTTGTAAAATTAGATAGCTATTACATTTGTTTTAAATTCTCATTTGTAAACTTTAACTACCAGAAAGATTATGTTGAAATATTAAACTGATTTAATGTTCTTATTTTCAGTTTAGTTTTTGTGTATTTAAAACAGTAAAATCCAAACTTTTCTGTTTGCGAATCTATTAAAAAATATATATATATCTATGAGACTTTGCTGACAATTATTCTAACTTATGTTTCGTAAGTTAACGATATATCTATGAGACTTTGCTGACACTTATTCTAACTTATGTTTCGTAAGTTAACGATATTAAAAACCAATGTGATAAAGTGGAAGAAAGGTAGTAGTTAGTGAAAAAATATAAAGAGTCTTTTCATTGATTAAATATTTTTAAAAGTTAATTTTAAACAATTTCGAAATGTCCATGCAATGACGTTATGTTTGAACATAAACTATGAGATTTACTATTAGTCGTTTCATTTTCAAATATCAACAATAAGATTTATACTTTCAAAACTAACCAGACATAAATTTTTATCAAAGTTCAATAAATCAAACCTTTTCCTTTACGACAGATTTTTTATAGTGATACAATAGGGTTCATAAAATTACTTTTAAACAGACATCTATGGTTACATGTTTTTTCACATTCAGGTGTTGATCATTGTAGACCGATGATAGGTTAAGGCTGGACAAATTAATTATTTTATTGATGCTCTCATATCCAAACCAGCTACTTTCAAACACATTTATTAATTTGTTTTTGCTCGAAAACTCATGAAATTGCCATGTATTGTGATTCAAAAGCTATTTAATCGAATGTAGTTTACATTTTTTTGGTAAACACAAAAGATGTTTCGGAAAATATTGTTAAAGTTGGTGTTTTGAACAGTATTTCCGGGCGTAATATAGACAGAAAAGAGTAAAACCGGTCGTCACGTGATCAAAATCGCTCTTAACTAAATAGCTAATTTATTTATGAAATACTAACTGGAAAATTCATTTCGATTCCAAATCGCTTTAATAACACTGATCTGCATATTGAAACTTTTTTTTTGATGATTAAAAATGAATAGGTGATTTTAGATCAATTTTTTAAGCTGATTTCAAAAGTAAAGTCGAAATTTGCGTATCACGTCAGGATTTTTTACAAATTAACAATTTGTAAATTTATAAAAACATATGATTTTTTAACTTTCACTTATATAAATTTATAAAAAAAAAATATTATTCAAAGGTAAATAATTAATACAGACTAGGATATGTATTAAAAAATTAATGTATGAAAAATTAAAGTATAGACATAATAATTATACTTACAATATATTTAAATATGGACAAATTTGATTAATATTAAAAAAATCAATTAGTTTGAGAAAAATTCCTTTTAGTTGCTTTTCGTCCACTAGCACAAAGATCTCTCTTTAACATCCAGCAGTAATCTGCCATCCTATTTTTATTCCACTTGCCTTGGTACCGTTTTTCCATATCTTTGATGTGTTGGTGAAACCTTTCACCGTGTTCCTCACTCACTGCTCCGAGATTTTCGGGAAAGAATTCGATATGTGCATGTAAAAAGTGTATTTTTATACTCATGTTGCAACCAAGTAATCTCAATTTTTCTAACATATCTGCAACTATAATTTTGTAATTTGGGTCTTTCTTATTTCCTAAACAGTTCTCCACTACACATTTAAAGCTCAGCCATGCTTCCTTTTCACAATCATTCATTGTTTTTTCAAATTCACTATCTGTCAGTAATTTTCGTATCTGAGGCCCAACAAAAATACCTTCTTTAAGCTTAGCATCAGTAATAGAAGGGAATTTGCTGCAAATATATTTAAAACATTCATTTTCTTTATTTAGGGCTTTCACAAATTGTTTCATTATCCCTAATTTGATATGCAGAGGTGGAAGCAAAACATTTTTAGGATTGACTAAGGGATCTTTAATTACATTTTTTGTTCCAGGGGATAATGATATTCTTGATGGCCAATCTTTCTTTTCCCAATGATTTTTTTTATCCCGGCTGTCCCACTCACACAGAAAACATGGGAATTTTGTGTATCCTGATTGTTGTCCAAGTAGCATTCCAATCACTTTTAAATCACCACATAACAACCATTCATGATCTTTATATTTGACCTGGTCTAGCAAAAGTTCAAGATTTTCATATGTTTCCTTTAAATGAACTGAGTAGGCTATAGGTATTGATGCATATTGGTTTCCATTATGCAACAAAGCCCCTTTTAAACTTGTCTTGGAGGAATCAATAAAAAATCTCCATTCTGATGCATTATAAAGGATACCGTAAAAATTCATTATTTCCTTTATGTTATTGCAATATACTAAATTATCCTTTTCAGAAAAGTATGGAACAAGTTCTTTTTCACGATGCCTGTACCAAGAGAATTGTGTCTCTGGTAATAATAAGTTCTTAGATTTAAGCCGAGAACCAAGAAGTTCAGCTTTTATTTTTGGCAAATTTAAATCGCGCACCAAATCATTGAGTTCATGCTGATTAATAAAATTGGAGCTTTATCATTTACTTCTGGTTTATAGACATCTTGTTCTTGATTTTCATCATCTTCTGAATTATTTGGTTCATTTATGCTTTCCAAATTGGTTGGAGGAGAAGGAACAGGAAGACTTTCATCATGCAATATAGGTCTTATTGCAGAAGGCAAGTTAGGATATATAATTCCTTTTTTATTTTTCGAACTATACCCATGAACATTATCTAAGCAAAAATAACAATCGTCATGATGATTTCTAGGTTCTCTCCATACCATGGGAATAGCAAAAGGCATACATTTCTTTTTGCCTTTCAACCAAAGTCGTAATCCTTCAACACATGTTCTACACACTTTATGAGGGGCCCATGTCTTATCTTGGTCACCCAGTCTCACACCAAAATAAGCATAATAAGCATTTTTAACAAAATCTGTAATATCCTGCCTTTGTTTTACTACAGTATAATTTCCACAAATGTAACAAAATATATCTGTATCATTTACACATTTACGTGAAGCCATTATTCAATTAAAGAAGATGTGAAATATATCACATATTTCAAATCGAAAGAAACAGACGTGAATAAACAAAGAAATTTATTGTTGTTAAAACCTATGCATTAGATCAAACATTGTTTCGTGCTGCCACCTAGCAAGTATTAATTTAGATATTTTTTACAAAATTAAATTTATGGATTTCGCTTTTTCTTTTTAATTTTACATAAATAATTTTTTTTATTATTATTAAATCATATTAATAAATAATTTCAGCTTCCTAAATACAGTTTCTCATTTATTTAAATTAATGTAATGTATATACATATGGAATCAATTCCTAAAAAATTTGGTGGCGCCATCTAGTATTACTATTATAAAGTAATTTATGATTTAAGAATAAAATTAATTAAAAATAATATTTGTAAAAAAAGTGTACGTGGTGTGCAAAAATGCTTTACATTTTTGAAATCAGCATAAAAAACACTTTCAGAAAAATATATATTTATATGATCATCAAAATGCATGCTGATCAGTGTAATCAATTTTGCCAATTACGTTTCACGTTTAGAATCGATTCCGAAAATGTGTCAGAAAGTTTCGCGTTGTTGAGCAGAGAATTTGAGAAGTGGATTCTATGTGTTTGATTTTTTTTTTCTTGGAGGATCGCAGTGACCTTAGGACCTTAAACGTAAGTTTTTAACTGTTTTTCCATAGAAACGAAAAACTACTTTTGCCGATTTAGTCAGTTAAGTATGTAATAATGAAAAGATACCTATTTATTATTATTATTATTATTATTGTTATTATTATTATTATTATTATTTTGCAACCACAGAAAGGAACTCAAATATACAGGACGGGGCAAAATCATATGGCACATTTTGAAATTCAATAAAAACAATCAAGTAATTGGCATATTTCAGTTTGGATAAATTGAAAGTCGTGATAAAAAGTTTTTTTTAACTCATTCGAGATTAGCTACGTGCCATAAAAGTTATTCATAATCCTTGATTGCTTATACCAGTATTTTTTAATGGTATATTTGTCTTTATTTAAAAAAAAAAAAAAGCATTTCTGCGATGAAATTAGACACAAATTTCTATTTAAAAACCAGTTACGGTGATTCTGTAAACTCCCTTGTCGTGAATGTGTTAAAGCAAAGTTTTGTTCGAAATATTTCACATAGATTTTGCCTATACCTTCAAATATGTATGAAAACATCATACATTCAAGTAGTTAAAGATTACGTATTTTATGCAGTCTTTTTAGAATATTTCAAAATGTGTACTCTTCGTACGTCTAATCACATCCAAATAACATTTAAATTTATTCCGCACGTTAGTATATGTTGTATCTTTGTCAGTTTAGCTTTTTTGTACTCGGAAATTCCGAATTCATACCAGAAATTCGCAACAGAATTTTTTGTTTTATTTGATAACATGCATTTCGTGGTTACTTAAAGCATAATCTTCAAGCGCTTATCTTGGTTTTTTCATATATATTTTTTTCAGATTTGAGGGCAAATCGCCATCTATGGAAAATTTTTAGAACAATTCTTTTTTAATGTGATTAGCAAATATTTGATCTCCAGAAGCATTTTTGACTTAGTGCACTATTGTACGCCCATTACATTTTCAAAAATTAATTTTACATTATGCCAAGTAACACAAGTCACATTATGTGCTATATGCTACAGATCCGCATTCTACGTGATAAGCGTATATTTTTATGTCTAAATAATTACACCAAAAAATATTTTATCACTTTTTCAGCTTTTATTATTATTATTATTTTCAGATTTTACAACCGTCACTAAACTTTGCATATTACTTTATTATTTTAGTTCATACATTTTATTTGAATGATAACAGTTTTTAGATTCACCTGAAGAATTAAGCGGAGGGCACATTTTCATAGGCTGAAAATATCTCATTGGTAAATTTAACGAAAGCACATTTTCTTTCTTTTAATACTTAGTGTACTTTAAGATGTATATATATATATATATATATATATATTATATATATACATATTTATATTTATTAGTATTACGTACAGAATATTTTTCTAGGACCCTTTTAGCAACATTTATCGAGAGTAGGTGAACGCCATAATTAAGTTATTTTTATTAAAAATAATACTCTTTTGTTTACTTTCTCAGCGCTTTTGATTAAAATGTTTTTAATTAGAAAAACAAACTTACTTAATGTGTGAAAAATTATGATGTCGTCTATTTAATGAATCCTAAAATGTGTTACAGTATCGTTAAGATATATTGCGCTTTTACAGCCGCTATTCAGTAAAAAAAATAACGGATTTCATGGAAATAGAAATATTTGTTTATAATTTTCTGTTACATTACACCGATTAATGATTCGTAAGATTAATAAATCATACTATTTTTTTTTCAAATTTAATTATCACATAGAAAATATAAAGTATGTGTTACAATGCCAGCTTATGTATGCAATTAAAATGTATTAGATTAAAAATATCAATTATTTTAAATATATTTTTTTTTAACTTGATGTCATGAAAGTATTAAAAAGGGCAACGTATACCGTTTTTACAATAAACTCCAAAAGTTTCCATGCATGTTTTAACATTCAAAAGTAATAAAATATTTTTCAAATATAAATAAATAAATGAAAAACTTAACGCAGAATTCGATTTTCCATGAAATATTCAAGGGAAAATTATTATATTATGCTCGAGCAAAATCGTGATACCCAGCGCTGATTTGTGCAGGAGCTTTTTATGAATTTGTACGTTATTTACTTAGACATAAATCACTTTTATTATTTTAACACGATCATATTGCTGGGTAAATAAGTCATACGAGTCGAATAGTTATTTTCAACCGAATGAAAATGTGTCCAGGCCTGGGCTCGAACCCAGAATTTTTGGTTTTAATTGTCAATGTTTTGTCAGTTCAAAAATCTGGACGACATCCCAGTCTGCACAATATTGTCCAATTAGGTTAATTGGAAGAGAATCGGCCAAATGCTCTTCAACTTAAACACATTTTCACTCGAAAAAGTTACTACTGCTATTAGCTGTTAATACTTATAATTTTATATAACAAAATTATTTATGTGTAATTCAGTCTTTCAAGATCTTTTACTGCCTTTTAAAATAAAATTAAAAATTCTAAGAAAACATTAAAGCAAATTCTCATTTTAGTGCTAGGTAAAGAGCTATCTCCAAAAAGCTATTAAAATGATATCTTCGAAAACTCTTACATTTACCACTACATGCAACTCTAATTTCATTATAAGGAATGACAAATTTAGCATATCAGAAGTACATTTCATATAAAATATTTTTATTCTTACTCACATAAATTCTTATAAAAACCTTTTAGTAACATTCATTAAGAGTAAAGAATCATTTATTAAATCTTTTTTCTGAAATAAGGGTAATAATAAATATTGACATAGCTTTTGATTAAAGCGTTTTTATTTAAGAAAACAAATGTTATTAATGTAATACACACACATATATATATAATGTCGTCTATGTAATACAATTTGTTTTTTTTTTATCTAAAAAATGTATTGCGCTTGTATTATCTTTATTGCAGAAAAAAATATCAGTTTATTCAAATACAATTTTATTTTGTTATTTTTTTTTTTATTTTTTATTTTTTATTTTACAGTGCACTGAATTAATCGCAATTTGATGAATCGCCTAAATCGTATGAATTGCAAGAATCGTAAGATTAATAGATGGAAGATTTATTTTCAGGTTTAATTATCACATACCGAATAAAGTGGAATAACATAGTATAATAATAACTATTACAATGTTAGCTTAAGTATATCACGGAATTGTGTTAGATTTTCAAATAGCAATTATTTTAAATATTTTTAAAAGTTGATTTTGCAAGAGAGTATTGAAAAAAAAGGTAAAGTAACATCTCTTTTAAAATAAACTCTGGAATTTTTTATTTAGAATGAATCCTAAGCTAATGAAGTATGCTACACACACTGTAAAACAATGGAGTTATGAATAAAGAAGGAGACAAATAGTGTATTGTCTACCATTTGTGTGTGAAGTAACTGAGGAGGTTGACACAAGATGGTGGTTGTTTTATTTTATTTTATTTATTTATTTTTATTTATTTTTTTTTAATCGGATCAATATTTGCTGATTACCGCCTTGGAAAACTTTCAGCAGTAAATTTGAATGGAAAATTTCGTCTTATTTAAGCGTCTTTTTCCTAGAAAATATATCTCACAGATATGGTAAAAATTCCTATTTGTTTTTGCTGGTCTCAGTTTCTCAGATATTATAATCTTTTTCACTGACACTGACATTAGTTTGTCTAGCTAGACACAATTTGGCGGAAACTCAGAGCCTGACTACCGGCCGAAGTAAATATCCACCAGTAAAGAAGAATATCTGTGCTTGCCGTTATTTATGACTGAAATTTTGCAATAATAAGGCGTTAAAATAAGTAGAAAATTTCTATTTAAATTTACTGTTGGAAGTTTGACCTGTCTGTAATCAACTCTTTTGAAGCGTTTACAGTTATAGCTTCACTATTTTAAGGATATATCAGTTCTTGTTTATTAATAGTTCCACGCGTGAAACAAGACCGATGCTTCCTAATCTAGAAAAATATAACATAACCACAGACGAATATATAATCCGAGTTTTTCGCCGTTCCAAAATCCTTTCTTTATCTTTTGAAACCTCAAAAACAGCTCTGTTTTCGAGATTTAAAGAAACATTAATAAAAAGTAACATCTATAAATTTATATATTTAAATTTCTTTAGTTGCCACAGATTTTTGGAAACGTTTGCAAATAGTATTTATAGTGTATTAATCAGTTTTGGGAAACCAATTTATAGGTTTTTCAGCTGCTGTCGAATCTCAAGTAAATATTTTCAAGCTCAACAAACATGTTTTACAGACATACATGAAAAATTAATAGAATTAACATTAGTATTAAAATTAATATTAATTTGCTATTCTTGCATGAACATTTTGATGTATACAGCTGAAAATGTGTAATTGAGAGCGGATATCATATTAAAAAACAGATGTATTCAGGTTTGAGAAAGCTGATTAATACAATATAAAAACTTAGTCAATGGTAATTACACTACAAAAAATAAAACAAAATCAGTGGCAGTAAAACGAAATTTGTATTTATAAGTTTTGTCTAAATGAAAAGTGGACACGCGCGAATGCGTTACAGTGACTTTAGCTATAGCTGGGGCTACTGTAATACAGGATGAATCATCAAGCATTTTGTTCCCCACTTAGGCAATCAGAGATCGTTGCCCACGCGGCACGGCTAATCGATCTTCTTCTAACGGCAATTAAATGGCGGCGTGAGTAAGCCTGGATTATAGGAGCCTTAGCTATAGCAGTGCCACCGAACAACGATATAAAGGACAATAGGAGGTGTGCACAGCATACGGTATTCAACAGTGAAACCTGTTCGCGGTAGAGAATATTGTTCGAAAGTAAAGTCATGACATACATTAATGCATCGAGATTGGAACAATGTTGGTGGATGATGGTGTAAACCGTTCCATTACTCAGATTGAGTTCGTCATTGATGTCACTAGTCCGAACTCTTCGATTAGCTCTGATCATTTCATCAACGGCTGAAATGCAGTCGTTGGTGATCACGATGTTTGTTTGACCCGGTCTTGACAGATCCGATAAACAGTTCTCATCTTTGAAAAAAAAAAATACATTTTAAAATTTAAGTTATGTAATTCCCCACTAAGTTCGCTACCTGCGTAAATAGCTATCCATTAGAAACTTTTTACTAAAATATAAACTTGACCAAAGCAAAAACTTATTCTGAAAATATCCTTACTAAGTTCGCTACCTGCGTAAAAATAGCTATTCATTAGAAACTTTTTACTAAAATAAAAACTTGACCAAAGAAAAAACTTATTCTAAAAATATCCTTTTTATTTCCATTATGACGCCATATTCACCTTTTTAATTTTTGAAAAAAAAAAAACAACACCTAGCTCATTTAATATTTCACGTGAAAATATTTCAACTAAAAAGAAATAAATAATTATTACAGTTTTTGAAATTTTTGAAACAATGAAGTAAAAATGTTACATTTTCTATGAAAAATGTCCGTTGATTTTCAATGAAAAAAGCGAAAATTGGAACTATTAAGAAAAATATTTGAATAATGTAAAAACAAATTGGCCCATGTTTCTCTCTGGGAATTCACCCATATGCAAAGGCATTTCACCATTCGTTTTTAACCTGACGTCAGGCAAACGTTTTTACACTTTAAATTTATAATATTATAAGAATTAGTAAAGAATAAAAAAATGAGTGGCATCAGGGACAAAAAGGTGGGAAGAAAAAATGAAAAAGTTATCATCTCCATAGGCTTTTCCATGTTAAATTAACATTGAGAAGTGACACTGGAAATAAATACGTATTGCGCTGCCGCGCAATACTTAAATTAATAAATCATTTATTAACATTATTATCATTAAACGCTGAAAGTTAAGTAAAGTTATAATAGTAAATGTATCGACATATGCTATCACAATTAGGTGCTTGAATTAACAAAAATAATTTTTTTTCTTTCAAATATTTCAATTCGAAGTAGGGGCCTCATATGAGGATTAGGCTGGCGAGAGGGTTAAATTTCGAATTTATATTGTTTTCTGAGGTTTCTAAAAATAAAGTACGCTTTCCTAAATCATGGGTAACTCAGAAGATATCATTATAAACTTTCGTTCAGGGTTATATCACAATTTCACATATTAAAAAATATTTGTCTTTTTTTACAGTTTATTAGTGACAATTTTAGCAAATGAAAAGTAAGCATGTAAATACAGGGTGGTCATTAAAAAAATTTTTGCTGATATATTGACCTCTAGCGGATGATATGTCAAGATAACATTTCTGATATAGTTATTCAAAAGTATGAGTTCGGGATTCTGTGAATGGCAACAACTTGGAGCTTATGGTTACTGTTATAAATGCAGAAACAAGAAATTTTGGAATGGCAATGCCTATTTTCTTCCGTCGCAAAATGCTCAGCGTATGCGAAAACCCTGAACGATGGAACGTTGGAACGATGCATGTATTACAAAAAAAAAAAGATGCGTAATGCACGTACAAAAAACAGCTCTGCAAACGCCCCCCCCCCCAAAAAAAAAAAAAAAAACGCGATTGGGACGCACGGAGGAAATTTCCAGGTCCATGAATCGACAAAGTTTTTTTTTATGAAAACGCCCTATACATCACATTTACTGTTACTTACAGAATTGTTTTTTAAACACTTTTAGCAACATTTATTGAAAGCGAAAGAACGCCCATTAATTCTCTTTATAGTACAAACAAATGATAGTCTTTATTTTACATTCGCAGCGATATTGATTAAAATATTTTAGAAAAACATAGAAATTACAAAAACAAAATTTCTTAATGTGGGAAAAATTATGATGTATTTCATTTAATGAATGCAGCAATGTTTTACTGTTTCTTAAAAGTACATTGCTGTGTTACAAGTAAATATTAAGTAGAAAATTAACGAGTTACACAAAAAGGAAATTATTTTTTTATGAAAACACCCTGTATATCAAATTTACTATTAGTTGCAGAATTGTTTTTAAATCCTTTTAGCACGAGTCATTGAGAGTGAAAAAACACGCATAAATTCTCTTTATAATATAAATAAATGATACTCTTTATTTTTCTTTTGCAGCGATTTTTATTAAAGTATTTTTAATTAGAAAAACAAAATTTCTTAATGTGAGGAAAATTATGATGTATTTTATTTAATGAATGCAGCAACATTTTTCTTTTCCTAAAAAGTATATTGCTCTATTACAAGTCAAAATTAAGCAGAAAATTAACGAGTTACACAAAAACGAAATTGCAGAACTCTTGCAAATGATTTTATTTTACAGTTTACCGATTAATGATTCGTAAGATTAATAAAGCCCATGCACTTTCTTTTTTTCAACTTTAATTACTACACAGATAAATAATAGAAAGAATAAAGTGTGTTTTATAATCTAAGTATAAATATGTCTTGAAAAAGAATTGTTTAAATAACCGTTGTATAAGTAGGTTTTAAAACATTAGCTAAATTTAAAAATTAGCTACGGAATTTTTGATATCATCATTCATCGTTATGATGCATATTTAGATTGTAATTTAAGGCGATTAAAAAAAGAAATCGCCAATATTATTTTTCGAATATTTTTGAAAAATTCGTATCGTATTGATATTTAAAATGTCAAAGTAATGACATTTCTACAAAGTCATAACGTTGTTTCAGAACTTTACTACGTAAAAAGTTTCACCGGGCACCGGTTTTAAACACTACGCTAATGAGATATAAACGTTATTATACACTGTAAAAAGGACAGATGTTTCTGAGTCTAGCTCTTATTTTTTGAAATATGTATGGAAGTATAATATAACGACTTAAAAGTTACTGACGATTCCGAAACACACTCATCTTTATAAACCTCTGAAACCAGTATGGCTCCGAGATTTTAACAAGAAAATCTGAAATAAAACTGTCATTTGTTGCCCGTAATTTTCGAAAACGTTTCTGAGTAGTTTTTACACTATTATCCAGTTATCTAAATTCTAAATAGTGCATTGTAAGGTGTTCTTAAGGCTCCACTGCACTGAAACTTCCCGATCGTGAAATCCCATGTTAGCCAATGGGAAAATTTTGAAGCGCGATTACTCATTACGTAATATAATTATTAAAATGCCGTTTTCACCATCAGAAAGTAGACGTCAAATGCCGATGATGCGCTTTTTTTAAAAATTATCTTCGTAAATTTTAATAACATAAAAAATCCCTATAAACTTTGAAATTTCCCTTTTATTAAGTTTTATTTTCGTTTTGCTTTAAACATTTTCATGTTCAACAAACAATCTATTAATAGTATTAACAATAAAACTAATAGAATTAAAATTAATATTATTATTAACATTATTTTCCTACTCTTGCATGTATAAAATCTATTACGCAGCTGAAAATAGATACATGAGGATTGATAGCATCCGAAAAATACATATTCCGGGTAGGGATAACTGAATAATGCACAGTAAAAAAATACTAGGAAACGTTTCCAAAAATTACACGCATAAAACGAACAACTTTTGTTTCTGAAATAGTTCTTTAAATATCGGTTTTAGAGAATTCTATAGACAAGGGGACACTTTTTGGAATCAAGAATTCCTAGAAAGAGGTTATATAATATTTTCTTAAACTTTAAAAAGGTTAGCGATAGATTAAGAAATATTTGTCTATTTTGCAGTGTATGATGACTATTTCGTACCTCATCAAACAAAATACAAAACATGTTTATTAATTTTCATAGCTTTGGGGATCAGAGTTGCTAAAGAATGTACTAAAATATTCTGACTGTTTAATGGTAGATACGAAGCCAAGGTTTCTTGTTTGTCATGAGCTCTGTTCAGCAGAAGAATAAGTAGCTTTCTAGGGTTTACAAGTTAATCAAAAGCGACCATGTTTAATAATAAATTTACTTTTTAAACCTTTTTTCAGATACAAATAAACGGTCAAGATAAAATGCAATTTACAGGGCTGCCTTTAGCGGCTATTTTTTAATTCTACCTTGCACCCCTTTCTAGAACAAAAATGTTTCACCAGTGCTTAACAGATTTCATCACTTTAAGGGGCTTCCAAGCTGACGTCAACTTTACGCCCAGTTCCTTCATGGTCGTCTTGTAATAAATGAGCCATTCGTAGAAAAAAGTCTAGCTGTAGTATATACTACGTAATAAGATTTTATTATAAATAAAAGTTAAAAAAAAATAAAATTACTCTGTGAAAAATGTCGTACTAAAGGATATAGAATTATGAAGAATTTATTTTAAAACTAATGAAAAAAGTAAGTAAAGATATTTAAATAAATAAGTTTAAAAGTTTAAAAGATACAGAAGTACAGTTAAAAAGCACAGTTAAGAAAAATAAAACAATCTGACAAAGCTGGCAAAGGCAGGCCGGTCAAAGGAGTGACAGATGTAATGTCACAGTAAAACAAGATAAAGGCACTTTTCAGAGTTAACATTTTTTTCTGCTACAGGGTAACAGTATTGATCTTAATTGTTATTTATAACAGTATATATATATATATATATATATATATAAGCTAAAAAAAGGTTAAAAATAAAAATAAAAATAACATCCATGCAATACATACGCATAATGTGCTCTCTCTCTCTCTCTCTCTATATATATATATATAAACTTTTTGTACAATTAAACCATTTAAACACATGAATATATATATATATTTAAAAAGAAAAGATAATAAAAGTTAACTTTAATACAGTTTAAGTTAAACAAATGTGAGGAACTCAGGATCCCTCAACATCCATAATAATGGAAAATTTTGGTCTTTTTTCAATTATCAGGCTCGAAGACGCTGTAGTCGCGTAACTCAGCTAGTATTTCGTTAGGGAGGTTATATAGGTTATTGTAAAAACTTTTTTGAGAGGTCAACTACTCTTTTTCTAAAAGTAGGGCCATTAAGATCTCTACGGATAGCGGTATTACGTAAATAGCGTGAAGCATTACGAAGAATGCGGACATTTTTATTATGGAGTCTACTAATATCTACTAATGTTGTCCATTGACGATTTACAAGTAAATCCCCAAATGGGACAGGAGTAAGTCATAATGGGTAAAATGTAAGAATTGTATAATAGATATTTGTTGTAGACAGCAAGTGTTGAACTTACAGTACATATACATTTAACGTCTGAATTTAAAAACCATTAAAACACCAAATAAAATAAACTAAGACAGACTTGAGCACAGTTAACAAATAAAATTTATAAAGACAATAAAAAACAATTAAAAATACAATATGTAAACGTTTCGCCAAGCGACACGCAAGGCATCATCAGTACAAAAAATATCCATTGCATTTCAAACGTCAGAACAAACCAAGAACAGTTACAGTTAGCTATTTTAAAAACAAACAATATTCGCTAGGGACAGAACGAGCATCATTCAAAGCATGCGACCGCAATTCAGTGAACCAAGCCTCAAGTAGCAATCTACCATGGTAGTTGTTGCAACCAGATTTCAAAATACTGCCGTTCGCAATGAGCGGAATGTGATTCGTTTGAAGTGAATGCTGGACAATTTTTGAATTCAAATTACTCTTTTTTAAAGTACCAGTATGTTCTTTTAGGCGAATTTCCAATGATCTACCAGTTTCACCAATATAAACACTATTGCAATCTTTACAAGGAATAATATAAACAACACCGGATAATTTAGACTTATCATATTGAAATTTATGCTTAGTGAAAAAGGAACTCAATTTATTAATAGGTTTAAAAGAAACTCCAATATTGAATGCTTTTAGAATGCCAGAAATTTTTCCATAAATGTTCTTATAATAAGGGATACAGATAAAAGAGCTAGGTTTACTACGTTGAAAAGGGGGGGGGGGAGTAGAATTTACAAAATTTAAAGTATTTTTAAAGATTTTTTTAACAAGACCAATAGGGTAGCTATTATTAACCAAATCACGATAAATTTTACATTTCTCTATTTCAAAATCATTACTGGAACTGCAATATTTTATGGCTCTGAAGGCTAAAGTCTTAATAACGGTTATTTTATGGCTGAAAGGGCATATTGAATTGAAATTAGTATACTGACCAGTAGAAGTAGGTTTTCTGTAAACAGTAGTGGTGACAAATTGAGAGATATCAGTCGTGAGTCTGCGGATTAGAATGTCAAGAAATTGTAATTCAGCACTATTTTCTATTTCAACAGTAAACTTAATAGGGTTACAATAGAGTTAGAAATCGTGAGAATATCATTTAAGTCTGCTTCTTTCAGTATCAAAAAAATATCGTCGACATAACGTCTCCAAAAAAAGAATACGCGGACCAAGTTCAGAATTAATAATATTTTCAATATTCTGCATTACAAATTCAGCAATCACAACAGAGAGGGGGGATCCCATAGCGGTACCAGAAATTTGACTATAAAAGCAGTTATTAAATACAAAACAGTTTGAGGTCAAACAAAACTTAACCAATTCAACAATCTCTTCGACATTAAAATCAGTAGGGTGTGTAAGATTAGGCCAGATATCTTTAATAACTTTACAGACAAGATCAAAAGGGATTGAAGTAAACAGAGAAACAACATCGAGAGAAGCCATGATGTAACCGATAGGGAATACAAAACTCTGTAAATAATCAAGAAATTTGTAAGGTGAATTAAGACTGTAATTGGAGTTTAAAGAAAGAGGTTTAAGAAGTGCGTATAAGTAGCTAGAAAGATTATATAAAGGGGATTTTGAAAAATCAATAATGGGGCGGAGAGGGATAGATGGTTTATGAATCTTAGGTAACCCATACAAACGAGGGACAAGACCGGTGTAACATTTCTAACTGGTTCTACTGGTCAGTATACTATTAAGGTTGGCTGTCCACGAGTGGGTGATTTCTGTGATTTCTGGCCAGTATACTAATTTCAATTCAATATGCCCTTTCAGCCATAAAATAACCGTTATTAAGACTTTAGCCTTCAGAGCCATAAAATATTGCAGTTCCAATAATGATTTTGAAATAGAGAAATGTAAAATTTATCGTGATTTGGTTAATAATAGCTACCCTATTGGGCTTGTTAAAAAAATCTTTAAAAATACTTTACATTTTGTAAATTCTACTCCCCCCCCCCTTTTCAACGTAGTAAACCTAGCTCCTTTATCTGTATCCCTTATTATAAGAACATTTTTGAAAAAATTTCTGCCATTCTAAAATCATTCAATATTGGGGTTTCTTTTAAACCTATTAATAAATTGAGTTCCTTTTTCAATAAGCATAAATTTCAATATGATAAGTCTAAATTACCCGGTGTTGTTTATATTATTCCTTGTAAAGATTGCAATAGTGTTTATATTGGTGAAACTGGTAGATCATTGGAAATTCGCCTAAAAGAACATACTGGTGCTTTAAAAAAGAGTAATTTGAATTCAAAAATTTTCCAGCATTTACTTCAAACGAATCACATTCCGCTCATTGCGAACGCCAGTATTTTGAAATCTGGTTGCAACAACTACCATGGTAGATTGCTCCTTGAGGCTTGGTTCACTGAATTGCGGTCGCATGCTTTGAATGATGCTCGTTCTGTCCCTAGCGAATATTGTTTGTTTTTAAAATAGCTAACTGTAACTTTTCTTGATGTGTTCTGACGTTTGAAATGCAATGGATATTTTTTGTACTGATGATGCCTTGCGTGTCGCTTGGCGAAACGTTTACATGTTGTATTTTTAATTGTTTTTTATTGTCTTTATAAATTTTATTTTTTAACTGTGCTCAAGTCTGTCTTAGTTTATTTTATTTGGTGTTTTAAAGTGTTGAACTGTTTAAAAGAGGTTTTTAGTGTTTGAGAGGCCCCAGCGACTTTCCCCCTGATGGATCGAAAGTGTTTGTTCCAAGTAAGTCTTTGGCCGAGAGTGACCACCAGGTACTTAGAAGTATTAGACCAGGGAATGTTAGTACTATTGATGGTAGTCTATTAGGGCAAGTAAATTTTCTTCAGAAATAAACAGAAGATGTTTTGTTTAGTTTATTCGAATGCGCCATAGGTTACATCAGTCGCCAGTTGTAGCCCTGAATTTAATTTCCCCACTTTGTTACATTTTTATATTTAAATTCTGTTCAAATTACGAAAACTGATACACCACATCAACAAATACGTAATTAAAACATTTTGAAAATTTTCAGTAACTAAATAGTTATTTGTAAAACAGATAAAACTTCAAGCAAAGCAAAACAAAATTATATTTTATTTACATTTATGTAATAAATATCGATTCAATATAAAATATTAATAAATTTATTCAAAATATGAAGGGGAATTTATTGGAAATCCCACTTTCCTAATGTATATATATATACTTACTTTAATTTTACTTTTTGTGCATCTTTTTTACCAAATATTGTTACAATATAAAAGAAAAAAAATTACACCCACTAATTGAAATTAACAAGTTTTGTCTTAAATTTACTTTGATGGCAACAACTGGAACAGAATATCTTTAAAAATAACATAAGACTATATCTTTAATAAAAAAAAATAAAATATATTTAAAAAAAACAGTTTTTTATCACATAAATTTAAAATTTAGATTTATCTGCTTTTTAAACTTTTTAAAGATGCATATTGCAGATTAGTATCACATCTCTTCATTCTTATACTGATGAAAGTATTACTCTATTCTTTAAAAAAAAAACTTTCAAAAACTCAGAGAATAGCTGATATCATTAATTCTTATTAAGTACACCAGATTGAAAGAAATGCAAAAACGAAAGATTGAAATTAACATGAATCGCAAGTAAGAATATGCAAATTAATTAATCTCTAGATATTCTTTTAAGTCCGAAAAAAACAGAAAAACTAATCTTGACATAACACGAGAAAGAAAAATGCACAAAACAAATCAAAGGAATCAAGTTCTTTCTGCATAATAATTAATTAAAGAAGTGTCTTCAATTCCTAAGAAGAAATAAACTTTTTACTATTGGTGACAAAAAAAGAAATCCCCTGGTACCCATTACAAAACTCATTTGTTTCTTAATAATAAGGGGAAAAAATGCCGAAATTCCAAAGATAATAAAGTGATAAATGTGATTACGGAAAAAAAACGCACTGTTCTCCTTTGTGCTTTCTAGTTAAGAATTTCTTATTTTTTAAAAGAGGCATTACATTATTTCGTAATCGTATTTAGAAATTCTAAAAGTTCAATTTATTTGTAACAATTAGTTTTAAATATTGTAATAAAGTTTCTGGTTCATCTGTGATTCTAAACAGATGCGAGAAAAATATACTTTAATATTATAAATCTATAGTTTTTGAAACTTTATTAATGTTGAAGGAAAGACTTATTTCCACTTAACAAAGAGATCGTGTCCCATAAGTAACATTCTGTAGTAAATTGAATGTTAATTAGACAGAATTTTTTTTTCAAATATTATTAAACGTATAATATGATACTGAATCCTTATATCGCTCACCCGAAGAAAAGTGACACATCTCGCAAAAATTCATTTTGCGTTTTATTCTACTAATAGGTTTGTCATAGGTGTGTCTTGCTACACAAACAGTTTCAAAAGTTTAGTTATGCGAAAACACCCTTTATTACGCTATATGTCTGTTTGTGACCACAGAAGAGAGTTGGATTGTGTGAGGAGGTAAAATTACCCGACCCTCCAAACCTCATCCTACGTGCTCATTCTTAAAGGTTTTATGCTTTTATGCTGAATACGAGCGTGAATTATCTATATTGGTTTTTTAATTGAGTTAAGATCATATGATTTGTAAATAAAGTTGAATTATGTGTAATATATAAATAAAATCATATACATTTCCACGAAAAGAAAAAAAAAGCTTAAATATCTGTCGAGAAATGATAGTTTCTCGAAAGGTGATTTCGATATTTTTTAAGCGTGTTTGAATCTGATTTAAATTTTAGCTTTATGTAAGGTGTATAGAAAAATCAATAAGTAATATGCAGGGCTGTACAAAAGAATTCAAGTATGTTTCCATTTATAGATAGAAGTTGCTGAAGATGTATTATCAACCTATTCTGCGTTTTAATGCTAAATTAAAGTTTAGCATAATGTGTAGACTATACAGGGTGATTAAAAAAAAGTTTACAAAATGATATGACAAATCAGGCATAGAACAAGGCTGAAAAATTACCTAGGAATATAGGGTCGCAAACCCCTTATTTAGTCTCAAATACAGGCAGTTTCATCCTAACTCAATTTGGGTTCACAGTAGGGAAGACGGGGCCTAGTAGGCGCAGTTTTCAGTTATCGATTTTTATTAATTTTTTGTTTAAGTTTTTTATGAAACTTTAACTGTACTTTTAAAGAACAGGTATTGTGCTATAAATACCCGGAGTTTTGAGTTTCTAGCTTTTATAGTTTATGCTAAGCGGAAGCTTAAAGTAAAAATAAAATTGTGCGCCAGCCTACCCCGTCACGGGGCAAGTGGCATATACCTATGGGGTAAGTTGGCACACGCCTTATAAAAATTTAAATGAAACTCAAATAAGGCACGCAGTTAAGAGAAATCAGTTTCATTATTACAAGTAGGTTTAAACAAAGGTGTTATCGCCGTAGAATGTAAATTCTAAATTATACAAACATAAAAATAATGAATAAAACATTAACATTGAGTAACTTCTATCCTACTCGATATCATCATCAGAGTTACAGTTGGCACAAATAAAAAAATGAGTTTATCCGTTTGGGAAAGCCTCGTATGGCAAAACTCTTGCGTTGCAACCACTTTTCTCGGTGTTTGCTGGTTTTCAAGCTACCAGCACTCACCAGACACCAAGCCAACTTGCCCAGTGTTCAATGCGCCTACTAACCTTATAATACATTTCTTCACAAAATGGACACGTAACCATCTAAGCATAAATAGTCCAAGTAAATCACATATAGTACAGTTAATCATACACTAAGAAGAACTGCACAAGTTAAATCGCAATAATTATGATAAGTATCAGAAATTAGAAAAAGAATAAAGCAACAAAGAATTACTTATGAGCTCAAAAAACAGAAAAATCGTAATTAATGTCCACTGCTCGTTGGTAACGCTGCAAAACTACAATGAGGATTGTAAAAAGCAAGAAGAAAGAACTCTGTGACTCGTTGCGCAATCTATCCACAAACAGCCGATTTATAAAGACTGCGTCTACTTACCCCTGTAGGAAACTAGCCCCGTTCACCCCTAATAATTTTCAGAAAACTGGACTATACTATAATACAAAAATTAACAGACATTCTCACCTTTGTTGTAAATGTGATAACACCAAACAAAAGTGGTAGAAGGTTGCATTATACGTTCCAGCAGTATGCACTTAACGTTCCACATTTTTGACTGTGATTATCAAGTCATACGGTATCATCAATTGCTTGAACTACGTGTTTTCCCAGATCTTTTCGTGGTGTTATCACATTTCACATAAAACAAGAAACATATTGTAACATTTTCATTGAAATGTGTTTATTTTTCTCGAAATTATTACAGTCAACCCAGGTTCAGTTAGGATGAAACACTCTGTATTTGCCACTAAATTTTTAGTTTGCGACCCTATGTTCCTATGTGAATTTTTATCCTTGCTGTATGCCTGATTTGTCATGTCATTTTGTAAACTTTTTTTGAATCCCCCTGTATTTAAATCTATAAATTAAATATAGGACTGCACAAAAAAATTGGAGTACTTTTCCGGATATGGACATTAATTACTGAAATGTGGTTTTCAAGTGTGTTATGGGGTTTCTATAATGTTTACTTAAGGATCTTAATTATTTTATTAAACAGCAAAGTTTTGTTAAAGTATTCCGAAGTGTTGGAAAATATTTAATAACCTATGCTTCATGCATAAATTTTCTTTCTTATTTAAGAGTTTCTTTTTGATGAGGCTAGATATTTTTTTGCTTGTGTTTGTTTGTTTATCTATGCGAAATAATTATTTACCAGGATATAGGGATCCTAAAACCACACCAGTTAGTAACCTCATTTGGTCGAACCTGGAATATTCAAAAGAAAATACTAATGATTGATTGAAAACTTCTGTATTTATTAAGAGCCTTCTTTTTTCATATCGATATACGACGATTTTGTTGCAGTGTACTTTTTTTAAAGGAATAAAAGAAATTAAGGTTCTTCAGGAATATGAATAAATAAATAAATAAAACATTTAAAATTGATGGGAAAAAGTCATAAGGAATTTGTATCGTACCACTATAAATTACAGTAAATTAATGGAAAATATTCTGCAAAAGCATAACGACTTATAAAAACAACTTGTAAATAAACATTTTACTACATTTAACAGTGTTAATTTAATTAAGCTTAAAATGTAAATTGCATTGAGAATGCGATTTTCATGTTTTTATAAATAACGAAAAATGGTAATTTTTAACAGTACATTATAAATGTTGTTTATTTCACACTTTACTTGAAAATAATGACTTCTGTTTACAGATGAATTAAATTATTTATGTGAAAATTAATTTTAAAAGAATAAACTAAACACTAAGAGATTCAAAACAGCATAAATTATCAAAAAAGCATTTTTAATTATGTCCGGCTACATCTAGAGAATGCGTTACCAATTTGTACATTTTCTATGAAAAAATATAGTAATTTTGTTATTTTTTAGATATTTTTTCAACCGCACTAATTGAAGAGTTTGAATGTGCATCAAAAGGAAATCTGATAGAAAAAAACGCCGAAATAACTTTAAATACAAGTTAAAACTTTCCAATTGACTCCCATCCATTTATATGTTTAAAAAAAGTATAAAATAAAAACTCGATGTTTACACATTATAACGGCTAATAAATTTTGACTCAAGATAAATTTTTAGAACGTGTTGCCATATTAATGCAATTTGTTTTCTTTTAAACCAGACTCTGTACTTTGAAATGATCAGAAATTGGCTGATTAAACTCATTCTTCTTTTTCCGTTATTCAAATGCTAAATTAAAAAATGTATATGAAAAAACATTGACATATTCTTAAGAAAAAACATTTCATACTTCTAAAAAGTGAGTATAGAAAATACGATAACATACGATACGATACGACAACTCTTTTATCAAATCAAATTCTTGCTATCATATTTGTATACATTTATTTATATATTTCTTGCTATACATATTTAAAATATTTAGTGCGTTTTAATATTTGTACAGTATGCTGAATTACGTTAACGGTCAATCAAAGCATATTTAAACAAATCTGTGAATAATTTTTAAAATTTGTTGTATAAAGGCCCTCAAATTGGTAATAAAATAGGTTAAGACGTGAGTTTTTAGTAAATATTTCGCTTCTTTCTAGTTTTTAACACATTCAAACATAGTTGAAAAGTGTTTATACATTCGGATTGTGTTTGTCTGCCAACTGTTTGTTCTATAACTCGTGTTAATGTACACGTATTCCCATGCAATTGATATATGTTATTTAGGTTTAGGGAAGCGGGTTATTTTTTGCAATTTATACATATTTAAAATGTTTTCTGCGTTTTGAGTTTTGTACAATATGCTCAATTACGTTAAGGGACAATCAAACAGCATATTTAAACAAATTTGTGCATCATTTTGGAATTTGTTTGTATAAAGGTCCTCAAGTTAGTAATAAAATATCTTAAGACGTTAGTTTTTAGTAAAGTTTCCGCTTATCTCAAGTTTGTAATACATTCCAACACAGTTGAAAAGTGTTTATGAATTCGGGTTGTGTTTGTCTGTCTGCCATATGTTTGTGCTATAACACGTGTAAATGTTCATGGATTCCCATGTAATTGATCTTATTGAGGTTTGGGTAAGCGTGTTTTCCTTACTATCTATACATATTTAAAATGTGCAGTGCGTTTCAATTTTTGTTCAATATCCTCAATTACTTTAAGGGACAATATAAAAGGATATTTAAACAAATATGTGCATCCATTTTGAAATATTTGTATATCCACAAATTAGTTATAAAATATGTTAAGACGTGTGAGTGTTTAGTAAATATTCCGTTTCTTTCCAGTTTTAACACATTCCAACACAGTTGATGAATTCGCACTGTGTTTATCTGTCTGCTGCCTGCCTGTTTGTGCTATCACCCACTTGAATGTACTGGTACTGTCATGCAATTTATATATGTTATTGAGTTTTGGAGAAGCATGTTCTTTGTCGCTATGTATATATATTTAAAATACGCAAAACGATTTAATTTTTTTTCAGTGTTCTCAATTAATTTAAGGAATAATCTTGAATCATATTTAAACAAATCTGTGCAACCATTTTGGAATATTTGTGTATAAGGATCCTCAAATTAGTAATAAAATTTATTAAGACGTGAATTTTTAATAAAGACTCTGTTTCGTTACAGTTTTTGTTCACATTCTAACATAGTTGAAAAGTGTTTATGAATTTGGATTGTTTTTGCATGCTTGTGATATAACTCGCATATATGCATTCAGATTGCCATGCAATTGATCGATGGTATTGAGGTTTGAGGTAGTGTGTTCGGTATTTAAAATGATGTATATAGCATTTATAGTTTGTTTGCAAGGACTCTCAAAAGAATTTCTATACATTACGGTCTATGGGGAAAAATCGTTTGCGATGCACTATATTAATACTCTTAACTGTTTCAAGCATATTGAAATTAATATATGTCGCTGAGATGAAATACAATACGATTGTTATAGAATAGGGCGTGCATAGCCTTCAACTTTCATTTATAGGGACCCACACTAAATAATTCCGTTCTAGTATTATATATGAGTAATAATTGCTGGATGTTGGTTTTCAATTGGGGAATGCGTTTTAAATGTAACTAATATCGGCATATTTCTTTTTGTGTATATATTCTAATGATGATATATAGGTCTGCGCAAAAAATTTGAGCACATTTCCCTTTATTCATGGATACAATTTATAAAGGGGAATTTTCAACTGTTCTATGAGTTTCCTAACTCAATCAAATTTTAGCATATTATATAGTATGTATACAGATCTAAAAGACATATAGAGGGCTGCAAAAAATATGGAAAAATTTTAGAAAATAATTTTTCGGACTGTTTTTGGTAATTGCTTAAATATGGCCTTTAAATGTGTATGCGTTTTCAAAATTATTTACTTAGACAAAACCTTTCAACATATTAAACAGTAAAGTTTTGTTACAGTACTCTGATTCTGTTGGAAAATGTTTCATAACCTATGTGTGACGCATTATTTTTCGTCTTTATATTAATTTAATAACTTTTTTAGGTGTTTAAAATAATTTTTAAGCATTAATCTATCTTTATAACATGTAGAAGATTGACCCGTAAAACAATATATATTGTTCTGTATTTATTTTCGGCTGATTTTCCATGACGAAATTAAAATTTTATCAATAAATAAATAAACGCAAAATAAAAGATATGTAATCGAACTATGCATTTAAAACTTTGGCGACTTCTTCAGGTCTAATAATTTCTCAAATGCAGTTAATAAGGAAGTATAGATTTTAAGAAAAAATATAAATGCCTAATTAATAGTTTTGATATAATAATGCTTTTTGGTTGTGTTAGTGGGGAAATCTAAAGCAATATATTAAATATAAAAATCTATTAAATTTATCATTTTTTCACCTATGTTCTATAACCCTGGAGGTTTGAGTTGGATCGCCTGTTTATTTTTAATAGTTTTTTTTTTTCAAACTTTCTATTACATGTTAAGAATCTTAAACTAAAATCAACCAAAGTAGAAGTAAAAATATATCTTATGATAAGTTATATTAAAATAATAAAAAAATATTAAGAAAAACGAAAAGAAAATTCAACTTATATGGGGGAGGAGTAAATAAATGATTTACCCAATATCTTTATACAGTTTTTACATGTACGACAATTTCTTTTAATACGGTAGAGAGTATTGTAAAATTTTTATTTAAAAGTACAGTTTTTTCGCTGTTCAATTGTGCATTGGTTAAAAGTTGTGATAAAAATAAATTGTTTACTCAGACCTTTGCCACCGTAGATATTACAACATTGGCTTTGTGGAGATGTTTTTTCTTTTTAATATACCTTGTAAATTTCCTGTTACAAAAATCAAGTTTTATTATTAATAGAAATTTTGCCCGGGAAATATAAATAAATGCTTGTTATTAATGTTTCATAAATGAATTGAGAATGTAATGCGAACGAATATTTACTATATACAGGCAGAGAGCATAGAATAAGTTATCATTATAAGAAATGCTACAATCATCTTCAGATATTTTCTGTTACACTTTATTTCTACTTCAAATAGTTTGCCTTAAGCTGCGAGGTTATTTGGAGAAGTATCATATTATTAGACACGACAGCGCATTAAAAAAATCGTATTCTTGGGAAATATAATATAAACATGAACGAATGTATACCTATAGCTTATCCCAAGTTATCCATGATTCCAAGAAGCGTTCTTTATATTTAATAACCTCAGAATCCAATGTATTTTCAAGATTTAAGGAAGCATTAAAAAAAAAATAATTCTATTACTGCCACTGATTTTAAGAAACTTTTTCGAGTCCTTTTTATAGGGCACTAATAAATTTTCTCATCCCGAAATATTCGTTTTTCGGACAATATCACATGTGAAGTGTACATTTTCATTTTAAACAAGCATATTTCACAGACAAACATGACAAACATTAACAGCATTACCATTAACATTAAAATTAATATCATTTTGTTGCTGTTGGATGCATAAATTCCATTACGAAGATGAAAGTGTTTAAATGAGAAATAATAGCATCCTTAAAATTGATATTCCGGTTTCATAAAATTTTACATTAGCAAAACACAATAACACCTGTATTTCTACATTAAAGCTATTTGAAAACGTTTCCAAAATCAGCGGAAACAAATGGAATTTATTTATTTATGTATTTTATTAAATAAATGGTTATTTAAATCTATGTAAATGCTTAAAATGTATTGGGAGGCTGTAAGGGGAATATTATATAATAACTTTTAACATTCTTAGCTTTAGAAGGCGGTACTGGTGAATGCAGAATTTCACACGTGAACATGTGTAAATATGTGTATTTTTTGTTTTATTGAAAGACAGAATATTCGCGATTCCATGAAGTAAAAATTCTTCTTTCCGAAAATTCAGAATTTCTTGAGCAATTCAGAATATCCTAAAATTTAGAAAATTTCCAATTATTCAAAATTTCTGAATAAAGGAATTCTTGAAATGCGCGTTAACGATGAGAATGGTTTTGTTATTGAAACAATCTGTTTTCAACGATAATATGTATATTTGTATATTTATCTATTTTAAGGGCATGCTATTACTATATAATTAATGGCCCATTTTTATGAGTTTTTAAACGATTCTCTATTGTTATTCGGTGCTCTTGTTTTCAATTAGTTGGTTCTTAACTTTATCCCTTATTTTAATTATTACTACGCACGACAGTAAAACATGAGAAATTTATACGTACAAAAGGGAAATGTAAGAGATTTAAATTGGTTTGATCAGCCTATTATTACATTAGTAAAACAAATGTTTCTTTTGTAATAAGTGGAGGTGAACTACAATGAATTATGCCTCTTTTCCAAAAGAGAAAGTTTACTTTAAAAATAAATGTGCTTGAAAGCAACATGTCGGAAATCGAACGTCAAACCTGACAAATGAGGTGCATTCCTACTATAACTAGTTTTATAAATATTCAGATCTTGGTGCAATAGCTGTTACACTCTTATGCAAAAATACATTAATACAAAATTTGCTAGGATTATATATTTAACATTCAGCAATACGGAAACACCATGACTCCATCTTAAATAGAACATCATCAACGTGGCAACTTAGAATCACTACCTATCATGGGATATCATTGAATTAATTACTTATGATAGAATTTAATAGAATGAAGAAAAATTTTATTAATATCTTTTTAAGATTAGATTCGATTTTCATAGAATTTGAAATGACTCGACAAAATTCTGCGAATATTATATGTATAAAATTTCAAACCATTCGGTTGGGTAGGTTTTGCGCTATTATATGCGTGCAGACGGACAGGCAGACAGAGGGACGGACCAGACGACTACTATAGATGCTACGTATTTATATAATTACGAAAGAACCTAAAAAGAAAGTACACTATAAAAACAAATATTCTTAAAAAGAAAATGTGGAGTTGCTTTACGAAAAAATATTTTTGATTCGAAAATGTACAATCGCTGTTCTTCGTTTAATGTACGAATAAGCACTTAACATTTACATAGCTATAGAAATGAAAGACAAAGACAATTAAAAGACAATTGAAGAGCTTAGATGATGAAGGTGGTAAGTGATACAATCATCATTTTGAGAAAATGTGCTGTAAAGTTCCAAGCATCCATACGCGTTTATTTCCAAATGCCTCCTTAAAATAATTGTGCTAATTAGGTTTTTTTAAATAGTAATTTATCAAATGGCTGGGAAATTGATTATTGTCATGAACTTTTTTTAAATTTTGTCACATACCACCTTTATCTTCTGAGCTCTTCCATTAACAAAGAGTATTGATTATTTACTATAAAAATACTGAAATGCCATAAAAAATGCTATATTATTGAAAAATTTACGCTGATGTACGTGAAACCTCAACAGAAACTCACTTCATTTTAAACTGAATGGTTTTCCTAATCGGTTCCGCTTTTTATTATGTGTTTTTTCCCTATTTTTATTTTTATTTTATTTTATTTTATTTATGTGCAAGTCAATCCATATTTTGTCTATAGTTGAAATCCTTGTAAATTTTTTGTATAGCAAAAAGAAAAAAAAATAATAAATAAAAATTAAATGGTATGACTTTTTGAGAAGATATAAAATAAAGTCTGGTTGATTTAACATTGTCATTCCCATACTTTTACCCCTTCTAACACTATGAAGATTTCATTAAAAATTATTAAACTATATGCGTTTCCAGGTTCTTTTGATCCGAGGAACTCAAAGGATAAAATGTGGTTATTTCCATTTAAAATATTAAAGATCATGCAATTTTGAATCTGTAAAAGACGCCTTTATGGTAAAATAAACCACATATAATTATAAAGAACATTATGCGAATTAAAACTGTACTTCCATTTCATTCTTTCATTCATTCGAACAGCATATTTATTACTATTATTTTACTTTCATGTTTCACATTTCTTGTTTTACATCAAGTATTATTTTCAATAAATAATCTAAAGGTTATAGCCCACGTGTATTTATAACACAGTATCTTTTATCGGTATTCCAATATTATTAAGTTAAATGTTATTCTAAAAATAAGAGTCTAAAATCCCACGTTTTATAAACGTTCTGATCGTAATGGTTGTGAACACATTTGTATATCTTACGTGCATCCATATAAATTTGAGTCACATATACGCAATTAAAAAACATTTTCATTATGCAGGACTGCCACTATTTTTTAATTCTATCTCGTATCACTTTTTCAAATCAAAAATTTTTTACATACATGTTTACAACATGCGAAAGAGAAATATATTACAAAATATATATTTTTTAAAATAGTAATGCAAATGGAACATAAAAATAGTCGCCAGTGGCAGTAAAGTACAAACTTATTTCAAGCATATGCTGACACGTTTCACAGCATTCAGCATACGTTGTAACTTTGTATGTTATCTTTAAAATTTAATTTTATACGTTGCAATGAGCTACAGCTCACTGTGCAATTACTTTTATTTTCATTCACAGAAGAACAGTATTAATGCAGTTATTAAAGGAGTATAATTTAATACATCCAGAAAAATTCAGAAAGGGAAATGCGTCATGTAAATTCCAAGAGAAGTAATGAGATTCATTCGTAAAGGGATGAGGAATATTTCTCTTGTCTTTCTCATACGCGTAAGTTATATATAGAGCGATACACATATTAATTAATGCGAATTTTGTCTTTTCCGGATTAAGTAATGTAGTAATTAAGGACGAATTTTTGGATTTCAGTTAAAAGTTTCGCTGATATAATGAAAGTGCTCTGCGTGTTCTCATATTTGAAATGTTATAATTAGAAATTGTCGCGTATTTATAACGTTACTTATTTAATCACATTATTTTTCTGCAACAAAAATGACTAGTATGATATTTTATATATTATGTAAGGAACTAGAGAGTTTTCTTATCGTTGTTACTTATAATTTAAATTTAAATTTATTATAGCTTCAATACTGGAAATAATATTGCTATTCTTGATAGATTTATTTGGTAGTTTATAAGATAGCCGAAAAATATATCATGGGCAGACATAACTGTAAATTTCCCAATCTCTCAGGATTTTTAACATCAAATATTCAATTTATTCACTGTGGTAACTATAATTCATTCGTTTATCGAACCCGAGATATCACGTTACATTCCTTACACTATTATTCTTTTAATTCTTCGTCTTATTTCAATCGGAATTTTTTTTATAAAATCTCTACCTTCTTCACTTTTATACAGGGTGTCCCGTAAAAGTTGAACTCGACTTTTATTCCTTAAATATTGATCATAGACATATATTATAAAATTCAAAGTTACTTTAAAAAACGGAATTTCATGAAATCGATTAAAATTTTCAGGGAAATAAATTTGAAGAAATACAAATTTCAAATTTTTATAGAGCCCCGTACAAAAAATTCCCCATTGAGTAAAATGTCCCCATACACTCTAATATGGTCATGCACAAAATTCTAGAATTTTATCATAGAAAGTTGCAGAGATATGTTTAAACAAAGATATTTACTAGTTAATCATAAATTAAAATACAAAAAATTCTTATATTTACATCTTTCATTGGTAAAATGTATAAACTTATTTTTAGCATATGCGCACTGTAAAAAAAAATCTGTAGTTCTACAGATGTAAAGTTACATGCTTACTAAACTTTCACCTGTAACTGTACGAAAAAAGCTGCAAATCTACAAAACTAGTTTTTGTAAAGCTACAAAAATCTGTAACTTTACAAATGAATCTGCTAAAATTTCAGTAATCTTACTAAACTTTTATTTGTAACCCTGGCTGCAGTTACATGAAAAGTTCTCGGAATCCCAGTTTCCAAAAAAATTCTTAGTAACCTTACAGATTTTTTGATTTTCGGCGCAAAAGTGTGTCTGTTACATGGAATTTTGTTGTTGCCGTTACATGAAAAGTTCTAGGAATCCCAGTTTCCTAGAAAAACTTTAGTAACTTCACAGATTTTTTTTTACAGTGCGGACACGATTCACATCATTCAGCACATGCTGTAACTTTTTATGTTATCTTTAAAATTTAATTTTGTGCATTACTATGAGCTATAACATATTGTGGAAATACTTTTATTTTCAAGCACAGAAGGCTTGTATTAGTGCATTTATTAAAGGAGTATTATTTAATACAGCCAGAAAAATTCAGAAAAGGAAATGCGCAATGTAAATTCCAAGAGAAGTAATGAGATTCATTCATAAAGAAATGAGGAACATTTCTCTTGTCTTTCTCATACGCATAAGATATATAGAGAGCGATACACATATTAATTAATGCGGATTTTGTCTTTTCCCGATTAAGTAATGTAGTAATTAAGGACGAATTTTGGATTTCAGTTTCCCTAACGTAATGAAAGTGCTCTGCATGTTCTCATATTTGAAAAGTTATAATTAGAAATTTTCGCGTAGTTATAACGTTACTTATTTAAGCACATTCTTTTACTACAACAAAAATGACTAGTATGATATTTTATATATTATGTAAGGAATTAGAGAGTTTTCTTATTGTTATTACTTATAATTTCAATTTCAATTTATTATAGCTCCAATACTGGAAATAATATTGTTATTCTTGATAGATTTACTTGATAGTTTATAAGATAGCAGAAAATATATCATAATCAGACATAACTGTAAATTTCCCAATCTCTCAGGATTTTTTAAATCAAATAATCAATTTATTCACTGTGGTAACTATAATTCATTCGTTAATCGAATCCGAGATATCACGTTACATTCCTTACACCATTATTCTTTTAATTCTTCGTCCTATTTCAATCGGAAATTTTTTATAAAATCACTACATTCTTCACTTTTATACTCTATACAAGGTGTCCCGTAAAGATTGAACTCGACTTTTATTCCTTAAATGTTGATCATAGACATAATAAATAAAATACAAAGTTACTTTAAAAAAAGTAATTTTCTGAAATCGATTAAAATTCTCGAGGAGAAAAATTTGAAGAAATACAAATTTTAAATTTTTATAAAGCCCCGTACAAAAAATTCCCCATTGAGTAAAGTGTGTCCATACACTAATAAGATCATGCATAAAATTCTAGAATTTCATCATAAAAAGTTGCAGAGATATGTTTAAACAAATATATTGACGAGTTAATCATAAATTACAATACAAAAAATTCTCCTTATATTTACATCATTCATTGGTAAAATGTATAAACTTATTTTAAGCATATGCTGACACGTTTCACAGCATTCTGCACATGTTGTAACCTTTTATGTTATCTTTGAAATTTAATTTTGTACGTTACAATGAGCGATAACATACAGGGTTATTCTAAATGATGGCCCCATTTTCAAAAGATTGTATATATTAAAGTACAAATCCAAAATGAACAATTTTTATACCAATGAAAAGACAAATTTTCAAAGTTTTTTAAGATATTATAAATGTTCAATTTGTCCGCCGTTTGCTGTATGGTAAACATCTACGGGATAGCCAAACTCGGCTCGAAAACCTTGTGCTCCACAGTAGCCAACTCACTCATAACTGACAGTGAAACGAAATAATGTTCTATTGCCGCGCGACCTCTACCGGCCGCTTCCGAACCATCACCGCTTTGAAAGCCGTGCACTGCACTTAGTAACAGCAGATACGCTTTCTCGTGTGTGGAACGAGTTTGGCTATCGCGTAGATGTTTGCCGTGCAGCAAACGGTGGGCACATTGGGCAATTTTATAATGTCTTTAAAAAAAAATTGAAACTTCCTCTTTTCATTGGTATAAATATTGTTCATTTTGGAATTGTACTTTAATTAATAAAATTTTTTGAACATGGGTCCATCATTTCGAATAACCCTGTATTGTGGAATTACTTTTTCTTTCAAGAACAGAAGACTTGTATTAATGCAATTATTAAAGGAGTATTATTTAATAAAGCCAGAAAAATTCAGAAAAGGAAATGCGTCATGTAAATTACAAGAGAAGTAATGAGATTCATTTATAAAGGGATGAGGAATATTTCTCTTGTCTTTGCATACGCATAAGATATATATAGAGAGATACCCATATTAATTAATGCGGGTTTTGTCTTTCCCCGATTAAGTAATGTAGTAATTAAGGACGTATTTTGGATTTCAGTTTCCTTAATATAATGAAAGGGCTCTGTGTGTTCTCATATTTGAAAAGTTATAATTAGAAATTTTCGCGCAGTTATAATGATACTTATTTAAGGACATTCTTTTGTATAAAAAATGTATAGCTTGATGTCTTTGTATTTTATGTAATGAATTAGGCAGATTTCTCATTATTATTTCTTATAAATTCATTTTATACTTATTATATTTTCAATATTGAAAATAATATTATTATACTTTCCAAACATTACAGTTAATAAGATAGCAAAAAAATATTTCAGGTGCAGACATAACTGTAAATTTTCTAATCTTTTAGATTGATTTAAATCAAAAATTCAATTTATTCGCCGTGATAACTGTAGTTCATCCATTGATCCAACACGAGAGATCACGTTACATTCTCTACATAATAATTCTTTAAATTCTTTGTCCTATTTCAATTGGAAGATTTTTATAAAATTTCTTCCACCTCTTCTTATATTATCTATGTGATAAACTTGATAGGAATAACTCTATACAACAAACTTTATGTATATACATGGTGTCCACTCTCAAATGTGCCGAATGGATAATTCCTAAACCGTTAGTCATAGACATGCATTTCCAATTTAAAAAATGCTTTAAAAAAGAAGTTAAAAAAGTATTTTAAAAGCGATTTGGGGGAAAAAATAAAAAAAATATTCAAATTAATTTCTTATACGGCTCCCTAGTCGTAAGTTATATTAAGTAATAGTATCCTATTACACTAAAAATACGAACAAAAAAGTCCCATTCTACTATGATTAAAACTGGCCGAGTAATAGCTGTGTAAAGTTGGAGCATATTTTTTGCTGCGAAATAAGGGTCATTCAGAAATTTACTGGAAATATAAATAATCGTCAGATACAAATAAATAGCAGCTGAGTGTAAAATTAACATTTCAAAATCAATTTGAAATCTATTTTCATTCTGACATAATAAACCAAAATATACAACTTGTACACAAAATATAAGGGAAACAAATAACAGAATTTTCAATAAATGAAATGATGAAAAGCAACAGGATCAATTCTTTCAAATTATTATACCTATTTAAAAATACTATTACATTTTATAATCGTAAACTTAATTTAAAAAAAAAAAATTAAAATTATCTGAAAACTTGGTCAATGTGACTTACACCGGCTGCAATGCAGAAATATACACGCGAAATGAATTCTTCTTCCTTTAAGATCTTTGTATACGTACCCTCGAAGCATGGGCCAATTTACCTGTGTTCAGATGCAGAAAATTTGTATAACTCATGCTGTTCAACGTTTCATAACTCGGTAAATTTTAATTGTTAGAAAAATTGGACTATTTTTGTCTTATTGTCAGTGTAATAGTAAATTTTTACTACATATCTCTTATAGAATCGGAGAACGGTACAAAAAATTAAATTTCATACCTATTTCAGAAAAGTTTTATTGGTCCAAAAAATTTTTAAATAATTTTTTCCTCATTTAAAACATTTTTGTAATTGGAGTTATAGGTCAGTTGTGATGGTTTAAGAATCATCCATTGGACACCATTGAAAGCGATACATATATAATATACATATCACTTGCATATATATCCCTGTATATATATATATAGAAATGTATATGTACACATATATTATAAAAACTGAGACAACCTAAAATTCCATAAATTTAAATTTAAAACCAAACATATAACTGAACTAAAAGCACACCATTAAAAAATGAACAAACAGAAAACATAAACGAAAGAGAAATTTATAAAACCAACTAAAACAAAAAAGGAGACAGGCGGATTGGTTTATCACAATATATATATCTACATAATATAATATATATAATATATATAATATATATATATATATAATATATATATATATATATATATGATATATATATAACCTATAAATAAATATTACCGACCATCATCAAAAGCCGCATTATTGTGAATGAATTGACAATAAATAAATAAATAAATATATATATATATATATATATATATATACATATACATATATATATGTTACCGGCCAAACTAGTTTAACGTAACGCGCATCGGATAAACTAGCTTTTCCTAGGCCTAACTAGTTTGGTCTAACGTTCATTAGGATAAACTAGTTTAGCCTGCTATTCATTAGGCTGAACAAGTTTATACTAGGCCGATCTAGTTTATCCTAGGCCAATTCAATTTGGCGTGCATTTATTGATACCAAAGCCCGCTTCTGCGCAAACCTTCTAGTTTATCGTAGGTCAATCTAGTTTATACTATGCCAATTCAAACGCAAATTCAATTTCTCAAAAATGAGTCAAGTTCACGCTCAAATTCAAAAAATTTCAAACGAATCCGCTCAACTCAAACACATCTATGGAAGTGAGCAAAGTTCACTAAAAACACGTTTAAAAAAATTAAAATAGAAGTTTAGCGTCTAAATTTACAAAATTTTGTGAGCTAGTATTTTGGTTATTCGACGTGAGGTGTTTACGGGCCCCTCCCAATTTTCCTTCCCGACACTCGGTCCGGACTTCGTTTTGGGATTACTTTTTCGAGAAGTTCGAACTGTGATGGACCGGGACTCAGTTATTTTTCCCGCCTTAAGTCGGACCTGGACTGCATTCTTCTTGAGGTTTGCACAGGCAGAAATTTTCAGTCCAATTTCCAACCCAGCTCATAAGAAAATCATTTGGACCGGCAGGATCTCTGGTCTGTTCAGTAAAAATATCAGTAACATTTGGCCCGGCCCAATTTTTTTCTTTTCTTTTCTTTTTTTTTTTTTAATGCACGTATTTTTAAATGGCTATTATTCCACAATTAAAATTTATATATATATATGTATATTTTTTTTTAGGATGACTAGATGCATTTTTAGGTAATAAAATTAATGTATGGTATAAACTGAGAAAGGTAACCTGCCTATGACGGAATCCTGTGTTTAACAAAAAAAAATGTATTTTGATCTATGTAAAATCTATCTGATCTATGTGTGTGAGAATATTAGTCAAATAAACATCCTCTAATCCGGCATGTTCGGGACTTTCAGCATGCTGGATTACGAAATTTTCCGGATTACAGTATGAATGTTTGGAAAAACGTGTAGAAGTTAGAATTAAACAGAAAATGCCAGTAAAGCATGTTTTTTATTCTTTAAACAGCTTGAATAGAATATTAAAAATACTCAATAATGTAAGTTTTGTACAACATATGTACTTGAGTACAAAAGGAAAACGTGCACTGTAGGGCTACTCGTAGAAGGCATCTCAAACAGACCTCGAATATCAGTTCGTTTTGTAGTAGTCTTTTCTCTTCATTTTATTAGGATGTTATTTTTTATTTTATTATGTGAAGTTTAAATTTTTTCGCATGGTTGATCGAAAGGCTGCGTACAGAAAACCTGATAAATGTATTCGAGGCATCAGCTGCTTGTTTTCAACTGATGTTGTTTGACTCGTGCACATCATATTCATCTGAGCCAACGTCTTTGGGGACTGTTAGGTTTATAATACTCTGAATGATGGCCTCATCAGTCAAAATTTCATCTGTCGGTTCATCAAAATCTTCTTCAACTCACTCCTTTATTTCTTCTCGATTCAGTTGTTTTTCCGAAAGTCGAGCCGGATTATCCACCATAGCGGACCTTCGGATGTCGGATTAGAGGATGTATACTGTACTTGTAAAAATAATATAATGCATTTAGTACAACAGATGAGGAACCATCTAATAAGGGAACCTGCCTAAAACGGATTTTTCTTTTTTCCTATGCAATTCCGACTTAGAAGATTTTATTGTGCAATATTTTTAAATTTCTAAGCCATAAAATGTGCATTAACGATATTAATGATTCTATTGTAAATTATATTGATTTTTTAACGAATCTCTATTTGTATGTAAATATCTGAATTATTACTAATACCATTGATTTTTTTACATAGCTTTGAGTCTTGAAAATCTGAAAATTTTTGCATACACCTTCTAAGAAAGAATCACACAGGAGATAAAAAAAATACTTCGTGATAGTTAACTTCCTCTTTGAGCAGGTCCATCGTCTCAAGTAAATGTATTATGATTTTTTTAAACGGATTATTATATCCAATTTGCACCGATAAAAGAAATTCCGTTTAAAACCGTTTTCCGTCATACACAGATTCTTCTAATAAATTTTGCAGTTCTGTATCCCGATCTGTATAAATGTATATGTACTATTCTTTAAAGAGAGTTTTAATTGTGGACAAATAGTAGTTTAAAAATATATGTATTTTAGGTCAAATTGGGACCGGGATTTCGCCGGAATTTTAAAAATTCCAGATTTTTTAAAAGAATATCAAATGTACTTCTGCTATTCTTAATGGTGCATTTATTCATAATTAATTCAAAGCCAAGTGATATTTATGTCAGAAAAAATATAAATATAACAAAATCAATGTTTCTTAATATTTATTTTTTTTTTCACATAAATATCACTGGGCTTTCAATTAATTAGGAATAAATGCACCATTGGGAATATCAAAAGTACATTTGATATTCTTTCAGAAATCTGCAATTTTCCAAAATCCGGTGAATTCCCGGTCTCGTCGATGCCGGATTTTCGAGATTATACTGAACATTATTAATCAATCCTCTAAATTCTTTCTTTCCTAAATTTTATGATAACCTCTCATCCCATTCTTTGGTCCTTCAGCAGGCAATTTGTCATATAGAACATATTTTGTAACTACCGGCCGCAGTAAAATGGGGAAAAGCAGGGGGACAGTATCCCACTCCCCATCGATTAAAATATATTATACAGGAGTGATGGCAATACTACTTTACACAAGGTTGGTTACGGAACGGTAGTTGGGATCAATAAAATTACGTCAAATTGCATTGACCTAGGATAAACTAGATCGGCCTAGGAAGCACTAGAAGGTTAGCGGCGGTGCGATCTTTGGGATCAATAAAATTATGCCAAATTGAATTGTCCTAGGATAAACTAGATCGGCCTAGGATAACTAGTTTGGCCCAATGAATAGCAGGCTGAACTCGATTATCCTATGAACTTTAGGCCAAACTAGTTTGACCTAGGAAAAACTAGTTTAACCTGTGGGAGTTAGGATAAACTAGTTTGGCCTAGGACAAACTAGTTTATCCTATGGGCGTTAGGATAAACTAGCTTGGCCTAGGAAAGACTAGTTTATCATATGCGCGTTAGGATAAACTAGTTTGGGCTAGGCTAATCTAGTTGGCCTAAAATCGGGTTTGGCCGGTAACATATACATTAAATCGTTATTCATTCACTATTAGTAAACTTATATCGAAAAAAAAGAGTTAGGATAAAAAAGTTTGGCCTAGGACAAACTAGTTTATCCTATGCGCGTTAGGATAAATTAGTTTGGCCTAAAATCGGGTTTGGCCGGTAACATATATATTAAATCGTTATTAATTCACTATTAGTAAACTTATATCGAAAAAACACTATAATCTGCTAAAAACTAGTTTATCGTGTATTTCTAGCATTGTAAAATCTTTGTTTACAATGAAAACCAGCGGACGCAGTCAGAGGTTTTTCGCGATTTTATACTTAAATTGACGTTAAATTAATAGCATCATAGTTGATAAACACACTGATAAATAACACTTGGAATGAATATACGCATATTTTTTTCGCTTACATCTATATCAATTTAAATCAAATTATTTGCTGCAATGATATTATTTCTTTAAAAAGAAATTATTTTATTCCTAATTTCACATCATTCATTCTAAGAAGATATGAGACTATTTAAAACATATGTTTACATGTTCACAGAATTTACCACTTTTTGAAAAAAAGTTATAATGACCTAAATGTTTAATTTTTTTGTTTATTATGTGACATGATAAGTATCTATTTTCAAACATGGGAAACTTGCATCAATAAATTCATTAAATTTGTGTTATTTGATGCCGCCCGGAAAATTTACCAAAAGAAATGCATCAGGTAATAGTCGTATAGAAGATATGTAAAGAATTTCTAAAATAGATGTCGAATTATGTTGCTCATACACGCTCTTATGTTGCTCATACATTTGAGATGTATATAGAGATATACATAGTCATTAGTCAATATTTTTTCTTTTCCCTTATAAATAATATAGCACTTAAGGGGTCTCAAGACTCTTAAAGCTTCAAAGTTTTCGAAACTTTAAATTTTTTCGATGTTAAACTCCTAGCTTTTCTGAATATTTTGATATAATTGTTTCCTTGAAATTCCCATTTGAACAAAAGTTATGGTTTTTAGAATTATACCGCTCAACAGCTGAAGCAGCGTTTCCGAAACTTTCAAGCCATTTTTCTCTAAATGACGTTTTTGGGTATAACGCGTAGAATATTTCAAAAACGTCTGAATATTGTTTCATGAAATTTTCAAAATATACATCCCATGTTTGTCTGTATAAACGAAACCTAAAATTTCCTTTTTATTGTTCAAAAAAAAATTTTTTTTAGCTGATTATACTGTTGACATTTTCAAACTTTTGTATTAGCTAAATACAACTTTGTATTTAAAATATAAAAACGCTTCAAATACAAATTTATTTAGGTTCAAGGTAATTACAACAGTCTGAAGAATAATATGGTACGAAAAATCCCATTTTAGTTGCAAAATTTAATTTATAATCCTGCGCGTAAGCTGTTACACCAATTTTCTGTTCTACAAATGTCTGACAGTTTTGAGCGCCCTATAAATACCAATTCTACATCTTGCAATTTTTTAAATATATAAAATAAAAGAACATACTTATATCTTTCATCCCAATAAAAATTGTGTTTAAAATTATTTTTTCTAATTTAAGAGTCTTGAGACCCCATAAGAATTTTTTTTTCATTTTTTGTTTTTAAACATACGGCAACTTCTCCACATATCTCAATATCTGAAATGTTTTAACTGGAGTATTTCGTATAGTTATAATTATATTTATTTAAACGTGTTTTCTTGTGCAGCATATTTTCTTATTTTATTTATGAAATTTTCTTTCCCATTACTGTTATTTATTATAATTTTGTCATTATTGAATGAAAACCATTATTTTACATAAATTCCAAATTTCATAGTCTATAAGTTAACAACAACAACAAAAACAAATATGTTTGATTCAGACATAACTCAATTATTCATATCGCTTTCAATCATACATTCAATTTATGCACCGTGATGATTCTACTGCATTCCTTGAAGGAAAAAAAAGATCCCCCGTTACGTTACCATCAACAGTTATCCCTAAAATTATTACTCTTTATGTAGTAAGTGAAATACATTCCATTCTCTATATAACAAAATCTATTTTTTCCAGTCAAACTATATGTTACATAGAAAAATTCGTTATATAGAGAATGACGTAAAAACTCACATTTAATGTGTAAATTAAAAAAAAAAACTTTTGAAATATTTAACTCTAAATATTATATAGTTTCAAATCGGAAAATATATTTTTTTAAAGGATAAAGACACAGAAAAAAAACATTTGTTTTAGATGAAAAACTCTGTTTTTTGTGGAAATATTTACACTTTAACAAGGAATGACGAATTGAATCGGGAACATTTCCCTTAATATGAAGTCATCTCCTTATTCCACGAAAGAAACTCCTCATTTTAATTCGTGATTATTATTTTTTTTTTTTTTTTGTATGTTTTCACTTTTACCATCTGTGTCGGACCCAAATCATTGATCACAACGCTCTTAAAATGTCACTATCAGCAGGATACAGTTCAAGAATGAGATTGTCATCTACCATTCATTTAAGCTTTTTCTGAACAAATGAAGAACATTTTCTGTAAAAATTCGTTATGCGGAGATTGACATTTCGCTGTATAGAAATTAATTTTAATATAATCATGGAAAATTGACCGTTCCTACTAAAAATTCGTTATGTAGAGAAATTTTTTATATGGAAGTTTGCTATAATTGGTATGAGTAAATTGATACCTTTGACAAATTATAATAATTTAAGTAAAGCATACTAGAAACGTTTTACCATACAAACTCTTTTCATGGAGAAAACGTTTTTTCTTATACTTAAAATTACATCATCCGTTATTGAAAAATATGCGTTACATTTATACCAGATATTTAAATATTTCTTAGAAATCATCACATGCTGAAACAAATTATGTTATCCTAAAATTTTCTATTGTGTTGAGATATAATTAATGTAGTATTTTGTTTTCGATCAAGAAAAACCTTTGTTAATACTCATATGTTCATTAAAGGATTTTTCTTTAATATAGGCAGGTAAATAAAGCAAATGAAACAGCGTGGAGTAATTTCCAAATGCAGTAATGAGATTCATAAAGAAAACAGAAATATTTCCCATCTCTTTTTGTACATAAGGAATACATATAGATGCATAAGAAACTATGTTTAACTTACATGCGTAGCCTTATAAAAATATATTTTTTCATATTTTTCTATTTCATTTAAGGGGACCAGGTAAGCGAAATTTGGGAAAAAAATCGATTTTTACTTTTTTATACATTAAATAGTTTATACTTTTATCTTTCCAGCGATGTGTCACACATCGCTATATATAAAACAAAGAAGTTTTGGAATTATTCATTCTTTCTAAGATTACTTCACAGCTTAATGGCCATTTTAATCTTTAAGTGACTTTTTCTCAAAACTTTGATTTTTCATGTTTGTATTCCTTTTTCTCAATATCTATTATACTTAAGAACACATATTTTTTTTAATACTTATATTATATTATATTGTATACTTTAACGCAAGGATTTAATGTTGTTTTGGAGAATTATTTATTTTAGGCAGTGAAATCTTACCAAAAATGCTTATTTAAAAACGACTTTCAATAATTAATAATTAACTTTCAGTTTCACTTAGAAAGAAAATGGTCTGTTAAAATACGTAAATCATGTTATTCTAACCACTCTAAAAAATCTAGACCTCTATCTTTCACCATTTCTGAAAAAGGTACATAAATTTGGTGAATTTAACATGGCGGAGATAGGGCTTTCCTGGTCCCCTTAAGGAATTTTGCATTTTTTTTTAGTGTTATTCATTATAATTTCATCATTATTGATTTAGAACCATTATATTACGTATGTATATTCTAAATATCAGGATTTTTAACTAAATTAATATGTTTATGTCAATTGAAAGGTCCTTACAAAATCTCTGCCTGTATTACTTTTAAATTATTATCCCTCTTTTATATTGTATGTATAATAAACATAAATATCAGGCATGTTTTTTTCTGCATCCTTTATTGATACTTACATAGAAATTCTAAAGTTTATGCCTTGCATGTTCTTCCTATTTCTGATATTTGAAGAGTTATAATTAGAAATTTTCGTGTAATTATAACGTTAGTTATGTAAACACATTCTTTTAAGGCAACAGATATGTATTGTTTCATATTATTGTATTTCAGGTAAGGAATTAGGCAGTTTGTGATTATTCCTTATAAATTCAACTTACATTTATTATGTTTTCAATATTGAACATTTAAGCAATCCATATATGTATATATTTTTTTTCATACTTCATTTACACTTAAACTAATATATAAATTTTAAATTTCATGATTGATAAGCATACTGATAAATAACAATTGGAATAAATATACTCATATTTTTCGCTTACATCTATATTAATTTAAATCAAACATACAGTTCTTTGCCATAATGACATTTTTTCTGAAAGAAATTAGTAAGAAAGTTTGAAAGAAATTATGTTTGATTTCACATGATTTATTGCAACACAATATGAATCTATTTAAAGCACATGTTTATATGTTATATAGAATTCCGCTCTTGATAAAATATATATATATATATTATCTTAAGTTTTCAAATTTTGTTTGATATCAGCTATGATTAATATAGTATTATTTATTTTCAAACATGAAAATTTTGCATTAATACATTCCTAGAATTTGTGTTTTTTAATGCAGCTAAGCAAATCCATCACAAAATGCATCATTGAAATGCACCATGTAATTTAAAAGAGAAACGAAGAATTTCATAAAGAACGTGGAATATATCTCCACTGCTACTCATACATAAGAGATGCATCTGCAGATATACATATTATTTAATGTTGATTTTGTCTTTTCTCTTATAAATAATATAACATTTAAGGACATAGTTTGAAATTTTCTTTCCTTAACTCAATGAAACTGCCCCAAATATCCCAACCAATTATCTTGACATTCAATAGTTATAATTGAAACATTTCGTATAATTATAATTATAATTACATAAGCGTATTTTCTTATTTCATTTAAGAAATTTTCAATTTTTATTACTGTTATTCATTTGCATAGTTTATAACATAGCAGAGAAAATATGTTTGGTTCAGCCATCATCAAATTATTCAGATTGATTTCAAACAAATTTTCACGATTTTCACCGTGATAATTCTGATGTATTCCTTAAAGGAAAATGAGCTTTTCCGTTACGTTCCCTTTAATAGTCTTGCCTAAAATTATTAATCCTAATGCTCATAAAATATACTTGTTTCAACCCCTATCTCCTTCACTAATATGGGATACATAAGAAGCTAAGTATACAGGCTTAGACTAAATGATACATGGGGTTTCAAAAGACTGTATATTTGCATGTATATGATGTACACAGAGGGGTGACACATGATAAGATACATACACTCGTCATGTTTCTGATACATACTACAGATATTTAATGTGTGCGCCGTTAGGCACCCGTCACACATCCCAACTGTAATCCAGTTCCGTCCATACGTACGATAGCATGTTTCTGTCAATGTCCGTCACAGCAGCAGTGATGCATTCCTGCTCGCGAACCACGAGGCGGGCTTTTAAACTTGGTGAGTGTATGTATCTTGTCATGTATCACCTGTCGTTGTAGGTCGTATAATTCTGAATACACAGTGTTTTGAATCCCGATCAATCATTTAAGCTAACCCTGTATTCACGATTAAAATTTATTTCTGGCATATAATCCCCGTCAAAAATGACGGGATGTGAATGATAAATCTTCAAAACAATATTTTAAAAAATATTTTTCTGAATAATGCCTTATGCATTTTGTTAATCAAAAAGCGTTATACTTTGATTTTTGATGATTAGAATAAAAATATTATGTAAATTACAGTTTAGTCACCAGCGCTTAAACGAACCATTTCCAGCGACACATTCTATGACGAAAATGCTTATTCCGGTTTCCTCTACATTAAAAATTTGCTGTTTAGCGTGACTTTTTTTTTCGCTACAAACTATGTTAAAATTCATAATTCCATCTGCAAGATAATTAAAATATGTTGTACCGATGAGAAATATTCCTTTTATTTGCAATGTCTTCAAATCTGATAAAATGCATTTAAAAATAAAGTACGATTACAACAGAAAGATTCTTTGTTCAAATTAATTGCTGATAGATGACGCCAAAAGAATTAGCAAGAAACATAAGCTCCTGATTTATTGGAAATTAAAACAGACTACAGGGGTGCTGCTCGCAGCTTTCGGTACAGAAAAAATTGTACCTTTAATTTCCCTTTAACTACCGCTACAGTGCCATTAAAATAATTCTTTATTGTAAATGCATTTGATAGTTTTAGATATTTAAATTCGGATAATTTTTACTTTATCATATAAGACAGAACGCAAATATCACAGGAAATCTGAAATTGGGCAAAAGAATAATCATTCTGAACAAATTTAAAATGCATGTAATGCAATGTGCATGCACTTTCCTGAGGCAAAAGTTATATTTTTTCTCCACCAGATGACGATAGTTATCTGTTATTTTTAATTTAGAACTTGGTGTTGTTGTTGTTGATTTGACCCTTAAATTTAGAACTTAATTGGATAGTTTTTGAAAGTTTTAAACAAAGTTAAAATAATTAAAGGTTTTAATGCACTTTTACAAATATTTTAAGAGCAGCATCCATATTAACCCTTATATATATATATATATATATATATATATTAATGAAGCGCTCGAAGTGTCATTCATTTGTTTGTAGATTTGCTGGAATTTGAATCTGAATGGCAACAGTATCGTTTGTTTAGATCTGATTTCTATGTTTATAATAGCTTAATTTTAATTTTGAACTTAATACATTATAAATGGATATGATATACATGTTTTATGTGAAAATATGCTAAACAGACATGGTTTCAAGTAGAAGAAATTATTATTTAGCTGAAACATGTTTGCATATGGTTTTCATTAAGCCTAACATGGCGTTTAGCTACGGTCGATTCGCAGACCTGGGTAGTTTGCACCGGAATGGTTACCTACACTTTTCTACAATTGAATTTTATTATAAGTAGATTCTTTAATGTATCCTTATTTGATGTCTATACTAATGTGTAAATTTTAAAATTACACTGATCTAAATTTATAACCTTGTAAACATACTGATAAGTAATAATGGGTATGAGTGTACTGGTTCTTTACACATACATTTATATTAATTTAAGTAAAGTATACAAACGTTTTACCTTCACAGTAATCATATCTCATATGGTTACTCTGAGATTTTAGCATACTAGATTTTTTTCATGAAGAAAAAATGTCTTTTTTACCAGAATTAACATCATCCATCGTTACAAAATAAGTTTTGCATTTATACCATACGTTTATATGCTTCTTAGAAATCAGCACATACTGAAACAAGTTATGTTATCCTAAAATTATATATTTCGTTTGCATATATCTGTTCTTAATGTGGCATTATTTTATGTTCGATCTAGAAAGACCTGTATTAATACCTTCATTAAAGGAGCGCTCGTTAATACAGCCAGGTAAATATAGCAAATGAAATACGTTATGTAATTTTCAAATGTTGTAATAGGATTCACAAAGAAACTACAGATATTTCTCATCTCTTTCTCAAACATAAGATATACATGCAGATACATATATTAATTAATGTGAATTTTGTCTTTTCCGTTATAGGAATTGTAGTAATTATGGAATTCCAATTTTGGTTTTCCTAACATAATGAAATGGCTTCCCATGTCCTGTTATTTCAAAAGTTATAATTGAAAATTTTCATATAATTATAATGTTATGTATTTATGCACGTATTCTTATATAACATAAGAAAATACGTGTAACATAAAATGGCTGAGTTGATCTAGTTTTATATTTTCGTTATTTTATTTAAGTAATTTTGTATTATTATTATTGTTATTCATTATCAGTTCATCATTATTCCTTGAAAAATATTATGTATATTCCAAATTTCAGAATGTTAAAAAAATGTGTTTCATGGAAATATCATCGTACGTTTTGACGTTAAACAAATTAATTTAAATTAAAGATTCAATTTATTTACCATTATATTCGTATTTCGTTCTTTGAACAAAAACGAGAGTTCCCGTTATATATAAAATTCTCCAGCTATGCCAATTGGAAGATCCTTATAAAATCTCTACCCTCATTTCTTTTATTTATATTTAAGGCGTGAGTTTCAAAATTTGCCTTATCAATATTAATATATATATATATATATATATATAAACCTAGTAAAAAGAATAAATCAAAAATATACTTACAAATAAATGGTATTGGTATACGTACTAGCAACTAATCTGCAGCTGCTAACTTATTTTTATTTTTTTTATGAGTTTCAGTACAGTTCTAATAAAGCTGATGTCCAATTCCTCGCTTATAGATACATAGACAACTTGATCGTGTTAAATTTCAATAGTGATTTTAATGAAATTTCTCAAGAAATTTATCCTGATTCCCTGACTTTAAAGAAAACAAATAATAATGGTTTGGAGGCTGATTACCTTGATTTAAAAATAATTTTAATAGGTAACAAAGTACATATTTCAATCTAAAATAAACGTAATAGTTTTAGATTTCATTTTAATCAGCTTGTTCACTGGTCATCCAATATTTACAAACGTATATACATTAATATCATAATCAATCAAATATTTCGTTTTTTTAGAATTTGTACAGATAAAAATCTGTTTAAAAAGGAATTAATTCATTTTAAAAGTAATATGTAAGTATATATATATATATATATATATATATATATATATATATATATATTACAAAATTTAAATTTTTGCGCCAAGTTTAAAGTATTTTATGTAAATTTTCCTTTTTCAGTAATATTCCGTATATTATACCGGCTTATTAAATTAAAAACCCAAGTCTATTAACACTTATAAGATCTTAATTCATATACTAATATTTATTCCAAATTGCCTAAATCAAAAAATGGCTCAACCTATTCATCTTTCTTTAATAAAACTTTTATTATTTAAATTCCTATTAAATTCCGATATTAAATCCCGGTATATCATATTCCCCTTAAATCGTTATTTAACTGCTAAAATATTATTCCGTCTTAAAGAAAAAAATCCTATTTATTTCAATTTATTCTTTTATTTAAAATATCCAGGTGTAATTAAAATACTTCAAAGATTAAAACTTCGCGGACATAAATTCATTTCTTTTATCGTCTGAAGAGGGAAAAAAGGGTTATTTTTGCATAATCTCGACTACAGATTTTAACATTTGTTTATGCTTTAGACATCTAGGGTGAGGATATAGATTTTTCTAGAACAATCTTTTGAGGAGAGTATAAATACGGATGGCGGGAACCAGAGAGAAGCTTAGAAGCTTTTTAGTTTTTAGCATGTAGCGGTGAACGCGATGTCATGATGTAGAAGTGTAAAGAGAGAGAGAAAGCTAGCGGATTGCCGTCGTGGCAGACTGGATATTCAATGTGACTGCTCGATGGAGGTCGCAACTTTTCTACGCTATTTGAAGTTGATCTGAAAAATTTGTCTTTTTTCGACCAAGCCTTCATACCAATGTCTCGAGTTAGTTGGAAAGCTTTATCGCTATCTTGTTTTACAATGGCTGCCTTTAAAAAAAATTAAAAAATAAGTACACAAAATTAGAAATTCAAAAACATTTTTCATACGTATTTGATCTACAAACAAGGATTACGGAGCGTTTTTTGTTTCTTCTTTATCTTAAAAAATCGGTGATATATAGTGGTTTGAATTTACTGGATGGCTGACATTTTGAAACAATCTGATTTCTGTACGCATATTTGTTAACCGATGTGGATGTGACTAACCATGTATACAGGACATACCAAAGTCTCGACGATTTCTTTAGTGAGCTTCATATTGTTCAAAATGGCAGCCATAAAAAAAAAAACTTTTAAGTTATGATCAAGTTCATTGGTTAGCTTCATCCACTATGTTGTTTTAAAATGGCGGTATATTCAAGATATCGTTAAATCTGGCGACCAAACGTAAATCGCTTGAAATGAAGTCAACCTTGATATAGGTGCCTAATTTGGCGAAATTCTCATTCTATTCAGAATTGTCGAAAACTGGTATTGAATCTCCTATAATCTGATTCACTAATTTTAGCTTCGTGTGTTTGAGTAAAAAAAGCGGTACTTTTAAAAACAAGGAATATGAAAGCCAGTTTTTCTTCTCGGCACAAACCAGAAAAACTTTTTATATTTAGTATATTTTCTTAGATCGGCCAACGAATACACTAAAAAGCATTTTTGGTACTTTCGCATACCAGCAGTTTATAGCGAGAAATCTCTGCATGTATAGCATTTTTATAAAATTATTATTGTTTCGGAGTTTAAGCACTTAATTCTATTACATATCTGTTAAATCATTGTTTTATTAACTTATTCCACAAGTTTTAATTTCTCTTCGCAATTCAGCTACGGAATATTACACGGAAAAAAATAAATACTGAATAACTTACATTGTAATAATTGCAAATGTGTTAATTTTCCGCTATCGGATTAAACGCTTAGTTTTGAGATAGAATTTTAAAAACAAATATGTCTAAAAATTATTTGAAATACCGTAAAAAAAAATGGTAAACTGAGACACAGTTTTTTTTAAAAAAAGAAATTGAGTTCGAAAGTACATTTGTTTTTCTGTTCATCGGTGTAAATATTGAAGTTGTGCGATCTTTAGAAGTTTAAAAAATAAGCCATAAAACAAAACTGATAGTTTAGGTCGTAAATTCCGGACATATTTTTGCTTTACAATATGGATAATATACTATTACATTATTATTTTTCATTTATATTTTATGTATAATAAACTTCAAAAGTTATTATTGGTGATTTTATTGGTTCTTATATGAAAATTATAAAATTCATTTGTATACACACTGATAAATTATAATGACAGTGGATATACTCAGCATTTTCGCATACAAAAATATAAATTTAAATCAGGCATACAAAGTTTTTTCGTAGTAACATGTTTTCATTTAAAAAACAAAACTCATTTTCTTGACCACATATTATGCATTGTTAAAAAATATGTCTTGATTCCAAACATATGTTTATATGTTTCAAAGAATTCAGCAGATGCTAAATAAAATCATCCAAAAATTCAGACTTTGTATGATATGAGCAATAATTAATACAGAATTACTTTTGTTTTCAAACACGGAGAGCCTGTATTAATACATTCATTAAAGGCGTGTTCGTTAATGCAGTCAGGCAGCTTCAGCAAAGAAAATACCTCATGTAATTTCCAAGAGAAGTAATGAGATTCTTAAAGAGTCGAGAAATATTTATTATTGCTTTCTCATACGTATGGGACATATAATATAGAGACACACATATTAATTAAAGGAGATTTGGTCTTTTCCCTTACGCGTAATGCAGTAATTAAGGACGAATTTTGAACTTCTGTTTTACGAACAAAATGAAACTGCTCTCCATGTTCGGATAATTCAGATGTTATAATTTTGAAATTTCCTTCGATTACAATTTTACTTATTTGAACACATTTTCTTATTCAACATAAATCTATAGTTTCATTTTTTTTTTTTTCGTGTAAGTAATTTTGCATATGTATTAGTGCCACTCATTATGTTTCAATTACACTGGCCTCCAAAAGTTAAGGAGTCCCACCAGTGGCCGAGAGGTTCTGCTCTCGAAGCTGGTAGACGGGAGGTGCTGGGTTCGAACCAAATCGCGCCCGTCGGCCTAATCGTTGTGGGTTTTCGTGGTTTTCTTCGAACCTTGGATTTCCAAGCGTTAATACGGGTTAGGTTCCCCTAGAAATACCCCTACGAAGGGCACTCCCCACATTAGGGCCCATATCCCTCGTGTTTATACTTGGCCGTCATAAACACAACCAACCAACCAAAAGTTAAGGTACAGGGACTGGATGCTTTCGATTGCACACGTTTTGTCGAATATCTACAAAAATTATTGGCGAATTGTTCTTGAACTTCTGGAATGTAAATAACATGTTTGATTTCATATTTCTTGGTGAAGATTTAGTCGGGAGGACAAATAGGGGGCTAATAATAAATTTAATAATAAAATAATATTTGCGATCACCTATGTAACAGAAAATGCTGGAAATGGCTTGTCACTGTGCTAAATGACTATTTGGGTCTTGTTCAACGTTTGTGTGCATTTGTGTAAGCATAGCACTCATATTCGTGAAGATGTTATTGTGTCTGTGAAATATTCAAAAGTTTTTTGTTTATAGCATACAGAGTTTTCAGCCAAATTTAACACAACGTTCCGAAAACTTGTCAAAGAGTATTAGCAATAGTACACTGCAATTAAAACAGGAATATATTGAATATTTGATGAGATATGGGCATTTTTATGATATAATTTTTAACTGCGTATGCGCGGAAGATTTCAAAATTTTTATTTCATAATTTGGTAGCCAGTATTTTGGGGCAACTTTTATAAAAAGTCCAGTCAAATTTTGTAAAAACTTAAAAGATATAGTGAGCTGATTGAAAAGTTGTGGGGAATCTTTTATAATAAAGCTATTTTTAGGAAGCAACTCACTATATCGACTCTATCTTTGTGAATTTTCGCGATATTTGACTGGACTTTTTATATAAGTTACCCTAAATAGCTGACTACCAAATTATATAATAGAAACTTTAGGATCTTCCACGCATGCGCAGTAAAAATTATTTCATAAAAATGCCCATATCTCATCAAATATTCAATATATTCATGTTTTAATTGCAGTATACCGTTGATACTATTCTTTGGCAAGTTTTCGGAAAGTTGTGTTAAATTTGGTTGAAAACTCTGTATGCTATAAGCAAAAAACTTTTGAATTTTTCACAGACACAATAACATCTTCACGAATATGAGTGCTATGCTTACACTAATGCACACAAACGTTCAACAAGACCCAAATAGTCATTTAACACAGTGACAAACCATTTCCAGCATTTTCTGTTACGTAGGTGATCGCAAATTTTATTTTATTATTAAATTTATTATTAACCTCCTAATTGTCCGCCAGACTAAATCTTCACCATGAAATATGAAATCAAACATATTCTTTTCATCCCAGAAGTTCGAGAACAATTCGCCAATAATTTTGGTAGATATTTGACAAATCGTGTGCAATCGAAAGCATCCAGTCCCTGTACCTTACCTTTTGGAGGCCAGTGTATTATTTAAATAAGAGCATATTATTATACAAATGCTAAATTGAATAGCTTCCATGATAAATGAAAAAAAAATTAGTGTAGAAAAACATTTGCAATATATCCAAATCGATTTAAATTAATCTTTCAATCTTTTAATTCATTATTCCTTCAATCCTTATTATATTTGATAATGAGAAAAACCCGTTACTTTATAGTTCAGATGTAAAGGATAAAAAGAAATCCAATACGCAGGTTAAGGTGCAACGCAGTTTAAGGTAAAATTAAAAGAACAGTTCACAAATATTTACCATTTAAAAATATCTTGAACTTTTAATGTAAATTTTCCAACGGGGTTTGATTAAATTTAAATTAATACTTTTATCCTAACTGTGGAAGCCGGTGTCATTTATTTATAATATAGTTTGCATCTATTATTTTTATTAAATATATATATATATATATACGTTGTATAAATTATATTTATATAATATATATATACTACCTATAGCATGGTATTGTTTAATAGTACTTATCATAACGTTTAATACTGTAATTATATGTCAACAATTATGTACTAAAAACACTAAATTTTTATTATTCGATGTAATACTATGGAGATATCACTGTTATGTGTAGTTAGATAATAATGTATATATAATTTCTTTTAAATAATGTTTCTCTCATTTTCTCTGTATTAGTGAATTAGTATTTCTCTGTATATTTAATAATATTTTCATAACAAATATTCACAATGTATGTGATTTATTTTATCATGTTTATCTTCCTATTGAAACTGACACGAACTTTGAAATTTTCAGGGTCCACATTTAATTTTATTGCATAATTTAATGGAGCATGGCAAAAAATGTAAAAACCTAAATTTCGATGTTACTTAAATGATCAATTTCTGGAAGATATATTATTGAAAAATATAACACTTATGTTAAAGACTTACGTTGGTTATTAAGTCATTACATTAACAATAATCTATGTACATGTTTCCTTCGAGTAGTGCAAATAATTTTTTCCGCAATCATTATCTTACTAATTAAAACATACATTCGACGTTGAAAAGTACAATAAATCCCCAGCCAGCTTCCTTAAAACTCAATATACATAAAAAAAATCAATGCAATAATATATTAAGTTATTGTTTTGGATGTGTTATTGATAGAAAGTACTTATGATGATTAATTTGAATCTTTTTAAATAAAATGTATCTAAATCACATCGAGTTCCCTTATCTTTAACGTGCGGGGTAGTTTAATTAGTGGCATTAAGGAAACATTAAAAGTCAATTTGAGTCTAATTGTACATAAGGAAAACCTTTGTTTAGTTGCCGCGTTGATGGTCTCTTTTTCAGTCTGATATTTATTTCTACCCTATATATATAAAATCCTAATGAAACGAATTTATGAAACGGAAGTATGAAACGGAAGTATGAATCGACTGATTAAAAAACTGATTATGTTTCACGGCGATTTCTCCTAAAATATGGAATACTTTGCGATGAAATTAACACCAAAAATTAACATTGATCCGCAGATTTCAAAACTGGTATTAGAATTGTTAAATTCGAATTGGTTTTCGAAATATTATTTTTTTTTCTAATTTTATATACATTTTTCTAATGATGGCAACTCAAATTTTAATCTACAGATATTTGTTTTTATATCTTTCAGAAAAGGTTGACATGGTAACCCGGCTATTGTTGTTTATTTGATAATAAATGTTTATTTACTTTTATTTCTTTTTACAAATTATATAAATAATTTTGTTCTATAATTATTAATTTTTTTTAATATTTCCTTTAGAAAATAATAGAAAATAATTAAGAAATGCAGTACTATTTAGTTATTCCGTCGACCAATTTCGCCAAATTATATAAATCGCCAAATTATACAAATTGACATTAATTTTTATTTTAAATAACAAAAGAACAAATAAATTAGTATAACATTAATAAATATCCGAATAAAAAGTCTAAATAAAAATCTTTTGATGACGTAAACACATGTAACTTGCTTAAAGTCAAGTGAATGTGACATTTACGATCAACCATTATTGGCATTTAATCTTATAGTTTGACGATAGATTTTTGGTCGTCGGGATATCTAAGGAATACCAAAAATGAATATGTAACTGGTATTTGAAAACGCGGTTTTCCCCAAATTTTCATAAAAAAAATTAATATCACGCCAAGCCTGTATATCTGTAACCGTGTATAACTGTAACCTGTATAACCGTATCTGGCCAATTATTACCACTCGAAAAAAAATGCTAACTGGCGAGTTGAAAAAAAGCTATTGGCGAGATTTGCATCCTGCTAGAGTAACAGCACCTAGAATTCTTTGCGACCATGGCAACTTTTATGTAGTTTTATTCGGAAAAAAAATTGATTTTTTAATCAAAATGGAAAACTTACGGTCCCATATTGGCGCGATTTTTTTCTGACGCCAATGTCATATACTGAACGGGCACATAACTGGCGCCAAAGTATCGTTATTTTGCTTCATATGGTAAGCCGGATGTTGCTGTTTATGCTGTTGATGCGTTCCCCAAATTGGCGTCATTAAAAAATCAAGCCAATATGGGACGTATATGACATCTTTGCCAAACTTTCATATGAACGGCGAAGGGATCAGACCGTATTTGTTTATGGCAGTTGATGACTTGAACTATTATAATATAGATGAAATGATGGCGATAGAATAATATTTGGCGGCTTATCTCCTGCGCCTGGCTAATATTAAAGTACCAAAATGGCCCCTAGAGAATAAAAAGTGAAGTGGTCCGTCTGGAACTGTTGATGATAGTCACATGACTTAGGCTATTGTTATATAGATTGTTTTAAAATACCGGGAGACAAAGACTCTTATACTTAATTAATTTTATTTTAGCTTCTTTTCAAATGTTTAACTGATCCTCATTAATCAAAAACGAAAACAACCATTGGATGTCTTAACAGCAACTGATTCGCCGTTAAATTTTTGCAATAAAAGGGAATTGAATGGAAACCCGTTTACAGGGAGATATGCACCGCTTATCAGTATAATTCAATCTTCTCTAATATTTTTAAAACCCATCAGATTAGCGTGTTTTTAGATTCTGCGGTGTCTGAACGGGGGTTAGCGAGCGTAGCTTGCAGGGGGCAGAGCTCCCTAGTTATTTTCATAAAATTTTGGTGCCGTTTGGCTGGCAAAATACGAACAGGTATTCCGTGATTTGCAAACTACAATGTACAAAAAAAAAATACACTTATATGTTGTTGATTTTATGTGAAATGTCTGTTGTTTAACGGAAACCTTCCATTTTGATTGGAAATCTTCAATTTTTCCAGAATAAAGAAAAAATTCCCTTTTCTCCTTACTCGTTGAATGTTAAAAGCAGAGCTGTTCATTCCATGACACACAAACGGAAATGTCGCTTTTCAATCGAGAAAAAGAAAAATTCCAGTTAAATTTTCGTAAATATGTTTTGGCCTACATCCAAATTATTGGATGGGGCCGGATGGTGTAGGGAACAAAGAATTCATCCTTTAATGAGAATATCGTAGTTTGAATCCGTTAATTCCAAGCACCATAATTTTTTTTTTTTTTTTTTTTTTTTTTTTTTTTTTTTTTTTTTTTTTTTTGCTTCGCTAATTGCTATTGTGATCACTTTTGCACGAGGTTTATAGCAAAGATTGTTGCATGCAATGGCGTCCACAAAAGTTTTTTGTTACTTAGATGTCGGTGAGGTGGATAGTAGGGTGGGCCGAATTTTTTTTTTTCGATTTCCGATGATGGGTAGTGCGGAAAAGTTGCCATTAGCGGCACTAAGTTTACACAAGAAATTTGAGATTTTTTGGACAATTCCTTCAAGTTTCGCTCAAATGCTGATTTTTGAACTTTTTAGCAAAAATTTTAAAAATGTTAAATTAAATTTATTTTCGCAGAATTTACTTGAAATGTCATGTTTAGTGTACGAAATGTTTAAATAAACCCTGATTATCTATTATTTATTAGTTATGTGTATTTTGAACTAGGCGATTTTTATAGCCTTTCCGCGTATAACTGGGCAAAAATTGTAAGTACTGTTTGGTTCGTTCGTCGGTTTCTCTCTTTTGTCTTTATTATGTTCCTCGCTCTGACTTCGGTTTTTCGATGCGTTCGGAGCCATACATTTTAATGCAGGACCACAGAATGTCTTGACAGAAATTCTGGAAGGAAAGGAGAATGTGGAGTAGAAACCCATGAAAACGCAGTCAGTCATAATGAAGATGAGTTAGGAAATAGGAGATTAGAGTAATTGCGAGATGGTATGTTAATTATTTTCCTGCTCTAAAATACAGCTATTGTCAGAAGATTCAAAAAGTGGAAACTTTGAAGCAGGCAGTTCTTCTGAATCAGAATTTGAATCAGGGCCTTCAAAAGCGGGCAGTCCCAAGCACATATCTCTTTCTCACACATAGTTTGCCGGATTTAGAACTGGTAAATCATATAGGTAAATTGTGTTAAGAGCTTCATCTGTGCTCCAGGATGCAGGAATTGTGACAACCAGGAATAAAGATCTCGTCATCGATAAAGACTTGATCTTGAGACAGAAAAATAAGCTTGAAAAGAAGATGCAGGAAGTGGAATATCTTGAAAGATGAAAAATTACAACCATATTTTTCGAAGGTAGAAATAATAGCACGATCTTCATAGAAAAAAAGGGAACAAGCGGTATCGTCAAGAGAAAAACGGAACACATATCACTAATGGCGTGCGAAAATGTACGTTTCCATTTCTACTAGCCTATTCCTGTTTCATGGACATCAGAAATGCAAAAGGCTGAAGATTTGAGTACTCTATTAATCTAGCTCCGTTTCAGTTGGTAAAGGTCTTATGCCAAGTGGTTCTACCATCCAGTTTAGACAGCTGATGTCGCTGTCAGAGTGCAAGCTCATTAGTAGGAAGAATACATATCAAATGTGCAGTTCTCTTCTTGATTTTTTCCATAGCAGACTTTATACTGGCTTAGAAAATTATATAATGATTTTGCTATTTCTCCGCAATGACTAGATGAGGTTTCAAGTGACCCAAATATTCCGAACCACGTTCAGACAACATGGTGATATTTGTTTCGTCTTTCTGTCGACAGTGCTGCTAGTCCCTTTTTTTTCTATGAAGATCGTTTATTTTTATACTATCAAAAAATATGCTTGTAATTTTTTCTTCCTCCAAGATTTTCCTCCTCCTGTATCTTCTTTCCAAGTTCCTTTTTCTGCCTCCTAACAAAGTCTTTATCGATGACGATATCGATGATGACGATATGATGATCTATATCGATCCTTATTCCCTGTTGTCATAATTCCTGCAATTTTTGCTCACTTATACGCGAAAAAGCTATAAAAGTCACCTAATTCAAAATGCACATAAATATTAAATAATACATAATTAGAGCTTATTTAAACATTTCGTTCACTAAGCATGGCATTTCAAGTAAATTCAGCTAAAATAACTTAAATTTAACATTTTTTTAATTTTTGCTAAAAAAATTCAAAAATCAGAATTTGAGCAAAACTTCAAGCCATTTGCGGCAAATGGAGGAATTGTCCGAAAAATCTCAAATTTTTTGTGTGAACTTAGTGCCACCAGTGGCAACTCTTCCGCGCTACCCATCATCGAAAATCGAAAAAATGTTTTTTTTCGGCCCATCTTAATGCATAGAATGTAACGAATAAGGAATAAGAAAAGATTCAAGACAGATGTGCACTGGTTGCATTGGAAATTCTGTATTTTGTAGTATCGAAAACTTTTCAGAAAAACATCAAGTCAATTTCAATTTGATTACCAGTTACTAATTTCAACTAGAAACAGAGAATAAACATATATAGCTTATTGTTGTTGCTGTTGTTGTTCTTGTTGTTACCTTTCTGCGCTTTATTATAATGTAACAATAGTTCGAAAAACTTACGAACTTTAAACGTGTACTAATTGTTTACTTTTAACCTTTTTTCCATTGGTCTGATGTAAATTAAACTTTATTTCATCTCCTTACATTATATGTAATTAAATAACTCACTTGTAATTAAAATAATGACATAAACATTTTTTTGATATAATATAACACTTTAAAACCTAGCATTACTTCAGGGAAACAGCATATATGCCAATACGTTTGTTGTTTGCACACCAGTAACAGTGAAGAGGAATATTCGCTTTCTTTGCTGTCATAAATTTCGCGATAAAATAGAAAAAAAAATTATATTCTTAAAAAGGGATGTGTAATGAAATATTTACATTTTAAAGAGAAAAATAATTCCGACTTTTATGGGTTAATATATCTGGTATTCAACACTGGATACAAAAATGAATGTGGTGCTTAATGGGTTAAAAAACTGGTGAAATAATCCTCAAAACAAATAATTGTTCCATCTAAATATGCATCAGTATGTACAATTATTATATATATTTCTTTTTAATAACTGCGCTATTGCTCACAATTATTTATAAAAATAGAAATTTCCGATTTTGAATAGTCAGGAATTCCATACTGAAAACGGGAGAATACCAAAACGGAACTTTGAATGGAAATGGAGAATAGACGGCAACTTTGATGGCGTTTATTGGCAACTTCGCTGGCGTTTATTGACAACTTCGCCGCCGCTTTGCATTTTTCTGGTTCATAACGATTTTTTCATTCAATGTAGCCAAAACATTAATGCATCTGCCTGCGTTCTGAGCCCCTTTTTTAAACAAAATGAACAATATTGAATCAATGCACATTCTTTTATTTCAATTGTAATACAGAATAATAAAAAAAAAACATAAAATCCTTACATTTATCTTCATAGCATTTTAAAATATTGTGGGGTTTTATGCCATATTTTTAGCAAAATTTCACGCTTACGCCAGACAACGAACACTCAATTCAAATAAATATATTTCAATTTATTTTGTGCTGCATACTACTATTACATTTACCTGTGCGCTAAACTGGAAGTTTTACATTATCTTGAAAATTAAATTAAATATTTCAAAATAAGTTTAAAAACACATATTTTTAATTAAAAAGTACATTTTTTCTATGTTTGAGAACTTATGAAATAATTATATTATCACATACAGCTTAGATTTTACTTCAGAATAATGAGTAATATGATAAGCATTCTGAGAAACTTTCACTGAAATATGTTTAAAACATTTTATGCGATGTAATGGAAATAACATAGAAATAACAGAAAAATTCATTTTCGAGAAGTCGCATTTAAAACTTTGTTATCTATAGTGTTTATTACAAATAAAATTAATATAGAAGTTTCAGTTACGGTTAATTAGTGTTTTTACGGAAAATACGTAAGGCAATCATGCATAGAAACATTATTTACATTTCCCCTGTACTTTAATTGCTCACTTCTGGTAGTTCACTCATTGCTTCCTGTTTATTTAATTAGACATAACTCCTATTCTAATAATCGTAGAAATAAAATTAAAACAGATTTGCAATTGTAAAAGATTGGTCTTTCAAATAAAACAATAAAAAAGTTTTAAAAACCCCCCAAGACGGCCATTTTAATGTATACAGATTCATAAGGGGTCTCAAGACTCTTAAAATTGGAGAAATTGAAAAAAAAAACAGCATTCAACATTTAATATCTTAGAATGTATTTGATTTTCAGACAGAATTTTAATTGGGATGAAAGATATAAGTATTTATTTCATTTTATGCATTTAAAAAATTTCGAGATGCTGAATTAGCATATACAGGGTGCTCCAAACTGTTAGACATTTGACGAGCAGAAAATCGGCATAACAAATTACGCGCAAGATTATAAAATAAATTTTGCAACTAGAATGAAAATTTTGGTGCCTACTTATACTTCAGATTCTAGTAATGACCCTGAATCTAAATAAATTTGTACTTAAAGCATTATTATATTTTTAATACAAAATTGTATTTAGCTAATGAAAAATTTTGAAAATTTCAAAAGTATAACATGAAAAAATATGTTTTTGAACATAAAAAGAAAATTTTATGTTCCGTTTATAGAGACTAACATGAGACAGATATTTTGAAAATTTCATGAAAAAATATTTAGAAGCTTTTGAAATATCGTGCACCTTATGCCCACAAACGTAATTTGGAGAATAATAAAAATGACTTCAAGGTTTTGGAAACACCGCTTCAGCTATTCAGCGGGTATAATTCCAAAAGCCATAACTTCTGTTCTAATAGGAATTTCAAGGAAGCAATTATATCAAAATGTTCAGAAAAAATCGAAGTTTAACAACTAAAAAAATTAAATTTTCCAAAATTTTAAAGCTTTAAGATTCCTGAGGCCCCTTAACCAATCTAAACGAAAATTTCTCTAAAATTTATTTCATTAACTAAAACAGTATAAAGGGAGATACAGTCCGTCTCATAAATATAAAGACACAGATGTTTCTGAAATTATATTTCATTAATTCAGTTAAAAGAAATTAAATTTTATACCTCATACTAAGAACACTGAAATGAATCTCTTATAGAGGTTTTAATTTAAATAAAATAATTTCCTCTCGAATAATTAAAAAAAAAATACGCTTCTCATAAATATAAAGACAAACTAAAAACTGCTTCATATGCAAATTTTTTTCGAATGTGCGAGTACAGAATTATTGCGCACGCGCAGAAATACACTTTAACTCACCCAAACGAGCAAAGTTGTTTGACTTGTTTCAATTGCAAAGATGCCGTGGAACATTGAAATTTCTAAAGATGAAATTTGCAAAATATGTGAATTTAAAGCTAATGGCTTAACAGTTTGTCAAATATGTAAAAAAACTGGGAGAATCAGAGCTGCACTTTATAAAATTTTATCAAAAACTTACAATTTATGTTCGAGAAAACGATCTGGCAGACCGAGAGAAACTAGTGAAAGACTCGATCGCAAGACTTGTTTTGCCGCAAAAAATGTCACTCCGATAAGTTTCTCAACGAGTTTATGGTATGGTCCCAAAGGATACAGTACATCGTCGAATAAAAGAAAGAAAAAACATTGTATGCCGACATACGTGCAGATTTTCTTTACTGAAAAAAGAACACAAAGAACGGGGGTTAATCTGGGTTAAAGATCATATGCACTGGAAGGACGAATGAATGCAAGACATTTTTTCAGATGAAAAGAGATTTAACTTGGATTGCCCAGATGGTTGGAATTTTAACTCGCACGATTTAAGACGTTAATCTCGAACCTTCTTCAGTAGGCAGAAAAAGGGAGGTTGTGTTATGATGTGGGGTGCCTTCTCTTTTATTGGAACTACGGTTATTGCTTTTCTGGAAGGTAAACAGACATCTAAAGAGTATATCGAACTGCTTGATAGTCAGTTGTTGCAAATTGCTGAAACTCTTGGTGGTCGGAATCATTTGTACCATCAGTATAATGCATCGATTCACGCATCAAGACTCACAAAAAAATGGTTTGCCGATAGCAATGTTCATGTCACGGTGTGGCCCGCACGTAACCCTGATTTAAACCCAGTTAAGAATCTTTGTGGCACTCTCGTTCGCAGTGTATGTGCATCTGGAAGACAATTTTCAAACGTCCTTGAGTTGAAAAAAGAAATCGAACGAAGTTGTTTTATATAAAGCCAAAATAGTTATACAACTTAATAAAAAGCATGCCAGCTAGAATATTTTCTGTCATTAATAAGAATGGATTATTTATTGGACGGTAATTCAAAAGTATGTAAAATGTCTTTATATTTATGAGACAGCAAATTTATTTACATTTATCAATTTTCGAGTTAAAATTATTTAATTCTAATTTAATTTACTGTAAAATGTTTTCTTGGCACATACTTTTCGCTGTATGCATAGATATAATTTTGAATACTGAATTATTAAAATATTATTTAGAAAATATCAGTGTCTTTATATTTATGAGACGCACTGTACATCTATATATTCTTATTTTTTATTTTATATGCCACCTCAAAACAAATAGTAATTCTCATGCATATTTCTAAATTCATTTTTTTAATGTTATGAATAAAGAAAATCATAAACATATACTTACTCTTTTTTTTTTTTATCCTGAGTAGAAGTCAGCATGGTTGAACACCGCTCGGTACATTTTTTTTTTTTTTTTTTTTTTTTTTTTTTTTTTTTTTTTTTACATTTTGAAGTTTTATTGTTACATTATCTGTTAATATTGTCGAATTTTAGAAGTTGAAAATCACACATGAATAGCATAGAACGTATCTTTATTTGAACTGATGCACTGTTACACTGTTCAACAACTTCGTAATATAGTAAATGTAACTGCCTTTATCAATGACATTTATAATGGAAGTTTCAATTCCGAATAAAAATATTTTCTTTATAAAAATTTTCACAGACACTTAAATGTGACTGATTGTATAATGCGACAGTCATTTTATTGTGAAACAGGAAACACTTTCACTCATACATTAAAAAAAGGAGTGTCATTAATGAGGCCTGGGAACATCGCCGAAGGATGCGAGATGTAATTTCAACGAGAAACAATGAAGTACGTTAAAAGACTAGAAATAGCTTCTCTTTCGCACGTATACAAGACATTATACCAATTAATTCAAAATAGGTGTACCGGCGATAATTTATTAAATCGCTAATTATAGAAATAGTATACTTTATGTTACAAAAAATAGGTTTATCAGTTGGGGGGACTCACAAATATTGTAAACAAAGTCCATTTTGAAAAAAAAACCGGTCAAGTGCGAGCATTACTCGCGCGCAGAGGGTTCCGTAGAATAAATATATGAATTTGTAATTGTATTATAAAAAAAAAAGTTGCTAAAAGAATACTAAGACTTTATAAAAAACTATGTAACGTACGGTTGGGTATAACTGTATATATTAGAAAAGAGTAATCGGGTATACCATGAAAGTTCAAAGAGATGTATGGAACAATATCAAATATAGCTAGCTATTCGTATAACTCTTTTTTTTTTAAAAATATTATCCTAATCTGTTTATGATGAACTTAATTATGTACTGACAATAAAGTCAGTGCATAGTTAAACTTCATTTGGCATTTCATGAAACTAAATTCAGTGTAGTAATAACCTTTATTTCTACAGTGTATCTAAAACAAAACCTTTGTTCAAAGTTTAAATTTGGCATAGTGCTAAGCGCGTTTCGAATTGAGGTCTCAAAGTTGCAACGCCGCCTTGGTCAGTGCCGTGTTTTTTTCAGATAGGTGTTTAATTAACTTTTAAAGTCACTCGAGGCGTATTGAGCGATACAATCAATTCAAACTATTGCGAATCTCACAGTATTTATGCAATTCATTCTAATTAACTATTTCGAGGGCGATGCCCTTAAAAAACGGACACCTAATTTTAAATCCAAAACAGACAAACGGCACCAAGAATATTTAATTAAAACTTTCCTTTTATCATGTACGTGAAAATAAGCAAGTTCGCATTTTCTAATAAATTCGTTTATAAATTCTGGTGTCAGTTCATTATTTCATAAGTTTATAAATAGAATTACTCCGTGCCGGAAAGGATTAAGTGGTCGCAGGACTCTTAAAGCTTCAAAATTTAAGAAATTTTAATTTTTTTAGATATTAAACTCCTATCTTTTCTGAAAATTTTATGTAATTGTTCCCTTGAAATTCCCATTAGAGCTGAAGTTTTGGCTTTTACAATTATACCCGGTTATTAGCTGAAGCGGCGTTTCCGAAACTTTAAAGTCATTATTTTCCAATGGCGTTTTTGGGTATAACGCGCAGGATACCTCAAACACTTCTGAATATTTTTTCATGAAATTTTCAAAACATATATTCCATGTTATTCTGTATAAACTGAACCTAAAATTTCCTTTTTATTGTTCAAAAAAATATTTTTTTAGGTGATTTTACTGTTGAAATTTTCAAAACTTTGTACTAGCTAAATGCAGCATTGCATTAAAAATATAAAAATACTTTAAATACAAAGTTATTACTTCCCCAAATTTGAACTTTCCACGTTCCATAGTTTACGATTAAAATTGCTGTGATAGACAGACAGACGGACAGACACAGGAGTGATCTTATAATGGTTCCGTTTTTACTTTTTAAGTACGGAACCCTAAGAATGAAATATTCCATTTAAAAGGTGCATAAAATCGGTTTTATCCACTCCAACAGTGAACCAAGTATGTTTCACGTACCGGGTGTATAAAAATGACTGATGGATTTTGAATTTCAATAACTTGCAAACGATGTCAGATATTTTAAAATTTTTTTCAGGGGAGTTATGAAAGATGTAAGGAGTTTTTATGCTGCGATTCCCAGTTATAATGACAAATAGCAACGATAGATGGTGCTGCAAGCAATAGTCCCTAAATCCAGGCTCGATTTTTTGGCCTCTCTCTTCTCCCATGTGAAAAATGAGATTAAAATGTTCTGAATGGATCCCTTGGTACCAAAACCGGGTCCGGAATTATTTCTCAGCGCCATCTATTGTTTGAAATTTGAACTAAAATCAAGAATCACAGTAAAAAAAACTCCTGACATCATGCATAACCCTCCTGCTAAATTTTTCTTAATATCTCTCACCGTTTGCAAGCTATTGAATTTTAAAATTCGTCACTCATTTTTGGAACGCCCGGTAACTTCTCATATATGACATCTGTTTATAAACTTTGCGTACTGTGGGAGTGAATAAACCAGATTTTATGCACTTTTAAATTGACTACCTTATTGTTTTTCAAAATGGACTATGGTTTTGAGTCCCTCAATTATATGTTTAAATATGTCATTTGTTTTACAAGGAAAAAGATATTAAAATAAGATTTTTTTTTCGACCCCATTTTTTTGTATAATTTATATTGATTAACGCTTTTCCCGGCGTCTAAGATGGACCTTAAAAAATTCTATTCTTTTAAGACCAATTCCAATTCATATAAAAACATAAAATAAGGGTATTTAATTATTTTAAATTAATTGAATTAGACAATAAAACTTGAAATAATTCGTATCAGGAATTTTTTTTTACCCCTTTTGATATACTATAAGAGCTGATCCGATCACGCATCAAGAATTTGGCTGGAATAAATCATAGATTATCATTTCAATTTTTTTTTATATTAAGATTATTTATTTTAAGCATAAAACAGATATCAATTTAAATTCGAAATACAAATAATCTTATAATTTGAAATATTCGCTCAGAGAAGACACTTCTTAAACGTCGTATAAAGCACTCGAACCTTATCTGTGAACACGTGTAACTTGTAGAAAGTTGTATCTTAAATAAATGAACACTTTCCTATTTTTTTTTTATCGAAATATAGAGCAAGGATGCGCCTTATCAGCATAAAATGAAAAAAGGTTATTTTACAACTAAGGTATTAGCATATTCAATTTATCAAAAGCATTTAATTTTGAAAGAGTGTCGCATAAAACTTTTATTCAAATCATTTCACCCACTTTTCAAATTATTATTTTTTATGGTTTGAAAAACATATTTAAATAGCAAAATAAATAAATCGTTCAAGAATTTGAAGACTACGTATGCATATTATTTTCCTTATGCATTAAATCAAATGAACAAAAAGTGGCATTTATTTTTAAATAAATATAACTTGATTTTATTTAATTAACGTTTTTTTTAATCATTTGATATGGATATAGGAATAGAATTAATAAATACAATAAGAAGCTTAAAAAAAAAAAAAAAAAAAAAAAAACATTTTAGGTAAACAGCAGAGTTCTATGAATGAGCAAATAAAATGAATAAGGAACAAAGGAAACATTTTTTTTTTCAAATGTAAATTAAACTTAAGTATAGCTGTTCATTGCAGTTCACTTAATTCAAGATCGTGTTACTTTCCAGAATAAGTGCTTTCATTTGATTTGCGAAAGAGCATTCAGAACGTTTCCAATAAGAAATTATGAATTTTTATTTAATCAGTGTTACTAATTTTTATCTACAGAAATACCTTCTACTTTAAAATTTCGAATGGGGTAGTTTTTAGTTGTGTCACTGAATAAAATTAAATTATGAGAAATAAGAATGCAGAGAATGCAAAAAAAAATAATTCTTATGCAGAAAGACTATATTTATCAGTGCATTCTAGTCAAAGTTTTTTTTTCTTACTTTCTTAGATAAAATTATTGAAGTAATTAATAAGAAAAATTTAGGAATCATTCAATAATTTATTAAAAATAAGTGATTATAAATAAATATTTAAAAGTAAATAAAGAATAATAAACATGCATTTATAGGTATTGTAGGTTTATCTTAAAAATCATGCCTAATTTTATTGTTGCATTGTTTCAAATTATATTCGTTACAATACATGAATTTAGTGTTGGCCACAATTATGGAAAATTCAAGGCTTTAATTTATTCTAAAAAGAAATTACAGACTTGTAAATTTATTAAATGAAATTATTTTTTACAGTCTTTTATTGCACTCATTCAGGTTTTAGTACATAAAGATGGGATTTTATCAAAAATCAATTTATGATCCACTTCTTGATTTCCTAGAACATATAAACATTGCGTTCATATGTTTGTTTCCTATGTCCAGTAAAATAATAATAATAATAATAATAATAATAATAATAATAATAATGATTTTATTGCTTCAAGTCATTTTTCCATTAGCCAGCCACAAATAAATCGCCAAATATTCTCTGTAACTCGGTCAATTGTATACGCTTTTAAACAAAAAGTGATTTAATTATGCGCTAATAAACGCTCGGGAAAACATTTCAAATGGCTGTGAAAATGCAAGAGTGAAACATTTTAAAAATGCTCCGATATAAAGAAGGAAAGAAAAAAATAATATTTTTATTGCTGCATTATATATTAATACATTAATTTTAAGGCATTTTTTCGTTAGCCAGCCACAGATAAATCGCCAAATATTCTCTGTAACGCGTCCAATTGTATACACTTTGAAACAAGGGATTAAATTATACCTCAATAAACGCTCTCTTTGAAAATGCAAGATTGAAACATTTTAAAAAGGGTAAAAATTAGAAAATAAATTTTAATTACAAAGAGAAAAGTGTAATATTTTATATAAAATACAATTTTAATAACTAAAATTTTTAACCCTTAACCGTAAAACGTACATCTGTGAGATGTTTGCGTCTACATATCTGCCCTTAATATTATCTCTCTCCGACATTCTAAACTTAATTTTATGCTATTATATTAAAAAATTGGTCCTGTTAATGCATTACTATTAAAGATTAAATGTTTAAGTTCACTATTTGGTAAATTATTAATTGTTCAGTTTGAGCACGTGATTTTCACGTTTCCGGTTAAGGGTTAATCAAATTAACGTGATACTTCCGAAAAGTGATAAAAATACACTTAAAAGTATATAATAAATACCTCTATTCAAATCGACATGTTTCTTCACACAGACGGCAACATTCTCAAGATCTTTATTGATACAAATAATAATTACAGTTGATTTCATTATACGTGTAACCTTGTGATTATATTTACCAACTTAATGTAGATGGGAAATTAAAATAAATTAAATAGATTTATATAAAAAAAAGACTTTATTTATTTAACTATGAAATGTAACTAAAACGGTAGGATTCTATGATTTGGAGGATCTGACAATTTTGTCCACATTTTTGTATACATATACATATATATATATATATATATATATATATATATATATATCAATTATAGCACATTATATTAAAATGTTAATTGATTATTATCAGTATTCTGATGCACTGTTTTAGAATGATATATTTGTGAAGTCTCTGTGACATTTTAGGTTAAATTATTTGCAATTTTTTAAAAAAAATGCATTTTTTCTACTGTTATATTCAGTATACTGTAATAGATGGCAGCACTAAATACTATTACATCTGATTTTAGTCCTGAACTTAATCATATATTGACTATCTTAAATTTAATTTCTTATAGTTCCGCTAGACGGCAGCATTAAATAATTATTCATTTTGTTCTAATATTATAAGGTTGCCATGGACTCTTAAATTACTCATATTAGTTATTATCTCTTAATTATTAAATGTTTAATTTAAAAAAATTTCTTGTAATTAATTCCAGGCTCATTATAATAGTATGTAATAATAATTATTATATGGACTATATGTTAATTATAATTCTTATATTTTATGATTATGATTATTTACTGCGGCAAACGTGGCATATGCTTTTAACCGTGCTGGTTATTTTAGCGGGATTTTTATACTATGCCAAATTCCGTTATATGTTTGTGTCATGGTCAATATGTCTTGGCTGTTCTCTCGCTGGGTTTGTCCATGATTTAATTTGTTTAATTTTTTTAATTTCTTCATTGTTGCGGATATCACATTGTTTAATTTTTCATGGTGGTTTCACAATTTCTGGTGATTAGTCGATCGAGTACATAGCGGAATTCATATTTTTGCTTTTGCTGAATTCCGTTACAGAAATCGACTATGTTTTTTGCTTATAAATGTATTTTATGTACCTGTGAACAAGTGAAATACTTTATAAGCTTCCGGCATCATTCATCCATTTAATCTTTTGAATGTTTATGATACGGCTTTTTCTGGTTCAACATTATTTAGCTGGATATTGTATCTTTTGTCTTTAACCCGTTGGGGACGAGCGGCACGTATACGTGCCGCATGAAGCGCTCAGAATCCTTGTTTTTCCTCACCAGTGAAATTTTACTATAAAATTTGCCTTATTTAATCAGCACATTTTCTCAGTTCAAGAAGACACAAATTTCTGTTTTTAAAAAACGGTGACAAAAGATAAAAAATTTCCTAAAAGGCTCCCGTCCCGAAGGGGTTAATATGATTTTATAAAAATCTGGTGGTTTTTTTCATATGTTTTATATAGATTTATCTCCCGAAATATGCCAGTTATCAATTGGTTAATGTACTTAAAGACATTAAATGTGTAAAAAATATACGTAAATATGATTTCAAAGATCTATTTAATAATATAAAACTTAAAGATCTGCATTATATAATTAACACACTTTTTAAAACATATAAAAATAAATTAACTCCAGGGGTGCAGAAAATGTTTCTGCTGCCAACATTTCCCCCAATCCACATGAAAGTTTCCCCAAAATTTTACGGTATGTTACAGGTAAATGCTGTATTACAGTAGGTATAAAAAATTATTTTTCCAATATTTCTCAATTTATGCGCGAGTTAAATATAGCAGGGGTGATTCTGAGTGAAAAAAAAATTCTGAAATTCGCAGCTAATTTTCTGAAAAGTTACAGCAGAGTGGGGGAAGGGGGGGAATCCACTCCCAGCACTAACTGAGATTTTTTCGCGGCCCTTTGACGAAATTCGCATTTTTTCGCTATCTTTTGACGGAATTTGCGGTTAGTTCGCGATCTGTTGACGAGTTTTACGGTTATTTCGAGTTCCTTTTGACGAAATTCGCGGTTTTTTTGCCATTTTTTGATGAAATTCGCGGTTGTTTTGCGATCGTTTGACGAAATTTACGGATTTTGCTATCTTTTAACGGAATTTACGGTTAATTCGCCCCTTTTGACGAAATGCTCGGTTGTTTCGCGATCTTTTGACGAAATTTGTGTTCATTTCACGATCTTTTGACGAAATTTGCATTCATACCGCGATCTTTTGACGAAATTTGCGGGTCTTCTTCGCGTTCCTTTGGCGAAATTTGCGGTTATTTCGTCATGTTTTGATGAAAATCGCGGTTATTTCGCGATCTTTTGACGAAATTTACGGTGCTTTTGCGATCTTTTGACAAAATTTGCAGTTGTTTCGAGATCTTTGACGAAATTTGTGGTTGTTTCGCAATCTTTTGGCAAAATTTGCGGTGCTTTCACGACCTTTTGACGAAATTTGCGGTTTTCTCGCTATCTTATGACTAAATGTGCGTTCATTTCCGATCTTTTGTCGAAACTTGCTTTTTTCGCGATCTTTTGATGAAACTTGCGGTTCTTTCGTGATCTTTTGACGAAATTTGTGGTTTTTCATGATCTTATAACGAAATTTGCAGTTTTTCGCGATATTTTGACGAAACGTACGTTTATTTCACGATATTTTGATAAAATTTGCATTGATTTCACGATCTTTTGAGGAAACTTACGGTTCTTTCGTGATCTTTTGACGAAATTTGCGGTTATTTTGCGATTTTTTTGACGAAATTCGCGGTTTTTTCGCGTTTCTGTGACAAAATTTGCGATTATTTTGCGATCTTGTGACGAAAGTAGCGTTTTTTCCCGTAATTCTTGGGCAAAATTCGAGGTATCTTAATGTCCGAATTTTCAGATCTATGAGCGATTTTTTTTTTAAATTTAGGAACCAAACGCCTTAAATTTTCGGAAAATTCGGAACAGAATCACCCCTGATATACGGTACATATTATTCTGAGATCGATTTTGTGATGGTCGCCATACGGATGTTTTATTTGTAGTGAAATTTTTCTATCTCAGGGAATTATGGAATTTGTTGTTAAAATCGAAATCAATTGTACAGTGAGCAAAAAATGTATTTGCACACCAAGTAAATTTGTTGTAGCATATGTATGAATAAATAAAAAGCAACTAAGAATTTAAAATACCAACACTTTTACAAAACAAATAAACATATTAAATTATCTGACTTAATAATTATATTTAAAATATGAAAACATAAAAAAGTAGCATTTGTACTGCCAAAAAAATATTTGCATAGTAGCAATAAAAATAGAACTAGAGGAATTATTTATAAGTTAAAAACAGTGCTAATATTTAGTATGCATGCCCTTTGCTTCAATTATAGCTTGTAATCGTCTGGGCATTGATTCTATTAATTTGTGACACGTTTCACTGCTGGTTTGTAGCCATTCTTGACTAAGAACTTGCTTCAGTTCTGATTTGTTAGAATTTTTCTTTTTCCTTATTTTCACATCAAAAATATGCCATAAATTTTCAATCGGATTGAGGTCTGGTGATTGTGGTGGCGTTTTCAATTGATCTTTTACATTATGAAGAACCATAGCCTCGTAATATATGCAGTGTGTTTCGGATCGTTATCCTGTTGGAAATAATATGAATTAGGAATTCCTAATTTCAGAGCACTATTAGATAAATGATCTCGCAATATATTATTAATATATTGTTTAGCATTCATATAGACCTCAATAAAGGTCATTTCGCCAACTGCGTTAAAAGACATGCATCCCCAAATCATTACATGACCACCGCCATGTTTTATAGTTGGTTTCAAGTTTTTAATTTGAAGAGAAGTATTTAGCTTTCGCCATACAGTTTTCTTACCATCTGAACCAAAAATATTGAACTTGCTTTCATCGGAAAAAATAACAGTTTTCCAAAACTCTAGTGGTTTGCTGACATAAGCTTTTGCAAATTCAAGTCTTTTCAGTTTTCACCCTATTTGTTTCACTAATAAATGGTTTTTTTCGAGGGACTCTTCCTCAAATATTTGCATTATGAAGAATATTTCTAATTGATTGTGGTGTAACTATTGTTCCCGACGTTGAAGCGACATCAACCGCCAATTCTCGAGCACTTAGAGAAGGGTTTTTTGAACATTCTTTTATGATGGCTCTCCTTTGCCTCGTATTTAGCTTTCTTGGACGCCCTGTTCGCGGCTTATCTATTGTCGAACCAGTTTCTTTTTTCTTCTTAATTACATAACGAACACTAGAAAAGTTTAGATTTAATTTTTTACCTATTCCTCGGTAACTTAATCCAGAATTGTTAAGAAATATAATCTTCTCACGGGTAGCAACAGACAGTTCACACGTTCTCGGCACCATTAGAACAAAACCTCCCCAGAATCCCTGCTCCAGTTAATATATTACGTGACTTTAAAGTGCGGGGCTAATGTACTGCGGGACTGATATGCTAAACATTTGCATAATGTTCACATTTAATGCCTTTTTTTACAGTCAATGCTTCTTGTGCAAATACTTTTTAGGTATGAGAAAATATTAATTTATTTTTAAAAATGTGTAATATTATTGTTTAAGGAAAATGGGTAGTTATTTTTATTTTCTTCTTATTTAAATAAATGAATAATTAAGAGAATAGTATCAAATTTGCTTTCTATGGTTACTTATGCAAAAAATCGTGTGCGTGCAAATACATTTTTTGCTCACTGTATATGTTTCTGCAAAATTTCCCCAGGGGGTTAAAATTTCCCCCGATCCTAGATCGCCGGATCGGACATATTCTGCACCCCTGATTAACTCTACCTTCATTTATAGATATAAAATATTTTCGTACTTTAACTAATTTTATAATATACAATAAATATATCTTACAAGATAATACTATTTCTCTACAAATAGAAGGAATACCACAAGACGGATCTACATGTAGTTTGATGTCTGATTTATATTTATATCAATACTAGGGGGCTCTACCCCCTGCAAGCTACGCTCGCCAATCCCCCATTCAGACACCGCAGAATCTAAAAGCAGGCTAATTTGATAGGTTTTAAAAAGATTACAGAAGACTGAATTATAATTCAAAAAACCTATAGCGATCTCCCTGTAAACGGGTTTCCATTCAATTCCCTTTGATTGCAAAAATTTAAGGCCGAATAATTTGCTATTAAGACATCCAATGGTTGTTTTCGTGTTTGATTAAAGAAGACCAGTTAAACATTTGAAAAGAAGCTAAAATAAAATGAATTAAGTAAACAGGGTCTTTGCTTCCCGGTATTTTTTAACAGCGTTATAAAACGATTGACATTATACAATTTACTACAATTACTACAATTTACCGCTTTAACCCCTTCAAGGGCGGTAGTTCATTTGTGGACCACTTAATTTTAATTCTTAAATGCACCAGAATATTAGAAGGAAAATTTTCCTTTTATTATTAAGTGAAGAAAAGCATTTTCGTATTTCGAAATTTGTTTGTAAATTCTGGTGCCATTTACTGATTTCAACATTTTACGAATAGAAGTACCTTGTCCCTGAAAGAATTAAACGCATATTAATGTATTTATTATTTTAAAGTTTCCTTTCTCTTGTAATATTCACGTGTAAATATTATTTTCAAGACATAATTTTCAATATTTTCCTGCTTGTAACACGTACTCATTTAATAGTAATTTTAAAGGGTTTTTTTTTCTGTTTTTAATAGTCACGTGTAAATAAATTTTTAATCGTCAGGAAATATTATTCTTTGCGCTGTTTTTAGAATTGAAAATAATCTCTATAATAATATCCTAAGGCATGTGACTATTATCAACAATTCTGGGCGGATTCCTTCGCTTTTTCTATTCCAGGCGGTGATTTTGGTACTTTAATGTTAGCCAGACACAGGCGATAAGTCGCCAAATATTATTCTATCGCCATGATTTCACTTATATTACAATAGTCCAAGTCATGTAACTGCCATAAACAATTGCAACACTTCGCTTTTCCTAAGAAAGGTTTCCATTTTGATTAAAGAATCAAAGTTATTTTTTCGAATAAAACTACATAAAAGATGCCATGATCACAAAGAATTATTGATACTTTTATGTTAGCCGGGTGAAAATCTCGCCAATAGCTTTTTTTAACTCGCCAGTTAGCATTTTTTTTATTTTTCGAGCGGTAAATTAAAACGGTACTACTTGGTTATCCCATCGACCAAAAATCTATCGCCAGAATATAAGATTAAATGCCGATAATGGTTGATCGTAAATGTCACATTCACTTGACTGTAAGGAAGTTACACGTGTTTACGCCACCAAGGGATTTTTATTTCAACGTTTTATTTTTTATTTTTATCAATGCTAGGCACAGATGTCATATACGCCCCATATTGGCGCGACTTTTTTCCAACGGCAATTTGGCGAAAACATCAACAGCATAAACAACAACGTCCGGGTTACCATATCAAGCAAAATAACGACACTTTGGCGCCAGTTAAGTACCCGTTGCATATATGACATTGGCGTCAGAAAAAAATCGCGCCAATATGAGGCGTATATGACATCTGTGCCCAATGCTATACTAATTTATTTCGGCACAGATGTCATATACGCCCCATATTGGCGCGGTTTTTTTCCGATGCCATTTTAGCGAAAACATCATCACCATAAACAACAACATCCGGATTACCATATCAAGCAAAATAACTATACTTTGGCGTCAGTTAACCTTTAACCGGAATCGCTAAATTGTTCCACATTAGCTGAATCTTATGTCCAAAAGGACCCTTTAATTAAAATCCAAGTTATTTTCTAATATATATGAAATTACCACTTAGATGGGTTATAAGCGCATTGAAAATAGTTTCATGTACTATATAAATCAACTTTTATTCATATATATTTTGAAATTATACATTTTTTTTTTTTAATTTAGTTCTTTAAGCGTTGATGCGCGCGTTTCGAAATTAAACGTTTTTTATTTATTTATTTATTTATTTATTTATTTTTTGTCGTTGTCCGGTCAAAATGGACCCACGATTCCGGTTAAGGGTTAAGTACCTTTGCGTATTCGACACTGGCGTCAGAAAAAACCGCTCCAATACGACAATATGAAAATATGACATCTGTGCTTTTATTTGTTCTTTCGTTATTTAAAATAAAAATTACGTTAATTTGTATAATTTGGTGAGTGCTTTGGCGATTTATATAATTTAGCGAAATTGGTCGACTGGATAACTAAGAGTACATTTAAAACATTGCTTTGAATTTGAAATTACATGTCAGGATTTCTTGCAATATTTAATCGGGTTTGGCGTGTTTTTTTTTTTTTTTTTTTTTTTTTTACGACAATTTGGCGAAAACCTAGTTTTCGAATACCAGTTACATATGTATATGTATATTTAAATTATTTTCTATTGTTTTTAAAATGAACTAATAATAAATAAAAATAATTAATTAATAACTATAGAACAAAGCAATTTATAACTTTTTTTTTGTTTTAAATAAAAAGAAAATAAAGGTAAATAAACCTTTATTAATAAATATGCAACAGTAGCCGGGTTACCATGTCAAGCAAAACAACGCCCTTTGGCACTATTTAGGTAACCCGGTTTCTTTTCGTTTCGTTTTAAAAAGAGAAAGAAGTTAAAGCCATTGATTTTAAATTTTTCAGTTTGAAATGAAAGCTTTATATTAAATAAAATGATAATAAAATTCAAGTGAGGCCAAACTGGTCACAAATTAATTAAAAATAATAACCCTTTCTGAAATACGAAAAGAAATATCAGTATACCAGTTATGATTAAAATTTTAGTTGCCATCATTAGAAAAATGTATATAAAATTAGAAAATTTAATATTTCGAAAACTATTTCGAATTTAAAAATTCTAATACCAGTTTTGATATCTGCGGATCAATATTGATTTTTGGTGTTAATTTCATCGCAAAGTATTCCATATTCTAGGAGAAATCACAGTGAAACATAATCAGTTGTTTAATCAGTCGATACATTCTTGCGTTTCATACATCCGTTACATACTTCCGTTTCATAAAATGCGTTTCATAAAGATTTTATATATATAGGGTAGATGAACCTAATTTTTGTAATAATGATATACTAATGTATCGCTATATTGATGACATTATTTTAATTGATACTAAACAATCAAATTTTGCTCAATTTCCAGTTGATTATCCAACTAATTTAGAATTGACAGAAAACCTATTAACAAATAATACTATTAACTTTTTATATCTAAAAATCATAATAAAAACAAAACAATTACTCATCTTTATGACAAACGTAAAGACTTTCAATTCAAAGTTAACACATTTATTCATTTTAAATCCTGTCTACACATTTCAGTTTAACGTAATATGCTAATTAGTCATTTTTATAGAATCAAAAGTTTATGTTCATCACATTTTATAAATAAAAACATTAAACAATTTTTAATGCTTTAAATCATAGTTTTCCTAAGAAATTCATATATTCATTAATCTACAATTAATTTATGATCTAAACAATGTATAGTAGGGTAATTTATTGTATGTTACTATTCACATTTTGCATATATAAAAAAATATATAAAAAAAAATTAAAAATACAAAATATATAAAAATTTTTTAATAGAATGGCTGGGTGGGTAGATGTTAAGTTAAGGAGGAGGGCAAAGTTGTCTGGATAATTTATACGCAAATGTTGATTGTAATAAATTTATTACAAAAAACCCTATAGGATTGGTACGTTGAATATTTGTGGTTCTTTGTTTTGTTTTGGTCCTTGTGAGGTCGCTGTCTTATGTACTGTATAACAGTCTATAAATTAAATTAAATTAATTTGCAGCAATTTAATTTACTATTATTGATTTATTTCAATTTATTTTGCTTTGTCGATCGAGTACATAACGGAATTCAATTTTTGCTTATTTCTGAATTCCGTTACAGAAATCGACTATGTTTTTTGCTTATAAATGTATTTTATGTACACGTGAACAAGTCAAATACTTTATAAGCTTCCGGCATCATTCATCCATTTGATCTTTTGTATGTTTATGATTCGGCTTTTACTGGTTCAACATTATTTAGCTGGATATTGTATCTTTTGTCTTTAATAGGAATTTATCAAAATTTGGTGGTTTTTTCATATTTTTTATATAGATTTATCGCCCGCAATATGCTAGTGAATTGGTGGAATTTAGCATGATTCTGTATTTCTAGTTACATGTTCCATCTTTATTCTGTATAATGTCAGTGTTATGAATACTAGCTAATTTATAAATTAAATTTTAGTAATTGGAAATCGATGATGACTTGCTATATATAATGGTTATATATATATATATATATATATATGTATATATATATATATATATATATATATATATATATATATATATATATATATATATATATATATATCTGTCAGGTTCTGAGAAACCTGTGCTATTGGAACTGGGGTTATATATTATTCTTTTTCTTGTACATTGTATTCACGTTACTTGGTCTGTGTATTGGGAATCGCAAAGTAACATTCTTTTCTTATCTAAAACTTAATCCGGGCTGGTGAGTTAGACAGAGTGGGTGGAGAGAAGTAGTTATAATAGAAATGGGTTTGCCCTGCTATTCAAGTGCCTGCCTGAGATAAGGAGACAAGGATTTCACCAGAGAGGGAAAGAGCTGACATTGTGGTCAGAGTGGAAAACCCCGTTTTATGTTGTGGGAGGAGGAATGATTCAGTTAAGGCACAGAGTTCCTAGTGGGTAGTCGCTCTCTCGCAGAGTGCAGTTGAAGTCTGGCACGCAATGTGGAATGTTGTTCCTGTGTATAGCTCTTATATAGAGCGTAGGGTTGAGTGAAGCTCGCCGAGCTTAGAGCTCTTGTTTTGGGAGGTTAAGGGTAATCTCCGGTAATGCTAATTTAACGGGTGTGGAGTGAGAGTGATATAGCGTAGTTTAACAGTACACAGCCAGCATTTACTGTATTTAATTTAATGTTGAACCGGATCACTTACATCCTAGTTTTTAAGTGTAAATAGTGTTTTGTGATTTGTAAATAGTGTGTAAATAAACTGTTAATTTAGTTAATTGAAGGAGTTGGTTTTCATTTAAACAATCCTCTCAGAGCGTGACCGATATCACGTAATCATATCAGCGGTGGCAGCATATAAATAGCAAAGGATTTTCTTCAAACTTGTGCGGACTAAGAGGAAACTCCGACAAATTGGTGGCAGCGGTGGGATAGAATCGTCTAAGACCAGTGAAAAGCGAGCCGTGTTGCAGTGTGTTAGTGCCGGAGCACCCAGTGGAATGCTAGCGTGGTAATGCCGGATCGTCGAGCGGAATTTTAGAGAGATAACAACCAAGCGTCGAGTGGAAGTACAGATTGTGTGTGCCCTATCGTCGTTACAGTGAACCGAACGAGAGTGTTTGTGTCCTATCGTCATTACAGCGAACCGAACTAAAGTGTTATGCCCTATCGTCGTTACAGCGAACCGAACTAGTGTTTGTGTCCTTTCATCGCTACAGTGAATCAAATTACAATGTGTTACAGACCGAGTGTTGAATATCATCAAAGTGACTTTAAAGTGTATATTATTGAATTCATCGTGCAATTACGTGTGAGCAGCGGAGTATCCCAGTGCTGGAACACATATAGCAATAATAGGTTCCCGCAACATTTTGATTAAGTCACAGTACAAGTGCGTAATTTGATGTTACTGTTGTACAAATATATTTTTATAAAATATAATTATGAGTTTAAAATTGTAATAATTATATGTTTGAGTAAAATAGGAATGGATGTTCCTACAGAAATTATTAATTTTATTATAAATATTAAATAAATATTTTTAAAAATTGCTTTATATTAAAATACATATATAATGTCGAGTATATAGTTTGGATCTCCGTAAACAACAATAGCAGAATGATAGCTAGACGTCTGGCGTCGTTTCAGGACAATCAAAAGAAAAGTTGTTTATAATATGGAATCGTTAAATAATAAAAATGTCGGAAGAAATATACGACTATAGACCACACAGAGTTTATGGCACGTAATAAAATTAAAGTATATGTGAGGGGCATTTGAGGACTGGCAGCTAATTGGTTTAGCCAAGCATACTAAAAAGTTTTCTCACAACCAATAAGGTAGGGCTATAACAAATTGATCCGCCCACTACCAAGGTATGAGGTGCAAGAGAAAAGTTTGAAGAAGTAGTCTAAAAAAATATTCCGAAGATGCAAGTGTGGTCCTGATAGCCCTGGTGATGAAAATGCGGCCCTGACAGCCCAGGTGATGCATATGCGGTTCCGACTGCCCTGGTAAAGTGATAGAAAGGCCGAGGAAGTATGCTACCTGAAGGAGTCTGCTTAAAAGCGCATATCCAAGATATAATGGAGTCCCGGAGCTATGCTTAAAGTCAAGCCAATTTTGCCGCCCTTGTGAGGAGATGTACCGTATGACTACCTAAACCTATCCCGAGTGCCGCGACGGCTCTGAAGTCCGATGAAGGAAGGCGATCGACCCGTCCAATTACAAGGTACTACTCTAAATTTCTTATACCACAAATGTTATATTCGAATTATAAATATCCATTCAATGATATATTACGGTATAGTGGTCATATGAGATCCAAACAAACTAGTAATAAAATTTAAATAAGATCTTTAAAATGAAAGAAAATTAATTCTCTTGTTATAAAAAAATAATAAAAAAATAATTCAAATCATTTTGTTAGAGATTAAATTTTCAAGTGTAAAAGTATAACAATGATGAGCAAACTAAAGTTTTGCTTCTATTCTTTGAATAATTAATGTTTATATGTATATAATCTTGTTTAAAGTAAATAAAATATTTAATCAAGAGTAAAATCTCTGTAATTCTTTTAGTGATAAATATTAATGTGTATCATTTTATTTGCAGCTTAATTAGAGCTTAATTCATAGGTGGAAGAGACCACGTAAATATTTCACAACGCAAACTTTTAATTTATAATTTGTAATTAATTAATTTTGAAAATTACAATTTTGCGCGAATATTAATTTAATTTTAAGATAATTATTCGCGTTGCTTTTCCACTAGAATTAATATTAAATAACGATCACTTGTTTTATTTTGAATAATTTTACGGTATATAAAATTATATACCAAGTACTATGTAGTGGCGTGGATGATTTGGGTTAAATAATAAAATTTGGTGAAAACAAGATAGGAGTTATAAGTGTAATTATCTGTCCAGCACCCAGCAGATAAAGTATAAGGTAAGGTATTTTGATCATTTTTTTCTGCTGACATTCTCGAACCAAATGTATTTGTTGTTGTATAATTAATAGTAATTTAAGATAAATTGTCTAAATCTTGATAATTTATGTGCAATCAAATAATTGTGTTCAGATAGGTAGGAGATATTAACAACCATATTTACTATTGTTTTAAGAAAAGGTCATAATAGCTTGTTCAAAAATGGATTTTCTAATTTTTTTTACTAATAATGGTAGTGAACAAAATTAATGCATTATGTTAATAATAGTTGGAAGGAATAATTGAATCCACTTAAATTTAAATCATTATTTAAGTGATATTTAAATGAAGCAATACTGTTTTAAGTTTGAAAAGTTGATAACAAACGAGCAATGAACATTTGCTTAGAATTTTAATTGGCTAGAAATAAATTTCGAAAAAAAAAAGTCCTTCCGGCCAGTGCCGGGAGGAAGAGGTAGCTTTCATATTCCTTATTTTAAAAAAGCCAACTTATATTATTCAAACACACGCAGCTCAATTAAGTGGAAACCGAATGTAGGAGATTCAATACTAATTTTTATCAATACTAAATCATTATGAATGAGAATTTCGCGAAATTAGTCAGCTTTATCCAAGCTGCTTTTATTTAAAGCAACTTATATTTGGCTGCCAAATTCGGCGATTTCTTAAAGTGCCTGCCATTTTAAGAAAACATGGTTGATGAGGCTAACGAACTTGGTCGAGACCTTAGTAATTGCTGTGCACATGCTCACTCACATCGGAATCGGTTGATATATACGAGTGCTGTCGCAGGCAAAAAATCAGATTTTTCAAAATGTCACCCACGTTAGAAATTGAAACTGCTATATCTGAGCCATTTTTTAAGATAAAGACAAACAAAAAATGCTCCTGAATCCTTATATCAAGGTCAAATACTTAAGAAAGAAACCTTTTTCAATTTCTAATTTTTTTGCACCTCACTTTAAATATATATATTTTTTAATTTAATGGCCGCCATTTTGAAACAAGATGGCTGATGAAGCTGGCCAGCGAACTTGGTCGAGATATTGATGTATGCTATCCACATGCCTTCTTCCATCGAAATAGGCGAATACGTGTGGTATCGCGAGACAAATACAAGGTCGTTTCAAAGTGTTAGCCATGATAGAAATTCAAAGTGCTATAATACAACCACTTTTTAAGATATAAACAAAGAACAAATTTTCAGAAACAAAATCTGCTCCAGAATCTTTGTATCAAGGCCAAACACATAAAAAAAATCTTTTTCATTTTCCAATTTTTTAATACCTCATTTTAAATTTTAAATTACATTTTTTTTAATGGCAACCCTTTTGAAACAAGATGGCGAATGAAGCTAGCCAACGAACTCGGTCGAGACATTGGTATGTACTATGTACAGACCAAGTTACATTCAAATCGGTTCATAAATACGCCTGTTATTGCGTGACAAAAATCAGGTCGTTTTAAAATGTCAGCCACAATAGAAATTCAAAATGTTATAACTCAGCCATTTTTTTAGATATAGACGAAATAAAACCTGTTCCGGAATCTTTGTATCAAGATCAAACACATACTAAAAAACTCTTTTTCATTTTCCAATTTTTTGGTATCTCATTTTAAATTTAATTTTTTTTATTTTTTTTAAATGGCCGCCATTTTGAAACAAGATGGCGGATGAAGCTGGCCGACGAACTCGGTTGAGTTATTTGTATGTACTATGTACACACCAAGGTACATCCAGATCGGTTCATAAATACGTCTGTTATCACGTGACACAAATCAGGGCGTTTCAAAATGTCAGCCACACTAGAAATTCAAAATGCTATAACTCAGCCATTTTTTAAGGTATAGACGAAACAAAAACTGCTCCCGAATCTTTTTATCGAGGTCAAACACATAAGAAAAAAATCTTTTTTCAATTTTCAATTTTTTGGTACCACATTTCAAATTTAAATTTTTCTTAAAATTTTAAATGGCCGCCATTTTTAAACAAAATGGCGGATGAAGCTGGCCAACGAACTCAGTCGAGACATTGGTCTGTACTATGAATAAACGAAGTTACATCCAAATCGGTTCATAAATATGCGTTTTATCGCGTGACAAAATTCAGGACGTTTCAAAATGTCAGCTTCGCTAGAAATTCAAAATGCTATAACTCAGCCATTTTTTAAGATATAGACGAAACAAAAACTGCTACGGAGTCTTTGTATAAAGGTCAAATACATAAGTAAAAAATATTTTTCCATTTTCAATTTTTTGGTACCACATTTCAAATTTTAAATTTTTTTAAAAATTTTAAATGGCCACCATTTTGAAACAAAATGGCGGATGAAGCTCGCCAACGAACTCAGTTGAGACATCGGTATGTACTATGCACACACCGAATTACATCCAAATCGGTTCATAAATACGAGAGTTACAGTGTGACATAGTTCAGATATATATATATATAAATATATATATCAGTGGCGTGGCGTCCGGTCATCGCTGGATGCGGCGATTACCAAGCAATATTTTAAAACTCTTAATAAGCTTTTAAAACTTTACGATCCAGTTTTAGCAGAACATTTGGAGTTCATGTATAAGTGAAGGTAAGATTTAAAGTTTCTTTTTTGAACATTCAACCATTGAATTTTGGAGTTAATAATTTTTCACCACAAACTTAAATAATTGCGATGACCACCGAAAATTTTCACGCCACGCCACTGATATATATATATATATATATATATATATATATATATATATATATATAAATTTTTAACGGAGGGTGGTTTCGGGGTCTGGGGATCATGATCGATGAAAATTACCAAAATTTTTTGTTATCGCTTTCCTCCGAACGGCTGCAATAGGTAGCTTTTTGTAAAGAAAGCTACCTAAAAGTGAGGGTTTTGATTTTATTTGTTTTAAGTAGGAGAACCAGTATTGAATTTGGAAATATTTTATTGAGGATAATTGTAGGAATTTATATGTGTATGTTATACAATTTTTCTTTATGTGGATGTTTCTATTGGCATCAATATTTTCATTCAGTTTGCAACGTATCAGTATTAATATGTATATTGTATGTTATTATCTAATTGTATAAATTTGAATCTGTATTGCATAGTAATCAAATCGAAATTATCGTTTTACCCTTTTTTTTATTGGAAGTAAATTGTGTGATATCAATGGTTGAGGAAAATCAGGTTATACAGTATGTTAAATTAGAAATATAATACATCGATTATCTGAAAGATATTAATTAGGAAATAAGTGGAGGTAACTGTACTAAGGTAGAAATTTAGGAAATATTAATTTAGTAGGTTTAAATATTATTGTAGAGTCGTAATAGTAATCGGTGGATGGTATGGCTTTCTTATTAAAATTAAAAAGGGTGGATCTTCAGATGATAGCCGAAGAATTGGGGGGTTGAATTCACGGAAGATGATACCAGAATTCAGCTTAGGAAAAAGATAATGGACTGCGATGACTATGATGAGGGGGTTATTATGGAATTATCTAACACTATTGTTGCGGAACGAGTAGAGCGCGAAAAGTTAGAAAAACAGGAAAAATTAGAGCGCGAAAAGTCAGAAAATCAGGAAACGTTAGAGCGCGAAAGGTTAGAAACCGAAGAAAGGCAGGAAAAGTTAGAAAGAGAAGAGAGGGCTGAAAAATTGAGGATGGAACACGAATTAGAAATGGAGAGGCTAAGAATGCAAGGTTCGGCAAATAACTCTAATGGGCATACGGAATCTAATAATGAAAGCAGCATAGAAAAATTGATCAAAATTGTTAAAACTCTGTCTATCAAAGTACCAGAAGGGACTGAGGGATGGAATTTATTTTTCAACAGTTTAGAAAGGGCATTCAATACTAAAAATGTACCGGAAAACCAGCAGGCCGAAATTCTACTAAATATGTTAGGAGAAAGGCGGATAATTTGTTAATTTATACCACTAGGGAACAAATTGAGAGTTAGGAGGATTTAAAGGAGTTAGTTCTAAGGGAACACGAGCCGACACCGAAGGCGTGTTTGGAAAATTTTAAGAATGCTAGGAGAAACCAGAATGAAACTCATGTATTATTCGTATCGCGTTTAACAGCAACATGGGAAAATAATTGTAAGATTAGTGGTGCGGACTCATACGAAAAGGTCAATCAGTTAATAATTACTGATAAGTTATTAATTACGTTAGATGAGGAAACCGCATCATATATTAGGTTAACTCAGGAGAGTAAATGGTTAGGAGCTTCTAAAATTGCTAAAGAATATAACAATTATTTTGACGCTAAACACAAGTCTTACGCAGTTACGTATAAAAGTTTTAAGGGTAAGGATAGGTATGCAAACAGTGAAAAAGTGAGACCGAGGGAGGATAGTAAAGTTAGTGGTAATTGGAGTCAAAACGGGAGTAATGAGACTAATTATTTTTCGGGTAGGAAAACTGAGTTTAAGAGATATAGTCCTAGATGCTTCAAATGTGGTATAAGAGGTCATTACCAACGTTTTTGTAATAAAGTGAGTAATGAGGGAAATAATAATAATAGTGAATGTCGAGAACAGAAAGCGGGTAAATAAGATTGTCGTGAAAGGAAACAAAGAGTTACCTAAAGGAGCTATTGTGGCGAGGATATCGGCAAAGGCCGGACAGAGAACTTATGTTATTGGTGAGAAATTAAATAAACTCGAGAAAATTGAAGTTTTTGTAAATGGGCAGAAAGCGAAAGGATTGGTTGATTGTGGATGTAAAATTAGTGTTATTCATAAAGATTTAGTACCGGAAGACATATTAAAAGGAGCGGGTAGTATTTTTTTACAAGGATTATTTGGTGAAGCAGTTAAATCACCGTTGGTTAAATTATTATTAGCTATTCTGCAATTCGGACAAACTAATATAATTCATCAGGAAGTACTTTGCGCGGTGACCGATAATATTAATGAGCAGGTAATTTTACATCCCGAAGTGATTAATGAGTTGTCAGGGGTCAATCGCGAGGAGTCATTGCTAGAGTCCCAATAATTAGAAAGTTCGGAAATTAGTATTGATAACTCGAGTGAAACGAAAGATATGAGTAGCGATAATTGCAATATTTACGCAATAGAAACGAGATCGGGAAATTTACAAAGTCAGAATGACGAAAAAACGGAAGTAGAGGAAAATAATAAAGTTATCGTTTAGTAATTTAGATATGTTTAAGAAATCCCAACTGGAATGCAAAAAATTAGAGAGAGAGTTTGGGAAGTAGCTACATTTCTAAGATACATTTTTTCTAAAATAAACTCATATATTGTGTATCCAAGAGCAAAACTTCAATCTAGTTTCAGAAGCATCTTATTAAAGCCATGTGATCAAAGAAAAAGTTTAACAGTCTATTTTTTTCAGTACTACACCGGTTATATTGGGCGAAATTTTGACTTTCGAAGAGAAAAAGGTTTTGAGGTTATTTTTGTGATACATAAAATATACATTTTCTATTGAATACCTTTTCATTTGTACGAAGTAGGGTATCGAATTAATCAAATATGAAATGTTTTTGGATAAAGGAGATTATTACATTGTAAATGGTTTATTGTATCATAAAGATAAATTTGTAGAAGAAACTATAGCTCAATTAGTAGTGCCTAAAGTCAAAAGAAAGGGAATCTTAAAGTTAGCGTATTTTTCTAATGAGGGAGAACATCATGCGGCAAAGAAAACCTTAGAGAGAATTGGGCAATCTTTTTATTGGGAAGCTATGGCTAAAGAAGCTAAAAAATTCTGTAAATCATGTCTAGAATGTCAATTATCTAGAAAGTGAAAGTGTGTGATAGAGTCTTACTTGAGATGGTGGATGGTAGCAAAAAGTATGTATACCAAAATAAAGGGGAATTTATGGTCAGGTGTAACATAGTCAATATTGTTTTTGAAGGTGATGAGGAATTTGGAGAAGTTGGGTAAATTCCTATTTTAAATCTGGAACAAGAGGTAGAACGGGACATAGAAAGGTTCGAAATAAAAGGGTTATCTAATAGTCAAGTCAAGGATATAAAGTCCATTTTGAGGGAAAATAAAGAGGCATTTATGGGTCCTGTGCGACCAGCGGAAGTGAGGGAGCACCGTATTGATGTGAAACCGGATGTGGCTAGGAAAAAGCCAAAGTTATATAGTGTACCGGTTGCTTATAAAGAAGGAGTAGATAGACAGATTCAGCAGTTATAAGAATTAAATCTAATCGAAGTGTCAAATGCAGGAATTAGTCATCCAATATTTCGCGTGGCGAAAAAACACGCAACTGTTAGGCTGTCTATAGATTATAGAGCTTTAAATTCAGCAACGCAGGTCCCAACATTTCCTATGAAAGATTCGCAAGAAATCATGTATACTGCGGGGGCAGCTAAATATTTGTCTTCGATTGATTTATTGAGGGGTTATTGGCAGATTAAAATGGCTGAGGAATGTAAACATTTGACAGCTTTTACAACTCATAATGGGACTTATCAGTGGCGTACTATGCCTTTTGGTTTAACAGGGGTGGCTGCTACTTTCCAAAAAGTTATGAATGAGGTTCTTCAAACTCATCGGAGGTATGCACAAGCATATATTGATGATGTCATCATTTTCTCCGACACTTGGGAAGAGCATTGTGAGCATGTTAGGCCTGTCATAGAAGAACTTAAAAATAGGAATTTTACGATTAGGCTGGATAAATGTAAATTTGGATAGAAATTGATTTGGGTAGAAGTTTTTAGGTCATGTAATTGGGGTGGAACGCATGCACCTGATGAGAAGAAAAAATAGGAGCAATAAGGGACCTAAAGAGACCGAAAACTAAAAAGGAAGTTAGATCTGTTTTGGGATTAATGGGATTTTACCGATCTTATATTCCAAATTATGCAGAAATTGCTATACCTTTAAGTGAACTAACAAAAGGGGAGATTAAAAATGCAGTACCATGGGATGAAAGGGCAGAAGAAGCATTTAATACCCTTAAAGATGAGTTATGTAACGTGACGCGTTAGGCTACACCTACCGTAGGCCTGAAATATCAGCTTCACTTCGATGCTTCAGACCTGGCAGTAGGATGTTGTCGTACTCAAAAAGATGAAAAGGGGCAGTTTAAGCCGATAGCTTTTGCCAGTCAGAAATTATCAGGGACTCAGCGTGCTTCGCCGACTATAAAGAAAGGGGCTTGAAGTGTTCTCTTCGGGTTGCAGAAGTTTGAAAAATGGACATATGGATCTCAAACTGAGACCATAACGGATCATAATCTATTAACATTTCTCACTGAAACAACCCCAAGGTCCCCCAAACTCACTAGATGGGCTCTGGCCTTGCAACGCTGGAACCTGAGCATTTCTAATCGTCCAAGAGCGCAACATTTGAATGCTGATGCAATTTCTAGGCTACATAGGAAGAGCTGGGAAGACCAGTCAGTTGCAGGTCCATCGGCATCAGTGACTAAATATTGGACAAACCTTAAAGGGGCGTCATCACGTTTTAATTTTTTTTTGTATGTGTAATTGTATTTGAATCTTATGTTTATAATAGTGTATTAGTAATGAATAAAAATAGTGTATTCTGTAATAATAATATTAGTACACGGTTCATTAGAGATGTCAGTAGATAATGTTCAGACACCTTGAAGTATATATGTAATAATAATAATGAAGAAACCTGCAAAGAGACTATTGAACCCTTCTGTGATGTTACTATATGTTCGGGGAAAATTAGCCACTAAATGGCATATTTTCCTCTAAGGTGGGGGAGTGTGTCAGGTTTTGAGAAACATCTGCTATTGAAACTGGGGTTATATATTATATATTATTCTTTATACACTCTTTATTATTGAGTGCGAAATTAGTAGAAACAGCTGCTTGTCCTGGCAGCTAAAACGGCCCTTATTCGGTTAGGCATGGAGCCGAACTTGGCTTGAAGGACAGAAGCGGGCTACTCATTCCATGCTGTTTCAAGTCCATGCCACACTTCATCAATCGTATTAGCTGGAGAAGGGTTTCGGGCTAGTCTCTAAGCAATTCATGACCAGATGTTTTCAGTGGGTGACAGATCTGGAGACCGTGCAGGCCAGGGCAGCAATCGAATACCCTGTGTATCGAGAAAGGTCAGATCACGACGGGCAACATGTGATCTTGAGTTATCTTGCTGGAAGGTGGCGTTTGGCAGGCCTCGAAGAGTGGGCACAACCACTGGGCGTAAGATGTCAAAAATGTACCGATCTGCGTTCAAATTACCGTCGATCCGAACTAGAGATGTGCATGTCGTGTACCCAATGGCTGCCCAACCCATCACACCAGGCGCAGGGCCCCTGTGCTGATATGGAAAGCAAGCAGGCGACAGGCGTTTTCCTTGGAGCCCCCAGACAAGTATACGGCCATCATAATACAGCACGTACAACCAGGACTCGTCTGAAATGACGACATTGTGCCAGTCATGCATCCAGCTTTGTCTTTCGGCGTACCAGAGTCGCCGACTCTCTCTATGCTGCATTGTCGAGGGAAGCCGCAGTACTGATCGCCGTTCTGACAGTCCACACTGCTGCAAACGTCGTCGAACCGTACAAGCGGATACTGGGTGCGCTTCAAACATGCCCATTTCCTTACTAACGGTTCGAGATGTGGTTGTACGGTTTTGCAGGGACGACCTCACAATATGTCTGTCCTCTCCGGCGTGAGTCATGGGAGGGCATTGAGATCCTGCATGCCGTTCGGTATGACCCACGGTATTCCATTGATTCCATATTTGCATGATAGTGGTTGGATTTCGACAAATGCAATGGGCGATATCGCGGATATATAATCCACACTCTCGATAGGCAACGATAATGCCTCTATTGAATACCGAAACTTGGTGGTAAGCATTTCTTCTTATTATTGGAGGCATAACACGATATTCTGAGCAAATGCCGACCTTACAAAGAGCGTTCCGAATGAGAAATCCACTACGCAACTTTTCTTTTATGCAGTGCTTCAGATGTTGTTTCTCACGCCTGCCTCGTCTAAATGCGCTGAAATACTAATTATTTGCATATTCCAACCTCTTCTTCCTTTCATGTGATTTTGACGTTCGCCAAATCATTCCTTCCTGGTGTTGCAATTTTAATGGCCAGCAGTGTATGTATATATATATGTGTGTGTGTGTGTGTGTAAATATATATACATATATATATATACATATACACACACATATATATATATATATGCATGTCCACTTTTTGTGAAATCTGAAAGAGCCTTTTGTTATATTCAGGTGCGTATAATCGCTCAGCAGCAAGGGATCAAACAAAACTGAAGATAGTCCATTAAAAACATAGGTGAAGCTAAATAGAAATTTGGAAGAGCGATGAAAATGGACGTGCGTAAGGAAATATAAATATCTGTCCTGGAACTATATGTGACTATTATTTTTCCTCTATCAAATATATCAAATCCCTGATCCCTTTATTCCCGATCAAATGTTATATAAAGCATAACGATATCATCGCTTGTTTCCAAGTGTTCTTTTCACAAATGTAATATATTCCTTTTTAAAAGCATTATGCGATAACAATTAGTTAGATTGCTTTAGTTTATATTTTATTGTGAGAGGCAGAAAAAATAAACCGTGTTATTTTTCCAAAAATAGAAAACGGTATATAGCACACTTTGTCGTACATTTATGACTTTGTTTCACGGAGTTCTGCTATAAATTAAAATTACTTCCATTAACTTATGAAGTATCCTGTTTATTGGATTATGTATGTATGAAAGCGCATACGTGGGTTTTTGAAATATTTCCTAATCCAAAATCAATTCCCTGATCCCTATATTCCCAATGAAATGTTATATAAAACATAGCATTGTCATCGTTTGTTTTCATGTGTTATTTTCACCTGTGTAATACATTCCTTTTTAAAAGCATTATGCGATAACAATTAATTAAATTGATTACTTTTATATTTGATTGTGTAAGACATGAATGTAATAATGAACTGTTTTATTTTCCAAAATAGAAAGCGACATCTGTCACACTTGGCAGTACATTTTTGAGTTTGCTTCATTGAGTTCTGCAATAAATTAAAATTACTTCCATTAACTTATGACGGATCCTGTTTATTAAATTAGTTTTGAGTGAAAGCGCATATTTAGTTTGTTGAAATATTTCCCAATCCAAAATAAAATCCCTGATCAAATGTTATTTAAAGCATAAATTTATCATCGTTTATTTTCATGTGTTTTTTTCACCTGTATGAAATATTCGTTTTTAAAAGCATTATTCGATAACAATTAATTAGATTTTTTTTGGCATTTTATTGTGAAAGGCAGAAACAATGAACCATTTTATTCTGAAAAATAGAATGCGGTACTACCACACTTGGCGTACATTATTGAGTTTATTTCATTGAGTTCTGCTAATAATTAAAATTACTTCCATTAACTTATGTAGCATCCAATTTATTAGATTATGTATGTATGAAAGATCATACTTAGATTTTTGAAATATTTAAAGTAAAAAAAAATACTATTCATGTAACGAAAATATTTATTTATAACACATGAACATAATTCAAAAGCCGTACGATTTTTTACTTTAAGCTTTTAGTAGAAACGCTATGTCTAAAATAGAGGTAGCATTAATTACTCATAACACTATTATCCGAAGTTTATTTCGTTTTAGCTTTTAAGTGCTCCGGAAGCTATTCTTGGTAGTTTATTTATATAGAAGTATAAAGTGTGTAGCTAACATTTATTGAAACAATAATGGAATTAGTATACATTATTTAAAATTTTTATGTGAATGCTTATCGCTTTTGGAAACTTGTATAACGTTAGAAAGCAATTATATTAATTAAAATTAACAAAGTAGGCATAGTGTTAGCATATTAACCCTCTTAATAAATATGGGGGTATTTTTTTACCCCTGTTTTTAATATTTCTAACCAGAAAAAAAAACAGAAAAAATTAAAGATATTATAAAAAGAAACGTGTTTTTTGACACCCTTCTTTTTGTTTTTACAGTTAATGTTTCTAACCAGAAAAAAAACAGAAAGAAATTAAAGATATTATAAAATAAACGTCTTTTTTGACACCCTTCTTCTTGTTTTTGCAGTTAATGATTCTAACCAGAAAAAAAATTAAACATATAAAAAAAATAACAATCTAACCCTAGGATCTGCATCTAATGCTATTAAATTTCTCCTTCAAATCATACAAAACGAAGAAGCTCATCACAAATTAAAACATAGTATTAGTGTAAGGGTTAAATATTGTTATATAACTTGCTTTTCCTAATTGCATTTTAAATAAGAATGAGATTAAAAAAAAATATTTTGCTTCATCGAGAATAAATGTAGCGTTGTATTTCCAAACGAATAATTGAAAATGTTATGAAACTAACTTTTGACGTTTCGTAAAGAAATTAAAAAATAAATGAAACATTTTTTTTCTATATCATTTTCAAATGCAATGTTGTCTAAATAGAAGAAATGACTACAACTAAAAACCCAATAAAGTAAAATTTGATACAAATAATGTACGTGTTAGTAATAATTAATATTACATTAATATATTACATTGGTCGGTACCAAAATCCTCTATGTAAAAATAATAGTTGATTCTTATAGATTTCACTCTAATAAATAAAAATATGGTGATGAAATTACTGTATCAAGTACCATTTTTTCCCTCGGAGGGTTTTCTTTTAAAATTAAGGTATTTTATATCTTGCCAAAACAAAAATTAATATAATAATCATTCACTATTTGTTATTATTATAAATCTGTTTCTCGGAATAATGATACGCAATTTGGATATCATATTTAGAATTAGGAGTATTAGATCTGTACACTTTACATATTTTGTTTGCAGGGAGGAAAAATTTTAATTATTTGCCGACCAATGTTATGGAAAAACTATATGAGATTGTATTGGGAAAATTTAGCATTTAGCAATCTAAACATATATTAATTTTACAATTGTATCGCATATAAACCTCTTAGGACTTTCAGCAATTTTTGTTAACTTCAGTAATTGACAGTACAGTCAATTCCTTTCGAATAATGAATTGGAGAATCAGCTTTTGACGATTGTTTTCTTGCCTGAGTAAGAGAAGATTCTATCAAAATAGTTGTGGTCCGGTATATAATCAAAAACGACATTTATTTGATTTGTTACTTTGTAGTTACTTATCAATGTTTATATTATTACAAAATACTATTGTTGAGAGTTTTCAGTGTTTATAACTATTTTATCTACGTCATTTTTATATTTTATAAAAAGGGTAAACAAAAAAAAATTAAAAAAAATCAATAATATTTGTTCTTGATGCATGAGACAGTTAATGCACATGAAAATCAATTTGAAATATAACTTTCACAAGAATAACAGCACACTGTAAAAAAATATATATATATATATATAAGACCAGATTCCTGTATTAATCGGAAAAATAGTTACCCTTATTGCACCGGAAAAATTTCCGACCCAGCTCGGAATAAAATCAGTAAAATCGGAATAAAATCCGTAAAATTGGAATAAAATCCGTAAAGTACCGTTTTAATGAATGTTTCTTTTTTTTACGAATTTTATTCCGAGCTGGATCGGAAAATTTTCGGGTACGATAAGGACAACTATTTTTCCGTTTCCTACAGGAATACTGTTCGGATTTTTTTACAGTGTATCATATACAGGGTATATCTGAAAAAGGGGGCAAAATTTTACGGGATGATAGAACGCATCTACACAAGCAAATTTCGTCATAGAATGTATGAGCGAGGTGAGAAGTTAAAAGGTTGTTTTCCACTGTCTCTGTTAAATAATTGACACAAGAATGAGACGCCATACACTGTAAAAAAAATACTGCCAGTTTTCCGGTAGGAATCGGAAAAATATTTGCCCTTATCGTACCGGAATAATTTCCGACCCAGCTCGGAATAAAATGCGTAAAAATAAGGAAATAGTCCGTAAAAAGGTATTTTACGTATTTTATTCCGAGTTGGGTTGGAAATTATTCTGGTACGATAAGGGAAACTATTTTTCCGATTCCTACCGGAAAACTGGCAGTATTTTTTTACAGTGTACTTCAGAAAACATTCTATTAACAGGAATGTAATTAATGTACATGCCCAAACAAATTGCTCAAAAGGTCTTTCGCCAGCTGCAATGCACACACTTCACATCTGCGGGATAGGTGTTGACGTACATTTGCGAAGACACCGGGCATTTCACGAATATCGCCGGCAACCATGGAAATCCTGGCGACTAGATCCATGTCGGTCTCAATGCGGCACTCGTAGATTAGGCTTTTCATATGGCCCCACAAGAAAAAGTCCTATAAATATGAGAGATCCGGCGATCTTAGTGTCTGGAACCACATCGACCAATCCATATCCCTGGAACAGGTGAAAACTACCTTTTAACTTCTCACGACTTGCGTTCCGACCATACATTGTAAAACGAAATTTGCTCGTATAGCTGCGTTCTATCACACCGTAAAGTTTTGCCAACTTTTTCAGATACACCCTGTATATTTCCATTAGTTTCCGGTTTAATTTCAGGTAAAAGGTTTTTTTTATTTATTTTATTTTTTTTTTTATTTTATTATTTTTTTTTAACACCAAAGTACATACACTTCATGGAATTTTCAATAAGGCTGCTACCGCTATTTAGTCTGAGAAACTTTTTGTTTAAGATTTTTATTGAAGATTTTGTAATTATCTGGTTCACATAATTTGTAATGTTTTTTACGGTTGAATAAGGCGAAAAAATCAATTAAAAACTACCTTTAAAATGTACGCATGCTTTAAAACACAATAATTAAAAAAATTAGATAATTATTAAGTATTTTAAGGTTGACAAAAAAAACAATCTTTTCAACTTCATATTTGAAGAAATTTATAAACAATTTATAAACAATGAAATAAATTTTCCTTGGACAAAAAAATCTTTTCTAAGATACATTTTTCTTAAAATAAACTCCTATATTGTAGTTTATACAAGAAAAAAAAAGCTTCAAACTTTTTAAATTTGAAAACGAAATAATTAAAATTTTGGTTGTATTTTAAGGTTCACAAAAAAAAATCTTTTCAGCTTTATATTTGATCAAATCTATTAACAATTTAGACGGAAAAAAGTTTTCCTTGAAGAATTTTTTTTTTTCTAAGATACATTTTTTCTAAAATAAACTCATATATTGTAGTGTATCCAAGAGCAAAACTTCAATCTAGTTTCAGAAGCATCTTATTAAAGCCATGTGATCAAAGAAAAAGTTTAACAGTCTATTTTTTTCAGTACTACACCGGTTATATTGGGCGAAATTTTGACTTTCGAAAAGAAAAAGGTTTTTGAGGTTATTTTTGTGATACATAAAATATACATTTTCTATTGAATACCTTTTCATTTGTACGAAGTAGGGTATCGAATTAATCAAATATGAAATGTTTTTGGGATGCATGCTTCAAATATGCTGTTTATTGTACAATTAAACTTGTGAGAAATAGAATAGTAAAATTTCAATGTAGTTTCATAGCATCTTTTTAAAGTCATATGATCAAAGGAAAACTGTAACACTATGTTTTTTCTATAACTATGAAATGTTTGTGTGATGCTTCAAATATGTGTTTAATATAAAATTAAAGCTTCTGAGACAACCAAAAGGAAAACTTCAATCTAGTTTCAGAAGCATCTTATTAAAATCATATAATCAAAGAAAAACCATAGTATTATATTTTTTCTAGTACTATGCCGGTCATATTGGCAAAATTTCGGCTTTTGAGGTTATTTTTGGGATACATAAATTATACATTTCCTTTTCAATAGATTTTCATTTGTGCGAAGAAAGATATCGTATTAATGAAATATGAAATGTTTGTGTGATGCATGCTTGAAATATGTGTTTAATGTAAGATTACGACTTGTGATAAATTCATTAAAAAAAACTTCAATCTAGTTTCAGAAGCATATTATTAAAGTCATATGATCAAATGAAGCCTTTAACGCTCTATTTTTTCCAGTACTATGCCGGTCATATTGGCAAAATTTCGGCTTTTGTAGAGAAAAATGTTTTTGAGGTTATATTTGGGATACACAAATTATACTTTTCCTTTTCAATAGCTTTCCATTTGTGCAAAGAAGGATATCGTATTAATGAAATATGAAATGTTTGGGTGATGCATGCTTCAAATATGTGTTTAATGTAAGATTACGACTTGTGATAAATTCATTAAAAAAAAACTTCAATCTAGTTTCAGAAGCATATTATTAAAGTCATATGATCAAATGAAGCCTTTAACGCTCTATTTTTTCCAGTACTATGCCGGTCATATTGGCAAAATTTCGGCTTTCGAAGAGAAAAATGTTTTGGGGGTTATTTTGGGGATACATAAATTATACTTTTCCTTTCCAATAGCTTTTCATTTATGCGAAGAAGGATATCGTATTAATGAAATGTAAAGTGTTTGTGCGATGCATGCTTCAAATGTGCGTTTAATGTAAAATTAAGGCTTGCGAGGCATCCAAGAGGAAAACTTCAATCTAGTTTCAGAAGCATCTTATTAAAGTCATATGATCAAAGCATAACTATAACACTATATTTATTTATAATACTACACCGGTATATAGGCAAAATTTCGGCTTTCAAAGAGGAAAATGATTTTGAAGTTATTTTTGTTGTACGCAAAATATACATTTTCCTTTGAATAGATTTTCATTTGTACGAAGAAGGAAATCGTATTAATGAGATATGAAATGTTTGTGTGATGCATGATGCATGCTTGAAGTATGTGTCTAATCTAAAATTAAAGCTTGCGAGATATCCAAGAGGAAAACATCAATCTAGTTTCAGAAGCATCTTTTTAAAGTCATATGATCAAAGAAAATCTATAACACTATATTTATTATGATCAAAGAAAATCTATAACACTATATTTATTATGATCAAAGAAAATCTATAACACTATATTTATTTATAATACTACACCGGTATATAGGCGAAATTTCGGCTTTCGAAGAGAAAAATGTTTCTGAGTTTATTTTTGGGATCCATAAATTTTACGTTTCCTTTTCAATATCTTTTAATTTGTGCGAAGAAGGATATCGTATTAATGAAATATGAAATGTTTGTGTGATGAATGCTTCAAATATGTTTTTAATGTAAAATTAAGGCTTGTGAGACATTCAAGAGACATACGTTTATCTAGTTTCAGAAGCATCTTATTAAAGTCATATGATCAACACTGAGCTCTATATACAACAGAAGGTTGTACTCACCCGTCCGTCGTCTGCTAGCCGAATTACACCATAAAGAAGCAAAATGGGCATTAGATAAAAAATAATCCGCGTTTTTAATGTTAGATATAGCAGAAATCTCTTTATTATTATCCTAATTTATTTTTCTCTAATTAAGTAATTTATAAAAACAGTGAGAATGAGTCATCTATAAGAACAGAAAATATCGAATTAGTATTTATTTAGCAGGAATAATTTTGATTAAATTGTTTATAAATCCGTTCTTTCACGTCCATTCATAATCGAAAGATAGCGTTGTTTTGAAATTGTAATTTAATTTTCTAGCTTTTTTAACACCCAAATATGTCTTTTTCTCTTATCTTATTTGAATGAAAGACAATTATTTTAATTGGTTTTATCAATAAATTTATAGTTTTAAAAACAAAATTACAAATTGGTTTCAATAAAATAAATCTTCAAATTTCAATCGAGACGTCTTAAACAACACAAAAATTTTAGGAAAAAAAATTATAATACAATGAATAATGTATTTATATATATATATATTTTCGTAGTTTCAATGTGAAGCATTATCACAGTAAAATGAAATCTAGGGAGAGTAGGAGAATGCATTAATCTCAAAATACTTTCTAATAAGTGTTTAGTTTTCGTTGTATTAAACACGAACAGTAAAATGATACTTGGAATTAAAATAAATCTATACGAAAAAATTATCATTTACAAAGCAATATTATACACTTATGGCTGTTAATCATGAGAGATAGAAGGGGAAAAAAGGCAATTCACCTGTGAAATCGTAAATTTCCCTCTTTATTCCAACGGTTTTTACAACCATATGCAGAACAACTGCCCACCATGATATATTATTCATTACCAATTCCATAAACGTAAAAGAAATTTGAAAAAAATTCAATTACTAGCATAATAGGCAATGGGAGAAAGAGCGTTTTCTGCCTAGTATACGAACAAAAAGAAAACTAAAACTGCTGTCACTGTATTCTTCGGCGCTGACCGCGGGAAATAATGTTGGGGAATACAGGGGTCGCATTATATAGGGAAAATTTTAGTGTTTGTATCAGACCCCTTAAACAGTAATGTTCATGAACATTTTATTTAAGATATGCTGTAGAAAAGTACGTTGAAGATATTATTTTCGAAATAGTGGTAGGAACACTAAAATTTTCCCTATAGAATGTGGCCCCTGGGAATAGGAAGACAGATCTCCTGTTATATGTTGAGCTCAGTGATGATCAAACAAAAACAATAACACTCTAGCTATTTCTAGTACCACACCGGTCATAGTGGCGAAATTTTGGCATTCGAAGAGAAAAATGTTTTTGAGTTTATTTTTGTGGTACATAAAATATACATTTTCTTTTGAATAGTATTTCGTTTTTACGAAGTAGGATATTGTATTAATGAAATATGAAATATTTGTATGTTGCATGCTTCAAATATGTGTATAATGTAAATTTAAGGCTTCTGAGACAACCAAGAGGAAAACTTCAATCTAGTTTCTGAATCATCTTATCAAAGTCATATGATCAAAGAAAAACTGTAACAATCTATTTATTTCTAGTACTACACCGCTCACATTGGCGAAACTTTCTTTTATTTTAAAGAAAATTATTTTTGAGGTTATTTCTGGGGTACATAAAATATACAATCCATTTACATTTCTACGAAGAAGGATATCATATATAAATAAATCTGAAACGTTTGTGGCATGCATGCTTCAAATATGCTCTTTAATGTATAATTACGACTTGTGAGGGATCCGTTAAAAAAACTTTATTCTATTTTCAGATGTATCTTATTAAAGTCATATGATCAATGTAAACCGGTAAAACAGTATTTATTTCTAGTGCTATACAGCTCATATTATAGACATTCCCGATTATGCTGGAGGAAAATATTTATAAGGTTATTTTGGTGGGTACATGGCATATACCTTTTATTTTGAATAGCTTTTCATTCCTATGAAGTAGGATATAGTTTATAGTGAAATATTACATATTTGTTTCACGCATGCCTCAAATATGCTGTTTATTGCAAAATTGAACTTGTGAGAGATCAAATAGAAAAAATTCAGTTTAGTTTCATTTCATCTTTTTTAAGCCATATGATAAAAAATATAAATAACAAAAAAATGTAGCACTATATTTTTTCTATAACTGCACCGATAATCGATGAGGATTTCTACTTTTGAAGAGATAAAAAAATATTGATGTTATTAGTCAAATTTCCAAAATTTCGGTTCTCGAAGAGAAATAGGTTTTTTGAGGTTATTTTTGGAATACATAAAATATACTTCTTCTTTTGGATAACTTTTCATTTCTACGAAGTTGGATATCGTAAATAATGAAATATGAAATGTTCGCTGCAATCATGCTTCAAGTATGCTGTTTAATGTAAAATTAAGACTTGTGCCTATTTTGAAATGTATAAAAACACTAAATTATAAAAGAAGACAAATATTATTTAATCTACTAAAATATAACAAAATGCGAAAATATACAATAAAACTAATCACACACAAACATACACACAAAAAGGAATATTTGTAATTTTGCGAGTCCAATCGTCTATTTAATCGCCAAATGAAGCATTTGGATGCGATTTGGTGAAATAGGGAGTGGCAACAAGAACCCTGCTACAACTACATAAAAAAAGCAATTGTTTTGTATCCGAGAAAATATAATATAACCACGAAAGAAAATATACAATAACGTCTTCGGAATTACCCACAGTTCCGACTTGCATTCTTTTTTTTATGAACCTAAGAAACTAACATATTTTTCAGATTTAAAGAAGCATTTATAAAGACAAAAGTTTTTCGGTTTCCACTGATTTTTTTAGCTTTTTACAGCAGATTTTTAGCGTATTAATCAGTTTCACAAATATGGGTTCCTTATTTTTATTAACATCAGAAATTCTCAGTTTTTTCAGATTTAAAGAAGCAGTTATAAAAACAAAATTTCTTTTGCTGCCACTGAGTTTCGGAATTTTTTTTCAGCAACTTTTATAGCGTATTAATCAGTTTTCCAAAATATGCGTTCCCTGTCATTATAAACCTCGAAAAAAACCCCATAGTCTGCAGCTTTAAAGAAGCATTTATAAAAACAAAATTACTTTGGTTGCCACTCATTTTCGGAAGGTTTTTTCAGCAGTTTCTTTAAGTCATTAGTCTATTTTCCCAAGTATGCATTCCTTATCTTTATTAACCTCAGAAACTAACATAGTTTTCAGATTTAAAGAATCAGTTATAAAAACAATATTTCTTTAGCTGCTACTGATTTTCGGAAGTTTTTTTCATCAGCTTTTATAACGTATTAACCAGTTTCCCAAATATGCGTTCCTTATCTTTATTAACCTCGAAAAAGACATGTTTTTCAGATTTAAAGAATCATTTATAAAAATAAAATTGGTAACTGAATATAGTTATATATAATAATGTTCATAACAAATATAAACAGTGCTAAACAATGTGATCAGCATTAACGTGTTCACGCCGGTGTGCATCACCGGTGGGTCACGATCGACTGTCCCATCAGGAGGCGTGAATTACCGATGGCTGGCACTCGACTGTTCCATAGAAAGCGTGTGCTACAGGTGGGTCATACTCGATTAAGCTATAGACGGCATGTTCTACAGGTGGGTCGCACTTGAATATTCGAAAATCCAGTAGTAAAAACAATTCATTATTATAAATTTAATACATTCACGACGGGAAATCAGAATTCTCGTTTTCATTCAAAAAATATCATTGACTAAGGGCGTGGCTTCTACCTTACAGAAATGCTTTTATATCATGTTGTCCATATTTCTTTAGATTGTAAATCATTTTATATTAAATTCATATATATGTAGTCAGTAAAATTATGTCTCTAAGTAATTTGGTTACTTCTTTCGAACTTTCAGTCATTCATAATCAACTCTGCTCGTTAAATTCGAGTTCAATTCAATAAATATGAGAGGGGCGAGTCATTACATGCAGTGTCTGAATAAGCGATAAAACCGCGCCACCAGAAGAAGCAAAACATGAATTCGAGCGCCGCGTCACAGCAAAAAAACATGAATATCGGCGCCGGCGTGAACGTGTTAAGGGACTTCCCAGTCTTCTTCGCGCCCAGTGGAAACACACAGTGTTTCCAATCTATATAACCGTAAAAATATTTTTAAAAAAGTAGAACGGTAGTTAGATTAGTTCTATAGGAAGAAAAAGTCTATGAAAGAAGAGCAGGTAATTTAAAATTGGTAAAAGCCGAATAGGCTCCTTTATCACAGGATAACTGCGTGCAAATAAGAGGATTAATTAAGATAGTCGATTAAATTTAGAAAATTTAGAAAAGGAAATCGAAATTTGTACTAACAGGGCTGCTACGGGTGACGAATTTTAATTATATTCCGCACCACTTTTTCGAAACAAAAATCTTTTACATAAACTTAGACAACATTTACTTGTTCCATTGTTCCAAGATATCTGTACTACAAAATGTATTCTTAAAAAATAGCAGTTAGAATAAAATTTAAAAATATCCGCCTGTGGCAACCGTGTGCACAACCGCATGGAAGGGAACATACCCAAAAGGTAACAGATTTCGTTGAAAATTTTATCATAGAGAGTACTCATGATATGATGAAAAATTATAGCAATTTTATCGGCCAGCGTCAAGGTTTAGAACATTTTTATTATTTTTAAAATTTGTATGGTGCAAGTAACAAAAATCGCTAAATGTTAGTATAGAAATGTTTTATATAAATAATTTCAGACAACGTAATCGTCACATAAAAGATAATTATTATAGAGATGAGAGATCAATGAATTTTTACACCATCCACAAATTAAAAAATGAAATATTTTACATTCATGACATTCGGTTCCATCACTTGTGACACAAAAATCAACAGCATTCTGGAAATGCTTTCCTTTAAGACAAAAAAAAAAAAAATGGCGGTTGTCATACACGGATTTTTTTCTGAATTTGTATGGTCATTTGAATTTGAATACCAATAATTTCTAAAAGATTTACGACCTAAATTTCCTGACATTAAATAAGACAAAGAAAACTTTCATAAAATACTGGTATATATTTTCAAGAGGCCGTTAGAACGCTTAAAAATATTCGCCTAAAACAGCCGCAATTTTTCTGTCAGCGCTTGTGTCTAGTAATCAGCTGTCGGTGCCTTCTTGCTGATAACACACGCTGCTTACAGTGTCACTTATATGCATAGTGTCTCATAGAATTCTTCACGACAGGCTTCAATTTCGTATCAAACTACTTATTTTTGAGTAAATCTTAAAATAGAACGTTTCAATTTTAATTAAAGCGGAAAAATCCACGGAGTAATAAGTTGGTTAAAACGAATTTTGAGCATGTTGTGCAGTGTTGCCAGATTGGAGATTTTGCCCTTAGTTTGGGGGATTTTGAAGCTTGTGGGGAATTTTCTGGGGACAAGCAGTCCATGGGGAAATTTTTGGGGTCTATCGACATTTTTGGGGGAAAATTTAGGGAATTTTTTTCACTAATTCACTTAAAGTTTACTTTTAATCATCTGACAACATTGGATCTGTCTCGAACTCGATTTAGAATTTGAAAATTAAAATAAAGTTCAAAAATCCGAGATATCAATCATTATTCTCGTGATCTTGTTTGTCGTCTACAACATGAGAGTTTACACGTATCAGAGGTGCATCACTATCTGCCTTGGACTAACCGCACCTGAATTTCTAGACCACTGTATGAGTGCGGCAGATTTTGCTAATCATCGTGGACAGACACACAGTTCAGAAGAGACGACAAAAAAATTGAAAACAACGTTTTATAGGTTAAATCAGATAGAAGCAGGTGAGGCCAACACCACCTCAGATTCATTCAAATCTCAACCAATTAGAGATGGTCTAAACCTTGAAAAATTTATTGTCATAAAAGTAGAGGGAACTAATGTAATGACAGGCCAGCATCTTCCATTGCAAACAATTTAGAAAGCAAGCAAAAAGTAACATGTAAAATTTATCTCTCATTCTCTTCGTTTAGTTGCGAATATGCACGCAAAATTCTGCTTATTTTAAATGTTTATTTTTTTTATAAATGGGGAATTTTTTCAATAAAGAAGGCTTGATTGGGTAAATTTTTTGTTAAGTTTAAATTTGTTAAACATTTTTTTATAATGGTAAATTGAAAATTGAAAATTTACATTTTGGAGTAGAAACTGAGTTGGGGACTTTTATGGGAAAAAACCCTCATTTGGGGAAAATTTGAGAAATTTTAGGGAAATTGACATTTGACTATCTGGCAAAACTGATGTTGTGTAGAAATCGATGGAGCGCTATCAGTAAGTATCATAGAAAAGTGTATTTGATAAAAAAGGCTGCAGTTTTCGTATAACTTACCATCATCTCGTTTTATTCATATCTTCGAATATATGCTGTTAAACGACAGATATCTTCAAGAAAGCCATTTCCTAAATTCAGTTGATTTTTCTATCACAAGTAACTGTACCGGATGTCATGGATGTAAAAAATATCATTATATAATTTGTGGATGGTATAAAAACTCATTGCTTTTAACTCATTTGTTTAATAATTATCATTTATGTTATGAATACTTTGTTTGAAATTATTGGAATATTTTAATAAAACGTTTAGTGATTTTCATTAGTAGCAAAATAGATATATAGAAAAATATTTTAAAAATACTGAACATTGACGATATACAATTAAATTGACATCATTCTTCATCATATGATAAACGTTTCATCGTAATCGGGATGTACCTTTTGGGTAGGGTCATTTTTAAGAATAGCAAAAAGGAACAAGTATGTTAAGGGACACTAAAAGCTTTAAAATTTCCGAAATTGTATTTTTTTTTTAAATAGATGATAAACTCATATCTTTTCTGGACGTTTCGATATAATTGTGTCCTTGAAATTTCCATTAGAACAGAAGTTATGGCTTTTAGAATTGTACCCGCTCAATAGCCGAAGCGGCGTTTCCGAAACTTTGAAGTCATTTTTCTCCAAATGATGTTTTTGGACATAACGCGTACGATATCTCAGAGACTTCTGAATATGTTTTCATAAAAATTTCAAAACATATGTTTCATGTTATTCTGTATAAACTGAACCTAAAATTTCCTTTTTATCGTTAAAAAAATATTTTTTTACGTGATGATTACATTGGTGAATTTTTCTAAATTTTGTATTAGCTAAATATAACTTTAAAAAAAAAAAAAAAAAAAAAAAAAAATCATAAAAATGCTTTAAATGCAAATTTATTTATGTTCAGGGTAATTATTACAATCTGAAGTACCATAGGCACAAAAATTTTATTTTAGCTGCAAAATTTATTTTGTAATCTCGCGCGTAATCTGTTACACCGATTTTTTGCTCGCCAAATGTCTGGCAGTTTGGAACCCCCTATAAGTGCTAATACTGCATCTTGCAATTTTTTAAATATTTTTAATGAAAGAACATACTTATATCTTTCATCCCAATTAAAATTGTCTCTTAAAATCAAATACATTTTAAGATATTAAATGTTGAAAATGGTCTTTTTTCTTCTTCTTTTTTTCCAATTTTAAGAATCCTGATACCCCTTAAGCACTGGTTTAGCTGGTGATGGTTTAGAGATATTTAATAAAAAGTTGCCACATAAAAAACGGAATTAAAAAAAATCTCTTTTTACTACACATATTTACATATTAAATTAAAATATGAGAGACCTTTAAAATTTCATTTTCCATAAGTTATTAAGAGTGTTATACTATTTCAAAAATCTTTACACATAAAAATCAATTTTAAAAAGACGGATTGAGATACCAAAGATTCTGAACAATGCTGAACATTTGGGCGGCATTGAGGGGTTACCTAGCTGTGATCAGCTTAACACCCAGTCTGTTTATTTAATGTCTTACATAAATATGAGCCATTGGGAAAATAAAAAGTGTAGTTTATTAAAAACTACATAATAATTAAAAGAAAAAATACTAAGGATAAAAGCAAAAATTAAGAAATTATTTTTAAGAGATTAAAAAAATTAAGTCTTTAATCACAGTTAAAGATGGTAGAAGTATATTTAACTTTAGTTATAGCTGTAGTTGCATAAACTACTATAAAAATAAAGTATAAGGTAAATTAAAAACCTAAGCATTTTTAAATAATTTAAGTGGTGTGATATTTAAAATTTCGAAAAATTTGAAAGGTTACAAATAAAATGAAATCTTACAAATAAGATTAACTTTTCAAGAAAGCAAAATAGTTGCACGGAAGTCTGCATTAAAATAGTTTATTATGATACAATTTTCTTTGAAATCTTCTTAAGAGCTTAGTTTAATAAACATTATTTCTTTTCTACTATTATTAACCGTTGCATCAACTAAGCCTCAAGGAAATTTTTTAAATTGAATTTTCAGCAGTTTTCCTAAGTTCTTTTCGTCTTTAACAAAATAAAATACTTTTAAAAAATCTTTAAAAATGAATTTCTGCACCAATAAAACTGTTATAAACTCCGTGACAATACATTTTATACTAAAACCCATATTAAAAATATCGAAAATTTATAGTTTTATATTAATACGAGCAAGACTTATAATATTAATCGATCATTATACATGTTGAATAAATATTAAGATACGTATATGCATCAATTTACAAAACCTACTTTGATTTTTCTGAGATTGTATATAGGGGAAGTTAGCCTAAAATGATCCTATCGGGCAAAACGATCCACATATGTTTTCAGCCAGACAGGTCGCGCTATCTACCGAGTAATACATAAACTAGATCTGCTAACTCAAGGAGAAGCAATGGCGATATTCAAGAGATCGCATTATCACGCTCCAGAAGAAAAATCTTTCAAAAAGTGGTTTTCCTAACATCTGTTATAAGGTAAGCACTAACTTTCATATTTATTTATATATATAATCTTTCATGTACAGAAATATGACTTGGTTTACTTAATGGAGTATGTTGTTAGCTGTGAATTACACTTTATAAATTTGTTATGTTTCTCGGCGTCATCCAGTAATATGACCTAAAATGGGCGGCCATGTTTCCGGGCAAAATTATCCATTATGTGAATCGTTTTACCCGCAGAGGGTCATTTTGCCCTTATTAAATGTTTAAATGATTTCACAAATCCTTTAATAAGTAGTGTTTACCAAATTGCAAATATTTTGTACTTAATTTTGGTTATTAACCTAGACATATTAAGTATCGTGCCTATTACTATCATGTATACAATCGAAACCATCTGTTCTAATTTTATGCACATTGTTAAGGGGGTTTAAGAAGTTCTGATAATCACATGAAAGATGCACATTTTATTCAAATTATGGCCAAACAAAAAATTAAATATATAATCATCTAATTCAAACAGTATTATTTACATCACATTTCTTAATTATCCCTTTGAGCGGCCCAAATAGCGGAAATTGAAAAAAGTATCGTTTGTTTTTAAACCCGTTTAAGTAGGTGCACATTTTTGGCTGACAAAAATGGCTGACCAACAGTAACAAAAAAGGGGGAGTTGGAATAAATGAAATCGCAAAAATTTTTGGTGAAGCTTACTTGCATGCTTGTGTACCATTAGACGCCATCAATGGTTTTAAGGAAACCGGAATTATACATTTTAACCCGGATGTATTCTCTGAAATCGATTTTGTTGCTACAGAAGTTACAAATAAGCCACATCCAGTCACACCAGGTTACTGTCAAGAACAAGAGAGAAATGTTGAACAGGGAGGCATTTCTCAAGAACTGCAGCTAGCTGCTACTACATCGTCTGAAGAAAATACGGTACCGGGCCCAAGCCATCATAGGAGCCCTTCAACCGCTCTCAAAATGTGTGACTTTCCCAAATCTTTCTCTTTAAGTCCACGTGATATCATACCCTTTCCAAGGAAAACGGAATCAAGCACTTCGAGATAAAGAAAATCGATGGGAAGTGCCATCTTAACAAGCAGTCCTTATAAGAATAAACTGAGCTTGGAAACGAAAAACAGAGAACAGAAAGAGATTACAAAACAGGCTGCAGCTAAGAAAATTCAATTAAAAAATGCTAAAGCTGAAAACAAAATAGCCAGAACAAGCAAAGAAAAAAGCATGAATTCAAAGCAAAGACGTATTTCCATAAAGAAGAAAAGGGTGCCTAAAATCCAATATATGGAATATAGTGAAACATATTCAGAAGATGAATACAAGTGTATTTATTGCGATGAACTATTTTCCTCCTCTGCAGCAGGTGAAGATTGGATCCAGTGTCACAAGTGCCGTAAGTGGGCGCATGATGCATGCGCAGGGATATATGAAAATGACGATGATGTGTATCTTTGCGATATGTGTTCAAATATACGGAGTTTTCGGATGGGGAGGAAATAGGTATTATTGAACTTATTTCTGCGTTTATTGTTGACAATTATTTTTGGATCATAATTTTGAAATATTCTATTTTATTCTTTTTTCAAAATTATTTGACACTTTTTTATTTTAAAATTTGCATAAAATAAATTATGTATGCTACTTTATTGTAAAACTTATTTTATTTATTTATGTATTGTCATAATTAATTTTACATCCTTTATTTTGCCTATAAAAAACGATTTACAATTATTTTTAAATGAAGGATCATTTTGCCCTTGGGTGCGGGTAAAATGATCCTTTGGACACTTTTTCTAAAATCTGTTTTTTTCACTACTCAATTTGGGTTTAAAATATTGTTAAAGTATGTTTCTAATGCAAAATATAGTGTAAAACATACTAACAAAGGTCAAAAGTTTTTTTTTAAACAGTTATGTTATTTTACACAAGTTTTTCCCTTAAGGGGATCATTTTAGGCCAACTTCCCCTACATTATGTCCAAAAAAAGTTATTACACGAATTATTTTCTATACAAAAAAAGATTGATAAAAATGTAAATTAGAAAAATATTCATTGAAGGTGCAAATACAAAGAATATACTTTAATTTCCTTTTATACAAAATTTAAAATTTACTTTTTACACTTTAATCTATATTTAAAAAATCTATTATTATAACATGTAAGTCAATCCTGTTTATTTTTCTAAAGATTTTTCTAAAAGGCAAGTGCTGTATTTTTGCACATTTTAATGCAGTTTTCAACCATTGAAGCATGAATTTAAAAAAAGAATTAGTAAATAGAGGTATCTAGAAAAATAGTAATACGGATTGAAAGAAGCATATTTCGATTTACAATAAGATCAAATTTCTTAAGTATAAAGTTAATATATTTAGAGTGGAAGTGCTTGGATCTTGATTACGAGAAACGGTACTTTTCCAGTATATAGATAGAGTTTAGCGACATAGAGATAATGAGATTATCAAGAAAGGGAAATTTTCATGCAGGTTTCTGGCAACTTTGCACTGTTCATTGTAACATATACACAAGCAATGTTTTCAATATGTTTACAATTTATATAATATAAACAGGCATTTTGTCTACTTTTACATGCAAACATAAGTAAATTGTATATAAAAAAAACCACTAATAATAATATTTATAAATAAAAAGTTTATATATGGCTATTTCCATGCGAACTTGTTATGTCTGTTACATACTACGATTTTTGTCTACCAGTATTTTAGAACGGAAAAATGTGACTTATTTTGTCGGAGATATCTCATCAATTGAATAAGGCGAAGCAAACTTTTCGAAAATAACGGTGGCCAACAAGCATAGCGATTTTCAGCTGTGTAACAGACTAACAAGTTCGCATGGAAATAGCCATATGTATACAGATATATACAGGGTGTTTCATAAAAAATGGGCAAAACTTTAGAAGGTGATAGTACACATCTAAACAAACAACTTTAATCAAAGAATGTATTGTTGGAAATAAGTGTTGGCGCATTTGGAAACTTGGTCCATGTAAACGTTAAAACTCCATTTCTGTTGCGAGTTATCGGAAGAAGAACGACACTAATAGCATACGAATGGGATATGGGGAAGAAGAACAAACCGTATGTAAAATTTTGCCTCCATTAATACACAAAAATCGCAGATCCGAGTGTGCAACTGTCAATCGCGTTAGGAACGTATCGGAAGATGTTAACTTTCGCTAAAAGGAAAAAGGCTGATATGCATTTTATCGATGTAACTGCAAATGGAAATGGCTCAGAGGCTTAACGATTGTATGGAGAGTGAATTCCCAACTTGCTTTTGTCACGTAGTCGTTGTTTGTGTGCTTTTTCCTCGTATAACAACATCATCTTCGGCACCCTCTAGCAACTTTGCGTTTTAATTACGACCATGCATTCTTTGTTGAAAGTTCTTTGTTTGGATAAATACTGTCAATTCGAGTTTTACAAGTTTTGCCCATCTTTTATGAAACACCCTGTATAAAAAGAAGCATAGAAGTCCATTATATTTGTTTTCATACCTATATGCATTATTTGACAACAAATCTTATTTTCTATATACCAAATTACGCCAAGCTTTAAAAAAAACTACCATGGCCACTATACTGGAAAAGTACCCTAGAAACTTAATGCCACTGATGGATCCGTAAGTCAACCTTCTAATAAAGTTAAATTTCTGACAGCTGAAATTTAATTAGAAACCATTTTTGAAGTACCCATTATAGTGAAAACTAGCGCTTCTTATCGTACAATTAGCACACACTGTAAGTAAATATAAAATAATTCCGTTGGTTGCTAGCCAGATTCTTATTTTAACAGATGTTTTTTTTCTTCGGTGAAATGATTTCGTGAACGTGTCAGATATTAGAGAATATGGATGTAAAATATCTTGACAAATAATAGCGCTAATATTCTGGTTAATTTGTCGTTTTCACTAAATGTTTGCAATTTTTATTATTTTTATTTTTACACTTTAAAAAGGATTTCCGTATTTTTGTCAGTACACTTTCCTTATTGTTAATGATTTTTTTTCTGTTAGAGAGTAGTAATAAAAATAAATGCTACGGCTATAGAGTAAAGAAAAATTTATCATTATCTTTCAGAGATATTCTCAAATACATACTTGTTGACTCATTGACGAAATCACTTTCATCAGGAAAAGATTGCTGTAAAAATACAGAATATGTACAGGTAATCAACTGATATATATACAGGGTGGTGATCCAGAATTCTTGGTACAAATTTTAAGGGTTGGTAGAGGCCACTGTATCAATAAAATATTGTATAGGAATATATGGGCGCAAGTGACGATGTGAGGGCAAACACAGGAAATAAGGCGTGAAAGGAAAGAGAAAGTGTTTATTGATAGTGATGTTGACAAGTGCAATGTTTACAATAAGTTTTAAGAATTGCGTTCGCCGGCAGTGTTGGAAATGTCGGTGGAGAGATTGATGAATAAAACTGTAATAACCTTTGTTACAATACATTTTACATTAAAGCCCATATTAAAAATATCGAAAACTTATAATTTTATATCAATAATAGTATAATTTATAATATTAATCGATCATTATACATGTTGAAAATTATTACGATACGTATATGCATCAGCTTACCAAACCTACTTTGGTTTCTCTGAGATTGTATATACAGAATGTCCAAAAAAGTTATTGCATCCACCAACAGTGTTACATGCTTGGAAGCGTCCGCGGAGAGATTGATGTACACTTCCAAAGATGCTAGGTATCTCACGCACACGTTCAGCAGATATGGATATTCGAGCAACGAGATTGCCATCTGAGTTAACTGGAGTCGCATAAACAAGACGCTTTACGTGTCCCCATAAAAAATAATGGAGTCTCGATAAATCGGGAGAGCGGGACGGACAAGGGACTCGTCCAGCACGCCAAAGAAAGTAGTTGTTATCGTATTTTTGTGGAAGACGGTTTTCCGGAAATACCTCAAGATGTTCCGATCGCCCTTCGTAAGCGACTCTGGTTTCAATAAGATTGGGTGACAGTTAATTGCAAAGAAGGTAGTTGTTATCGTATTTTTGTGGAAGAGGATTTGCCGGAAATACCTCAAGATGTTCCGATCGCCCTTCGTAAGCGACTCTGGTTTCAGAAAGATCGGGTGACAGTTAATTGCAAAGAAGGCAGTTGTTATCGTATTTTTGTGGAAGAGGATTTGCCTGAAATACCTCAAGATGTTCCGATCGCCCTTCGTAAGCGACTCTGGTTTCAACAAGATCGGGCAACAGTTAATTACAAAGAAGGTAGTTGTTTTCATATTTTGGTGGAAGAGGGTTTGCCGGAAATATCTCAAAATGTTCCGATCGCCCTTCGTAAACGACTCTGGTTTCAGAAAGATCGGGCGACAGTTAATTGCAAAGAAGGTAGTTGTTATCGTACTTTTGTGGAAGAGGGTTTGCCGGAAATACCGCAAGATGTTCCGATCGCCCTTCGTAATCGACTCTGGTTTCAGCAAGATCGGGTGACACTTAATTGCAAAGAAGGTAGTTGTTATCGTATTTTGTGGAAGAGGGAATGCCGGAAATACCTCAAGATGTTCCGATCGCCCTTCGTAATCGACTCTGGTTTCAGCAAGATCGGGTGACACTTAATTGCAAAGAAGATAGTTGTTATCGTATTTTTGTGGAATATGGTTTGCCGGAAATACCTCAAGATGTTCCGATCGCCCTTCGGAAGCGACTCTGGTTTCAGCAAGATCGGGCGACAATTAATTGCAAAGAAACTAGTTGTTATCGTATTTTTGTGGAAGAGGGTTTGCCGGAAATATATCAAGATGTTAAGATCGCCCTTCGTAAGCGACTCTGGCTTCAGCAAGATTGGGTGACAGTTAATTGCAAAACTGTTTTGGGCATTTACCTGGTTCCCCCTTTTCGGGCGCGCTGGATTGGAGAGGGTGGTCGTTTATGCGACCCCAGGAGTATTTCATCGCTCGAATATCCGTTGCTACTGCACGTGTCTCTGAAATACCTAGGGTATTTAAGTCTGTACGTCGGTCGTTCCATCGACGTTACCAGGCATCATCACAATAAGTTGGCGCAATTTTGAACACTTATTGTTAACATAGCACTTTCAATGAAGCTGTCAAAAAACATTTTTATCATGTCTACTTCCTGCATTTGTGCCTCAACGCGTCACTTGCACCCATACATTTCTATACAGTAAATGACTTTTACAGTGTCCTGTACCAAATCTTAAGGGGGTCCGGGACACATTTTCAAAAAAATTTTATTTATTGAGTTAAAATTTTGAATTTTTTTGTGATGGTTAACCATATCATTTGTAAACAAAATCAAATGATAAAACTTCTCATAGCTTTTTTAAAAAAATGTTTAATTTAAATTTCTGAAAAAAGTGGTATAACTTAAAATCGTTATAACTCGAAATATTATTTGTAGAAGTTCAATGGTTTTTCATTTAAATAAACAGAAATATATATTTTTTAATTTACAGCCAGCATTTTAAAAAATATTAATTTTTAAAAGAATTAAAAATATTTAACGAAAAAATTACAAAAAAAGTGGTGCAACTTTTTTTTAAAAAATCATATTTTCAAAAGTAAATATTTTTTTTCAAATATGCTGGCTCAGAAGTAAAGTAAAATAATTGAAAAAGATATGTTACAAGTTTCAACCCTGTATCCTTAACGGATCTCGAGTTATAAGAATTTAAATATGTGAAATGGTGAAAAAAACCTATCATCGAGAAAAACGCAATTTCACAAGAACTCGTTTCCTTGACAACCATAGCTTGAAAGGCAGATTTTGAAAACCGACCAAAACGAAAAAAATAATATTTCCTGTTCTAATGAAGATAGAAACATGATTTAAACATCATTTTAAGCAGAAAACGGCAGAGAATTTTTTAATCCAATAATAATAATAATAAAAAATGAAAATTTGAAGATTTTTGTGTCCCGGACCCTCTTAAAGTTTGTACTTAGAATTCGGAATCACCCTGCATATATATTACACTGATAAAGTGCTGAGGTGAAAATAAGAAATAACGTTTACGGATATTGTAGAAGATTAGTATGCCAAATTCTAATTGTAGTTGAGTAAAAAAAACGCATATTCGATCGTCCTTTTTCAAGCAGTAATTATTATCAGATTACATAAAACGTGAACTTTTCTCCACTTGGCACTCACATATGCAGCCTAATGTCATATGTGAGTGAGAAATACCTTGCTAGGTATCGTCTTCGTAGCTCAAATGGTAGCACATTGCAGCGTTTTTCCAAGGATCCGGGTTCTATTCCCGGCTTGGACATTTTTCTCTCTGTTGATTTTATGTTTAGTTAGAAATGTGACGATTCAAGAATAAATATGTTTTAGGTTGTAACGAAAGTTTTCCGCCAAATCACCATTACGTAATACTAATTATAATATATATAGTTAACTGTAATTTTATATATAACCACAATTCCACCAAACCTTCACAGTGTCATATGATACAACACTAATGCCTAAAGCTGTACGCTTTATTCGGTGACATTGTGTAGCTGACTTTTTGCAACAATACTGAAAGTAAATGATGGTTCTAATCTGGGAGCGTGATAGTGCCATTTCAGACACCTTATACTTAATGATAACGATATTTTTTTTTTACAAATTTCACAACACATTGTTATAAAGCAAGTCTCTTTCTTTCAAATGCCAAACATCGTTTGACAAAATATGATCAAACACGCCAAACGTGAACTGTTTGCACACACCGTATTAGCTGTGGCGGGAAACTTTCGTTACAACCTGATAATAATTTATTCGTTTTACTAAGCAGAATTTCAACCGTAATTGAGACCCCACAGCCAAGGAAATGCAAATAAATGCGTCGAGGTCTTAGAAGAAGGAATAAAAGAAGAGAGGTATAAGGACATTTCAATCACCACCGCTTTGAAAGATTTACAATTTACACATGGAAAGGGAGGTTCATAGAAGGAAACGTTTATTTGTTTCTTACTTTAAATTTGAACTTTGGACCATATTAATCATCTCATTCATAACCCTTATTACACTGTTGCAATGAAAAACCTAAATGAAAATCAATACTTCGGAATTTACAGTGATATTTACAAAGTTAAGAATGTTTTTGCCGAAAAACGGAAATGATCAGTCGCATTACTGCACGTCATTCATGTCCTTTGAAATTACCAGTTCTTTAGTGGCTTTTATTTAAATGTATTGATGATGTCTAAAGAAAATGACACTCACAAAGGTAACAAAAAATATTATTTTAATGTTATGATATTAAGTTAATTTTGACATTAATATAATCAGAGCAGTTAACAGTAGTAATAAATTTAATTATGTGCGTGTTTAACGGTTTTTATTATATTTATGCGTATTACCAGTAGCGGTTAATACGACGACTTTTATAAATTCTCTTGCTTACTCGTATTAAAGAAGTTTGTCTGTATTTCAATATTATAAAGAAGATACTTCAATGAAAATTTAGGCAATTGTTATATTTAATTTAGCAAAATTGTTGAACAATATTAACCCGTAACTGAGGACATGAATTTCCTTACGCTATCAGAGACATAGAGTCAAAAAGACTCCAATGTTATTTTTCTTTTTTGTCTTTTGTAAACAGCTTTGAAATTTATTTTGGAAACGCAATATATTCTGAAAATCATGTATGTTAAAAGAACTACTTGACAATAGGAGGAGACTTGAGGAGATGATTTTATTCAAGGAGAAAAACCACGTGAAATCAGAGTCAAACAACAACGGGAGTCATTTTGACTCCCGTCTCCCTTTACGGGTTAATTATATACCGATTATTCAATATATGGTATGAGGACGTGAGTTTCAAAACTCGCCTTATCCAAAATTTAAAAGATCGTGTTTTCACTATCTATCAATTCTATTGGAAACCTGCAGCGAAAAAACATAACAATGTGCCAAACAATTTGTTTTATCCTGTTTTTCTGACATTGTAAAATCTTGGTACAATAAAAATCAATGGACGCACTTAGAGGATTTTCACAACTTCTCAAAATTTGGTTTTTTGGAATGGCGATTAAAACTCACATCCTCATATTTATGCCTTGTAAATAGACTGAAGAAAAGATATAAGACAATGGTGGTGGTTTCCATCGATTTGAAATAGACAGCAAAGTGTGTTCATGTCAAAAAATTCACGTTAATGGTGCTAATATTTCAGTTCCATTTTGATCTCATCCCAACTGAAAATTGGCACATCACAATAACTACTATCACTTAGAATATTAAACATATGAAACAACAAATTAGTTCACTAAGCACTTCACAAAACAGAATTTTAAAAATTTAAAGTAATTTTAAATCATTTTCTGGAAATATTTATTAAAAATCAAGTAGAGAACTGCTGTCCCCTTAAAAAAATAAATATTGAAAAACTCACCATCAATTATAATGTCTTATGCCATGCGCCAGCAAAGGCTAAAGGAAACAAATTTCAAAAAACAAAAAAGGAAACAAATTTCAAAATAAATATTTAAGCTTTATAAAGTCATTTCAGTCCCATTTTGATCCCATCCCAACTGAAAATTGGCACATCACAAGAACTATTATCACTTAGGAGATTAAACATATGTAACAACAAATCATTTCACATAAATGAATTTTAAATATCTAAAGCAATTTTAAATCATTTTCTTTAAACCTTTATCAAAAATGAAAAGAAAACCGTTCCTAGAAAAAGAAAGTATTGAAAAACTTACCATCAATTATAATGTCTTGTGTCATGTGCCAGCAAAGACCTCCAAACAACGAAAAAGGAAACAAATTTCAAAATTGATTTTTAAGTTTTGGAACGTGACTTCAGTCTTTATTCATACTTGAGTGAAATCATTTACATTTTACCCAACTGCTTGAAAGAATAAAATGTGTTTCAATATTCCACTGTTGTTACTTTCTATCCTTTCATATGCTGGCCCTGCAAAGAAGAAAAGAAAAGAAAATGAAAATGTGTGTAATAATATTTTTGAAACAGCCATTCAAATTCATTTTTCAAACATTGGTGCAAAAGAATTTTTTTTCTGAGTTTCTGAATTTTATTTTAGTGGTAATGATGCGTGTTATGCTGTTAGGAATTGAGAATGTATGGATATACGACTAAGTTTGAACGCTTGCCAATCTGTTCTCCGCCATTTCGTTTCCCTGTGAGTCCAATCGGCGCTTTTAATGCAAGAAAAACAAATAGGAAATTTCTTGTTTTATATTCAGAAGATATTTGGTGTTAGAAAAACATTTCTATGATCGATTTTTTTTGTTTTATTTTCGAGGAATTGTAAAGATCACAATTTTCATAAGATTATGAATAGCTACAATTGTTGTAAACAGCATGTATTTCTTAGAAAACGTATAAAGATTTATTTTATTTTATATTTTTAAAAGAATTTCGAAATTTTGATGAATGGAACTTATTGATATTTGATATTGATTTTATTTTATTTCGAAAACAAAAGGAAAATAAATTTTCAAATGCAATATAGTTAAAATTTTATACAGAAGTGGAATATTTTAGAGATTCTACGAATAAATTGGTGGGAGGAGTACTTTAATAAAAATATACACTGGAAATAACTTTCATCCAAAAGTGCTATAAGCACCTTTTTCATAAACATTCTAAAAATAAAGAAAAGAACAGTTCAGTAAGAAAAAAAAAGACACATACACACAGATATATATATATATATATATATATAAATTTCTATATTTTTCCACATTTAATTTACTTAGTTTCATCTTAATGCACATTTGCTCTACATTTTCCAATCTTAAAATTCCATTATTCTAGTTGTACTGTTTTAGCTTTTCTGTATTAAAATAATATATCGAATATTCTTTTTATTTCTTAAGCCTGTATTTAAAAAAATATATATATTCGGTACTACGATGCGGTTCTCATTACCTTTCTCATGTTTATTTACGCCTTTTTAGGTGCGTTCGTATTTATATTAATACGTAGCACCTATAGTCGTCGTTCAGTCCGTCTGTCTGTCTGTATGTCCGCATCCAACAGAGCAAAAACTACCCAGCCGAATGGTCTGAAATTTTAAATATATAATTGTTGCAAAATTTTGTTGGGTCATTTCAAATTTTATGAAAATCGGATATATAATTTAATTACAGGGACAGTCAAAAGTTTTCCGTTCCATTACTGCCAGTGGAACGGGAAAAAATTATTTCAAGTGCATTTTAATGATGTTACAGCCTTTTGAACAAAATGAAATTGACATGCATTTATGAAGTGCACTAAATTTACATTCAGTACAATATACAGTGCAAAAATATTTATAGTACGAACACACCTCATTTGCTACGTTTAAACATGTAATTTTCAAACTGCTGTTTCTATACGCGACTAATTTGTGCCTTTGATTTAGCAGATTGGCTGACAATCTGGTTCACTTTGGATTTTTGACTTTCCTCTATATTTATCCACGCAGTAGCATTAAATATACGACACACTCTCGGAGGTCACACTTATGCTATTTTTGTTCTCTAAAAAAGCTACGACAGTTCATCATGTCACTTTCTGGAAAATATCATCTGTTATTATTGCAATCGCAAACGTTTTGCTCTGCATTATTAATAAGTTCCATATATTGGATTCTCATGAATTATTAGCAAAGTTACTTGTCTGTTTTTAAAGTTTTTGTGTGAATTAAAACTTAATTCTTTTCTAAGAGACGTTTAATAGAATTCATTCTGCCTGCCATGTTTTTATCGACGAACCGACTGCTATTAGAGATTGCTAGATTCTTCTAATGTATACAATTTACTCCTAACATTGAAATATTGTGTTATTTTGCTAACTTTTTCTAATATGAATTCATTATATCACATATATACATACATTTTTCTACGAAAGGTAAGGAATATCGTCTATATCTTCAAGACATCGTAAATCCAAAAATTATAGTAAGTCTCATACGTATATTAGTATAATGATAAATCTTTAAATCAGCATTAATTTAGAATTCATTCCGCCAGCCTTGTTTTCAGCCACGAACCGACTGCTATTAGAGGATATTAGATTTTTCTGTTAAATGAAATTTACACCTGCAACAATGGAATACTATGATTTATTTTGCTAACGCCTTCTAATATGTATCCATTATGTCACACACACATATATTTTTTCCTCTACAAAAGTAAGCAGTAGCATATATGCGTCATTGTAATTTCACGAATTATAGTAAAACACATGCACGTATTAGTAGAATAATAAATATTTAAATCAGCATTATTTGTTCTTCTTTTAAACTTTCATATTTCTATTTAAAATTATGTATAAATCCTCTAAATAACAATCATCTAAACTACATCAAATATAAGCCCGTTCTTAAAGGGATAATTTTTTAAGACAGTGCACTGACAATTTCTAACAAAGTCTATTTAGTTTAACCTTCTATGGTTAAACATGGTCTAACCTATGGTAGAATACGTCCCAGAAATTACGTAATTCGGAGAATTGGAATTCATACCAGAAAATCTAAATAGTAAACTTTGGTTTATTTGAACATGTGAAACAATGCAGACGAGAATGTCTACGAGAATGCCTCTGGAATGCATACGAGAGTCGTAATCATCTCGTTAAATTCTAATCGACGGTGATCAGTCGAATAGTCGTAAAGCGTAGATATTGGGCATATTGGTGGAATTTTCATGCAAACTCCATGGCATTGGGTTGAATGAAATGTCTGTAATTAAATAAAGTAAAAATTTCTGGTTCAGATTTGTGGTGTGAATCAGTGTTGCCAGATAGGCTACTTTTTTAAAATTCAGATACTTGAATGGCACCACTTTTTTGAAATTGTAAAGTGCGACTTATTTAATGGCATATTAATTAAAGCGAAAACAATGGGAATTTTACCATTTCAAATAAGTGGTGGCAATCAAGAAATCTGAATTTAAAAAAAGTAGCCCAATGGCAACACTGGTGTGAATACGGATTATATGAATAAAAAAATCCCCTAATACGGGAACACTGATAGTAGCATAAATGCTACCATGGGCTTTAGCGGGTAAAACAAATGATTTAAAAAAATATTATACATTTGAGAATGATTATCATTTCATGAATATTGCAAAAAGCAACCTTGTTGGACTTGAATTCAGGCATGAAAAAAAAAAGAAAATGAAAAATATTTGAGCATTCCTATAAATTTTGTGAATGAATATTTTTTACATCTCTGCGCGACGAGCGTCAACCACTTATAACAACATAAGGTGCACAGAATCCTTGATTATTCCTGTCAATATTTTTTATGTAATTTTTTTCTTAGTCAATCACAGCATTCTGAAATTAAACTAGACAAAAATTTCTATTTTAAAAAATTGGTGATAAAAAATTACAAATTTTGTAGCGGATGCTCGTTGCGAAGGGATTAAACTATATATCAGATTATGGGATGGAAGTATTTTGCTTTTTCGATTATACGACAACATTTGAACAACATCAAAATAAAAAAAATATTATATATTACACTATTTTCTAAAATCACGTCTTTTAAATTTACTGGGTATTAATTTCAGAATGGCGAGAGATTCCATCAGTAAAACGTAACGTCATAAACATACATCTTATAATACTAAAACTTTATTTGTATTTATCTGCGACAAAATGACAAAAAATTTTTACTGATTTTTGCGCCGACATTACTTAGAAATTTTCGTTTATAAGTTTCGAAATCGTAAATTAAAATCTATAAAAATTACTTAATTGAAACGCATTTATAAAAACAATATACACAAATTTTATGATTTGAAAGACGCACATAAATACAGATTCTTTTAAATGATTATATGAAAAACTAAATTGTTCTAAATGCATAAATGGAAATTTTGTGCATGTCAAACTAAATGACATATATAAAATGAGTTTATGGAGGAACATGATTTAATAAAGAGAAAATAAAAATTTTACTATAAAATTCTGGGAAAATTGTTTTTGTTAAAACACAAAATTAAGAAAAATTCTAAACCCCAATTTGAATAATTTTGAAAAATTTTTTTTTTTTTTTTCACAAGTGTAAACTACACTGCTCAAAACAATTAAAGGATATTTGAAGTTTTATATAAAATAAAGATATAAACGAAATTTTTTTTGCCGAAAATAAAAGAAGAGAATCACAAATGCAAATTTTTCTGGTTTTCAAACTGTGGAGTATGCAAATTTTGAGTTCGACGTCAAAAACGTCGCTTCAGCGGCAGCGAATGAAATTTGACTTTCAACTGGATAAAAGAGAATGAAGACAAGGATGATCGGCATTCAGTGATTGCTTTGTTTCGATGAGTACGATGTCTCAGCAAAGTCATTTGACAGATTCAGAAGCTTTGAGAATTGTTGGTAGATTAGAAGGGGGCCAAACTCAAGCCGAAGTAGCGCAAGCCATTGGAGTGTCACAAAGTGTCATTTCCAGGATCTGGAACCGTTTTTTGGAGAGTGGATGTGCAGGCCGAAGACCAGGGCAAGGTCGTAGACGGGCAACAACGCCCAATGAAGATCGGTATTTAGCGTTAACAGCTCGGAGACACCGAACCATGAACGCTACTCTTCTCCAACAACACCTTCGCTCGGCTACAGGCACCACGATTTCAACACAGACTGTCCGAAGCCGGCTCCATGCTGTAGGTCTGTATGCTCGCCGACCGATGGTATGTGTTAGATTAACATCAAGGCATCGTCGCGACCGCAGGGAGTGGGCAACTGAGCATGTCAACTGGAGGAGAAATGAATGGAGCAATATTCTGTTTTCTGACGACTCCCGTTTTTCTGTGCATCCGGATAATAGGCGTATTTTCATCTGGAGGGACCGTGGCAGTAGGAATAATCCTGCGTTCGTGCACGAAAGTGTCAGATTTGGCGGTGGAGGAGTGTTGGTGTATGGTGGCATCTCCATTGACGGGCGCACTGACCTCTACATCATTCGAGATGGAGCTCTGACTGGTCTCCGATATAGGGATGAGATGCTCAGACCTATTGTAGTCCCTTACGCTGCAGCAATAGGAGATAACTTCATTTTAATGGACGATAACTGCAGGGCACATCGTGCAAACCTGGTGGAGGATTTCCTTTTCGAGGAAAGAATCGTTCGAACGGAATGGCCAGCGTGTTCTCCAGACAGGATTCCAATCGAGCACGTTTGGGACGCTCTAGGAAGACGAGTTTCTGGCCGCCAACAAACCCCACAAACTCTCCAAGAACTGGAAAGAGCTCTTCTGGAAGAGTGGGGCAGAATACCCCAACTCGTCAATAATAGCCTCATTGAGTCCATGCCTCAAAGGTGTTCAACTTTGCTGGCCGCCCGTGGAAACCATACCCCCTACTTAAAATGATTTTCTTTGAAGAAAACACCTTTTCTTATTCTTTTTTTCTCATATGCACAAATTGTGTTTTTTTCCTGCAATACCCTTTAATTGTTTTGAGCAGTGTATAATTCTATGGATCAGATTTAAAACATGGTGATTAGATAATTACAAATAATTGCAATATCCTTACACATGTGAGAAATACAGTAAATGTGATTGTTTACTTAACATCTTTATTTAAATATATTTATATTTATATTGCGGAAAATCCAACCTTATCTGTATTAAATTGACCATAAGAATCGTTCATTAACAAAATGTTGTAAATTAAAAAATATATGATGAAATTTAGTGTTTTGGTCATGAAGATGCATTGAAAAATCTTAAATTGAGAAATATGAATAAGATTGAAATTCTGGTAAATGGCTGTATTATAAGTTTTTTTTTTAGCATATTTTCACTATCATATCTTTTTGAAACTTCATTAATATATACTAAAGATGGCTAAATTCATTTTAAGCGAAAAAGTAGAATTTACTTTCAAAATTGGAACAAAAATGAAAATTTGAATAATTTTCTTCTTTTTCCGTAAAATGGAGGTTACCAAGTCCCATTAAGTGAAAATACTGACACAAATTTTGCGTTGTTTTACGATACACATACAGAGAAAGTCACAAATACACAGAGACAAGCATATATAATATTTGCTAATTGATTGACCTTAAAAACAAAGAATACCTGGTTTCAACAATATACAGAAGCTACAGCGATTGAAAAATAATTTATTAGATCGATTATTTCATCCAGCTACTATTTTGAAATAATAATACTTGTAGTAGACTTCGACTGAATGTGTTATATACACTTACAAAGAAGGTTATTGCTTATAAAGAGTGGTGGGAAGAATTAAAATGGTTCCTATCACTGCTGTTCCTGAATATATGTGTCTGCCTGATAGTGGTTAAATTACAATATTCCTTTGTTTTGGGTTTATCGTCGAAATTATAATTGCAATTTCCAATGCCTCATGTTCCGTTGCATAACACTATATCACATTTTCTAAACATCTTCATGTATAATTTTTTTCCTTAAAGAATTTATAAAGCTTGTACTTTGCTGGATTTTGATTGTCCCTTATATAAATCAAAAGCAGCGTTCTAGAATATTAAGAACGTTAATCTTCTTTCTATGTCATTAATTAAAATGAGATGCAATGGTGTAATTATCACCATTATAAACAAAACATTATCTCTCTCTCTCTCTTTGTGTATGTAGTGTCTATTTGTTTGTTGGCGATTGATATCTGTATCTTTCGCTCATGGAGGTAAAAAAAGTTGGTTCAGGATCTAGCTAGATAGGTCTGAATTCAACAGTGAATCAGATTTTGAAATTTTTAGTTAGATTTTTTTGTTACTTCATATCAAACTCGAGCATTTTTTCGATCTTCCAAATTTGACGGTTATTTTGATTTTTAACAAAAGCAAACCGAATTCAATCTTTTTACCCACTGTTGTAATATTTTTCTCCTTTCAATAAATTTTATTTGAAACTCCTCCAGCAATTTCTGATTTTTTTGAGATTTTTGTTGTCTCCATTTTGCAGAATGTGAGTCATTTTTTTTTATTATTTCCAAAAATTTTCTTATATACGTCGTCTACCTAAACTTCGAGGCTAACGAAAAAGAAAGGCTACCGCGGTGCTTTACGCGTATCTTTTTTTACAGACCGCTGGAGTCACGTGATGCTCGAATGCACCAACACAAGCGTAAGCAATGAGCATGACGTCACTCTAACGGTCTGTAAAAAAAGATATGAGGAATGCACCGCGGTAGCCTGTCTTTTTCTTTAACCTCGTCTAATCTTATATCTTATAACCCTATATAGAGCCGACTTTCACCCATCAGTGAAAAAAAAATAAATATGAATTAATATTTTGTAATAAAATGTTAAAGGAAGTAAGGACATCGTTTTTTTTTTGCTTTGAAACGTAGAAGTTTTAATGTTGGTTCCCGAGTAGTCCCTTTTCTCACCAAAAGACCGTTACCACTGTTACTATAACGTAGCATTTCGTCTCGCGTTCGAAGACTATTTTTAGTATTATTTGTTATATTTCTTTGAAACGTAGAAGTTTTAATGTTGATTCCCGAATAATCCCTTTTATCACCAAAATACAGTTACCACCGTTACTCTAACGTAGCATTTCATCTCGCGTTCGAAGACTATTTTTATTATTATTTGGTATATTTCTTTGAAACGTAGAAGTTTTAATGTTGGTTCCCGAGTAATCCCTTTTATCACCAAAATACAGTTACTACCGTTACTATAACGTAGCATTTCATCTCGCGTTCGAAGACTATTTTTATTATTATTTAGTATATTTCTTTGAAACGTAGAAGTTCTAATGTTGGTTCCCGAGTAATCCCTTTTATCACCAAAATACAATTACCACCGTTACTATAACGTAGCATTTCATCTCGCGTTCGAAGACTATTTTTATTATTATTTGATACATTTCTTTGAAACGTAAAAGTTTTAATGTTGATTCCCGAGTAATCCCTTTTATCACCAAAATGCAGTTACCACCGTTACTATAACGTAGCATTTCATCTCGCATTCGGAGACTAGTTTTATAATTATTTGGGGAGCAGAATGGTGTAAGTTGGAATTTTATGCTTATTGATGTAAATCGAAGTGCAATACCCATCCGCCGAAGTTTCAAAAATACCTCCCAGAGCAAATGTCTGTGTTTAACACTGATTTTAAGTATACTTAAAGTTATAATCCCTGGTCCGGACAATGTCGGACGTGAAAAAAATTTCAACAAGAAATAAAATTTCTATAACTTGTCACACAGTTTTAAATTCTCGTAATAAAACTTGAAACAAAATGGAGTAAATTCGACTTAACATTTATCTGCTCTAAGAGGAAAAAAAACAAAAACAAAATCGTAATTTTTTATGGATGCAATTTTCAAAATTTTTGAATGATTTGACCCTATTCTTTAGTTTAATTTAAAAGATTTTTTTCAGCTGCTAAGTTTTTGTATTATTCATGTTTTTTCTCTGTTTAAGTTATTTAGGGGTGTTTTTTTTTTATTTTATTCCTTCGAATGAGGTTTTGGCATGAATTCAAATTTTCCGAAAACGAAATTTGTCTCGTTACTAATGTGTTTCATTTATAAAAAAAAAAAAATATTATAGCTATGATACAGAAGAATTAACTTTCAATTATCTTTTCCTTTGAAAATGAATTTGGATGAACTCAAAAGAAGAAGAATTTAAATGATATTTATAAACTTTGAAACGTTCATTAGCACAGGCTATCAATATCTGAGAGCTAATGTGGCCGCAGGTATGTTCGTACATATACAAGTACGTGTGTATGTAGATAAAGCAATAACTCTTGATAGAAATATCCGATTAGCTTTAAATTTTGTATATAGGTTCATTCTAATAAGGCGCTTCTCTAATTAGTTTTAGGAGTTCATTGGTTAAGTATAAAGGGATGGAGGGGGGGTGGGTAATCCCCGTCTTAATATAGATAAATGCGTTTTTCATGTAAAGGTATCTGATTTGCTTCAAATTACGTATACCGGTTTATTCTGATAAGGCAATTCTCTGATAAGATTACGAGGATAATTGGTTAAGTATTAAGTGGGGGGGGGGGAGAGCTAATCTAAGTTTCAGAGTTGAAAAAGAACCATCTTTGGTGGGAAGGTCCCCAGTGGTTAAAGCAAGACAGATCTCTTTGCCCAAATTTGGATAACACATTCGATAAATTAGACATTTCTGAAGTTAAAGATCTGTTAAAACTAAAGAAAAACACTGTTGTAAAATCAACTATTGTAAATGAAAATCAGTTAAACATTGATTTGATTAATCGATATTCTTCCTTTATGAAGTTAATAAGAATTGCTGCATGGTGTTTAAGATTTCTGAAAAACTGTAAATCGAACTCAGGAATCAGAAAATATTATTATTTAGATACTTCTGAGTTACAGAATGCGACCAGGAAGCTGATAAAGATTGTTCAAAATTCCGCATTCCAAACTGAAATTCGATGTTAAAAGGAAAAACGTCCACTCCCAAATAACAGTAAGATTTTGAACTTAAATGTATTTCTAGATGCAGATGGAGTGCTAAGAGTCGGTGGAAGACTAAAATTTTCTAATTTTTTAGAATCGCAGAAACATCAAATACTTTTACCAAAGTCTCACTATTTTACTGAACTTTTAATTGATTATTACCATAAAAAATTCCTACATACAGGTACTCAGACAACTCTATCTTTATTAAGACAATTTTATTGGATACCATCTGGTCAAAGTCAAGTAAAGAAAATTATAAATAGGTGTGTGACTTGTCTTCGAACAAAACACCAAACTCTTCAAGAATTGATGGGTGACTTGTCCCGTGATAGAATTGTACCATCTAGACCGTTTGAGAAAACAGGCGTTGATCTAGCAGGTCCTATTATAACAAAACCTAATTTAAAACGTTCAAAAATAACCCTAAAATAATATATTGCTATATTCATTTGTTTTTTCTACCAAAGCCATTCACCTAGAAGTTGTTACGGACTTGACCACAGAAGCATTTTTAGCCTGTTTGAGAAGATTCATTGCTCGAAGATCTAAACCCTGTGTCATATGGAGTGATAATGCCACAAAATTTAAGGGTACTTGTGCTCTTTTGAAATCGTTCTATCAAATCAGTTCTTCGGAAGAAATTCATCGATTTAGTGCTGAAGAACGAATTCAATGGAATTTCACACCCCCTGCATCCCCACATTTCGGCGGATTATGGGAGTCAAACATAAAAACCATGAAGCGAATCCGCTTGAAGAAAACTAAATCCTCTATCTTAAATTTTGAAGAGCTGTCAACACTTGTGACGGAAAATGAAGCAGTTATGATTTCACGTCCGTTGACCCCCTTGTCTGCAGATGTTAATGATCTACAACCACTAACACCTGGTCATTTCCCCATTGGAGGTCCTCTTTTGAATGTTCCTGAAAATAATGCTATTTTAGACTCTTTACCTTTTTCTTCTAGGTGGACACTAGTTCAAAGATTAAAAATGCAATTCTGGAACCGCTGGAGTCGAGATACTTAAATGAGCTGCAAGTCCGCAATAAATGGAAAAAGTCCTCGCAAAATGTTAAAGTTGGTCAGCTTGTGTTATTGAAGGAAGGAAACGATAAATTTATCGACTGGAAATTAGCTAGGATTGTGAAAACTTATAAAGGTGATGATGGACATTTCCGTGTAATTGATCTCAAGACCTCTACAGGTATGTTACGTCGAAATATCACCAAAGTAGTACCTTTGCCATTTTATGATGATGTTGGACAACCGTCCAACGCCGGGCGGGATGTTCCGGCTAATTCTCAAAACAGCTAATTAGCCAGTGCATGCTCTCTTTGAACTGTCTACTTTTGAACTGAAACGAATTAATCTTTTTGTTGACGTTAGAATTCTTTAGATGTGATGTGTCGAATGTAATGTATTTGGGGTTTTATAAAAGATCATGCCTACTTTCCGCCGCTACCTAATAATTTGAAGATTTGAAGAACAGATTTGAAGAAGTTGTTTCTTTCCTTAATTCGGACTTGCTAACCAAAGTGTGGAAAAAATTGGACTTTAGCTTGGATGTGTGCCGTCTAACTAAATGTGCACACATTGAACATTTGTACGAAAAACTAAATTAGTTTACCTTCAATTTGATGTACGATTTGTTGTAAATAATCTAAATTAAACTGTTACAATAAACCATTGAAACTGAGACGTTTTTTTATGAGCACCCTATATTTTATCCTATATCTTTTTCAGTAAATATAAGGAGCATTCTCACAATATAAGAATAAAAATCTGGTGAAATTAAACTGGCTAAAATAACATTTTAATCTGATAGACGAATGCCTTAATGATTCAAAATAAAGAAAAAAAGGTCAGCAGCGAAATATTTTTTTATTTAACTGAGGTTTAAGTTAAATTTGCGAATTTAATTTTCCTTACCATTTTACCACTATAACTTCCTATTTTCTTCTAAATTTTTACTTATAATGAATTTGCATAGTACCCACAGGACGTTCAAATAAGAAATAATAACAATGGAGTATTTTTAGTACAAAATTTTGGTATAACATTGGGGTGTTAAAGAAAAGACGGAAGGAAAAGAAGGGGGAAGGTATAGGAAAAAAGGGACGGTAATGAAAAAAAAGGGACGGTAATGGAAAAAAAAGGGATGGTAAGGATGGGACGTTAAGAAAAATTACCACTTTTTTAGGAAAATCATGTTAAGACTAAGAGATGGCCACAATGTTCATGGATTTTAGAAACAGTTTTTTACAATGGATTAAATTAATTTTTTTTTTTATTTATTTACCTCGAAAAGTGCAGGAATAAACCTTGGCGACGGTAAGACTACCAATAAAGTCTCGATGATTGAAATTGATATTTAAATGCTGATTTAAATTCTGCAGTACATTTCCTGTCGAAAAATTTTAGACATTATTTCTCTAGGATACTTCTGCATGAGAAAAAACTTGAAAATAATTCTGTGGACGCATCTGAAGTGATTTTCTGTATAACTTTAGAAAAGGGACGATAAGGAATCTAAAATCCAGGGGCTGAGTTCAAAAAGTAATATCAACCGTATAAATGTGAGCAGGTAAATTTTTTGCTACATATTTATATAAAACAATTGTCCCAGTTTCGGAAAAAAATACATTGAATTACTTTTGTTGAAACAATTTTATACAGATAGCTCCAAACTTAAGAAGTTGGAAATTGCTCGTCAAACGTGGCAAATGAGGTGCGTTCGTGCTATAACTAGTTTTATAATCATTTTTTGCACCCCATATTGTACTGAATGTATATTTTTTTGCACTTCATAAGTGCATAGTCTGTAACATCATTCAAATGCACTTGCAATATTTTTTTTTCCCATTCCCGGTAATGTAACGGAAAACTTTTGACTATCCCTGTAATTAAACTGTACATCCGATTTTCATAAAATTTGAAATGGCTCGACAAAATTTTGCAACAATTATATATTTAAAATTTCAGACATTTCGGAAGGCTGTAGCATCATTAAAATGCACATGCAATAATTTTCCCCATTGGCCGTAATGTAAAGAAAAACTTTTGACTATCCCTGTAATTAAACTATACATCCGCTTTCCACAAAATTTTAAATTGCTCGACAAATTTTTGCAACAATCATATATTTAAAATTTCATATAATTCGATTGGGAAGTTTTTGCGCGGTTGTATGCGGACAGACAGACGGACGGACGAACGGACAGACGGACTGAACGACGACTATAGGTGCTACGTATTTATATAATTACGAACGCAACTAAAAATCAGCATCAGGGACACGGGACGGTATAGGAGTTTTCCTGGCATTTGGACCCCCAATATCGTCCAAAACATATTTATCTTGTTAATATTGTTATGCAATCATGCAGTGGGATGTTTCCCAGTATATGAAATAAAAAAAACTCAAGAACAAGTCTTAAAATAAAAATTATTATTCAGGGATATAAAAGTCAAAAGATTGTGAAAATGTCCCATAAACACATTTTCGTTGTTATGTGGGTGTGAGTCGGGGGGTGAATTGAAAGAGCGATCCATAAAATTTCAAAATATCGTATCGTTCCCCATAATTTCAAAAATATCGTTATTTAAGGTAAACAAAATTATATGAAGTGTTTAGAATATAAACGAATCAAACTATGAATTATTATCTAAAGATTTTTGGCTTGAAAGTTAAAGTGTTCTCATTGCCTTTCATTAAAGTATCTATCTGCCTACACAAAAAATGAACGTTATGATGAAAATTTTTGAAAATTATTTTATTTAAAAGAAATCTTGTACGATTCCAAATATGTGGTTATTTTATTCCTACGATTATTAGAAGAGCAGTTACGGTGAATTTAATAAACATGAAGTAATGAATAAACGAAAAATACTCGAAATTAACGGCGAAGACGTTGTCGGTGATCTACGAAACTATACGCAGATATCAAGGGTACATAAATTATGTGGTATATGTTGCCAATTGTTGTCGGAGCGAAATCATCTCCTACTAGCTAGAGGCTAATGGCCTTATTAAGAGCATAGTCTTATTTGGTAGAATATGTACCTTATAACCTCGAACGAAAGTATATTAAAATAATCGCATCCGCATTACTAACGATTTCGAAAATCATTCTTTTTTACAAACACTAGAAACCAATATATTTTCCAGACTTAACAAAGCGTTAATATATATATATATATATATATATATATATATATATATATATATATATATATATATATATATATATATATATATATATATATATCTTTTTTTTTTTCTTTTTTTTTTTTTTTTTTTTTGCTATTGTGGATTTTTATAAACGTTTTCGAGTATTTTTTACAGTGTATTAATCAGTATTCTCAACCCGGAACGTGTGTTTTTATTTCTCAATACTCAAGCAATCATTCATTTGTATGTTCAACAAACATGTTTTACAGAAAAATGATATGAATTAATTGAATTAACATTAACATTAACATTAACATTATTTTGTTCCTTTTGCAAGTATAAATTCAATCATGCAGCTGAAATTGTTTAATAGAGAAATAATAGCATTCTGAAAAACGATATTCTGAATTGTGAAAAGTGATTCATAGACTATAAAAAAACACTTAAAAACGTTTCTGAAAATCAGTGCCACCAAACGAAACTTTGTTTTCAGTAAATATCTCCTTGGGAGATTCTCAAAAGGTGGGCACTGGACACGCGTCATAATTTAAGCCTTTAAAACATAGCTTTAATTATCATTGACTTTTTTTTTTTTTACACTGATTTTTTAATTCTATTCAGAGACAGAAAATGACATAATTTATTGTAAAAGCTTTGTATAAATATCTTAAAATTTTATTATTTTATGCTAAAGAGGCCAATTTCGGACATTGATAACGTTAACTGCTCCAATGTACCACCAAGAAAAATAGTTTTAACTTGCTTCCAGGTGGTTCTAATGGTAAACAACGAATGCATAAAGGAAACGTTATTATTATTATTATTTTTTTTTTTTTTTTTTTGATAATTTCGTTAAGAGATGGCAGGCTGATTTATTGCTTTTTTGAAGATAGAAGGACTTTTCGATGAAGAATTTTTTTGTATTTTGTTATGTCCGAAAGTAACGTACGCGACAAAGCATTTGATTTTATTATTATTATTACTGGATAACAAAAAGTTAATTATACATATATATATGTATACACATACAATTATAGGACACATTTACTACATTCTTAGTCTTAAGAATTTTTTAAATACTAAGCGCAACGTCCAAAATCTGTAACGTACGTGCGAAAAACTGTCCAAAATTTGTAACGTACACAACTGATAATGAAATGCTTTACTAATTAATTTTCCAGAATAGTTGCTGTCTTATAATGTTTGTGTATAATTTTGTAGACATACTATTAAAAATATTTATATATTATATTTATAGATAAAATACTGTACTATTAAAAAAAAATTGGCCTTAAATTTGAAAATTTGAAAAATTACATATAGTTTACGTTTAATGATCCCACCTTTTAAGAATCTCCCCTTTATATCTCAAAATATATTGATTGCTAATGTTTGTACTGATAAAGAAGAATTTTTATTATCATGGGTAACTCGTAAGAAGTTATTGTGTACTTCCACTCCTGGTTATATTATATTCTCGTAGATTAAGACACATTTATCTTTTTTTAATAGTGTACGAATCATAGAAGTTTAGTGCCATTTGTAGCTTATACTTTTAATCAGATACGTGGTATATTACAACAGCGGGCATAGTATTGTTTATAGAGCAAGAGTTTAATCTTAGCCTCGATTCTCTTTATCTTGAGGGGGCAGCTAACGTTGACGGTTAAAAAAAATATTTTTCACAAATTTCAGAATGGATACCTTCAAAAATTACAAATCCACAGCAATAAGAATTTTACAAAAATAACAATTAGGGTTAAAAATATCTTGCATAAAAGCATTTGCTGTAATGTTATAAGCCAACTTTGACCCTGTTTTTCTAAAAATTGATTTTTTAGTACTGTGTGTACTCTCATTTAAAAACTAATTATAGTTGAACCTTGAAATTATGTGTATTCTTAGTTCACATGTATTAGTTTATGCTGAACCACAATTTAATCTGATTTTTGTCACAGAATTGTGGATTGAAAAAATAAGTATACATTTTTTTTTGGTGAAATTTAGTGAATTTGATTAGAAAAGTCATTAATAATGCTAAAGAATTTGAATATACATTCAAATTTTGGTTCACTGTAAAATAAAGTATTATAAGTAACAAAATATGAAACATAAAACAATAGCTGCATTAGTATTTGTAAAATCGTGCGCGCAAAATGCACATTTCAATATCCATATTTTTCAAAAGTCACTTTTGTCGTTATGATTTAATTAATTAATATTACTAAATATATGTGTATTTGAATTTTTTAACAAACCATAAGAATGTGTGAAAGCAAAGAAAAAAAATTGTTGCGTTTCATTCATTGGTTAAGAACAGAGTTTTCTGTACTGCTTTAAATACAGCCATTTTCTGGCTGCTCAACGTCATCTGCCTCCTTAAACGCTATTGGTTTGAATGAATTTTATTCTGAACCCTGCATGTAATATCAGCTATTAAAATGCCTTATTTTTTTTTAAACAAAGTATTTGACCATCTTAACGCTTTCCAAGTAGCACTATTTCTGAATGGAATATAGTCTTTTGATAAATAGTAGAAATTCCCCGATAAATAAGTCATAGATTACTATTTGAAAATAGCAGTCCTCAAAAACTTGAAGGTTAGCTTGATAACTATGTAAATGTTATGGGAGATTCTCAAAAGGTGGGATCATTAAACGTTAACAATATGTAATTTTAAAAATTTTCAAATTTAAGGCCAATTACTCTTTGATAGTATAATATTTTGTCTATAAATGTAATTTTTAATATATTTAATAGTATGTTTACAAAATTATACACAAACATTAAAATACGGCAACTATTCTGGAAAATTAATGATTAAAGCATTTAATTAGCAGTTGTGTACGTTACAAATTTTGGACATTTTTTCGCACGTACGTTACAGATTTTGGACGTTGCGCTTAGTATTTAAAAAATTCTTAAGACTAAGAATGTAGTAAATGTGTCCTATAATTGTATGTGTATACACATATATATATATATATGTATAATTAACTTTTTGTTATCCAGTAATAATAATAATGAAATCAAATACTTTGTCGCGTACATTACTTTCGGACATAACAAAATACAAAAAAATTCTTTATAGAAAAGTCCTTCTATCTTCAAAAAAGCAATAAATCAGCCTGCCATCTCTTAACGAAATTATCAAAAAATAATCCGTTTCCTTTTTTCATTCGTTGTTTACCATTAGAACCACCTGGAAAAAAGTTAAAACTCTTTTTCTTGGTGGTACATTGGAGCAGTTAACGTTATGAATGTCCGAAATTGGCCTCTTTAGCATAAAATAATAAAATTTTAAGATATTTATACAAAGCTTTTACAATAAATTATGAAATTTTCTGTCTCTGAATAGAATTAAAAACACAGTGTAAAAAAAAAAAAAATAAAGTCAATGATAATTAAAGTTATGTTTGGTGGCTTAAAGTTACGACGTGTGTCCAGTGCCCACCTTTTGAGAATCGTCCTTATATATTTATCACCATATGTGACGCTGAAAACGCTTTGTTTTATTTAACCCTTAAATGCCTGATTTAAAAAAATTAAATTAAATTTTTTCTCGGCTTTCATTTCATAAATAAGTCATGGGAAAATACTTTAAAAAAATCATATTTTGTTTTAAGTATGGTTTACGGCTAAAAAACAGGTTGTTGCCAATCGGTAGCACTGGGCTTTAATTGAAAAAAAATCCTTGATAAAATTCTACAATATTAAATACACATGAATTTTAAAAACGATGATAAGGAATAAATTTATTTGCTCACTGCTGAGCAAAATAGGGTATTTCAAAAGCTTCCAAACAAAACAAAACAAACATGTAGCAATAATTGAAATAAATAAATCTATCTTTAGTCTTAAACAGCTCATTTTTTGCAATCTAGATGTTGAAAATTGATTTAATAATATTTTCAGTATGTATTTTATGGCAAAATTAGGCATTAGAGCTTCAATATTATTCTAATAGGATTTTAGAAGACTAAATTGGGTATGTTTCGAAGGGCAAAAAACGGCATTTAAGGGATAAACTGATGTTTATATAAACTATTTCAAAAAATCCTGTAAGTACGAAAAGAACAATTTAAAAATTATATTTTAAATACACGTTATCAACTAGTGACACGTTACCATCTATATTATTTTCATTAATCAATGTGAGGAATCGTCATTCCATTTTAACTTAAATTGTCCAGAGATATTAAATTCCGGCGTTAATTAATCATATATATGAGTATACATGTTTTTTATCCTTTAGTAGACTTTTAACCCATTTCCATTGCCGAAATTGGAAGAACTGATCTCTAAATAATTGTAATATTTTATTCCAGTCCCTATATCTGATCAGCCAGACGAAATCGAATTTTTTTCTTTAGAAAAAATTGTGTTGGTATAGTTCTGTGACTTCATTTTTTAGCGGCAATTTGCCTGAAATCCAAGATGCAACAAACGATTTTGCTTCGTTTCTCCTAAACCTTTAGATCTTTTTTACCGGTTTTTACATTTCGTCAAAGTTCTAGAACATTTTTATTTATCTGGCTCATACTAACTAAAAATAAAAGTTGCTGTTTACCTAAAAAAAGAAGTTAAGGAAATATCTAAAATATATATTTCAGAAATAGATTGGAATTTGATGAGCATCACCGAGTGCTTGTGACAGGGATGACTTCAAAGAGGAATTTTTCTAGAAAAGTGAACCGAATTATCGATCTGTTACAAGAAAACACGCCTGATAATAAAACATAGCACACCCACACCGCTCAAACCGAGATGACATAGAACCTGCGAACTGCAGTTCAAATTCCTCATATTGTTACCAGCATGCAAGACAATGGGCTCGGTGGACCCTAACTTCAGAAAATACATGACTTTGATTATTATTGCCAGTGTTTTCGAAAGCAAAAAATATTACCATTTAAAAATATATATATAGGACCCCGGGATTATGGAATATTTGTCATTAGAGGCAGAATAGTTCTTATTAATTACATTTTATGGAAGACGTTATAGCATACGTTGTAAATTGTGTTTATTGTAATTATAATATATTTGTTCTAAGTTTCTCTTACGTACTATTAAAAATATATACAAATTAATGATATTTTTCTTACCCATCTAAAATTTATTTTTTTGTTTTTACTGATAGATCCTGATACTAATGTGCAAAAAAAAAAAAAAAAAAAAAAAAAAAAAATCTATGCTTACGACAAACTAAAAATATGTTTCCTAGCTATGTGAAACTGGTTTGCTTCCTTATATATATATATATGTCCTCTTATAAGATATAATACATGATAAAAGTTTTTATCAATAATATTTTAAGTCAGGGGAAATCGCATGAATTTCTGTAAGGTTAAAAATCATCTACAGAATTGGAATGGAGGGCTGTACATATGTTTTTTAAATTATATATTTATGTATTATAATGAATAATATTATCTTTATTGATAAAAGAATGTTTCGCTCTGTTTGTGTGTGTGTGTAGGTCTGTCTGCCTGCGATGGCTAGCAAAATTTAGCATACCAAGAAGTCGACAAAAAAGTTTAAAATATTGATTTCCTGAAGAGATATTTTAAATATACGAATGCATCACACGTTCGTTGGCTTAACTTTAGCTAGGGGAAATCGGAAAATTACAGACTAGTAGCCTTAAGGTAAATATTGAATGCGTATAGAGGAGTGTTATATATAAATATATTTATCTTTTGTGTCAGATTTTACAAGCGGTCACGGGGTATTTATGAAATTAATTTTATAATATACACTGCAAAAAGAAATCTCACAAATTGACAGAAAAAAACTGTAAATTATTTCGCCAGTCGAAAATTATTCAATTTACAAAAAATATGTATAATTTTTCATTAAAACAGTTTTCTGTGTGTATGAAATATAGATTTTTTTCCGTAAAAATTAAAAATTTACATTTTTTTACAGAAAAAAAAACTGTTGTAAGAAATACAAATTTTAAAGTAAAAATTACAGATATCTTTTACAGTGTATACATATTTTTATATCTGTATATATATTTTACAATTACGTGCCTACGTCCTGGATTTGCGTAGTGAGTAACACTGATTTGTGTATTAGAAAGGCAAACAAATATCAGGTTTTTAATTTTTTTCTAATCAATATGAGAAATCTAATCTATCACATTTTAAATAAACTGCCTATGGATATTAAATTCCGGCGATAGTGATTCGTATTTTAGTAAAAATGCGCTTTTTAAAAAAACACTCTGCAGATTTTAGATTCATTACTATTTTCGGAATTGAAAGAACTGATCTATGTGTGATTTTTATATTTTATTCCCATTCCTATATGTGGTCAGCCAGACGAAATCGATAGCTCTTTCTCGTTTAAATGGACTCTGTTGGAATATTTCCGTCACTTTTATTTTAGCGGCAATTTACTGAGAATTCATGATGTAACAAACTTTTTCGTTTCGCTTGTTTTTGTTCCATTTTATTCTTTTTAACATTTCTTCGAAGTTCCTGATCCTTTTTATTTTTCTAGCATTTAACAGAAATAAAGTTCGCTTTTTTCATAGGAAAAAATATTGAGATAAATTAGATATATATTTTTTAAATAGGATTAATATGTTATTATTAAATTTACATTCTTGCTTTTAATGTAATGATTTTATTTTAACTTTTCATATTCCTCAAAATTTATTCACCTATTGACTTGATTTCAATAGGAACCTAATCTATGTTACACAGCATTACGTGGGTTCTCTGCAAACCACCGAATTGTTAACCCTTTGTGCCCCAAAGGTACTTTAATGTACCATTAAAAAAATCCGTTATAAAATTAATTTAGTATATCAATTAGCAATAATACAATTTAGAACGAGTTGCAGATACTTTACTTTATCTAGTTCCAAAAACTTTATCTGCAGCACAAAATAAGAATGTTTTTAATCCTTTACGTACTGTATTATGAATTCATGAAAATTTTATCTTCTAAAGTATTTAATTATTTAAACTACATTAGAACAATTTTTAAATAATTTTTCAACTACTTTTCAACAGTGAAATTACGCTTGAAATTATTTAATATTAAAAACGTGAATTATCACATTGCTAACTAAGCGTAGAACCAACAGAGTGAAAAATGTCCAAACCGCTATTCCAGGGGCCCGGGTTCGATTCCCGGCTAGGACATTTTTCACTCTGTTGGTTCTACGCTTAGAATGCGTTGAATGTGATAATTCACGTTTTTAATATACATTAGAACATTTACATAATCATTTAATAAAATAAATTTTAGAAGGATTGAAAGATTTAGAAGGATTAATTAAATTTGAATTTAAAGGGATTCTGTGCAATATTTTTAACCCCCATTCAAATCTTTTATTTTAAATATTTTTCTTAGTATTTAGTAGAATTAGGAAATGCACAAATATAATGTTATTTCTCACAATAGAAGTATAGAAATATTTCCGAATTGAAAAATTCCCTTCCCGAACGCCAGAAAAGCTGAAAAGATGCAAAGTCAAAAGAAATCATACTTTTAAAAATATTTTGTTTTGTGTAACCAATAATAGTTTTGGAACAAGATAAGGTAATGTATTTATAACTCATTCTAAACTCTATTACAACTAATAGATCTATTAAATGAATTTTATAACAAGTTATTTTAATGGTATTTAATGGTATTTAATGGTTCTAATTAATCTGTAGATAAAGGGTTAAAAGGATGATTTCTCTTTCATTTGCATCTGTTCAGCTTTCTTGAATTTGAAAGATTGTGGGAGGAAAGTTTCAGTTCTTAAACGTTTCTATATCTCTATTCAAAGAGCATTATATTTGTAAATTTCCGAATTCTATAAAATACTTTAAAAAAGATTTGATAAAAAAGATTTGATTTGAGTTGTAAATATTCCACAAAATCCCTATGAATAAATATTTCGTTGATTAATTTTAACTGCCAATATCCTTCTACAATTTATTAATTGATTATGCAAATCTTCTAATGAATTTTCAAAAATTCAGGAAAAATACTACAGAAGAAGAAATTTTCATTATTTCATAATTTGGGACATAAAGATTTAAAGTCCAGAAAACCGACATAGGTTAAAACCGAGAATGCCCTCTGCCAGCTTTGATAACATAAACTCTTAACCATTGGTGGGACCACGAAAATCAGAGCATAGATTAATTGTTGTGCACACATTCATACATTTAAACCCCCTCACTGACAAGCCCGTGTTAATACTAAGTTTGTTCACTAAGCTCCAGGTTTCAGTGCAATACAAGCGATATTTAAAGTAATATATTTCTATCGATTTAATTGTATTTTTAATACATCGAACAAGGATTAATACTTACAAGGATTGCATTCATATTCGTTATTATGTGTTTATATATATATATATATATATATATATATATATATATATATATATATATATATATATATATATATATATAATATTCAAAGAATCATCTTTTTTTAACATTTAAAACAAAATGAAGAGAAAACAACATTACAATTTTCCCCTTTTCCAAGACTGTCAGGGGGTTAACAAAACCCCAAACAAACGGATTATAAAATCGTCAGTTGAAAACTCTTCATATGCTGTAGATTTAGTTGTTTCATTTGAAAAAATTAATTATATTAACAATATAAAAGAAAACGGGAAAAATCACTATAAAATTTCGGCACTTAGGGTGTGAATATTTTTTTGTTTGAAATTTATCGCAAAATATATTATAAATCTTTTTTACTTGCATGCTTAGAGAAAACATAGTTTTAATCGATTACTTTTTAGATAAAAAGGAAACTTGAATAAGATTTTGCTGTGATTTATCACTTTTTTTACTGCATTGCACTATCATGAATGTATATGATTACTGTAATATACCGGGCGTCCCAAAAAGGACTGACTGATTTTAAAATTCAATAACTTGTAAACGGTGACAGATATTTAAAAAATTCTTGCAGGAGGGTTATGCATAAGGTCAAAAGTTTTTTTACAGTGATTTTCAATTTTAGTTCGAATTACAAACAATAGATGGCGCTGTAAGCAATCGTCGCTAAATACAGGCTCGATTTTTGGTCCTTTATCTTGTTCTATGCGGAAAAAGGAGATGGAAATGTATTATCCGGGCCACGAAATACCAAAAATCGAGCCTGAATTTAGCGTCTATCGATCGCAGCGCCATCTATTGTTTGTACTTCGAACTAAAATTGAAAATCACTGTAAAAAAACTTTTGACCTTATGCATAACCCTCCTGCAAGAATTTTTTAAATATCTGTCACTGTTTACAAGTTATTGAATTTTAAAATCAGTCAGTCCTTTTTGGGACACCCGGTAAATATCAATGATATTATGAACCTGAATGTTTTACGGATGTGTAAAAATTACCCGCATAGAGATTATAATTTATTTAATTGAATATTAGTGTTAATTGTTCATTTTAGTATTCATTACAATCATTTTACTAAATTTCCTTTACACTCAAAAGCTCATGTAAGACATTTTGTAAATTATACAACTCAGCTGAAATATATCTTCGCTAATTTGGAACTTTTGAAACTTTAGAAACTTTTTACCAATAAATAGAATTCTCTCCCAATTTCGATGGAGTTTTGTACAGATTTTCTACTCAAACGCTTACATATATATTTATATAAGCCAATATTTAAGCAGTCAAATATACCACTTTTCCTTTCCAGCCATAAATCACTTGTGATTCTAAATCTCAATTTCGAAAACTTTTGAAAGTAAATAATTACACAAACGGAAAATATTAAATAAATATTAAGGGAAGAAATATTTTTATTAATAATTCTTAGAATCTTAAAACCTATATTTCAATATAAAAAGAATATCCCATAGAATTTCTGTAAAATGAAAATTTTTCATGTTCTCAAAAACATGACAGACAAGTATTTTTTTAACTCCATAAAATAATTTGCAATCATTATAAATCCTGCAAAATCAGGAAAAATCAATATAACTCGGGCCTGGATGCAAAAAATTTGCATACGTATCGATATTTAAGTAACTTTCTCAATTATTACAGTTTATTGCAAAATGTGCGTATATTAGGAAAGGCCTCGGTTAAAATTTGTAGTTCAATATTACACTATTGTACGTTGTTAAATTATACAAATGTTTAATGGTCCCCTAACTGTTTTGCTGAGTGCGGCTTGGGCAAAAAGAGTCTGCTATCTTCAATACTAAAAGCTTTTGGACATCTTTTAATTTTAACTATAATCTTTGGTTTTGTTAAATGGCATACCTTTTTGGATTGTACACAGCCAAATATTTTAGTAAAAAAAGTGGTGCCGGGTCCTTATTTTTAATTTATTGTGTAAAAAATAAAAAGAAAAAAAAGAAAAGAAAGAGTTAAGGGGTTAATAATCTACGAAAGTAGAACATAAATACGACCGAAGGTGCTAGTTAGACGGGTTTTTGTAGTGTAAGTCACATAGCTGATAACTGTTATGCTTGTTGGCCACGGTTATTTTCGAAAAGTTTGCTTTGCCTTATTCAATTAATGAGATGCCTCAGATAAAATAAGTCCCATCTTTCTGTTCTAAAAAACTGGTAGCAAAAATTCATAGCATGTGACTTATACTACAAGTACTCATGGAACTAGCCGGTAAAAAATAACGTCTTCCGAGTTATTTAGAATTCCGAATAGAGTTCTTTATAATTACAAACCTTAGAAACCACTGTAATTTCTGTATTTAACCCCTTAAGAGTGACATTTGTTTTCTTACAAAAAAATTAAAAATGCGCTGGACACCACTTTTTTCCATACTAAAATATTTACCTTACTTAATCGAAAAATATCTGACAATCAATAAAGATAAATTTACAGTTACAAATTAGTGGTATCAAAATGCGTTTAACAACGAAGCAAGCAAAGTGTTCTTGCCCGAATCCAGGGCCACACTGTTAAGGGGTTAACGAAGCATTTACAAAAACAAAATTTCATTTGCTGCCACTAATTTAAGGAAACGGTTTCGAGTAGTTTTTATAGCGTGTCGATCAGTTTTCTTGCACTGGAATGTCGATTTTTGTGTGCTATCAATTCACAATTAAACATTTTCAGCTGCGTACTTAAAATTAAATTTATAAATGCAACAGTACACTGTAAAAAGAAAACGGAATAAAAAACGGAAATTGTACTGGCAATCGAGACGCCAATATTATTTCCGTAATTTAACTGATATTTTTCACCGTAAATTACAGAAAAATGTCCGTTTTTCTGGAATTTACGGGGGAAATTTCCGTTAAAATACGGAAATAGTACTGGCGTCTCGATTGCCAGTACAATTTCCGTATTTTAGCCCGTTTTTATACAGTGTAGCAAAATTATGTTAATTTTAATGTTAGTGCTGTTAAATTCCATCTTTGTCTTTAAAACATATTTGTTGACGAAGAAAACGTATACTTCAGAATTGATAGCATCTGATAAACTTATATTCCGATTTGAAAACAAACTTATTCATACACTATAAAAAACTACTCGGAAACGATTCCGGAAATTAGTGCATCAAAACTTTATTTTTATAACTTTTTCTTTTAAGTTCGAATAAGGTCATTGTGCGTAAGTGGGACGCGATTCCCCTTAGTTTTATCGCATTTAGGGTATATTTGATATTTTATTAAATAAATATATAATTTTTGAATCAGAAAAATAACTGATTATGGTGCCATTAATTCAAAAGTAACTTGATCTGTAGAAATTGTAGCAATATCTGTAATATAAGGAATCAATATGTCATTGCTGCATTTAGGTCACTTTTGTCATTTTTATAGCAGTTAAAATCGAAATCAGGCGTCCAAAGTACCTAAATGTCACAATGAGTTTCATGCATGCCGGTTCATCTTAAAATATTCATTTAATTTTTAACAATTTTGAAATACTTGATGAAGAAATAAAATAGTTAAAACTGAAATTTGAAACGCTTAATATTGAACTACTCTTAATATATAAATAAGTTAATTTGAAAATAACTTAAATTTTTAAAATATAATTTTGATATAAGGAAAGTTGAATGCAATTTAAATAATGATTTTTCAAAATTCATACTTCGAACACTTTTTAAATTTATCCTTGCACAAAACAAGAAGTACCTAAATGATTGACCAATGCAATATAAATTTTACCAAAACAATGTTTTTTACTGTATATTTTAAGAAAAAACTTTTATTTTCAGTTTGCTTTTAACTCTTTTTTGATTTTTGTCTTCTGCGTAGGCCTCATTATTTTATTTTATTTCTAGGTATTAATATCGATCAATTGTTCCCAAACGTTTTTAACAACTCTCCATCTAAGCATCTCTGAAATTATGATACCCACCAGCTCTCTAAATAACGCACTAATCATGTTATTTAGAAGATATTCTCACATTTGATAATTTTTTTAAATTGTTTATAATATATCAGTAGTTCATTACAGCTACTTATGTAATTAAAACTTTTCAGTTTTATAAAATGGTTACGAAAAAATAAATCCTTCGACGTCTTGTACTAATATTAAGTGTATAATTATAGGCAGCGTTAATTCTTAATACACAAAGTAATAACTTAAAGTTAAACTTGCACTAAGTGCAAAATTACTTAAAAGATGACACAGTATTTAAAAATGTTAGATTATTTTAATACCTTAGTATACTTTCAACTATAAAACATAGTCTTCTTCGGAGGAATATAAGAAATACAACAGTTATTGATTGAACGCCTAATTTTCAAAATCCACGTAGATGGTGACGAAAGGAGTGAAAGTGGAAGTTAATTTATAGATCCGGAAACATTGGGAAAATAAAATAAGATAAAACATGGATATAGGGAAGTGGGAGATTACTTGTTTTTTCTTTCTTTAAGCAAACTGAGCCAAATTTTGGGTATATTGTAGGATAAAACGTCATTACAAACTGTATTTTCTTTAGTAATAATTTCTATTGATTCGCGCATAATTAAATCATGATAATTCTTTGAGGGATATATAATTTTTGCGTTTTTGGAAAGAAAAAACAAGTAATCTTCCACTTCCCTATATCCATGTTTTATTTTATTTTATTTTCCCAATGTTTCCGGATCTATAAATTAACTTCCACTTTCACTCTTTTCGTCACCATCTACGTGGATTTTGAAAATTAGGCGTTCAATCAATAACTGTTGTATTTCTTATATTCCTCCGAAGAAGACTATGTTTTATAGTTGAAAGTATACTAAGGTATTAAAATAATCTAACATTTTTAAATACTGTGTCACCTTTTAAGTAATTTTGCACTTAGTGCAAGTTTATCTTTAACTTTTAAAGATGAATTAAGCATTTCTATTTATTTATTTACTGAAGTAATAACTTTTTTATACTGAAGATCTATTCCTATAGCCTAATAAATATTAAGTTAGTATTTCTAAAAATGTATTTTTCAAATACAGAACACTGCAAACTGCAGTAGCAAATATACGATTTTAAATTAACAAAATATTTTGAAACTCTACGTTAAAGCGTTTTAGTATGCGGTGACAAATGGGTTTCATTTTGGAACACCATAGTTTCCTATTATGACAACCGCTGAAAAAGGCGTACTTCATTGATTGAAAGAGGAGCTTATAGATTGTAATGCTTTATTCTTAGATGAAACGACATCTATTTCTAAAGAACTCTGAAATTCCTTAAGCTAAAAATAAATGCGAAACTTTAGATGTTGAAGATATCTATATTTTATATATATGTTTGAGAGATTTCTGTGCTAACAATAGAACTAGAAAATATTCTGAAATGTAATATTTCAATGTAATGGCAAACGGCCTATACTGTAAAAGCCGGTTTTATATACATTTAAAAGACTGTGGTACCTGAACTGGTTTTATATTAAAACGTAAGCATTTAATTTTCAGATATGAACTTTTATATCAATAAATTGATTAACATAATTTCTACGTGCAGTTCCTAATCGTCGAAGCTTTTTGAAACATTGCTATTGAAGCAGATGAAAAGATTTTATATAATGATTGTTTTTATAAATTTATATAGATGTACCTCTGCAATCCAAAATGAGGGATTCATTTTATTCCTCAATTTTTTCTGTCTTAGAAAATTAAGATGAAGCGTTTAAAATCTAATTAATTTCGCATAATCAAAGCTAACAACGTTAATTTAAACTGTTATCATATACTTACATTAAGAAATTATACGAGTTCGATTTGTGTTTATTATGCTTCTTTTTTTGCAATTTTATTTAAAGCATTTTTGCAACAATTCTAAGATTCCAAACTGAAAACTATTGCTTTAGAAAAAAAATAGAATGTGCTATCATTATAAGAATGTAGACTTTCATTACAGCTACTTATGTAATTAAAACTTTTCAGTTTTATAAAATGGTTACGAAAAAATAAATCCTTCGACGTCTTGTACTAATATTAAGTGTATAATTATAGGCAGCGTCAATTCTTAGTACACAGAGTAATAACTTTTTTATACTGAAGATCTATTCCTATAGCCTAATTAATATAAAGGTCGTATTTCTAAAAATGTATTTTTTAAATACAGAACACTGCAAACTGCAGTAGAAAATGTACGATTTTAAATGAACAAAATGTTTTGAAACTCTACGTTAAAGCGTTTAAGTATGCGGTGACAAATGGGTTACATTTTGAAACATCATAATTTTCTATTATGACAACCGCTGAAAAGGCGTACTTCATTGATTCAAAGAGCAGCTTATAGATTGTAATGTTTTATTTGTATAACAATTTGTATAACATGCTGAAAAAAAATTATTCGTATAGAAAATCATGAAACATATCGATTCTCTTACATCACCAATATTAACTTCCTTCCTTGAGAAAATTGAAACAATCAGTAAACTCCTATTGATAAAATACAGAACATTGCAAACTGCAGTAGCAAATATACGATTTTAAATGAACAAAATATTTTGAAACTCTACGTTAAAGCGTTTTAGTATGCGGTGACAAATGGGTTTCATTTTGGAACACCATAGTTTCCTATTATGACAACCGCTGAAAAAGGCGTACTTCATTGATTGAAAGAGCAGCTTATAGATTGTAACGCTTTATTCTTAGATAAAATGACATCCATTTCTAAAGAACACTGAAATTTCTTAAGCTAAAAATAAATGCGAAACTTTAGATGTTGAAGAGATCTATATTTTATATATATGTTTGAGAGATTTCTGTGTTAACAATAGAACAAGAAAATATTCTGAAATGAAATATTTCAATATAATGGCAAACGGCCTATACTGTAAAAACCAGCGTTATATACATTTAAAAGATTGTGGTACCTGAACTGGTTTTATATTAAAAAGTAAGCACTTAATTTTCAGATATGAACTTTTATGCCAATAAATTGATTAACACAATTTCTACGCGCAGTTCCTAATCTTCGAAGCTTTTTGAAACATTGCTATTGAAGCAGATGAAAAAGTTTTATATAATGATTGTTTTTATAAATTTATATAGATGTATATCTGTAATCGAAAATAAGGGATTCATTTCGTACTTCAATTTTTTCTGTGTTAGAAAATTAAGATGAAGCGTTTGAAATCTAATTAATTTCGCATAATCAAAGCTAACAACGTTAATTTAAACTGTTATAATATACTTATATTAAGAAATTATAGCAGTTCGATTTGTGTTTATTATGCTTCTTTTGTTGCAATTTTATTTAAAGCATTTTTGCAACAATTCTAAGATTCAAAACTGAAAACTATCGCTTTAGAAAACAAAATAGAATCTGCTATCATTATAAGAACGTACATTTTCATTACAGCTACTTATGTAATTAAAACTTTTCAGTTTTATAAAATGGTTACGAAAAAATAAATCCTTCGACGTCTTGTACTAATATTAAGTGTATAATTATAGGCAGCGTCAATTCTTATTACACAGAGTAATAACTTTTTTATACTGAAGATCTATTCCTATAGCCTAATAAATATTAAGTTAGTATTTCTAAAAAAGTATTTTTCAAGTACAGAACACGGCAAACTGCAGTAGCAAATAAACGATTTTAAATGAACAGAATATTTTGAAACTCTACGTTAAAGCATTTAAGTATGCGGGTTGCATTTTGAAAAACCATAATTTCCTATTATGAGAACCGCTGAAAAGGCATGCTTCATTGATTGAAAGAGCAGCTTATAGATTGTAATGCTTTATTTGTATAACATACTGCAAAAAAATTATTCGTACAGAAAACCATGAAACATATCGATTCTCTTACATCACCAATATTAACTTCTTTCCGTGAGAAAATTGAAACAATCAGTAAACTCCTATTGATAAAATACAGAACACTGCAAACTGCAGTGACAAATATACGATTTTAAATGAACAAAATATTTTGAAACTCTACGTTTAAAGTGTTTTAGTATGCGGTGACAAATGGGTTTCAATTTGGAACACCATAGTTTCCTATTATGACAACCGCTGAAAAAGGCGTACTTTATTGATTGAAAGAGCAGCTTATAGATTGTAATGCTTTATTCTTAGATGATACGACATCCATTTCTAAAGAACTCCGAAATTTCTTAAGCTAAAAAGAAATGCGAAACTTTAGATGTTGAAGAGATCTATATTTTATATATATGTTTGAGAGATTTCTGTGATATAGAACTACAATAGAACTACAAAATATTCTGAAATGATATATTTCAATATAATGGCAAACGGGTTATACTTTAAAAGCCGGTTTTGTATACTTTTAAAAGTCTGTAGCACCTGAACTGGTTTTATATTAAAAAGTAAGCATTTAATTTTCAGAATTTTCATTTTAATTTCGTCCAAAGTGTGATACCTCTCGAAGCATTTTCCAATATGAAATCTTAGCTTTTCTAGATATGTATCACAAAATTATTTGCATTGTCTCCGTAGCGGAGCCCTCGAGTTTGAAGACAAATTTTAAATGGCTCCGCTTCGGAGCCCTCGAGTGCAAAGTGTTAATTGTATAATTATAGGCAGCGTCAATCCTTAGTATACAGAGTATTAACTTATTTATACTGAAGTTCTATTACTATAGCCTAATAAATATTAAGTTAGTATTTATAAAATAGTATTTTATTTTTTTAAACAATTATTATTTTATTGTTATTTTAGTACTGAATGAATACGTTTCCAATGTAAACATAACAATTTGCATAACATACTGCAAAAAAAATTATTCGTACATAAAACCATGAAACATATTGATTCTCTTACACCACCAATATTAACTTCTTTCCTTGAGAAAATCGAAACCATCAGTAAACTCCTATTGATAAAATACAGAACACTGCAGAATGAAGTAGCAAATATACGATTTTAAATGAACAAAATATTTTGAGACTGTACGTTAAAGCGTTTTAGTATGCGGTGACAAATGGGTTTCATTTTGGAACACCATAGTTTTCTATTATGACAAACGCTGAAAAGGGCGTACTTCATTGATTGAAAGAGCAGCTCATAGATTGTAATGCTTTATTCTTAGATGAAACGACATCCATTTCTAAAGAAATCTGAAATTTCTTAAGCTAAAAATAAATGCGAAACTTTAGATGCTGAAGAGATCTATATTTTATATATATGTTTGAGAAATTTCTCTGTTAACAATAGAGCTACAAAATATTCTGAAATGAAATATTTCAATATCATGGCAAACAGCGTATACTTTAAAAGCCGGCTTTATATACATTTAAAAGCCTATAGTACCTGTATCTTTTTACTTTCGTCTGCCTTTACAAGAAAAAGGCATTGAATTCGTGAAAATTTTTGAATTCCGGTTTTTCACGGATTTACACTTTTTAGTGTGTTAGTAATCCCGAAAAGCATGTTTTTACAAAATGTCTGTGAGTCTGTCTCTGTATGTGTGTGACACAAATTTTGTGGACCCTCTATCGCAAGAACTAATGCGCGGAATTAAACGAAAACTTTACATTCAGTCAGTCCCTATTAGAAATTACTGCTGCTTACATTTTGGTAAAAATCGCCCTATAAATAGCGCTGCTATGAGGCATTTTTTCATGACTTCCTCAATTTCTGTATCGCCAGAACTAATGTACAGATTTTCATCAACCTTCCTGTTCAGCTATATCTTGATATAGTTTCGTGCTGTTATGTTTTGATGCATATCGCCCAAGAAGTGGAGGTGCTAGTCGGCATTTTTCCCGTTTTCGCAAAAGCTCTTTTTCAATAACGGAATTTAATCAAACTTCATATTATGTTACACTATCACATAAATAGATCATTTAGAATGCTCATGATGGACATAATTGTCATTTAATTCTGGCACTGTGAGGCGAATTTTTTTGTATTAACATGCATCCGATAGAAGAATGTTTTACGATTGGTACATCCGACTAGTTTATATTAAAAAGTAAGCATTTTATTTTCAGATATGAACTTTTAAAGCAGTAAATTTATTAACATAATATGCGCAGTTCCTGATCTTCGAAGTTTTTTGAAACGTTGTTATTGAAAAACAATAACAGTTTTTATATAATGATTGCTTCTATAAATTTATCTAGATGTATAGTACATCTGCAAACGGTAATGAGGGATTAACTTCCTATAAAACTAACAACATTAGTTTAGACTGTAATCATATACTTGCTATCAGAAATTATATCCGTTCGCAACAAATTTCTTTTGTGAAAGCTCCTGGAAATCATAATAAACTCATATGTCAAATAAGTATTAATATTTTCGATTAATTACAGTAAAATCGCGCTACAACGAATCTGTGGGAATCGCTGTTTAAATTCGCTATAGCGAAAAATTCATTAAAGTGAATATTTTTGTATTGAAATGAGATAATAGTATTTTTTTAACAATCTACATACTATTCGTGAAACAGAAAAATTCGTTACAGTGACAGTCGCTGTAACGAGACTCCACTGTTTAGTATAATTTAGGTTTTTTCCATCAATGATCTATTAAGATTTGTAATGATTTATCTATGAATAACTAGAGTTCTACAAATTTCGAAAGATCTGGTAGACAGAAAAATATTCTAGTAGTTAGTAAAATATATTTAGAACTCCCCCCCACCAAAAAAAAAAAAAAAGAAAGAGAGAAACCCACACTCAGTTGTCAGTTCCTGTATTTTAAATTTAATCGTTGATTTAAAAAAAAAAAAAAAACACAAAAGCCTTTATGAATCAATTGAGACAAAATAAAAACATTCATGTTTTAGACGAGCACGTAACTTAGAAATATAATATAAACATAGTTTTCTATTTAAACCTATAAAAATTACACTTATGTTTGCTAAAATTGCAACATCATGAAGGAATCAAGCGATTGAGCTGAAAATTTCATTGAATGCAAAATATAGTGTGTTATGTAAATGAATCCAATATCAGAATTACCACGTATTCGTGGGGAGAGCAAGCGCCCTCTGGACTCTCGTGTACAGCTTGGCAACGGCAGAGTGATCCGAGTTTGGAAGCAATTGGATGACGAGGATTGGACAACTCGGAAATATGGGAGTAGGCCCCGAAAGGTGACGTCAACGCGCGATGATAGACGTACGATTCGCATGGCGCTGACGAATCGTACAGTTTCATCTAGACTGTTCGTAGCACATTGATCAACTGCTACTGGTGTATCACTGTCTGCTTCGTTGTTTCGTCAACGTCTGCTGCAACTTTTGACTGCGTGCAAGACTCCTTTATATAGGATCCCCCTCAAGGAATACCAACAACGCCTGCGGCTGCAATGGGTTCATGATAAGAGACTGGTGTGCAGATTAACACCAAGTGGTATTTTCTGACGAATCCCGCTTTAATTTGTGATACCATAATGACCTCACTCCTGTTAGATGCTAAGCTGGTGAAAGACACCTTCCGGAGTGTATAGAGGACGAACACCTGGTGTCGTGGCCTGAGAAGCGATTTCATATCATTGACGATCCTAGCTGCTAATAATTTCGGGTATTCTGAACAGCAACAAGTACATCAGTGAAGTGCTGTAGCCAAAAGTTGTCCCTATCCTTCAAGGCATTCCTGTAGCTATACTTCAACAGGATAATGCACGATCACATGTTGCAGGGAATGTTCGAGACTTCTTATCAGCAGAAAACATACTATGGCCTACGTGTTCGCTGAGAAATGTCGCCATTTGAAAATGTGTGGGATTTCGTTCATCGGCGTCTCGCTCATGGTCTCCGTTCTACAGCTTCTACAGATCAATTTTGGGTACGCGTGGAAACGATATCGAATGCACTTTCCCAGGCAGACATTCAAGATCTGATCGACTCTATGCCACGTCGTATCAGCACTTATTGCAGCGGATGGTGACTACACTAAATACTGATTTCGGGTACTTAATTTTTACTTTCTTCTATCTTAAATAGAAACAGTATTGTAATCGAAATTTTTTTCGCCTTCCGGTTTTCGACGAATTTACACGTTTTAGGGATAAGAGATCACAAAAAACATGCTTATAGAAAATGTCTGTCTGTCCGTGTGTCTCCATTGTATCGTCAAAAATTGTAGGAAGTTATGCATAGAATTGAACCATTTTTTTTAAGTTTTTGGCTATGGCAAGCAGGTCCACCCTGAATTTGGAAAAATTCCGCCGGTAGGAGGCGCTGTAATAGCGATTTTTGTGTATTTTGAATATTGTACTATCGAAAATGTATGAAGTTATGCATAAAACTGATTCAAATTTTTTGTGTATGTTTTTGCCCATGGCAAGAAGGTCCTCCCTGAATTTGGTAAAATTCCGCCGGAAGGGGGCGCTGCCATAGCAATTTTTGTGCAATTTTCAAGATTGTACCATCGAAAAGTGTATGAAGTTATGCATAATTCTAATAAAAATACTAATAAAACCAATTAAAATGAAATATTGACATGAGATAAAAGAAAGTTTTGGTGTTGGCACATCCAACTAGTTAATTTTTTTTTTTTACTTTGAAAATGTAATCATTTGTTTGTACCAATACCAGTCCTTTGTGTATTAAATTTTATTTAATTCTGTTGATTCCTTCATGGTGTTCCAATCTGCACAATCATGATTGTATATAACTCAAGAAAAAAAAGTACGCTAAAAAACTTAACTAACCGGCATGTTTTGGATATTCTGATACCTAGATGATACTCCAAACGTCCGGATAGTTGAGCTCTACAAAAAAATATGCAAAAGAGGCTAAGGGTGTTTATCAATGCAATAAGGAGGTAGGAAAGTTATTTTTTGTTTAATTCTCCTACAGGAATCAATGAAATGACGCATCTTAGTACTTTACAATTTATATTAGACAGATTTATTCTAATGATTCATATGCCTGCATTTGGTTGTAACATTAATATGGATTCTGGAAATTAAATATATCTTATAATAGCTCCATGTTTTATCAAAAATCATTCATTTATATTTTTTCAAAATTCGAAAATTTTTATTACACACGAATTAATAAAATTGCATTCTTTCAGCTTTTTGATTAGAATTAAGTAAAAACGGAGGAAATAAATCACAAAAATAGTCTTTAAAATACATTTTTATAGCTGATGATTTTCTTGGCATAGCACGTATTCCAATTACATTTTTTTTCGGTTGTTGTGTGAAAATAGCAAGAAAAGTATATAGTAATCTATTTTTTCCACGGAGGTAAGAGATAGATGGAGGTGAAGTGTTTTGATTTGGCATGATGTTAAAAGTGCAACTATAAAACCGATCAAATTCCAATCCAAATACTTGTGGCTCCACAGAGTGTGTGCGGCTCGCTTTGAAAACCTCTCTCTGCCCTTTGAAATTCAGCCGTTGTTCCACGTGCTAGTATTGTTTGGGCCGAATGTGGGCAGTTAAATTTGAGCAATAACCGCCTTCATATTGCAAACCCTTTTTACGAGATTCTGCATCTCCATTATGACTTAGAAATATGTGACTATTTTTCCTTTGCTTTATATAGAAATGGGGTACTTCAGATGCCGCCCCACTACAGAAATGGCATTAAAAGTAGTAAAAAATTAATTTCTCAAAAACAAATTCAGATGCAGTTTTCAAACAAATTGCATTTAGTAAAAGCATTTTTTTATTCGCTATACGACGGTGTAAAAATTGAAAATGTGATATGTTTAGAAGTTTAAAAATTGCTGTTACATATTGTCTTTTTATGGGTGGTTCATGGTTAGGTGTAATGTTATTTTCTAGTGACGACACTATAATTGTTGTCTGAAAGAGCCAATAATAATTTCCTAAATATAACATAACTTTCAATGAGACGTTTTCAATCTAATGTCAGACTGATTCTAAACAAACAATTGCTATAATTTATTTCCTATTTCAAAATCTACTAAAATTCACTTTATTTCAAATAAAATGAAGTAAAGTAAACTATAACCAGAAAATAAATAAAATTTTTGGGGTATAATATTTTCGTAAATTCAATGATATCCAAAACAATCAATCGATTGTTTATCTACCATGGCTTTATTTTAAGAAAAAAACACGATTCGCTCACAGTTTTCTCTAAGGTAAATTTATTTTCAAACGCAATCAACAAAGAATTCTACCACTTTACACTTTTCAGAAAATAATTCCAACTGGGAATTACAACATTAAATTACGTTAAAATAGTTGAAAAGGGCTAATACAAAGCAATAAAAAGGAGAAAAAAGATTTCAATGAGTTAAAGAGATAAATCTGCTACCAATAACAAGAAATCCAGAATTCATGATCACATTTATACCCATATTGTCTACATTGGGATTTGATCTAGTTCTTTTTTTTTTGTTGTTGTTGTTGTTGATTTTTTTCATTCAGTAATATTCCAAGCGATTTCAAGGCAAATGCATTTTCTTAATGGCACTCCGGGGATGCTTATTTTGACACTTAGTGTAAAAAACATTTGTCATCGTTTCAGGACCCGCCTCTATATCGTGCCGCATTTACAAAGTGTTTTTCACTGGGCTTTTCTTCTTTTTTCTTTTTTTCTAGTATTGGTATTTGACAGTACTAAATTAGATTAACTACTAAAAAGATTGGGTTGTGGATAAGTTACAATTTTGCTATCTGATTCTTTAACCTTCTCGGCACTGAATTTTTTTTTCCAATTTTGGGAAAAATTACTTTTACGCTAACAAAATTAAAAATAGCTATCGAAATCACAGAAGTTACAGTTTACTGAAATTTAACGAATGTGTTCTTTACAGAAACCTAACGAATGTAGTTACTTTGCGCGTTTTTCATATAAAAATAGTCTAAGGAAGAATTTTTTAAGACTTTTGGAAAATGTCGTATTACAACCAAATTAAACAAACATAAAAAATTTAGTAGTATTTTTTATCTTTTAACACAAATTACTAATTCGGAAAAGGAGCCCCTAATTTAAATAAGAGTGAAACATTTGTTTGAATTAAAAGAAACGCCAACGGTTTACTATATTAATTAATAAAACTTTTATTAATATTATTATTATTAATGGCTGAAACATAAGTAAAGTTATAATAATAAATGTAGCGACATATGCTATCACTATTATGTGCTGGAATTAACGAAAACGTTTTTTTTTTCTTTCAAATATTGCAATTCGAAGTAGGAGCGTCATATGAGGCTCAGGGTGACGAGAGGGTTAAAAAAACAAAACAAAAAAAACAAGAGGGAAATTGTACGTCAAACGGGGCAAATGAGATGCGTTCGTACTATAACTAGTTTTATAAATACTCAGATCTTGGTGGAATTGCTGCTGCACTCTTATGCAAACATACATTAATATAAAATTTATTACAATTATATATATTAAATTCAGTAATGCAGAAATAATAGGACTCCATCTTAAATAGGACGTAATCAATATGGCAACCTGGAATCATTACTTATCATGGGATATCATTCAATTAATTATGTATGATAGGATTTAATAGAATAGCCAACATGGCAACATAGAATTATTACCTATCATGCGATATAATTGAATTAATTACGTATGATAGAATTTAATAAAATGATCACCATAGCAACCTAGAATCATTATATGTCATGGGATATCATTGAATTAATTATGTATGATAGCGTTTATTAGTGTTTCGAAAACTTTTATTAATATCTTTTTAAGTTTTGATTCGATTTTCATAAGATTTAAAATGAATTAACAAAATTCCGCAATGTTTATATATATATTAAATTTTAAACCGATCGGTTAGGTATTTTTTGCTCTGTTATATGAGGAAATACGGGCAGACACATGGACGGACCAGACACGGGCTATAGGTGCTATGTATTTATATAATTACGAACGCACCTAAAAATTGTTCTGGAATAAATTTATTTAAAAATTCTTTTTTAATACTGACATTTAATTATATTTACTTTTCATTAATTTCATTTTCAGAAAAAGTACAGAAGTAATTTTTATTTTACTTTACTTACTAATTCCAAACTTTTCCATAAACTTATTTCAGGTTCAGAAAAAACAGAATGTTTTTTTTTTTTACCCCTTTTATTATGCTTTTTGCTGCATAAAACTTACATATGCGACTAAAAATTTTAGAAGAACTTAAAAAAAGAGCAATTTTTTCCAGTATTACAAATGCAAAAATCAGTGCAGCATGAAACTTCATATTTTAAAAATCTCTAGCATTCGTGGAATAGTTTAGTAGAAAATAAGACGAAAACGGCGAATTTTTTTAAATCCTAGTTCACAGAAATAAATATAAAAAACATGTTTTTCTTTCATTTAAATTCTAATAAAATTTTCATATATTTCCTTTTTTTTCCCTTTAAAATTGTGTAATAACTTTCTGTGAAACTCGGAAAATGTAAAAATATTTTTCTATGAAATTTCAGGAAAAGATACTAAACACAATTTTTGTGATAACACAATAACACAAAATTACATTTTTTCTGTCTAAAACATTTGATAAACAGATAATAGAGAATAAACAGATGAATCAAATAAAAATAATGTACCATTTTTCGCTATATATTTTAGTTGCTGCTCTATATAACACCTTTGATAAATATATGCGATAGCTTTAATTTAGTTTTTAAAAAAATCTCGATATTCTCACGCTTTTCTCTAAGGTACATTTATTTTCAAACATAATCAACAAAGATTTCTACCACTTTACACTTTACAGAAAATAATTGCAACTGGGAATTCAAGCAGTAAATTACGTTGAAAAGAACTAATACAACGCAATAAAAAGAAGGAAAAATATTTCAATGAGTTAGTAGATAAATCTGTTACTAATAACAAAGAAATTCAGAATTCAGTATCCCATTTATACCCATATTGTTTACATTGGGATTTGGTTCTTTTCTTCCCTTTTTTCTTCTTCTGTGGTATTCCAAGCAATTTCAAGACAAATGTTATTTTCTTAATGGCACCCCGGTGATGCTTATTTTGACACTGGCTGAATCTCCTGCTGAAGCCGCCAGTGCTCTGCCATCTGAGTTATCCCGGACGAATCTGGTGGAACTTCTTCACCCAGCTAACCTTAAAGATTTTAGCATCTGGTCTGAAACCTGATTTAGCTCAACCGAATAAATCTCAGGTAATGGAACTCCACTGGAGTTCTTTACAGGAGTTCCATTCCAGTTTTACTGGAGTTCCATTACCTGAGATTTAGTCTGTTGAGCTGAACCAGGTTTCAGATCAGATGCTACAATCATTAAGGTTAGCTGGGTGAAGAAGTTCCACCAGATTCGTCCGGGATAGCTCAGATGGCAGAGCACTCGCGGCTTCAACCAGGATATTCCTGGTTCGAATCCTGGTGCGGAAATTTTTCGCCCAGTTGGATATTTACATCTAATGTGATTTATTTACCAATTAGAATAATTATGTTAAAATTAATCTAGTGTAATTTCGTATCCAGCGATTTTTGGAGTTCCAATACTTGAGATTGATTCTGTTGAGCTGAACCATGTTTCAGAACAGATGCTATAATCAGTTAAGTTAGCTGGGTGAAGAAGTTCCACCAGATTCGTCCGGGATAGCTCAGATGGCAGAGCACTGGCGACTTCAGCCAAAAGATCCCTGGTTCGAATCCTGGTCCGGACATTTTTCGCCCAGTTGGAAATTTACATCTAATGAGATTTATTTACCAATTAGCATAATTGTGTTAAAATTAATGTAAAAGACATTTGTCATTAGTTCAGTCCCCGCCTATAAATCGTGCCGCATTTGCAGAGAGTTTCTCAGTGGCAGGGATGAGAGCATTCCGACCCAAATGACGGCTTTTTAACCTCTATATTTTAATGGCATTTCGCGCGTTATTTGATGACAGAATCTCTGAGATTTAATAAAGCAAATAATACTATTAAAATTTAGTGGTGGAATTCAACCATTTGGGTCGGAGCGCTCTCATCCGTTCAATGGGCATTTTTCATTTATTATTATTATTATTATAATTATTAGCATTTCACAGTAGGAAATTAGATTAACCAGTAAAAAGATTATTAATTAAAGAGAATTCTGTTATCTCGTCCTTTAAAAAATTGTCCTGCAATAAATGTATATAAAGATTCTTTGTTAATACTGATGGTTATTTATTTTTACTTTTCATAATTTTTTTTTAGAAAAAAATTTAGAAGTAATTTTTATTTTATTTTACATATTCATTCCAAGCTTTTCCATAAACATGTTTAAGGATAAAAAAAATACAGAATTTTTTTTTTCTTTATTATGCTAGTGCTGCATACATTGCTATATACATCTTACATATGCGACTAAAAATTTAGAAGAACTTCAAAAATAGAGCAGTTTTTTTTACAGTATTACAAACGCATAAATCAGTGCAGCATGAAACATAATATTTAAAAAAAATATATTGCATTCGTAGAATAGTTTAGCAGAAAATATGACGAAAACATCGAATTTTTTAAAGTCCTAGCTCACAGAAATAAATAAAATTAACCTGTTTTTCTTTTATTTAAATGCGAATAAAATTTTCATTATTTCTTTTTTTTCTTTCAAAATTGTGTAATAAATTTCTGTAAAACTCGAAGAATCTAAGAATATTTTGCTATGCAATTTCTGGAAAAGGTACTAAACAGAATGTTTGTGATAACACAATCACATAAAATGCAGTTAAATATATATATATTTTTTTGCCCAAAAATATTTGAAAACCGATGAAGTAAATAAGAATAATATAATAGTTTTCGCTATTTTTTTCAGTTGCTACCGAAAATAACTCGTTTGATAAATATACGCGATAGCTTTAATTTCATAAAAAAAACCTCGATATATTCAGGCTTTTCTCTAAGGTGCATTTATTTTCAAACACAATCAACAACGATTTCTACCACTTTACACTTTACAGAAAAGAATTGCAACTGGAAGTTCAAGCATTAAATTAAGTTGGAAAGGAGTAATATAAAGCAATAAAAATAGAAAAAAAAAGATTTCAATGAGTTAGTAGATAAATCTGATACCAACAACAAAGAAATTCAGACTTCATGATCACATTCATACACATATTATATACATTGGGATTTGCTCTGGTTCTTTTTTGTCTGTTGATTTTTTCATTTAGTAATATTCCAAGCGAATTTTAAGAGAAATAAAATTTCTTAATGGCACACCGGTAATTCTTATTTTGACGCTTAATGTAAAAGACATTTGTCACTGGTTCAAGCATCGCCTATAAATCGTACCACATTTACAGAGTGTTTTTAACTGAGCTTTTTTTTTTTTTTTTTCTTTGAGTATTGGCATTTGACAGGTGGAAACTAGGCTACCTAGTAAAAAAATTGTGAGTTAGATAGAATTATGTTATCTCTTTCTTAAATAATAATAATAATAATAATAATAATAATAATAATAATAATAATAATAATAATAATAATAATAATAATAATAATAAAAGAGTTGAAAATTGTACGTCAAACGTGGCAAATGATGTGCGTTCGATCGAGATCTAGTTTTATAAATATTCGGATTTTGGTTCAATAGCTGTTGAACTCTCATGTAAAAATGTATGAATACAAAATTTAATTCGATTATATATATAAAATTCAGTAATATGGTAATAATATGACTCCATCTCAAATAGGACGCAATCACCATGTCAACCTAGAATCATTACCTGTCCAGGGATATCATTGATAATTATGTATAACATGATTAATAGAAGGAAGAACAGTTTTATTAATGTATTTTTTTATATTTTGATAAGTTTTTTTATAAAATTTGAAACTACTCGATAAAATTCTGCAAATATTATATATATTAAATTTGAAACCATTCGGCTGGGTAGTTTTTGCTCTATTATATGCGGACAGACGGACAGACCAGAGAACAGCTATAGGTGATACGCATTTATATAATTACGAACACACCTAAAAATTGTCCTGAAATAAATATATATAAAAATTCTTTATTAATATTGACAGTTATTTATTTTTACTTTTAATCAATTAATTTTCAGAAAAAGTGTGGAAGTAATTTTTATTTTACTTTACATATTAATTCCAAGCTTTTGCATAAATGTACTTTAATTTTTAAAAAATACAGATTTTTTTTTTCTTTATTATGCTATTACTGCATATGTGACAAAAAAATTTAGAATAACTTAAAAAATAGCACTTTTTTCCAGTATTAAAAATGCAAAAATCAGTGCAACATGAAACATCATATTTTAAAAATCTCTAGCATTTTTAGAATAGTTTATCAGAAAATATGACAAAAACAGCGAATTTTTAAAGCCTTAGCTCACAGAACTAAATAAAAATAACATCATGTTTTTCTTTTAGTTAAATTCGAACAAAATTTTCATATATTTTATTTTTTTATTTTCAAAATTGTGTCATAACATTCTATAAAACTCGACGAACGTAAGAATATTTTGCTATGAATTTTCAGGAAACAGATGAAGCAAAGACAAATAATATAATAGTTTTCGCTATCTATTTTAGTTGCTATCTAAAATAACCCCTTTTATAAATATATGCGATAGCTTTAATTTCATTAAAAAACTCGATATACTAAATCTTTTCTCTAAGGAACATTTATTTTCAAACGCAATCAACAAAGATTTCTACCACTTTACACTTTACAGAAAATAATTGCAACTGGGAATTCAAGCAGTAACTTACGTTGAAAAGGACCAATACAAAGCAATAAAAAGGAGAGAAAAATTATTTCAATGAGTTAGTAGATAAATCTGATGCTAATAACAAAGAAGTTCAGAATTCATGATCACATTTATACCCATATTGTCTATTTGGAATTTGATACTTTTTTTCCTTTTTAGGTGCGTTCGTAATTATATAAATACCTAGCACCTATGGTCGTCGTTCAGTCCGTCTGTCTGTCCGTCAGTCCTTCCGACTGTCCGCATATAACAGAGCCAAAACTACCCAACCGAATGGTCTGAAAGTTTAAATATATAATTGTTGCAAAATTTTGTCGAGTCATTTAAACTTTTATGAAAATCGGATGTATAGTTTAATTACAGGGACAGTCAAAAGTTTTCCTTTACATTACAACCAATGGGAAAAAAATTATTTCAAGTGCATTTTAATGATGTTACAGCCTTTGGAACAGAATGAAATGGATACGCACTTATTGAAGTGCACTAAAATATACATTCAGTACAATATGCGGTGCAAAAAATATTTATAAAACTAATGTTAGTACGAATGCACTCATTTGCCACGTTTGATGAACAATTTTCAACTTGTTATGATTCTGTAATATTCCAAGTGATTTCAAGAAAAATGTTATTTTCTTAATGGCAGTCCGATTATTTTGACATTTAGTGTAAAACACATTTGTCTTTGGTGTGAGGTGCATCTAAAAGTCGAGCCGCATTAGTAGGCAGTTTATCACTGAACAATTTATTTTTGAGTATTGCTATTTGACAATAGAAAACTATACTAACCAGAAAAAAAAAAATCAGTGTATAATATAGATTTATGTTATCTCGTTCTTTAATAAATATGTTCTGAAATTAAACACAAAGGGATTTTTGGGATCATATCGTCGGCACCATGTCAAACTATCCTGTATGAAACAGTATTGCCAGTGGGCTACATTTTTTTTTAAATTCACATTTCTTTATTGGCAACACTTTTTTTTTAAATAGTAAAATTCACTTAATTTAACCTTATTTAGTGACATATTAATTAAGGCTAAAACAAGGGGAATTTTACTTTTCAGAAAAGTGGTACCAATCAAGAAATCTGAATTTTAAAAAAGTAGCCCACTGACAGCACTGTTTTCATATTTGATTGTTCTAATGGTACCGACGCTATTGTCTTTATTGGAATTTGCTCTAGATTATTTTTTATACTGTAATATTCCAAGTGATTTCAAGACATATGTATTTAGTTAATAGCTCTCCGGGATGATTATTTTGACGCATAGCATATAAGACATTAGTCATTAGTTCGATCTGTGCCTAAAAATCGTGTAGCATTATGTTATCTCGTTCTTTTGAAAAATGTATTTACTTAGAGAGTTTATCATTGAATAATTTATTTGTTTTTGAGTATTGGTTTTTGATAGTATAAACTGAACTACTCAGAAAAAAATCTGTAAATAATTTAGGTTTAGGCTATCTCGTTCTAAAATAAATTTGTTCCAAAATAAGTAGATAGAAAAGGATCACATTTACACCCATGTTGTTTACATAGGTATTTGCTGTGATTTTTGTTTTCATTCTGTAATTTTCCAAGATGTTTCAGACAAATGTATTTCTTTAATGGCATCTCTGGGATCCCTATTTTAACACTTAGTATATAAGGCATTAAACCGTGATTTGAGCTGCGCCTAAAAATCGGGAAATACTAGCAGGGGGTTTGTCATCAGATTATCGTTGGTCGATCAATTTATTTTTGAGTAGTTGATTTTGATAGTAGAAAACTAATTTATTCAGAAAAAAATCTGTAAATCATATAGGTTTAGGCTATCTCGTTCTATAATAAATTTGTTCTGAAATAAGTAGGTAGAAAAAGGTTACATTTCTATCCATTTTGTTTACACTGCTATTTGATGTGATTTTCTGTTCCTTCTGTAATGTTCCAAGATGCTTCTAGATAAATGTATTTTCTTAAGGGGTCTCAGGACTCTTAAAGCTTAAAAATTTCCAAAATTGTAATTTTTTTTAAATGTTAAACTCCTGTCTTTTCTGAACATTTTGATATAACTGTTTCCTTAAAATTCCTATTAGAATAGAAGTTAGCGCTTTTAGAATTATCCCCGCTCAATAGGTGAAGCGGCGTTTCCGAATCTTTGAAGTCATTTCCTCCAAATGACGGTTTGGGGCATAACGCGCACGATATCTCAAAAACTGCTGAATTTCATGAAATTTTTAAATCATATGTTGCATGTTAGTTTGTATAAGCTGAACCTAAAATTTTATATTTATTGTTCAAAAAAATATTTTTTTACATGATTATACTGTTGAAATTTCCAAAATTTTGTATTAGCTAAATACAACTTTGTATTAAAAATATAAAAATGCTTTAAATAAAAATTTATTTAGGTTCGGGGTCATTATTACAGTTTGAAGTATAATTAGGCACAAAAAAAGCCATTCTAGTTGCGAAATTTATTTTGTAATCCTGTACGTAAGCTGTTATACCAATTTTCTGCTCGACAAATGTCTGGCAGTTTGGAGCCCCCTTTAAATACTAATTCTGCACCTTGCAATTTTTTAAGTACCTGAAATGAAACAACGTACCTATATCTTTCATCCCCAAAAAAATTCTGTTTTTGATTCATATACATTTTAAGATATTAAAAGTTGAAAATGGTCTTTTTTTTTTCATTTATTCCAATTTTAAGAGTCCTGTGACCCCTTAATGGCACGTCAGGGAGCATTATTTTATCACTTATTTATAAAAGGAATTAGACCTTGGTGTGAGCTGCGACTGAAAATCATGAAACACTAGCAGGGGGTTTCTCATTAGCTTATCATTGGACGATTAATTCGTTTTTGAGTATTTGATTTTGATAGTAGTAAAATAAACTGCCCAGAAAAAAATATGTATATCATATAGCTTTAGGCTATCTCGTTCTATAATAAATTTGGTCTGAAATAAGAAGATAGAGAAGTGTCAGATTTATACCCGAATAGTCTTTATTAGGTGTTGCCCTAGTTTATTTTTTTTTATTCTCTAAAATTCCAAGCGATTTCAAGACTACTTTTTTATTAATTTTTAATGGCACTCTGGGAATGCTTATTTTGACATTTAGTATAAAAAGCATAAGACATTGGTTGGAACTGTGCCTAGAAATCGTGCCACAATACCAGAGAGTTTACTACTGGAGGATTTATTTATTTTTTACAATCGTATGTTAGGACGACTCAGCTGTTATTATATATTTTTCACAGAATTCTCAACAGATGGCGATACTGAGCTAATTTTTCATGACGAAGTTTTATTTATCATTTGAGCAGTTTGGTATTGCTATTCCAAAAATGAACTTCATAAATTTTGTAAAATTAAAAAAGATAGAGACGTCCAAAAGTAGATTATTTAAACCATAAAGAAATGAAGCCAATTCTTCCTTTTGGTTCGATGCTATAAAAATCGTCATTTTACCTTATGTTAGGTCACAGGAATACTGTCCTTTTTGTATAAGAAAATTGCTAATATTTATGAGAAGCATGTAAGATTCTGCCGCAGATGTGAAAAGTACCTTTTAGTCAATATTATTTTCTTTTCATGCTGCACATTCTTTAACATGCTTAAAATGATGTATTTAAGATGTGAATAAATGTTTTTAAAATCCGAGATATTGAGTTTCAAAGGGTTAATGATACTCCATAGATGCTTATTCTGACACTTAGTATTTAAATATCGTGACGCATTGGCAGATAGTTTATCACTGGACGTTTTATTTATTTTTAAATATTGGAATTTGTCTAAATATTCTACATCAAGAGGATCCTGACCAGGATTCTGACGTCATGGTAGGTGTATTGAGACACATCAACAGAAGGCAGGCACACACACGAACTCATTCCTAAAGTTTCCCTTCAGCTTTACATCCTAACGCCGTACACAACCAGTTTTCTGACGGGCCATGGCCCCTTCAAGGCCTACCTAGACAGATTTAAGTGCGCCTCTTCCAGCCTGTGTGAGTACGGTGAGGTGGTCACCGCAAGCCATGCCTACTGATGCGAAGCTGGCACTTAAAACGTCCGGCATCTCCACCAAAAGGCTGTCTCCATAATATACTTACACGCACTCTCCAACTAAACAAACTTAAACACATCCATAAATATCTTTTTGAAACTCCTATACTAACTACGTAGCCTAGGCATGCAACAGTTTCAGCTGCCCCTTGTAGCGAGGAAGTTTTGTCGCACATTCATCCACACCTTGTCGCGTAGGGAATCTGTTCCCCGGTGGAACGAACCTTGTTTTGTAATTTTCTCCGCCCATCTCCTCTTTCCCGCCCTCTGTCGCGTCAGGTTCTTTTTAACCTGGCAGATTCGTAATTCTGGCGGCTTCAGCTCTGGCTGAAAAATGTAATTTTTTAAATACCTTAATAAAGGCGACTGGGAGGGACACTATATGCTCTACAGACTTGGTCTCCTTGTCTGAGTGGTCCTTCTTAAGCAATCAATGTTTTATGGTACCTCGTTATTGTTTTATCGGATTCATTTTAAAATATATATAGTTTACTGGTTAACCCTTACCGGCGCGGTGTCCTTAAAAAAGGACTCATAATTTTAATTCCAAAATTTACAAACGGCACCAAGAATATTTAACTAAATTTTCCTATTATAATGTAAATGAAAATAAGCAAGTTCGTATTTTCAAATAAATTCGTTTATAAATTTCTGTGTCAGTCCATTATTTCATCAGTTTGTAAACAGAATTACTCCGCGCCGGTAAGGGTTAACCATAATTTTTTTCCAATGGCATTTGCGCGTAGAAGCTGGTAAATTCCACTAAACTAAGTTTGTGTGACAATGTAATTATCGAGAATTTATTAATTTTTTTTTCGTCGACGCGATCAAAACAAAACTAAATAAATAAAAACAATAAAAATAGAAGACCTGACATTTACACCATGAAAAGCTCAATATTAACGTGAAAATAAAAAATCACAAATTTACTAAGTGGTGTATAAAAATGTTGTAAAGTCAAACACTAACCCATTTAAGCCAGAATTTTTGTTTTCATACAATTTACATGTTATAAATAAGAAGAAAATTATACAAATTTATTAAAATTCGAAGCGTCCCAAAAATGGGACGTTAGTCATAAATGGGTTAAAATAGATTTATAACAGATGGTAACCGAATTATGTTACAGATGATGACCGGAACGTCGATTGTTATAATATTATTTTAATGTTTGCTTAGTTTTTGATTTTACAACATTTTTTTTACACAATTTAGTAAATTTGTGATTTTTTTTTTCACGTTAATATTAAATAAATAAAATTCTTAGTAATTTTGGCTATCTATTTACGCTCAATTTAATTGTGAAGAAGAAAACAATCACTCAGCTATATATGTGACTTAAAATATCACGATTTACTCCCAGAAATACTTTTCTCTAAGGTAAATTTATTTTCAAACACTATCAACAAAGAATTCCAGTCACTTTACACTTTCAGAAATTAATTGCATTGGGAATTTCAGCAGGTTGAAATAGTTTAAGAAAACTAATACGAAGCAATAAAAAAGAGAAAAAAATTCCATGCGCCAGTAGATAAATATGATATCAGTAACGATGAAATCCAAAACTCATGCTCAATTTTATACCCATATCCTCTACATTGTGATTTCCTTTTTTTTTCTTTTCATTTATTCTAATATTCCTAGCGATTTCAAGATAAATGTACTTTCTAAATGGCACACTAGGGATGACTATTTTGGCACCTGAGTACAAAAGATATATTTCATTGATTCGACACCCGCCTAAAAATCGTGCCTTCCTTAACAGAGAGTTTTTCATTGGACAGTTTATTTATTTTTGAGTATTGATATTTGACCAATAGATAACTGAATTAATGAAAGATGATTTATACTTCATTCTGTATTTAAGCGCACTCAATATAAGTAAATACGTTAAAATAAGTATAAAGAAAATTACTTTATTATTCTTAATATTTTACATTTAACAAATATGATTTTCTGAAAAAAATTACAAAAAAATTACATTTTAATCATTCAAGACATTCATTTTGGTTTCTCAACCAAATAGTTTTTTTTTTACATACCTTACGGAAGTTTATAATTCAGAATATAAGCCATTTTTACAAGTATTTTAACTAGAGTAAGGAAAGGGAGTCACCTATTTTTTTAATTTTCTCCAGAAACCTTTTGTATGATTTTCATCTGCCAAAGCTAATCTTCTATAAAACTTTGTATATTAAAAATCTTCAAAATATATTGAACAATCCGAATGAAATTATAATGAAATCAACAATAACAGTTGAATACTAACTCAAATATAATGCACAGCTGTCAGTTCTTCGGATTTTTGACTACCACTGTTTTCCAATGGAAAATTTAGATTTCCTTAATGCTGGAAATTTACAATCATATAAGACAAAGATGCCTTATCAAGCTAAACCCTTAAATGCCCGGGATTGCTTTTCGGCAACGTACCCAATTTATACTCTAAAATACTATTAGAATAATATTGAAGCTATAATGCCTAATGTTGCCAATAAAATACATTCTGAAAATCTTATTAAATTGATTTCCAACATGTAGATGCCAACACTTGTGCTGTTTAAAAATAAAGATAGATTTTTTTTTCAATTGTTGCTACTTGATCTTTTTGGTTTGTTTGGAAGCTTGCGAAATACCCTATTTTGTTCTGCAGTGAGCAAGTAAAATGTATTTCTTATTATAGTTCCTAAAATTCTTGTGTGTTTAATATTGCAGAATTTTATCAAGGAAAATTATTTTTTCAATTAAAGACCAGTATTGCCGATTAGTAACAAACTGTTTTTTAGCCGTAAACCATACTTAAACAAAATATGATTTTTTAAAGTATTTTTCCCATGATGTATTTAAAAAATAAAAGCCGAAAAACATTATTACAATGAATTTTGAAAAATCAGGCAGTTAAGGGTTAATTTTCTATAATGAGCTGGATGCTGCCACGGCCAAAATCCGGATCAGCCGCTTGATATCTTAAAATTATTGAATTTAGCTTTTTATTTTCTCCGGTAGAAACTTCCGTGATCGGCTCTACTACCGCTCCGGTCACTGTTGAGGGAAGAGGGAATAACTGTTCGGCGAGTAGCAGAACAATGGAATTTGAATGCACTGAACGAAACGGTCCCGAGAATCGATCACGGAAGCTCCCACCAGAAAAAAATGTAAAAGCTGAATTCTATAAATATAATTTGAAATGTGATAAGTCAAATTTAACCAGTGTTGCATATGCCATTCCCTGTAAAGATTGAGATAGCGTATATATTGGTGAAAGTGGAAGACTGTTGGAAATTCGCCTGAAAGAACATATTAAGGGGACAAGGGACCTTAAAATATATATATATATTTTTTTTTTTTTTTTTTTTTTTTTTTTTTTTTTTTGTAAATTTTACCTTAATTATTATTCAAGGGTACATTATATGCATTATGTCATGCATTTATCACAAAAAAAAAAAAAAAAAAAAATGAAAAAAAAATATTTTTGAGAAGAAAAAAAAAATAGAATTTTACTTTCAGATATATTCTAAGGTCTTAGAAATCTTCAAAATCCTCGAAAAATGAAAATCCCCAATATTTTTTATAAAAGTTTGGTTTATATATATAAATAATATAGAGCATCGAATTTTCTATATTTGAATTTAAAGGTAAAAAAAAAAAAATGAAATTTTTGAAATTTTTAGAAGAAATTTCAAAATTTTTCAATTTTTTAATTTTTTTTTATTTTTTGTAAATTCCATCTTAAATATTATTCAAGGGTACATTATATGCATTATGGCATGCATTTATCACAAAAAAAAATAAAAAAATAAATTTATTTTTGAGAAAAAAAGGAAATTTTACGCGGCGTCTTAGAAATCTTCGAAATGCCCCCTGCGCGTTCCATATCAATGAAAATCCCCAATATTTTTTATATAAGTTTGATTTATATATATAAATAAAATTGAGCATCGAATTTTATATATTTGAATTTAAAAGTAAAAAAAAATTGAAAATTTTTGAATTTTTTTCGAAAAAAATTTTTAAAATTTGTAATTTTTTTTTTTACCTTTAAATTCAAACATATAAAAATCGATGCTCTATTTTAATTATAATAATAAACCAAACTTATATAAAAAATATTGGGGATTTTCATTGATATGGAATGCGCAGGGGGTATTTCGAAGATTTCTAAGACGACGCGTAAAATTCCATTTTTTTTCTCAAAAATAATTTTTTCTTTAATTTTTTTTTGCGAAAAATGCATGCTATTATGCATATAATGTACCCTTGGATAATATTTAGGTGAAATTTACAAAAAAAAAAAAAAAAAAAAAAAAAAATTTAAGGATTTTAAGGTCACTTGTCCCCTTAATGCATTCAAATAAGGTAAACTAAATAAAAAAAAACTGTCCAGCATTCACTTGAAATGAGTCCCATCCTCTCATTTACGAACGCTTTCATTTTTAAATCGGGATGTAACAATTATCACGGTAGAGTGTTCCTAGAAGGCTGGTTTATTCATATACGATCACCGACATTAAATGAAGGCTGTACTATTCCTGCTGAATATGCTTTGTTTCTGTAAAAATAACTTTAATATTAACTGTATTGGATGGTCTTGTGATTTATTTTTCAACGGTTAATCTGCACTGATGCGGCCTTGTGGTTGCTTGGGAAATATATACTACATGTTCTTAACCCTCTCGCTGCGTAAGTAATTCTTCGCGATGAGCGTCTTTTACAGAATTTTTAATCTTTCATCACCGGTTCTTTAAAGCAAAAATTTTTGACTATCGTAATCGAGGAAAATATCCTGATTAAATCAGACAAAGTTTTCGCTAAAAAATAACTGGTGGGAATAACCAAATAATATTAATTAGATGGAAAAATGTATGCTCGAGAATATATCGGGTTGCGCAGCGAGAGGGTTAAATGTCTTTAATAATTTTATATTTTTATTAATTTTATGTTGTACTCAAATCTGTGTAACTTTAATTATTTTTATTAAATCATATAAATTTTAATGTTCAGACTTGAAATTTATGTTTATTGCATATTGTAAATTTGATAAGTTTAAGGAATCAATCAGGAACCGACAAGACATAATGATTCTTTCACAGCACAATCACTCTTTCAGCGCAGGAGACTTTAATGCGAAAAGCAGTCGATGAAGTTCTTATTTCAGCACTTAGAGGTGCTACGCTCTACACAACATTATATCTCACCACCAACTTAGCCTTCATGCTCTAAATACGCCAACTCACATTTCCACTGCAGCCAATACCCACTCTTCTATTATTGACATCTCTATTACTAAAAATCTTCCTTATTCTATTAGAATTACAGTTACTAATGATGTAATTTCTGACCTCTTCCAGTCTCATTTTAAAGTCATTTAATTAATTAAATGTATTAAATATTAAATTAATTATAATTACAATTAAATTAATTAAATATTAAGCCAATCTCTCCCCCCTCCTTTCGTTGCCACTGACTGGTCGAAATTCACAAATTACCTTGCCAATCTCAATATTGTTTATTCTGATATTAACAACACTAATGACACGATTCTGCTGTTGATCTGCTTAATTCTCATATTATTTAGGCTCAAAATTTTTCTACTCTCTATTATTTCAAAAACAATAACTAATTCACTCTTATCCCCTATATACATAGCCAAAGTAAGCAGAAGAATCAGCTCCGGCGACTACTTCAAAATTTTAGAGACTCCCGCCCTTGAACCCTTAATCAATAGGCTCAATAATAAAATTAAAATTTCTCTTTGTAAAGAATAGAAAAAAAAAGGGATTAATTTTCACCGAAATGTTGTAAGTGAGGACAATTCTCTTTGGATCATCAAACGCAAATTAAATAAGAATTTTATATCTACCCTACATCTTACTGCGAATATTCATGAAGATAAGGACAACACAACATATTAGCCAGATCATAAGCTCAAAAATTTTCCCCTTATCCCAAACTCGCTATTTAGCATCACTTAGCCCAGGACAGAGAAACTGTTCGCAGGCTTCTGCTCACTCCCCCTGGATGACCCTCCCATTGTTATTCAGCCTATAACGAAACATAATATCAACGGTAAACTTAAAAGATGTAAGGGCCCTGGGTACAATAAAATATCTAATATTGCTCATAAAAATCATCCTTAAAACTGTATTATTTATATAACTCACCTTACCAATTCTGTTTTCAAATTTAACTACTTTCAAAAACCTTGGAAAACTTCCACTATATCTCCTATAACTAAACCTGGCACCAACCATTACAAACCGACAAACTAAAGGCTCATTACACTTCGAATCTCTTGGTAAAATCGTCAAGCGCGTCATTAAGACTCAGTTACAACACCACATTGAGAAAAATAATTTTTCTTATGCCCGAACAGATTGGCTTACCTAAACACTCAACTCAACACCAGCTGCTTCGTGTTGTAGAGTTTCTGAGTGAAAAGATGCCAGTTAATGCCATACTTTTAGAGGTTGCTAAGTCATTTGTCAGAGTCTGGCAAGAAGACCTTATTTACAAACTAATTCAGCTTGGATTCCATGGCAGACTTATACATTTAATTTATTCAAATCTTTGCGACATCTCTTTTCACGCCCGCATTAACAAAATTCTCTCTTCCATATTCTTATACCTCAGTGGCATATTCCAGGGAAGTGCCCTTAGTGCTCTCTTTTTTAATCTGCCTTAAAATGACATTTTACGTTCACTACACATCCATCTTGAACTTTATGCAGATGGTACATTTTAAAAATAGTAAATATTATTGTGTCGTTTTTCATATATGCTATGACATGTTTTCCATTTGCAGTCATACAATATTCTTTTATTTATTCTCAATTAAATATACTTTATAAATCAAGAAGCACTCACTGCAAGAAACGCTTATGATAGATTTTATCAACTATACAATGCATAGCATGACGGTTGAATAATCGAATTTGAATGGATTTTTTAAAATATATGCCTAATTTGAATTTACAAGCAGACAATTCCTTCAGGCTTAGCGGATTCATTATTTGCATGAAATTTTACGTTTGTGATTGCTTATGTATACAAACCTTTAGTACATAAACTTTTCTCACAGCACTGATTTTTCATAAAAGCTTATTAAGATTATTTAACATACATAAGTAGATTTAATGCTTTTATTAAATCTACTCTGAGAGTAGTTAAAAGTGCGTAAATAGTTCATTTTTACTAGAGAAGATGTTGTTAAAATATTTATTATAAAAGAGTTGTTTAACCCATATTTAAATACCATAATATTTGACACATCAATGATAAGGGGAACTAACACATATATATTAAAACATATGTATTTTTTACATGCATTACTCTGGGCTACAATAGTTAAGATAAATAAATAAAAAAAAAGATATTGTCCAATAGAAATGTAAATAGCCATTCGCCTGAAAATTATACATTGTTTCATTTTTTGTTAAAAGATAAGCTTACGAGATTGTCTTTATCTTGAAATTGCAAAAACTCTGAAATTTTAAACAAGAATAAATAATTTTCACATCATATATGACTTTTCCGGTAAATTGTCCTTAACGAAACTAAACAAGAAGTCATTTGGCCAAATAAATTTATGAATATTTATGACAATTTAAAGTTTGGTACTAGTAATGGTAAATTTACATATAACAGTTCCAAAACAGATTCCAATGCTGGCAGTTTTCTAAAACTAAATCAGAAACTACTTGACGTAATGGGCTGTAATTTTGTGATTCACAAATTTATAACATTTAAAAATAGATTTCTGTTTAAAAATAACAATTGGTACAATTCATATTTTTTAATTAATTAAGAAGAAAATTTAATATTATTTTTGAAATAAATATGAATTGTAACGTTTGAATTTTTTAACACTTAAAATAAGACAATTTATAGCCGAATGGTTATTTCCCTTGCTTTTATAATAATTTCTGGGATTTTTCTTTTTCTTTGGCGGTTTGTGCAAATAGTTTTTGTTTAAACCAGGGGTGCCTAAACTTTTGACTTCCTCGAGAACTATTTGTTGGCAAAGATTTTGACTCTGGTCGTTCTTCAGGCGAGCCTTATATACATTGTACTGGATTATAGTAGATTACTGCCAAAACGAAGTTTCGCGAATTTCATGTCCTTGAAAATCCGTTTAATAATATAGATATGTATATTAATTATACACACCACAGGCCGATGTCTAAAAAAATCAAAATTTTACTCTCATAAAAAAAAAAAAAAACATTACACAGCATGTCAAAGAAACTAAATTATTAAGTTGGTCATTACTCCATTTCAAAAGTCTAAAAGGAAAACTGCTTGCACGAAAGCTTCATCTTTGTTAGGTTTTAGAAACCGGTGAAATTTTCTTGATATGTCTCCTACTTACTGAAATTGTTTCAAACTATCAATTGTATCATTGTAATACTAACACGTAATTTTTACATCATATCTGGTCTCTCCGGTAAATATAACATTCGGATAGAAAATAGGAAATCATTTTGTCAAACAGTTTAGTAAATATGCAGATTGAAAATACAGAACTATTACTAATATTAAAATCGTTTTAAATCACAGCAAATCAAATTGCAATGGCGATTTCTTTTTAAGCATAATTCGTAAACTACTTTGCAGAATCAACAACGGTTTTAGATTCGTGTATTTTAAACTTCTCGAAATCAATTTCCGTTAAAAGACTTTAACATTACAATATTATGTATATCTTATAAATATAAATATATATATATATATATATATGTGTGTGTGTGTGTGTGTGTGTGTGTAATAATAAAAATTTTCGCCCTTTTGATATGAATTGATATGAATTAACTAGTATGATAGAAACATATCGGTCTTAAGCAGCACCCACACTCGTTATCTAACTCCAACCGAGAAATCAAAGTTTTGCAGTCGTGAAATCATGGTCAGAGTGGAAAATCAGGCCCACACCCCTTGGTAGTTTCCCCGATAATAACAACTGAAGCCGATATATGCATCAATTATTTATTAGAGGATCGTAAAATGCACCAACTCCACAAGCAGTTATTCTACCCACAATTGGGGCGTTGCTACGTCGTAAATGTAAACCGCTAGATATTAAATATTAGAACAACTTGAAGAAAATACAGGAAACAAAGCTCTCCAGGTGACAGCGGGTTTTGAAGCAAAACAATAATCGTAAAAATTATGTCTCTCCCAGCCATGCAACAGGTTAAATACTTGCGTAAAACACACGCGTAAGTATACCGATCCAAAACAAGACCAATCCAGCTAAGTGGAATGGGGAAGAGAGGGGAGTCTATGTCAGCGATTGGACAACTCTGGAGCATAGGGTGGAGAATGTGTGACGTGGATGAGCTAACTATTTATTGTCAGCGGTAGATTTATAACGTAATTAGAATATTGGCAGGAGCTGGCAACGAATTATGGGATATGGAAAATCAATTGAACAAAATATTAAATACATTAAAAAAAAAAAAAAAAGAATTTATCTCAGAATAAAATGAAAGAAAGTAATTTAGTGGGTTTTGTAAGAAGTAAACTATGAATGGATTAAGGTTTTTAGAATCATAAAATACGCTGGATTTAAAGCATGGGAAAAAGATAAAAGATATTTAAGATATTATTAAAGGTAGGTGAAAAAAAGATAGATATTATAATAATTTGGAATAATTTAACTAAGATAAAAGGGCGAAAATTTTTATTATTACATACATATATATATATATATATATATATTATTAATTTTGAAAAAAAAAATTTTGGATTTGAAATTAAATTTCAAAACAATTAATTGTAACCTATGGTTTTTTTGTAACAATAATGGATTTCTAGAACATTTAAACATGAGAATACAAAATTGCAGATCATTCTAAATAATTTTTAGTTATGTTAAAAAAAAATAAATAAATAAATAAATAAATAAAAAATAAAATAAAAAAATAAATAAACTGCTACTAACTCTTTTGTTAATAAAATCAAATTTAACATAATGAGTTCGAAACTTTAAATCCGAATAATTCCTAAACTGATCGACCGAATTATTTACAGTTTGAATCTGAAGGTAAAAAGTCGCCGAAAATCCAGATATGCATTAAATTTAGGTGCTGCTACAGAAAATTTCAGAGTTTGATAGAATTTAGTGCGTAGCCAATATGCCAAGAAAGTTTCACACTGAAAAAAATGCTAATTTTACGGTATAATACTAGCACCCAGCTGCCAGTATTATGCCGTAAAATTAACAGTAATAAACCTATCAGCAGTAGTATACCGTCGTATAATTGAAGTAAGCCTATATTACTGATTAACGGTATACTACTACTTATTTATGGTTTATTATTGTTAATTTTACATTATAATACTGGCAGCTGAGGTGCCAGTAATATACTGTAAAATCAACAATTTTGTTTTTATGGTACACCTCGACAGGATTGTAAAAAATAATAACAATTCGCTTTGACTTTCGACGACTTTTAGAATTTGCGTAATAACTAACGTTAGGAGTTTATAATTGTTATTCATACTATTATTTTATTTGTTGACGTATTGTACAACTATCGCAAAAAGAAAAAAAACATGCACGAGGTTTGTTTTCCAGTAATTCTGAGAATGGATTTGAAATTGAAAGAAAAAATATACGAGGTGTAGGGGAGACCGGGGCTAGTAGCCGCAGTTTTTAGTTATTAACTTTTATTAATTTTTTGTCTAAGTGTTTTATGAAACTTTAACTGTACTTTTAAAGAACGGGCATTGGGCGATAAATACCTTGAGTTTTGAGTTCTGTAGCTTTTGTAGTTTTTGTTTAGCGGAAGCCTAAAGCAAAAGAAAAATTGTGCTCCAACCTACCCCGTCACGGGGCAAGTTGCCTATACCTATGGGGTAAGTTGGCACACGCATTATAAAAATTTACATAAAACACGCAGTTAAGATAAATCAATTTCATTATTACCAGTAAGTCTAAAAAAAGGCGTTATCGCAGTTCAATGTAAATTCTAAATTATGCACACATAAAAATAATGAATAGAGCATTAACAATGATTAACTTCTATCCTACTCGATATCATCATCAGAGTTACAGTTGTCCCAAATAAAAAATCGAATTTCTGCGCTTGGGCAAGCCTCGTGTGCCCAAAATCTTGCATTGCAACCTCGTTTCCCGGTGTTTTCTGTTTTTCAAGCTACCAGCACACACCAATCACCGAGTCAACTTGCCCCGTGTTCAATGCGCCTACTAGCCCCATAATGAATTTCTTCACAAAAGGGACACGTAACCATCTAAGCATACATAATCCTAACTAATCACATATGGGGTAGGTATAGTTAATTATACACTAAGAAAAACTGCGCAAGTTAAATCGCAATTATTAAGATAAGTATTAGAAATTAGAAAAAGAATGAAGCACTTATGAGTGCAAAAAACAGAAAAATCGTAATAAATGTCCACTGCACGTAGGTAACGCTTCAAAACTACAATGAGTATTGTAAAAAGCAAGAAGAAATGTACTCTGTGACTGGGTGCGCAATCTATCCACAAACGGCCGATTTATAAGGACTGCGCCTACTTATCCCTGTAGCCAACTAGCCCCGGTCTCCCCTATCTCTTGGTAGATTCCTGTTAGTATCATTAAGTATGCAAAAGCCCCGGAAACAGACTGAATATTTATTTTTATATCCCATCAAGCGCAATGTGATTCTCTTTAAAAATTGATATTTAGATAATTGTATAATAATTTGAGAAACTTGGTTAATTTTAAAGTAAAGAAAATATTCCCTCTGAATCCGAGCCCGATTTGGTCCCGGGCTCGAGCTGGGGATGATGGGCTCTGACCGTGCATGTCTGATGCCTAATAAAAATTTACTAGATAAAACATGAACGAAATATAACACATCATATCCCCAGAACTGGCTAGCTAATATAAAATATGACCACTCTACGGCAGCTATACAGGTTGTACAACAAGCCGTCACACTATTGATAAAGTTTTTGATTGACAGCTTATGGCAACAGACCCCTCTCACGTAAAGGGCGAGTTTTAAGTTAAGTGGTTAAATTCATGCCGCGAATCTTCATTAAGCGTCCCATACATGCTCAGAGGTATTAGTGTCAGCGATCTTGTGGCCAAAATTATCACTTTGCCACAAAAACAGCCAAAATTGGGTGTTTTTTTGTTTCTCATTATCGTCCTAATGAAGCTTGAATGGCAATACCCCTAAAATATCTCACATGAGATCAAAGCATTGTACTGTCACAGTTTTATTTTTTTTTTTTTTTTGAAAAAATGTTAATTATGGCTGTTATTGAAGAACAGCAATCCAATAAGTGTTATATTTTTAAAACGTTTAAAAGATTTGAATGTTTAAAAATGTCTTTAAGTTCGTCTTCATGTTTTGAATATAAAATTGCATAATTTTTTAAGTATTTTATTTTTATTGCATGTTTATAGTCGCTTAGATGAGTAGAACTATTGTTTAATGTATTTTAGTGTTATATGCTTTTTAACACAAACATATGTAAGAGTGAAAGGAATTTTCGTTATTATGTGTTAAAAAATTTGTATAAATTTTATAATTATTTTCAAAAAAAAAAAAAAAAAAAAAAAATGAATTGTAGTCTAATAACACTTTCTTAACAGAAATCGAATTATAGAAACTTAAAGAATGCAAATCCAAAATTATAGCCAATTCTTCAAAGCAGTTTTTGAGTTATTTTTAAAAAACTATCTCGACTTCAATCTTTACAACTACTAAAATCGACTATAACATTAGGAGTACCAAATTTTAAATTTCTATAATCCTAAACTAATGACTCCCCGTTTTATATAGGAATATAAAAATTAACCAAGAACGTAAAATATGATGACGAAATTAGATGTATTATTGTCGATTGAAAACTTGCATTATTGTTATTATATTCACTATTTCAAACATTTGTTACAATTTCAATATGTAGACGACACTTAAGCAAAACGTAAGTATATCATAAATTAGTAAACGTTATTATTCATTGAATGGTACTAGTCATATTTCTATACGTTTTTTTTTTTATATTTAGTAGGAGGTGATAACTTTGTAGGTGGGTTCGTAATTATATAAACACGTAGCACCTATTGTCGTCGTCTGGTCTGTCTGTCTGTCCTTTTGTTCGCATATAACAGCTGAAAAACTAGCCAAACAAATGGTTTGAAATTTAATATGTATAATCGTTGTAGAATTTTCTCGAATAATATCAAATTTTATGGAAATCAAAACCTAAAAAGATACTTATACAAGTTTTCTTCATTCTATTAAATCCTATCATACATAATTAATTGAGTGATATCCCATGATCGATAATGATTCTAGGTTTCCATGGGGATTACGTTCTATTTAAGATGGAGTCATGTTATTTCCGTATTACTGAATTTAATATATGTAATCGTAATAAATTCTGTATTCATGCATTTTTGCATAAGAGTGCAACAGCTATTGCACCAAGGTCTGATTATTTATTAAACTAATTATAGTACTATGGCTCCTCATTTGCCACGTCTGACGTGCAATTTCCGACTTGTTTACCTAATGATTCTACAAGAAAATACTCACCATATGCCAGCTGCTTACATTATATTATACGATACAGTTGTGCTCGCTTAAACATACTTTGCAATTAGTTTTGTTACAGCTATTTGTTTTTACAAATATAATTAAATTCCTTTTACTTAGAATGTTTCCAATTAAATGAATACTATTTTGAAACTGCTAAGATAATAATAATAATAAGAAGAAACATAGAATACGTTCTTTATAAAATATTTAATATGAAAGCGTGTTTACAATATTTTATTTTTTACTATTGTTCTAAGATGTTTTAAATAGAAAATTACGATGTAATATATCAAAGATAGTATCTCCCAAAAATATAGACATAGATAAGCATAAAATACCATTCACAGAGAAATAAGAATAGGATGAAAAATATTTTATGTGTGTCTAATTACAAACACTACATGAAGCACAAGTTAGGATTAATTTGTATTAGAAAACACAACAAATGCTGAATTTATTTAGAAAAACAGAAAATAGGGTGTACCATAATTACAGACAATATTTCTTTTATGGATTATTTAAGGTTGAGGAAAACAGTTACAAATATTAGTATTTAATCGTGTTTCCATTACCTTTAATCACCTCAAATACAAGGTTTTCCATCGAAAGTACTACTTTTCATGCTAGATGTCTCCACACGTTCTCCATGGTATTTAAGTCCGAACTAAGTGATGGCCAGTCCATGACATTGATATTATTCATATTAAACCACATCTTTGTTGAATTAGACACATGAATAGTCACCCCGTCTTGTTAAAATACACAGCTTCGTCCTCCCAGCAAATCATGTAGTGGAATAAAATGGTTCTCCAAGTTTAGCTGATAGTCCTGTGAGTTCATTTTCTTGTCAGAAAATGCCAATAATGTTTGTCCATTAAATCCAAAACCACCAGAATTCTGGTATACATATTTTCCGTTTATTATATATGGGAAAAATATCTTTTTCTTATTTTAAATTAAATTTGTATGTAAATTCCGGTGTCATTCATTCATTTAAAAATGTTCGCAATGGAAGTGTTCTGCGCCGGAAAGGGTTTAATCATATCAGTAAAATTTATATCCATATGGTACATCCGAGTTCCACTTTTTCTCGTCACTAAGTATTGTTGACAGCCAATTATCGCCATAGAATGTAATTTTCTTATCCCGCTTTAAACGTACTGTTTTGAGATGTTATCTTAAACGTGATTTCTTCAATATTTTCTTGAAAGTTTTGATTCGTTTAGATTTCAGTATTCTTCTGTGAATGGTATTTTTTCACATTCAAAATTTTGATGCAATTTTTCGCAATTACATATTTTTCTAGAGTCCATGCTTAGAATGATTCTGTCACGCATGGATGTAATTCTTTGTAGACCAGGTCATTTCATACTACACCACTTGTCGCTATTACGCAAAATTCAGTAAACACTTTTTAAAGATCTCTTCAAAATCTTGGATATATCTTTCGGATTTTTGCCTTTAAGTTTTAAATCCAAATCTTTGATGATCTCTTCTTTCCAAATCTCTTTACCTCTAGATATTTTGCCAAAATTATAAAAAGATCGATTAGTCAGTCGAAAACAAGCCGGAAAATTATTTCAAACCAATAAAAGTCAGAACAAAAGACGATACATACTTTCTAGAAATGTGAATAAATAATCGTCTGCTGCAAAGAATATTTTACTAATAATACTTCTAAGTAAAGTCAGCGCATGTCTATATTTATGGGAAAGGGTATATCACTTTTTTTTTTTTTTAAAGTTCATAGTTTTTACGTACTTTCTAATTATTTTTAAAATAAATCCAAATAATCCAATTAAAAAAAATGTATCTAAATCATTTCTGAAAATACATGAACGGTATTTTATTAGGGATGTCATTTTTTTTTTATCTTTGTCTGTATTTTTGGGATACACTGCAGAAAACAGTTTTTTGTTATTCTACTACATTTAGCGTCGTTTTAATGAAGCAGGAAAAATAGAGGCTACATTATTATATTATGATTATTATTTTATTAATGATAATAAATATTTGATTGAAAATTGTTTTCTAAGTTATATATCTGCAAACAGAAATAGCACTAATGTCAGAAAGCTAATAAATCTACAGCATTAAGTAGTAATTAAGAAGATGCATTGCGCTGTTGTTGAAGTGGAACTACGCCGTATGGAAACGCAGTTATAAATCACTGTGAGTTGCGTCCTAATTAAATGAATAAACGGTCTAATAATATTTAATTAAACTATCTATTTTGTTGTTATAATTGCTTTCATTATGGTTATGATTATTTGTTTATCATATGAAGCAACTTAATATTTTCAGGGGAGACTGTTTGCATAGTTTGGAGAATAACAGACCATTTACTTTGATTTTGTGAGTGCTGGGAATACATATTAAATTAACTTGCTATATTATAAGGCAACAATTTTATTTAAATAATTTAGGATCGTATTTTCAAATATTTTCAAATAATTTTCTATATGTTAATTTATGTAATATATGTAATAAATTACAATTAACTATGTAAACATAAAGACTTTAATTTCTTAAATTTTTTTTAAATATTTAAAGCTTTAATGGCCAAAGTAGTAAGTAATGGGTACAAAGCAAAGATACAAAGTACTGGTAAAAGTACTATGCATTGCTTGCATTAACATTTATTTCTACAATTTTAAGGACTGGATTTCTGAAAGACTTTTGAAATATAAAAATACATAAAATGTCAAATTTATTTAAAATTTTGTATTTTTTATTTTTTTGTTGTCGTTGTTATTTACGTGAAGATTTATTTATTTGGTAAATACAAAACTTGTGTGGAAATATAAATCACCTCAAAACAACGTTTAAACACACAATAAAATGCATAAGGTTATTTGAACAGACGTATACGTTTCGTGAAAATGAAATTAAAGCCCGCTTTAATTTCATTGGCTGTTGGAACTTGATGGTCATTTGGTATTGTGTTTTCTGAAATTTGGGTTTTCGCCGTACATGTAGTTGTGAGGATATTGTTTTTATAGATTTTATACACTGATGATGTGAGTTCAGGAACTCACGAAACATATACGTCTGTTCAAATTACCTTATGTATTTTATTGTGTGTTTAAACGTTGTTTTTAGGTGATTTATTTATTTATTTATTTATTTACATACTGTTGATAAATATTTTGTTTCTTATCCGGTCTAAAATTTTATAAAATGAGCCATATGAGAATTCCGGCAGAAAATTAAATCAAGTAAAAAATGCATAACGCTACTGTAAAGAATCTATCTTTAGAGTACTACAGAAAAGCTAATCAAAGTAAACCGTGAGAACCGATCCAAAGAGGGTGGTGTGAGATAAACTTCCCCACGGCGGTGAGACTTTTATGATTAAACATCAATCATAACCAAACTTCTTTTTATAAATGTTTCGGGCAGTAGAAATCTTCCAAATTCTACGTGTGAGGTGGAATCTTCAAGAAGCGTATTTCGGTAGAATATTAAACAGAATTTCACTCAGAGTGGAGAATATTGCCCCTCCACCACCACACCTGACAACTCAATGCTTATCGATGTTCAGGGTGGCATAATAGTCTCAAATTAGGATAGGACTGGTTAAGTAGTGCCCGAATTTATTTGCTATCGAAGTAATAGAGAATCTAAAATATTCAGTTCCTAAAATGTTTTGAAAACAGTGGCAGCTCGGTTGGAAGTTGTGGACAGTTATGGTCTAAGGACTCCACGTAATACCCCGTTCAGATTGGACATTTAAAATATCTTAGATAACATTATCCCGCCTAACTGCCTGAGAGAGTTCACAAACTCCCTCAGTATGTTTTAATTTTCTTTGGGTAGATAGAGCCACTACCACTCACTCTGATTCGCTATAACTGATTAGCTGTTGCTACCGGTTTTATTCTATTCGCATGCGTACACGTTACATTTATTCAGATCTGAGACACAGTGACGTTCACTGAGTTATCTTAACTCATTAATTCTCGCTCCCGTGATATTCACGGATTGTGTCTTTTATTCAGATTGTTTAATTTCCACCAGTTTTAAAAAAAATAGTGTAATTGGCTTTATTAAGGTATCCTTTTACCTGTCATTTAATAAGGTGAATATTGTTTTTCAAAAAAGTGGTTCCAGTAAGCTATTCGAAAGTTTAAATTAATGCAACCGTTAAGGGGTTAAATGAGTTTTGCGATGTGAACAGGCATTCAATTCCGGAAGGATACCACCTCAAAAATGGCGGTCTAAGATATCTTAAATATCCTATCTGAACGGAGAATAAGCCATGTACCTGGCATAAAGTGTTTGAAAAATGAGTCTTGTAAAATTTCTAGGAGAAAATTAAGTAAAATAATTATTCCATAATGTTACTGTAAAAAATCCATCTTTACAGTACGAATGAAAAACTCAATCAAAGTAAACCGTAAAAACCGGTCGAAAGAGGATGGTTTGAGAAAAACTTTACTTCGACGGTTAATCTCTTATGATTAGATATCAGACATTTCCAAAATTATTTTTTTAAAGATTTCGGACAGTACAAATGTTTGAAATTCTACGTGTAAAGTGGAAGCATCTAGAAGAGAAATTAGGTAGAGTATTAAGGAGAAATTCACTCAGAGTGGAGAAGAACTCCACCTCCCCCCCCCCCCCCGATAAAAAATGCTGACGATGTTCAGGATAACAAAATTTTCTCAAATTAGGATAGGACTGGTTAAGCCCTCCCTCAATTTGATTGCTATCAAATAAATAGAGAATTTAAGATATTCAGTTCCTAAAATGTTTTGAAAAAAAAAAAAAACTGACAGCCTAGTTCGATGTTGTGGACAGTTCACGTTTTTAAGTACTCCATGTACGTAATACCTTGCATAAAATGTTTGAGAAACATGCTCAAGCAACACAGCTTCTGTATAAGTTGTGGAGACATCGAGTACGAAATTCTATACTAGATACGCCAGGAAAAGATTAGTAGCAAATTAGTTACTTGATGAATATTTCAAACTAGCCGCCCTTGGCGACCAGTTTGATCTCCGTTAGACGTGTGCTAAGCATTGTACCATGTTACTTTTATCCAAAATTTAATTTACTTTCTCAATACTTCGTCAAATCAGAAGTTTCTAGTAGAGAAATCAAGAAGTCCGTATTTTTATGGGCACTACATGGTTATCCCGTCGACCCCGATATATCGCCAAACTATAAGTTTAAATATCAATAATGGTTGATAGTAAATGTCATATTCGCTTGTTTTTAAGCAAGTTACACGTGTTTACGTCATCAAGTATTTTTTATTTCGACGTTTTATTTGTATTTTTATTAATGTTATACTAATTTATTTGTTCTTTCGCTACTTAAAATAAAAATTATATCAATTTGTATAATTTGGCGAGTGGTTTGGCGATTTATATAATTTGGCGAAATGGGTCGACGGTATAACTAAGTAGTACCTTTTTATGCTAGCCAGGCGCAAGTGATAAATCATCAAACATTGTCTTTCCAATCGCATTTTTTCATATTTCATTAAATTCATCTAAAATATAATAATATCACTCATTTTATTTAAAATACATAATTTTAATTTGAAATTCACGACTTTCACTTTTTCTTTCCCTTTTTTAAGAAACAGAAAAGAAAAATAATAAATAATACCAAAAACCATGACTTTTAATTTCAATATCAAAGCATTGTTTTAATTTACCACGCGAAAAATAAAAAATGTAAAAAATGGTCACCTGGTATATAAAAAGCGAAGGGGTCAGCCCGGAACTATTGATGACAGTCACATGACTTAGGCTATAATTATATAGATGGTCACCTGGTATATAAAAAGCGAAGCGGTTAGCCCGGAACTATTGATGACAGTCACAGGACTTAGGCTATTATTATATAGATGAGGCTTTTTATCATCGCTACTGTCACCAGAAAAATATCCCGGAACTATTTTTAAAATTATTTTTGTCTCCTGAGACAACACCTCTGAGTGCAAGATAAAAAGCTGAAAGACTGAATCCTATACTTTAAAACTCTCAATACTGTTCGAACTGCCAATAGTATGTCAAAGTACTTACTAATATTTTCTTCTTCTTAATTTATTAATTTATTTAATTTTGGCACACTAACTTTTTGTTCTACTTAATTTATTAATTTATTTAATTTTAACACTTTAATTCATTCAAAAAGTTGATTTTTAAGTTAAATGGAATCTTTTGCATTTCACCCGATAATAATTATTTATGATTGACATGCATTTGTCACAATGCTTTAGAATTTTGAAAATATTGATATACACGATAAGCACAAACTATAAAAGAGATGCCGGATAAATTAACAGAAGCTGAAGATAGGTGGAATTACCAATGATTTCAAGTGAACAGAATTGGTGACTTTGCTTAATCCTTTTAAGGGCAAGGTACTTCTATTCGCAAAATGCTGAAATGAGTGACTGACACCAGAATTTAGAAACAAGTTAATTTCAAACTAAGCAAAAACTTTTGTTCACGTACTTAACAATTGGACATTTTTCATTCGAATATTCTGGTGCAAATGTGGCATTTAGAGATTAAAATTAGGTGGTCCAAAAATGAACCAACGCCCTTTAAGGGGTGAAGAAAGTGCTTTGTGTAGATCTCCGTATTATATAATTCTAAAATATTTTCAACAAATTATTTTAAGATAGTAAGTTTCATTTTTTTTAAATCTTTTAAAGCATCCTTATTAAAAATATGCTAAAGATATTAATTATGCTTTAGCATTGAATTATCTGCAAATAGTAATTGGATGCTATACCTCTAACTGTACGACAGTACATACTACATTTTGCTGGCAAATGGGTGTTAGGAAGAAAACAAAAGCAATGAATTATACTATTTTATTTTTTATTATTAAATTGGTTTTATAAAAAATATTTTACGTCTCAATGTATTCAGATAAATAATCAAGTCGGAAATAGTACATCAAACGTGACAAGTTAGGTGCGTTCGAATTATAACTAGTTTTATAAATATTCTGATCTTGGTGGAATAGCTGTTGCAATGTTATGCAAAAACATAGGAATACAAAATTTATTACAATTATATATATTAAATTCACTAATACGGAAATAATATGACCCCATCCTAAATATGTCGTAATCACTATGGCAACCTAGAATCATTACCTATCATGGATATCATTAAATTAATTAGGTATGATAGAAATTTCTAGAATGCAGAAAACTTGTTTAATATATTTTTTAACTTTTGATTCGGTTATCAAAAAATTTGAGGTGACTCGACCGATTACATAGATTTCAAACCATTCGGTTGGGTAGTTTTAGAGCTGTTATATGCGGACCAGACGACGACTATAGGTGCTACGTATTTATATAATTTCGAAGGCAATTAAAAACTAGAAAAAATACGAGCTATATCTAATGAATGCTGTTACTCTGCATGTGTTTTTAGTTTTGCTAGAACAATGGTACAAATATAATAAAAAATATTAAAATCATTAGCACCTAATTATCTTCAACACCATATTTTCCCTGCCTATATTTATAATTCTTCAGCTTTTAAAATTTCGTCAGAATATACCATAGGTGTGAAACAGCAAAACTTTGGAACCAACATTGGCCAAGTTATTAGAGATTCGTTATTTTTCGTCTAATAAATTTATTTGGTTCGCGAGTACCTTATGAAATTGCGAGAACACTAAAATAAAGAAAAGGCAATCCAGAACATTTCAATCGCAAAATAAAACGGAAAATCTTGTTCCTTGAAAAACTTGTAATAAAAGTAAATAATTAAAATTATGAATTTTTTATAATATGTAAAATTTCTTTGTCAAGGAAAAAGTTAAAAAACTTTCATCTACGTTATGCTTAAATTATTATTTTCGTTTCAGAGTGTTTGTTTTCTTAAAATATTGTTAATGTTTCTTTAAATATTGTTTTTTAGTTCACAAGCTATCAAAGCCTGAGAGCTAATGTGCCCGCCGGTTCAGTATGTACGTGTGTACATATGTATGTACGTAAGACTATAGCTCTTGATATAAATATCCGATTTGCTTCAATTTTTTTTTCTAGGTTCTTTCTGATAAGCCGCTTCCCTGATTAATTTTTGGAGTTCATTGGTTAAGTATGGAGGGGGAACGGGGGAGGGGGTGTTAACCTCCCATTTAACTTAGATAAATGGGATTTCTCATGCAGAATCATGAGATTTTCTTCAAATTTGGTATACCGGTTAATTCTGATAAGGCGCTTCACTGATTAGATTGGCAGTTCATTGTTTAAGTATAAAGGAGGGGACGGGGAGCTAATACGCCGTTAATTTCGATAAATGGGTTTTTCTATCCGATTTGCTACAAATTTTATATACCGGTTTATTCTGATAAGGCACTTCCCGGATGAGATTTGGAGGCTCGTTCGTTAAGTATACAGATCAAAAACAGAAGGTTCGGGGGCTATTCCTCCTTTATTTTTCTTTTCTAGGGCATTGTTCTTTGAAATAAGAGTATAATATACAATTGGTGTGAATAGCATGTGAGCTCAATGCTATCAGTTTAACTGGGCACTTTTCGTTTTATTTATAATTAATCCTTAAATATAATCTCAATTTTAAATAAATAAAACACACAACAAAATGAAAAATATTCTACAAATTTATACATATTCTTTATTATAAAGCTGGTCTTTAACTGTCTGTTACAATTTCTATGCTTCGAGTGTTATAGACTAGTTATATAACAGGATATAATGTGGTATTATGAAACATACAAAGAGCGTTAAGCATAAATGCAAATAAAAAAACAAAATGCGAAAGTCATTCGTCATAAAAAATAATCTCAATAACAAAATAAAAATAAAAACAGCATTTTGAAAATTATAAAGCAGCTATTTAATTTTTTTTTTTACAATTTCTATGCTTCAAGTGCAATGGACTAGATATATAAAAGGACATTATGTGGTATTATGAAACATATAAGGAGTATTGAACATAAATGCCAATAAATACAATTTTGTGAAAATACATCATCATAAAATATAAACTCAATTTAAATTAAATAAATAAATAACAGCATTTTGGAAAATAACTCATCGTAAGGTATTATATATATATATAAAGCAAACAACAAAATAAAAAAAATCAGCTTTATACATATTCAGTGTTATAAAAGTGCTTTGTAACTTTCTGTTACAATTTCTGTGCCTCAAGTGTAATGGACTAGTTATATTACAGGATATTACATGGTATTATGTAATATCATAGAGTGCTCCTAAGCATACAATCCGATCAGGAAAATTTTATAAAATGATTCATCATCAAATATAATCTCAATTTAAAAAAAGTAATAACAGCATTTTGGAAAATAATTCATCATAAAATATTATCCCAGTTGAAAAAAAAAAAGAAAAATCATATTTATATGAATTCAGCATTTTAAAATGGCTTTTTTAACTTTCGCTTAGAATTTATATCCTTCAAGCGTAGCGGACTAGTTATATAGCACGATATTATGTGGTATTATGAAATACATAAAGAGCTAAACTTAAAATGTGCACATTTCTTAAAAGATCGAAAAATATTTAAAAAGGTGTTAAATTACTTTAATATCCTTAGTACTTTCAACTATATACATAGCCTTCGTCAGAGAATACAAAAATACAAGCGTCTTTTTTTCAAATCTCACATAGTTGGTGTCGAAAGGAGTAAAAGCGAAAGTCATTTTTTTCGATCCAGAAAAGATTGGGAAAATAAAAATATGGATATAGAGGGAAGTGGAATATTACGAGTTTTATGATTCTTTAAGTTTTATGATTCTGAGCCAAATTCTGGGTATGTTGTAGGATAAAACGTCGTTACAATCAGTATTTTCTTTAACAATAATAAAACTACGTGAAATTTGAAATTAAGACGATTGTATTTTTATATTCTCTGACGAAGGCTATGTATATAGTTGGAAGTACTAAGGATATTAAAGTAATTTAACACCTTTTTAAATATTTTTCATCTTTTAAGTAATTTGCACATAGTGTAATTGTAAGTTTAACTTTTTAAAGATGAATTTAGCATTCTATTTATTTATTTGCTCACATAAAGTGTGTTGAACATAAATGTCAGTGAGGAATATTTTTTATTGGATTATATTTGTGATTCCTCAAAATTATACAAACTTATTTTATGTTACAAATACAGATATAATCCATAATACAGGGTATCCGTAAAAGAATATCCAGTTTCAATGGTATATTATAACAGTTTAATTTACACTATTTACAACAAATCTCCCCTTACAACAAAAATTTACATAAAATTGAAGGTAAACTAATTAGATTTTCTTATAAATGTTCAAAAGTTGCACCTTTAGTTATACGGCACGCATCAAACTTAAAGTCCAATTCTTCTCACACTTCGGTTAAGAAGTCGGGAGTGATGGAAGCATAAACCCATTCAATTGGGTGTCTCAACTCAGGCAAAATATTTGTACCGGCGGAATAGAGACACGATTTTTTATAAAGCACAAAAGGAAAAAATCGCATGGCTCTAACGGATTTTATATCTTCAGCCCAGCAATAAGGTTTTACGTTCATTAGACGCCATTTTGCATATGTGGCACTGCAAGCAACTAAATAACAAAGCAGTACTGGCGTATGCGCTTCTCTGAAAATGTTTGAGTTACTCTTTATTTGTGAACTTGAACCAACACTCTTACATCGCTTACAGTTGATACTAATAAAATGTTTAACTGCTTCAATCTTTTATAAACACCCTGTATAGCAGATAAAGTATTTTCAATAGAATTGTACATATTAAAATGATCAAAAGCTTTTAAAGTCAAAACACTGCACTAAAACTAGTGTCGTGAAGGAATGCTGACCTTGTTATTAATACAAACATTAACCAGTTCGGTCCCTGGGTCCCCAAACGGGGACCTCTGTTCATTTCCTACTAAAAACTAAAATGTCCGTTTTTTTTACATTTTCACATCACTTCTTAATAGCTGAATGTTTTTTGCGTTCCAAGCAAACGAATAAATAGCAGCATCTAAGCTGATTCCCACATAAAATAAATGTTATTTTCCTCTGAGTTTGCAAAATGCCGAAAAATGCCCAAAAGGCAATATGACCAAGAAAGTGAGAAAATTTCATAAGTATTTAACTTAAATCTTTTTCAGTAAAAAATGTTTGAGGATTTGTAGATCATTTACTTGTTTAAAGCTCTTAAATTTGTGATTGCGTTAATTTAGGTTAATGGTTATTAAATGGATGATTTGAATGGGGTTTTGTAGTTTTAGATCCATATTTGTGAACCTAAATTACTGAGCGCCTAAAGGATCAATTTCAGAATAGATATTTTTTATGTTGTTTACGATGTCATTTTAAAAATAGCAAATAAAGCCTTTGTGCAACAATATTAAAAAAGCAGAAAAACCAACGTTTAAAATGCACAAATAATACATGAAAAGCAACAAACAGTTGTTTCGAATCTACTAGCGAGATTCTTTTTCAGTGCAAGATAGGGAAAAAGGAACAGTGTGCTAGAAAAAGCAAGGCTAAGCCTTGCTTTTTCTAGCACGTTGTTCCTTTTTCGCTAGTAGATTCGAAACAGCTGTTTGATGTCATTTTGTTTAGGAAAAAACAATGAATAAGCATTTGTATTACTATTTTAGCTTCGGAACTGAAGAGGTTATAACATACATGTAATTTCTTAAAAGGTGTTAAAAACATATAAAGAAATTAATTAATTTTGTTTTTACGTGTGTTTTCGAATCAAGTCAGTCATCTTTCCCCTTTGAAAAAGAACGCGTGTGCATTCGAAAGACCTCAGAGTTATATTAACTAATTTCTGTATATGTTTTTAACACCTTTTAAGAAATCATATGTATGTTTTAATGTTTATAGATTTGTAAGTTTTAACAAAATTTTTATTTTACCGTTAAACATATTTCAGAACTTCTTTAATGCTAAAAAAATACATCAAGGAATTCCCAAAATTAAATTTACTGCTGCCTGAATATAACTAAAGAAGAAAGAAACGAATCAATGAAAATTAACTCGTGTGCGTTCGAAAGATCTCAGGGTTATATTAACTAATTTATTTATATGTTTTTAACACCTTTTAAGAAATCACGTGTATGTTTTAATGTTTCTAGATTTTTAAGTTTTAACAAAATTCTTATTTTACCGATAAACATATTTCAGAACTTCTTTAATGCTAACAAAATACGTCAAGGATTTCCTAAAATTTAAATTTACTGCTACCTGAATTTAACTAAAGAAGAAAGAAACGAATCAATGAAAATAATTTCTTTAGTACACAGAACTTTGTAAAATAAATTGGATAATTAAGATAAGCTTGATGGTAAACTATTCCCTTATTGTAAGATAGAAAACTTTAATTTATTGAGAAATGTAAGTTTGCGTTACAGAAAATCAACCTATTTCTTTTGTCGCCTTTTTTTGAAAAATCGAATGGAGAGATCAATAAAAAATAATCAAGATGAAATGATATTTGTGTTCGCAAAATCGAAGATAAAGTCATGAAAAGGTTATAATCGCGTTTTATAACACTATATAAACTCAAATATTGTAATAATTTTAAAACAAGTCTTAATTTTCATACATTAATAGTAACGCTGTAAAATATATATTCCAAAACAAAATTCAAAATCTATACAAAAAATATCTTTTGTTACTTAAAAGACGTCAAATATTAATAAAAAATTTTAAATATTGATTCATTCAGTCATTATCAGAAAGAATAAAAAAACAAATACAATATACGCAAAACTGTGTTACTATTTACTATGTTACTGTTTTATGTACATTGTATCTCTGGTTTTATGCGTTCTGATGATGATTGAGTGAATACATCGAAACATGTCATTATTGGAACGCTTTTTATTCATATTTGACACTTTTTAAGCAATTAATCATTTTTTAGTATATATGTTGAAATTCTTTAGAATGTATATTTTATGGTGTTAATACATAAACTGATAATGAAATATCACACATAGTGAATTTCTTTCCAAAGATTATTATTGATTTTATCACATTTTAAATTTTGTTGTTTCTTGTTATATAAAAAACTTAGTGAATGTTTCTATGGGTTAATAATCAATAGCTAACGTAACACTTTAAGGAGTAATAATTTTAGCCCTGCACGTTCCAGTGCTTCTTTAAATAATCTGGTTCAATCAGAACCCGAACCGATATAGAACATGAAATCGGAATTTTGGATCCATTTTAAACTGAAACCACATTCGAACCCAAAGTAAAAGAATATTTATCCGTGTTTTAATAGAACAAAGAAAAAATGATTTACTAATTATAGGAAAATAGTCTACAATTATAGGGGAGAGTAGCTAGATTTGGACTCCGCTTTAAATGTACCGTTGCCATTCTGCCGTTAATTACAGTAAGAGACGCCATTTACCGCTGAAATCCTACTCATCAGAAGGACATCGTTTATGATTAGAAGAAGTACCCGCCTGCCACGTGCTGTTTTCAGACAATTTTTAAAAATCTAAAATTGGTCTTTTTGATCTATTTTTTTCCTACTAAACGTAAGTGAATAAATTGTAAGGTAAGTTGTCATGTTTTCATATACATATCTAAATTCATCTATTTATTGCGCGTATTTTTCACCCGTATTTGTTTGATTTCTTATTTGTTCTTAGTCTTGAGATTATCGGTTTTGAAAAATGGCGCAGCAGCCTAAATTGGGACAATTTAAGTTGCTTAAATTGGACCAGATATACGTTTATAAATTTGAAAAAGTAAGTAATGAATTTCGAGGGCTGTGCGAGGGCTGAGGGCACTACACTTTTATTTTTTAATATATTATAATGGATACTATCTCCATGCAATTTTTGTTTTTGTGTGTGTATCTGGGTTCATTTCTTTATACAGTTTAGGCCTATATAAACATAAAAATATTTTAGTATGTTTATGCAATAAATTTTCTTTGCAATCTGTTTCATCTTGTATGTATTTGTATCTATTTTCTTTGAATTCTTTATTCCTACGGCGTATTTGATTTATAGAGTTAAATTCAAACATTCTGCTGTTGGAGGATATTTGCGGATACGTGAAGGAGGGGGTGGGGCAGCCTTTTTACAGTTCTGTAGGATGGAATTACACTTTTTTGCCATTAAAACGCATAAAATCTCAAACCTTTCGGAGGGAGTGGTTATTTCAAGGCTCGATGGGGTGGGGGGTAACCCCTGAATTTAACACTGTTTCAATATATAATGTTTTGCGTTTGATTAACCGTAGCGTATTTTTTTTTTCAATAGAGCATGTTTTTTAAACAACTTTTAAATATAATTGAAAAATGTTGAAAACGACACAGACGAACTGTCTGGAAGAAAAACACCCGTGACAACAAAAGCTGTTAAAGATATAGGAAACGAAAAGGAGAGAGTAAGTTGTGAAGAAATTGACCTGCAAGAAGGAAGCAGCTACAAATCTCTCCAAAAAACCAAGGAATCATGAGAAATGTTATCTATCTCCCTTGCTAAATTCAGTTAAATCAATGTACAGAGGGAGCCAAAAAACAGTTTTGTTAACATCTTCGTCATATAATGTAAACCTTGAAATGAAAAAAAAAATTGACAAAAGGGAAACTCTCACAGCACAAAAGCAGTTGGAACATCAAATTTTAAAAAATGCGCGTAATGCAGCTGGAAAGAAAATTATGGAAAAGTCGAAATACAAACATAATGTAAAGAAAACTTCTGTTGAAAAAAAAAAAAAAAAAAAAAAAAAAAAGCCTAATGACTCAGAATCTAAAAAAAAAAAAATCTAGATAGTAATAATTGATTTTGCCTATTTTTTAAGAAAAATAAAAGAGCAAAAAGGACTCAGTGTTCAGATTGCCAAATACAGTTCCATGTCGCGTACGCTGGAATAAAAAATGAATAAACGGAATTCATCAGCTTTGCATCATTTCTTACATGATATTCAAGTAACTGGCAATTAGTTCCATAATTTCTATTATTAATTTCCGATAACTTTATTTGTATTTTGAATACATTTCGGTTTAAAACAATTACTCTTATTTTCAGATATTTGATTTCATTATATTTCATTGCTGTTATTTTGTTTGATTGGTTCATTAACCGCAAACTTTGCTTTTAATAAAATAGTTATATTCCCTAGTCATTAAAACAACTTGATATTGTTTGGTTCAATTTAGGAGACTGGGGGTCCAACTTAGGCGACGTGTTGCTGAATTTGGGCCACTTTTGACAATTTTTTCAAATTAAAATAAAACTTAAGATTTTCAAAAAGAAATTGATCAAAAGATTTATTTAGTTAGTAGATAAATAGATTGACCCCGTGTAGTGATGTTTTGGGTGAGAGAGATGAAACGAGATGAAAAATTGGGTGAACCCATAACCGACCAAAAGAGTCGGAACCTATCCCGAAGCAGAAATATTTCAAGTAAAAGTGACCAGAACCCGACCCACGACAACAACAAAAATAGTACCAAAGTGACCCAATTCTAACTGGATTAGGTATGCGTAAAATCGGGTCACCCGACTCGATGCAGGATCATCAATCTTTTGTTATCCGTGTTTGTTTAAATAGTTAACTAATAGTATACTAATAGTATTTTTTTTTTTTTTTTTTCCTCAAGAAAAAAAATTTTCTTTTATTTTAAGAAGAATTTATTATATTCTCATATAATTTCAAAATAGTTATTTTTTAATTGATACTTTCAACTTATCTTTTATTATTTATCTTATATTTATTTTTTACATTTTCTAATTCAGGAATACAAGAATCGCTTTTAGATACTTTTCTTAAGATATCATTGAGTTTTGACATATACGTTCTACATTCGACTATTTAAAATACACTAATACTTGTAGAACTTCACATTACATTATTAGAAAGCATTTTATTAAGTATTTATTAAGGTATCAATTTATCCTGTTCGCTCATTTTTAACGCTTTCCAATATAATTGAATATGAATTCGGGCTGTCTGTCTCTTTGTCCGTACTCTAATTAATATATGTTATTGGAGTTTACTATGGAATTTTTGGTACTGAATACGAAGTATATGGCATTTACGATTCATTTACAGAGACACTCATAATAATTCCAATACATTACGGCCAATGGGGAAAAATCGTTTGTGGTGTATTTCAGTGATATGTCACTGTTTAAAACATATTAAATTTCATATATATCCATTGAATTGTACTAGAAAGATCTTGGTATAGTATCTGGTGTGCATACAATTTATTGATAATTTGCAGGGAGAACAAAATTATTTGTCTACAGTGCTATATATGAGCAAAATTTGCTGGAAGTACATTATCAATTGTGTTAGGAATTTTTTAATTAAACTTTTTTTTTCAGATTACATGGTGTGTATAGACATCTTTCACCTTTATAAACTATAAAGTTTTATTACAATATTCTGAATGCGTTGGAAAGTGTTTCATAATATATGCTTGACGTATGATTTTTCATTCTTGTTAATTATGTGAATGTCAGTTATAGTCAATATTATAAACTTTCTTAACTAGTATTAACAATAGTAAATCTTTTCTAGTAGGTATATTCAAACCTTTAACTTCTTTAATCCCTGTATCCCAGTTTAGTAAATTAGGCTTACTTTTGCTTTTGATGATGCTTTAACCCTTTTGTTTCCGATTTTTTTTTTCAATTCTGAGGAAAAAATTACTTTTACGTTAATCATGTTAACAGTAACTATCTAAATAGATTTACTAAAGTTAAATATTTCACTGTCTAAAATGTAACGAATGTAATTATTTTGTGTACTATTTTCAATTCATGCTCATATGACACTAAATTAAAGAAGAGTTTTTGGAGACGTTTGAAAAATGTTGTATTACATCACGATTTAACTGATATTATATATCTTTCTAATATATTTTGAATTTTATTACACATGATTCGTTCCGAAAAGTAACTTATATTTTAAATTTAAAGAGCAAAAATATCTGGTCAAAATAAAATAATCGCCGACGGCTCAAAGAAAATTAAGCAAACTTATATTACACAAGCCTGCTATGTTTGCTTTTGATTTTTATGTATTTTTTACCCCTAAATCCGAAAATGACCTTCATTTTTAACCATCTCGTCAGAATTTTTCGAAAATCATAAATTTAAAACGCAAAAAGTAAAAAAAATAACGAAAATCGGATACTAAAAATTAGACGAGATGGTTGTGTTTTTTAACTTTTGATAATTGGTTTTATGTATTTTTTTTTCCTCTGAATCCGAAAATGACTTCTATTTTTAATCCTCATGTCATGATTTTTTGCAAACCGTAAATTTGAAAGTTAAAAAGGTAATAATAATAATAATAATAATAATAATAAAGTAAAATAAGCGAAAATCTGATACTATTATAAGATGTAAAACATTTTTTTCTTTTGTTGAATTTGATTTTATTTAATTCAACTATTTATTCAATTTTTAGGTTTACACTGGAGTTTCTTACAGTGAAACAGCTCAGCGGTCCGATAAAAGAGAAGGGGGGGAGGGGTTTCATTAATGACTATGAATTTTTTAAGTTTCAAATTCACGATTTGCGAAAAACCTGACGTCATGCTTAATAATGAAGGTAATTTTCGCATTCAGCACTGAAAAGTACTCAAAAAACGATTATCAAAAGTAATAATAATAATAATAATAATAATAATCACACTATTCACTATTTTCACTATTCTTTTTATTTTTTAACTTTGAAATTTACGATTTGTAAAAAATCCTTACGTAATGGTGACAAATTAATGTCATTTTCGGATTCGAGGATGCAAAATTCATCAGAATCAAACATCAAAAGCTAAAATGAACGACACATCCCAAATTTTGCAGGCTAGTTTCATTAGTATTATTAGCAAATGCTAAAACATAAATGAAATCATAGTAAGAAATACATAGACATATACTACCATTACTATATGTAGATAGGAACAAAATTTATTGTTAAGGTTACCGGGTTAACTCTGTCTCCGCAATGTTAAAATACACCAACTTTATGTACCTTTTTTCTCAGAAATGGTGAAATAAAAAGGTCTAGAATTTTTAAAGTATTTTAAGTAACATGCTTTACGTATTTTAGCAGACCATTTTCTTTCTAGGTGAACCTGAAAATTCATTATTAATTATTTATTGGAAGGCATTTTTAAATTAGCATTTTTGGTAAAATTTCACTGCCTAGAATAAATAATTCTCAACAAATCATTAAATCCCTGCGTTAAAGTATACAATATGATATAATAAAAGTATTAAAAACAATTGAGTTCTTAAGTTTAATAGATATTGAAAAAAAGAACACAAAAATGAAAAATCCAAGTTTTGAGAAAAAGTCAATTAAAGATTAAAATGGCCATTAAGCTGTGAGAAAGAATGAATAATTCCAACACTTCTTTCTTTAATATATACACATGTGTGACACATCATTGGAAAGATAAAAGTATAAACTATTTAATGATATATTAAAAGTAAAAATCGTTTTTTTCCCCAAATTTCGCTTACCTGGTCCCTTAAGGCTGCTCTTAACTGCTCTGCTCAACGAGCGCAAAACGTTCTGACACATTTACAAATTCATTTTTTAACGCAAAGATATAAAATTGGGAAGCCTGGCCATGGAAGTGATTTGGAATTGAGCTGTTTTTTCCATTTTTTGATCAATCAATTACCCATTGAGTTATAAACAATTCCGATAATGTGACAAACACGTTTTTCGCTAGCTCTTGAGTGATTTTTGCACTTTCGCGCGGAAATTCGGTTCAAAACGTCCATTTTGACACTATTCTCTGAAAGATATATTGGGTTAGCAAAAAAAAAAAAAAAAGGAAAAAATAGCTCGGTGACATAGTTTCTGAACAACAACACCAGCTAGTTTCATGCATTTTCGAACAAAAATAAATTAAAACTTATGTCAGGAAGTCGCCCTTTTTGATTTGAGAACAGCCTTAAGACAAAGCAATACTCTATGAAAATACATGTATTATTAATAGTACACTAAACCAGAACGGGTTAAAAACAAGTAATATAAAAATTTTGTTTTTAAAGTCAATTCCTACTTAGGTCATCAAAAAAAAAAAAATAATAATATAATCCCTTAAGCTAATATTAGTTTTTGTTGCCTTAAAATATCTCAATTTGTTGATTTTCTATAAGCAAGTAGGTTTACAATGGAACTCTGTGGGAATTTGGCGAAATAGTAGAGATATCGCCAAGTTGGCGTCACTTTTGGCGACTCATTTTGGCCGCCAAATTTGTCTATATAGCGCCAAGTTGGCGACAAACTTGGCGGTATTTGGCGACAGAACAGGGTCCCCCTTATTGTAACCCCTTATTGAAAATGCTTTCATTGATCTTCAATAACCAATGGCCGCCATTTTGTTTCCCATGCAAAACTAAAATTAATTAATTAAAATTTAATTAATGAATTAATATTTGAAAAAACTGCATTAACATCAATTGTCATCCAGTACAAGGTTAAAAAAATTTATTTCAACTTGATAGGATGAATAATGAATATTTTATTAACGATTGAAGATAAATATATAAATAAATATAGGGAGAGTGTGAGCTAATAGTAGGATTTGAAAAAAAATAAAAGCGACCGACTTGTGTCCTGTATTTATTTGTTAACTTAAGCTCATATATATTGACTTTCAGGAAAAAAAAATTCATATCTTAAAAGCTAGCATAAAGGACTTTCTTTAAACGAATAATTTGAGGAATGTGTCTTTTGTGAAAAGAACATTTCCGGACGTGCTTGTCTTTTAATAAAAAAAAAAAAATAGCTGCCCCTGCCAATCTGCCAATCCACCCTTATTGCTTGACCCCCTGTCATCCCTTCTGTTTTTGACAAGAGAAAAGGATAAAGATCTACTTGCGGGTCTTTTAAAAGTGTCAAAGCCCACTGTCATGCATTTTTTTTCCTTTTTTTTTTTTTTTTTTTTTTTTTTTTTTTTTTTTTTTTTTTTTTTGTATTGTTACAGAATAATGAATGGATGAAATAAGATTATGGTCAAGATTAGAAACTTTCTAAAATCGTATTAACAATAGGGAACCTTTCATAGAAAGAAAGCTTTGGTGCGTTTTATCTCCTATTCTTGAACTTGATAACTTTGGAAGTTCCTTTATTCTTGTAAATACATTCAAGATTTCTTGCATTCAGATAATTTTTGCTCTATTGAACTTTTGTAATTTTTAAGTAATATTTAAAATTGATCAATGCGGTCATTCTTATTGTTAAACGATTGCTAATGCTGATAGACTGTTAGAAAGAGTTCATTAGGAAAAGGTCTGATATTGAAGCATTTAAGAATTTCAATAGTTTTTTTTTTTTTTTTTTTTTTTTTTTTTTTAGTCAGGAAGTTGATAAAAACATGGTTAACCTTAAGAAAGATTGTGATTATGTTTGCGGTTTATTTATTTGTTTTATTCAATATTATTATGTTCATACCTTATTTAATTTCACTGACTAAGATTTTTAAATATGCGCATTGCAAATATAACCATTTAAGAATTTCAAGTCTTTTTTTTTTTTTTTGTCAGGAACTTGATAAAAAAAGTGGTTAACGCTAAGAAAGATTGTGATTATGTTTGCGGTTTATTTATTTGTTTTATTCAATATTATTATTCCTATGCCTTATTTATTTTCACTGAATATTTTTAAATATGCACAGTGCAAATACAATTTGAAATGGTCCATTTATTTTTTGAACTATTAAACTGTTACTTAAACTAGTACACCAGAATAACATGCATTTCTAAAAGGATTTAATTTCTTGGTAACATTAGCAGCTTCTTTATTCTTGCAAATGCATTCAAGATTTCTTGCATTGAGATCATTTTTGTCCTATTGAAATTTTGTAACTTTTAAGAAATATTTAAAAATGACGAATATGGTCATTATTATTGTTAAACGATTGGTAATGCTATTAGTCTATTAGAAAGAATGCCCATGCCTTATTTATTTTCTTTGTCCAAGATTTTCAAATACGAGCAGTGGCAATATCAGCCGAAATACAAATATTTTGATTCTTTTGTTTTATGAACTATTAAAATATTACTTAAACTAAAACGCCAGAATATTATACCCCTTTCAGGACGAGCGTCCCTTACAGAATTTTTATTCTTTACCATCAATTTTTCAAAACAGCCTAACTGAATCGCAGAAAGGTTTTGATTAAAAAATGAAAAGATTACGATAAAATACAAGTGGTGGGAATAAATCGAGGATTCTGAGCATCTTTTGCGGTACGTATACGTAACGTTCGTCCCCAAGGGGTTAAATGCTTAAATATGCGTCGGATGTAGATAAAAATGTAGGGAAATCACAGCGAGTATGCGCGCATTACACTAATTAAAGTCATAAAAATTTTTCGTTTTAAATTTCGATCACTTCAACTTGGTCGATAAAATGTGTACGAAGAATGCTTTTGAACTAAACACCAAGGGTTCCGCGTTAGACTGACTACTCTTGACCGGGACATAGTCTAAGTTACACCTCAAGTAAATGGAAGAAAAAAAACTAGGACATGCCTGTTCTCTCTTCTGAATATAAAATAACATATGTATACAAAGTTTGCAGAATTTAAAAAAAAAATGCTATTACATGGTAGACTTCACTATAAATGGGGAGCATCTTTTTTACATTTAAACACCAGTGTTTAATTTTATACATCATAACTCATAAGATTTATCGTTGTTAAATTTAAATAACTTCGTCATTTTTTTTTCATATAATTATTTGAATTAAAAATAAAAAATCAGACCTGGTAAAATCGTAATAAAGTAACCAAATTGAAAAAAAAAAATCTAATTTAAACTTAAAAGTATTACAACTCTGATAAAAAATAAAAGCTATTACTAAATATTACATGTGAAAATTCGACAAACCTGAGTTGTCCTATACAGGGTATCCCGGAAAGATTGAGTCGAGCATCAACTTTTTACTTTTTTGAGATATGCAGGCGATGTAGACTTCAGTAGTGTTCAAAATAAGTTAGTTAGAAATTATGATTATGTTGATGAAATATGTCTGGTTTTAATCGTGAAAAAGTCACATCTTTTAATTTTTATATGGTCCCTTCGTCCTATAATTCATATATAGAAAGGTTGTCTTCATGCACTTACAAGTACAACGGTAAGAATTCTATTCTTCTATGACCAAGTTCTGGTACTATGAATTTTATCAAATTTCAAAGTTTTTGGCACTAGAAACGGAAAGATGTTTTTTAAGTATAAAATATTTGTAATAATTTGCAAAAGGGCCGAGAGTAACCTATTATATATTAGCAGTATTAATCAGGACAGTAATAATTAGTACTACACAGTTATTCCAGAAATAACATAATAGAGAAGTTGGATTTTATTGCTTATGTCTTTTAAATGTTTTAGATCTGTAATGGCAATGGCGTAAGTAGCTCCTTGTGGCTTAATATTAGCAGTCATGCTGTATACAGGCGACAGTATTTTAGTCATATCTTATATTATAATACAAACAAAAGTTGTGTGTGCATGTAAATGTTATCTTAAAAACGGCTCTAAGAATAAATTTTGCACCCTGCCGTTTTCGGACGCAAAAAGACCATTAGGCTGTGTCACAAATTCGAGAAAATTCGATTAGTGGGCCATTCAGGGTCAGAGCCAAATTAATTATATCTAAAAAACGGCTCAATCGATTTTGACTAAATTTTGTATCCAACCATTTTCGGGTACGAGAAGACTATTGGGCTAGGTCACATGCTCGAGAAATTTCAATTAGTGGGTCATTTTTGGGTCACTACGTGTCAAGCTAATTTTATCTAAAGAACTGCTTTAACGATTTTCCACTAGACTCTATATTCTACAGTTTTGGATTACAATAAGACCATTGGGCTAAGTCACATGTTCGAGAAAATTCGATTATTGGGTCATTTTTGGGTCACTATGGGTCGATCTAATTTTATCTAGATTACAGTTCAATCGATTTTGACTACATTTTGTATCCAACCGCTTTCGGGTACGAGAAGACTGTTGTGCTAGGTCACATGCTCGAGAAATTTCAATAAGAGGGCCATTTTTGGATCACTGGGTGTCAAGCTAATTTTATCTAGAAAACGGTTCCAATGATGTTGAATAAATTTCGTATTCTATCGTTTTCGGGCTCTAGAAGACCATTGAGCTAGGTCGCATGATCAAGGAAATTTGATTAGTGGGCCATAGTGGGTCACAATGGGTCAGTGGGCAAGTTAAATGTATCTAAAAAAATGGCTCAAAACATTTTGAAATTTTTTTTTTATTATACCGCTTCCGGGGATAAGACCATTGGGCTAGGTCGCATGCTCAAGAAAATTCGATCAGCGGGTCATTTTGGGTCCTAATGGATCAAGATCAAGTAAACAGTACCTAAAAAACAACTTAAACGATTTTGAAAAAACTTTGTATTTTTCCGTTTCTGGGTACAAGAAAACCATTGGGCTAGGTGGAATGCTCAAGAAAATTTTATTAGTGGGTCATTTTGGGTCATAATGGGTGAGGGTCAAGCTAACTGTATCTCAAAAAGGTTCAAATGGTATTGGCAATTTTATATTACACCGTTTCCCAGTATGTAAAGAACATTGGAATATGTCACATGTTCGATAAATTTCGATTAGTGGGTCATTTTTGAATCAACGTGGGTAAAGCTGATTTTATTTAGTAAATGACTAACGACTTTCACTAAATTTTATATTCCATCGTTTTCCGCCTCGAGAAGAGCATTGGGCTAGGTCGAATGTTCGAAAAAGTTCGATTAGTGGGTCATTTTGGGTCACTATGGCTCAGGGTCAAGCTAACTGAATCTAAAACAGCAAGAATGATTCAGTATGAATAATATATTGAGATAAACACAAAGCAAATTTTTACCGAGCCTAACTCGGTTATTCCTGCTGATATCACTAAAATGAGTTCAAATTAAAAAAACACACATAAATTAACAATGTTATTAACTTTTCTAAAAAAGTAAAAGTATATATCGAAAAAAGATATTTTATAAATTAAACTTTTCTCTTATATGCTTACTCAGCGGGATTAATAGGCGCAAAAAATAATCATACCTGCTCTCGCTTCTGTAGGAAGTAGTGTATAAATCAAAAATTATTTTACCTTGAGTTGGAATTACCTAAATTCTTTAGTATCATATATCAAAGAGGTGATAGCAATAATTTTCACCACTCTAGACATTCCAGAATTAAAAAAAAAGAAGTACAACAGTTGCACTTTAAAGTTGATCTCTTTTAAATATTTTAGATCTCTGATGGCATTTATATAAGTTAAGTAACATATTAATACAAATTTAGCATTAACAAACATTACATAATTAGACGCTAATACATCAGCAATGTATATTTTATACCAAAACGTCTCAAGTAAAAAAAATATGCACAGATTAAGGGAGATAATACTTACAGAAAATAAAAGTCCAGAATATTCCCGCGCATCGCAGTTAAATATAGTTAAATGGATAGTAATTTTTAACGGACATTCCACAGAAAAGGTTTACAATGCGTTTATATATATGTATATACAGTGTATGTCAACATATAAGAAGGCAGCAAAAAAAATGTTAATTATTCGTTCAAATTTAATCCTTGATCATATGTGCTGCAAATTGCTGTTTAAAAATATCTTCAGCACAAATATGCATTAAATTTTATCTAAAACCGTAGAATGTAGCAAACGAATTAAAATTATCATATCAAACATTTAAACACAATATTGGTTAAAAAACCACGCGTTCCCTATGGCATATTTCCAGACTTTAAGTGAATAATACTGCTTACTATTTTGATAAACTGCGCGTGTGAGAATACACATTTTGTTTTCTACTGGTCAAGAGTAAAGTTGAAAACCTATACCATGTTCAAGTTAAAACACCATGAGATTGATTTGGAGGTATGGAAATTTGAAGGGTTGTTGATCTCTAATATTGAAAAATTCAATCTTCTCCACCTAAAATTTACCCAACATGAAGCAAATGATTTCCAAATATTGCTTGAGTTTTCACGGCGACTGATGAATGAATGGTAGAACGGATGAATAGTCTCATAACTTTCTTCAATCTCATTAATGTTAATAATTCAAAATTCGCTATTAAAGTGGCAAAATTAAGTGGCAATCATGCTCATCATGACGATTATAAAAATATGAAATTCCGTCCATTAGTTCTTGAGATATGTCTATCGATAAAATCCTGAAAATCCTAAAAAATGCAGCAAAGCACAGCCACCTATTGAGCAATTTACGCTAAAACTTAATCATAAACAACGTATGTCTATGTTTAATGAGATTCTGAAGCTTGATGAAAATACCTGCATTACGTTTTGAGAAATAGCTATTGAGAGAATCTTGAAAAATGCACCATTGCAGCGCCACTTTTTAGCGATTTACACGTAAACATAATCACATCAAATATTTATCAATGCATACAAGAATCAGAAGTTTGGTAAAGATTCGTGCATTAGTTCTTGAGATAGAGCTATTGCGGAAATTGCAAAAAATTCAGCATAGCAGAGCCACCTGTTGTCTGATTTATACCAAAACGTAAAACCCAACTCATACCAAGGACTGCCTGAATCTGAAGTTTGATGAAAATCCATGCTTTAGTTCTTGAGATAGAGCTATAGCGGAAATCGTGAAAATGGAGCATAGCAGCGCCACCTATTGGACTATTTACGCCAAGAACCAAACAGAAACTATTTATATCAGAGACTAACTGAATATAAATTCTTATTAAATTACGTCTATTAGTTGTTGAGGTAGAGCTCCCACAAAATTTGTGTCATACACAGGCAGACAGAGTCACAGACTCATAGACTCACAGACAAACATTTTGTAAAAACATGTTTTTCGGAATCTTCAAACCCTAAAACCTGTAATTCCGTCGAAAACCGGAAGTCGAAAACTTTCATGAATCCAATACTTTCTTATTGTAAAGATAGAAGAAAATATAAATCGTCCAAATTTAGATTGAATATTAAATTTTCCAGAGTTTACTGAATAATCACGAAGCAATTTCTAATAGATTTTTAATAGTCACATTTTCATTAAGAAAGTGTGAACATTAGATAACCTTTAAAAGAGAAATGATCACAAAATATCCGAGACTATGTTGTATGTGTGTTGAGAAAAAAGGCATATATTACTGAACTGTATTGGGTAGATAAAATTGTTTCACATTTTAATAACACATCTGAATCCCCTAGTTGCCAAGTCTCCCGATATTTTTAATATGCCTATTAGCGAATAAACATCTTTGTATCATGTAATAGAAAATCGCTGTCATTAAATAAAAATAATATTTATTTTCTTACACAATTCAAAATTTGGGAGAGTTCGAAGCTATAGAACACAAAATTTTAAGAAGCTATTTTTTTGTCCCAAATGCAGTTCGTTAAATAAAAGAAAAAAAAAACGCAAATGAGCACACAAAAACAAAATTCCAAAAGTTTTTATTCGCTAAAGTCTTCACTATAAACAGCAAGTTTTGTGTATCCTATAAGGAAATCTATATACATATATAATATCATTAATACTTTCACATACGAATCTTTATTTAACGTAGCTGCATGTTTCTCTAAAAAAAATGGAGAAATGTGAAATTAAGACAGCATTACTATTCTAGAAACCTTGACAAAAACTAAACAAAAATAATCAGAAATATTTTTGTATGCGCCTCTCTCGAAAAACAAAACTGCATTAGAGAACTATATTTGGAAGGGGAAAATGCAGAGAAAAAAAAAAAAAAAAAAAAATCAGTTGCCGGCTTGAAAGCTCCGCTATTTTATTTAGCACTTTTCTGAAAGAATTATTTATTTGTTGTCAAGGGTGTTTCTATTTTCCTTTTTAACACACCCTCTAGTTTCTTGAATTTCTTTTCTTAGTATAAATGGTAAAGAAGTGAAATGGAGTAATGGTTTCACAGCTCTACCTTTATTTAATAGCTTATTTGTGAAAAAAATTCCGTTTTTATTTTATAGAGTGCTTGTTTTTGATGGATTGGATTCTCTTTTTTAACTTCTTGGGTAATTTATTTAAAATTGCTTTATTATTAAAGGTGATATTTTAAAAAGATATATTGTTTGTCTGATTATTTGATTGTATGGATTAGTTTCAGGTTCTGGGTAAAACTGATAAAGGTGAAAGGAACGCTTGAATTGATGTATCATCTAACCCTTATCGGTCTTATGTCACTTCCCAAGTGACATCGAGAACAGCAGCATCTCTTATACAAATTTTATACGATTGAAACAAATTGATTGTTTAAGAAGTACTTCTTGCTTTCATCTTGGCATATGCAAGAAAATGTAGTACAAAATTCTTTTTTAAAATTTAGTGGTGCAAATAGAAAATAAAAAAGAATCATATATTAAAAGTTAGCATCCGATGAGTGCTAAAATTCTTCAAATATTAACAAGATGATTTAAAAACTTATTTGTTGGGAAAAAATCAGTTATCAATTTTTTAATCAGTTTATTTTTTATAGGTAGATTTAAATGTTATTAACCTTCTTGGGAAATTTAGTTAAAACTGCTTTTCTATAAAAGGTAATATTTTCAAGTTCACAACATATCTCAAAACAAATAAAAAGTGCTTTAACTTTTAACTGTTGGAAATAAGAAGACAATGTAAGGTGCAAAAAGTTAACTTTCACATACGAGTCTTTATTTAATAATAGCTGCATATTTCTCTAAACAAACTTAAGAACTGTGAAATTAAGACAGTGTGACTATTAGAAACGTTTATAAAAAATAATAAAAAATAATCTGAAATATTTTCGTATGCGCCTTTCTGAAAAAAAAAAAAAACTGCATTGGAGAACTATATTTGAAAGGGGGGAAAATGCAGGGAAAAAAATCAGTTGCCGTCTTGAAAGCTCCGCTATTTTATTTAGCACTTTTCAGAAATAATTATATATTTGTTGTCAAGGGTGCTTCCATTTTCATTTTTAAAACACTCTCTAGTTTCTTGAATTTATTTTCGTAGTGTAAATGGTAAAAAAAATTAAATGAAGTAACGGTTTCACAGCTCTACCTATTATTTAATAGCTTGTGTAAAGAATTCCGTTTTCATTTTATAGAGTGCTTGTTTTTGATGGATTGAACCTTATTTTTTTTTTTTTTTTACTTCTTGGGTAATTTAACAAAATGATTTGAAAGCTTACTTGAGGGGAAAAATCAGTTATCAATTTTTTAATCTGTTTATTTTTTATAGGTAGATTTAAATATTTTTCACCTTCTTGGGTATAAAAATTGCTTTACTATAAAAGGTAATGATTTCAAGTTCACAAGGTATCTCAAAACGAATTAAAAGTGCTTTAAACTTTTAAGTGTTGGAAATAAGAAGGCAATGCAAGGTGCAAAAGAGTTTAAAAAAATATGTAATTTCACATACGAATCTTTATTTAATAATAGCAGAATATTTCTCTAAGCAAACTGAAGAACTGTGAAATTAATATAGTGTGACTATTATAAATGTTTATAAAAAGAAATAAAAAATAATCCGAAATATTTTCGTATGCGTGTCTCTCGAAAAAAAAAACTGCATTAGAGAACTATATTTGGAAGAGAAAAAAATGAAAGGAAAAAAATCAGTTGCCGGCTTGAAAGCTGTGCTATTTTATTTAGCACTTTCCTAAAAGAATTATTTCTTTGTTGTCAAGGGTGTTTCTATTTCACTTTTTAACACACCATCTAGTTTCTTGAATTTCTTTTCTTAGTATAAATGGTAAAGAAAGGAAATGGAGTAATGGTTTCACTACTCTACCTTTTTTTAATAGCTTATTTGTGAAAAGAATTCCGTTTTCATTTTATAGAGTGCTTCTTTTTGATGGATTAGATACTCTTTTTTAACTTCTTGGGTAATTTATTTAAAATTGCTTTATTATAAAAGGTGATATTTTAAATAAATATATTGTTTGTCTGATTATTTGTTTGTACGGATTAGTTTCAGGTTCTGAGTAAAACTGATAAAGATGAAAGGGACTCGTGCATTGATGTATCATCTAACCCTTATTGGTCCTATCTCACTTCCCAAGTGACATCGAGAACAGCATCTCTTAATAACTTTTATACGATTGGAACAAATTGTTTGTTTAAGAAGTACTTCTGGCTTTCATCTTGACATATGCAAGAAAATGTAGTACAAAATTCTTTTTTAAAATTTAGTGGTGCAAATAATAAATAAAAGAGAATCATTTATTAAAAGTTAGCATCCGATGAGTGCTAAAATTCTTCAAATATTAACAAGATGATTTAAAAGCTTATTTGTTGGGAAAAAATCAGTTATTAATTTTTTAATCAGTTTATTTTATAGGTAAATTTAAATGTTATTAACCTTCTTGGGTAATTTAGTTAAAACTGCTTTACTATAAAAGGAAATATTTTCGAGTTCACAAGATATCTCAAAACAAATAAAAAGGTCTTTAACTTTTAACTGTTGGAAATAAGAAGACAATGTAAGGTGCAAAAAAGTAAAAAAAAAAAATATATATATATATATATGTACTTTCACATACGAGTCATTATTTAAAAATAACTGCATATTTCTCTAAACAAACTGAAAAACTGTAAAATTAAGACAGTGTGACTATTAGAAATGTTTACAAAAAAAAAATAAAATAATAATCAGAAATATTTTCGAATGCGCCTTTCTGAAAATAAAAAAAATACTGCATTAGAGAACTATATTTGGAAGGGGGGAAATGCAGGGAAAAAATCAGTTGCCGGCTTGAATGCCCCGCTATTTTATTTTGCACTTTTCAGAAAGAATTATATATTTGTTGTCAAGGGTGCTTCCATTTTCATTTTTAACACACTCTCTAGTTTCTTGAATTTATTTTCGTAGTATAAATGGTAAAAAAAATAAATGAAGTAACGGTTTCACAGCTCTACCTATTATTTAATAGCTTATTTGTGAAACGAATTTCGTTTTCATTTTATAGAGTGCTGGTTTTTCATGGATTGACATCTATTTTTTTTTACTTCTTGGGTAATTTAACAAAAAGTTTTGAAAGCTTATTTGAGGGGAACAATCAGTTACGAATTTTTTAATCAGTTTATTATTTATAGGTAGATTTAAATATTTTTCACCTTCTTGGGTATTAAAATTGCTTACTATAAAAGGTAATGTTTTCAAGTTCACAAGGTATCTCAAAAAGAATTAAAAGTGCTTTAACTTTTAAGTGTTGGAAATAAGAAGGCAATGCAAGGTGCAAAAGTGTTTTAAAAAATATGTAATTTCACATACGAATCTTTATTTAATAATAGCAGAATATTTCTCTAAGCAAACTGAAGAACTGTGAAATTTAGATAGTGTGACTATTAGAAATGCTTATAAAAAGAAATAAAAAATAATCCGAAATATTTTCGTATGCGCCTCTCTCGGAAAAAAAAAAATCTGCATTAGAGAACTATATTTGGAAGAGAAAAAATGCAAGGAAAAAATCAGTTGCCGGCTTGAAAGCTCTGCTATTTTATTTAGTACTTTTCTAAAAGAATTATTTATTTGTTTCAAGGGTGTTTCTATTTCCCTTTTTAACACACCCTCTAGTTTCTTTAATTTCTTTTCTTAGTATGAATGGTAAAGAAAGGAAATGGAGTAATGGTTTCACCGCTCCACCTTTATTTAATAGCTTATTTGTGAAAAGAATTCCGTTTTCATTTTATAGAGTGCTTCTTTTTGATGGATTGGATTCTCTTTTTTAACTTCTTGGGTAATTTATTTAAAATTGCTTTATTATAAAAGGTGATATTTTAAATAAATATATTGTTTGTCTCATTATTTGTTTGTACGGATTAGTTTCAGGTTCTGGGTAAAACTGATAAAGGTGAAAGGGACTCATGCATTGATGTATCATCTAACCCTTTTCGGCCTTATGTCACTTCCCATGTGACATCGAGAACAGCATCTCTTACAGAAATTTTATACGATTGGAACAAATTGTTTGTTTAAGAAGTACTTCTTGCTTTCATCTTGACATATGCAAGAAAATGTAGTACAAAATTCTTTTTTAAAATTTAGTGGTGCAAATAATAAATAAAAGAGAATCATATATTAAAAGTTAGCATCCGATGAGTGCTAAAATTCTTCAAATATTAACAAGATGATTTAAAAGCTTATTTGTTGGGAAAAAATCAGTTATCAATTTTTTAATCAGTTTATTTTTTATAGGTAGATTTAAATGTTATTAACATTCTTGGGTAATTTAGTTAAAACTGCTTTACTATAAAAGTAATATTTTCGAGTTCACAAGATATCTCAAAGCAAATAAAAAGGGCTTTAACTTTTAACTGTCGGAAATAAGAAGACAATGTAAGGTGCAAAAAACTTAAAAAAATATGTACTTTCACATACGAGTCTCTATTTAAAAATAGCTGCATATTTCTCTAAACAAACTGAAAAACTGTGAAATTAAGACAGTGTGACTATTAGAAACGTTTATAGAAAAAAAAAATAAAAAAATAATGAGAAATATTTTCGTATGCGCCTTTCTGAAAAAAAAAAAAAAAAAACTGCATTAGATAATTATATTTGGAAGGGGGAAAATGCAGGAAAAAAAATCAGTTGCCGGCTTGAAAGCTTAGCTGTTTTATTTAGCACTTTTCAGAAAGAATTATTTATTTTGTTGTCAAGGGTGCTTCTATTTCCATTTTTAACACACTCTCTAGTTTCTTGAATTACTTTTCTTAGTATAAATGGTAAAAAAAAAAATAAATAAATAAATGAAGTAACGGTTTCACAGCTCTACCTATTATTTAATAGCTTATCTGTGCAAAGAATTCTGTTTTCATTTTATAGAGTGCCTGTTTTTGATGGATTGGATTCTATTTTTTTTTAACTTCTTGGGTAATTTAACAAGATGATTTAAAAGCTTATTCGAGGGGAACAATCAGTTATGCATTTTTTAATCTGTTTATTTTTTATAGGTAGATTTAAATGTTTTTCATCTTCTGGGGTATTAAAATTGCTTACTATAAAAGGTAATGTTTTCAAGTTCACAACGTATTTCAAAAAGAATTAAACGTGCTTTAACTTTTAACTGTTGGAAATAAGAAGGAAATGCAAGGTGCAAAAGAGTTAAAAAAAATATGCAATTTCACGTACTAATCTTTATTTAATAATAGCAGAATATTTCTCTAAGCAAACTGAAGAACTGTGAAATTAAGATAGTGTGACTATTAGAAATCTTGATAAAAAAAAAAAAAAAAAAAAACCGAAATATTTTCGTATGCGCCTCTCTCTCTCGAAAAAAATAAACTGCATTAGAGAACTATATTTGGAAGAGAAAAACGCAGGGAAAAAATCAGTTGCCGGCTTGGAAGCTCTGCTATTTTATTTAGCACTTTTCTAAAAGAATTATTTATTTGTTGTCGAGGGTGTTTCTTTTTTCCTTTTTTAACACACCGTCTAGTTTCTTGAATTTCTTTTCTTAGTATAAATAGTAAAGAAATGAAATGAAATAACGGTTTCAGAGCTCTATCTTTATTTAATAGCTTATTTGTGAATAGAATTGCGTTTTCATTTTATAGAGTTCTTGTTTCTGATGGATTGGATTCTATTTCTTTAACTTCTTGGTTAATTTAATTAAAATTGCTTTATTATAAAGGTGATAATTAAAAAGATATATTGTTTGTCTGAATTTTTGATAGTATGGATTAGTTTCAGGTTCTGGTTAAAACTGATAAAGGTGAAAGGGACTCTTGCATTAATGTATCATTTAACCCTCACCGGTCTTATGTCACTTCCCACGTGACATCGAGACCAGCATCTTTTACACGAATTTTATATGATTGGAACACATTTTTTGCTTAAAAAATACTTTTTGCTTGTATCTTGACATGTGCCAGAAAAATGTTGTATACAATTTATTTTTTCAATTTTGTGGTGCATGTAGAATATAAAAAAAGAATCATATATTAAAAGTAAGCGTTCGATCAGTGCTTAAATTCTTCAAATATTTACATGATGATTTAAGAGCTTATTTGGTGGTGGTGATGGTGGGGGGGGGGGGATCAGTTATCAATTTTTTAATCTGTTTATTTTTTATAGGTGATTTTAAATGTTTTTCACCTTCTTGGGTAATTTATTTAAGATTGCTTTACTATAAAAGGTAATATTTTAAAGTTCACAAGATATCTAAAAAAGAATGAACAGTGCTTTAACTTTTTACTGTTGGAAATAAGAGGCAATGCAATGTGCAATAAAGTTTTAAAAATATGTACTTTCACATACGGATCATTATTTAATAATATCTGCATATTTTTCTAGACAAACTGAAGAACTGTGAAATTAAGACAGTGTGGCAGTTAGAAACCTTGATAAATAATAAGTAAAAATAATCCAAAATATTTTCGTGTGCGCCTCTTTCGAAAAAAATAAACTGCATTAGAGAACTATATTTGGAAGGGAAAAAATCCAGGGAAAAAAAATGAGTTGCCGGCTTGAAAGCTCCGCTATTTTATTTAGCACTTTTCTAAAAGAATTATTTATTTGTTGTCAAGGGTGTTTGTATTTTCCTTTTTTAACACACCCTCTAGTTTCTTGAATTTCTTTCTTAGTATAAATAGTAAAGAAATTAAATGAAGTAGCGGTTTCACAGCTCTACCTTTATTTAATAGATAACTTGTGAAAAGAATTCCGTTTTCATTTTATAGACTGCTTGTTTTTGATGGATTGGATTCTATTTTTTATCTTCTTGGGTAATTTATTTAAAATTGCTTTATTATAAAATGTGATATTTTAAAAAGAGATACTGTATGTTTGAAATTGTTGTCTGGATTTTCTGATTTCATGGGTTAGTGTTAGATTAAGGTTAGAATTTCTAAAGTTTAAAAGCAATCTTGCATTGTTGTACTAGTTAAAATTCTTCAAATATTAACAGAATAATTTAAAAGCTTATTGGAGGAAAAAATATTAGTTTTCAGTCTGTTTATTTTTTGAAGGTAGATTTAATTTTTTTTTTCTCCTGTTTGGATAGTGTATTTAAATTGCTTAACTGTAAAAATTTATATTTCCAGGGAACAATATTTAAAAAAACATATAGAGTAACTATGGGTAACTATATAGTGTAACTTTTTACGTACTCCCCAAGCAAAATTGGTCTTGCTCTCTTTTTTTAAATAAGATAATAGTAAAAAACTACACACTTGTATCTTTAAAATTAACTAAATTATAACGAAGAAAAATTTTAACGAAATAATTTTTTAAGCAATAATAAGTATTTTAAAACTGCAATTAAATTAATAAAATTAAGTTAATACAGCAATAAAATTAATAAAATTAAGATAACCTGAGAAGCACAAAATACATTGTCTTATTTATGTAATTCTCATTTCGGTTTTAAAATCTATAAATATGACAAAAATTACATAAATGTGACGCAAACCTATTGTCGCCTCAGAACAACAGTACAACATTTATTAATTATATATAGAATGACACTAAGTGTATAACGCTTCCGGGAGTGAACTCATCCGTTTCCTGATAATCTTTCGTTAAAATCAGCCAAATGCGGCCATGTTAGGCTTAAGCATTCCGATACCGTATTTGCCTACTGCCTTATTTAATCTGTCTAGCTATTCGTTGTGTAACATATTCTTCTTCAATTTTTCTAAAACCTTCAAAAAGTATACAATTATAATGTTTTAAGATCAATTTAAAAATAACCAGATACCAACAGAAGGCTTCCGATGTATACAAGCAATTACCGTTGCCATTCATAAGCACAAATTACAAATCCAAAAACAAATGAATGACTCTTTCAGCTATTCATTAAATGCTCTTAAAATATTTTGCAAAAGCATATTAATATTTTGAAATACGTTTTTCACTTATGTTTACGTTTATTCATTACATTACAGTTTAATTCAATATACACTGTTACAGCTAAAAAATATCACGAAAAATTACCTCTGTTTTTCAAGGCTATATATTTTCTGACCAATGAGAATGCTTCATAGTATTCAGTGAATATAGCTGTATTCTACAGTATTATGTCTTTGTTGGTGCCATCTATCGGCAGTTAAAATAAAAAAAGAAAACTTCCTTCTTTGAATTCTGAAGTCATTAGGAAAAAATTAATTATAGAAATGTATAATGCCGTGTACTACATTTAAATATATATATGTATATATCAATGCAAATAAAATTTTGTATTTTGTAGGGAAAACAAATTTCTAATTTTATAAAAGAATTTGAGAAAAAAAATCTGTTAATGCAATTAATAGTTGTAATTTACTTTTGTGATAAAAGATTTATTACAAGTTTCTTTATGCATGTTGGATTTAATTTTTTAAAATTTAAGTTATATAAATATTATTTTGGCGCCAGCTATCAACAATTTATAAAAACAAATAAACTTTCTGCTGAAATTGTGTATTATTCTGCATGTTATTCTTTGGAGTGGTATCACGAGTGAATGTTTACTGTTTAGATTTGATTTTTAAATCTTATAACGTGTGTTCTTTTTTACTGTCAGCTAACAAATTTATTTGGAATTGCACTCTTACATTTTTTTAAAATAAGAAATTGAAGCTTATTGATTTTTTTTTAATGCAATGAACGAAGACGAAAGTTAATTGACACTATCTTTTAAAATAGCATTATTAGTACTAATTTGCATGTTTTTGTGAAATAGTTCTTCAAATTTTGTGAGTGAAGTTCATTTGCATATTCTATATCATTATTTTACCAATTCAGTTAATAATTTTCTTGCAAATTAATTTTCAATAAAAACTGGTCTGTTTTTATAACTACTTTACCCCACCCGACCCTAAGAGTCAGATAAGATAATATTCTGTCATAATACTTTTTAGAACGCAATGCTATATTATTCTTTTGAAAATGCAAACACGTCATTCTGACGGGCTATCTTCTAGTAATAAATAATGTCTGATTTACAACTATAAATAACTATGTTTGCATCTAGTGGAACAACTTCTGAAACACAAAGTTATTTTTAATATTATATCTCAGATGGGTTTTATAAAGATTCCCTACTGTTCCACTAGATGCAGATACAGTTTTTCATTAACTGCTAAAAAGGGTTAAATAAATATAAAGAAACAAAAAAAAAGTTTTTAATAAACTGTTTACATGTTTCGGCTTCACAGAAGACATTATCAAAAGAAATGTTATTTTTCTACAGTTGCACGTTCTATAACATAACGATTTTTACTTCTTCTATCTTTACAAGAAGAACGTATTGGTTTCATGAAAATTTTCGAATTCCAGTTTTCGACGGATTTAACGTTTTATGGGTCAGAGATTCCAAAAAACATGTTTTTACAAAATGTCTGTCTGTTAGTCTGTCTGTCTGTCTGTCTGCCTGTCTGTCTGTCCGTCCGTCTGTCTGTCTGTATGTGACACAAATTTTGTGGGCGCTCTATCTCAAGAACTAATGCGCGGAATTTAATAAAAAATTATAATCAGGTAGTCCCTGATATAGATTGGTGTTGATTAGTGTTTGGTGTAAATCGCCTTGCAGGTGGCGCTGCTATGTAGCATTTTTCAGGATTTCTGCAAAAGCTCTATCTCAAGAACTAATGCACGGATTTTTATAGAACTTCAGATTCCGTTAATCCTTGATATGAATTGGTGCTGTTAACGTTTTGGTGCAAATCGCCCAACAGATGGCGCTGCTATGCTGCATTTTGAAGCATTTACCCGATTTTCGTAATAGCTCAATCTCAAGAAATAATGCACGGATTTTCATCAAATTTCAGATTCAGTTAGTGCTTGACATGAATTGACGTTTTGCCTCTTGTGGTGTAAATCGCTCAACAGGTGGCGCTGCTATGCTGCACTTTTTGAGATTTCCGCAATAGCTCTATCTCAAGAACTAATACTTGGGTTTTCAACAAATTTCAGATTCAGGTATACCTGGATATGAATTAGTGCTGTTTATGTTTTGGTGTAAATCGCTCAACAGGTGGCGCTGCTATGCAGCATTTTTCACGATTTCCACAATAGCTCAATGTCCAGAACTAATGCACGGATTTTCATCAAACTTCAGATTCAGTTACTCCTTGACATGAAATGATTTTTTGTACCTTTTCGTGTAAATCGCTCAACAGGTGGCGCTGCTGTGCTGCATTTTTGTGATTTCCACAATAGCTCTAGCTCCAGAACTAATGCACCGATTTTCATCAAACTTCAGGTTCCGGTATACCTTAATATGAATTAGTGCTATTTGTGTTTTGGTGCAAATCGTTCAACAGGTGGCGCTGCTATGCTGAATTTTTCAGAATTTCCGCTACAGCTCTATCTCAATAACTAATGCACGAATTTTCATCAAACTTCGAATTCAGGTATACTTTGATACGAATTGGTTCTAAATTGACGTAATTTCTTATACTATTTAAATGATTTAATTGACGTGATTTATATAGAAGAAAGTTTTGTGATGGCCACAACATACTAGTTAACTGTATTATTCAAATTTTATCGTTTTCTGATTACACAATTTGTTTTATTTTATATTAAGTTTGGTGCTTAATTTTTATATTCATAACAATGGTGTAACTCAACCCATAATTCTGTTAAATGGAATTATGCTGCATCCTTACATAATGATTTTTTACGTGTTATAATCTATATCGTTTCTCTTAAGACTAGTTCTATTTTCTCTTTTAGTGCGTGGAAAGTACAGGGATGGGATGACAGGGATGACCGCCCCGGGATCCCAGCTTTCGATTTAGAGTATAAGTGCAATTCCGGGGGGGGGGGGGGAGACTCAAATCCACTGCATATGGTAAGATACATTAACAATGAGTTGTCTTTACAATATTTTTAAAACAGTTAATAACATACAGAAAAATAAATTCTGTTTGCTGTTTTTGACTCTGAAACTCACAAGAAGTGTCATCAGTACATACATTGACAGCAATTGCACTATGTTGTAATTTAATGGAAATATTATCTTACTTTCGTCGAAATTATGTAGATGAAATTTATTGTATAGTTCAAAATAAGTTCGAAATCTTCATGCCATCAATCCATTTATTTCTGAATTTTTGTTTTCTCAAATTTCTTGGTAAAATCACTTTAAAATGTTGCACAATGAACTGGACAAATACTAAAAAAATACGCTAAAATATTTTTGTATTTATTTGATAAAATGTAAACCTACTAAATATGGGAATATCCATTTGAGGAAAAATGCATAATTGTATGTTTTTGTATAAATTTATATAAATAAAGCTTTTAAGTTGTATATTATATAATATAATTAGTATTTTTATGAACTATTAAAAAAATATATTTATTTCTTTATAGATACTAATCACATTATAATCATAATTAAGAATAAATTAAGAATATTCTTATTTGAGGCTAAAAACAATTTATTTAAAAATCAACTTGAAAATAACTTTACATCAATAACTGTCCCCTAATGTCTAATAGAAATATGAACCCATTTGGGCCCATCGCTCTATATTTTATAAGTTACAAACATGCATAAAAAATAGGTTTGAACATATAATATCACAATAAAAAAAATACGTATTTCAAAGAAGCCTACAAGCTAAGATCATGACATTCTACAAGCTAAGATCATTGGATCCTTGATAAAAAAAAGTACAAATAAACTTACTTTTTACATTTCGCTATCTTGAAAAATTTTTAAAATCTATAAACACCGAAAAATGGCCTTCATTTAATCAAATAAATATCAATCTTATGCTCTCATCTCTCGGTAATACATAAAGACATTTATAGACAATTACTTCATACAATAACATGTTGTAAAGAAGAAGAAAATTACAAAAAATTATTAAAAATCGAAACGCCCCAAAAATGGGACGCTAGGCATAAATGGGTTAACATACCATTAAAAATTCACACTTTTAAAATTTGTTACGAACTCCTTAACCAAAATTGGTCTTTTTTTAAAAATTTAACAGGACTATTATAAACAACGGCATAATACAGGGTGATTCATAATGAATGGTACAAAAAGAAAACATGATTGTGAACGTTGTAATTAATATATTTAGAAAATTCAAATTTACCTCAAAACTACATTTATTCAAGTTTCTAAAGGTGTTCAATATGTGCCCCTCCGGTGACACGACAAATGTCTACACGGTAATCAAGCTCCTGCCACACTCGTGATAGCATATCCCCTGTGATGGAGTTCAACACTGCAGTTATCCGCTGCTTCAGTTCCTCTAAGTCCTGAGGAAGTGAAGGCACAAACACCTTGTCTTTAACGAAACACCAGAGAAAAAAATCACAGGGCGTTCACGAATTCTTTCAACCACTTCGGGTTTTGTTTCTTTTCGTCCTGGGATTTTGTTCTTGCATAAGCAGCCGGTATCATGGAACTGTTTCACCCATCTGCTTATGTTATGCCGATGCGGTGGTTGTTTACGAAATTTCGTGCGAAAATGTCTTTGCACAAGAGTTACCGAGGAGGTTTTGGCATATTCGAAAACGCAGTACGCTTTCTCCTGCATGGACGACATTTTGTTTAACAGCGCCTCTAGTGGCGAGTTCGTCATTCGATGATTTTTCCCTGTTGCCAAATAAAACTTGTATAATTGTAGTTGCAGAATAAATTTGTTTTGGATGAATAAATCCATTACGGCAGTCACACTGCGCTATTCTTTTTGGCCTATTCATTATGAATCACCCTGTACTTCTAAAAATTAAGTTAACAATGAATTTTCTAAAATTTTTAAAAGCTAATGAAAAATGCATATGCATACACAAGAATGTTTATAAATATTTTTTTAAAGAAAATAATGTTGAAACTTTCTAAAATACATCTGTAGAGCGCCAGAGTGATAGTCTGCGTTATAAATTAATCTTTGTAGATTAGACTTATCATACTGCAATAAAAAAAGATCGTTCAAACGCATAGAATGTGGATTAAATAGTAAAATAACAGAACATACAAAACGAAAATAAAAAGTATAAGTAATCCGATCAATTCTGAGGAAATTAAAATACAGTTTTCTTCGCAGTTGATATAATATAATCCAGCCTGATTATCTGCTGTTGTTTCCTGAAAGCTTCTACCAAGCCATTTAAACTACCAACTACTATAACGCAGTGCAATACCAACTTTATAAATTGCGAGAAACCGCGTGTCAATTTAGTAACATAATAACTTCAGCTAGTTTCATCTTTGCAAATGCATTTCTTCAAACTTCCATCCGGAATAAGAAGTGTGTATCCATACTTGACTTATTAGTACAAGAAGACTATTATAAAATCTCCCATTTTGGACCTTTTTGTCAAAGATCCTTTATGCTGTTGAACTGCTGCTTCTACCAAGGGTGTTAAACTACCAACTACTATAATGCGGTACAATACTCATTTTATAAATTGCAAGCAACTGCGTGTCAATTTAGTAACATAACAACTTTAGCTAGTTACATCTTTGCAAATAAACTTCTTCAAACTTCCATCCGGAATAAGTGACTACCATACTAATTAGTACAAGAAGATTATCGTAAAATCCGCCATTTTGGACCTTTTCATTAAAGGTCCTTTATGCTGTTGAACTGAACAGTGTAATATGATTTAAGAGTTCTTATTCTAAATAAATTATTACTGTATCAATAGGTAACATTTATCTGTTCGATATTTCCATATCTCGATGTTAGTAGGGAAATGTCAATGTGGAAATTATTTTTAACCTCTAATGTAAGAGACTAATGATTTTTTATGTTAAGGGAAAAAAAAAACTCGAAAAAATATGTATTGTAACTTATATATTTTTTAACAGAAATCCGGTAGTAAAAGCTTTAAATATGGCAATTCAAAATTACAGCTCATTCCGCTAAGTAGGTTTTCAATTATCTAGGATTTAAATTAAACTATCTACAATGCAGTTCGTGTTTTGCAACCTTATAAAAATGGATTTCACATTGGAAGGTAAAAATTTACAACTGCATAATCCCCAAGCTTCTACAATGAATGTCTTCCCGTTTCGTGTTAGACCGGTAGGCGACTAGACAAACCATCAACTCACAGAGTTGGCGTATAAAATCCTAGGATTAGTTAAAATTTGATTCGCATATTAAAATGCAAGTGGTTTCCCAAGTCATATCTTGGAGGAAAACACCTGAAAACCCCATTTTAGAGGTTGACTGGTGGGATTATTATTGTGTTTTCCTGCTCCCAGTCGTCCAGATTTCCATACATTTGAGTACAGAAAAACAGAATAATAAACCTACTGATTAACCACTAAAATCGGGTCTGCAGGTGGTTTCCACCATGATATGATTTTACAGACCAGTTGCATTTTAATATGCTAATCGTGTTCTATTTTATCCTGAAATTACAGCCATTAACTTGATTAGGTCACATAACTCCCGGTCTATATTAGAAGGTAAAATTTACTAACGAATACAAGTATGATGTCGAAACCGGGTGCTTGTATTAAAAATTTTACAGTTAGTTATAATTTCAATATGGAGTCCACCATCTAAGCTCTTTTATTTAACCTAAATCACGGCCAAACTCGATTCCCCTTATACGGCCGTAACAAACAGTCCAAATCCCTATGTTTTCGGGAAATTATATTTTTGCTCCGGAGAAGTGTAGGGTGCGCTTTTACCCACTGTGTCTAATGTGGAATTTCCTTATCTTTGCCTCGCACTCTTGTATTTTCTTAGGTATAATTTAAATGAAATTGCGATTTTTGATTTCTTTTTCAGTAGGAAATGTATTCATTGCTGTGTTCCATACTGCACTTCCTATTCACTGGAAAAAATTCCAGGATATTTTTTTCATGAATTTCTTTCAAGTTTGCACTTAAGAAATAAGTCCTTTGTGGGAATGCGACTTGAACGAAAATAATATATATATATATATGTTCGTTAATATGTGCAAACTTTTCCCCATTATTTAAAAAAATGTGGCAAGGAACTTTACAAATGAGGCCAATTCTTCTTCATAAAAGAATACTTTATTAAGAAAATTTTTAGTTTACTTAAATTTAATTTTATTGTAAAAATTCTCAATGTTTAAAATATAATCAAGAAATTGAACGTGCATATATTTGCAGACTTGTTTATTTATATGAGTATATATTACGAATTAATAGTTTTAAGGGGGTCCGAGACACAAAAATCTTCAAATCTTCTAAAAAATTTTTACTACATTAAAAATTACTGTATTATTACTGCATTATTTATTTACTACATTATTTCTCTGTTTCTTCCTGCTTAAAATGATGTTTAAATGATGTTTCTATCTTAATTGGAACAGGAATTATTATTTTGTTTTTTCGTTTTGGTTTGTTTTCAAAATCTAGGTTTCGAGCTAATGGTTGTCAGGGAAAACGATTTTTTTTGAAAATGCGTTTTTCTTCATGATGAATTTTTTTCACCATTTCTCGTATTTAAATTGTTATAAGTCAAGAACCGTTAAAGACAAACAGTTCAAATTTGGAGCATGTCTTTTTCAATTGTTTTACTTTAATTTTGATTTAGCAAATTTGAAAAAAACATTTACTTTTGAAAATATGATTTTTTTTTAAGTTACATCATTTTTTTAACTTTAAATATTTAACATTTTTATTTAAATAAATATCTTTAAATATGCTGAATCAAATTAAAATTTATATATTTCTGTTTATTTAAATGAAAAAAAAAATTAATGGTTCACCATCGCAAAAAATTTCAAAATTTTACTCAATAAATATTTTATAAATACTCAATATATATACTCAGTAAATTATTTTAAAATGTGTCCCGGACCCCCTTAAATTCTGAAAAAAATATTTTGTAGTTTCTAACCAGTTTCAAACTGTCATCAAAAGCTATTCTGGAAGGAACGGAGTATATAACGTTGGAAGAAAAAAAACGACTTGTTGATTCTCTGAAATAATAAAACCTGTAAAAGAAGGGGAAGAACTCATCGTGTTAGGACGTACCTAAATTAGAAGAGGACTTAATTTCCTATTGAATGGCTTATTTCGTTTCTCTCTGCGACAATTTGACAATTACAATTATGAGGCATCTCCTCAGGCTTGTTTTCTTTTTTTATGACTTTGCGTTACAACAAACATTTTCTATAGCTATAAATATGCTTCATGCAAGAAATAACAAGAAATATATGTTATAATTTTCTTTTTTCAAATACAGGCATCCCCCGACTTACGCAAGTAATGCGTTCCGTAAAGTTTTACGTAACTTGAATTTTACGCAAGTCGAATTTGTAAGTTGCTTATGAAAATTATGTAAGAAACTGCAGTATTATATATATATTTCAATTATAATTAATGAAAAATTATTGCATAACTGGCGCCAAAATCAGCTTATATCAAATGCAACAAAATATATTTCATCAAAAATTAAAAATGCAAAAACACCGTAACTCTGGAAAGAAGGTGTATATCAGCAATATTTAACTATAAAAATGCAAAAAACTTTTAAAAATACAGGTAAAAAACAAAACACAGGCAAAAAACTATATGTTCTTCATCAGTGGGAGGACAGACAGACCTAACTCCACACCCACTGTTAAAAGCTTGCAGGTTTCTGAAAATATCATCAATCTCTATCATGAATCCTAAAGACTCTTTAAAAGTCTTTAGGTATATAGATGATATTTTTATTTTCAATTTTTATTTTACTAATGAATATGACATGATATATCCAAATTGTTTAAAGTTCAATAGGGCAAACTGTGATAAATATAATTCAGAATTTGTGGATATTTCTTTTAATATTTTTGATAATAAATTGACCTTGGATTTGTATGATAAAAGAAACAGTTTTCAATTTTTTACAAGAAGTATGCCGCATTGGTTTTCTAATTTACATAAAAGAATTTACATAAATATTACAATTAATCAATTAACTCGTTTTAACAAAATTTGTGGCAGTGATAGTAATTTTAATAAGCAGATTTTTAAGTTTTTGGCTAATCTTATTTACAATAATCGTTATCCTATAAATTTTTTGAAGTATTATTTAAAGATTGTTTTAAAAAGTGAGTGGCAGCATTGTGGATTGGCAGGGTGAGCAACATTCCATATGAAGTGTGAATTCTAAAGTCTTGTATAAAGAACGAGTTGACATGGATTTTTTGAATCAATGGAGGTTTGCAGATTTAGATTTAAAGATTTTGATAATGGACTCGGAGGAAAAATTAATAGTTTGCTATTATTGACAGGTGAAGGACATTGTACAGGTACTTATGTTTCATATTTTTGAAATTTTTCTTGTAGGTTTGGAAGGGTGCACGCTGTTCTGCATTCATACATGTTAAGTTAATTTTATTTGTTTATATTTAAATTGCAATTTTAAAGTAATTTTATAAAATACCATTTTATTGAAACAAATTTTTTGTATTGTATTTTAATTATGCTTTGTTTACATTACTTTTTTGTTTAAATTTGGTTTATTTCGCCTTTTGAATTTTGTTTCTAAAATGGCAATAATTTTTTTCTGTATTGAGTGCAGGATGGACGTGTGTTCAGAAACCTGCAAGTTTTTAACAGTGGGGGCGGAGTTAGGTCTGTCTGTCCTCTCACTGATGAAGAACAGACAGTTTTTTACCTGTGTTTTGTTTTTTACCTGTATTTTTGAAAGTTTTTGAGATTTTTATAGTTAAATATTGCTGATATACACCTTCTTTCCAGAGTTATGGTGTTTTTGCATTTTTAATTATTGATGAAATATATATATATATATATATATGTAAACATATATATATTATTTACACCTATTATTTTATAAATAAAGCATCATGCGACAGTATTTAATCGTTTATAAACTGTAAAAGTATGAAAAATATGAAAACGAACTTAAGGAACATATTTCAAATATCTTGTGGAATACGGGATTTATAAATCTACATTAATCGATTATAAAAATAAGAAATAATTAAAGAGAACTAATTTAACCTATTCTCCATGAATTTCTGATGGCAAGACAAATTAATAGTACTCACAAAATAAAATAATACTTGATAAGCACAAACTGTATTTATTATGAATTAGATGACTGCTATGAATAACTAACAAAAAAGATAAAGTTGTTTTGTTATAGATTTGATTATATATACCATTTACCAATAAAAATATAACTCTATCTAATATATGAACTATATTATAGTTGTCGTTTATCCCTATATATTTTATTTATAAAATACATAACAAAAGTATGCAGTTATCAAACGCGATAGTATGTTCACAAATGCAATTTTCGAGATTTATTAGGTAACTGCGAACTTACGAAAGTCGGGGAGGGGGGGGGGGGGATTCAATTGAAGAATCTATCAAGTGTGACATTATTTTAAAAGCAATACATGATTAGAATGCAACAGAATAGCGAGTTCTAAACTTTATTTCACTGCAGTAAATTTGTTTTACAAAAGAAAAAAAAAATAAATCTTTTACTTTAAGACTACTTTTGCCAAGTTTGATAAAAAAAAAATAATAATAATAATAATAATAATAATAAAAGATTATTTTGTATTGCAGAATTCCTAAGTTCTCTGTTCTTAAATTAGAAATACAATATTCTTTAAAGTTATGTTTAAATAACATTTCACATTGCGTTTTATTTTCAAATCATACTAAATATCTGAATTTCCATTTCTATTCTATTTTTCTATTATGTATTGTATTATTTTGAGTTATAAATATGAAAACGGATAGATTTGAAATTTCTTGATTTTTCAAGAATTACTACTTAAATGTCCTATGCCGATAAATAAAATTTTTAAATGCGGGTAAATAATAAATGTTAAAAACGAGTCTGTTTTCAGCGATTTTAGGCAAACTTAATTAAATTAAATTGAGTTTTTCATAAAGAAAAGATTATACAACTTTCGTCGATGTTTTATTTCTGGTGAATAAATCTGGGTTGTCAAATTTGCTGCCCGGGTAGATACCCATTTTCCCCACCTGGCTGGGTTTTTTAGCTTAAAAAACCCGGGTTTTTTGGGGAAAATGGGTTTTTATCAAATAAACAACATTTTGTAATATTAAGTACTTTTTGAACGAAAAAATACAACAGTGTAATGTTTCTTTTACATATAAACATACTTGCACAAAATCTTCGCTATATTTATTAGATTTATTTTCATATGCAGTGAGTATTCTTTAACTTGAAATTGATGGAGCAAGGAAAAAAATAGTCATATAATTGTAAAAACAAAATAACTGTGCAAAGTAATAAAGAACAGTATATTTAACATCTACGAAAACATATTTCTTGAAATTAAATATGAAAAAAATCAGGTACTTTTATAATTAAATAAAGCAGATACCAAAAATAAGCACCTCAATAAAGGAGAATAATAAAAAACTTTAACGATATTGACTTTTTATAATACACAAGAAATTTTTACACAGTAAAAAAATTCAAACTGAAAATTTTATGATGTTTACTAATCTTCTTCATTTGGACTTTTCAATAATTGGTGACACTTAACTAGTTTTTCTGTTTGTTGATTATCTAATCTATTACGAAGTTTATTTTGAGCAAGGCCAAAAGTTGAAAAAAGATGCTCAACTGATGCAGAACTGGGCAGGCAATGAATTTAACAATGCCATATAGTAACAAAAATCTTGCTTCAGAAGACCAATTGAATTTTCAGCTTTTTTGCCGTTATTTTCTACCATTTAGATGGGTAAATACAACTGTGACATTAGGGTATAACATTGATTTTGAATAATATTCATTATCTGTTATTTGTAGTGACATTAACAGTATTAATCGCTGTTAATGCTCCTTAGCCATTCTAAAGCTATTCTTCTTCGGTGCTTGACAATTTTCTTCCTTTATATTTGGAGTGAGCTAGATAAGCTGTCATATGAGCAGGTATTATACATTGATTATATCGTTTCTGGATTGAACCTTTAAATGGAGCAAGTACTTCATCTTCCAGTAAAGTTGACCAAATATGTATGACTTCTCCTAGACAACAGTTATCCTTTTGAAATTTATCCAGTGCAGTAGATACTAAGCGCAGTTGCTGTTGAAGATTTATAGTTTCCATGTAAAGTGCTGCATAATTCATTTTCTGGATGATATCTTTATCGATGTCATTTTTGTGTTCAATGCATATTTCATGTATTATTGTATAGTTCTTTAAAAAGCTATCAATGCAATCATTTTGACAGTTCCATCGTGTAGAATTTGGGACATGTGGCTTTATACCTTTTTTTTCTAAAAGCCATCCTGAAGGCTGATGATGATTCCTTAATTACCGCTAAATTTCAACTATTTGTTTTAATATTACTCTTGGTGAAACATCATTTTCTACTAGACCTAAATAATGGGCAGCATAACCATAAACAATCAAGTTTTTTTCCCAATGATTTTCACTCCTTCGTTCCTCAAATCTGTTTTCTAAGTTTATTTGTGTTAAGATCATTCTCTTTTCATTTTCAGAGCAAATTTTTTGTAGTATGTTTTAAAATTACCTATTTAATTTTTCTGTCTATATAATTATTTTTTTCTATCTAAATAAAAAAGTATATTCTAAAAATAATTAACAGAATAAATTCCTCAAAGTAAAAATTTAAAAGTTTAATTTTATTGGTAATATAAGAAAGTAAGATCACCAAAAAGAAAACCTTCTCTAATAACTAAAAGATAACCAACAACAAACTTACATCTGTTTATTTTAGTAAATTACATATAATTTTATTAATGACTTTTATTTGAAGATTAAAAGGATTAATAATAATTTAATTAATAATTTAATAAAATATTATTTTTTCTTCAAATTCCTTAGTATATCCCCAGCCTGTCTTGTTTTTCTGCCTCCATACTTAAAATTCAAACACAGTTGCTTTCTGGTGATATATGCAAATATTTGAAAACACTCAATTTCAAGCAGAATAATTAATTTAATTAAATAATGTTTCTATTGTTTATTAAGCAATGTATCTTCAAGCATAATAAAAGATATAAACATATATATACATGTGTTACATATTGTTACTTTGTAGAAAGAAATAAATTTTATTTTCCCCATTTTCCCCAAAAAACCCAGATTTTCTACCCCAAAAACCCGGGTTTTTAATAAAACCCGCCGGGATGTGTTTTTTATAAAAAACCCGAGTTTTTTACAACCCTGGAATAAATCTCCTCCATCTACATTTTGCATTGAATAGAGTTATTAAACTTCAATGAAATATTTATGAAATCTAAAAGTTGTAAACTTTAGAAAAAAATAAATGAGAAATTTCTCAATTATTTTATTTTTCATATAGAGAACACGTAATATTTAAATTGAAAAAATCTTAATTTTTGAAAAAAGAAAAAAACATTACTTTCATACAGAGAACACATAAAATTTAAGTTTAAAAAGTTTCAATTTTTGAATAAGGAAGAAAATTTTACTTTCATAATTTATAATACATATGTTTTTCATAAAAATACATAAATAATCTAAGCAATTATTTTGTATATCAAAATAATATTTATTTTTATTACTGTAACTACAAATGCGCTTTATACTGTTAAAATTATATAAATAAAAAAAAAATTAAAAACAAACAGATATTAAAAGTTTGATTGAAATACTATAAGAATGCATCGTGTTTGACTCATAGCTGTGAATTAAAACATTTATAGAATGTAATGAAGATGCAACATCATTTAAAATTTTATTTCATTGATGGAAACTTATTTTCGATATAGAAAATAGTAAAAAATGAAATACATTATTTAAAATTGCCTTTGTCACGTTTGATAAACTAGCCAAAGTGAAATTTATTGTAGAATTTCTAAATATTCAGCGCTTATATTAAAAACTTTTGTTTTGTGCATTCCGTAACGTCATTCTAAAAAACCATTTCACGTTGCGTTTTATTTGAAATTGCTCTAAAATATAACGAATTTTTATTTTTACTCTCTTCTTCTGTTATGTATTGTATTATTTGCTATGAATATGATTATTTTGGAATATGAAAAGGATTTTTCTTAAATTGCGCGATTTTTCACAAACGTAAAATTCCAGTGTGCTATGCTAATAAATATTATTTTTTATGTACAGATAAATAAGGTCGAATTCCAAAACCTTTATTCCGTGTTCAGTATAACTTAATAATTATACTGTATTATATATAGAGAGAAAGTATAACAATTTTCTTTAACGTACAAAGGCATATTTTTCCATTTATTCCTGAGATTTTATGAGTTTGTGTATTTGTATGTTTGTATTATTATACGAAATATCTAACCGCTTTCTTTCTAGTGAATGAGTTTGTTACGACTTATTCTTTAATCGAGTAAATTTATTAAAACGTCAAGCAATTTTTTCTGAGATCTAGAATTGAATATTAGAACAAGCAAAAGAACAGTTATTCAACATTTTTTTAATCATTCATATGGGGAAATCTTAATATTTAAGTGAAAAGAAATTCAATTTCTTAATATAGAAATAAATTTTACTTTCACGTTTTAAAATACATAAATTTGTCATAAAAATACTTTTGAAGAGTACATATTTATTTGATCATGTGCATGACAAACGTGTTTCTTTCTAATACAATATCTACTGTAAAAAGAAAAAAAAAATCTTTAATTCTACAAATGGGGAAGTTGGGGAAATCTGCATCCTTACTAAAATTTTATCTGTACACTTTACATAAAAAGATTCAAATCTACAAAACTAGTTTTTATAAAGCTACAGAAATCTGTAGCTTTGCAAAAGGATCTACTAAAGTTGCAGTAATTAATAGGTTGGTGGTCACAAGCAACTAGGAAAAAAAAATTAACGTTTTCTTCTGGAGGACCATCCTAAAAGTTGCCAATTAGTTAGAAAATGAGATTGGCAAAGTTTCAGCTCAAATGAATAATATTAACCCGTGCCTCATCTAGGTTGAATTCTTGAAAATGTACAATTTTTGGCAAAAAAATTGTCGTTTTTCTTTCTTTACGTGAAAACTATTTGTCTTAGAAGCCTAATACTTGTTTAATTTCACAAAAACTGCTGTTCCTTTGAACTTTTACTCTCATAAAAACATATATTTAATGAACATTTAGTATTTTTCAGGTCAACTCGTGAACCTTACCCTCAAACTCTGCACCTTTGAAACATAAGTGAAAAATGACAATTTAATAATTTTATTGCTTTTGATAATTTTTTAGTATTATTTTCAATAACAGGCAAAAATAAGTGAATAATTTTTGTAACTTTAAAAATATTTCCCGAATTATAATTGATTATTAGTCATCTAGTACTGTGTGTAGTATGAAAGAGCTTCTCGATTTGTATTGCAGTTGAACCTCTGAATTTCTTTTTTTATTACAAGGCTGTTTTTGTTATCTGTTATGGTTATCTACCTTTAGAATTGACGAAACATTCCGTAAAACCCCTTCCCTCTCTTGATATGATGGCAGAAATGTAAGATTTTTTAAATTGGCCACATGTCTCATCAAATCATCGACAGTAAGCAGCTAAGTAATTGTCAAGTTTTATGTATTTTATAATATTCTCAAAATGAACTGAACGCTAGAGAAGCTGCTAGACTTAGAATACTTCCACTAGCTAACCACAGACATCGACTCTGCAAATAACTGTTTCGTAAACAAAAAACTGAGCTTATCAAAAACAGATTTTAAAATTCCCATTTAGAGAGAACTGTTGTTCACTGGGATGGAAAACTGCTTTACCATTTTTTGAATAAAGGAAATGCAGAGTGGATAGAAGTTTTAATTAGTTGTGGGGATGAAGAACAGTTACTACGAGTTCCACAGCTTGAAAATACTATCGGAATAATTCAGGCGAAAGCTGTATTTTCAGCAGTTGAAGAGTGGGAGGAAGTTGGTAAAATCCAGTCAATATGTTTTAATACAACTGCAGTAAACACCGGTAGCCTCAGAGGAACTTGCATTTCTATAGCAATTGCTGAAGGAAAAGACTTCTGTATTTACCATGTCGCCATCATAATTTAGAAATTATCCTAAAAGCTGTTTTTGGTTGTAAAGTAGGCATAATCACTGCTCCTCAGCCAGATATTAAAAAAAAACAATTCTGATTGGGTGGTCTAAATTAAACCAGAGTAAGTATAAAAATGCTATTGAAGATGAAATACTAGATATAAATAGTTAATTCAGAAGAAATTTCAAGTTTTCTTACAGGACCTTTTAAAAATTAACAGCTCAGGGATGATTATAATGAGTTTATCCAACTTTGTTAAATTTTTATAGTACCCCTTCCTGCAAAACTTTTTTTCAGAGCACCTGGTGCTTTTAATCCTGTCAGATGGATGGCACAGGCCATTTATTCTCTCAAAATACATTGTAATAGATAATCTCTCAATAACAAATTTAGAAAAAGACTGTATTAGAGACATTTGCTTATTTCTAATCAATATTTATGTAAAAGAATGCTTCAATACTCCCACTCCCAATTTGGATCCAAATCCAAGACTTGCAAATAACAAAATCACTTGTTCACTACAGTAAAATTGATAAATAGGTTACAGACAAAGCAATCGCTAAAATGATAAACCGCCTTTGGTATCTTAACTCGGATCAAGTTGCATTTTCATTTTTAGATGATATTTTGGGCGTCAAAATGTCAACATAAGCATGGCTGTAAAATTAATGTCATTTGAACAAGAAATGATGATGATGATAGGAATTTAAGAGCAACAAAAGGTTTCAAGTGGATTATTTATTGAACAAAAAAGTCAATGTTTTTGTTCCATCTCAAACTGTAAAATTTTATAAGAGATTTTTTATTAATAAGCATTTCTTAAATACTGATCCCAATGTATGGTGTGGAAATAAATCTTATTTGAAAAAAGGGAAAACAGTGAATGGTTTTAAAGTTGTCAATGACACAGGTGAAAGGAGAAGAAAATTAACCCGAGATTTCAATTCCTGTTTAACAAAAGACGAAAAATAAAAACAGTATATGCTAAAAGTTGTATCTGAAAGTAGAAAAACTTTTCAAGATTCTTCAAAAGCCACCTTATCTAAGCCATCACCACCTTAATCCTTTCCGGCGCAGTGGTCCCATGCCGGGACTACCTAATTTTAATTCCAAAGTTACAAACGGCGTCAAGAATATTTTAATAAAATTTTTCTTTTACAATGAAATGTTAAAGTAATTTGTTTTTAATTTCTAAAAAAAGTCCTTTGTAAATTTCGGTGTAGTCAATTATTTCATTATTTTACGGGCATAATTTTTCTGTACTGGAAAGGGTTAATGTGACAATTTTAACGGATAATAATTTCTTTTCTTTATTATGCTTCCTTTCTTGTAACAAAACCTTAATAATAAAATGCATTCGAGCGTTATTTGTTCTAAATTTTATACTTTCTTTGCCCTCAACGTTTTAATTGTTTCAGTTTAAAATATGATCTTTTTCATTTTCTTTGGAATTTTTTTTTAAATTAATCCCTTTATTATGTACAAAATGAAAAAAAAGAAAAACAAAAGGTGGAAAGCAAATGAAATAGAATGTTACAATTTTTTTTCGCATTTTTTTAAAAAGTAAATTTTTATTATTCGGGTGAATTCTGGTCCTGAAAAATGCGCATATTTCTAAATCTATACATTTAAAAAACAAAATGGTGTGGTTCTTCAAAGCAAAACTTCTTTTTATAAAATGAGACCTGAATTATGTTTCTAGGTTCAATTGTATTTATTTAATCAAAGAAAAACAGCATTTTTTGGGGAAAAATCACGTTTTTTTAAACTTAAACCTCAATCAGGCACGGGTTAATATTATCCAAATGAGCTGAAACTTTGCCAATCTCATTTTCTAGTCTATTGGCAACTTTTTTTTTACGAAAATTGATTTCTTGTGACCACCCTATTGCAGTAATCCTTCTAAACTTTTACCTATAACCCGGGTTGAAGTTACATAAAAAATTCTAGGAATCCCAGTTTCCTAGAAATATTTTAGTAACTTTACAGATTTTTTATTTACAGTGTATAAATGAGGACGCGAGATTCAAAACTCGGTTGGTTGTATTTATGACGGCCAATTATCTGCACGAGGGATATGGGCCCAGGGGGGAGTGCCCTTCGTGGGGGTCTTTCTAAGGGAACCTAACCCGTATTAACGCTTGGAAATCCAAGGTTCGAAGAAAACCACGAAAACTCCGAACGATTAGGCCGACGGGCGCGATTGGGTTCGAACCCAGCACCTCCCGTCTACCACCTTCGAGAGCAGAACCTCTCAGCCACTGGTGGGGCCTATTCAAAACTCGGATTATCCAGAAAATCACATTGGAATCTGAGATGTGATTGAATGACAGAAATACACTATAAACTAATTTTTTGCAGATTGTAGTATTTTTTGATGTAGGTTGACCAATAGAATAGATTTATAGAGAAAAATTTTAAATTTTAGATAAGGCTAATCTTGAACTCAACTTACTGTAATAAAAAATAAACTGTAAAGTTACTAAAATTTTTCTAGGAAACCGGGATTCCCAGAACTTCTTATGTAACGGCAACAAAAATTTATGTAACAGATACACATTTGTAACGTAAATCAAAAAATCTGTAGGGTTAATAAGAATTTCTTTGGAAACTGGTATGCCTAGAACTTTTTATGAAATTGCAACTTGGGTTACAGATAATATTTTAATACGATTACAGTAATTTTAGTAAATTCTAGAGCTACAGATACCCGTAGCTTTACAAAAACTAGTTTTGTAGTTATTAAAATAATAATGCTTAGTAAAAAATCACCATAAAATAAAGGGCAATTCAGCGGAGAATCATCATTTTTTTTGGGGGGGGGGATCAAATTTTTAATATGTTGAATTTAAGGGTATGATTGGAAAACTTGATATTTTTATATTCTATAGAAAAATATAGAAATAATAAACAGACATTGTAATTTTCTGTTTACAAACTAAGTTAAGTACCATTATTGTCTTTGTAAGTCATAATGTTACGTCAGTTACACAATAAAAGTTACGTCAGTTACACGTGTAAATGCCATTTTTTTTATTATTATTCAGAAATTAATTAAACAAGTTACTGCTATCATCTGGCACTACTTAGTGTTGTTGCGAACATTAAATCACTTTTTTTAACTGAATAGTTTTGTTAATTTTTACACTTCAATGAAGGCAGAAATACATGTTTGTATATTTTATGTTACGTCAGTTACAGAATTTTGAATTGCAATTTTTGAGACTCAAAGAGGGTTTAACATATTCTGCAGGTATTTGAGTATTAAGACCTTAGTAAGAAATATTTTAAATTGTAAAAATTTGTTCTAATTTTATTAGTAAATTTTCTACATAGTTTTGAAAACAGAGTTCGACGATAAAATGTTACGTCAGTTACGATGGAATCGCCCTAAAACAAAACATAGGACGCGTTTCGAGCTCAAAATATTAACAGCTCGTCATCAGCTACAGTAAAAACGTGTCCGAAAGGGGACAAGGTCAAAAGTGAACTGAAAGGTAGAGAATAGAGCTTGCAAAGAATGTGACAGATGGAGATAGCTGAATGGGTCACATGTAGAAGACGAAATTGTTCCCAAAATGATAGAAGAGAAATTGATAGAGAAAAATGGAAATAAAAGAAATAAACAAAATTTACTCTCGAAGTCGAAGAGAATAATTCTCTTCTTTTCCTTGAGGTTTTGATTTCGAAACACCCATTTCGGTTTTCTACCTCCGTTTATGGAAAACATTTCGCTGTATCTCTTCTTCCTCATGCTCTTTCAAATCATTCTCCTCAACAAAAAGTGGCATCCTTTTATAATTTTGTTTTTAGGGAGTTACGCATTTGTTGTGACTCTCCTGCTCTGAATAATGAAATTAATTATCTTAAATCTCTTGCCCTTGCTCGTGCTTATAATCCATCTTTGATTGATAAAGCTCTGTATAAATTTAATAAGCCTAAATGTTTTTTTTTCTGATTCAAATAATACTCCTAATTTTAACTCTATAGTTCTGCCCTTTTATTCTCTTCTTTTTTAAAAAAATTGCTAAAATTTTTTCTCGTTTTAATTTTAAAGTTATCTTCAAACCTGTGAATAAAATTAAATTCTCTTCTCTAAAAGATCCTATTCCTACTAAGAACCAGTGGGGTGTTTATTTTATTCCTTGCACTTGTAATTTAGGTTATATTGATCAAACAAAGAGAGCTTTAAAATTCAGATTAGGCGAGCATCAGAGGTATATTGCAAATCAAGATATCTCTAAATCTTCAATTGCTTCTAACTGTTGGTCTTCCGGTCATTGTTTCAATTTCTATGTGGCCAGAACTATTTCTTCCCTTGCCTCTCTCTCACACTTGGATTTTAATGAAGCATATTTTATTTCTAAAAATTCTGATAATCTTGTCAATGATCTCTCATAATCTCCTTACCTCTCTCCAGCGTGGAAATTACTTCTGCAATTCTTTTCCCTCTTCTCTTGTTTCTTTTCTTTTTATTTTGTTTGAGGGGAAGAAAAAGGAATTTTTAGTTTTTTTCTTATTTTATTCTTTTATATTTCTTTATTTATTTCTATTAGTATTTCTATTTCTATTTTTTAATTTAATTCTTTTATTTTTTTATTTTGTTTATTTCTTTTATTTCCTTTTTCCCTATCAATATCTCTTATATCATTTTTGCAACAATTTCGTCTTCTGCATTTGACCCTTTCAGCTAGCGCCATCTGTCGCATTCTTTGCAAGCTCTATTCTCGACCTTTCAGTTAATTTTTGAGCTTGTCACCTTTCCGATACGTGTTTGCTGTAGCTGATGACGAGATGTTACTATTTTTAGCTCGAACCGCGTCCTATGTTTTGTTTTATTTTATGGTGATTTTTTACAAAGCTTTAATATTTTAATAGTTTCATATCGCCCGTTTTCGGTGCTGTTTCACTAGTTTTGTAGATTTACATTTTTTTTTTCTACAGTGCACAGATAAAATGTTAGCAAGCATACAGTTTTCTGTAACTTTACATCTATAGAATTACCGATTATTTTTACAGTGCTCCTCAAATGCTGTATATATTATAAACAAATTTTCAAATTTGACTAAATTACAGTAAGAATCATAAAGTGTGTTTCATTCTTTTAAAATCAAAACATTTATAGAATGTTACAAAAATGCATCATCATACCAAATTATATTTCATTAACGAAAATTTGCTTTGGGTATAGAAAAAAGAGGAAATAAAGTCTTTATTTAAGATTAATTTTGTCGTTTTGATAAATTATTCAAAGAAGAATTTATTCTTTTGTTTTCTACGAATTTCTATGCTTTCAACTCTTATTATAAGAACTTTTGTCTTCAATATTCCTTAACGCTATGTTAAAAAATCATTCACCAGTGCGTTTTATTTGAAATTATTGTAAAATATATGAACATTCATTTCTACTCTTTTCTTTTATGTACTGTATTATGTTATGAATATGGCTATTCTAAGTATCAAAAGATTTTTTTTTGCGTTTTTCAGAGACGTATAAGTCCAATGAGCTATGCTTAAATAAGGACGAGTTCAAAAAGCTTTGTTGTGTCTTCTGTCTTACTGAATATAATTAGACTGTATTACTTTTAAGTAAAAAAAATGCAATTTTCTTCTATTTAAAAAGAAAAATAAATCCATTTATTCCTAATATTTTATGTGTATGCAATTTTGAGTTACAATACAAAATAACAAACATCTTTATTTCTAAGAATGAATCTTTTACGACTACGTTTTTAATGGGTAAAGTTTATCAAAACGTCTAGCAATCTTTTTCTGATATCTAGAATCCGCATAAACAATAAGAAATAATAAACATTTTTTTTAATAATGCATATAGACATAACATAATTTTTTATAGATAAAGCTTCAAATTTTAAATACAGAAGAAAATGTTATTAGCCCCCGATATGCTATTTCTTTCTCTCAGCAATTAAAGTTTCGTCTCCAAAAAATAACGTTCCATTGTATAAGCCAGCCGTAAAACAAAGCAGATATATCGTTGTACTATTAAATACTATACCGAATTTTTTAAAACTTCTAAGCATCACACATTTTCACTTTTTATGCAGTCGTATTGGGAAAAAAGTACTTTTAAATGCAATTTGTTTCAAAAAGAAATTTGGTCTCAATTTATTTTTGAGATATTAATTTTTTTGTAGTTTTTAGCGACACTTGTCTAATTTTGGCAACTCAAGTACTCCATTTCTGTAGAAAGTAAAGAAAAAATATTTGGAAAATAGTAATTATATCTTTTTGTTTGCCATTTTCCATAAGTACTGAAAGAAAAAAACGTAAATAAAATACGTGCTATTTTGAAAAAATATAAATTAATGATTTCTGATAAAACATGGAGCTATTATAAACTATATTTAATTTAATTATTTATATTACAAACAAATGGAGGCATATGAATCATTAGATAGCCGATTCTTTTTTTTTTTTCGAATTTCTTGAATGACACCTGGTTTTTTTTTTTTTTTTTTTTTTTTTTTTTTTTTTTTTTTTTTTTTTTTTGTGTGTGTGTGTGTGTGTATTATTCTGCGATAGTGATGACATATGAATACTTTACTGTAGATGTTGTTTAAGACTGGATCGTAAATGAGGAATTCTTCAGATGATGCGAATGATATCATTTTATATAAAATAAAAGCACGTGTTTTAAGTCTTAAAATTGAAATATGTTTCATATTATCTATATTTATTTACATATGTATTTTTTTTCATCGGGGACGACACTAAATTCTGAAAAAGTAGAATTCCTGTTTTCCAGTTTTCTACTTTTGTGGAACATACTTTTTTTTGTAAAAGTATTTAATGAGAGAAACTATAAAAACGCACATCACGCAACAAACAAAATTTTAAAATGTTACCCAAATTTACTGCAATATTGTAATTGTTTATGAAATATTTTATTATAACTTTTAAATCAAAACGTCTTCTGAATGTAATAGAATAGAATCCTCATTTCAAACTCTATTTCAATACAGAAAACGTGTTTAACAAATATAAAATACAAAAAATTGAAATAAAGTATTTATTTAAGTCTACTTTATCATGTTTGACAAATTAGTGAAGATAATAGAATTTTGTTCAGACAGAATTTCTAAATAACTAGTACTTAAATTAGAAACTTTTGTCTTCAGTATTCTGTAACGTTGCATTCAAACAATATTTCACATTGGGTTTTATTTTAAATCATTCAAAATAAATGCATTTCGATTGCTATTCTTCCATTTTGCTTTTCATGCTTCTTTTCTATTTTGTAATGGGGTATTTTTTGACAGGGAATACACGAAGGAGTAATATTAAAATTGTGTCATTTTTCACGTATATTCCTAAATTGTTATGCTGATAAAAATTATTACACATATACGCTGGTAAATAAGAACGATTTCCAAATAATATTTTTCGATGATTACTTTTATTGAACTGAAATTACTTAAATCATTCATTGAGGTAAACTTTTTTCAATTTTTTTTCAATATACAAAAAAAAAAAGTTCGCTATTATTTCATAGCATTTTATGTTTATGCAGGTCTGTACTACGTGAGCCTATAGCAAGTATGCAAATGCTGAATTTCAGACTGATGAATATCGTTTTTCATGAAGGAAAAATTTTAAGAACCTAGGAAATTTTTCTCAATTTAAACACTTAAATGAAATCCTTAATTACTTCATAAAAATGTAGTAATCGTAGAGTATTTTGAAAGGTTTAATTTCCAACTTCTGTAAAAGTCCTTTGCCGCGAGACGCAGAAGCAACATCGAAAAGAAACAGAGGCGGAAGACAATTTAAAATTTTTTCCAATATGAAAAATCACGATAATAAACGAAGAAAATAGCCAATAAGAAAGAATTGACACATGAAGTAAAAAAAAAAAAAGAAAACTGGAGGAAGATTCACGATTTTAAAAAAAATCAGAAAACAAAGGGGAAAAAGAAAAGTAATAATAATAGAAAAAAATATTATTCAGTTTTTGGAAATTTTTTCAAAACATAAATACAAGATCAGCAGCTAGCACCTGCGTTTATTTTGTTAGTCCTTAATTTGTGATGTCACATTCTATAAAAAAAAAAAGTTATAACTGATTAAAGATTACACAATAAATTAAAACTTTTTACTTAAAGACGTATACTACATAAAAACACTTTTAAAACATTAAATAAAAATTCTAAAAGTTTAAAAACCAACAAGTTTCGACCACCCCGTGGCCTTCATCAGGGTCATATTCCAGTAAATAAGAGAAAAAAACTAAAAAGTCCGTAAAAGCTTAAAAAAATAATAATAACATATAAAATAAACATACTTTGTTGAACACGTCTCGAAACAGCATTATTCCAAAATATCTCTATATCTGCACGCAACCATTGATACCATTGAGAACAACTTGGAAAAACTAGATTGTAAATGTCGTTAGTGACGTAAAAATTCTCCTACTTTGAGTTAAATTCCTCCTCAGATAGTCCAACCACAACTTATGAATGCCATAAGAAACACCTTCGTTACATACTCCATCATTCCTCAATTCAATTTCCATGCATTCTTTAATTAAACTTTTATGCGGATAGGTGCATGGCCAAATGATCTTTGCGTTGTCATAATCTGTAGATTTAATCTGACTTCTAGACCACAATTTCGCAAGGGCTGTGATTTGTCTATTATATATTTCATTAAAGGTTATGAAAAATTACCATGTTGTTACTCTATTTATTTATTTTTTTTTTTTTCGGGAGAGTTAAACTTGCTTTATATGTTTGCTACCAGCGCAGCGAAAAGGAAATACGGGCAGTTGGGAATATTGTGAGCAAAATTTGTTAGTTTCAACAGCTGACAGCTTTAATCTCTTAACCTACAACTACGACCTAAACCGAAAAAAACCCAAACTACGGGCCAAAACCGATTATCACAGGCCTGGCCCGTGGTGCATCGATAGGGCCAAATGTAAATATTACGGGCATGGCCCCTGGTACAATTTTAGAGCCAAATGTAAACTCATCCCCCCACTAAAATTTTATAGTAAGTATTGTCTTATTTCTTCGTAGAATTGATGACATGTACATGATTAAATAAGGCGAAAATCTCTAATAAATCTTAGTGGTAGCAAAAAAGCGTAAAAGTTGGTAGCTATGTATTTGCCGAACCGTAGAATGGATCGAAGGCTGTGCGATCTTGTTTACGTTTTGCACCCAGGCTGTTGAAACGTAAATCGTAGGTTAAGGGGTTAAGGATCTTTTTATCCTTGTAAAACCTTGTAAAACCTTCTAAAACCAATATAAGGATATTTTCCCCTCATATACTGCAATTAAATTTAGTTATTGATGCTTTAAGCTGTAATTAAGTTACCAATAGTTGCTCGCCTCCAGATGTTCACAATTACTCAAATAATTATGCGGTTTATGTGAACATCTATTTTTTTTTTTTTTATTGGTATGGTATAATAAAAAAATTATCAATTTCACACACAGCATTTTTTCAACAACAAGTTCATACACACATTATTTCACCACCAGCTGAAACAACCATGACCATTATATTAACCTTAAATATACGTAAAAGCAATGTTGAATGATTTTGCTAGGTTAAATGAAAATCAATCCAAAGGAACATAATGTTGTGTCCCCACTGCCTCCAGCAGCATACATCCTCGAATTTGTAGGATTTTATAACTTTAAAGGAAAATATTTCCAAACAACAATTCCAAACATAATGTTGTGATCTCACATAGCTAAACAAAATTTCAATAAACGAAGAAATCGGCACCCGATTGCCGATTTCATTTCTAACAATTATATGCAATAAAATTTAAATTCTGATGAAAAATTCCTATGAGAGCCTTAATTTTGAACTTTACATGATTTCATATGGGACTTAATACGAGCTAAAATGGGACAAAATACTTCGAAAATAACTGTTCACAATTGCCCGATATCACAAATAGTCTGGGGGTAATTATGTACATGGTTATGTAGAACCTTGAAAATCAGTTGGAACAAAAGCTTACTGAGATTCTGTTAGAGCAATTATAACTTAACAATTATTAATTAAAAACAACGACTTACCTTTATTTTATCTGATAGAAACGAAGAATACTCACAGGCACTTTAAAACTGTTTGTCACTTTGAACTGTTAAGGAATTTAATAAACGCAAGCTAGGGTACCAACGGCGAAGCAAAAATGCGGTTTGTGGAATAGCTGTTGATGAGTGATGTACTTTTCATCAAAGAGTAAAGTGACTATAATCGTAATTTTTGTAAAAGTAAACTGCATGTGAGATTGAACTATTTTTTTTTCAATAGCTTTCAATAAACTTGACCGTCATTTCAAACAAATTTTGATTCGACAGACATTTGCTTGGTGAATAGAGCTATTTAATGACTTTTTAAGAATACCCTCCATAGTCCTTATTATTAAGAAACGGTAACTAAAAATGTATTACCAAATTTTCATTTTGGTTTCTGGAAATCGTGATTAATGATTTGCTGTAATCATAGTTGATTATTACAAGCAGCCAGGAATAAAAGTATTGTGACGTAATCCTGATTGAAAATAACCCTGATTAGTTGTAATCATTTGAATTTAATCGTGATTATTAAACTGAATGCAAAAACAATCGATTACGCCTAGCATTTTACCACATTTCACACAAAACAAAATAAGTCTTTAAAAAATTTAGCTAAGGTATATCAAATATTGTTAAAACTATGGACGAAAATCCAGATTCGGCGTACAGCGAGAGAAGGTTTGCAGAATAACTTCTTTGGGACAGTGAATTTCTATGCAAAATATATTTGTCTTGTTGAATATTATTGCTTTTATTTTTTTTAAATACAGCTTACGAACGCACTGTGCATTAAATATAAGATAAATTAACCTGAATTCAAGATAGCAAAAATTTCCTGTAATATGCATGAAAACATTTTATTCGTTTGAAATAGTCTAAATAAGATTAATATATATATATATATATATATAATTTTTCAACTTTATGACCTGTAACTACTTTTGAAATAAACTAAATCCACAAATTGATTGTCCGGATAAATTCCTAAGCTTAAGTAAGCAAATGGATATTTCCTTTGATTTCCTTATTTTCTGTTTATTGACCCCTGTTCAGGAAAAGAAATATTCATTTTTATAAGACTTACAACAATTTTCATGTGAAAAAATAAAATAACGAATAAATAAGATATTTCAAATATAAAGATCATTGGAATTCAAGAAAAGATTCGTTTTAAACTTAATAAAAACATTCAAGAAAATTTCATAAAAAAGCTATTTGTTCATATAAAGTACACGTTGCTCATTTTCGAAATCAAATGAAATAAATTTAATTCTGTTTTCCCTCCGGATAATATGCTAATCAAATTTTTACTGTGATTTTTGTTTCAATCCAATTGGCATGTCAAACAATGTAATAACCTCAAAAAGTTAGTTTTCGATTTGAAAACAAAATGAATACTTTATGTATGATAAATTTTGATTTTCTGAACCGTAAGAATTCTGAATACGTGTAAAAAACTATGGATACAGTTTGTTTGGTAGACAGTTACAAGTTTTTAGATTTTATGCTATGTATTTTTTTATATTTGAATTCTTTTCTAAAAAGACAAAAATAATATACATTATTTATCCGAAAAGAGTTAAAGAGTTTATTAATATGAAAAATGACTTCAAAGTTTTGGAAACTCCGTTTCAGCTTTTAGTGGATATCTATATTATAAAGGACAAACATATCTGTGTGTAACGCATACGTCATTTTGTGAATGGCAACACTTTGAAATTTGAAGTGAAATTTCGGTTTTGCAGTTTTCGCTACTGCATTTTTTTAAACTCCTAAAACTCGCACATTTTCAATTTTTACAACGTCGTGCAGGAAAAAATGTGCTTTTAAATGCAATTTGTTTGAAATCTGTATCTCAATTTATTTTTGAGAAATTAATTTTTTGTAGTTTTTAATACAAATTTTGTAATCGTGGCAAATGAAGTACTCCATTTATATTGAATGCAAAGGGAAAATCGTAGATTACTGTATCTTTTTGTGGCCATTTTCTCATAAAAACTGAGAAAACTGAAATTAAAATACGTGCTATGTCAAGAATATCGTCTGTTAATTAATCAGGTGAATTTTGGTTTATTTCGTTTTTATTTATCAATTTAATAAATTGTAGTTTATTGCAAACTTACTTTACAAACGATACAAAGCTGAATGAATGCAATTTTGTTATTCCGTGTATAATAACATTTTCCGAATTTTGAAAAAATATAAATGGATAATTTCTGATAAAACATGGAGTTATTATTGCTTTTTCTGGATTTGTATATTATTTCCCGATAATGACGTCATATGCATTTTTTTCTATAGATCTTGTTTAAGACTGGATCGTAAACGTGTACTTTAGCGGATGCAAATGATGTGATTTGATAAAAACAGCGTGTATTTAATTCTTAAAACAGAAATATGTTTTATAGAAGTGCGTCATTTTAACTTGCTGCTTTAAAATTCTTCACAGGTGAAAAGGTTTTCACTTTTGAAAATAATGTAATCGAAGTCACACACTGATAAAATACAATGTTTTACAAAAATTTAGAGTGTCTATATAGAAGAGCAGTGATATACAGTGTGCATACTCATATCGAAAAAATAGCAATTTATATTACAAAACTTGATGATTCTCGCCTGAATGAATTCACTTCACCGAGTTAGAGAAGCAAACATAGATCTTGGGAATTATTCGAGGTTTAAAAAACTATCAGGTTCCCAAAGTTTTTGTCGAAAATTCTTTCCACTAATAAAATTTTATTGCTATTCTTTAAGACATTCAACTATAATTTTATCAAAATAACACAATTTGCTTAATTTATCTTTCATAATTTTATATAATCTATATATATTTAAAATACAAGGCTGTTTTTTAGTCACCTGCCCTCAGCATTCTGCTGAACCAATTTTACTAATATGTATATATTTATATTTACCTGAAAGCTTATTATTTGTAGATGCTGCACTAGCTGTTTTTTAAATATCCCCTTTTTTATATTTTAATTTTAATAGTATTTTATGAAATTTCTTCAAAATGGTTGTAATTAGATAGCTTTTTTTTATTGTTTACCTATTGAGGAATTTCGTATTCATGCCTTCCATATGGAATAACATTCTAACAGTCGATTATGAGACTGAAGTTATCTCAATTTTAAATATAGTAATATAAAAGAAGAAAATATAATATAATTAAATTCAAAGAGATAATTATTTTCTGAATGTTGGTATTTTTCTTAAGTGAATGATATACAAGAAAATTCAAAGAATTGTTCTTATTTTGAAATCAAAAGTATTGTGTATTGATAAGAAAAGAAATTATTTTGCCAATTTCTTATTGAAATTTTATTATACAAGTTGCAAATGTAAATTTATGTTTTAAACAAACAATTGAACATTTAAGAACAGTTTTTCTGAAATCAAAAGTAACTTCAAAAATTGTTCTCAAGAATTTTATTTTGTTCTTTTTTCATCATTAGCATTATATTTGAGTTTATAATTGTTGTTTTGATGTATTAATAAGAGAAAAAGTTTTATTTTCTGTGAAATAAGCAAATATTATTATATCACAATGTCTAGTATTAAAGAATCTCATTATGTTGATAAATTAACTGATGACAACTATTCAGTTTGGAAGTTCAAAATAGAACAATTGTTAATCAAAGAAGGTCTGTATGATGTTGTATTTGAACCTAAAAAGGAAAATGATGATAATTGGGTAAAAAATGATAGAAATGCTAGGGCATTAATTTGTTTAAATATCTCAGATTCACAAATTGTTCATGTCAGATATGCTAAAAGTGCTAAAGAAACATATGATCAATTGAAATCTGTTCATGAAAGAGTAAATTTAACAAATAAACTTTATCTTCTTAGGAAGCTGTATTCCATTAAATATAATGAAAGTATTAAAAGGCAGGATCATATTAATTCTGTCTTAGAATTAGCAGAAAAATTAAGAAGTATAGGTGAAGTAATACAAGATGATAATTTAATAGCTATTTTGCTCTGTTCCTTACCAAATTTATAGTACCTTTATAACTGCTATTGAAAGTAAATATGAAACAGATTTATCATTAAAATATGTTCAAAACAAATTAATTGATGAGTATCTTAGAAGAGTTGAAACTAAACAAATTTCAACAAAAATTGAATCTATTGCTTTAAAGGGTAATAGGGATAAACCAAAGCATTTGAATAAGCAAAAATTTTGTTCTCATTGCAAAAAGAATAATCACAACCGTGAAGATTGTTTTCACTTAAAGGGTAATAATACTAACAAAACAAAACCAAATTTCACCCAAGATAGATCACGTCAACAGTTTAAAAAACCAAACAATTTCTCTGCCTCTACTGCTAGTCAAAATGAAAATCTATTAGATTCTCAAAACTATCATGAATTAATGGAAGAATCAAATTCTTCGAGTTTTGTTATGAAATCTCAACAAAATCGAAATAAAAACAAAAATTTGTCTTTTGTTATTAATTCAGGTGCGTCTGTTCATTTAGCTAATTCTTTGGAACTGTTCTCAGAATTAAAGAATTCGAATAAAGATACAATTACAATTGCCAATGGAACTAAATTAAATGCAAAGGGAAAGGGTAAATGTACTTTTAATATTGAAACACTTAATGGTCAAACAAATAGAGTTACATTAGATCATGTGCTTTATGTTCCCGAGTTGGATAGTAATTTATTATCTGTCCAGTCTTGTACTGAGAAAGGTTTTGTTGTGACATTTAAAGATGATATATGTTTAATTAAAAAGGGCAACATCCTAGTTGCAGATGCAAAAGCTGATGAGGGGTTATATAGATTAAAAATAATTCCTACAAATGAAAAGGTATTAGTGCTTCCGAAATATTACCCGTTTGTTCTAATGTTAACTGCATTCTAAAATGGCACCAAAGGCTGGGCCATAGAAACTTTGAATCCATCAAGAAAATTCAAAAGGATGATTTAGCTTTAGGTATTACTGTGAATAATTGTTCTCATAATACTGAATGTTCAAGTTGCATAAAAGCTAAGCTAACAGAAAAATCGTTTCCAAAAGAAACGCAATACAGAAGTAAAAAACCACTTGATTTGATATACAGCGACGTATGCGGTCCTGCAGAAACAAAAAGTATGGGATCAAAAAGATATTTCGTTACATTTATTGATAATTACTCTCGTTATACACAAGTATATTTTATTTCCTCTAAAGATGAAGTATTTGATAAATTAAAAGAGTATGTTGCATCAACAACAAACAAATTTAGATTGAAGATTAAATCCTTGCGTAGTGACAATGGAACAGAATATTGCAACGAATCTGTCAAAGACTACCTTAAAAACTTAGGAATGAATCATGAAACAACGACGCCATATTCACCATCCCAAAATGGAGTCGCAGAAAGAAAGAATCGCTCGCTTATTGAAATGAGTAAAGCCATGCTTATAAATGCTAAATTGCCAAAAACATTCTGGGCAGAAGCCATAGCTACAGCAGCCTACTTACAAAATAGATTACCCACAAAATCAACTGAAAAGACACCATATGAACTGTGGAATGGGCATAAGCCAAATTTGAGTCACCTTAAAGTATTTGGATGCAAAGCATATGTGTATGTTCATAAACAGAAGAGACAAAAATTTGACGAAAAGGCCACTGGAGGAGTCTTTCTTGGTTACGATTTAAGAAGCAAAGGATACCGAATTTTTATAGGCGGTAGAAAAATAGTGATAAGCAGAACAGTGAAGTTTTTTGAAAATATGAACTGTGAAAATGTCTTTAAAGAAAATCCTGAAGAGCGAATCTCAGATTTAATGCACTTCAATTTTTCAGAAGAAAATCTTGAAAATGATAGTGAAGCTATCCGAATAGAAAATACTGCAGAAGAAATAAAAATGGATGAAAAATCAGTAGATAGCCCAACAACTGAAGAAAGTGAACATAATTTCCAGAGAAGAATATCTAACAGAGAGACTAAAGGAATTCCACCAGAAAGATATTCTTATAAAACTGGAGACAGTTATTCCAGAAATCAAGATCCTGAAACTTTTAAAGATGTTTTAAAATTACCAGTAAAAGATCAATGGAAATGGTTTCAAACTATGAAGGAAGAATTTAACTCTTTAAAGGAAAATGAAGTGTTTGAGCTTGTTACATTACCCAAAGGCAAGCACGCCATTGGCTGTAAATGGGTTTACAAAACAAAACGTAATGAAAATGGAGAAGAAATAAAATGCAAAGCACGATTAGTTGCCAAAGGTTTCGCTCAAAAATTAGGCACTGATTATGATGAAACCTTCTTTCCTGTCGTCAAACATACAGCAATAAGAGCTTTTCTGACCTGGGCAGCTTATCATAAAGCCAGAGTATTTCAAGTAGATGTTAAAACAGCCTTTCTACATGGTAAACTAGATAATGAAGAATTATACATGCATCAACCAGAAGGCTTTCATGATGAAGAAAATAAAGACAAAGTCTATAAATTAAAAAAGGCTATATACGGTCTTAAACAAGCCGCCAAGTGCTGGAATGAAGAAATAGAGAATACTTTAAAGGCATATCGATTTAAACAAAGTGAAGCTGATCCATGTTTGTTCATAAAAGAAAAATCAAAGAAGACAATTTATCTCATACTGTATGTAGATGATATGCTGATGAGCTCAGAAGATAAAAATGAAGTTAATGAAGTAATAAATTACTTAAAGAAATCTTATCCCATAACATCACTAGGAGAAGCAAAATACTTCTTAGGTATAGAAATTTACAGAAAAGAAGATGGAAGTTATTTACTTTCACAAAGAAGTAAAATAAATCAGTTAGTTAAAGATTTTCAGCTTGAAGAAGCCAAACCAACTTATACCCCAATGGAAACTAACTATTATAGTTTAGATAAAGAAGAAAATCTTTTATCATCAAATGATAATTATAGACAAGCTATAGGAAGTCTTTTATATATTTCCTCATGCACAAGACCTGATATTACTGCTCCTACACACATACTAAGTCGAAGATGCAATAATCCAAGACAAAAGGACTGGAATGCTGTTAAGAGGGTAATAAGATACTTAAAAACAACGAAAGACCTTGATCTCCACATTTCTTCAAAAGAATATCCTAATATAGTTGCATACTCGGATGCAGACTGGGGTCAAGATGCTACAGACAGAAAATCCACCTCAGGAAATGTAATCTTCTTAGGCAATAGCTGCATTTCTTGGTTTTCACGAAAACAATCATGTGTGACATTATCGTCAGCAGAAGCTGAATATGTGGCACTGTCACAAGGAACTCAAGAGGTGCTATGGATCTTAAAATTATGTAAAGATCTCAATTTACAACAACATTTTCCTATTTGAATTTTTGAAGATAACCAATCTACAATTAAATTGGTTGAAAGTGAAAAATTTAAATCTCGCACTAAGCACATTGATACAAAGTATCATTACATACGAGATTTAAAAACGAAAAATGTTATAGATGTCAAATATCTATCAACAAATGAAATGATAGCAGATATAATGACGAAGCCGTTGCCAAAGGCCAAATTTGAACTTTGTAGAAACCTTATCCACCTGGTGTCAGATTCTATCACAAAACGGGAGAGATGTTAGAAAATGCTCTTTTGTTTTCAAGAACATCCACCAGATGGCAGCATCAGACAATCTTTTTTATTTGATCTACTGTGACAGACACTCAGTTCAGTGAGTGTTGCTCCTTCCCTTATAGCAGTTGGCAGCAAAATGCTGCTTGATTAAAAAAAAATCCAATAATATTCCAAAGGAATATAATATGATAAAAAACTGCAACAAGCCATAGTTCAAAGTATTTCTTTGTGTTTGTAAATAGCCTTATTCATCTGTTTTGTTTTATTGTGAAATGTGATCAGTATTTTGACCAGCATATATATTATTCTAGTGTATTCAATCTTCTAATAAATGTTTTTTGTTCATCCAAAGAAGAGTATATTTCCATTGAAACACATCAAAACATAAAGGTAAAACTTTTAACTTTTTTTTATTGTTTACCTATTGAGGAATTTCGTATTCATGCCTTCATATGGAATAACATTCTAACAAATTTTAATAGTATTTTATGAAATTTCTTCAAAATGGTTGTAATTAGATAGCTTTCATTATTGCAGAGAAGAGAAAAATAATGAGGTCTATTTATATTTATTCATGATATTTTCTGATAAAATTTCAAAAATGTATAGGGTTTAGTGGCGCAAAACGAAAAATGACGTACTGCTTTTGAAAACACGCATTTTTTCTCATAAAGTTTCCATATATTTTTTTCCTTCTGCATGTGTACTAATAGTAAGTTTCAGACACCTATGCGAAATGCTTAAGTAATTGAAAATGACGTCATATTTAAAAGAAAACGATCATTTTCTTAGATAAAGCTAAACATTTTAACACAAATGCTCCTAAAAAACATAAATCAGGCAATTTTAACTCCCCTCTTTTACGATTAGAATGTCAAGTTAAGGTGCAACTGTTCACATGCAAAGTTGTTGCTGACAATCGTGACTTGAAGTTTTGAGTTAAATTTATTTTTAAATGATTTTAAAATGAATAAATTAAAATACCTTTTTTTAAAAAAAATGGTGAAACCGGAGATGAGAAGTGCGTATGTAAATTCTGTGAAGGTGAAAATGATGTCGGGATTAGATTTCATGGGGGAAAAGTTGTATGATCGTGTCAAATTGGAATATATTTTGGTTTTTCATTCCGGAATAGCAAGAATAAGAGCCTTAATTGTTATCTTCATGATAATAACTTATCTTTATTATATTTTACTGATTCCCTATTTATCTATCTATATTATAAAGGACAAACATATATGAGTATAAAGCTGGCGTCATTTTGCGAATGACAAAACTTCACGATCAAATTTCGGTTTTGAAATTTTCGTTAGTGCAATTTTTTAACCTTTTAACCATCGTACATTTTTAATTTTGACAACGCAATTTGTTTAAAAACTGTATCTTAATTGACTGATTTATTAGGTTTTTAAAAATAATTTTCAAGCATGATTTTTTGTAATTTATATTATCACGAGCGTTTTTCAATGCATAATAATAATAAACATCTTGCACATAAAGCAATAAAAATTGTTCAGCATGTATTTCTAACTAATTTTCCACAACGAAATTAAGACTTCCTCTATAAATAAATAAAAGAATAATATTAAAAAACACTAATTAAATATTAAAAGAATATTAAAAGAATTTTGAAAAGAACCTTTTTTTAATATTAAAAGAATAATTTTAAAAAAGGTTTACTTTAAGTTTTTTGGGTCGCTGAATCCGAATTTTTAACACCCCCAAAATTCCCCCCCCCCCACTTCCAAAAAAAAAAAAGTTGTTTTTAACTTAAATTTCTTATTTTTTTAGGAGAAAAGCATTACGAAATTCAGAAACTAGACAAAATTTGCAACAAATAGGATACAAGACGTTATGACGTAGGATAAACGGAAGAGAGGGGGCTGCCTCGGAACATTCCCCGCGCGCTTTTCTCAAAAACCAAATTTTTTCAAAAAATCAATTTTTGGGGGGTTGCCGAGTGAAATTTTGGTGGGAAGTTACAAATTCGGATTCAGCGACCCAAAAAACATAAAGTGAGTCGAAATCCAGAACTAGTATTAATTTTTCCATGTAAAATCCCCTATTGCCTGGACTTCATAACTTAGTGCACGTAGCGCCGCAGTGCATGTTCAGAGGCAACCCTCCCCGTTCCCGTTCATCCCACGTCATAATGTCATATATCCTATTTGTTGCAAATTTTGTCTAGTTTCTGGATTTCGTAATGTTTTTCGCCTAAAACAATAAGAAATTTAAGTTAAAAACAACTATTTGGGGGCGTTTGCGGGAGAGAAAATTTTGGGGGGAAGTTAAAAATTCGGATTCAGTGACCCAAAAAACTGAAAGTAAACCTTATAGAGAATGTTCGGAGGGGAGATGGGAGGGCGAATGTAAACGTATGAGTGGTGAAGTGGAATTGCGCAACTTAGTTCACGCAGCACCGCGCACATGTTCCGAGGCAGATCACCCCTTCCCCTACATCCTAAGTCACAATGTCATATATCTAATTTGTTTCAAATTTTCTCTACTTTCTGAATTTCTAAATACTTTTCCCCTAAAACATGATTTTTTTAATAAAAACCTTTTTGGGGGGCTTTTTACCAAAATTTGAGGGGGTTGCCGGGGGAAATTTTGGTGGAAAGTTACAAATTCGGATTCAGCGACCCAAAAACATAAAGTAAGCCAATTTCCAGAACTACCATTAATTTTGCTAGGTAGAGCCCCTATACGGTCTCTATTGCCTGGACTATATAAAAATATCGCTTTTAATAAATTTCAAAACTTTATTCGATTATATAATTCATATCTTTCATATGAAAAATGCTTTTTTTTTATTGCAGGTGGGGATTCTAAAAAATATCTTGCATGTAAAAAAAACATTCGTTTTCAATTTAAAAAATGTTTTCACCTATATTCTGTAACCCGGGAAACCTGGGTACGATTCCCTAGTAATTCTAAAAGCCATAACGTCTCTAACAATATAAATTTTAAAGAAACAATTATATTAAAATGTTCAGAAATGATAGGAGTTTGACATATCCAAAAATTAACTTTGAAGATTTAAGAGTCCTGTGACCACTTAACGAAACTGAAGAAGAATAAATATAGATTTTGATATCAATATATTATTTTTGACCATTAATTATATGTTTTTTTTTTATATGGGAAATTCGCGCCATATGTTCAGCAAACCATATGCATGTGCATTTATAAATCATGAATTATAAAGATTTCCCTGGTAAAAATGTCTTCATATTTAAAATAAAATGTCCAGAAAATGCAAATATTTTTCGAAGCTTTAATATTATATTACAATTACACAAACTGCCAAAAGTTCCACAGACTCTTTCTTTCATAGTTCCTTTTTCAAATGTATTTCATCTTTTATTAATCTGTACGGGAGAAGCAGCCAATATCATTTTATTAACTTAAAGCGCTTTTATTGTTTACTTTACTCACTGAATTAATTTTTCTCAGTAGTATTTATTTTCAAATGGCTATTCATTTGTAACTATTTTTAGCACTTTCCAACACAGTTGAAAAATATTTATGTATTGGGTTTGTCTGTGTGTCTGCCTATCTGTCGTCTGCCTGTCTATCAGTGCCCTAACTCACATACATGTACTCGGATTTCTACGCAACTAATATCAATAATGAGGTTTATAATAGCACGTTCTATATTGAAGTGTGCAGAATTTATAGTTCATTTACAGTAACATTTAAAAGAACTCCGTTACATTACATCTTTGAGGTGTACTACAAGAGGCTTATTATAGAATATGGAATTCATCGTTCATTTATAGGCACACAAAATAATTTGGTAAAAGTACTGTATATTAAAAATAATTGCTGGGATTGTGTGATAAGTTTTAGTATGTATTTTTATGTTTGACTAATTTGTGGCATAATAATTTGTGTGTACATATTCTATAGAAAATGTGCAGGGCAGCGCAAAAGATTTCGAGTTCATTTCGTTTATTGACGAAAATCTATGAAGAGGAATGTACAATTAATATATGTGTTTCTTAACTAAGATATTAAGTAGTATAGTACATACAATTGTATAGAGCATATACAGGTCTGTACAAACGAATTCTAATATTTTCCGAATACTGATAATAATTGCAGAAAATGAAAATTCATATGTATTATGCATTTTTCAAATTGTGTATTTAACCATCATCTTTCACATTATTAAGCTGTTGAGTTTTGATAAAGTATTCTGGAAGTGTCGGAAAGTGTTTCATAATATATGCTTGATGCATTATTTTCCGTTCTTGTTGTTGTTTTAAAACACAGGAATTTAGTACCATTTTGACAGGAGTTGACGAGAATAGCTAGTATTAAACAGAGCTTACTATGTTTTTAAATTTAAGTAACTGTTGTGCATATTTCTAAATGTAATCTTATTTAAATGGGGCTCAAGTGTCAGTTAAATATTTTAAGCCCTACTTTCATATTTTTTACATTTGTGAAATATGAAGTTGAAAAAATCACAATGGGGTAAATAAACATTCCAAAAATATGATGTTAAAAAATGCAACAAATAGTGTTTATATGAAATAAGTACGCTATTTGCAGCTTACTGCTGAAATGAGATGTATTCAACTGTGATGCGAATTAAGTTTTATTTTATTTTAAACAACGTTTAATATTTTAATTCTTCCATTAAATAGTCTCCTGTATAAATTGTATTGATTGTATACATACTAAGTTTGCTGGTTTCCTTATAAACATATTCAAACCTCATATACTATGATGATTGAATTAAACTTAATATGCCATTCCCGACACAATTTCAAGAATATGTGTTTTGTTATTTATACTTTGAATGTGACAGAAATACGTATATGGGACATTCTCACAATCTTTTGACTTTCATGTCCCTGAATAATATTTTTTTACTTAATACACTTTTTTGTGTTTTTTTTTTATTTCATATACTTGGGAACATCCCATTGCATCATTGCACAACAATATTAACGAGATAAATAAGTTTTGGACGATGTTGGGGGTCTAAACACATGGAAAACTCATCTACCGTCCCGTGTCCTTGATGCTGATTTTTAAGTTTGGAGCTGCCTGAATAAAATTGTTTCAATAAAAAAAAATTCGATGTAATTTTTTTCTGAAACTGGAACTATTGTTTTATATAAATATGTAGCTAAAAATTAACCTGCACACACTTTTAGGGTTGATAATATTTTTTGAACTATGTCCCTGTGTTTTAGATTCCTTACCACCCCTCTTTTAAAATTATACAGAAAGTCACTTCAGATGCATCGACAGAATTTTTTTCAAGTTTTTGCTAATGCAGAAGTATGCTAGAGAAAGAATATCTAAAATTCTTTGACAGGAAATTTACTGCAGAATATAAATAAGCATTTAAATATCAATTTCAAGCACCGTGGCTTTATTGGTAGTCTTACCGTCCTCAAGGTTTATTCCTGCACTTTTCAAGGTAAATTAAAAAAAAATAATAATCCAATGCTAACAACTGTTTCTAAAAATCAGTGAACATTGTGGATATCACTTAGTTTAACATGATTTTCCTAAAAATAAGTGATAATTTTCCTTACCGTTCCATCCTTACCGTCTCTTTTTTTACCATTTCGTCCCTTTGTTTACCTTACCGTCCCTTTTTAACACCCCTTTAAGACAATGTTATACAAAAATTCTGTATTAAAAGTACTGCATTTGTATTATTTCTTATTTGAATGACCTGTGGGTACTATGCAAATTCATTATAAGTAAAAATTTAGAAGAAGATAAAAAGTTATGGGGGTAAAACGGTAAGGAAAATTAAACTCGCAAGTTTAACTTAAACTTCAGTTAAATAAAAAAAATTTCGCTGCTGACCATTTTTTCTTTATTTTTAATCATTAAGGCATTCGTCTATCAGATTAATATGTTTTTTTAGCAACATTAATTACGCCAGATTTTTTCCCCAAAAGTCAAAAGTTTGTGAGAATGCCCCATATACTCAAATATGAAATGTAGTGATCTAGAAATAAACAATACAGGAGGATTTTAATAAAATAAACATGGCATTCTATAACTAAATTTCGACTAGTGTCAACTTGAAAATAGCCAAGTAATGAAAACATCAATACGTACAGAAATTTGTCTTATATAAGTTTGTATATTATACAAGAGGTAGTTAGAAACTAAATACCATTTTATCAAAATAGAAACACTTTTGTATTGCATCAAAATTGAGAGATTGTCTGTTTATTTGGCAAATTTAATTAATATTTAATATTCTGATGTAGTAGTCGGATTTGACAGTGACTGATGTATGCAACAGTGAATTAAACTTATTTAAACTAATATTTAAAAATTTAAATTATCGTTGTGATGCACATTCAATCAACGGTATATGAAAGACGATATGTATAAAAAATTATACAGATTGGTCAAATTACACAGGCCTGCGATCTTTGTATTTTTTAACTTTCGAAAATTAATTTTTATGTATTTTTTAGCACTGAATCCTAAAATGATCTCCCTTTTCAACCATCGCGTCAGGATTTTTCGCAAATGGTAAATTTCAAAGTTAAAAATAAAATAATAACGATAATCTATCAAAGCCTTACCAAAAGAAAGCAAATGTTTTAACCCTTTATCTACTGACGGTACTTATAATTACCATTAAAATAACTTGTTATAAAATTAATTTAATCCATCGATTAGTTGTTTATAATTAGTTATAGATACATTACTTTATCTTGTTCCAATAGCGTTATTGGTTACACAAAACAAAAATATTTTTAAAAGGATTTTTTTTTTTGGCTTTGCATCTTTTCAGCTTTCTTGGAGTTGGGGGGGGGGGGGGGGGGGGGATTTTTCAAATCGAAAATATTTTTATATTTCTATTATAAGAACATTATAATCCTAATGTGTTACATTATAATACATCCATTATATTATAATACATCCAACATTATAATATATCCCAATTCTGCAAAATACTAAGAAAAATATTTAAAATAAAAGACTTGTGTGGGGTTATAAACACTGCAGGAAATCCCCATAAATCAAAATTTAATTAATCCTTCTAAATCCTTCAAAAACCCTTCTAAAATTTATTAAATGATTATGTAAATCTTCTAATGTAGTTTCCAAAATTCACGAAAAATGCTTTAGAAGATAAAATGTTCATAAATTCATAATTCAGTACATAAAGTGCTAAATACACCTGCAGCAAATTTCCCGCCTTGTCATCCGCCAAAATAAAAGAAGCAACCGGTATGAATCACGGCCTCCTTCATCTTCCTGAAGTAAGAAGGGATGAACTCCGCTAGAGAATATGAACGGAAAAGCACGAGGCAGAGCATGATTGGTTCAAAGAAACTTAAACACATAGAGTACAATTGAAGAGCTAAGTGGAAGAACATGTTAGGTAACAAAAATTACATTTGAAGAAATTTGATGTGAAAGTTTTTGTTCTCAATTTTAATGATTTATTTTCTGTTTGATACCATGTGTTTAAAATATTAACGTGTGTGGTACTAAACTCTATCAAAAAAACTTATTCATATTTAATTTTTAAATATTAAAAAATATTAATATTATTTGGATTAATTAAAATATTAAATATTAATGAATAATGTCTTAAATCTTCAAGGCTAAATAGAACTTTGGTATTTTAATTTTACCATGTGATAGAATACCTGATAACACCATCGTCCAAACGATAAAATCATTTATAAGAAAAACGTAGCATAACATGTTCTTCCACTCAGCTCTTCAATTGTAAGGCAGTTGTCAGATGAGTGTCTATTTGAACGCTTTTTTCTTGCCCTCAGATTTGCTAGCATGTGTTTCTTTTTCATATTGAAACAAAAAGCATGCAAATGGACGCGCGTCTGGCGTTAGCCCAAGGATTTTAAGGGGTCTCAGGACTCTTAAAATTGGAAAAAAAAAAAAAAGAAAAAAAAAAGACCATTTTCAATATTTACTATCTTAAAATGTATATGATTTTAAAACACAACTTTCATTGAGGTGAAAGATATAAGTATGTTCCTCCATTTCATGTATTTAAAAAAATTGCAAGATGCAGAATTAGTATTTATACGGTGCTCCAAACTGTCAGATATTTGACGAACAGAAAATCAGTATAACATCTTACACGCAGGATTTCAAAATAAATATTGCAGCTAGAATGACATTTTCTGTGCCTACTTTTACTTCAGATTGTAATAATTACTCTGAACCTAAATATATTTGTATTTAAAGCATTTTTATATTTTTACAAAGTTGTTTTTAGCTAATACAAAATTTTGAAAATTTCAACAGCATACATAAAAGAATATTTTTTTGATCAATAAAAAGGGCTTACGAAAACATGTGTTTTGAAAATTTCATGAAAAAAATATTCAGAAGTTTTGGAAATATCTTGCGCTTTATCCCCAAAAACGTCATTTGGAGAAAAATGACTTCAAATTTCGGAAACGCCGCTTCAGCTATTGAGCATGTATAATTCTAAAAGCCATAACTCCTGTTCTGATTGGAATTTCAAGAAAATAATTTTATCAAAATGTTCAGAAAATTTAGGAGTTTAACATATAAAAAAATTAAAATTTTAAAATTTTTGAATCTTTAAGAGTCCTGACCCCTTAAACACACAATATTTTACAGGTTTAGCTATAAAAATGCATAGTATACGCCGAAAGACGAATAAATTATTATTAAAAAATTACGTCTATTTTATAGCAAAAGATTTTCGCTATATTTCGACTATCTGAAAATTTAAAAATTTGCGATTTTAATCCTGATGGTTAAAAATGAAGTCCATTTTCTCATTTAGCGCTAAAAAATACATAAGAATCAATTATTAAAAGCTTAAAAAAACAAAACAGATCACCTCTATTTTATATTATCAGATTTTCGCTATTTTTTGACTTTTCAACTTCAAAATTCACCATTTGCGAAAAAATCTGACGTGATGGTTAAAAAATGAACGTCATTTTCTGAAAAATCTTCAACATTAAAAAAAAAGGGGGGGGGGGAACGACATTCAATAATTACATAGTTTCTGAATATGAACACCTACTAATTTCATTCGTTTCCGAATAAAAATGAATTCTGAAATGTGTAGGAAAATAGCACTTTTGGATTTGAGAACAGCCTTAAATATTTCAAAAAGATTTTTTTATTAAATGCATCAAAGATTTATCTGAATTTTTCACCATAAAACCTAGACTGGATTGAATAAATAAATGAATATATATATATATATATATATATATATATATATATATATATATATATATATAAACTAGGGGGCTCTGCCCCCTGCAAACTACGCTCACCAACCCCCCGTTCAGACACCGCAGAATCTAAAAACACGTTAATCTGATCGGTTTTAAAAATATTAGAGAAGATTGAATTATACTTAAAAAAGCTCTGCAGATCACCCTGTAAACGGGTTTCCATTCAATTCCCTTTTATTACAAAAATTTAAGGCCGAATCAGTTGCTGTTCAGACATCCAATGGTTGTTTTCATGTTTGATTAAAGAGGTTAAACATTTGAAATGAAGCTAAAATAAAACGAATCAAGTATACAGAGTCTTTGTTTCCCGGTATTTTAAAACTATCTCTGTAACAATACCCTAAATCTTGTGACTATCATCAACAGTTCCGGGCGTACCACTTCGCTTTTTATATTCCAGGCGCCATTTTGGTACTTTAATGTTAGCCAGGCACAGGTGAGAAGTCGCCAAATATTATTCTATCGCCATCATTTCATCTATATTACAATGGTCCAAGTCATGTAACTTCCATAAACAAATACGGTCTGATCCCTACCCTTTTCATATGAATGTTTGGCACAGATGTCATATACGGCCTATATTGGTGCGATTTTTTTTCCGACGCCAATTTGGGAAAACATCAACAGCATAAACAACTACATCCGGCTTACCATATCAAGCGTCGCCCGGTGGCGTGGTCGGTAGCGACAGCTGCTCCCACGGCGTGGGCCCGGGTTCGAATCCTCGGATAAGACATGGATGTAATTGTGAATGTCCCATTGTAGTAATGTAATATATATGTAATGGGAAATAAAAATTGTTGTGACTTGTTGTTGTTTCTGTATAATAAGGATCATTCGAGGCGACAGCCATAGTAGCTATAGGCCCCAAAGAATTACACTTCGGTGGACTTCAAATGTCAAATGACCATATCAAGCAAAATAACGATACTTTGGCGTCAGTTAAGTTCCCGTTGCGTATATGACATTGGCGTCAGAAAAAAATCGCGCCAATACGGAGCCGTATATGACATCTGTGCCGAAAGTTTTCCATTTTGATTAAAAAATCAATTTTTTTTTCGAATAAAACTACATAAATGTTTCAAAGAATTCTTTGTACCGTTACTCTAGTCGGGTGCAAATCTCGCCTATAGCTTTTAGGTAGCTTTCATTACAAAAAGCTACCTATTGCAGCCGTTCGGAGGAAAGCGATTTCAAAAAATTTTGGTATATTTTCATCGATCATGACCCCCAGACCCCGAAACCACCCTCCGTTCAAAATTGATATATATATATATATATACAGGGTGATTCATAAAAGATGGGCAGAACTTTAAGGGGTTATAGTACACTTAAAGACAAATAATATTAAATAGGAGACTAAGGGTCCCAGACGTATTCCCAAGGAGATAGGGGGCATTAAAGTTTAGGGTCCGAAATTTCAAATGATTATAAAACATGGAAAAATTGGTCGATTCGTTTGCGGTTTTTGCAAAAAATTTTCTTTATGCCAGTATTTTCTTGAAATAAAATTTTAAAGTTCAATTTCAAAAAATGCCGATAGGGGGCGCTTTAGACTTTGGAGTAACAAACAACTATTTTTTAACGTTATTTTTTGTATTTCTTTAAATGATTTCGAAAGCTTAGACTTAAACTTAAATTTTGATCTAAAAATCTGAGTCCTAACGAGTAGTTAAGTAGCATAAACTGAAATTTGAAATTTGAAACCCTTCTCCCCCCAGAACAAAAATCAGTTATTCCCGATCTTTGTGTCGTAGATTAGGCTCTAACTACTGCCGCGTTTTGCTAAAATTATTCTTTATGTCAGTATTTTCTTGAAAATAAATTTTAAAGAAAATTTTCAAAAAATTCCGATAGAGGGCGCTTTAGACTTTGAAGTAACGAACAACTATTTTATACCGTTATTTTTTGTGTCTCATTAAATGCTTTCTAAAGCTTAGACTTAAACTTAAATTTTCAGCTCAAAATCTGAATCGCTGAGCGTGGTTCAGTAGGGAGGGGAGGGGGTTCAAATTTCAACTTCTGAACATAGTTCAGTTTGCACTACTTAACCATGCCCAACGATTCTGTGCTGTGATACGAGGCAAAAATACAACTTTCAAGAACTTTCAAGGACTGCATAGTCGGAATTCACTCATAAAGGCACTGGCACAGTTGGAAACGTCGCTCATGCAAACGTTAAAGCTCCATTCCTGACGCTAGTCACCGGGTGAAGAAGGAAACAGAAAGTATGCAAATGTCAAATGGGGAAGAAGAAGAACACGTATGCAAAATTTCGACACGATTCAGGCATAAAAACCACTGAACGGTGAGTCAAGTGTAAGTCGCTGTAGTAATGAATCGGAAGATGGTGCCCTTCACGAATAAGGAAAATGCTGAGATGCATTTAATTTACGGAGCGGCAGATGGAAATCGTGCAGAGGCACAACGAATGTACGGAGAGCGATTTCCCAACAGGCGGTTGCCTAACCGCAAAACTTTCGAGCGCTTGCACAGACAGTTGTGTGAGACGGGATCATTTCTCACTTCCCGGTCGAATGCAGGTCGTGCAAAAAAGGACGAATCAGTAGTTGTTGCAGAAGCCATTCTGGATGTAGTAGCGGCGCAGCCAAGTACAAGTACACGAACAGTGGCTAGGCAGGTGGATACCTCACAGTCCATGACTTGGAGGGTACTGAAGGATGAACATTTGCTCCCGTTTCATGTGCAACGAGTCCAGAAACTGTCTCCAGGGGATTATCCAAATCGTATTGAATTCGCCCGCTGGTTTCTGCAGCAGAACGCGCTAAATCCACATTTTGGACGAACTGTGCTTTTCACCGATGAATGTACCTTCACACGTGAAGGTACATTTAACACACACAATGCACATGTATGGGCGGATGTCAATCCACATGCTACGTATCCACATGCTCATCAGAGACGCTTTTCCATCAATGTTTGGGCAGGAATCCTCGGAGACCACCTAATCGGACCGTACCTTCTTCCTGAACGCCTCAACGGTAAAACATACCTCACATTTCTGCAACATGTGCTGCCAGACCTGTTAAACGTTGTTCCTCCACGCATCCGGCGGGTCATGTGGTTCCAGCACGATGGAGCGCCAGCCCATTACGTACGAGACGTCCGCAACTATCTGGACATCACATTTCCGAACAGATGGATTGGTCGAGGTGGTCCTGTTGCTTGGCCTGCTCGCTCGCCAGATCTTTCACCCCTCGATTTCTTTTTTAGGGACGATTGAAGGCTCTTATGTATGAGACACCCATTGAATCCCCCGAGGAACTGGTCGCCAGACTTTCCGCCGCTGTAGGGGAAGTGCTCGAAAAGCCTGATGTTTTCGCGAATGTTCGCCGTTCCATTCTTCGCCGTTGTTCTGCGTGCATAACCTCTGGTGGTCACAATTTTGAACATTTATTGTAATTACATGTTAATAAATATGCTTTGGTAACATAATCCTAATTTGTGTCTTTTTACCTCGTATCACAGCACATAATGTGTGGACATGGTGAACTGAACTGTGCTCAGGAGTAGAAATTTCAAACCCCTCTCCCCAGAAACTTAACCACGTCTAACGATTCAGATTTTGGGCTGAAAATTTAAGTCTAAGCTTTAGAAAGCATTTAATGAGACACAAAAAATAACGGTATAAAATAGTTGTTCGTTACTCCAAAGTCTAAAGCGCCCTCTATCGGAATTTTTTGAAAATTTTCTTTAAAATTTATTTTCAAGAAAATACTGACATAAAGAATAATTTTAGCAAAACGCGGCAGTAGTTAGAGCCTAATCTACGACACAAAGATCGGGAATAACTGATTTTTGTTCTGGGGGGAGAAGGGTTTAAAATTTCAAATTTCAGTTTACGCTACTTAACTACTCGTTAGGACTCAGATTTTTAGATCAAAATTTAAGTTTAAGTCTAAGGTTTCGAAATCATTTAAAGAAATACAAAAAATAACGTTAAAAAATAGTTGTTTGTTACTCCAAAGTCTAAAGCGCCCCCTATCGGCATTTTTTGAAATTGAACTTTAAAATTTTATTTCAAGAAAATACTGGCATAAAGAAAATTTTTTGCAAAAACCGCAAACGAATCGACCAATTTTTCCATGTTTTATAATCATTTGAAATTTCGGACCCTAAACTTTAATGCCCCCTATCTCCTTGGGAATACGTCTGGGACCCTTAGTCTCCTATTTAATATTATTTGTCTTTAAGTGTACTATAACCCCTTAAAGTTCTGCCCATCTTTTATGAATCACCCTGTATATATATATATATCCATATATATATATATATATATATATATATATATATATCTGACCTATGTCAGACTGTAACTCTCGTATTTATGAACCGATTTGGATGTAATTCGGTATGTACATAGTACATACCAATGTCTCGACCGAGTTCGTTGGCGAGCTTCATCCGCCCTTTTGTTTCAAAATGGCGGCCATTTAAAATTTTTTTAAAAATTTAAAATTTGAAAAGTGGTACCAAAAAATTGAAAATGGAAAAATATTTTTTTCTTATGTATTTGACCTGTAAACAAAGATTTCGGAGCAGTTTTTGTTTCGTCTATATCTTAAAAAATGGCTCAGTTATAGCATTTTGAATTTCTAGCGTGGCTGACATTTTAAAACGTCCTGAATTTTGTCACGCGATAAAAGGCGTATTTATGAACCAATTTGGATGCAACTTCGTTTATAGATAGTACATACCAATGTCTCGACCGAGTTCGTTGGCCAGCTTAATCCGCCATCTTGTTTAAAAATGGCGGCCATTTAAATTTTTAAGAAAAATTTAAATTTGAAATGTGGTACCAAAAAAATGAAAATTGAAAAAAATATTTTTTTTCTTATGTGTTTGACCTTGATAAAAAGATTCGGGAACAGTTTTTGTTTCGTCTATATCTTAAAAAGTGGCTGAGTTATAGCATTTTGAATTTCTAGCGTGGCTGACATTTTGAAACGTCCGGAATTTTGTCACTTGATAACAGGCGTATTTATGAACCGATTTGGATCTACCTTGGTGTGTACATAGTACATACAAATATCTCGACCGCGTTCGTTGGCCAGCTTCATCCGCCATCTTGTTCCAAAATGGCGGCCATTTAAAAAAATTTAAAAATTTAAAATTTAAAATGAGATACCAAAAAATTGAAAAATGAAAAATATTTATTTTTGTATGTGTTTGACCTTAATACAAAGATTCCGGAACAGTTTTTGTTTCGTCTATATCTAAAAAAATGGCTGAGTTATAGCATTTCGAATTTCTATTGTGGCTGACATTTTAAAACGACCTGATTTTTGTCACGCGATAACAGGCATATTTATGAACCGATTTGGATGTAACTTGGTCTGTACATAGTACATACAAATGTCTCGACCGAGTTCGTTGGCCAGCTTCATTCGCCATCTTGTTAAAAAAGGGTTGCCAATAAAAAAAATTAAATTTAAAATTTAAAATTTGGTATTAAAAAACTGGAAAATGGAAAAGATTTTTTTATGTGTTTGGCCTTGATACAAAGATTCCGGAGCAGTTTTTGTTTCTGTAAATTTGTTCTTTTGTTTATTTCTTAAAAATGATGGTTGAATTATAGCACTTTGAATTTCTAGCATGGCTAACATTTTGAAACGATCTTTTATTTGTCACGCGATAACACACGTATTCGCCTATTTCGATGTAAGAAGGCACGTGGATAGTATATATCAATATCTCGACCAAGTTCGCTGGTCAGCTTCATCAGCCATCTTGTTTCAAAATGGCGGTCATTAAATTAAAAAAAATTATATTTAAAGTGAGGTGCAAAAAAAAAAATTAGAAATTGAAAAAGGTTTCTTTCTTAAGTATTTGACCTTGATATAAGGATTCAGGAGCATTTTTTGTTTGTCTTTATCTTAAAAAATGGCTCAGATATAGCAGTTTCAATTTCTAATGTGGGTGACATTTTGAAAAAATTGATTTTTGGCCTGCGACAGCACTTGTATATATCAACCGATTCCGATGTAAGTGAGCATGTGCACAGCAATTACTAAGGTCTCGACCAAGTTCACTGGTTAGCCTTATCCACCATGTTGTCTTAAAATGGCAGGCACTTTAAGAAATCGCCGAATTTGGCAGCGAAATATAAGTTACTTTAAATAAAAGCAGCTTGGATAAAGCTGACAAATTTCGTGAAATTCTCATTCATAATGATTTAGTATTGATAAAAATTAGTATTGAATCTCCTATATTCGGTTTCCACTAAATTGAGCTTCGTGTGTTTGAATAATATAAGTTGGTTTTTTTTTAAATAAGGAATATGAAAGCTACCTCTTCCTCCCGGCACTGGCCGGAAGGACTTTTTTTCTACTCGCTAATTAGTATTTTTTTTTTTTTTTTCGAGTGGTAAATTAAAACACTGCTTTGAAGTTGAAATTAAATGTCATGGTTTGTTGCATTATTTAATATTTGGCCAGATGTCATATACGCACCGTATTTGGCGTGTTTTTTTTTTTAACGAAAATTTGGCGAAAACCTCGTTTTCGAATTCCAGTTATGTGTTTTTGGTACTACTTAGTTATCCCGTCGACCAAAAATCTTTCGCCAAACTATAAGTTAAAATGCCAATAATGGTTGATCGTAAATGCCAAATTCACTTGACTTTAAGCAATTTACGCGTGTTTATGTCATCGAGTGATTTTTATTTCGACATTTTTTGTATATTTATTAATGCTATACTAATTTATTTGTTCTTTCGTTATTTAAAATAAAAAATTATATCAATATATATAATTTGGCGAGTGGTTTGGCGATTTATATAATTTGGCGAAATTAATCAACGGACTAACTAATTAATACTGTATTTATTAATTATTTTCTATTATTTTTAAAAGAAAATAACCAAAAAAAATAATTAATAACTATAGAACAAAACAATTTATATAATTTAAAAAGAGAGAATAAAAGTAAATAAACATTTATTATTAAATAAACAACAATAGCCGGGTTAGCATGTCAATCAAAATAATGCAAGTTTGGCGCCAATAAGTACCCCTGTGCGTATATGACATTTGTGCCTAATATTTTTTTTTTCGTTTTGTTTTAAAAAAAGAGAAAGAAGTGAAAGTCATCAATTTTAAATGTTCAGTTTTAAGTGAAAGTTTTGTATTTTAAATAAAATGAATAAAAGGATTAAATTTTAAATGAAAGTTTTGTATTTTAAATAAAATGAATAAACGGATTATATTTTAAAGGAAATTAATGAAATACAAAAAAAATGCGATGGGAAATCGTTTGGCGATTTATCACCTGCGTCCCGCTAACATAAAAATACCGAGTTCTTGATTTCTCTATTAGAATCTTTCGATTTGGCGAATGATTGTTCAAGTAAATTGAATTATGAATAAAAGTAACATGATACATTTTTTAGCATACATTTAAGGGAGACCAAACTGTTCGCCAAATTAGTTTAAAATAATAACATTTTCTAAAATATGTAAAAAAAAAATCTGTTATGATTAATGATGTATGGATTTTTGGTGTTAATTACTTTGCAAAATATTCCATATTTTAGGAGAAATCGCCGTGAATCATAATCAGTTGTTTATTCAGTCGTCTCATAAAATCGTTTCATTTCAGTCGTTTCATAAATTCGTTTCATTAGGATTTTATGTACAGGGTGCAATATGTTATCTATCGCCGACCTTTAATTTCTCAACCGTTGATCGTAGACATAAAGTTGCAGTTACTACAAAAACGTTTCAAATGAAGTAAATATTCATGCTGTGGAATTATTTAAAGTAAAAAAACAATTTTATAAAAATTACGAAATCTAACTTTTTATACGGTCCCCCAGTTACCATAGTTATATTTTGTAAAAGTTTATACATATCATAACACATATAACACAAAAAGTCTGACATTTGTACTACAAAAATTGACAGAGTTATTAAATTTTAAATTTTGAGATTTTTGCACATGATTTTGTCTTTCATTGAGGGACCAGTTAAAAGATTAATTAAAGTAATTCGAGATCAAAATCAGGGTGCTATGTACTTTTTAAGGCGAAATCACCTTTAGCCGGTATCGCCAAATCGGGGTATCACCTAAGAGGGTTATTTCATCTAAAAATTTGAGCTGACTGTTAGGGATCGTATACAAAGCGAAGAATGAAATATTGAAATCAAACAGAAAAATAAATATCAATTTATAATATCGAAAACGGTCCATTATAAAAAATGAATACACAAAACGTCAAAAACTACTAGAGATACTGTTCAAAGTGTTCTCCATTGGTGGCAATGCACAATAAAATGCGTGACAGTACTGAGTCCTGGACACGTTAGATCATAGCAGGCGTGCAAACTGTGCGGCAATCAAGGATGAAGCGCTGCTTCAGATAAACCATAGAAGTAGTCTCAGTCACATAGACTTATGCCTTGATGTAATCCCAGAGGTAGAAGTCCATGGAAGTGAAGTCTGGCGAACGCGGTGGCCACTCTACCGGACCACTATATCCAAGGATCTGTTGACCGAATTCGGTGGCCAGATATGCCCAGACATTTGATATTTTATATGGAGAGGGCCCCATCACGTTGAAACCACACCCGGCATGCATGTCGGAGAACAACTATCCGTACCAGTCACGTACCGTGTATTATAGCAGATGCAGGTAACTATCGCCAGTTAAGTTCCCATCGTAGAAGATGGGTTCAACAATCTAGGTTCCCCATATACCACACCCCACGTGTCGTACTGCCCGGGCGATGTGGAGGTTTCCAGGTCGCATCATCCTTTTTATTGTCGCACAGTTTGCACACCTGCTATGCTCTAACGTGTCCAGGACCCAAAACTGTCACGCATTCAATTGTGAATTGCCACCAATGGAAAACACTTTGAGATAATAAATTGATATATATTTTTGTGTTTAATTTCAATATTTCATTCCTCGCTTTGTATACGACCCCTAAAAGTGAGCTCAAATTTTTAGGTGAAATAACCCTCTTCGGTGATACCCCGATTTGGCGATACCGGCTAAAGGTGGTTTCGCCTAAAAAGGACATAGCACCCTGATTTTGGTCTCGAATTACTTTAATTAATCTTTTAACTGATCCCTCAATGAAAGACAAAATCATGTGCAAAAATCTCAAAATTTGAAATTTAATAACTCTGTCAATTTTTGTAGTACAGATGTCAAACGTTTTATGGTATATGTGTTATGATATGTGTAAACTTTTACTAAATATAAATATAGGGACTGCGGGACCGTAAAAAAATTAGATTTCGTAATTTTTATAAAATTGATTTTTTACTTTAAATAATGCCACAACATGAATATATACCTCATTTGAAACATTTTTGTAATTGGAACTATATGTCTACAATCAACGGTTGAGAAATAAAAGGTCGGCAATAGATAGCATATTGCACCCTGTATATAGGGCAGGTATAAGGGAACGCATTCTTTAGGTAAAAGCACTAACAAATCCGTTTTTAAATAATAAAATATGTAGAAATTAATCAAATAAAATTTATATACATTGACTTTTAATCTTAAAATTTTACTTAGGAATTTTACGCACCGTTTAAAATAATGTTGTTTCAGAAGAAGTACTGTTGATATAAATAATTCAAATTATTGACGTATGAACTCCAGTAAACTAGATGTATGCAATGTAGAATTTAAATGGAATATACACGAAATTCTATAATTAAATTCTGACCAATGTCAACTTGAAAATAGCTAAGTAATGAAAGCCTCAATAGACACAGAGAATCGAGCATGTGCTTGAATGTTACACGAGAAATATCTAGAAACTATTGATCCTTCAGGAGACTAAAAACAATATTGTACTACATAACATTTGGAAGTTTGCCTGTTTATTAGACAAATTTAATTAAAATTTAATATTCTGTTGCAGAAGTTGGATTTGACATTGACTGATGTATGCATAACTAAATTAAAGGTATTCAAACTGCTATTATAAAGTTTATGCAAATCATCGCTATCTCTAAATTTGTAATAAAAGCAGGTGCACTTTTTCTCTACATAAAATAACGTTGAATGAAAGATATATATAAAAAAAAATCCGGTTGGTTTTAAATCTACCCTATATATAAAATCCTAATGAATCGAATTAAAACGAATTTATCTAACGATTCTATGAAACGACTTATTAAACAACTGATTACGTTTCACGGCGATTTCTCCTAAAATATGGAATACTTTGCGATGAAATTAACACCAAAAATCCGTATTGATCCACAGATCTCAAAACTGGTATTAGAATTTTAAAATTCGAATTAGTTTTCGAAATATTAATTTTTTTCTAATTTTAAATACTTTTTTTCTAATGATGGCAACTCAAATTTAAATCATAACAGATATTTTTTTTCATATTTTAGAAAAGGTTATTTTAAATTAATTTGGCGACGAGTTTGGCCTTCCTTAAATGTATGCTAAGAAATGCATCATGTTACTTTTATTCAGAATTCAATTTGTATTTCATTATCATTTTATTTAATACAAAACTTTCATTTAAAATTGACACCTTTAAAATAAATGGCTTTTACTTCATTCTTTTTTTTAAACGAAACGAAAAGAAAAATATTAGACACAGATGTCATATACGCAACGGGGTACCTAATTGGCGCCAAAAGGGCGTTATTTTGCCTGACATGGTAACTCGGCTATTGTTGCTTATTTATTAATAAATGTTTATTTTAATATATTTTCTTTGTATTTACAAAAAAATGTTATAAATTGTTTTGCTCTATAGTTATTAATTTTTTTTATTGTTATTTCATTTTAAATATAACAGAAAATAATTTAAAAATACATATGTAACAGGTATTTGAAAACGAGGTTTTCGCCAAATTGTCGTAAAAAAAAAATTACGCCAAACCCGGTGCGTATGTGACAATGCAACAAATCATGAGATTTAATTTCCACTTCAAAGCAACGTTTTAATGTTATTACTTCTCCCGTCGACCAATTTCGCCAAATTATATAAATAGCCAAATTATACAATTGGACATATTTTTTTATTTTAAATAACAAAAGAACAAATACATTAGTATAACATTAATAAAAATACAAATAAAACGTCGAAACAAAAATCATTTAATGGCGTGAACATGTATAACTTCCTTAAAGTCAAGTGAATGCGACATTTACGATCAACCATTATTGGAATTTAATCTTATAGTTTGGCGACAGATTTTTGGTCGATGGGATAACCAAGTAGCACCGTTTTAATTTACCACTCGAAAAATAAAAAAAATGCTAACTGGCGAGTTAAAAAAAAAAGCTATTGGCAAGATTTTCACCCAGCTAACATAAAAGTACCAGGAATTCTTTGTGATCATGGCAACTTTTATATAGTTTTATTCGAAAAAAAAATTTTGATTCTTTAATCAAAATAGAAACCTTTCTTATGAAAAGCGAAGGAATCAGCCCGTTGTTTATGGCAGTTTCATGACTTGGACTATTATAATATAAACGAAATAATGGGGATAGAATAATATTCGGCGACTTATCACATCTGTGGCTGGCTAACATTAAAGTACCAAAATGGCCGCCTGGAATATAAAAAGCGAAGGGATCCGCTTGGAGCTGTTGATGAAAGTCACATGACTTAGGCTTCTATTATAGAGATTGTTTTCAACTTTAAAAACAGCGTAAAGAATAATATTTCCTAACGATTAAAAATTTATTTTCACGTGACTATTAAAAACAGAAAATAAAACTTTAAAATTACTATTAAATGGGTACGTGTTAAAGGCAGAAAAATATTGAAAATTATGTCCTGAAAATTGTATTTGCACGTGAATATTAAAAGGGAAAGGAAACTTTAAAATAATAAATACATTAATATGCGTTTAACCCTTTCACGGAGAAGGCACTTTTATTCGTAAAATCTTGAAATCAGTGAATGGCACCAGAATTTACAAACAAATTTCGAAATACAAAAATGCTTTTGTTCACTTAATTAATAAAAGGGAAATTTTCATCCCAATATTCTGATGCTAATGTGGCATTTAAGAATTAAAATTAAGTGGTCCAAAAATGAAGCACCGCCCTTGAAGGGGTTAAAGCAGCAAATTTTAGTAATTGTATTATGTCAATCGTTTTATAACGCTGTTAAAAATACCCTGAGACAAAGACTCTGTTTACTTAATTCATTTTATATTAGCTTATTTCCAAATGTTTAACTGATCTTCTTTAACCAAACACGAAAACAACCATTGGATGTCTTAACAGCAACTTATTCTACCTTAAATTTTTGCAATCAAAGGGAATTGAATGAAAACCCGTTTACAGGGAGATCGCTACAGGTTTTTTCAGTATAATTCAATCTTCTCTAATCTTTTTAAAACCGATCAGATTAGCGTGCTTTTAGATTCTACAGTGTCTGAGCGGGGGTTGGCGAGCGTAGCTTGCAGTTGGCAGAGCCCCCTAGTTATCTATAAAATGCTTAGATATAGATTAAAAATAGATATTCAGAAATTGTTTAACAAATATTTTCATTAAAACACTAGGGGGCTCGGCCCCCTACGAGCTACGCTCGCCAACCCCCGTCCAGACACCGTAGACTCTAAATGCACGCTAATTTGATCGGCTTTAAAAAGATTTCGAAAGATTGAATTATAATTTAAAAAACAGTGGCGATCTCTCTATAAACGGATTTCTATTCATTTCTCTTTGATTGGGGAATTTTAACGCCAAATCCGTTGCGGTACTACTTGATTATCCCGTCGACCAATTTCGCCAAATTATATAAATCGCCAAACCACTCGCCAAATTATACAAATTGAGATAATTTTTATTTTAAATAACGAAAAAACAAATAAATTACTACAACATTAATAAAAATACAAATAAAACGTCGAAATAAAAATAACTTGATGACGTAGACACGTGTAACAACATTTCAAAATAAGCTAATGTAAAAGGAATTAAGTAAACATAGTCTTTGTCTCCTGGTATTTTTTAACAAAGTGAAAAGAAAGTTCTTTTAAATGAGACATTTTAAATTAATCGTTTTTAATCTGACGTAATTTTGACCAAACTATTCTTTCTCTTTTTAATATTCACGTGAAAATACTTGTGTTAGAAATTAAATATTATTTGCGCTTTCCTAACAAAAATAGTTGAAAAGTATCCTCTTAAAATATCAAATAAATGTCTAGCGCAATTTCTAAATTTAAACCGTTTTGCAATATTATTTTGTGTTCATTTTATGTAATAACTGTAATGTGACGTAAATATGACGTAATGTCTACTATTTAAGACTTCTAACGCATGTTAATAAATTTATTTCTTTACAAATTCCTTTCTCTCTTAAAATTCACGTTTATAGTTTTTATGACATAATTTTTAATAAGTTCTGCTTTTTGTACATAATTATTTAATTCTAATTCCAAATGTTTTTTCCTGTTTATAATAGTCACGTGTAAATAATTTTTTAATTTATTTACACGTATAAATACTTTTTTTTTGAAGCAAACATTATTGCTTCCGCTGTTTATACAGTTGGCAACAGTTTAAATTAATATCACTTTCTAAAATCTGTTAAAAATATCTCTAGAAATGCTGAAAATCTGAATTTAAAATAGAAATAAAACCTCAAAAAATTAGTCAAAATAAAAAAATTAATGCAATCTGCACTCCGGCAAATTCTAACGCATAAAATGATCTAAAAATGATTAAATTCCTATGAACAGTTTTTGCTCCTATAAAATTTTTTTAGTGGAACGATTTTGTCCAACTTTAGCATTAAATTTCTCTTAAAATAATTCTTCGATCTGAAAACTGTCTGCATCAGCGTGTTTATCAAACATTTCTGTATAATACTACCGATTTTCATATTTTTGTATGCATTATTTTTCTTAATATTAACGAAGAAAGACCTCCGGTCACAAAAAATTCAAAACCGGCGGCGGCGGTGACAGCGGTAGTTACTTTTTTTTAGAATTGAGAGATAAATAATTTAAAATAAATTTAAAACAAAAATTGTTCAGTCATGGCAGCTTGCTGTGGCATTTTTTTTATCGTACAGTATGTTCAAACTGTGATGTTCATAATGAAAATTTCACAGATTTGTTAAAAATAATAAATATATGTCTACCGTTTCAATAATTTCTCTTTACGACGTACATGTAATACAGTAGTTAGTATTATTGGTATACACATTGACGTTTGACAAATTATCTTGCAAAGTATCGTGGACGCTGATAATTTCTATAATACATTTAATCGTATTACATTGTTGTTCCATTACGAAAAAGCGTATTTCCTTTATTATTTGATGATGATTTATAAAATATTGTATTAATGTTAATGGATTAAAATGTACTTCTTTGGCACCTGATCGTCTTAAAACGAAATTTCATAAATTTAAATACATTATATTAAATAGCTAAACTTATTTATTATATAAATCTACCAAGTTTATATAATCTAAATTATATAGAGGAGAAGGTCCAAATACCGGCTAGGGTTCAAATACTGGCTACTAGGTATTCTGAGAACTGGGCGCAGCGCAGCCTAGCGATGATAGGCAGAGTTTGTAACTTTAATTGACAGAAGAAAGTTACGAAAAGTACGTCGCTGAAGTCTGTGTCATTTACAAATAATAAATGCAAAAGTGTCGAATCTGCGTAATCTGGTACATCAAAAGTTTTTCAGATATGTGTTTCTCATTTTTTTTTAAATATACTGATCGTATAGAGGCTTGAATCGTTCATTACGTTATTTTCTAGACATATTTAGCTCTCAATTGCCCCGCGCACATTATTGGTATTTTATTATATGAATGAGTAATACCGGTTTTAACTTAAACATGGCAGTGGCCCTAATACCGGCTACCTAGAGTGGTCTAAATACCGGCTAGCCGGTCTTTGGACCTCTCTCGGTTGTTCTGCATGAAGGGGAGGAAAATAAATTAATTTAAATTGTTCCATAATTAATAAATTAATTTAAATGGTTTAGAAATAGTTCCAATCACATTTCGCAATATGAAAAAAGCAACAATGGCCATAATTCTTCAGGACCGAGACTGGTTACCGAATCACTTTCCAAAAAAGCGCTGTTGGATACTACAAAATTTCCTGTAATAAAGGTGAAGAGAAAGTAAAAAAAATGACGGAGTAAACTAGGCGAAAGAGGCAGAAATTTGAATTTAACCCTCTCGCTGCACAACCCGATGTTTCCTCAGGGATGCATTTTTTCCGTCTAATTAACCCCCCTTGATTATTCCCACCAGTTTTTTTTTATTGTAAATTTTGCCTTATTTAATAGGAACATTTTCCCAGTTAAATTAGACAAATTTTTGGTTTTGAAAAACCGGTGACAAAAGAATAAAAATTCTTAAAAGACACTCGTCGCGAAGGGGTTAAATATGCAATTTTTGAAGCTATTTTGATAAAACAATTACGCAGGGAGAGGGTTAAAAAAGTGAAAAAGGAAAATATCCAACAGAGGAAAATGATAAACTTGTGTCTTCTGCATGGGTGCTTTCTCTGTGGACAAGTATGGGGAAGGGAATTCTGGGTTCAATGTTGAGAATGCGATATGTGGGCTGATTGGGACTATGCCGACGCAGAGCGTAATATTAAGTTTTTGATTTTTTTCAGATAAAATAATTCTCATTTCAATCAGCAAGCTTTCTTTTTTGTTTTACACGTTAAAAAACAAAATTAGAAACATAATGGGAAGAAGAGTGTGAGAGCTACTCGTAAAGAATTTTAGAAATTTGACAAAAATACTTATTTATAAAAAAAAATACGTATTTCTTCTGTGCATAAGAAATGTTATTAATTAATACAATTTATTAAAATAATATTCTTCTTTCTTAATAATTGTCTTTAGCTCTATTTGTGTAATCGTTTGGAAAAAAAAAAACTTAGGTAGTCGGTATTTAGACCCCATATTAAAAACTCAAAATTTGAAGTCTTTCGGAAAATTGCTTTTTATAAACAGAAAACGCTTTTTGAACTGATTTTTTTTTCTCTAAACACGTATAAAACATGTCAAGGTATCCTTCTGTCACATTTTATTTTATTAATTTTGAAAATTGTATGATCTAGATTGAAAACAAAAGTGGTAGACGGTATTTGGACCTTTTCCTCTATCCTTGGAATCCACCCAAAGTCGACTGAAATCACTTCTGTCGGCATAGTATTTTTCAAGCATAACCGTCACATTCTATGATAGATACTAGCTAAAGATACGCCTTTTATTTCAAATTAGACCCCCAGTAGTTTTTTATTGTATTTTGAGTGTAATTATTTATGCATAAAAATTTAAAAAAGAATTTTTTTTTTTTTTTTAATATATAAAAATGATAAACAATATATATATATATTTTTGTACATAAACTTTCTATTTTTATTTGAATATTTAAAATATCTTTCTAGTATTTCTGTTTCTTTATCTATGAAGTCACTTTTCCCACTCATTGTTCTCTCTACTTTTACTTAATTTGTTCCTTATTTGCTGCCAGCTGAATAATCTCCTAACCCTTTTAATAAGCTAAGCTATATATTTGAAAAACAGTGGATCTTAGGTCACAGGTTCCTCGCAGTAAATCATCTACGAAATCTCAGTTTAACAGTTTTTGCTTTTCTTAACCTTTCTAGTTGATACCAACTTTACACCCAGTCTAGGGGTTACTGTATTTCAAAAAATTAGGGAACCATAACAGGGAACTCTTTTTTTAGTATAAACTGTATAAGGATAGGTTGATTGTACATTAAAACACGAAATGAAATGAACAAAGATACGTAAAATAAATTTTATGGTACAAAATGTATTTAACCTGAGTCAAATTACATACATTTTACAGAAGAATAGTAGGAGGTTTTCAACTTTGCAAATGGTATCCTTATTTGTCGAAAGTTGGTTTAAAAATTATTTATTAATCTCAACTCTTTTGCACGTAAGAAAAAATCTAAGAATAAGACAGAGATATTGTCTTCAATATTTTGTATGTTTAATTATTATCTTCTATTTAAGAGAATTTTTCACAAATAAAAGAATGTATTTAATTATGAACATTTAAACCTTTAATTCTCGCTTCCGTGATATTCACGGGCTGTGTCTTTTACCAGTTTTATAAAATAGTGTAATTGGCTTTATTATAATATGATTTTACCTGTCATTAAATAAGCTGAATATTTCTTTTTCATAAAAGTGGTGCCAATAATCAATTTGACAATTTAAACCGTAATTTAATGCGACCGTTAAGGGGTTAAAAAATCATCGAAATGCTCTTAAAGACATATTATTGGAAAATGTATGTCATTGAATAAATGAAAAGCAGATTGCTAATCATATTTGTTTCAAATCTTCTCACGTGCTAATAAAATCGTACATTTAACTGAGATTCGTACATTAACTTGACTTTATTAAATAATACGGTGACATTAATTTTATTATATAGGGAATAAATACACGTTTAAATTTTGACCCAAATGAACTTAGAATTCTACTAAATACCATTAATGATAATGTGCAGATATACGTACGCTCTAAAATAGATTTAAATGAATTATAGCTGAAATTGAAAACAGGAAGTATGACAGAGTGACAGTGATTGAATAACTAAACAGTTGTAATCCAGTTTATCTTATCTTTATATTCTAGCTAAATGGCTTATTAGAAATATTCGATTATGGTATGCTTAGTTAATTCATGACTGAGAAGTATTTTCAAAATAAAGCTTTATAGATTTCCATTTTAGCAAAATAAATCTTATATTTTCAGCCTAGTAATTCGTGAAATAGTTTTAAAGTTCATAGTCTAACATAATATGTATATTCCAAATTTTATAAAATAAATATTTATTCAAGGGGTTTTACTCGATATCGCTTTTATTTTTTTTTTACAAAAAAATAAATGAATTTTTAAAAATACACATTTTTATACGCATAAATCGTTTTGAAAATACATTTAAAGAATGATGCTCTAAAGCAGAAGTAAGTTCCCAAATCGTTTGAATAGCGTATCCCTAAATTTTAGGCTTTGATTAAACAAGAAAAAAAAAATTATTATTTTTAAGTACAGTCGTGGAAAGAAAAGTAAACACCGCTACTAGTTCCTCAACAATTAATCGTAGAAGAAAGTTACTGGTATCGAACGATTGGAAATAAAGTCTACTTTTAAATGATGTATATAAAATTTTGCTTAGGATGCCATCTATATATTAGATTCAGATCGTTTGATTCCAACCAGTTTTATAAAATAGTGTAATTGGCTTTATTATAATATCATTTTCCCTGTCATTAAATAAACTGAATATTTCTTTTTCATAAAAGTGGTGCCAATAATCAATTTGAAATTTTAAACCGTAATTTAATGCGACCGTTAAGGGGCTAAAAAAATCATCGAAATGTTCTTAAAAGACATAGTATTGGAAAATGTATGTTACTGAATAAATGAAAAGCAGATTGCTAATCATATTTGTTTCAAATCTTCTCACGTGCTAATAAAATCGTAGATTTAACTGAGATTCGCACATTAACTTGCCTTTATTAAATAATACGGTGACATTAATTTTATTATATAGGGAATAAATACACGTTTAAATTTTGACCCAAATGAACTTAGAATTCTACTAAATACCATTAATGATAATGTGCAGATATACGTACGCTCTAAAATAGATTTAAATGAATTATAGCTGAAATTGAAAACAGGAAGTATGACAGAGTGACAGTGATTCAATAACTAAACAGTTGTAATCCAGTTTATCTTATCTTTATATTCTAGCTAAATGGCTTATTAGAAATATCCGATTATGGTATGCTTAGTTAATTCATGACTGAGAAGTATTTTCAAAATAAAACTTTATAGGTTTCCATTTTAGCAAAATAAATCTTATATTTACAGCCTAGTAAATCGTGAAATATTTTTTAAAGTTCATAGTCTAACAGAATATGTATATTCCGAATTTCATAAAATAAATATTTATTCAATGGGTTTTACTCGATATCGCTTTTATTTTTTTCACAAAAAAATAAATGAATTTTTAAAAATACACATTTTATAAGCATTAATCGTTTTGAAAATACATTTAAAGAATGATGATCTAAAGCAGAAGTAAGTTCCCAAATCGTTTGAATAGCGTATCCCTAAATTTTAGGTTTTGATAAAACAAGAAAAAAAAAAGTATTATTATTTTTAAGTACAGTCGTGAAAAAAAAAGTAAACACCTCCTATTAGGACCTCAACAATTAATCGTAGAAGAAAGTTACTGGTATCGAACGATTGGAAATAAAGTCTACTTTAAATTATGTCTATAAAATTTACTTAGGGTGCAATCTATATATAAAAAAAACGAACCCAGACTTCATTATTTTCAATGGCAATACCCAATTTTAACAAGATATTTCAAATCTTCGGTTCAAACTATGCCTAGACACCAAATTTCATATGATTTGAATGATAAGTTTTTAATTATAAACATTCAAAATTTAGTGCTTCTAATGTTAAATTACATTTTCATATTTTCATTAATATCTCCTGAAATTATACTCCTAATATGCTATTTTTTTGTGTAGTAATAACACTAAAATACCCAAACATAAATACGTTGAATTTGCACTTTTTATAATTTTATGATATGAATTATGAATTATCAAATTAATACTCGAAAAAAATATGAATTCCAACCTACGGATTTTTTTGATGGATTTAGATTTATTAAGTCTTGCTTTATGGAAATCCAAAATTTGACATTTTCCTTCCAAGTAGTTTTCAAATGATGCTTAAAAAACGGCAAAATGATGGTTTAATGGGTCTTCTATGGTCTTCTATGGTAGAAGTGTAAATATTTTGAAATTTCTTATGCTATCCTGTAATATAGCAGTCTTCAATGACTGCTTGAATGGCGCTTAAGATATCTTGATCAAAAAGAGGGCTCTCTTGGTCAACAATCGAGTACCCAACTTCAATTTGGATACAGCTCCAAAAATACGCTCGTTTAAGAATAATTAATTTATCGAAACTTATCATACGAATTGCATAAAAATTTGTTTTTAGGCTAATTGAAGGATGTACAGTTAATTTATGCTGACAGAATTGTGTACTGCTATTGAAACAAACACAGTTATGGTTCGTTTTAATATGTAGTTGGCCCCTAAGCAAATTTTATATACATCATTTAAAAGTAGAATTTATTACCAGTCGTGTGGTTCTGGTAACTTTCTTCTACGATAATTTTTTTCAGAGTTAGTAAGGGGTGTTTACTTTTTTTCCCTCGACTATACGTATTTCATGTAAATCATTTTGAAAATACAATTAAAGAATGAGTACTTAAAGCAGAAGTTTCCGAACTCTTTTAATAGTGTTTCACTGAATCGAAATTTATAATTAACACAAAAATTTGAAATTATATATTTAAGTACATAATTCTTTATGCGTATAACTAATTTTGAAAATATATTTAAAGAAAACTGCTCTAAAACAAACGTTTCCAAATTTTTAAGGTTCCGTACTTAAAAGTAAAAACGGGACCATTATAAGATCACTCCTGTGTCTGTCTGTCACAGTCATTTTACTCGTAAACTATGGAACGTGGAAAATTTACATTGGGGGAAGTAATAAAGACTATTGACCCACATATTTTCAGATTATTAAACATTTATAAATATATTTAGTAAAAATGTGGAGGGTCAAATTAAGTTACTTGAAAAAAAAATCATTTCTTTCTATATCGTGTGAAAGATTTCGTAACGCTGAATTCAAAAATACATATCTTTTAATTTTAGGTATTACATTTTCAAAGATATCGTCGAAAATATAGCGCAAAAATATGTCCTCCTCACAATCTAATTCTAAATCTACTGAAACTAAAATTATGAAAAAATTTGAGGTAGTAGACGTTAATTTAAACCCTGTCAGTAATTAGCCGATATATTAACCTTTAAAGATATGGACGTTTTGGACATATATAATGACAGGGGCGGCGTACTCTATGTACCATCGGCTTTTAAAACCTAGTTAACAACTTTTAATGATATATATATATATATATATATATATATATATATATGTATGTAATGCAATCGCCAGTAACAGTATAAAAGCAATAAATGCCAAATTGTTAAAAACAGACTAATTCAATGGGTCTCAGGACTCTTAAAGCTACAAAAAGAAAATTTATTTTAATTTTTTAGATGTTAATCTTCTATCTTTTCTGAACATTTTAATATAATTGTTTCCTACAAATTCTCATTAGAACAGAAGTCATAGCTTTTAGAGTTATGCCCGCTCAATAGCTGAAGCGGCATTTTCGAAACTTTAAGTCATTTTTTTCCAAATGAATTTTTTGGGCATAACGGGCACCATATCGCAAAAACTTTTGAATATTTTTTCATAAAATTTTCAAAACATGCGTTTCATGTTAATCTGTATAAACTGAACCTAAACTTTCCTTTTTATTGTTAAAAAAAAACATCTTTTTAAGTGATTATGTTGTTGAGATTTTCAAAATTTTGTATTAGCTAAATACAACTTTGTATTAAAAATATCAAAATGCTTTAAATACAAATTTATTTAGGTTCATGGTATTTATTACAATCTGAAGTATAAGTAGGCACAAAGTTTTTATTCTATTTGCAATATTTATTTTGTAATCGCGGGCGTAAGCTGTTATACCAATTTTCTACTTGTCAAATATCTGACTGTTTGGAGCACCCTGTAAATATTAATTCTGCATTCTTTTCTGAATTATATTCTGAATTCTTTTTTCAAATACATGGAATCAAAGAATGTACTTATATCTTTCATCTCAATAAAAATTTTGCTTTAAAATCATATACATTTTTAGATATTAAATGTTGAAAATGGTCTCTTTTTTTTCATTTTTTCCAATTTTAAGAGCCCTGAGACCCTTTAATTAGAATGAATTACATAAATACTATGGGATTCGCAACTATTTTGCATTGAATGGATATTTCAATATGCCTTGAGTGACTTTAAAATTAATTAAAAACCTATCTGGAAAAACGCGGCAAGGGCCAAGGTGGCGTTGCAATTTTGTGGCCTCCTTTCGAAGCGCACTCAGCACAATTCCAAATATAAAATTTGAAAGATTGTTCTGTTTTAGCTACACTGTAGAAAGAAAGGTTATTACTATGCTGAATTTAGTTTTATGAAATGCGAAATGAAGTTTAATTATGCACTGCTTTTATTGTTAGTACCGAATTAAGTTCATTATTAACAGATTAAGATAATATTAAACTAGTCGGATGTGTCAATCCCAAAACTTTCTACTTCTCATACATGTTAATACTTCCTGATAAATGCTGCACAGCAGCGCCACCGGTTCGGTGATTTATACCAAAATCTAATCAGGGACAACTTAAGTGAACTTCTAATTGAATTTGAAGTTTGATGAAAATCCGTGCATTAGTTTTTGAGATAGAGCTATTGCGGAAATCGTAAAAAGTTCTGCATAACACTGGCACATCTTGGGCAATTTACACCAAAAACTTATCAGGATCAATTTATATCAGGGACTAACTGAATCTAAAGTTTGACGAAAATTCATGCATTAGTTCTTGAGATTTTGAAAACAGCTATTGCGGAAATCGTGAAAATTGCAGCATATTAACGCCACCTGTTGGGCGATTTATACCAAAAACTAAACAGCAATAATTTATATCAGCAGCTAACTGAATCTGAAGGTTGATGAAAATTCGAGCATTAGTTCCTGAGATAGAGCTATTGCAATAATCATGAATAATGCAGCATAACAGTTCCACCTATTGGGCGATTTAAACCAAAAGGTTATCAGCACCGAACACGGAGCATCAAAAACATGGAGCATCACTTGTATCTTTAAAGTTAGAAAGGCATCTGACAGAAAGGTCGGTGATCTGTCAGAAACCTAGCTGAAAGAAATAGTCATAGTTATACAAACAAAATTTCAGAAAACTGTACACGGAAATGACAATAACCTAGCTGAAAGAACCAGTTATAATCACAAATAAAATTTCAGAAAACTGTAGACGAAAATGACAACAATTGAGTGTAATGCTATGATTACAATACTCTAACTGACAGGCAGGCATGCAAGTTTTTCGCAAGTTAAGAATGTCTTGACGTATGCCGTGTTTTCCGCACTTTTAGTCAGTCACTCCGCATTCTACGCAGTCTTCGCGTACGGCTGAATGCGGGCAGATTTTCTTCTGTTATTGATTATTTCCAGCATCATACTTATGCAATTTTTTTTGCCAAATGTGTGGTATGACATACACTGTTAAAAAACGGACTAAAATACGGAAATACTACTGGCAATCGAGCCGCCAGTACTATTTCCGTATTTTAACGGATGTTTTCCCCCTAAATGCAAATAAAAAAAAAAAAACGGAAATTTTCCTGTAATTTATCAGGAAAAAGTTCCTTTAAAATACCAAAAATATTACTGGCGTCTCGATTGCCAGTAGTATTTCCGTATTTTAGTTCGTTTTTTTTTTTTTTTTTTTTTTTTACAGTGTAATGGTTAACTCTTTTTATACATTGTGTGATTGTGATATAAAATACGGTTCTGTTTTTCATTTAAATGATTATATAAATTTTCACCTTTTAAGCAACATATTGTTACTAATTGCGAGCATGTCTATTGTTACCTTGTTTTTAAATATTTATTGACTTTTAAGTTTTTCGACATGGAAATAGTGATGTCTTCTTTTGTGATTTTAAATAATAGTATGAAAAGTTCAATGTGTCTTCAATTTTTAATTAGCTGGTAACACTGCGTTTTTACTCTGCTCCGACCTGAATTTAAGATGTTTAACCTTGACGAATTTTTCACTAACAATAACACAACATTCGATTACATGGATCATCGAAAAAAATAGAACTATTTATTCTCTGAGATAATTTTTCATAATATCACCGGGCTCCGGACCTATAACATATTCCCTACTACCCCCTCTTTTCCATAATTTGATAATGTAGAATTTATTTTTTAATATTTTTTTGCTAAATTAATTTGCATTTTGATTTTTATTATTTAAAAATAGTATTATTAATTACATTTTATGAATAATTATCCTCACAAGTATTGTTAATGGGTTATTCATTTTATAATTAATCTGCACGAGACGGAAATAGACTTAAAAGAAAACTAATGCTTAAAAATTAAGTTTAAAATCTCGAAAAACAGCAAATTGAGACACAGTTTTAAAACAGATTACACTTGAAATAACATTTTTATTTCCTATTTGGGAGAATAATTTTGAAATTGTGCCATGTTTAGAAGTTAAAAAAGTTGCAGGAAAAGTAAAATTTATTGGTCAGGTGTTACTACTGTCAATATAATGTCTGCGTTACTCGGGTTCATGTTTTTCCTTTATAATATAGGTATATTCAGATATAATTAGAATATATTGCTCAAACGTACAAATTCAACAGTTTACATTATAAAATCACATTATCGAAGCATTTTAACCTTCAATCACTTACAGACATAAAATCTCTTCAATACTTGGTATAAAATTATAAAATATTCACATGTATAATTCGAAAGTAGAACTTTTTGTAATTCTTCAGGGTAAAAATAGTGCACTGTGATCAATATCTTACAAATCCTCTGTTATAAAACTTTCAAAGAATCAAAGGCATTCCAAAGTTCTCCTTGCATTGTATTATTTCATCGCAAAGATTTATTATTTGCAATTCAAATATGAGATTCGCAAAGTGTTATTTTCCGCTCACGGTGAAAGAAGTCATAACTGATCAAAGCAAAAACTATTTTAATTTTTGATGTTCGTTTTTATCTGTTAGATAAGAAGATAAAAAAATGAAAGGCATATGAATTAACTTTTTCATACGTATTATAGAAAGTAAAATTTTATTTATATATATGTTTTTTATTTATATTAAAGATAAAATTTCAGCAATCGTTTCACTATTTCAAAAAGTTTTAACTAGTTTTAGTGTTCCGTACTTAAAATGTAGAAACGGAACCATTATAAGATCTCTCGTGTGTCTGTCTGTTTATCACAGCCATTTTACTCGTAAGCTATGGAACGTGGAAAGTTCAAATTGGGGGAAGTAATATACGCTACTGACCCACATATTTACAGAATATTAAACACTTACAAATATTTTTTGGAAAAATGTAGAGGGGCTAATTATGTTACTTGAAAATAAAATATTTTTATTGTATATCGTGTGGGATATGGTGCGAAAGCTTTCGTAACGCTGAACTCAAAAATACATTTACTTTAATTTTAGGTATTATATTTTCAGAGATATCGTCGAAAATCTAGTGCAAAAATATGTCCCCCCCCCCATCTATTTCCGAATCTACAGAAACAAAAATTATGAAAAAAATTAGAGGGACTAGATGTTAACTTAAACCTTGCAGGAAATTTATAGCAGTTACCCTGGGTCACATAGTTTTTGAGAAAATCGCATTTTTCCGTTACACATAAATTTCGATTTGCGGGCATTCAGCAAAATTTGTTGAGGAGCGCTGGAGGTATCTGTCGTAGAAGAAGTATAAAAGCATTTTTTAAAGTGATTTTTGAAAGAAATCGTCGGTAATTAGCCAAGATATTAACCCTTAAAGACACGGGCGGTTTGGACAAACATAATGACATGGGCGGCGCACTCTATGTACCATCGTCTTTTAAAGCCTAGATAACAACTTTTAATGATACATTTGTGTAATACAATGTCTAGTAGCAGTATAAAAGCAAGAAATGACAAATTGTTAAAAACAGACTAATTTAATTGGAATTAATCACATAAATACTATGGGATTCGCGACTAGTTTGCATTGAGTGGATCTCTCAATACACCTCCCGTGTCTTGAAAATTAATTAAAAACCTATCTGGAAAACCGCAGCACGGTCCATTCGGCGGCGTTACAACTTTGCGACATCCTTTCGAAGCGCACTTAGCACAATGCGAAGTTTACATTGTACAAGGTTTTTGTTTTAGCTACAGTGTAAAAAGAAAAGATTATTATGACGCGGAATTTAGTTTTAGGAAGTGCCAAATGAAATTTAAATATGCACTATTTTTATTGTCAGTGCCGAATTAAGTTCATCATAAACAGATTAGGATAAGATTTAAATAAGAGTCATATAGAATAGTAATATTTGATATTATTAGGATTCATATCTCTTTGAACTTTTATGGTATACCCATTCATACTTTTCTAGTATATGTACAGCTATACCAAACAGTATGTTGTATAGGTTTTTACAAAGTCTTATTTTTTACTTTCTTCTGTCTCTACAAGAGGAATGTATTGGATTCGTGAAAATGTTCGGCTTCCGTTTTTCGACGGATTTACACGTTCTAGGGTTGAGAGTTCCCGAAAAACATGTTTTTAGAAAATGTCTGTCTGTGACTCTTTCTGTCTGTCTGTAGGCTGCACAAATTTTCTGGGCACTCTATCTCAAGAACGAATGCACAGAATTTAATAAAAAATTATAGTCAGGTATTCCGTAACATAAATTGATGCTAATTAGTATTTGGCGTAAATCGGCCAACAGGTGTCGCTGCTATGCAGCATTTTTCGCGATTTCTGGAACAGCTCTATCTCGAGAAATAATGTCTTTCATCAAACTTCAGATTCAGTTAGTCCTTGATGTACGTTTTGGTACTGATTACGTTTTAGTGTAGATCGCCCAAAAAGTGGCGCTGCTATGATGCATTTTGCAGGATTTACACGATTTCCGCAATAGCTCTATCTCAAGAACTAATGCACTGATTTTCATCAAACTTCAAATTCAGTTAGTCCTTGATATGAGTTGGTGCTGATTACATGTTGGTGTAAATCACCCAACAGGTGTCGTTGCTTTGCTGCATTTTTTACGATTCGGGCAATAGCTCTATCTCAAGAACTAATGCACGAATTTTCATCTAACTTCAGATTTTGTTAGACTTTGACACAAGTTGTTGCTTATTCGGTTTTTGAGTTAATCGGGCAATGGGCGGCGCTGCTATGCTCTAATTTTCACGATTTTTGAAATATCTCTATCTTAAGAGCTAATCCACAGATTTCCCTCAAACTTCAGATTCAGTTATACGTTGAAATTCGTTGTTGCGGATTAGGTTTTGGTGTAAATCACCCAATAGGTGGCGCTGCTAGGGTGCATTTTACAGGATTTACAGGATTTCAGCGATAACCATATCTGAAGAAATAAATGCATGGAATTTCATATCTTTAGAATTCTCATGATTGGCATAGATTGTCATTTAATTTTGGCAGTGTGATAGCAAATTTTGAAGCATTAACATGTATCAGATAGAAGAAGGTTTTGGGATTGGTACATCAGACTAGTTCTTTAAGAAACGAATTTTTTAATAATACAGTTAATAATTCATATATTTATTGTACGGAACCCTCTGAGCGCGAGTAATACTCGCACTGGACCGTTTATTTACGCCTGATCTTTAGCAATTGACAGTCTATATTTATAATAAAATACTTTTCAGAAAGACTTTCAAAGCATTCTTCTTCTTCTTTTTTTTTTTTTTTTTATATATATATATATACACAGACACGCTAAAGGAACTATCATTTTCCAGCTTTAAGTTACGGGTCATTCCATGGTAACTTACGTTATATTTCAAACAATTTACTTCAGTAATTTTAGTAATATAACACACACACAAAAAAAAAAAAAATTCAAGATGTACAGTTGACATTATTTGTTAATTAAACCTATTTAAAGGTCAATTTAGATAAAAATTACCTAATTCTGTATTATTTCTTAACTCTGGCAGTTATATTTATTATGGTAACTGACATTACTGAAAAAGGAACGTAAGTTACTATAAAAAGTATTCTTTTCATTCTCATATATTTTAAGTAATTTTCATCCAAATTGATCTTTGGATAGGTTTAATTAGCTAATCATATGAACTTTACATTTGAATATTTTCTGGTGTTATATAACTAAAATTGCTGCAGTAAATAGTTCTAAATGTAACGTAAGTTACCATGGAATGACCCTTAACCCACCATCTTTGGAGAATAATTTTTACAATGAACAAAAATTATACTTAATCGGTATTGCTATAAAAACATATAAAATAGCAGTTTCATTTATTAAATAGATTATTTTGTTGAAATTTATTTGTATAAAAAATATATAATTTGCAATTCAAATATGAGATTTGCAAAGTGTTATTTTTCGCTCACTTTTGAAGGAAGACGTAACTGAATAAAGCAGAAACTATTTAAAATTTTTATATCCGTTTTTGTATACTTGTTAGGAAGATTAAATAAAAATGAAAGACCTCTGAATTAGCTTTGTTATTCATATTTTAGAAAGGAAACTTTTATTTTTTAGCCTTTTATTAAAAATATAATTTGAGCCAATCGCCTGTGATTTTATTTAATTTAAGCTTGTTTTTTTCGCCGCAAATGACAGTATATATATTTAAAAAAAATCGAAAAGACTTTTAAAGTTGTGTGTTCTTATTTTTTTTTTAATTTATTAGTATTATTACTACTAAATAGGCATGCTGAAGAAACCAACGTTTTCCCACTACCCTTGTACAGCTTTTTTCACTGAAGCAAAAATAAATGTAATCGTTATTTTTTTAAACGCGTATGAAAAGGGCAGTTTCATTTTTAAAATAAATTATTTTTTGTCTTATTTTTTTATTTTAAAAAATTTAATGGAAAACAATACAAAAGTATAGATATTTCATTTTTTCCTTAAGTACTGGGAGTTGCTATTCATTTCCATTCGACTTCGGGATTTCACGTTTCCCAAGGATACATCTACCACTCTTGAGACATTTGACGGCTGTTTTCGTGATTGATTAATTAAGATCTATCACACCTTTGAAAATCATCTTGCATAATATAGAACAAATTGTATAAGGGGTTCCATCTGTTGGTTCTTTTTTGAACTATGAATATTTCACAGGTTATTTGTGTCAACTATCGTGTGTTATGCATGTATGAACTGTCAAATGTATGCCATTTGTAATTATGGACTCGTCGGACAACGGTGTAACGGCACACACTGCTCACCAAACAAACAACTTATTGAACGAGAGTTTCCAGATAGCGTAATTTCAAAAAATTCTGATGTGAATTGGCCGCCGAGATCGTGAGATTTAACACCAATGGATTATTTTCTTTGGAGGTTTCGAGAAGTAAAGTGTACGCCAATGCCCACCGCTCAATTCAAGACCTCAAACATAACATCCGGACTGAAATTTTGGCCATAGATACACTCATTCTGGGAAAAGTCATAAAACATTTGATGTTTTACATTGATGACATTTGATGATGGAACCGCGGCGGCCACATGTGCTATATTGTATTCCATATATAAATGACATAGACGTAGGGGTGCACATGCACAACCTGTTGCCCGCGGGCCACCATTGTTACCAGTATTTTTATCCAGGAAAATTTTCCCAATTAATTGACAGAAACTTTGCTATTAAATAATTCAAATGTTACTTTTAATTTTTTTGTGGTGGCAAACAATTTTCTGGCAAAAAGGTTGTGCAGCACTAGCATAGGCCAACCTTCCATGTTCAATAAAGAATTTCGATTTTAACTCATAAAAAATGCATTTTCTTTCATAATAAAAAAAAGAACCAACAGATGGACCACACTTTATTAAAAGTGCATTATCGAAGCATTTTATTATTTAATCAGTTATAGAAAAAAACTCTTCAAAACGTGGAATAAAATTATAGAATAATCACAGCTATAATAACTTTTTTCGAAAGTAGAACTATTTTTAATTCTTTAGGGTAGAAATAGTACACCGTGATCAATATCTTACAAATCCTTCGTTATAAAACTTTCAAAGAATCAAAGGCACTCCAAAGTTCGTCCTGCATTTATTACTTCATTGTAAAGATTTATTACTTGCAATTCAAATATGAGATTCGCAAAGTAGTATTTTCCGCTCACTGTGAAAGAAGTCATAACTGATCAAACAAAAACTATTTTAATTTTTAATGTTCATTTTTGTCTAATAGTTAAGCAAGAAGATAAAAAAAATGAAAAGCATATGAATTATTTTTTCTATACATGTTACAGAAAAGAAACTTTTATAATATAGCCTCATATTAAAAATACATATTTCAGCAATCGTTTAACTATTTGAAAGAATTTAAACTTGTCTTTACGAGTGATCTTTAGCAATTGACAGTATATTTATTTATACTTTTCGGAAAGACTTTTAAAGTTTTGCGTACATTTTTTGTACTTTACAATTATCATTACTATTATTACATAAGCACACTGAAGAAACCATAATTTTTCAGGTATAATTTATTCCGTTGTCTTGCGCGGATTTTTTTCACTTAATCAAACATATTATTATTATTATTATTATTTTAAATAACGTATAAAAAGCGCAGTTTAGTTTTTATATTAACCTCCTCAGACCCGATGTATCCTATAGGATACACAACTTTACATTTTTTTTTCAAGTATATAAATAATGGTAAAAAAAAAGGAAATTGGCGTGTATGGAGCCTTATAGATAGCAGGACTAAACAAAATAGCAATTTGTTTCTTATAGTGCTTTTTTAGCGAGATACGTGTTATATCAAAATGGCTAGCAGCAAAAATGCACAAAATGTACACTGTTAAAAATTTGCAGCATTCTGTCCAGCCATTCGACCGTTTTTTGTAAAAACGGTTTCATAACCGTAATTTAACTATTTCCTGACCATAAAATGGCCAATAAAATGGTCAGAATAATGTTAAATTACGGTTGTGCAACCGTTTACGGAAAAAACGGTCAACTGACTGGACAGAATGCTGCAAATTTTTAACAGTGTAGAAAAACGAAAACGTAAATAGTTTTTCAGTACGTAAATATACCATTTGTAGAGTCCATTAGAAATAAAAAATTATTAAATGTATAATTATTTCACGTTTTGCATTGATTTTTCAATGCAATGCAAAAAAAAAGTAAAATAAAAAATTCTAACAAACTGTCAAAAAATGTACTTATTGGGTCCCCGTGTATCATCGAATTTATGTACAAAAATACATTTTATTTTTTTTCACTTTTCAATCTTTCTTAGTTATTAGTTTGTTAATATAAATTCGTAACTGAAGTTAAAAATAATATAATAATAAACCCTGGGGTCTGAAGAGGTTAAACTATTTTTTTTCCATTATTATTATTTTTTAAATTTTAACGGAAAATAATACAAAATAAAACTAATACAAAAATAAAGATCTTTTATTTTTTTCAATACGTAATAAAGGGCTGCTATTCATTTCCTTTGGAGTGGAGATATTTCGGCTCAAAGGCTACATCTATCACAGTCGTGACATTTGAAGTTTGTTTTCGTGATTAATTAAGATCTTATACACCTTTGAAAATCAGCTTGTATCATATAGAACGTATTATATTAAAAGTGCATTATCGAATAATTTTATAGTTTAACTAGCAAACACCGCGGCTTTGCACGCATAATAGTTGAAATATGCCAAGTGATATTGGCATGAATAATTTTTATTAGAAGAACACTTTTTGGAGTAATTCAAAAATTAGAAATTAAGCTACAGTTTGACTAAACTTCATTATAAAAGTGCAATAGACATAGATGAGATTTTACTTAATATGAAGAACTAAAACTAATTCCAAATAAATGATAATTTAGAAAGTATTTTAAGACTTTTATGCTGATTTCATACGCTCATTTCAGTAATCATTTGAAGTTTTGCATTTCTTAGAAACCATCTTAACACATTTACATCTTAAAATTAAACATCATATCAAATTCCAAGCTTCTTGTCTAACAGTCTACTACCTCGCTGTTGTTAGTGGCACCAACATAAAATGCCGAAACAGAGTTGAAATGGAATGTCTCGAAAAATGTTATACTGCCAGAATTAATTTGCCAACATTAACCTTGAAATCGGTTGGTATTTCCTAATATTCTATAGAAAACGAAATTTAGATGTTTTTAAACGCTTTCTTGTTGTTCCTGCCAACCAGGTGGTAGTGACATCGGCATAAAATATAGCCCTGCATAATAGCCCGTATATGATCAGGGACTATCACTCTTGATTTGAAACCAATAACATCTGTCATCGGTTTATTACTTCCTGAGATTCCATAGAAATCTTAATTTAGGACTCTTTTAGAATGCTTTTCGCTCCCTCCCTTCGCTTTACACTTTTTAATTTTCGAATTTATTTTGGACTGTTCTTAGAGGACATTTATATTTTATAAGTAACTACCGTGCTATATTTAAAGTTTGTAGCCTCTTCAGTACCACAGAAATCGCAATTTAGAAAGTTTTTTGCTCATGTGCAGCCCTCTAGGGGTTGTGGCACCGACATAAAATATAGCTTATGTTTGAGCAGGTTCTGTCACCATCAATTTGCAACCATTATGTTTGAAATCGGTTTCTTATTTCATACGATTGCATAAAAATCGTAATTTAGAACGCTTATAGAACGCTTTTCGCTCACTTCATCCTTTTAAATTTGGAATCTTCTTTCGACAATTCTTAGAAAGCATTTAAGTCTTTGAAGTAATTACCATTCCAAATTTTAAATGTTAGACCCCCCTCTTTAACACATAAAATGCAATTTAGAACATTTTTTGCTCCTGTAATCCCCAGGTAGTAGTGACAACAACGTAAAATATAGAATATGTTTGATCGGGGACTATCACCATCAATTTGAAACCATTAGTTCTGAAATCGGTTTATATTTCCTGAGATTGCGTAGAAATCGCTATTTAGAACGTTTTTAGAACGCTTTTCGTTTATTTTCACATCATTTAAATTTCAAATTTTTAAGGAACTCTTCTCAAAGAATATTTACATCTCATAAGTAATTACCATGCCAAATTTCAAGTTGCTAGCCCCTTCAGTATAAAAAAAATCACAATTTATAACGTTTTTAAAATGCAACCGCAAGGTGGTTGTGACGCCGACATGAAGTAGATCCTATATTGGAGCAAGGGCTGTCATCATCAATTTCCAACTATTACTTTTGAAATCGGTTGGGTACTTTCTGAGATTGCGTAAAAATCGCCATTTAGAACGTTTTTTAGAATGCCCTTTTGCGCATTTTCACCCTTTTAAATTTCGAATTTTTTAAGAAATGTTCTTAGATATCATTTATATCTAATAAGTAACTACCATGCCAAATTCCATGCATCTGGGCCCTTCAGTAACACAAAAATCGCAATTTCGAACGTTTTTTTTTTTGCTCCTGCACCCCCTTTAGTGTTAGTGGCACCGACATAAAATGTAGCCTATATTGGAGCGAGGGTTGTCACCATCATTTTGACACCATTATTTTTTAATCAGTTTGGTACTTCCTGAAATTGCGTAAAAATCGCCAATTAGAACGTTCTTTAGAACGCTTTTCGCGCATTTTTACCCCTTTTTAATTTCGATTTTTTTATGAAATGTCCATAGAGATCATTAGTATCTTATAAATAACTACCATTCCAAATTTCATGTTTCTAGACCCTTCAGTAACACAAAAATCGGATTTTTAGAACGTTTTTTGCTCCTGCACCCCCTTTTGACCAATGGCACGGGCATAAGATATAGCCTATGTTCTAAGTTGTACTAACACTATCATTTTGATACCATTACTTTTGGAATCGGTTCGGTAGTTCCAGAGCTTACCTCCTACAAATAAACAATTTTTGCCTCTTTATAATATTAGTGTAGATTAGTTATAGGGAAAAAAAACTCTTCAAAATTTGAAATAAACTTATAAAATATTCATACATTTAAAAACTTTATTCGAAAGTAGAAGTATTTTTAATTCTTCAGGGTAAAAATAGTTCACTGTGATCAATATCTTACAAATCCTCCGTCATAAAACTTTTAAAGAATCAAAGGCATTCAAAAGTTCCTAAAGCATTTATTACTTCATGACAGAGATTTATTATTTGCAATTCAAATATAAGATTCGCAAAGTGTTATTTTCAGCTCATGGGTAAAGAAGTCATTACTGATCAAAGCAAAAACTATTTTAATTTTTTATGTTCGTTTTTGTCTAATAGTTAGGTAAGAAGATAAGATAAATGAAAGGAATATGAATTAACTTTTTTATACATATTATATAAAAGAAACTTTTATTTTATAGCCTCATATTAAATATACAATTTCAGCAATCGTTTGTCTATTTGAAGAAGTTTAAACTAGTTTTTACGTCTCATCTTTAGCAATTGACAGTATATTTATTTTAAATAAAATACTTTCGGAGAGACTTTTAAAATTCTATGGGGTTTTTTTCCCTTTAATATTATTGTTCTTATTTTTATTACACAGACACGCTGAAGAAACCATCATATTTAAGCTTAAAGATATTCCACTGCCTTTGTGCCAATTTTCTCCACTGAAGCGAATATAAGTTCAAAGGTCAATTTTTTTAAAGCGTATAAAAAGTGTAATTTCATTTGTGTAATAAATTATTTAGTTGCATTATTTTTTTTTTTAAACATTTGAGAGAAAATAATACAAAATGAAGATCTTTTAATTTTTTTCATAAGTACAAGGGAGTTGCAAGTCATTTCCTATCGACTGGAGGATTTTTCGGTTCCCAAGGCCCCATTCCTCCACCCCCCTTTCGCCTGGAGTTACATTTGCGCAAAATGTTTTGACGCATTTACAAATTCATTTTTTAACGGAAAGGTATAAAATTGGAAATCCTGGCTATAGAAGCGATTTGGAATTGAACTGTTTTTTTCAATTTTTTGTTCAATCAAATACCTTTTGAGTTATAAGCGAATTTGATCACATGACAAACACGCTTTTCGTCCAATCTTGAGTGCTTTTTCTTCCTTCGCGCGGAAATTCGGTCCAAAACGCCCACTTTGACATTATTTTCTGAAAAAACTATTACGTTTGCAAAAAAAAAAAAAAAAAAAAAAAAAAAAAAAAAAAAAAAAAAAAAAAAACAGCTCAATTACATAGTTTCTGAACAACAACACCAGCTAGTTTCACGCAATTTCGAACAAAAATAAATTAAAGCTTATTAAGAAAAAGAAGAAACAACGTATAAAGGCACAAATAAAATGTGTTTAAAAGCATACAGCTGTTTCAAAACCTCTAAGGTTTCCTCATCAGTGCTTAAAATAAAAGTTAAAACTAAGACATTGTGTAAACAGAGGGGGGGGGAGGTGGACAGAGAGTCAGAAAAGCGTACCTTTCAGCTCTACTGCCAACGGTGAAATGCGAGGAGCTGAAGAAGGAACAGTAGAGCTGAAAGGTACGCTTTTCTGACTCTCTGTCCACCTCCCCCCCCTCTGTTTACACAATGTCTTAGTTTTAACTTTTATTTTAAGCACTGATGAGGAAACCTTAGAGGTTTTGAAACAGCTGTATGCTTTTAAACACATTTTATTTGTGCCTTTATACGTTGTTTCTTCTTTTTCTTAATATATTGGCACAAAGTACAATCCTTCCCCACTTTTTATTAAAGCTTATGTCTGAAAGCTGCCCTTTTGGATTTGAGAACACCCTTAAGTAAGGTCTATCACACGTTTGAATATACGCTTGTATAATATAGAACAGATTACATTAAAACTACATTATCAAAACATTTTATTGTTTAATCAGTTGGTGAAAAGAAATCTCTTTAAAACTTGTAATAAAATTATGAAATATTCATACCTGTAAAAACTTGATTCCAAAGTAGAACTATTCTTAATTCTTCAGGGTAAAAATAGTACATTGTGATCAATATCTTACAAATCCTCCGTTATAAAACTTTCAAAGAATCAAAGGCATTACAAAGTTCGCTCTGCATTTATTACTTCATCGCAAAGTTTTATTACTTTGCAATTCAAATATGAGGTTAGCAAAGTGTTAGTTTTCGCTTATGGTGAAAGAAGTCATAACTGATCAAAGCAAAAACTATTTTAATTTTCGACTTTCGTTTTTGTGTAATAGTTAGGCAAAAAGTTAAAAAAAACAAAAAGGCATATAAATTAACCTTTTTATACATATTATAGAAAAGAAACTTTTATTTTATAGCCCCATATTAAAAATACAATTTCAGCAATTTCTTGACTATTTGAAAAAAGTTTAAACTAGTTTTTACGACTGATCTTTAGCAATTGACAGTATATTTATTTTAAATAAAATACTTTTCGGAAAGAGTTTTAAATTCTATCTTTTTTTTTCCTTTGATGTTTCTTTTGTTTTCATTATTTTTACACAGACAAGCTAAAGAAACCATCCATTTTCAGCTTAAGTTATTCCACTATATTTGGAGCCCTTCTTTTTCAATGTGCCAAAATCATGTTTACCGTATATTTCCGTGTATAAGAAAAGTATACGACTTTTCAGTGAAAAATCGTCCAAAATCGAAAACCCGTATATAAGCCGATGTTAGAAAAAGATGATGAAAAATTCAGTGAATTCAGCGAATTCAGTGAAATTTCAGTTCGAAAATTTATAAAAACGTGAAATAGAAAAAAAATGCTCTCTCCGAAATTACTTATCTCTCCTATACTGTTTTAGTGCGTTGCCAAATCTGTTTAATTGGCTTCCGCTGGAAGTTTGTATAAATAAGCCATTTAAAGTCAAGCTGCGTTCTTAATTGATTGAATGTATTGTACGTCATCTGCACTGTAAAAAAAAAAAAAAAAAAAAAAAAAAAAAAACGACACTTTTACAGTCAAAGTACTGTTCATCTCGCGCACAAACTCGATCACAGTGAATGTGCTGTATCTTTCTTTGGTTTCCTGATTATATTAACATAGAAAATACAGTAGTTGCATAAAATTAACAGCACAATGTGCTGGCAATTTGGACGCCAGCAGTTTGTGCTGTAAATAAATGCGTCCAAATTGCCAGCACATTGTGCTGTTAATTTTATGCAACTACTGTATTTTCCATGTTAATATAGTCAGGAAATCAAAGAAAGATACAGCACATTAGCTGTGATCGAGTTTGTTCTGGTAAATTTACAGTCGTTTTTATACAGTGTGTGGATGCAGTGTGACTAATTGCGTTAATTTAAAAGAAAGTTGACATCGTGACTATCTCTAAATGGGGGAAAGAATCTTGGCTTGAATTACCATAAGGAATGATCATCCGATCTTTCAAAAAATGTTACCATCAGTAATGAATTCGACGGAAACGAGTATGATGCCATTTTTGAAGAAGATGACGATGATGATGAATCAGACACCTGCGATATTCATCTTTAAAATTAAAAGAGTTGCCGGAAAATCCTGATTATGACTTATAGCGAAATATGATTAGCGACTTTTCTATTGTAAAAGAATGGATAAAAATAGTATTTTTTAAAAATTTGCAAGTATTTTGTATGGTTTTTTTTTTATACTTTCCATCTTTTTTACTTTAGAATATCGATTTCGGAAATTTTCTTAGACTCGTGTATAAGCCGACCCCCTACTGGGGAGCCAAAATACTGCCCAAAAATTATCGACCAATTCACGGAAGTATACTGTAATTTGTATTGTTTAAAAAAAGGGTCAAGTGCGAGTATTACTCGCTCTCAGAGGGTTCCGTAAAGTAAATGTATGAATTATTAACTATATTATTTAAAAAAAAAATCGTTGCTAAAAGAGTAATAAGATTTTGAAAAAAAAAAAAAACTATACAGTCTGGGGTTGGGTATAGTTGTGTATACTAGAAAAGTATAAATGAGTATCCCATAAAAGTTTAAAGAGATATGAAGCAAAAATAGTAACAAATATTGCTATTCTGTATAACTCTTTTTTTAATCTTATCCCAATCTGTTTATGTCGAACATAATTCGGTACTGACACTAAAAGTAGTGCATGTTTAAACTTCATTTGGCATTTCATATAACCAAATTCAGCGTAGTAAAAATCTTTTCTTATTAGAGTGTATCGAAATCAAAACACTTGTTTAAAGTTTAAACTTGGCATTTCGTTAAGCGCGCTTCGAAAGGAAGTCTCAAATTGTAACGCCGCCGCCTTGGTCCGTGCCGAGTTTTTCCAGATAGGATTTTAATTAACTTTTAAAGACAAGGGGAAAGCGTTGAAAGATCTGCTCATTGCAAACTAGTGGCGAATCCCATAGTATTTACGTGATTAATTCTAATGAAATAAGTCTGTTTTTAACAATTTGACGTTTATTGCTTTTATCTTGCTACTGGGCATTGAATTACATAAATATATCATTAAAAGTTGTTATCTACGCTATAAAAGCCGTTGGTACATAGAGTACGCCGTCCCAATCATTATGTATGTCCAAGTCGTCCGTGTCTTTAAGGGTTAATATCTCGGCTAACTACCGAGGATGTTTTTCGAAAATCACTATCAACAATGCTTTTATACTTCTGCTACGATAGGTACCTCCAGCGGTCCTCAACAACTTTGCTGAATGCTCGCAAATCGGAATTTGTGTGTAACGAAAAAATGCAATTTTCCCAAAACTAAGTGACCTAGGGTAATAAATCTCTATAATTTTTATGCAAGGTTTAAATTAACCTCTTCTTTCCCTAATCTGTTTATAATTTTAGTTTCAGTAGATAAAAAAAAGGAGGGGGGGGGCATATTTTTGAACTACTTTTCCGCGATATCTCTGAACATATAATACCTATAATTAAAAGAAATATATTTTTGAGTTCAGCGTTACGAAAGCTTTCACCCAATACCCACCACGATATAAAAAAAAACAACTTTTTTTTAAGTAAATTAATTTGCCCCTCTATATTTTTCCTAAATATATTTGTGAATATTTAATAATCTGGAAATATGTGGGTCTATAGACTTTATTACTTCCCCAAATTTGAGGTTTCCACGTACCATAGTTTACGAGCTAAATGGCTGTGACAGACGGACGGAATGACACAGGGGTGATCTTATAATGGTTTCGTTTTTACTTTTTAGGTACGGAGCCCTAAAAACATATAAAAAGGCAGTTTGGATTTGTTAAATATCTAATTTTGTTGTAATTTTATCTTAATAAAAAAAATTAAGGGGAAATAAATATAAAAATAATACAAAAATAATGATATGTTACAATTTTTTTAACTACATATACAATAAGAATTACAATGTAGTCCGTAAAATAAGAACTGCTGCTGTTATACTTAGTCAAATCTTCACTATGGATATTTTTCCTATATTTTCTTTATGTTAATTTGTAAAATTTTTTTTAATTTCAAGATTATTAAACGGATGGTCCTTTACACTCACAACGGCATAAATTTCTGGAGATCGGTCTTAAAATTATAATTAAAGTTTTGGAGACAGTAAATCGTTCGTTACTGAATATGAATAGTATATGAGTATTTTTTCAAAAGTCTCAAAATGACAGTATTTTTTCGAAAGTATACAAATGACAGAGTATTTTTTCAAAAGTCTCAAAATGACATTAGAACCACAAAATAATTTGCTGGTATAATCAGTTCACTTAGCTTTCACTGCCTGAAATCTTGGATATAGAGCCTCTTTTGCTACTGAATATGAACATTGTATGAGTATTTTTTCAAAAGTATGAAATGACATAAGAAACACAAAATTAATTATTTACTCGGGTAACTAGTTCATTGACTGAAGTTTTGGAGATAGTACATCTTTTGCTATTGAATATGAACAGTATGTGCGTATTTTTTCAAAAGTCTCAAAATGACATTAGAACCACAAAATTATTTACTGGTATAATCAGTTCACTTCGCTTTCACTGCCTGAAGTCTTGGATATAGAGCCTTTTTTTCTACACAATATGAACATTGTATGAGTATTTTTTCAAAAGTATCAAATGACACAAGAAACACAAAACTAATTATTTACTCGAGTAACTAGTTCAATGACTGAAGTTTTGGAGATAGTAAATCTTTTGCTACTGAATATGAACAGTATGTGAGTACTTTTTCAAAAGTCCCCAAAAGACATAAGAACCACAAAATCATTCATTGGCATAACCAGTTCACGTAGATAGACACTGTCTGAAAAGTCGTAAATAAATATTCAAAAATATCATTAAAAACAAAACAATTTATAAAAAAAAATAACAAGAATTGTAAATATAATGAAAATACTTAAGTTTATTGAAAACTTATATTTTAACACCTAAAGAAATTAGAGTTTGTGTAACTTTTTAACACTATACAAGCCGACTGACACATTTATGCGTAATTTATAAAACCACTGTTAAGAAATTCTAAATTCTCCCCAGAAATCTTGAACAGCTATTCTGGTTAAAAATTAGTACTAGGTTTAAATCTGGCTTCATATAATGTGATACACGATTACGCATACCCTGGACGCAGAGTTCATCGTGAACTGGGTAGCCTCTTGAATCCAACAACAGTTCCAGTTTTATTTCTGGTTTAAACTGGAAATTTCAGAATAAAACAAACTCCAAATTTGACAACACAGATTGGGGCCTGTATAGTGGTACTATTCCAAATGGGACCATTCAAAATCTCATGTTCTATGAAGTGATGTATGAAGTTGAATAGATATAATTTTTATTTTCAGGAAAATGAAATTTTGATTAATTAGTGGATTTGATTCTCCAATGAATCTCACAAAATGAACTAATGCTTAAAAATTATTGATGCACAAATATATATGCTTGCATATTTTTCTACATACAAGATATCACAAAAAAATCGTGGGTTAAGAGATTATAGAGCACTCTGGAGTAACCCTTTTTTGCATTGAAAAGAAGATTCACACTCTATTTATTCAGGTTTTAACACATGATGCTTTACTCCAACCTAAATACGGATTTCCATTCATAATTTTAAAATAATGATATAATTTACTGAAATATTCTGTAGAATAACTTTATTTAAAATTGAATGACAGCACAGAAAGTCTATTGAAAGTAAGTCCGTAATATTATGAGTAAAAGTTCGAGTTACGACGTGTCTAGATCATTTGTTGTTTTATCACGGAAAGTAGCCATTTCCATGAAATCTCGAGACATTACATAGAAAACATTACGCATTTTTAAAAGCCTCTTTACAGCATCTTTAATTTTGTAAAAATATGGAACGAAAACCTAGATTCGACTTAGAGTGAGTATTTATGAATAAATAGTACATGTAGTATTATTAATAAATAGTCGCGACACTGATTTTCTATAGAAAAAAGTTTGTTATAGTGTGTTATATCATCTTTTAATGTTTGTATACGAACATTTTGGAATACGCTTGAAAAATGTATTTCCTATAGATTCCTGCGCGAATCGGGTTATTTCCTACTCAACCTGAAAATTCTATTTAACGTCTACGCAAAACTTTAAATTATAGGCTCTGCAGATAGGACCGGGTCAGGTAACCCAAATCTAACAAAAAAAAGTCATCTAAACATCCGATAGACTTCAACCCGAACCAAAATACTTAAAATCCGAATTTAAAGAGAATTTCCCGACTTGCAAGAAAATTAATCCATATTTAATTACAATTATGGAAAAATGACCTACATTTATATCGCTAATGTCAATTTTATCTTTATGTTGAAAAATGAACATGTATATACATATTAATATTAAAATATGTAGTTTCCATTATCTAAAAATTTGTTTGAGATTTTTTTTCTTTTAAAAAATTGTGTGAATCTTAACTCGATTTGTAAGAGTTAAATCCTAATCTGAAACAATTAAATTCAATCCGATGAAAATCCATCCCGCAATGAAAAAAAAAAAATAGAGTTAAACGGACACAGTCGGGTTCGGATGAAATCAGGTTACACGACTTGTTGCAGAACTGGTGCCATTACTGAACATAATTACCTGATGCTATTACTGCACTGAATGACCGGATGCCATTACTGAACAGACTGGCCTAATGCTATTACCGAGCAGATTGGCAAGATGTCATCACTTAGCAGTATGACCTGATGAAATTACAGAACGGAATGAATGACCTCATGCCATTACTGAAACGAATGACCTGATGTCATTATTGTTCAGAATGACCTGATGTCATTTTTGTTCAAAATGACCACATGCTATTATTGAGCAGAATTATCAGATTCAATCACAATACTGAATATACTAATGCTGTTTCTAAAACTCCAAACAAGTACTTCTATTCATCCGCCTTTCAATGTACGTGTCTTTGAATATTAAATAAAATAGGCTTTAATAATTTTTTTATATATATGAGTTCATTTAACACCTTAAAATATATATGTATGTATATATATATATATATATATACACTAATGTAACATTCGTTATCTTCGCTTGTTAACTTTAGGCTACTAATATTGCGATCAGTATTTTAAATTGTCAACATGTATAACCTATTTAATTGACACCAAAGTATTCTTTTTTTCAAAAATGTAACAGCCCTTTCGAAAAAAAAAATCTATCCTATCATTGGCAATAAATAAAAAATATTATATCTCTAGGGGGGAAAAAATGTCTAAGATACTGACCGGTAAAGCATTTTTAACGAAGATTCTGCTTCAAAAAGAATATGAAATCAATAATTTTTCCCTACCTACTTAAATTATCCACAGTCTTCTTTGGTATTTTATTTATTTTACTTTATTTTTTTGCTTGTCTTGTATCGTTTACTTGTCGTTAAGAGAGAGAGAAAAAAATCCACTTTATTTCATTTATTGTCAAAATTTTTGGTTCAGCTTTTAAAGGAAAGAAAAAAAGTTTTTCTTCTGATCACTCATTTTTAATTAATCCTTGAAAAAATAAAAGAAGAAAAACGTTACTGATATGATGCATTAGGTTTTCGTCTATTCAAACATTGTATACTGATAAATATTTTTTTTTTTTTTGTACAAAAACTTTAGATGCATTTTTTTCCCTATAATAAGCTGTTATTAAAAACCAAAATAAATACGAAGTTAATCAAAAATATATATAAAAACCCCTATTTTTTTTATTTAGAAAATGATAAGTTACTTTTATCTACCCCCCTTTTATCAATTTTAAGATGCCTGCATTTATTATGCGTATATTTTCTAATCGAAATTTTTAAATACTTCGGAAGGATTTTCGAAATTAATGAGCTTAATGGAAGGATATGGTATGATACATTTTCTCATTTTTTTTAATTTTTTATTTTATGGATGAAATCGTTATGAGATATATAATATGATAAAACTAAAATACCAAAATAGGAATTCAGTTTTTCCAGCTGAGACAAAAAATGCCCAACCTGGAACTCGAAACCTTGCATTGTCAATTCTCTACCATTCAATCCGCTACCTGGTCTGACAAACCGGCGATTATGCTGCTCTCAGATAACCTTATTAGCGATAACTGGTCTGCCGCGCCGTATAGGCAGCTCAAAAGAATAAGCCGCTCAGTTGGAAAATTTGAATTCGCATGATAACTTTACCAATCGTTTGATAACTTTACCAATTATGATTTAATAACTGAGTCAAAAATAATACTGTAAAATACCAAAATTCTATTTATGGGCTCTGCATATATAACGTTATCATTTTTGGGAGAAGTCTGACACATGATATCGTTAGATATCTCTAGGGGGAGGGGGCGGGTTGTCTTTTGATATCATTATCATTTTTGATCCAACCGAAATTTTCTCTTTCATTTGTAACGTGGTCTTTACATCAAAATAGTATGTTAACTTTTTTTAGTCTGTTATGTATTTTTATGAAAATACGAAGTTATTATTAAAATATTAAAGGATTATAAAATTATTTAATTCCAAAATGCGGAATACCTCAACATTTGATATTTCTATTTCTTCTATCAAATGTTTCTGCATACTGTTCGTTTTCGAAAGCCGCGCCTAGCACTCTAGGACGATTCTACTAACCAAAGGGATGTTATGCTGAGATGGGTACTTTCCGAAGTTGTTCATTTATTGGTTGTCACTGGGATTGGCATTCAGCCAAACGCAGCTAAACAAACACCAATCACCCCTATTTTGACAAAATCAAAGAAAACCTGACGCATGCGCAAAAGCACGGAGGGGTTTGCTCACTGAAAACAAACAATGTATAATCCACTGTTCAAGAAACCATATGCGAAAATTGTTTGAAATGATACTGGTGTTTACTAGTAAAGAAAAGAGAATAAATGTTGTCCACCAATTTTGTTTATAAGAAGTTCTGTCTACCCCCCCACCCCGTGCGAGGGCAAGTGCAAGAAACCATTGTTACTGTTGAATGTAAAAAAGCTATTATTAAATATTTTTAAATAGAAACTATTTTTTTAAGTGTTGTTTGATATAAAGTTATATTATATATAAAATGATATTTTAATGACTTCTCTTCATTTGAATCAATGAAGTGTGCGAAAAATAAGTATAACCAAATTTGTATATCACTCCAAACAACAACAAAAAATCCAAGAATTTTAAGGCATTGATAACGATATCATTAGAGGGGGGGGAGGGGGTAGAGGGATGATAACGTATCAGGGGCGCGCCGACCCAGTGTGCAAAGTGTGCACCGCACACAGGCGCCAGAATAGTAAAGGCGCCAAATAGTTTAGGAGAGGCTGAAAAGTTTGAAAAACTTTTATCCAATTTAAATTTATTAAAGCGGTATTCAAAATCGAAAGTGTGTCATTTCTCATGACACATTTATGAGTTCATTTTTACTTTTAAGATATATGAAATTTGTAGATGCTCGTCAGCGGCGTAGCTTTAGGGTAGGGGGGGGGGGAGGGATCTCAAACCGAAAGGCGCTATGGTGTCGAAAGGTCACGGTCGTCGTAAGGCGCCACGGAAGGCTTAAGGGCGCCGTCATGCGCCTAAAATAAATTTTAAAAAAGCGCTAGAAGCATAAAAATAATCGGAAGGGCGACCGCGAATGCCCCTTTTGACATCCCTACTCTAGATCAGACCTGTCCAGCTTTTCAGAAAACAGGGCGCACTGCAGCTGGGGGCAAACATGGAAGGCTTCATTATTCAAATAATTGAAAATATATAACACTTCTATCTTACTGTAGTATTGGTAGTGATACACATACTAACGACATAAAAACGAGTAGTATATTAAATGGCACAATGGTAAAGCAGCATAAGACACCAGGTTATGCACGGTTCCCATGTAAAAGTAAATTGCCGAAAAAAGCACAAATCATTCACAGCAATCGGCTACATTATAACAAAAATAATAACTAAATAAAACAGGATGGAGCTCAAAATGCAATGCATTTAAAAAAAAAGAAATGAAAAACGCCATTCGATTCCAACCCAATTTAATAGCCATGCATTGTAACATTGCATAACATTGTATGCTTTTACGCATAAAAACGAGCCCATGAGCATGTAAGGAAGTTTCATGTCATTTACAGTAGGGAAGCATGTTTTTGAGAACAACCTCAAAATGAATTACGTTTTATTGAAATTTTAATTGAATATTTTATAGATTTGCTTGTAACAAATTATAATAGATAAAGCGCTAGTTTTACTCGCGTACAGAGATTTCATACAATAAATTTATTAATTTCTAACTACAATCTTACAAAATATAGTTGTTAAACGAATAATAAGACTTTGCAAATAACTCGGAATTATTTTATTAAATATTTTTTCAATAATTGCCTTCAATAATTGAATTCAATTGGAATGAAAAACGCTGACTATTTATCATTGTGATCCGTTTTACCTAAAACAAAGGCCTTGTACAAAGTTTAATATTGCCATTGTGCCAAGTACGCTTTGAAAGGAGGTTACAAAGTTGCATGGCCACTTTGGTCTGTGCCACGTTTTTTTAGATAGGTTTTTAATTAATATCTCAGCTAATTACCGACAATTCTTTTGGAAAATCTTTATCGACAGTCCTTGGATGATTTCGCGTCGATAGGTACCTCGAACTCTCCTCAACTCCCCCGCTGAGCGCCAGCAAGATAAATTTTATGTATAAAGGAAAACTGCGATTTTCTAAAAAATTGTATGACCTAGGACAATCTTTATAGTTTTCCTGAAAGGTTTAAATAAATTCCTACTACTTCTAATTTTTTCGTAATTTTATTTTCAGTAGATTTGGAAAAAGTAGGGGAGACATAATTTTGCCATACATTTTCGACGAATTTCTGAAAACATAATTGTATCTATTATTGTATATGTTTTTGAGTTCTGCGCTACGAGGTTTTTCAAACGACACCCCCCCCCCCATTTTGTCTTAAATACGTACCCGTTCACTGTGTGAAAATAGGGGAAAAGCTGCTAATTATTGAGATTTGTTATGTAAATGTTTTTCTTAATTTTTGGAAAATTGTATGGGGTAGTAATGAACACATTAAAACTTTAAAATGACCTCTACTGATAAAAAAAAAAAAAAAAAAAAAAAAAAAAAAAAAAAAAAATGAGTTAAGAGGAGAGGAGTGAGTGCTTAGTAATGTCCAGGCCAAAATGTTTAAAACAATATGTCACATGAAAAAATTAATTTTCGCCCCCACGAGGGGAATGCCACCTAATAGTCTGGGGTAAAGTCCTGTATCGGGTCGGGTTACCCGCTTTTACCCGAACCCGACCCGCACTCGGCGCTATATTTTCGCGTTGCGGGTCGGGTCGGGTTGACTTTAAATATTTTTGTTACGGGTCGGGTTCGGGTGGACCCGATTTTGTAAAAGAACGTGGAAAATATTTTTTCACGTTAAAAGCCTATATAAAAACGCAGATCAAAGTTTCACAAAAGCAAAATGCGTGCCTGTCTATTTTATCTTTAGTCGTCCTTTCACGAGTCTTCGAAATAACAAATTGCATTATATTTTTATCGTATTTTAAACATACAATACGCAGCAAAACGCTAAATGGTCCTTCCTGTCTATCACACAGTAGTTGCAAAGTTAGAAGTATCAAGACTTATAGAACATTAGCAATGAGCGATCTGTTTTGCAATGATAAAAAGGAATTTAACATTTGGAGATTCAAATTTTAAATCTCCACAATTCCTAAACTACTTGACGAAATGCCTTTCTGTTTAGTTTTCTTAAGTAAAATTTAATGACAAAGCCAAGTATGATGTAAAAATTATAGCGTTTGTATTGAAAATTTCAGAGTTCGGTACAATTTTAGAAGTATGAAGATGAGCCTTAAAATTTTCTTTATATAACTTGAAAGAATACACAATTTCCTATCGAATGTTTATTTAATTGTTATCAGGAAAAATTTGGTGAGTAAAATGCATGAGGTCATTATTTCATTTGGACCGACTGCACCTTAAAACCGTCAGATATAAATGATATTTATTCATGAAATTGGCCATCATATGAAATTAGAGAGCACTCATCTTAGACTGATGTAGTTATTTGCAGAGAAAAAGAGTATCAGGGAAAGAAAAAGTCTTCTGGGGAAAAATTAGAGAATGTGTCCCCTTTAATGGAGAACTACCATCGTATTATAGTATTACCGTGGTAGTGCTTGAAGTGACCTATTTAGTACTAATATACATTAGCTGAATCAGTATTGCACATATATTAAGTGCACCTGTTACACAAATTTAATTAAAATTGTTTTTTTAATAAAATTCTTCTGAATTAATACATTATTTTTTTTACTCTTCATTATAATAAAAAAAAGAGACATTTAAATTCAATATTTCAATGTAAAATGTTGAGGTTCTTTAAAATATAAAAGTTGAAAGAAGTCTAAAGTTCTAAATTTTCATTCTTTTTCAGCAATCCATTATAAATTTTTTCACAGCTATATTTAACTGAAAAATAAATACCCTGAAAAATACCCAAAGTGGTTATTTTACATCAGTGGGTGTACCAGGACAGGTTTTCGACTATCCTCACAAAAATTTTGAGCCTCGTATGTGCCGTAGATTCTGCTAGCCATCGCACACAGACAGAGCAAAACTTTGTTTTATTAGTATTTTTACTTTCTTCTATCTTTACAAGAAGAAAGTATTAGATTCGGGAAAATTTTCGACATCCGGTTTTCGACGGATTTATACATTTTAGAATGTCCTGAACACGATTTGATGGTTTTTAGAAAATGTCTGCCTGTCACTCTCTCTGTCACTCTGTGAGTCTGTATGTGACAAAAATTTTGTAGGCGCTCTATCTCAAGAACTAATGCACGGAATTTCACAAAACTTTAGATTCAGTTAGACCTTAATATAAACTAGTCCTGATTAGTTTTTGGTGAAAATCGCCCACAGATGGCGCTGCTATGTGGCATTTTTACCGATTTCAGCAATAGCTATATCTCAAGAACTACTGCACGGATTTTTATAAAACTTTAGATACAGTTAGTCCAGGATATAGTTAGCTGCACATTAGTTTTTGGTGAAAATCGCCCAACAGGTGACGCTGCTATGCTGCATTATTCTTGATTATCGCAATAGCTGTAACTCAAGAAAAAATGCACGAATTTGCATCAAACTTCAGATTTGAATAGTCCCTGATATAAATTAATGCCGTTTAATTTTTGGTGTAAATCTCCCAATAGGTGGCACTGCTGTGCTGAATTTTGCACGATTTCTGCAATAGCTGTATCTTAAGAACAAATGCATGAATTTTCATCAAGCTTCAGATTCAGTTAGTCCCTAATATAAACTGGTGCTAATTAGTTTTTGGTGTAAATCGCTCAACTGGTGGCGCTGCTATGTGGAATTTTTTACGATTTCCGCAATAGCTCTATCTTAAAAACTAATGAACGGATTTTCATCAAACTTCAGATTCAGTTAGACGTTAACATAAGTTGTTGATTATTAGATTTTGGTGTAAATATACCTATCCGGTGGCGCTGATATGCTACATTTTGCATGATTTACACGATTTTAGCGATAGTCCTATCTGAAAAACTAATGCACAAAATTTCATGTCTTTAGAATCCTCATGATGGGCATAGATTGCCTTTTAATTTTGGCTCTGTACAAGAGAATTTTGAAATATTAACATGTATGACATAGAAGAAAGTTTTGGGATTGGCATATCCGACTAGTTAATTTAGAACTTGGGTTCATTGCACGAAAATTGGGAATTCGAAAAATAAAAAAGTCTGACAGAGAAGGAAGTGTTAAGAGTGTGACAAGGTAAAGATACGCTTAGCTTCTTAGCAATGTAAACGTCAAAATGAATATGCATTTTTCATAACAATTGTTATATAGCCAGCATAAGTGTTCTATATTTGCTTATATAAAATCAAATGTTCCGGGACTGGAACATTTTCGAATGCACCCCTGATTATAATCTATGTGTGGTTTAAGGCGCATCTTAATTGGCGTTACATTATTTTAAAAGAAATAAAAGTACTATAACAAGCTCCGATGTAATACGGACACCATTGATTTCAGAAAAAAAATTTCTACTTTTATGTGTATTTACCGTATTACGAGCACTCCTTTCTTTGTGTCTTAGTGCTACCATTGATTAATTCAACACAGCTATATTTCCAAATTAAAGTTTATTTGAACTGTTTTAATTTTTAAGTATAAATATAAATAAAGATCAGATCTTAAAAATTCCGGGAGTAATGGGGGTAAAAGAAGCTGGTTTATGTAGGAGGCATGCCATTTGTGGGGAAGGGAAGCAACCAGCTGAAACACCCACTTTTTAGGGATGTCCGTTATTTGTATAGCTGCCAACATTCCTTATTTTTAAAGTCAAACAACAATATTTTAAGCCAGAAATTTAATTTAATAAATGAAATAAAAAAGAACCCTGTAGAAACAAGACACATTTCATTAAATAAATTTTCTGGTTCAAATTCTATTATTTGATCTGAGGAAAACCACCGGAAGGTTGGCTTGGCAGCTATGCATTTATACTCATTGAAAAAAAATATATATATATATATATATATATTGTGTGTGTGTGTGGGGGGGGTGTTTAGGAATATGGGGCGCCAATTGAAGTTCTGCACACAAGCGCCGGATACTTCTGGCGCGCCCCTCTAACGTATGGTATCGTAAAAGGAGGAGGTGGTGCAAAATTACCAAAATGTTATAGAGTTATATAGGTGCAGCCCCTTAGTATTGAAGATATGAAACAGTATATTTTTATATAATAATTTAAATGGTGAAACTAATTTCTAATTTTTAGTAATTAAATGTTAATATTCTTTTTTAGAAGAGTTTAGTATCACCTATTAACATTCAAACGTATGCTACTAAGAAGGTATTAAATGAATTACTAAATTACAAGAAAGAAACTTTTACTTCAATTTTGTCGGATTCTGTTTTTTTGTTACATAATATCTTCTTCAACTCAGGTCTCCAACTGATATCTTATATATTTTTTTAATGTTACTTTTTATTTAAAAATGCTGACCGCATACTGATAGATCAAAAATTAACCTTTTTCAGTGCCAAAGTCCTGTTTATTTCGCTCCTACTTATTTCCATTTTCTGCGTCTCGAAAATATCGCAATCCTACTTTGGACGACATCCAAAAAATGGTTGCTATTTTTAGGAATTTATAACGATAACGTCAACTCGATCTGCGCTATGGTTGTTTGGTTGGTTGATTTTTGACGGCCGATTATCTACACTAGGGATATAGGCCCGAGGGGAAGGCGTGCCCTTCGTGGGGGTCTTTCTAAGGGAACCTAACCCGTATTTACGCATGGAAATCCATGGATCGAAGAAAACAACGAAAACTTCGAACGATTAGGCCGACGAGCGCGATTGGGATCAAACCCAGTACCTCCCGTCTACCAGCTTCGAGAGCAGAACCTCTCAGTCTCTGGTGGGGCCCGATCTGCGCTATGATTTTCACTTTTACTGCTCATTATCACTTGTATCTTAATTTCAATTTTTATTCCATCGAATAGACGAAAAATGTACCTTTGAAAAAAAAAAATATGAGTGCTGAGAGGAGAAATAAGGAGGTTGAGATTTTTTTCAAATAAGAATCCTTCTATCTATATAAATAGATGATATAAATAAAATTGTGTAATAGATTTATATAATAATTTATTCGAAAAATTCAGAAAATGAAATCTTAACATTGAAATTTACTTACATGCGAATTTATTATTTATCAAGAAATGAAATAAAGAATTCGTTTACGAGATCGTTTTAATAAGATAAGGATAGCAAAATTCGCGGTTTTAACAAATTCACGTCATCACTGATTCAGTATATCTGAACTTCTATTTCTTGACACGCACATTAAAATAAAATTATCCTGATATGTAAACATATTATGCGGGCTTAAACAGAAATCGCTTAACAAGCTTGAGTCTAGTTTAATTAAATTCTATGATTCTAAAACTACATACTTTAATTCTAAATAAATTTAAATAATATTTACTATTGGATTATATTTCTGCAGTTTCAAAATTAAAAGCATTAAAAGTTTATTAGGTAACAGGCGATAGATAGTAAAATATTTCCGCGGACATTTTCAAAATAAAATTATTTTGGATGTATGAGCAGCTATATCAAAGCACTAAGAAACTTATTAAGAGTCAGCTTGAACTAGATTTTATGTTAAGCTATATTCTTAGATATCATTGAATGATATTTTAGATATCATATTTATTGAAATAGGATTTATTAGTGTCCTTATTAGCATTAAAATAAAATAAACATCATATTTGAAAAATCATTTTAATAGGATATAGATAAGAGAATTCTTACAAGGGAACCACTTTTGGAGCTGCTCGCACCTATCTTGGTGCATTTTAAAAACTTATATTAGGAAGTTTGAGAATCGATAAAATTTTCTGTTAAAATCATATTTTCTGATTTTGCAGGAGCATAACTTTCTGAAAACACAATTTTCGGAACCACTTATCAGACTATTAACATACATTTTTTTTTTTAAAGGAAAGCATTTAATAATACAAATTAGTCAATAATAAGTATAAATATTGAAAAAGGTTTAAAAATTCCTTCAAGAATCTACGAAATTGATTTTGAAAAATTACAATATCATATTCAAATTTTTGACGGGAGAAAAGTTGGCGTTTTCTTTGAAAAGTAGAAATTTTCGGAAACCCTATCCAAATGTTATAGCTGCTTGTTGTGTGTGAGTGAGCAGTGGTTTGCACTTCCCTCGAAATTGTAATGTCCGACATAATTAAGCAGAGTAAATTTTCTAAATTGTATAAAAATATTAATTTACTTTATGATTACTTTTACCTAAATACACTACATTTAGTATAACAATATTTCACTTGAAACATTTGAAACTTTATTCTATGTGACAGCAAAAGAAAATAGTTTGTTTATTTTGTGTTTCAATAAAAAAACACTTTTCAATAATCTTGAAAGCTTTTAACAGATATATATTTAATATTTATACATTTATCGCAAGCATAAAAAAAAAACTAATTCTTGTTTCTTATGCTACTATCAAACAAATCGCAATCTGATTTAATTCCAATACGCATCGTACATATACCAGACACTAGAGGGATAAAGCAGGCGAAAAATGTTTAGCGCAGGGATGCAAGCGGTGCGCCAAAAATGGTTGATTTTCACCACTAAATTTTAATAGTATTCTTCACCTTATTAGATCTCAGAAAATCTATCATTAAATAAGGGGAGGAATACTATAAAAATTTAGTGGTAACTATCAGCCATTCGTGGCGCAGCGCTTGCAACCCTGTGTTTAGCGCCATATTTGGCGACTTAACTCACTTTTGGTGTGAAGTAAATAAAAATCCAATAATAAAAAATTAAAAGTATATATATATATATATATATATATATATATATATATATATATATATATATATATATATATATATATATATATATATATGATTTTAACAGTGAAAATTTATCGGTTCTCTAACTTTTATGTATTAGGCTACAAAATGCGCCAGGTTTCGATGCTACATGCTCCAAAAGTGGTTCCCTTGTTAGTGCTAACAATTCCAGCATTACTCTTTAAATAAATCTACACTTCCATTCATTAACATTAAGCTTAAGGGGACAAGGGACATTCTTTTTTTTTTTTTTACTTTTGAGCTCATTTCTTTATTTATTGTTAAATTGCACTTTAAATACTATTCAAGGGCATACTATATGAATTATGGCATATATTTATCACATAGAAAAAGAAAATTCTTTGGAGAAAAATAAGGAATTTTCCTGAATATTTTAAGTGTTACAGTCGAACCTCTATTTAACGAAGCTCTATTTTGCGAATTTCTCTATTTTGCGAACTTTTATTTGGAACGAAGAACATTTTGCAAATTTCTTCGTAAAATAATCTCCAAATAGCGAAGTGCATTCTCTATTTAACGAACTTTTTCTTGGGATCTAAATTTTTTTCTCCCTATTTCGCAAAATATTACTGGACATTTCAAACTTATTCTTTCTTTTAACACATTTTATGGTGATCAATGACTAAGACCAGGTCTTACCAGGCACCTAATTCATCGAGAACAGTAAAATCGCTGTGATTCTTTGCTTTTCATCCAAGAAGTGTAAACTTTCAATATCCCCTCTTAACCCTCAATGGAGCTGCCCCGTGTCCTTAGAGTCTCCTGTTTTCTAGATTGTTGATCATGATCAGTCGTGTTGGTAATTTCGGTTCTTGTAGCTCGAAAATGTCAAAGCGAAAAGTGCTTGAGCATCAAAGAAAAAAAAATGCTCTTGATGAGGTGGATAAAGGCGTGAAGAAAAAGAATACTGCTTTAAAATTTGGTATTCCTCCAAACAGCTTAATAACCGTAATTAAAAATCGTGATTTTAATGTAAGATCATTTTTTTTAACTGAAAATACAATGTATTTCCAGACAATCTTTTGTTTCATTCTTATTTCCCTTGCAGATTTCTTTTTGACGGATAAAATAAATAAAACAAATAGATATAATTTTTTTTTTAAGTGTGGTTAATTACTTTTTTAAATTATATTTATTGTTTATAGACACATTTTATGTAGTTTAAAGTGTTCTAAAAGGTGACTCTCTATTTAACGAATTTTCCGTATAACGAACTTTTTTTCGGGATTTAGCGGCTTCGTTAAATAGAGGTCCGACTGTATTAAGAACTTTCAAAATGCACCAACCACATTCTATATCAATTAAAATCCCCAATATTTTATATGTCAGTTTGGTTTACATAAAACCGTGCATGGAATTTTTTATATTTGAATATAAAGGTATGAAAAAAATATTTTCTAAATTTTATGAAATTACGAGCATTTTTGCATCATATTTACTAATATTACTTATATTACATCATATTGCTTAACTATCTTTAACTTTTCCAGTTATATTTTGTTTCAAAAAACTATACACAGTTTTATTTGTATATGTAAACCAAACTGGTATAAAAAAACATTTAGGATTTTAATTTATATGGAATGAGATTATGACATTTTGAAAGTTCTTGTTACAGTTTAAAATATTCAGGAAAAGTCCTTATTTTTCTTTAAAAAAACATTGTTTTTAATTTCTCGTGTGATAAATTTATGCCATAATTCATGGTGTGAGTTAGTGAATTACCCTTGAAAAGTATATAAATTGCAATAAAAAAAAATGAGTTTGAAGCTTCCTTTTGCCCTTAAAGTAAAATTGTCCTAATATGTTTCCTGATTAGGTGGGGTGGAAACGAAACCGGGTAAAGCACGAAAATCTGATTAGCTTTTCACTGTCCAAGCAAAACATCAACCTAAATTTTTAATACTACAAAAAAAGAAATGTTCATTTAAAATTCGTTTTTATTTTTATACATAAAAATTTCATCAATTGCTAACTTATAGCCACCTTACTTTTCATAAGTAGGGGGCCACAATATTTAATGACGGACACATCACTCCAAAATTAGATCCGCCACTCTAAGATTTAGTACAAAACTTTTAATAGATCATATAAAAGATACAAGGATACGTCATTTAACACGACTATGTACAATTATAATACATATGTACAGACTTTAGGAACTTCAGAAGAAATCTGCTGATTCTGAAAACATTTTATCATTTTCCGCCTCTCATAAAGTCTCCGAGGGAATTAAAAAGCAAGACAGCCTGCATTTCGTAACCTATACATTGCGTGCCTCAGAACACTCTGCGTAAAAGTATCGCAATGAATCATGTGGGGAATCTATTTGGAAGCCCGGTAAAATTAGGGACTGTCATGTGCTGCCATCTAGTGTAGGAATCTTTAAATATTTGTTACAAACTTATATTAAGCATTTTAGTTAATTATTTTAAATATAAACAATTGTAATTTCGTCAAAATATATGTTCTCTTAAAAATGAATATAATTCGTTTATAGCAGTATTTGAATAAAAAATACAACTTGAAACCCTATTGTCTTATTTTCAAAAATCGCGATTTGAAATGTTTCGGTGAAAAGAAAAAAAAATCTTTAACATTGAAATTTACTGCGATGCGAATTCTTGGATCTATTTCATTAGAAAAGAATTAAAGAACTAATTTATAAAATCGTTTTTATAAGACATGGATAACTATATTCTTCGTGTTTACAATTCAGTGCATTACTCGTTCAGTATGTCTACATTTCAATTATTGACACGCAGCTTAAGCGTAAATTACCCTAATGCGTCATCATATTTTATAAGTTTAAAATTAAAAAATCGTGTAACAGCCTGAAATTTATGTAATTTAATTAAATATCTATGATTCTAAAATTGCATAGTTTATTTGCATTTTAATATAAAACGTATATGTTAGAGGGTTACATCTTTAAAGCTCGAAAATTAAATATATTAAAAGTTTATTACGTACCTAGAGGTGGGTAAGTATAAATTTTGGAGGTAACTGGCAAAATAAAATTATTCTTGATGTAGAAATAACCAGAGCATAACGCTGATATGCAATATATTTATAGCACGTTTTATCTTAAAAAATCGCACGTTGATATGTTTCATTTAAAAAAAAAATAAAGATTAAAATTTATTGCAGCGCGATTTTATTGATGTCTTCATTTAATAGAAAATGAAGTAATCAACTCGTTCACCAAATCGTTCTGTTAAGATATGGATAACAGAGATCTTGGTATTAACAATTCATAGCATCACTCTTTCAGTAAATCTGTAACTATTTTATTGACATGCAGCTTTGAGTAAGACTATATCTTTGTACGTTATCAGTTTACGTGGACTTAAAAAGAAATGTAACAAGCTGAAATCTAACTCATTTAATTAATTAAATTCTATTAATGTTAATCTGCATAGTTTATTTCCAATTAAATGTAAATAATATTTATAAGGGGATTACATCTCTAGAGAAAAGTTTATTAGATATTTATAACAAAAAAAGTTTATTAGATAGTTATAAAAGGGTAATGATAGATTTTGAAGAAAATTTTCATATTAAAATTCTTTTATATAGATAAATAACTAAATAATACTGATAAACTTATGTGTTATGAATCGTAGAGTATATGTCTCTGCTAATTATGAGTTATGATAAGTGCACAGGCTTAAGTGAAGCCATAGATTAATTATGTAGTAAATTTACAATTTTATATTTAAGAAATCAGACTCTGGCTTGTTTCTTCGTATGTAATTTTAACATTGATATTTACTGAAATGACAATTCATAAATCCCTTCACATGGGCCCACCAGCGGCATCCGACGATTGTGGGCAAAACTTTAGTTGACAACCAATATTGCCCATAAAGAATCCCTTTATATAAATATTGATATCAAATTAACAAATTAACAAATAAAATATTAATGAAAAATTTATTGAACAAAAAGAAGAAAATGTAAAAATAATGTAAAACATGATTAAGTAAATGTACGTTAATGGAACAAAAATAATTTATAAAAAATAGAAATAATTTTAAATTAATTAATTTATATTATGTATAAAAGAAAATAAACCTTTTTGAATTGAACCTTGTATAATTCTAGGAAAATAAAAAGGTTTACAAAAAGAAGAGTATTAAATATTTTTAATATGATCATCAAGAAAGGGTCTTTTATAACATTTGTACTTTGCAAAGGTATAAATAAATAAATAAATAGAATAGAATGGATGCAGTTTCATGTGCACAAAATTCTAATAAATTACTAACTTATTATTTTTAATAAAAATGTAAATACATATTTAAACAGAAAAATCAAATCTCTTAAATGAAATTTTCTTACTTTATAAATGAAATTTCTCTAATAATATTATGTATATCAAAATAGTTAATCGAAAATATATGAAAATACTGACTTATACCTGGATTTCAAAACCTGTTCTATACTGCAGTGCAGCTATAAGTTGCTTTTAATAATGTTTAGTAAAGTAAAGTTCCGTAGATAACAACATTGATTAAGGAATCCAAAAGTTTGGATAAACTGTGATTAAATTATGTAAATAAATATACCGAATTATACTATATAAATAGATTTTAAATTCAAAATAAACAGTTGACAATGTAAAATCCTTCACAAAAATTGTCTTGTCCAACGGGTGTTTGTTCTGTTAATTTCTCATCTAACTATTTGTAACAAGATAAAAAATAATGTTTCTCGGGTGAAATAATTCTCAAACACAAAAGTGAAATTAATTCACTTGCTCTCTTAATGAATTGACAGTTTCAGCAAATACATTAATGTTTGGTTCATTTTATGCAGAAAAAAAAGCAGTTTAAATTTTATTTTAGGATCTAATATGTTTTATCTTCTTGATGAGGGTTGCCAATTTAGAATATTTTTTTTATCCAAAAATTTCGAATTTATGCCGGAATTTCCGGAAAAGATAATTTACTTTATGTGATTATGAAAGCCATGTCATTAAATAAAACAAAATTTGCTTTTCAGTTACTATTCAATATTCCTGGCATGAATTTGGAATTTCTGAATAAATAAAAGAGTTTGAAACTGACAATCCTGTTCATGATGCTGATCAAGTCCTGTTTTTTTTTTTTTTTTTTTTTTTTTTTTTTTTTTTTTTTTTTTTTTTTTACGTCATCTCAATTCTCTTCAAAAAAGACAATTCTACTTCAAATTTCACTACAATTAATTCCTAACTTTACAGTTGCTTAGTAACTCCCATCTGACCTGTAAACATTTAATACTGTTATATCTAAAACAAGCTCGATATTCCAACGTAATGAATGTAGTTCGTTGACAGAATTCACTTTATTTGATCTCTTCAGTTCTGAAGCTAAAATAATAATACAAATGCTTATTCATTACTTTTTTCCAAACAAAATTACATCATTAATGACAGAAAAAATATCTTTTCTGAAATTGATCCTTTAGGCGCTTAGTAATTTAGGTTCAAAAATATGGATTTAAAACTACAAACCCCGTTAAAAACGTCAATTTAAAACCATTAACCTAAATTAACGCAATCATAAATTTAAGAGCTTTAAACAAGTAAAATGTTTTATTGAAAAAGTTTTAAGTTAAATACTTATGAAAAATTCTCACTTTCTTGGTTCTCTTTTCTCTTCACTGTCTTTTGGGCATTTTTAAACATTTTGTAAACTCAGATGAAAATAACATTTATTTTATGTGGGAATCAGCTTATATCCTGCCATTTATTCGTTTGCTTTGAAAGCAGAAATCAATCAGCTATTAAGAAGTGATGTAAAAATGTAAAGAAAATCGGACATTTTAGTTTTTACAAGGAAAATAACAGAGGTCCTCGTGCGGCGTCCCAGGGACCGAAGAGGTTAAAAAGGCATACCTAATGCTAGTATATGAAAATACAAAACCTGTTTTAAACAATGGCTTTGACTCGCTAATTGCCTCCACGTACTCCTTGTAAACTGATTGCACTTTTAGTCGGGTGACACCCGATGAAGTTTATCGCAAACAATATTTCATAAATAACATTTATCTACCTTTTTTCCAGAACACAATTTTTATAGTAAATTTCTAGAACAATTACAATCGACTCCCATCTATGACGAACATTTTTACTTAAAAAAAGTGGTAGAAAATAAAGTGGTGGTTGTTTTCAAACAATAATCTTCATCAAGTTCAAAGAATTAATCTGCAGGCCATTACTTAATTTTAATTAGCGTACCTTTTGTGTGTTTTTTTATTTATTGTTATTAGTTTAATGTTCAAAATATCTACTAATATTTCCGAACAGTAATCTTTGCTTTATGCCAAGGAGCATCATCGAAAAAAAAATACTGTTCGAAAATTCTGGTAGACATTTTGAATTGGCAATACCGATTTCTAGGATCAGCGAGTCGTGTGGTTAACGTGTTAAGGTTAAAATAACTGCAAATATTGTTAGAATACTTTATCAGTAAAAATCTGTGCTGCAATATAGCAAACAAATCCATAATTTTTGTGATTTATATTCCCAGCGTCATTTGCTATAAATTTTATGTTATGAGTTTAATCTTGCGATTGTGTTACTTTAGTTGTACCTATGACAGGTTTCAGAGAGAATTATTAATTCAAAAATATAACGAGAAGAAATATAAAGAAATATTATGCTTGCAACATTAAAATGTCAACTCTTCACGAGTGACTTCTTAAAAATAACAAAAATAATATACTATAAAAGTAGGTTGTCATACAAAGAAACTTTCATTGAATGATATTACAATCAAAACTGATTACACTCAACAATATCATATAGTTACTTACAGTATGAAAGATAAATACTTCGAGTTGAAACAAAAGATTAATCATTAAAGTTTAAATAAAACAATTTATTTATTTAGTCCTGTCGAAAATCCGCATATATTTAACAGTTCTACCACAGCTAGAGTTTACAAAACTTGTTTTTTCTGGTATTAAATTTACAATAATATGTGTTATAGTTTCGGTGGATAAACAGTCTGCACACATAGATGAGGATCAGGGTCAGGATCAATTTGAATAAATTGCACGTTTTTTTTTCGGAAATTATGTATATGGAGTAAGTCTATTTCCAGCATCAGCATTTGGAGATTGTAATTTTCATTCTATCTGTAATGGATATATTTTACGAAGAGGTCATATTTTCTTTCCCACTGAAGCTTTAAGTTTTTCCATACGGATGCTGCAATCCTTTTTACTGGAAGAAGCTCTATTACTTTTGTCAAAAGCCAGAAAGTTCAGTTTTTAAAATCACTGTCAATATGAAGTATATCAAAAGTTCAGTTTTTAAAATCACTGTCAATATGAAGTATATCAAAAGTTCAGTTTTTAAAATCACTGTCAATATGAAGTATATCACATTTGTGTATGTAGATACATTTTTGCCATATTTGTACTGCAGCTGTCACCAAGATACGCGAAACAAAAGCGTTTTCTAACATTTTCTCTCGATGTTTAGAAGTGTCTTCAAAATTTCTTTAAACCTTCTTTATCAAGTAGGTCTACGTCTGTTAACTCAATTATCTACATACTTTTTAAAGATATATATGTGGACAGAGAAATTATTTCATCTAGGTCTTCAAAGTAGAGAGACAAATGTCTAGAATTAAACGCTTCACATTTGTAAAGAATACTCATCAACTGTTCATTAACGCAAAATATTTGGCTAGTTATGATTATTTTCTATAGAACAAATCACTCCCGAGAAAGGGCAGTTGAAAAAAGAAATGACCAGGGGCAGGGACTTTTTAAGTCTTTGGAAATTTTGGTCGCTTTTCTCTAAAAGTAATTTCCGCATTTTAAATGCTGAATTTTGCGTTTAAAGAATGCAAACATTATTTTTCGAAAAAACTAGACGTTTGCCTACGCAAAAATTAAGCTCAATCCATGTTTTCTCCATGCACATCTGATCAGGATTTCACAATGAATGCAAAAAATAACAGTGTTAAACTTGCAGCAAAGAATTCCAAAACTGTCATTAAAAAATACCTTCTTTATCTTGGACAACGACGAGATGTTCTCTTGGTGAATTGACATATCTTTCGAATCCAAAACTCTACATTGAAAGGATAAATTCATGCAAAGTCTAGTTTATTTTTTTAACTACATATGTAACGCAAATTAGAACTGGGATTAGAAGAAAAAATTGTTAAAAACTAAACAAATATTTCTGTTTGTAAAGCAAATATACTTGTTTATATTATTTTTCATCTATGTAACAAGAATTCAACACAGAAATAGAAGAATCAGTCATTTTTATTCTTTCTCGGGTTAGAAATAATGCTGTGCGCCAAGACGTCAGTACAACGTCTTCTTCTCCCGCTTACGCATTGCTTAGAAGGTTTAACTTTTGATTAGGAGTGAAAATGACTCCTAATGTTTTCAGTGAAGTGTATAATAGTGATTCTTATATTTTGGTGTTAAGAAAGTAGGACACATTTTAACATACTTAAGGGGTCGCAGGACTCTTAAAAATTAAAAAAAAAAATCGAAAAAAAAGGAATTATTTCAACATTTAATATCTTAAAATGCATATGATTTTAAAACACAATTTTTTGGGGGGATGAAAGATATAAGTATGTTCTTTCGTTTCATGCATCTAAGAACTTTCAAGAAGCAGAATTAGTATTTGCAAGGCGCTCCAAACTCTCAGACATTTGTCGAGCAGAAAATTAATATAACAGCTTACGCGCAGGATTACAAAATAAATTTTGCAACTAGAATGAAATTTTTCGTACCTTATACTTCAGACTTTAGTATTTACCCTAAACAGAAATAAATATGTTTTTAAAACATTTTTATATTTTTAATACAAAACTGTATTTAGCTAATGCAAAATTTTGAAAATTCCAACACTATAATCACCTAAACAAAATATTTTTTTTAACAATAAAAATAAAATTTTAGGTTCAATTTATGCAGACTAACATAAAATATATATTTTGAAAATTTCATGAAAAATATTCAGAAGTTTTTGAGATATCCTGCGCGTTATTCCAAAGAACCTACTTTGGAGAAAAATGACTTCAAAGTTTCGGAAACGCCGCTTCAGTTATTGAGCAGGTATAATTCTAAAAGTCATAACTTCAGTTCTAATGGGAATTTAAAGGAAACAATTATATAAACAGGTTCAGAAAAAACATGAGTTTGACATAAGAAAATTAAAAATTCGAAAATTTTGAAACTTTAAAATTCCTGAAACTCCTTAAATGAAGATTTTTTCAAGAATCTTGCCTAAAAGCATTGACGCCTTTATTTGTAATGCACTTGTTTGTGTTGAGCTCATTACATATTACACTGCCTCTTTAATTTATTAGCAAATGAAATGAACTACTATTTGAACTGATCATTTTGATAAAATATATGTAACAAGATTGTTGGCGTTACCAATTCAGGGCATCGCTTATTCGGTATATTTGCAGTTCCATTTATTGATATACAGCTTAAAATAAAATTATCCTGATACGTTATCAGATTAAGTAGGATTACAGAGATATCGTGTAACAACTGAAATGTAGTTAACTTTTCATTTAACATGAGAATTCTTTGTTGAAATTTATTTAATTAAATGTTTCTATTTGAAATATGCTCAGAACTAGAGTTTATCTCATTAGACTGTTTCAAAGGCTTAAATGAGTATATTTGCCAACATAAATTTCATTGTACGGAAGATTTTGCGGACGGGAATTTAATACTGTAATGTTAACTATGTGCCTGGGAATTATCTTTAAGTTGAAAAGAGAGTTTGTGCTTTAAGTTAAATTGTTCTATTTAAACATTTTTCAGAAGTAAAATTTCTTAAAATGCTGGTATATTAGTCAATTAAAGAAATATATACAAATACATTTCTTTTTACTTAATGGTTTACAAGTTATACTTGACACAACGATACTTATGATGATATAAGTGTTTATTTAAAAAAGTATTTTTTCTGTTTTGTTATATGATTGAAATAAAAATTCACTAGCATTTTTAAAGGGCATTTACTCGTATTTGTTGGATTACACTATTTTTAAAGTTTTATTATATATAAAATATACAAATGCGATCATACGCAGGTATGTATATCTTAAACAAATAATGTAGTCTAATTTATAAGGTATAATAAGCACACTCAGACAAGTGATTAACACACTGATCACAAAATGAGTAAGTTGGTTTGACTTTTGCGAGTTTGAAATCAGCGCAGTGAGGGCGAGGTGACTGTGCTAAGTTTTCAGGCTTTTGCTAATATGACACAACGATTCGAGTAACTTTCCGTGCAAAAAGTTTTCCTCGAAGACATCCATCCTGTTTAGGAATATTTATCAAGACAAGATCTGTCATGATGGATTGGATGTTGACGTATATAATGAAAATCTGAAAAGAAGTAAGTTAAGATTCTTTACCGGACAATGAATTTGACAGTAGTAATGATTACATAGTTCGTACTAAGAGACGGAATGTATTAAGAATTGACAATGGCACGGATAATAGTGGAGGTGATGACGAAGAACATTTAGAACAGAGGAGTAAAAGTGATAGATGGGAGAAAGACTGTGCAGTATGTTCCGACAGGAAAAAAGATGAGAAACACGCGCTTACTGTGATACCTGTACTCAGAAACCAGGACTTTCATATAGGTGATCGTTTCGCAAAAATATCACATTTTGGAAAGTTATAAGAGTTAAAAATTTATGTTTTTATGTGTTATAAGTACTATTAAATACTAAAAATCTTTTTCAACAAATTTTGTGTAATTTAATATCCATATATTGATTTTATATATATTTCCATATCTCGTACAGAAAAGTAAATGCTAAACGCTAAATTTGCTTAGATCTGCTAGTACTCCCATCTGCAAAATCTGATGACAACAAAGGGTTAATGTGTACGAGTTCCTAAGTTTCTCCCTTTATTTAGCAGAAAATGAAATAGATAACTGATATAACAGATTTTTTATAAGATATGGTTAACAAGATTCTTGATATTTATAACTAACTAGTTCAAATTTAACTCCTTAATTCAGAGTTTTTAAATTAAAATATTGCTATTATTACAAGTTCTTGAAAATGAGTAATATAATAAAGGAGGCGGAACTCGTCGAATCTCGACGAAAGAAAATGTCTTAAAAGGAATTGTTAAATTGATTCACAATAAACTTACAAAATTAATTACAATAAAATGTTTATCTTACATTGTTTAGTATAACTATTAAATAAATATTATTTTATCCTAAAGCTATCAAAATACTATTTCTTTACACTTCAATTGTTTACATTATTGAAACATTAAAATGATGCAGCCATCAATTGAGGTTCTTAAGGTTGGTATTATTGGATGAAAAATAAACAAAATAATTTCACTTTGACACAATCAAACAATTTTTACCCCAGGAATTCTTATCATAACTTCATTTCCAGGTCTCAAACCTTACATAGGCACCTCTCATATCCCTATTCACCATTTAAAAACTAGTTTAACATGTATTATATTATCAATAAATATATTTCGAATATTTAACTCACGTTTGTCAGCTAAAACTTTGTATGTGAATGATAAAATATTCGGTGATATCAAATATAATGATAGTATTCTTTTAAATATGACGTCATTTTTATTCACTGAAGTATTTTGCTTAGCATATCAAACTCAGCTACAACGAACAATATATACAGTGGAGGTCAAAAGTTTCCGGCCAGCATAAAATTTTTCGTTAATTTCTAACTATACCCATATGAAGAGGAACATCAAAGTGATACTTATGTATTTTATTGACATAATACTTAGGAACATATTTATGGAATAAAAAATAAATATAAATAAATTTAATTGACAAAATTAATTGCAAAAGAAAATGTATATTCTCAAAAGTTTCCGGCCACCTTGTGAAATTTGAAAAAAAAATGGTGTTATAATAGAAAATGACAGTGATCAACAACATTTAAAATCAGTATTTTGTCTTCGTACATTTAACAATAAGTACTGTGGCGCAACGACATGCCATCGATTCAACGAACGGTTGAAAATCGTCCATGGTAAGTTTTTTCCACGGTTCTTGGAATGTTTCGGAAAATTCTGCAGAATTTGAATATTTATAATTCCGCGCACGTTTTCAAGTTCGTTCCAAAGATTATCTATATTTTTCTGATCGGGTGATTGGGCTCTCCATTTCAAAAGCAGCATTTTTTCATGCTAAAGCCACTTCTTGACGAGCTCGCATGTATGATTTGGGCCTTTATCATGCTGAAACTAACAGTTGCGACTATATTTTTTCCTCCAATAAGGCAGCAAACGATCTTTCAAGATATCTTTATACATTGCATCATTCATCTTGCCACGAATTTCGACTAACGGATCGATACATTTTCTAAAAAATGCTCCCCACAGCATAACGTGTCCTCCGCCATACTTCATTGTAGGAATACGTATACCAAATCTTATCTTTTGTTTTTAGGTCGTCGGACGTAGTGTCCGCCATCATTCCCCAAAAGGTGAACTTCGATTCATCGGAAAATAGTACTTTTTTTTCAGTTTACATTTGACCAGTCTTTGTGTTCCTTGGCAAACGTCAGTCGGGCCTTCTGATTTTTTTTTTACTTATGAAATATTTTTTTAACAAAGTCTCTACCATAAAGTCCTACGTCACGTAAGCGACGACACGGTACGACACGGTAGACCGACTTATTTCAGCGATATTTTAACACCGTAAATCAAGGGGAAATGCAGCGGCTTTTTTATGCGGGTCATCAACTGTTTTTCGCTTGATAAATCTGCCCACACAAATACTCGTTTTCCGGGATCTCTCGGACCGTGACAAGTCTTGAAGTCCGTGGCCATTTTTACATATTTTTTTAAATACTGTTCGCAGTAAATTTTACGATCGATAAATTTGCCGCAATCTCACGAGAGGATTGACCCTTTAGTGACAAAAAAATCACTCGTTTGCGAACAATAATTGTTGAACTTTGCATTTTTGAATTTCAAATACGTTATTTACGTTGATTAATTAACAAACACGGTAAAAAAAAACACTTTACCGATAGCAAAAACTAACGAATGACGAATTGCCGGAAACTTTTGCACACGCGGATTTTGACTTCCTCCCCTTTGCATCAAGTATCTCCAGTATCCAATCAAAATTATCACTTGGTCCGAGCTCATTTGCTTATCCCTAACTTTTGGACCAATTGTGCTTATTCTTCGTTGAAACGTTCTGGCAAGCAAATCAATGTAACTAACTGGCCGGAAACTTTTCACCACCACTGTATATATGAAATGTAACAGCTTTATGAGTGAAAATGCGTGATTTTTAAAGCAAGGCCTCATTTTCTATTTAAAGTTAATTTTATTTCAATGAGAAAATGTCATCAATAAGGGTATAATGAATAAATATTAATAAATCACATTATTTCTCTTTTCTCTTCAACGTGGAATTGCCATCGTTTTGAAAAAAAAAATTATAGAGATTTTAAGATTAAATTAAAAGTATGAAAACAAGAATGATTTTAAAAATAGCTATTGCTGGCACTTCTAAAAATTAACAGCTTTCATTAAATATATAAAAAAATAGCTTTCAAAATTGGTTCAGTAGAAAGCTCAGGTCTCTAAAAAAACAGCCTTTTCTTATAAATATATAGACGACATCGCTCAATCAGGACATTCCTAACTTCAATCATAGATATAAAACTTTGAATAAAACTGTTCTGATACGTTATCAGATTAAGTGGGATTAGAGAGAAATCGTGCAACAACTGAAACTAGTTAACTTTTCATTTAACACGAAAATTCTTTGTTGAGATTTATTTAATTAAATGTTTCTATTTCTGAAATAGGCGCAAAACTAAAGTTTATCTCATTAGATTATTTCAAAATCTCAGATGGGTGCATTCGCTAAAATGTATCGCATTGTAGAAAACATTTTTCGGCAGGGAATTTAATACTGTAATTTGAACTACGCGCGTGGGAATGAACTTTAATTTGAAGAGTAAGTTTTAGCATTAACAATGCTACATATAGTTCAGCTTAAATATAGTACTGAAAGATAAAATGTTGTTACAAGAAAGGAACTTTGTTATAGGAAACTAAACTTTATATTAAATAATTAACACTAAATAATTAAATAAGCTTGTGTCCAATGATAAAAAGAGAGAACGTCTTAAAACACCATATATATATATACTAGGGTGGAACTAAAAAACGAAGTTTCGAATTTTATATTCTAATAGTGATTATTTTTTTCCTTTTTAACTCCATAAAAAGAAAATATTTTTCTTTTAATTTTAAAATGATATTTTCCGGTTCCTCAAAGCGCCTGATTTTCCATAAAAAACGAAAAAAAAAAAAACCAGTAATTGCATCAAAAGTTTTTTAAGCTTATTGTCTATACTCCTATTATAAAGAGGAAAAAATTGTTTATTTGTCGGAGGTAAGCTCTGGAACTACCGAACCAATTCCAAAAGTAATGGTATCAAAATGATGGTGTTAGTCCAACTTAGAACATAGGCTATATCTTATGTCGGTGCCACTACCCCGAAGGGTGTGTAGGAACGAAAAACGTTCTAAAAATGCGATTTTAGCGTTACTGAAGGTCCTAGAAATAGGAAATTTTGAATATTAGTTACTTATAAGATATAAATGATGTCTAAGAACAGTTCTTAAACAATTCGAAATTTGAAAGGTGTGAAAATGCACAAAAAGCGTTCTAAAAAACGTTCTAAATGGTAGTTTCTACACAATCTCAGGAAATATCAGACCGATTTAAAAAATACTGGTGTCAAAATGATGGTGACAACGCTTGCTCCATAATAGGCTATGTTTTATGTCGGTGCCACTACCCCAAAGGGGGTGTAGCAGCAAAAAACGTTCTAAAAATGCGATTTTAGCTTTACTGAATGGCCTAGAAATATGAAATTTTGAATATTAGTTACTTATAAGATATAAATGATGTCTAAGAACAGTTCTTAAATAATTCGAAATTTGAAAGGTGTGAAAATGCACAAAAAGCGTTCTAAAAAACGTTCTAAATGGTAGTTTCTACACAATCTCAGGAAATATCAGACCGATTTTAAAAATATTGGTGTCAAAATGATGGTGACAACGCTTGCTCCAAATAGGCTATGTTTTATGTCGGTGACACTACCCCAAAAGGGGTGCAGGAGCAAAAAACGTTCTAAAAATGCGATTTATGTGTTACTGAATGTCTAGAAATATGAAATTTGAAATATTAGCTACTTATTAGATATAAAGGATTTCTAAGAACAGTTCTTAAACAATTTGAATTTTGAAAGGGGTGAAAATGCGCGAAAATCGTTCTAAAAAACGTTCTAAATGGTGGTTTCCACACAATCTCAGGAAATACCAAACCGATTTAAAAAATAATGGTTTCAAAATAAGGGTGTCAAAATGACGGTGACAACGCTTGCTCCAACATAGGCTATGTTTTATGTCGGTGCCACTACCCGAAAGGGAGTGCAGGAGTAAAAAACGTTCTAAAAATGCGATTTTTGCGTTACCGAATGGCCTAGAAATATGAAATTTGAAATATTAGCTACTTATGAGATATAAAGGATTTCTATTAACAGTTCTTAAATAATTCGAAATTTGAAAGGGGTGAAAATGCGCGAAAAGCGTTCTAAAAAACGTTCTAATGGTGGTTTCTACACAATCTCTGGAAATACCAAACCGATCTAAAAAATAATGGCGTCAAAATGATGGTGGCATCCCTTGCTCCAACATAGGCGATGTTTTATGTCGGTGGCACTACCCCAAAGGGGCTACAGGAGAAAAACCTTCTAAATTGCTGCTTTTGCGTTAAAGCCTAGGAAGGGCCTAGAATCGTGAAATTTGGAATGGTGGTTTGCTATAAGATATCAATGATCTCTAAGGACATTTCCTAAAAAATCGAAATTTAAAAGGGGGTCAAAATGCGCAAAAAGCGCTGTAAAAAACGTTCTAAATTGCAATTTCTATGCAATCTTAGGAAGTACTGAACCGATTTCCAATATAATGGTGTAAAAATTATGCTGACAGATCTAGCTCTAAGATAGGCTATATTTTATATCTGTTTTCACTACCCCAGAGGAAATGCGGGAGCAAAATGCGCGAAAAGCGTTCTAAAAACGTTCTAAATGCCGATTTGTCGGCAATATCTCAGGAAGAATGAACCTGATTTCAAACGTAAAGGTAGGAAATTGATGCTCTAACATAGATGCCATTTTATGTCCGTATCACTATCACCAAGCCGTTGCAGGAGCAAAAAAGCGTTCTAAATTTCGATTTTTGTGATCGGTAGGGGCTAGCAACTTAAAATTAGGCAAGGTACATATTTATTAGATATAAATGATCTTTAAGAACAGTTTCGAAAAAAAATTGGAAATTTAAAAACGAGTGAAAACGCGCGAAATCATCCTAAAAACGTTCTAAATTGCGATTTCTACTCAATCTAAGGAAATACCAAAGCTATTTCAAACGTAATGGTTGCAATTCAATGGTGACAGTCCCTGCTATAACATAGGTTATATTTTATGTTGCTGTCACTACCATCTGATGGTTGCAAAAGCAAAACATGTTCTAATTTGCGTTTTTTGCACAACTGAGGGGTCTAACACTTTGAAGTATGGAACGGTATTTACTTACAAGATGCAAATGCTTTCTAAGAACAGTCGAAAGAAAATTCCAAATTTAAAAAGATGAAGTGAGTGAAAAGCGTTATAAATTACAATTTTTAAGCAAACTTATAAATTACCAAACCAATTAGAAAAATAATGATGACAAATTATTGGTGATAGAAGCTGCTCAAACATAAGCTATATTGTATGTCTGTTCCACTACCACCGGAGGGTTGCAGGAGCTAAAAACTTTCTAAATTGCGATTTCTGCGATACTGAAAAGGCTAGAAACTTTAAATATGGCATGGTAATTACTTATAAAATATAAATGCCCTCGTAGGAACGTCGAAAATAAATACGAATTAAAAAGGGGTGAAGCGAGGGGGAGGTGCAAAAAGCATTCTAAAAAAGTTCTAAATTACGATTCTATGCAGTTTCAGGGAATATAAACCAATTATGAAATTAATAGTTGCGAATCAATGGTAACAGTCTCTTATCCTACACAGGCTATATTTTATGCCGGTGATTCTACCACCTGGGATTCACAGGAACAACAAACGTTCTAAAAAATTTTAAATTACGTTTCTGTGGAAAATTAGAAAATAACAAACCGATTTCAAAATTAATGTTGGCAAATTAATGGTGACAGTTCCTGTTTCAACATAGCCCTTTATGTTGAGAGAGGTGGTAGGACTTGGAATTTGACATGATGGTTAATTTTAAGATGTAAGAAGAAGGTTTCTAAAAAATTCAAAACTTCAAATGAATACTGAAATGAGCGTATTAATTGAGCATAAAAGTTTCAAAATATTTTCTAAATTATCATTTATTTAGTTTTATTTCATTTTATAAATTTAAATCCGAATTTCTGCCTAATGCAGTGTAAATAATGATGTTTAATCAAACTGTGTTTTAAATAGTAATTTTTGAATTATTCCTAAAAATAGTAAGTAACTTTTAACAAAAAAAACTTTTAATAAAATAAAATATTACCTTTTAATAAAATAAAAATTTAGTTAGTACCTTTTAATAAAAATTAGACATATAAATATCACTTGGCATGTTTCAAATATTACGCGAGCAAAGCCGCGGGGTTTGCTAGTTAAATTTATATTTTGCAAAATTAAATTAATTAAGTGTTAATGTCCTGTAATAAAGAGAATAATTTAGTTTGAGTGCCTTAGAAAAGTTAGCCACACTTTATTTGACTTTTGTAGAAGCCAGCGTCGTGGGCGTTGGCTTTCATTGTCTCTGATTTATTTGGCTGCGACACATAACAAGTTAGTCCGATTTAACGGGTGTTAACAGTTTCTTTAATTATTTGTCGATAAATATTCGGTGTCAAAAGTGACAAAGTCTGTTAACGTACCTAAATCTAGATAACTGTTGAAGTGTCCTGTATTTCGTGAACCAAAACAATTGACGTTAGACTGTCATCTTTAACGAACATATGAAGAAATTATGAAACATTATTTTGGGTTCAATTTAACTTAAAATTTGACAGCTGGAATCTGGTACACACTATTTCTAAAATATCTAAAGCTGTTGATGATACAATTAAAAGTGTATTGCTGAGACCTTCAATTCCAACAGTTTCTGATACACAAATCATAAAAAATGATTAGAGACTAGAGCGAGAAATGTCAAAATTTGAAGAAAAATATTAAGATTAGAAAGAATAATCCCACATCCAATATAAAATTGCAAAATGTTAGGTAATCCTGTAAAAAACATTTCTTTGTGTAAAAGCACTAAATATTATCGTGTATCAGAACAAGAACGTCACTTTCTCAAAGACCAAAGAGAGATGGGGTGATGACAATAGGGTCAATAGATATAAAAACTACAAAAAATGTGTAGCAAGACTGGAAATGGAAATATCAAGGAAAAAAGTTATTTTAAAACAAAAAAATGATGTTTTGATTGAATGATCGTCAAGTGTAAAAAACAGTTCGGAAGGAAATAGTTCAATCGGTTGTTTTTCTAAACCTGAATTTGATAATCAACACGGTGAAAGAACCGGAGTATTAGACAGAACTGCAAATATTATTGCAAATGGCACCTTAGAAGATATGGGTATTTCTGATGATAATAAAGAAAAGGTAACTGAAAGAAGGATTTGAAGCCGACAAAGAGAAAAGAAAAGGAAGAATTTGAAAAAACAGGAAAGACGAAATGAGTTAATTTTAGAAGGTTAGTATTTTTATGGCAGAAAGGTTAAAGCTATAACTGAAGCAGAGGGAAAAAAAGTATAAAGAATCATTAAAGACGAACATCTGGTCTCAGTTCAAAAACCAGGATAAAAATATATTGGTCATATTTCATTGACATCTTCTTCTTATATTAATATAGCCACTGCAATTTTGGTGTATTTTCAAAATAATAATACAGACATTTCAAGTGTGAGAGTTATTAGGGGAAACAGAAACGCCTTTAATGCAGGATGTAAATCTGGAGTTGTTAAAACATCGGAAGCAATGCCCTAAAAACTTTATAATGGATAATTTGATTATTACATGCAAATGAACTTTTTTCTTAGATACTTATTTCAACATCTTGCTGAAAAACTACGGGTACAAAAGGATTTTCTGGACCAGTAGGAAAGCGACTTGAAAAAATGCGAACATATTGAAATTATAGACTATAAAAACATTGATCCTATCTTGACGGTCTGATCAGATGAAGAACTTAAAAAAAAATACAAACAGGGGATACACCTGAATTTTAGATTTTCCTTGTCATACTCAAACAGTGGAAACGTGTGTCAAAATTGTCCCGCGAGCTGCGTCAACCGTCTTTAAATATTAAACAAAAGACGGCTTAATCTTGGGAAAGTTGAATTCCCACAATCTAATGACAAAGTTTGCCTAAAAAGACAGTAGGTTGAATATCCAATTTAAATAATTCATAACAAAGGGAGGTAAGAAAGCTGGAAGTCGTTATTTAACCACCTCCTCGTGGTGACTTCTGGATAGTATTTGCTAAATAAAAGTAGATATGAGCGAACAGCTACGTTGTTTATTTTCAGTTACTTTATACTGAAATTTCAAAACTTTGACCTCCTTGAGGAACCGGAAAACAACTTAATTTAAAAAAAAACCTTTTCAGACAAAAGTTTAGACATCCAAAAACGAAAAAAGTTTTGACTATTACACATTAAAATAAAAAAGTTTTTTTTTTTTTTTTTTTTTTTACCCTATACTTAAGTTCCACCCTAATACACACACACACACACACATATATATATATATATAAACTTTCTGTACAATAATGCCATTGAAAGATAATAAAAATGACCAATAATATGAAAACACAAACACCACATTAACGAGATGTTATGTAAAAGATATAGTCCCATGTACTACCTTATGAGGATTAAAATGGAACGAAATATAATTATTTTTTTGCTTATTTTTATTTTATTTAATTAAGTATTATTTTATATATCTGTATTTTTGTCTTCGGTTTTATTAAATTGCTTCAATATTCTCCTGTTCTATTAATTGTTCTAATCTATTAATTGTAATTTTTCTGATAATTGCTTCTATTCATTATTATCCTCCTTATCATCTCTGCTGATCTGTGTTCTTCTCTTTGGGCAATGCTCTTCTGTGATTGGCTGATGCCTTCTGCTTTCCTGCTGGCTATTTCCTAATCATGCTTCCTTGTTGGATGTTTCATCAGCTTTCCCTCTTCTCTTACCTGCTTTCTGTCAGTCTTTCTGATGTTTTCAAAATACTAGGGCTTGTTCTTTGCGTCTGATGAAGAAAGTGTAGTTCTTTTGAAAAGCTTTGCGCATTTAATAAAATTTTTATGGTGTTTTAAGAAGTTCTCTCTATATTAATATATGGAAAATATTCCAGAGGTTAACATTCGCCTTGCATACAATATTTCAAATGAAAATCATGAAGTTCTCTCTTTCTTAAACTTTATAATTGCACAAATCAAAAGAATTGAAGGGAAATTAAAAAATATTTAGTAGATAGAATTATAATGTATAAATCTTTATTTTATTCCTGAATTAGTAAACTCAACGGATATTTAAATTATTATTTAATTTTATTATTTATCTTTTCAGACAATTCTTACAGCATAAGTTTGATCGGACAATGAAATGTAGAAGTCAATTTAAAATTTCATAATTTCTCAAAAAAAAAAAATATTTTTTTTAAAATAATTGATAAAATACTTCACTAGAACCTTCGGCCTCAAAATGGCAAATAAAAAAAATCTGAGGATGTGAGAAAAAAATATAGATAAAAAAAGTTGAAATCCGTTCCGAGATAAATATTTATTAGTACTCTGGATAGATTTTACTAGAATGGCTGGTCTTGCCATCTATTATCAGTAACAATAATGTCTCTTCAAATATAACGTTCACTATACGTTACCTTTTTGCCAATATGGCAGCACCAAATAAGTCAAGAAAATTTTATTTTGAAATAACACATAAAAATACTCCAAAAAATTTTCCAAATCCGAATTTTTTTTCTTTAATAATTAAAAATATTTTAAATTCACCTTTCAATTATTAGAGCTATTTGAGAAACATATATAAAAAATAAGTATAAAGGTAAAAATAGTTTTAAAAACAAAATAAAATAAATTTATTGTACAAGTAATTTATTTTAAAAATTAAAATGTATTTAATTGATTTATTTTCATATAATTAATGGATATTTGATTATTATCAAATACCATATAATCATATACGATTATTTTTTTAACTAGTTGTAAAATGCAATTATACTAGGATGCATCAATAAGTTTTTGCCCTCACATAGAAATAATTGAATGGAATTTACGAAATTGCTACATTGTGTTAGTACTTTTCTATATAGTCGCCGTGCACAGTAACACATTTCTGCAAAAGGCATTTCAAAGGGAGGGGGAAGGATGCATTCCAGGAGACGCGGTAGTATACCCAAAGAGGGCATTTTTCGAACTTTTGCCGACCCACACATGCATTATATTTTTGGAAAGGCCTGTGACCACTTATTCATGTTATGCACTGCCGAGCCGCTACTACAAAATTTGTCCCCCGGGGGATTAATGATGTCAGCAAAATTTAGAAAAGTGCTCCATTTAGGGCAAATTTGGGGGGGGGGGGGCTCGGGAGGGGCATAGCATGAATAACTTGTCAAAGGCCTTTCCAACAATATGTCACATGTGGGGTCGGTAAAAGTTAGAATAAAGCCCCCTTTGGCTCTACTATCAGGCCTCCTGGAATACATCCTTCCCCCTCTTTTTGAAATACCGGTTGCACAAATCTGTTACTTTGCACACTGACTATATAGAAAAGGACTCATAAAATGTAGGAATTAATGTAAGGTTATATATAAACGTTAATCTTTCTTTCAAAACTTCAATTAAAATGATTGCGAGTTTATTACGAAGGATAAATTATATATATATATATATATATATATATATATACTAGGGGGCTCTGCCCCCTGCAAGCTACGCTCGCCAACCCCCCGTTCAGACATCGCAGAATCTAAAAACAAGCTAATCTGATCGGTTTTAAAAATATTATAGAAGATTGAATTATACTGAAAAAAAGCTGTACAGATCTCCCTGTAAACGGGTTTCCATTCAATTTCCTTTAATTTAAAAAATTTAAGGCCGATTCAGTTGCTGTTAAGACATCCAATGGTTGTTTTCGTGTTTGATTAAAGAGGATCAGTTAAACATTTGAAAAGAAGCTAAGAAAAATGAATTAAGTGTACAGAGTGTTTGTCTCCCGCTATTTTTAAAACAATTTCTATAACAATAGCCCAAGTCATGTGACTATCATCAACAGTTCCGGGCGAACCACTTCGCTTTTTATATTCCTGATGCCATTTTGGTACTTTAATGTAACCAGGTACAGGTGATAAGTGGCCAAATATTATTATATCGCCATCTTTTCATCTATATTATAATAGTCCAAGTCATGTAACTGCCATAAATAAATACAGTGGGTTGCCAAATTATTAGGGACAGACATGAAGTTTTGTGTTCAATATTAGGATATAATTTGAAAATAAACACTGTTTTTAAGTTTAAAAAGCTTTATTGTTATACTAGTTTAAGTATTTACATAGTATTATATGAAAAAATCCAACAAAAATATAATACAGTCAATTTACCAATGTTAAGTAAAGAATATTGATATTTGATGACATTTCCTTTAGCTTCGAAGAGTGCTTCGATGCATCTCGGCATGCTTTCTATGCAATTTCTGGCACTTTATTTTATTTTAGGGTTGTGATGCCATACATTTATTAGTTTTTCGATGAGTTGTACCTTTGTTGTAATCATATCTTTGGCGATTTCCGCATGGTGATCTCCCATAAGTTTTTTATGGGTACATGTCAGGAGAACTGCCAGGCCAAGGTAAAACTGGTATATTGTGGTCTGCCAAAAACTTTGTCACGCTTCTAGATTTATGAAAAGGCACTCAATTATGCTTAAACATGAACTCTTCACCACCTGGGAACCATTCTTCAATTTGTGGCAGCAGCCGAGTTTCCAGGGTTTCTCTGGACTGGTCTTGTCTCATGGTTCCCTGGACAATGTAGAGGCGGCCAACCCCTTTAGCACTTATGACAGACCACACCATTATTTTATCAGGGTGTTTACACTTTCCACGATGCAGTCAGGGCGGTATTTTTTGCCTGGGCAACGCCTGACAAAGCTGCTTTTATCGGCTAAAATTTCAAAGGTTGATTCATCTGAGAAACACACCTGGAAAAAATTTAATATGTTAATAATTTAAAAATAAATGATTTTAAATGACTTATATAATAATTATCTTAACAACGGACCTTACTGCAGTCATCAACTGTCTTCTGTCGGTGTTCACGAGCCCAGGCAAGGCGCTTCTTCTTCATCGCTTCTGTCAACCGGGGTTTCTTGGCTGAACGATGACCTGTCAACCCTTCCTCCGCTAATCACCGCTGCACAGTTATCTTAGAAACTCGTATTCCAGATTCTTGAACGATCTGAGTAAGGAGTCCCACACTTTTCTTTCTGTTTCCTAAACAGATATCACGGATTTTCCTATCGGTATGTGGAGTTGTTATGCGTTTTCTTCCACTTTTACCTTTTCGTTTGGGCGAAAGCTGCTGGTTTTTCTCCAGATTTATTTTTATCCTGTTGGTTACTGACTTGGAAACTCCAGCAAATTCTGCTATCATCCTTTGGGAATGACTCGTATGCAGAAGAAGGGTTGTTACCTCAGATTTTTTTCTAGGGGACAAATCAGCCCCTAGACCCATACTAAAATCAATAAAAATGAAAAATAAATTACAATCGTAAATAATTTCGCAAAATTCAAATATCTAATCAATAAAAGAAAGATAATACCCCCATATAATTCTTAACTTTTCCAAAAAAATCCCAAAGAATTTTGTTTAAATTAAAGAAAAGTGTCTTCCACTATTGCGTGTGTAAAAGACTCAGCGTCTCTCCCTTTCTTAAATTATTTATAGAAAGCAAACAAACCTTTTAACATACCAAAAGTAAATCAAAGTTGAATTATAGAGATGTTGAGAACTGTAAAATACATTCCTGCAACACTTAAACCACTTAGAGCCGTAATCAAGTGCACCCAAAGTATAAAACTAGCAAAAAATATGACTGTCCCTAATAATTTGGCAACCCACTGTACGCTCTGATCCCTTCACTTTTCATATGAAAGTTTTGCTCAGATATCATACACGGCCCCTTATGGGGCGATTTTTTCCCGACGCTAATTTGGGGAAAACATCAACAGCATAAACAACAACATCCGGCTTACCAAATCAAGCGAAATAACGATACTATGGCGCCAGTTATGTACCCGTTGCGTATATGACATTGGCGTCAGAAACAAATTGCGCCAATATGGGTCCGTATATGACATCTATGCCGAAAGTTTTCCCTTTTGATTAAAAAATCAAATTTCTTTTTCGAATAAAACTACATAAAATCTTCCATGGTCGCAAAGAATTATTGGTACTGTTACGCTAGCCAGGTGCAAATATCGCCAATAGCTATTTTTCAACTCGCCAGTTATCTTTTTTTTTTTTTTTTTTTTTTTTTTTTTTTTTTTTTTCGAGTGGTAAATTAAAACAATGCTTTGAAGTTGAAATTAAATGTCATCGTTTGTTACAACATTTAATATTTGGCCAGATGCCATACACGCACCGGGTTTGGCGTGATTTTTTTTACAAAAATTTGGCGAAAACCTCGTTTTCGAAAACCAGTTACATATGTATTTTTGGTACTACTTAGTTTTCCCGTCGACCAAAAATGTATCACCAAACTATAAGATTAAATGCCAATAATGGTTGACCGTAAATGTCACATTCACTCGACTTTAAGCAAGTTACACGTCTTTACGCCATCAAGTAATTTTTATTTCGACGTTTTATTTGTATATTTATTATTGTTATACTATTTTCTTTGTTCTTTCGTTATTTAAAATAAAAATTATGGCAATTTGTATAATTTGGCAAGTGGTTTGGCGATTTATATAATTTGGCGAAATGGGTCGACGGAATAACTATGTAGTACCGTATTTTTTAATTATTTTCTATTATTTATAAAGGAAAACAACCAAAAAAATAATTAACTATAGAACAAAATAATTTATGTAATTAAAAATAGAAAATGAAGTAAATAAACATTTATTATTAAATAAAGAACAATAACCGGGTTACCATGTCAACCAAAATAATGCCATTTTGGCGCCAATTAGGTACCCCGGTGCCTACATGACATCTGTGCCTAATATTTGTCTTTTCATTTCGTTTAAAAAAATAAAGAAGTAAAAGACATTTATTTTAAATGTTTCAGTTTGTATTAAATAAAATGATAATGAAAGGCAAATTGAATTATGAATAAAAGTAGCATGATACATTTCTTAGCATAAATTTAAGGGAGGCCAAACTTCTCGCCAAATTAGTTTAAAATTGTAACCTTTTCTAAAATCTGAAAAAAAATAAATATCGGTTATGATTAAAATTTGAGTTGCCATCATTAGAGAAAAGTATATAAAATTAGAAAAAAAAAATAATATTTCAAAAACTAATTCGAATTTAAAAATTCTAATACCAGTTTTGAGATCTGCAGATCAATACGGATTTTTGGTGTTTAATTTCATCTCAAAGTATTGCGTATTTTAGGAGAAATCGCTGTGAAACATAATCAGTTGTTTAATCAGTCGTTTCATAGAATCGTTACTTAAATTCGTTTCATAATATCCGTTTCATTAGGATTTTATATATATAGGGTATATATATATATATATACTACATGATATAAAAATAGATTAAAATTAAATTTCGAAAAGGCGGAAAAATCTACTTAATGTAGGATAGGCGGTACAAGGGTGCGCAATCTCATAACAAAATATTGCTGTAAAGCACATTGCCAATTTTAATTATGTTCCGATTGCAGCCACAGTTGAATTGTACCCCAGAAAAAAAATGTTACTTCATTATATAATGGCATAACAAGTGATTAGAAAATACTTAGCACTTTCGATACAATTTTTTGCAATTTGATCTGGTTACTGATTGAAAACTTTATATCTTTCTAATAATTTAGTATTTCGTAATTTCGTCAATTGCTTTAAACGACAAAAGTATGGAGGTGTTTGGGAAATGAACCATAATCTTCCCTGGTATTTTAAAACTCGTAGCAACTGAAATTTTGCACGAAATTAAAAAATCGCAAAGGCAAATGCATTCCTACTCACTAGGGTGTGTAGAAATGCACATTTATCTTCTTCGAATTTTTGTTGTTATTGATTAAATTAATGGATTTATTTCTATTCTTAAAAGTTTAAAGTAATTTTTTTACTATATTACAAAACAAGAACTAAGCAGTAACAAAACAAATAATTTACAATGCATTACAATATACAATATTTACAAATGCAATACATTCAGTTTTTTTTAATTGTCAGTTGTTTTAAAAATGCGCATTCTTTCACAACTCTGAACTATGTTAAGTAACAATTTTCTCAAGTATTTTGAGTAGTTGGCGATATTTACCCTTTTCATTTTTAATAGATTTATTATATTTATTGTTATTTATATTTTATTATTATTTATTAATATTTTTTGACTTGATAATTAAAGTTTTATAACAAATATAAATAATTTACTATACATTAAAATACGCAATAATTACAAATACAATACATTGTTTCGTTCCTTTATAGATAGTAGTTTAAAAAATACTCCCTTTCACACAAATCTAACAAGTGTTAAAACAACCATATTCCTGAATATTTTGAGTACTCAGTGATTTGTGTCCTTCTCATTAAGAATAATTTTATCATTATTTTCAAATGCATGATATTTTTTTATTATTATTAAGGTTAAATAACTAATAAAAGTAATTTTCTATACATTCATTTTTTTATTCATTTCAGTAAATTGTATTGAAAAAGCGCACTCCTAAACCACTCTACCCTGTATTAAAGTAACCAACAATATGCCTGAGTAATTTGAGTATTCAGCGATATTTATCCTATTCATTCCGAATAATTTTATTACTATTTTCAAATGCGTATTTACTTTTTGACTTGATTATTAAAGTTCAAAAAGCAATAAAAATAATTTTTGATACATTCATTTTATATTTAGCCAATTGTACTAAAAATGCTCTCTCTCACACCACGCCAGCCAGTGTGAAAATAATCATATTCCTAAATATTTTGAATAGGGAGGGGTCGATGTAGTTTTCTATTCTTGGGGCCCATTTTGTGAAAAGTAAAAGTTATTTTGTAAATGTTATAATATTTTTGTGAAAAATAACATTTTGTAACGAAAGTTGAAAACTAGTTACTCAAATTCGAACCAAGAATTTATTAACAAAAACTTCTTTAAATACCCTTTCTAAAGTTTTTGTTTTTCGAGAACTGGTTTTATTTACAAATTATACATTTTAAAACAGTTTTTATGAAAAAGAATGTTACGAAAGGAGCCTATTTTATTAAAAGGAATTTTGTGAAGGGGGCTGTTTTATTAAGTTCATTTTTGTGAAGGGGCCTATTTTATTAAATAGATTTTTGTGAAAAAAACCCAAATAGGCCCCAAATTTTGCCTGGATCAGTCCCTGATAGGCGGTGATATTTTCCCTTTTTCATTCCGAATAATTTTATTACTATTTTCAAATACGTAATTAGTTTTCATTTGATTATTAAGGTTCAATAAGCAATACAAATAATTGTTGACAAATTCATTTTTTACTCATTTATAGTCAATTGTATTAAAAATGCGTTTTCTCACACCACTCCAGCCTGTGTGAAAAAAATCATGTTCCTAAATATTTTGAATAGCCGGTGATATTTTCTCTTTTTCATTCCGAATAATTTTATTACTATTTTGAAATATTATTAGTATTTTACTTTATTATTAAGGTTCAATAAGTAATATAAATAATTGTTGATACATTCATTTTTAATGTCAATTGTATTAAAAATGTGCACTCTTACTCCACTCTACCTTGTATAAAAATAATCATATTCCTGAGTATTTTGAGTAGTCTGTGACAATTGTCCTTTTCATACCTAATAATTTTATAATTATTTTCAAAAGTGTACTTTTTTTACTTCATTTTTAAGGTTCAATAAAAAATACAAATAATCTTGATGCATTCATTTATGCTTCAAAAATACACGCTATTACACCATACTACTGTACGTGAATGTAACAATATACATGACTATTTTAAGTAATCGGTGACATTTGTCCTTTTCCTTTTAACCACGTCTATTGAACTAAAAAAATTACAAACAAATTCTGTATGTTTTTTTATCTACATGTCAGTCTTTATGTCGTTTTCAGACTTTGATTCTAAAAAGAACGTGGTCAACGGTAAAATGATGAAGTTTTATTTATTCAATTGAATTGAATGTACATCACAAAAGATTTTTTGCATAAGTTTTGACATTTAGATTTTGTGTATTTCAAAATGAAGGATGCGTTTTTTCATATGATATTCTTTTGAATATTTTTTTGTTATTTTTTTTGAGAAAGTGTTTATAGAAGGTAATGTAAATAATTTTAAAATGAAAAACAAATATATAAACTATATTTAAAAAAATGGAAAATATATAAAAATATAAAACTAATTCTCTTATTACACATCAAGGTTTTTTAAACTGAGGTTGCCATACCACAAGCGGCAGTCGCGGTTTGCTCATGCCTTCTTCTTGGATTTTTAAAATAGACAGAAACATTAAAATTCAAATGAATTGAGTAACAGACGCTGTACTGAAAATATCATAGTTTGGGAAATTACGCGTGATAATCCGCAAGTGGTTCGCAAGCCATTCTGACTTACAAAATTGCCCCGCATTTGAAAAATAACCGGTTAAATGCGAATATTACTCGCGTACATAGGGTTCCCTACAATAAATATATGAATTAGTAACTGGACATTGCATTACACAAATATATCATTAAAATTCCTTACCTAGGATTTAAAAAGCTAGGCTTTTAAAGGTCCTGACCAAACTCGTTGTCCCGCCTTCGACATTCCACGGCAGCTCTCAGATAGGGTGGAGGTAGATCCCATTTTTCTGTCTCAAAAGGAAGGAATTTTCTTATATATGTAAAATGCTACTTCGCTCGGAATTCGTTACAGGGCCAACAATAGATTTAATATTAAAGTAATGTTCAAAGATTACTCATGTAACAGAAAATGCTCAAAATGGCCTGTCACTGTTCCAAATGGCTATGTGGGTCCTGTTTAACGCTTGTGTGCAGTTCTGAAAGCACAGTACGCATATTCGTGAAAGTGTTAACTCTTTTGTAAAAATTTGAAATGCTTTTTGTTTATAACATATAGAGTTTTTAATCAAATTTAACACCACTGTCAAAGATATGAAAAAGAACAATAGAAATAGTATAATGCAATTAAAATGTAAATATATTGAATATTTGATAAGATATGGGTATTTATTTGATATAAATTTGAACTGCGCAAGCGTGAAAGATTCCGAAATTTCTATTCCTTAATTTGCCAGTTAGCTATTTAGGCAAACTTACATACAAAGTCAAGTCAAATATTGCGAAAACTTTGACAGATATAGTCAGCTGAATAACAAATTGAGGAAAATCTCTTATAACAGAGCTACTTTTAAAAAGCAACTCACTACATCGCCCCTATCTTTCTGAATTTTTCACGATATGTGACATGTTTTTTTATATAAGTTGCCTTAAATAGCTGACTACCAAATTAAAAAATAAAAATTTTTGAGTCTGACTGAAAGTGGCGTTAAATTTAGTTAAAACTGTGTAACTATAGGGTCATTCCATGCAAAATGAGCAAATCAGCTGTGGCACACATGTCACAGATTTTAATAAAAATCAGTCTATAAGTAGATCATATCTATTTATGAGTAAATGCAAAATAATAGATTTCTGGATTGTTCATTTAAGTATTAAAATTTACATTAAAAGTGAATGTAAAATCGAGGTATTGTCTACGTGCTTAAAATTTCAATTTCAAATATTAGCCTTAGTAATGGAAAGAATATATTAAAAATTATTTATAATTAGGAATGAATGATAATTAACAGACTGGCGTAAGTTAGTAATTGTATTTTTATTTCGTATCGAGAAAAAAATTATTTTTGAAAATTTTTAAGAGAAAAAAGCAATATTTCTATTAATCCTTTACACACGAAGGACAGCCTTGACAAGCTGCAAATTGCTACACCTTATAGCTAAAAGTATATATTTGAAATATCGGAAGTTTCATTCATGCCTTTTTTATTCCTTAATGAGAAAAAAAAATAAATAGTAAAAAATGTTGAGGGTAAAATGCAATATTTCTATTACTTTTTTTTAAGTCAAGGAAAGCTTTATTAAACTTTTAAATTGTTTTATATTACAGATAAATGTGTATACTTTAAATGCAGAAACTTTTGTTCTTGCTTTCAGTTTATTTTTGCCTCAAGAGAATTTTAAATTAGAGTAGAAATCAGACTGAGCTAAACGAAAAACAATATATCAATTCTAAATTCAAATAAAAAAACTAGATGGCAGCACTAATTTTTTTTTCCCATGCAATCGTGCAATATTTTAAGATACGCGGGCGAATTCAAAGAGGTATAGCTAATGGAATGCAGAAAACATTACTATTTTGAACCCATTTTTCTTATGATAGGAATCAAAAGGCAATCTTGAATTTTTTTTAACGTATCATGGGCTTATTAATCTTTATGTCTGAGCAATATTGTTAATGTCGGGCCTGTCCTTTATTTATGTTTTGCTTATACAGAAGAGGAAAAATCATGATTTTGTAATTTTTTTAAAAGTTTCTAAGTTTTTTTGAAGATGAAGGAAATAAATGGCCACTTTAAAACTTGGGGAATTCGATCTACATATGACATACTACATCAGGCATTAATTTCACAGAGGTTTTTTAATTCCTTTGATTTTTATAACGTTTCTAATTTTCTCAAAATTCACAAATTTTCAATTTTTGCAACCAATTTATAAATAATCATGGTGTTACTTGATTATTATAACTCAGTAAATAAGAAGATAATTTTTCAGAGTTTACAAAATTATAAAAAAAATTCCTTTCTGTTAAACAGTTTTCAAGATACAGAACTTCAAACTTGCAACTTTGGACGATTGCGCACATGTCATTCTATATCACAAGTTTTTTAAATGTCCAAAACTGCTAAAAAAATTTATTTTTTGTCAAGATATTTTGCAGAGCATTACTTGAATATGAATTGAACCTGAGCATCGAATTTTATTAAAATTGGTTAGTATGTGGCCACAATTTTTTTTTAATTTTTGCTCATTTTACGTGGAATGACCCTATAAGTAAACCATTTCAATTTTTCCAGAAACATTAACAGTTTCACGAATATGCATAGACAAATACGCACAAAGATTAAACAGTCATAACGTAGTCATGTTCTACAGTGACAGCCCATTTTTGAGCATGTTCTGTTACTTTAATGTAATAGTATTACTAAATCTTCACAGAAAATAATCACGTCAAACATGTTCTTTACGTCCTCGAAGTTCAAGGACAATTTGCCAAAAATTGCAGCATAGATATTAGACAAACGGTACATAATCGACAGCATCCGATCACTGTCCCTTAACTTTCGAATGCCAGTGTATTTTACATTCAAAAAGTTTCATTAATTATTAAGAAACTACTTAAAATACTCTACGAAAATAAATGTAATCTTGAATATTTTGAATATTTACTTATATTTGTACTTGTACAATGTTATGTGATCAAATATTTACAAAGAAAATGTTATGTATATTTTCCATCTACATGTCCGTCTTTATGTCACTTTCAGACATTGATTCTTAAAAAGACGTGGTCAACAGGAAAATAGTGAAGTTTTATTTATTCAATTGATTTGAATACACGTCACAAAAGATTTTTTGAAAATGTTTTGACGTTTAGATGTATTGTATCTTAAAAAAGAATGTTGCGATATTTTATATGATATTCTTTTGGCTTTGTTCTATTTTTTCGAAATTTTTGCAAGGAATGTTTATAAAATGTGATGCCTTTAATTTCTAAACTCAAAAACAAAAATTGTAATTTCGCAAAAATATAAAAATTTTATATTTATTTAATGTGTAAATTATTTTCATAGTGTAAATTTAAGTAACTGTTAACATAATTATTACATATATAAGTATTATACAATTTAAATTAATTTTTCAATTAATTTTCTGCAGTGAAATTACGCTGTAAATTATTGAATATTTAATACGTGATTTATCAGATTACCAACTAAGCGTAGAACCAATACAGTGAAAAATGTCAAAGCCGGGAATAGAACCCGAAACTCTTGGAATAGCACTCCAAGGGCTCTACCATTTAAGCAATGAAGACAATACCCAGCTCAGAATCTCTCATTCATATATGTTGGTATGAGAGATTCCGAGCTGGGTATAGTCCTCGTAGCTTAAATGTTAGAGCACTTGTGCACTATTCCAAGGGTTCCGGGTTCGATTCCCAGCTTTTACATTTTTCTCTTTGTTGGTTATACGCTTAGTTAGCAATGTGATAAATCACGTATTAAATATTAAATAATTTCAAGCGTAATTTCACTGCTGAAAATGGATTGAAAAATCAATTAAAATTATGTATGTGTTCACCGATGCTAGGTTTGTTTGTGTCTCGTTTATCGCCAAAGAGTTGTGTTCTCATGAAGACTATTCCATCTTGTGCTGCAGTTGCAGCCTTACCAACATATGTGAGTAAGAGATGCTAAGCTGGGTATCGACTTCGTTGCGTAAATGGTAGAGCACTTGGAGCGCTATTCCAAAGGTTCCGGGTTCGATTCCCGGGCTTGGACTATTTTTTTACTCTGTTGGTTCTATGCTTAGTTAGCAACGTGATAAACCACGTATTAAATATTCAATAATTTCTAGAGAAATTTCACTGCTAAAAATTAATTGAAAAATTAATTAATATTATACAATACTTATATATTAAATATTCAATATATAAGTATTTCTAATATACACAGTGTTCTAACATGGACTGGCGTTTCTTAACCACTTCAACATTTATCCCAAGATAAGTCGGGGTAAAAGCACTGTTTCCATATACCTGCCGACGGTGAAGTGGTTTTAATACTCTCTCTATGATAATAAGAAAACGGGGACGGATTTCGAAGTTATTATTCCGCAGTGTAATATGGGAAGTCATGAACTTCTCCGAAAAACATGATTATACAAAATGCCTCTCTGTCCATTGTCTGCCCTCTTTGATCATAGAAAAGTGTACGAAGTTATGCATAGAATTGAACCAAATCTTTTGTCTATGGCCTTCAGTTCCTCATGGAATTTTGAAATATTCCGCCAGAAGGGGGCGTTGTAAGGGCAATTTCTGTGCCATTTGAATTATTGTGTCATCGAAAAGTGTATGATGTTATGTGTAGAATTTTCTTGAATTTAGAAATATTCCGCTGGAAGGGGGCACTGTAATAGCGATTTTTGTGCCATTTTAATTATTGTACCATCGAAAAGTGTATGAAGTTATGTGTAGAATTTTCTTGAATTTAGAGATATTCCAATGGATTCACTGTAATAGCAATTTTTGATTGTACCATCGAAAAGTGTATGAAGTTACACATATGATTCAAACAAATTTCATGTGTGTGTTTTTAGCTTTTGCCAGCAGGTCCCACGTGAATTTGATAAGAATCTGCCCGAAGGGCGCGCTGCAATAGCGATTTATCTCTATTATTCAGAGTTTTATTTTATAGCAGTTGTTCATACAGCGACGGGAAATTCGCATCTAGCTAAACTGGCAATTCTCAGTCAGCTGATGTACAACAGAATAACGAAAAATATTGATTTTATTAAATATTATGATTGAGATTAAGTCGTTTTTACTACGTTTAATAAAATGAAGTAATAATTTAAGATGAAAATCAAAGTTGGTGTAATATTGAAGAAAAGTATATCACTAATATCTAAATGACGATAATTTTGACATTTTCTACAAATTTTGAATATAACTGTAAAATCAAGAATAAAAAAAAAAAAAAAAAGTCATTGTTAAAGTGATATTTTTTAATATCCAACGGAAATCGCTCTATTTCTAACACTGCTACTCTCCTACAAATAATGTTCAATGTTTCACTAATTTTTTTATTATTATTATTTAAGCCAATTATTTGTAACAAACACGTTTAAAAATGCGATGCTATGTGTTATCATTTTAGGAGTGTTTTTACAATTAGCTTCAATAAAAATAATGTGAAAATAATGTGAATAATATTCTAGTTTTAAATATTTTTAGCACATATAGCGAAATCTTTGTGCAATTGCATGCAGTGCTTTTTCTTAACCAATAATTTGATTGAATGTTGAACCAATATTTTTATCGGTGCAATCCTCATTATTTTCTTTATTTATTATTTGGGTGTAATTTGGAACAGTTTTGTGATCTAGAAAAACTCATCGTTCAATAGTGAGTATTTGTGATTTTTAATCTATAACGTTCTCTATTTTCCTTCTTTCTATATATTTCCTTAACATTTTAAATTCATGGGTGGTCTTGCAATTTATCTTCCAACCGTAACGGAATTACTTAGCAAGATTTCTGAATTATATTAAGTAGGTTATTTCATTTGAGATAGATAAAAGAAGCGAAGAATATCTTTCTCCACCCATAAGAAACGATGCTTTAATATGTTATTCTTGAAATTAGTTTTTATTTATTTTAGTTAGATGTTACTAAATTGTATCACGATGTTTATCCTGTTTCGTTTCCTTCTTATACAGAAGACAAATGCGTTACGATAAGTAATGTATAAGTTTTTCCATTAACATGGGTGTAGCTTTGAAATAAAGGTGACACCGTAATAAGATGAGTCAGAATATTACTCAATTGAAGAACTTTCGAGAAGCATTATATGAAGCTTTTACTATCAAGTTAACATACATGTAAAGAAAGAACTAGTGTTTTAATAACATTTAAGATGAAGTGAAAATATTTTACTCAAAAAATTTTATTCTATGTATAGGGTTTTCAAAGTTATAAAAAATAATAAAATAGTACAATACTTTAAAGTAAGATAACTTTAACTTAAGTAAGTAACTTAATTAAGAGAACTTTAAGAACTTTCGCAAAGCATTATATAAAGGTTTTCCTATCAAGTTAACATACATGTAAAGATAGAACTGGTGTTCTAATAACATTTAATATGAAGTGAAAATGTTTTAGTAAAAAAAAAAAATATATTTTTTATTTACAGGGTTTTAAAGTCATAAAAAAAATAAAATATTATAATACTTTAAAACAAGATAACTTTTACTTAAGTAAGATAACTTTAAGAACTTTCGTAAAGCATTATATGAAAGTTTTCCTATCAAGTTAGCATACATGTAAAAATAGAACAGTTGTTTTAATAAATTTAATATGAAGTGAAAATATTTTAGTCAAAACAATTTGTGTTATTTATAGGGTTTTCATAGTCATAAAAAATAATAAAACAGTACAATACTTTAAATTAAGATAACTTTAACTGAAGAAAGTTAACTTAAGTAAGATAACTTTAAGAACTTTCGTAAAGCATTATATGAATGTTTTCCTATCAAATTAATATACATGTAAAGATAGAACTGGCGTTTTAATAACATTTAATATAAAGTGAAATTATTTTACTCAAAATATTTTATTCTATTTATAGGGTTTCAAAGTCATAAAAAATAATAAAATAGTATAATATTTTAAATTAAAATTAATTTAACTTAAATAAAATTTAAGTAATTTTTACTTTAAAAACTTTCGTAAAGCATTACATGAATGTTTTCATGTGAAGTTAACATACATGTAAAGATACAACAGGTATTTTAATAACATTTAATATAAAGTGAAAATACTTTAGTCAAAAAATTTTATTCTATTTATAGGGCTTTTAAAGCCATAAATTATAATAAATTAGTACGATATTTTACATTAAGATTACTTTAACTTAATTATATTAACATAAGTAAGATAACTTTAAAAACTTTCGTAAAGCGTTATATGAAGGTTTTCCTATCAAATTAACATGTATGTAAAGATAGAACCCGTTGTTTTAATAACATTTAATATTAGTGATGGGCGACTCTGGAAAATTTACCAATCGAAAAAAAATTGTCATCGTAAAAAACACAATCGATACAGTCATCGATTATTTTCGAGAATCTACAATCGAGATGTTCTACTATCGATTATTGAAATCATTGTTTTTACATATATATAAGGCTGATTTTATTAAATATATGGTAACTGAAAACAGATGGAATAAAAAAACAACAAACCAAAGGGACACTATAATGAAGTCACAAGACTGGAAAAGTTATATGAGGGCACCTCCTGGTAGAAAAATTTGAAAAAACGCGAGTAGATATGAAGCTGTAAGGGGAGTTCAAGTATAAGAAAATATAATTTTTCGGCAATTAGCACCAAAATGGCCAAAGAAATAAGAATCAAAAGCATCCCCTAGTGGCAAAAACATGAACTAAAAAGATGGTAAATGGGATCAATATTTTTTATTGATTTTTCTACGTCATTTGCGATCAGATCTTTAATTTCCCCCATTTTTAAAAAGCCTTCGACTGGAATACATTAAACGAATCCCCACAGGGAGCAAAGTAGAGGGGGGGGGGGCGGGGGGGCAAGGAAAGTGCATAATATGAATAACTGATCACAAGACTTTGAAATGATATATCATATGAGGGGTGTCGGCTAAATTTTAAAAAGTACCCCGCGCGGGGCCAAAGTAGGGGGAGCGGTGCGGGCGATATATAAAATGAAATAGTAGTCACAGAGCTTTCCAATGATATATCGTATGAGGGGAGTTGGCAAAAGATAGAAGAGTCCCAAGTCCCAGGATTCCAATTATTGTGCCTCCCGAAATACCCATCCTTCTCTTTGAAATTTCCATACATTATAAATTATTTATCGGAGGGCTCCTTAAAAAAATCTGGCCTAACATTTTAAAAAACGCTACGATTTCAAAAAAGTTCGAAAAGTGCCTCTCTCGGTGCACCAAAATAGCGGGGGGGAGAAGAAAGGTTCATAATATGGAAGAGTGGTCCGAAAACTTTCCGATGATATCTCACATGACAGGTCCAAAAAAAGTTTGAAACTTACCCCGCCCACGTCGGTTCACTCTTACTTCCCAGAATATACCCGGAAATCACGCAGGCCGACTTTTAAAATTTTATATTTGATAAATAATATTTATCGGAGGGCTCCATCAAAAAACCACATTTAATGATATTTGTTGTAGAAATCTCTACAATTAAAAAAAAATTCACCCCCTCACCGCTCCCTCTCCCGCCCCCTTCCCGGAATTCAACTCTGGGAGGAAAAAGGTTCATAATATGAAAGAGTGGTCAAGAATTTACGACAATATCGCTCACCCGCAAGAAAAGTGACGCATCTCGCAAAAATTCATTTTGTGTTTTATTCCACTAATATGTCTGACATAGGTGCGTCTTGCTGCACAAAAAGTTTCATAAGTGTAGTTAAACGGAAAATCACTTTATTACGCTATAAGTTCATTTGTGACCACAGAAGAGGGGTGGATTGTGTTGGGAGGTAAAATTACCCAACCCTCCAAACTCATTCTATGTCTTCTTTCTTAAGGACTTTTATGCACCTTTTTATTCCTGCATGCAGAGGTAAGTGCTGTAATTTCATGTTACAGTAAAATCATGCAAATTTTCTTTTGCCTCTCCTATAAACTTTAATTTTGTTAAGATGTGTGCCTTTTCTTGCGGGTGAACGATATGTCACAGAAAGTTAAAAAAAAGTAAAAGTTTACTAAAAGTTTGGTAAAAGTTTGAAAATTAACCCCCCCCCCCCCCCCCTTGTTCACTCTCGCGCCCTCCGGAATTCACTCACTTTCCTCTTTGATTTTTTTATATTTAATACATAATATTTACCCGAGGGCTCCAGGTATGGGGCAGCTTGGCAGAGCTAAAATAAGAGAAACATTGAAAATTCAGGGTAAAGTGACACTAAATTCAACCGTACAGTTTGAAACTAGAACTATACAGAACTTCATACATAAACCACTATGCCTCATAACCCACATCGGTTAATAACAATTAAAAGATAAGTGCCTAGTTAAACTGATGGCATTGAGCTCACAGGTTATTCACACTAATTGTATAGCGTACTTTTATTTCGAAGAATAATGCCCCACAAAAAATAAATGAAGGAGAAATATCCCCCGTTTCCCCCTTTATACTTAACCAATGAACCTTCAAATCTAATCAGGGAAGCTCCTTAACACAATAAACCAGTATACTAAATTTGAAGCAAATCAGATAATTCTGCATGAAAAAAATGGCTAAAATGGGGGGTCTAAACCCCCCTCCTTTAACCCCTTATACTTAACTAATGAACCTACAAATCTAATCAGGAATGCTCCTTATCAGAATGAACATAGAAAACAAAAATTAAAGTAAGTCGGATAATTCTGCAGGAAAATACATTTATCTAAATTAAGGGGAGGGGACTTTTCCCTTTTCCCCCTACTTAACCAATTAGCCTCCAAATCTAATGAAGGAAGCGCCATATAGGAATAAACCAGTATATTAAATTTGAAGCAAATCCAATAATTCCGCATGAAAAAACTTTTTATCTAAATTAAGGGGGAGACTAGCCCTTTCCCTTTTTACCTAACCCATAAACTTCCAAATCTAATCAAGGCAGCTCCTTAACATAATAAGCCGGTATACCAAATTTGGAGCAAATCGAATAATTCTGCATGAAAAAACCACTTATCTAAATTAAGGGGGGAGGACCAAGCCCTCCTTTTCGCCCTTTACCCTTAACCAATGAACCTCCAAAACTAATCAGTGAAACGCCTTATCAGAAGGAACATGGAAAAAAATTTGAAGGAAATCGGACATTTCTATCACGAGCTATCACGTTACGTACATACATACGTACGTACGTACATACATACAAACAGAACCGGCGGGTACATTAGTTCTCAGGCTTAGATAGTCTGTGAGCTAAAAAGAGGTTGGATAAGCAGATGGACCCCTTTGAGAAATTATGACTTAAACCAGAAATGCGGTAAGATTGACTCTGAAAGCTTCATTTCTACCTAGCATTTCCGCAAATGTCATCTCGATGATTTTTCTGGCATATTGAAGATTCCCGATGAGAAGCAGCTCGATGGCTGGTTTCTCTCGCACTTTTCAACGCCGATGAGAAGCTGCTCGATGGTTGCTTTCTGTCGCGCTTTTCAACTTTTCCCGATGGTAAGCCTCTCGATGGTTTCTCTAGCACTTTTAGAAATCTCTACTCTTTCTGATGAGAAGCTTCTCGAGCATTTCTATCGCGCTTTTCAACATTTCATATGTTGGGCAGAGAAGAGATGTCAGAAGATTTATCGAGAAGTATCAAGGGACGAGCACGAGATAGAGAAAGAGGCATAACAATGAGCTGTGAAATGAAGCCCTAATTTTCTATGTTTCTGTTATTTTAGGCCTACCAAGATGTCACATGTCTGGAGCCCTACGATAAAAATTATTTATTAAATATGAAAATTTCAAAGAGGAAGGTAGGTCGGGTGAATTCGGGTGGGTGGGGGGGGGGGGGTGAGAGTGGACCCTGTGGCATATAATCGAAAAACGCTTTGACTACTCTTTCATATTATGAACCTTTCTTTCCCCGAAATTGAATTTTAAGGGTGGGGAGGAAGCCGAAAAAAATTTTAAAACCGTAGCGATTTCTGTAATAAATATCATCTTAGATGTGGATTTTTTTTTTGGAATCCTCGGCAAATATTATTTATTAAACAAAAAAAAATTGAAAGTTAGGGCTGCGTGAATTCCGGGGCGAAAGAGTGGACCCACGTGGGGGGATGGGTGGTCGGGGGGAGCAATTTTCAGACTTTTTTTGAACCCGTCATGTGATATTTCATCGGAAAGCTCTCCAATAACTCTTTCATATTATGAGACTTTCGTCCCCTCTCCTCAATTTTATCCCCACTATGGGGGGAGGGGGTGTAGTTTTCAAGCTTTTTTGCATTTTCATCATTTTATCGGATTTTTTTTACGGAATAATATATTATTTATAATATTATTTGTAATATATAAAATTTCAAAAAGTGGGGTTGTATTCCGGGGAGTGCGGTAGTTGGCCCTCTGGGGGAGCACTTTCCTAACTTTTACCGACACTCTTCATGTGATATATACCGGGTGTCCCAAAAATGACTGATGGATTTTAAAATTCCATAACTTGAAAACGGAGACAGATATTACAAAAATCCTTGCAGGAGTGTTATTTAAGATGTCAGGAGTTTTTATGCTGCGATTTTCGGTTTTAGTTACAAATAGTATCGATAGATGGCACTGCAAGCAATAACCGCTAAATCCAGGTTCGATTTTTTGGCCTCTCTCTTCTTCCATGTGAAAAAAGGAGATTAAAATGTATTGAATGGATCCCGAAGTACCAAAAATCGGGCCTATTGCTCTCAGTGCCATCTATTGTTTGGAATTTGAACTAAAATCAAGAATCACAGTACAAAAACTCCTGACATCATACATAACTCTCTTGCAAGAATTTGTTTAATATCTGTCACAGTTTGTAAGTTATTGAATTTAAAAACCTATCAGTCATTTTTGGGACACCCAGTATATATCATTAGAAAATCTTGTGACCACTTATTCATATTAAGTACCTACCGTGCTCCTTTCCCCACTTTGCCACCGGGGCATTTTTCTAAATTTTCCTGACATCCTTCATGTTACATATTGTTGGAAAGGCCTGTGACCACTTATTCGTGTTATGCAGCTCCTCCCCACCGTGCCCTCACGGGGGTACTTTTCTAAATTTAGCCAAGACCCCCTCATATGACATATCGTTGGAAAGGTCCGTTACTACTTATTGATATTATGCACCTCCTGTGTCCCGCCCCACACTTTGCCCAACGGGGGTACTTTTCTAAATTTAGCCAAGACCCCTCATGAGACATATCGTTGGAAAGGTCTGTAATTACTTATTGATGTTATGCACATCCGATGACCGCCTCCCACTTTGTCCACACGGGGACATTTTTCTAAATTTAGCTGAGACCCCTCATGTGACATATTGTTGGAAAGGCCTGTGACCACTTACTCATGTTATGCACCTCCTGTGGCCCTCCCTCCAACTTTGCCCCCACGGGGGGCATTTTTATAAATTTAGCTGTGAACTTTCGTGGGAAACATCGTTGGAAAGGCCTTTGACCACTTGTACATGTTATAAACATCCGATGTCCCTCCCCCCACTTTGTCCCCATGAGGACACTTTTCTAAATTTACCCGAGACCCCTCATGTGATATATTGTCGGAAAGACCTGTGACCATACTCACGTTATGCACCTCCCGCACCCCTCCCTCCACTTTACCCGCACGGGGTAGGCATTTTTATAAATTAAGATCGAGACCCCTCATATGACATATGGTTAGAAAGGCCTAAAGCCTTGTGACGATTTATTCATATTATGCAGCCGCTGTGCTACTCCCCTCACTTTGACCCCCCCAGGGATCCGGTCCGAGGTTCGCTCGGCTCGATATTTTTTTTTTTTTTTTTACGGTCAAATCTACTTAGTCCTTATTAACGCCGACATATTCCAGTTCACCCGCAAACGATTCTTGATAAATGTATGAATATAAAAGCAATTGGCAAATTGGAGTCATCGAGAAAAATTTTACACAATCGAAAAATATCGAGATGTCCATACAATCGAGAAAATCGATAAAAAACATCTCGTTATCGCCCATCACTATTTAATATGAAGTGAAATTATTTTAGTCAAAAAATTGTATTTTATTTATATGGTTTTCAAAGTCATAAAAAGATAATAAAATAGTACAATACTTTAAATTCAGATAACTTTAAGAACTTTTGTTATATGAAGGTTTTCCTATCAAGTTAACATACAGGTAAAGATAGAACTGGTGTTTTAATAACATTTAATATGAAGTGAAAATATTTTACTCAAGAAATTTTATTCTATTTATAGGGTTTCAAAGTCATAAAAAATGATAAAATAGTACAATACTTTAAAGTAAGATATTAAATAACTTTTTGAAAACGCTTTTTAATGCTTTTAAAGTAATTTTATTATCGGTTTAACAGAAAAGTAAAGGGTCCACTGGTGTATTATTTTAATCATAGCGTTAAGAGAAAAAAATCACTTAAAAAAAAAAAACTCTTAGAATCAATAAACCGTTTCAAACTCATATAATAATAAATAATAATAAAGTCAAATATATTACAATAATTAATGCATAAGTATTTCATTAATATAAGCATAGCTTTGAAAGACAACTGACAGCACAGAATGAGATAGAATATAGTTCAATTTAAGTATTTTCGTAAAGTCCTATATGAAGCCCTTCTAATCAAGGTAACACACAGGTAAGGGTTGGGTTGATTGTTGACGGCCAATTATCTACACGAGGGATATGGGCCCTAGGGGGAGTGCCTTCCGTGGAGGTCTTTCTAAGGGAACCTAATCCGTATTAGCGCATGGAAATCCACGGTTCGAAGAAAACCACGAAAACTCCGAACGATTAGGCCGACGGGCGCGATTGGGTTCGAACCCAGCACCTCCCGTCTACCAGCTTCGAGAGCAGAACCTCTCAGCCACTGAACACACAGGTAAAGAAAACACTAGTGTTTTATTGACATCAAAACAAATAACAAAAATTAATTATCATTTAAAATATAATTTAGTAATAATATTAAAACATTCCTTAAAATTAAAAAAAAAACATATTCAGTAAGAAAATCGATCCAGTAAAACTTAATCAATTATCAGGGGTACATGAAGTACATAATATTATAAAATACCTACAATTATTACACACTATATTACAGGGGTAGGGGAGACCGGGGCAAGATGACTATGTTAACAATTTTTGTTGTTTATTAATTTATTTGTAAGTATAGTAAAGTTAATTTTACATGAACTGTTAGAGTATTCCCTTGTAGTATTAAATATATTACCATTTAATTTTTCAAATAAAAATAATAAAGAATAATTTTATTTTTTCATAACATTAACATATCGGCATCTTGCCCCAGTATTGGGGTAAGATATGCTACATGGTTTAACAAATGATAACTGTGTTTTTACATCTTGCAAAGTATCAAACTAAGCATAATGCATTGTGACGTAATATTGGAGTGTTTAGATGTGCAGTTAACAATAGTCACAAATAAAAATGCCATTTTCATAATGGAACATTCCTCATGCCACCACTCTTGGCATTTACAAAACTGGATCCATTCTTCTGTTGATGGTTCGCAATTTTCCTCGTCTCAAGCAGTACATCTGTAAACACCATACTTTAAAGTTGATGCATCTGGACTGTTTGGCCTGAATTTAATATACTTAGACCTACAGAAACTTAGTTTGAATTTTTTTTACCCCCTTTTTAGCTTTACGAGCTTCTTTTCTCTGTTTTTTAAACGTTCTTCTTCTTTCTTCTGCTTTTCCCTTTGTTCTAATATTTCTTTGATGGGTGTACTTGTAAGAATGCTTGAGCTCAGTGTTTTTCTGTTTTTTTTTTCTCAATGTTGCTTTAGGCAATGTTTTGAAATCAAAAACACTAACAGACTTCTTTCGTGCATCGGAATCAGCATTTGCCATAAGTTCTGGTTCTTCTGAGGGTTTATACGTTGGTTTTCTACTACCAGGGTCTAAGGATGACGAGCTTGTCATCTTGCCCCTGACTGCCTGTTTAAAAATATTCGTTTTCATTACTACGAAAGAAGGCAATTAATTGACATTTATTCATGGTAATAGGCAGTATTTAAACTAAGTTAGTCATAAATATTAAAGAGAGACGACATATCATACCTGTATCTGTAACACTGCTTATTTACAGTTACATAAAAGTTATAACGTGGCCGCGGTAAACAATCAAAGCTTCACAATTAACACAAAATGGCGATTTCAGCGCTTCTATACTATTGTTTAACGAACGGCCAATAGGAGAGCCAGTAGTGTCCGGTTGATGCTACCACATAGTGGAAAACAGAAAATTTAAGACATTCGTCATCTTGCCCTGCTCTTCATCTTGCCCCGGTCTCCCCTATATAAAATACATTTCATCAAAGAGGATGGAACTAATAATAAAATTACTACTAATAGTAAAACCTTCCGGAAGATTAAAAAAACTGTCTGTAAGAAAATAGATCCAATTGAAGCAAATCATCTATCAGTGGTATATGAAGTACATTTCAACAAAGAGGATGGAACTACTAATTAAGTTGGTACAAATAGTAAAACCTTACATGAAATAAATAAAACATAGGCTATGAGAAAATTGATCCAATAGAATCAACGAACCATCCAGGGTATATGAAATACCTTTCATCAAAGCGGATGGAACAGTGCAATTTTACAGGAACGATAAACACAAGGCTTAAAACTAGGATCAAAGAACATATAGCGCACATAAAATATAGCAAGAAATCTACAGCTTTGGCTAGATTATATAACAAAGAACCTTTGCAGATTGATTTTAAAAATAGAAGAATAATTTATTCATCAAGATTTTATTTGCCATTTAATATCCGAGGATAAAAAGAGATGTTTTTATGCAGTGAGAATATATTTATGATTCAGCCACCATGAATATGCCTAAAATTTGGAAAGAGATGCTCTTCAAAATAATAAAAAATAGTATAAAATAATTTGCGTTCACAAATATCCATTTTATGTAGATCTCGTTAGAAATACTAACATATTACATTCTCCCTATACTGGAATTTCTGAAAAGTTTCTGGAGATCGGCGCCGATGATGACCCCCAGACCTCAAAACCATCCCACAGTTCCAAATTATATATATATATATATATATATATATATGCGTGTGTATGTGTGTGTGTGTGTGTGTCTATCTATTTTTATATAGTGTATATATATATATATATATATCGTTGTTATGGACAAGATAACTAACTCCCACAATTCTGCACAAATCTGCTGCAAACTGATATATAAAATCGAGGGGCAGAAAATCTCGGTCAAGTTCGTTAATGGGCAAAATCGGCCCAAGGGGTTGGAAATAAGGAGGGGGTTTGTGAAAAACAAGAAAACCCCCATTACTTCTTAATTATAATACATATCAAATCCGTTTAAAGGTATTTTTACCTCTAAGGTAAAAATTTATGTATCACAGATTTATGGCAAAATTTAAAATGTGCTCAAGGGGCGAAAAACATAGGGTTTTAGGTAGAAAAAAATTCATAACTTCGTCAATTCTCAAAATATCAAATTCACTTAAACTTCTTATAAATTTTCCTAATACTTTTCCTACAGCTTTAATATTGACAAGTTTTTGATAGGAACAACTCTTATTGCAAAAACAAATTTAAAAAAAAGGGGGGGGGGAGAAGAAAAAAATTCGTAACTTCGTCAATTCATAAGATAGTAAATACGCTTAGATTTATTATAAATATTCTTAATATTATCTACAACTTTTATATTGACAAGTTTTTGATAGGACCATCTATTACAGCAAAAACAAATTAAACAAAACTAGGGGTTGAAGAAAAAAATATCGTATTAACATGATTCTGATCAAACCAGCTCTTACAGAAAAAGGAAATTAAAAAAGACAAAATTGTTAAATTGGTTGCTACTCTATACTTAATTTATTTTTTGTTGGTGAAATTAGTAGGTACTTAACATCGAAATCTACACACGTCTATAGGCCGAGCCGGCAGGGATTTTTCTTTTTTTATTTATTTATTTTATTTTATTTTTTGTTATTGCATTTGATTTAATTATACAGGCGATCCGTGATTTTGTTTACCATTTTCGTTTAAAACAATTTTGCGAAAATATTTGTATTATGATAAATCGTGAGAATGTCGCCGTCTGAGAAATGAAACATGTCGATAACACAAGTAAAGTAAGCATTGCTGTTTCTTTAATATCTGAAAACGAATATAAACATTTTCACTTGGAATCTTTATAGGGTTTTCAAAGTAATAAAAAACAATAAAAACGTATAACAACTTAATGAAAGAAGTTACATATTTTACCAAAGCTTTTCAATGTAGCTTAGCTTTTAATATAGTTTTTTATCAGTTTAACATACACATAAATGAAACACGTAAATGGCGTTTTATTTTATTTATTTTCGTCACAACGTGAAGAGCAACTATGTCACATAAAAAATCTCTTAGAGTAAAGAAAGGGTTTGAAACGCATAAGAAATAATAAAATATAATACTTGAAAATAAAGGAATCATACCTTTCTTGTAAAAAGCTTTTTAAATTAGCTTTTAAAGTTGATTTTCCTATCAGTTTAACGTATAGGTAAAAGTATCTCTGGCGTTCTATTAGCATCACAGCGTGAAGAAAAAACATTTCGTTTAAAAAAATTCTCTTAGAATATGTATAGGGACTTTAAACTCATGAGAAATAATAAAATAACTCAAGACAAAAAAAAAAAAAAAAAAAGTTATTTCATGTTTAAAAAAGTCTGAATAGAAAAATATTTGTTTATAGCAGTAGAATAAATTTATAATATTTTTTTATAAAAGAAAAGGTCTAAAAGCATCCTTAAAAGATATTTACAAAATAAATAAATGTATTTTGTAAAACCGAATTCAGGTTTATTTTTTTTTTTCAGGTATTATATAAGTTTTTATTTTTACACTAAATGAAACAAAGTAATATTTTTAAAAAGTAATGCTTGTAAGTTCCTAAATTATTTATCCCCATTTCTTTTGTGAAAGTTTTGAAGAAGACCATGTTATATAACAAGAATTAAATGATGAGAAAATTGAAGTAAAAGCTTTTCGTTAAGAATCTCATTATATTTATTTTCTTTTTGATAGACTAATTTTAAAATGCTAACAGGTAGTACTAAACTCTTTAAACAAAACTTACTATTTATACTTATAAAAAAAAAAAAAATACTATTTTAAAAATTATTGAATATTAAAATATGAAATATTAATAAATAATATCTATGGCCTTCAAAGCTAAATAGAATCTTACAGCGGGGTCACCAAACTGAGTGCACACAGATTTTGATTATTTATAGAATATGGTGGAGGATATACCCACGATATAGTTTCTAACAATAAAAGTCTGAAATCGTACGTCAAACGTGCCAAATGAGATGCGTACTATAGCTAGTTTTATAAATATTCAGATCTTGGTGCAATAGCTGTTGCACTTATGTGCAAAAACGCATGAATACAAAATTTATTACGGTATATACATATTAAATTCAGTAATACTGAAATAATATGACTCCATCTTAAATGTGACGTAATGACAACCTAGAATCATTACTAATCATGTGATATAATTGAATTAATTACGTTTGATCAGGTTTAATAGAATGAAGAAAACATTTATTAATATCTTTTTAAGTTTTGATTCGATTTTCATAAAATTTGAAATGACAAAACTTTGCAGCGATTATATATATTAAATTTTAAAGCATTCGGATGTGTAGATCTTGTACTGTTACATGTAGACAGATGGACGAACCAAACGACGACCTTATGTGTATATATATAATTACGAACGCACCTAAAAAGTACGGGAGCTCTAATTTTCTGCCATAAAAAAATCTTACTGTATCTCCTCCATACCCGTATAGTTGTATTTCATACGTTACATGGAATTTAAAGAAATTTCTTTTTCAGCAACTTATTTAATGTATTTTGACTTTATCTATATTCCTTTATATATAATAAAATCTAAGAAATAAACAGAAAAAAATGGGGGATTTTTTGGTATCCAATAGCAAAACACAACACACAAGGCTTCCTTCAGCAGCATTTATAAACTCTGGTGAATTACGACTAATATTTAAGTATTCATTATAATTAAAGCGTTCCTGTGAGCTTCAGCGCAAATTAAGTATCTTGTGAAGCTAACAAGTTTTCAGTAAGAATATTTTACAAACACGAACAAAAAGCAGTGAGTAAGCATAGCACGACCATCAGTAAAAACTGTAGATACAGTTGCGGTTAACCCTGGCGTTCCTCGTTGCCGTTTGAAAGATAGAAAACCATTGAGCTTGCATTTGTGAGCGATAGATAGAAGTGTGGCCCTATCTATGGAACACGTCATGTCACATATGTAATAGCTTTGGTAATAAAGAATAACAGTTTTTAAGAGCAAGAAAATATAATTCATGCTTATGTGAGCAGAAATTATTAGTTTAAAAATAACGCAGAAAATATAAATTTTCATGAAAATTTCAAAAACATGGATTTTTTTTTATGAAAATATAACAAAAATGATAGCTTTAAAACTTCTAGCGTGTCAAAAATAAAAAAAATATATCTCTCTATTCTAAAAAAAAGTAACTACCGCTGTCACCGCCGCCGCCGCCGCCGCCGCCGGTTTTGAATTTTTTGTGACCGGAGGTCTTTCTTAGTTAATATTGAGAAAAATAATGCATACAAAAATATGAAAATCGGTGGTTTTATACAGAAATGTTTGATAAACACGCTGATGCAGACAGTTTTCAAATCGAAGAATTATTTTAAGAGTTATTTAATGCTAAAGTTGGACAAAATCGTTCCACTAAAAAAGTTTTATAGCAGCAAAAACTATACATGGCAGTGTAATCATTTTTAGATCATTTTATGCGTTAGAATTTGCCGGAGTGCAGATTGCATTAATTTTTTTTTATTTTGACTCATTTTTTCAGGTTTTATTTCTATTTTAAATTCAAATTTTCAGCATTTCTAGAGATATTTTTTACAGATTTCAGAAAATTGTACTAATTTAAACTGTTGCCAACTGTAATGCAATGTAAGCAATAATGTTTGCTTCAAATTAAAAATTTATTTAACGTGACTATTATGAACAGGAAAAAAACTTTCAAATTAGAATTAAATAATTATGGATAAAAAGCAGGAACTTATTAAAAATTACGTCATAAAAAGTATACACGTGAATTTTAAACGTGAAAGGATATTGTAAAATAATAAATTCATTAAATGCGTTAGAAGTCTTAGGAGAAATTACGTCATATTTACGTCACATTATAGTTATTACATAAAATGAACACAAAATAATATTGCAAAAAAGTTTAAATTTAGAAATTGCGCTAGACATTTATTTAATATTTTGAGAAAATATTTTCAACTATTTTTGTTAGGAAAGCGCAAATAATATTTCATTGCTAACAAAAGTACTTTCACGCGATTATTTAAAAGAGAAAGAATAGCTTGGTAAAAATTACGTCAGATTAAAAACGATTAATTTAAATTGTCTCATTTAAAAGAACTTTCTTTTCGCTTTGTTAAAAAATACCAGGAGACAAAGACTCTGTTTACTTAATTCCATTTATATTAGCTGATTTTGAAATGTTGTTACACGTGTCTACGTCATCAAGTTATTTTTATTTCGACGTTTTATTTGTATTTTTATTAATGTTGTACGAATTTATTTGTTCTTTCGTTATTTAAAATAAGAATTATGTCAATTTGTATAATTTGGCGAGTGGTTTGGCGATTTATATAATTTGGCGAAATTGGTCGACGGGATAATCAAGTAGTACCGCAGCGGATTTGGCGTTAAAATTCCCCAATCAAAGAGAAATGAATAGAAATTCGTTTATAAGGAGATCGCCACTGTTTTTTAAATAATAATTCAATCTTTCGAAATATTTTTAAAGCCGATCAAATTAGCGTGCATTTAGAGCCTGCGGTGTCTGGCCGGGGGTTGGCGAGCGTAGCTCGTAGGGGGCCGAGCCCCCTAGTATTTAAAAAAGAAGGTAGAGCAGTACATTCACCTCCTGGCAACGAACGAGTATGGTACATCGACGTTACGAAGATTATGTACAAAAACTCAAACTAAAAGATGTTTGACACGTAGGCCCAGCTTTAACCCACAATTTCTCAAAAGCTAAGGGCCATTTGGAGAAAACATATCAATTGTTAAGCGTATTGCCTCTACAACATACTTTAAAATCAACAAATTCTGTCAGTACCATATACAGGGTGATCAATTTAAAAGAATACCTTTTGGTTTTTCTTATCACCCTTAAATATGACAGATGTGGCAACAATTCTAACACTGAAGTATAATAGTTTGAATTTTGTTTAAGTGTAGGAGACAATTTCTAAAACTGTTGGACTGTTCGAACGTTATTTGACAGGTAAAATAGAAATGGACGCGCACAATTTTACTTAATCCTGTGATAATTTTATTTTTAAAAACATAATTTAATTCAATTTTTTTTACATTGTCATTCCTTACAGCAAATGTCGAAAATGTTCGCCATCATTTTAAATGCAAATATGAACACGTCGAACCAAGGATTTTTACACACTTCGCAACATTGTTGGTGTTACTGACGAGATTTCTTCAGTTATGATTTGTTTTAATTTTAACCATTTTAAAGATATAGCATTTTGAATGTATTGGTGTTAATGGAAACATCAAAATGAAATATATCTATCTTTTAAATGATTTACACATTACGTAATTGTCGTAAAGAAAAACACGTTCTTCCACAGAATAACGAGCCATCTTCATTACAGTCAAAGAATTAGGTCATACTGACGATTTTTATTATTGTCATTCTCTTCCGAAATGAGTTTTCAAAAATAAAAAAAATAAAAACATTGAAAGAGGCAGACTATTTACTCATATCATTTGCGCAGAATCGGATTAAAAATTACTAATGATGTCCACGCAATTTAATGTTTACAAAAACGAATTTCCGCATTTAAAAAGGGAAAAAAATGATACCCGCACATTAAATATAGACATATTAAAAAAGGAATCATGTTGAAAGTCTTGCTACATATAATAAAGATGTGAATAACACAAAAAACAAACTGGTATTCCTTTATATGGTGGCCCCCTTGTTACTATTTTAGCTATACCATATGATTGAATGCCTATAATGGCAACATCATCCATAAAACAATATATTTTTTGAAAAAGTAAATTAACTTATCATATATGAGTACTGAGCTCTTTACATATGAAGTGCAAAATGTTCACAGAAACACAAAAATGTTCACTGCTGGTTAACATATTTAGAATTACATGTATTATTATTGTTAACATTCCAGAGAGAAGTTAACCCGTTGTTTGGTACAAAGAATAAAAACTCACAAAAAGTCAACATTTACAAATTACATTAATTATAAAAAATAATATGAATACTCTGTCAAAAAAAATATAAATATACTTTTATGTGTTTCTAATGTTATTAGATAAAGTGAGCCATCATTTAAATGAGCTGCAGTGAGTTTTTTAAATGAGCCATTACTTAAAAAATATACGAGAAAGAGAACAATGATACTCATTTAAAATTATGGTATTTTATTTACACAACGACTATTCCGAAAAATAAGCAACGCAATATGCTGTTAATACTTTAAATTTTTTTACTACAGAAACTTTTATAGAAATGGAACACATATCAAATGCACGAAATTCTAAAGTTTTTCTACCGAGCTCTTCAAAGATGAAGTTAAACGTGTTCTTAGAACTTCAAAACGTGCTCGTCTAGTTATCGCATGTAAAATGTCAAGTATTAATATAATAAACATGCCAAAGGAAATTTTGAATAAATTATTTATGTAGTATATAATATATATATATATATATATATATATATATACAGGGTGCAATATGTTATCTATCGCTGTCCTTTAATTTCTCAACCGTTGGTCATAGACACATAGTTCCAATTACAAAAACGTTTCAAATGAGGTAAATATTCATGTTGTGGCATTATTTAAAGTAAAAAATCAATTTTATCAAAATTACGAAATCTAACTTTTTATACGGTCCCCCAGTCCCTATAGTTATATTTAGTAAAAGTTTACACATATCATAACACATATAACACAAAAAGTTTGACATCTGTACTGCGAAAATTGACACAGTTATAAAATTTCAAATTTTGAGACTTTTGCACATGATTTTGTCTTTTATTGAGGGATCAGGTAAAAGAAGAATTAAAGTAATTCGAGATCAAAATCAGGGTGCTATGTCCTTTTACGACGAAACCATCTTTAACCGGTACTGGTAAATCGGGGTATCACCAAAGAGGGTTATTTTATCTAAAAATTTGAGTTGACTTTTAGGGGTCGTGTACAAACGAATAATGAAATATTGAAATTAAACAGAAAAATAAATATCAATTTATTATAATATCAGAAAAGGGACTAGTATAAAAATGAATACGTAAAACGCCGGAATCTACTAGAGATATTGCTCAAAGTGTTCTCGATTGGTGGCAATGCAAAATTGAATAGTACGCGATAGTACTGCGTCCTGGACACGTTAAAGCATAGCAGCTGTGCAAACTGTGAGACAATCTAAAGGATGATGCGACCTGGAAACATCCACATCGCCCGGACAGTACGACAAGTGTGGTGCGATATATGGGGAACCTAGATTGTTGTACCCATTTTCTACGATGGGACCTTAACAGGCGATCGTTAAGTGCATCTGCTACAAAACACGGTACGTGACTGCTATGAAAAGTTGCTCTCCGACATGCATGCCGGGTGTGGTTTCAACCTGATGGGGCCCTCTTTGCATAAATCATCTAACGTCCCGGCGTATCTGGCCACCGAATTCGATCAACAGATTCTTGGATAAGGTGGTCCGTTAAAGTGGCTACCGCGTTCACCGGACTTGACTCCCATGGACTTCTACCTCTGGGATTACATCAAGGCATAAGTCTATGTGACAGAGACTACTTCTATGGTTTATCTGAAGCAGCGCATGATCCTTGATTGTCGCACAGTTTGCACACCTGTTATGCTCTAATGTGTCCAGGACTCTATTATCACGAATTCCATTGTGCATTGCCACCACTTTGAGCAATATCTCTAGTAGTTTCTGGCGTTTTATCCATTCATCTTTTATAGTAGACCTATTTCTGATTTTATAATAAATTTATATTTATTTTTCTGTTTAATTTCGGTATTTCATTCTTCGCTTTTCATACGACCCCTAAAAGTCAGCTCAAATTTTTAGATAAAATAACCCTCTTTGGTGATACCCCGATTTACCAATACCGGTTAAAGATGGTTTCGTCGTAAAAAGGAAATAGCACCCTGATTTTGATCTCGAATTATTTTAATTCATATTTTAACTGATCCCTCAATGAAAGACAAAATCATGATCAAAAGTCTCAAACTTTGAAATTTAATAACTGTGTGAATTTTTGTAGTACAGTTGTCAAACTTTTTGTGTTATATCTGTTATGATATGTGTAAACGTTTACTAAATATAACTATAGGGACTGGGGGACCGTATAAAAAGTTAGATTTCGTAATTTTTATAAAATTGATTTTTTACTTTAAATAATGCCACAACATGAATATTTACCTCATTTAAAACGCTTTTGTAATTGAAACTATACATCCACGACCAACGGTTGAGAAATTAAAGGTCGGCGATAGATAACATATTGCACCCTGTATATAGTATCTACTAAAAAACAACTTTTCAAAAGTAAAAAAAAAGCCAAGCAAAAAAAAAAGAAAAGAAAAAAGGGGAAAGTTGTGGCTAAAAAATAGTGTGATATCAAATTTCCAAGCTAATATTATGGTACTTATTTAACATTTTTTATTAAAAATTTACCATATGTAAGTCGAGTACCTAAGTATGCGTTGATAGAAAGCCTTTTCTCCTTTACTATATACATCATAACGTGTTTCTGAAAATTAATTTTTTTAATTATGCATGATGGGCTTGGCGGCCATCTTTCCATATTTTACACAATTTTCTAAGCTCACAAGTACATTGTTAAGATCGGAAATTCGAAATTGTTGCTAAAGCAAACATTTTATGCTTTTAATTTATGGAAATGAGTGCCTAGAAATTTGTGTCTTAAAATAAAGTTGAAGTAACTTCAGGTTTCATCTTATGATTCTCTTTTTTCGGAGGGGGTTAATTAATTAGTTAAAGCAGTAAAAATCAATTTGTTTTTTTTTCTTCAAAATAAAAGACTTTCTTAATTTATCTGTCTGTAGCCAAAACTAGAAGTTCAAAATTCTTAATAATGCAAACATATTACGAGCTTGTCTGCTTAGAAATTTGTGTAAAATATGGAAAGATGGCCGCCAAGCCCATCATGCATAATTAAAAAAAATTAATTTTCAGAAACACGTTATGATGTATTTAGTAAAGGAGAAAAGGCTTTCTATCAACGCATACTTAGGTACTCGACTTACATATGGTAAATTTTTAATAAAAAATGTTAAATAAGTACCATAATATTAGCTTGGAAATTTGATATCACACTATTTTTTAGCCACAACTTTCCCCTTTTTTCTTTTCTTTTTTTTTTGCTTGGCTTTTTTTTTACTTTTGAAAAGTTGTTTTTTAGTAGATATCAGTTCTTTTTTTTAAACAGATTATATATAATTGAAATAATTCTACTCGCTAAAATTAGTCCTTGTATAGCCTTTATAAGCAGGGAACAAACACAATAGTATACACTTTGTTTACCTATCATTCATTTTTTAGAGTAATTAATAATTTAAAAGTAACGAAAGTCAATTTCTTCTTTCAAAGTATCAGTCTTTCTCAATTTATATCGCCTTAAAATTTTCTATGAAGGATGAAAATTTAGTAAAAATCAAATAGAGTCAAAATAAAATATATATTTACAGTTGGTCTGTCAGTTAATTGTTTGTTCTAACTTTTTTTTTGCTGACGGTTTTGCAAAATAAATTTATCTTTACAAATACCTACGGAAAATTCGAGAATGAAGCCCCTCAGGCATCTAAAGAATCGAAGATGTGTCTAAAGAAGTAAATCTAGCAATTCTAGACATGATGATGAAACATTTTTGATAAAAAAAAATCTAAAAATTTAAAGATATAAACTGTACATATAACTTCATCTTCATTTAGATCGTGTTATAGAGAATAAAGAATAAATATGTAATTTTACTCAAGTCTGTTTATCCATACCTATTTGCATAAATGTGAGAATATAATTTCGTATAAAAATTCCCGTAAGTTGATTATATTTAATAGTCTATTATTAAAGCCGCATAAACATTAGAATAAAATTTTTTTGCAGTTAAAAATTGCCTGAAATCTATAGTCTTATCGTTCGTCAAATTTGTTTTATGTTTTTTTTTTAATACCCAGACACCTTTTCTAAACTCTGACAAAAGATCACAGAAATACTGAAATTATCCAAATACTTATACCTTTCTATCGTATTTCTTTTTTTGAGTGGGGGAGGGGTGAGGAAGGGCGCTTAAGAACTTCGTTTTGTTCTTAGAATTCTGAATTAATCATTGAAAAGATCTACCTACATAAGTCTTGTTGCAGAATTTTCATTAGGTAAGAGTTGCATCAACTTATACATCATGTGAATATATTTAATTACTTTTGTAAAATACTAGATGGGAGCCATTGATATTTTCAGAGCATTTGCCTGCATTTTAAACTTAAATCATTTACAACTATTCATTAATTTTCTATACGAATTAAAGAAGTCGTTGTTTGCATGGCAACTGTACCTTTCACTATTGCTTGTTTGTTTGTTTGTTTTATTGAACACATATATATCAGATCACGTGGGGATCACGGCGGGATTTGAACCCGCCCCCACCTACGTTCTCAAGTGATTAGCGGCGTGGTGTCTTATCCACTCAGCCACGGTGGGCCACTATTGCTTTATCTAATACCCAGATACTCAAATTTAACCAGCTGCGCTTAGAATCATGCTCATAACAGAGTACATTTATACGTAAGAGTGGTGACACATATGCACAAGTCGTGTACTCATATTCAAGTTTTTGTCCAAAGTACGGTAACTCAGTTTTCATTAATAGACGTGGAAGATTTCGATTAAACTAACCAAAAAAGTTTAAAAACATTGGCTTTCTGATTTGATTTTATTCAAAATCGTCTTAACCAACCAAAGTTAATGTCCGGGATCCAGAGTGTTTACTGCAAACATAAAAAAGTTTTCAAAAATGCAGGCTTCTGATTGATCAATCTCATCGCGCTAATAGCGTAAAATCTATCTTGATCCCGGCCTATTCAACGTCCTTTAAATATTCGAGAAAGCCTTGACAAGTCAGGAAAATATCACACAAAGCAGGCAAAACAAAGAAGAAAAATCATTCATTGGCTCGTTCATATCCACGAGCCAATGAATGATTTTGTTCCGTTGCTTTGCCTGCTTTGTGTGATGTTTTTGTGACGCGTGTCAAGACTTTCTCAAATATTTAGGGGGCATCTGTTTATTTCACCACCATGAAGCTATGAAAGGAGAGGAGCAGACATGTCAATCTTCCCGCGTGAAAAACTACATAAAAAAACGAGTTCTTTCCCCCTCTTCTGCCCTTTTATCTCTTGATTTTGACCGATAGCAGCCCATTTAGCAGTCTACAGTGCAAGATGCAATATATGGCGGACGCAAGGGGGAGGGTGTTAGCGTGACCAATGACATAATAGGCCAGTTCATGACGTTTAAAAGTCACACGGAGTTGGATCATCTTTACACGATGATTAGTACAAAGCGGTGCGCCGATTTTTTTTTGTGTCCATTGCCGTGTACAGATAATCAACTCCGTGTGACGTGATAAGCTGGCCACACTTAGGAACAGCTTCAAATGACGTCATCTACTTCGAGGCAAACGAAAAAGGACAGGCTACCGCGGCGCTACAGCGTCTAGAATATATAGTGTGGAAATCCAATCAGTCAATCACAGCGATATCTGCAGGATATTTCCCAAAACTCCAAGACAATTTGGTCTAGACGCTGTAACATTTTTTTTAAACGTTTTATTAACTTACATTTGACCTGTGTGCTTGGCGTCAAACCCGCTGTAATAATACGATGTTTACTTTGAAATTTGAAAATATATAGCAGATGTCGCTGCGATAATCTCCCTGGATTTCAGCGTCAGTGCACATTTAAGGGATACACTTTTTAGCGGTTCTTGGATAGCAAATTTCCACATTATGTATTCTAGACGTTGTAGCGGTGAATTACACATGTCTCTTTCTTCTTTAAAAAATATCCTGCAGATGTCGATGCAAATGACTGTTTGGAATTCGACATCGTTGTACATTTAAGGGATTGAATACTTCTGCGCTTTTTTAAGTATTGCTGGGATAGTCGATTTCTACAAAATATAATCTAGACGCTATAACGGAGCTATAGTTTCTAGAAGATATAGTTTAAAAATCGGCTTATTAAAAAAGTGCTAAAAATTGTATCCCATAAATGTTGAACGAGGCTGAACGACGAATGTCGATTACAGCGACATATGATAATTCCAACATAACTATTTAAAAAGAAAACGTTTCGCTCAGAGAAGATCTAGAAAATGTTGCTCCTATCGACATTTGTCATTCAGTATTTTTCAATATTTATGGTATTCAATTTTTAGCACTTTTTAAAGAATTACTGGAATAGCCGGTTTCCACACTATGGCCGTGATCTAGGTAGATTTTTCTGTGTTATCGTAACGAGATTGACCAATCAGAACCCAGAATTTTTGCTAACTTTTCACTGTTTGCAAAATTGTACCTGGATCCCGGCCTATATTTCTAGACGCTATAACTGAGCTCAGGAATAGTACAGAAAGCAAACTCCGTATTTTGATACATTAAGGCCGGGATCTAATTAGGAACAAGTGTGTCTCTATAACGAAGTAGCGACATACGGCCAATAAATGTTTATTGGTAAAAGTGATAAAAACAAATCGTTAAAGTTCTTTGCGAGCATGCCATTATCGTCAGGTTAATGCATGCTGAATTATTTCCCTAGTCTAATAGAGATCGTCCATGCGCGTATCTTCTAATGGAGGATATTCCAAATATGGGTTCGAGGCTGAAAAAGTCACGTGGTACCGGTAATTTACCCAAAGAATTTCTAACTGATAAGAAGGGAAACAGGAAACTACACTGTTAAAAATATCGTGAAAAATTGCCTCGGTTCTTACAGGTTCTCTATTTTCTGACCAATGAGAACGCTACATAAACGCCTATGAAGCGTTCTCATTGGTCAAAATACAGATAGCCTTTAAAAACAGAGGTAATTTTTCACGATATTTTTAACAGTGTACTACTGCTTTCTCCCATGAACTGTTTCATTGGCTAGAGGGGATTTACATTACGCAGACGGAGCCTTCCCTTCTTTACGCTAGGCGTTCTTGCCTTGACCATGTGATCATAACGTAGATTGAATATCCTCTATTCAAGAAAGCGGATTGCCGTACTTTCGACAAAAGCTTGAAATGCGCATGCCTCCTGTGCATATATCACCACTCTTATGTATAAAGGCTCTCTGTTATGGTGTTGTTTCTGATACAGCGCCTAGAATACCTAGTGTGGAAATATGCTATCCAAACAGTTCTAAAAATTTGTATTCCTTAAATGTGCGACGATACTGCTAAAATTTCAAGTGTCGATCGCAGCGACATCTGTGGGATTTTCGTATTACTATTATTACATTGTATAGACTAGCAGTTTCTTGCAGTTGTAGAAAATATCCTGCAGATGTCGCTGCGATCTGCATATTACAGCAGTATCATTGCACATTTAAGGGATACAATATTTTAGCGCTTTTTTAAGTATTACAGGGTTAGCCGATTTCAACACTATATATTCTAGGCGCTATAGTTTCTGAGCGCTGTTGGTTAAATTTCGATATTCGTGTTTTAGAGTGAGCAATAAAGAAAAGTACTAAAATTATTGAAACAACAACTTCTTTAATATTGAAATGTATAGCAAAGGAGTTCAGAATCAATGCCTTAAATAGTTTCGAATGCGCACTGTTGTTATGACATCAATACCCTTCCTGGATGTGGAAATGCAAAATTGTGTTCAACATAATTGGCCGCAATCTAGATAGATTTTTCGCTGTTAGCGAAACGAGATTCATTAATCAGAAGCTTGCACTTTTGCGAACTTTTAGCTGTTTGCAGCAATGCAGGCTATTGATTGGTGAATCTCGTTTCGCTAACAGCGAAAAATCCATCTGGATCCCAGCCTAAATTTCTGTAAACATTGCACTTCATCCATGGCACTAAGAAAATGACTCAAAACTTTTATGACATAGGCCGGGATCCAGAAGCAGCAAAAATTCTCAAACATTCTGGCTTCTGATTGGTCAAATTCATTTCGCTAACAGCGAAAAATCTATCTGGATCTCGGCCATAGTTTTCTTCGATGAAATCAATGCAAAAGGATAATATAAAAAATTTTAAAAGACTTCTAAAATGATTTGGCGGGTTTATCGCTGTTTGGCATAATTTATAAACTTTAGACTTAATTAACAGTTTTTCGCTAATTAAGAATAGAAAATTTGTGTTTTTAAAGCTGAATTTTACAAAAGCACGTAGATTGAGTAAATATCTGTCCAAAAATTCAATCCTTACTTTTTTATGTCCATTATTTAAGTCTCTACCTTGATTGAACCATAAATTGTGACGAAGAAAATAAATCGGTCATTTTCAGTATCTCGACGTTATTTAAAAAAATCTATATCTCTGTTTATAATTAATTTATGAGTATGCATTTGGTCTCAAATTGAAGATCTTTTCTATTAGGTCCTTCTGGTTTTAGTTTTATTTTTCTGCGATGATTGGTTCTTTTGATATGGGAAATTTTACGCTGGCATGTTTGGTTGTTTTAACATGGAGAAGTTGTCATCAGTATAATAAGCAGTTACGGTGTCTTGCGTTTGATTCTTGGCGTTTGTTTGTTTGGCGAGGTTAGCATTTTTTTTTTCAGCTTGGCTTGGCAGAACGACCGTCCTGCTTGATAATTAAAACAATAAAAAAAAATAAACTATGCCACCTTTGGTGCAAAGAGTAATTGATTTATCCACTTATGAACAATACTATTAACTATAGGAATAATTTTATTACATTGTTAAAAAAAAAAAAAAAAAAAAAAAAAAAAAAAAAAAAAAAAAAATCAGTTACCAGATTTTTGTGTTTCTGCCATCAGGCGAAGTGATCCTTTGCTTAGAAAAACATGCGAAAAACAGAGAATCAACATTTATTTAAAATTTACGAATTTTACTTATACGATGGCCATTCCGAAAAAAATATTAATACCATTTTCTCTAGAGACTTTAGAAATTTCGCTGCAGAAACTGTTATAGAAATTACACGTGTGGTAGAAAGATTCGCATACTTGATAAGAAACTAGAACTCTTTAATTAAAACTTTAAATCATAAAGTTAAAAAAATACAGAACATATTCTGTTTTTCAGCCGGCAACATTAGCAAATCCCTCTCCAGTGTCGAAAGTACATTGGAGGAAAGTTCCTTCAGTTCTTCTCAATTATCGTCTGCGGATAAAGGCTATCAAATAATAAATGATTCTTTCGATTCGTCACTCACGCTTGTCAAATGCACGTAATTCTAAAGTTTTTTTTTTTTTTTTAATAATCTCTTCAAATATGAAGCAAAAAAGTTCTTAGAAACACAAATTCTGCACTTCTGGTTAGCATATCTAAAATTGCATGAATCAATAAAAAGAAAGAAAATAAAAAGTCACTTTGATGAAAAGAATATTTTATTGATCCACTTACAAACTATATTACTATAGGAATAATTTGAATGCTCTGTCGAGAAAAATGAGAAAAGAGATTTTTGTGTTCTAACTATCATCAGGAGAAATGAGCCATCACTTAAAAAAATGTGAAAAGCATGTCTATAATATTTAAAATTATCATATTTTATTTACATATCGTTCCGAAAAATAAGTAACAGCAATAGATGTTATTATTTTATTTATTTATTTATTTATTTTATTTTATTTTATTTTATTTTATTTTATTTTATTTTTTTTTTTTTTTTGCACAAACAATAAAAAAAATAAAATAAAACATAAATCAAATGCACAAAATTCCAAAATTTATGAATAAATTGATTTGACTATGAATTTTATGTATCTGGAATACATTATTTTCTCATTAATAGATTACAAATTCAAATTTAATAACTGTGACGAATCAATTCAAAAAGTATTGAATGAGATCAAGAAGTCTTATTCGAGTACTTAAAATAGTTAGGATTTTCAATAATTTATTCACGGGAATAATTACTCGTTCTAAAGTTATTAATATCGTTATCACAATGCAATATTTTAATTACATTAGATAGAAGATTTAAGATGCAAAACTGCAGAGAGTTACGAATATTGAATTAACGAGACTTGGGGGAGGGGTAGTTGAAAAGGAAGGAAAAGCTTCTCTGAAATAATAAGTTTTTACAGACAATATACATTCCTTCACTATCAATGCTTGTAATCCTATTTCGTCAATTGTAGTCACAATAGTTAAATCTCCTCCGATTAATTAGTATTACTAATATGAAAGAAATGAAACTGCTGAGTGAAAGTTTCAAGTGGAAATAAAATGAGTTTAAAATAAAATTCGACTTAACCCTTTAAGACCCGGAGGTGCTTTAAAGTATTATTAAAATACGATTTGAATATTTCCAACTGAGCGAATAATGCCCAGGCTGGGAATCGAACCCACATCCTTGGCTTACAAGGCCAATACTCTAACCTTAAGCTAAATGGGCCGACAACCGGTGAGCATATTTCGCTCATATGACCTTATTGGTAATAATATCTGTTCTGCCATGTAGACAGCACAACAGAATAAACTGCAGGTAAAAGAACTCCATATAAACGATGGGTACGTAGATAAACTGTTATTTTAACACAATCAAACTCATTGGTAAAGTTATCAAGCGAAATGAATATTTTCAAATGAGCGAAAAATGCACAGGCTGGCTTAACGGTGAGTTTAAACGGTAGATGAGCTTAAACATGACAGACCAGATGTTAATACCAATAAGGTTATCTGAGCGAAATATGCTGGCTAGTTGTCGGCCCAGTTAGCTTAAACGGTAAAGAATTGGCCTTGTAAGCCAAGGATCTGGCTTCATTCCCCGCCTGGGCATTTTTCGCTCATTTGGAAATATTCAATTCGTATGATAAATTTACCGATAAGTTTGATTGTGTTAAAATAATAGTTTATCTACGTACCCACCGTTTATATACGGTTTATTCTGTTGCCTGTTCTATTCTTTACCTGCGGTTTATTCTGTTGCCTGTTCTATTCTTTACCTGCGGTTTATTCTGCTGAGCTGCCTACATGATAGACAAGATGTTATTACCAATAAGGTTATCTGAGCGAAATATGCTCACCGGCTGTCAGACCAGTTAGTTTAAACGGTAGAGCATTGGCCTTGTAAGGCAAGGATCTGGGTTCGATTCTCGGCCTGGGCTTTTTTCGCTCAGTTGGAAATATTCAATTGGTATGATAACTTTACCAATCAGTTTGACTGAGTTAAAATAATAGTTTATCATTAAAATAGCTTGTTATACAATTCATTTAATATATCGATTAGTACTAATACAATTTAGAATGAGTTATACATATTTTACTTTATCTGGTTCCAAAAGCATTATTGGTTGCAAAAAACGAAAATATTTGTAAAAGGATGATTTATTTTGCCTTTTCATCTTTTGATCTTTCTTGACGTTGAAAGATTGGAGAAGGGGGAAGTTTCAGTTCGGAAATATTTCAATATTTCTATTGTAAAAACATTATATTTGTACATTTCCTAATTCTACAAAATACTAAGAAAAATATTTAAAATAAATCATGTGAGTGGAGTTATAAATATTATTGCACAAAATCCCTATAAATTCAAATTTATTAATTATAATTGGCAAAATCCTTCTAAACTTATTAAACAGGGATGAGAGCGCTCTGACCCAAATGACTGCTTGCTGCCATTAAATTTTAATGGTATTTCTGGCCTTATTTCATGACAGAATTTCTGAGATTTAATAAAGTAAAGAATACTGTTAAAATTTAGTGGTGAAAATCAACCGTTTGTGTCGAACCTTTCTCATCCCTGATTAAATGATTGTGTAAATCTTGTAATGTGGTTTCAGAAAGTCACGAAAAATGCTTTATAAGATGAAATTTTCATGAATTCATAACTTGGGACATAAAGGGTTAGGGACATGACCTTGAGGCCTGCATATTTACATCTTAGAATTCTATATCATAAACAACAAGTAAAAATTAAATTTAAAAATTCAAAATACCCGACTGCGTAAAAAGCGCACTAATTAATTATTTCTCATCAGTGTTAAACTATCATTTATATTACTTACCTATTTTTTTTTATTTACTTGTATTTATTACTTTTAAGTTGCGTTTAATTGTTAGTTCCTATCTATAAACACTGTTTTGTTGAGGCCTATAGATGTCTATGATGGTTAAGCTAATGTCAGACGGGCGTCTTTTTGCACGCTTTTTTACTTACGTATTATCCCTTCACAATGCTAGCGGCATTGTGTAGGGATAATACGTAAGTAAAAAAGCGTGCAAAAAGACGTCCAGCTGACATTAGCCTTAGAGTTGCAGTAAAGCTAAAGATCCTATTTACACAACTTCCAGGGTGTGTAATATTTAAACGGAGCTTCTGACTGTAAAATAGTCAATGAAACATCGTCTTCATTTTGAAAGACCTATCCAATGGCTCAATAGGGTGCGTAAATTTTTTTTCGTCTCTACCGCCATTTTTTTTATGACCGCCATTTTTAATTTATAAAAACAAAACCTAGCCTATAACCATCGGACGGTTAAGACGAATTGATAGCGTCCTCATTCGTTAAAATCCATCCAGCCGTTGGGATGTTTCGAGTGTATAAAGAAATCCACATATCCAGATACGCGTGAAACACACAACCCTTCTTTGCAGTCGGATAAAAACCGCATTTGTGAGAAACGGTGACATCATATTGACAGTGGCATCGTTTAACAGAAATTGTAGCTTTTAATGCCACTTTTTAAAAAACATATAGGCAATTTTTACACCACCGAATAGAAAAAATGTTCTTTTAAATACAGTTTGTTTCAAAAGTTTATTTCAATTTATAGGTTTTTTATGGTTTTTATAATACTTTTCAAGCATGAATTATTTATATAAATTTATCTGTATGGCGTGCAGACGGATTACGAAAATTTAACCCATTTACATTTCAAACTATATAAAAAAATAGTTCAGTATTTGTTTCTGTCTAATATTCCATAAACACATTGAAACTTTATCGATAAATAAATTAAATAATACAAATGAAACGAAAATTTAAACAACATGTAATCGAACTAAGCGCTCAAATTAAAGTAATTTTTAGAATAAAAAAGACTACTGTAAGTAGCGAAATCTTTGGCGATTTCTTCGTCTATTATTTCCTAGATTTTAATAAATTTCAAAACTTAATTATTGATATTTTTCACATAAAAGTATTTTTTAGTGTTGTTAGTGGGCAATCTCAAAAATATATTAAATGTAAAAGATCTTTTAGAGTTTTCAATAAAATAAAAACATTTTTCAGCTGTCTTCTGCAATCCGGGAAAGCAGTGTTGAATACCCTAGTTTATTTAACATTTATAATGCTTCTTTATTATCAGTGAATGGCTGTTAAAGCATTAAAAGGTAAATTATCAAACATTGAATGCAGAAAATAAATATGTTTAACCCTTTATCTACTGAAGGTACTTATAAGTACCATTAAAATAACTTGTTATAAAATTCATTTAATATGTCGATTTGTTCTAGTTTAGAATGAGTTATAGACACATTACTTTATCTTGTTCCTAAAGCATTACTGGCGTTGGAGGGGGGATTTTTCAATTCGGAAATATTTCAATATTTCTATTGGATGAACATTATATTTGTACATTTCCTAATTCTACAAAATACTAAGAAAAATAAAAGACTTGAGTGGGGTTATAAATCTTGCACAAAATCCCTATAAATTCAAATTTAATTAATCCTTCTAAATTCCTTCTAAAATTTATTAAATGATTATGTAAATCTTCTAATGTAGTTTAAAGAGTTCACGAAAAATGCTTTAGAAGATAAAATTTTCATGAATCCATAATTCAGTATATAAAGGGTTAAAACTGCTCATGTGTTACATACGAAAGAGGTAAGCTTGAGCCCGATATACCCCTCCCTTACTTAAACCCCTGCTTACTAAGAATCGGAACGTGAAAGAAAACATTTTACCTTTCTTACATGTCCCATATTTACTAGTCTCGAGCAAGTACATTAGTTTGAGAGTGTATATGCCTGCATTTTCTATTAATCACATTCTCTCAAGCCACCAAACTTCCTTGAACTTTTCAATATTCCTATCAAAAACTAGACCTCAGAGTCATGCATCAAAGTTGCAGTAACGTTTTTTGTAAGATTGATTGCTTAGCTACAACCTGTAGAATCCTCCCACCTGATATTGGACGTGATATATGACACACAAATTAAAGCAACGTGAATGATTTTTTATACGGTAATGGAAACAGCTTGTAATCGAAAACATAACCACGATATTTCGAAATAAAATATGACATTTTTTTTTTATTATTCTTCCTCAATATTACTATTCTTATTAGTTTTATTCGGTTATGGGTAAAAGGACTTTTTCCAAAGATTTTCTTTTTACAGGAACTACTGATACTTAAAGATGCAGAAGGTGTTTTTAGTAATAAGTATATGAAAATGTTTCAAAAGTGATATGTTATACTAAGGGTGAACCAAATTTTCGTTCGGTAACTTTAAGTACTTATAGATTACACATGAACAAATATTTTTCGCTCAAAATTACCTGAATAAAACAATCATTATTGCATGTCAGAGTAAATTAAAAATTCTATAGAATAATTAAAATCAGTGAATTTTTGTAAAAAAACAAAAAATGTCAGACTGGATAATAATTTTAAAAACTGCCTGTCTGGATTTATAAAAAAAAAAAAAAAAAAAAAAAAAAAAAAAAAAAATCTGTTCAAATTAATTTTTTACGAACATTATGCTTTTAACGGGAAAAGACTAACATTTGACTGTTAAAAAACAGAAAGTTTATAAAAACAAATCTAGATTTTGTATTCTTGATATTATTATACGTCTCATTAACTGGTCGCATGCCAGTACATTAGTTTTATAGTGTGTATGTCTGCGTTTTTCTTTCAATATTCCAGTAATGTAAGCTAAATGTCTGACTCTTGCATCAAATTTATAGTAACGTTTTTGGCGAGTTTAATTGTGCAACTTCAATCTATAAAATCCTTCCATGTGATATTGAATGTGATGTAGGGCAGACCGGGGCTAGTTGGCTACAGGGGTAAGTAGGCGCAGTCCTCATAAATCGCCTGTTTGTGGATAGATTGCGCATCCAGTCACAGAGTACCTTTCTTCTTTTTTTTTTGCAATCCTCATTGTAGTTTTGCAGCGTTACAAACGTCAGAGGTCTGCACGGGCCGACATTTCCAGGCACGAGCCCAGCCCGACTCATAGAGAAAAAAAATCGGCCCGGCCCCATAAAAAAATTAAAAGTTCGGCCCGAGTCCGGTCCGGCCCGCCCCGAGTGAATTTCTACAAAACGTTGATTTTTACGTCGAATAGGTTAAAAATTTGTCTCGCACGAGGAGTTCTGACCAAAAATATTTATCTTAACTTTTTTTTTTCATTTTTATAACCTTTCTCTTTATAGAAGTGCCGCAGGCTGCGATATTTATTTTTTTAATGAATCTCTATTACTTGTATGTAAATGTTTCAGTTATCATTAATATTATGAATCCATATTCCATGTATAGAAGTGTTAAAAATCTGAAAAATGCTATACAGTAAAATCTTCTAAGACGTAATTGCATAGGAAAGAAAATAAATACGTTTTAGACAAGTTCCCTTCTTAGCAAGTGTAAATGTATTATATATTCTTTTCATACTTATTGGTATATTAATTTTGCATGGATTAACACGTTTTTCAGTTTAAAACAAGGTTCCGTCTGAGGCAGGTACCTTCTCACACATTTTACTATATTTTAATATGCGTAGAAATCTACTATTCTTTAAAAATAATTATTTTCAATGTTTAAGTGTAGAATAATGGCGATTCAAAAATGTATACCTTTTTTGCAAAAATTTTTGGGCCAGGCCTAATTTAACTGACCTTTAAATGGACCAGGTCACGCTGAGACAATAATTTTCATATGGGCTGGCTCAAAACTAGGACTGAAAATTTTGGGCCATGAAGACTAGGAATAAAACAAGGCCTGGCTCTGTACAGAAAAATTAAGTTAGGCCCGGCCTGAGCCTTCAAAAAAAATTATGGCCCGGGCCCGGTCCGAGTGCCGTAAATGAAAATCGGCCCGAGCCCGGCCCGCGGGTTGGCTCGTGCAGATCTCTAACCTACGTGCAGTGGACATTTATTACGATTTTTCTGTTTCTTGCAATCATAAGTAATTTTTTGTTGCTTCATTCTTTTTCTAATTTCTAATACTTATCTTAATAACTGCGAATTAACTTGTGCAGTTTTTCTTAGAGTATGATTAACTGTACCTACCCCAATATTTGATTTACTTGGATTATTTATGCTTAGATGGTTACGTATCCTTTTGTAAAGAAATTTATTATGGGGCTAGTAGGCGCATTGAACACGGGGCAAGTTGGTTCGGTGTTTAGTGTGTGCTGTTAGCTTGAAAAACAGCAAACACAGTGGTTGCAATGCAAGATTTTGGCACACGAGGCTTGCCCAAACGGAGACACTCGATTATTTATTTGTGACAACTGTAACTCTGATGATGATATCGAGTAGGATAGAAGTTACTCAATGTTAATGTTTTATTCATTATTTTTATCTCTGTCTAATTTAGAATTTACATTGTACGGCGATAACGCCTTTGTTTAGACTTACTGGTACTAATGAAATTGATTTCTCGTAACTGCGTGTCTTATTTGAGTCTCATTTAAATTTTTATAAAGCGTGTGCCAACTTACCCCATAGGTATAGGCAACTTGCCCCGTGACGGGGTAGGTTGGAGCACAATTTTCCTTTTACTTTAGGCTTTCACTAAACATAAACTACAAAAGCTACAAACTCAAATCTCTGGGTATTTATAGTCCAATGCCTGTTCTTTAAAAGTACAGTTAAAGTTTCATAAAAAACTTAAACAAAAAATTAATAAAAATCAATAACTAAAAACTGCGCCTACTAGCCCTGGTCTCCCCTATATCAAACAAATTTAAGCAACGTGAATGAATTTTTATATGGTGATAGAAAAATATTTAGAGAAAAATAGTGAGAATATTTCAAGACAAAATGATTATTTTTTAGTTATGTTCAATCAGAATTTTTCGGTTGTGTGTAAAAGGACTTTTGTAATGTATTTCCTTCTCAGATTCGCTATTTATACTTAAAGTTGTAAAAGGTGTACTTAGGAATAAAAAGTTAAGCATTGTTATAAGACTATGCTACATATACAAGGTGATTAAGTAACTGTTTGGAAACTTTAAGTGCGTATAAAACATACGTAAACAAAAATTTTTCGCTCTAAAATGCCTGGTCTAAACTTAAGCGCTAAAGTATAATAAATACATTTAAAATACTATAGTGTTAATTAAAGTGTGTAAATTTTACGAAAGAATGTGTGGCATCTTGTATGAAAAAACATTTTTTGCAGATAAATCATATATTTCTTTTTACCAAATTTATTCATCTTAGAAATGAAATATTAACATTTGAATGTTAACGAAAAGAAAATTTATTCAAAAGTGTAGATTTTTAGCCTTTTTTATACGGGGTCGCCAGGTAATACCATAATATCTTCGTAAACCTAATGTGACCGAGATGTGAATCCACCGTGACCCAAATACACCTCTCACTTTTCGCACTGTCGTCCAGTGAAGTAGAAAAAATATTAAGACTCAAGACTCTTAAAATGGGGAAAAATGGATAAAAGACCATTTTCAACATTTAATAGCAGAAAAGAATTTTGCAATTGTGCTATGCGTTTCCTAGCTGAAATGTATTTTAGCGTATTATTTATTATATATACGATTACAAATCTATAGATTATTTACAGGGCTGTACAAAATAACTTGGTTTTTCTTCCGACTATTAATGAAAATTACACAAATTGGGTTTACAAATATGCTAAGAATTGTCGAAGTTGTCTATTTAGAGATTATCTTCGACCTTATTAAACTGCTGTTTCCCGGTATTATGTATGTGTTGGAAAGTATTTCATAATGTACGCAACACGCATGGTTTTTAGTTTTATTTTAAATAATATTAAGTGTTTTAAAATAACAATCATTTTTCTTTAAGTGATGTTAATACTTAAGGGGTCTCAGGAGGCTTAAAATCCGAAAAATTGAAAAAAAAGACCATTTTCAACGTTTAATATCTTAATATATATATATAATTTTAAGACACAATTTTTATTGGGATGAAAGATAAGTATGTTCTTTCATTTCTTGCACTTAAAAAATTGCAAGATGAATTAGCATTTATAGGGGCTCCAAACTGTCAGACATTTGACGAGCAAAAAAAATTAATAACAGCATATGCGCAGGATTAAAAAATAAATATTGCAACCAGAATGAAAATTTTAGTGCTTACTAAATAGATTGTAATAATTATCCTGAACTCAAATAAATTTGTATTTCAAACATTTTTATATTTTTAATACAAAGTTGTTTTTAGATTATACAAAAATTTTTTAATTTCAACTGCATAATCATCTAAAAAATATTTTTTTTTTAACAATAAAAAGGAAATTTTAGGTTCAGTTTATACAGAATAACATGAAAAATGTGTTTTGAAAATTTCGTGAAAAAATATTCAGACGTTTTTGAGATATCCTGCGCGCTTTGCCCAAAAAGCGTCCTTTGGAGAAAAATGACTTCAAAGTTTCGGAAACGCCGCTTTAGCTATTGATGATGTATAATTCTAATATCCATAACTTCTGTTCTAATGGGAATTTCAAGGAAACACTCATACCAAAATGTTAACAAAAAATAGAAATTTAACATATTTTTTTTTTTTTTATTTAAGAAATTTTGAAGCTTTAAAAGTCCTGAGACCCCTTAAAAAGTAATATTATTTATTTCAAATTATTAATATAGATTAAAATTACTTCGATCATACTGCTTTAAACCGAGCATTCATTAGTATCAAAATAATAAAATGTAAAAATTATTTTATACAATCAATGCACAATTTTAATTTTAATTACTACATCTAAGTAACCTAAAATATCTATTTTCCCGCGTTTTAGAAAAAAAAAATCTGTATTGAAACTTAATAGAGAACTAATATGATAATACACAAGGGAAATAATCTTTATTTACAGCAAAAAGATTTAGAGGTTTTATTTAGATAAACAAATTTGTATTGATCCATACTTAACCTGTTAACACAACATTACAAACACTTAGTCGTGCTTTTGGTATGTAATTAATTTAATCGTAAAATATATCCTTAAACTTCCACAAACAAAAGGTCTCAGTATAAGAAAATGGAAAACAGTGATTCAATTGCGTTAAGCGAAAAGTAAACCCTGGATTTGTCAGAGAAAAGAATTTACTCACAGGTTGCTATTTTCGTAATGAGATCATTTGACCTTTTTGTGTGCCACATATTTACAAGCAAGTTGTAAAGTGTCACATATTTAAACAATGGTTATGATTTAATTTAAATATTATTCTCCCAAAATAGCTTTCGTTTTTTTCCACATTCTTTTAAAATATCTGGAAATTTATTTAAAATTTTATCTGAAATAAAGAAGGTTAAGTAAAAATATTTTTTTCAATTAAAAATGTCCAATAAAGTAAGAAAAATACTTATTAGTACTTTCCTTAACCCTTTATCTACTCACGGTACTTATAAGCACCATTTAAATAACTTGTTATAAAATTCATTTAATACATCGATTAGTAGTAATACAGATGTGAGTTATAGATGCATTACTTTACCTTGTTCCAAAAGCATTATTGGCTACACAAAACAAACATATTTTCTGAAGTATGATTTCTTTTGCCTTTGCATTTGGAGTTGGGGGGGGGGGGGAGAATTTTTTCAATTCGGAAATATTTCTATATCTCTATTGTAAGAACATTACGTCTGTACATTTCCTATCTCTACAAAATACTAAGAAAAATATTTAAAATAAAAGATGTGAGTGGTGAGTGGGGTTATAAGTATTGCACAAAATCCTTATAAATTCAAATTTAATTAATCCTTCTAAAATTTATTAAGTGATTATGTAAATCTTATAATGCAGTTTCAAAAATTCACGAAAAATGCTTTAGAAGGTAAAATTTTCATGAATTCATAATTCAGTATATAAAAGGTTAAACATTATTCTCCCGAAATAGCTTTTGTTTTTTCCCATTCTTTTAAAATATTGGAAATTTATTAAAATTTTATATGGAATAAAGTAGGTTAAGTATAAATATTTTTTCAATTAAAAATGTCTAATAAAGTAAGAAAAAATACTTATTAGTACTTTCCTTAAATTATATTATAATAGGAACCATGCGTTACATTTAAAATTTTTGGAAAAAAATAAATCTAATGTAATTTTACATTTACAAAAAGTTTTATGTAATTAATTTTATAAAATTTCTTTGTAGAAGCAAACAATAACGTTTCCAACGTACATTATCTGAAAATTACTAAAATTACGTTTTTTAAGTTACGTGATTTTGATGAAAATCTTCAGAATAAAAACCTTCATGATTAATAATGATAATTATGATTAATCTTATGATGTTATCTTTAGAATAAAAAGGCCACATACCGGCAATAAAATTCCATTTGTTGAGAGGATGTTGGATAAAAAATTGGAGAAGTTGCCATTATTAATAAGTTAATATTGGTCTAACTAGTCTAAACAAATTTGTACACGCAAGTATCGTCAAGTTCACGTGTGTGGATTGCTATTGTTTGTCCAAAAACTTTTACTCGGAGCATATGCCTTTACGTATATGCAAACTCCATGTTCTATCACAGCCAATTTACATTTTAAACAAATTCGGAAAAACATTATCTCATACGGACCAATAATAGTAAAAATTGTCAGCCTTTTTATAATAATTTTCGTAAATGTAGAAAAAAAAAGCATATTAATATTAGTACACTAACTTTTTTATAAGAGAATGTAAAATAAAAATCATTAAACTGATTGATTGAAATAAAACAAAAATACAGATATTTTTTCGCCATTTCAGATAGCAGACGATATTTAATTATTTCCCTTTTTTCTGTATTTTTTCTTTTACACAAAATGGAAGAAATTAAGTTGCTATCTTTCGAGAAACTTCGTTACAAAAATTAATATCTCAGAAACTAATTAACATTTTAAAAATCTGAGACGTTATCCATGAATTCTGACATCCTCATATCTATGCGGACAACAGGTTTTAATTACATCGCCCTGCGTTCCATATTCTATTTGGAGTTGTGGAATAATAACTGATAATTGGATTTTAATATAATAAACTAAGAACTCACCGGCAAGTGGTTAATATGCGTACCTATACAGGTTGTGCAAAATCCTCGATTTTTAATACCGGTACTTATACAAAAAAATAAAAAAAGGATAAAGTGGTGTCAACAAAATAAAAAAAGTTTAAATGACATTCGTCCTAAAGGAGTTAATGCACAAACAGCTTTAATATGCATTTAATAGCATTTAATTGCATTTTTTAATTAACGGAAATGTAAAACACGTCGAATTACTGTTTCCATTAATATCTAATTCACAACAGGGAATTTGGTCGAAAATAATTTTAGTGAAATCTTAAACATACAGTAAAATTTCAATTCAAAACTCTGATCGATACCAGGGAAAGAATACAATTTATGAAAAAAATGAATGGGAATTTAGAGACACGATCCTAAAAACATAATTTTCTTGAAATTTATATTTAATAATATCAAAATACTACAATAAAACAATGCTGTGAAGAAACTTTCTCCTTGATTTATATAATAGTTAAAAACATATATTTATTTATTTAAAAGGTCATAAAATATTAAAAACACATGTAAGGATGTTAGATTTCCCTAATATGCCCCGAGACCTTTCGAGACGCACACGCGCTCATTTTCAAGGGGGAAAAGATTATTAATAATTCGTGAATTCGTTGAGGTTTTAATTAAAAATAATAGTGTGTGCAACGACGTTCTTTGTTGTGATATTTTGTGATGTGGTTCGATATTCTAGATATTTCAAGAGGATCAGCACCTGAAAATTCAGATAATTTTCTCCACAATCCTCTTTCTAAAGCAATAGACTGGCTTCTCTTGGAAGTGCCTAGCATTATTTTGTTCTGTTTTTCTGAGCATGTTTTCTCTTTCAGACATAATCTTCTTCTACTTAAAAATGAGACCATGTGGGTCTCGAAACGTCTCGGGGCTTTTATGTAAACATACATTTTTACATGCGTTTTTAATATTTTAGCACGTCTTAACTAAATAAATATATGTTTTAACTTTTATTTATTTTTAAACCAACGCAACGTTAAAATTTAAATTGAATTGGAATTCACGGTCCATTTTAGAATAATCAAATATCTATTCAAATCTCATTTTCTGTTTTTGGCAAAACATCTAACATTGTAACATATTTTCAACTAGCACTCCTAACTGAATAAGAGCAGTTTTTTTAAATAGTAAAAACGATCTTTTAATAAAAAAAATAGGTCAAATGTATGTTGAATACATCAAGCCTACCTTTTTATTTAACAAAAACTTTTTTAAGGGGGTCCGGAAAACAAAAATCTTAAAATTTTCTAAAAACATTTTATTGTATTAAAAAATTCTCTGTTTTCGTCTGCTTAAAATAAAGTTTAAATGATGTTTCTATCTTAATTAGAAAAGAAAATATTATTTTTTTCGTTTTGGTTTGTTTTTGAAATCTAGCTTTCAAGCAATGGTTGTCATGGAAAATACGTTTCTTGCGAAAATGCGATTTTCTTCAGGATAGGTGTTTTCACAATTTCTCGTATTTAAATTGTTAAGTCAAGGACCGTTAAAGATAAATCGTTCAAACTTGGAATATGTCTTTTCAATTGTTTTGCTTTCATTTTCATTCAGCAAATTTGAAAATAATATTCTTTTTGAAAATGTGAGTTATTTAAAATAGGTTGCATAATATTTTTTTTTCAATTTTTACTTTAAATATTTTTTAATTAATATTTTTTAAAAAGCTGAATCAAAATTAAAACTTCTATATATCTGTTTATTTAAATGAAAAAAAAAAAATGAACTTCTACAAATAATATTTCGAGTTATAACTATTTTAAATTATCGCACTTTTTAAATAAATTTTAAATTTTAAATTAAAAGAAATATGATAAGTGATTTTGTTTACAAATCATATGGCTAACCCTAACAAAAAATTCAAAATTTTAACTCAATAAATAAAACTTATTTTAAAATGTGTCCCGGTTTCCCTTAAAAGAAAATTTTAATTCCCAACATAACCTTTTATTTTATGCTGGTTCAAGTTATCTTAATTTTGGGATGTCTGGACAAAGTCCAAAACACATCAGTACAGATAAATGCCGTTTCACTATATGAACTTTCTTTTGCGTGATATTTGAAAATATTATTACAATATCTTCAGCGTACATAAAGTTAATATAAAATATACGCAAAATAGCGTTAAAATAAAGATAAAATACCAGTGCCACATTTAAAATTTTGTTGTTCTTTAAAATGGTCCGGCACTCAATAATCTATAAAATGTCACTTTTTTTTTTTTTACTCAACTTACTTTTTTTTTTTTACTTACTTTTTTTTTACTTGTACTCAAAACTTCAGTTTATATTAGGATGAATTTTAAAATAACATTCAAATTAACACATGTAAATTTCTGTTAAATGTAAAATTGTGAGACTTCTTAATAATATCTTCAGTCACACATTGATTAAATTGAATTCTTTTTTTGTTGTTTTGTTTTTAGAGACAAATTTGAAAATATAATTCTCATAGTAAAAATTACTCCTAAAAATACGACTTTTAAAGAATCTCTGTTATTTTTAATATATACGTATATACCTTGGCGTCCCAAAAAGGACTGACTGATTTTAAAATTCAACAACTTCCAAACGGTGAGAGATATTTAAAAAATTCTTGCAGGAGGGTTATGCATAAAGTCAAAAGATTTTTTACAGTGATTTTCGATTTCAGTTCAAATTACAAACAATAGATGGCGCTGCTATCAATAGAGGCTGAATTCGGGCTCGTTTTTGGTACTTCGTGGCCCGGATAATACATTTCCATCTCCTTTTTATGCATGGAACAACAGAAAGGACCAAAAATCGAACTTGTATTTAGCGACTATTGCTGACAGCGCCATCTATTGTTTGTAATTCGAACTAAAATCGAAAATCACTGTAATAAAACTTTTGACTTTATGTATAACCTTCCTGCAAGAATTTTTTTAATATCTGTCACCGTTTGGAAGTTATTGAATTTTAAAATCAGTCAGTCCTTTTTAGGACACCCGGTATATATATATATATATATATATATATATATATATTAAATCTTAAATATAATTTCTGGTACTTCCGCTAGACGGCAGCATTAAATAATGAATTATTTTGTTCTAATATTATAAGGTTGCCATGGACTCTTAAATTACTCTTATATTAGATACTAGCAAACCCCGCGGCTTTGCTCGCGTAATATTTGAAATATGCCAAGTGATATTTATATGTCTAATTTTTATTAAAAAGTACTAACTAAATTTTTATTTTATTAAAAGGTAATATTTATTTTATTAAAAGGTACTTATTACTTTTAGGAATAATTAAAAAAATTACTATTTAAAACACAGTTTGATTAAACATCATTGTTACACTGAATAAGGCAGAAATGAGACTTAAATTAATAAAACGAAATAAAACTAAATAAATAATAATTTAGAAAATATTTTGAAACTTTCATGCTCAATTAATACGCTCATTTCAGTATTCATTTGAAGTTTTGAATTTTTTAGAAACCATCTTCTTACATCTTAAAATTAACCATCATGTCAAATTCCAAGTCCTACCACCTCTCTCAACATAAAGGGCTATGTTGAAATAGGAACTGTCACTATTAATTTGCCAACATTACTTTTGAAATTGGTTTGTTATTTCCTAATATTCCACAGAAACGTAATTTAGAAAGCTTTTAAAGGCCTTTTTTAGAGCGTTTGTTGTTCCTGTGAACCCCAGGTGGTAGAATCATCGGTATAAAATATACCCTGTGTAGGATCAGAGACTGTTACCATTGATTCGCAACTATTACTTTTATATTTGGTTTATATTCCCTGAAAATGCGTAGAAATCGTAATTTAGGACTTTTTTAGAATGATTTTCGCACCTCCCCTTCACTTCACCCCTTTTTAATTCGAATTTATTTTCGACAGTCCTTCCAGGGCATTTATATTTTATAAGTAACTACCATGCCATATTTAATGTTTCTAGCCTTTTCAGTATCACAGAAATCGCAATTTAGAAAGTTTTTAGCTACTGCAACCCTCTGGTGGTAGTGGCACAGACATAAAATATAGCTTATGTTTGAGCATCAGGTTCTATCACCAACAATTTGTCATCATTATTTTTTTAATCGGTTTGGTATTTGATAAGATTACATAAAAAATGTAATTTATAACGCTTTTCGCTCACTTCATCTTTTTAAATTTGAAATTTTCTTTCGACAGTTCTTAGAAATCAGTTGCATCTTGTAAGTAAATACCATGCCATACTTCAAAGTGTTAGACCGTTTACTTATGCAAAAAACGCAAATTAGAACATGTTTTGCTTTTGCAACCCTCAGATGGTAGTGACAGAAAAATATAAAAATATATAACCTATAAAATATAACCTATTTTATAGCAGGGACTGTCACCATTGATTTGCTACCATTACTTTTGAAATAGCTTTGGAATTTCCCGAAATTGAGTAGAAATCGCAATTTAGAACGTTTTTAGAACGCTTTTCGCGCATTTTCACCCCTTTTTAAATTTCCAATTTTTTCGAAACTGTTCTTAAAGATCATTTATATGTAATAAATATGTACCTTGCCTAATTTTAAGTTGCTAGCCCTTACCGATCACAAAAATCGAAATTTGAAACGCTTTTTTGCTCCTGCAACGTCTAGATGATAGTGATACCGACTTAAAATAGCGTCTATGTTAGAGCAGAGGCTGTCAGCATCAATTTCTTACCATTACTTTTGAAATCAGTTTGATTCTTCCTGAGATATTGGTGACAAATCGGCATTTAGAACATTTTTAGAACGCTTTTCGCTCATTTTGCTCCTGCATCTCCTCTGGGGTAGTGGAAACAGATATAAAATATAGCCTATCTTAGAGCAAGATATCTCCCCATCATTTTTACACCATTATATTTGAAATCGGTTCAGTATTTCTTGAGAGCAGAGGCTGCCAGCATCAATTTCTTACCATTACTTTTGAAATCAGTTTGATTCTTACTGAGATATTGGTGACAAATCGCAATTTAGAACGTTTTTTACAACGCTTTTTGACTCCCCTTTTAAATTTCGACTTTTTAGGAAATGTCCTTAGGGATCATTGATATCTTATAATTAACTACCATTCTAAATTTCACGATTCAAGGCCCTTCCGCCACGCAAAAACCGCAATTTAGAACGTTTTTCTCCTGCACCCCCTTTGGGGTAGTGGCACCGACATAAAACATAGCCTATGTTGGAGCAAGGGTTTTGTCCATCATTTTGACGCCATTATTTTTTTAATCGGTTTGGTATTTCCTGAGATTGTGTAGAAATCACCACTTAGAACGTTTTTTAGAACGCTTTTCGCACATTTTCACTAATTTTAAATTTCGAATTGTTTAAGAACTGTCCTTAGAAATCCTTTATATCTAATAAGTAGCTGATACTTCAAATTTCATATTTCTAGGCCCTTCAGTAACACATAAATCGCATTTTTAGAACGTTTTTCGCTCCTACACCCCCTTTGGGGTAGTGGCACCGACATAAAACATAGCCAATCTTGGAGCAAACGTTGTCACTATCATTTTGACACCAATATGTTTTAAATCGGTTTGGTATTTCCTGAGATTATGTAGAAACTACCATTTAGAACGTTTTTTAGAACGCTTTTTGTGCATTTTCACCCCTTTTAAATTTCGAATTGTTTAAGAACTGTTCTTAGACATCATTTATATTTTATAAGTAACTAATATTCCAAATTTCATATTTCTAGCCCCTTCAGTAACACAAAAATCGCATTTTTAGAACTTTTTTTGCTCCTGCACCCCCTTTGGGGTAGTGGCACCAGGGCTCCCAAATGGTCCGCCAACTAAATACAAATATTATTTTAGAAAAATTATCTTTTTAGATTTTTCTTATAAACCACCTCGAAAGCACCTTTGAAAGTTAATTCTAGCGCAAACCTACCATAAAATTTTCTGTTAAAAGTTATTGGTATTCAGTTGGCAAAACCATTTGGGAGCCCTGTGGCACCGACATAAAATATAGCCTATGTTCTAAGTTGGACTAACACCATCATTTTGATACCATTACTTTTTAAGTCGGTTTGGTATTTCCTGAGATTATGTAGAAACTACAATTTAGAATGTTTTTTAGAACGCTTTTTGTGCATTTTCACTTAGACATCATTTATATATTATAAGTAACTAATATTCCAAATTTCACTTTTCTAGGCCCGTCAGTAACTCAAAAATCGCATTTTTAGAACATTTTTTGCTCCTGCACCCCCTTTGGGGTAGTGGCACCGACATAAAGTATAGCCTATGTTCTAAGTTGGACTAACGCCATCATTTTGATACCATTACTTTTTAAATCTGTATGGTATTTCCTGAGATTATGTAGAAACTACCATTTAGAACGTTTTTTAGAACGCTTTTTGTGCATTTTCACCCCTTTTAAATTTCGAATTGTTTAAGAACTGTTCTTAGACATCATTTATATATTATAAGTAACTAATATTCGAAATTTCACATTTCTAGGCCCTTCAGTAACGCAAAAATCGCATTTTTAGAACATTCTTTGCTCCTGCACCCCCTTTGGGGTAGTGGCACCCACATAAAATATAGCCTATGTTCTAAGTTGGACTATCACCATCATTTTGATACCATTACTTTTTAAATCGGTTTGGTATTTCCTGAGATTATGCAGAAACTACCATTTAGAACGTTTTTTAGAACTCTTTTTGTGCATTTTCACCCCTTTTAAATTTCGATTTGTTTAAGAACTGTTCTTAGACATAATTTATATCTTATAAGTAACTAATATTCAAAATTTCACATTTCTAGGCCCTTCAGTAACGCAAAAATCGCATTTTTAGAACGTTTTTTGCTCCTGCACCCCCTTTGGGTTAGTGGCACCCACATAAAATATAGCCTATGTTCTAAGTTGGACTATCACCATCATTTTGATACCATTACTTTTTAAATCGGTTTGGTATTTCCTGAGATTATGCAGAAACTACCATTTAAAACGTTTTTTAGAACTCTTTTTGTGCATTTTCACCCCTTTTAAATTTCGATTTGTTTAAGAACTGTTCTTAGACATCATTTATATATTATAAGTAACTAATATTCGAAATTTCACATTTCTAGGCCCTTCAGTAACGCAAAAATCGCATTTTTAGAACATTCTTTGCTCCTGCACCCCCTTTGGGGTAGTGGCACCCACATAAAATATAGCCTATGTTCTAAGTTGGACTATCACCATCATTTTGATACCATTACTTTTTAAATCGGTTTGGTATTTCCTGAGATTATGCAGAAACTACCATTTAGAACGTTTTTTAGAACTCTTTTTGTGCATTTTCACCCCTTTTAAATTTCGATTTGTTTAAGAACTGTTCTTAGACATAATTTATATCTTATAAGTAACTAATATTCAAAATTTCACATTTCTAGGCCCTTCAGTAACGCAAAAATCGCATTTTTAGAACGTTTTTTGCTCCTGCACCCCCTTTGGGTTAGTGGCACCCACATAAAATATAGCCTATGTTCTAAGTTGGACTATCACCATCATTTTGATACCATTACTTTTTAAATCGGTTTGGTATTTCCTGAGATTATGCAGAAACTACCATTTAGAACGTTTTTTAGAACTCTTTTTGTGCATTTTCACCCCTTTTAAATTTCGATTTGTTTAAGAACTGTTCTTAGACATAATTTATATCTTATAAGTAACTAATATTCCAAATTTCATATTTCTAGGCCCTTCAGTAACGCAAAAATCGCATTTTTAGAACGTTTTTTGCTCCTGCACCCCCTTTGGGTTAGTGGCACCCACATAAGATATAGCCTATGTTCTAAGTTGGACTAACACCATCATTTTGATACCATTACTTTTGGAATCGGTTCGGTAGTTCCTGAGCTTACCTCCGACAAATAAACAATTTTTTCCTCTTTATAATAGGAGTATAGATTATCTCTAAATTATTAATTGTTTAATTTTAAACAATTTCTTGCTCATGTACTTTTAGTATTAATTTAATCCAGGATCATTATAATAGCATGCAATAATAATTATTATATGGACTATATGTTAATTATAATTGTTATATTTTATGCTTGTGATTATTTACTGCGGCAACTGTGGCATATGCTTTTAACTGTGCAAGCTATTTAAGCGGGATTTTTATACTATGCCAAATTCCGCTATATGTTTGTGTCATGGTCAATTTCTCTTGGCTGTTCTCTCGCTGGGTTTGTCTATGATTTAATTTGTTTCATTTTTTAAAGTTTTTCATTGTTGCGGATATCACTTTGTTTAATATTTTACATGGTAGTTTAATAATTTTTGGTGATTAGTTGATCGGGTACATAACGGAATTCAATTTTTGCTTAATGCTGAATTCCGTTACAGAAACCGACTATGTTTTTTGCTTATAAATGTATTTTATGTACCCGTGAACAAGTGAAATACTTTATAAGCTTCCGGCATCATTCATCCATTTGATCTTTTGTATGTTTATGATACGGCTTTTTCTGGTTGAACGTTATTTAACTGGATATTGTATCTTTTGTCTTTAATAGGATTTTATCAAAATTTGGTGGATTTTTCATATGTTTCATATAGATTTATCGCCCGCAATATGCTAGTGAATTAGTGGAATTTAGCATGATTCTGTATTACTAGTCACATGTTCCCTCTTTATTCTGTGTAATGCCAGTGTTATGAATATTAGATAATTTATAAATTTAATTTTAGATATTCTTTATTTTACATATGGAAAATAAAGAAAATTTTGTGTCCCGTTCCGCTCAAAAGTTTCTAGCTGTAACTAAACGCATTAATAAAAAAACATGTATTAATTTCTATATTAACTTTCTTCAGTTTCCTTTTCTATTTAAGATGTGTATTATAGCAATCTCTTTTATGAATTATGAAATTTTAACGGTATATATTATCCCGAAATATATTGTTTTATAAAATTATTCCCATTCTATCTTTGAAACTTTCTGTCAAGTAATATAAATGCTCATATAGTGCTACAGAATATTTTTACTATATCTCGTAACATATATAGGGTGTCCCTAAACTCATGGTACATGGCACTCCATGGTCGGAACGCAAGCCGTGAAGCGCAAGAGAGCACCTCGCAGCGACTGCAATAAAAAGGCTGTTCTCCGCACCTGTCTTCATTTGTTCTGCTGATCATCGATGAGATGGACGAGGAGAAGACAGAGATACATTACATGTATAGAGCGGCAGACGGCTATGCAAGGGAAGCTCAAAGGTTGTATCCTTGGTCCAATCAACAAACTCATTTGTCATGTCTGGACTTTTTTTTCTAGGGTCACATGAAGAGCCTCATCTACGATGATGGACCCATAGATTCTGTTGAAGGCCTTGTTGTACGGATATCCGTAGCTGCTGACACCATACGAGAGATAACTGGCATTTTCGCCAATATGCAGCGGTCACCATATTGACGGTGTGAAGCCTGCGTTACTGTTGGCGCTCGAGATTTTGAGCAGTAGCTGTGATGGGGAACGGGCGTGTTGTTTATTTTCATCTTGTTGAATAAAATGTTTTTCTTCATGTTATCGGTTTCCTTTCATTGCATCGCTGTCTATCTGCTTTCTCCCCATTTTGTGCCCAGTATGTTTCGCGCTCTAGCTTTTTAGGACTTGCGTTCCGACCATGGATTGTATGGTGATTTGTGCTTGTCTAGTTCCGTGCACTATCACTCCCTAACCTACGTACCATTAGAGAAACACTGTATATAGTTTTAATTCTATTTATAAAAATCACACGTAAACATCAATGTTTATCATTAAAGTTAGTCTTAGAATTTTTTCTTTGTGGACATCGGTCGAAATATGAGTTACGCCGGCATTTTCCATTTAATTTGTGAGACCTCGACAGGTAAGTTTCACTACACTTATGTTTTGATTCTATGGCAGTATGACTGTATTTAGACACAGGGTGTCCCATCAAGACGACCCAAGCTCTGCACAGACCGATTCCTTGCTTGGAGCACATAAAAATTGCCTAAAGAACTATACATATGCGACCCATGTGAGCTATAAATTTCCAAGCGGTTGAAAAATATCCGAGCCAGGATTCGAACCAGTCATCTCTTTTCATTTCCTTTTTCGCATATTTTTTCACCACTTTTAAATTTCCAACCCACATGATTTATTTACCAATTGTTTAATTCTGTTTAAAAAAAAATAATCTAATGTAATTACGTATCCAGTGGTTACGGGAATTCCATATCCTGTGATTTATTCTGGTGAGCTGATTCAGATATCAGACCAGATGCTGTGATCATTAACACGTTAAGCGCCATGTCAGTCACTGGTGACTGACACTGAACTTTCCGTTTAGAACGCGTCATTCACCGATCACTAACGGTCTAAGATATGATATAAAATAAAAAATATTCATATTGTTTTAAGTAATTACTGAAAATTTATTTAAAATTTACTTACCTTTTATTTATTACAGGATTATACTTTCTTAAAAGTTACTTAAAACATTGTGAATTTTTCAGCTTCAGTATCAGTCACCGTGGCCCTCAACGTGTTAAGGTTACCTGAGTGAAATATTTTTTACAGATTTGTCCCGGATGCCTCAGTTGGTAGAGCATTGGCGGCTTCAGCTAAGAAGTCCTTGGTTCGAATCCTGGTCCGGGCAGTTTTCATCCACTTGGAATTTAAAAAATAATATGATATTTATCATTTGTGTAAGAAATATAATCCAATTTCCACTTCACCGGCACCAGGTATATGGAAACAGTGCTTTTATACCCGATTTATCTCGGGTAAAACGTTGAGTTAGATATACGACCCACAGTTTTCGAGAAATGCCAAAGAAAAGTATGATGTCATATCCGGTGAAAGAAAAAAAACTATTATGGAAACTTGAACATCCGTGTTTGCAGACGAAAATACGAAAAATAGCCACAGTGGATATCGAGGCCTATGGGGTCATTTGAAGGAATTAGTCTATCGAGATCCAGCAACTGCAGAAAGTGACTTACTTGCCCATGTTCCTATTGCGGGTACTATAGTGGACACAACACTGCTGCAACGCATTCAGTCAGCCATTCAGGGTGCGTGCATGTATATATCGATATGCGCTGTACACATTACGAACACCTTCCTACGTAAACATTTCTAATGCATATGTTCATGTTTTCAATAGTTTTTCCCCCTTGCGCCGGATATGGCGTCATAATTTTCTTTAGAATTTTTCTCGAAAACTATGGGTCGTAGAGGTATCGTTCTTTGGACATTTTGTATGTACTCCAAGCGAAGATTCTTGCAGTGATATGTGTTTGTAGGGTACTGTGTTTCACATATCTTGGGCGCAATTAATAGTACACCCTATATAATGCGCGTTTCCATGATCTAGAGCGGTTAAATAAATTACTGACATTGTAACGATTTCAATTTGTGTAATTATGCATCTCTGAATATGAATGACTATTGGTTGTTGATTCTATTAAAAGGTTAGTCACAGCATGAAGTATATGGATATTTTATTCAAAGGCGAGGGTAATACATATCTCATAAAAAATGTTTGAATTCGAAATTCAGAAACTTTAATATCCATGATGCATAATCTTTAATCTTTTAAAGGGTCTTTAAATAATCTTCATTTTTAATCCTTTGACGCTGGAACTAAGTACATGAAACAAACTAATAGCAAATCCAATGATAAGAGCAAATGTATAGAATATTTTGTAAAGAATTTCTTAGCTTAGAAATGTAATAGTCCATTAACTACAATAAATTGAAAGAGAAATTAATGATGATTTTTATCGATTAGCATAAATTTTCTATGCAGAAAAAAAAATACTCTAAATATAATGCAAAAAAAAAAAAAAAAAAAAAAAAAAAAAGTCTAAATTGAAAATATTTTTTTCACATTCGTTTAAGTAACGACATAGAATAGAAAAGCCAATGCTCAGAGACAAAATAATGCAGTTCTGCATGTTATTTTAATCATTCTTACAGTCTGTGAATGCGCAGAGCCATCTATCGACTAAATAATGAACTATTTAAAAAATACTGCTCACAAAATTTTGTAAGCCACGTGATATACATGTCATTTATTTCACCGTTATTTACAGGGTGGCCATAAAAAAACTTCCCTGATATATCAACGCCTAGCGGCCTAACCGCTCAACCAATCGAAAAGAAATTTTAGATATACTTATTTGAAGGTATGCGCTCGAGATCGTGATTATTTTAAACAATATGGATATCACGGTTACGCTTACAGTGAAAAGATTTCGAAATTTTCGAATGGCAGCACTCATTTTTTTCCCATGTGCAAATTCGCCAGTACCGAAAACCATAAATGGCGTTGGAATGATCAGGGCCGGCCCAAGGACATTTTAGCGCCCGTGCGAGCGCCCGTGCGAGCACCCACAGGGGCGCCCCCCGCCCACACACACACACACAAGAAAAATTGCTTGACATATGGGGTTAATTTTTTTAATATTCTTACTTTTTACTAATACTATTACTAATTATTACTACATACTATTACTACATACGATTACTACATTCCTACTACATTACTACTAATTACTACATACTATTACTAATTATTTAACCCCTTCGTTACTGAGTATTAATGCAATATTATTGATTATTACTGAATTATTTCTACTACTATTTGACTTCAGTGCGATATTTTAAATTTATTTGTATTAGTTCAAACATTAGACTTTGAAACATACCATTCTGATATCGAAATTGTAATTATGTTCGAGTATCATTAATAAAACGGGCCAGAACGGAGGTCCACATATGTGGACCCAGGGATCGAAGAGGTTAAGATATTAATTTAAAGTGTTTCAAAAACAGATAAAATATTCTAAATTTCATCCTATCTTTGAGTTTGTATTTGGTAAATTGTAAAATCAGGGAAATTTCAATTTTACAGTAATTATCAGTCTTAATGTGAAACATTACGATACAAAAGTAAAACACAAGGCCACAGCACATGGTATTGGACGAAAATAGCAATAACAAGTTAATTAATTAAAATATAAAACTTTTTAGAAGAACACTGTTTGTAATACTACAAAATAAAGAAGCAGAACTTCTAGTAAATAGAAACTATGAAAGATGAAAACTGTAATCTTGTCTCGTTATTCAGTACATAAAAAGTACGAATAAATTTCATATTTAAATATCGATTTTCGTAAAAGGACTTACTTTTCATAGTGAAAACTTTCGAACCCAGTTTTCTCTTCTGCTAAATCCGGAAACATAAATATTCTTATTCTTTCTTATAAATTTTTGAATGGTTGTCAATCTCTGTGATGATATTTACCCCCCCCCCCCCACCCCTCCACAAAAAATACCAAAAAAAAACCCTTACTTTTTTTTTTTCTTTAAGCAATCTAAATTAACTAAAGAAAAGGAAAGAAACACTAAGAAAAAACTATGATTGAGAATAAGAGTTGCATTTATAATAACAAGGAATAAGATTAACAAAAAATGACCCCCCCCCCCCCAAAAAAAAAAAAAAGTTTCCTGATTTTTGTTTTACTGGCGCCCACGCTAGAATTAAACAAACCACCCCAAAGAAAATCTTTAAGTATTCCGAATTTATGTTTTGGCGCCGCACTAAAGTTGGATAAAGAAATTGTCATTATAATATGTAGGACATCATAAAAAAAAAAATCGACATATCGGGCACTAAAAAAAAAAAAGTTATTTAACGATAAATGTATTAAATGAAAGATTTTTTCAAGACGATTACAAAATAAAATTTATATGCAGATAATTTTTTTTAATATATAAAATAGGCTTCAGTTTCACAATTCCGCACTGTCAAGCTTATGTTGATTTATTCATCGATCTCTTTGCTCCTGTTAATGAGAAATCAAGGTAAAGTGATCTTACTATAAACTTCTGCTTAGTAGATTTAGAAATAATAAAGTGCATGTCATAGGCGCTGGTGGGAGGGAGGGGGGCAAGGAAGGGCCTTTGCTCCGCCCTTTTGAAAAAAATTCGTCATCGTAGATGATTTAAAAAAAGGGGGGGGGGGCGTAAATTTACTTTTTTCTTTTAATTTTAAATGATAAATCACTGAGAGAAAAATTGCGCATGGGCATAAGTCTGTGTATATAATAAAAAGGCTTAGAACAATATTATCCCAAAGAAACCTTACCCCTAAGCAGATTTCGCTCTTCCAGTACTCCAGGTGCAAATTATTTCACAAAATAATGAAGAATCTCTGTAATATTGAATAGAATTCCCTTTCGGCTTAAACAACCTTTGACTCAGTATCAAATACATAATCTGATTCCAAAAAAGTCCCTTTTTTTATTTTAATTAAATTTCTAGCAATTTTTATTTTTAAATTAACAATATTTGCTTAAAATTTCAGTTATTTTAATTTCAGTGTTGCGAAATATTTATTGTGTAATGCGCCAAAGACTATATTCTACTAATAAATAATCCCTAATGAACAGTGCATCATTATAACGCAATTATATATTTTTATGACGTTATTTTTTACCGGCTTTCCGCTCAGTGTTCCTTTCAGCCCACGTTTAGGAAAACTGGGGCGATACATAAATTCCAAGAATATGGCATGAGCGCCGGATGAACGAAATCCCTGAAGTGAGAAGATTTTGGAACAAATGTGTGCCTGTAGCAATAATAGAAATAGTTTAATCTCTTTCCGTCAACTGAGCTCGACGTCCTCTCTGTTTAAGACGATAAATATTGGAATAATTAAACACTAAAATAATTGTACTGTTGCTCGAAAATTTTCCCAAGTAGGGGGGGGGGGGGGGGAGTCTTGCGTCGGAGAGGCACTACCTTCCACTATATGTGCCTGAAAGAAACACTGGTCCGATCAGAGCCTGATTATAGCAAGGGCAAAAGAGGCAGCTGCCCAGGCTCTCAACTCTAAAATACCCACCCCCGCTTCAAACCCCAAAGTCGTTTTTTAATAAGTAGAAATTGTGGCTAAAAGCATGTTATAGGGGTCCCATCTGAATCTTTACCTCACGCACCAGAGAGCCATATAGGCCCTTGTTTCGCCGCTATGAGTTTAGGGCGCGACGTCCTTCGTAATTTCAAGAACTGACAACTTTGAAATACTACGAATATGCTTTATAACTTTAAATATTCTACTATGTTCCACATTCGCATGAAAATTACTCATTTAAGTGAAATAAATAAATGAAAAATGTTTGATTTGATTCATTTTTACCTATTAAATATTCAATTTACAGCAGTTTAATAAAATAATTAGTGAACGACCGAATTGTATTGTCTCGATACTGCGGTTGTTTTAACAAGAACTATTTACCTATATATTTTTGATTATATGCCCTTTTTTCATTTTTCATTCGCGGCAAAATTTCTGACACTAACGCTATTGACTATTTGCAGAAGAAGATGAGCTTATATCCAGAAGACACTGCTAGAAGAAAAACCTTTTCGAAGACGTCTGTTTTTTATTTTGAAATTTCTGCCCCTTTAACACTAGAACGTTTAGTTGGTATCAATTCAACACCGATCAAATGATAAAATGTCGATTCGAACCAGAATTTTTTTTCGTAAAATCAGTTAAATTTTAACTAGAGAAAACTCAGTTAAGTACATAAGTGAAACAGATTTAAATACAAATTCTGGTGTTGAAATGTTTTTACTAAGGTTGGGTAAAACTTACGGACGTTCTAGTGTTAAGCTTCTAACAATTGCTTTTTTCGGGTCATCTGGGGGCCAGTCTCAGATCCCCTGCGGGATAAGAGGACTCTAGAATAATGCGCTTAAATAGCCGGAAGTGATAGAATTCACCATGAATCATTCAAAGTCGAAATCAATTAGCATCCGGCAAGAGAAGCCGATTTGAATCGGGTGGTTCCTGGAGTTTAAAATTCTATTTCTTTTCTCAGTAGCTTAAAGGTAATTCCAGTGAGGTAAAGAACAGAAGCCGATGTCTGCATATGAAAATTCGGCGCCCTTACATTCAATTTTAAACAGAACGAAGAATCCTTTCTCGAGCCAGCCCCAGCTTAGCTGTAGAAAATGTAAAAGAAAAAAAAACAGAATATAAAATAATTTTTATTGGTGCTCTTATAGGAGCCCTTTCATTTGTTTGGCGCCCCTCCGGCTCGGCGCCCTGTGCGGTGGCGCACTTCACACATGCCTTGGGCCGGCCCTGGGAATGATACACGTACGATGAAAATTGACGGCGTAAAACAGTTGCAAAAAAGACCATTGCGAGGAACGAAGGAGTGGCTACAAAGCATGTTTATCAGCACCCGATTTTTATTTATTTATTTATTTATTTTTAAAATTTGTAAACTGATTAGTGTTGTAAGATTTGTTTCAAAGTGTGTTTTTGAGTAGTGTTTGTGTACACATAGTGAAAATAAAAATGTAATCATTTGTTTTAGAGTGCTGAATAATACATTACATAGGAACTGATTAGGATTGAGTGCCACGATATAATACCGACAATTTTAGTCATACGTGTATCGTTCTAATACTACAGCTCATATTCGAAATATTAGAATAATTGGGGAAAACTAATAAGAAAAAATTATTTTTCATTTATTTACTTTTGATACTAAGTAAATGCAGTTACATGTCTTATAAATTAAATCTAGAATGTTTAGATAAGATTTTAACATTTACAAAATGTAAAATACAGTACAATAAATTAGGTATACAGCTTTCTGAAACACATCAAAATATTAGCATAAAATTTAGATTGGTTCAAAATATTAGAATATTTTATTTTATGCAACAGTATCTTATGAATATGAAGTAAATGGTAGTTAATATTTTGTAGCATCCCTTTTAGCTTTCCTAACAGCGTACAATCGATCTTGCATACTATATACAAGGTGTTTACAAACATTTCCATCAATATTAGCCCAAATAGACTTTATACGTGCCACTAACTCAGTTTTACTTGAAGGAGATTTTCTTGGATTTTTTCTTCATTATACACGATACGTTTTCGATGGGATTAAGGTCTGGTGAGTTTGGTGGCCGAGAGAGTACCTTAATGTTGTCGGCGGAACCAAATCTTACTTGACACCGAGGTTTGCGGTGCCGCTAAATCTTGTTGATGGATGAAATCATCTTCAAATAAATTTTCTGATGATAGAATCATGTAATATTCGAAAATTTCTTGATATATCTGATAGTTAACCTTTTCGTAGACGATGCATAACTTTCCCGGTCCTTCTGCACTCATGCAACTCCGAATCATGACACTGACAGCAAATTTTACGGAAAGTTTAAGGCATTCTTTATCAAATGCTTCTTGCTTCATTCTCCAAACTCGAATACCTTGATTACCATATGAAACACAAAACATACTTTCATAACAAAATAATATGTTTTTCCAATTTTCTTCGCTCCATAAACGTCTTGATTTACACCAATTCAATCTTATAAGCTTTTGTTTTGCAGTCATGAGAGATTTTGTTTTCGGTACACGAGATTCAAACTTAAATTTATGGAGAAGCCTTAATGTTGCCGACGTAGAAACTTCAACTCCCTCTTCTTTCCATTTTCGGTGCAAGAATCGCACACTTTTAAAACGATTTTTCTTAACCAATATACTTTCTTATATAACTTTCTTAGCAGATGTTTTTTGTTTTCGACCTCCATTTCGGTGATTATTTAGAAATTTTCCATTTTTTGAATATTATGTTAGTATTTTACTAACGCTTGATTGCGAACAATGTAAATAATCTGCTATATAACATTAATTTTTACCGTGCCGATGCAAATCAATCATACGAAGTTTAACAGATTCAGGAATACCACTCACATGACCCATTTTAAGATGAAAAAGCATTCAAACTGCAAAAAGAATACTGATTTTAAATAAAATCGTCTGAAGTTAATCAACGATGCCAGCACTTATGAATTGGTGATAACTAAAGGAGAATTAATATGAAATATTCTAATATTTTGAACCACTTGAATAAATATTCTAATATTTTGACTTTTCAAAATATTTTTTTTTCAATTAATCTTTTCAAAAATGATATTAATTTTAAGATAATAAATAAGTTTAATCACCAATAAGTCCTTAATAAAAAATATCGTTTGCATATTTGCATTAAAAGGTATTAAAATACCAAACGATATTTTCAATTTCTAAAAAAAAGTAATTATTTTAATATTTTGAATATGAGCTGTATTTATGGTTTTTCAATGCGCTGATAATTTGCAATGGGAAAAAAAAAAGGTGTTACCATTCGAAATTTTCGAATTTTTTTTTACTGTAACCGTAACCGTGAAAGCTCTATTGTTTAGAATCATCACAATCCTCGAGCGCATACCTTCAAATAACTAAATCTGAAATTTTCTTTCGATTGGTTGAGCAGTTAGCTCACTAGGGGTCCATATAGTTTAATATATAGAAGTTTAAAAGTTTTTTTTTTTTTTTTTTTTTTTTTTTTTTTTTTTTTAATGACAACTCTGTATATCATAGTTAATGAATTACTGTATCTTATAATTAGAACGTTCTTTCAGAAAGAACCTATATATTTCCTTGCAATAAGTTTCAAAGGGTAAAATAAGGACAACTAATTCAATATCCATACTGTTTAATTATAGTAAAGCGAGGAGAGTCTGCGCACCTTTCAAAAGAATAATAATAAAAAATCTAAATATTAATATTTTGCTAAACTATGCATGAATAATTTTGACTTCATTTGTTTTTTATGCATTTCCATTGTTATTTTTTGTTATACTGTAAATTAATAGAACAGCAGTAATAAAACCAAGAAAACTATTTTGCGCAATCTCTCCTTACAGGGTAGGAGAGAATGCGCACATGGGTAGGAGAGATTGCGCACATAGGTAGAAGAGATTGTTATTAATAATAACTACAATTAAATTGTTAACAATAATAATTACACTTAATTGACATTTTGTGAGTAAATATTTTTGTATTAGGAGTGAATATTTCAACCAAATGTTTAAAAAATAAATAAAAGAAATAATTTTAACAACAGTTAAAATTTTTAATTTAAAAAGATTAAAATATCAGAAAGAGCAAGCCTTACTAAGATTACAAAAAAACATTCACCTAGTAGATAACATGTTTAACTTGAAAATTACTTCATTTCGATTTCCACAGTTTCATTGTATTTTGTTTGCTAACCGAAGTTGTCGTCGTCCACAATCGATGCACTTATTATTGTAAAACGTGCATCTTTCGTGCAATCACCTGCAACAAGCAATACTTTGAATCCAATCAGTTGTCGAAATTGTCTCCTGGTACAGTTCCTGATACTCAGCGCACTCATCCTCATTGACCTTTGTTTTTTTCCCTTGAGTTTTTCTATCTCACTTTTTGTAAAAGCACCTTATCTTCGGCTTTTTTTTTTTTTTTTTTTTTTTTTTTTTTTTTGTAGCGGCATCTTTTTTAAATCTTTTTTCATATATATTTTGTGAATCAGTAATATTAGTTGCACTCTGTTTCCTTTTGATTTTGATGGCATTAGACTACTTGGAATGGGTGAAAGCTTTTCCAAAACATTGTATTAGAAAATTTATTTTTGTTAACAAAATTAATTTATCAGCAAATTAATTGCTCATAAATTAAATATATATATATATACATATATTTAATTAAATTATTAACAAATATATTATTAATTTATTAACAAAAATAATTACATAAAATTTATTTAATAACAACTGTATTATCAATTTATTAATAAAATTTTTATCTGCAAAAGTTTTTTTTTTTTTTTTTGCAAATTAATTTATTGCCAAATTTAGTTTTGATACTTATGTGTTTTTCCGAAATTATTTCAAAATTGATTCATTCCTATGTTTTACGCGTAATTTGCAATTCATACAAATTTATCAATAAGCTGTGTTATCTCTCCTAGCACTTAAACTTATGGGGAAATGCGCAATCTCTCCTAAGTAGCAGATGCGCAAACTCTCCTATTTTGGTAGGAGAGATTGCGCGGCCTTTTATTTAAATATGGCCACTTCTAAAATGAATTATTGGTGTTCGCATACTTAGTCCATGTTAGTAGTTTATAAAAAATAGTTTAAGTTCAAAATATTTTGTATTACTGACGTTCTATAAAAATTCTGACGAACAGTTATGAAAATTCGAGCACTTACTTTGGAAAAACAAAACAAAATAGCACTATTTATCCAAGACGCTTGGAACAATCAATATGCAAATTCATGTAGACACTGCACTAATGCTGCTGTACAACTACCTGGCGTCGCTGCTCGCGCACTCAACTCCTTCCCGTCGAATCTCTTTGTGCGCAATCTCTCCTACCGCGCGAACTCTCTTCGCTTTACTATATATTAAATAACTAAGAATTTAAATGCAGGGCTGCTACACAAGACTATTTTTTAATTCTATCTCGCGGCCCTTTATAAAACAAAAATTTATCACATATACTTTGACAATGGAACAATGGAACAATGTTATTTGTTTGATGGACTACCTAGTATCGTAGCAACTTAACATCCAGTATAGAGGTGATTCGTGTTACAAGGGCATTAGGGAGTCTTAAGAAAAGTTATGTTTAAACGCCGCCGGTAGCCACGATTAGAAAAATTAACTAAAATGAGTAAAGAGAAAGTATAACAAAAATTTAAGAACTTAGAGAACTTAAACTTTAACAATGTAAGAAAGAAAAAGAGAAAGAATAGAAAAAAAATTAAATAAAAAAAAATCCATTAAGTTCCAAGAGGACAGGCCAAAAAGCTACCGCGGGATACCCCATCTAAAAAAAAATACTTCTTTCAGAGACCATACATTTACATTTAAACTTGTAAAAAATGCTATTCATATAGCAGATTAGCAATTTTTTTTGACAATATCCACAAGAGAAATATTCCACAAAACTCATTCTCTTAAAATAATTGTGCGAATAGAATATAAAAATAGCCGCGAATGGCAGCCCTGAAATGAATCCTGCTAAAATTAATTTTTAACAGTGATTATGCTCATTGTAATTAATCTTCATCTCAGTACAAATAATCGCTCTATTTTTTTTTATAATTGAAAAACAATTTTTAAATACAGCGCTTAGCCTGTTAGATTAAATTAAAATTTAAATAAAAACATTAGATAGCATTATTGTTAAAAAAGTATTACAGAATTAAATAAACGTACTAGAATATCGAAATTATTTTCAGCGTATTATCTTTCGAAACGAGAAATTAAATTGCTATTTTTAACAGCATTTTTCATCTGGATAGAGATTATTAAATTTATTTTCAAATTTAAATTTCTCCTTAGCATATTATTTTCTACAAAATGTTCGGTTCAGTAGAAGTGCTTTGGTTTCCTAAGTAAGAAAAAAAAAAAAAAAAAAGAAAAAAAAAAAGGATAAATTTTCATAGTATACTTAATAAGTGTCAATAGAAATTTCATTTTTCCCACTTTTCGGAGCAGCTGTCTGATCGGTCTTATCGGAACAAGGTTATTGGATGTAAAAATATTAAATTGCAGCTCCTACACATGATTTAAAACAAATAATCTCACTAGTAGAAATTAAATGCACTTTTGCTGAGATAGGTAAACAGAAATAGTGATTTATTACAAGTTACTTGATGTCACTTCACTGTATTTATTTATACATAAATGTATACTAAAAGAAAGAAGATAAATAAAAATAGTTTAATATTATGTTAAAGTATTTTAGGTTAAAGAGAACAGAAAAAGTAAAATGTATTAATAAATATAATTTTATAATTGCTTTAGATAAAATATAAACAATACTAGAAAACAGGAATTCTGTTTATCAGAATTTAATGTCGCCTCCGATGAAATAAAATATATGTACATATAAACAGTACAAAACATATTTCAATTTTAAGACTTACAATTACAGGCTTTTATTTTACGTAAAATGACGTCATTCGCATCGGCTTAAGAATTCCACATTTACGATCCACTCTTAAACATCTATAGTAAAGTATGCATAGGACGTCACTATCGCGAAATAATACACAAATGCAGCAAAAAGATGTCGTCATAACCCTTTAACCCTCTGGCCCGGATTTTTCCGTTCCTAGAAATCATGTTAAAATGGCTGTAAACCAAAATATTTTAAACAGAATTCTATTTTGAACCTTATATAGAAAGTAGTGACATTAAAGATATTAGAGCATCAAACTGCGATTAAAAAAATATATATCCTGGAATTTACAAGCATTCATATAAAAATAAAGGAAAACCCTCAGACGGTGAAAGGGTTGGAACTCGACAAAAAAAAAAGAAAAAAAAAGGGGGGGGGGCTCTCATTTGTTTGTAACATTAATACAGATACTTAAAATTAAATATAGTTTATAATAGCTCTATGTTTTAACAGAAATCATTCGTTTATATATTTTCAAAATAGCACGGATTTTAATTACATTTTCTTTCGGTTGTTATTAAAAAATGGCAACAAAAATGTATAATTAATATTTTACAACTATTTTTCCTTTACTTTCTACAGAAATGGAGTACTTGCGTTGCCAATATTAAGCAAATGGCTCCAAAAACTACAAAAAAATTAATATTTCAAAAATAAATACAGATGCAGTTTTCAAACAAATTGCATTTAAAAGTAATGTTTTTTTCCAGTACGACGGTATAAAAATTGAAAATGTCCGATACTTAGAAGTTTAAAAAATTGCTATAGAGTATTTAATAGTACTGCTTTGTTTTACGGCAGGCTTCTGTAAGGTAACGTTATTTTTTGGAGACGACACAAAATAAGCTGAGAGAAAGAAATAGCATACCGTATCGGGGCTAATAAAAATCCTATGGTAATATCTTCTAGGATAGTTGATTATAAATTAGAAAAATTCTATACAGGATGTACCAGAAATGACTGTTAAAATTCGGTGAGAAAGCATAAAATAGCAAAAAAAAAAAATCATATAAGGAAGTATGAAATAAACGAAAGCATGATGCGCTATGTATTCACAGTTTCTGCTCATGTGCAAAGATCTGAGACAAGTCTTGCCTGTCGTCATTCGACAAGGTGACTTTGCAGAACTAGCATGAGTCATTATACTTTAAATGTATATGCAGACATGCATCTAACATACGGTATGGCAGGACACAGAAGTCGGAGAGTTGCGCAAATGTATGCAGAACACTACTCCAATTGCCTCAAAACTAGTGATCAAATGTTTGCACGTGTTCATCAACAACTGTGCGAAACTGTATGGGTTAACAGTACCTGACACGATAGAGAAGGAAAGCGATCGACACGGAGAGTTCCAATCGAGGAAGCTATCGTACAGAGTTCGGCATATATTTGCACACTTCTCCGACCACATTCCCCCAATTCACAGTAAATTAGATGCACATCTGCATATCCATTTAACATACAATGGCTCATGCACTGTAAAAAAAAATCTGTGAAGTTACTAAAGTTTTTCTAGGAAACTTGGATTCCTAGAACTTTTCATGTAACGGCAACAACAAAATTTCATGTAACAGACACACTTTTGCGCCAAAAATCAAAAAATCTGTAAGGTTACTAAGAATTTTTTTGGAAACTGGGATTCCGAGAACTTTTCATGTAACTGCAGCCAGGGTTACAAATAAAAGTTTAGTAAGATTACTGAAATTTTAGCAGATTCATTTGTAAAGTTACAGATTTTTGTAGCTTTACAAAAACTAGTTTTGTAGATTTGCAGCTTTTTTCGTACAGTTACAGGTGAAAGTTTAGTAAGCATGTAACTTTACATCTGTAGAACTACAGATTTTTTTTTTACAGTGTGTTACATCTGCAAACTCACCCTGTTGGATGACGACCGGCTAGACTTTTCAGAGCGCTTTGCGCGAGAGCTAACATTGTGGATACACAGCGCCCTCTACAATACCTGGTGTTCATTTGTACCTATACATTCCTATGTGAAATTGTCTTCTTTTGCTATTTTCAACCAAATTTGGATTATCATTCTGATACACATTGTATATGTTTTTTAAAAAAGATTTTTTTTTTTTTTTACGTGGTTGCTGATTTATAAGTTTTTGTTTATATTTATTGTTTTTATAAATGTAAGTTTAATATAATAAGGAAAAAAAACTTTAATAAAAAAATCATTTATTTGAAAGAAAATTGATGAATTAAAGGGAAAGTTTTATCGTAAAAATAATAAATTTTTAACGTTTCTTTAATTCTCTATTATGAATGCTAAAACTTACAAAAGTAGAATGAATTAATAAATTTAGTTTTGTTTAATTTTGTTAAATAAATAAGTATTAAAATGAAACTTGCTAAAATTAAGCTGTATGATTGGTATGTTGCACTTTAATTGCTCTACATCTCAGAGCAAATAGTCGCTTTTTTAAAATTAAAAAACCAATTTTAAATACATCGCTTAGTTTTTTAGATTAAATTAAACTTTAAATATAAACATTACAAAGATTTTTTTTTTATTAAAGTAGAACTATAAAGTTTTATAACCGTACTAGAAAAACAAAATTATTTTCAACGCATCCACTGAAGACCATTATCTTTCAAAACGAGAAATTAAATTGCTATTTTTAACAGCATTTTTCATCAGCATAGAGAATATTAAATTGAGTTTCAAATTTAAATTTCTCCTTTACTTATTATTTTCTACGTAACGTTTGGTTCAGCAGAGAGGTTTGTTTATTCTAAGTAACAACAACAAAAAAAAGATCAATTTTCATAGTATACTTAATAAGTGTCAACAGAAATTTCATTTTTTCCCACTTTTCGAAGCAGCTGTCTGATCGAAACAAGGTTATTGAACGTAAAATATTAAACTGCAGCTTTTGATGCAGTACATGTTTTTTAAAATATAATTTTACTACCAGAAATTTAATGTACTTTGCTGAAGGTATGTAAACAGAAAGTAGTGATTTATTATAAGTCACATGGTGTCACTTCAATCTGTTTACTTTTACATAAATGTATACATAACCGAAAAAGATAAATCAAAATATTTTTAATGCTATTTTGAAATAGATAGAGAGAAGAGAGAAAGTAAAGTGTGTAAATGAAAACGCCGTATTAATAAAACTCTACTAGATAAATCTCTACTAGATGAATCTCTACTGGGTATAAATTACAAAATTTCTATATATGTTTTATAAAAGAAGAAACATTTTTTTAATACATAGTTGCTGGTTTATAAGCTTTTTGTTTATATTTAATGTTTGTGTAAATGTTAGTGTAGGTTAGTAATAAACTGAATTAAAAAAATTTCTTTAATGGAAAGAAAACAGGTTTGGAAGAAAATTGATGTATTTTAAAGCAAAGGAAAAATATTTATCGTTAAAGCCATAAATTTCTAACGTTTCTTTAATTCCCTGTTATAAAAGTAAAAATTATGGAGGTACAATGAATTTCTAAATTTAATTATGTTTAATTGTGTTAAATAAGGCAGTATTAAAATAAAACCTGGTAAAATTAAGCGTTAAGATTGGTATGTTGATTATAATTACTCTTCGTCTCAGTATATATAGTCACTCTTTTTTATAATTGCAAAACCAATTTTAAATACTTTGCTTAACATGTTAGATTAAATTAAACTTTAAATAAAAACATTGAATAGCTTTAATATTAAAATAGTACTATAAAACTTTATAAAGTTAATAGAAAACCGAAGTTATTTTCTATATAACCAATCTTTCGAAACAAGAAATTAAATTGGTATTTTTTACAGCATTTTTCATCTGCATAGAGAATACTAAATTTAGATTAAATTTAAATTTCTCCTTGTCTTATTATTTTCTCCGTAATGCTTGGTTCAGCAGAACAGGTTTGTTTATTCAAAAAAAAAAAAAAAAAAAAAGAACAATTTTCATAGTATACTTAATAAGTGTCAGCTGAAATTTCCTTCTTTTCAGCTTTTCGAAGCAGCTGTCTGATCAAAACAGTGTTATTGAACAAAAATATATTACATTGCAGCTCTTACTGCAGTACGTATTTAAAAATATATAATCTTACCAACAGAAATTAAATGTACTTTTGCTCGAGGTAGGTAAACAGAAAATTGTGATTTATTATAAGGCACTTCACACTGTTGATTTGTGCATAAATATATGCATCAAAGAAAAAAAGATAAATACAAATATTTTTTACTTCAGTGTTAAAGTAGATAGAGAGGGGAGAAAGTAAAATGTGTAACTAGAATCGCCTTAACAATAAAATATATAAATATATAAACAATATATATATATATATATAATAAATTTGAAATCACAAATGTATGAAGAAATTGATAAAGTTTTAACGTTTTATTAATAGAAGTTTAACATAATATTTTAAACTTTAATGCAAAAAAAACCAGTATTTTTGAAATAAAATAGATGAATTTTAAATTAAAAATAAATGCATCGTTAAAACGATAATTTTTTAACGTTTCTTAAATTTTCTTCTTTGAATTTTGTAAATTATGGAAGTACAATGAATTTGCAAATTCAATTATGTTTAATTGTGCCACATAAGTGGATATTAAAATGAAACTTTAAAATGAAACTTTAAGATTGGTTTGTTGCTTTGTAATTACTTTTCGTCTCAGTAGATATAGTCGCTCTTTTTTATAATTACAAAACCAATTTTAAATACGTTTCTTAGCCTGTCAGATTAAATTAAACTTTAAATAAAAATATTAAATAGCTTTATTATTAAAACAGTACTATAAAATTTTATAATCGTACTAGAAAAACGAAATTATTTTCATCGTATCCACTGAAGACCATTATCTTACAAAATGAGAAATTAAATTGCTATTTTTAAAGGCATTTTTCATCTAGATACAGAATATTAAATTGAGTTTCAAGTTTAAATTTCTCCTTTACTGTTTTCTACGTAATGTTTGGTTCATCAGAAGAGGTTTGTCTATTATAAGTAACAAAAAAAAAAAAAAAAAAAAAAAAAAAAAAAAAAAAAAAAAAAATCAATTTTCATAGTATACTTAATAAGTGTCAACAGAAGTTTAATATTTTCCCCGCTTTTCGAAGCAGTTGTCTGATCGAAACATTGTTATTGAAAGTAAAATATTAAATTGTAGCTCTTGTTGCAGTACGTGTTTTAAAATAAATAATCTTACTAGAATAAATTAAATGTACTTTTTCTGGAAATAGGTAAACAGAAAATAGTGATTTATTATAAGTCATATGATGTCACTTCACTCTTATTTATTTATGCTTAAATCTACATATAAAAGAAAGAATTATAAATCAAACTGTTTTAACGCAATGTGAACGTAATTAGAGGGCGGAGAAAGTAAAATGTTTAAATAGAAGCCACGTAATAATAAAACTAATCGAGATAATTGTGTATAAATTTGAAAAATTCTAAATAAGTTTTAAAAGAAGAAACTGCTTTTTACATAGTTGCTAATTTATAAGGTTGTTGTTTGTATTTAGCTTTTTTATTAGTAGAATTTTAAAATAATACTTTGAACTTTAATGAAAAGAAAACAAATTTATTTGAAAGAAAATTGATGAATTTTAAATAAAAAGAAAAATGTCTAAAGTTAAAACTCTAAATTTTTAACGTTTCTTTAATTCTCTATTATGAATTCTATAAATTATGGAAGTACAATTAATTTGTAATCTTATTTTTCTTAAATAATTAAATATTAAAATGAAACTTGATAAAATTAAGCTTTAATATTGGTATATTGCATTGTAATTACTCTTTCTCTCAGAACATATAATCGCTCTTTTTAATAGTTACAAAACCAATTTTAAATATAGAGTTTAGACTGTTAGAATTAATTATAAAAACATTAAATAGCATTTTTATTAAAATAATAATATGCACGTTTATAAACGTACTTTTAAAACGAAATTATTTTCAACGCATCCACTGAAGACCATTATCTTTCAAAACGAGTAATTAAATTGCTATTTCTAATAGCATTTTTTATCTGCATAGAGAATATTAAATTGAGTTTCAAATTTAAATTTCTCCCCACCTTATTATTTTCTACGTAAAGTTTGGTTCAGCAGAAGAAGTTTGTTTATTCTGTAGTAAAAAAAAATGATCAATTTTCATAATATACTTAATAAGTGTCAATAGAATCTTCATTTTTCCCCCTCTTTCCGAAGCAGCTGTCTGATCGAAATAAGGTTATTGAATATACTAAATTGCATCGCTTCCTGTAGTATATGCTTTAAAATAAATAATCTTACTACCAGAAATTGAATGTTAGGTTTGCTGGAGGTAGGTAAATAGAAAATGGTGATTTATTATTAGTCATATGATGTCACTTCACTCTGTTTGTTTTTACATAAATGTATACATAAAAGAAAAAAAACAAATCAAAATATTTTTAAAGCTGTGTTAAAGTGGGTAGTCAGGGGAGAAAGTAAAATGTGTAAATAAAAGCACCATAATAATAAAACTCTTCCAGGGAATTTAGTATAAATTAGAAAAATTATAAATATGTTTTTAAAAGAAAGAACTTTTTACTACACAGTTTCTGATTGGTAACGTTGTTGCTTATTTTAAAGAATATTTTAATAGAAGTTTAACATAATAATTTAAACTTTAAAGAAAACATGTTTATTTAAAAGAAAATTAATGAGTTTCAAATAAACAGAGAAAAGTTTTTCGTTAAAACTGAAATTTCTTAACATTTTTAAATTCCCTTTTATGGATTTTATTAATTATTTAAGTACAATAAATTTAATTATGTTTAATTGTGTTAAATAAGTAAATATTAAAATGAAACTTGATAAAATTAGGCTTTAAGATTCGCATTGTAATTTATCGGCATCACAGTACAAATAGTCACTCTTATTTATAATTACAAAACCAATTTTAAATACAGCGTTTAGCCTGTTGGCTTAAGTTGAACTTTGAACAAAACCATTAAATATATTTATTATTAAAATAGTACTATAAAATTTTATAAACTTACAAGAAAATCGAAATTATTTTCAGCGTATCCACTGAAGACCACTGTCTTTGAAAAAGATGAATTAAATTGCTATTTTTAACGGCATTTTTCATCTGTATAGAGAATATTAAAGTGAGTTTGAAATTTAAATTTCTCCTTTCTTTATAATTTTCTACTGAATGTCTGGTTCAACAGAAGAGTTTGTTTATTCTAAGTAAAAAAAAAAAAAAAAAAAAAAAAAAAAAAAAAAAAAAAATCATAGCATATTTAGTGTCAACAGAAATTTCATTTTTCCAGCTTTTCTGAAGCAGCTGTCTGATGGAAACATGGTTATTGAAGTTAAAATATTAAATTGCAGCTCTTCCTGCAGTGCATGTTTTAAAATAAATAATCTGACTAGCAGAAATTATATTTACTTTTGCTGGAGGTAGGTAAACAGAAAATTGTGATTTATTATAAGTCACATGATGTCAAATCACTCTTTTTATTTATACGTAAATGTATACATAAAAGAAAAAATATATAAATCACAACATTTGTAAAGCAGTGTTAAAGTAAATAGAGAGCATATGAAGTAAAATGTATAAATAAAAACGTCATGATAATAAAATTCTTCGTGCGACTTGGGTATTTTACGTAGTTTCTTATTAAAAGAAATTCTGCTTTCTGTATAACTTTCACGTTTCAAAACATGCGTGTAAAATGAAATATCAAATTGAAATAATAAATTAATTTAACGGCATTAGAAAGAAGTTAGATTTAAAAAAAAAAAAAAAAAAAAAAAACATAGACTCATTTTTTGAAGAATGAAAATACTTTATCACTAAAATTATAAATTTTAAATATTTTTCAAAAACTCTACAATATTTGACGCAAAATTCTAAGTATATAAAATTGATAAGGTTATGATGACAAAACAAGCAAATTTTAAAAAATCAAGCATTGAATTATGATTTGTGTTATTCACAATAAAATGTCCATACCTGACTTCGTTTCACCCAGATTTGAATAAAAAAAGTAGTTTTAATAAATCATGTACCAGTATATTTTCAGAAAAAAAATAAATAAAATATTCATTTTTATTCCTTTGATTTTACATCTTTTTCAATCCTAATACACAAGAGTTATTAAATGATATTTCATAAAAGGCGGACTAATTTACTACTCATTATAGGAGTCAAATATAAGTGAATTAAGAACAAATGTCTTCCAAAACGAGCTGCCATGTATGTACTTCTATGTCCTCTTCCGCTCTGTTTAATAATTAATGATAGCCAAGCGTAGTTAATACGATCTAAGTAAATTATCCCATGTGTAATTGGATTATAATTTGCACTGGTGAACAAAGGTCCGTGACAATTGTCTCCCAATAACGACGAAAACTAGATACAACTGTCTATGTTGCAAGATAATTTACTAGCAATTTGAGATCTCACTTTTTGGTGCACAAATTGAATTTTATATAGATGTTTGAAGGGTTACATTTCTTTACATAATTTACAGCAAAGACTTTATTATGTTGTTTTTCAGAAAAATAATGATAATTTCACTTATCTGTGTGATAATTTAAAGATGATGTTTTTAGTATTTCCTTGGTTATTTTTTTCATTATTAGTTTGTGTCCTTGTTATGTCTTTAAACTATTATGCACGTAACAGCTTTAATAAATTTATTCATCGGGTTTGAATTTTAACACTCAACGGACCAATGTCGCCGTGCCATTCAAGCGGCATTGGTACCCTTAACCGGAATTTATTGGTTTGGCACCACTTTATTTTTTTTTTTACGAAACACTTTTACTTGTACTTTAACGGCAGTTTTTAGATAAATTTAATAAAAAATTTACTTTTAAAACATAGTGGGTCTTATACAATATAAAAATGTTACCATCCGCTAAGGGTTAAAATTTTTATCCATGTGCTTATATTTTACAATTATGTTTAAAAGTATTGCTGAAGTTTACATATAAGTTAAATTATGCTCAAAGTTGTAAAAAAAAAAAAAAAAAAAGTTTAAATTTCTTAATTTAGCTGCAGTTTTTAAAATAAATCTGCAAGTATATGATTTTATATGTAAAATTTGTTTAACATGATACAATATCTTGCTTTAATTCTTTTTTAATTATATAGAAATAAAAAGGAAAAATTTTGTGACTACTTTAAAACTACATTGTTATGTGTGTATGTTTGTATCAATTTTATTGTTACTAAACGGCATTTTTATTAAAAAACATTTATTAACATGAAATTTAACGAATTACGGAAGAAGAGAAATTAAATCGAAATAGTTAACAAAAAATTATATTTTCAGGTACTAAATAATAAGATACATACTTTAAGACAATAAACATTTGTAAACATTTTTTAAAAATATTTTAGACATATTTCGTTAGAAACTTTCAGTTCACCTTTCTAGAAGATTAAATTTTAAATTTTAAGCACAGTAAATTGCTTTTAAAAATAAATAATTTTCAATTTGCAAATGAAATTATTTACTGTCAAATCATTAGAATGTTACAATTTTAACTTTAATATAATATTAAAATGCAATTTAAGCCTAATTTATTCGTTTTCAATTCTTTATTAAGGACACAATTTTATAAAACCAATTCTGTCTTTAACAGAAATCTCTATTAAATGAAATTGGAGTATCACAGATTTTGCGAAAATTAATATATTTAAATAAGGCAATTAAAATTTATGACATTCAAACTATACCGTGCCATTTTACATTGTGTTAAATAATTAATTGTTGCTGACTAAAGTTAATTAGATTTCAGTGACTGCTTTCGTTAATTAAGTTAAAATGGGGACGTTTATTCACTGTATTTCCATGATGGTTCTGAAATAACCATTTTACAATACTATAGATAATGTATATTTATCAATTCAAATCACTCAGTCGACACATTTATTTTCAGAATTGGACTACTGAAGATTTATGGAAATTTAAACAAATTTCGAATGCTTGCAATATTTATTTATTTTTTAAATAAATATCTATAATTTATTCATAAAATTTTTACAAAAATTTATTCAGAAGCAAAAGTTACAGACACACCGATATGGGATATTTAAAGGCAGATTGGTGTAAGCTATTATTTTTGAAAAATTGAGTTAACGTATATACTCGCGTATAAGTCGAGGAATTTCTGACAATTTTCGGTAAGCAAATTTTGGCGGTCGACTTATACGCGAATCAGTTAAAAAAAGCATAAACAAAAACTTCGAATACTGCAAAAATATGGCATTTTATGTGTATGAATAGAAAAATAATATATAAAATATACAAATAGTAATAATTTATCATTTTAAAAAATTTCAATAATTTGTTTTTGTTAACTTACTACGTTTTTGCATTGGCAAGTGAAATTTTTGGTTTGATTTTGTGCAAGATTGAAGCAAAAAGTTAGGGGGTCGACTTATACGCGGGTTTATGATTTTTTCCAGAATTTGCATTCGAAAGTTAGGGGGTCGACTTATACGCGAATATATACGGTAAGTGCATTGGTAGTATTTACCTATATGAATCAAGGCAGGAATATTTGAATAAGCCAAAGTTACACGAAGTTCGATTGTAAGTGTAAATAACGCCCGAAGATACTTTTAATTTTTAATATGCAGTTGAACCCGATTAAGACGCTCCCGGTCACGTATTTCATACGCGATTCCGATTAATAAGGGGATTTTTTCAGGTCCCCTGAGCATAAGGCTAATGCAAAAATATCATGTTTAATGTACAAACGAGTATTACGCGATACATCCTCGGTCCTTTGAAAACAAAAATGACGCTTAAGAGCCAATATTTTGAAAATCAGACAAAGTGTGATAGAAGTATTTTTTGTTTTACTTTTTTTTTTTTATGTTGAAGTAGATCATATTTAACAAATAATGTGCAATTTTGAAGCTCTCAAAAAATTTCCTGTATCCAGTAGAAAATGTCAAAGTTCAAGACCATGAATCCCATTTTTCATGAAAATTGAAATGCCAGTATGTTTGGATTTCTATATCTCTGGAAAGCAACAACATCTCAAAATTCTTTTGTCATAAACTGTTAGTACAGTTGAACCCCGATTTACCGCTTCCCGCATATAACGTTTTCCCGCTTTTAACGACATTTTATCTTGGTCCCGCCAATTTCCTATAACAATAACGTAAAAATTACCCGCTTTTAAAATATCATTCTGATCTCTTTCCCGCATTTAAAGTCGTTTTTTAAAATGAAACTGAGCACTTTTTCGAACAATAATTGATCGTTTTTGACGAATGTCGCGCTTTTTCGACATGTATTTCTTCTTTTCTTCGATTTTTTTTAATCGATATTTCCTGTAATCAACAAAATCAAATCAAATGAAATATTATTTTTTTTTCCATTTTGGCAGTGGTGGAAAATTGGCGCAGAGGAGGAGCCTATTGACATCACTAAATTTTAGTAGTATTTTTCGGCTTATCTAATGAGAGAATTTCTGAATTTTTATTAAAGGGAATAATACTATAAAATATTAGTGGTGTCTATAGGCTCCTCTTCTGCGCCAATTTTCCACCACTGATTTTGGTAAACCAGGAAACCTGCAGCGTCCCCGCTGCATTCAAATTTACTTTTTCATAAAAACTAAAAGAACAAATAATATATATATATAATTTTTTTTTGCTTCTCCACTACGTGGCACAGCGCCTGATAGACGAAACAAGAGAGAACCGCGAAAACAGACCGGGAAGCGACAATCACCTCATCGTGTTCACTGCTGAAATTCCAAATTTAGTTAATGCTCGATTCGCATATTAAAACACAATTGGTCTGCCAAAACATATCTTGGTGTAAAACACCTAAAAACCCGAACTTAGTGGTTGACTCGCAGGTTTACCATTGTGTTTTCCTGCACCCAAAGGTATGACAACATGGAGGACAGGGAGTAAGAAAACACAATGGTAAATCTACGAGCCAACCGCTAAAATCGGGTTTTCAAGTGGTTTCCTCTAATATATGACTTGGCAGATGGGTTGCGTTTTAATAGGCGAATCGATATTTAACTAATTTTGGAATTTCAGCAGTGAACTCAATGAGGTGATTGTCTGTGCTGCCACCTTCCGGCCTAAAAGGGATTGTGAAATATTCCACAGAGGGAGGGAGCAGAAGTGTTGGGTTTTCGATAAGAAACTGAACTCATGGATAACATTAAAAATTTTTGTTCGTTTCATTCAGCGAGAAAAGACTGCAAACCGGAAGCGATTCTCTATTGCCGATAAAGCCAGGATTATCGAAAAATCAAAGCATTTTTAATAGACTAAAGCAGAATTGGCGAAATCCCTTGGACTTGCAGCATCTATACTTAAAACAATTTTAAACCAGCAATATATCGTTGAAACAAAATCAGATACACTAGGAAAGGCTGCAAAAAGATTAAAATCTTAAAAGCTCCTCCGTATGCTGAAGTAAAAAAAAAAGTTAATTGGATGGCTCCACCAAGCACGCTCTGTAAATATTCCTATTAATGGAACAATATTAAGAGAGAAAGCTATGGGAATTTCTCTTAGATATGTCTTTGATTAGACATAACAGGGTTTTCCACATCAAAAGATTGGATCGTCAGATTCAAAAAGAGACACAACTTGGCATACAGATCAATGTGTACTGAATCCGCAAGCGTCGATCAAGGGACGGTTGATGACTGGGATGGAAGCGACGATGAATAAGATTGTGCAGTTGTTGAATACATGGCATCTTTCAACGAAGCCCAAACTTCTTTGCAAAAACTGAGACTTTTTTTTCAAAGGACATGAAGCACAAGAAAAAGAATTGGAAGCAGTTTTAATGCTTGAGACTTCCTTGTGCTTATTGCAATCTAAAACAAACATTCAAACCAAAATCTTGGATTTTTTGCGTCAACATAATGTAATTTTTCATTTCCTTTTAAAGTAACAAAATGTGTTAGTTACATATAAATGCTTTATTTTTTATTTTATGCTTCTTTTAATTAATTTAAACGTAATTTTATCATTTCGGCGATGTTTTATGTAACATACATAGTGTTTCTCTAACAACCTCGATTTAACGTTCTCCCGCTTTTAACGACGCTTTAGAGAGACCCCATGAAAGTCGTTAAATCGGGGTTCCACTGTATAACACTACATGCTTTGTAATATTTACTTGGTTCCATGGGGTATTGTAGATTTTCATTGTTATGTTGCCACAAAATGCAATCAAAATTACGTTTTTCTCCGTTTTCTGCACTTATTATTTTAGCTAAGCAATAGTACCCCAAAATGTTTCTTACTGAATATTAAAGTTTACTATTAGGAAAAGCTAAGTAATATAGAACTTTACTGGGATACTGTTGCTGCTAGGAGATATAATCTGTTAATTTTCAAAAGTTTCAAAATCTGCAACTTTTGATAAGTCCTATCTCAAAACAGCTTCACAGTTGAATAAAACAGAATATCTCAGGTAGTAGTTGAACTTATGTACAAAAATATGGAAACGAGAAATAAGTGGGGTCTCATGCTATTTTCAAAAGAATAAAAATGACGAACTTTACAAAAAACCGTGTCAATATCAGGCTTTTCCCCTAGAAGGAGAAAGAAGAGAAAATAGATGTTACATTTCCTCATAGGGGAAAACACAGAAAAGGGAAATAGAAACGGGATAAATCATTTTCTGATAAGGAAAAAGCCTGATATTGACGCTGCCTTTTTGTAAAGTATGTAATTTTTTTTTCCCTCTGAAAATAGCATGAGACCCCCACTCATTTTTCGTTTCCATAGTTTTGTAAATATGTTCAACTACTACCTGATATATTTTGTTTTATTCAACTGTGATAGGACTAATTCAAAAGTTGCAGATTCCGATACTTTGAATATGTAACAGATTATATCTGCTAACAGCATCGATATCCCAGTTAAGTTCTATATTACTTAGCTTGTCCTAATAGTAAACTTTCATATTCTTTAAGAAAATTTTTGGGGTACTATTGCTTAAATAAGATAATGAGTGCAGAAAACGGACAAAAACGTCATTTTGATTGCATTTTGTGGCAACATAACAATGAAAATTAACAATGCCCCATGGAACCAAGTAAATTTTACTAAGCATGTAGTGTTATACTAACAGTTTATGGCAAAAGAATTTTGGGATGTTGTTGCTTTCCAGAGATATAGCAATCCAAACATTACAGGCATTTCAATTTTCAAGTAAAAAAAGATTCATTATCTTGAACTCTGACATTTTCTACAGGAACCAGGAAATTTTTTCAGGGCTTCAAAATTGCACAATATTCATTAAATATGATCTACATCAACATAAAAAAAATCAAGCCAATTAATAAATACAACTATCAAAATATCACATTTTTGTCTGAATTTCAAAATAATGGCTCTTAAAAAGCGATTCATTGCACAGTGGAGTATTTGACCCAAAATCCTGGCCAAAAATATTTTTCTATGTAAATATAGTCCGATTGCCTTGAAATTGTTAGATGTTATTAGGTATCACTATGGCATGTTTGGTATTGTAAATGAAGTCTATAGCATTTACGATTCATTTACAGAGACAACCAAAAGACTTCCCTTACATTATGGTCTATGGGGAAAAAATCTTTTGCTGTACTGAAATTTATATATATCACCAAGGTGTACTAAGGCATTTATTGTAGAATATAGTGTGCATAGTATATATCATTCATTTACAGGGACACACAAAAGAATTTGGCTGAAGAATAAATTTAACTATTGAAGTCTACGACCAATAATTGCTGGAAGAGCGGACAGTGTGGTATTTAGCCCCAAAACCTGGCCAAAATTATTCTTTTCCTCTAACAGCTACAGATCTGCGTTTTTATTTGAATTATGGAGTAAAAATGGTAAAACAAAGTCTTATTTATAAATCAAAACATTTATTCATCAATTTCATCACTATTACTCTCATCAAGAATATTAACATTTGTGATATCACTTTCTGATAACAAATTTATAACTTTAGAAGATAAGGGCTATCTTTTCTTATTTGTGTTGCATCTCATGCCCGTTATTAGGGGGTCAGAAGTTAAAAGAAGCCTATTCAGGACATCCATATTGCAGGACACGCACGAAAACTTTCTTGTTTAGTTTAATCTGAACGACCTAATATGTTTATTGCGAGCTTCTGCAACCTCTTCACTTAGTTGACCTATTGGCAGAATAGCATTTTTTATGACATCTGCTTCATGACAAAGTACCTTGTGCATTGTAGGGGACATGGGATAAAAACCATATAGTGTCACATACATTTCAGCAGTTTTTTGGCAATATTTTTCAAATTCATCTGTATTGATTTTATACCCGCAACACAATGTATCTAATATAACTTTTAGTCGATATATCAAAATCTTATCGACTCCGGTTATTGCTGCCGATATTTCATATTCTTCAAAGAACCTTCTGCTGGTATTTCCATTGTTCGTATTCCCAAAATTTGCTTTGGGAATATCCACTAAGAGCCCGAGTTGTTGTTTGAAATTATCCTGAATTTCTCTTTTTTTTATTTTCTACCGCTTGTTTCTCCTCAGAAGAAAGGCGGGCGTTCCATTTTCTTACAGGTAATTTATATGCTACGTGTAATATATTCTTGAAACATCGTATACGAGCATGTAGCAAGGAAAGCCCGAAACTTAAATTTTCTTTCTTACACTCCCTCTTCTTTGATAAGTCATTAAACTCAGATGAAGTAGCATCGCATATGTAGCACCTCATCTTAGATTTGGTGTGCATTGCGGCATTGCATACTTTTCCATCCACCATGGTGAATAACATTCTATGTCTTATGGACACATTGTCAGTTTATGTGCTGGTAAGTTCTGTGATTTGTGATTTGATATCTTTTATTTCTTCTTTTGTAACTTCATTTGTCTCCTTGATGAATCGAATTCTTATAGGTCGACAGTAGCGAGGTGATGATGGTGTTGGGTTTTGCCAGAGAATTTTCTTTTCGGGCCCGTAAAATAACTGAATAGGAACCACAGAACTTTGAAAAATATTGGAGTCAGAATCGGCTTCATTTTCAAACTTCATTTTATATTGCATCTGCTGTGACCCGTCACAACCCCACTTACTTATAAAAATTAAAGAAAGTTTTTCGTCATCACTCAAAGGTTCTACAACTTCTCTTAGATGTAAAATCAATCGCGTTGCCGTATGATCCATCAACTTTTGTACTTTTAATTCGGCACACGTCTCTGTCACCCTGTGAATTTATGGACAGCATTCTTTTTTTACCCTTTGAAGAACAGAATAGCACTGACAAAAGCTTTTATTCGTTTCTCGTATTCTCTCATACTGGGCTTTAGTAAGTCCTGCTTCTGTATACATGGACAAAGCATGTAAAGGTGATAACTGTCGAGGTTGTTCTTGTTCTTCACTACTTTTTTTTCATGGCCTTTACATATTTTTTTGCTCTTCGGGGACTTTTTGTAAGATCTTTTACGATATTGGAAGCATCTACTTTGCCTGATTCCCGCAATTTCATTTGGGTAGCGTAGGTCAATACTTCCACATCTTTTGATCGAAGGTCTTTGGTTTTGCGGCGTTTGCTTCTTTCACTTGATTCTACAAAAGATTTTTGAGGACGACCGGGATTGACTCCTGCAACAATAACAATTACTTGCAAAATATATTTGTAATAATAAAAACAAGTTTCATTTCACTGCACAGAAAACGAAATATAGGTAAACAACGAAGCACACAATAATAATAATGTAAAGGGTTTGCATCTGTTGTGTTTCACGTACCTGCAGTTGGCAGCAATATAGTGCCGTTTAACCATTCGAAATTGCTTTCTTCGAATCTTGACCTTGTTTTATGAGCAGCTAACCATTTTTGCTTAAATTGGTTTTTAATAACAGAGAACTTTTGCTTCATCTCGGCTATCCTTGGATCACCTTCAGAATAACTTCTTAATAAATCTTCCTCCATAAATTTAAGCTTTCCATCAAACGTTGACTCATTTGAGTGTTTCATGATCGCATACAACTCATTTCGAGTCATAGTCCTAAATCCAAAAGGCCTGTTAACAAAATAAATAAAAAACTAAATAGCAGTAATTTATATCAGAAATTGTAGAACCTAACAAAAAAAATTCGTTAAAAATTGGGGGGGGGGGGCGGTTTCGGGCGGCTGATTTTTTTATAACTATCTTGTATACTAAGTACTGCATGTTACACAATAGTTTTCATAGCTTAGATATGTTTAGAAATATAACAAAATCCTTTCTAAATATTACAGATAATTATATTTATGACACTGTTAATTACATCTAAGTTATCGACCATAACGACAAAAACAGCTGGATATTTATTACGCAAATATAGTGTTTATAAAGCACATACCTGGTTTAGAATAGTCCATCACAACAATAATCACTAACTTGTTAAGACGCAAAACTACAAGAGATTTCAAAACACTTAAATCTGAGCGGATCGGATAATCACACGACCACTGCAGGCGAACGGCAACTTCCGACTGATCACGTGACTGTGGCGCGCAAGCGCATTGAGCATTTCGCAATCAGATGCAGAAACTACTTAAAATAATGAGGAATAATAAAGCAGGGTAGGAAACCTATTTTTAAAATAATCATTTTTGGCCAGGTTTTGGGACCAAATACCACACTGTGCATTGATCAAAATGCGAATTCAGTTTCACTTCTCGTGTGTTGCCAATTTAGTGGATTTTTTTTTATTCATATAAAAACCCTGTTTCCGAATAGTATTATATACTTTATTCAATAACAGATTAATTAAGGCGAAAATTACTAATTGAAAATAGTGGTAGATATTTGAATATAACAAAAAGCCGCTAAATTAGCAAAACTGCAAATCTTCTTTCATCCTGCCTTCTAACATTCTTTGTCTCTAACTTCGTGTATGTTTTTACTGTAGTAGAGAGATATAAAGGAATCCAGGTTACTCGGATACGCCATAAAAACTGTTATGATTAGAGTTGATCATACCTGTTATTAGTGAGGTTTTAAATGTACGTTATATCACTACCAGGTTTTATAAGGCATAGTATAGGCAACTAAAATTGAAACTCGTAAAGATTAAATAAATACGACCGCGGTTGTATTCTTTTATGTTTCTTTCTTTCTTTTTTTTCGTATGATAACAATATATTTTTCACAAAGATTAATAAGGACAGTTTTTCCTTATATTAAAAAAGAGGGCAGATTATAATGGTACGCATTATTACAAGTACAGAATATCTATATTATAAAGGACAAACATATCTGTGAGTAATGCATACGTCATTTTGTGAATGGCAACACTTTGAAATTTGAAATGAAATTTCGGTTTTGCAATTTTCGCTACTGCAAATTTTGAAACTTCTAAACATCGCACATTTTCAAGTTTTATACCTTCGTACAGGGGAAAAAATGTGCTTTTAAATCCAATTTGTTTGAAAGCTGTAACTCAATTTATTTTTGAGATATTAATTTATTTGTAGTTTTTAATACAAATTTTGTAATTGTGGCAACTGAAGGACTCCATTCATATTGAAAGTAAAGGGAAAATAGACATGGTTTATTATTTTTATTGATTATATCCTTATTGATGCCATTTTCATATTACAAATAAAAATAACTTTTTATAATTTTGGAACAGAAAATGGCGCCAAACATTAAAAAAAAAAAAAAAAAAAAAAAACATGCATTCTTCTTCATAAATCAGTTACATTTCAATATTTTCACATTACGCTTATACAGAGTTTGAGACGCTAGGCAAAGTGATTCAGTGAGTAAAAATGATGTCATATTTAAAACAATACGATATATATATATATTTTTTTTTTGATAAAACTAAATATTTGACCAATACTAAATGGCAAATACTATGACAACTAAAGGCAAATTTCTGAATTTTTTTTTTCGCGGGTACTGAGATTAGAACATAAAGTTTGTGAGAATGTTCACATGAAATGTTGTATCGGACAAACGTGACTTTAAGTTTGGAAACACATTCATTAATAATCTATTGCGCGTTAAAATACTTTCAAACTGTGAATTTGAGTGGGGCGTATGTAAATTATGATAATGTGAAAATAACGTACAGTTTAGATTTTATGGAGGAAAATGTTATGATGTGACAAAACGAAATCCTTTTTACTAATTTTTCATACCGTAAAAACAAACGTAAGAGCCTCAATCGATAACTTCATCATAATTACTCATCTTGATTACATATTCTAATACAGTTTAATTTTTCAATAATATAAGAATTGAAGTTTGTGGAAATAATATTTTGGTAATTTTAGGTTAAAAATATTATTTGTTTTAAGAGTTAGACAGCCAATGTAACATGAATTTTTCACTGTAATTATTTTTGTAGGTTTATTATAAATTCGATTTCTAACATTTTAGTTTGTCGAATTTCGACAGGTTCCAACTCGTAATTTTAAAAAGTTGATTGTGATGCAGCGATATAATACTTTTCTTTCTGTTAAAAAATTAGTCTGGTAGTAAAATTATTTTTGAGGTATTGTTTTAGATTGCAACGTATTAATGAACAATAAAGCGGTGTTGGAATCCATATTTATTTTCCGTTATTATTCCAGTCGCTCCTATAAAAAGACACACTGATTTGAAGTGAAATAAAATTAAATTTTAATCTAAATATACGTAAAAAACACAATTTTCGTCATTAAATATATAAATAAGACCTCTAAAGTTCTTTTAGATAATTAAATGTGTAATTAAGCTTAGTTCCAGCATCATTATATAAATCACATTTAATACGTGATTCCCCCTTAATACGCGACTTTTGTCCACTCCCTTGAAATGCGTCTTATCCGGGTTCGACTGTATATACATGCGTATCCTGAAAGTTTTGAGCATTTAAAACAATATGACTTACACCACTCTGCCCTTAAATGCTACAAAAAAATACGTTATGCTAGTCTGTGCAAAGTAGCCCAATGAAAGATGTATTGTAACCTCGTAGTCCGATTGTAGTCGTTTTCGCTACAAAGAAATATGCAAATTCAATAACCTTTCCGCATGTGGAAGGTAAAACCTACCGCTGTGACCGTATTTGACGGAGTGTTAAACAACTAGTTTAATTGAGAGAATGGAAGGAGGAATGTAAACTTCAATAGTTGTAACGCATGCACTTAGGTCGTGAATGTCCACACGCATGAAAATTTCCGAGGTATCGTGAGATATCGTAAAAAAGTTACATATACTTCTCACTACTTCACTTTATATCACATTTTCTATATTCTTATTTAATTTACTTTTTTTTTTTGTTGCAGAAATAGGATATTCTGTATTTTGACATTTCATCATATTTCAGAACAAAATAAACATCTTATCTAAGTTACACGTTTTTAGTTTCAAAATCATTCAAGTCACAAGAGTTTTAATATGTTGCTTTAATATTTACCACCTGGGTATTTTAAAACAAAGTGCTCAAAGTCCAAAAGAATTTGAGCCCCACCAGTGGCCGAGAGGTTCTGCTCTCGAAGCTGGTAGACGGGAGGTGCTGGGTTCGATCCCAATCGCGCCCGTCGGCCAAATCGTTCGGAGTTTTCGTGGTTTTCTTCGAACCTTGGATTTTCAAGCGTTAATACGGGTTAGGTTCCCTTAGAAAGACCCCCACGAAGGGCACTCCCCCCCCCTGGGCCTATATCCCTCGAGCAGATAATTGGCCGTCAAAAATCAACCAACCAACCAACCAACCAAAAGAATTTGAATTTCACTTACAAATATAAGATGATAGCCACTAAAGCTATTCTTGCAATAGCGTAATGTGTTAAGAGGAGATTTTCTTTACTATGCTTCCTTGATTTAATCCCAAATATCACAGTCAGCTGTTCTTCCAATATTGCCCAATAGAAATTAAAATTTGCAATATGAAAAGCTTTTTTTGAAGCTTAGTGTGTTTTGATATATCTTTTTATCTAAGTTTTGATTATTTTGACAGATTGAAGCAGTGCAGAGCCATATATTGGTGATAATTTGAACTTAAACAGGGAAGCATAGTAAAGAAATCCCTGATTCACACATTAATTTCTTACATGAATAATTTCAATAGATATTACCGTTTACTTGTTATTGATTTTTTAGATTATTTAATTCATTTTTCGAGTCCCTGTATCAATAATTATGTGACGTTCAAAATTAAAACAACGGCTTATTCTTAAAAAGATTTTTCCTTCACTATCTAAATACACTGGTGTCCAAAATTTAGGACTGATCACAAAATGCTAATTTTTAAGTACGCGAATACTCAAAGGGAAATAATATAATTCGAATAATTACTATCTCTACAGCACAGATAGTCCATATAACATTCCATTCATGTCACACATGATCACAAGTGTCACAATCATTACAGTGAAGCAAAAAAAAAAAACAGGAAATTCCATACATCTCATTATGAGTCTCAAATAATCACTATGTGTGACTCCACTGAGACGTCACTGTTACTGCTGCTTTGTGACGAGTCACCATGTGACTTTACAATGAAGTTACATTGTGACTCTCATGTGACTGTTATCTACAGACTAAATTTCAAAGTAATCGTGAACACCGCATTGTGATAAGTTACCAAATAATGTCACATTAAAGTCATATGATGACTTTAAGGTGACAGGGAGACTACTGTGAAGTCACCATTGTGCTCTTTTGTAAAAAGTCACCATGTGACTATAATGTGATATTATTTGGTGACTTATCATAATGCAGCGTTCATGGTGACTTTGAAATTGAGTCTAACAATGACAGTCACATGAGAGTCACAATGTAACTACATTGTAATGTCACCTGGGGACTTGTCTCAAAGCAGCAGTCACATTGACGTCTCGGTGGAATCACATAAAGGGATCATTTGACACTCATAATGAGACGTGTGGAATTTTCTATTTTTTTGCTTCACCGTAGTGACTGTGACACTTGTGACTATGTGTGACATGAATGAGATGCTATATGGACTAGCTGTGCTGTAGGGATTGTAATTATTTGAATTATATTATTCCCTTTTGAGTATTGGCTTACTTAAAAATTAAAATTTTGTGACTGGTCCTTAATTTTGGACACCAGTGTATTTTAGCCATGTTACCATGGAAGAATTGTTAAGGCGATAGAAACAGAATTTCAGTTATTTGGAATGCATCCCCCTTTAAATTCAAAGTATTGCCTATATATGGCGCGTCATTGTTTCAATCTGTCAAAATAACCAAAATTTAGGTATAAAGAAGATCAAAGCTCACTAAGCTTAAAAAAAAAAGGTTTTAATACTGAAAATTTTAATTTCTATTGAACTATACTGGAAGGCCATCTGACGGTGATATTTGCGAGTAAAACAACAAACCATAGTAAAGAAAATGCCCTCTTAACATATTACGCTCCTGCAGGAATAACTTTAGTGGCTATAACCTTCTATTTGAAGTGAATTTTAATTATTTTTGCTCTTATTAGAACACTTTGTAATAAAGAAATGAAAACCATATAACGCAGGAGTAGAGTCTAAAGACTTTTCAGCACAACTTTTTTTCCGAAATTTGCTTTATATATTTACATTTGCTTTATATATTTATATTATTATATATATCCGCTTTATTTAATCGCAGAATTTCTATCAGTAATTAAATCGAATATTTCTTATCGAGAACACTAATGTCGAAACCTGGTAGAGTCGGCAGCTATGACTGAAAGTCACCAAGATGAGAACACTGCTAGAAGTTCAATATTTCTGTTAGTTCTGTTTTTGTTAAAACTAAAAAAATATTTTAAAGTATTTAGTAGGATTCAGAATTTGATAATTTGGAAGCAGTATTTTACAAACATTGCGATAAAGGCACCCTTTGAAATAACTATATCTAACTTTACTTAATAAACATGAATTGAATGAATATAATGAACAGGACAAAAAATCGTGCATCAGGCATAAACTATAAATTTGCATATATAAATTTAGTTACGCACCTGAAATTATTTAATTGAGAATCGATAGCATCTTAAAAACCGAGATCCCACTTTAAGAAAATTGATTGATACACTATAAAAAGCTATTCGAAAACAATTCTGAAAATCATTGGCAGCAAAATACATTTAATTTTTTTAAATATGTCTTTGATTCTCAAAAATACATTGGTTTCTACAGATGAAAAACGCTATTCGTTATCATGAGTTACTCCGAAGATGTTATTGTATATTTTCATTCTTGGTAATAATACAGAGTGAGTACAAATGAATATCACAACTTTACAAGATTATTGAAAGAAAACAAAAAAGTAAATTCCTGCTGTTAATTGGAAATGAAAAATAACAGTTGAAAGTTTAAATTCAACACAGTTATAAGTGTTCAATGTGATCCCCTTCAGAAAGACGAACGATATCGAGGTGGTACGATGACTCATCCCATACTCTCCACCCGCACCACTTTCATCCTGTCCCGCATTGAATGGCTGCAGATATGCGTGTCCCAAGTTTTTCAACATCAGTTAGTATAGGTCAGGGTTGGCGAACCTTTTCACATCCTCGTGCCAATTTTGTCCCAAAAATATTTTACATGATCATGGCATGGAAACAAATTAAGTGGATCAAAGCAGCAAAATTAATTAAAATACTGATTTTAGAATTTAAAATATATGAGTAACATTTTGTAATATACTTAAGGAATTAAAAAATTCCTATTTCTCTTAATGCGTCTTAGATGCCAAATAATTCAGATGAGCTTCGTATTTCAGTTTTTCCTTAAGAGAATGAATGCCAGCTGAATTAGAGACACCTAACAACAGGTTTCTACTTGCGTTTTTCATACTTTGTATGCCCCCCCCCCCCCGCCTCAATATATATATATATATATATATATATATCAAAATGGTTTCTGTAAAACAACTTCCTACCATGGAATTGAATTCTAAATTCCAACTTATCATAAGTTCACCATCGGAATTTTTGCTTATGATCGTTATTTCCCGATAATCTCCTAATTCTCGCAATATAATTTTTTTTATCCAATATTGAGCTAGATTGCGATTTATAAAGTTACATTTCAGTTTATTCAATCTGTATGACAGCGACAATATTTACAAAATTTACAAAAAACGCATCAAGTCTAAATTCAAAATAGTGGAATTTGTGCATTTTCATTATATGAAAGGCTGGGGTGTAAAGCATGGCAACTGACGTTTTTTTGTAAAATTGTTTAACTGCATTGTAACAACTTTCTAGAAGTACAGAGATTTAACACAATACATATTACATTTATTCAATAATTTTTACACCTGAATTTACAAAATGAAAACTATTTGCACATAAGTCCTGAAATAAAGTCTATCAGGGAAAAACTATTGCACTTAGTTAGTTAGGTACTTACTTAGTAAGTTAACAGAAGTTTCATTCTTAACAAATGAGCTGTTTTGCAGGAAGCAATCATAATAATTTGGTGTGCATTTTCTTTAATTCCAAAAATCCCATTTTGTTAATTACCTTGCTTTACACGCGAGCCCTGCAATATTTTAATTTAGAACATGAGTCTATGTCGTGCCAAACATAATCTCCCACGTGCCCCCTATGGCACGCGTGCTATAGGTTTGCCGTCTCTGGTATAGGTTGAACAAACACCTGACCTTTGATGAGGTCCCACAAAAAAAAAAAAAAAAAATCATACTGAGAAAAGTGTGCAATGGGTTATCGTAACGCCTCGATATCGTTCGTGTTTTTGGAAGGGCTCACATTGAAAATTTATAACTGTGTTGAATTTAAACTTTTAATCGTTATTTTTTATTTCCAATGAACAACAAGGATGTACTTTTTTTGCTATCTTTTAATAGCCCTGTAAAGTTGGGTTTTATTCATTTATAATCACTCTGTCTATTTTGTTGATTAAGAAGTATATTTTTAGAATGTAAATTCAGTTCAACTTTCTCAACAGTGTATTTATAACAGCGAGTTAATCTTTTCATAATTATTGAAAATGCAGAGTGATTAATTCAGACAAACCAAGTTGTTCTGACAATGCCGGAAATTTTTCCTGCTTACATAAAAACTTGAAATCTTTTATTTTGGCAATAAGTACTTTACAAAAATTTAAAATATTTGAACAAGAAAAAAAAAGAACATCTTTATTTAAAATTATTTGTCGTTGAGTAAATCGCTTAACCAATCTTTAAAGAAACAATACAAACAAATGATCGTGAAGGTTTTGCCATTTTGTTTTATTAAATGTGATCTGATTTAAGACGAAGTGAAATCCTTTACATAAAAAAATTGTTTTGTTTTTTACAGCAGTATGTAAATGAAAGGATATACTTTAAATAATCTTTATTTTTAAATTTTCATTGTTATCTTGAGCTATAAATTTAAATCAAGAAAACATGGCATTTCTTTTGTGCTGAATTTCTGTGCATGACAAAGTGCGTTTATTTGTATTGCACTATTTGAAATGTGTTTCTAACAAAACTAAATTCCTGATTATCAACATAACTGTTAATATAGTTTATAAATTTATTCTGGATGTTTCAGTAGAACATCGAATCAGAAAATGTTGATTGTTAGCAAAAAGTACAAAAATGTTTATGGCATATGTGTTTGAAAGCTGTTTGTACATTTATGGGACATTCTGTGATTACCCTATTTCTTAAACATGAGGAATGTCATGCAATTTTTCCCTGTACTTTTTTCTTCAACTAACATTTGCAGGGGTTATCTGTTAGTGAAATATAGGGGAGATGGGGGCACATGTGAACACGGGGCACATGTGAACATCGCAGTTTTTCGATAGTTACTGTAAGCTTTTTTATTTGAAAAAAATTACTAAAGATGATAGCATCTGTAGACATATGGTAAAAATTTTTTGAAGCTCTATGACATTTTGTTTGTCCTCTGTAGCCAAAACACTGTTTTTAGATCTCAAAAGTAAAATCATTGCTCCAAGTTCATAAGCGAATAATTTTATTTATTTATTCATTTATTTGAATTTGAGTGTTTTACCATATACTATGAATACTAATAAACATTTTTGATAAAATTCTTTTTCTTCTAAAATTGAGAAAAGTTAATTATTCATCAATTTAACAGAAGCAGCAATGTGGGGCACTTGTGAACAGGCTAGTTGGGGCAGATATGAACAGTTCATAAGTACCCCAATAATCATTCTGTGATTCTGTTTCTTTCAGTTAACTTAATGAGAGATAATGTCAGTTCCATTATCTACAATTTTCCTGAAATTGAAGATATTTTCCTCTCACAAAGTTGATTTTGTATTGAAACTTCCAAAAACACATCTTTCAGCAAATGCATAAAGAACAACAGGCTCGTCTACGTTCAATTGTACTTTAAATAATTTAATGTTTTCTAAAATGCAATAAGTGTTATATATTATTTTACTAAACGGTTTACAACAATATTTTTTATGCATTGTTAATACAAAAGTATTACTTTGAACAACTTTGCAAATTTTTCTTTTACATTTGTTCTAACCTTGCAATGATGGCTTACTTCCATCTCTAAAACATTTATGTATATGATGCTTTGAATGGAGATAGATACCAGTAATATTTTAAGAAAGTACAATTTTTAAACTGATAACTACCGTAAAATCCCGATTGTACCCCCCCCCCCTCTTTCAAAAACAAAAGAAGTTGGGGGGGGGGGGTTATAGTCGAGATTTTTTTTAATCATTAAAAAACCCTTCTTTATCTATAATTTACAAGAAATTTAAGGCAAATACAGGAGTTGAGAATCTTTCGTATTTCGGCTGATTTCCGATAAATAGTATGTAAATGCCCCCTCCCTAAAATTTCCCCCAAACAAAATTTAAAAGTTTTAATTTCTTTTTTTAAATTGCTTCTTTATTTTTTTTATTTTATTGCAACAATACTTAATGAATCATCTAAGACTCTCCCCACCAAATCTACTTATTTTCATTTTATAATCTTTTGCTTAAACATATCACGCAGAAACTAGAGAAATATACATATATATTTTTCTTTATGGTGAATTTAAAAGGTAATATAACTAATGATTACTATGACAAATGAATAAAGGAATAAAAAGCACATTAAAGGATATTTTTTCCTTGTGTTCACATGTGCCCCACGTGTGTTCACAACTACCCCGCTGATGGGGCACATGTGAACAATTTTTTGATTTTATAAAACTATTAAAAAATGTAAGAAGAACTATACAGGTGATTTTGAAAAAAATACCATGTGCAAAAGAAAGTTCTGTTTACTATATTAAGTAGTTTTTGTTTATCGAAATTAATCCAGTTATGAGAAAAAGCTATATTTATGCGAACTGTTCACATGTGCCCCCATCTCCCCTACTTTAAAATTCGCTATGTTGTTGCTAAAAATATTTTTATTCTTCAGATTGTAATTGAAAATTATTATTCATATATGTATTTAAATTTTATGTATGCATTAAAATAATACAAATATAACATTTGATTAATTATATACATAGAAAAATATCTCTAAATACAAATACCTTAAATATATTTATACATTTCAGCTTAAAATATATGTAGCGATTGAAATCATTTTCAATTGAAAGTTCACTAGATTGGATATTCAGATCAGTTTTTCGGTCAGTTAGTTTGCATTAACCATTTATGAACTTCCTAATTATTAAAGACGCCAAAAAGGTTATTTGAGACAGGTGCAATTTTGATGAATTATGTGTTTCACTAAACATATTTAAATACAAACAAATATAAAATGTATTTTGGAATTCCACTTTGATTAAAATTTGAGTAGCCGTGAAAACTTTTTAAAATGCTAAAAATTCCGTTCAATTTCCCTGTAAAATTATAACAGCGAGTAAATACATAAGAAAATTTAATTCAAACAAATTAAATTTTATTTTCAATATTGTAAACTGACCCCGACTTCAGAGAAAAATTTTCAATTATTTGATTTTGGTACTGAATGCTTTACGAAACGTAAAATAATTTGAAAAAAAAAATCATTTGTCGTTATAAGAGGCGACGAAATTATGTTTAAAAAGACGATACCAACAAACGGTTATGAATGTTTCACAATTTCGTTGTTATTAAATGCTATCGCACATCTAGGGAAAGAAATTGCTTTAAATAAAAATTCTTCTCTTTTACAGTAGTGCATAAATGAAAGTACAGTATAGTATAATTATGTATATTATAGTATTGCAGTATTTATGTACAGTATAGTATTGCAATTTTCTTTTATATAACTATCTTGAATTAAAAATTAAAACTAGGAAAATACAAAATAATATTTTTGTGTTGAATTTGGGTACACGGCAGACTACGTTTATTTCTAATGACTTTTTTAAAATTTGGTTCTAACAGACAGATATTTCTGGCTACTAATAATATTAATTATGTATATTATATTTTTTGTATATTTCTACTATTTAGTTGTAAAGAATTTTATTTTTCTAATTGTAAGCTAAATTTATTATTCATAATTGAGTTTAAGGCTCATAAATGTATCAAAATAATAAAATTCCAAAAAGAAATATTTAAATACAAATAAATTAAACATATTTATCTATATACTTCAGATTAACATCTATATAACCCTTAAAATCTTTTTTAAATGAAAGTTACTTATAATTTTTGAATTCAGATAACTTTCCTTGTCAGTTAATTTAAATCTGCGATTTATTCATTTCATAATTATTGAAGATATCTGAAAGCTTCGTTGAGACAAAATGAATTACTTTTGCCGGGTCATATATTTTCTTTGCTTATACAGAAAGCATTGAATTGTTTCATTTCGTTAATGAATGCTTTATGAAATGTTAAATAATGTTGAAAAAAGAATGATTATGTACTTAAATTTATTTTTAGTTGAGTAAACAGACGACATAATCTTTAAAGGAACAATACAAACGAATGGTTGTGAAGGTTTCGCCATTTCATTTTTAATAAATGTTATCTGATTACTAGGCAACAGAAATCTTTTTCATAAAAATTCTCCATTTTTACAGCAGTACATAAGTGAAGGAATATAAATCTGATATTATTTATTTATTTTTATCCTTATTTTGAATTAAAAATTAAAATCAAGAAAATATAAACTGGCAATTCATTTTGTGTTCAATTTGTGTAAATGGCAGAATGCCTTTATTTCTATTGGACGTTATTGTAATGTGTTTTGACCTGACAAAAATTTCTGACTATCAATATCACTAAATACTAATTTTGAAATATTTATGTAATTTGCACAGTTTTATTTGGAAGGAATTTTATTATAAAAATCGTAAATTAAAAGAATTATAATTGAGTTTAATATATATAAATACACGTTGTAAAAAAGAACAAAGGTTTCTTGAAAATAAATACTTTTACGTAATACCTCTTACGAGATACCCATTAATCCGAAAAGCGTTCTTTATCATTAGAAAGCATTGAAACCAATATATTTTTTAGATTAAAATAAGTATTTATAAAAGCAAAGTTTCTGATTCTGCTACCAATTTTCGGAAATTTTTCTGAGTAATTTTTATAGTACATTAATATGTTTCTCAAATTGGATTATCGGTTTTCAGGTTCTTACGTGTTTAGGTTTATAGTACCAATTCTCAACTACACATATTATCTGCGTCATACAAGAGTAGTAAAAGAATATTAATTTTAATATTATTGCTATGGACAGTTGGAAGTTCATATACCCATCATATTAAATTGATATACCTTTCCACAGAAACTACTAAACATATTCACGTTAAATTTTTTATAACTACATAATTATGAGTAATTTGCAATACAGTTAACTCTACTTTATAAACAGATATTCTTTAGTTAAATATTTTTTTAAATCTTGAATAAAAACAATTTTTAGATAACAAAAAACTTGCACTTTTCAAAAGAAAAAAATTTTATAAAAATTTTGTGCACATGTTTGTAAAAAAAGTTCACTTCAGATCGATTAAGGATATTTTTGAAATATATTTTAGCGAGATTGTAAAAAATAATATGTAGTAGTTTCTATATAAATGGTGCATTACAGTTCAAAAAGAAACATTTTGAGAGAATTGACTTTAAAGTTTACGAATGTAATGTTTATGTATGTTGCAAACAAAATGAATTTCTTAAAATGTCTTAACTTCTTGTTGTCGTAGTAAAAAATGTATATATACTATTCGAAAAGGATAAAATAAAGGATTCAAAATATTAAAAAATATAAAAACGAGTTTTTCACGAATTTGACTTCCAACTGCCTACTGCGGTTAATTTATCATGTTTATCTGTAAAACATGTTTATTGAACATGCAAATATTTACTTGAGTATCGGTAGTATTAAAAAAACTGATACTCCTGTTTAATACCCTTGATCACCGAGCGAAAGGGCAAACTTGTAATGTTGTTTTCTCTGTGTTTATTTTAAATGCTAAAAAAAAAGATGTTTTTTCCAACAAGGTATAATTTACAGTACATATACATTTAACGTCTGAATTTAAAAACCATTAAAACACCAAATAAAATAAACCAAATAAATTTACCGCGATTTGGTTAATAATAGCTAACCTATTGGTTTTGTTAAAAAAATCTTTAAAAATACTTTAAATTTTGTAAATTCTACCCCCCCCCCTTTTTTTTCAACGTAGTAAACAAAGCTCCTTTATCTGTATCCCTTATTATAAGAACATTTCTGAAAAAATTTCTGGCATTCTAAAATCATTCAATATTGGGGTTTCTTTTAAACCTATTAATAAATTGACTTCCTTTTTCAATAAGCATAAATTTCAATATGATAAGTCTAAATTACCCGGTGTTGTTTACATTATTTCTTGTAAAGATTGCAATAGTGTTTATATTGGTGAAACTGGTAGATCATTGGACATTTGCCTAAAAGAACATACTGGTGCTTTAAAAAGGGGTAATTTGAATTCAAAAATTGTCCAGCATTCACTTCAAACGAATCACATTCCGCTCATTGCAAAAGCCAGTATTTTGAAATCGGGTTGCAACAACTACCATGGTAGATTGCTCCTTGGGGCTTGGTTCACTGAATTGCGGTCGCAGGCTTTGAATGATGCTGGTTCTGTCCCTAGTGAATATTTTTTGTTTTTAAAATAACTAACTTTAACTGTTCTTGATTTGTTCTGACGTTTGAAATGCAATGGATATTTTTTGTACTGATGATGCCTTGCGTGTCGCTTGGCGAAACGTTTACATATTGTATTTTTAATTGTTTTTAAGTATATTCTTTATAAATTTTATTTTTCAATAGTGCTCAAGTCTGTCTTAGTTTATTTTATTTGGTGTTTTAAAGGTATAATTTCTTTAGTACGTATAGGGATATAAGCCTTGAGAGTATTAATCATAACTTAATTTCTTAAAATTTGATTATATCTGTAGAATTATATTAATTTAAATAATGCTTCTATTACCAGCTTAGTTGTTTTCTCTGTATTTTTATTTTTAAATGCTAAAAGAAGATGTTTTTTCCAACATGATATAATGTTCTTTATTACGTACAGTGATATAAGTCTTAAGAGTATTAGTCATAACTTAATTTCTTAAAATTGGAATATATCTGTAGAATTATATTAATTTAAACAATGCTTATATTACAGTGAAACCTGCAACTTAGTTCTTTTCTCTGTATTTTGTTTAAATGCTAAAAAAAGATGTTTTTTTTTAACATGATATAATTTTCTTTGTTACGTATAGTGATATAAGCCTTGAGAGTATTAATCATAACTTAATTTCTTAAAGTTATATTATATCTGTAGAATTATAATAATTTAAACAATGCTTCTATTGCAGTGAAACCTGCAGCTTCGTGAACGGATATATCAGTTCGCGGCGGTGAGAATGTTAAAAAAACCTGATTACTAATACACCATTAAAAATTAATACTAGGAAACGATTTTGAAAATAAAATAATTTAAACAATGCTTCTATTGCAGTGAAACATGCAGCTTAGTGAACGGATATATCAGTTCGCGGGGGTGAGAATGTTAAAAAAAAACCCGATTACTAAAACACCATTAAAAATTAATACTAGGAAACGATTTTGAAAATCAGTGGACGTAAACGCAAATATATTTTTTTATAATTGTATAGTTAAATTTCGAAAATATATTAGTTCCTGGAGTACTTTTAAATGCAGAAAGCTTTTCGGAATCTAGTTTAACTCGCAGAAAGTTATTCTATATTTTTGTTCTCAGTTATATTATATTTCCTAGATTAAAAGTAGACTGTCTTTTTTTTTACAGTGCATTAAAGGAATATATATTACATTTCTGATGAATTATATTCACAAGAAAAAATATTTCAATACAAACATGCTAAATGCATTTATACACTTCAGCTTAAATCTACATAGCACTGAAAATATTTTTAAAGTAAAAAGTCGCTCTATTTTAGAAATCCAATTCAATTTCTCTGTCAGTAAATTTATGTCAGCAATTTATTCACTTCATAATTATTGAAATCGGCAGAAACGTTAATTCAGATAAACTGAATTGTTCTTACTGTGAAAGAAATTGCGACCATCTACACAGAAAAGAAAAAAACCTTGAAATATTTCATTATGACAGCGAGTTCTTTACGAAATATTAAATAATTTTAAAAAACGAAAGAATTTTCGTACTTAAAAGTATTTGTCGTTAAGTAAAGCGACGGAATATTCTTTAAAGGAACTAACTACGTAAACAAATGGTGGTGATTTTCTCATCATTTCGTTTTCAATAAACGTTATCTGATTTCTGCAGAAGTCAAAATCTTTTCACGAAACTTCTTCATTTTTACAACATTCAAGTCAAAGGACGAGTTTTAAAATATCGTTTGTTTTTGTTAAAATTTAATCGTTATCGAATTAAAATCAAGGTAATAAAAATTTTAAAAAGAATTGCTTCGCGTTGAATTGAGGCGCATTACAGATTGCCTTATTATTATTATTATTAGTAGTAGTAGTAGTATTAATTTTATAAACTTTATTTCACAGCATTTTTAACAGACAATAGGTTATTTTTACTCATAAATTGTTGTTTGTAGACAATCAGAATAAATATAAACTTATAATTGTTTTTGAATAAATAGGTCATTTTATGTGTGTATTAGTAAGCCAAACATAGAATGACAGATTATTTTAATAAAAATTGATCATAAACCCTAAAATGCAGAATAAATCGAATAATATAAAATCTTCAAAAATATAAACAATTCAACAATTATAATCAACATTTAAAACTGATGTTGTATATATATATATATATTAAAAGCACATTTAAAACCTGAAATTGAATAATATTTTAATAAACAATATCATATAATAATATTAAACATACTAAACATTTCAGTATTTGTATAAGATCCTTTTCGATACAACATAAATCTATATAGAAGCTGTTGTTTGTTTTAAATATATTTTATTAATGAGTTGTTTTTTGGTTTTATTGCACGTCTTTTAAAGTTTACATTTTTGATTCAGACATAATATATTTAGTTATTTGAGGTTATTGAGTTATTTTTAGCTATATATGTATATATTAAAATTACATTTTATAAAACAAAAAAATCCCATTCATATCACATAATAAAATAAAAAAGAGTAAAATATTTTAATATGTGATATTAATGTGTTGTTGTTTAGATCACATTCCTTTTTTTTTTAAAATTCTGATTATATAATATGTTTAGTTATTGGAAATATATATATATATATATATATATATATATTCTTATATAGAAAATTAGTTATTGGTAGATATAGATAGATATATAAATATGTATAGATATACAAATATAGATAGACAGATAGATAGATTACATGCATTTGTTTATATTTTAGTTTACATGCAATAATTTACCTTTAAACACTTACATAATTATAACTTTTGAAACACTGTTTGATATATGAATTATTTTTTTATTAATAAATATTATAAAAAAGATTATAAAATAAACAAAATATTATAAAGCGTAATAACCTTATAAACATCGCCTATGCTAAACTGAAATTTTTCTGAAATCTGCAACATTTAGAGCCTCTTTTCATGAGTGTATTTTTAACAGTATGTGTTTCTTGTATTGAATAATGTTACATATTATTACAAATTTATTACAAACTACTACATATGAAACGAAAACAAATAAAGAAAATCTTTTTTTTTTTTTTTTTTTTTTTTGAATGAAGAGTCAGTATACAGGGTGTCCGATCTCAACGGAGTCCAATGGCTAATTCCTAAACCGTTAGTCATAGACATATAGTTCCAATTACAAAAATGTGTTAAATCAGGTAAAGAAATATTTTAAAAGTGATTTGGGTCAATAAAAACATTTCTTAAAAAATTACGAAATTTAAATTTTTATACGGACCCTTCGTCCTACAAGTTATATTTAGTAATTTTTTTCTTTTCCACTGACAAGTAATACACAAAAAGTCCCGTTATTCTACGATTAAAATTGACCGAGTAATAGCTGTTTAAAGTTGGAGCATATTTTTTGCTGCAAATTGGGGGTCATTCACAAATTTAGTCGAAATATAATTTCGTCAGATATATTAAAAAATAGTTGAGAGTAAAATTAACATTGCAATATAAATTTGAAATCTTTAATTATTCTGACATATCAATGCAAAACATACAATTTGTAATAAACGTTTAAGAAGAAAGAAAAAAACAGAATTTTTGTTAAATAAAATGATGCTAAATTAACAGCCTCAATTCTTTACAAAAGGATATTTATTTTAAAATATTATTAGATTACACTAGCCTGCAAAAGTTGGGTAATGTGATGTTTTTTAGCTTTTGATAACTGATTCTTAGGTGTTCTGTACCGCTGAATGTGAAATTGACGTTCATTTTTAACCGTCACATCAGGATTTTTCGCAAATTTCAAAGTTAAAAAGTTAAAGGTTAAAATTGAATCACCTTCCTCATCTCATCGGACCATTCAGTTATTTAGCTGTAAGAATCCCAGGATAAGCAAAAATATCGAATAAATTATTGAATAAAAATAAAATAAAATAAAATAAAACAAAAAAAAAGTTTTACATATGTTTTATAGTATGAGATTTTCGCTATATTTTAACTTACACATTTACGATTTGCAAAAAAATTCTAACGCGACAGTTAAAAATGAAGGTCATTTTAAAATTCAGTGCTAAAAAGTACGTAAAAATCAATTATCAAAAGTTAAAAAACACAACCATCTCCTCTACTTTAATATATCCGATTTTTGTTATTCTTTAAATTTGACAATTTCTGATTTGCGAAATATCCTGACATGATGGTTAAAAATTAATGTAATTTTCGGATTCAGTGCTAAAAATTACATTAAAGTCTAAAAACCCAACAATTGCAGTCTTGTATTATCTAATCTAAAACTTTTTCTTAAACTTCTTGGCGGTAATCCATCCGAAATTTTTAGTGTTATCCTGTAAAATAAGTATAAATGGGAACCACCAAAAATCATAAAAATATTAGATTGTAATTGGATTTGCGCCAGTATGTAAAATGTAATCACGATCGGATATTTAAAAGTAAGTTAAATTTCGAGTAAAAATTTTGAACTGGAAAAACATACATACAATCGTTGAAATAACATAAAAACTTATAAAAATAACACAATTTTTGTTAAAAAAAAATCATAAAAGAAACAGTCTCAAATCCTGACAAAATAAAACATATGTTATTTTAGCCAATCTGAAACTTAATAAATGTTAACTTAATACTTGTACGATTTTTTCAAAGCGCAGATATACATGAAATAAGGTCTTCGAATACTTTAAGCACTTAACATGTGACCCCTCAAAGCTAAGCCGAACTCGTTTGTTTTCAGAGCAAAAAAGTGGCATAAGTCATGCAGTTTTAAAGTTTTATAACTCGCTCAATTTTAGTGTTATATGTATGGGACTTTTTTTGTCTTATTTGTCAGTGTAATAGAAAAATTTTACTAAATATAACTTATAGGACCGGGGGACCGTATAAAAATTTAAATTTCGTAATTTTTTAAGAAATGTTTTTATTGACCCAAATCCCTTTTAAAATATTTCTTTACCTGATTTAAAATATTTTTATAATTGGAACTATATGTCTATGACTAACGGTTTAGGAATTAGCCATTGGACACCGTTGAGACCGGACACCCTGTATACTAGAATTACTATAAGATGCATTGACACTTCGCCAGAGATTTATTATTTCGCAATTATTGAAAATGGCAGATAGGTTACTTCAAACAAACTGATTTTTTTTTTATATAAAATCTTAAGTTCCTACTGTCTGAACAAAAATCTTTATTTCATTTTAGAAAATAGTTTTTTACGAAATGTTAAAAAGTTGGAAAAAGAAAGGATTTGCCATATTTAATGTCATTTGTTATCGTTGAGTTAAGCGACGAATTAATCTTTAAAAAGCCATTACCAACAAATGACTATGAATATGTCTGAATTAAAGACAAGCGCAAATCTGTACAGAAAACTTTTTAATTACAAAAAAAAGTATGCGCCAAGTATTATTTACTTTTAAATTTAAATAATTGTTTTAAAAAAAAGTAAGATAAAGAAATTTGAAAAAGAAGAGCTTTGTATCGATTCGTGTGCAAGATAGAGCATTACTGTTTATTTTTGTTGTTTATTTAACATATTTTTAACATATGTTTTTATTATGTTCATTATGTTTTTAACATATATGAGATCCTGAATATCAGAACTGATAACTTTTTATTCTTAAAATACTGAAATACTAAAGTTAAGTTAAAAATTGTTTTACAGTAAAAAATGAGCATTAGAATAAATATATAGAAGAATAAAAGGAATATTTGAGTAAAATTTATTGATAAAAGTAACAATAAATTAACTGTGGAAATTAAAATGTGTACCGGTGTTACACTTTAAAAAGTTGATTTCTCACATTTTTCTTTGCCTAATTTATACCTATTACAACGTGTGCTGTGCCACTTGAAAAGACTTTTGTTAAACAAAGTTCAGAAAACAATTATTATTCATAATTACGTGTATCATCTATAAAAAAATAAAAACGTATATGTGTATTTAATAAGAAATGCATACAGAAGTACACTGTAAAAAAAAAATCTGTAAAGTTACTAAAAAATTTCTAGGAAACTGGGATTCCAGGAACTTTTTATGTAACGGCAACAGCAAAAATTTCTGTAACAGCATCTGTTACAGGAATTTTTCTTGTTGCCGTTACATAAAAAGTTCCTGGAATGCCAGTTTCCTAGAAAAATTTTAGTAACTTTACAATTTTTTTTTAACAGTGTACAGCAAAAAATATTTGTACACCCAAGCTTAAAGTTTTGTATTTTGCAGAAAATCTTTTTTCCAAATGAAAAAATCACGCTATGTTAAAATTTCGGTTAAATTTGCTTGTCAAAAAAATTGTGTCAGCGATATATTGACTTCATAATTATTGAATGCGATGGAAAGGTTATAAACTGAAGTCTATAAACTGAATTGTTCTTCGAAGAAGTAAATTGTTCCAGCCTACATACAAACCATTAAAATATTTCATTTGGACAAAAAATACTTTTCAAAATATTAAATAATTCGTTTAAAAATGTGTAACTTCTTAGTTATAATAACTTGTCGTCATGTTAAGTAGAGAAATTAAATCTTCTGAGAGACGAATAAACGAATATTTATGAAAGTTGTACAATTTAGTTTCCAAAAAACTGTATCAAGATGTTAAATTTCATATTTACAGCAATATACAAGCCAAAGTATATGTTTAAAATACTATTAATTTTTAAATTTTAATCATTATCTTGAAATAAAAATAAAGATCAAGAAAATTTGAAAAATAATAGCTTTGATGTTCAATTAGTGTACACGACAGACGACATTTAGTTTTTTCGTCATTTATGAACTGCAATATCAATTTTAATAAACTGTAATTTATTATTATCGATTTTATCTTTACACTAGAATAAAGGTAAAATAAAAACTATATATAATGTTTTAATGTAAAACAGTTTTTTTTATATAATTTTACTGAATCTTGAGTAATTTATAGACGACAGTTAGACTTCTCTCTTATAGCTCCTTAAGTCTTAGATATGTAGTTAATTTTATACAAACCGTTAAGTTGGTGTAAACTAGGAAGCCCTCAAAATTGCCTAAACTGTTGCACTGTGTTCTCTATGCATTTAAAATTATAATTTAACTTTTCTAATGGTATTATTGAAAATATCAACTAGAACTCATCATTTCATAAAAATAGAAAGATTTAAATATCTACCAAACTCAATACGAAGATCACATGACCCACGTATGAATTACCTCCCTCATTCTTCAAACTATATCCGCTGGGCCACCTCATAAGAATTGAAATAAAGCATAATTAATTGTTTTAATAGATATATTTTCACACTTGTAAAACTGTGCTGAATATACCTTCCAGGCATAAAAGAGAATTTATTTCTAGCGAAATCAATACGTTTAATGTTACATAACTAAATTACGAGGTAAATTTAAAAATGTTGAAATATTGCTAATGATGCCTATCATTAATGCTTTAAACTAAGTTTTAAAAGTATTTTTTTAACATGTCTCCCATCGCTTGTTCGTGTTATTTTGTTAAGAAAGTACATAATTGAAATTGCTATTTTTAAACAAAACACGTTTGCAAATATCAACATTTTGGATTAGAATTTTCCAATAATTTATCAGCTTTCACAAAGACAAATCGATATCGGAAGAATAATTAAAGTATTTTGTCGTTCAAAAATCCTTTTAAATAATGAGCACTTATCTCCAATAATATCTGTATTTTATTTTTGGAAGTGAAAGCCGTATTTCTACGTCTCAATTTGTGACCATTAGTGACTCCAATTTATAATCCCTCTGTATAATTCAGAAACTATTCTCGAAATGTCTTAATGCCATAATGTTAAGGAAGGCTTAACCGCGTGGAATGACATTCCTCCACCCAGTATTTTTTACCTCTATTATTTCGGTTAACAATAAAATAATGAACATTTGTGACGTCAAAAAAACTAGGGAAAGATTTTTATTCTTATCGTTTTGTATTGTGACGTCACGTAACCTGTGATTAATGACGCTCTTTTAATGACCATATAATGAGAGAGGATGCGGGATTAATGGAGGCGATGTTAATTACAGAAAAGAGGATGGATTTCTTTTGTAACGAAGCTTTTGTGCTTTTCTCCACTTCAACAATGTTTTTTTAGGATTATAAATGTGATACTTCATAAAGCACAGTGAATTTTTTATTGGATATATATGATAATTAAAACCATGGTTAGAGGAACAAATGAAAACATGGAAGATGATTATATATCAGATTGTGCAATATAATTAAGAATTGTTATATAGCAGGTAATTGTACGAATAAAAAGGATATTAGCAGCTATAATATAATTTAAAAGACAGTACAGGCCCGATTATCCACGGGATTGGGTGGCAAGGGCACCGCGGATAACCCGAAAAAGACTGAAAATGGGGTTCAAGCACCATAAAAAGAAAATTTAACATAAAAACTATGTTTTAGTGTATAAAAAAAACACAATAAAACATTTAAAATGCATACGTATGCACAATGCAGCAGAATCCTTTATTTTACGTCTAAATTACTAAAATAAAGAACAGTAAATAAGAAACAATGCCATACATACTGTACAGACAGTGTTGAGTTACACCTTTTTAAAAAAATCAGTCACTTGTTTTTGTTTCTTGTTTTGGAAAAACCTTTTCTATCTTTAAAATTGATATGCTCACCAGGAATTTATCATAATAGCCTTCTTTAATTGTTAAATATTTTAATTGCTGTGTTTACGTTTTGTTAATAAAATCAAGAAAAGACATCAAGACTTTATATCTGAAATTTTAAACATGACAACCGAATCTAGAAATATTTTTCTATTACTTTCGAATGCATGAATTTTTCTATTTATATTTATTAGTAGGGCTTATTGCATTATCCTTGCTGTTGGCTTGAATAATAATAATAATAATTTAAAAAATAATAATTGCTTCGCGGATCATCCGCTCGCGGATAATCGGGTCTTTACTGTATAAGGAAAATCGTTAACAGAGGTATAAAAAAGAAAGTATTTAGTCGTTCAAAAATCCTTTTTAATCGTGAACATTATAACCAATATAATCTGCATTTTATGTTTTTAGTATTTCAGCTGTGACATACAGGATGCCCACTTATTCCCATTACTGACAGAAAGGCGATAGCTAAAATTATGAAACCGGTTTATAGGAATATTCTGCGCGCTACATGGTGAGACCGAGACTACTTACACGCTATAAAAAAAAATCTGCATTTTACAACAAAAGTTGCTAGCACGCCGGCTGCTAACACAGTTGATGTAAAATTAACAAGCTGCTGTTATTAAGAGTGCTGTAAAATTTCTCAAGTCTGGGGAAATTCGTGTTGCTATTGTCTGCGTGGTGCATGTGAAAGAAAGAATTGGATTTTTTCTGCACTTGTTGCTTGAATTCGCTTTCACAGCATCGGTTCTTGAATTCGCTTTCACAACGTCGGTGCTTGAAAAATTTATAATATAAATTTAAGGAAAATTCACAACTTTTTTTTTACTGTGCAGCACTACTTAACAGACATCGAGATTAACATTCATTTGTGGCACGCGTTATGGTAATATATTGGGTCGATCGGAAACTCATGTCGTGTTCGGAAAATCAATTCGTAACGGAAAATTCTGCGCGGTAATTATTAGACATTAGATATCGGAATCAATGTCTAATAATTAAATAATAGAATTTTCCGGTACGAATTGATTTTCCCAACACCACACGAATTTCCAATCAACCCAATATATACGGGGTGCTCATCATTAAACGACCCAACTTTAAAGTTGTCTGTAGACAAAACTATTGTTCATAAAGATGTGAAATTTTGTGAAGGACATAATAAAGGAATGGAAATTTGTTTAAGCAAAAAAAGGTTCAAAATTTCGCCACCAGAGGGCAATTTTTAATAAATTGCACATTTAAAAATTTTATTTACAGGGTGCCCATAATTAAACAATGCTATTTTAAAGTTGTCTACAGACGAAATTATTGTACAGAATGTTGTGAAATTTTAGGTAAAACATAATAAAGGTATGGCAATTTGTTTGATCGAAAAATAAAATTAGGAGGACAATTTTTGACTTATTGCATATTTAGCATACATTTACGATAGTTTAACAAATTTTGTTTTGACCAAACATATTCCGCATGACGGTCATCATTTTCAGATTCCATCTGGAATCGTAAGATAGCAAGTTTCACAGTTAATCGTAGTGTGTTTTGGGAAATGCTTTGAACATGTGGTGAAATACTGTCTTTAGAATCTGGTTAAGTTAATAAATAAAATTTCTAAACTATCGTAATGGAATCGTAAGATAGCAAGTTCCACAGTTGATCGTAGTCTGTTTGGGGAAATACTTTGAACATGCGGTGAAATACTGTCTTTAGAATCTGGTTAAGTTAATAAATAAAATTTCTAAAGTATCGTAATGGAATCGTAAGATACCAAGTTCCACAGTTGATCGTAGTGTGTTTGGGGAAATACTTTGAACATGTGGTGAAATACTGTCTTTAGAATCTGGTTAAGTTAATAAATAAAATTTCTAAACTATCGTAATGGAATCGTAAGATAGCAAGTTCCACAGTTGATCGTAGTGTATTTTGGGAAATGCTTTGAACATGCGGTGAAATACTGTCTTTAGAATCTGGTTAAGTTAATAAATAAAATTTCTAAACTATCGTAATGGAATCGTAAGATAGCAAGTTCCACAGTTGATCGTAGTGTGTTTGGGGAAATGCTTTGAACATGTGGTGAAATACTGTCTTTAGAATCTGGTTAAGTTAATAAATAAAATTTCTAAACTATCGTAATGCTAAATGTGTAATGTATTAAAAATCGCCCTCTGATGGCGAAATTTAGATTTTTTTTTCCCTTAAACAAATTCCATCCTATTGTTATATCTTTCACAAAATTTCACAACTTTATGAACAATAGTTTTGTCTGTAGATAACTTTAAAGTAAGGCTGTTTAATTATGGACATCTTTTATATATGTAGGGTAAATTGGGTGAAGATGCCGTACTTTTTGGCTTTATTGTTTTAAAAATCGCCTGTTGTTTTTCTTTGTCATTCATTGATTTCTTGTTGAAGTTCGCACCCTTATGTATCATTTAAAACCTTATTTCAATTTACAGATATTATATAAAGCATCAGAAATGTTGTTTTTGTAAACACTTGCGATATGGTAATATATTGGGTCGATCGGAAACTCGTGTCGTGTTGGGAAAATCAATTCGTAACGGAAAATTCTGCGCGGTAATTATTAGACATTAGATATCGGAATCAATGTTTAATAATTAAATAACAGAATTTTCCGGTACGAATTGATTTTCCCAACACCACACGAATTTCCGATCGACCCAATATATACGGGGTGCTCATAATTAAACAACCCAACTTTAAAGTTGTCTATAGACAAAACAATTGTTCATAAAGATGTGAAATTTTGTGAAGGACATACTTTAAATTACTTGCATTTCGACATCTTACCCATATCTGAGGGTAAGATGGCGAACTATCTAGGGGTAAGATACCTTGTGGAGTTTCAATGTAAACAATAATTTTTATGAAGCAGTATAAAACATAATGAGACGAATAAAAGTCACTTTAATATTTTAGACATACTACATTTGTTAACTTACGTAATATTAGGAAATTACAAAAATATGAATGTAACAAACGTTGGCAATTTAATAAAAGGTCAAACTAATATTTGAAAAAAAAGTTATGTTCTACTTAACATTTAAAAGAATTATGGCTCTTAAGTACGCCTATTTTTAAACATTATAATAAGTTTAAATACGATAAAGCCGCTGTGATTAAGTGCTTTAGAGAGCAGATTTTTTGTTGGTGCTTTTCATACGCCCCATTGTTCTTTTCAGCTATAATTCAGATCTGCCACAGAGTGCACATTTGTTTAGGCACTTTGAGCAACTTTTATATAACCAACAGTTTCACTGAACGCATTTGATCCAATCACATTATTCAGAGGTTTTATTGCATTCTGCTAGACACTCTTAACACTGATTCTCATTCACTTAAAAAAAAATTCACATCTTCTGAATCTTGAAATTTCATCTGATTCTTGAAATTTAATCCGTTATCTTTTCAAAGCAGATCAAATCAGCATGTTTTTAGAGTCTGCGGAATCTTGATGGAGGTTGGGCAGCGTAGCTCGTAGGGATAAGAAGATCCTAGTTATCTATAACTACAATTATATATACTATATTGTGTATATTATATACTACCGATATTTACATTTATTAAAATTATTTATAACTGTATTTAACATTAAATTTATAACAATGATTAAAATTAGTAATTATTAAACAATTATTTTTAAGGCCAATAAAGTTTATTCATGGGACAGAATACATATAGAAGTCTTTCAAGTTATGTTCACCTTAGATTTTAATATTTCTATATGTCATTTTAAACATTTAGAAAATTTATAATTTTAACAAATTATTTTTAATCAGATGATTAAAATCACGATTTAATCACTGATTTAAATTATCTGATTAAAATTGTTGACAAGTTAGTTAATATACAAGAGTAATTTATATTTTATATTTTAAATATATTTATTAAAGTTTATATTTTAACCGGCATCTTACACCAAGGGTAAACAACCGGCATCTTACCCCCAAAAAATTTTCGCCGACTCACACCAAAGTATTGGGTAAGACGCCGGTGTTCCCCCACTGACGTGAAGAAGTGGGAACCGGCCACCATTTAGGACTTTCAGAAAGGCCAGGTTCCAGTAGTCTCTAAAAACATCAGATTTATTTCTTAGTGTTTAACCTAAGACTTATATAGGCAAATAAAGATGTCACGTAAAAGATTTTGGACACTTAGCAGAAGTGTGTTGACGAAATAGCAATAAAAGAGTACCATTTATTTTTTTTAAGAACGCAAGCGGAAATTAAAATATCAATAGGGAACCCTGTTCCTTACAGCTGAGTGTCGCTTCCCTACAGCTCCTGCGCAAATGAAACCTACGTGATTCGGCATCTTGTGCAACACGACATCTCACCTCAAGTTACCCTATATAAAGTTTAGAGAGTCCTTTATTTAGTATGAAATGATATCGTATATGTAAAAACTACTTTAATAGAAGACAGGAATTATAAATCTTTTATGTCTAATCACTAGCTTAAATACGTCACTAACTGTGTACAGATTATGGCATTATAAAGTAAATGCATGTTTAGTATTAAAACTGACATATGCAGGCAATATACCTTTTTTTAAAAGAAAATCAAATGATGTATGCTCAACATGTCTAAAACATGCACAATGCACGATGCGTTGTTGCCGATGGTGATCGAGCAAACTGATATTGATTGCTTACGAGCTTGCATGTGCTTGCTTTATTAATAAATATACATATGCCTTATAATATCAAACTCCTTCGTGTAATTAGTTCTGTATTTAAGTTGGTGATTATCTGGAAAACATTTGCATTTCAAGGCTTTTAATAAATCTACTTTATATGTAAGACGTCATTTCGTGCTAAATCAAGGACGCCATACAACTTTGAAATTGGCGTTTTTCTCATACATCGTACCGTTTTCGTGGTAAGAAAACAAACTCCACAGTTTGATGCTAAATGGCGCTATAAGCTGTCTCATAGAGTATTGAATATCCACTTTACTATACCTGGACATCACGTCTATGACTTTAGTTATCGCTGTTCCGAAGTTAATGGGGGTTGACAGGCGTCCTGCATGAGTTTACTTTATACGGCACATGGAAACTGACACTAGTTAAATATATTATTTCAAAAATTACTCATCATTATAAAAAATTTCTGAACGACAAAAAACTTTTCGCCTATATATTACCTGTTTCACGATATTATAAGAAAACTAGTCGGAGGTGCTTATCCTAAAACTTTCTTCTATCTCATACATCTTAATATTTCAAAAAGTAGTTACAGATGTTTATACTGCAATATTATCATAGTTCAATACTATACCAACTTTGATTTTCATCTTAAATTTCTGCTTCAGTTAATTAATCGGAAGAAAAACCAGTTAATCTCGATCATGAAATTTATTAAAATCAATTAGTTTTTCGTTATTCTGTTGTACATAAGCTATTTACGAATAGCCAGGTTAGCAAGACGCGGGTTTCTGTCACTACACGAGACGCCGATGGACAACAGAACTATGAAAAGCCTAGAAAATTGCACAAACACAGCGATCACAGCGCCCTTTCTGGTGGAATATTTCCAAATTCAAGGAGAAACTGTTGGCCACAAGCAAATACATGCACAAAAAATTTGGTTCAATACTATGCATAACTTCTTATAATTATTGATGGTAAAATAATGAAAATGGCACAGGTATCGCCATTACAACGCCCCCTTCCGGCGGAATATTTCCAAATAGAAGGACTACCTGCTGGCCATAGCCAAAAACATACATAAAATATATATTTCAATTCTATGTATAACTTCATACACTTTTCAATGATACAATAATGAAAATGGCACAAAAGTCGCCAATCCAGATTCTGCCCTTACGGAAGAAATTTTTTTTAATTCAGGGAGGACCTGCTGGCCATAGCTAAAAACATACACAAAAATTTTGGTTCAATTCTATTCATAACTTCACACACTTTTCGATTGTAAAATGGCGACACACGGACAGACACAGACATTTTTTATAAACATGTTTTTAGAGAACTATGACTCCTAAAACGTGTAAATCCGTCGAAATCCGGAAGTCGAAAAAAATTCCGATTACAATACTTTCTTCTATTGAAGATAGAATAAAGTAAAAAGGAGAAATACTAATATTATTTGAGATAATGATCATTAATTTAAAATAATATTGAACGAAAAAAATTATTCTTTTTTATTCTTATATTATAAACTATTCTTATACATGGTGTATCAGGATTAGACGTTCAAATTTTGTGGAGAGGTAGAAAATAGCAAAAGAACACAATCTCGCATACGAAAGAATAGTCGCAAATAAACGCATGGTATTGTAGAATGTAAAGGACGCTGTGTTTCCACAGTTTCTGATCACGCGCATAACTATCTGACAAGTCTAGATGGACATCATTTGACAAGATTACTTTGTAGAAGTATCATGAATCATTATACGTCTAATAAACATGTAGATATGCATCTAACTAACGGTGCAGTCGGAAAAAATGTATGCAGAATGCTAACCCAACCGGCACAAAACTTAACATAAAATATTTGCACGTATTCATCAACAAGTTTGCGTAGCTGGATCGGTTAACAATACTTGTCATGATAGAGGAGGCGATTGATCGACACGGAAAGTTCCAGTCAAGAAAGCTATCATCAGTCGACGAAATTTTGGAGCTCAATGGATCCATCATGGTGAACCAATATCTTGGCCACCACTGTCACCGGATTTATCTTCATTTGATATCTTTGTCTGAGGCTCAATGAAAAACATGATGTACGAGACTCCTGCAGACAGTAATATGGATCTTGTGGCAAGGTCCGAGAAATGCAGGCAATTTCCACAATGTCAGGCTGTCTGCGAAAAGCCGTTGTCAAGCATGTGTTGCAGCAAATTTTCAGAATTTCACCACTTACTGTAACAGTGTGCAAACGATCCAGAAATAAAAGCATTTTGACTTACTTATTATGTTTCCTTTACATTACCTACTGGGAAAATTTTGCCTTACTACATCACGCTTGAGCCCATATATCCCTGTGTGAAATCGTCTTCTTTTTTATTTTTTATCTCCCTGCCAAAATTGAACAATCAATCCTGATACACCCTGCATTATTTAAAATTTGCTTACTATAACATTTACATTATCTACTATGCATTACAACTCCTTCTGTTAATATACTCCCCTGTAACGGTTTTAATTAACATATTTATCTAACCAGCATAACATTTACAATACTGTATTAAGTACACTTAAGTATCGCATTTATAATCCGAAAAAAAAAAATGGTTCAACTGGAAAAACATACAAAAGCTTCGTAACAAAAGAAATCCACCATATTTTATGTAATTAACATTGCCGCCATTAATCCCGCATCTTCTCTCATTATATGGTCATTAAAAGTGTGCCATTAATCAGAGATTACGTGACGTCGCAATTCAAAACGATAAGACCAATTTTTTTTCCCGATTGTTTTGACATCAAAAAAGTTTATTTTTTTATTCTTAACCAAAATAATAAAGGACGAATTACTAGGTGGGGGAATGTCATTCCCCGCAGTTAAGCTTTCCTTAACATTTATCGCACTAAGGATACTATTTGAAATTTTACAGAAGAATTTTAAATTGCAGTCCATAATGGTGAATATTTCAGACATTAAAATAGGATTTTCTCTTCCAAAAATAGCGTGTACGTTTCTATTTCAGGTAATACACATTATTTAAGAGTGTTTCTGAGCGACAATAGTTTTACTTTTCATTCGCAAGGTTATTATTTTTGTATTATCTGTATAAGCTATTGTCGAAGATAATATCGTTTTATACCTAATTATCCCTAATTATATAGTAAAGTGAGGACAGATGCCTCAGTTTTTCTTTTCTTCTTGTAAAATGTACAATAAAGCAAAAAACAACAAACTAAGTACCAGAAATCACTGATCAAATCCTTTAGAATCTAATTTCTATGTTAAACAAGTTAAAGCCCTCTTAATAAAGCAGGCATAATTATTTTCCCAAACGTAATTTTTTAACATAATTTTGTAAGTGCTGGGTAAGATGCCGCATGGGGTGTGGTACAGATGTCACATGGAGATAAAAGCTATGCTGTTTTTTTTTTTTCAAATAAATCACATTTTTATTTCCTCAAACTACTTAAAATGAAAATAAATAACAGTAAACTTACATAAATTACACTAAACTGTGAAAAGTTTAACGAAATTGCAAAAGTGTAAGCTCGAAAAATAAAACTTAAGACGATAAATGAGAATGAAACGAAAAACATTTGAATTTACTTGAATGGATAGCATAATTACTGGAAACAATAGACAGCATAATTACAAAAAAGATATAAATCACTGGTTTACATCCAGGCGAACATTGCAGTTTGCTCTTAATGTAAGCATTATTTATATTCTATTTAGGCCCTAGTCTAAATTTTTTTGGCCTTTCCTCTCATTCTTTAATTTTGTATTTCCATTCGCCCACAATCACATCACACTTCCCGTTGCAAAAGTAAAGTGAGCCTTTGTCATGCAGCTATCGATTGAATTTGATGCACTGAACCCTGTTCGCTTTAGACTTTGTTCCTTGATAAGACTCCAGACACAATCAGTACATTCTGAGTCATCAAATTCCAATCCAATACATACTGTCATCAAAATCTATAAAAGAACAATTTCGCCATTATCGGAAGATAACTCATATTTTAGTTTCTTCCTCAAGTAAGGTGTGTTCAAATTGATATTTCCTTTCCTTTTTTTAAACATTTTACTTCCACTAAGCTGTCGTTCTTTGACGCTTTCTAGTGTCTTTTGCTTTTTATTTCATTCTTCTTTTTTATTGTTTATAAACTCTCTGCTTGTAATATTTGCATCCTTTTGATTTCTCTTACTTGGGTGTATGGGCCTTTTGACCATTGGGATAAGAGATATTTTGTTTAACAGTTTAAATGGTGAGACTTGTAAAGGGCCTATGTTTTCCTTGTTCACACATGGAGAACCAGCATTGTTGCTGAGAATATTTTGATAAGTAGCAGAATGCGCTACTATACCTTCATTTAAATGTTAGTTATACTTAAATCGCAGTGATGAATTTATTGAACCGAAAAACAAAAATATATTTTGCGGCATCTGTCCCATAGTGGGGGGGGGGGGGTAAGATGCCGCTCCGCCATTTTGTGTCATGTGAGCGACGCGTGAGGAAGGCAAGCACATGTCTGTATTCTACGATGATCTATTCTACAGTTGCAATTGGTTTTGGGATGAACTCTCTGCTTATTTGGCTTAAAATATGCAATAAAACTTTATTAGAATAATTTTAGCAACTTTCCACGCAGGTTTGAAGCAAAAAAGCAGGCAGAAATATTTGAATACTAATAGTTAAGCAGTGGAAACGCATACAACACAACAGACAGCACTTAGGCACACAACGAAATTCTTAATTTGGCTTAGGGAGCGCTAGTGTCGCCAATACAATCTCTGCGGCATCTGTCCGACCGTGGCGTCTGTCCTCACTTTACTATATAGCACACACGTGCTATGTAGTTGTAACACTTGAGGTAAGTTATTCTATTAATCATTGTTTTACATATCATAAGCTATTTAAAACTCGCTGTGCTGTATTATTTCACTTGCGTATCATAATTATAAACCTAAAAATGTAAACATATTTTAGACAATTTTTGTTGAAAGGCCTTTCGATCGATAAAATGCTTTCTTGTAATTATTTTAGGTTTTTTTATAATCTTCTAAATGGCATTATAGCTGATAAAATCCTTTCATCCCAACAATTATCTACTATATAACTTATCTTAATCATATTCCTCACTCTGCTATACAATTAAAATCAAAGTGTTACTGTATTCCTTTTACCATTGTTGTAATTATCATATTTAGCCAATATAAAAATTTACTATGCTATGTGACGTATCGCATTTATATCACAAAAAAAAAAAAAAAAAAAATACTTTTCATGTGTAGAAACAAAATAAAGCTGCATAACGAAAGAAATCTATCCCCTTTTCTGTAATTAACATTGCCTCCACCTATAACCCCCTTCCTGTCTCATTATATGGTCATTAAAAGTGCGTCATTAATCACGGGTGTGGTGACGTCACATTTCAAAACAAAAAGACAACATTTTCCTCGAGTTTTTTGACGTCACAAAAGTTTATTATTTCATTGTTAGCCAAAATAACTTTGAAAATAAAACTGGGTGGAAGAATGCCATTGCACGCGGTTATGACTTCCACAGCATTATGGCATTAAGACATTTCAAGAATAGATTCTGAATTATACAGATTGATTATAAATTGGAGAGTTTAATTGTGATAAACTGATATATAATAGTTTTCTTTTCCAAAAATAAAATTAAGCTATTTTCAGATTTAATACTCATATTTAAATTATTTTTGAACGAAATAATGAATTAATTTTTATTCTTATATTAATTTTTTTATATAATATCTCAATATTATATTATAGCAGGTAGTATCCTTTTATTCTTATAGTAAATTTTATATAATTATCCTTAATTGTATTGTGTATTCTTCTTTCTAATTAAACTATATGTGTTAATATTTTAGACTAATCATATTTCTCCTTTTAGACATATCATAATTTTAATTATTCACTGCAAAAGTCGTATTTCTAAATGTCATTTTCTCTGTATTTTTTAATCCAATTTATAATTTCTCTATATGATTAAGAAACTTAAAATGGATTAATGCTATAAAATTAAGGAAAGTTTAACCATGTGGAGTTAAATTTTTTCCCCTTTTGTTTATGGTGAACAATAAAATATTAAACTTTACGTTTGTGACATCAAAAAACTGTGAAAAGTTTTTAGTGTTATCATTTTGTATTATGACGTCACATAACCTGTGATTGATGGCACAACTTTAATGACTACACAATGAGAAAGGAGGCTGGATTAATGGAGGCAATGTTAATTACAGAAAAGAGGATGGATATTTCTTTTGTTAGAAAGCTTTTGTGCGTTTATCCGCTTCAAAATTTTTTTTAGGATTTTAAATAAGATTTTTAATATAGCGTAGCATATCTCCTATCACCTAAATATAGTAAATAAAGTCATGATGCAAAGCAGATTAAGAGATGGAAGCTAATTATATATCACAGTGTTTTGTATAAATAAGAATAAAATTAAGATTAATAGCTTATATAAATAAGAATCATAGAATCAGTATCTTTTGGCTGCATTGAATGTCGAAACATTTTTACATGCACAAATGCAGCATACTTACTAATGATTATTATTATTATTATTATTATTATTATTATTATTATTATTTTCGTTCGAAAAAAAAAAGTAATACAAGCACAATATCGGTTTGTTTCCTTTGCAGTGTGGAAACAATATAGTGAATAATTTTCCCTAGATTGTTGTTTTTAACAGAGATGTAGTATTTTTTAAATTTTTAACGGCAATCTAAAATATCTAAGGCACAATGCATAGGTAATAAAATGGATAAGCTGCACTGACCAAAGGTTAATAAAAATACTGGTGCATACTTGGCAGCATTGAACTTTACTTCCGTAAAATATCGGTTAAATTAATCCAGGTTAAAGACGTTCCAAACCAGAAAAATTATCAGATATAGACTTTTGTACACAATTTCATGATTCTATTGGAGATCATTTTGATCTCATTTCCTTAAAATATTTCTGGTTCAAATGCCTTTAACTTGGATCAAATTTGTAGACATCTAACGGAAGTTAAGTTGAAGGTTGGCAAGTATACTGGTGTGCATATGAAAAAGTTTACCAATCTTTCTTCAATTTTTCTTAAATTTAAAGTGCAATCTTTAGAAAACAGTTAAAGAACATTGCAGATACTTTTGAATTTTGCAGTTGAAACTTTTTCCCAGTTTTAGCCATTCAACCATTATTGCGACTATTTTTTTTTTTCTAACAGTTATTCCTTTCTCTTTCAAGATTAAGACGTTTATATACGGAGTGTTTCTAAATGAATATCGGGGTTTTAACGCTTGGTAGTATTTATTACATAAAACTTAAAATTATAATTAATACATAAAATGAAAGAGCAACTCAAACAGTTTTACCTACAGACTTACAAGTGTTCAATGTGACCACATTTCGTCACACGGCACACATCAAGTCGATAGCTCAGATCTTCCCAAACGTTGATTAGTGTTTGTGGGGTCATTGTTGAAACAGCTGAAATGGTCAGCTGGTAGTGGAGGCACATACGCACGATCCTTTATGAACACCCACAGGAAGAAATTACATGGCGTCAGATTGGGTGAGTGTCTGAACAGCATTTCTTTGCTCATCAACGTTTGGGAAGAACTGAGCTATCGACTTAATGTGTGCCGTATGACGAAAGCTGCTCACATTGAACACATGTAAGCTTGTAGGTAAAACTGTTTGAGTTGCTCTTTCATTTTATGTATTTATTATAATTTGAAGTTTTATGTAATAAATGCTACCAAGTGTTAAAGCCCTGATATTCATTTTAAAATTCCCCGTATTATAAAATATATTCGATAATCTTGTATAACAAGAAAATGTGTCAGTCATACAAAAAAAAAAAAAAAAAAAAAAAAAGACAATATTAGCCTTAGTTAAAAGCAATTTTATTTATAAAACAGAACGGAACAAAATAGTAATTATCTTATTTTTGTTAGGATATTTTGAATGCGCTTAGATAAGCTTAATTTCTTATATAACTTTGCTTTTATTGCTGTGATAGAAAACAACTTGATTGATTTTAATATTTCCAACATTTAAACATGTACATAACATGTTAACATTAAGAACGTCAAAAGTAACCAGTAAAGAGGAATTGGGAAATAATATTTCTTTTTGGTATGTTAATCAAAATAGTTTCAAAAAATATAACCAGTGCAGAAAAAATGTACAGTCCTTAATATGTTTTTTTAAAAAAATAGTATGAATTACACTTGCGCTTGTACAAATCTATTGTGTTGTCTGGTTTGATAATATATTTTTGATTAAAACACACGCTTTTTATAATAAATTATTTTGAAAACAATAAATGCATTAAAACTTCAAACTGCTTCTATTTCGTACTCTTTTAAATGTGCATAAATTCTCAAACTTTAATTTCAAAACTTTAATTAGGGCTTGTTATTGGATGTGCTGCACAAAGCAGAAAAATAAATAAAGGAACTTTTCAACCCAAAATCCATTTTGAAATCTGTTGCATTGTATGTAAGAATATTTAAATTCATAAGATGACTTAGAATCATTAAGACAAATTTGCAGCTCTGAATTTAAATATTAAATAACATTATCTTAGTTTTATCGTATAAATTATTAATGCTAGGACAACAATTATTTTTGTTTTTCGTTTTACTTATTCAAAAATACGTATTAATTTAGTGAACAGAGGACCATTTTTGTGAAGATATGCAGACGAACATCGTTGTTACGCGGGTGAAGCGATCAGTATTTTTTTTCTCGTTACAAAAAGTTCTTGTAATAAATCAGCTCCATTTATTTAGCATGTATTGGAATAACATAAAATGCATGAAAGTTTGATTAATCGACTGAAACAGCTGAATTATTCCATTTGAGGAAGTATTTTTACTTTCTTCTATCTTTGCAAGATGAAAGAATTGGATTTTTCGAATTCCGGTTTTCGATGGATTTACACGTTTTAGGGGTTAGAGATCCCGAAAAACAGGTTTTTACAAAATGTCTGTCTGTGACTCTGCCTGCCTGTGTATGACACAAATTTTCTGGGCCCTCTATCTCAAGAACTACTGCGCGGAATTTAATAAAAATTTATATTCGGTTAGTCCCTGATATAAATTGGCTCTAATTAGTTTTTGGTGCAAATCGCTCATCAGGTGGTGCTGCTATGTTGCATTTTTTTACGATTTCCGTAATGGCTCTATCTCAAGAACTGATGGACGAATTTTTATGAAACTTCAGATTCAGTTAGCCCTTGATATGAGTTACTGCTGACTACGTTTTGGTGTAAATCGCCAAACAGATGGCGATGTTATGCTGCATTTTTTACGATTTCCGAAATGTTCTATCTCAAGAACTAATGCACGCATTTTTATGAAACTTCAGATTCAGTTAGTCCTTGATATGAGTTGGCGCTGACTACGTTTTGGTGTAAATCGCCCAACAGGTGGCACTGCTATGCCGCATTTTTTCTAATTCCCGAAATAGTTTTATCTCAAGAAGTAATGAACGGATTTTAATCAAACTTCAGATTCAGTTAACAATTTATCTCAAGGTGTTGCTTATTAGACTTTGGTATATATCGCCCAACAGGTGGCACTGCTATGCAGAATTTTTTACGATTTCCACCATAGCTCTACTCAAAAACTAATGGTGGATTTTCACGAAATTTCAGATTCAGTTAAGAGTTGACATAATTTGTTGCTGATTAGATTTTGAATTTTGGTGTAAATCATCTAACAGGTGGCGCTGCAATGCTGTATTTTTCAGTAATTATTAACATGTGTGAGATAGAAGAAAGTTTTGGAATTGCCACGTCCGTCTAGTTAGGTCTTATATAAAAAAAGAAAATCAATTAAAAAGTTTATTGGCGTGTTTAAATTTATACTCGTAATATTTTCTTGCTGAGGTAAACATCCAAAGTAAAATGCAATGAAAGAAGGAAGAAAATTCACTCTTTCCATTAATTTCCTTTATTAGCAATTTCGAAGAGCAAAAAATGCTTTTTTTTTTTTAGAATTCTTTTAATCTCATAATTTTTAGCTAATTAGGCGCATATCATATAAAAAAATTATTACTTTCAATTTTGCTTCTACAAAGTTTTTAAGTTTCACACAGCAATGAAAATTAACTTCATATCTGCATGGAAAGAATTTTATTTCGCTGTGTTCATTTGTGTCAATCATTCTCCTTATCTTCATAATTTTTAGCATTGGTATATATGAAAAATACGATGTCTGTCAAATAATTATCCGACCTTTATTTTTACCACACGCAATTGGGATTTTAAGGCGACACCACTGTGCACATTAGAAGGAGAGAGCCCAGTGCGCATGCTTGAATTTTTTCGCCGAAATCCAGTGAGCTAGTCGTTGCCTGCTGACCGTCGAGTGAGGTGAGGTCATACGTGTTCACCGGATTCTGATTCCTCTCAAGATGACTTAACAGATTGAGCAAAAGTACTGCTTTAAATGTTGTCAAAGCTTGGTGATTCTCAAATCGAAACAATTCGTAAGAATCATCAGGTTCGTAAGATTCATCACTTCATCAGCTCATTCATAGCAGCTGATTCAAACTTTCATTGCAAAACATGCAATTCCAGTCTTTCGCTAAGTTCTCTACTCTTCAGACATTGCTCATTGCGACTTCTGGATGTTTCGAAATTGAAGGCGACATTGAAAGCATCCTGTTTTGAGAGTAGAGATAAGATATCCAGAATACGACGACAAGGTTGAACACCAATCAAGGTAAAGCTTCCCAGAAGTATTTTCGGCATTGGAAAGAACGGTGGTCTGTGTGTGTGGATGCGCAAGGGGCATATCTTGAAGGGGATTAGAAAATGAATCCCGTCAGGTGACTTATATATTTTTCTCTAACAAATGTCGGAACTTAACAGACAGGCCACGTATAATCTCATCTAAACTATGAAATTATATGTTTCCATGAAAGAATCATGCTTCACAAACGGCACTTTATCTCATTATATTCAAGATATACACTTAATAAGTAAGTATCAAGGCTAGTTAAAACAGATCAATCATTTGCTAATTGCTCGTTAAAATCTGGATCTCGTTAAGGCTGAGTTAGATTTATCCGAGTTCGATTGTTACTAGTTATACATAATAAAATTATATGTTTCGATTTATGAATTGTTCTTTACTTTTGCAGATCTTTTGCTCATATTCCTGAGATTTCTTCTAATAACCAGTAATCATTTTCTGAAAACATATTTTTATATCGCACCAAGCTTTTGCTGATTTATTCTTCGTTAAAACCGAATTCTCGTTACAGCTGAGATACCTATAACCTAGTTCGACTGTAATATAAATTCCAAAAGCACGTTTTCTGATATATTGTGCTTTTTACTGCTATTTCTGATAGTTAACTAACGTAGATAGTTTTAAATAAAATATTTTCTAAACTTTTAATTCAAAAATCCAAAATGCTCGTCTTCCTCATGTTTTGCAATTTGCATAAATTCTCAGAGCATTTCAAAACCTGAATTACAATTTGCTATTGGTTGATTCGTGCAGAGTATAAAAATAAGTAAACATTTTAACTTCATAATCCATTTTCAACTCCGATTCAACACTTTTACATTTAAATGGCCTAGAAATATTATTAAGATAAATTGCAGCTCTGACTTTAAATATGGAATAACATTATCTTAATTTTATAATAGAAAGTATTAATGCTAGGGCAGAACATATCGTCAATTTTTCATTTCACTCCTTCAAAATAAGGCATTAATTTTCTTGACAGGAGATCATGCTTTCTGAAAGAGATATCTGCGATTAGAAAATTTTCACCTTCATTTGACATTTACAGCTTTTCCTGGGAGTAAATTTTTCATTAACCCATATCTGTCACTGCTTTAAATAGAGAATTCAAATGACTTCTGATTGCAGAATGAATTGTTCTACAGCATAACAAAAAAGTATTCGAGTTTTCGAATTTAAAAAAATAAAATAAAAAATGTATGCATCTTAAATATTTTTTATTTAAAACTAGAAGAAATAAATAAAAAAATATGATATATTCTTGCATTTAATGAAATATGTAATGTCTTTTATGCAACTACAGAAGTATTTTATTATATTTTTAAATGGTTTAATATTATTGAATGGAAATGCTTTATTTAATGTATTGTGATTTCAAACTTTTATTTAATACTAAAGGAAAGGGAAGGGGGCATAAAATCGTGTAGAAAACGGAAAAACCATCTTATTCAATTCCTACTATTAGTTCACACTCTCCCTATATATATCTTGTTCAAATTTTCAATCGTTAATAAAATACTTATTATTCATCCACTCTAGTTCAAATAATTTTTTTAAACTTGTGGTTGATGACACTTAATGTTAATACTGTTTTTTCAAAAAGTTATTCATTAATTAAATTTTAATTATTTAATTTTAGTTTTATATGGGAGAAAAAAATGGCGTTCATTGGTTATTGAATAGCATTTAATGCGTCTTCATACCTGGAACAGGGGTTACCATACGAGGGATCCTGTTCTGTCACCAAATACCGCCAAGTTTATTGCCAATTGGCGATATATCGCCAAATTTAGCGACTAAAATGAATCTCCAAAAGTGACGGCAACTTGGCGATATCTCTAATATTTCGCCAAATTCCCATAGACTTCCATTGTTGCTTATAGAAAATCAACAAATTGGGATATTTTAATGCAACAAAAACTAATATTAGCTTAAAGGATTATATTAAATTTTTCTTTGACGATCTAAGTAGGAATTGACTTTAAAAAATTATATTACTTGTTTTATTTAATTACGTGAATTTTTTATTCACTTTGCTAACAAAGCGTAAAACTAACAGAGGAGAAAAGTATCCGGTCTAGGGTTCGAACCTGTGTCTTTGGTTCATCGCACTAACACTCTTCCACCTGAGAATCGTGGATTAAAATACTTTCTTTGACTTGTTAGCAATGTGAATTAAGAAGTCATGAAATAAAATTTAGATTTCTCAGGCGTAAGTCTTCGTTTAAAATTATTATACATATTTTACTTTATTTGCAATTGAAAAAGGTTTTAAAAAAATTAAATGATTTAATATTATTCAAAGTAAAAATTCGAAACAAATAATGTACATAAAATACATTTATCCAAATATATAAAAAAGGGATAAAAAGTTTAAATCATAGTACCAAAGTGTGACTTTATTTACATATATAATTTTTGTGATTTTATGTTTCCACGAAGAAATCATTCTTTAAAAACTATACTTTATCATCTATTTAATCGTTATATTCGACGTTTAGTCATAGAAACTAATATTTCTGAAATGTCTTTTCAAATCGAATACCTTTTTCCAGACTAATTAGTTGTTAAAAAAAAGTTACCGTTACAGCCTGGCTAGCTATAGCCTAGTGCGACAAGACTATGAATCTCAAATCCATGTTTTCAGCTATATCGTGTTCTTTACTGCAGTTTTTAAAAAAGATATTTAATGTACATAGTTAAAGAAAACAATTTTCTACACTTTTAATTCAAAAATCTCAAAATACTCGTTTTCCCCACACTTTGCAATCTGTACAAATTATCAGAGAATTTCAAATCCTTAATTACATTGTTTTGGGTGGGATTCGTCGAGAATAAAAATAAATAAACAAACATTTCAACTCCATAATCCATTTTAAACCCTGGTGCACCGCACTTAAAATTTAATGGCCTAGAAATATTATTAAGATAAATTGCTGCTCTGATTTTAAATATCGAATAACATTATTTTAATTTTATAATAAAATATTAATGCTAGAGAAGCACTTATCTTATATTTTTCATTTCACTTATGCGAAACAAAGCATTAATTTTCTTGACAGGTTATCATACTTACTGAAAGAGATATCTGCGATTAGAAATTTTTCACCTTCATTTGACATTTACATATTTTCCAGTGAGTAAATTTTTAGTTAACCCATATCTGGCATTGTTTTAAATAGAGAATTCAAATGACTCCTGATTGAAAAATGGATTGTTCACGTCACAACAAGAACGTCGATGTGTTTTTTGAATGCAAAAAATACAATCAATGTTCTCAATTTAATCACATTTATTTAAAGCTAGACGAAATGAATAATAAATATGAGATATTCTAGGAAATTAATGAAAAATGCGCAGTTTTTTATGCAACTGCTTTAGGTTTTCAATATATTTTTAAACGATTTAATATTGTGGAATGCAAAAATTTGTTTTGAGGTATTGTGATTTAATACTTTTATTTAAAACGAAACAAAATTTGTAGGGGATATGAAACAAAGTTGAAAATGTAAAAACTTACTTTATTTGCAATTGGATTAAGTTTCAAATATATTTTAAAAAGGTTTAATTTTACTGAATATAAAATTCTATACAATTAATCAACTTTAAATACATTTAATCTAAGATATGAGAAGGTGATAAAAAATATGAACTCATTATACAAAAATGTGATTTTACTCACATATATAATTATTTTGATTATATGTTTCCACGAAAGAATAAGTAATCATTCTTTAAAAATGATACCGTGGCAGCTGTTTAATTGTATATTCGAAGTTGACAGATGCCACGTTTTCAGCAATGCAATTTCATATCGCACAACTTTTTTCTGACTAATTCCGCGTGAAAACAGCGTTATCGTTACGGCCGAACTATCTATAAACTGCATCATCACAAGCTACTTTTTTTATAGTTATTTAACGTTCACTGATAGAGAAAATATTTTTCTATACTTTTAATTTAAAAGTCTAAAATGCTCGATTATACTATGTTTTGCAATTATTATAAATTATAATTCATTGTTAAAACAGCCTTATTATCACACCCTAGCAAGCTATGACCTAGCTTGACAGTAGTATGGATCACAAACGTATGTTTTACCAGAAATTGTGTTCTTTTCTGTTAATTTTTCATAGTTATTTTAGATATATAGTTAAATAAAAAAGTTTCTTAACTTTTAATTCAAAAATGCAAAATCGTCGTTTTCCGCAAGATTTTCAATTTGCATAAATTCTCTGAGAATTTCAAAACTTTAATTGCGTCTATTTATTGTGTGATTCGTAGAGTATAAAAATAAATAAACAAACGTTTCAACCCCATGATCCATTTTCAACCCTGGTGCACCACATTTAAAATTTATTGACTTAGAAATATTATTAAGAAAAATTGCAGGTTTGATTTGAAATATGGAATAACATTATTTTAATTTTATAATGAAATATTAACGCTAGATAAGCACTTATTTTCAATTTTTCATTTCACTTAATCAAATCAAGGCATTAATTTTCTTGACAGGAGATCATACTTTCTGAAAGAAATAGTGAATTCAAATGACTTCTGATTGCAGAATGAATTGTTCTACGTCACAACAAGAAAGTCGATCTGTTTTTGAGTGCAAAAAATGTAATCAATGTTTGCAGTTTAAATACATTTATTTAAAGCTAGAAGAAATGAATAATAAATATGATATAATCTTGGTAATAAATGAAAAATGTGCTGTTTTTTATGCAACTGCTGTAGGTTTTCAATATATTTTAAATGTTTAACATTGCTGAATGCGAACATTTTATTTAAGGTATTGTGATTTAATACTTTTATTTATCACTAAACAAAAGGGTAGGATGTATGAAATAAAGTTGAAAATGTAAAAACTATGTTACTTTATTTGAAATTGGAATAAGTTTCAAATATACAGGGTGTTTATAAAGTCCAAGAACCATTTTGGTGTTTAATAACTCATAAAATAATGAAGTTAGATTAAAATTAATAACATAAATGGTTAGATAGACTCAAAAAGTTTCATGACCCTCGTCAATGAACTACCACGTGTGCCCCCTTCGTCGCACGGAGAATATCAAGTCGATAGTCAATTTCACGCCAGGTAGAGGCAAGCATGTCGGCATCCACAGAGGCTATTGCGGTTGTAATTCTGGCTTTTAAGTCATCAATGTTCGACACTCTCCTCCTGTAAACATTGTCCTTTACAAATCCCCAAAGGTAAAAGTCCAGCGGCGTTATATCAGGTGATCTGGGTGGCCAAGGAATTGGACCTCCTCGCCCAATCCATCTTCCTGGAAAATGGTCATTCAAAAAAGTACGAACGATGGTACCCCAATGAGGTGGTGCATCATCTTGTTGCAAAATGACATGTGGCTGAAGCTTTTCTAGTTGTGGAAATACGAAGTTTTCCAACATGTCTAATTGATGACTTAAAAGACAGAATTACAACCGCAATAGCCTCTGTGGATGCCGACATGCTTGCCGCTACCTGGCGTGAAATTGACTATCGACTTGATATTCTCCGTGCGACGAAAGGGGTGGAAGTTCATTGACAAGGGTCATGAAACCTTTCGAGTCTATCTAACCATTTATGTTATTAATTTTAATCTATCTTTATTATTTTATGAGTTATTAAACATCAAAATCGGTTCGGGACTTTATAAACACCCTTTATTTTTGAATGATTTAAAGTTACTGAATATAAAACTCTAAACAGTTAATCTAGTATAAATACATTTAATTTAAGATATGGGAAGGGGATAAAAAATATAAAATCATTATACAAAAATGTGATTTTACTCGCATATATAATTATTTTGATTATATGTTTCCGCGAAGGCAAAAAGTAATCATTCTTTAAAAAAGATAACTTAGCAGCTATTTAATCGTTATATTCGAAGTTAGCAGCTGCCAACTAATTCCGCATGAAAACAGCATTATCGTTACAGTAGAACTATCTATAAACTAGTTCAAGATTCAGTAGAACTATCTATTAACTAGTTGAAGATTACTATAAATCACATACTACTTTTTTTATAGTTATTTAACGCACACTGTTAAAGAAAATATCTTTCTAAACTTTAATTAAAAAATTCAAAATGCTATCTTTTCCGATGTTTTGCAATTTTTATAAATTACTAGCAGGCTGAGCCCGCTGCGCTGGTCCATTTTTTAAATAAACCTTCAATCAAACGAAATTGAGAATTCGACTCTATATTTTAAATTAATATGGACCTTCACGTGGAAAGTCCTTCCGCATTTTCAGAATAGCATCGGACGCCATTGCGCTATTATATTATCTGATGCGTTAGACGAAATTCGGGCAATTCAGAAGCAACATTTTAGTACATCATGTAGAGTTTGGGAGGGAAATGCGGCCATTGCAATCATCAGAAATTAAAATGTTCTCTAACCACCACACTACTAAAAAAAGAGAGAGAATTACACTGATTGCAAGGATTGACTATTTAACTTAAAGAATGTTCGGGTTATTCAATTTCGTTTGTTAGTTCTTTTACTCCGAGCTTCTCAGCTTGGTGCTAGATAACATAAATACAATCACTCTCTACATTACATTATATTTGGTAATATACGTCTTCTTTTGACAGGTTTTCTATATTTTCTTATCTTCGAGTTCCAGTAGAGTAAATACAGTCAAAACAGTATCTAACTTTTATATTTTAAAAATTGTGAATCATGTAAAAGTGAATATTTAAAGCTGAATTGTAAAAATAAAATTAAAACAATGTCATTTTAACTACCGTTTATTTTTCAATTCCTACTATTAGTTCACAGTCTCCCTATATTTATTTATTTATTCAATTCCTACTATTAGTTCACACTCTGCCTATATTTATTTATTTATTCAGTTCCTACTATTAGTTCACACTCTCCCTATATTTATTTATTTCTTTATTTATATATCTTGATCAAATTTTCAATCTTTAGTAAAATACTTATTATTCATCCTATCAAATAGAAATAAATTTTTTTAAACTTGTACTGGATGACAATTGATGTTAATACAGTTTTTTCAAATATCAATTCATTAATTAAATTTTAATTAATTATTTTTAGTTTTACATGGGAGACAAAATGGCGGCCGTTGGTTATTGAAGCATTTAATGCATCTTCATATCTATAAGAGGAGTTACCATAGGGGGGACCCTGTTGTGTCGCCAAATACCGCCAAGTTTTTCGCCAACTTGGACGACCAAAATGAGTCGCCAAAAGTGACGCCAACTTGGCGATATCTCGAACATTTCGCCAAATTCCCATAGAGTTCCATTGTAAACCTACTTACTTATAGAAAATCAACAAATTGAGATCTTTTAATGCAACAAAAACTAATATTAGCTTAAGCGATTATATTAAATTTTTCTTTGATGACCTAAGTAGGAATTGTCTTTAAAAACAAAATTTTTATATTACTTGTTATATACCAGTTTTAATCATGCAACTATTAACCTAGGAAAATAACCCCGATAACTGATTCAAATAGAAAACTAAACCTCTAGTTTTTATTGAATAAAATCTTCCCAATCATCCATAATAGGATCCACAATCAAATCTGATGTGAAACGTTACAAATGTTCGTAACGGTATGGATTCAAATGTACCAGAGTTAGCTACAAAACAGTTTTAATTACGCGCTGAACTACATTTCATTAAATAATGTCAAATTGTTGTTGATTGAATTTTAGATCTTTCACTATCAAAACTCTTTGCGAATGATAAATCAAGTTAGTTATGCAAAATTTTTAGTAATGATCTTTTTGGCAAACCGAAGATTTTTTTCGCATTTCTCTAATGAGCGTAATAAGACGGAGAAATAAAAATGCTTGTTGTTTTCAAGACGTCATTATTCTTCAGTCTGTTGCCTAAATAAAACTAAAAACGTTAATTTGTGATTACGATCAGCTGTTCGGGCTGTGCTTCAGCCAAAACTGCTTTATAATAGTTGAAATTTTATTTGGATTTGAGGTACTTTTTAAAAAAACCTAGGCTAAATGAACAGATATTGTTCCATTGACCACCTTTGGTATTTGAAAGTAATTTTTGCACATTCAAAGTGATGCTTTTTTAGTGATAGTAAAATTACTGCAGATGAAAAATATATAATAGTAAATATTCTGTTGTCCGTTTAATACACACACACACACACAAAAAAAATACTAATCGCTAAGGAAAAATTTCGCGTATGTTGTGAAATCGGATTAACCGTCGACGGTTCCTTTCAAATATAAACGAACCTTCCAACATTATGTAGTAAATTCGGCAATTGCAGGGTGGTTGATTATGGAAGATTCATCCAATATCGTTTAATAATATTTCTAAAAGAAGGGAGGATATGGGGGAAAATGACGAATGAAATGGAATATCGGAAAGTGATTTCAGAAAGCAATTTTTATTGCAAAATGTTTTCTTTCGTGACAGTAATAATGCATAATTGCTTACATTTATATAATAAAAGCATAAGTCATGTGACTGTCATCAACAGTTCCGGACTGCCCACTTCATTTTTTATGTGCCAAGAGGCCATTTTATTACTTGACGCAGGTGATTATCGCCAAATTTGGCGATCAAAATTAGTCGCCAAAAGTGATGCCAACTTGGCTATATCTCTAATATTTCGCCAAATTCCCATAGGCTTCCATTGTAAACCACTTTTGGCGACTAATTTTGGTCGCCAAATTTGGCGATATATCACCAAGTTGGCGGTAAACTTGGTGACGTTTGGCTACAGAGCTGGGTCTCCTCTTGGTAACCTCCCTTATAGCGTCATAAATCTCTGACCAATCAGATGCATTTCACGGTATCTACGCAGATTTTCATTGGTCCATTTCCAAAGCGTTACTTTTTCTCATATGTAGAAGGATACACATATAAAGGTATATGACAAAACTATAGTAATAAAAATGTATTTATTTAAGTTAAACTTAATCTAATTAACTTCGTATGAAGAGTAGAAAAAGGTTTTACTTAAAAATTATTTATCCTAAAAAAAGTATCATTAAAAATTTTATTGTGTCGCCAACTAGCATTAAATCGCCAAAAAAATTAAATTTTCATTTTTTCTTTACGAACGCTAAATCGAGGATCTGCCGTTTTTTTATAAACATATTATATGTCATGAGAAGAAAATTGTATATATTCCACATGAGAAGATATTTTTCAAATATTTCTGAGCATGCGCTTATGGAAACTTCCTTTATATCATCCTATAAATTTTTCAGATGCATTTTTCTTAACCTGACGCAAAAGATAAATAGCCAAATCTTATTTCAATTGAAATATTTTAACTGAGTAACTTTTTTTTAGAATTACGAACATCCCCTTTCATGTTTAAATTAAATATTTTCCTTTTTAATATTATCACGTATTAAAACGGATTTTTTTCCTCTTTTAAATAAAATTAGTAACAGTTTTTTCTTTTACTTTTCGCAGTGTAATAGCCGTTTCAATTTTTTTTATCAACGATAAATTTCGCCAACAAATAAAATGGTAACCTTATCGTTCAAAATAACAGAACTTTGCGTGATAATTCTATAACTAATCTACGTAGTGTTGTAGCTTAAAACCTTCCCTGAAACGATACCTATCTAACAGTATAAGTTCATCCAAAATGCATACAGTAGAACTCGAAATACAGACATTCGGAACGAAATTTCCGTTTGAATTTTATATATATATAAGTAGATAATTCATTGTTAAAACATCGTTATCGTTACAGCCTAGCTAGGTTTTTGTTCGATAGTAGTATGGATCACAAGCGCATTTTTTCACAGAAATTGTGTTCTTTTCTGTTAATTTTTCATATAGTTAAAAAAAATAAGTTTCTTAACTTTTAATTCAAAAGTGCAAAATGTTCGTTTTCCGCACATTTTACAATTTGCATAAATTTTCAGAGAATTTCAAAACTTTAATTACGTCTCGTTATTTGGGAATTCGTAGAGTATAAAAATAAATAAACAAACATTTCAACAGCATGATCCATTTTCAACCCTGCTGCACCAAACTTAAAATTTAATGACCTAGAAATATTATAAAGATAAATTGCTGCTTTGATTTTAAATATAGAATAACATTATTTTAATTTTATAATAAAATATTAATGCTAAAGAAGCACTTATCTTCAATTTTTCATTTCACTTATTCAAAACACAGCATTAATTTTCTTGACAGAAGATGATACTTTCTAAAAGACATATCTGCGATTAGAAATTTTTCTCCTTCATTTGACATTTACACATTTTCCTGGGAGTAAATTTTTCATTAACCCATATCTGTCACGGCTTTAAATAGAGAATTCAAATGACTCTTGATTGCAGAATGGATTGTTCTACGTCACATCAAGAAAGCCGATGTGTTTTTGAATGCAAAAAATGTAATCAATGTTTGCAGTTTAAATACATTTATTTAAAGCTAGAATAAATGAATAATAAATATGAGATAGTCTAGGTAATTAATAAAAAATGCGTAGTTTTTTATGCAACTACTGTAGGTTTTCAATATATTTTCAAATAATTTAATATTGCTAAATGCATTTTTTTTTTTTTTTTTTTTTTTTACGTATTGTGATTTAATACTTTTATTTAAAACTGAACAAGATTGTAGGGGATATGGAATAAAGCTGAAAAGGTAAAAACTATCTTACTTTATTTGCAATTGGAATAAGTTTCAAATATATTTTTAAAGGATTTAATATTACTGAATATAAAATTCTAAACAAGTAATCTACTTTAAATACATTTAATGTAAGGTATGAGAAGTTGATAAAAAATATAAAATCATTATAGTAAAATGTGATTTTACTCAGATACGCAATTATTTTGATTAAATGTTTCCACGAAGGAATAAGGAATATCTTTAAAAAGATACCTTACCATCAGTTTAATCGTTATATTCGACGTTAACAGATGCCAAGTTTTTTGCAATGTAATTTCATATCGCACAATTTTTTTCTGACTAATTCCTTGTGAAAACAGCGTTATCGTTACAGCCGAACTATCTATAAACTAGTTCAAGTTTAGTATGGATCACATACTGCTTTTTTTATAGTTATTTAACGCGCACTATTAAAGAAAATATTTTTCTAAACTTTTAATTCAAAAATCCAAAATGCTCGTTTTTCCCAAGCATTGCAATTTTTATAAATTATACTTCATTGTAAAAACAGCGTTATTGTTACAGCCTAGCTAGCTATGACCTAGTGCGACAGTAGTATGGGTCACAAACGCATGTTTTACCAGAAATTGTGTTCTTTTCTGTTAATTTTTCATAGTTATTTTATTTTATTTATATAGTTAAATAAAATAAGTTTTTTTTTTTAACTTTTCATTCAAAAATGCAAAATATTCGTTTTCCGCACTCTTTACAATTCGCATAAATTTTCAGAGAATTTCAAAAATTTAATTACGTCTAGTTATTGGGTGATTCGTAGAGCATAAATTAAATAAACAAACATTTCAACACTATGATCCATTTTCAACTCTAATATGCCACACTCAAAATTTAATGATCTAGAAATATTATTAAGATAAATTGCTGTTCTGATTTTAAATACTGAAAAACATTATTTTAATTTTATAATAAAGTGTTAATGATAGAGAAGCACGTATCTTCAATTTTTCATTTCACTTATTCAAAATACAGCATTAATTTTCTTGACAGGAGATGATACTTTCTGAAAGAGATATCTGCGATTAGAAATTTTTCACCTTCATTTGACATTTACATCTATTCCTGTGAGTAAATTTTTCATTAACCCATATCTGCCACTGCTTTAAATAGAGAATTCAAATGACTCATGATTGCATAATGGATTGTTCTACGTCACAACAAGAAAGTCGGTGCGTTTTTGAATGCAAACAATGTAATAAATGTTTGCAGTTTAAATACATTTATTTATAGCTAGAATAAATGAATAATAAATATGAGATAGTCTAGGTCATTAATGAAAAATGTGCAGTTTTTTATGCAAGTGCTGTAGGTTTTCAATATATTTTTTAAATAATTTAATATGACTAAATGCAATTTTTTTTAATTTAAGGTATTGTGATTTAATACTTTTATTTAAAACTGGACAAAAGGGAAGGGGGTATGAAATAAAGTTGAAAATCTAAAAACTATCTTACTTTATTTGCAATTGGAATTAGTTTAAAATATTTTTTTAAACAATTTAATGTTACTGAATATAAAATTCTAACCAATTAATCTACTAATATATTTAATACGTAATACATTTAATTTAAGATGTGAGACGGGGATAAAAAATATAAAATCATTATACAAAAATGTGATTTTACTCGCATATGTAGTTATTTTGATTATATGTTTCCACGAAAGAATATAGAATCATTCTTTAAAAAAGAAACATTAGAAGCTGTTTAATCGTTATATTCGAAGTTAACAGATGACAAGTTTTTTACAATATAAAATTCATATCACACAATGTTTTTCTGACTAATTCCGCATGAAAACAGATTTCTTTACAGTTATTTAACGTACACTGTTAAAGAAAATATTTTTCTAGTCTTTTAATTCAAAAATTCAAAATGCTCGTTTTCCCCACGCTTTGCAATTTTTCTAAATTATAATTCATTGTTAAAACAGCATTATCGTTTCAGCTCAACTAGCTATGACCTAGTTCCAGAGCAGTATGTATCACAAACGCATGTTTCCATAGAAATTCTGTTCTTTTATGTTAAATTTTCATAGGTATTTTATGTATATAGTTAAATAAAATAAGTTTCTTAACTTTTCATTAAAAAATGCAAAATTTTCGTTTTCCGCATGCTTTACAGTTTGCATAAATTCTCAGAAAATTTGAAAACTTTAGTTACGTCTGGTTGTTGGGTGATTCGTAGTGTATAAAAATAAACCAACAAACATTTCACCTCCATGATTCATTTTCAACACTGATGCACCACATTCAAAATTTAATGGCTTAGAAATATTATTAAGATAAATTGCTGCACTGATTTTAAATATCAAATAACATTATTTTAATTTTATAATAAAATATTAATACTAGAGAAGCACTTATCTTCAATTTTTCATTTCACTTATTCAAAATACAGCATTAATTTTCTTGACAGGAGATGATACTTTCTGAAAGAGATATCTGCGATTAGAAATTTTTCACCTTCATTTGACATTTACATCTTTTAGTGGGAGTAAATTTTTCATTAACCCATATCTGTCACTGCTTTAAATAGAGAATTCAAATGACTCATGATTGCATAATGGATTGTTCTACCTCACAACAAGAAAGTCGGAGCGTTTTTGAATGCAAACAATGTAATAAATGTTTGCAGTTTAAATACATTTATTTATAGCTAGAATAAATGAATAATAAATATGAGATAGTCTAGGTAATTAATGAAGAATGTGCAGTTTTTTATGCAAGTGCTGTAGGTTTTCAAAATATTTTTTTAAATAATTTAATATGGCTAAATTATTTTTTTTTTTTAAGGTATTGTGATTTAACACTTTTATTTAAAACTGAACAAAAGGGAAGGGGGTATGAAATAAAGTTGAAAATGTGAAAACTACCTTACTTTATTTGCAATTGGAATTAGTTTAAAATATATTTTTAAACGATTGAATGTTACTGAATATAAAATTCTAACCAATTAATCTACTAATATATTTAATAAGTAATACATTTAATTTAAGATGTGAGAAGGGGTTAAAAAATATAAAATCATTATACAAAAATGTGATTTTACTCGCATATGTAATTATTTTGATTATATGTTTCCACGAAGGAATATAGAATCATTCTTTATAAAAGAACTATTAGCAGCTGTTTAATCGTTATATTCGAAGTTAACAAATGACAAGTTTTTTGCAATATAAAATTCATATCGCACAACATTTTTCTGACTAATTCCGCATGAAAACAGATTTCTTTAGAGTTATTTAACGTACACTGTTAAAGAAAATATTTTTCTAGTCTTTTAATTCAAAAATTCAAAATGCTCGTTTTTCCCACGCTTTGCAATTTTTCTAAATTATAATTCATTGTTAAAACAGCATTATCGTTTCAGCTCAACTAGCTATGACCTAGTTCCACAGTATCACAAACACATGTTTCCATAGAAATTCTGGTCTTTTATGTTAAATTTTCATAGTTATTTTATGTATACAGTTAAATAAAATAATTTTCTTAACTTTTCATTAAAAAATGCAAAATGTTCGTTTTCCGCATGCTTTACAGTTTGCCTAAATTCTCAGAGAATTTGAAAACTTCAGTTACGTCTAGTTGTTGGGTGATTCGTAGTGTATAAAAATAAACCAACAAACATTTCACCTCCATGATTCATTTTCAACACTGATGCACCACATTCAAATCTTAATGACTTAGAAATATTATTAAGATAAATTGCTGCACTGATTTTAAATATCAAATAACATTATTTTAATTTTATAATAAAATATTAATACTAGAGAAGCACTTATCTTCAATTTTTCATTTCACTTATTCAAAACAAAGCATTAATTTTCTTGACAGGAGATCATACTTTCTGAATGAAATATCTGCGATTAGAAATTTTTCACCTTCATTTGACATTTACATCTTTTCCTGTGAGTAAATTTTTCATTAACCCATATCTGCCACTGCTTTAAATAGAGAATTCAAATGAATCCTGATTGGAGAATGGGTTGTTCTACGTCGCAACAAGAAATTCGATGTGTTTTGCATGCAAAAAATGTAATCAATGTTTGCAGTGTAAATACATTTATTTAAAGCTAGAAGAAATGAATAATAAATATGAGATGGTCAAGGTAATTAATGAAAAATATGCAGTTTTTATGCAAATACTGTATGTTTTCAATATATTTTTAAATCATTTAATATTGTTGAACGCAAAAAATTTATTTAAGTTATTGTGACTTAATTACTTTTATTTAAACAAAAGAACAAGGTAGGGGGTATGAAATAGTTTTCAAAATGTAAAAGCTATCATGCTTTATTTCGAATTGGGATAAGTTTCAAATATATTTTTAAAAGATTTAATATTACTGAATATAAAAATTTGAAAAAATTAATGTACTTTAAATATATTTATTCTAAGATATGAGAAAGTGATAGAATGAATATAAAAACATTATACAAAAAATGTGATTTTATTCGCATGTTATTCGCTATTTTAATTATATATATCCAAGAAGAAATCTTTCTTTAGAATCGATACTTTAGCGACTACTTAATCCTTATATTCGATGTTTACTCATACCAAGTTTTTTTTTCAATACATTTTCATACCGTACAACTTTTGTCTGACTAATTCCTAGTTAATACAGAGTTATCGTTGCAGCTGATCTATATGTAATCTCGTTCGACAGTAGTATGAATTAAAAATATATGTTTTCTGAGATAGTGTGTTCTTTACTGCTATTTTTTCAATTGTTTAAAGATTATATATTTTTTAAATTTTTAAATAAACAATCTAAAATGCTCTTTTTCCCCATGCTTTGCAATTTTCATAAACTCCAATTCCGCGTTAAGGGGTCTCAGGACTCTTAAATCTTCAAAATTTTCAAAATTTTATTTTTCCAAAAACAACTTTGTATTAAAAATATAAAAATAATTTAAATAGAAATTTATTTAGGTTCACGGTAATTATTATAATCTGAAGTATAAGTAGGCACCAAAAGTTTTAGTCTAGTTGCAATATTTATTTTGTAATCCTGCGTGTAAGCTATTATACCAATTTTCTGCTTGTCAAATGTCTGACAGTTTGGAGCCCCCTATAAAAGCTAATTTTTCATCTTGCAATTTTTAAATTCATGAAATGAAAAAAACATGCTAATATCTTTCATCCCAATAAAAATTGTGTTTTAAAATCAAATACATTTTAAGATATTAAATATTGAAAATAGTCTTTTTTTTTTTCATTTTTTCCTATTTTAAGATTCCCGAGACCCGTTAAAAGCGTTATTGTTAAAGCCGAGCTAGCTAGCATGGATGACAAACTCATGTTTTCAGAGATATTGGGTTCTTTTCTGCTATTTTTTAATAGTTATTATATATATATATATATAGTTAAAGAAAATAATTTTTTTTAACTATTCATCCAAAAATACAAAATGGTCGTTTACCTCACGCTTTACAATTTGTATAAATTCTTAGAGACTTTCAAAACCTTAATAACGACTTGTTATTGAATGATTCGTATGGAGTACAAAAATAAATAAACATTTCAACTCCATAATCCATTTTCGACTCCGAGGCACCACAGTTATATTTACATGATCTAGAATTATTATTAAGATAAATTGCAGCTCTGATTTTAAATATTTAATAACATTCTCTTAATTTTATAACAGAAAGTATTAATGCTAGGGCAGAACTTATCTTGAATTTTTCATTGAACTCATTCAAAATAAGGCATTAATTTTCATAACAGCAGATCATATTTTTTGAAAGATACCTGTGATTAGAAACTTTTCAACTTCATTTGACATTTAAACATTTTCATAAGAGTGAATTTTTCATTAACACATATCTATCACTGCTTTAAATGGAAAATTCAAATGAATTCTGATTGCAGAATGAATTTCTCTAAGCCACAACAAGAAAGTCAATGTGTTTTCGAATACAGGAAATGAAAGCAATTTTTAAGCATATAATTTAAAGTTATAAGAAATGAATAATAAATATTATTCTTTGAAATTAATGAAAAATTGTCTTTTCTTTGGAATTGCTATAGGTTATTAAAATATTTTTAAATGGTTTAATACAGTTGAATGCAAAAATTTTTAGATATTGTGATTTAATACTTTCATTTAAAACTAAAGGGAAAAAGGGGGGAATGAAATAGTGTTTAAGCAGCTATTTTCTCATTATATTCAATGTGTAAGCAAAATATCCAAGTTTTTTTTCAATGTACTTTTCAAATTGCACAAATTTTTTCTCATTAATAACACGTTAAAACAGAGTTATCGTCAGAGCATAGCTAGCTATAACGTAGTTCGAAAATAGTATGAATCACAAATGCATGTTTTATGAGATATTGTGTTCTTTAATGCTATTTTTAAATAGTTATTTAATGTAAATACTTAAAGAAAATAATTTTCTAAACTCTTAAATGAAAAATCCAAAATACTCGTTTTCCCACGCTTTGTAATTTGCATAAATACTCAGAGCATTTCAAAAACTTAATTGCGACTTGTTATTTGGTGATTTGTACATAGTATAAAATTAAATAAATATACATTTTAACACTACAATTCATTTTCAACTCCGATGCACCGCATATAATATAGTTAAATGACAGAAATATTATTAAGATAAATTGCAGCGCTGATTTTGAATACTGAATAACCTGTTATTTTTATAATAGAAAGCATTACTGCTAGGAAAGAACTTAACTTCATTTTTTCATTTCACTCATTCAAAATAAAGCATTAATTTTCTTAACATGAGATCTTACTTTCTGAAGGAGATATCTGCGATTAGTAAATTCTAACCTTCATTTGAAATTTACATCTTTACCTGTGAGTAAATTTTCCCCCTTTAAACCTATATATGTCATTCACTGCTTTAAATAGATAATTCAAATGACTTCTGATTTCAGAATGAATTGTTCCTCAAAACAAGAAGGCAGCTGTGTTTTGGAGCGCAAAAAAATTATTTCATGCATTCAGTTAATACATTTATTTCAAGCTAGGACAAATCTAATAATAATAAATATGAGATATTCTTGGAAATTAATAAAAAATGTGATGTTTATATGCAACAGCTATAGGTTTTTAATATATTTTTAAATGATTTAATATTATTGAATGCAAAAATTTTATTTAAGGTATTGCGATTTAATAGTTTCATTTAAAACTAAAGGAAAAGGAAGGCGGTATGAAATAGTGTTGAAAATAGAAATACTATCGTAATTCATTTGCCATTAGAATAGGTTATAAATATATTTTTAACACTTTATGTGCCACGTCACACCGGTGACTGACACTGAACTTTCCGTTTAGGCCGCGTCAGACATCGGTGACTGACACTTATAGATTGGGTAACGGGAATCTTATTTCGTGACCCAAACAGAAAGATAGATAAAATAGACTTGGCATTCAACGTGTTAAATGACTTAATATTACAGAATGTAACAATTTCAAACAATTTAGGTGCTCTAAATCCATTTATTCTATTTTTAAATTCTAATTCATTGTTAAAACAGCGTTATCGTTACAGCCTAGCTAGCTATCGACAGTATAGCTTCGACATAGCTTCGACAGTAGTATGTATTACAAATACATGTTTTCACAGAAATTGTGCTCTTTTCTGTTAATTTTTTATAGTTATTTTAAGTGCAGGGTGGTCATAAGAAAACTTCCCCAATATATGAAACACTAGCGCCCTAACCGCTCAATCAATCGAAAAGAAATTTTAGATATACCTCTTTGTAGAGGTCTGTACGGGCCGGAATTTCCCGGGCCGGGCCCGGCCCGGCACGGTGTAAAAATTGAAGTTCGGCCCGAGCCCGGCCTGTTTGCATTTTTACAGTTCTCGGCCCGGCCCGACACAATTTCTACAAAAAAAAAAAAAAAAAAAAAAAAAAAAAACCGTTTTTTCTCAGCATACAATTAAGATTCTTTTAATGAATACTACATACATATTTATGGGAACATTTTACAGTATATTTTACATTACTTTGATGTTCGCAAAACAGAAAACACACAATAGTAAACATTAACGATTACTTACAGTGTTTTAGTCATCGAGTCTACAGACATTTCAAAATGGAAATAAGGATTCATTAAAAGATTAATGTAGTTTAGAAAAAGGATTAAAAACATGATAACTTTTGAAGCTGTATAATATAAAGTAGATTTGTGAAAATATTTCTCTCATTTTTAAGGCTTTTCTCAAATCCAAAGGATCTACATTTCGACACATTTATGAATTCTTTTCTTTTCGGTAACGCGTAAGATTGGCAGGTATTCTTATTCAGAAGCTATGTAAATGTCGTTTTTTTTTCATAGATAAAAGCAATATATCTTTCTGAAAATACTGTCAAAGTTAGCGTTTTGAATCGAATTTCCGGAAGCGATAGCACAGGAAAGAAGAAAAACGTACAGTGACGTGACAGGAATCTCTGTTATCTAAGTAATTTATCAAATATGGAAAAAGCTATTCGTTTCCAAATGCCTTCAATAGGCAGGCCTGTCAATTTTATGCCTTTATAGTTAAAAATTTTGTCAGAAAATGTGTCTGAAAGCTTCGCATTGTTGAGCAGTGAATATGAGAACCACCTTAAGGTATATTTCCAAAGATACTGTTAAGAGAAGTTCATTATCACTATTAATACTACAAAACACAATGACTGTTCTACGCATCCTGAGATCGATTAAGACCAGTTCCGTCCCGCACGAGTCTGCTGAAAAAAAATTAAACTCGGAATCAGACATCTTGTAACTGTACGATGCCGATCTCTACGATGGACATGTTACATTTTTGTATTGATGTTGTTAAACTCGCATCGGCTCGTGACGCATATTATACTTCTCGAGAAAATAAAATTCATTGAAAATGGCTCGTATTTTATCTGCTTCACTTGAATTCTTATATCGGGCCGACAGGCCCGATTAATTTTTTTGTCGGCCCGGCCCGACCCGTTTATTTTGTCTATCGGCCCGGCCCGTTTGAAAATTCGCCTTCATTCCGCCGGGTACGAGCCTCGGGCCAAGCCCGGGCCCGTGCAGACCTCTACCTCTTTGAAGGTATGAGTTCGAGATCCTGATGATTTAAAACAATAGAGCTCTCACGGTTACGGCCAAAGTGAAAAAAATTCGAAAATTTCGAATGGCAACACCCATTTTTTTTTTTTTTTTTTTTTTTTTTTTTAAGGCGCAAATTCATCAGAGCATTGAAAAATGATAAATGGCGTTGGAATGATACACGTATGATGAAAATATGCCGGCGTAAAACACTTGCAAAAAAGGCCATTGCGAGGAACGATGTAATGCCTACAAGACATGTTTTTCAGTAGCCGATTTTTTTTTTCGCTTTGTGAACTGAGTAATGTTGTAAGATTTGTTTTAACATGTGTGTTTGAGTTGTGTTTGCGTACACAGAGTGAAAATAAAAATATAATAATTTGTTTTAGAGTGCTGAATATTGCGTTACATCGAAACTAATTAGGATTGAGTGCCACGATATTACACCAATAATTTTAATCATATGTGTATCGTTCCAACTCCATGTATGGTTATTCAATGGACTGATGAATTTTCAGGAAAAAAAGGGTGATGTCATTCGAAAATTTCGAAATGTTTTCACTGTGATCGTAACTATGAGAGATCTATTATTTTAAATCATCACGATCTCGTGCGCATACCTTGAAATAACTAAATCTGAAATTGCCTTTCCATTGGTTGAGCGGTTAGGTCGCTGGGGGTACATATATTGAGGAAGTGTTTAATTACCTCCCTGTATATAGTTAAATAAAATAGTTTCATTGACTTTTAATTCAAAAAAATCGAAATGTCCATTTTCTGCACGCTTTACAATGTGCATAAATTCTCAGAGAATTTCAAAACCTTAATTTCAACTTGTTATTTGGGTGATTCGCACGGAATATAAAAATAAACAAACATTTCAACTGCGATTCACCATATTTATATTTAAATGACCTAGTAATATTATTAAGATAAATTACAACTTTGATTTTAAATATTGAATGACATTCTCTTTATTTTATAATAGAAACTATTAATGCTAGGGAAGCACTTATCTTCAATTTTTCATTTCACTCATACAAAATAAGGTATTAATTTTCTTGACAGGGGATCATACTTTCGGAAAGAGATATCTTCATTTCCAAAATTTTCACCTTCATTTGACATTTTCAGCTTCTCCTGGGAGTAAATTTTTCATTAACCCATATCTGTCAGTGCTTTAAATAGTGAATTCAAATTACTCTGATTGCAGAATGAATTGTTCTACGTCACAACAAGAAAGTTGATATGTTTTTGAATGCAAAAAAGGAAATCAACGAATGCAGTTTAAATACTTTTATTTAAAGTCATAAGAATTGAATAATATATATAAGTTATTGTTGAAAATTGTGATTTTTTTGCATGTAGAAAAGGTTTTAAATATATTTTTAAATGATTTATTTATTTTTTAAAGTTTGGAGAAGCATATTTGAGCTTTTTATTGCAAAAGAATGAAAAATATTCTTGTCTTGACTCGAACCTGTACCTTGGAGCCATTTTCTGCTTTGTTGGTATAAACCTGAACAATGCTACACGAACACTGAACATGACATATCTATGGGGAAAAAAATCCTTCTCTTCATTATGATTTAATATTATTGAATGCAACAATTGAATCAATTAATTCTGCTCGATTTGGTCTAATGTTCTGCATTCGAATCCTGGCGTCGGCATTTTTTCGCTCAGTTGGAAAAAATTCAATTTGTATAATATTATAATAGTTTTTAAATTATTTAATAATTAAAATTAATAACAGTTCTATGAACAACGTTTAAATGACTTTATATTAGACATTTAGGAAAAAAAATAGATAATATGTCATATTATTTGAAATTAATGATAGTGCTGTAATTTTAAAGTCAGAATAGTTTAGAAGTAATATTTTAAAATAATTTATTGTGTCAGTTGAATTTAGGCAGTTTGTTTTCCACAACGATATAAAATAGCACAACGGAACGATAAGCCTTTATTTTGCACTAAAGAACTGCTTTTTCATTTTTTTAAAAATATTATTATAGATTTCATTTAGTATATAAATCATTTGTTCAACGATTAAGAAGAAAGTCGGTGTATTTTAGAATGCAAAAATTGAAATCAATGAATTTGTTTAATTACTTTTGTTTAAAAGCTAGTAGTAAAATGAAAAATATGAAATATTGCTGGAATTTAAAAAGAAAATTATTTGTAACTGTAATAAATTTCAGATATGTCATAAAATGATTTAATATCTTTGAATGCAAAAACTAAAAATTCATAAATGCAGTTCAAATACTTTTATGGGAAAGGAAAGAAATAAGGAAATATCATAGAAAATAATAAAAAACTATATAATTACATTTAAATTTTACAGAAGATTTAAAATATAGGTTTAATTTATTTAATAGACGATTCATATATAGATAAGTATTTTACGTATTTAAGCGATATTTTTTCTTTATTAGAAAGTGAAGAGTTAACAGCTTACACATTTTTCAAAATGCAATTTAATTTGTAAATGCATTTTTAAAAAATATGTAGCTTAAACATTTTTATAATGCAGAATTGAAATGAACACTGTTTACAGAAAGAATTGTTTTGCAGCACAGCAAGAAAATCGCTGTACTTTAAAATGCAAAACTGAAATCATCTAATGTAGTTTAAATGCTTTTATTTATAGCTGTGAAAAAGAAATCCAATTATGAAATATTGCTGAAAATTAACGAAAAAAAAATAACAAAAGAATAATTTTAGTCGCATTAGAATAAATTTCAAATACATTTTTAAAAGATTTGATGATTTTGAATGTAGAAATTGAAGTCAATTAATGTTTTTTAAATACTTTATTTAAAGCTAAGAGAAAGGAATAAAAACGTCAAGTATTATTGATCAATGAAGTAAAAAATACGATTTTATTAGCACGAGAATAATGTTCAAATATATTTTTTAATTATTTAATATTTTAAATGTTGCGATGATAGTCCAAATACGTACTTTGAATGCTTCTATATAAAGCTATCAGAGAAGCATAAAATTTTAAATATTGTCTAAAATTAATGTAAAAATGTATGATTTTATTCTCAATGAGGTTAGTTTTCAATCATATTTTTTAAATAATTTATTAGATCAATTTGTAGTTAGGAATATAATTTACATATTTGAACGATGTTTTATTATCGCTTTTAACTAAACGCCATGTTTTGAAATAGTGGAACTATATTTATGAAAGCGTTTTGAGAGATTTTTCGAATATGGAGTAAATATTTAAAAGTTTTTCATAAAATGGATTTAGGTAGCATGTTTTATGAGATTATTTTATGCTTACGAACAATGATTTCAAGTAAATTTATATGAATTTTATTTCCCATAATACAGTTTTCCGAAATATTTTATTATTGAATGGTGATAAAATTGAAATAAATAAATAAAGTAAACCTTCGAAGACAAAATCACAAAAAATTGAAAATGACGAAAAAATAAATCGCATTTCAGACATATTTCCGTCTTAGTAGATGAACTCATAGCTGCTAACACTCCCTTTTTCAATACAATTATTTTTAAGGTATTTTTCGCTTTATTTTATCTCGACGTTTCTGCTATCAATAAAGTGAGCATTTCTTTTTAAAAGTCGGGAGAGTTGGCAGCTATTAATACATATTTTACTATAACAATCATTAATATTAAAACACAAAGGTAAATTTCAAAATCAAAATAGATAGATCTGCGCATGCGTAAAATTAAACCCAGAACGTGTTCAGTTTTAGAGTGAATATGAGCGATTTCAGTGAAATTGTAGTTCTCGGAAGGGAATATGTGCTTCTTTCTACCTATCTTTACTCCTGACAGAATGATATCTGTCATACTATTGACGATGAGAAAATTCATTTCTATAATGATATATTTTGTATAACATGGACAAGTTATAAGATTTGTTTTTGTCTTCTTATTCGAAATGCTTATACTTATTATTAAGTTAAATTTAACACTCAATAATATTGTTTTAAACTACGAAATTTTTAATTATAATTATTTAAATTAAAATATTTTCATCCCAATTTTCGATTAAATAAATTGAATTAATCTATAATTTTTACTATATTTTCTGTAACAATTATTAAATTATTATATTAGTAAAAAGAAAAGTATGCGATTATTTTCAATTTAAAAAAAAAAAAGAAAGAAAAAGAAAAAGAAAGAAGTAAAGACGAGAAAACAGAAAGAAGGAAAATATTCATATAAGAACTATAAATGAAGTTACTCTCATATACGTTCTTTATTAATTGAATAATGTATGAAAACATAAATTAAAATTTAAGTAATTAAAAATATATATATATTATAAATCTTTAGCTGTAAACTGCAGATTTTAAGTTAAGTTATTTTTATCAGGCAGACTAATAAAATTAAAAATAAGGGGGGAAAATACCAATTCAGCCCCTGACAAATGCAACAGTAAAATTACCATTCTTTCTTGACCAAATCTCGCCGATTTATGATACATTAATGTATATGAAATGTCGGTCATTTCTGGAAGCACTTAAATTTTATAAACTTTAAAGTATTAATACATAAGCAATTTACATGGCTACATATGTCAACAGTTAAAAGGTTAAAGTGCATTTCAATTTTTTTGGACACCCAGTATATAAAGAGAGAAAGAGGGAGGCAAAAAAATAGCTTTGCAGTACTTATTTTTTGTTTTAACATCTGGATTAGAATACAAAAAATTCAAGTATAATATTTTTTAAGTTAAAAAAAATTAACTATAATACAATTCCTTTCTTATATTCCCATTTCTAAGGGTTTTTTTTTTTTTTTTTTTTTTTTTTTTTTTTTTTTTTTTTTTTTTTTTTTTAAATCTCGTTTTCAAAATAAAACTAGCTAAATATTTTTTTCGGCACAAGTGTTCCATATGAGTTTGATATCATATCTTTTTTATTTTATTCCCAGCAAAAATTTAATGCCAACATGCATATAATTCGATACATATCACAACAGAAGGTACAAATGTTCATAAAATTTAAAGAATGAAAAAACAAAAATAAATATAAATGGTATAGTACGCATTATATCGGTTGTTTCAAAAAGAAAAGTAAATAAATTTCAAAATCGTATTTTTATTTTCAAATAATAGAAAGTGTTGAAAGCATAATAAAATGAAGCCCAGACGAGTTATTCAAAAATTCAAAAGCATTACTGGAAAATCTATACTGGTTTAAGCAAATTTGAAATATATTAAGAAAAATAATAGCAATTTCATATATTTTTACTGTTTTTTTTTCATTATTAGTTGTTTTGTGTAATTTCACTATATGTGGTTAAGCGCTTAGAAATATTAATCTCCGACTATATTAAACTAATACATATACCATAATGATAAAAATATACATGAAAAAAAGCAAAATTAATATATACTTCGATCTGAGTTTTAACGATTAAATTATCTAGTCATTATTATAACCTTATAAATTTTTAGCAGAATATAAAGGGACAGTGATTTTACTAAGGGCCATGGAGGATATATTTTTACCACGGGTGTTAAGCATATTTAGAAAATAAAACATCTTATACTGCTTAAAAAATCATTATTCCTGTTAAATAAATAATACTAACGAAGGAAATCGTAATACACACCAATTCTTTCTGGAGAATTAATTACTGACTACATTAAAATAACACACACTTCATAATGCTTAGAAAATACGTACAAATATAAATGTTAATTCATAATGAAATATCCGTCTTAAAAATTATAATGCTAATATTTTAATAGAAATAAGTATTTTAGTGTCTCATATTGTCATTGAATTTACTTTAAAATATACAAACATGGTCAAGTTATATATATATATAAAAAAAAAAAGTCTATGTAATCAAATAAGTCTATTTCTTACATTCTGTGTATGAAAACAGATATTTTGTAGGTGAGTGAACAGAGAAATACGCAATTAAAAGTCAGTTGAAATAAAAAAGGTTTCAATACCTTTTGAAATTTAAAAAGTAAACTTTATTACTATTGCTTTTTTCTGATGTATGTGGCATAAATTCCTGATTAAGTCTTTTCAGAAATTTTAATCGATAAGCAATTACACAGGAATCACTTCAAAATAATGAGCATAAATGAAGTTAGTTTAGACTTTAGAGGGAAAATTTTAGTTACTTTTGGGAATTTTAAGATTAAATTTTATCACTGCTGTTTACTTCTGGTGTCTGTAGCATAAATTACTTATTGAATCTTCTGAAATTTTAGAAGGTAAGTATCTACACAGGAATCGCTGCACAACAATGTGTTTCAATATCAAATTTAATGTAACATATTATTGGCTTTTAGATAGCAGATTCATCACGATTTTCCTGCGTAGAGTATGATGTTCTTCTTTTAATAAAGCAAAAAGAAGGGTTTTGGGAAGAAAGGGGAAAAGTGAAAGGGATAGGAGGTTCAGCAAGAGAGACAGGGAGAGACAAAAGGTTTAAGTTCGTGACGGGACCCAAGAATTCGCCAGACATTACTATTATATTGAAAATGTTTGAATGAATATCCAAGCAAAAAATTAGCAATACCCTTCACATTTACAGCTTGTTCAGCATGTAAGGATCATTGTCTTGAATACTTGAATAGAAATTTTAAAGTACGGTGCGGTGAAAGGCTTAATATATCTCTTAAAATGGCCCAATTACTTGAAAAAATATTAACTAAGTTTTGTAAATGAGCGCCAATTTTTTTTTTTTTCGTTTTGTAATATTTGCGTTAGATAATGAAATAGTTTTAAAATATGTACATTAACAATAACAAATTTTCAGACAAACGTTATTGATTAATTTACTTAATTTATAAGCTATTAGAATATTCTGATCGCTAATAAAAAAAATCAATAAGTAAATCAATATATTTTAACAAATTTGTTTAAGATAAACAGACAATTTATTTAGCTGTTTTAATAAATCGCGTAATAATAAATGCCCGTAAGGCATGGTGACGTCACGGCGACGTCGTTGTGAAGTCACACTGTGATTTTGTATCCGTCGATGTGACGTCATAGTGACTAGAATGCGAAGTCGTTATGGCCGTTTTAGAGGTCGTTTGTGACGTCACATTGTGACCACTCTGTGAAGTCACGGTGTGACAAATTTGTGAAAAGTGTGTCATTTGTGACGATTTTGGCATTAACCTGTGACGAAAGCGACAATGCATTGAAGTCACACTGTGACCAATTTGTGAAATATGCGTCATTTGTGACGAACTTGTCATAAACACTGTGAGTTCAAATGAAAATCAAATTTCAAATTAATTGCTTAAAAGACTCAAATAGTGAAAAAGATTCCATGCTGGGACTCGAACCCGGGCCATCAGTGCAGCGCACTGACATTTTACCGACTAAATCACATGGAACTATACCCAGGCTGGGAAATTTCTCACTATTACATGTTGGCAAGGCTACAAACGCAGTACAAGATGGAATATTTAGCGTGAGCCACCAGCATGATGCAAACACGAAACTTCATTAAATCCAGCATCGATTGAAATTATATTAATACTTGGAAATTTTTCAAGAGAGAACCATTTGCCTTGCATACAATATTTCAAATGAAATTCAAATTTCAAATTAATTACTTAAAAGGCAATTTTAATTTGAAATGTTGTATGCAAGGCGAATGTTTCTACCTGGAAAATTTTCCAAGTATTAATATAGTTTCAATCGATGCTGGATTTAATTAAGTTTCGTGTTTCCCCCATGTCGATGGCTCACGATAAATATTCCATCTTGTGCTGCGTTTGTAGTCTTACCAACATGTAATAATGAGAAATTTTACAAGCTCGGTGTCGTTCCATGTGGTTTAGTCGGTAGAATGTCAGTGTGCTATACTGATGGCCCGGGTTCGAGTCCCGGCATGGAATCTTTTTCACTATGTTGGCCTTTGCGCCTTTTAAGCAAATAATTTGATATTTGATTTTCATTTGAAATATTGTATAAAAGGCGAATGATTCTCTCTTAAAAAATTTCTAAGTATTAAAACAGCTATGAATTTTAAAATAAACTTTTGCTGTAAATATAAATTCTTATCTTTTTACGGTACTTTTTAGCAAATATCGCTATTTTGGAGTCTTATTCTTCTAAAACATTTTAAATTTTTCCACTAAAAAACAATGCTTATCAACTGACATCTTTTTTTATTAAGTTCTATGCTTGATATTGAGTTCAAGCTTGATATTTAGAATGTGTAAGTTTTTAAATTTGTTGTGATTTGTCATTGCTTTATTAAATACGAACATGGAGACTAACGGATATTAATACAACTATTATTTATAGAACGGCATGATAAGCCATATTTATTTAAATTTTTATTCCCGTGTATATTGTATTTTGTGAATATGAGCTAAATAGACTTGGTATGTTTTATAGGAAAAGACTGATCTGGGAAATAAAAAAAAACGAGTAAGAAAAATCATGTGTTAAGCATAGATTATAAAATACTTTCCAACACTTTCTGAATGCTTTAACAAGACATCGTAATTTAGGGAAATAACGTAAATAAGATAACTAAGTAAACATTTTAGAAAACGCATAAAACATTTGAAAAACTGATTTAAGCAGTTACCGTCCATAGCCAAATATGTTTTCCAATTCTTTTGAACAGCCTCGTATTTGATCTGTAGGTTGATACACTGAAAAAAATGAAGTACTCAAAAATGAGTAAACCGACGTACTCATATCGAATTCAATATTTTTGTATCAAAAATGAACCTATGCTTTCTCTATTTTGAAACATCACATGTTATCAAACCCAAACAAACGAATAGTTTTGTACCCTGTAATGGTTCATTTTTATGTTTATTTCATAAATGATGATTGGCATAAATGATGTTTATTAATGTAAATATTAAATTATGCACAATATTTAAAAAATAATTTAAAAGTGCTTGGAAATAATGCTCTTGTCATAAAAATATTGGTCGGGGCTAGTAGTGCTAAAGCCGATCGGTAGGCCCCCCGCCAGTCCGACTCTGTCATAAAAATATTCAATTTGAGTATCTTGTTAAGAATTTTCCTATTTTTCTTAATAAATAATCAATTAAACATTTCTTGTTAATATTGAACGGGAAATAAATTTCAATACATTTTTACTTTAAATTTTAGGGGGTTTTTTTTTGGGGGGGGGGAGAGGGGGCAGTACATAACGATTCATATTTGATCACAACCATGGAATAAAAAATGAGTACATGTGTTTCTCAACTTTAGTACATTTGGATCGGAGCTATTTTGAGTACGTGACGCATTTAAAATTTAGTACTTTTTACTCAATTTTGAGTACCCATTTTTTTTAAGTGTATATATACTATATAATGGGAAATTTTAGTTTAGCAAGAAAACGCCTAACAGGTTGAAATTCTTTTTCAGCAATTTATACTAATGTATGGAAACATACTTGAATACTTTTGTACAACCCTGTAGTTTACCCAGAATCTTTATTACACGCCACTATTTAGTTAAAATTTAATTCAAACTAAGACACGCTTAAAACTGCAGAAATCACATTTCCAGAAATTATAATATATATTATGTACGTACCATGTATATACCATGTATCCAATTCTTTACGTGACCCTGTACATCATTTTCTATATTCTACAAACATTTCTTAGTAAATTAAATGAAGTTCAGCGAAAAAAAGACTAACTCATTTAAAAACCACCTTTAAGCAATTTGCGCCCATACCCAGTAATTCTTACGAATACTTTCGTGTAGCCTTGTATAGGAATTATAGCATTTATATACACCATATACTATGCATAAATATAGTGAATCATGAAAGCGCATATCATAATTAAAAATAAATTTCCAGCAATCATCGCTAATGAACAGTATTTCGGATACAATATAGTATCTGAAATATTTTGTGTGTCCCTGTAAATACTATATACGTATGATTATACATGAAATAATTTATAGTATGTAAACCTCAGCGACATATATCAATTTCATTATATATGAAATAGATTAACATAATTAAAGTATGCCGCAAAGAATTCCCTCCACCCCTATATCATTATGTATTTGAATTCCTTCTTTAGCCCTGTAAATGAACAATAACTATTCTTTGCATTGCATAGTCAACATAATGCATATTTTAGTGCAATTCATAAATGCATATCAATTTTATTCTGTTTGAAAGCGTGCGTAAAATCATTAAAAATCATTTGTAGCGATTTTTTCCCATAGGCTGTAATGTAACGGAAAAATTTTGGCTGTCCCTGTAAATGAACTAAGCATGCTACAAACTTCATTACAAATAGGTACCGTGCTATGGTAAACGTCAATAACATCCAAAAATTTCAGGGCAATCCGAGTATATTTTCGAGAGTTAGAGTGCGGACAGACGGAGAGACAAACCGAAATCATAAGCACTTTTCAACTTGTGTCCTATATTATGTATACTGTATTATATGAACTTTTAAAAAATATATACTAAAGCAGTTTAATCTATAACTTCCTATCAGGCATGGAAAACACTTTATTTCAATGCTTAAATATCATATTTTACTTTTTAGTGCCAATAATTACGCGTATCATAAACGTAGAAAATGAATTTACAATAGAAGAAAATTTAATAACCGATTCAGAATGTCTATAAATAAATGTTTGAATAAAATCACAAACAGAAAAAATGATTACATACAATTAAAAAAAATAAATATACCAATTTGAAAAACACTAAAAATAATAATTAGTATATATAATTGTAGTATTAAATAACAGCAAACTACAATAGCTAAATTAAATGCATTATTAGATTTAACAATATCTCAAAAATATTTCCAAATGGTATAAGGAATTCATATTATTTTATAATTTTGGCAAATGTTAAATCTGAAAACATTGGTTTGAAGATTTAGGATTTTAAAAGATAATTTAAAATATTATTAGCACTAAAAGAAAAATCTTTCAAATGCTTCACTACTGTAATATGTAAAAATACATTTTCCCAGTATAATGTTAATTTCTAATCTGAAACAGTTTCGTAATCTCATGATAATCGAACATCATATTTAACCCCAAAATAATAATAAGTGTTAGTAATAAAAAAAAATAGTAAGAAGCCGAAAAAATAATTCCAGATCATTGTCTCAACACATTTTCGGTCTCTAGTAAGTGTAAATTAATGTTTATATTAATTCCAGTATGAACGTAGGAATGAATAAGTCTCTGCGCAGCTTTTTTTTTTTTTCAAGCGATGGCAGATTAAGATATTTTTCTTTACAGTTATCGAATTGGAAAATATCGCTTCTGACAGTTAAAGATCAGTCTCTTATAAATATAACATAAAACTATTTAACTCATAATATACAAATCAGGAATAAAATATTTAAATTAAATAAGACTTACATATACGTTCCATTAACATCCGTGAATCCTAAAATGGTCATTTCCTTATCTTCAAGTGTTGTAGACGTGTGATGTTCTAAACAGTGAACTATATCCCGGGTCTTCTCATATTTATTTTTCTGTGGGCAGAGAATTTGAACCAGATGGGCTGTTACAGATTATTTGTTTTTGCATATAAAAGATTTGGAACTTGAATGCGCAGTAATTTTCTGAAAGTATCGTTAATTAAAATTTTGTATTTGAAGAAATTTCCAATGTATTTAACGTTTTCTTTTTATCCGTACCAAATAATTCAAGTTAAAATGTATTGTAAAGTTCCGTTTTTCTAAATAATTAAAATAATAATATTCATAATTAGAGTTTATTAGATAAAACATTGTTTAAATTTTTAAAAGGTGCAAAAATAAATTTAATGGTAATAACGACCCCCCCCCCTTTTTTTTTCTTTTTTTTAAGTAAAGTTTGTTTTACACAAATTTTGTATATTTCTTTTATTTTCGGAAAATGCTAAGTTTATTTTAAAAAAGTCTGAAAGAACTAAAATTTATGACGTGAATACAAATTATAAATCAAGAAATGCATAGATGACTAAACTCTGAAGATTCTTTCTACGTGCTCATTAAAAGGTGCAGATGTAACTGTAATAGAAACTTTTTAGTTTGAAACCACAGATGTGTTTCGAATAATCCTGGTCGGTAAAAAAAGAAAGAAAAAAAGAAATTTCCTCCCAGCAAACTAAATATGTAAAGTGTACAGATTTAATATTCCTAATTTTAAATGTATTATCCAAATTGCTCCAGCACGTACCATTTTTCCAAGAAACACTTTTATAATAATGACAATCAAGGAAGGATTATTATATTAAATTGCAATGCTAGATAAAATCATGAAAAAGTATACATTCACTGTCTTAGATATCAAATTGATAAAATATAGCCTGAAAATTTAGTTTATTAAGTTATCTTAGTAAGTTTGAAAAAAAAAATCAAAATTTCAAAATTTTTTTGAAAAAATTTCAAAATTTTTCAAAAAAAAATTTTTTTTTAACCTTTAAATTCAAATATATAAAATTTGATGCTCTATTTTATTTCTATATATAAATCAAACTTTTATAAAAAATATTGGGGATTTTCATTGATATGGAATGCGCAGGGGCACTTCGAAGATTTCTAAGACGACACGTAAAATTCCATTTTTTTTCTCAAAAATAATTTTTTTTTTATTTTTTTTTTGTGATAAATGCATGCCATAATGCATATAATGTACCCTTGAATAATATTTAAGATGAAATTTACAAAAAAAAAATAAAATAAAAATAAAAATTGAAAAAATTTGAAAATTTGAAAATTTTTCGAAAAAATTTCAAATTTTTTCAATTTTTTTTTTTTTTTTTTACCTTTAAATTCAAATAGGTAAAATTCGATGCTCTATTTTATTTCTATATATAAACCAAACTTTTATAAAAAATATTGGGGATTTTCATTGATATAGAAGACGCATGGGGCATTTCGAAGATTTCTAACACGACGCGTAAAATTCCATTTTTTTTCTCAAAAATAATTTTTTTTTTAATTTCTTTGTGATAAATGCATGTTATAATGTATATAATGTACCCTTGAATAATATTTAAGTTGAAATTTACAAAAATTAAAAAAAAATATTTTTAAGGATTTTAAACTCCACCGTCCCCTTAATGCTTGTATCGTGCACTTTATTTATTATGCCTCCCCTCCTTTTTCTTGACAGAATTTACCATTTGCTATCCACTAATATATTTTCATTCCTTATGCCGCTGTAACTCGGGACTGTTTAAATATTTCTCTTCATTTTCAATGATTTTTGAAGTTCCTATTTTTGTCACACTGTGACTTACAATATGGTGGGTTTTTTGTCACATATGTTACGCGACGTACGTTACATAGTAGTGACATAACAGTGACGTCACAATTTTTTTTAATTGTCAGAAAAATATAATTTTACAGTAAATAACATGTTTTAAAGAATTTTCGTAATTTTTTAAAGTTTTCTAAGAAGTTCACATCTCAGTCACAATGTGACATCACTGAGTGATGGCATTTTGGTCACAGATGTGACGTGACCACAGTGACTTACAGTGCCGTCACAACGACGTCACCGTGACCATGCATGCTATGAGGGTGAAGTGCTCAGTACTGGATGATTTAGAACTAAAAATCATACAAACAATTGAGCTAAATTTCTTATTTAAATGAGTATTAGTAGCATAGTTACATCCGCGAGCGTAAAAAATTCAAAATATAGAAAATACACAGGGTGTCCGAAAAGTCTATTTTTTCCATATTGCCTATATATAAGATAGACATGTGAAACTGGCGCCAAAATGTTGGAAAACTCACCAAGTTTTTTTTGCTTCATGTTTCAGTTAGGTTGTTATACTGTAGCAGTGTCTGAGTCAGGAAACGGAAACAGGAAATGTTCACAAATCAGGATTTTTTTTTATGGTATTTATGTGAAGGACAACGTCCACTGAAATTCTGTATCACATCTTAAAACTCTGCGACAATGGATAACCACAGTCATTACATAGATCCCAATATGATGTTAGTTAATGTATTGACAGGAATTGACTATCTACTGGACTTGGTAGCTATCTGCTACAAAGGGCGTTCACGTGGAGTTTTAATGAAGTATATTTCCAGTTTCCCATTAAACTTGTTAGTTTTTCCAACATATTAGTAACAGTTTCAAAATTATATCCTATATCTATCGAATATGAATAAATTTTTAATAAGAAAAAAAACCTTTTCGGCACGATGTATTATATTGAAAATGTTACTTTAAAACTGTTACGAGATCCTTAAACGATTATTTAAACAACAACAAAAAATAGAAATAAACTTTCCATTTACAAATCCTTCAGCATGAAAAGATCTTAAATGCTGCAACAAAAATTGAATATTTTGCTCAGAAATTAATTGAATTTTAGTTACGGTGTGATAACATAATACATCGCTTTAAAAAGAACAACTGTAATTTGGAGAATATATAGATAATTAAATATTGTATATCAAATACTAAATATTTTAACGTGTGCAAGGCATAATTTTTCAATCTCAATCTATATTAGAAAAAAAAAATCGTTTCAAAATAAAATGCGCATTATTATCAATCATTTTATTTAAAATAAAAAAGTTCTGATTTATTTATTTATCATATTAGCTATTGGAATAATGCGGCTGTGAATGTTGTTTGACGCTCAACATAGTATGTGTAAAGACAAATTCATCCCAGCCAAAATAGACTCATTTTTTTCTTATTTTATGTATTATTGTTTTACACTTACTTCTTCAGCATTTATTATCGCAAATTCTAAAAGAATACATCTATATTGTTAAATTTATTTACAGACTATAAAAATATTCCAAATAATTTTGTACTGGTTCTGAAAAACCGTAGTCAATAACAATAAGCATATCAAATAACAACATCGTTTTTCGTATTAAACTAACATCAGTCTCACATATTATAAATTAATATAATATCTACGAGAAATAAAAGAATACGTTCTTTATCAGGAATTTAAGCGTAAAGAAAAAGCGACGAGAAACATTCTTGTATTCTTTATATTATTACTTACAATATTCAACTTTCTTTGACAGTGATATCCTGAACTAATTTCTTTGACGATAATATTTTGAAGAGCTTTGAGATAGGTCACGCAGATTTATGATTAATGATCTTTGAGTAAGCCTTTTTTTTTTTTTTTTTTGCTAATCTCGCTTGAAAATCCTTCTTAATTTCTATTCAAGATTGCCATTTAATTGAAACATATTAAAAGACGTATTAGAAATCTATAAAATACATATTCTTTTTAAAGGCGATTTCGTTTATTGTTATATCCGAAGTTTACATATCAACTCTTCTGTTTTTTCGCTTTTTAGTTATATTAGGTGTTAAAAGTATTATCATTGTTTACATTTATTAAAAATTTTGAATTTGTATACAAATCTTGGTATCAGAGATGTAAAAAAATATAAATTCAAATATAAATTTAATAAGAGCTTGAAACTGTCCCTATATATATATATATCATTTTAGATCTAAAAATTTATTAAGAAGGAGGAAGCATATGAAGTAACATTTAACTCAAAAATACTTTATTCATATAATGTCTAACAGAAGTAAAAATGCCGATTCTCCTTCAGAAATTCAAGTGAGAAGTAAAAGTAACGAGAAATTTTCTGTCTTGTATTCTTTATAATGTTACTTATAACATTCACCTTTGTTTGACAGTGCTATCGTGAACTAATTTTTTTGTCGATAATATTTCGAAGAACTTTGAGATATGTCACGCAGATTTATGATTAATGATCTTAGAGTAAACCTTTTTTTTTTTTTTTTTTTTTTTTTTTTCTTTTGCTGATCTCAATTGAAATGTCTTTTAAATTTTTATTGAATATTGCCAGTTAATTGAAATAAATTAAAAGACGTATTGGGAAGCTTAAAAAACTCTTTTTAAAGGCGATTTTCTTTATTGTTATATAAAATAAGAGACAACTATGGACTAATTTCTTTAAAATAAAAAAGTTTTGAGTTATTTTAGCTATTGGAATTATTTCGTTGTGATCAGAGTTGTTTAACTCATAACATAGTACGTGGAAAGACAAATTCAGTTCAGCAAAATTGGCTTAACTTTTTTCTTATTTCATGTATTATAGTCTCACACTTACTTCTTCAGCATGTATCATCATATATTCTAAAAGTATACTGTCTCTAACATTTTATTAAATTTATTTAGAGACTATAAAAGTATTCCAAAATTTTTATATTGGTTTTGAAAATCCATAGTCAATAACAATAAACATATCAAATAACAACATCGTTTTTGTATTAAACTAACATAAGTCTCATATATTATTTATTAATTTTATATCTAGGAGAAATAAACGAATACGTTCTTTATCATGAATTTAAGTGTAGAGAAAAAGCGACGAGAAACTTTCTCCCTTGTATTCTTTATATTATTTCTTACACTATTCAACTTTCTTTGACAGTGATATCGTGAACTAATTTCTTTGACGGTAATATTTCGAAGAGCTTTGAGATAGGTCACGCAGATTTATGATTAATGATCTTTGAGTAAGCCTTTTTTTTTTTTCGTTTGCTAATCTAAATGAAAAATCCTTCTTAATTTCTGTTCAAGATTGCCAGTTAATTGAAATAAATTAAAAGCTGTATTAGAAATCTTTAAAATATATGTTCTTTTTACAGACGATTTCCTTTATTGTTATATCAAAGTATACATATCAACTTCCGTTTTTGGCGCTTGTTAGTTATATTCGATATTAGAAGTATTATTATTGTTTACATATATTAGAAATCTTGGACTAGTATAAAAATCTTGGTATCAGAAATGTAAAAAAATATAAATTTAAATAAAAATTTGATAAGAGCTTGAAAATTTTCCTACGTATATTTCATTTTAGATCTAATAAGTTATTAAGAAGCAGAAAGCGTTTGAACTAACATTAATCTCAAAAGTACTTTATTCATATAATGTCTAACAGAAAAAGAAATTGCGATTCTCCTTCAGAAATTTAAGTGAGAAGTGAAAGCAACGAGAAACTTTCTCTTGCACTCTTTATAATATTACTTATAACATTCACCTTTTTTTTGACAGTGATATCGTGAACAAATTTTTTTGACGATAATATTTCAAAGAACTTTGAGGTAGGTCACGCAGATTTATGATTAATGACCTTAGAGTAAACCTTTTTTTTATATTGCTGATCTCAATTGAAATTTCTTTTAAAATTTTATTGAGTATCGCCAGTTAATTCAAATAAGTTAAAAGACGTATTGGAAAGCTTAAAAAATTCGTTTAAAGGCGATATTCTCTATCGCTATATAAAATAAGAGACAACTATGGACTAATTTCTTTAAAATAAAAAAATGATTTATTTTTGCTATTGGAATTATTGCGTTTGGATCAGAGTTGTTTAACTTATAACATAGTACCTGGAAATACAAATTAAGTTCAGCAAAATTAGCTTCATATTTTTCTTATTTTAGGTATTATAGTCTCACACTTACTTCTTCAGCATTTATCATCATATAGTCTAAAAATATACTGTCACTAACGTTTTATCAAATTTATTTAGAGACTATAAAAATATTCCAAAATATTTTATATTGGTTTTGAGAATCCGTAGTCAATAACATTAAACAAATTAAATAACAACATCATTTTTCGTATTAAACTAACACCAGTCTCACATATTATTTGTTAATTTAAGATTTTGGAGAAATAAACGAAAAGGTTCTTTATCGGGAATTTAAGTGAAAAGAAAGATCAACGGGAAATTTTCTCTGTTGTATTCTTCATATTATTACTTATAACATTCACCTTTCTTTGACAGTGATATCGTGAACTAATTTCTTTGACGATAATATTTCGAAGAGCTTTGAGATAGGTCACGCAGATTTATGATTGATGATTTTGAGTGAGCCTTTTTTTTTTCTATTGCTTATCTCAATTGAAGGTTTTTTTAATTTTTATTCAAGTTTGCAAGTTAATTGAAATAAATTAAAAGACGTATTGGAAATCTTAAAAACAAATATTTTCTTTTTAAAGACGATTTTCATTATTTTTATATCGAAGTTATACATATCAACTTCTTTTTATTTTCTCACTTCTTAAGTTGAAAAATGCTGGTTATATTCGATATTAAAAGTATTATTACTGTTTATCTGAAATAAAAATCATAGACTAGTAAGTATAAAAATTCTGTTATAATAAATATAAATTAAACTGACATAGGGAAAAAATATCAATTTAACTAAATAATTTATAATAACTTGAAAATGTTTCTGCGTATATTTCATTTTAGCTCTAAAAAATTCTTAAGCAGGAACCATATGAACTAACATTAATCTCAAAAGAAATTTATCCGTATAATGTCTAACTGAAATAAAAAGGCTAATTCTCCATCAGGAATTCAAGTGTGAAAAAAAAAAAAAAAAAAAAGAAACGAGACACTTTGTATTCTTCATATTATTGTTTTTAATATTCACCTTTATTTGACAGTGATATCGTGAAATAATTTATTTGACGATAATATTTCGAAGAGCTTTGAGATAGGTCACGCAGATTTATGATTAATGATCTTAGACTAAGCGTTTTTTTTTTCTTTTGCTGATCTCAATTGAAGTTTCTTTTTAATTTGTATTGAATATTGCCTGTTAATTGAAATAAATAAAAAGACATATTTAAAATCTTTAAAAAAATCTTTTTAAAGGCAATTTTCTTTATTGTATCAAAGGAAAAACAACAACTTTTTTTTCGTTTTAGCACTTCATAACCCCTTGAGAGGCAAGCAATTACGTTTGTGAAATGCTGAATTCCCACCGGAATCTTTGAAAAATTCTATTTCAAAATAAGTAAAAGCAGTTTTACGGCTTTTTTCCACCAAAGTTAGAAAAGTAAAATTTAATAAATCTTTTCTGGTGTAAAACTTCATTAATTGTAGGTGGTATATAATATATACATGTGCCCCTCAAAGGGTTAAGTTGATCACCGCTAGTTATATTCGATATTAAAAGTATTATTATAATTTAATTATAATAGAAATCTTGGACTAGTATAAAAATCTTAGTATTATAAATGTAAATAAAACTAAAATAATGAAAATATGTATTTATTTAACTAAAAAATTGATAAGAACGTTAAAATGTTTCTATTCATTTATCATTTTATGTCTACACTGTAAAAAAACATCTGTAATTATATAGATGTAAAGTTGCAGAAATCTGTATGCTTACTAAAATTTTATCTGTACACTGTACAAAAAAAAATGATGTAAATCTACAAAATTAGTTTTTGTAATTTTAGAGAAATCTGTAGCTTTACAAAAGAATCTACTAAAATTACAGTAACCTTACTAAAATTTTATCTGTAACCCGGATTGCAATTACATAAAAAGTTCTAGGCATCCCAGTTTCATAAAAAAATCTTGGTAACTTAACAGGTCTTTTGATTTGCAATTCAAAAGTTTATCTTTTACATGAATTTTTGTGTTGTATCCGTTAGATAAAAAGATCTAGGAATCTCGTTTCCTAGAAAAAATTTAATAACTTTACAGATTTTTTTTTTTTTTACTTTGTAAGAAATTTATTAAGAAGAGGCAGCATATGGAAAGATATAGAAACATTTTTTTTCATAAAAACAAACATCAATCTCAAAAGTAATTTATTCATACAATGCCTAACGAAAATGAAAGAGCCGATTCTTCCGCAGGAAATCAAGTGTGAAGAAAAAATACCGAGAAACTTTTAATATTTTATTCTTCATATTATTGGCTACAATAATCAGATTCCTTTGACAGTGATATCACAAGCTAATTTTTTCTATGGTAATACTTCCGTCAGCTTTCAAACACGTCACACAGATTTATTATTAATAATATAACAATAATGTTTTTTTTTGTTTTTTTTTAGGGTGGTGAGAGGGGTGAAAACGTAAATTCAAGTTTTTTTTTCTTTTGATGTTGAAAAAAGAAAAGAAATATTCTAGTAAAGAAAATTCTTTTAACGCTTTCCAGCATATGTGAAATGTGGTAGGACTTAGGTTTTCTCTCGCCGTCAGTCTTTCTGTTTGCAAGTCTTGCCGTCTAATCGTATTCTAACTTTTGTAAATATACACGGATTTTCATATAATTTAATATGTTATTGACTATCACTATAGAGCGTTCTCTATAGAAACTGAAGTGTGTAGCATTTATAGTTCGGTTACACAGACACACAAATTTGATCTCTCAAATTATGGTCCATTGGGAAAGATTTTTTTGCGATACATTTTAATATTATGAAGATAATTCAAACTCAATTTAAGTTATATACAGTAAACTTCCGATTAACCGCCACTCGATCAACCGCCACCCTCAGTTAACCACCACGCCACTTTCCTCATTTTTAAAAAATCAGAAACGAACAACAACAACAAAAAATTAAGAAACATGTCGTCATTTTAAATGGATTCATTGACAGAGAATTTGATAGTCATGGCGCCCTGGTCCAGATTTTATTCAGTACCCCGAAGAATAGTAACTTCCATATAAATTAATATTAGTATTAATAACGTATTTAATATATTTTCTGTCAAATATTTAGCGCCCTGGGTATCTGCCCGGTAGCTTGATATTTCTGCTTTTTGTAAAAGTGAAAAAAAATGCAATTTAACAAATTACAACGATCATTTGGAAAATGATTTTTTCAAAGACTAAAATTTAAGACATAAAAAATCGTACGGAGTTGATCATACATTACGTATGCCATGGATTACATTTTTCGATACTGTAAATTTTTAAACTTCTACGGAGCTGGTCATACATTACGTACGCCATAGATTAAATATTAATATTCCTGGACCAATTTTAAATGGAATTTTATTCGTAAACTTCTCACATCTAACTTCCCACATCTCTAAACATCCCACAATATTACTTTTTACACCGTCGTATAGAGAAAAAAAATGTTCTTTTAAAACCCTCTGAGCGTTTTGCAAAAGGGTAAAATTGTAATGTTGTTTTCTTTGCATTTTGTTTTAAATGCTAATAAAATATGATTCTTTCAACATTATAAAAAAAACTCAATTACAAATATGAATGTAATTCTTAAGATTATTAATAATTCTTCAATATATTTAAAATTCCATAAATCTATAGAATTATATTATCTTAAATATTGCTTGTATTGCTGTGAAACTTGGAGCTTAGTGAACGGAATAATACGCCCCAAACACTTAGAGGGTTAAATGCAATTTGTTTGAAAGCTGTATCTCAATTTGTTTTTGAGTTATTAATTATTTTCTGGTCGTTTTTATTACTTTTTTGTCATAGTGGCAACAGAAGTATCCATCTCTGTTGAAAGTAAAGGGAAAATACAAATTACTGTATAGACCAATCAGAAAACGAATAAAATTTGGGATTCAACTAATAAAACGCTTCAGATATGTTTTTGATTTCCTACCCTGACCGAGGACAATAACCATTCTTCCAAATGGTTAAAAATTCAAATGCATATAAACCCGAGTGAGACGGCGCTATTTTGAGTAAAAGGCTTCTCTGACAAGAGCAACAGCAGCTAGAAAGGATTTTTGCGGATGAAGTTACTGACTGTCTTAATTGTGACAATAACGATATTGGTTATGAAGAGTTAACGGATAACGAAATTATTCAAAATGTTTTGAAATCTAAGAAACCTGAAGAGGATGAATGCAATGAATCTAGGAATGTATTAAAATAGCAATTAAAGCCTTTGTGCAGGAATATTAAAAAGCAGTAAACCAACGTTTAAAATGCATAAATAATGTGTGAAAAGCAGCAAACAGCTATTTCGAATCTACAGCGAGATTCTTCTTCAGTGCAAGATAGGAAAAAAGGAACAGTGTGCTAGAAAAAGCAAGACTGAGCAAAATGAGCTTTTTGCTCAGCCTTGCGACGCACCAGAATTAGTAGCAAACAATGAAGGAGTCATTATTTAGATCCCATTTGTATCACTGTGGTAATTGTAGCGATAAACAGACGTGTTATTATTGTTCGAATTTATTGCATTTTATTATTATTATTATTGTTATTACTGTTATTATTATTGAAACTATCTACCCCATTTAATAATTGTAATCTTCGCTTTATTTAGCCATCTGATGTCTGAAATTCAACAAAACTGAAATTGTTATATGGAAGCAGCAATAAATTTTTAAAGTACACTGTTTGATTTTAGCGCTTTATGTTCCAAATTAGGAATTCATGAAGATTTCATTTTCTAAAGTAGTTTTCGTGAATTTTTTAAACTACTTTAGAAGATGTGCATAATCATTTAATAAATTTTAGAAGAATTTTGCCTACTAAATTTAGTTAATTAAATTTGAAATTATATGGATTTTGTGCAATATTTATAGATCCACTCATATCTTTTGTTTATTTATTTTTTTAGTATTTTGTAAAATTAGGAAATGTACAAATCTTACAATAGAAATATAGAAATATTTCCAAACTGAAACTCTTACCCTCCGATATTTCAATGTCAAGAAAGCTGAAAAAATGCAAAGAAAAAAGAAATTATCTTTTAAAAAACATTTTTATTTTGTGCAACCAATAATACTTTTGGAACAAAATAAAGTATCTATAATTCATACTAAACTGTATTACTACTTATCGATGTATTAAATGTATTTTATAACAAGTTATTTTAATGGTAATTTAAAGTACCGTCAAAGCATAAAGGGTTAAATATAGCGGAATGAAACTCACCTACGTATATATATCATAATTATATGAAAAATTAAAATAATAGACGTAACAATAATAATAATAATAATAATAATAATAATAATAATAATAATAACAATAATAGTCTAGAAATCAAACCATACATATACAGTGCGTCCTAAAAATATAGACAGAGATATAAAAAAATGACATCCCGAGCTAAAAAAAAACCCTTTCATGTATTTTCAGAAATGATTCGGATACATTTTTGTAATTGATTTATAGGAATTTATTGTAAAAAGAATCAGAAAATATATAAACACTGAAAAATTTAAAAAAAAATGTAATATCGCCTGTCCCATAAATATAGACATAGTCTGACTTTACTTAGAAATATTATTAGTAAAATATTTTTCTCAGCAGACGATTATTTATTCCCATTTCCTGAATGTATGGATCGTCTACTGTTCTGACTTTTATTGGTTTGGAATCATTTTTCGGTTTGTTTTCCACTGACTAATTGATTTTTTTATAAATTCGACAAAATGCCTAGTAATAAAGAGATTTCGAAAGAGGAGATCATCAAAATTTTGTATTTAAATCTTAAAAGGCAAAAATCCGAAAGACATATCCAAGATTTTAAAAAATATCTTTAAAAAGTGTTTACAGAATTTTGCATAATGGCGAAAATTAGTGTAGTAAGAAAAACCGGGTCGACAAAGAATTACATCCATGCTCGATGACAGAATCATTCTTAGCATGACATATAGAAAAGATATATCATTGCGAAAAATTGCATCCAATTTTGGAGTGTCAAAAATTACCATTCACAGAAGAATACTGAAATCTAAACTAGTAACTTTCAAGAAAATGTTGCAGAAACCATGCTTAAGAAAACATAAAAAAAAACTGTACGTTTAAACTGGCTAAGAAAATGATGTCTTGTGGTGATAAATGGCTGTCAATAATATTTAGTGACGAGAAAAAGTGGAAACTGGTTGGACCAGATGGATATACATTTTATTGGTATGATTCAAGAAGCGATACGAGAAGTTTTTTTAGTAGACAGCAAGGTAGAAGATCAATAATGTTTTGAGGTGGTTTTGGATTTAATGAACAAGCATTTTTGGCATTTTGGAGCAAGAAAATGAACTCCCAAGACAATTAGCATATATAGACCCCTAAAAGCCAACTCAAATTTTTTGATGGAATAACCCTCTTTGGTGATACCCCGATTTGGCGATACTTGCTAAAGGTGGTTTCGTCGTAAAAAGGACATTGCACCCTGATTTTGATCTCGAATTACTTTAATTCATCTTTTAGCTGATCCCTCAATGAAAGACAAAATTATGTGCAAAAATCTCAAACTTTGAAATTTAATAACTGTGTCAATTTTTGTAGTACAGATGTCAAACTTTTTGTGTTATATCTGTTATATGTGTAAACTTTTACTTAATATAACTATAGGAATTGGGGGACCGTATAAAAAGTTTGATTTCGTAATTTTTATAAATTGATTTTTTAATTTAAATAATGCCACAACATGAATATTTAGTACCTCATTTGAAACATTTTTGTAATTGGAACCATATGTCTACGACCAAAGGTTGAGAAATTAAAGATCGGTTCTAAATAACATATTGCACCCTGTACATTGTAATGAAAAACTTCTGATGAATGTTGTTTTGAATAGTTAAACTTATTTTTACTTTTGGCTTATGTTATATTTATTTTTCTCAGAAAGTGTCTTTATTTTTTTTTTCTTTTAATTCGTAACTGTTCGCCCATTATCTGTTTTTTTTTTTTTTTTTTTTTTTTTTTTTTTTTTTTTTAATTGTTGAATGTCAAATTAGTAGATAAACAGTTAATTTTATACAGCGTCTTTAACGAAATGCATCGCAAAATGTGGATTTAAATTTTTACTGCCGTTTTGCCAGAACTCTGCGAAACATTTACAAAATAAAATATTTTCTTTCATTTGGCACCATTTTTATATGTTTACATCTCAATTTTTAAACTTTTATAGAGATTTAAATTTTATTTAAGATGTGCAAATATATTACAAATTATTGAAGAATCGTATGATAAAAGATTATATTTATATTATTTTTTTCTGGCTTCATATGTTTTAAATATGTTTATGTTGCATTTTATAATGGAATTTCATAGAGGGTTTTATTTAGTACTATGATGTATTATAATTACTGTATACATCTATACTATTACATCTCTAATTTGGAGCTTGGGCTACTTTATTGTTCGATTTACTTAGCTTTTTAATTTCAATTTGGATATTCTACGCATAAATTAATTACATGCCATCATTAAGTTTTAGATTTGGCCAATAGTTAGTTCAAATAACTTGTTCTTTGTTTCTTTTATTTCAAAGGTATTGTACATATACAATATATGTTCTGATAATGAGACGAAAGGGTTAATCGTTTATTCGAAAACGTTTTTTTTTTGTTTTGTTTTTTGTTTTTTTCATTTTGTAATATATTTACATTGAATTGAAAAAATATATTTTTTTAGTTTACATATATGAAAAAATGATTAATATTTTATATTTTCTTAGAAAATATAGCTGCAGCTAACGCTTTTATTGGCAAAAAATCAATTTTTACAGGTTTTTTTTTTTTTTTTTTTTTTTTTTTTTTTTTTTACTGTTTTAAAATCTGTTATTTGTACATCGTTCCCTAATATTACGACTAGCATTTGTATAATAAGTATATATTTCTTAAAATACACAGTATAAGTAATAAAGTAACACAATAAGTAACACATTATAAGTAATAGTATTTGTATAAGTAATAAAAATGACTAAGATTAAATTACACTGGGCAAATACACTGCTCAAAACAATTAAAGGATATTTGAAGTTTTATATAAAATAAAGATATAAACGAAATTTTTTTTGCCGAAAATAGAAGAAGAGAATCACAAATGCAAATTTTTCTGGTTTTCAAACTGTGGAGTATGCAAATTTTGAGTTCGACGTCAAAAACGTTGCTTCAGCGGCAGCGAATGAAATTTGACTTTTAACTGGATAAAAGAGAATGAAGACAAGGATGATCGGCATTCAGTGATTGCTTTGTTTCGATGAGTACGATGTCTCAGCGAAGTCATTTGACAGATTCAGAAGCTTTGAGAATTGTTGGTAGGTTAGAAGGGGGCCAAACTCAAGCCGAAGTAGCGCAAGCCATTGGAGTGTCACAAAGTGTCATTTCCAGGATCTGGAACCGTTTTTTGGAGAGTGGATGTGCAGGCCGAAGACCAGGGCAAGGTCGTAGACGGGCAACAACGCCCAATGAAGATCGGTATTTAGCGTTAACAGCTCGGAGACACCGAACCATGAACGCTACTCTTCTCCAACAACACCTTCGCTCGGCTACAGGCACCACGATTTCAACTCAGACTGTCCGAAACCGGCTCCATGCTGTAGGTCTGTATGCTCGCCGACCGATGGTATGCGTTAGATTAAATTCAAGGCATCGTCGCGACCGCAGGGAGTGGGCAACCGAGCATGTCAACTGGAGGAGAAATGAATGGAGCAATATTCTGTTTTCTGACGAGTCCCGTTTTTCTGTGCATCCGGATAATAGGCGTATTTTCATCTGGAGGGACCGTGGCAGTAGGAATGATCCTGCGTTCGTGCACGAAAGTGTCAGATTTGGCGGTGGAGGAGTGTTGGTGTATGGTGGCATCTCCATTGACGGGCGCACTGACCTCTACATCATTCGAGATGGAGCTCTGACTGGTCGCCGATATAGGGATGAGATCCTCAGACCTATTGTAGTCCCTTAGGCTGCAGCAATCGGAGATAACTTCATTTTAATGGAGGATAACTGCAGGCCACATCTTGCAAACCTGGTGGAGGATTTCCTTTTCGAGGAAGGAATCGTTCGAATGGAATAGCCAGCGTGTTCTCCAGACATGAATCCAATCGAGCACGTTTGGGACGCTCTAGGAAGGCGAGTTTCTGGCCGCCAACAACCCCCACAAACTCTCCAAGAACTGGGAAGAGCTCTTCTGGAAGAGTGGGGCAGAATACCCCAACTCGTCATTAATAGCCTCATTGAGTCCATGCCTCAAAGGTGTTCAACGTTGCTGGCCGCCCGTGGAAACCATACACCCTACTGAAAATGATTTTCTTTGAAGAAAACACCTTTTCTTATTCTTTTTTTCTCATATGCACAAATTGTGTTTTTTTCCTTTAGTACACAAATGCGCAATAAAATGCATTTTTTTCTGCCAAACATGTGTAATTTATTCTCATATAGCCTACTATGTCTGTCGACCATGTATCAATCAGCTAAACAGTTTACCAGATACAAAATCCACCTAAAACTGCAATATCCTTTAATTGTTTTGAGCAGTGTATAAATGTAAATGTAATATAAATTTGTATAAAAGTGCAAAGGTATTCTATTTTCTTTCTTATTAATTATGGAATTTTCATTTAGATAAAAGAAGCCATAATTTTAGTAAAAACCAAAACCCCAAAAATTCTTAATTTCTTAAATTCTTAATTGTAATATTATTCAAAAATGCAATTTTTGCCCAGAATTAACACCATCCTTTCAAATATTTTATTAAGTTAATGTCCACGTGAAATAAAGGAATAAACTATATTGGAAAATAAAATACTGAAATTTTATCTGTATTTTAACATTATTTCTTAAAACACTAAAAAGCATTAGGCATATTAAAAATGCGAATATTTTTCCTGTAAAAATAAAATTCAGTAACAAAAATTATTTTAATTTAATGAGTAAGAAATATAAGTAAATATATTTATGCATCAATGATTCAAATGCAAAGAAAAAGCGTCGAGGAACATTTTTTTTTTGTATTATTCATATTATTACTTATAATATTCGGCTTCTTTTGACAGAGATATCGTGAACGAATTTTTCCAAAGATAGTGTTTCCATTAGCTTTGAGATAGCTCACGTAGATTTATATGAAATAATCTTATAATAAGACCTTTTATTCTGTTTTTGATCTTAAATGAAGTTTTTTACTTCATTCTAGCTTTACAAGCAGAAAGTATTGGATTCGTAAAATTTTAGTATTTCAGTTTTTGATGGATTTACACGTTATAGGGGTCAGAGATCCCGAAAAACATAGTTTTACAAAATGTCTGTCTGTGAGTGTCTGTGTCTGTGAGTTTGTGACACAAGTTATGGGGTCGCTCTATCTCAAAAACTAATGAACGAATTTAATAAAACTTTAGATTCAGTTAGTTACTGATACAATTTGATGGTGATTACTTTTTGTGTAAATCGCCCAACAGATCGCGCTGCTGTACTACATTTTTCACGATTTCTGCAATAACTATATCTCAAGAACTAATGCACGGATTTTCATAAAATTTCGGATTCAATTATTCCTTGATATAGGTTGGTACTGTTTACTTTTTGCTGTAAATCGCCAAACAGCTGGTGCTGTTATGTTGTATTAATAATGAAAATCTCAGTAGCTCCTTCTCAAGAAGTGATACAGCAATTTTCATCAAATTTAAGATTCGATTAGTTCCTTATATAAATTGGTTCTCATTAGTTTTTGGTGTAAATCGCCCAACAGCTGGTGCTGTTATGCAGAATTGTTTACGATTTCCACAGTAACTCCATAACAATATGAACAGTTTTTCATTAAATAGACTCAGTTTTAGACTTAGTTAGAAGTTAACATGCGTTTTTGCTGATTAGATTTTGTTGTAAATCACCTACCCGGTGGTGCTTAAAATACGTTCAAACGGGTAAAAATATGTTTAAAAAAAGAGAAAGAAAAAATGTTTAAAAAATTTCGACAAAATCAGTAAGAACCTGAGTATTTCGTCGCGAATTCAATCAACATGAAGGTAAAGATAAAAAATCATACAAATTTTAGGTTCATTTAAGGTCATTCATCACGGCGGATCAGCTAGTCAAATGGAAAAAATTTGAAAAGTGTTTATAGAGATAATAAGAATAATGATAATAAAACTTTCTTTCCTCGTAGTACTAAAAATGATGTATTTGTTTTGGTTCTTTGCTTCTTAAACGATTAATAATTACATCTTTATTGGAATGATTAAATATTAATGGATAGTTTCAGTATTGATAACAAATAAATTAAACTGCAATTATATTAGAAATTATAATATTTAAAACACTGTGCGAATTTCCATTGAATTCTCACATTATTTCTGAAAATAATCAAAAACGTTAAGCACATTAAAAATTGTAATCTTTGATTTGTAGAAACTAGTAAAAGATTTCCATATATTTATAAATTTTATAAATAAGCGAATAAATTTTCTTCAGGATTGCTAGGGCAAAAAAAAAGTAAATAAAAATAACACAGTCCAGAATTTTTTTTTTTCAGTTTTCTTTATTTTATTACTTGAAACTCAGTATTTACTAGTACGTAATGTAAATTTACCACTATAATTTTATGTCGATAAATTAGACCTATTAAGTTGATTGATCAGCAATAATCAGTGTCTTTTCGAGTGTATATTCAATACTTACAGGTGCACATTTTAAATATTTCTTGTGAAAGGCTTCCTTTTAAGGGGGCAAATTTTCTTTTGATTTTCTTGTGTTCATCTGACTGAGAAGCAAGTAATACAGTTTTGTCATTCATGTACGCATATTTTTCAAACTAACCAAAGTATTCGCTAAAGATAAATCATGAATCATTTTGAGGATGTTATAATAGCAAAGGTTTTGCGAATAATATTGATATTATACATTTCTGTAATTAATATTTTTGTACTTTGTATTTATTTTATTCTAATATTTCTGTTGTTATCAAACCTGACAAGTTATTTTAGCTTTTATGCAGTTTCTGACATTTTTTTTTTTTTTTTAATGACGGACACACTCTGAAATATAAAGAAATTTGAGTGGGAGGAGGGGGGTAATTTCCCCTTTAGCCTCCTCTAAATGGCGCCGCCAAATCCTTTGACAATTTTGAATGCAGCAAAGTGGGGGCTATTTTTGGAAAGTAATTTGCAGTCGCTACTTTTTAAAATAAATAGTATACTATGTCTCTGTAGCTAATATTTTTTATAAAGTTGTAGTTGTAGTTCGTTACTATAAAAAAGCAGTTTTCAGACCATTGGTGAGAGGGAATAATGACAACAAACATATTTTTATGAAATCTCAAATTCTATCACTAAGTTATAGAATATAACACGTGAATTTATCAATAAAGATATGCAAAAATAGAAGTGGAAAATATAAAAGCAAAATATTGCCCCCGTATGTTACATATTGTGTGTGTAATATTGAAATTTATTATGTCTATTTCCCATGTCTGTAGGAATTTTCTTTTAACGTTTCCAACGAAAGAAATGTACGGACAGTGGCGTAGCTAACGGGGGGTGGAGGGGGAAGTCGGCCCCGGTGTCACTCTCTAAGGGATGACAACCAATCTTTAGTATTTGCAAAAAAATATATATAATCTTATAAGATTGTAGAAAAGAATTCTGAAATACAATGAAACTTCTAGTGCACCACACAACAGTGCTAATTTTCTTTTCTTGGAAAATCTGAAGTTTTATACAGAATAGAGTGTCTAAATAAGATATGCACCAGGCAACAAAAACCTACCTATCCAACGAGTGGATAGCAAAAGCAAACTTTAAAAGAAATAATTTTCTTCTACATATAGGAGCCGCATTGGATTATGCGGACTATGGGATGAATGACGAGTCGCTCCTATGGTTTATTATGTGGAGGACAAAAGGCAAATAAGGAATGGTATGGTCATATCCTGTACCCTGTACTATTGCTGCCTATGGTTCTTTTGCCCTTTTTTCGATAGAAATTGCTGTTACAAGCAATATAATCTATATTAAATGACAATATAATCTGGACTAAAAGGCAATATAATCTATAATTTTGTGTGTGATTGTACCCTTGAATTACAAGAGAGCATATACTTTAGGTTGTAAACTGGTAGACCTCATGCTCAGAATCGTTGTAATATTAAATCATCAGGAGAAGAGGGCTGTCACCAGTCACGTGTGGTCAGAAAAGTTTATTTCAGCAATTTAATGTACAGAGAAATAGGAAAAGAACTTTTCGACAAAGCGCTTTCTAAAGCGCCTAAAGGATCTTATTTGGCACCGCCTTCTGATGTAAAATGAAAATAAAATTATGCGTTATGCTTACAAGATTTTGGTTGAGGGAAAATATAAATAAGTGTTTTAAGCGATGTTAACGATAACATTTATCTTAAGAATATTTTTATTTCGTTTTTATTAGAAAATGAATCGCTTTTGCGGAAGGGAAAACTCTGCATAAACGAAAACAGTTTTATAATAGACACATTAATTAAAAATGAAATATAAAGTAAAGCGCCTTTCATACGTTGAACTTTCTTGCGTGATCACTTTCTTGTATCTTTTCAAGAAGAAAGTATTGGATTAGTGAAAAAGTTCGATTTCCGCTTTTCGACGGATTTATACGCTTTAGAGTTCACGATTTGACTATTTTTAGAAAATGTCTGTCTGTCTGCATGTGACATAGATTTTGTGGGTGCTCTATCTCAAGAACTAATGTACTAAATTTAATAAAACTTTAGATTAAGTTATACATTGATATAATTGGTTCTGATTAGTTGTTAATGTAAATGGCCAAACAGATGGCGCTGCTAAGATGCATTTTTCACAATTTAGCCAATACTCTATCTCAAGAACTAATGCACGGATTTTCATCGAACTTCATATTCAGTTATACCTTGATATAAATTGGTGCTGATTAGGTTTCCTTGTAAATCGTCCAATAGATGACGCTGCTATGGTGCATTTTTCACGATTTTCGCGATAGCTGTATCTCAAAAGAAAATGCACAGGATTTAATCAAACTTCATATTCTGTTACACTTTTACATAAATAGATCCTGATTTGGCTTGGGTGTATACTGCCTAACAGGTGTCGCATTTACGCTGTTTGGCCTGTGAATTTTCGTTGCAGACATCTAACAAGGAGAGGGTTCGAGGTTGGTCTCACCGAATGCGATGAACATTTGTGTTTTGATAGACAATAGTTAGTATATAAATATATGACCGCCATAAAGCGCAACCCCTAGGGGGTCTTGAGAAAAAAAGTCTCAAAGTTTAAGCTACACTTTATAATCGGTTTATACACTTTATACCACGTTTGGCAAGCGCTCCGTGGCGTGGTCGGCAGCATGCTGGATTTGAGTTTTTTCTACCCGGGATCAAACCCGGCTCGGACTTGTTTTTCGGAACGAAAATTTTTATCAATAATTTTCGAACCGCAATTGAAAAATATGTATAATAATTGAAATTTACCAAAAATAGGAATTAAATGTATGTTCTGTAGCATATAAGTGCTTTTATAACTACGAAATTTTGCATGTTTAAATATATAAGGGGGAAAAAATGCATATTTATATGTCTATAGAACAGAACATTTTTGTTGTTATTTAAAATTATTTACAGTTATTTCAATGAATATCTACAATTTTTAACAGAGAAATAAATTAAAATAAGTGAACAAATGTATTATTTTCATTTTGCTCCTTATTTAAATATTTCGAATATTTCATGGTGTAAAAAATATGCTTTTATATTTTTCATATGATTTTTTAAAGTCTGGAATTCTTGATTTTTAATTAGAATAAGTGTCTACGTAGTAATTTCTGTCGGAAATATTTTTTTTCTTGTTTAATATTTTTATATAATGCAGTTTAATTATATAATTACAATTTTAAGTGCGAATCTTTGCATGTTTATACTATATTTAATGAAACGTAAAGATAAAATAAATAAATAATAATAATAGTAAACTAAAAAAAAAGTCAATAGGAACATTCATAGACCATAAAATTTAGCTAATTTAAAAGTATATTTACTGTTATGTACATAAATTAGCTACTACGTTTCACAGTGAAATAAATGTATCGTTTTTACCAACTAGCTTTTTAACTTTTGAATTTTTAAATCTTGGATTCTTATAATTATAGTTTGAATAACTGTATTTAAAAATAAGTTCTAAAAAGATACTGAACTGCTGAAAATAGTTATTACATAGTTAATAAGTACAAAACCAAAAATCCGAAAAAAAAAAATTCATATTAAGAATTTAAAAAAGTGTATTAAAACGATCATGAAATATTCGAAATACTTTCATATATAGAGAAAAAAAAATTAAAGTAATATAATTATTCACGCATTTATATCACTTGTTTTAAGTTATTTCTCTGTGAAAAATAGAAGATTATTCATTGAGATAACTTTAAATAATTTTAAATAACAACAAAAATTTTCTGTTCTATAGACATATAAATATGCATTTTTTTCCATTATATATTTAAACATGCAAAATTTCGTAGTTATAAAAGCACTTATACGCTACAAAACATACATTTAATTCCTATTTTTGGTACATTTCAATTATTATACATATTTTTTCAATTGCGGTTCGAAAATTATTGATAAAAATTTTCGTTCCGAAAAATAAGCACGAGCCGGGTTTGATCCCGTGTAGAAAAAAACTCAAATCCAGCATGCTGCCGACCACGCCACGGAGCGATTGCCAAAGATGGAAATTTATCCGATTAGAAACTGTAGCTTAAACTTTGAGACTTATTTTCTCAAGACCCCCGGGGGGTTGCGCTTTATGGCGATCATATATTTATATACTAACTATATTCTATCGAAACACAAATGTTCATCGCATTCGGTGAGACCAACCTCGGACCCTCTTTTTGTAAGAGGGTGAGTGCCGAAATTCAATAATTTGTTTGAAAGATGCGATCTCGTTTTTAAATGCACGCAATTCAACGAACCTGTACCTTTAAAATCCTCATGATGGGCATAGATTTTCATTTGATTTTGGTACTGTGATACCGAATTTTGAAGTATTAAAAAATATGAGATATAAGAAATTTTGGAATTGGCCCATCCAACTAGTTTATTTTATTTAAATGTTTAGAAACTTAAATCGCATTTTATTCCATTATCGTCTAAAGTTAAATTATTTACTTATACGACACAAACAAATTCTTAATTTCCTTTATACTTTTTATCGAAGGATACTTCGGAATAGATTTACTAAATTATAGAGCATCAAGAAATAATAAAATATATTTTTTTTTCTTATTGAAATTATTATTATTGTTGAAAATATTATTACTTTGTAATATAAAATTCATATTAGTTCGCCAAAAAAATGTTAAAATTTTATTTGTAATAAAATTGCGATTGAAAAAAAATATGACGGATTGTGTGTGTGTGTGTAGGGGGGGGGGGGTGCGGGTGACACCATGGTGGGTGAGGATGATACCATTTACATTCGCCCCCTGTGTCACCCATCCTAACTATGCCACTGAAATTTTGTGGTATTTTACTAAAATGTCGAAATGTACGCAAGGGAATAAGGTAATTTACATTCGAGAAAAACAATATTATTCAGTATTCATTACTAAGTTATTGAATCTAACACATAAATTTCTCAATAAAGATATATAAATATAGAAGGGGAAAGTAAACAAGGCAAATAATTGCACCCGTTTGTGCCATACTGCGTGTGTAATATGGAAATTTATTAATTCAATCCCCTATGTCTGTATCATTTTTAAAACAAAGTTTGCAACAAAAGAAATGCACATAGCATATTAGCATTAATGCACAAAGCATAAACTCAATTATGCGGTTCTTAACTAAGATGGCAAAATATACGGGATTGAATACGGTAATTTACATTCGATAAAATGAAGTATTAGTCACCAGTAGTGGCGATTAGTAATAGTGGTTAGCAATAGTGGCGATTTATTATTTACAACAAAAGAAATGCACATAGCATATTAGCATAAATGCACAAAGCATAAACTCAATTATGCGGTTCTTAACTAAGATGGCAAAATATACGGGATTGAATACGGTAATTTACATTCGATAAAATGAAGTATTAGTCAGGATTTCTACAGAGTTGTGGTAGATTCGAACTCTATTGCAGAATCCTGGGCACGTAGACGAGAAAATATTTAAATTGAACTGAAAAGTTGTTTTGTTTATTAAGTTTTCTATGTCTTTTATCTAGCTATAAGTTTCATCGCACAATGATAATGTGCAAGTAATGATTGCCAGTAAACACTTTATTCCTTTTTCGTAGGGTGTTTGTCTATGTGTGAAATTAAAATATCGTCTGAATTTTCGTCTGAAGAATCATTCTTCAATTAAAAGAATACTTATGCAAGAAATTGAGAATTATAAAGGATTTAATAACTCGTAAATGCGGACAGACAATTTTTATGTTTATTATTAAGAAGATATTGTTCTTACCATTTATAATTAATATTATTTTATATTTAAAGACGCTTTTGTTTCACTTTCTGGATATTTTGATATTATACTAGCAGGTTGCACATTAAATACGATGTATATTGTATGTAATATGTATATTGGATTTTCCTTATCAAACACGAAGTTCTCATCATGAACGAGTACGCATTGTGAATGAATAGAGGTACTATTAAACTTTATCTGAGAATGATATATTTAAATATATTGTATCAATGAGAATGTAAAATAAGACATGTCACGTAACTTTATGATTAATAACAGTAAGACTTTTTGTTGTTGTTCTTTTTGTTCACTCTCAATTGAAATTTATCTTTCTGTTTTTCTTTAGAAACATATGTTAACTAGAATAATTAAAAGAATAGAAATCTTACAAAAAATACTTTGAAGAAGATTCCTTTGTTTTGTAATAACAATGAAATTCTTTCTCTCTCTCTCTCTCTCTCTCTCTCTCTCTCTCTCTCTCTCTCTCTCTCTATTTATCTCTCTATCTATACAATCATTATTTAATGAATCATAGTTATTATTTATTTATTTTATTTATTAATTAATTTTTATTCTCCACTCTAATTCCTAAAAATTAAACTTTGAAAGACATCTTTAAATGCATTATACAGGTATAACAATATCGGGCTGCACTATTTCTGATCCATTAGTGAAAAGACTGTGGTTAATCTATTTCAACCTTATTACACTGTTTATTTTAGATCCTTGGTTGTACTAATAGTATTTTACTTAAATAATTTTGGCAACATGTGCAGATCATTTCTTATAAAGCCAAAATTATACATCGTCGGTGGTTCGGTAGGATCTTCAATTGGGAATCTATTTTTAATCCATTTCATTTTTTATCTTATGTACTTTTTGGCTTCTTTTTATTGTGCACGGTAGCCCAATTTTGCATTTTTTAGCTTGTTATGGCTTATGTAATGATTAAACCGTACATGTTATAAGCAGAACTCAAGGTAATTTGGGCCTGATGATTCTGCCTTGGTTGCACAAATAATTCGCTTTTTCCAGTGTTTTATATGTTTTAAGTTCCTTGTCTCACTTGTTATGATGGTCTGTTTCTACGAATTTTAAAAAGGTTAATCGCACAAGGCATCATTTTTAATTTGCATAAAATTCATTTGTAATTTTTTTATTCACAATTGTTGGTGATAATTTGCATTGGGTTATAATGCTTACATATATATATATATATGCAGTGGTTCACATTTGGTTTTGGATACTTTTGTTTTTGAAACTTACTTATAAAAAACATCATCTTAATATTAAAGGATTTACTTAATTTTTTTCATATAAACTTTCTTTAAAACCTACATATTGTAATGAAAATAAATTCAAAACATTTTTTTCCAAAAAATTATTTTACCGAGAAAGTGTTAAATAGAAACTCGCATAAGTAATTGGACACTTTGAACATTCACCAAATGTAATATATATATATATATATGTATGGAATTAATCAAACATTTTAATACTTTATTGGATATCCTTTAGCTCAGATTACACTTTTAATACGCTTTGGCAGGGATGAAACTAGTTTTTTTGCATAACAATGTTCAGTTTTGTTCCATTACTCTGTTAATATTGCTTTAAGGGGTCTTGTACCTTTTAAACGCGTCGAAAATTAACGAAATACTTCAAAGTTTCAATTAGTCTATCTTCAAAGCCTTTTTATGTATAAACATCAAATTTTGGATATTGATTAAACAGATTGTGCTTTATAATGTGCTACCATTAGAAATTTATTAACCCTTTACAGAATTTGTGTATTGTTGAAATCAAAATAGCTCTTTTTTTACCCCATAAGTCATTGCGCGCATGATATCTCGGGAAAATATGTATGGATTGGCATGAAATTTGGTAAATATTCTAAACATATATGTGTGTTTAAAATGATCTACTCTTAGGCTAAAATTATTGCATTAACTATATAAAAAAAAATATATTTTCGTAAAAAAAATAAAAATTTTGTATTTTTAATGAATAAAAATAGTCATAACTAAAAATATTACCATTGTAAATACTTAAAAGTAGATCATTTTAAACACACATATTTGTTTAGTATATTTACCAAATTTCATGGCAATCCATACATACTTTCTCAAGATATCATGCGCGCAATGACTTATGGGGTAAAAAAAAAAGCTATTGTGATTTCAACAATACACAAATTCTGTAAAGGGTTAATAAATTTCTGTTGGTAGTATATTACAAAGCACAATCTGTTTAATCAATATCCAAAATTTCATGTTTGTACATAAAAAGGTTTTGAAGATAGGCTAATTCAAACTTTGAAGTTTTTCGTTAATTTTCGACGCGTTTAAAAGGTACAAGACCTCTTAAGTTGTTCTTTCGAAGAAATATCATATTTTCTTGTTCTTTTCTCCAGTTCATGCTACATATTTTCATTCGGTTTAAAACTGAAGACAATGCCGCGGCTTGATAACTTTGGGACAATTCTGCAGCAGACATAAGCGAACATTCAGGGCTGTATGTTTGGCATAATTATCTTGATATAACTTGGATGCGTTTTGAATTCTAAGTTTTGGGGCAGAAATTTTAAAGTTTTCTTCCAGAATATTTATATATTTATATTGGTATATTTTATTTTCAGTGAAAACTATATTTCCCGTACGAGAAGCAGCAAAACTTCCCCAAACCATTATGCCTCCACCCCTAGGTTTTAAAGTTGGCCATAGATTTTTCAGATTAAGCTCTTCATTGAGCTCTTCTTTCTACATACAGTTATTCACCCATCAGACTCAAATATGTTAAATTTTGATTCATCCCGATTTTCAAATTCCAGACGTAATTTTCTTTCCCTTTCTTTAAAAATTTTTTTCTTCTGGCAACTTTACTGTTGTATCCGTACGATCTGATAACTCGCCCAAGAGTTTCAGGGTTTATTTTTATTGCAAATCTGTTTTTTAATGTTTCACTGCACTAATACTTGTATTTTTCCAAATTTCATGCATAATAAACTTTCGATCCCTGGGAGTTAACTTGTGAGGAGCTTGTGATCTTAATGCTTTTTCAACAGTTCCACGTAGTTTACGTCGTTTTATTATTAAAAAAACAGTTGAATGATTTATTTTATCAAGTTTTGCGATAGTTCTGAAGTTTTTACCATATTTAAAACGTTCTGCGAATAAATTACGAATGGAATTTGTTGTACATTTGTAGCGTCCGGACATGTTCACTTCAAATATAGAAATATAAACAAATTTACATGAAAAAGTAGTAATTTCAAAGTGCAGACGACATTATTTGACATATATTTTCCTTTATAATAAAAAAAATATATATATCGTCTGTCAAACAATTTAGTAAAGCTTTCAAGTGTCAAATTACTTATTACTGTTATTAACACTGTTATTAACACTTTCTCGGTAAATTAATTTTTTGAGATGATTTTTTTTAATAAGTAAATTTAAAAAAAAAACAAAAGTCCAAAAACAAATGTGAGCCACTGTATATACATATAATATATTTACAAAATAGAAGATATGGGAAGTGTATTTCTAGCCATGTATGTTTCTTTTTTATAATTTTTTTCTTTTCCCTTTACCTATGTTTTTATAGTAAGGAAGCCTAAATGTTTTTACAGTTTAGCGATTTGTGCAATGAGTTTTTTTATTTCGAAAAAAAATTTTTTTTTCGTTGCTCATAAATTTTGTTATATCCTATTCAATGCACGGTAAGTAAATGGAAGTAATGTGTATATATATTTTAGTATAATATGGGAAATTTAATAATGATAATATTTAAAACTAGTTTTAAATTGCTTCTATTAATGTAACTCAAACTAGTCTTCTGATAAGAATTCGAAAATTATCACTTACATTTTAATATTAGTAATAAAAATCTTTAATAAAAAACAACAAGCAAATAATTAAAAAATGAAATCGCGTTCGTACCAAGCTTACAACATTCTCAAAAATAATTTATTAATTTAATATCTAAAAGACATAAGCTTATGAGTTCTTCATGAAGAATTAAACTAAAAGAAAAAAGTACGGATAAATTTTCTCTTTTGTACTCTTTATATTATTACTCATAATATTCAACTTTTGTGGCAGTAATATCAAGAACCAATTTCTTCTACGATAGTGTTTCTATGAGTTTTGAGATAGGTCACGTTAATGTGTGGTTAATACTCTTACATTAAGACACTTTTATTTTTTATTGCCAGTTTTAATTTTCTTTTCTTTTTCATTTGAAGAACAAATGGTCATTCAACTAAATTAAAACATATACCAAAAGTATCAGAAAGAAATTGAAGAAAATATTTTTAAAAACGAGTTCTTTTTATGTAACAATAAATGGCTTATTAATTTTTTTTTTTTTTGTATTTTTAGCGATATTTAAAATTTGGAAATAAATATTACCTCATATTATATTTAAAAAAAAACATGTTGGAAATTGCTCGTCAAACGTGGCAAATGAGGTGCGTTCGTACTATAACTAGTTTTATAATTTTTTTTGCACCCGATATTGCACTGAATGTGTATTTGTTTGCACTTCATAAGTGCATAGTCTGTAACATCATTAAGATGCACTTGCAATAATTTTTTCCCATTCCCCTTAATGTAACGGGAAAATTTTGACTGTCCCTGTAATTAAATTACACATCCGATTTTCATAAAATTTTAAATGGCTCGACAAAATTTTGCAGCAATTATATATTTAAAATTTCAGCCCATTCGGAAGGCTGTAACATCATTAAAATGCACTTGCAATAATTTTTCCCATTGGCCGTAATGTAAAGAAAAACTTTTGACTGTCCCTGTAATTAAACTATACATCCGATTTTCATAAAATTTGAAATGGCTCGACAAAATGTCGCAATAATTATATGTTTAAAATTTCAGCCCATTCGGAAGGCTGTAACATCATTAAAATGCACTTGCAATAATTTTTCCCATTGGTCGTAATGTAAAGATAAATTTTTGACTGTCCCTGTAATTAAACTATACATCCGATTTTCCTAAAATTTGAAATGGCTCGACAAAATTTTGCAACAATCATACATTTAAAATTTCAGCGCATTCGGTTGGGTAGTTTTTGCTCTATTACATGCGGACGGACGGACAGACGGACAGACGGACTGAACGACGACTATAGGTGCTACGTATTTATATAATTACGAACGCACCTAAAAAAGAATACTACCTTACCTATAATTTCTGTTTTGTAATCTTTACTTTATTCAATCACAGAAAGTCTGTTATTAAACAAAAGCAAAAATTACTATACAAGATTTTTGGCAGGTTTTTTTTTTTTTTTTTTTTTTTTTTTTTTTTTTTTGAGAAAAAACAAGGAACAACACTTTTGGAAATTTTATTTATATCCTATTATTAGCAGCATGATCAGTGTTTATATAACATTGACATATTAGAAAAAGTATGAAAATTTTAGAAATAGTAATAACTAAAATTAAAGTAAATTACAACTTTAAATGAAACACAAAATAAAGTATTTAAAATTACTCAATTAGATTATGCATTTTCGTCTTAACTGTGAAAAATTTGTCGTCCGAAACAATAAGAAAATTAAAAACAGTAACATGTTTCATGTAAAGGAAAACCCAATGTAAATCCATTTGGTTTTATTATCTGTTTTATTCATATTTTATGTATCTTGTTTTCGTGTTTTTCGTAATTTCTGCCTATTGAGTAAATGTATTTTTTAATTGTTTTAATTTCTATATTCTAACAAATTAATTAGCATTTTCTTTGTCAAATATGTTTACGTAAAAAACAGCGTTCAATATGTTTCTCTCTTGTATTCTTAATATAAATAATTATAATATTAGACTTTCTTTGAACACGATATCATGTCCTAGTTTCCCCAACAGAAATGTCTCCATTAGTTTTGAGACATTTTACGTTTTTGATGGTAGGTTTTTGATTAACAATTCAAATACAGCTCGATTTTTTCTGTCTGAAAATACGAAACGATTTTTTTGGTGATATTTTTTTTCTATCTACGCATATTGCTATTTTAATCCCTATCATAAGCAGTTTTAATATAATACAAGAATTTTAATAGCTTTTTCCTTGCAAGCAAAAAATGCACACTATATTTTTATTCATATGAATGTAAGTTTTGACTAATTTGTTTTAAAACTTTCTAATTTATTTTTAAAAGCTGTAAAACAAAACTTTATAGAATTAATAACTCTACAAGATTACCGCAAGCGAATCTGCCACGGCTGTTTTTATTTTATTATTTTACCTACCACTAGATCAAAACAATAATCTTATAATAATCGTAATATATTTGTACAAATTTTCGAGGTAGTTTATTTTTTGCTTACAAAAAATCCTAAAAAATGCTAATGAAAAAAATTAATAAAATATAGATACCAGTGGCAGCCGTGCAATTTGACTTTTATAATTTGTTTACCACTATTTCCAAAGGAAATTTCTAGTCGAAATTTATGATGAAAACTATTGTTTAAAAATAGGATTAGAGAAAATGCGAAAAAAAAAAAAATGAAAAGGAACGGAAAAAAAGAACGAAAGAAATGAACAGAAGAGAAAGAGTTGCCTGTTTTATTTTTTTTTATTTTGTCTACCACTTTATTAAAAAATTAATTTTAGTGGTATATATATATTACTTTTCTATTTATATTATTTTTAGTTTGCAAGTAATGCTACAAAAATCTTAATGAAAAAGTGCAAACTATAGACACCAGTGGCAGCTGCGAAATCTGATTTTTATAATTTGTCTACCTCTAATTCCAAAAACAATTTCTAGTAGAAAGTTATGATGAAAAACACTGTTTAAAATAATTGTAAACAAAAAAAAATAGAAATAGAAATGAAAAAGAAACGAAAAAAGAAAGAAAGAAAGAAAAGGAACAGGAACAGCCGTTGCAACCCTGTATACGCGAATTTAATGTGGGCTGTTGAAGAAGAATTTGTTGATCTTGATACTATGTAGAAATCAATCTCTCTGTACGCGGAGAGTTAATAATCTTACTCTAAAGATTCGTCTTTTTTTCTGTTTTTTTCGTCTTTTACTGTTTCTTCCCTCTATAAAAAAAAATTAATTTAAATAAACTAAAACAAATTGAAAATGTTACATACAAAAAAAAAAAAAAATCCTAAAAAACATAATTTTCTTTTTTTATATTAAATGTTACAAATTTTCATGGTTTTTAGACTATTTAAAATTGTGATTTAATCTTATTATTTTCAGTGAGGTTTATATTTACACTGCTGGCCATTAAAATTGCAACACCATGAAAGATTAAAAATAGAAAAAAGATACTTATTGTACGTAAACAGTATGGCATGAAAACAAAATGATTAAATTTGTAAACAGTTTGGGGGGTTTACAAGGGTGCGAAATTGATAAAAACAGCTGCTCCCCCTGGCAGCTAAAACGGCCCTTATCCGGTTAGGCATGGAGCTGAACTGGGCTTGGAGGACAGAAACGAGCTACTCATTCCATGCTGCTTCAAGTCTATGTCCCTCTTCATCAACCGTATTAGAAGGAGAAGGGTGGCGGGCTAGTCTCTAAGCAATTCATAACCAGATGTTTTCAATGGGTGACAGATCGGGAAACCGTGCAGGCTAGGGCAGCAATCGAATACTCTGTGTATCGAGGAAGGTCAGAACACGACGTTGAACATGCGGTCTTGAGTTATCTTTCTGGAAGATGGCGTTTAGCAGGCCTCGAAGACAGAGCATAGCCACTGGACGTAAGATGTCAAAAATGTACCGATCTGCGTTCAAATTACCGTCGATCCGAACTAGAGATGTGCATGTCGTGTACCCAATGGCTGCCCAAACCATGACACCAGTTGCGGGGCCCTTGTGCCAATATTGAATGCAAGTAGGCGGCAGGCGTTTTCTCGGAGCCTCCAGACAAGTATACGGCCATCAGAATACAGCACGTACAACCGGGACTCGTCTAGAAGACAGCATTGTGCGAGCCATGCATCCTGCTTTGTCGTTCGAGGCACCAGAGTCGCTGACTCTCTCTATACTGCATTGTCAAGGGAAGCCACAGTACTGGTTGCCGTTCTGACAGTCCAACTGCTGCAAACGTCGTCGCACCGTACGAGCGGATACTGGGTGTGCTTTAAACATGCCCATTTCCTGACTAATGGTTCGTGATGTGGTTGTACGGTTTTGCAGGGCCGACCTCACAATATGTCTGTCCTCTTCGGCGTTAGTCATGGGAGGGCGTCGAGATCCTGCATGCCGTCCAGTATGACCCTCAGAAATCCATTGATTCCATATTTGCATGACAGTGGTTGGATTTCGACGAATGCAACAGGCGATTTCACGGAAAGATAATCCACACTCTCGATAGGGAACGATACTGCCTCTATCGAATATCGACACTTGGTGGTAAGCATTTCTTCTTATTATTCGAGGCATAACACGATATTCTGACCAAAGACCGACCTTACAAAGCGCGTTCCGAATGAGAAATCCACTACGCAACTTTTCTTTTATGCAGAGGTTCAGATGTCGTTTCTCCCGCCTGCCACGTCTAAATGCGCTGAAATACTAATCATTTGCATATTCCAACCTCTTCTTCGTTTCATGTGATTTTGACGTTCCTCAGATCATTCCTTCCTGGTGTTGCAATTTTAATGGCTAGCAGTGTATTTAGCTGTGATTTCTTAAATTGTGGTGTAGAGTGTGCGTACGGTTCTTTCAGAAATTTCTAATAGAATTTTTCGTATTATTTAATGACACAAAAATATTGGAGATTGTAAAATAAATGGAAACAAAATTTCAAATCTTCAGGAAAATATTGGTAAAGTTTTCTGATCTAAAATAAAGGAGCCATAATTCTTAAAAATTCAAAGAAGTTTATTCAATTTGAGAAATTGTAGTAATTTTGTAATTAGAAATTTTAGTAATGATATTGAATAATAATCGGTTAATATATCTAATAAGTGCGAGTATTAGTCGCGTACAGAGGGTTCCGTACAACAAATATATGAATTAGTAACTGGGCATTGTGTTACACAAATGTATCATTAAAAGTTGTTATCTACGCTTTAAAAGTCGATGGCGCATAGACTACGACGCCCATTTCTTTATGTATCTCGAAAGCGCCCGTATCTTTAAAAGTTAATATATCGGCTAATTACTGATTTTAAAAAAATCATTATCAACACTACTTTTATACTTCTGTAACTTCCTGCGCTCCTCAACTCCTTTGCTGAACTCTCGCAAATCGAAATTTGTGAGTAACGGAAAAATGCGATTTTCTCGAAACCTATGTGACCTAGGGTAATCGCTATAGTTTTCCTGCACGGTTTAAATTAACTTCTACTACCTCTAATTTTTTCATAATTTGTTTTAGTAGATTCGGGAATAAAGGGGGGGGGGGGCGACATTATTTTTGCATTACATTTTCGACAATATCTCTGAAAATATAATACCTAAAATTAAAAGAGATGTATATTTGAGTTCAGCGTTACGAATGTTTTCACACAATGCCCCACACGATATATAAAAAAAAAAGTTTTATTTTTCAAGTAATTTAATCAGCCCCTCTACATTTTCCCTAAATATGTTTGTAATTGATTAATAATCTATAAGCATATGAGCAAACAGCCTTTATTACTTCACCCAAAATTAACTTTCTACATTCCATAGTTTACGAGAAAAATTGTTGTGACAGACGGACAGACAGGCACAGGAGTGATCTTATTATGTTTCCATTTTTACTTTTTAAGTACGGAATTCTAAAACTGAATTAAACTACAACTATAGATATAAATTAATTTTAAATACTAATAAAACCTTTTAGATATTCTTCTTATATTCGTATTATCTATGAAAAAAATCACGCATACATTTTTTTTGATAAAACTAACGCCAGTCTCACTAATAATTTATTAATTCAATGTATATAAGGAATAAGTTCATGGACTTGTTAGCAGGAATTCAAGTGCAAGGAACAGGAGACGAAAAACTTTCTCTCTTTAATTCTTCATGCTACTTCTTACAATATTCAGTCTTTTTTGACAGTGATATCGTAAATTAATTATTTCGAAGATAATGTGTCCATGAGCTCTGCGATATGTCACTGAGTTTTTTTATTAATAATGTTTAAAAACTTTTTTCGGTCAAACTGAATTAAAGTTTCTTTTACAATTTTTTTTTCTCTTGGAGTACCATAAGTTAATTGGAATAAATAATTAAAAAAAAAACTCATATGGAAACTTTACAAATGACCTTCTTAGAATATGGTTTTATTTTTCGAAAAAATAAATGAAATGTTGAAGTTTTCCATAGTTTTTGGCGATATTTCACCCATATCTTGCTGGTGCTACGACATTGAACTATATTATTTATTTATTGTGGAAATGTTTGGGACGAAAAAAAAAATACTATTGTTGAAAACTATAACATTTCTTTTAACAAATTAAGTGTTTTTGTTACCAGTCGCACTTTTTTATATTTAAAAAACATGTGAAATTATAGTTTTGCCTTTTACTAAAAACATCAACGTTAATTACAGGGTAAATGATATGATGGTATTACGTACATGGTAATTGATTTGAAACTTTTAATAAAAAGTTAAAATTTAAAATTTTATTATTTTTATATATCTTAGAAATAATGTATTTAACGGTTTCCGGGAGTCGAAATTTTAATTTAACCATAGGGAAATTCCAAAGAATTTCTTTCCTGAAAATGTGTATCCTTATAAAGATTACTTTTAAGACAAAAAAGATTTATACTTGAAAATTATAGCTTTTTTAAAATAAAACTAACACCACTCTCAGAAATAATTTATTAATTTAATGTATATAAGAAATAACTTTATGGACTCGTTAGCAGCAATTTAAGTGCAAAGAACAGGAGACGAAAAACTTTCGCTCTTTAATTCTTCATACTATTTCTTACAATATTCAGTCTTTTTTGACATTCATATCGTGAATTAATTCTTTCGAAGATAATGTTTTACATGAGCTCGGCAATTTGTCACTTAGGTTTTTGATTAATAACGTTAAAAAAGTTTTTTCGGTCAAACTGAATTAAATAGTCTTTTACATTTTTTGCTCTTCAAATAACATAAGTTAATTGGGATAAATAAATTAAAAAAAAACTACTATGGAAATATTACAAATGTCCTTTTTAGAAGATGCTTTTCTGTTTCACAAAATGCATGAAATGTTGAAGTTTTCCATAGTTTTTGGCAACGTTTAACACATTTTTTGTTGATTCTACGAAAATGCCCTATTTTTATTTTTTTTTTTTCTCATGAAAATGCTTGGAATGAAAAAAATATTTTTGTTGAAAACTATAAAATTTCTTTTAACTAATTAAAGTTTTTGGTTACCAGTCGAATTTTGCATAGTTAAAAAACATGTGAAATTATAATTATTGCCTAGAAAACTAACACCACTCTCACAAATAACTTATTAATTTAATATATATAAGAAATAAGTTCATGGATTCGTTAGCAGGAATTCAAGTGCAAAGAACTTGTGATGAAAAACTTTCGCTCTTTAATTTTTCATGCTAGTTATTACAATATTCAGCCTTTTTTTTACAGTAATATCCTGAATTAATTCCGTTGAAGATAATGTTTCCATGAGCTCTGCGATATGTCACTTAGATTTCTGATTAATAATGTTAAAAAAGTTTTTCCGGTAAAATTGAATTAAAGTTTCTTTTACATTTTTTCGCTCTTGAAGTACCACAAGTTAATTGGAATAAATTAAAAAAAAAAACTAGTATGAAAATCTTAGAAATGACCTTCTTAGAAGTTGGTTTACTTTTTTGCAAAAATAAATGAAATTTTCAAGTTTTCCATAGTTTTTGGCGATATTACACCCATTCCTTGCTGATGCTATGAAATTGAACTACATTTATTTATTTATTTATTATGAAAATGTTTGGAATGAAAAAAATACTTTTGTTAAAAAATATAACATTTCTTTTAACTAATTAATTTTTTTGGTGACCAGTCGCAATTTTTTATATATATATTAAAAAAAATGTGAAATCATAGTTTTTACCTTTTATTAAAAACACCAACGAGACAGTACATGGTAAATGATTTGAAACATTTAATAAACAGTTAAAATTATAACTTTTATCATTTTTATTTATTTTAGAAATAATTTATTTAAGGGGTTCTGAGAGTCGAAATTTTAATTTCTTTATCTATAGGCACATTTTAATGAATTTCTTTCCTGAAATGTGTGTCGCTATAAAGATTACATTTAAAAAAAAAAAATACTTATACTTGTAAAATTGCAGATTTTTTTAAATAAAACTAACCCCACTCTCAGAAATAATTTATTAATTTAATGTATATAAGAAATAAGTTTATGGACTCGTTAGCAGGAATCCAAGTGCAAAGAACAGGAGACGAAAAACTTCCCTCTTTAATTCTTCATACCATTTCTCACAATATTCAGTCTGTTTTGACAGTGATATCGTGAATTAATTTTTTCGAAGACAATGTTTCATGAGCTCTGCAATATGTCACTTAGGTTTTTGATTAATAAAGTTTAAAAAGTTTTTTCGGTCAAACTGAATTAAATAGTCTTTTAAATTTTTTTCTCGTGAAGTAACATAAGTTAATTGGAATAAATAAAAATAAAAACGAGTATGGAAATCTTACAAATGACCTTCTTAGAAGATTGTTTTCAATTTCGCAAAAATATATGAAATTTTAAGGTTTTTCATAGTTTTTGGCAACGTTTAACCCATTTTTTTGCTGATTCTACGAAAATGCACTTTTTTTTTTCCTCATGAAAATATTTGGAATGAAAAAATATTTTTGTTAAAAACTATACAACTTCTTTGAACTAATTAAATTTTTTGGTTACCAGTCGAATTTTGCATATTTAAAAAACATGTGAAATTATAATTATTCCGTAGAAAACTAATACCACTCTACAAATAATTTATTAATTTAATATATATAAGAAATACGTTCATGGATTCGTTAGCAGAAATTGAAGTGCAAAGAACTGGTGATAAAAAAACTTTCGCTCTTTAATTTTTCATGCTAATTATTACAATATTCAATCTTTTTTTTTTTTTACAGTAATATTGTGAATTAATTCCTTTGAAGATAATGTTTCCATGAGCTCTGCGATACGTCAATTAGACTTCTGATTAATAATGTTAAAAAAGTTTTTTCGGTAAAACTGAATTAAAGTTTCTTTTACATTTTTAAGCTGTTGAAGTACATAAGTTAATTGGAATAAATAAAAAATAAACAGTCAAGTGCGAGCATTACTCGCGCACAGAGGGTTCCGTAGAATATATATATGAATTTGTAATTGTATTGTTAAAAAAAAAAAAGTTCCTAAAAGAATACTAAGACTTTGTAAAAAACTATACAACGTAGGGTTGGGTATAACTGTATAGATTCGAAAAGTGTAAATGGGTATACCATGAAAGTTCAAAGAGATATGGAACATAAATAATATCAAATATAGCTATTCGTATAACTCTTCTTTTAATATTATCCTAATCTGTTTATGATGAACTTAATTCGGTACTGACAATAAAAGCAGTGCATAGTTAAACTTCATTTGGCATTTCATGAAACTAAATTCAGCGTAGTAATAACCTTTATTTCTACAGTGTAGCTTAAACAAAACCTTTGTTCAAAGTTTAAATTTGGCATTGTGCTAAGCGCGCTTCGAATGGAGGTCTCAAAGTTGCAACGCCGCCTTGGTCAGTGCCGCGTTTTCCAGATAGGTGTTTAATTAATTTTTAAAGTCACTCGAGACGTATTGAAAGATACAATCAATGCAAAGTATCGCGAATCCCACAGTATTTATGCGATCCATTCTAATTAAATCTTTCGAGGGCGATGCCCTTAAAAAACGGACACCTAATTTTAATTCCAAAACAGACAAACGGCACCAAGAATATTTAATTAAAATTTTCCTTTTATCATGTACGGGAAAATAAGCAAGTTCGCATATTCTAGTAAATTCGTGTATGAATTCTGGTGTTAGTTCATTATTTCATAAGTTTATAAATAGAATTACCCAGTGTCGGAAAGGATTAAGTGGTCGCAGAACTCTTAAAGCTTCAAAATTTAAGAAATTTTAATTTTTTTAGATGTTAAACTCCTATCTTTTCTGAATATTTTGATATAATTGTTTCCTTGAAATTCCCATTAGAACAAAAGTTTTGGCTTTTAGATTTATACCAGATCAATAGCTGAAGCAGTGTTTCCGAAACTTTAAAGTCATTATTTTCCAAATGCCGTTTTTTGGGCATAACGCGCAGGATACCTCAAAAACTTCTGAATATTTTTTCATGAAATTTTCAAAGCATATATTTCATGTTAGTCTGTATAAACTGAACCTAAAATTTCCTTTTTATTGTTCAAAAAAGTATTTTTTTAGGTGATTTTACTGTTGAAATTTTCAAAATTTTGTATTAGCTAAATGCAACATTGCATTAAAAATATAAAAAGGCTTTAAATACAAATTTATTTAAGTTCAGGGAAATTATTACAATCTGAAGTATAAGTAAGCACTAAAATTTTCATTCTAGTTGCAATGTTTATTTTTTAATCCTGCGCGTAAACTGTTATGCCAATTGTTTGTTCGACAAATGTCTAACAGTTTCGAGCCCCATATAAATACTAATTCTGTATCTTGCAATTTTTTATCCCAATTAAAATTGTGTTTTAAAATCATATACATTTTAAGACATTAAATGTTGAAAATGGTCTTTTTTTTCATTTTTTCCACTTTTTAGAGTCCCGAGACCCCTTAAATTAGTATGATTGTAACAATTCGACGTTTATTGCTTTTATACTGTTACTGAACTTTACATTACACATATATATCATTAAAAGTTGTTAACTAGGCATAGAGTACGCCGCCCCTGTCCTTGTGTATGTCCAAACTGACCGTACCTTAAAGGGTTAATATCGCGGCTAATTACCGATGATTGTTTTCGAAAATCATTATAAACAATGCTTTTATTCTTCTGCAACTATAGGTATATTCAGCGATGCTCAACAATTTTTCTGAATGGCCGTAAATCGAAGTTTGTGTATAACAGAAAAATGCTAATTACTCAAAAACTATGTGACCTAGGGTAATCGCTATAATTTTCCGGCAAGGTTTACATTAACGTCTACTACCTCTAATTTTTTCATAATTTTAGTTTCAGTAGATTCGGAATTAGATGGGGGGGAACATATTTTTGCCTACATTTTCAACAATATCTTTGAAAATATAATACCTAAAATTAAAAGGAATGTATTTTTGAGTTCAGCGTTACAAAAGCTTTCAAAGGATACCCCACATGATATGCAAAGAAAATATTTTTTTTCTAGTAGCATAATTAGCCCCTCTACTTTTTTACTAAATATATTTATGAATGTTTATTAAACTGAAAATATGTGGGTCAATGGTCTTTATTACTTCCCCGAATTTGAACTTTCCACGTTCCATAGTTTACGAGTAAAACGGCTGTGACAGACAGACAGACAGACAGACAGACAGACCGACAGACACAGGAGTATTCTTATAATGGTTCCGTTTTTACTTTTTAAGTACGGAAAACTAAAAACTCGTATGGAAATTTTAAAAATGACCTTCTTAGAAGATGGTTTACTTTTTTGCAAAAATAAATGAAATGCTGAAGTTTTCCATAGTTTTTGGCGATATTACACCCATTTCTTGCTGATGCTATGAAATTGAACTACATTTATTTATTTATTTATTTATTATGAAAATGTTTGGAATGAAAAAAATACTTTTGTTAATAATATAACATTTCTTTTAACTAAATATAACATTTAAATATAACATTTCTTTTAACTAATTAATTTTTTTGGTTACCAGTCGCAATTTTTTATATATAAAAAAAATGTGAAATCATAGTTTTTGCCTTTTATTAAAAACATCAACGTGGCAGTACATGGTAAATGATTTGAAACATTTAATAAATAGTTAAAATTTTTGTTTTATCATTTTTATTTATTTTAGAAATAATTTATTTAAGGGGTTCCGAGAGTCGAAATTTTATTTTCTTTATCTATAGGCACATTTTAACGAATTTCTTTACTGAAATGTGTGTCCCTATTAAGATTACATTTAAGACAAAAAAGATTTAAATTAAAAAAATTGCAGCTTTTTAAAAATAAAACAAACACCGTAATAATTTAATAATTAATAACAAATAATTTAATAACAAATAATTTATTAATTTAATGTATATAAGAAATAAGTTTATGGACTCGTTAGCTGGGATTCAAGTGCAAAGAACAGGAGACAAAAAACTTCCCTCTTTAATTCTTCATACCATTTCTTACAATATTCAGTCTTTTTTGACAGTGATATCGTGAATTAATTCTTTCGAAGATAATGTTTCATGAGCTCTGCAATATGTCACTTAGGTTTTTGATTAATAACGTGAAAAAAGTTTTTTCGGTCATACTGAATTAAATAGTCTTTTACATTTTTTTTTCTCTTGAAGTAACATAAGTTAATTGGAATAAATAAAAATAAAAACTAGTATGGAAATCTTACAAATGACCTTCTTAGAAGATTGTTTTCAATTTCGCAAAAATATATGAAATTTTAAAGTTTTTCATTGTTTTTGGCAACGTTTAACCCATTTTTTGCTGATTGTACGAAAATGCACTATTTTTATTTTTATTTTTCTCATGAAAATGTTTGGAATGAAAAAAATATTTTTGTTAAAAACTATAAAATTTCTTTGAACTAATTAAATGTTTCGGTTACCAGTCGAATTTCGCTTATTTAAAAAACATGTGAAATTATAATTATTGCGTAGAAAACTAATACCACTCTAGAAATAATTTAATAATTTAATATATATAAGAAATAAGTTCATGGATTCGTTAGCAGAAATTGAAGTGCAAAGAACTGGTGATAAAAAACTTTCGCACTTTAATTTTTCATGCTAATTATTACAATATTCAGTCTTTTTTTACAGTAATAGTGTGAATTAATTCCTTTGAAGATAATGTTTCCATGAGCTCTGCGATATGTCACTTTTCCTTCTGATTAATAATGTTAAAGAAGTTTTTTCGGTAAAACTGAATTAAAGTTTCTTTTACATTTTTTCGCTGTTGAAGTACCATAAGTTAATTGAAATAAATAAAAAAAAAAAAAAACTAGTATGAAAATCTTAAAAATGACCTTCATAGAAGATGGTTTACTTTTTTGCAAAAATAAATGAAATGTTGAAGTTTTCATTATTTTTTGGTGATGTTTCTCCCATTTCTTTCTGATGCTGCGAAACTGAACTATATTTATTTATTTATTTATTGTAAAAATGTTTGGAATTAAAAAAATACTTTTTTCAAAATGTATAACATTTCTTTTAAGTAATTATTATTATTATTATTATTATTATTATTTTTTTAATTTAAAAAACACGTGAAATCATAGTTTTTGCCTTTTATTAAAAACATCAAAATGGCAGTGCTTGGTAAATGATTTGAAACATTTAATAAATAGTTAAAATTTTAACTTTTATCATTTTTATTTATTTTAGAAATAATTTATCTAAGGGGTTCCGTGAGTCAAAAGTTTAATTTCTTTACCTATTGGAAAATTTTAATGATTTTCTTTCCTGAAATGTGTGTCTCTATAAAGATTACTTTTAAGACAAAAAAGATTTATACTTGAAAAAGTGCAACTTTTTTTTAATAAAACTAACACCATTCTCAAAAATAATTTATTAATTTAAGGTATATAAGGAATAAGTTCATGTACTCATTAGCAGGAATTCAAGCGCAAAGAAAAGGGGTCTAGAAAGTTTGTCTTTTTAATTATTAATGCTACTTTTTTCAATATTCAGCCTATTTTGACAGTAATATCGTGAATTAATCCTTTCGAATATAATGTTTCCGTGAACTCTGCGATATGAGGGGCTCACAACCATAGTAAACCAAGTCCATTGGGGGGGGGGGGTGATATAGTCCGCTTAAAAGGTGTGTTAAATCTTTTTAGGTAGATTTCGTAAGAAATACTACCTATTGCAATCGTTACCATGGTGCGACTTTTGAAAAATTCCTTCATAACTTTTCATTATAGGACCCCAGGAACCCAAAAACAACCCCACCTAAAAAGTTTATATATATATATATATATATGTATATATGTATATATGTATGTATGTATGTACTAAATTTTGTCCGCACGATAAAAGTCGATAAAGCACGATAAAGCACGACAAAATTTTGAATACTGTCTTAACATGATTCTGATAAAATCAGCTCTTACACAACAATGGCAGGAAAAAAATAAAAGTTTTCCGTTATAGCTGTTGCCAACAATTAAAAAAAACAAATAATAAAATTCTCACCACAACAATTACTTTTCTTTTGCAAAATTTTCACGTGTAAAATTAAATAGTTTGACAAATTGAAAACAAATTGAATATTAAGTCATCAGTTTCCTACAGCAAGATTTCAGCATGAAAACTCAAAATAAATAGTTTGACGAATTAAAAAAATATGTATATTGCGTCATATTGGAAATATAATGGACCTCAGCAGGTGAATATGTAACGTCACGTAAGTTTGAAGAAACGTATTAAAACATGATAAAAACCCGACTATGGAAATATTAACATATTTTAACACTTTAAGGTTCTCTGAATTTTTTGTAGCCATTTTTTAAACCTATTCCATATATATGTGTGTGTGTATTCGTGTATATTACAATTTTCACAAAAAGTTTAGATCCCTAGAGCTCGCTCTTTGTGAAGAAACTGGGTTTTATCTCTAATCTTGATTTAAGTTTTGTTGGAGAATTTAGTACTTAACATCGAAATCTACCTCCGCCTGTAGGCCCGAGCCGGCAGGGATTTTTTATTCACTCCCACAGTGAACCAAGTCTGTACAGAGATGCCATGAGACTGTATGTGAAATTCCCACAGTGAACCAAGTCTTTAAAGAGATGCGATATATGAGACAGTATGTGAAAACAGACTTGGTTCACTGTGGGAGTAGATAAAATTGATTTTATACACCTTCTAATTAGACTATTTCATTTTTTTTTTTCAAAATAGTCTTGGTCTACTATGGTTGTGAACCCCTCATATGTCAGAGATTTTTTAATAATAATGTTAAAAAATTTTCTAATCAAAGTAAATTAAAGTTTCTTTTACATTTTTTTTTTCTCTTGAAATACCATAAGTTAACTGGGATAAATTTAAACAAACTAGTATGGAAATCTTACAAATGACCTTCTTAGAAGATGGTTTTCTTTTTCGCAAAAATAAATGATATGTTGAAATTTTCCCTAGTTTTTAGCGATCTTTCTCACATTTCTTGCTGATGCTGTGAAAATAAGCTATTTTTATTTATTTTTGTCCCTTAGAAATGTTTGGTATGAAAAAAAAAAATAACTTGGTTTGAAAATTATAACATTTCTTTTGACTAATTAAATTGTTTGGTTACCAGTCGCAATTTTTTATGTTTAAAAACATGTGAAATTATAGTTTTTGCCTCTTTCCAGACACATTAACGGTACTTGGTAAATGATTTGAAATATTTAATAAACAACTAAAATTCCTAATTTTATCACTTTTATTCATCTTATAAAGAAATTATTTAAATAATAGTGTTGCTTCCCTGTTTTATCGATATCAGATTAGATTACATCTATTTTTTTGTGTTAATTACTGATGGCCTTTTTTTCACAGTTTAACATTTTTTAAATAATTAAGCTAATGTTTTTTATTCATAATTTTCTCAAGAAACATGAGTAGGGAGAAAAATTTAATAAAAAGTTATAGGTACAAGTAGTGGGTTAACATTTTGATTAATTAAAACACCAAATAAAATAAACTAAGACAGACTTGAGCACAGTTAAAATTTTATTTTTTAGCTGTGCTCAAGTCTGTCTTAGTTTATTTTATTTGGTGTTTTTTTAATGGTTTTTAAATTCAGACATTAAATGTATATGTACTGTAAATTTTGATCAATGTTTATATAATACATATATTTTAGAACACAGTATAACAATTTTAGTATCGGTAATATTGACTAAATTATTGCTATAAATTTATATAATTTTAAGGTGACAGTTTTCCTTTTCAACAATTTTGTAATTCATTCATTTAACAATGTACATTTTTCGTGTACACAATTCATTAAAAAAATATTGTTCAAATGGTGAACTCACTGCATTTCAAGGTTCAACCATAAGTACATTAAAAAAATTAACTGCATATTTAATTACATTTTATTAAAAGTTAACAAAAATTGGATTTTTTTAAAAATCTCTACTACTTTTTCAATTGTTGATAATTTGCATAATTTCTTTATTTAGATTTTCAAATGTGTATTACACAATACTGGGCATGGATTTTTAGATACATCTAATATTACATTTTATATAATTCTTTACTGATATATATAGTGTATAAAGATGAAATCTAACACATCTTCATATAGTTTTACTAAAACAAAGAACGAAAAACTTGAAGGTTAATTCCATGCGCAAGTTTATCACATGTATAATAAAGAACACGTACAAAAAAGTTTAAAACTCTATCTCAAATACAAAAAAAATCCTTACCTTTTTTAAAAAATGAACTTGGAGAAAAAACCACTTAAAGTTTTAATTTGCGCAGATAATTGCGCTGGGTGTATTAACAAAATTTACAATATCGCCCATGTTTTGCTATAAGGGTGTAAGGCACATATTTTTCAAAATTGGATTAAGTGAATATATATAGAGTCATGAAAGAATATTTTATATTATCTAATACGGGCGTATGTGTATCTCTATTAATGAGGGAGTTGAGTAGGGCTTAAGGCACTTTACTATCCGTATATGTGAGAAATTTAACGGGTTTAAGGAGCCACTTGAGCCGTAATTACCAAACTAAATTTTTGCAGGAAATAACTGGATATGAAATATACCTAAATACTAAAACTTTACTTCCAAGGGTGCTTACACAGTATGCAATTGCAGTATGAAGAATTCTTTGTTTTCGTTCGCCTGGACAATTAATCATTTGTATCTTACGCCCTTACTGTAAAACATGGGCACTATCTCGCAATTTAATTCCCGTATGGGTAAAACTGGGGTGTCGAAATAGTCACAATTAAACTAGCTTTCATTTAATATTTAAAACCAATAATCGATTTTTTTAATCAATTTTGAGGTAGATTGCCCCTTTAATATAACTATATTTTGTTTACTTTTACATTAAGTAAAGAAAATTTGTATTCCGAAAATTTTCCGTATAACCAATCTCTCTAATAATTTATTAATTTAATGTCTAGGAGACATAAAGAAATGTATTCTTCACAAGTAACCTTAAGTGAAAAGAAAAGCTCAGAAATAGTACTTTCTCTCTTATATTTTTTATATTATAGTCATATTATTCAGCTTTCTTTGACAGTGATATCGTGAGCTGATTTCTCTGACGATAATGTTTCCATGAGCTTTGAGATATGTCACGTAGATTTATAATTTGTAAACTTATAGAAAATATTTTCTCTCTCTCTATCTTTTTTTTTCTTACTAATTTGAATCAAAAATCCTTTTTATTTTCTATTCAAGAACAATAGTTAATTGAAATAATTGTTTAGAAAAATTATATTTAAGGCATGTGCCTTAGAGTTGAACAGCATTAAAGACAGCATATTTTTAAAATTATAATAAATCAGATTGTGTATTTTATTACCAGGACAATCTCTATTCAAAATTTTATAATTGTTACTTTTCCTTATGATGTTTCAATTCATTTTTTTCGGACATGCATATTTTTTTTAAAAGGTGTTTGTAAATATTCTAACTGTTTCAACATTCCTTTTTCATTTTATACTATGTAAACTTTAGTTATTTTTTTTTAACTTACACATTATTCGATGAAAATGTTTGAATTTTAAAAAGTAATAATTTTTTTACCCATCAGAGCGGAAAATGTTCGAATAATGCTCTCATTTTCGTACCAAAAATAATGAATTTATCTTACGATGTAATTAGTGGAACGCGGGGTTCATAATATTCTCCCAACTCCTCTGAATTTAAAACGCAGAACATAATGAATAATATCTAATTACAAAATAACACTTTTGTTATTGTAAATAGTAAATTTAACCGTCACATTCCATTATTTACCTCAGTTAATCACATTTTAGCCCAGTTAAACAATTTCCTTGGGTTTTGTTGTTGATGTAGTTGTTTTTTTAACTGCAGCAATATATTATCATAAAAATCCACTTTATCTTTATAAAATAAAAATGTTAATTAAAATAAAAAGAAATGTATCATTTTTTTCAGTGTTTTGAGAACTATACACTGACGACTTCTTCTGTGTTATTTCAACGGAAATAATTTAAGATATTAAATATTCGAAAATATTTCTCTAAATTAAAAATTTTCTCTTAATTCTAACCGTTACCTTATAAAATCTAGTTTTAGGACTTTGAGTAGACTTAGGAGACATGGGTAATCAGTAGGGTGATTTGTATCATTACAAAAATTTTAATGACTTCGGAATACTATGCGCTGATTTCTTCTGTGTTAATTCAAGGAAAAAAATTAAGATATTAAATATCAGAAAATATTTCTCTAAATTAAACGTTTTCTTTTAATTCTAACCTTGCCTTATAAAATTTATTTTTAGGACTTTGAGTAGACTTGGGAGACTTAGGTAATGAGCAAGGGAATTTGTATCATTACTATAATTTTAATGGCTATAATAATTGACATAAATATTTCAGCTAAATATATATCTTTGTTTTAACTTGAATATTTTATTTATTTACTGAAAAAAGCAAGTAATGATATACAAAGTTAAAGAAACAAATACATTTACTTTCTAAATAGAAAATCTTTTAAAAAGATTTTATTGAGCATTGTGTTCAGTTAGCTTCTATACTTTTAAAAATTGTTTTCACAGAAATATCTCGCTTGGATTAACACTTTTCATGTAACCTTCGGATATATCTGAATGGATGTTGCATCATTTGCTGACTATGGCGATTGAATTTAACCTCTCAATGTTTAAAAAACAAAACGAAAAACATATGCAAAGATGCTTAAAGATATCAGGTGGCTTTAAATCCAGCTACAGAAGACCATATATCAAATTTAATAATTTTGTAATTTTGACGCATTTAACCCATAATGGAGAACTGTTCTATAAAATGGGCAGTTTAATTAAACATATTCAAAGTATAAATAATAAAACTGTGATGGCTCTAAGTGAAAATTATAGAAACTATCTCAAGTTTCTTGAATTCGCTATGGAATATCCTACATGAAAGATGAAAATGTCCCCCACTTTCAATTTGAATTTAAAACAATCCATCAAGTATAAACGAATAAACTCGACCTCTAATTTAAGGCAATTTTAACCCAAATGATGAGCACGTCAGATGCTCGAAAGTACTTGGTTTTGGTATATTAGTTGTACAGTGTATGTATTTTAATAAAACACATTTAAGTAATTTTAAAGGAATGTTTTTTCTTTTTCCGAAATAATTTATATGACCTGTGATAGGCCAATGGTATAAGATGAGTTCTTTGAACTTTATGAGAATATTTTTGGTTGGCTGATAGATTCTTATATTCTCCATGGTAAAAAAAAAAAAAAATATATATATATATATATATATATATATATATATATATTTTCTTCTGCGAGTAAAAACTAATGTTGAACAATGTAAATAAAGGATTTATAATAAGGCGCTATAATTTTAAATGTGCTATAGAGCACCAACTAATCTATTAAGAATGAACAATTGCGAATATTTTCTTTTTAACAATGAAATAAATATTATTTATTATAAATTAAGCTTTAACGAAGTGATGAAAATTGATAAAAACAAGAAAAGGGAGACAAAATACAAATTTAACTATGATAAAAGTACATGTTTAGAGATGTGAATTCGTGACTCTTTCAATTAAAGTGCTGAAAAAAATTATAAACCAACTTAAAAAGTATTTGTAAAACTATTCGTAAAAAAAAGAAGTATGCATGCATTGAAATCAAGCTGAAAATATTTATGTTTTTTAGAAGGTGATACTTTGGGCCAATATCATAAAGCGGAAATATTTAATCCATTTTTATTGATTGAATGTTATGATTATATGTGTGTAAAAAAAGATATGTGTTCTACATATAAATGAATAATTGTTTTTTCTGCTCTGTAATATGTGCATAACATATTATTTTTAAAGCAATAAAACTAAATATTTACTGTTATTTTTTTAATCAAAAAATAGTTTTAAAAAAGCTTTTAAAATATGGGCGTGAACGCAAGTGACTAACATGATATTCAAATTAATTGTAAAATTTAATTTCAACAATCAATGAAGTAAAAACAATAACAAACGTGCATAAAGAAGGAGTATTTTAATTTGATTATATCCAAATGCACACATTTTTTATGCTACAAGGGGGTCCCAAAAGTTCGTTCACATTTCAAAAATTCAAAAAAAATTTGGCATAATGTGTAACAGGAAACCTGCCTACTCTTTTATAAGGGTACTCTTGTGACAAGGGCGTTTTTGCGATTTAGCGTACGATTGTGCTGTTCTGATTTGCTAACATTTGTGCGTGAATAAGACATTATTCTTTGTTTTGAAAAGTGCATATGAATCTCCTAGCTTTCGTTGTCACGGTTATTTTGTAAAGATTTATTAATTAGATGATTGCAGTTGTGTATTGGTTAAGTAGTGAGGTATCAGGAAACTTCAGATTGACAGTGGATCTCGCCGAAATATTTTATGGCTGTTATTAATACCTGTTCTATTGGTTTTCCCGGGATCGAACTACTGAAAGTTTTGCGTGTCACATTGATAGCAGATTTTCCGCAAGGCTGCAGGTGTTTGCAAGAAGTACTGTTTTTATCTATTCAGAATAAAATGTTATTTGGGCTCAAATATTCTGCTTACAAGGAAGGTCTCCTTACTGGGCGTACTCAGAATATTTTGAAAAATAAATACAAATTAAACTACTTATGTAATGTAATAAAGGATCAGGCAAATTTAGCGGCGGAATTACAGTAAACAGTCTGTAAAAAATAAAATACTTTCGAGTATTTGGCGCGAAAAGACAAAAGTGTCACACGACTTGGCGAGCAGTACTTTTCCTCGCCAAAAGCAAACGATTTTAATGCACCTGAAAATTGTTTGTTAATTGATTTTTAGAATGCGTATAAAAAGTATTAAATGAATTTAAACAAAAACAATGAGAGAGATTAATAAATACATTTTTTCGTATTACATATTCATGTTGCTTGTTATTTAATTTTATTACTATAAAAACAATTTCATATACAAAAAATACTTTTATATATTTAAACGTATTCCAAAATAAAGGCAAGATTCATTTACCAGTTATTCATTTCAGTATCAAAGAATTCGTTGTTTCCATAGCAACAAAATTGAATCGACTCGACAGTGTCAATTGGTTTTAATTTTGAGATACTGAAACAATTTTAATTTATTTTAATTTTGTTTTAATTCATAAAACTTTATATTTAACTTCCATTATAAATATATATATATATATATATATATATATATATATATACATGACAAAACTATAGTTAAATCAAACTTAAACTGTCAAAACTAAAGTTATTTACATTCAATTTTTTTAAACAAGTTCAATATGAAACAATTTTATCTTAAAGAGTATTTGACATAAAAAAGCATTTTTTGAAATTTTATTTCATCGCCAACCGTTGATAAATCGCCAAATAAAGGAAATTTTCATTATTTTTATTACGAACGTTCTATCGAGGTTCCGCCAAAATACTTATAAATATATATAGCCACATGAGAAGAACACCCTTTTTTTTCAGCTAGTTTTTCAATAATTAATCAGGTAATTTTTTTTTTTTCAGATTTTTCTGAATATGCCCGTATGGAGACCTTCCTTGTTATTTGTTTAACATTAAGTAAGGTTTGTGTTTATAGGAAAAGAAAGTATTTTAGTAACATGTGAACATGGATATGTAGACACATTTTGAGAATTTTAGTGTAGGACTTGGATTTTAAGGTGTCTTTCAGAGAAATAGTCCTAAAAGCTAATTTTATACTCCACTGCTCTGCCTCCTTTTAAGGTGACCGCCTCCCTTTAAAATGCAATTTTCGATCAAAAATCCTATTTTCCAGATTTGGTTTAATATTAAAGTCTGGCATTTTAGCTTTCGAAGTCAGTATGAAATTTGTTTCTATCTTGCTTCGAACATGCATTACATACATTTTATTATTAGTCAGTCGCAAGTTTTCAGTTGGTTTTTAATTATAAATTATGTATTTTCTACCTTTTCTCAAAATGACATTTTGAACAGTTTGCTTTATCGCAAAACATCATGACTCGAAAAATTATAATTGCATCGTTATGAAACTTTGCAAAAATATTCTAAAGGAGTTTATGTAGGTAATGTGCCTCTACTATGATTATAGTTAATTCTTCTTTTCATATTTTAGTTGATACCAGTTATGAATTGCCATTCATTTTTTTTCTGTGAGTTAAAACGTTAACTTTTATATATTTTTAATAACATAGTTATAGTTATGAAAATACATCAGTACCCCAAGAAAGTTTCATTAATCATATTAAAATTTAATGAATAAGAATATCTTCATTTAAATTTGAGTTTTGATGTTTTGCAAAAGTGCCATTTTATAGTAATTTTTATGTATGTTTTAAACATGAAAATAAAAAAAATTAAAAACATACATTAAATTACATTAAACATACATTAAGTACATGTTATTCATAATTTTTAGCTACATTCTATAATATAATGAACATAAGTAGGCAAATTTCCAAATATTAAAAAATCCCTTTCGAAGGTAGACAGGCACCTTAAAGAGATTTAATTAACAGCTTTTGTTGTTAAAATTAGTATAATGACGTTATTCGAAGCTAACAGCAACATATGTCGTACAAATGTCGTAATAAGAATGTATAGATATGTATTTTCATCCAATCATTTAGGTTCATTTACTCCATAAAAACCCAAGTATTAATTTCATAAAGCTAAAAAACTATTTTTAAGTTGCTGTAACTGGTTTCAATTGGATTCTAGTTAGAATGTAAAAATCAATATATCGATAGAAAAGTGGATATATCGATACGCATGTGAGTTCAGTCATTTAACTTTATTTACTGCATGAAAACTGATTTTCTTTCCTAAAATTTAAGAAACGTTTTTAAATGATTAAAACAAATGGTAATTTAGGTACTATGAAGAAAGAAAATAAAAAAACAAAAAATGTAAAATAAAAAAATCTTAATCAACAGTATTCAGTAAATTTGAAAGTCATTTATGACAATTAAAAAAAAAAACACATGCCAAAAGTGTTTTCTAAACAGGGAGGGTTTTTTCATACAAGAGATAAAGTCTGCTACAATAATGATAAGAGTTTAGAAAAGTTTCACGATGATTAATTATTTTATTAGATTTAAGTGTAATTTCGGTCTCAAATATGAATGCAAATGAAGGTTCAAGGAGAAAAACGAACAGTCACAGATAGATGGGAATTTTTTAATCGTTATTTTTTAAGTTTGTCGAATTGAACAGTTCTTCACTCTTTATACTAATCTTCAACTTTGTTCTTTTGAAAGAATTTTTATCGTTTTTACGCCTTTATGTCTATCTTAAACTGTGAAAAGATTTCATAAACTTTTTTTCGATCCGAGTTTACCAAATCATAATACGACTCTCAAGTTATGTATGATACACTGTAAAAAAAGTTCATTATTCTACAAAAATATAACATAACCATAAACGAAACTACACAGCAACTTCATAGTAGTCCAGTTATTTAAAGTTATTTACTGCTTGAAAACTCAGGTATTTCTTTCCAAAAGTATAAAAACCATTTTTAAATTATTATAACCAATGGCAATTAAGTACTCAGAAGAAAGAAAAAATAAACAAAAAAAGAATTAAAAGATAAAAAACTAAATAAACAGTAATCAGTAAATTAAAAGTCGTTTATGAAAATTTAAAAAACGCATCACAAAAGAGTTTTCTAAAAAGGGAGAGTTATTTGATGCAAGAGATTAAGACTGCTACAATAATGACAAGAGTTTAGAAAACTTTCGCGATGATTAATTATTTTGTAAGATTAAGGTGCAATTTTGGTCTCAATTATCAGTGCAGATGAAAGATCATCGAGAAAAACGATGACAGTCACAGACACTTAGTTGCGAATTTTTCATAGTTCTTTCTTTTAAATGCATTGACATTAATTGTTCTTCACTCGTTTTACTAATCTTCAGTTGTTTTTTTTTTTTTTTTAAGAACATTATCGTTCTTCCTAAATTAAGCCTATTTCAAACTATGTTTTTTCAAAAATTTCACATATTTTTGTTTCGATGAAAGTAATGTCGGATACACGGAAAAGGATAAAATCAAAAATATTTATTATCCTACGAAAATAAAACATAAACATAAACGAAACTACTCAACAACTTCTTCTAAGTTACCCGTGATTTAAAAAGCGTTTTTTGTCTCTAGAAACTATTATATTTTCGAGATTTAAAGAAGCATTTAGAAAAAAAAGTTTTATTCGCTGCTACAGATTTTCGGAAACGTTTCCCAGTAGTTTTAACAGCGTAATAATAATTTTTCACCAAAAGTAATATCAATTTTTAGAATGTTATGAATTCTCTATGAAATATTTTCTTCTACGCAACTGAATATATGCATGCAGGATTAACAAAGTAATAGTAATTTGAATGTTAGTGTTAATACTCTTAATTTACCGTGTTCTTTTATGAATCACTTTTGTTGAACATAAAAATGTTTATTTGAGAATTAATAGAATGCAAAAAACCTATGTCCTGTGTTGAGAAACTGAGTATTACACTATAAAAAATACTCTATAACGTTTAAGGAAATCAATGGCAAAGAAAGATATTTTGTTTTAATAAATCTCCTTAAATCTTGATAATACAATAGTTTTTGAGATTTTTAAAGATAATGAACCCTTTTCGGTTTAATTCTCAATTCCTAAAAGGTTATTGTATACTTTCGTACGTGTATACTCCAAGATTAAGAAACTTTTGTTTTTTAATATAGTGCACAGGCATCTCATAATTCACAAAAATGTACTATCACATTCTTACGCTTTGACTCTTTAAATGTTATCTCACAGACATTATTGAAGATAGTGTTCTTTTATAATACTTTCAAAGAACCGTAGACTTGTGTCCATAAATATAATTTCAATATTAATAAAGACCCATTGTATACTTTTGAAATTATAAACTGAGACTCTCTACACAGTACAAAAATAAGGCACAGATGTCTCAGACGCACCTTGGTGTGTATTTGGCGCATTTTCCAAGATTAAGAAAAAGTTGCTTTTTAATACAGTGCACTGTCATCTCATATTTCATAAAAATGTACTGTCACCGTCTTACGCTTTGACTCTTTAAATATTATCTCACAGACATTATTGAAGGTAGTGTTTTTTCTTTTTTATAATACATTCAAAGAACAGTAGACGTATGTCCATAAATATAATTCCAGTATTAATAAAGACCCATTGTACACTTTTGAAATTATAAACTGAGCTTCTCTACACAGTACAAAAATAAGACACAGACAGTGATGGAACAGCGCCGGAACAGTGCCGCAGCAGTTGAGCGATTGTCACCACTAAATTTTTATAGTATTCTTCGCCTTCAAAAATCTCAGAAATTCTGTCCTGACGGTAGAAGAAGAATACTAATAAAATTTTGCGGTGTCAATTGATTCTCTGCTGCTGCATAGATGTCTCAGACGCACCGGGGTGCCTATTTGGCGCATTTTCCAAAATTAAGAAACATCTGTTTTTTTAATACAGTGCACTGTCATCTCATATTTAAAAAAAAAATGTACTCTCACCGTCTTACGCTTTGACAGTTTAAATGTTATCTCACAGACATTATTGAAGTTAGTGTATTTTTATAATACTTTCAAAGAATCGTAGACTTAAGTTCACAAATATAATTACAGTATTAATAAAGACCCATTGTGTATTTTTGAAATTATAAACTGAGCCTCTCTACACAGGACAAAAATAAGGCACAGATGTCTCAAACGCACTGGGGTACCTATCACAAAAATGACTATTTTATGCCTGAACAACCCGGTGGTTTTGGTGAGATTTTACTTTAAATGGCAACCCGTTAGAACTGACTGCGTGTGTTTGACAGTGCATTAAAACAAAATTAAGATACATTAAAATTACAGTTAAAATTTAATTCGACGTCTCGTGCTAAAAACATAGCATTTCATTAGAAAAAACATCTTTATAATTCTGATTATTATAAAAGTATTTCTATGTCTTTTCTACTTTAATTTGATTTGAAATAAATGATTTTTATTTTGAAAATGTCGGTTGATTTTAATTAGGGTTACATTCATTATTTTAATAAATGTGATTCGAATCAAACAAGCTTGCTTCACAGGCAAATGTTAGACATTTAAAAAAAAAATCTGACTTAATATTTTAAATCTTTAAGTATTTATATCGGCCATGTGTGATTTAATTCATAAGAATTAAAATTAAAAATAAAAATAACTTCAGAAACCTTTGTACTTTATGTACTTGAAGTTGTTTTTACAAAGAAGGGTTTTGTAGGTCATTACAAATGATACAAAAAAGATACATCAGAAGATCATTATAACACATACATTTAGACGAGACTGCACATTACAGAATTTTAATTATATAGATCACCAAGTGCTTTTTTTCTATATTAAAAGCATTAGATTGCAGCAGTTAAAAATTCCAGGTATCATTTCTTTTTAAAAGAAGATTGCATGATAACGAGTGTGATGTAAAATTATATATCACTGATGTAACTTGTTTCAGTGAATGTAGTTGTTTTTTCACTTGATTAAACTTTGTTATCTTTGTGAAATAAAAGTGTATTCGTTACTTGCCGAACTACATTTAAATTATAATAAAGTTATTTTATGAATACTAATATTAAAGCAGTAAAGATCATATTACACACATTATTAGGCATATCACACACTGAACAAACAAGCGGCAGTAAAGCGTAAATCAAGAGACATTTCACCCTGATAAAAAAGAAGAAACCGGTTTGAACGCTACAACTTGTCGCTTGTCTTACCTTTTTGTCTGCTTATCTGCTCAGTGTGTGATCTGCCTTAAACCTAACTTCAAACTTCGCCAAATATGTCTGGAATATATCAATATGCGGTAAAAGAGCTTTATATTGCCTTCCTTTGGATCAGAAGCTGTGCAGGTAAATATTTTTACATAATATAGATCATTTCATCCATTGTTAATTTACCTTATATTCATGATCCAATTTTGCCTTTTCCAAATCATTATACAGGGTGCCCATAAAAAATGTCCCAGTTATACATTTTAATAGTATCAACTGTAAGCATTGTAGAGTGTTGGTTCAAGTCACAAATGAAAAGTAACTCAAACAGTTTTAGATAAGCGCATGCGCGAGTACTGGTTTGCTATTTACTCGATTACAGCGCGACATAAGCGAAATGGCGACTCCTGAGCGTAAAGCGTTATTGCTGAGCTGAAGATTTAAAAGCGTGCAGTAATGGAAAAAACTTCCTATAATTTGTTGTAGGGTAATTCTAGGATAGATGGCTATAGAGGAGAGATGGCCAGCCTAAATATTTCAAAAACTATACCATAGATTTCAGCATAATCTTTGTTCATAAGAAATAGTTCAACGTGTTCATTCATTGCGACATGCAGCTGTATTTTTCAATTATAAAAAGGAAGTGTAATTTTAATGTTTATTTAATTTAGTGGTTGGATTTTTTTGTTCAGTTAGGTATCTGGATGTTTTATAAAAGGGCCTAACGATGTATTTTTGTTTCAGAAAATATTGAAAAACTTCGGCTACTTTCATTCCAGAAACAGACAAAGTTGATGAATAAACTCAAAACAGTGAAAAATTTAAAATAAACGCGAGAAAAAAACAAAAACATGACACTTCCAGTAGAGAAGAAGATGAAATACGTTTAAAATTATTAGATTCTACTGATTCCGGGGGAATAGAATTGGATGAGGATCACTGTGTTGGTTGTGGAGAAGAATATAATACCATAACCAAAAACGATTACTGCATGCAGTGCAAAAAGTCCCAGAAATGGTCCCATGAAAGGTGTACAAACCATCAAGATCTTTGCCGAGAATGTGGTAAAATTTTACGAAAAGTGAAGGATTGAAATTATACTTCAAATTTGGTTTATTCAAATTTTTTCCGAGATATAATTGCATCTTTACAAATTTTTATGTGTTTTTCATGATTAACTACATGAAATGTGCTATATTTTGCTATTTTAACTTCATTTTTTCTTTCTTGTATTGGATTGCCATCTCTCCTCGACTTGAAGGAGAATTGGCCATCAGCCATTTTAATTTCAGTTTTGTTTCCCACTTTTTGTTCTCGATATTTAATTATTTTTTGTCCAAAATATGATGAATATCTGTATAAGAATTTCAAATATGCATAAATATTTCTTGTATTTGCATTCTAAGAATTTTTATTTCAATCTTTAAAAACTTAGGACATATATTCTAGAGCAGTGGTTCCCAAACTTTTATTGACCATGCCCCACTAAATCATCTGTAAAATTACGATGCCCTCCCCCCCCCCCCGACTCTGTAAGCTATGTTCGTTATTATTTAAAAGGTTAACTTAATTCAAACAGTGGAAGCGTAACATAATCTTAATAATAGCTATCCATTTCACACTTTTAACTTATCAAAGAGGTTAATCTTCTGTCGCAAATGGGTTTTAACATAATTGTATAGATGCAATCAGGTTGAAGAGATTTTTGTTTTCCAACTTACCTTGGTGTTCAAGGAAATTTTTATACGGCCTGCATATCTATCTTCAAAACATGTCTTGAACAGACTCCGCATTTAAAATTAAAATTTATGACACTGACGAATTTTATAATTAATTTTCATAACTTATTAAGAGTAAGTGGGAAAGCCTTGGAAATTAAATTTTCTTTCTATGGATACCACAATACACAAGCATTTCAAGATTCTTCTTCTTCACAGTTTTAGAGAAACGTTATTCCCTATCACAGCACATTTTCTCTGTTTTCCCTTTCCTAATATCGTTAATTGAGTGACATGTATAATCTGATTTTAAAATTTAAAATGTATATATCATGATGTAAATTTATTTGCTGTGTTCAATGCCTACAATAGAGCCATAAAATTTACTACCAACCCATTTTTCTTTTCTAAGGCTATTTGAGATTCATATATTTTATAAACTTGGTATTACCTTTTTAGATATTTCAGATATTTTTTACGTTAAATATGTTCAAGGCAGTCAGATTTATATAAGCAGTTTTTAGCAATATTAAGCAATTGCACGTGTAAAAGTTTCTTCGTGGGACATATGGCAGAGCGAATAGAAAGTGTTACGAAAAAAAAAATCAGTAGCAACCAGAAAATTTTATAAAGATTTTTAATTATAAAACAGTTGTCAAATATTGTATAATTATGTCATCGTAAAAGCTCGTATAATTATTCTGGTTTTGATTATATTTTAAACTTTTGATTAGGAACTCTTAAAATTCAGCAAATAAATTATTTTTTTATTTTGTTTGTGCTCTATTTATGTTTAGTCTACAACATTACTTTAAAAAAAAAGACAAAAGAAACTGATAGCAAGTGGTTGAGTAAAAAAGTCAAATTGCCCCCCCCCCCCCCGGTGGGGCGTACGCCCCACGTTGGGAACCACTGTTCTAGGGTTACCCTAAATAGTCTAAATTAAACTGTTATGAAATACCATTGAAACTAGGACATTCTTTTACGGACGATTTTAATTACTCATTTCCAAAAAAAATTAATTTATTAATAGCACTTTTTTCATTAAAAAACCTCTGAATTAAGGAGATAAAGATGAAATAATGTCTAAAAGTTAGTCCTTTAAAGAATAACAAAAATTCTACAATGTGAATTGTAGGCGCTTCTCTAAAAAATTCATTGTTTACATATGACAAGTTGTAGGTTACATACAGAATTGCATTAGATAAAGTTGCGATATAAAGACCTTCTAATGTATTAAACATATTTTTATTAGATATTTGACAATCATTTACGACTGAAACTTAAGGGGACAATAGACTTTCAAAATCACGAAATTCGACTAAAAAAATCGATTTTATCTATTTGGGAATTATGGAGATGGATGCTCGAATTTATCTGATGCAAAAAGATTTTCCAATTCTTAAACGTCTTTGAACAGATATAAGCTTTTATATTTGTAAAAACTGCATACATTTATACAGTTTTTTATAAATTTCAAATGCTGATTTCTCAAAATTGAAAATTTAGCACATTTTAACTTTTGAAACTTTCAATGCGCATTTCTAATTATCAGATTCTTTTGAAATTTATATCGTATATCCGTTATACAATACCAAATAAATGTTAGCGTAAAACAGTTGCATTTCAAAAGGAGTTGCAAAAGGGGTATTTTACTGTAGATATTTATATGCATACGAAAATACATAGCTACTTTAAAAAAAAACATAATTATAAAAATGTGTTTTCCTGCTTATATATTCAGCGTACTTTTTCAATTCATGCCAACTTCCATTGCAATATAATATATATACTATATATCATAAATAAATATTGTCATATTTTATGCAAAAGAAACTCGCATGGGAATTTTAAAATCTTATTGTTATTCGTTATTTCAAAAATTTGAATATTGAATAATTAAAAAGTTTTCTATTATTTCAAAACCAAATTTTGAATATAACTATTTGATATACAACTATATAACTGTAACTTTATATATAGATATAACAATAACTATTGCCATTAACATGTCTTTCAATTTTCAAATAAATCCAATAAAATTTGAAGTAATTGAATTTTTAATGTCCACTGTCCCCTTAAGGATTCACATTAAGTAGCTAACATTATAGATTTCGTACAACTATTACAGAATAGTAATATTCGCATTAATAAATCACACTCTTGCAATTAAATAAGACAAATGTTACTTTCGGCAACAGCACTCAAAATCTGCAAACCTTGTCATCTATTCCCATTGAAACACATAGCCTGATACATTATCGTGTTCAACACCTATTTTTCTGTCTTTGGACGTTGTAATATATCTTGGTATTATCATTCAGAGATGCAAAACGTTATTTCAAGGGGACAAGGGACCTTTAAAACCTTAAAAATCAATTTTTTATTTTTTGTAAATTTCAATTTAAATATTATTCAAGGGTACATTATATGCATTATGGCAAGCATTTATAACAAAAAAAAATTAAAAAAAAATTTTTTTTTTAAGAAAAAAATGGAATTTTACGCGTTGTCTTAGAAATCTTCGAAATGCCCCGTGCTCATTCCATATCAATGAAAATCCCCAATATTTTTTATAAAAGTTTGGTTTATATATATAAATAAAACTTTGCATCGAATTTTATATATTTGAATATAAAGGTTTAAAAAAAAATTCAAAATTTTTTGAAATTTTTAAAAAATTTTTAATTTTTAATTTTATTTTATTTAATTTTATTTAATTTTATTTTTGTAAATTTTACTTTAAATATTGCTCAAGGGTTCATTATATGCATTATGGCATCTATTTATCACAAAAAAAATAAATTACGTTTGAGAAAAAAATGGAATTTTACACGTCGTCATAGAAATCTTCGAAATGCGGCTTGCGCGTTCCATATCAATGAAAATCCCCAATATTTTTTATAAAAGTTTGGTTTATATATATAAATAAAACTGTGCATCGAATTTTATATATTTGAATATAAAAATTGATTTTTTTAATTTCTTTTTTCGAAAAAATTAAAAAAAAATTGATTTTTTTTAAACTTTTATATTCAAATATATAAAAGTCGATGCATAGTTTTATTTATATATATAAACCAAACTTTTATAAAAAATACTGGGGGTTTTCGTTGTTATGGAATGCGCAAGCCGCATTCCGAAGATTTTTAAAGGGACGAGTAAACTTCCACTTTTTTCTCAAAAATAATTTTTTTTTTTCATTTTTTTTGTGATAAATGCTTGCTATAATGTATATAATGTACCCTTGAATAATATTTAAAGTGAAATTTACAAAAATAAAAAAGTTGATTTTTAAGGTTTTAAAGGTCCCTTGTCCCCTTAATGATAAATTTTAATTGTGGAATTTTTTGTAAGATTTTAAAGAAACCATGCACTTTCCCGGTCAACACTTAAATTTTCTTTGTGAATGAAGGAATATCTATACTTTTCTAATAGTAAATTGAAATTCGCTGAGCAGATTCTAAAACAAAGTTGCATTTTAAAAGGATTATCATGTTGCTAAGACCTTTATAAATTGTAGCGCTGATTAAAAATTCTCCCCAGTTGAAAATATGTTTAATGAAATAACATAATCCAATGTAATATATTTTATAAAGTAATAATTCAGAATAATCAATATTTATAATCAAGTTTTTCAAACTCGAAAAATTACTCGTTTTATAAATAGAAAAAACAAATTTCCATAAATAACACAACGAATCGTAAGCAAAATTCATAACAAATTTAAATCAAATATTGGAAAATTAGTTTAGCTGATTTAAATTTCCAATTTTTCTTATTGTAACTTAGTTAGAACACAAAAATGTATCTTAAATTAAACGTAATTTATGAAAATTTATAAAAGCACTTGAAAAATTTTTAAATTTTCTAATTTTTCTATTGCAACTTATTTAGAAGCTAAAATTGTAGCTTATAAAAGTAATTTATGGAAATTTATAAAAACAGGAACAGTATCAATCGTGCCGAATAATATGCAAATTTGTAACACTTACTTTAAATTAAAATTCAGAAATTTAGTTTAACTGATTTACATTTCTAATTTTTCTTATTGTAACTTATTTAGAATCTAAAAACGTGCAAAAATTAAAAGTAATTTATAAAAAATTATAACAACACTTGATAAATTGTTATAAAATTCTAATTTTTCTTATTGTAACTTATATAAAAAGTAAAATTGTGCCTTAAATTAAAAGTAATTTATGAAAATTTATAAAATCCACGAATCGTATCAATCATGCCGAATTGGAGGGGGGGGGGGGGGGGACCGGGGCTAGTTGGCTACAGGGGTAAGTAGGCGCAGTTCTCATAAATCGCCTGTTTGGGGATAGATTGCGCAACCAGTCACAGAGTACATTTCTTCTCTCTTTTTACAATCCTCATTGTAGTTTTGCAGCGTTACCTACGTGCAGAGGACATTTATTACGATTTTTCTGTAATTTTTTGTTGCTTCATTCTTTTTCTAATTTCTAATACTTTTCTTAATAATTGCGATATAACGTGTGCAGATTTTCTTAGTGTATGATTAACTGTACCTACCCTATTTGTGATTTACTTGGATTATTTATGTTTAAAAGGTTACGTGTCACTTTTGTGAAGAAATTATTATGGGGCTAGTAGAGGCATTGAACACGGGGCAAGTTGGCTCGGTGTCTGGTGTTTGCTGGTAGCTTGAAAAACAGCAAACACCGAGAAAAGTGGTTGCAATGCAAGATTTTGGGCACATGAGGCTTGCCCAAACGGAGACAGTCGAATTTTTATTTTTGACATCTGTAACTCTGATGATGATATCGAGTAAGATAGACGTTACTCAATGTTAAGATTTTATTCATTATTTTTATGTCTGTATAATTTAGAATTTACATTGTACGGAGATAACGCCTTTGTTTAAACTTACTGGTAATAGTGAAATTTATTTTTCTTAACTGGGCGTCTTATTTGAGTTTTATTTAAATTTTTATAAAGCGTGTGCCAACTTACCCCATAGGTATAGGCAACTTGCCCCGTGATGGGGTAGGTTGGCGCACAATTTCTCTTTTACTTTAGGCTTACGCTAAACATAAACTACAAAAACTACAAACTCAAAACTCCGGGGTATTTATAGCCAAATGCCTTTTCTTTAAAAGTGCAGTTAAAGTTTGTTAAAAAAACTTAAACAAAAAATTAATAAAAATTAATAACTAAAAACTGCACCTACTAGCCCCGGTCTCCCCTATGCAAAATTTATAACACCTCTAAATCAAATTTTAAAAACTAAGTTTAACTGTTTTAAATCTCTAATTTTTCTTGTTGTCACTTTTTTAGGAGCTACAAATGTGCCTCAAATTCAAAATAATTTATGATAATTTATAAAAACACTTGATAAATCTTTATAATTTTATAATTTTTCTTATTGTAACTTATTTAGAAGCTAAATCTGTGCCTTAAATTAAAAGTTATTTATGAAAATTTATAAAAACACTTAATAAATGGAAATCCATTTTGTGAAAGAAAAAATGCGAAAGTATTGACAAAAGTTTAGAAATTACCACTGATAATTAATAAAAATAAAATTTCACGCCAGAAAATATAATTTCAATAACATATCTTAAATATTGAATATTTTTATAAGATCTTAAAAGAACCATATACTTATCATGCCATCAAACAGACCTTAAGTATATACAGTGGAATACCTATACTTTTATATTAATAAATTGAATTTCGCTGCACAGCATCAAAAGATTAGTGACATTTTAAAAGCATTATCATGTTAGTAAGATGTTTATAAACTGCAGTGCTGATTAAAAATTCTCTCCAGTTTAAAGTTTAATTAATGAATTACTACAACATTCTAAAGTTAATAAGGGGTTACCCTTTGAACTATATTTTATTTGGATCTTATATAGTACTTTTTCTTACATATTATTAAATGGATTTATTAATAAAAATGTTATATAAAATCTACAATTCGTATGGTAAAATTTTAACATTAAAATAATAAGAAAGTTTTATAACCAAACTTTTTCTAGAATTCTAAACTTTTTGCAACATTTTTTATTCACGGGTCTCTTACAAATGTGTTCTATAACTGTAAGGATCCGATTGATTCTTTTTCTTTTTTTTAAGTGGTTTAAGAAATATATAAAATATCATGAAGTATTTTAAAATACAGTACGATTCTGAATCATTAAAGGGGAAATGGAAACAGTAAAAATATTTTTTCGCATATTTGGAGCTGCACATATATAAGATTATCAATCTTTTGGCAATTTTGGAACCCCCCCCCCCCACACACACACACACACACTTAAAGGATCTCAAGACTCTTAAAGCTTCAAAATTTTCGAATTTTTAATTTTTTAAATGTTAAACATTGAACTTTTCTAAAAATTTTAATGTAATTGCTCCCTTGAAATTCTCATTAGAACAGGTGTTATGACTTTTAGGATATCCGCCCAATAGCTCAATATCGATTTATATTTACTCAATAGCTAAAGCGGCGTTTCCGAAAATTTGAAATAATTTTTCTCCAAATGATGTTTTTGGGCATAATGCGCACGATAACTCAAACCCTTCTGAATATTTTTTCATAAAATTTTCGAAACGTTCGTTTCATGTTAATCTGTATAAACTGAACCTAAAATTTCCTTTTTATTGTTCAAAAAAATATTTTTTAGGTGATTATGCTATTGAAATTTTCAAAATTTTGCATTAGCTAAATACAACTTTGTATTAAAGGTGTAAAAATGCATTAAATACAAATTTATTTAGGTTCATGGTTATTGTTACAATTTGAAGTATAAGTAAGCACAAAAATTTCCTCCCAGTTGCAATATTTATTTTTTGATCGTGCGCGTAAGCTGTTATACCAATATTTTGTTCGTCAAATATCTGACATTTCGGAGCCTCCTGTAAATGCTAATTCTGTATCTTGCAATCGTTTAAATACATAAAATGAAAGAACGTACTTATATCTTTCACTTCAATTAAAATTGTCTTTTGAAATCATATACATTATTTTAAGATATTACATGTTGAAAAGATTCTCTTTTTTAATTTTTTACCAATTTAAAGAGTCCTGAGACCCTTTAAGATGTCATATGTTATCATTTGTATACCCTCCCCTCACCTCCACCTATTGATATCGTTATCAGTGTCTAAAAATTCTTTTTATTTTAACAAAAAATTTCCTCTTTCACTTTACTCGATTGCAGTGATATTCAGTTATGATTAGTCATTTATCATTCGCTTACTTTACTGATTCAAATGAAGAGAAGATGTCAATAAAATATCCCTTTTATATATCAAATAACACTTTAAAGAAATTCATACTATTTAAAAGTATTTAATAATAGCTTTTTGTTACATAATTCATTTAACAGTAATAATGTCTTCTTCCCAGTAGCGCTAACTTTTGAAAAATATTAAGTGGGCTTAAAAAGTTTTGACTAAAATATCACATGCAATTTCCCCCCTTAGTGAGTGTGCATGAACTGACAGAGGCAGGGAAGGAGCGGGTGACTAAGGATGATAATTGAAAGTTAAATTATGTTTCTGCTAAACAAAATGCAAAATTATTATAATTTGATTATAATTTAATAAACAATTTTATTAAATTATATTCTCGTAAGTTCTTTCTTATAAACACATTAATATTTATTATAAATAACATAAAAAATGCTAACTATTGAAAGTGCAAAAAACTATTTGTCAATAAAAATGTACAGTTTAGTCACCTAATTGTTTTACCAGTCCAGATAGATGGCAAAATATGTGCGAAATTTTGTTTTTGAGATAAATTTAAGGGGTCTTGTACTTTTTAAACGCGACGAAATTTAACGAAAATATCCAAAGTTTGAATTAGTCTATCTTCAAAACCTTTTTTATGTGCAAACACCACATTTTGGATATTGATTAATCAGATTGTGCTTTGTAATATGCTGTCATTAGAAATTTATTATCCTTTTACAGAATGTGTGTATTGTTAAAATCAAAATAGCTCTTTTTTTGACTTCTTGACATGACATAACATCGCGGTGCTTAAGGAGTGCCGACGCGGCGTGCAACGCCGCCGCGCGTAACCTCCAACTAAACATGAAAACGAACTAAGAATGAATTTCGAAACAATGCACGGCCTAAAAGTATAATTTGGAAGCTCTGGTGGAGTCCCGAGGGCCATTCCAGAGTTGGAAGCACGAGGTTAAATATAACCTCCAGAAAAAAGGGGCGCATAAGGCATCCAAGAATTTTTTGGTTGCCCTATACTTCGATGTCACTTCACCAACTGGCGTCGGCAAAAAAAGGGAAAATGCAAAGACAGTAGGGTACAAACGAGCACAGAAAGCTATAGCATAAGGTAGACAAGCCTATCTAACCTTTCTAAGAACTTATAAAAACAAAGGGGGCCACATAGCTCACTAATTTTGATGTCAAGCTTAGTACGGATTACAGGTCGCGGGTCTGTCGGCTTTCACACAAACCGTTTAGACTTTAAAAAGGCTTTGTGTTACTAGATATCGAAAGAACACCGCTAATGCAAATTGCATTTTGGCATTGACAGTGATCGAACATTGCGATATCTTGAGAAAGTTTGTATGGATTGTCGTGGAATTTGGTAAATATACTAAACATTAGGGTGGATCGTAGAATAAAAATTTTTGAATTCAAAATCGGCCCGGTGTGCGAAAGTTGCGCATTGTGTTGCTTATTATGTAAAAAAAAAAAAAAAAAAAAAAAAAAAAAAAAAAAAAAAAAAAAAAATCTGCCCCCTGAATTGATATCTTCATGCGTCCCAAGAGTAGCAAAATCCTCGAATTTTAGCTAAATTACGCTAATTTTCCTGAATTTTAATAGCTATTAAAAAAAATAATTTTTTTATTGGCCCATTGGGGATACAATGCTATTATGTCCCCTCATCCTATGTAAAAAGTTTCAAATCCCTTGAACATCATCTTCATGCACCCCAATGTGTGCTCTTACCTATTATAATTATTTGATGCTTATTAAAACTGAGGAGTTACATGTAAATATGGTAAATGAACATATATAGACGAAATTACTAAAAATTTCTGTCAATCTTGATTTTTATTATGTAACAGTATCTTCATACAAACCTAAAATAAGTGAAATTTTGTCAGATTTCATAATATTTTAACCCTGTTGGGGCACGTGAAGATAATGATGTAGGGATTTGAAATATTTTAAATATGATTAGGGTTATAATAGCATTGTATCCACAATGAGCCAATAGCAAATTGATTTTTTTAAATAGCTATTAAAATTCAGGAAAATTAGCATAATTTAGCTAAAATTCTGGGATTTCGCCCCCCTTGGGGCGCATGAAGATGATGTTCAAGGGATTTAAAACTTTTTACATATGGTAAGGGGACATAATAGCATTGTATCCACAATGGGCCAATAACAAAGTAATTTTTTTTAGCTATTAAAATTCAGGAAATTTAGCATAAAATTGAGGAGTTCCGCCCCTTGGGGCGCATGAAGATATCAATTCAGGGGGCGAATTTTTTTTACATAATAAGCAATACAATACGCAAATTTCGCACACAGGGCCGAATTTGAATTAAAAAAAAATTCTACGATCCACCCTACTAAACATATATGTATGTTTAAAATGAACTATTCTTAGGCAAAAATTATTTCATTAACTACATAAAAAAATAGTTTTGTAAAAAAATATATTAATTTTATATTTTTTATGAATAAAATTAGTTATAACTAAAAATATTACCACTGTAAATACTTAAAAGTAGTTCATTTTAAACACACAATTTTTGTTTAGTATCTTTACCAAATTTCGTGACAATCCATACGCACTTTCTCAAGATATCATGCGCGCAATAACTTCTGGAGTAAAAACAAAACAGCTATTTTGATTTCAACAATACACAAATTCTGTAAAAGGCTAATAAATTTCTAATGGTAGCATATTACAAAGCACAATTCCTTCAATCAATATCCAAAATTTCATGTTTATAAATAAAATGGTTTTGGAGATAGATTAATTCAAACTTTGAAGTTTTTCGCTTATTGTCGACGCGTTTAAAAGGTACAGGACCCCTTAATTATACATTTGCTGAAAGGACTTTCAATTCTCCTGAAATTCTGTTTAACGTCCTTACTATTGTACAGACAAAATTAGAGAACCTCAATAAAACCAAATTTTATTTTAGTGATCAAATAAATAAATAAATAAATAAATAAATAACGAAAATAATCAAATGAAATCGGGTAGTCTCGCACCCCACGAGCCCATATAAGTTAGTGCCACCGCTTCTACAACTTGCCCCCTGCATGTGGGGTAAGCAGACCTTTTTGTAAATAAACCAGATGGACAACATTCTTCCGAATTTTTTTACTAGTAAACATAACAATTATAATTTCGAAACTGGTTTATGTAACAACGAATTATATGCTCTCGGAGCAGAAGAAAAGGAAAGTTGAACGTTGGGATATTCCATATTTTGGAATGAAATGAGTTTATAATCGTTTAATCGTTTTAATAATAATTGTATTTTCACAATGTTAGATGTCTATTTTGGTGTAAAGTAAAATTTTCAAAAAACAGAAAAAGATTCGCTGGATCAAAAATGATAACGACATATCAAAAGACAAAGCTCCCCCCCCCCCCCTAGAGATATCTTACCCTATGAAGAGTCAGAGACACCTCCCCCACCTCCCCAAAGTTATAACTTTACAGCCTCTTTCTAACTATCAGATCTTTTCGAAAAATGTTCATAATATAATATTGATGTCTAAATTTAATTTAATCCAAAAATTGGAAAATGTATATTTCTTTTTTTCGGAAAAGTAAAAGTACCAAGTTCCTTAAACTTACACTATATGCAAAATTACTTAAAAGATGAGAAATTATTAAAAAGATGTTAAATTATTTTAATACCTTAGTACTTTCAACTATAAAAAAAACATAGTCTTCGTCAGAGAAATAGGATTAAAATAACGAATTCTTTTTAAAGATTAATTAAGCATTTATATCTATTTATTTACTGATGTACCAAGTTCCTTTAATGAAAATCCATTTTAATGCAGATAAATTTCGATTTACTAAGTGCATCTTTTTCGTTATAATTCTAAGTAATAAAAAAGAAAATGTACAAAAAATGAATGTGATCTTTTACTCTTTTGTAAATTACGTGTCTTTAAATATTAAACATTTTTGTTTTTTTATTCATGCGTGTCATGTATTAATACTACTAAAATGTTATTTTACCAAATGTTATCAATACTACCAAAATGTAACTTCAACATACATTTTACAATTTAGTCGATTTTTTCAATGGCGGGTCCTTATTGTGCGTTTCATAAATCTAAGAATCGGAATTTCAGCATTATAAAAAAAATTATTTTCTTAAAATAAAACTTTTAAGTAAATAATAATAAAACAGTTAAGTAATAATCAGAATTTCAGTATTATAAATAATGTATTTTAATAAAATAAACTTTTAAATAAATAATATCTTTAAAGGTATCTGTACTTGAAAATATTCTGATTCAGTAATAAAAAGATAAATACATAAATCTGATAGGACATATTCTAAATTTAAAATTATTGTGAAATGTAAATGACTGTAATACAGAAATAATAGAAATTAGATGCCAAACCAAAACGTTGAATCAGAATTTTCATAGTTATATTACACATGGTAATAGACGTAATATATATATATATATATATATAATTTTAATTAATTTTTCAATTAATTAACAGCAGTGAAATTACGCTCGAAATTTCATATAATACGTTATTTATCACATTGCTAACGAAGCATAGAACCAACAATGTGACAAACCCGGCTTGAACATTTTTCTCATTGTTGTTTCTACGTTTCGTTAGCAATGTGATAAATCACGTATTATATTTTATATATATATATATATATATATATATAAATGGATACTTAATTTCTAAATTGCTGTTATGTATAATTTAAAACACTTACTTGAGTAAACAAACATTGTTTTCAAAGCGTAAGCAAAAGTTAGGACACAAATAAAGTAAGTTTTTTAAATTTAATTAAATTTATTTTAATTTCTATTTTTTTCTTAATATTAACTTAATTTAGAGCTAATAATGTGCCTTAATTTAAATAAAATCTCTATTAGCACAAGTGGTACTAATACAAAGATCATATAAGGGCAATAACCCCTAATGTAAACAAAAACCACGTGGATGAAAAAGAAGTGCTTGCATTCGTGGAAAGTATAGCAGAAAACATGCATTTTTTTATTAGCAAACTAAAAATTCTATTTTATTATATTTTAACGAAATAAGATAATATTATACGTAGAGACTTCATGCGCTGATTCTGAAGTATGTATATGAGTGGAAGATGGTTTATTATGGGAGATGAGAAGTGTGAGAAATTCTATTCCCTCTTTCCCGGAAAATCAATAACGGTATCTTGTTCCATATCTCTCGCAAATACTGTGTATCAGCAAGTTGAATAAATTCATCAAAATGGAATTATGTAGCAGATCCTATGTATGATATTGAATGTATAAAGATGAATATTATGAATAAAATTCAACTTATCCCGGCAAGTTTAAAAAAAGTGAAAATGAAAAGATTAATAACATGATAAATTACAAATGCTAGCTTCATAAAGCTTCGTAGGTTTTTCTGATTTTTGGCTAATAATTAAAGTAAAATACTCAAATGAAAATTTTTTTTCCGTTTAATATTTAGATTCAAACATGAAGGAAATTTCGGATTGAATAAGGAATATGAATACATTAATAACATAACAAAACCAAATATTAGTTTCCCATATTTTCGTTTATCATTTCTCTTCCTTTATTTGTGTATGTAATATACAAATTGATACACATTGTTAGCATTCTTCTTTTAATATTTGAAGTTGAAATATGAATTTATTTTAGCTTGCATTTTTTTTCTTTTCTTTTATATTATGTTAATCAAATACTATAAATAAAAAAGTATAAAATAATGCATTAAAAAGTGAAGCATCATTGTATATTTTTTAACTATGCGCATACATACAATCAATCAATTGCATTTAAATATCATATCCGTGGTACATAACAAATGTAAATTGATATTTAGCAAACAATATTTTTAAAGGAAATATTGCCCAAATAATCATACATAAAAAAACATGCTTTATCATTAATCACATTCTCAGAATTTGTCTATCAAATCAATATTTGTTGTATAATTTATAACACTCATCGTGAAAGAATAAATATGTATTTTCAATAAAGTTTTATTACTTAGATTCTCCGTAAAAATTTTTCTCTTAAGAGCTATACAAGTTTTCATAATATGTATATATCATTCAAATATAGTAATCGGAAATAAAGGACATGTGTGTGATCAATATTAGAGATAATGATATCTGAAATAAACTTTCAATTTTATTATCTGCATATATGTACCCAGATAAAAAAAAGAAAACTTCTTTCGCATTGTCATCTAATAATTTAGTAGTTTGCAAAAAAGACTTTTTGAAAGAATAAAGTAAATACAATTTATTCTTTGTAAAAATCAAGAAATGTTTTAATTGCTAATAAAATTAATTTTTCATTATAGTTATCAGTATAGTGAATTGCATGAAATTTTATATGAATAAATTATTTAGATATGTAGAGAGGCTATTTACTTATGGAAACATAATGCATCATATTGCAAATTTCTGTTATCTTATTTGATCTTCATCTTTTGAATTGTTAAAGAAGTTTTTTCTTATCACACTTAGTGTTCATATACATAAAACGTCATGTAGGGAGATGTGTAAGAATCTTATATTAAAATCTTATATTCACATTTTTATTTATCATGCCCAAGGGAAAAATATAAAAATATATATTATATAATTTAACTTACATGTACAAAAGTCTGTCACACACTCTGGAGGTCTTATAATGTTTATTTACCACTTCCCCTAAAAGTAATCATTATGTCAGTTTATTTCACCCTAATGTAAGTTCAGTCAAACCATAAAAAAACACAAATCACATTTATTCAATCATCCTATTATTATTTAACTGTAACTGTAATCGAGCACTAAATCCTTGTCACAATGGCATGCTCATTCAAACGATGCAAATGAGTGTGACACTCGATTCGATTAATCGTATACCACCCCTATCGATACTGCATAGGACTGACAGTGTTATTTACTCATTTTTTTATGAGATCCAGATAAAAACTGACACAGAGAAGGGGCGTGATTTCTGGAGCAGACGATAACAGCTTCGGCAGACGATTGAATGAAACAGAGCAGTAGTTGGCAGACGATCTTTTCCCCGTGTGAGCGAGTCGGGTTGAGTTGCGTTCAGCTTGAAAGAGGGCGCGACGATTTTGAAGAGCGAGAGGTGGGGACTGATGTTTAGAAGAGACTGTTTAAAGAAAAAATAAAAGATACGGAGAAAGTTTGAGAATGTCTTTTTTACGAAATACTTCTTAATTGTCGATCTACTTATTTTTTATTTAATAGATATAAATATAGAGCAACTTCGGATAATTAAAGAAATAATTTTTATTCTTATGCATTGTATTTCACTTCACATCCTATATGTAAATTTCGGATTTTAAAAAATTCTCCACTCGCAGATTAATAACGTTATTTATTCTAAAAGCTTCCCTCACTATTGCTTATAATATGTAAATTTCTACACAGTCATTTCTAAGTTGGTGAAAAAATTTCTGTGTATTTTTGAGACAAACTATGATTTAAAGAGCTTGTTAATACAGAAATTTTTAAACTATTCTTTTCTGCCAAGTTAATTTCATATTATGAAAAATGATAGATAATTATAGTTTTCTGTAAGACACCTCATCTAGACTACAATCTCGGTTTCATATCTCTTACATCAGTCTTAATTTAAGACTACTGAATGAGTAAAAGAAGATGTGCTAGTAATTTAAACATTTGGAATTACAAAATAATATTTTTTGCTCATTTTAAAATGTACTTTCAAAATTAGGATATCCATAGTGAACATGCCTTACTAGTAAGTTAGCGTATGACTTTTTAAAATTATTCAAAATGTTAATATAAATCCTCTTATGTACCTTTTAATTTTCCTTTTAATAGAAACATATAATTTACCCCCTCTATCTATTAACTTAAACCTCTTAAATTTGAAGATCTCATTTGCGCCATCAATATATTTAGTCAGCTTTTGAAGATACAAACACAATCAAATAGATAGATAGATAAACATGCGATCAATGCATATAAAGTTCTGGTATCTAATAAATTTAGCTTTAAAATGAATTTGCTGGTAATTGTTTTAACAAAGATAAGTTATCAACAAGTTTGTAAATTGTTAGGCATTTTTCTATTATATCTTAGTAATAATGAGTAATGGTTCTAAAACATTAAAACCATAAAAATTTAAGAATTTTCTATTTAATATGATTACATATTGCATATTGTAAATAATTCGTATGACCGTTATATAGCAATTTTTAAATTATGTGAGAATCCATTAAGGTATCTGCCTACGTTTGGAGCGAAAACGAATATACAGTATTGAATAAATAAGCATATTTTAGTTCAATTGCAATAGAGAATGAGGAAATAAACATAAATTCCTAGAAATATCTTGATATCATTTAAAAAATTGATGGAATTCCCATTTGTTTTAGAAAGATTTCATGTTTACGCCACACAGCGTGCACTCAATTCAACTAAAGTACAGGGTGTTCCAGAATTCGACCAACAAATTAAGAGGGAGGAAATGATTCGTAAAGATGATGAAAAATTACCATAGAACATACTATCGCAAATCACGTATTTAGTAATGAGTACAGGTTATTTCATCCTAACTGAACTGGGGTTGACGGTAATAATTTTGAGAGAAATAAAAACATTGCAATCAAAATGCAATAATACGTACCTTGTTGTTTGTGAAATGTTATAACATCACGAAAAGTTCAGGGAAAAACAGGTTGCTCAAGCAATCAATGATACCGTATGAATTGGCAGTCGCAGTCCCAAATGTGGAGCGTCCAGTGTATATTGCTGGCGCGCACAATGCATAGCTGCCAACCTTTCACTAATTTTCCGTAATTTCTGGATTAATTTAACCCAGGTTAACCACTATAGAACCGGAAAATGTATTTCATGAATCTTTATTTATTTAATTCAAGGTTTCTAAGTGGAACATATTTACTTCCATTTCCTAAAAAAATTCTGGTTCGAAACGTATTAAACCAGGGACAAATTAACGGACGTATTAAGGAAGATTAGTTTGAGGTTGGCACTTATGATAATGGCAACTTCTACTACCTTTTATTCGATATTATCACATTTACCAGAAATGTGAGAATGCCTATTAAAAATTTTATAATAATGTAATATACTCCAGTTTTCTGAAGGTTATTGCCATCAGCACAAAGTGAATTAGGGCAGAACATCCTGCATTTTTGATTAAATACGTGGTTTGCGTCACCATGTTCTATAGTATTTTTTCATCCTCTTGATGCTTTCTGTCACCTCTCTTAACTTGTCTGTCGCATTTCGGAACGCCCTGTATTTTAATTTCCTTTGTACTACATACTACTATTGCACTGAACTATGCCTCAAACTAAAAGATTTAACATATCTTCCAAATTAACTCAAAATTTTCAAATTATGTCAAAAAAAATATATTTTTAATTAAAAATTGCACGTTTATATTCGAATACCTATAAAATAATTGCGTTATCACACAGAGCTTAGATCAGAACATACTGATTATTATGGAAACCATTCTGGCACAATTTCATTGAAATATGTTTAAAACATTTTATGTAATGAAGTTCATCGTACATGGAAATGAGGAAAAAATTGATATTTCAGTAACCGCATTAAATAATTATTATCTTTATTATTTCTTATCTACAGGGTTGTTTCAAACGGTCATGTCCAAATGGCACGTGTGGGTGTGTCAGGTCATGAGGAACAAGAATTACATAGGAACTGCGGGTCGGTAACGCGACGGTGCAATTGCATCGTGACCGTGTCGCAAAGAAAAGATAACAAACAGTGTAAAAAGACCTTTATTTTACCAAAAAGTTAAACGAAGTACAAAATACAAATTAAAAATATTACAACTCATAACAAAGTGATCAAATTGTGCCCCATTAGCCTCGATGCATGATTCACATCGGCGTCGCGCGGAATCGCGAACAAGTTCCAATTGGCCAGGAATCTCCCGGACACATGCCACCTCTTCAGGGATCCGTGCCAAGAGATCCATGGCCGATCGGACGGGTGTCTCGTACAGCAGAGACTTAAAATATCACCTGTGGTAGAAATCCAGAGGTTTTAGAACCATTGTGGCCACGGGGCCGATTGTGACGTGTTCGTGATTCCATGCGACGGCAATCTGAAGCATGCATCACGGCTAATAGGGAACATTTTGCGCACTTGTTATGAGTTGTAACATTTTTCATTCCTATTTTGTACTTCGATTAAGTTTTTTGTGAAATAAGGGTCTTTTTTACACCGTTGGTTATCTTTACTTTGCGTCACGGTCACGATGAAATTGCATAGTCACGCTCGCTTTTTCGACCATCAGTTCCTATGTAATTGTTGCTCCTTATGACCATCCACACGTGCCCTTTAGACGTGACTTATTGAACCGCCCTGTATAAAATTAATGTAGAAGTCTCCAGGTTTATTTATGTTTTTATGTTAAAAACGTAAGAAAAGCACGCACAGAAACATTGTTTACATTGCTCCTGTCATTCCTGATCACATCCGGTACTTCTTGCTTACTAAATGGATTATTAAATGTTACTTTTATTGATTATACTGTAATGAGGATATAAGAAAATAATGGTGTGGTTTGACAAATATTTGTAGAAGTGTTAGTGTTTTAAAAACAGTATTGTATCAAAAAACAGCAAACTTTAAAATTATGTATTTATTATTTTTTTTTTTATTTAAGTCCTCAATTTTTACGCACAAAACGATGTTTTTTTTCTTATCAAAATCAATTTTTTAAGTATTACATATAATAATATGTGTAAATAATAAGCAAACATACATCAATAAAAAAAAATCTTCACGTTTTTCAAAGGGTATCGAGTAATCTTAATATGAAATCAAGTAATTGAAGTTGGGGTTTTTGGTTAAAATGTTTATAATTATTCCCTAAAATTTGATCTTATTCTCTAAATTCCAGTTTAGATCTCTCCGATGTTCATAAACATAGGGGAAGGTGTTGTTCCTTTGACCACTTTGCAAAATTTAAATTTTCATAGCTTGACTATTAAGGCTAACTTCAATTTCTTGTTTTATTGTAATAAATATCATATGGTTTATCATAGGTAATTTTGTCAAGGTTCTAGTTTTCCTTTAAATATGTTTCATTTAATTTTTTAAAAATTATAACACTGTGGTCAAAGTTCCAATTATGTGTTTACCTTTGACCATGGGTTGTTGTACCTCTGACCAAGCAATTAGACAACATAGCAATGCAGAAAAAAAATCATTTTATCCAGTATCATTGTAAACAATGATAAGTTAAGTGGGTACAGGGCAATGATATAAGCATGAAGTATATGACAAAGAATAATAAGAATTTTGATAATAATAGTATTTTAAGAGTTTTGTTTTCACGGTTGCTTATTCCACTTTATATGATGAAAAGTCCACTCTAAACGACAAACATTCTAATTGTAGAGCAAATCCACTAGCAATAGTAGGGTTTGGAAGTTTAGTCACAATGTCTTCTATAACCATATCATATAGTTTTTCCAAGCCTCTCCAATTGTCATTTTTTGCTATTTGATAAATGTAATGGCCATTTCAATGTCATTATTATCAACTTTCTTACTTTTGATGCCTGTCTTGCTTCTTGTCATTCTGCTTGGTGTTTGGTCTAACTAAAATACAATAAAAACAAAAATAATTAATCTATTAGTAGGTGATATGACAAAGTACTTATAAAGGAAAAAACATCAAGAAAAAATTTAATTTTTATTATATTATCAAAAATTTTTTAAATATAATATATTTTAATATTTAAGTGATATACATATATATTTTTTAAATTCTTTATCGACAAGTGAAGTAAAAAATATCATTAGCTAATTTCAAGATAGTTGTAGTAAGTAAGTCATAAAAGTTAAAATGTTGAGAAAATCTTTTAAGAGTATTATACATTTGACCTGGTCAAGGGAACCACAACTTATGTTGGTCAGAGGTACAACACCATTCTAGTACAAAGTACAACACATGCTACAGTTTAAGGGTTAGGATAATCATTTTCACAAGCCCCACCATATTTATTGCACTGTAAAAAAAATACGACCAGTTTTCCTGTAGGAATCGGAAAAAAAAGTTGCCCTCAACGTACCGGAAAATTTTCTGACCTAACTCGGAATAAAATCCGTAAAAAAAAAGGAAATATTCAATAAAACGGTATTTTACGGATTTTATTGCGCGCTGGAACGTATGATTTTTTTTCACTTCACCATTTTCCATTTTAGGGTTCCATACTTAAAAATTAAATCGGAACCAATATCACTTCTGTGTCTGTCTGTCACAAGCATTTTATTCATAAACTATGGAACGTGGAAAGTTCAAATTAAGGGAAGTAATAAAGACCATTCACCCAAATATTTGCAGATTGTTAATCCTCCAGGGAAAACGTAGAGGGGCTAAGTAAGTTACTTGAAAAAAAACTCTTTTATATATATATTGTGTAGTGTCTTGTCTGAAAACTTTCGTATGGCTGAACTCAAAAATACACTTCTTTTAATTATAGGAATTATATTTTCAAAGATATCATCGAAAATGTAGTGCAAAAAAAGGTTTCCGCTCCTCTAATTCTGAATCTACTAAAACTAAAATTATGAAAAAATTGGAGGTAGTACATGTTAAGGTAAACCTTGCAGGAAAACTAAAGAGATTACCCTAGGTCACATAGTTTTTCAGAAAATCGCATCTTTCCGGTACACACAAAATTCGATTTGCGAGCATCCAGAAAAGGTGTTGAGTAGCGCTGGAGGTACTTATAGTAGCAGAAGTATAAAAGCATCGTTGATAATGATTTTCGAAAACAATCGTCGGTAATTAGCTGAAATTTTAACCCATAAATACACGGACGGTTTGGATCTACATAATGACAGGGGCGGCCTACTCTATGCACCATCGGCAATTAAAGCCTATATAATAACTTTTAATGATATAGTTTTTTAATGCAATTTCCAGTAGCAGTATAAAAACAATAAACGTCAATTTGTTGAAAACAGACAAATTTAATTAGAATTACTCACATAAATGGTATGGGAATTGAGACTAGTTTACATTGAGTGGATCTCTCAATACGCTTCCCGTGTATTTAAACTTAAATTAAAAACGTATCTGGAAAAACGCGGCACGGTCCAAAGCGGCGTTGCAACTTTGCGACCTTCTTTCGAAGCACGCATAACAGAATGCCAAGAATCAATTTTTCAACAAGGTGTTTGCTTTAGGTACACTATAAAAAGAACAGATTATAAATATGCTGAATTTAGGCTTATGAAATGTCAAATGAAATTTAAATATGCACTACTTTTATTCTCAGCACCGAATTAAGTTCATTATAAAGAAATTAGGATAAGATTAATAAAATAGTTATACAAAATAACTATATTGGATATTATTTAGGTTTCATATCTCTTTGAACTTTCATGGTATATTAATTTATACTTTTCTAGTATTTACCAACCCTACGTTGTATAGTTTTTAAAAAAGTCTTAGTATTCTTTTAGCAATTATTTTTTTAATAATACAGTTACTAATTCATGGGTCAATCCATTTCAAGTGGTCCAGCACCGGTTGCTCGACCATTTTTAAAAAATCTAAAATTTATTGTACAACAACCATAACATGATGGAAGTTCAAAATGACTATTATTTTAATTTTATTAATTTCTGTTTGTGCATGGCGGCCATCTTTCTTTCATCGTCTGCAGCAATTTTCTCACAAGAAGGGTTTACGGAATTGTAAATAATTCATCGTTTATTTATCCAATTCAACTGCGGATTAAAGAAATTGTACAGAATACATTGGGCTAAAAATCTGGTAATGGATAGTTTCCGAAACTAACTGCTTATTGGTAAAATTTAAGCATAAAGTTTCCATTTTTTTCCAAAATTTGTCCGTTTTCAAGAGGAACATTTTCTAGCAAGGAATACTGTGAACATGACAAAATTTTTTTTACAAATAGGCTGAAAGTACTTGTACTCACACGCCGAGTTCCAGATCTGGGACTTGCTTTCTCTTCGCTAAAAAAAATCCCAAATTTTTCAAAAATGACAAAAATCGCACTATTCAGGCTTTGATATCTCTGGTGGGGCACGAGATAAAAATCTCAATTTTTTTTTTTTTTTTTTTTTTTTTTTTTTTTTTTTTTTTTTTTTTTGTAAGAGTATTGTATAGTAGTGTTATGCACAAGAAATTTCAGGATGGAGATTTGACTACAAGCTGAAATATGGCAAGGGCAACATGTCAAAACAATACTGCCAAACTATTGTTTTGTTGTAGTCACAGCTAAGTATTTATCTTAGAGTATCATATAAATTTATTTTTGAGATTATCTTTAAATAATAGTAACAGAAAATAAATCTTTTGCAATTAATTTAAAAAATTAATATGCCTAAGGCTTACATTTTGTATGGTATCAGTAATTTTTGTTGTAAGAAATTTTAGTAACTAAAAGAAACCTCAGCACTTTTACATAAAGAAAAAAAAATTATACAAGACCTGAGACAAAAACAACATAGGGAAAAAGAAAAGCTGTTAATGTTGTCATACTTGTTGAGACATGATAAAACGTGTCAAAACACATTCTTGCTTGTTGGTTGAAAAACCACAATTTTGATCTTTCTCAAAATTTTATTTGTAGGAACCAAGTCTTGTCATCTCTTGATAACTTGGTTGAAGATTTTGGCCCTGCTGTCTCATAGAAATATACTTTGAAATCACTATGTGCAAGTCTCAATTCATTAATAATTCCTAGCTTACTTCTTATGAAAAAATGTGATTTTTCTGCAGTATAAATTTTGAAAAAGCTTTGGGTATCTTTACTTTCTGAAAATTACTTGAGGCTGATGCATGGTAACATCACATAATGTTTCATTTACAGGAACATACTTATGGTAGGAACAAGTTTCAGGGACTAGCAAGCAGCATTAAAATTGTGGTTTTTAAACCAACAAGCAAGAATGTGTTTGGACACGTTTGATCATGTCTCAACAAGTATGCCTAAATTAACAGCTTTTCTCATTCCCTATTCTGTTTTTGTCTCAGGTCTTGTATATATATATATATATATATATATGTGTGTGTGTGTGTGTGTGTAAAAGTGTTGAGGTTTCTTTTAGTTACTAAAATTACAACAAAAATTACTGATACCATACAAAATGTAAGACTTAGGCATAATTATTTTTTTAATTAATTGCAAAAGGTTTATTTTCTGTTACCATTATTTAAAGATAATGTAAAAAATAAATTTAAATGATGCTCTGATATACTTAGCTGTGACTACAACAAATCAATAGTTTGGCAGTATTGTTTTGACATGTTGCCCTTGCCATATCTCAGCTTGTAGTCAAATCTCCATCCTGAAATTTCTTGTGCATAACACTACCATACAATACTCTTACAAAAAAAAAGAAAAAAAAAAAAATTCAGATTTTTATCTTGTGCTCCACCAGAGATATCAAAGCCTGAAAAGTGCGATTTTTGTCATTTTTGAAAAATTTCGGATTTTTTTTTTAGCGAAGAGAAAGCAAGTCCCAGATCTGGAACTCGGCGTGTGAGTACAAGTACTTTCGGCCTATTTATAAAAAAAAATTATGTCATGTTGACAGTTTTCCTTGCTAGAAAAATTTCCTCTTGTAAATGGACAAATTTTGGAAAAAAAACTGAAACTTTATGCTTAAATTTTACAAATAAGCAGTTAGTTTCGGAAACTACTCCATTACCAAATTTTTAGCCCAATGTATTCTGTACAAATTGCTTTAATCCGCACTTGAATTGGATAAATAAACGATGAATTATTTACAATTCCGTAAACCCTTTTTGTGAGAAAATTGCTGCAGACGATGAAACAAAGATCGCCGCCATGCACAAACAAAAATTAATAAAATTAAAATAATAGTAATTTTGAACTTCCATCATGTTAGGGTTGTTGTACAAAAAATTTCAGATTTTTTAAAAATGGTCGAGCAACGAATATGACATTTTCTGGACCACTTGAAATGGATTGACCCTCATATATTTATTCTACGGAACCCTCTATGCGCGAGTAATACTCGCACTTGACCGTTTATTGGGGCATATTCAATTTTTAGTTTGTCACATGACATTTTGATTGGTGCTATGGGTAAATAACCGCTAGTAATTTTTAAAACGATTAGATTTTTTATGGTCGAATGCTGTATTTCTCTTCATCACCGTACGAAATTTTGTTTTTGACTTCCCGTCGATTTATGAAACGAAACGGATGTGCTAATCCCAAAACTTTCCTCTTTCTCATACATGTTAATATTTCAAAAAGTTGTTAGAAATGTTAATACTGTTATTTTATTATTTGAATTATGCACCAACTTTGATATTTATCTTAAATTTCTGATTCATTTTATTATTCAGCGAAAAAACGATTTAGCTTCGATAATGATACTTATTAAAATCAATATTTTCGTTATTCTGTTGTACATCCGCTGGTTATGAATTGCCGGGTTAGCAGGATCCGAATTTTTCGTCTCTGTACAAGTAGTCGATGTACAACAGAACTACGAAAAATCCAGAAAATTGCAGAAACATTGCTATCACAGCCTCCCTTCCGAAGAAATATCCCCGTTTTTATCGGGACCTTGTGGCCATAGCCTAAAATCTCTTTATGAAATTTCGCTCAATTCCAAATTCAAGTAGGACCTGATGGACATAGCCAAAAACATATAAAAGAGAATTTGAACCAATTCTATGCGTAATTTAATACACTTTTCAATGACACAAAGAGCACATACATTTACATGGATACAGGGACACACACACGAACAGACAGACATTTTCTTAAAACATATTTTTGGGGATCACTGACCCCTACAACGTGTAATTCCATCAAAAACCGCTAGTCCAAACCATTATAGCTAACCACCGCTAGTTTTCGATTACATAACTTCCTGCTTTAGAAAGAATTTTTATGCCCGCATTATTCGGTACGCGTTAAGCAACTGCTTTAATATAACTTTCAAATTTAAAACTATGGAGGAAATTAAATTGTAATAATTAAATGGAGATACGTCTAAATGCAGACGAATTAATGAGTGTCACTGTATTAATATTGTATAGAAGAAAGGTTTGTGATGACCACATCATACTAGTTTTTATAATGACCACAATCCGGGCTGTATGCACTTACATAGGTACATATGTATAAGCATAATTTTGATATATTTTTTATAAATTCACAATAAATAATTATAAATACAAAATGAATAGATGTATAAATATATATATTCATTTGCTTACATTAAGCACGTGGATTTTCAACGCAAAAATTTGAAAAAGGCGAATTTCTTTTTAGTATATTTTTTTGTATTACTTCTGTAATACTTAAATTACAACTCAGCTAATAATGTATAATTCAAATCTAAATTAAGAAACCCCATTAAGAATATGTTACTAATAGTAAAAGGTACATTTTGATAATAAAAGGCCATACAGATATCTAATACTGCGTAATGACAAAACATATAATTTATAATAAAAAAATTACAATGTGTAAATTTTTCTGAAAATTTGTAATTATATTGAAAAAAAGAGTTAGAAATGGCCTTTAATTTGTTTACTGTTTTTCAGTATCATGAAACTGACAGATGGTGAATTATTATGTGAATAAAAGAATTAATTTGACATTCATTATCAAGATGAGTACTAGCTACGTGGCTGCCTCGACCAAGCCGTTAGAGGATTTTATCTTGAAAACTATGAACTACACAAGAAAATGAAAAATGAGCAACGTTAAATCAAAAGGAATATATATATTGCTTTTTATTTACTTGTTTTTTTTTAACGCAAAAAAATTTAAACTCGTACCGGAAAAATATAAAGAAAATGTATAATTTGAAATATAAAACAGTAGCATAAATATCACAAAACAATACATCTGAATCTAATCAAGCTACCTAACTGTGCCCATGAGCCGGTCAGTGAAACCAAAATAATTTTAAAAATGTGCAATTCATGGCATTAAACATTGTCCATATTTATAATAAAAATATCAAATTATTAAGATAGTTTCTACAGTTGTCAAACAGCGGCATGTCAGTATCAGATTTATACCAAACAATGACAGCGAGCCTTATAATATTTTACAAACGGAATGTTTACAGTACAGAAAACTTTACAAGCTGTGTCATCCAAATTAATTCCAATGAATTGTTTATCCACAAATATAACGTTAAAGTCTTTGGTGAAATGGCTAAAGAGATGGTGCTGATTGCATATAGAGATGAACAAAATCAAACCATCATTTTTATGAATTTTTATACAATCTTTTATCAGCTTTAAGGTTTGCATGCATTCAGGAACCTATCTATCTATGTGTCTGTCTATTTATAGTATCTACATTCAATGACCCATAAAAGTCGTTTAACACATTTGATTTTATTTATTTTCTTTTTTTATGAATACCTAGAGAAATACTTAAGGGGTCTCAGGACTCTTAAAGCTCTAAAATTTTCGAAAAATTAATTTTTTTAGATGTTAAACTTCTATGTTTTCTGAACATTTTGATATAATTGTTATCTTGAATTTTTCATTAGAACAGAAGTTATGGCATTTAGAATTATACTTGCTCAATAGCTGAAGTGGTGTTTCCAAATCTTTGAAGTCTTTTTTCTCCAAATGACGTTTTTGGGCATAACGCGCAAGATATCTCAAAAACTTCTAAATATTTTTTCATGAAATTTTCAAAACATATGCTTCATGTTAGTCTGTATAAACGGAACCTAAAATTTCCTTTTTATTGTAAAAAGAAATTATTTTTTTAGGTGTTTCTATTGTTGAAATTTTCTAAATTTTGCATTAACTAAATACAACTTTGTATGAAAAATATAAAAATGCTTCAAATGCAAATTTATTTAGGTTCAGTGTAATTAGTATAATCTGAGGTATAAGTAGGCACCAAAATTTTCATTCTAGTTGCTAAATTTATTTTTTAATCGTGCGCATCATCTGTTATACCGATTTTCTGCTCGTCAAATGTTTAACAGTTTGGAGCCCCCTGCAAATGCTAATTCTGCATCTTGCAATTTTTCAAATATTTGAAATGAAAGAACATACTTGTATCTTTCATTATCGTTTAAAATTGTTTCTTAATATCAAATACATTTTAAGATATTAAATGTTGAAAATTGTCTTTTTTTTCCTCTTTTCCAATTTTAAGAGTTCTGAGACACCTTAAAGAATTATTCTGGAATTATAGAAATGTATATATATATATATATATATATATATATATATATATATATATAAAACATGTATTACCTCATATGTTTAAACAAAGATTTGGATACGAAGGTATCTAAGGGACCGATTAAAAAAGTAGTTAAAATAACATTTGTGATCACCCTGTAAAATAAAATGTTCCAAATAATAGCTGTAGCACATGATTATATCGTGTATACAACACTTGTCAAGATTTTCTAGCATATTCAGGAAGATAAGTGTTTCTAAAAAAAAAAAAAAAAATCCGCATGTTTTTGTAAAAGCGTTTCTAAAAAAAGAAAGAAAGAAAGACATCTTTTTGTTTGAAGCGTGCAGAGCTTTCAACAAAATTTATGAAACTGCACTAATTAGAGTATAAAAAATGTACTTCAATTAGAATATAAATTTATAAACTGCTTGATGAAATATGAGCATTTGTATAAAATGATTATTAACTGCGTATACAATAACCATTTACAATACCAGAAATATTAATACAAAACGAAGTCATAGACATTTTTTTACTATGTTTGAAAGTGTTAGTATAATAAGAATCACCAATATTTAACCGAATTTGTCAGAAGAACTTCAAGTTTTTCTTAATTTTGTCAATAAACAAATCAATCCACTCATGAGGTGAAGGCTCAAACATTACGTATAAAGAAGAAAAAATTTACAGTTAATTTTAACATTTTAAATTTTATTATGACGTGAAGTTTTATAGTTACAGTAAAACCTTTGATTAGAGGATACTGCGGTGCAGCAGAATGCTTTCGTTAATTCGAGGTGTCCACTTTTAAAAGATATAAAATATAAATATGTATGTGTCGGGGATTCCATAAACATTCGCTAAATAGAGGGGTCTGCTACTAAGGTTTTAGGGTACACAGGCATTAGTCCAAATGTCTAATAAAGCAAAAGGTTTCTTGCATTAATTATAGTCAAACATGTATAGTTTCATTACTACAGAAATTTCCTCAGCCGCGAATTTTGAAGAATTAGTTAATTGTTTTCGTTATCTGTAACTGTCCATAAGTTATTATTTCATTCACTTACAAAGAAAACTGTAACGCACGTTAAGGTAATTCATGCATGATACATTAAAAAGCTAAATGATGCGACTAAAAGTTAGCTTAAAAATAACTTTCAATCTTACTATAAAATATTTAGAATAAACTATGTATATTATAAAGGATAAACGTGTAACATTGAGGTTATTTTGACGGTGACAACAGCAAACGATTAAATTTAACTGTTACTGAAATTTTTAAAGTTCTAATCATAGTACAGTAGAACCTCGATCCATCGTTTTTCAAGAGGTGCATGAATAAAAACGATGAATGCGGGAAAACGTTGAATGCGGGTTAACGTCAAAACACGAAAAAAATGTATATGCATTACTAATACATGCAATGTGTACAGTATACTAATAAATACTAATTTGTTACTTTGAAAAGTGTAAAATAAAGAAATCGAAGTTGTGGAAAATTGATATTTATTTTAAAAAATCAGTAATTTTATATTGAGTTTTAGTTTATTTTTTAAATTAAACAACAAATTTCCAAGATGTACAAAATTTCTCTGGTCATTTTCTTTAATTTCATGTGCATCTATAAAAGTTCGAACAGTTTCAAATGCCGTAATTGCATCAGACACACTTGGCACTGGCGTAGGCTCAGCCTCATCGGCATGAAAATTATCATCTGCTTCTTCGCCATGATTTCATTTTTTTGCAACATTACACATTTCTTCTATGCTTAGGACACCACTTGTTGCAACATCTTGATCAATGGAAATATAATCGCTAAATTTCACACAAGATACATCCTCTGCTACACGCAACCACTCATCTACATTTATCCGTCACCATCATCATTATTTTCTCCCCCTTCTGTTCAGCATTCGTCATCAATTTTTCACACAAAACCACGTTTCACGAAACAATTCTGGATGGCTGAAGAGGTTAGTTCATGCCATGCTGAAAGTACAAAATGGATAGCATGCAGAAGGACTATTTTTGGAGTGGGTTCTTTTGCTTGTTCCATGAAACATAAAGATCTTTTCAATAGCCATCTCCTGTAAAATTCCTTAAAACAGTTGATTACCCTGGCATTAAGAGAGACATATGTACAATTAGCTGGGAAAAAACTGACTTTTATATTTTTCAAAGACGACGTATCCGGTGAATGAGCTGAACAATTGACAATATATAGAATGATTTTCACTTTTTGAGCGCTGATTGATATATCAAAATCATGAAGAAATTTTGTAAAAATATTATTTTTCGTCCATGCTTTGGCATTCGAATGGTAGACTACTGGTAGTTTCTTTACACTCTTGAAGCATCGAAGTCTAGCAGATTTACCAATAAAGAGGTGTACTCGTTTGTTAGAACCGTCCTTATTTGTGCATAGTAGCACTGTAAGTCTTTCTTTGAAGGTTTACCTCCATGACAAGACTCCCCTTTGAACGCAAGCATTCTCTCTGGCAAGCACATATAAAACAGGCCTGTTTCGTCTGCATTATAGATGTCACAATCCTTATAGCCTTCTAGTAACTTCGGAAACTTTTCAAACCACATTTCTATGGTATCAAAATTTACTAATGCGGCACTTTCACCGCATAATTTCTTGGATATCAATCCATGGCGAATTTTAAAACTTGAAATCCACCCATTTGATGCTGAAAAAGTATCCATGCCATATGATGCAGCTATTTCAAGCGCCTTCTTTCGAACAATATTCCCATCCACAGGAATATTTGACGCACGACACTGCTCGTACTAAAAGAATAGAAGTCTTTCCAAATCACTGTAAGTAGACATTTTGTTAGATTTTCTCTGTTTTGCTGAAGTTCCATATTTATCAGCCTGCTCCCTAATTTCTTTCTTTTTCGAAATTATCGATTTCAGGGTTGAAGGTGATATACCTAAACGTTTAGTGATGTTCATTTTTTCCTCAAAAGGATTCTTTTCCACCTTATCTGTGATGAGAAGCCTTTCTTCAAAAGTTCGGACTTGTTTTGCCATTCTTAAAATTCCCAGAACGCATTAAATTGAAATCATCACTCTTGAAATTAAACACGTGCACTGCACACAACGGATTAGCCAAGAATGTGAAAGAATGTGAAAGAATGTGACAGCTAGAGTTGGCTAAATTGGATGCATCCATCCTCCCTTTTACACAGAATAGAATAACCTATTCTCCAAACAGAGCACCTGTTCTAAATTCATTTATTTACACGTACATACATGTTACACTATCAGCACTAATCACTGTATTTCCCTCCTAAAACAACACAAATGAGTTATTTTAGGATAAAAAAGTAATTCCAGTTTGTATGTCATATGGATCCGCTTGATCTTCAATTTCATTTCGGGTAGGCGAAAAAATTTTCAACGATGAATGCGGGAAAACGACTTATCGAAGAACGAAGTATGCGGATTTCGTTAACATTATTTAAATATAGTTTGTGCAGGAGCCATAGAAATAAAACGATCAATTCGGGAAAACGATGGATGCGGGAACGATAGATCGGGTTCTCACTGTATATTTTCAATTTTTGCATCATCAAATAGAAAAAGAAATGTACTTTCAAATGAAATTTCTTTGAAAATTGTATCTCGGTTTGTCGGCGTTTACTCAATTTCTATTGTTTTTAAAATAATTTTCACACATGAATTTTTTTAATCTATCACATACAGACAATTTCGAAGAATAAATACTTTTCCATTTAAATTAATATAAAAAGCTCAGCATTTGCTGTCTGCTTATATTCCATAACGAAATTAAAACATTCACAATAAATAAGCAAAAAAAATAAAATATAATGCGTAAAATACAAATTTAAGACATGTAATTAAACTATGCACATAATCCACTTAAATGATCAGAATCAAAAAGGCTTATTGTAAATAGGGATTTTTGGCAATTTCTTCATTAATTCTTTTCGCGAGGCCAATATCAAACTATAGTTCTTTATAAATTCCAAAACTTCATTTAAACGTATAATTGCAATTTTTAATATAAATATTTTTGGTATTGTTACTAAGCATTGTAAAAAATATATTAAATAAAAAAAAATCTGTTATAGTTATAAATGAATAAAAGGGTTTTCACCTATATTCTGTAAATCGGGAGTATGTCCTTTATTAATTTGATTTTGCTTGGTCCCTTATGAGATAAATTCATTTGTATTTTAAAATTGAAGTGTCGTCCATTTCGATAACGTTGATAACAGTACTATGAATCGGTTCAAATAGGATAAAATAATCAACTCACAGGAAAACCAGATGAAGATGCTAAAAATTCCACAGAGTAATATGAGATATTGCAAAATGTAGTACATTACAACACTTTTCGAAAAACTCAGACATGCATTTTTTCGCTTTGGCGTAAACTTAATCGCAACTTCTCCAGTAAAATTGAAAGATATAGTTTGTGCCAAAATAGACCAGATCCTGAAAGATGAAATTTCCGGAGTATATGTAATTCTACTGAAAACAGAAAATATTTATCTCGAATACACTATATGGCCAAAGGTGACCGATCACTTGCGATGTTTGACGTTTTATTAAATATCTAGAAAAATACATGAGGAATCAACCTGAAACTGCAGGTGTGTAAACCGTACAGTATAGGTCATATATTTCTGCGAAGATTTTTTTCCCGATTTTTTTCTCCTATGGGAAATAGGGGACCGTGAACAAATTGAAAAAGAACGAAAATATTTTGGATAACCCTGGAAAAACAAATGTAGCAAAAGCGTTCAAACTCGAGATTATTAATAAGAGTCTTATTGTAATATACTGCGTTCATTTGTATGAGTATAGCTTGTATAGTAGTAGAGAAATTAAGGTTTTTATAAAAACAGTCCCAAATTTCGCCAAGTTTTTTGCTTATAATTTGCAGAGTTCTTAATATAAAAAAAAAATCCTTTTCAGAAAATATGACAAATAGCATTGTACACAATACTCTATAATTAGAATTAAAAAATAATAAAAAATGGATGAAAAATGAACAGGTTTACTAAAAAATGTTTCACTGCGCATGCGCGAATGCAACCAAAATGTAATATGCATAATTTAATAGCTAAGTATATCGAGAAACTTTTGTAAATGTCTCAAAATCGTAGCTTGATAATTCTGAAAATTATCGTCGATAGAATAAGCTCGAAATCCATTGTTCCCAAAAAGAAGCAAAAATATGAGGGGTTGTCTCCAAATATAGTAGTACATGCAATATTGTGTACGACACCTTGGCACTAATCAACAGATATTTGATACACTATGACGCAAAAGTTTAGACAATGAAGAAATTCTTACATACTTTGAAAAATATTTATTCAATTTTCAAATCACTGCTTGAAATTAATGTGCTGTACATATAAACAATATTTATAACAAAGAAAAGTGGAATTGTGCATATTGCAATAAATTAAATGGTAACAAAAATAAACTGCTGTCTCAAAAGTTTAGACACAAATTAAATAAAATCGAAATAAACAATTTTTAAAACCTGGTTGCGCATCCATGCTTATGTATTACGTCATATACACGAGATTGCATGGAAGAAACTAAATCTTGCATAGTTTGTGGATCGAGATCGTACCATGCATTCTCAATAGATGTCTTAAGTTCCTTTTCAGAAGAGTATTGTCTAGCGTTGCTATAAACTTTGCGACACATGATGCTCCAAATGTTTTCTATAGGGTTAAGATCTGGGCTACATGCTGGCCAGTCGAGAACTCTTATATTATGGGAATTAAACCAAGATTTTGAATGTTTTGCAGTGTGAATTGAAGCATTGTCTTGCTGAAATTCCCACTGAGGACCCCCTAGAAGCTCAGCAAATGGCAGTAGGTTTTCTTCTAATGTCTGTGTATAATGCTGTGAAGTTTGACGACCACTGGTGAAGGTCAGAGATACTTGTCCATTATAGCAAAAGGCTGCCCAAACCATCACCGAGCCCCCTCCTTGTCTGCGACTAAAAAAACGTCGAGGTTCCTTCCGCAAGTCATGCCAATACGATAAACAACCATCTGGACCATCCAGATTCCACTTTTTTTCATCGCTAAATATGACTGACTGCCATTTCTCTCCATATGACATATGCTTTCGAGCCCACATAAGTCTTTGTAACTTATGATGTGGTTTCAGAGCTGGTTTCTTCTGCATTTTGCTATAAACGATTGTTCCTTTTTCCAAAATTCGTCTACGAATCGTATCCTTTGATACAGAGAGTCCCGATGAGCTTTGAACTCCACGTACGCTCATTTGTTGAGTACTCGCTAGTCTTTGTATCAGGCGATCCTCTCGTACATTTGTCACACGTGGCCTCCCAGACCGACATTTTGCTTTATATTCGGAACCACTCGATAAAACTCGATAAATAGATTTTTTTGACCTATTAATAATAGCTGAAATTTCAGAAACGCTCTTCCCTTCACCTTTCAACTGCCAAATCCTTGAAACCTCATTCACTTGAATTTCTTTAGCTCTCGGCATGTCGACTATGAAGCGCAATCGTTTGCAGAACTTAAGTACTCCAAATTTGTGACATCATCGATTCTAAATTTGCATATGCCAGCGAATATTCAAAGAAATTTAGAATAGTGTCTAAACTTTTGCGACAAGCACATTTGAATTTTTATGAAAAAAATTAGTATTATAGCAAATAAAACGACTGTCTTTTGTACATAGCATTTTAAATCAGTTTTTGAATATATTTACAGGTTTTTGTAATTCTGACGTCATGATTCTACATTTTAAAGCTGAATGACGTCATTGTCTAAACTTTTGCGTCATAGTGTACAACCCCTTATCTTTTTGCTTCTTTTTGGGAACAACGGATTTCGAGCTTATTCTATTGACGATAATTTTCAGAATTTTCAAGCTATGAATTTGAGACTTTCACGAAAGTTGCTCTATATACTTAACTAATACATTATGCATATTACATTTTGATTGCATTCGTGCATGCGCAACGAAACAATTTTTAATGAACCTGCTCATTTTTCATCCAATTTTTATTACTTTTTAATTCTAATTGACGTATTGTGTACAATGCTGTTTGTCATATTTTCTGAAAAGAACTTTTTTATATTAAGAACTCTGCAAATTATAAGCAAAAAACTTTGCGAAATTTGGGACTGTTTTTATAAAAATCTTAATTTCTCTACAAATAAAAATGCTATCCTCATAAAAAGGAACACAGTTTATTAAAATAAGACACTTATTAATAATCTCGATTTTGAAACCTTTTGCTACATTAGTTTTTACAGGGTTATCCAAAAGATATTCGTTCTTTTTCAATTTGTTGACGGTGCCCTATGGGGTTTCGAGAAAAAAATATTCGCGGAAATATATGACCTATACTATACGGTCACCTTTGGCTATATAGTGTACATAGGAATGACTTTTCGTTAACTTAAAGATCGTGTTAAACATTTTTTGAGAGATTTGAAGTATAACCGGCCAACAACAGCCCTGTCAAGACTTAACCAGAAGCAGAATATACAAGTTAATTTCAAATATACAAAAATTATATGCCCCTAAAGAATTATCATGATTTAATTATCCGTGAATCAAAAGAAATTATTACTAAAGAAAATACTGTTTGTAATGACGTGTTATCCTACACCATAACCAGAATTTGGCTCAGTTTGCTTAAAAGTCATAAAACACGTAATATTCCACTTCCCTCTATATGCATATTTTTAGTTTCTCAATGTTTTCCGGGTTTAAAAATTAAATTTCACTTACACTCATTTCGACACCAACTACGTGAAATTTGAAAAATAAGACGTTAATAACAGTATTTTTGTGTTCTCTGACGAATGCTGTGTTTATAGCTGAAAGTACTAAGAAGTATTAAAGTAATTTAACATCTTTTTAAATATTTTTTGTTTTCTTTTAAGTATTTTGCACGTAGTGTAATTTTACATTTATAATTTATTACATTAGAAATAAGCATTAAAGCAATAATCGCCGGTTATGATAATCATCAACAGCATTTGAAGGCAGTAAAACAGATACATGCATTTATTATAATAAAATCGGAATTAAATACCAGAAAAAATATAAAAATAATATTTATTAAATAAAAATTAAATGTCGAATTCTGATATTGTGTCATACTTGCGAGACTTAATCAGGATTCCTAACTGTGCCACTTGAGCTGTTAGAGTACCCAAAATAATAAATTCTAAAAACATAATATTCATATGTATTAATGAGATGCGCTATAACATTCTTTCTTTAGATTATAGAGGTTGTAGCACACATCGTTAATTTACAGAGACCCAGTCTTTGATTACAGGATTGACTATCGCAGTATTAGCAGTTGGCCTCCGTTTCTATTCAGAAATTTCGACAAGAGAACTTTATGTAAGTACGAAATGTCTATTCTTAAATAAAGCAAAATTTCTCTTCCAAACATTTGTAATGAATTTGGAATTTCTAAATAAAAAAGATGCTAAACTATCAACCGTAGACTACCAATGATAACGGTAGATAACGTACATGATTCTCCTATTCACTATATCTACTCCAACTTCTGATTAAAACGAAATAGCATAGTCGAACATGCAAATGGTTTTAACTATTAACTGTTTGGACAGGTTCAATCAGAACCCGAGAGTAGTTTTTTTTTTTTTATGTTATTAATTCCGCTTGTTCTTTTTGCCACCGGCCCCCCGCATACAGAAAATGTAAAATAAGAAACTTTTTCACTTATTATTCGAATATTACATTTAATGAAGTTATAAATTTACAGTTAACTTAAATTATACATTTTATTCATGAGATTTGGAATAATGGGAAACAGTAAAATGAGCTGGCATTAGTGATCGTTGTGCAGACTTTTCCATCAATCTCAAATTTGCTTGTAAAAATGTTCCGAAGGAAAAACAGAGATGCCTTGTTACTTCACTATGATGGTGGGGAAACAATTAAAATCAGCTACATGATAGTTCTCTATTGTATTTGTTAAAGGATATGAGTTAGGTGAAGATCATTTATATGGGCGGCAAAAAAAACCCGACACGCGACTACTGCTTGGTAAATGGTGAAAAAAAATGAGCTGTTGATCTTGTTTCTAGCGCTTAACCGAGAGTTGAAGTAGATAGTGAATACGAGCGTAAGAGTATGAAATACAGCGACATTAGAAATGAAGATAATTCTATCTGGAAACACATTCGTTAGCAGAAATCGTCGTTAACGGAAAAGTTTTTTCTTTTCTAACTAAATGTGTCCACATTTAACTAGCGCGCATCTAATAAAATATTCATCAAGCCACATCAATAGTTGCAAACAGTCTCAAACAAACACCAAAGGAAATCTTCACAAACAGAATCCTTCGTTAGCACATGAGATCTTATCCGATGTATGATTGTAATTTTGTTCTGTAACTGCATAAAACAAGTCGGAAATAGCACGTCAAACAGGGAAAATGAGATGCGTTCGTACTATAATTAGTTTTATAAATATCCACATTTTGGTGCAATAGCTGTTGTACTCTTATGCAAAAATGCATGAATGAACGATTACCACGATTATATATATTAAACCTGCAAAACGGAAATAATATACCCCATCTTAAATAGGGCGTAATCACCATGGCAATCTAGAATGATTACCTATTATGGGATATCATTAAATTAATTTACGTATGATAGGATTTAATCGAACGAATATATATTAATATTAATATATATACATTAGTTAATTAATTTTATAATTTATTAAAATCTTTTATTAATATATTTTTAAGTTTTGATTTGATTTTCATAAAATTTGAAAATTTAGAATTTCATAATTTTTCATTAAATTTAAAACCATTCGGTTGGGCAGTTTGTGCGTTGTTATATACGGACAGACAGACGGACCAGACAGCGACTATTGGTACTACGTATTTATATAATTACGAACGCACCTAAAATACAGTAAAGGGCTAAATTAAAAGTTTGTTGCTGAATTTGTAAAAAATAAAACGCTTTAAAATTATATAACTGTAGATAAATAAACAACTTAAAAAAATTGTTTTAATAGTATAGATAAAAATTCTGATCGATGTACCTTGGTTAAACATCTTATCAAGTGTTATTTTCTGCCCAGAATGCACTCTCTTTTTAATAGCTTTCAAGTACTAATCATTTCACACATGACCGATCTGTTGCCGTTTCTAAAATTAACATGAAAATCTATTTGGGAATTAGGTTTATATTGTAATATTATATAAAGAATATGCATAGATTAGGCAAAATTATGTATAAACAAGATAATTGGAAAATGCATTAAACAAAATTATTCTTAAAAATTGATTTATGTTTTCTGTTTTCTGAAGATTGTTCATTGAAGAAATTCTTTCTGACTTTGAATAACAAACTGAACTAAATATAAAAATCTTAACTTTGTTCAGTTTCATCGCTGAATAAATCTCAATTTTGAATAACAATTTTTTTGAATTTCTTCAACTTTCGTCTAATATTTATTTATCATTATAGATTTATCAATTTATATTTATTTATCATAATATTTTTTAATTAAGATTTATATAATCTATTTAGAGAAAGTTTCTTTGTGGATCAAATGATCACATAACATACAAAGTGTCCTATAAGTCTATTCATTTAAAACATTCATAAAAAGTGAAAGAGACAAAATAATGCAGAAACATTACAGAAATTTCGTCGGATGGGTCAATCTCAAAACTTTCTTCTGTCTCATACATATTAATATACAAAATAAAACATAGTCGAAAATGAAAGCTGGATTGGACAAATCGGACATTTGGTCTGCCAGTTTTCCGGTAGGAATCGGAAATATAGTTGCCCTTATCGTACCGGAATAATTTCCGACCCAGCTCGGAATAAAATCCGTAAAAATAGGGAAATATTCAGTAAAAGGGTATTTTACGGATTTTATTCCTAGCTGGATTGGAAATTATTCCGGTACGATAAGGGCAACTATTTTTCCGATTCATACCGGAAAACTGGCATTATTTTTTTAGGGTGTAGCATTAGAGGTTGGTCTATTGCTACCCTGTCCAAAAAATTGAACAAAATTCGCTATCACAAGGCTACCTTGAGGACGATTTTCTCCAAGACTTTATACACACCTCGGCTTATTAGATTACATTTAAATATAAAATTTGATAGAAAAATATTCACAAATTCTTCACTTAAACTGGAAATAAATCGAGAAAACCGTACAAAAAACGTTATCACAGCGTACCCTTCTGGTGAAATATCCCCATTTTTAAATAGGACCTGCTGGCCATAGTCAAATACATGTGCATGAAATTTGGTTCAATTCTATGCATAACTTCATACACTTTTCGATGATACAAAAATGAAAAAGTCACAGAAATCGCTATCACTTCGCCACTATCTGGCGGAATATCCCGACATTCAACTGGGATCTGCTGGCCATAGCCAAGTACATATAGTTATAAGGATATACAGTTTAACCTCCTTGAACGGCCACCTCTAAACAACGACCACCTCCGTATACTGGCCATTTGTTAATGGAACCAAACACGTTCAATAGCGTTAACACTAGTACGAACCTCTAAATAAGGATTCTGAACAACGGCTACTCAAAAGTCACGATAAATTATTTTTTTTTACGGCTCCTGGTAAAATTCCATATTTATTTGCAAACCGAAATGTGAAGCAAAACAAACAAAATTTTTTGATATGTCAACAAACAGAAAATGAAGGCATTAATAATAATGCGGAAAATTTAGATAATATTCTTAGAACGGCAGGTAATACTAACATAAAGTCCAACAAGCTTATATGTCTGGACAAAGATTTGCCAGTTAGTGCCATATTAGATTCCATTTTGCAAATGTGGGAAGATACGAGAGAAAAAGAGGAAATGGATTTTAGTGAATCGCCCAAAATTTCCATCATTAACACATATATCGAAGATTTTATGAACCTTCGTGAAATCCAAAATTTTGTATTAACTCTTAATGATGATGTTTTTTTTAGCAAAACAACATATTTTACTTTCTTTGGAGAAAGATATTTGCAGCAAAAAATAAATCAACTGCAAATCACTGATTTTTTTAATGTATTAAATCAATGAGAATTAATTGAAATGATTCTGCGTATTTCTATGTAAATTTATGTAATTTTAATTTTTTTTAACGAAACTTCTGAATAACACACACCTCTGCAGAGCGGTCACTTTTCACCGACCCCACGGGTAACCGTTATTCAAAGGTTACACTGTATATACAGGGTGTCCAATGGTCTCAACGGTGTCCAATGGCTAATTCCTAAACCGTTAGTCATAGACATATAGTTCCAATTACAAAAATGTTTTAAATCAGGTAAAGAAATATATTAAAAGCGATTTGGGTGAATAAAAACATTTCTTAAAAAATTACGAAATTTAAATTTTTATACGGTCCTCCGGTCCTATAAGTTATATTTAGTAAAATTTTCCTTTAACACTGACATGTAATACAAAAAAAGTCCCGTTATTCTACGATTAAAATTGATCGAGTAATAGCTATTTAAAGTTGGAGCATATTTTTGCTGCAAATTGGGGGTCATTCACAAATTTAGTCGAAATATAATTTCGTCAGATATAAAAAATGTTTGGGAGTAAAATTAACATTGCAATATAAATTTGAAATCTTTAATCATTCTCGCATATTAATGGAAAATATACAATTTGTAATAAATATTTAAGAAGAAAGAAAAAACAGAATTTTTGTTAAATAAAATGATTCTAAATTAACAGCCTCAATTTTTTACAAAATGATACGTATTTTAAAATATTATTAGATTGCACAAGCCTGCAAAAGTTGGGTTATGTCATGTTTTTTAGCTTTTGATAGTTGATTCTTATATATTCTGTACCTCTGAATCCGAAATTGACCTTCATTTTTAACTATCATATCAGGATTTTTTGCAAATTGCAAATTTCAAAGTTAAGAAGTTCAATATTAAAATTGAATTTCTTTCCCTATCTCATCGGACCACTCAACTGTTTAGCTGTAAGAATCCTAGGATTAGCAAAAATATCGAATAAAATATTGAATAAAATAAAATAAAATAAAATAAAAAATGTTTTAGAAATTTTTTATAGTATGAGATTTTTGCTATATTTTAACTTGCACATTTGCGATTTGCAAAAAAATTCTAACGTGATGGTTAAAAATGAAGGTCATTTTCAGATTCAGTGCTAAAAAGTGCGAAAAAATCAATTATCAAAAGTTAAAAAACACAACCATCTCCTCTACTTTATAGTATTCGATTTTTGTTATTCTTTAAATTTGAAAATTTATGATTTGCGAAATATCCTGACATGATGGTTAAAAATTAAGGTAATTTTCGGATTCAGTGCTAAAAAATACATAAAAGTTAAAAAACCCAACAATCGCAGTCTTGTATTATCTAATCTAAAACTTTTTCTTAAACTCCTTGGCAGAAATCTATCCGAAATTTTTTGTGTTACCCTGTAAAATAAGTATAAATGGTAACCACCGAAAATCTTAATAATATTAGATTGTTATCGGATTTGCGCCAGTATGTAAAATGCAATCTCGATCGGATATTTAAAAGTGGGTTAAAGTTCGAGTACAAAATTTAAACTGGAAAAACATACATACGATTGGTGAAGTAACATAAAAACTTATAAAAAAAACATAATTTTTGTTAAAAGAAATCATAAGAGAAACAGTCTCAAATCCTGACAAAATAAAACATATGTTATTTTAGCCAATTTGAGAATTAATCATAATACTTGTAGGATTTTTTTTCAAAGCGTAGATACACATGAAGTAAGATCTTCGAATACTTTAATCACTTGGTATATGATCCCTCAAGGCCAAGCCGAACTCATTTGTTTTCAGAGTAGAAAAGTGGCATAAGTCATGCATTTTTAAAGTTTCACAACTCGCTCAATTTTAGCGTTATATGAATGGGACTTTTTTTGTCTTACTTGTCAGTGTAATAGGAAAAAATTACTAAATATAACTTATAGGACCGGGGGACCGTATAAAAATTTAAATTTCGTAATTTTTTAAGAAATGTTTTTATTGACCCAAATCGCTTTTAAAATGTTTCTTTACCTGATTTAAAGCATTTTTGTAATTGGAACTATATTTCTATGACTAACGGTTTAGGAATTAGCCATTGGACACCGTTGAGACCGGACACCCTGTATATAATTTGGTTCAATTGTATGCATAATATCTTACACTTATCAACGGTACAATGGGGACTTACGCACATACACAAGGACGGGACAGACATTTTAAAAAGCATGTTTTTAGGATCTCTGAACACAGAATTTTTTTCTCCTACTCCTAAAACGAGAAAATCCGTCAAAAATCGGAAGTCGATTTTTTTTATTAGAGTATCATCTTCTATTATAGACTGAAGAAATTAAAAGTATATTTAAAAATTACTTTGCAATTTTTATATCTATATAGAATGCCTTGATCATTCCATCTCTGAATTTTTCATGTAACAGGTATTGATGGTAATCAATTGAATTAATATAGTGTAACAAAAGACTTAATGTTACTTCTATAAAATTTTGTTTATATATATATATATATATATATATATATATATATATATAATAACAGATAGTCATTTTAATTCTTTGCACGTTAGATTCATCACTGATTCCTCCATCTAATAGGGAAAGGGGTTCCAAAAATCAGAAATCGAACCTTTTTTTATTATATCTTCTTCTATTGTAGACAGAATAAGCTAATAATATATTTAAAAAATTACTTTGCAATTTTTATATCTATATAGAATGCCTTGAACATTACATCACTGATTTTTTTCACGTAAGAGGTATTGGCATTAGTAAAATTTGAATTGAAATAGCATAACGAAAGACTTAATGTTACTTTTATAAAAATTTTGTTTATATTTATAATAACAGATACTCATTCTAATTCTTTGCACGTTAGGCTCATCACTGGTTCCTCCACCTAATAGGTAAAGGGGTTCAAAAAATCGGAAGTCGAAAAACTTTTTATTAGAATATCTTCTTCTATTATAGACAGAAGAAGCTAAAAATATATTTTAAAAATTACTTTGCAATTTTCATATCGATATAGAATGTCTTGAACATCACATCACTGAATTTTTCATGTAACGGGTATTGAAGCTAATAAAATTTGAAATAAATTTGCATAACAAAAGACTTAATGTTACTTCTATAAACATTTTGTTTATATTTGTAATAACTGATACTCGTTCGAATTCTTTGCACCTTAAATCCATTACTAGTTCCTTCACCTAGTAGGTAAAGATGGGAAGAAAATTTTAAAATATGTGAATAATGAAAGTTCGCAAATTACTTTAAAACGAAAATTCAATGTTTTTAAAATAACTTTACTTACCAAATTTATTTTTTTAATACAGGAATGTTAAAATTCTAGTGCTAAATTTACCTTCAGTAAATAATTAAAATTCATATAAAGCGCAAATAAAACGTACTAAAATTGTTTTTAGGCGCTTACATATGATATAAAATTATTTTAAAAACATTAAAATACATTAAAAATGTAATTAAATTGCCAAAACGTTTTCAGCCAAATTTACAAGGCCATCGTCAGTGTTTATTTAAATGTCGTTATCTCTCTTTGCGCTTAATCTTCAGGGAGATTCCATTATAATTTAAGAACGGCATGGGTGAATTGTCCTTCTCAAGTTATCTTCCATACCACCCTTAAATTACAGTAGTCTCTCCTTGAAAAATAATTGCAAAGAGAAATTACAAAACTTAAAAAAACACTGCGATGACCATGTAAATTCAAACGAAAACGTTTTGGGAACTTTATTTCATTTTCAATGTATTTTTCAGGTAATTTAGTGCACTTTAAATAATTTACATTTTATATATGCACTTAAAATCAATTTTAATACATTTTATTTATGCGTTATACGGATTTTATATTTTTTGATAAACAAATTCAGAAGTTTCAAAACAACACATATTTACTACTAACACTTAATAAAACACTTCTGAGAGATTTAAAAATAGTTAAATTCATTAAAATTACGTATTTGTAAGTAGAGGAACAAATTTTAAATGGTATCATAAAGATGCCGTTCGATAAGACCTTGATTAAACATCTTATCAAGTATTATTTACTTTCCATAATGCACTCTCGCTTTAATAGCTTTCAAGTAATCTTTTCACATAAGATCGATCAATAGCTGTTTTCAAAATTATCATGAAAATCTATCAGGAAATTAGATTTATCTTCCATTATAATAGGAAGAAAAGAAGATAATGCTCCAAAATAATAAATAAACACTATATATGAGAAACACATTAAAAAAATTGCGTTTGAAAATTGATTTCTATTTCTAATTTCCTTAACATTGCCCTTTCAAGTAAAAGGTACTGGTATGAAATAAAATAATAACCTATAAATCGTACAGCAATTGTTTAAAATAACTTTAATCTATTCGTCACATATTTGCTTATTATTGTAGCTGCAATACTTTTTCCCCATCATTTTGTGAATTTATTGATAGAGAGTGACTTTTCGAATCATATTGAAACTAAATTTAATATGATTCAAGGTGTGGTTAAAGGAATCAGGGAATTCAATATTATTCATTTCACATATGAGTCATTAAAGCAATTCAATATGATTCTAGATGTCACGCATGTGCAGTCGTGGAAAAAAAGGTAAACATCCCTTACTAACTCTGCAAAACATTATCGTAGAAGAAAGTTACTGGTACCACACGATTAGTGGTAAAGTCTACTTTCAAATGATGTATATAAAATTTGCTAAGGAGGCCATCTACATACTAAAACGAACCATAACTTTGTTTTTTTTTAATAGCAGTACACAATTCTGACAGCATAAATGAACTCTACATCCTTCAATTAGCCCGAAAATAAATTTTTATGCAATTCGTATGATACGTTTCCGAGAAATTAATTACTTTAAAACGAGCGTATTTTAGGGGCTGTATCCAAATTAAAGTTCCGTACTCGATGGTTGACCGGGAGAGCACCCTTCTTGATCAAGGCAAGAGCCAGCCAAGAAGTAATTAAAGACTGATAGATTATAGGATAGCATAAGAAATTTCAAAATATCTAGTCACTTCTATCATAGGTGCCCCCTTAAACCATCATTTTGCGTTTTATAAACGTAATTTGAAAATTACTTGGAAGAAAAATGTGAAATGTTGGATTTCCATAAAGCAGGACTTAATAAATCTAAATCCATCAAAAAAAAATTGTAGGTCGCAATTCATAATTTTTTCGAATATTAATTTCATAATTCATAATTCATATCATAAAATTATAAAAATTGCAAATTCAACGTATTTATGTTTGGGTATTTTACTAATATTGCTACAAAAAAATTAGCACATTAGGAGTATAATTTCAGGAGATATTAATAAAAATATGAAAATGTAATTTAACATTGGAAGCACTAAATTTTGAATGTCTGTAATTCGAAAACTTATCATTCAAATGACTTGAGATTTGGTGTCTAGGCATAGTTTGAACAGAAGATTTGAAATATCTTGTTAAAATTGAGTGTTATCACTGAAAAAAATTAAGTTTGTGTTCGTTTTAATATGTAGATGGCCCTTAAGAAAATTTTGTATGCATCATTTAAAAGTAGACTTTATTCCCAATCTTTCGGAACCAGTGACTTTCTTCTACTATAATTTGTTGAGGAGTTAGTAGGTGGTGTTTACTTTTTTTTCACGACTGTACAATCACATTTCGAAAATGTTTTAAAACAACAAATTTTCGTTTCTTAGTGTGCGGCATCATAAGACTTGACAAATTATTGGATATTTTTTTAGCTAAATAAATCGATATTTAAAAAAATTAAACAATTTTTTTGCTACTAAATCCGAAAATTTTACAAGTCTTGTGTTGCAAATCTCACTGCGATGTGACAATTTCTTAAATTTCTGTGACATACACTTTACTAATTCCACTTTATTGCAATATACATGATATCTGGTACGTACTAATAAATGCTATGTAGAAAATAAATCACGGATTTAACAGATATGTAATCGAACTACATGCTTAAACTTTGAAATAATCAGACTCACAAAGATTACTTTAAACATTTAAATAATTCGCAGTAGAAAGCAGACATACTACTAATATGAAATCATCAAAAATATTTTTAGTGCAGATATTGAACATTCTAAAAAAAGATACTAAATATAAAAAATATATAAGAATCTTAAATTAAAAAGCGATTTTACCCTATGCAATGTAAACCGGTCAGTATATCAGGCATTTCTTTAATTTGGATAGCCCCAGTTGAACCTGGTTGTGTATAGTAATATACAGCTCCAAATAAAAAAAAAAGTAGAGTAATTCATTTCATTTGTATTTGGAATTGCATTTAGCTTTATTTCAGTGTAGTTCAATTGAAAAGGATCAACGACTGATGTTTTAATAAATTTGCATGTTATTAAAGAAAATTAAAACTGTAAAAAATAAAATTTTGAGTGAAAATCGTATTTTTGTAAAATTATTTTCATTATTCAAAATATTAGAATACTAAAATAGGTGGTTCAAAAAATTAGAATACTTATGAATTTACCTGATTGGTTCAGATGGTTGCATAAATTAAGTATAAAATTATCTTATGCGAGACTTCTTCTTATAAAAAAGCTTTGCATTATAATAGTTTTTTTTTTTTTGGGGGGGGGGGGAGGTGAAACATGGGTCGTTCGTCCAACATAACGGAGTTTACAAAGCATCGTATTATTGATTTGCATAAAGAAAGTCGTAATCAGCAATATATCGCCAGTTACTTAAAATGTTCACAACCAAGTGTTAGTAGAGCAATAAAGCAGTATTTTAACGACGGATATTTTGAAAAAAAAGCATCTGAATAGCGACCGAAAGCCAAAAACTACTAAAAGAGATTATAGAAAACTAAAGAGTGTTGCTAAAAGAACCGTATTAGAAGTGTAAGTTATTTGCATCGAAAGTGGAAAGAACACTGTGTTGATTTGAGTAAATCTGCAACTCTAAGACATCGCTATAAACTTGGATTTCAATCTCGCGTACTAAATATAAAGCCCCCATGCCTATTAAACAAAAGAGGGAGAGAGTAAAGTGGTGCGAAAAAAGCTTTTATGAGGTCTGGATAATTGGAAAATATATTGTTTAGTGATGAAAGTGTGTTTTGCGTAATATATGGTGATCAAGGTGTTCGTGTATAGCGAATAAAGCAAGAAGCGTATGACAAGGACTGCATGAAACGATCAGTGAAATTTGCATTTAGTGTAATGGTATGGGCTTGCATGACTGCAGATGATCCTGGAAGGCTACTTATTGTTAATGAAAGGATTAATTCTGAGATATAACAAGAAATTCTTCTGCATTTCATGATAGTATCGTCGGACGATCTATGTGGTGACGATTTTATTTTCCAACACGATTTAGCACCTTCACACAGGTCGGTGTCCATCAAGAAATGGCTTAGCCAACACCAAATTGAAATATTTCCCTGTCCTGCTAATTCGCCAGATTTCAATCTAATAGGGAATTTGTGGTGAATAAAGAAGAAAATACTGCAAGATATTGCGCCAAAAAACAAAGTTCAGCTTCTCTCCAGCATAAAGTCGACATTATCATGTCTGGACAGAAATCACTCTGAACCACTTGTAGCTAGCTAGCTTAGCAAAGCGAGTTCGTGCTGTTATAAAATGTAAAGGTAATGCTACAAAATATTAAAGAATAACTACTTTTACTTTTTTTTAAAAACACGTATTATTTAGAATGCATTATTCTAATATTTTGAACCAGGTAAATGGTTATTCGAATTTTTGGATTTCTTCCAAGTGTGAATAATTATTTTTATTTTTGTATTATTTCCTTTAATTTTTATGCTAAAAGATTCTACAAACTATGTAAATTCTTACAAAGTATTAAGTTTTATCTTGCATTACATTTTGTGTAAGCGATACATAAAGAAACCTTTTTTCACAATTCCCTGTTTTCGGTCACAGGCTGTCGAAGCCTGAGAGCTAATGTGCCCGCCGGTTCCGTATGTATGTGTGTATGTATGTATGTACGTAACGCGATTACTCTTGATAGAAATATCCGATTTGCTTCAATTTTTTTTTCTAGGTTCATTCTGATAAGGCGCTTCCCTGATTAGTTGTGGGGGCTCCTTGGTTAAGTATAAAGGGGGAAAAGGGGAGATAATCAACCTTCAACTTGATAAATGGGTTTTTCATGCAGAATTATCAGATTTTTTTCTGATTTGGTATACCGGTTAATTCTGATACGGCTCTTACCTGATTAGATTTGAAGGTTAATTGTTTAAGTCTAAAGGGGGGAACGGGCTAATATTCCCTTTGATTTAGATAAATGGGTTTTTCCATCCGATTTGCTGCAAATTTGGTATACTGGTTTATTCCGATAAGCCGCATCCATGATTTGATTTGGAAGTTCATTAATTAAATATAAAGGGGTGAACGGGAGGCTAATACCCCCCTTAATTTAGATAAGTGTGTTTTTCTAACCGATTTGCTTAAACTGTGGTATACCAGGTTATTTCGATAAGGCGCACCCCTGACAACATTTGGAGGCTTATTGGTTAAGTATAAAGAGGGAAAAGGGGGGGGGGACCAATCTCCCCTTAATTTATTTTTCGAGGGGCATTATGCTTTGAAATAAGAGTACAATATAAAATTACCGTGAACAGATTGTGAGCTAAATGCCATCAGTTCAGCTGGGCACTTTTCTTTTTTATTATATTATTCTATGGCTTGGAACCATATATTATATATGTTACCGGCCAACTCCGATTTCCAACCAAACTATAGTTGGGGCACGTTTAACTAGTCAATGGGTACTATGCTACGCCAGCCTTTTTACTAACTTTGGCGTTGTAGGATCGCCGGATTTGGCTGTTTATCGTTGTTTGGGGGAATAAATTTGAGCGAGTTCATGTTACCAATTCTTTTGTTTTTTCATGTTCCATGCAGATTGTTCCGTATTCCTAAAAGAATTTCGGTTCCATTGTTTTAGCCTAATGTACTAAATTTTGTCATCTGTGATTTCTGAATTTTTAGCGATTCTTATGCGATTTAATGTTTCTTTTTTGTTTTTGTTTTTCGCGGTGATTTTCTACATTATTAAAAATACATCCAATTGTTAACTTTTAGTCCAATGCAATAAATTTTATCATTTTTTCAATGAAGTTTATTTGGAATTCGCGTACAGCAATTTTTGTGGTTTTTTTTTTTTTTTTTTTTTTGGGGTGGGGGGGGGGTGTTGCGCGACGATTTCTCAACATTCGCAAATTGAACCTAGGGGTGGATCCAGGCAAAATTTGGGGCCAATTTAGGGACACTTCACAAAAATCTATTTAATAAAATGGACCCCTTCACAAAAATAAATTTAATAAAATGGGCCCCTTCACAAAAATGAATTTAATAAAATGGGCCTCTTCACAAAAATGAATTTAATAAAACAGGCCCCTTCACAAAATTCCTTTTAATAAAATAGGCCAGGCCCCTTTCGTAACAATCTTTTTCATAAAAACTGTTTTAAAATATGTAGTTTGTAAATAAAACCAGGTCACGAAAAGCATAAACTTTAGCAAGGGGATTTAAAGAAGTTTTTGTAAATAAATTCTTGGTTCGAATTTGAGTAACTGGATTTCAGCTTTCATTACAAAATGGTATTTTTCAGAAAAATATTATAAAATTCACAAAAATAACTTTTACTTTTCACAAAATGGGCCCCAAGAATAAAAACCTGCATCGACTCCTGGAATCCTATTTTTTTCCAATATAGAAATTTTTTTATCCTGCAATTTTTGAAGTTTTAGTCATTTATAATGCTATTTTCAGCGTTTTTTTGCGAATATATAAAATTAACGATGATTTAATGTACAAAAATATTCAGAAAGAACTAATTTATAAGAGAAAAATTGTGTCTTAGTTCAGACACCCTCCCACCCAACCAGAAAAAAAAGGACAGGAAATTTTATTTTAAAAGTGCGCGAACAAAAATCATATCATATAAAATTAGCTAGCAAGAAGCTATATCATATTAATTTAAACAGTTTTTTTTAATACATTCAATATATAATTTATTGTAAATCACATGAAACGTGTATAAAATAAAAAATTGTTTTCCCCCTTATTTTTATAATAAAAATAAATGGTCTTCGCTGATTTGTTTGTAATAAAAATCTTCTTCGAGAAATCATAAAAAAAAAACCAGGAATTAATATTTTTAGCTTTCCTTTTCTAAATCAATTATTATTTAGTCCCAGATTTGAAAGCTTTCATTACAATAATAACAATAAATAAATCTACCGGTGTAATAAACTCATAGTAATGAATGTTAAAATTCAAAAGCTGTGCAGTGTTTTATTATGAAGCCGAATAAAAATGTTATTGATATATATGTTTACATTTTAAATAAAGATAAAATTCTTATTATTTAGCATTCAATTTTTATGTTTAAAACAAAAGAAAAATTTGAAAATAATCTAATTATATCCTTACAAATTTTATTCCAATTTCATATTCAATATAAATTTCATCCTAAAAATTATTATAATATCACTTTTTTCAAACTTATCTATTAAAATAGAAGGAAACACACATACACACCATCTCACAATGTTCGTACAACACTTTACTCACAATTTTTTTTCTCACAATGTTTACAAACAAATGCACATTTTTAGTAGCATTGAAGAAATTGTTTTAAACTAATCCAATATATTTAGATATTTTGCAATTTCGTTTCCAGTTAATTGATTTATGTCAAATTAAATTATAATTTAACTTACAATCAAATTAACTTACATTTATGTATAAAAATATAGTATGCATTATGAATAACTGGTGAATTTTTTCTTGTTTTTGTGTCTAAAATACTGTTAAAATATTGAATTTATATCATTGTTTAAAAGACAAATTAATTTAACTTCTGATCAATTCTAAGTAAAATAAGAATAGTTTAAACTTCTGTCCGCATTAAAAAAAAAAAAAAAAAAAAAAAAAAGAGGTTCGTTTTAATTCACACAAAAGGAAAATCCTTGTTATTTTACATATTCTTTCCATATGCTTCATATTTATTTGAGGTGAAATTATCTAATCCACCAAAATTTTCTATCCAACGCGATTGTCCAGTAAATTAGATAAATAAATAAAAATCCATTCTTAGACAACAATTGCTTGTACCGGAATCTAAGAAAAACTGTTAGATTTCAAATCCCTTCAAATATCATGCCTGCAAGTATCCTGTTTTTACATTTAAAAAAGAGCCTTAAAATATAAAGTTTCCGGTTCTTGAGCGGGGAAAGATAATTTTTTTGAGAACAGCCTTACAATAAAGAGCTTCTTTTATTCGTTTTAATTTGCAAAAGAAAATTTTCTTTGTTATTTTAAATGTTTCATTCATATGTTGGGTATGTACTTGGGGTGAAATTTTCCGAAAAATTCGAATTCACCGAAAATTTTTCTCTAAAAGTAATAGCTTAAAAAAAGAAACTTTTGATTGGACATCAAAAATCTACAATCTCTGATAATAAGAAGAGGCAATATCTATTGACCATCACCCCGCACAGCTCTGTTGGGGGTCTAAGGTTGCTAGTTATTTGCGAACACCGCGCCAAGTACTCGCCAAAAACCTTTCTTGCGAATAAATACATTTCCTTGATTATTATTAGATATTTATCATAAAAATGAATATATGCTAAGCTCAATCGATTTCCATTAATAAGTCAATCATTTTTCCTGTGAAAATGAAGAAAAAAGAGAGATTTAATATGCCATTTCTTTCATATTCAGTACAGAACTATTTATTGTCGCGGACTTACACTCCTCTCTAGTATAATCACCATTGACAACTTAGGTCTTCCATAGGTATATTTTATCCTATCGCACTTAGGAGAAACTAGTTTTTCCTAAGCCAAACTACTTTGAACTGCTATTCACTGGTCTGAACTAGTTAAGCCTAGGCCAATCTAGTTTATCCGAAGCGAATTCAATTTGGCGTACTGTTATTTATCCAAACGACCGCCCCGACGACCTTTTTCAGAGACTCACGTTTTGGGCACCTGCTAAGCAAGTTGGTGGAAGAGAGAAAGAGGGGTCAGGTTTCTCAACAATCGTCGTAGATCAATGTTGTCGCCCGGTAGAGAGCATTTCAAAGGGGATTTAAATAACAGAAATTTTTTCTCCAAAAGAACAAAAAGATTTAAGTAAATATCAAAAATGAAAGAATTTTATACATTTAAATTCGTGTGCTGAGGATGGAAAAAGAAAGAAAATAGGGTAAAGAGACGATGCATTCGACGATTGATCTATCATTTAATGTAACATCAAGGTAATAAATATTGCAGATTTGTTTTTCTTTTTAATGAGAGTTAAAGATTTTGAACTCTGTGCTGGAGAACAAAAGGAGGGGGAGGGGAGAGAGAGATAATCATAAATTTGATGTGAGGGAAGAATTTTGAGGATTGATTAAGTATGTATTAATATTTCAAAGTAAAATATAAAGCAACTTGGACAAAATAAAATAAAATAAATTCGGCAGAATTAAAAAAAAAAAGATAAAATTTTAAAGATTTTCTATTTTGTGTGCTGGGAGAGGGGGTGGGGATTTTTATTGAATAAAAACTAAAATGAGGATGTTAAATGTGTATCGTCTTTAGAAATGTTATTGTAATTCATTTAAATGCGCTCTTCAAGTTCATTGCAAATTTTTTAACTGAAATTGATTTAACTCACCGGGGCACATTAGACCTACGACCACTGTAGACCAGCTTTTTATATTTTATTTATTTTTAATTTTTTAAAGCTTTTCTCCTTACTTAATAGACAGCAGAACATTATTGTTTATTTATAGACTTTAGATCACATGGTTAGCTTAGGATGTACCATTTTATCCTGACCGATAGTTTTTAGCTTCTAAAAGTAAAAAACTTTATATTGATACTTTTACTTTTTTAGTAATTAAAGATAATAGATAAAATAAAGTAGCTTTTTGAAAAATTAAGATACTTTATTCATTTAATTTTAAAGTTTATATACCTAAAAGAAGTTTTAAACTCAACATGGGCAAAGTGATTCACAACAACTCAGCTTCAGTAATGCAGAATTTTCAAAATATTTAATAATTTCTTATTCTTTATAAAGTTTGTTGTTTTAAAATAGTTATTGAACTGTAAAAATAAAGTAATCAAAGAAAAGCGACAATTTATTTAACATAGTAAAAAATATTTTATTTGTATTTATTACCTTTAAAAAATGTACCTGTAGTCTAATTAATGATGATTCTATTCAAGTAAGATTCACAAGACGCAAACTGAATAGAAAAAAAGTTTATTTTTCTAGAAACTGTAGATGAATCTCATATTGATGTAAATGATAGTATCATAATATTACTCCAACAACCAAAAATATTTCAGGAAAATTCCAGGCTCAATCTGATTTATAAGTATTTATTAATTTCATTTACAAATTTTAATGTGCGCTATTTTTTTTAATTTAATAACTTCACCTGATTTTCAATCATTCCTGTATCTTAATCTGTTATTATTTTCAATATATATTTTGTGTGTGTGTGTGTGGTTTTTTTTACGACTTTTGTTTCAAAATGTTACTTGCAAAATTTTATTATATATATATATATATATATATATATATATATATATATATATATATATATATATATATATATATATATATTGTAGTTAAAGGGGAAATGAAGAAGAATAAGATTGAGGAAAAATTGATTTATATTTTATTTCAGATAATACCTAATAGCGGCCCATTGTGCCCCGCTCTAGGGTACACTGGTCTACTTTATATGTATATGAAAATATTTTTATTTTTGAAAATTTATTGAAAACTATGCTCTGAGAAAAGTTTCATGTATGCAAAAAGGTTTGAGGAATATACAAGAACATTTTCAGGCAGATCGGTCTCTCGTTAACCCCGTGAGGGGCTAGCAAAAATGTCTCTAAATATTGAATTATCACCGGAAAAATCGAAAAATTTTCTTTTTAAATAAGGAAAGGCAATCCTTTAACGATTTCCCCCAAAGTTAAAAATATAAAATTTAGTTAAAATTTTCTGGTGAGAATCTTGTTTAAATTAGGTTTGATATATTTTTCCCACCGCCCCTCAAGGGGTTAAGGGGACAAGGGACCTTCAAATTTATTTTTTTAATTTTTTTGTAAATTCTCTTTAAATACTACTCAAGAATTTACTACATGCATTATATAGTATATATTTAAAATACATGAAATAAAAAAAATGGGAGAAAAATAAGAAATTTTCTTGAATATTTTAAGCTTTATGAAGAACTTTTCAATATGCTCCATGCGCATTCCATATCAATTAAGACCCCTAATATTTTTATAGTTTTTTGTCCTTATATATGTCCTAAAACTGTGCATCGTTAGTTAAAGGTAGTTGATTGGAGAAATATGATGCAAAAATGCTAAAAAATTACCAACAATTTTGAGTATTTTTTTTTCTTACCTTTATATTCAAATGCATAAAATCCGTTACACAGTTTTATTTGTATATCTAAAATAAATTTGCACAAAAAATATTGGGGGTTTTAATTGATATGAAATGCGTAACGAGCATTTTGAAATGTTCTTCATAACGTTAAAATATTCAAGAAAATTCCTTATTTTTCTCTCATTATTTTTCCTTATTTCTTATTTTTTTTTAATTTCATGTGGGATAAATGCCATAATGCATATAGTGTGCTCTCGAATATTACTTAAAGTGAAAAAAAAAATATATAAATAAAAAAATGAATTTGAAGGTCACTTGTTCTCTTAAAGAGAAAAAAAAAATAAATAAATAAACAGAAAAAGGCGGCCTATTGTGATCCCTGACTCCCCTATACAACTAAATTTTATTACTTACAGCTCAACCTAATTGCAACTGAGTTCAATTGAAATTCAATTAGTTGCAGCTTGCTATTAACCTTTAATCGCAATTAAATGAAATCCCCCTTTTTTTTAAATACAGTTAATTTATTATTTGAGTAAAAATATAACATAACGTTAAATTTTAACATAACCCAAAAATTTAACATAATGCGACTATTTTTAATGTAATATGTTCTATATAAGTATCAAGATATTTTTAAAACTTAATATTTTTAATGCTTATTGTACTTGTATCTTTAAAATTAATACTAATATGGAACATATTTTGCAACTACTTTTAATGAAATATGTTCTATAAAAATATTGAAATATATGTAAAGCTCATAGTATTTTCAAAACTAATATTTACCATTTAGAACATTTTTTGTAACTACCAATGGCACCGAAATAGGCAAGTATGATAGAGGGATAGTGTACAAATCCCCGCCCCATCGGATAAAATGTATTATACAGGATTGGATGCAATACCGCTTCACACAACGATGGTACCCGTTCGATCGTTGTGATCAATAACAGTAAGCCAGATTGAATTGGCCTAGAATAGTCAGGATAAACTGGATTGGCCTAGGCTAAACTAGTTCAGACAATTGAATAGCGGGACAAATAAGTTTAACCAATATGTGTTAGGCCAATCCTGTTTTGTCTAAGAAAAACTAGTTTATCACAAGTGCGTTAGGATAAACCATAGACTTTTCTTGAAGCATATATCATGCTTTGCGTATATCAGGATTGCGCGCCAAACCGGTTTTTCCCTCCAAAAACCGCCATTGGAGTGGACTTTACCCAGGAATGGCAAAGGCCACGCCTCTGTAGGTATATAGCCTCCGAAAATGACTGTTTATTGGACAAAGGGGAAGCAGTGTTACAAAATTCTGCACGCTTATTGGTGATATCATTTTATGTACTTACTTTGACGTCACATGGGTAAAGCCCATTGCCGCTCCCACCGAGACCGGTATCTCATCTTCGTGCATCCGGAGCTTGACAACAGAAACAGAAATTTGTCAACAAAGGGAACACTGCCAAAAAACGACACTCTTTTCGCGATAAAATCTCAGACATGTATGCATGCTTCAAGGTTCGGCTGATAGAATAAAGGGATTAGTTCTCTACTCAGTTTCTCCTCTAATGGATGAACAAGTTTATCCTAAAACAAATAGTTTATCCTAAGTGCGTTAGGATAAACTAGTTCAGTCTGAAACCGGGTTTTGACGGTAAAATATATATTATAAGATTATGTATATTATATATATTTGATATACTGGTTATATATTATAGTATAAGAATTCCACTTGATAAGGCATTGATTAAATATAAAATACTGTTTACTTTCCATAATGCACTCTTACTTTAATAGCTTTCTAGTAATCTCTTCAAAAGAGATCTATCGACAGCCATGTCCGAAATTATCACAAAAATCTATTATGAAATTAGGTTTATTTTATATTACACTGTATTAACAGACGTAAATGAGCCAAAACAATGTATTAACAGAAGCGTAAAAAATACAACGTTAAAAGCACCAAAAATTTTAAAATTTAAGCATAACGGTTTCGATAGCATATAGCATACCTTCCTCAGTGCTAAGGATGGCGGAAATTTGTTCAAATAAATAGGAGATATGGGGATTCAAGTTAAAGGTTTATCGACCAGTAGGAAAACAGAGGATTGCAGGTAACAGCCAGTAGGAAAATAGATGGGAAATGGAACCGAAGTAGTGAGGGAAAAAAATTAACAGACTAAAATTCTTAGACAATATGACTTCAAAATAATTTTTGCCCCTACCCATAAACTCACCCTCTCCAAACTCACAGATTCTATTGAATTATCCAATTCATGGGGTATCTACTGTATTAATTGCCAGTGTGGCCTTTCCTATGTTAGACAAACCAAACGCTGCTTAAATTTTCGTATCAAAGAACATCAACAATATATTAAAAACAAGAAATCAATAAATCCTATATTGCAAAACATTGCTGAGAGATGAATCATACTTTTGATTTCAATTCGGTTAAAATAATCTCTAAACCTACTTCTATACACGAACTTAACTTTCTTGAAGCATTTCATATTTATAAAAAAATTAAAAATATTTTTAATTATGAATTCGCTATTCTCCCATTATCAGATTGTTGGAAATATTACATAAAAACTTCTATCTCTTAATTTTTCCCACCCTCACTACTTTGGTTCCATTTCCCATCTATTTTCCTATTGGCTGTTAACAGCAATCCTGTGTTTTCCTATTGGTCAATAAACCTTTAACTTCAATCCCCATCTCTCCTATATATGTGAGCAAATTTCTGCCATCCTTAGCACTGAGGAAGGTATGCTATATGCTACCGAAACCGGTATGCTTAAAATTTAAAATTTTTGGTGCTTTTAACGTTGTATTTTTTGCGCTTTTATTATATTGCACCAAGCTCCTTGTTTATAATGTATTAACAATTTAAACAAAGTTGTTCTCGAAAGTTGATTTCTGTTTCTAATTTCCTGAAGATGAGTCATTCAAGTAAAAGTTTCTGACATGAAATAAAATAATCGCTTAACTCTGAATGACAAAAGTTTTAGAATTTCTTTAACATTCGTCACTTATTTATCTATCATTATAGCGAAAATATTTTTTTTACGATGATTTATGTAATAATAAAATTTTTATTGCAGGGGTCGGTGCCTGCAGGTTTCGGTGATATATATCAATGGATATATACCTTGATATATATCATGATATATATCCTATATTTATTTTCAAAATATCATGAAGCTTGAGATTTTCGATATTTTCATACATTTGATACTTATTTTCAAAATATTGCGTATGATATTTTTTATATTTTCAGTCAAAAAACTATAAATGAATTTTTTAAACTGTTATTGATTGTCTCATTCTGTAGAAAAGAACTTTTATTTGAAGGGTTTTTTTTAGCTTTCTACCCCCCCCCTCCCCACCCCCCCACACCCCCCACACACACACCTCCTCTAAAAAAACTTTTCCAAGCTTTGCATTTGAAGCTGAAGTTTTAAGTGTAGAACATAGAACCAATAATAATGTAGGACAATATATATACTTGCTTATATTTATGTTTAAATTTTCCAATACAACAATACAAACAAATTAATTTATATACAATCTTCTTTTATAAAATATACAATTTTCTTAGAACTTGATAATAAATCCTCTAGCTTTTTTTTTTCTTTTTTTAAACCATTTGGAAAAATGGTTATTGTCCTCGTCAGGGTAGGAGATCAAAAACATATCTGAAGGTTTTTCTTGGTATAATTATCATTTATTCGTTTTCTGATTGGTCTATACAGTAATCTGTATTTCCCTTTACTTTCAACAGAGTGTTGGCACTATGACAAAAAAGTAATAAAAACTAAAAAAAAAAAAAAAAAACTAAAAAAAAAAAAATTAATAACTCAGAAACAAATTGAGATACAGCTTTCAAACAAATTGCATTTAAAAGTACCTTTTTTTTCTCTATACGACGATATAAAAAGTAATATTGTGGGACGTTTAGAAGTTTAAGAAAAAAATTTCATTTAAAATTGGCCGTCGGATTTCTTGGAAATCTGACGATGGAAAAGCCTTTTCCCGAACAGCCAATGAAATGCTTGGATAATACGTAAGTTTCAGGTGGATATTACGTACGAGTCGCAGGCGATTTCTGTCGCTTGCAATTTTTACGTGTATTAACACTATTAATGTTTAATTCATGGCGTACGTAATGTAGGATCAATTTCGTGCTATTTTTTATGTCTTAAATTTTAGTCTTTGAAAAAATCATTTTCCAAATGGTCGTTGTAATTTGCTAAATTTCATTTTGTTGTTGTTGCTGTTGTTGTTGTTAGCGTAAAAAGTAAATTGTGATTGTTTTTCAATTAGTTGATCTTCAATTTTGTTACATAAGTGGGGAAAAATACATTTAGAATATTGTTTTATTAAGTTTTCATGCTAAGTGCAATATGTTATAATTTATAATTTATGTTAGGTCTGAAAATATTTATAATCATCAATAAGTAGACTATTTTCAAAATATAGGATATATATCAGAAATATCACATATATATCAAAATATCGGATATTTTTAATATTTTCGAAGATATCATGGTATTTACGAATCATGTTTTCCTGTAAGACGTGAAACCAAATGTGTTAAAAAGGGCTAGAAATTGAGCCAGGGCCACTGGCATTACTCGGCAAAGTTGTACCAACTGAGCTACCCGGATGATATCTAGCCGGTTCTCATCACTCTTTTATTTTGGAAAATCTGCACCTGCAGCACAACATGGAATAATATCTTCATGAACCACCACCCTGTGTGACGACCCAGCAAGAGGCGAAAGTGAATTCCAGAATCAATAAATGAATATATGTATAAATTTCAGAAATAGCATACGCATTTAGAAACAGTAATTTAGTTTTTAATTGCGTAACTTTTTATTCAAATTTCTTATAAAATTTCTTTATCATTTTAACAAAAATATTTTTTCATGATGATTTATGAAATAATCGAATTTTTATTCAATTGCTTATAAGACGTGAAACGAACAGAGTGAAAAAGGGCCCACATAGGGTTCGACCGTGGTCCATTTGCATACCGTGCCAACGTTCTACAAACTGAGCTATCTGAACGATATCTGTCACTTTCCACTCTGTTGGTTTCATGCCTAATGAGTACTTTGATTAAAAATTCAAGCAAATAAAAAATTAATTATTATTTATAAAGGCGTATGCTATTTATACAAACTATATATTGATTTATGTAATCTTAGGGAAAATAATTTTTGAATCATAGTGAAGCTGTTGACAGGATGACGTATGATTCTGTTCACATTTCAAAAATCTCCAAAAAATAACAAATTGCCGTTTCGCATTGGGATTTGCGCCATAAGATGTGGCACAGTGATGTATTTATTATGTGTACCAAACAAAAAGAAAAATTTCAACTATTTTTCGCTACGAAATTATGATTATTTGCAAAGTGTTATGATTACTTGCAAAGTGTTCTTTTTTACGGATTTTTAAAATATGAACGAACACCTAAGACGTTCTGTATACCAACACTCTATTGCATGATTCATCATATCCGAACACACTAATAAATGCTGTATAAATAGCCATGTTTTACGTATTTACGCAAAACAAGCCTTGTTCCATATGTGCAGTAATTAGATGTATCAAATGATGTCAGTTATGCCAACTCAACGAAACTGCTATCTATACTAAATGTTGTGCTTTCTTTCCCAAAAGCAAAATTATTTGGAATAAAACGTTAGAGGTAAGACTTCTTGCTTATTTTTAGTCATAAACATTCAACAATTATAAACTCAAAAAAAGGGATAATATAGTATAACACAGCGGTGTGTTAATTTTTTGCGAATTCTTGAAATATGAACGAACACCTAAGACGCTCTGCATACCAACATTCTATTGCATGCTTCATCATATCCGAGCACATTAATAAATGCTATATAACTATCCACGTTCTACAAATTTAGAAAAACAAGCCTTGTTCCATGTCTGGAGTAATTAGATGCACCAAATGATGTCTGTTATGCCTACTCAACTACACTCCTATACTAAATGTTAAGTTTTGTTTCCCAAAAGCAGAATTAATTGCGTTAAATTGTTTTAAAGTTTTAGAATAGATTTTTTGAAATACGAACAAACACTTTAGACGCTCTGTATACAAACAGTCTATTTCATGCTTGATCGTATCTGATCATTATGATTATTTGCAAAATTTACCTTTTTACGAATTTTTGAAATATGAACGAACACCTCAGACGCTCTGTATTCCAACACTGTATTGCATGCTTCATCATATCTGAGCACACTTATAAATGCTATAAAACTATTCATGTTCTACTGATTTACGCATAACAAGCCTTGTTCCATGTCTGGAGTAATTAGATGTATCAAATGATGTCTGTTATGCCTTACTGAACTACACCGCTATACTAAATGTTGTCTTTTGTTTCCCAAAAAAAGAATTAGTGAGAATAAATTGTTAGAGTTAAGACTTTTTGTTATTTTTTATTCATAAAGATACAGAAATTATAAACTCAATAAAGTGATAATGTAGTATAGTACGGCGATTTATTAATTTTTACGATTTTTTGAAATATGAACGAACACTTCAGACGCTTTGTATACCAACACTCTATTGCATACTTCTTCATATTCGAGCACACTAATAAATCCTATATAACTATCCACGTTCTATAGATTTTCAAAAAACAAGCCTTGTCTGGAGTAATTAGATGTATCAAATGATAGTTATGCCTACTCAACTACACTCCTATACTAAATGTTGTGTTTTGTTTCCCATAACTATCCATGTTCGAGTGATTTACGCAAAACAAGCCTTGTTCCATGTGTGGAGTAATTAGATGTATCAAATGATGTCAATTCGCCTACTCAATGAAACTGCTATACTAAATGTTGTGTTTTGTTTCCGAAAGGCAGAATTAGTGGGAATAAATCGTTAGAGTTTTCTTGTCTATTTTTATTCACAAACATACAAAAATTATAAACTCAAAAAAGGGATAATATAGTATAATACGGCGATTTGTTAACTTTTTACGAGTTTTTGAAATATCAACAAGCACCTCAGACGTTCTGTATACCAATACTCTATTGCATGCTTCATCATATCCGAGCACACTAATAAATGCTATATAACTATCCACGTTCTACAGATATCTCGAGTAATAAGATGTACCAAATGATGTCAGTTATGCCTACTCAACTACGCCGCTATACTAATGTTGTGTTTTATTTACCAAAAGCAGAATTAGTGGGAATAAATCGTTAGAGGTAAGACTTCTTGTATATTTTTATTCATAGACAAATAGAAATTATAATCTCAAAAAAGTGATAATATAATATAATCTATTTAATATAGTGGTAATAATCAATTTTACATGAAGTCATATATGTTAAACTGTTTTCACTACATAAACTGCATTTTGTGCTTTTGAAATATAAAATTAAAACTTTTAATTCAAGAATTTAATTACTACTTAAAACTCTTAAAATATGCCGAGTAATTTTATTCCGTAATTATATAACTAATCACGTAGTACATAACTAAATGAAACTGTTATTGATCAGTTTACATGTAAATGCTCATTTAGAGTAATTATTTTTATAGAATGAACAATTTTTAAATATTCTGGAGATTCTACTAGATAAGGTATTGATTACACATACACACTTTATCTAATATTATTTATTTTCCATAATGAACTTTTGCTTTAATAGGTTTCAAGGAATCTTTTCACACATGTTCGATCGATAGCTGTTTCAATAATTATCGTGAAAATCTATTAGTAAATTAGATTTATCTTTTATTAAGTTGTAAAGAACAGAAGCAAATGAGCCAAAATAACACAAACTATACAGGTGAAAAATTTATTAAACAAAATTGTTTTTGAAAATCGATTTATGTTTCTTATTTCCTGAAAATTGGTCTTTCGACTAATAGGCACTGATTTGAAAAAAAATTTTATTTCAACGTGTAAACGAGAAAATTTTAGAATTATTTATATTTTGTAATATATATGATAATAATTACCATGATAAGTAAGGATTTTTAAGCAGTTTATAATTTGTTTTCGAATGGTTCAATATTGCATAAAGATTTTTCTTTTTGCTTTAAACATTTTTCTTTTCTTTCTTCTTCTTCTTCTTCTTCTTTTTTTTTTTTTTTTTTTTTTTGTAAAATAATAATAATAATAATAATAATTTTATTGGACGTTTACAAAAGATTTATAATATAAATTTTATGAAATTTTTATAAAATGTAAGACTTACAATCATAGGCTAAATGGACATCATGATTTGAAACTATACAGAAAAATGTTGCAGTTTTCTTAGTAAAAGTTTGAGTTTTCAAAAACACCCGTTTTCGCAAGTGAAAGCAGTTCACCATATATAGATTCGACTTCTAAATTTTGAGTTCGAAATTTTAGTTTTGTTAGGTGTTAAACTCCTATCTTTTCGGAACATTTTGATATAATTGTTTCCTTGAAATTCCCATTAGAACAGAGGTTATGGCTTTTAGTATTATATACGCTCGATAGCTGAAGTGGCGTTTCCGAAACTCTGAAGTCATTTTTCTCCAAACGATGTTTTGCGACATAACGCGCACGATATCTCAAAAACTTCTAAATATTTTTTCATGAAAATTTCAAAACATATGTTTCATATTAGTTTGTATAAATGGAACATAAAATTTCCTTTTTATAGTTAAAAAAAAATTCAGGTTATTATATTGTTGAAATTTTCTAAATTTTGCATCAGCTAAATATAACTTTGTATTAAAAATATAAAAATGATTTAAATAGAAATTTATTTAGGTTCAGGCCAATTATTATAATCTGAAGTATACGTAGCATCAAAATTTTCATACTAGTTGCAAAATTTATTTTTTAATCATGCGCGTAACCTCTTATGCCGATTTTCTGCTCGTCAAACGTTTGACAGTTTGAATCCCCCTGTAAATGCTAATTCTGCATTTTCAATTTCTTAAGTATTTGAAATAAAAGAAAATAATTATGTCTTTAATCCCAATTAAAATTGTGTCTTAAAATCAAACACATTTTAAAATATTAAATGTAGAAACTGGCCTTTGTTCTTCATTTTTTCCAATTTTAAGATTCCTGAGACCCCTTAAAGAATTACGTCATTTTGGTGCAATTACGAAAAAAAAAATCACAATTATCAGTTAAAAAAACATACTTTCTTGTACGAATGATGACTTTTTTTAGTCGCGAAAGCATTCCATAATATTAAAAATCGTTTCGTATTTTTTTTTATTGAGTTCGTAATTAGAAAATGTAATATAAATAAAGATATAATAACCTCTATCATTTCTCTTTTTGTGGCTGTTTTTCCCAGTAATGGAATGATCTAATTCCCATCTTTGAAATTATACCGACAATAAAAATCTACTCGGATGTGGCAATCCCAAAACTTTCTTCTGTTTTATACATGTTAATACTTCCTGATAAATGCAGCATAGCACCGCCACCGGTTAGGTGATTTACACCAAATTCTAATCAGCAACAACATACGGGAACTTCTAATTGATTTTGAAGTTTGATGAAAATCCATGCATTAACTTTTGAGATAGAGCTGTTGCAAAAATCGTGAAAAGTTTTGCATATCAGTGGCACTTGTTGGGCAATTTTCACCAAAAACTTATCAGGATCAACTTATATCAGGGACTAACTGAGTCTAAAGTTTGATGAAAATTCATGCATTAGTTCTTGGGATACAGCTATTGCGGAAATCACGGAAAATGCAGGATAGTAGTTCCACTTGTTGGGCGATTTACACTAAAAACTAAACAGCACTAATTTATATCCGAGATTAACTGAATCTGAAGTTTGATGAAAATTCATGCATTAGTTCCTGAGATAGAGCTATTGCGACAATCATGAATAATACAGCATAACAGCGCCACCTATTGCGCGATTTACACCACAACGTTAGCAGCACCAAATCATGTCAAGGACTAACTGAATCTGAAGTTTTTGAAAATCCATGCTTTAGTTCTTGAGATATAGCTATTGTGGAAATCATGAATAATGCATTATAGCTGCGTCACCTGCTGGGCGAGTTACATCAAAAAGTAATCAGCTCCAATTTATATCAAGGACTGTAACGATGTTGTCAGGTTCTTTGGTAGCACTAAACAAACGACGAATTAACATCGATTAACTTTATTTAACAGCTTATATTTCAAAATAAAATCTCTTCAATCATTAAAAAACACATCGTCACTCTTAAACAAAAGGCACAACTTTTCAGCTCTCTCTAAAAATACATTACTTTAAAAACACAGTCAATAAAACCACCATGTCCACACTCGTTCTCCGGCTACAAAAAAAAAAGTATTTTCTCCATTACACAAATCAGCTCGGATACTTTCTGCCAAACTTTCCTCAAACTGCATCTCAATCTCACAAGCGACTAGCTCTCTTCATTTCACTTGACCTCTCACCCAACATCTTCAGCTCACTTTCCGCATATCGAAAGTTTCTCTCCGATACGAGAGCACGGCTGATCAGTCTCCGAAACCCAGGCGGCGATCCATGGACAAGATCTGACTCTAGGCTGCGATCCATGGACACGATCTGACTCTAGGCTGCGATTCAGGGGCAATCGCTGGACAAAACCAGTTTCACAACTTACGAAACAAAATAGGCTGCGGGGTTTTTCGGTCGTTACAGACTCCTCCGCCCTCCAAATTTTGGACATGTCCAAACGGAGTCATAGACAGGAAAAAACAGTTGCGACAAGTCCCACTGAACACTAAATTTTTTTTCTTCCAAAATGTTCAGTAACAACTTGGTAATTTTGTCACAAACATGTCCCTTCGCCCTTTCCCAATCCATCACAGCCATGTGCCGCCCTAAACAAGATTCTTTAAATTTTAGAGCTACTAGCAATTTTGAAACAAAAAAAAAAGATATAGCAATTCACAACATGCCAGTAATATTACAAATACTTAAATTGCACTATATAAAAGTTACTCTAATTTACCACAATTCAATAGACACAAAATTTCCTATAACTTCAGAAAAAATTATAAGCAAGGTAATTTTTCTTAAAACATCAATACAATCAACAATTTTTTTTTCTTTTTCTTTACGTAAACTTAACGTAATAGAAAGCAAAAATATTTAGCATTTTTTTCTTACTGACAAAACAACTTCAATACATAATCATACAATTACAAATATTAAACATTAAATCATAACTTAATAGTTCAAAATTATTTCTATATTTTTCTAATACTGACAATAAATAAACATAATATACACTTTTTTTTCTTTTTTTAATAATACCACTTTAATATACAGAACTTAATAAATAGCACTCAATGTATGAGTATGGCTGTGGGTATGGGTCCGGCTCAGAGTGTCTGCATTAAGAAATTTTCTTCTTTTCTTATGATTTCTCATTCTCTTTTTCCTTGATTTCATTTCTACCTCTTTCCCCTTGAAATTAACAACATCTGTTATTTCTGATAATCTTTTAACACTCCTGCTCGGTCTCCTGCATTGTACAGCCAACCTTTTCGGTCGACAAGTACACAAGTTCAACGCAGTTTTAATTCCAAATCTCTGGAAAAACTCTACAGTCAATTTACTCATTAATGAGAGTTCCTGTTCAGTCTGTTTTTCCTTTGGAAATATCATTCGACTGAATATCTGCAATATTACATCAAATATAGACGTTGATTCAGCATTCTCCACTGGCACTGCACCTGGGTAGCTAGATGCCATACACATAGCTGCAATCAAATACTGATTTCCATTTGACGTAATAGGTAAAGGTGCACAAGCATCTACATTTATTCTGCTAAATTTTTCAGATACCATGGATACCAAACCCAATGGAGCTTTTTTCTTGTCCTTAGGGTTTCCAGCTCTCTGGTAAACATCACAAGTTTTTTCCAACAGTATTTCCTTAACCATTCCAAATTCTTTGAATTCTGTTTCAGTGTTTCTGGCCAATGTAAACAATGGAACCAATTCTTTACTCTTCTGTTGCTCCTCAGCAAATCTATTCGAATCCACTTTCATCAAATCCAAAATAGTTTCAGTTTCCAAAACCTTCGGCAAAAGTTTACAATTTACATCAGAACACTCATCTCTCTCCTCTTTCAATTTTGCAGTCAATTGCGATTTCTCTTCTTGACCATTCACTAACTCCTCTTCCTTTACCTTATCAACACCACCAATACTTAATTTTATCTGTCCGCTTTGAAAATCTTCTTTAAACAGACACACCAGGTCCAACAAAATTTCATCCGTATAATCAAGAACTGTAGGCAAATTCACTTCCCTCTCCATCTCTTTGACATCCTCTTTAACTAATAGTTTTTCTTCCACAAGTTTAACTTTTACATCCGGAAGGCCTTTTTCAACTTCTCCATCAACCTCTGTCTCTTCCGAAAATTCAAATTTCTTCTCTTCCAAAGTTACTAAATCTCTCTTTTTAGCAAGTGGTTTTCGCCACTGTACTTTTGTCACGATTGCATTCACAGTTCCTCTTTTCTTTCCACTATCATTTAAAAACTGAAAGTTCTCTTTCAACAATGCAGCAGTTCTGTTTCCAAGAATATATCTCCCCGGATCCATACCATTTCTGATAACTGCTGCCCTAGTTTTAACATGACCCAATTCACATTCAATTTCAACTTCGGCCATAGGCAAACGTGTCATTCGGTGGTTCAACAAATGCTGCACCCACACATATTTTCCTGTCATACTTTCAGGCGAAACATACCATTGACACACAATATCGACTGTTGCTCCAGTGTCTCTTAAAATTGGAATACGAATCCCATTTATCCTTCCAGAACTCGTGTACGGTGCAAATATTTCATCATCAGCTCTATTTCGAACATGATTTACAGTTCCTGTTTCTATTTTATTTTTAAGTCTAGGACACTGAGGCCTAAAATGATTTGAATCCCCACATTCAAAACAACACTGTCTTCTTCTATCAAAACTAGGTTCAGGCTTCCGACCATTAAAATAGTTTTCCTTATGTTCTACATCTTGCACACGTTCATTTCTCTGGTTACTTCCCTTCCAGTTTGGTATTAGCAATTCTATACTTTTACACAATATGAACACAATTAACTCAAAATCAGTTTGATTTCATCCCGCTATCAAACCAGTTTGGTTTTAAACACTATATATATATATATATGTATATATATTTATATAAATATTTTTTTTCTTTAGTACAAAACACAATTACCTTGAAATCAGTTTGATTTCTTTCAACCATTAACCAGTTTGGTTTTAAACACTATATTTTTTTAAAGTACAAAACACAATTACCCTGAAATCAGTTTGATTTCTTCCAACCATTAACCAGTTTGGTTTTAAACACTATATTTTTTTTAAATACAGAACACAATTACCTTGAAATCAGTTTGATTTCTTACAACCATTAAACAGTTTGGTTTTAAACACTATATTTTTTAAATACAGAACACAATTACCTTGAAATCAGTTTGATTTCTTCCAACCATTAACGAGTTTGGTTTTAAACACTATATATTTTTTTAAATACAGAACACAATTACCTTGAAATCAGCTTGATTTCTTCCAACCATTAACCAGTTTGGTTTTAAACACTTTAGTTTATAAATATCTCAAGTTTCAAAATTTTAGTGAATCCATAAAATACATTTTTTCCTTTTTCATTACAATTATAAATCCAAAATTTAGAGTTTTTGAATAAAGATATAAAATGCCGGCTGGGATTTGCGAACGCTATATAAATGTAATACCGAAGGCCAGTTTGGCACAAAATCTTACCAAAATAAATTCAACTTCCCAAATTATAAATATCTAAAACTACAAACACTAATGGCACAGAGTACTGTAATGGAAGAAAGGGGAAAGACATACCTTTTATTTCTTCACACTACCGAAGACCAATCTCGGCGGAACCTCCACTTAATACATATCACTTTATACTGTAACGATGTTGTCTGGTTCTTCTGTAGCATTAAACAAATGACGAATTAACATCGATTAACTTTATTTAACAGCTTATATTTCAAAATAAAATCTCTTCAATCATTAAAAAACACATCGTCACTCTTAAACAAAAGGCACAACTTTTCAGCTCTCTCTAAAAATACATTACTTTAAAAACACAGTCAATAAAACCACCATGTCCACACTCGTTCTCCGGCTACAAAAAAAAAACGTATTTTCTCCATTACACAAATCAGATCGGACACTATCTGCCAAACTTTCCTCAAACTGCATCTCCATCTCACAAGCGACTAGCTCTCTTCATTTCACTTGACCTCTCACCCAACATCTTCAGCTCTCTTTCCGCATATCGAAAAAGTTTCTCTCCGATACGAGAGCACGGCTGATCAGTCTCCGAAACCCAGGCGGCGATCCATGGACAAGATCTGACTCTAGGCTGCGATTCAGGGACAACCGCTGGACAAAACCAGTTTCGCAACTTACGAAACAAAATAGGCTGCGGGGTTTTTCGGTCGTTACAGGACTAACTGAATCTAAAATTTATTGAATTCCGTTCATTAGTTCTTGAGATAGAGCGCCCACAAAATTTGTGTCACACACAGACTGACAGACTGACAGACAAACATTTTGTAAAAACATATTTTTCGTGCTCTTTGACCCCTAAATCGTATAACTCCGTCGAAAACCAGAATACGAAAATTTTCACGAGTCCATTATTTTCTTCTTGTAAAGATAGAAGAAAGCAACAACATAGAACATTATTCATTTTTAAATTTACAAATAAGAAAATAGCATTAATAAAGCTGTAAAAATCCCCATTATTTCTTTCATTCTGTATGTTTCCCATAACAATGGAATGATAATTTTTAAGTTCTCTTCCCGTTACTGCCATGTTTCGAATTACTGTTATTACATCCAATCTCTTATGGTCGGGTATAGTCAATGTAATTTTTTTCTGAAACTGAAACTATTTTTATATAAATATGTAGCTAAAAATTAACCTGCATACATTTTTAGGGTTGTTATTATTTTTTAAACTCTGTCCCTGGGTTTTAGATTCCTTACCATCCCTCTTCTAAAATTATACAGAAAATCATCTCAGGTGCAGCCACAGAATTTTTTTCAAGTTTTTTCTCACGCAAAAGTATGCTAGAGAAATAATGTCTAAAGTTCTTTGGCAGGAAATTTACTGTAGAATTTAAATAGGCATTTAAATGTCAATTTCAAGCATCGTGGCTTTATTGGTAGTCTCACCGTCCCTAAGATTTATTCCTGCACTTTTCGAGGTAAATAAAAAAAAAATGTAATCCAATGTTAACAACTGTTTCTAAAAATCAATGAGCATTGTGGCTATCACTTTGTCTTAACATGATTTTTCTAAAAATAAATGGTAATTTTCCTTACCTTTCCATCCTTACCGTCCCTTTTTTTACCATTTCGTCCTTTTTTCTAATACCATCCCCCTTTTTTACTTTACCGTCCCTTCTTTACCACCCCTTTAAGACAATGTTACACAAAGATTCTTTATTAAAAGTACTACATTGTTATTATTTCTTATTTGAATGTCCTGTGGGTACTATGCAAATTCATTATAAGTAAAAATTTAGAAGAAAATAAAAAGTTATAGGGGTAAAATGGTAAGGAAAATTAAACTCGCAAGTTTAACTTAAACCTCAGTTAAATAAAACGTTTTTCGCTGCTGACAATTTTTCCTTTATTTTGAATCATTAAGGCATTCGTCTATCAGATTAAAATGTTATTTTAGCAAGTTTAATTTTGTCAGATTTTTTTCCCCAAAAGTCAAAAGATTGTGAAAATGTTCCACATATTCAATTAGTGTTTTAGTTGTATTTACTATTGTATTTATTTATTGATAAAGTTTAAATTCTATTATGGAAATGATAAACTATTTATATTTAGAGCAAACAGATTTATCTTTCGTAATCGTCTGCATGTGATAGAGATACATTTGTAAAAAAAAAAAAAAAAAAAAAAAAAAAATCTTTCTTAAAAATTATTTTTAAAACCACAGTACATTTACAATACGGTTTCCAAAGAAACTGTGATACCGATTTCAAACAAATTGCATTAGAAAGTACAATTTTTTTTTCCCCATTCGAATGTGTAAACAATGTGCGATGTTTAGAATTTAAAAAAAAATTGGCACAAAAGCGAAATTTGATCGTCTGCCGTTGCCAGCATCAAATTGATATGTTTATCCTTTATAATATAGATACAGATATACAAAAGTAACATATTTTTCTAAATTTCTTATCGGAGAATAACAGCAATAAAGCTATAAAAATCTCGACTGTTTCTTTTTTTTTCTAACTGTTTTTTTTTTCCTAACAATGGAATGGTTGAAACGTCACCATATAAATTTAATACAGACATTTCTTTAAAATTAAAAAAAAATACATCGTAAATTAAATTTTAAAGATAAATAAATAAAGGCACACAACCTTGCTTAATGGTACACAAACACGAACTTTAATAAGCTAAAAGAAACATTCTACGTTTCGAGTTGTTTATACAGCCGTCTTCAAGAATTTTTATGGTTAAATGGCTAAAAGCTCAGAGATAAAGGCTTCCTGTGCGAGAGGCAATCTGTCGAACATTGACTAAAGATATGAAAACAAAAATGTAGTGGTGCCATCCAGTGAAAATAAATACTTATTAATGGCTAATTCCACGGGCTTTTTTAGTGTAAGTCACATAGCTAATAACTGATATGCTTGTTGGCTACCGTTTATTTTCGAAAAGTTTGCTTCGCCTTATTCAATTAATGAGATATCTCTGATAAAATAAACCACATTTTTCAGTTGTAAAATATTGGTAGCTAAAAATCGTAGCATGTGACGAACACTACAAGTACTTATGGAACTAGCCTAATGAAATTAGTCCAAATAAATCAAAAAGCTCGATTGAAGAAACAATGAGTGTTGCCACCTACGCATGAGAGCCAGAACCACATTCAACTAAGTTTTCATTCAAGTTTCTGGCAACATGATTCAAGTTTAAATTGAAATATTGCAATTAGATATAGAATTATGACTTTATGATATTATGCCAGATTTTTCGAATATTATAGGATAAATTATCGTTACAAGGTTTATTCTCACGTCGATGATTTCTACTGATTCTCTAATTTTACTCTCAAAAGAGCTATTGCACGGAACTATAATTTTTGCTTCATTAAAGTTAATATGGCAGACTTCATTATCCAAGTGGAACCTAGAAAGATCTGTGTTTTGTTTACGTTGTTTAAAAATGTCCCTGCAATGCACCATAATCCTTACTGAAAACTTATGTTTTGTCATGCCGATGTAGACTTTTTTAACATTGTTAGGTAAAGGGATAGGGATTTCATAAATACCAGATTTTTGACCCATTGGAATCATGTCGATCTTATCACTGAATATAGCAATGAGTTACGGAGGTGAAATAGTGACCAACTTTATATTATATTTCTGTATGATCTTTATTAGCTTTTCGAATACAGTGGGAATGTAGTGATTTTTTTTTTGTAAACCACAAGTTGAATATTATGCTGTCGTTGGCCCGAAAGAGAGAGAGCGTTGTGCTTCTGAATCATCTTATCTATATATTTGTTAGGTAATTTTCGATTAGCCAGGCGCCAGTGTTATATACCTATCTACGTATATGTATGTATATATACATGTATGTATATATACATATATGTATGTGTGTATATATACAATATATGTATATATAAATATATGCCCATATACACATATGTATGTTTTTATACATGTATCTATAACACTGGCGCCCGGCTAACCGAAATGTTCAATGTTTCGAATTTTCAATGTTTCGAGAATTATTATACAATAATATCCAGCAATCCAGCGTCATATAATTCACTCACGTGTTGCTACTATCGGATCTGCAACTGGGCAGTTTTTAGCCGATTAAAAAAACGTATACATAGAACTTCATAACACCAAATTTAATTATACAGTAATTAAATTTATTCACTTTGACAACAAATATAGTATTTTAGACTGAAATTTCATTTGTATATATAATATAATTATTATCCACGGTACTATGGTGTTCCACGCGCATGTATTTTTATTCGGTAAAAAGCTACCAAAGATGCAGATTTGATGGTACCAACATGTGAGTGAATTGTGTCAGGCAGAATATCGCCTGGGTAGCTCAGGTTTAAAAAATTGCCAAGTATAGACAGGATCCCAGGTTCGAATCCCGGCGTTGTTACTTTTCACTCTGTTGGGGGAAAAATATTCAACCTGACGTACATTTACAATGAACATAATATTTCTTGTTGAAGTTTCATCAGCTGAACCTTCTAAGCTGTTTTTTATCCCCCATGATGAACTACTACTTTGATATGATTGCTTTGATATGATTGCTTTGACTATTGCTTTGACTATTGCTTTGATATGATTGCTTTGACTATTGCTTTGACTATTGCTTTGACTATTGCTTTCATACATGATCAATCGGTAATTGTCTCCAACTATCTGATGAAAATCTATTAGGAAATGAGATTTATTTATGTAGTGCTAAAACGTAGGCTAAAAGTAGGCTAAAAGTAGGCTAAAACGGCATATCTTATAATTAGTTGCCCTCTGAGGCCAGAATGTCCAAGAGAATTAAATGTAAATTTGCATACATACTCTACTCTTATTCTTTTATCATAATATATCATTGATCATAAGATTAGTTTATCACATTTTATTAACCCATTTATGTACTGACGGTACTTATAAGTACTATTAAAATAACTTGTTATAAAATTCATTTAATACATCGATTAGTGGTAATACACTTTAGAATGAGTTATGGATACATTACCTTATCTTGTTCCAAAAGCACTATTGGTTACACAAAACAAAAGTATTTTTAAAAGGATGATTTCTTTTGCCTTTGCATCTTTTCACTTTTATTGGCGTTGGGGGGTGGGGGGGGGGAGATTTTTCAATTCGGAAAATTATCTATATATTTCTACTGTAAGAACATTTTATTTGTACATTTAGTAATTCTACAAAATACTAAAAAAAATATTTAAAATCAAATATTTGAGTGGGGATTATGGAGAGTGGGGGTAGAAATATTGCACAAAATCCCTATAAATTCTAATTTAATTATTCCTTCTAAAATTTATTAAATGATTATGTAAATCTTCTAATGTAGTTTAAACAATTCACGAAAAATGTTTTAGAAGATAAAATTTTCATGAATTCATAATTCAGTATATAAATGGTTAAAAAATAGTATTATAAAAATCAAATATTCTGGTTTTACCCCTCAATGTGATAAAATCACATGGATATGAAAATCGTCGAACAAATTAAAAAGTTTACATTTTCTTTTCAAAAGGATTAGAACACTTTTCACTCTAATTTTAACTAAGGCAATAAACAAACACTATTTCATCAATAAGAATACGTAATAATTTAATATTAATATAGAAAGATTAGTTATCTTCATCCAAATTTTATAAATTACAGAAAAGACGTTTATCTGGTTATTAGTTTCATAAAAACCCTAATCACTCTTCTAGTTTTAACTACATTGTCTTCAAGAAATTTAAAAACTTGAAAATGTTTTAAAAAGTTATTCTGTATATATGCGTAAATAATATTAATGTAGCGATTTTATGAAACAAGTTTATGTAAGAATTTTATGAAACGAATTTATGTTAAATGCGAGGTTTGTATACCTGTTGTTACTGTCATCTACAGCATCTTTTTCTTAAAGACGTTCTATATAGCATTTATAGTTATTGTAGAAGGCAGACGAAAGAACGAGGATATATCTGTTTATTTTATGACAAGAATATATGTGAAACACCAGCTTTGTAATTCGCAGATTGGTAATGTAATTTTGATATATTGTTACAGTCACCCACAGCATGTTTTTTCTTGAAGAAGGTGTGTATAGCATTTACACTTATAGTACAGGGCTGCACAAAAGAATTCGAGTATACTACTCTCTATGAATGGTAATAAAATGCATTTTAATGTCATTATGGTATCACTCTACAAAATTTACGGATGTCTATATTGTGTCTATAGATGGCAATTACTGAACATGTTTTTAGCGTGATTATGTTATTTAAAACCCTAAGAAACTTTTATATAATACTAAGTCTTACTGTGGCATGTTCTCCATTGAAATTTTGGAAATGAAAATATATACGTAAAGTTCAGAAAAAAAAAAATTCTTAAACTTTCTCAAAATTTTATTTCTGTTACGAAACATTATCTTCCACTAAACGTGTAACAAAAAAGTCTCACTGAATTAGAGTCATCTGGTTTGAAACGAGTTGCTGCTCCTCTAGGCGTGATAATGAATTACAGATGACGAAGCATGGTTATTCATTGTGCGTTTAGTACGTCATCCAAACACAGGCTAGAAATTCCCATAAATTAGTTAAAGAATAAGGTGGGGGGGGGGGGATGTATTTGCACATAATTTTCAACAGTATTTCATTAGATTTAAATCTGAAATTCTTTATGGTAGTTTTAGTTACGAGACTTCAGCGGAAATCTTTTCGAATCGTGATTGTCAGTGGAACTTTTGGCAGAAACAGTTATACTGCTTGAAATTACCTTTCTATCCTGGTGGTATAAAGCAATAGAAAGACAGATTACAAGACTTTGCATACTTCCAACATGATGTACTATAACTCTGGTTTCATGCACAAGACGCCATATTCTTACGCGACTATGAGTGCTGTAACTCGGAAAGTGTTTGTATGTAAAACTAAATCTGACGCTATACAAACCATGAAGGGATCTGGGCCTACAGTGCCCAACTGTTTGCTTGACTCTGGGCCCTGAGGTGCTATATAGCATATGTTCTGGTCAGTTGGTCAGTTGGTCGGCCTAATGCGAGACCCTATGTGTTTAGTTGGCAAGCAAACTTGGTACTCATTTTATCGACCCCGAAGAGATAAACGGTTGAGTGAACTTTACCCAGTCGAAAGTCGAACCCGCAACCACTAGCGCGGCAGGCAGGCATGCTGACCACTACATACTGCGCTTACATAATACTACAACTATGATGAGTGCTGTAACATGGAAATGTTTAAATATATACAGTTTTAATATACGAAACAAACTAGACTGCGTCATTATTCCAGAAAAGCATGGTATGTGGAATTTTGTTTCTCAAATTTAAAGGAAGTCATACTTAGTAGATAAAACTAAAACGGATATGCTGAAAGCTTAACAAATCACAGCGATGAATGAATAAAAAAGAAACATCGATTTTGTTACGAAGTACTTACCCCTTTTAGGTGTAAAGTGTTTTTTGATAAATTGTTGAAACGATTGACTACTACCAGAGTTTACGAAATGATTGATTTTAAAATAAATACTTTTATTCGCATACATTATAAAAGGAAAATTTTATTCAAACATTATGCATGCCATTTGGCAGTTTGCAATTAAAATTTAATGTTTATATATAATATGCAACTGCTGTTCAAATGGTTCAATATCTCACAGCGATGCAAATGACTTCTTAGATTTTAAGAATTTAAGAAAATTAAGCATCAACAATCATAAAGGTTTCTCAAATAGTTTGAAAAAATTGCGTATTCTTGTAATTTTGTACCAAAATTGATCTATGCTCCCCAAGTCGAAATTCATGCTGGTATTTGTTTGCTAGACAAGCATTAAGTGCTGTATCCCAGCAGGTAAAATAGCATGAACTACCATTACACATTTGCTGGTTCCACCAGAATTACCATCAAGTCATGGTGTGTATTGGAACACTTTACTGCTTGGCCAGCATACGTAATCTAGCTTGTTTTGCTTGAATATGTTGTTGGTCTAGCAGAAATCATGACCACCACTTGCTTGTAATTTCTGCTAGTCTAGAAGTAATTCACAAGCAACAGATCCAACAAGCAAATTTTTGTTGCTATTCTTGCATTACATTTATACCATCAGCTGCTTTCAATGTTTGCTTTTCTAGCATTACTTGCTTTTAATTTTTGCTATGCTGGCATTACTTTTCAAGCATCACTTACAATTAATTTTTGCTATTCTAGCATTACTTTCCTAGCAACACTTGCTTTTATTTTTTGCTATTCTCCCGGTTAGAAAAAAAAAGACGCTAGTGGCGCCATCTTTGGAGAATTTCTGAAGTACGTACATTTTTTAGTAGGGGAATTTTATGTCGTTTTTTTTTTTCTTATCTCCTAGGAGGACAGACCTTACTATCTGTGGTTTGGGAAGCGAGCGCTCTACCTACCGTGCTACTGGGGCCGTGTTTGTGAGTGATTTTAAATGCGGGTAATGAGTGATGAAGCTAATTCTGCTGTCTCTTGATATTTTTATAAGATAGAGGGTGCTTTTATCGATGCTGTTATCCTCCAAGTTTCAATTAATAAGGCATATTTATTTTAGGGGTTTTTTCTATATTTAATGGATAATTAGAATATGTCTTGATTAATATAATTAATTCATTAGTGGAATTTTCTTTGCTTAATGAATGGTTTGAATATGATCAGAATTATTTGTTCCAGAGAAATAAATAATTTGAAGTGTATTTAGGATAGAATTTGTCAATTTCAGGGGGGGGGGGGGGAATTAATTGTACATATTTTCAATTCGATTGTTATGAACTTATTGCTTAAATGAAACAGCACTCCTTGAATTTTGAAATTTAACTGACTAAATTCTCTTTTTGAAAAACAAGGATTTTTTTTTTTTTTAACAAAAATAATTAAGCACTAAGAGAATGAACAGCTAAGAATTTTACGATGCGGGAGGTGGGGGGGGGGGGGGAGCGCTTTTCCCAAAAATCCTTCATGGAAATTAATTTTTTTTTTTTTTTTTTTTTTTTTTTTTTTTTTTTTTTACATTTAGGTGTTAAAACTTTATCTAAACCGAAGGGGGCTATTTTTACCAAAAATCTTTTATAGAAATCAATTTTTAGTTTTTTTTTTTTTTAATTTATGTGTTAAAAATTTATCTAAAACGAATGGACAAAGGCAGCGCTGAATTTACTTTGTAGTTTCTGAAAAGGAAATCTACCGCCCCTGGATTTTGAAATTTAACAAACTAAAATTTTTTATCTGACTAGGGGGCTCTGCCCCCTACGAGCTATGCTCGTCAACCCCCGTTCAGACACCGCACACTCTAAAAGTACGCTAATTTGATCGGCTTTAAAAAGATTTCGGAAGATTGAATTATAATTTAAAAAACAGTAGCGATCTCCCTATAAACGGATTTCTTTTCATTTCTCTTTGACTGGAGAATTTTAAGGCCAAATCTGCTGCGGTACTACTTGATTAACCCGTCGACCAATTTCGCCAAATTATATAAATCGCCAAATTACACAAATTGACATCATTTTTATTTTAAATAACGAAAGAACAAATAAATTAGTGCAACATTAATAAAAATAGAAATAAAACATTGAAATAAAAATAACTTGATGGCGTAGACACGTGTAACTTGCTTAAAGTCAAGTTAATGTGACATTTACGATCAAACATTATTGGCATTTAATCTTATAGTTTGGCGAATGATAGATTTTTGGTCGACGGGATAACTAAGTAGTACCAAAAATACATATGTCAATCGCTGTTTTCGTCTTTGATTAAGTAAAATAAGCTAAACATTTCAAAATAAGCTAATATAAAAGGAATTAAGTAAACAGAATCTTTGTCTCCCGGCATTTTTTAACAAAGCGAAAAGAAAGTTCTTTTAAATAAGACATTTTAAATTAATCGTTTTTAATCTGACGTAATTTTGACCAAAGTATTCTTTCTCTTTTTAATATTCACGTGAAAATACTTGTGTTAGAAATGAAATATTATTTGCGCTTTCCTAACAAAAATAGTTAAAAAGTATCCTCTCAAAATATCAAATAAATGTCTAGCGCAATTTCTAAATTTAAACCATTTTGCAATATTATTTTGTGTTCATTTTATTTAATAACTGTAATGTGACGTAAATATGAAGTAATTTCTCCTATTTAAGACTTCTAACGCATGTTAATAAATTTATTATTTTACAAAATCCTTTCTCTCTTAAAATTCACGTGTAATAATAGTTTTTATGACGTAATTTTTAATAAGTTCCTGCTTTTTGTACATAATTATTTAATTCTAATTCCAAATGTTTTTTTCTGTTTATAATAGTCATGTGTAAATAAATTTTTAATTCATTTACACGTATAATTTTTTTTTTTTTTGAAGCAAACATTATTGTTTCCGCTTTTTATACAGTTGGCAACAGTTTAAATTAATATTACTTTCTAAAATCTGTCAAAAATATCTCTAGAAATGCTGAAAATTTGAATTTAAAATAGAAATAAAACCTCAAAAAATTAGTCAAATTTAAAAAAGAAATATAGTCTGCACACCGCGAACTTCAAACGTATAAAATGATCTAAAAATGATTAAATTCCCATAAATAGTTTTTGCTCCTATAAAACTTTTTTAGTGGAACGATTTTGTCCAAATTTAGCATTAAATATCTCTTAAAATAATTCTTCGATTTGAAAACTGTCTGCATCAGCGTATTTATCAAACATTTCTGTATAATACTACCGATTTTCATATTTTTGTATACATTATTTTTCTTAATATTAACGAAGAAAGACCTCCGGTCACAAAAAATTCAAAACCGGCGGCGGCGGCGGTGACAGCGGTAGTTACTTTTTTTTAGAATAGAGAGATTTTAATAAACACAGTAAACTTAATCTTTTTGAGAAACTTAAAGGTATTAAATACTAAGGGAAAGTGCAGTTATGAAATTTCTTCCATTTCGTGGGGGAGGGGGGGGGGGCTTTATTACCCAATAAATCTACCATGGAAATTAATTGTTATTTTTTTTAAAGTTTACTAGGGGGCTCGGCCTCCTACGAGCTACGCTCGCCAACCCCCGTCCAGATTCCGCAGACTCTAAATGCACGCTAATTTGATCGGCTTTACAAAGATTTCGAAAGATTGAATTATAATTTAAAAAACAGTGGCGATCTCCCTATAAACGGATTTCTATTCATTTCTCTTTGATTGGGGAATTTTAACGCCAAATCCACTGCGGTACTACCTGATTATCCCGTCGACCAATTTCGCCAAATTATATAAATCGCCAAACCACTCGCCAAATTATACAAATTGACATTTAAATAACGAATGAAAAAATAAATTAGTACAACATTAATAAAAATAGAAATAAAACGTTGAAATAAAAATAACTTGATAACGTAGACACGTGTAACAACATTTCAAAATAAGCTAATATAAAAGGAATTAAGTAAACAGTCTTTGTCTCCAGGTATTTTTTAAGAAAGCGAAAAGAAAGTTCATTTAAATGAGACACTTTAAATTAATCGTTTTTAATCTGACGTAATTTTGACCAAGCTATTCTTTCTCTTTTAAATATTCATGTGAAAATTCTTTTGTTAGAAATGAAATATTATTTGCGCTTTCCTAACACAAGTAGTTGAAATGATGCTCTCAATATATCAAATAAATGTCTAGCGCAATTTCTAAATTTAAACCGTTTTACAATATTTTGTGTTCATTTTATGTAATAACTGTAATGTGACGTAAATATGACGTAATTTCTCCTATTTAAGACTTCTAACGCATGTTAATGAATTTATTATTTTACAATATCCTTTCTCTTTTAAAATTCACGTGTGTACTTTTTATGACGTAATTTTTAATAAGTTCCTGCTTTTTGTACATAATTATTTAATTGTAATTCCAAATGATTTTTTCTGTTTATAATAGTCACGTGTAAATAAATTTTTAATTTGAAGCAAACATTATTGTTTGCGCTTTTTATACAGTTGGCAACAGTATAAATTAATACCATTTTCTAAAATAATGTAAAAGTATATCTCAAAATGCTGAGAATTTGAATTTACAATAGAAATAAAACCTCCAAAAATGAGTCAAATTAAAAAAATTAATGCAATCTGCACACCGGCAAATTCTAACGCATAAAATGATCTAAAAATGATTACATTCCCATGTATAGTTTTTGCTGCTATAAAACTTTTTTAATGGAACGATTTTGTCCAACTTTAGCATTAAATATCTCTTAAAATAATTCTTCGATTTGAAAACTGTCTGCATCAGCGTGTTTATCAAACATTTCTGTATAATACCACCGATTTTCATATTTTTTTACGCAATATTTTTCTTAATATTAACTAAGAAAGACCTCCTGTTACAAAAAATTCAAAACCGGCGGCGGCGGTGACAGCGGTAGTTACTTTTTTTTAGAATAGAGAGATGCCTTAAAAAAATTATCTCAAACGTGTTCAAGGGGCAGTGTTCAATTCAGATGGCGGTGACACAGCTCTCCCTCCTCCCAGCTTTTGAAATTTACGAAACAAAATTTTATTTTCCCCCCAATTTTAAAGAAATGGAAAATTTATAATTTGCAAGTGTAATTAATACAAGTGTACTGTAAGTTAAAATAATTTAACAGTATGAGGAAGATCAGTTTAAAATTATCTGTTGGATGGGGGGGGGGGGGGTACTTTTCTATATCCGCTATGGAAATTAATTTTTAGTTCTATTTCTTTTGATGTTTAGGCGTTAAAAACAAATCTCAAATGGGTTGGTTAAGACAGTCTTGAATTTAGGAGGCGGCCGTCCCTTCCCCGCGGATTTTAAAATTTAATGAACAAAATTTTCTTTTTCTCCGTTTTTTAAAGACATACTCCATTTTTTTTTCAAGTAAGTTAAAATATTTAAATTCTAAGAAAAAGAAGAAAAAAATCCTTTATAGTTGGCGGAGGGGGGAAGGGGCTTCCCTAGAAGACTCTCTCATAAAAATTAAATCCCACACAGAATTTAACATCATCCCCATAGAAGTTAATTAACAAAATATAAGTTATATTTTACATCTTGTAAAATTGCAATGTACAGTAAAACCTCCATAACGGAAACTCCTGAATATTCCGTTAATGGAAGAGGGCTTAGGTGATCCATTAAATCTCTCACGATTTTGAAATTTCACTCATTTTTTTCTCCGATTTTGAAAAACAAATTGAAATTTAATCTTTTCTCGTAGCTTAAAATGAAAGAGGGAGTCAGAATTTTCTGTTAGGGGGAACGGTGGTAGAAGACAGCTATTGTCTCCCCCTGGGTTTGAAAATTTAATTTACAATTAAAATTTCCTTTTCTTCTATTTTCAAAAACATAGTCAAATTTATACATTTCGAGTGACTAAATAAATAAATAAATAAACATTTGATGCTGGCAAGCATTAACAAGCACACAATTGTTCATTAAGGTATCTACCTCACCATTACTGGAAGAGACTTGTGTTGTAAATTGGCACATCGTACTGGCACATAGTACGTCATACTGTTTTCTACCTAAGCTGGCTGCATAGCATATTATGCTGCAAGCATAAAAAAGCATATAATAGCACGTTATTGTACCACCTCTCCATGCTTTGGCGGAAGTTTAAACAGCAAATAAGCATATAAAATGCTTGTACATAAGCCTGTCATGTTATTTCTCCCTAAGCAGGCTGCATAGCATATTATGCGTGCAAGCATAAAAAAGCGCGTGTTAAGGTACCTACCTCTCCATGCTTTGGAAGAAGCTTAAACAGCAAACAAGCATAAAATGCTTGTCAATAGCGTGTCATGCTATTTCTCCTAAGCTGGCTGCATAGCATATCACGCGGGCAAGTATAAAAAAGCCATATAATAGCACGTTCATGCTTTCGAAGGAGCTTAAATAGCAAACAAACATAAAATGCTTGTATATAGTTTGTCATGCTATTACTGTGTAAGCTAGCTATATAGTATTTGATGCTGGCTTGCATTGCAAAGAATATACTAGCATGAAAATCTAGCAGACAAAGCAATACATAGCAATAACTAGCATATTTTTTTATGCTGGTACTAGCAAGAATTTTGACCTGCCCCTGACCAAATGCATTAAAATTCATATTGATTAGTTTAGCATAACAGTATGTACTGAAAATTCTGGAAAACAACGGTAATAAATAAAGGGAAAAATATATTGATTTTAATAGAATTAACAATCTGACAATGCAGAAAGTTGCTGTAAGCGAATATTTTTTCCTATTCTTTTTACTATTATATGAAAATTACTATTCGAAATACTTGTAGACAAAACAGTAAAGAGAAGTAGTAGCCGGTTCCAAACCTGTCCTTCTTGAAATTAATAATTATGCATGAATTAAAAATTAGGTACCATAAAAATTACATTAGTATTTAGATCAAGTATAAATCTTTTTTTTTTTTTTTTTTTAGCTGAAGAATTTTTATTTAAATTTTTCTTCGCCATACCATTTTTACTCCTTTATTACTGTTACGCACACTCAACCCATGGTAATTTCTCCAACCTGCTCAGCGTCGAGTATGTGTGACATAGGTCACAGGCTCTTCGAGAAAAATTCATCGAAGTCAGATAAATAAAGAGAACATTCACTAAGCCATATGAAATCTATAAAAAAGTACATTTATCAGGTTTAACTTAAAGTTCTGCTGAAAACTTTAAAATATAACAGTAATATAGGAACGAAACAAAGACGGCGTTTTTATTAGGAAAACTAGCCTCAAATCCATACAAATTATTCTTTTTCTAATTAATAATTATACATAAACTAAACATTAGCAAACATAAAAATTATTTAAATAATTTTTGAGAATAATGGATACTTGTAACTTTGCTTCAAAAGAACATCGGTCTAAGTACAATTATTAACTTTATAAAAAATTATATTTATTCGTTTCGACATAACCTTCTGTTGATAACTTTAAAACCTAACACTAATTGAGGAACGAAAGAAATACGTTAATTTTACTAAGAAAATCAATCTTTCAACAATGCAAAAAGCAGCTTACATTAAGTAAGCATTAGCAAACATAAATGTTATTTAAATAATTTGGAAGAATTACGGATTCTAGTAATTTTGCAACGAGAGAGCATTGATCTAAGCCCCCTGACCAGATCTCTCCCACGCAGTATCTGAAGTATGCGTTATCTTCCGGGGATTCTGCTACATCCATATCAGTTGAATCAAAAGAATACTGCTGACAGATAAATATTTGTTGAATTGACCGGGAGATTGTAAAGATAATAGATAAGTGCTGGCAAAAGCCTATACGTGACCCTTCTATTCCGAAAATTTCAAAATACTTAATCATGCAGAACTTTCATGTTTCTACACTTGTTACTTAATTTAAAGAGGCGGGGAACTTAGAAAAGTTCATAAGTTTTGAAGGAGATTATTAAAAGTTGATTATCTCTAAGTCATTCAAATTAGTTTGTTTATTGGGAATATGAATATATAACCTTGACTTCTTTGAATAAGCAATAATTTTAAATATTGATTGATTATCTTTATGGACTTTCCGTATTGATCGGCTAGTACAAATTTATATCAAAGCAAAAAAAAAAAAAAAAACAGTTTTGCTATTCTCAAATTTGAAAAAAAAAACTTTATAATTAAGAACTTTCATGTTTCTACACTTGATACTTAAATTATATAAAATGTGGTGATTTACAAAAGTTCATAAGTTTTGAATGATGTTGTTAAAAGTTCATTATCTCTAAGTCATTCAGATTAGTTACTTTATTGAGAATATGAATATGTAAAGTTAAGTTGATTTCTTTGAATATGCAATAACTTTTAATATTGATTAATGATCTTTAGGAATTTTGAGTTTTGATTGGTTAGTACTGACTTCTATGAAGGCAGAGCAAAAAAAATTTGCAATTTTCTATTCATAAATTTAAAAAAAAAACTTAATCATTCAGAACTTTTTCTTTCTACATTTTTGTTGTTACTGAAATTAAAAAGGCAAAGAACTTACAAAAGTTCATAAGTTTTGAAGGAGGTTGTTAAAAATTCATTATCTCTAAGTCAATGAGATTAGTTACTTGATTGATATATGAATATGTAGAGTTAAGTTTTTTTTTTTTAATATGCAATGATTTTTAATATTGATTAATGATCTTCAGGAATTTTCAGTCTTGATTGGTTAGTACTGATTTCTATATAGGTAGAGAAAAATATTTTTGCAATTTTCTATTCATAAATTTAAAAAAAAAAAAAACTTAATCATTCAGAACTTTTTTATTTCTACACTTGTTACTGAATTTAAAAAGGCAAATAACTTCGAAATATTCATAAGTTTTGAAGGATGCTGTCAAAAGCTGATTATCTTTAAGTCATTCAAATTAGTTTTCTTATTGGGAATATGAATATATAATGTTGACTTCTTTAAATATTCAATAATTTTTAATATTGATCGATGAACTTCAGTGATTTTTACTATTAATTGGTTGGTACTGATTTCTATAAAGCCAGAAATTTTTTTTTTACAACTTTGCTATTCTTAAAAAAAAAAAAAAAAAAAAAAAAAAAAAAAAAACCACTTAATTATGCAGAACTTTTATGTTTTTACACTTGTTACTTAATTAAAAAAGGTAGGGAACAAAAATTCAGACGTTTGAAGGAGATTGTTAAAAGTTGAAATTAATTTGTGAGACATTGAAATTAGTTTGTTTATTGGGAATATGAATATATAATGTTAAGTTGGCTTCCTTAAGTATTCAATAATTTTTAATAATTATTGATGATCTTTAGGGATTTTCAGTATTGATTGGTTAATACTGGTTTCTCTCAACGTACAAAAAAACAACCTTTTTTCAATTCTTAACTTTGAAAAATACTTAATCATGCAGACCTTACAAATGTTCAAAAGTTTTGAAGGAGATTGTTAAAAGTTGGTTAACTCTAAGTTATTTAAATTAGTTTGTTTATTGGGAATATGAATATATAACGTTATGTGGAGTTCTTCGAATACGCTGTGATTTTTAATATTGTTTGATGATTTTTAGGGAGTTTCAGTATTGATTGATTAGTACTAATTTCTATGAAAGCACAGAAAAACCTTTTTGCATTTTGCTATTCCTAAATTTAAAAAACACTTAACACGTTGAGTGCCACGATGACTGACACTGAAGCGCTGAAAATGTACAATATTTAAAGTAATTTTTAAGAAAGTATAAGCCTGTAATGAATAAAAGTTTGGTAAATTTTAAATATTCGTTCAGTAATTATTTAAAACAATGTATATTTTATCAGTTTTGTATCCTATTTTCGACGTCAGCCATCGGTGAATGACGCGTTTTAAACGGAAAGTTCGCTGTCAGCCACGAGTGGCTGACGTGGCGCTTAACGTGTTAATCCTGCAGAACATTTATGTTTCTACACCTGCTACTTAATTTACGAGTACAAAGGCGTTGAACTTACAGAGAGTTCATAAGTTTTGAAGAAGATTGTTAAAAGTTGATTATCTTTAAGTCATTCAAATTAGTTTGCTTATTGGTACTGATTTCTATCAAGACAGAAGAAAAATACTTTTTACAAATTTGCTATTGCGAAATTTAAATAAAACTTAATCATGCAGAAATTTTATGTTTATACCTTTATTACTTAATTTAAAGACGAGAGGAACTTACAAAAGTTCATGAGTTTTGAAGAGGATCGTTAAAAGATGATTATTTCTAAGTCATTCAAATTGCTTTGTTTATTGAAAATACGAATATAAAACGTTAATTTTACTACATTAAGTATTCAATAATTTTTAATATTGTTTTTTGATCTTTAATGATTTTCAATATTCACTGGTTGGTTTGATTTCTATAAAGACAGAAAAAATACGTTTTACAAATTTACTACTCTTAAATTTATGTTAAAAAAATTCAACCATGCAGAACTTTTATATTTCTACATTTGTTACTTAATCTAAAAAGGCGGAAGACTTATCCGTTGATTAGTGCCAATACAGCGTAAACAATATATTACTATATTTGGATACAATCCCTCATTTTTTTGCTTCCTTTTTGGAACAACGGATTTCGATCGTATTCTATCGACAATAATTTTCAGAATTTTCAAGCTATGTTTTTGAGACTTTCACAGAAGTTGTTCTATACACTTAGCTAATACATTATGCTTATTATATTTTGATTGCATTCGCGCATGCGCAAGGAAACATTATTTTGTAAACCTACTCATTTTTCATCTATTTTTTATTATTTTTTAATTCTGATTGCAAGGTATTGTGTACAATGTTGTTTGTCATGGTTTCTGAAAAGAATATATATATATATGTATTTTATATTAAGAGCTCTGCAAATTATAAGCAAAAATTTTGGCAAAATTTGGGGCTGTTTTTATAAAAACATTAATTTTTCTAGTAGTGTACGTGCTATCCTCATAAAAATGAGCACAGTTTATTATAATAAGCCTCATAATCACGTTCTAGAGTTTGAACGCTTTTGCTACATCAGATTTTACAGGGTTATCCAAAAGAAATTCATTCTTTTTCAATTTGTGGGTGGTCCCCTATAGCATTTCGGAAAAATTCTTCACGGAAATATATGACCTATACTATTCTTTTTCTACACCTGGAGTTTCAGGAAAATTCCTGATTTATTATTTTAGATATTTAACAAAACGTCTAAAATCGCAATTGATCGGTCATCATTTTATTTTATTTTATGCCTAAGTGGAGCAAGATCACCAGATTACTAGACCTTATTTGCTCCACCCGGTAAGTTCCCCGACATGCGGGGATTCACTACACATAGTTCCAGTCCTCGGACAAAAGGCACATGCCAACAAGGGAAAAAAAAAAATTCATTAACACATAGATATACATAAAAACAAGCCGCTGGAGCACAAAGCTCCTACGCGACAAGCAGCGGTGGGTTGATCCTAGAGATAAAAGTCCATAAATCAAAAAAGAAAATTTGAGGATTGTATCATGATTCCGGACCACATCGTCCAGATGGTATGTGCACCGGAGACCTGCTCCCGCACGACAAGGGGCGCTAGGACTGCCAGGAGCTCGACAAAGGCTCTAACGCGACAAAGGGCGAGTCTCAGGAATGCAGATGTAGAACAGCTAGGAAGTAAGATTGGTCAGGTCCATAAGGAAGTGAAATATTTCTGCCAAATGGCGGAGTAGTCTTGGGCGAGATAAGATGTTTTTGAGCCAAGTATCTGGGCGGGGGTTAGGGTACCTAAGGTGCCAGGCCTCTGTGAGTGTGCAGAAGAAATAATAATGATCTGGGGACCCAAAAGCCCCACACTCGCAGAGGTCCGTGCCAGAGCGTTTGAAATAATTGAGGTATGTTCTAAATGGACCATGACCGGAGAGAAAAGCTGATGTGGGAGGGGAGAAAGCTAAGAGATTATAGGAGACTTTTGGGATTAAGGAATAGGTGTGCCTGCCTTTACGTGAGGCATCCCAGTAGAGTTGCCAGTCTGAAAGTATGTTCCTTTTAAGGAAACTACGAACATAAGATGGGGGAACAGGAAGGGCAAGATCTATGTTTGGACGTGAGGTGGCCTCCTTGGCCAGCGTGTCAGCCAGCTCATTGCCAGCTATGCCGATATGAGCGGTGACATGGCCGAGAGAGACCCTATGGACGAGAGTTTTTAAAATTAATTTAATTTTGAGTACTTGGGGGTGTTTAGTCCTATGGGCGAAGATTTCTTGCAGGCTGGAAAGGCTGTCACTATAAAGGTGAAAGTATATAGGTTGAGGATAGAGAGCAATCCATTCCAAGGCCCGGAGGATTGCAAAGAGTTCAGCTTGGAACACTGAATTGTCATCTCCAATCCTGCATACCCATCGATGAGCCATAAGGCCGTCTATGAAGACGCAGAAGGATGACGCCACTCCCGTCTCTGTGCGCGACCCATCGGTGAAAATGGCTGGGTTATTCGAGGGGGTATAAGAATGCTTATTAATATTTACTTGAAGATGGGATGTCTCATCCGCCGCCAAATAGTGTCTATGCTGTGCATAGACTTTATCGCACGTTTACAAGGATACACAAAAGAATCTGGTTACAGATGAAATTGAAGCCTATGCTGACAATGATTGCTGAGTTCATTTATAGTTGTTGTACACGTCTTTAAACATATTTTTTATATATATTGCTTGGTGTGTATAAATTCTATAGATCATATACAGAGTAGCACAAAGTTCTAAAGTACATTTCCATTTACTGAGGAAAATTGCTAAACTGTTCTATGCGTTTAACAGAACTAACTTTAAGCGTACTATGTAGTATACAAACAAATCTATAGTCCATACACAGGAAACTAAAAAAAAGAATCGTTTTTTACCCGCTTATTATAGGTAATAGTAGATATTCGGTTTTCAAATGCGCTATGAATTTTCCAAATTGTTTATTTAGACATCATATTTCACATTAATAAACTGTAAAATATTCTTACTATATTCTGAATGTGTTCAAAAAAAATTTACAATCTTCGCTCTCCGCACGATTTTGTGTTCTTATTTAAATTTATCTTTGAAGGAATAATAATAATTATTGGTTACACAGCTGAATTACTCAAATAGCATCGGAATGTTTACGAAATATTATTTTTTTTCTAAAAAGGGTTTTTTGTTTTATTACTCATAGGCTCAATACAGAAAGTTTATGCATTTAATTGAAGCAGTGGTTCCTCCAATCTGACGTGAACGGGATCACCGGCAACAACTAGTCATACATACCATGAATCTAATAATTTAACAACGAACTATCTAAAATGGGGGAATATTATATATGTTTTCTAATTAAAAACGTTTCTCCTCATTAGACATTCATTACCAGAATCCTTTATAAACATAATGCTGAAAGAAAAAAGTGTATAAACCTTTATCCCTTAAACTCATTACATTCAAATGTATTTTATATCAAGGGCAGATTATGGAATTGTTCTTTCTTTTAACAATACGAGGGGGCTCTGTCCCCTACGAGCTACGCTCGCCGTCCCACGTTCAGACACCTCAAAATCTAAAAGCACGCTAATTTTATAGGCTTTAAAACGATTTTCGGAAGGCTGAAGTATAATTAAAAAAAAAAAAAAACAGTGGCGTTCTCCCTGTTAACGGGCTGTTTTCGTCTTTGATTAAATCAGGTCAGAGAAAAATTTGAAAATAAACTAATGTAAAATTAATTAAGTAGAAAGAGTCTTTGTCTCACAGTATTTTTTAATTACGTTATAAGAAAGTTCTTTTAAATAAGACATTTTAAATGAATCGTTTTTAATGTGACGTAATTTTCACCAAAGTTTTCGTTTTCTTTTTAATATACACGTGAAAATACTTTTGTTGTTAGAAAGAAAATATTATCTGTACTGTCTTAGAATTCATAACAATTGTTTGATTGATTATCTCAAAATATGAAATAAATGTCTCGCGCAAATATATTTTTTATTTTTAAAATGTTTGACAATATTTTGTTTGGCCATTTAAAATATGACGTAATTTCCTCCATTTACGACTTTTAACGACTTTTAACGCATATTAATGAATTTATTATTTTACAATTTTCTTTCTCATTTAAAATTCACGTATAAATATAGTTTTTATGACTTAATTTTCTATGTTTTCCTGCTTTTAAAACGTAATCATTTTATTCTAATTTGAAAGTTTTTTTCTGTTTATAATAGTCACGTGCAAATACATCTTTAATTTGAAGAAAATATTAACCTTTGTGCTGTTTTAAAAATTGGCAACAATTTAGAATAATATCCTTTTCTTAAATATTTAAAAAATATTTCTCGAAATGCTGAAATTTTGAATATAAAATGGAAATAAATCCTCAAAAAATGAATCAAATTAAAAAAATTAAATACCGTCTGCACACTGCGATCTTCTAACGCATAAAATTATCTAAAACTGATTAAATTTCTATGTATAGCTTTTGTTCTTATAAAACTTTTTTAATGGAACGATTTTGACCAACTTTAACATTAAATATCTCTTTAAAAAATTATTCGATTTGAAAACTGTCTACATCAGCGTGTTTATCAAACAGTTCTGTGCAATATCACCGATATCTATATTTTTGTATGCAGTAGTTTTCTTAATATTAACAAAGAAAAACTGACGGTAAAAAAAAAAATCAAAAACAGCGGCGGTGAGAGCGCTAGTTACTTTTTCTTAGAATAGAGAGATACGGGACACTTAATAGTTTTTTCGTGTATAAAGCAAACTTTTTCTGCGCCATTTTAAGAATCAATAAGCTATTTCTGAATAGCTGAATATTAAACAAAACTTCTATAGACCACTACTTATTATGAAAGAACATAGTTCTAAGTATGATATTATTTATGTTTTCTAATTAAAAATGTTTCGCTTGATTAGACGTTCATCACCAGAACCCTTGATAACTATAATGCTGAAAGAAAAATAAAATAAAAACTATTATCTCTTAAACACAGTGCATCCAGATGTATTTTATATCTAGGGCAGATTATGGAATTGTTCTTTTTTTCAGCGATATACGGGACATTTAATAGATTTTTCATGTATGAAGCAGATTTTTTCTGCGCCATTTTAAGAACCAATAAGCTATTTCTGAATAGTTGAATATTAAATAAAACTTCAATAGACCACTACTTATTATGAAAGAACATAGTTCTAAGTATGATATTATAAATGCTTTCTAATTAAAAATGTTTCGCTTGATAAGGCATTCATCACCAGAACCCGTTATAACTATAATGCTGAAAGAAAGAAGAATAAAAAACTATTATCTCTTAAATACAGTACATCCAAATGTATTTTATATTATCGAACTGTTCTTTTTTTAACGATATACGGAACACTTAATAGTTTTTTCGTGTCTGAAGCAGATTTTTTTCTGCAGCATTTTAAGAATCAATAAGATATTTCTGAATAGCTGAATATTAGATAAAACTTCTATATAGACCACTACTTATTATGAAAGTACATGTTTTTAAGTCTCAATATCCCAAATAAAGATTGTGCTACTTCGTACTTATTGATATGGAGAGGATTCTATAAAAAGAATGTAATTCTTCATTGAAAGCATAAATTTCAGAATAACAAATCACGTAAAGTATACGGAAATGAAAAAGAAACGGAAATTTACAGCAGAATTTATCTTGCAGTTTTATCAGAAAGTGGGAAAAATCTAAAAAATTCATGTATCTATATACCTCTCTCTATATATATGTATATATATATATATATATATATAGGAGTATTTATGCGTGTGCGTGTATTCCGAACAGAAATAAAATACATACAAAAATAAAAGGCGTGTTAAGGATTCCTTGTGAGTATGCATCGGACCGTTCTTTTTTTCTGGAGAATAAATCAAACTTTTACCACCACTATTTCCTCACGAATTTTTTCGCTTTTGATTTATTTGGGAAATGTCGAGGAGACCGCTTCGTGGTGAGCTTTCGATTGCAATTCTTGTAGTAATCTGTCATAACATATATATATATATATATATATATATATATATATATATATATATATATATATATATATATATATACTAGGAGGCTCTGCCCCCTACAGCCATGCCCGCCAACCTATCACAGCCTATGAAAATATAGTAATTTGCCCTGTTTTAAAAATATTACCAAGTTATGAAAGATTTAATGATATTATCACTATAAAGGCGGCTATCTTCTGTAATCGTTTTGCCATGCTTTTCTGTTGAAATGGGGCATTTTTCGATTACCATGGCCTCATCCATCACTGTCGTAACAAATTTTGGCTGTTTTCGGATTGATAAGTCAGATCAATCACACATGTGAAAATCGGCTTGTATAAAATGTTTAGGTTAAAAATTTTGCTATCTTTCTTACTTTTATAACGACGTTATAAACAAAATTCTTCCTTTATAGGCCGGCGGGCGGCTGAACAAACAATCGCCTCATCAATTTGGTGGATTAATTATTTCCAGGAATAATTAAAACGCGATTTTCATATTAAAATGAAACTTTTCTGCCAAGTCATATCTTTATGGAAAACACCTATAAACCTAATTTCAGTGGTTTACTGATAAGTTTACATTGGGATTTCCTGCTTCCAGTCATCTATGCTTTCATACTTTTGGGTGCAGGAAAACACAATGATAAACTTACCGATGAACCACTGAAATCGTGTCTGCAAGGGATTACCATCTGGGTGACTTGGCAGATCATTTGCATTTTAATATGTTAAGCATTTTCTGTCTCATCCTGGAATTTTAGCCGTTACAGTGCCCTGTACCAACTTCTAAAGTTTGTACTATGAATTTAGAATCACGATGCTGTATACATAGATTTTATATATTTATATTTAATATTTATATCTAAGGTAAGCCAGCCACTACGACCTCGGTCCGCAAACTCTCGTGTTTTCACTTGACTCTTGCGTTGCAAATTTGCTCCCAAATCATCCATTGGTGTAAACACACTGCCAAATACACCACTAATAAATTTAAAATTCTTTAATTAATAAAGAATTTAAGAAATGTGAAATATGTATGGATGGACGGAGACGACGGCAAAAAGTTTAACTGCATATGTCTTGAGTTTGACTGTCTTATGTAACAACATAGTTGATTGTTTAGTACCAGTATTAAATTTTTAATTTGTAGTTATTGCCATATTCGTAATTTTTTTTTTTTTTAAGTTTTTTTTTTTTTTTTTAGAACGATAAATATTATACCCTATATTTTTCAATGGGAAATATTCTCCAATAAAGCTTAGCAGAATAATAAATTTAGTAGAGTGGTACCATAATAACATTAACCCTGAAAGTATTTATAAGTACCATTAAAATAACTTATAAAATTCATTTAATACATCGATTATTAATAATACAGTTTAGAATGAGTTATAGGTGCATTACTTTATCTTGTTGCAAAAACATTATTGGTTACACAAAACAAAAATATTTTTAAAAGGATGATTTCTTTTGCTTTTGCATCTTTTCAGCTTTCTTGGCGTTAAGGGGAATTTTGAATTTAGAAATATTTCTATATTGCTATTGTAAGGACTTTAAATTTGTACATTTCCTAATTCTACAAAATACTAAGAAAAACATTTAAAATAAAAGATTTGAGTGGGGTTATAAATATTCACAAAATCCCAGTAAATTCAAATTTTATTAACCCTTCCAAATCCTTCCATCCTTCTAAAATTTATTAAATGATTATGAAAATCTTCTAATGTAGTTTCAAAAATTCACAAAAAATACTTTAGAAGATAAAAGTTTCATGAATTCATAATTTAGTACATTAAGGGCTAAAATGCACTTTATTACTATTCATAGAAGGTAGTCTATACGAGTTCTGGTGCGGTCCTTTAAAATAATTGTAAATGTTATATACACCCTCTTCAAAAGAAAACATGCTGTAGGTGCCTGTAACAACAAACAAAAAATACATTACTACAAACCTTACATTTAAGCGTTTAAGAAGCTTCATAAAATCTTTGCATAAATTCGCTTTTTTAAATCGTTTCATAAAATCTTTACATAAATTCGTTTCATAAAATCGTTACATTAGGATTTTACATGTAAAGGGCAGATATATTACACACACATCCACATATACGTATATAATGATATCGCGAATCTATTGCACTTTATTACTTTGTCAATACAGAAAAAATAGTCTCGCATCTTACTCAGGTTAGTTAAAGTAGCAATTCCCATAATCGCTGCCATTTAAAATTGTTTTAAGGGGTCTCAGGACTCTTAAAATTGGAAAAAATGAAAAAAAAGGACCATTTTCAACATTTAATATCTTAAAATGTATTTCATATTAAGACACAATTTTAAATGGGAATGAAAGATACAAGTATGTTCTTTCATTTCAAATATTTGAAAATTTGCAAGATGCAGAATTAGCATTTACAGGGGGCTCCAAACTGTCAGACATTTGACGAGCAGAAAATCGGCCTAACAGCTTATGCGCACGATTACAAAATAAATTTTGCAACTAGAATGAAAATTTTGGTGCCTACTTATACCTCAGATTATAATAATTACACTGAACTTAAATAAATTTGTATCTAAAGCATTTTTATATTTTTAATACAAAGTTGTATTTAGCTAATACAAAATTTTGAAAATCTCAACAACATAATCACTTAAAAAGATATATATATATATATATATATATTTAACAATAAAAAAGAAAGTTTAGGTTCAGTTTATACAGATTAACATTAAACGCATGTTTTGAAAATTTCATGAAAAAATATTCAGAAGTTTTTGAGATATCGTGCGCGTTATGTCCAAAAACGTCATTTTGAGAAAAATGACTTCAAAATTTTGGAAACACCGCTTCAGCTATTGAGCGAGTATAATTCTAAATGCCATAACTTCTGTTGTAATGGGAATTTCAAGATAACAATTATATCAAAATGTTCAGAAAACAGAGAAGTTTAACATCTAAAAAAATTTAAATTTCGAAAATTTTAGAGCTTTAAGAGTCCTGAGACCCCTTAAAAAACAACATAAACATCGTGAGCATAAACTAGATAAAAATTTTTACCGGTACGACCAGAGAAATGATGTCATAACATAATATGACAAGATATTTGGAGCGAAATCTCTCCTCTTTTCAGTCAACGGGCTCCAGATACCAAGGAGTTTTCCAAAGAAGAAAATAATTTAGTCTCAAAATAATTTGAAAGAATTATTTTTATTTTTACAGATATTTCAGTCATAATAGAAGAACTCTTTGCATATAACATAATGTTCCATGAGACTTTCAGATTTCGGAAAACTATTAAAAATACGTGGCATGTTTTTGTGCACAGCTTCAAAAAACATTTCTATCTTACATTAATTTCTAAGAGAATAATTAGTCAAATTCTTTTTAAATTAGCGGTTGGAACTCTTCACAGATATTGTACATCTTGTTGAAACCTGAAACGGACGTAAACACAAAAAACCTGCTCTCTGAAGTCGTTCAAGTGTATTTAAAACGAGTGCGGAAGGCCACAATAACTCAATGCAATTAGACCTCTTATCCAATCAAAGACCTCGCTTTAGTTCATCTATCGATATGGCATAAGACTTGAGTAATTCGGTCAAGCTTTTGACATGAAATGAAAAATAGCGTTGATAAAAATATAACATTTAAAAAAAAAAATTAATGCATTTCAGACGTGTGAGTTAGAAAAAAAATAGGATTCTTTAAAATATTTTAATTTTTAAAAGAGGAAAACGGAAGAAAAGAAATACCACAAAATATAGTAAATGAAATGAAAAGTAGTCGGATGCGCCAATCCCAAAACTTTCTTATTTCTCATACATGTTAATGTTTCGAAAAATTGTTTCACATATTAATCCTTCGGTGTTATTAGTTCAATACTACACCAACTTTGATTTTCAACCAACTTAAGTTTCTGCTTTATTTTATTAATCTCAGTAAAAGTGAGTTAATAAAGATTATAATATTTAATGAAATGAATATTTTTCGTTATCCTGTTGTACTTCAGCTGCCCTCGAATCGCCGACTTAGCCGAATGCGATGTTCTTGTCGCTACACGAGACGTCGATGTACGGCAGAACTACGAAAAATCGAGAAAATTATACAAAAATCTCTATTAAGAATATTTCAAAATTCAAGGAGAACCTGCTTGCCATAGCCAAAAACCTATACAAAATATTTGGTTAAATTCTATTCATACCTTTATACACTTTTCGATGGTACAATAATGAAATGGCATGAAAATCACTATTACAGAGCTGCCTTACAGCGATATATTTCCAAATTAAAGCAGGATCTGCTTCTCATAGGCAAAAACATGCACATGAAATTTGATTCAATTCTATGCGTAACTTCGTACACCTTTCGGTTGTGCATTGTGCAATAATGAAAATAGCACAAAAATCGCTATTTTAGAACTCCGTACTGACGGAATGACCCCAACATTGACTGAGACTTGCTGGCTGTAGCCAAAAACATATATTTATAATTTGGTTCAGTTCTATGCATAACTTTACGCACTTTGGTGATACAAAGAGGACATACATACACTACGGTCAGATATTTTGTATAAACATGTTTTACTGGATCTCTGACCGATAAAACGTGTAAATCCGTCGAAAACCGGAATTTAAAAAAATCTCAATTACACTGTAAAAAAATCTATAAATTTACTACGAATTTTCTAGAAACTGGGATGCCTAGAACTTTTTACGTAACGGTCACAAAAAAAAATTCTTGTAACAGACACACGTTTGCACTCGAAATCAAAAAATCTGCAAGGTTACTAAGAATTTTTTAAGAAACTGGGACGCCTAGACCTTTTTATCATACTGCAACCCGGGTTACAGATAAAATTTTAGCAATATTTCTGTAATTTTAGTAGATTCTTTTGTAAAGCTATAGATTTCTGTAGCTTTACAAAATCTAGTTTTGTAGATTTACATCTTTTTATGTACAGTCGTGGGGGAAAAAAGTAAACACCCCCTACTAACTCCTCAAAAAATTATCGTAGAGGAAAGTTACTGTTACCGAACGTTTGGAAATAAGGTCTACTTTTAAATTATGTATATAAAATTTGTTTAGGGAGCCATCTACATATTAAAACGAACCATAACTTTGTTTTTTTCAATAGCAGTACATAATTCTGACAGCATAAATTAACTCTACATCCTTCAATTAGTCTAAAAACAAATTTTTATGCAATTCATTCCATAAGTTTTCGAGAAATTAATTATTTTAAAACGAGTGTATTTTAAGGTCTGTATCCAAACTGAAGTTCGGTACTCGGTTGTTAACCGAGAGAGCTCCCTTTTTGATCAAGGCACCTTAAGCAGTCAATTAAGCCTGTTAGATTACAGGATAGCGTAAGGTTGGTTGGTTGGTTGTATTTATGTCGGCCAATTATCAACACGAGGGATATGGGCCCTAAGGGGGGGGGGGGGGAGTGCCCTTCGTGCGGGTCTTTCTAAGGGAACCTAACCCGTATTAACGCTTGGAGAACCAAGGTTCGAAGAAAACCACGAAAACTCCGAACGATTAGGCCGACGGGCGCGATTGGGATCGAACCCAGCACCTCCCGTCTACCAGCTTCGAGAGCAGAACCTCTCGGCCACTGGTGGGGCCAGGATAGCGTAAGAAATTTCAAAATATTTAGTCACTTCTATCATAGACGAGCACTTAAAACATCATTTTGCCGTTTTTTAAGCATAATTGGAAAACTACTTGGAAGAAAAATGTGAAATTTTGGATTTCCATAAAGCATGACTTAATAAATCTGAATCCATCAAAAAAATTGTAGGTTGCAATTCATAATTTTTTTAATATTAATTTCATAATTCGTATCAGAAAATTATAAAAATTACAAATTCAACGTATTTATGTTTGGGTATATTAGTATTATTGCTACACAAAAAATTAGAACATTAGGGTCATAATTTCAGAAGTTATAAATAAAAATATGAAAATGTAATTTAACATTAGAAGCACTAAATCTTGAATGTTTATAATTCAAAAATTTATCATTCAAATGACTTGAAATTTGGTGTCTAGGCATAGTTTGAACCAAAATTTTGAAATATCTCGTTAAAATTTGGTGTTGCTATTGAAACAAATGAAGTTTGGATTCGTTTTAATATGTAGATGGCCCCCTAAGCAAATTTTATATACGTCATCTAAAAGTAGACTTCATTTCCAATCGTTTGGTACCAGTAACTTTCGTCTACGATAATTTGTTGAGGAGTTAGTAGGGGATGTTTACCTTTTTTTTCCACGACTGTACATTGTGCAGATAAAATTTCAGTTAGCATACATATTTCTGCAACTGTATATCTGTAGAATTACATCATTTTTTTACAGTATACAATACTTTCTTCTTAAGAAATAAGAAAGAAAAAAAATAGAAATAGCAAACATGTGTTATATATATACAGGGTGTTGTTTTAAAACTTGTGAAATTGAATTAATTAGATATTAAAAGTTGTAAAGTATGTAAAGTAGTTTGCAAAGTACAAACATTTTACATCTGTACAATTACATATTTTTTTTTACAATATGGTTTACTTTATTCATAAGAAAAAAAAAGTAAAAATAGCAAACATGTATTATACATATATACATGATGTTTTAAAACTGGTGAAATTAAATTAATTGGATATTACAAGTTATTATAAGCAATTTTTTTAAATGGGAACTTGCTAAAGCTTAAGTGTTAAGTTTCCTACGCTCGCTTTCTAATGGAGCATGAAAATTCGTTTACTTTACTTTTGGTATAAATGTTTCTTAACATCTTTGAAGATAAAAGAGTTACCCTGTACATTAATGTAAATAATTTACAATTTGTTTGCCTAACTTTTTCGCATTTCAACTGGCTTCTACTGTACTTTATGCCAATGAGATGGAGCTCCCATTTCCAAACGCAGAATTATTATGAATATCTCTAGAACTTTGCTTCTTTTCAAGCACATATTCTATACGTAAACACTAAGTTTGAAAGCATGTTTGATATTAAACATAATGACTTACAAGTTACTTTACAAACTCTACTGGAAAACTTCATAAGATTCAAAGTAATTCTATTTGGATTTATATAACAGTGATCTTTCGAATGGAACGGCTTTGATTAATTTTCTCTTTATTATGAAATATTTAATAAGAGAGATGTGGAGACTTATGATCGAATCTGAGAGATAAATAAATATTTCATAGTTAACTTTCAAATAAGTAGCATTATATAAAGCAATTTCTTAAAAGCACTTCTTATTAGATTATTAAAAAAATAAAATTTGTATAAATTAGTCGTGAATTTCTTCTCTTTCTTTATGAGTATTCGAAATAATTCGTGACCAAAGTTAGTTATGAGACTAACATACATTTAATTTTGGCAAAGATATATACAGGACGTTTTCAAATTAATTGGCCAAGAAGGTAAAGTACACTTAAAGAGGCAATTCTGGTAAAACAATGTGGGATCGGAAATGAAAAGATTTGCCGAAAAACAAGAAATGAGTAGGAAATGAAAACAGGCCTTTTATTGACATAATATCTACAGTAAGTGCTCATATGTGCCACTGTCAGCGTCTACTAAATGATTGGTGTACCTTTTCGAAGATTTCAAGTGTTTCACAAACATTTGCAGCAACGACTGAAAGTCTTACAATGAGGTTCCCATCAGAGTAATCTGGTGTCTCATAAATTCCATGATTTTTATCCATGATTTAAAAATTGCTTTACATTCTTTAAACTCTATTTATCAGGTGGAACGGATTGGAATAAAACATACTATTGCCTGACTAACTAAATCAATTCATCAACGTGCATTAATATGTACAGACAAACTATCTTCATTTATGATTTTACAGAAAGCATTTTCGACTAACGACATCGTTCAACAAATTTTTGAAATTTTATTGCGATATTCGAACAAACATATCTACCTAGGATGGATTAGGGCTCTTGTAGGCCATCCAGGCAATGGAAGAGCCGATGGTTTAGCTAAAGCAGTTATTTTAGAAAAAAAATGCGGACACTGTGGACACTATCCCTTTTCCTGTTTCAATTATCAAGAGAGATTGCCATGAAAAAGCCTTAAATATCTGGCAAGAGGAACGGCGAACTAATGAGAATGGTCGAGATACCTGTGAAAATATTAATAAGGTGGACAATAAATATCTCTGTTGTAAGCAAGTCATCCAATACTATCTAACTGGCAACGGAAGCTTCTCTTAATTTTTGAACAAGATTGGAAAACGGCCAAATCCCAATTCTGACTGTGGGAAAGTAGGGAATGTGCTGCCCTATATATATGCCAGATGTCCTTTCATGCCCTACTTTTTCAACTTTGACCAAAGTAGAGCAGTGAGATATAATTTAAGACGTACTCTTTTTGCCCCAGATAATTACGAAAAACTGAAAGATAACTATAATGTGCTGAATCGGCTGTACTCTTTTATAAGGTATAAATTTTGAGGACTTATTATACTTGCATTTCTTTAAGGTGGACTTGAGACGTTCAATGTTGAACTCTCTGCTATTCTTACTCTTTGAAGAGTGTTACATACTGATACTCATTATCATACTAGGTTTTGCTTGCCAAGTATTTGTATTTATTTAGGATTATTATAAATTGTTACACATTATTATATTATGATTTGTCACTTGTCAGTTGTCAGTCACTTATAAACTGCCAATTTCTGTACATTGTCATTTTTAACTGTTATTTTATTTCATATAATTGATCTACTAATAGTCAGTTTTCTATTTTTGGGTGTTAAGTCTTATGTTTTACCGGGTGTCCCAAAAAGGACTGACTGATTTTAAAATTCAATAACTTCCAAACGGTGACAGATATTAAAAAAAATCTTGCAGGAGGGTTATGCATAAAGTCAAAAGTTTTTTTACAGTGATTTTCGATTTTAGTTCGAATTACAAACAATAGATGGCGCTGCGATCAATAGAGGCTAAATTCAGGCTCGATTTTTGGTACTTCGTGGCCCGGATAATATATTTCCATCTCCTTTTTGTGCATGGAACAACCGAAAGGACCAAAAATCGAGCCTGTATTTAGCGACTATTACTTACAGCGCCATCTATTGTTTGTAATTCGAACTAAAATCGAAAATCACTGTAATAAAACTTTTGACTTTATGCATAACCCTCCTGCAAGAATTTTTTTAATATCTGTCACCGTTTGGAAGTTATTGAATTTTAAAATCAGTCAGTCCTTTTTGGGACACCCGGTAAGTTTACGGTAACCATAAACCGTCAGTTCTTGTTTTATATATTGTTTCTTGTGTATGGCATTTTTTTGTGCCAATTTCTCCTTATTCGTAATGGGAATATGTTGGGTTTTGTTTGTTTGATTGTTTGTTTAATAATTGTCGCTGATCTGGCTCGTCCGTTTGCCGGTGCTGGTGCTGGTTGGTAGATGGGAGTCTCTCGCTGGAACATACAGCCCATAAACCTAATGGTTGGTGCGCCGGCTGAGTGTCTTATGGTGTCTCATATATCAGAATTTGGAACCTTTGAAAGGGTGCGATAAACACTTGCTAGACGCTTCCAGATATGTTTCGATGTTGGTAATGGTACATTTGAGCACTTACTGTAATTGTTATTTCAATAAAACGCTTATTTTCATTTTTTCCGCATTTCTTGTTTTTCGCCAAAACACTCCATTTTCGACCGCACGTTACTATACCAAAATTGCTTCTTTATGTGTGTTGTAGTTCGGTGATAGGAGGTGACAGAATAATATCTTAAAGTTATTTTTAAATACTGAAATTCCAATTAATAATACAAAAATCATTTTTCGTGATCCATCAGTATAGTGTTCGTAACATTGTGCTATGGCCACAAAAGACCACTCTGACATAACAGTCATTAATTAAAATAATTCTATATTTATTTCTCATATATTTGATTATCAAGAACAAAAATAGAAGCAAAAGCATTACCTGTATTGACCTGAAAAACAGAAATGATGGACGCATTAGAGAAAGGAAATACACAGACGATAAGCATCCTCGAAAAATATTTCGAGGATGCTTATTTTTAGATAAATATAATAGATTTTCTCCTGGGGATGTGTGGAGGGGCATGTCTAAAAAACACAAGGCTTTTATATGATTTTTAGTAATAGAATTCTACGACTCATAACGGAAGCAACATTTGAATGAAAAAAATAATGATGCAGCCAGGGGCCGCAACCCATTTCTGCGCTTACTGTCAGAACTCTAATAGCTGGCGCGCACATGAATCTTCACAGAACGGCAAAAGGTGAACTATTCTGCATTGAAATCCGAACCCAACTGAGAAACTCACAAGCTCTCCGTAGAAGAGGAGGAAAGGGGTTGCGATAATAATGAAAGACGCCAATTTGGCAGAGTTGGCATAACTTGTAATGCAAAGGGAATATAAAAACTGTTTTATTTAGAGGAAATTTTATAGACTTCATTAAGATAAGATGCCAAATAGTGGTAAAGTGTTATAAATTTTGAAATTACGTATTAAACTGATTTAAATTGTATTGGCTAAGGGGCGGAGCTACAAAAGGAAATAATATCAGAAATAGAAAGTTATGAAATGCTCCAGATAAATCTTTTACTGGAAGTACAGATTTCAAAACTACGTTTATCATTTTAAAATGAACAAAATGTTACGCCAGAAAGAAAAGCTTACAGGGGAAATTTGAAAAAAAAGAAGAAAATAAACTATTTTTAGAATGCTAATATTAAAATTAAATGAATAAAGATTAATAAAATATTTTCTAAATCAAATTAAATAAAAATATGGCAGTGGTTGTAAGCAACCACAACAATGTGTACTTTACTTTCCCTTACAGTTTGGCTCATGAATTCGGGGACACCCTGTATGAAAAGCAAAGTTTTGTTGATTTTAATAATATGATACATTAGCAGAAAAATAAAAGATTCTAAGGAATTTTTTTCTAACAATTGAGTTTTTTTTTTAGTAATAATATACTATTATCCACATTAAAGCCATGAAACGGAATGGGTGTATATCGACCCAGAAAGAAAAAATATAAATCCACTAATAAATTTATAATAAATCTGAAACCTGACTAAAACACATCGCACTTCAACATATCTTAAGACATTAACCTTTTCAGGGGCAGAAGACTTCTGTTCGTAAAATGATAAAATAATTGACTGACACCAGAATATTCAAACAAATTTCTTAGAAAATAAAACCCCGCTATTTTGCACTTTCATTGGAAAAGCAAAATTTTATTAAAATGTTCATGGTAGCATTTGTCAGTTTTGGAATTAAAATTAGGTGGCTAGATCCTCTAGCGACCGCCCTTGAAAGGGTTAATCCCTATTTTGATGCAATTTTGAAAACATACCCTGCAATTATATTTCTAATATCAATTGCATTTTTATGTTGAAAATAAACATATATACACTCATCTATAATCAAATGCATAGTTTTTTTTAATCTTAAATAACACAACAAATAACAAAATCGACTATTAAGAATCAAAACCCAACGAGTACGCAAATCGTTTAGAATTTACTCGACACGCAACAACAACAACAACAAAATAAGTTTCAACATATTCTGCTAAAATCGGGTTACCCAATCTGACACAGAACTGTTAAAACACATTCATTTTAAATCTTATTGCTCTCAATATCGTTATTTGTGACGCGCTGAAGACGATGATATATTAAAATTTTTGAGGTATCCCTTTAAAAACATTATATACGATACGACGACTATTTAAAACATGTAAAATAGATCTGTGTACCTTAACATCATTTTAAAATGCCTGGACAACATGTTAATTTGTAACAAAATTAAGGCCCAGGAAATTTTAAAAAAAAGACAGACAGACAACCATCTTATTTTTAGATCCTAATAATGGTGAAGTAGGGCTAACTGCGGACTGAGATTTTACTAACAAAATTAATTTTTCCAACTATTTGTTCAGGAGTTATGCGTGGACATAGATAAAAAAAGATAGACACGGAAAGTATAACTTCCTTCGATGGAAGTCGGTTAAAAAGAATACCGACGTAGAATTTTAATTACGGTAAAGTGGGGGGAAAAATAAGTGTTTATGTTGGAAACAGTTAAAATAATTAACTATATAAGTTTTTACTATATATGATTTATATATTTAAAATAGCTCAATTGCAGAAACTTCTAAATCAACAATTTGAGTCCAAGATGAGAATAGTTCGGAAGGATTTTTCTTTTGATTATGAAGGATCGATGTCCCATTTCCTTAAATAAAAAAAAAATAAAAAATAGATTACGATTATTATTTTAGATTTTTATAATGTATATTTTTACGTATTTAACGAACTTAAATTAAAGAACATTTTTTTTCTATTCAAGTCCATAAACGATACTATATTCGGTTTCGGTAAATCCATCTTGAAAAATGTAAGAACAATTCCGTATACGCTTAAAAATATATATTTACTACATATTTTCTGGCATGGTATTATTGTTATTAAATCAAACTCAGGGTTTTAGAATTTGTACGAAAAATACAGGGAAATCAACTAATGTGAAGACCGATAGGAAATCTGCCAAAAATGCTTTTCACAATCTCATTACAGAATAACTTCGAAAATCCGGCATCATCGGGACCGGGACTATGCCGGATTTTTGAAGGAATGTCAAAAGTAGTAACTAGGTATGCCAAAAGTAGTAACTATGAATATCAAAAGTAGTACTATATTCTTAGTGGTGCCTTTAGCCAAAATTTAATTCATTATTAAGTGATAATTATGTAAGAAAAAAGAAAATTAAATATAAAAATAAACTTACATTAATCTATATTTTCCATGCTACAGAAAAGAAAAAATCTAATAAAGAGTGAAATTATTTCTTCTCGTGTAATTTCGGAAACATCGATGTCAATTTTGTTTGCTTCAAGTTTTTTTACCGTTCTTTAACAAGTTTTTTTTTTTTTTTTTTCCCGTATTTTATACAAATGGAGAATCTATTTCGGAAATAGATAGTCTTGTTCGCTAAAGCAAATATTAATTTTCCAGTCAAATTTATACAGTTTTCTAGTGACACCTTTTGTTATACCTGTTGTTCATCCTTGTCGTTGGATATATTACTAGCGTTATAGGCGGTTCTATTTAGCACAACGTCAGAACAGAGACTCCAAAGAACTTGTGTACTAGTCTGCAACTCGTTGCAGTGCAACAGTGCAGCTCTCAGAAAATAATCGCCTCTGACAAATAAAAAAAAATGTAGATTATTATTATTATTATTATTATTATTATTATTATTATTATTTATTTATTTATTTTTATTTTATTTATTTATTTATTTATTTATTTTTTTTTTTTTTGCATTTTTACATTCGATCTTGAAGTTTTTTAATTCATAAACAACTGCTATTTTTCTTCTGCCATAACTTGAAAGTGTAAAAGAAAAAGGAAGGGAAAAAGAGGGTTTTGATGCTGGATTTTCGAAATTGTCGTATTTCTGAAAGTCGGATTTTTTAAGTCACACTGTATATGAGGTAATTCATTCCCAGGAATTAGCATTCTAGTCTCATACTGTGGAGCTATGGCGAAAGTGTATACAATACCTGTGGAGTCAGAGCAGTGAATACTTGTAAGGTGTTAAAATTTTTCTTTGTGCGCGAAACTTCGAGTGTGAATATTTCTGCAAGAGTTCCTCTTTCATCCTATCAGAATCTGTATACAGTAGCGCTCAAAAGTATTTTGACAAAAAATATAATTGACTTAAATAAAAGCACTAATAAAATACAAAAATCAATCCTTTATTTTATTTAACCATATTGAATGTTTTACGGAATTTTAGCAAATTAACTATGATTTGTTAGAAAATAACGAGAAACCCAAGAAAAATCTAAGAATATTAAACAAAATAAGAGCGAATATATTGTGTTGTCAAAATACATTTGAGCGCTACTGTATTTAAAAGACCAGACTATTTTTTTAGTCATCTGGCCTTAGCTTTCTACTGTACCGATTTCGATTATTATTATTATTATTATTATTATTTTATTTTATTTTATTTTATTTTTTATTTATTTATTTATTTATTTATTTTTTTATGAAAGCACTTTATTTGTAGATGTGCAAGCACTCGATATTTTTTTTAATAATCTTTTTTATATACTTTAATTTTCATTTTAAAAGTTGTTTTATGAAATTTCTTCACAATGTTGGCAATCGGGTTACTTACATTCTTAAAGAGAGAAGGGGGAATAATGGGAAATTACCATATCATTACGCATGCCATTTTTGTACTACAATTACAAATAACTATCGTCCACCGTTGCTACTTTGGTCCGTGCGGGTTTACTTTGGTACATCCCCCAAAAAAAGTTATTATTCTTTGTATTGAGCAAACAATACAAGATAATTTGGAGTTTTTGCCCTTGAAAAATATTTTATACCGTACTATAGGATATTTGAATAGTTTGGGTATAATTTAAATTTTTTTAGTGACAACACTGGATGTTTTTGTAAACAACTGTTTTCGCGTGTAAATTTTAACTCTCTAAACTTTCAATAGTGAAACAATCTGGATAAGAGCTACAAATTAGGTAAGTGTCAAAATATAACCTTTAGTAACCTGTAACCCATGTGTGATAATATTTTTCCCTTTAACTTTTTATTTTGACAGGAAATGTTTACGTTTCCATAAAGCTATCATGAAAAATAGTATTTCGGGGGTACTTTGTATCAGGACTTTTTAGGTCCGAAAATAGCCCGAATTACTTAGAAATGCCTTTTATACAACTAAATCTCTTAAAACTTGCTTTAAGTAACATTTTTTCAAATGTTACTGGAGCAAAATGTTACATTAATTGTTTTTGTTCCAGTTGCAGAGGATAACATGACGAAAACTGCTTCTCGTTTCTTTAATATGAACAATTGGTTTATTGCGTTTAAAAGTTAAAAAAAAAAAACAAAAACAAAAAAAAAACATTTGTTTATCGAGTTTGCAGTGTTAATTTATTAGAAAATGCTCTTGCAAAGGGGTTTCAATAAAAAATTATTCATTTTATATCAAACTAAGTGAATGAAGCTTTTGGGCTATTTTTGGCTATTTCTTTGGCTATTTCTATATTCTTTGGCAGGGTCTACTTTGTTCCAAAACTTTAAAAATAGTTAAAAAATAAAATAATAATTTTTTTTCTTTAAAGACATACAGCTTGCTTCATTGTTTCATGTTAATTGTTTATAACTCCATTTCGAAGTTAAAAAATCATATATAATATTTTTTAATAATGGAAATGTGACTGGTACCAGGAAAAAGTGGCTCAAAGTGCCCCGGTTGATGGTATTTAAAAAGTTCTGAACAGAAAAGGACTCAACGATTAAAAAAAAAAAAAAAAAAAAAACGCATTTTTAATCATAAAGTTACATTTCAATATTTTTTTCCATTCCGCTGATACTGAGACTGAGACTTTCATCTCAGAAGGCTTCAATGGGTGAAAATGATGTCATAGTGAAAATGAATTGAGTATTTTCTTTGATAAAACTAAATATGTTACTGCGAGTACGTCCAAAAGTAAATTTCTGGATTTCACCGGCACTCAGAGTAGAACTTCAAGTAAAGAGCGCGAATGTTTACATGCAAAATTGTAACTGGAATACTTAATATCAAGTTTGGAAATATATTTATTAAATATTGATTCATTATTGTAATTATTGTTACTTGTTAATTTTTGATAAATGCAGTCAATCCGTACTTTTAAACATTTTCATTCGTCGAATTCGACGGGTTTCGACTCGTTTCTCTTAAAACAAGTAGACTCTTGCGAGGCTTTCGAACTGCAATCATTGAGTTTATTTTCTGATACGTTTTTCATTTTTTTATTAACTGCAATTTTTTAAAACAGACAATGAATGAAATATCAGTGTGTTTTAACAAAATATGAGTATGCTATGTCAAAAGCCTGCTCAAATACCTTTTTATATTGTACCATTCATCGTTGTGATTTTTGTCTGTTCATGGAAAAAGGAATGTTGACACCGGAAATAATATGTATCATGATACTTAGCATAAAAGTATAACGAAAACTCTGATGTGGGTAAGTAACCTAACCAATAATACCCAACTCGTCGTTGTACGCTACATATAAGTTCAGGAAAAGAGCTGTTCACAATATAAATAATATACGATAGTCCATTATGATAGTTTAATAAATGATATTCTATATATATACAGTTGTGGATTTTTTTTTAGTTCAGCAAGAAAAAGGTATTCCCGCAAGGTGAGCCATGGCACTGTTACACAGAATGGCGGAATGATGAAGTCAGGACATTCTTTTTAAAATTCACTAAAAATTTATGAACATTAAACATTTAATGAGTTAATAGTATGCATAGCAGGCAACTTGTACTGATTTTGTCACCGCTAAAATTTAATTGTAAATTTTAGCTGAAACAATCGCTTAAATCTAATGATTTCTAGCGATGAAATGAGACAGAAATTTCTATTAAATTTTAATGGTAACAAAAAGAAAAAAATAAAATAAAAACCGTATACGCTTAAGCTATGCTATTGCCTGAATCTTACTTCAAGTACTAAGACTCAAAATATTTCCACTTACAAGAATAGTCCAAGCAATAGAGGCCGTATAGGGACCAAAATTAATGGTAGTACTGGAAATCGGCTTTCTAGATGTTTTTTGGGTCGCTGAATCCGAATTTGTAACTTCCCACCAAAATTTCCCCCGGCAACCCCCCCCCCAAATTTTGGTAAAAATCCCCCCCAAAAAGGTTTTTATTAAACAAATTCCACTTTTTTATTGTTTTAGAGGAAAAGTAGCTAGAAATTCTGAAAGTAGACAAAATTTCAACAAATTAGATATATGACATTATGACTTAGGATGAAGGGGAAGGGGGGATCTGCCTCGGAACATGCGCCGCAGTGCTGCGTGGACTAAGTTGCGACATTCCACTTAAGGGATCTCAGGACTCTTAAAATTGGAAAAAATGAAAAAAAAGGAAGACCATTTTCAACATTTAATATCTTAAAATGTATTTGATTTTAAGACACAATTTTAATTGGGATGAAAGATATAAGTATGTTCTTTCATTTCATGTGTTTAAAAAATTATAAGATGCAGAATTACAATTTACAGGGGGCTCCAAACTGTTAGACATTTGACGAGCAAAAAATCGGAAAACAGCTTACGCGCACGATTACAAACTAAGTATTGCAACGAGAATGAAAATTTTAGTGCCTACTTATACTTCTGATTGTAATAATTACCCTGAACCTAAATAAATCTGTATTTAAAGCATTTTTATATTTTTAATAGAAAGTTGTATTTAGCTAATGCAAAATTAAGAAAAGTTCAACAGTATAATCACCTAAAAAAATATTGTTTTGAATAATAAAAAGGAAATTTTAGGTTCAGTTTATACAGACTAACATGAAACATATGTTTTGAAAATTTTATTAAAAAATATTCATAATGTTTTGAGATATCGTGCGCGTTATGCTCAAAAACGTCATTCGGAGAAAACTGGCTTCAAAGTTTCCGAAACGACGCTTCAGCTATTGAACGTGTATAAATGTAAAAGCCATAACTTCAGTTCTAATAAGAATTTCAAGGAAACAATTATATCAAAATGTTCAGAAAAGATGGGAGTTTAACTTCTAAAAAAATTAAAATTTTGAAAATTTTAAAGCTTTAAGAGTCCTGAGACCCCTTCACCACTCACACATTTACATTCGCCCTCCCATCTTCCCCCGAACTTTCTCTATAAGGTTTACTTTAAGTTTTTTGGGTCGCTGAATCCGAATTTTTAACTTACCCCCAAAATTTCCCCCCCGAACCCCCCCCCCCCTCAAATAGTTGTTTTTAACTTAAATTTCTTATTGTTTTATGGAAAAAACATTACGAAATTCAGAAACTAGGCAAAATTTGCAACAAATAGGATATATGACATTATGACGTATGATAAACGGGGAGAGAGGGGGCTGCTTCGGAACATTCCCCAAACGCTTTTCTCAAAAACCAAATTTTTTCAAAAAATCAATTTTTGGGGGGTTGCCGGGTGAAATTTTGGTGGGAAGTTACAAATTAGGATTCAGCGACCCCAAAAACATAAAGTGAGTCGAAATTCAGAACTAGTATTAATTTTGCCAGATAAAATCCCCTATTGCCTGGACTTCATAATTCAGTGTACGTAGCGCCGCAGTGGATGTTCAGAGGCAGCCCTCATTCTCCCCGTTCATCCTAATTCATAATGTCATATATCCTATTTGTTGCAAATTTTGTCTAGTTTCTGAATTTCGTAATGCTTTTTCCCCTAAAATAATAAGAAATTTAAGTTAAAAACAACTATTTGGGAGGGGGGGGGGGGGGGGTTCGGGTGGAAATTTTTGGGGGAAAGTTAAAAATTCGGATTCAGCGACCCAAAAATCTTAAAGTAAACCTTATAGAGAAAGTTCGGAGGGGAGATGGGAGGGCGAATGTAAACGTGTGAGTGGTTAAGTGGAATTGCGCAAATTAGTTTACGCAGCACCGCGCGCATGTTCCGAGGCAGATCCCCCCTCCCCCTTCATCCTAAGTCATAATGTCATATATCTAATTTGTTGGAAATTTTTATCTACTTTTTGAATTTCTAGATACTTTTTCTCTAAAACAATAAAAAAATTGATTTTTTTAATAAAAACCTTTTTTGGGGGGCTTTTTACCAAAATTTGTGGAGGTTGCCGGGGGAAATTTTGGTGGGAAGTTACAAATTCGGATTCAGCGACCCAAAAAACATCTAGAAAGCCGATTTCCAGTACTACCATTAATTTTACTAGGTAAAATTCCCTAGCCTGGACTAGAAGCAGGTCAAGGCAGAAATCGTCGACGACTTCCTCTGGCACTCTTTTTCGTTCACTCCTTGCTTTATCCAACACTAATTTGATCTCCATGAATTTCTTGTGTCCAAGGTCATCAATTTGTAAATGGAATAAACAAATTATGAACGAAAAGACATTTTTAATTATTTCTATAATCTATATTATTATCTATATTCTATCACGGAGGAAAGAGATAGATGGAGATGCTGTATACCGTAAAAACGGTTTGCAATATGAAGCCGGTTATCGCTCAATTTTAAATGCCGTCATTCGGCCCAGCCGCATAGAGACTCTGTAGAGCCGCAAGTATTTAGACTTAATATTGACCTGTTTTAATTGGTTTCAGGGTTGCATTTTCGGCATCACGTCCAGCCACTGTACTTCATCTTCATCTATATCTTTCCTCCATGATATTCTATAAATACAACGTTCTTATTATTTTCTTTTTCCAGTTTGATATAGAATAATTAAGATATACGTATTCTTACACTGTTGCAAATAAAGAAAGTAATCATTTATAAAACATACTTCAGAAAAACACTTTACGAAATAACCTTAATTGATAACTGTTCTTTCTTGATTTTTAAATTCCCAAATCAATAAGACAACGGTGTTTAAAATAGCGGAAACTAGAGGTGTTTAACTACGCGGAAGGATTGCTCACTGCCTTTATTAAAAAAAATTGGGGAGATAAGCACAAGTTTGAAGGATATTATAAGCCATATCTAGTAGTTAATGTTGATTTTCAGTCATTTGTAGTGATAATAAAATAATAAAGTGGAATTTTGCAATTTCTCCACAAAAAAGTAAATTATTTTATTAGTCGTAACCTCCCTTGCTGGCAGTTAATAAAGTTAATGAAGATACATTTTGCTTTAAATAGCGTTTTAGTTATTTATGTAAAATATAAGATAGGTAAATATAACTTGGTATAGTTGTTTTCATATACATATATAAATTAATGGTGGTTACAGGATGTTTGAGACGATAAAATTTCTAAATTTTAATTGTAATTAAACATATATTAGTAATTTAATTTAAAGTATAAAGATAGTAGTTGATTTATTTCGGAAATAATGGTATAATTTATATAAATACAGAGAGAATTGACACACTTTGGTAACAATTTTAGCTTTCTCTATGATTTAAACTTAAATGAAAAAATAAAAATAAAAAACTTAATAAAAAATAATGGTATAATTTTTGAAGTGAAAACTTCTTTAGGCGCGTTGAGCTTTTTTTGAGATGGAGAAAACCAATGATTTGGAGACACTGTTACGTAACCGACATGGTAGCATTTTGGAATATAGACACTACCGCGCCAAGCGGTGAATGACAGGAACTTTTCCCTCTTGAGCTCAATCCACAAAAGAAAAAAGAAGCTAAAACTCACTTTTTCTCCCGGCGTTCACACAGGAACACACACACACACAATATCAGTTTTCGAAAACTTCTTTAGGTGCGTTGAGCTTTTTTTGAGATGGAGAAAAACCACTGATTTGGAGACACTGTTACGTAACCGACATGCTAGCATTTTGGCACATAGACACTAGCGCGCCAAGCGTAATATAATTGTGGTATTGTATTCATTATTAAAAATACTTTTGGATAGTATTGAATTGGAGTATGGATTTCAATATTTGGATAGTATTGAATTGTAATGGTTGCCGTTTATATTTCACCGGATAAATTCTTAAATGCAATACGAGAATTTTTGTACGAAAATTTGTTTAGTTATATGTACATGTATAATTTAATAATATAATTTAATATAATAACATATATTACAAATTATTAATGTTTATTTATATGTAATTTATAGTTAAATTATATTACTATGAAAATTGTAATATAATTTTGGTAGTAATAGTTTATAATAATGAATAAAAAAGCACTACATTTAAAAGTATTTCCTGCACAATAAAACATTTCCTGACGATTAAAAAAACACACACGTAATTGTTGAAGTTTTCACTTCTATTGGCACTCCCGGAGTGCCACTGTTTTTTTTATTAAGTTTTTTAAAGTTTAATAAAAAAATAAAGTTTTAAAGCAAAAAAAAAAAAAAAAAGGTTTATTAGAGTTCTTTTATTAAGTTTTTTTATTAACTTTTTTATTAACTTTTTAAAATTTATTACATAAACTTAAAAAAATACAAAATAATGGTATAATTTATATAAATACAGAGAGAATTGACACACTTTTGTAACGATTTTAACTTTCTCTATGATTTAAACTTAAATAAAAATAAAAAATAAAAATCTTATATGGCATCATATTAGAATAGGGTTTAAATCAGAGTTGGAGAAATTTGTAATTTCAATTATTTGCAATGTAATTACAGTTTAATTGTATGTATTTAATTATAGTTAAAATTATCCATCGTAAAAAATTCTTGCGGCACTGTAGCCGGAACCGCCCCCATCCCATTATTTGACGAAATTTCGGTGTTTGAATGTGTGTAACTATAATCAATTACATGCAATTAACGGATAATTACACTACGGATAATTAAGATTACAAATTTGCCCAACTCTGGTTTAAATATCGTCTTATTACATTAAAAATATTCTGTGTTTTAAAATGTGTTTTAAAGAAGCATATAGTAGACGAAGTTACAGTGGTTATTGTCTTCAAATAAAAGTTATATTCATTAAAAAAGGTACATTTGACCTCTGTTGTATGTTCTTATAAGATAGGGATAGTTGTAGATGAAATATAATGTATTTATTACAGATTTTTTACATGAAATATATGGTGAATTTTGTTGAAAAAGGTATCGAAAAATGTGTTAGTGTATTGTTTGTAACCATATTTCTTCCTACACCCAGAGCTACCGGCTGGAGCATCTATTCCGATCAAGTGAAGTGCCTAACCCTGAAGTCTAGGATAAATTGCCAAAATCACTGATAATTTTTTTTAAATACCATTTTATCTGGTATTTATATTACAATAATTTATTTTTTTATGAAATTCTGCGTAAAATTTGGAGTACATAGATTAAATCTCCAATGGAAAAATCACTACTATAAGAAAAACTAGTCTGTAGCAATCCCAAAACTTTCGTCAATCTCATACATGTTAATATTTCCTGAAAAATGAAGCATATCAGTGTCACCGATTAGGTGATTTACACCAAAATCTAATCAGCAACAATTTATGTCAAGTTGCAGCTGAATCTAAAATTTGATGAAAATCCATGCATTAGATCTTTAGATAATCGGTATTGCGGAAATCGTAAAGAAATCTACGTAGCAGCCTGTTGCAGCATACCTGTTGAGCGATTTACTCCAAAAACTAATCAGGACATATTTACATCAGGTACTAACTGAATCTGAAGTTTAATGATTCAAGCGTTAGTCCTTGAGATACAGTTATTGCGGAAATCGTGATAAATACACCCTAGCAGCGCCATCTGTTGGGCGATTTACACTAAAAACTAAACAACACTAATTTATATCAGGGACTAACTGAATCTGAAATTTTGTAGAAATCCGTGCATTACTTCTTGCAATATATCTATTTCGGAAATCGTGAAAAACACAGAACAACTGTGCCACCTGTTGGGCGATTTACACCAAAAAGTAATCAGTGCCAGTTTTTATCAGGGACTAACTGAATCTAAAATTTTGTTAAATTCCGTTCATTATTAGTTCTTTAGACAGAGCTATTGCGATAATCATGAATAATGCCGCATAGCAGCGCCACCTGTTGGGCGATTTACACTGAAAAGTAATCAGCACCAAATTATATCAACTACTAACGTAATCTGAAATTTTATAGAAATCCGTGCATTAGTTCTTGAGATATAGCTATTTCGGTAATCTTGAAAAATGCAGCATAGCAGCGCCACCTGTTGGGCGATTTACACCAAAAAGTAATCATCACCAGTTTATATCAGGGACAAACTGAATCTAAAGTTTTGTTAAATCCCGTTTATTAGTTCTTGAGATCGAGCACCCACAAAATATGTGTCATAAACATACAGACAGACAGACAGACTCACAGACAGACATGTTTTTCGGGTTCTCTGACCCCTAAAACGTGTAAATCCGTCGAAAACCGGAATTCGAAAATTTTCATGAATCCAATACTTTCTTCTTGTACAGATAGAAGAAAGTAAAAATATTAGTGGGTCTTAATGCGGGCAACTATCCCTGACTTACTCTATTTATATATTTATTAATCTATCTCAATAACGAACGTTTCTGACAATAAAAGCATTAAAAAATAAAAATATATGAAATTGACAAAATTATCTAATTCTTTTTCTCAAGGATAATACTATTTTTTTTTTCAATTAACATTTTGTTAGCAATGGGATTCTAGAACAGGAAAGAGAAAATATATCCTTTAAGTCATCAATAAGTATCCATCACAATCTATCATAAGGATTTGTTGTGTTACTTTTTAGAAATGTTCTAGATGTCTTACATATGAAAGTAAAAACTTAAGATAAGTTTTGGTGTGCATTAAAAACAAACAGTTTTGTTAATGATCTGTAAAAGAGGGTAAATTACAATTACTCCATATGCAATTTTCGATTAATTAAATAACGTGTTTCGAATTTCAGGCCTTTGTATCAAAGTGTTGCATATCTAGAACATACACAGTCAATGTTATATTTATAGAGTTAGCTGTAGAAGGCGATTTTATTTATTACTGCAATCTTCCAACAAAATGGTTAATGTCAATTGCTCATACAGGCATAGATACCAAGTTAATTTTCATGCCAAAATTTTATTTATCATTTGAGCAGTTTCACATCGCTATTGCTAAAATAAACTTCATAAATTTTGTAAAAGTAAAAAAGGGTGGAGACATTCAAAAACACATTTTTCTTAAAGGTAAGTTCATATTTTTTACAATTTTGTATTAGAAAATTGACAATATTTATGATTTTTTTTTTCATTTATTGCAGATATAAGAGAAATATCTACAAGTCAATACTTTTTTTTCATATTCTAAATTTTTAAATTAATATTTACATACTTAAGGGGACATACGACCCTTTAAACAGATGAAAAAATTGATTTTGGAGACAAAAATTTAAAGTGGCCCCCATGCACACATTTTTGCACTAGTCACATCAGTTTTTTTTTTTTTTTTTTTTTGTTTTTTGTTAATACTATAATAAGTTCACGCAATATAATATATAATTTGTATTAAACACTGTATAATTAATTGATAATAATTATTCCGTAATGTATGCTTTTTTAAAAATTAATGATAATGTATATAGCTTGTGCGCATGATTTAAAAATATCTGTACCCTCTAGAACTTTGAAACTTTTAATATAAGTTTAAGAATATCACACAAATAAAATGGACTAAAATCTAATGAATAAACAAAAAATTTCTAAAGTTTTTTTATTTTCAAAATAAAAATATGAAAATTTTGATAATTTTTGTCACTCGAATACCCATGCATTCAATAATTTTTGTTAATTTCTTAGATTTTAGTTCAATTTGAAGAAAATGATCTAGTAAAGATAAAGTTTCGAATCTTTACCTTCAACACATTTGATTTGATTTGATAGCCTAAGAGGGACTGCTCAGACCAGGGTATAGGCTGTAGAGCATAGCATCCCTCCCGGTCACCTTTATTAAGGTTTGTTAAAAAGAAAAAAAGAAAAAAAATTACAATGAAAAAGTTACAATATTCAGCCGGAGCTGTACCTGCCGTTAAACGCGACAAGGGGCGGGTTGAAAATAAGTTTGCTCAAGACAAAAATAATAATTATAAGCTATGGTCCAAGACCAGATCGGCTCTGCCAGGGAAGAACCCTTAACGCGACAGGCGGCAGAGATTGAGAAGATGTTTTGCATTGGGAATTGCAGCTGACGGCTACGAGGTAAGGTTTGAGAGATCTCTGAGAAAAAGATATATTTTAAGTAGTTTATTGTTAAGGGCATGTCTATTAAGGATATTGCGAAGCCATTCCTTGGGAGGGATGGCAGGCTTTTTAATATGCCACTGTGCTGTTAACGGGCAGGTGAAATAATAATGGGAGGGAGACGCCACTACGCAACACTCGCAAAGGAATGTGTCTGCACATTTAAATTTGTGGAGGTAAGTTCAAAAGGGACCATGCCCCGTGAGAAACGCTGTTGTGTGTGGGGAGAGGTTATAGTGAGTTACTGATACTTTCGGTATTACATTATATGTATGTCGGCCTTTGTCGGTATTGTTCCAGATTAATTGTCAATCCTTAATTATTTTAGCTTTAAGTGAACGTTTTATGTATGTTGGTGGAAGTGGGAGATGGATGTCTATATGTGGTTTAGCAGTTGCTTCCTTTGCGAGTGCGTCTGCTGTTTCATTACCCAGAACGCCCGTGTGCGCTGTGACGTGGCCAAGACCTACTCTATTTTGGAGGGACATTAACTTAACTTTTATCTCGAGGATTAACGAGTGTTTGGTTCTATGAGTATAGATAGCTTGCAGACCAGATAGACTGTCACTATAGATTTGCACGAAGGGGTGTGTGGTGTTTATTTGGACCCAGTCTAGGGCTTTTAAAATTGCATAAATTTCTGCTTGATAAACAGAGTTGTGATCACCTAGTCTGCAAGCCCACTGATGGGTAACGGCGCCCCTTTCCATTGCGCAGAATGCAGATCCTACACCGGTGGCTGTTCCGGACCCATCAGTAAAAAGAGTAATCAGAGGTGATGGGGAGAAAGAATTCAGTTTGGTGTTTATTTGGAAGTGAGATGTCTCATCAGAGGGGTGTATCTGCCAGCTTGGAACTTTGTGTGGTATTGTGATGATTGGAAAGAATTCACTTGCAGTCGGTTCATTTTTTCTTACGCATTCGCACAGAAAAACGTGAGAGGCGTACATTTATTGACGTTGCCAAATGGTAATATAAACTACGGTTGCTAATATAGACTATAACAAGGTAACAACTTTGTGTCGTTACTATTTATTACATATGTAAAAAAATACTTTTATATTTCCTTTTGTCATAGTTGATTTGTCTTGTTTTCTGGTTGTTTAGCTTAATGTAGGCTTAAGAATCGTCACTATCGTTTGATTTTTGGTCAAGTTTCTTAGTTTGTTCTGCTGTACATTTCAATATTTTTTCCTTCCGCCGATACGGAGTTTAAGACGCTAGGCGAAATGCTTCAGTGAGTAAAAATGACGTCATTTTAACAGAAAACGATCACTTTCTTATTATAAAACGTAATATTTTACCAAGAATGTATTTTAAAAACATGGATTTCTGGAGTTTTTAGTCACCGTTAGTGGGTTAAAGTCAAGAGTGCGACTCTTCACATGCCAAGTTATAGCAGCTGTAGCTGAGAATCGCGACTTCATATTTATTAATATACTACGCGGGTAAAACTATTTTTGAACTGGTGGATACGGGTATAAGAAGTGCGTATGTAAATTTTGAGACGGTGAAAAGGACGTTAGGTCAAGATCATTCCGTAATACCAAGTATAAGAGACTAAATTGATAAATTCATCACAATTACTGATCTTGATTTTATTTTTCGGATTACCTATACGAATAAAGTTTAATTTTTCAATAATTTGAACATTTGAAGCTTATGGAAAAAGTATTTTGTAACTTTAGGTTAAACATATATTTGTTTTAAGCCTTACATTAACCATCGTAAGATGAATCTCTTATTGTAAGTATTTCTGTAGGTGTATTATAAATCAATGAAGGAGTTACTTTTTAAACCTTTTTCTTTCGTCGAAATTTGACGGGTTTCAACTCTTTATTAATTAACACATTAGCTCCATTGTTGTAAATTATACATTTAAACCTCGTTTGCATTTTTGATGTCAACTTTTGTGACGCATGATATAGATTGACTTTTAGAAGTACGCTGTAAACTAGTTGGTTGTGCCAATCTCAAAACTTTCTTCAATCTCATACATCTTAATTGTCAAAAAGTAAGTACAAATATTAACCAAAACACGATGTCTGTTCAAATTAAAAGAAATTTGGCTGCGTTATGGTAGAGCGCGTATCCAGAAAAACAATCGTTAACGTATTCCATATTCGTCAGTCGATACCGACGAAAAACGTAAAATATAGTTCTTAGCCTAAGCAATCACTAGCTGAGGTTCGTTAATGAAGTACCACTATATTCTTGACATTTCTCTTTACTCTGTGATTCAGTAATTTGACTTTGACCTTGCCTATAACAATGCATTTTTCTGGTACCTATGGTATGAACATAACCAGGAATAATTTAAGTTTTATTTATTTTAATGCTTAAATACTCCATACTTCATTATGACCAAGTTAATACATACATGATTTTTTCTTATAAAATGAAAAATTCGGTAGACAGGGGTTGTTGATTTCAGTCCCATTTTTAGGAATTCTTTCATTGAAAACAATCACTTTAAAACATTACCTTCTTTCATTGCATTTATCAGGATATATTCATTAAAGAGATATGTGAAAAATTTTCTCAATCAATCACGTGGATCTATTTGTGTCATCTGAGTGTTTTTTATATCAGTTTTAAGGAATCAATACCTCTTTTTACTCTTAATCATAAAAAAGGAATTACAGTGTATTCGCTTTATATTATTTTGTTCAATTTACTTCCTTATAATAATATAAATGTCAAAGTGTGTCCGAAAGTTTGAATGAAGTCAACGTCAAAACGGATGAATTAATGTCTTTGTACCTTTGATATGCATAGATTAGAAACGGGAAATGAACATAGGCTAAGCTTCGTTTATTTTATTCATTTATTACTTTCTTCTATCTTTAGAAACGGGAAATGAACATAGGCTAAGCTTCGTTTATTTTATTCATTTATTACTTTCTTCTATCTTGACCAGAAGAAAGTATTGGTTTCATGAAAATTTTCGAATTCCAGTTTTCGACGGATTTATACGTTTTATGGGTCAGAGATTCCAAAAAACATGTTTTTACAAAATGTCTGTCTGTGAGTTTGTCTGTCTGTCTGTCTGTCCGTCCGTCTGTCTGTCTGTATGTGACACACATTTTATGGGCGCTCTATCTCAAAAACTAATGCACGGAATTTAATAAAAATTTATATTCAGGTAGTCCCTGATATAGATTGGTGCTGATTAGTTTTTGGTGTAAATCGCCCTGCAGGTGGCGCTGCTATGTAGCATTTTTCAGGATTTCCGCAAAAGCTCTATCTCAAGAACTAATGCACGGATTTTTATAAAACTTCAGATTCCGTTAATCCTTGATATGAATTGGTGCTGGTAACGTTTTGGTGCAAATCTCCCAACAGATGGCGCTGCTATGCTGCATTTTGAAGCATTTACACGATTTTCGTAATAACTCAATCTCAAGAAATAATGCACGGATTTTCATCAAACTTCAGATTCAGTTAGTGCTTGACATGAATTGACGTTTTGCCCCTTGTGGTGTAAACCGCTCAACAGGTGGCGCTGCTATGCTGCATTTTTTGAGATTTCCGCAATAGCTCTATCTCAAGAACTAATACTTGGGTTTTCAACAAACTTCAGATTCAGGTATACCTGGATATGAATTAGTGCTGTTTATGTTTTGGTGTAAATCGCTCAACACGGGGCGCTGCTATGCAGCATTTTTCACGATTTCCACAATAGCTCAATGTCCAGAACTAATGCACGGATTTTGATCAAACTTCAGATTCAGTTAGTCCTTGACATGAAATGATGTTTTGTACCTTTTCGTGTAAATCGCTCAACAGATGGCGCTGCTGTGCTGCATTTTTTGTTATTTCCACAATAGCTCTAGCTCCAGAAATAATGCACCGATTTTCATCAAACTTCAGATTCAGTTAGTTCTTGACATGAAATGATGTTTTGTACCTTTTCGTGTAAATCGCTCAACAGGTGGCGCTGCTGTGCTGCATTTTTTTGTGATTTCCACAATAGCTCTATCTCCAGAACTAATGCACCGATTTTCATCAAACTTCAGATTCCGGTATACCTTAATATGAATTAGTGCTGTTTTTGTTTTGGTGCAAATCGCTCAACAGGTGGCGCTGCTATGCTGAATTTTTCAGAATTTCCCCTACAGCTCTATCTCAATAACTAATGCACGGATTTTCATCAAACTTCGAATTCAGAGATACGAATTGGTTCTAAATTGATATAATTTCTTATACTATTTAAATGATTTAATTGACGTGATTTATATAGAAGAAAGTTTTGTGATGGCCACAACATACTAATTTTTCATAATGTTTCAAAATGTCATTATTTTTCATACTGAATCAATTAACAATCTTTCTGCAAATTTTAACCATCTTTCTTTTGTTGTTGCCAAAAAATAAAAAAAAAAAACGAAATAATAATTTCTGCCCAGTATTTAATTTTAAATTGAAGGATTTTCGCGCGATAGAAAATGAAATAAGTAAACTTAGAACAGATACTTTCAATGTGACGTCAATCATAACGTCTTGTTTGGAAAGTGACTCCAAACAATCGGTTGCTACGTTGTATTTTCTATTTCATGTGTGTATTTTAGTTATAATTTATAGCTACATCTCACAGATAAGTTTTTTGTTACTTTATGAGCAGTGGTAACATTTTCTACCAATTATATTAAATAAGAAATGAAACATAGCAACCGTTTCTTTGGAGGTTTATCGTCTGCGTATAGATAATGAAAAGATTTAAGTTTTAATTTAAAATGAAAAAAAAATAAGCTTTAAAAAATGTTTTGGAAAAAATGGATAGTAAATGCCAATAATATGTACCGCAAAATTATCCGTGTCGAAAATGATGTCGTGATTATCATCAAAACACTGAATAAAAATTTCTTCCCGACAGTTAATTTTCTATTAAAGATTTTTATGTCAAAATGAAAATGAAATAAAATATTAAGAATAAAGAAAAAGTTTAATATATCGTCATATTGGAAATAAAACAGAAATGTTCAAGCATTTCTAAATAATGTAAGTAGCACGGATCTGAATAACTACGGAAAGCAAAAATATACAAATTTGACATCAAATACCAACTAAAATGCACTTCGTAGTAGAATTCTCCCCGCATTGTTTTTTTTTTTTTTTTTTTTTTTTTTTTCCTTTTTACAAAGAGAGATTCGTCGCGATTCTACTCCTCCTTTTTTCATTGGTTGCATTTTCATTTTCGCAAGTGTTTATCTTATTTGGCACAAAATTTCACTTTTTTTATGACTGAGTTATATTAAGGGCCTATAAATAAGAAATACGACCGTATCGTCTGTTATAAAATGTGTAGATTAATCATATACCTTTTTCATTATCAGGAGTGAAATGATTTTCTTAATTAATGTATTTATCTTCTTTTTAATGCTACGTGAACGATGTCACGGGTAACTGCTAGTCAGAGTCAGATAATATAGACGAACACGCGAACGCCGTTCTCAGAAAATTTCCAAAGTTTGCACACAGTTTTGATGTTTTTTTTTTTTTTTTTTTTTTTTTTTTTTTACAAATTTCTTTATAAAAAAATTATCAAGACCCCGGGAGGAGAATCGGTGCGACGCACGTCACGGACTCTTGAGAAGGTCTGCAGAGTATTTTTCAACTGGAGAAAAAAAAGTTTGCTAGAAATTATTTGCCATGTACCATGGTACAAGGTTACTATATCTAAAGGTTGCGCCATTTCACCCCGTAGCCAATAGGGAACGACTCGCTGCTTGACGTCACTGCGCGTGCTAAGATGAGTTTCCCAATTGACTTTGCATTAGAAAGGCGCTATTTTTAATTAAAAAATTTCAGTAGAAATTTTTGCGTGAAAAGAAGTTTAACGATTAAAATATATTCTTTATACATAGGACAAACATCACATATAAATTTTAAGCTATTATCTCTTTTTAGCTCTTCGAAATTTAATTGTTAAATGTGCTGTCTTTTTCATTAAGTTTCGTTTACGATTCAATATGGAAAAGTTCATTTACATAAAAAAAAAGGTGTAAAATAATATTTTTTATAAATAAAATCTTAAAGACCTACTAAAGCAGGAAATTTCATCGTTACACGACTGCAGATAATATTTTGTTAACAATTTTTAATATAGTGTATTTATGATATTCGATTGGTATTCAATTTGAAATCTAAGATAATTCTAATATTATTATAATTTCGATATGTCTTTGATAAAAACCCATAAAAAAGGTTTAAAAAATAATAAGTTACGTTTCAACTTCATAGCAAGATTACACAAGATTGAGTTTTGAATAATTAGATTTAAAAGACAAATAAAATAGAAACTTTAATAAGTAAACATATGAATATTTAATATTTTTAAACGGAAATATTTATACGGTATAATTATATGGTTTGGTGGAAATAATTTTTGAAATTCAGATTAATATAATTTATAAATACATTAAAAAGTTTATTTAAAATAATAATTTAATGCTATATAATAATAATAATAATAAATATAAATCTGCATTCTTAATTAAAAGAAATTAAGGCAAATTATTGCGTTAAAGTGAATTTAACGTTCAACCCATTAACCGCCAAAACTATAAGGTTGAAATTTTCAACTTTTTACCTGAACGGCGTTTGCCACCACAAACTCTGAAAGATAATTTTTGCTTTATATGGTCTTAAAATTTTATGTCTTTAAGTAAGGCCAATTTTTTAATTGAAAAATAGCGGTGGTATGTAAATAACTTAAATAAGTGTATTTATTTTGATTGTTGCGTGAACGCAACACCAGCGGGTAATGGGTTAAACTAAATTTTTACATCCAAATAAAGTGCCATATTTAAAATTTAAAATTACAATTCAGCTTTTTAAAACTTAATTTTAAATGTACTATTGTTTTCTTCAGATGCAGCTAATGTGATTAAATATTAAATTGATTTATTTTTTTTATATAATAAAAATGAGGACAGCAGTATTTATAAAGGAGATTAAGAATACAAATAACAGAAATTTTAATTTTTAAATTGCCAAATATTTAAAACTGAATCATTTATGCGATATAGAAAAGTTAAAATTTGAAATTCAGAGCACTATACGTTTATAAATACCTTCCAAAAGAGCTATATAAAATTATATTTTAATGCTGTATGGGGATAAAATTATATAAAATTATTTTAATAAATAATATATTTTAGGTTTTTACCCTCAGAATATGCTTTCATTTCCAGCATTTGATTTCATCACAGGGTGCATTTTGAATATGTATTTTAATGTGTGCTCCTTTATTTGCTATTTCTCGTACTGTTTTATCATGCAATCAAATTTGACTTACTCCACATTTTTGATTTTCTGGCAGCGTATCTCTTTTTTATTTCTGATGAATATATTTGATTAAAATGCTTCAATCGAATAAAAGTCCTGGTTTTCACAAATGTTTTTATTATGGATATAGTAACCTTGTTTTAGAGAAGCAATTAAAGCTTCGTGTGAGGGCAAACTGCCCTGGGTGTCAAAGAAAATAACAATAAATGTTTACTTCCCGCCTCCGTCCCTTTTAAAGATCGACTGAAGATAAGAAGCAATAAAAACTCATCTTAGAAAAGAAAAGATACACGGCTATTTGAAGAAAAAAATCCCTTCTAAATCGTTTTATTCCTAGAAAAAAATACTTCCGTTAAAGAAAAATGTTTTATTTTGAAGAAACATGCTCTCCTCTGACCAAAGATATAATTTTTTTTAGCATAAATTCTATTTTAAATAAGAAAATAGGTTATTTTCTGTTGCAAGACTCCTCCTTAGCACGCGCAGTGACGTCATGCGCACCGAAACCTTGGTACCAGAAGTAAAGAGAAATGGCACCCCCCTGCCATGGTACAGTATTTTTTTGAAGAAGCGCCACGGCGCATACGAGTTTAAAACTTAAAAATAATGTAAGTGCGGCGCTTATGCCAGAACGGCAGGTACAATGCTTTTTTTCTCCTGCCAGGGCCGGTAGCAGAAACAGTGCAGCATCGAGAAGGGTGCTGAAGATTTAACAGATTAAAAATAAATTGTGTTAAAAAATAAATATTAAATGTTGATCACTTTTAAATAAAGTTTATTTGGATGGCAATTTTAGCGAATTTTTTTACATTCGAAAGGGGAATATTGTTTTATTTTCTTAGTAAATATTATCCTCTTTTCAATAAAGCCTAATTTCAGAAAACTGGTGAGGGGGCGGGGGGGGGGGTGAGTGCATGTAACGTAATGCCAGGGATTGGAAAGAGGGCATTTATCCTTAAGTACGGCAGATTGTTTCTAAAATTTCTACTTGTGTTGCGGACTGCAGAAAAAACTGCTTAATAATGCTTGTAAATTAATATTTTTCTTTTAGTGACGTTGCTTAGTGGCACTCCACTCGCATATAATTTTTCATTTTTGCTGTTAGCAGCAATATAGGACTCGGGAGGGGCACAGCGTTTTTTTTGGCAGAAAATTTTTAAGAAATTATTCGAGTTCGCAGACAGTTTTACATTTTATCTAAGTCTGCTGCTAGTAATGTTTTAAAATAAAATTTGGGAAAACAAACTCGTGTATAACGAAATCCTGAGTTACATACGAAAAAAATCATGATATATCGAATGCACTACAATGCAACAGACGGTGTATCAAATAAGATACATACCTGTTTAAAGGAATATTTTTGTCTGGTATCTTCAGATTTAGTCCCTGCAGCTATTTTTTGTATAATTATTAGCCCCCGGTATGATATTTCTTTCTCCAAGCTTATTTTGTGTTGTCTCCAGAAAATAACGCTGCGTTGTATAAGCCAGCCGTAAAACAAAGAAAATGTGTTATTGTACGATTAAATAATCTATAGCAATTTTTTAAACTTCTAAGCATCGCACATTTTTAATTTTTGTACCGTCGTATTGGGAAAAAAGTAATTTTTAATGCAATTTGTTTGAAAACTGCATCTCCATTTATTTTTGAAATATTAAATTTTTTGTAGTTTTTAGAGCCATTTGCTTAATATTGGCAACGGAAGTACTCCATTTCTGTAAAAAGTAAAATAGCATTTATATCTTTTTATTGCCATTTTCACATAAAAACTGGAAAAAACTGTATTTAAAATACCTGCTATTATAAAAATATATAAATGAATGATTTCTAATAAAACATGGAGCTATTATAAACTAAATTTAATTTGAAGTATATATATTAGTATTACAAACAAATGAAGGTCTGTGAATCTTTAGATAGCCGATTTTTTTTTTGTCGAGTTTCTTGAATGACGAAATCTCTTTTTTTGGATTCAGCGATAGTGACGTCCTATGCGTACTTTACTGTAGATGCTGTTTAATACTGGGTCGCAAATGAGGAATTCTTCAGCGGATGCGGATGATGTGATTTTATATAAAATAAAATCGCATTTTTTAAGTCTTGAAACTGAACTACAGATTCCGGATTATCCGAGTTCCTCATAACCGAGTTTCAGCTTTAACCGAGTTATTTTCTTCTGATGGACTAATGGCTTCCATTATTATGAAACAGCCATTATAAATAAAGTGTTAGGTGAAGATGAAAGAGCAGCCATAAAAAGTTAGAACTCTGATTTTCTGGTCAGAATGGGGGGAGGGGGGAAATGGCCATTTTTTTTTTCCTTGAAAAAAGAAATATGGCCATTTTTCCCCTTAACAGAAAGTTACTTAGAATATATCTTTTCCAGAGGGATCTGTCAAACCTGACTTAGTAGCCGTCAGCTGCAATTCCCAATGCAGAACTTCTTCTCAGTCTCTGCCGCCTGTCGCGTTGAAGGTCCTTCTTTGTTAGAGCTCCGTAGGCGATATTGTGTTTGACCGTTGTTAGTTATTCTTTTACTTAAGCCAGCTTATTTTCAACCCGTCCCTTGTCGCGTTTAACGGCGGGTACCGCTATGGCTGAAAATTGTAATTTTTTCATTATTTTAAAACCTTAATAAAGATGACCGGGAGGGATACTATGCTCTACAGACTAGGCCCTGATCTGAGCACTCCCTCTTAGGCTATCAAATCAAATGTAGTTAGAAATTGTAAATCAAAATAACGTATCACCAAGTATATTATTGCATAAATAAAACTTCAAATCGTGAAATAATTAATTTATGTATCTACTTGTTACAGCATCCGTCACACAGTGAAGTAATTGAAGTAAAATCTTGGCCAAAATGATTTTTTACGCGTTTTATAGTTAAAACCATTGCTGTTTACTTACTATTAGTAAATAAACATAATTAATGTGTATTATATAAATAACAGTATGCATTTAGTTAAAAAAATAAATATAAAATACAAAGTTTATTTAACTTTTTATTGTTTATAAGAAGAAAGTAATTGTTGTACAATAGTTTTACTTACATGTAATGTTTAAATAAATGTGGTTAATTTTACTACATGTAAAAATTTAATTATTTATGTAAACCATTGTATTAATATATATTATTTGTATTTAGTTCTTAAGAAAGTTGAGCCTCTGAAGTTGAGTTGTAGTATAGAGATGCTGATTTTTGAGTGGTTTTAATAGATTACCAAAAGAGTTTATATAAAAAGAATAACAATTATATGCTGAACTTAAAAAAAAAAAATGATCTTCAAAAGTATAACCAATACGACTATACTTCAAAAATGGTCCGGCAAACCTTTAAAGGGGTATATATATTTAAATCAATGTATCTAAATTAGATTTAAAAAGACTTAAAAAGAACACGTTTTTAATTTCAGTTTATTTTTATTACCTCTCTATTCTAAAAAAAAGTAACTAACGCTGTCACCGCCGCCGCCATTTTGAATTTTTTGTGACCGGAAGTCTGTCTTCATTAATATTATGAAAAATATCGTATACAAAAATATGAAAATCGGTGGTATTATAGAGAAGTGTTTGATAAACACGCTGATGCAGACAGTTTTCAAATCGAAGAATTATTTTAAGAGATATTTACTGCTAAAGTTGGACAAAATCATTCCATTAAAAAGTTTTATAGGAGCAAAAACTATACACGAGAATTTAATCACTTTTAGATCATATTATGCATTAGAATTTCCCAGTGTGCAGACTGCATTTATTTTTTTTAATTTGACTCATTTTTTGAGGTTTTATTTCTATTTTAAATTCAAATTTTCAGCATTTCGAGGGATATTTTTTACATATTTTAGAAAATGGTATTAATTTAAACTGTTGCCAACTGTATAAACAGCGCAAACAATAATGTTTGCTTCAAATTAAAAATTTATTTACACGTGACTATTATAAACATAAAATATAAAAAGCAGGAACTCATTGAAAATTACATCATAAAAACTATATTTGCACGTGAATTTTAAAAAAGAAAGAATATTGTAAAATAATAAATTCATTAACAAGCGTTAGAAGTCTTAAATAGGATAAATCACGTCACATTTACGTCACATTACACTTATTACGTAAAATGAACAAAAAATAATATTGCAAAACAGTTTAAATTTAAAAATTACGCGAGACATTTATTTGACATTTTGAGATGATTTTGTCGCCTAATTTTGTTAGGACTGCGCAAACAATTTTTCATTTCTAACAAAAGTACTTTCACATGAATATTAAAAAGAGAAAAAAATTTGGGGAAAATTACGTCAGATTAAAAACGATACATTTAAAATGTCTTATTTAAATAAACTTACTTTTCGCTTTGTTAAAAAATACCGGGAGACAAAGACTCTGTTTACTTAATTCATTTAATATTAGCTTAGTTTGAAATGTTTAATTGATTTTATTTAATCAAAGACGGAAACAGACATTGTATCTTTTAATAGCAGCTGATTTGGCCTTAAAATTCCCAATCAAAGAGAAATGAACAGAAACCCGTTTATAGGGAGATCGCCACTGTTTTTTAAATTATAATTCAATCTTCGGAAACCTTTTTAAAGCCGGTCAAATTAGCATGCTTTTAGAGTCTGCTGTATCTGAACGGAGGTTTGCGAGCGTAACTCGTAGAGGGCAGAGCCCCCTAGTATTACAAATAAAATTATTAGGTTCAACAATTCATGAAAACACAAAAATATACATTTAAACATAATTAAACCTAATGACAAAGTTGAAACTTAACAATAAAGTACGTATTCTTGCAAAGACGTAACTCCTTTTCAACTGAGGCAAAGTGACGTCGGAATCGACTCATGCTTCTGAAATAGACATAGATCTACATGCCAGTCAGTCAGTTATTAAAAAATATGCCATTATAATTGATAACAAATTTAAATTTTTGCATTTTTGGCTAGGATTTTACGTCAACTATTCCGCATTGCGCCGAAGGAATTTATCAAAGACGTGTAAAACTGTGTTGGAAATCATAAATACCGATTTTAATCAGAAGGTAAAGGCTTATTTAAGGTATAAAATTGATCTTTAGACACATTTCAAGATTTTAGAAATATCACTTTTGTCGTAAAAATTGCACTCCAACGTATTATGAACGGTAATGAAGAGGAAAAACTGTGACATCTTACAACTGGAAACAAAAATCGGTTGATACATTCAGCAACTGAGGCTACATTGTGAAACCTCTTTTTCTAAAAATAAACTCTCTTTAAAAGATACGAAGAATTTTCGGGCCTATGCCAGCCATAAATCGAAATCGTCTTAGAAACCAACATTTTGAAGAGCCAAATGTCGCATAGCGATTTGAAGATAGTAATGTTGATTCACGGACGTACAAAAAGTTCACATTAAAAAAAAGCGGTCGTAAAGTGTTTCTCAGAGTGTAAATGATTTCTTCAGAACTTTAGGAAATGAAAATTTCATGCGTATATTTTTAATATGATCAGGTAAAGCCAGAAGCAAAAGGGAAAAACATTTTCCCATTAGTACACTCGGTGTTTCGTTAACTTGGACGTTTCCTTTTAAAAAACAAAAGCGTCACATGGCCACTGATATCATGAAATTTGACATTATTCAACTTTTTCCTTTGGGGTATCTTCGAGAGTATCTTATTTGTCATCAAGTATACTACTATGAAAATAAACAAAAATTCTAAGATTATAATGCACGTTTATCCACACAGTAAGGATTTACTCGTAACTTCACATCATATGTATTTAGGGCACGCCAATATTTCGTAGAGTTAAAAATACCAAGAATGGGTGGATTACATTTTTACCGGTCGTCGGATACTACATCCTACTGCAGAAACTAAATCATTATACTCTACATAAACTGTAAAATAAAATTTGTGAATTTACTAAACTTTTTCTAGGAAACTGGGATTCCTAGAAAGTTTTATGTAACGACAACAGTAAAAATCCGTGTAACATGTAACACTTATCCACCACACTGTAAAAAAAAATCTGTAGTTCTACATATGTAAAGTTACATGCTTACTAAACTTTCATCTGTAATTGTACAAAAAAAGCTGCAAATCTACAAAACTAGTTTTTGTAAAGCTACAGAAATCTGTAACTTTACAAATGAATCTGCTAAAATTACAGTAATCTTACTAAAATTTTATCTGTAACCCTGGTTGTTGTTACATGAAAAGTTCTAGGCATCCCAGTTTCCTAAAAAAGTCTTAGTAGCCTTACATATTTTTGGATTTTCGGCGCCAAAGTGTGTCTGTTACATGAATTTTTGTTGTTGTCGTTACATAAAAAGTTCTAGGAATCCCAGTTTCCTAGAACAATTTTTGTAACTTAGCAGATTTTTTTTTTACAGTGCATAAATAAAAAAATCTGTAAAATTACTAAGATTTTTTTAGGAAACTGGGATGCCTTTAACTTTTTATGTAACTGCAACTCCAGGTTTACCGATAAAATTTTAGTAAGATTACTGTAATTTTAGTAGTTCTTTTGTAAAGCTACATATTTTCGTAACTTGACAAAAACTAGTTTTATAGGGTTTTTTTTTTTTTGTACAGATAAAATTTTAGTAAGCATACAGATTTCTGTAACTTTACGTCTGTAGAATTACAGATTTTTTTTTTGCGGTGTGGGGGTAAAAATTATCAGCGCGACAACCAACGTTCATAGTGTCCCCTAGCACATATAAGAAGACGGCAAAAATAAATGATAAGTACAAGTTAATGTTATTTAAATAAATTTAACTATTTTAAATACTTATTATACTTTTAAATATATTATACAGTAGTTAATTACTATTAACAATTATATTTTATTATTATTATCTGCTTTGAATCCGCTTTTCTCCTATATAAATGAGCAAGGTTTCGTTATTCTTTGCATTTAGGACGGTACGCTAAATGCTATCGAAAATAGTCTCCTCAAAGCCTACATATTCTGGCGTTTTTACGTTGATTCTAAATTTTAAATATTTAATTGCACTCCATTTCAAATATCGCTAAAGGGAAATTTCATGATTAATTTTTCTTTTGCTTTTTGCGCTCGTGATCAGAAAAGCATAAAGAAGTTAAATCAGAAAAATACGTACGCTTACATTATGATATACATATATGTTACCGTGAAAGACTTAAATCTGGAGAATGTCGACTTTCACAGGTGAATGTGAACATTTTCATAGCCGCTTGATTATGTCCGAAATGTTTGCTAAATATGCTTGACCATGCACTAATGGTGAATGTTGAATAAATCGGAAACTTGGATTTACTTCTCCATATTTCAGGAGCGATCATTAGTGTTTAAAACATAAAAACATTTTAATCGTCTGTAATACAAAGGTGTGCTGCACTTAGATTTAGCAGAAATCACTTCAGAAAGTGATATAGAATACTGTTATTGAAAAAAAAAGTTGTTTTCTCGTTTACTCCCAATTAATGTATTTATTTTTTCGAATCAAAAAAGATCTCGGCTCACTGAAGAATTCATTCAATATAAATTAAGATAATAAATAAAAAAATAAAATTTAAGAAAAGGTTGAGCGTATCATCAAACCTTGCTTAAAACTGACAAAGCTGACAGATTCGCAGTAGAACAAAGAATTTGGCGACAGATTGTAGCCTCTCTGTTGAACACCGCTTCTCTTTTTGACCTCCACCAGTGTATATCTGTGCTTGTCGACATTCATCGGTGATGGTCCGAATGTACAAGAATATAATCAAATATTCGGTCTTTCACCGACGCATTTGGTATGTGTTGACATTCACCGGTGAAAGTCGACATTGTCCAATATCGGTCTTTCACGGTAACATATATATAAAATAAAGTCTTCTACTAATTTTAATTTATTTTATCCCTGACAGAGGGCACTATCAGTAGATATGGTTGCTGATTGGCTCATACAAATATGGCTGCTTGATTATAGTTGGTCGCCAAGTGGCGTGGTGGGTCGCGACAGCTGCTGCCATAACGAGGACATGGGTTCGATTCCTCGGGTAAGGCATGGATGTCATTGTGGGTGTCTATTTCTAGTTATATAAATATGTAATGGAAAAAAGATATGCCAACAGGAAAGGAAAACATAAAAAACATAATTGTTGTGGCTTGTTGTTGTTTCTGCGTATAATGAAAAACATTCGAGGTGAAAGTCATAGTTGCTATAAGTCTCAAAGCAATTCCAATGTTCGATTACATTTGAGATTTCACGTTTTTTTTTCTTTTTGGCTTGTTGCCCTGTATAAACAGGTCGATTAAATTATAAATTGTTGTGTTGGAATTTTGCCATGAAAAATTCATGAACATTTTTCCATGATTTGTTTAAAGATATGGCAACAGGAAAGGAAAACATAAAACATTTTTAACCCCCATCGCCCCCCTCATCATTATAACTATTAAGTTATTATAATAAAGAGATCTTGATTTAAACTATCTGTTCAGAGTTTCTTAATTCATTTTTATTATAATCATCATACAATTTATTCTCGTACTAAACTAACAGCATATACTTTGAAAAAAAAAAATCTTTAAATTATTACGTTTTAGTATTTGAAATATTTCTGTGTTACAGTTTCATGGCCATTTGGCCTATTGTAGCGAGTGAGCCACCGAAAAGTAAAGTTAAATGAAACAGTGTAAAATTTTCGAATACGCTCTTAAATTCAAGTCTTATCGCGAGACCCTCCCTTTAAAAGAAACTCACACAAAAACAATTAAAGTATTTTTTTTTTTACTTAAGCTATTTTGAACCTATGGATTTTTCTCGCTTTAATGGACATTAATTGTATTTTCTATTTTATCCAGCTCGTTGGAATTCCAATTAGTAGAGTTGTTTGGAAATGGTTGATATATGGTTGCAAGAGGTGGAGAAAGATAATGATCAACTATCACGATCAATAAAATTACGGATTTAAGATGCCTAGATATTTCGAACCTTATCTTGATGAGAATTATTACAAAGCTATTTCAGAAGCAAGTCTTAATCTCAGTCTTTGAGATATCTGTTTTGCATTTCCTTTGAAGCGTACCTTATCTAAATTAAACGATACATTCTATAAAGTATAATAAATGTTTGCAATATCCAAGTTACATTGTTGCAAGAAAATTTACTTTGTACTGCATTAAGTTCTACAAAATTATCTTGGCGAATCGCTAAACTGTAATAAGACCAATTACAATAAATGAAAATTAAAATTCTAGCGCTCTATTCACCTTGAGATAAATAATTAAAATATACGTAAAGCAAAAATAATTGTATAAAAATTACTTTCATGTGCATAAATACATATGTAATATAAAGGTAATTAAAATGCAATTTTAAAATATCTCAAAATACATCAGATAAGAGACGCTCCTGAAGACAGCCTTGTTATGGTTGAAAATGTTCTACGTTTTTCTTTTGTATTTTGACATATTTTAAATTTGCATTTTAAATATGTTTATATTTTACTAGGGGGCACTGCCCCCTGCAAGCTACGCTCGCCAACCACCGTTTTGACACTGTAGAATCTAAAAGCATGCTAATCTGATCGGTTTTAAAAAGATTAGAGAAGATTGAATTATACTGAAAAAACCTGCAGCGATCTCCCTGTAAACGGGTTTCCATTCAATTCCCTTTGATTGCAAAAATTTAAGGTAGAATCAGTTGCTGTTAAGACATCCAATGGTTGTTTTCGTGTTTGGTTAAAGAAGATCAATTAAACATTTGAAAAGAAGCTAAAATAAAATGAATTAAGTAAACAGAGACTTCGTCTCTCGGTATTTTTTAACAGCGTTATAAAACGATTGACATAATACAATTACTAAAATTTGCAGCTTTAACCCCTTCAAAGGCGGTGGTTCATTTTTGGACCACTTAATTTTAATTCTTAAATGCCACGTTAGCATCAGAATATTGGGATGAAAATTTCCCTTTTATTAAGTAAGTGAACAAAAGCATTTTTGTATTTCGAAATTTGTTTGTAAATTCTGGTGCCATTCACTAATTTCAAGATTTTACGAATAGACGTGCCTTGTCCGTGAAGGGGTTAAACGCATATAAATGTATTTATTATTTTAAAGTTTCCTTTCCCTTTTAATATTCACATGTAAATACAATTTTCAGATGTAAATACCATTTTCAAAATCATATTTGGTGTTAAGTATGGTTTACGGCTACAAAACAGTTTGTTACTAATCGGCAATACTGGTCGTTAATTGAAAAAATAATTTTACTTGATAAAATTGCATAATATTAAACACTCAAGAATTTTAGGAACTATAATAAGAAATAAATTTTACTTGCTCACTGTAGAAGAAAATAGGGTATTTCGCAAGCTTCCAAACAAAATAAAAAGAACAAGTAGCAACAATTGAAAAAATAAATCTATCTTTATTCTTAAACAGCACAAGTGTTGCCATCTACATGTTGAAAATCGATTTAATAATATTTTCAGAATGTATTTTATTGGCAACGTTAGGCATTATAGCTTCAATATTATTCTAATAGTATTTTAGAACCTAAATTGGGTATGTTGCAGAAAAGCAACACCCGGTATTTAAGGGTTAATTAAGGCCAATTACATTCTGCATGAATATTTTCGGATATATCGTTCGTTAATCCGCTTATTCGTTTATATTGTTCTTTTTATATTTTTTAGGAAAACAATTCTTTTGTCGCTTACAAAATGTATTTTCCTATTGTTTTTATTATTATTATTATTATTAAAGTTAAAATATGCGTAAAAAGAAACATTCAAAATTAAAAGTGAAAATACTGTTTGTCTTCTCTTCATTAACTTTCTAAATGTCATCGAGAATGTCACAATTTAAATTGTTATATAAATAACATTTCAAAACGTAAATAGAAAAAAAAAATGTACTTTCAAATGAAATTTGTTTGAACTTAATCGTAATTTGCTAGAAAAATTTATCGCCTTTTACGCACCTTTTATTGCTTTTAAAATAATTTTAAAGGATGATTTTTTTTTATCGATCTCATTCGTGTGCAGGCGATTACCAAAGATAAACCCGTTTGCAGTTAAATTAATATAAATAGCTTAGCATTACTTTCCAACTTATATTGGATAGTGAAATTAAAACATTGATCAATCAATCTATAAAACAATAAAATACAAATTTATGACAAGTGATTAAACTATACACTTAAACCACTAAAATAATCACAATTAAAAAAGGTTGATTTTAAATAATGATTTTTCGTTCATCTGACGAAACCTTATTCGTCTCGCTCCTCTGTCTGTCTGTCTGTCCGTCACAGAGCCCGTTCTCAGAAACTATATATATTGGAGACTTGAAATTTTGCATACTTATAGCTGAACACCTCACATCAAACGACAAATCCTAAAATTTTGAAAATGTCTTATATTTAACCCTCTGGGCTCCAACTTGTTTGTTTTAATCTTTTTGTTCTAAATGAGCCCCTAATTAAGTTTAAGACTTGAAATTTTGCATACTTATAGCTGAACACCTCACATAAACGACAAATCACAAAATTTTGATAAAAGTCTTATATTTAACCCTCCAGGCTCCAACTTGTGTATTTTAATCTTTTTGCTCTAACTGAGCCCATAATTAAGTTGAAGACTTAAAATTTTGCATACTTATAGCTGAACACATCCCATCAAATGACGAATCAAAATTTTGAAAAAGTCACATATTTAACCCTCCGGGCTCCAACTTGTGTATTTTAATCTTTTTATTCTAACTCAGCCCCTAATGAAGTTGAAGACTTAAAATTTGCATTCTTATAGCTGAACACATCACAGCAAACGACAAATCATAAAATTTTGAAAAAGCCTTATATTTAACCCTCTGGGCTCTAACTTGTGTATTTTAATCTTTTTGTTCTAACTGAGCCCCTAATTAAGTTTAAGACTTGAAATTTTGCATACTTATAGCTGAACATCTCACATTAAACGACAAATCATAAAATTTTGAAAAAGTCTTATATTTAACTCTCTGGTCTCTAACTTGTGTATTTTAATCTTTTTGTTCTAACTTATTCCCTAACTAAGTTTAAGACTTAAAATTTTGCATAGTTATAGCTGAACACCTCACATCAAACGACAAATCATAAAATTTTGAAAAAGTCTTATATTTAACCCTCTGGGCTCTAACTTGTGTATTTTAAGCTTTTTTTTCTAACTGAGCTCCTATTTAAGTTGAAGACTTGAAATTTTGCATACGTATAGCAGAACACTTGCGATCACACGAAAAATCATAAAAATTTTAAAAAGTTTTATATTATTTACCCATTGGGATCTATCTTGTGTATTTTAAGGAATTTTTCTAACCTCCTTCCATTGCACCCGGTGGATACTTTTCTAACTTTTGCCGACACCACTTTGACCACTCTTTCATTTTATGCACATAGCTTTACATATTTCAGTTCCTCTTTTTACCGCCAGGGTGCGCCTACCTATCTCGTGTGCTATAGACCCGATCCCCTCGACTAATATACATACGGATAGGTTGTAAAACGCAGTTTCGTTCGGATAGAGGTTTGTGTAGAATAGAGTGCGCCCCCTGGTTGCGAAATGTGGAATTAACAGATTTCGCAAAAGGATAAAGTGTTTTGAAAGGAATATTAAACGAAACCCTCTGTGCGATCTGTGATCACACTTACCCACTTGTTGGTGATTTCTTCGGCTGTTAACTATTGCTGCGAGGCCAATACTAAAGTATCGCATTTAATAAATTTCAAAATTTTATTTAAATTAATTACTTTTATTCTTAAAAATATGGTTTTGGTATTGTTAGTGCGAATTATAATATATATATACATATAGGGTAACTGTAGGATAGATGGCTATAGTTTTAAGATTGAAATAAAAATTCTTAGAACAAATACAAGAAATATTGATGCATATTTAAAATTATTATACATATTCTCATGATATTTTATGCAAAAAATAATTAAATATTGCAAATAAAAAGTGTTAAATAAAATTGAAATTTAAATGTCAGATGGCCATCTATCCTCTGAGGGCTATCCAATACAAGAAAGAAAAAGTTTCCAGATCCGGATACAAAAAAGTGTACATGCAGTTTTCTCTTTTGTTTTTGTATCCAAATCTTCCGTTGTGTGAGCAATATGAAATTATTCCATGGAATTTTTTGCAGTAGCGCCCTCTATTGACGAGATTATGAACTAATTTTTTTGCTCATGCGATACAAAATCACGTATCAAGCAGAATATTTATCTGCAAACCGCATGTCTCTCCTATCCATAGATCTTTTTTTTTTTTTTTTTTTTTTTTTTTTTAAATCGCGTTTTACTTACATAGTCTTTAGAAACATCCGGTGCTAATGTAATTCACAGTATCCGAAAAACCTAATTTTGTAATCGAATAATATTTGTTTCATAATCTTTCCATCATCCATGAATCTATGAATGCAAATATGCAATAAACCAAAGCACTAGAGATATATATAATTATTTTTCCTTCCCTGTTATCAAGTAGTTTCAAATAGGAGTCAGAAAGTTTTGCTGCAAATGTTTATTTAATTATTTAGAAGTTATAGTTGTAACAGTGTCAACTGGTAATTGATGAGAAAAGTTTTGACTGTTTCGTTTTTTTTTTTTTTCTTTTTGTAATGCAGATGATTAATCACAGTAAAACTTACTGGTTATGATGCATAGATTTGTATTGGCATTTACTACTTTCAAAGAATTATCAAAAGTGGAATTTTTTTCTGGAGTGCGTTTTTCTTTCAATCCTTCTCAGGAGATTTCAGAAAGCTTTTTCAGATATTTTTCTATATTTTAGTTCAAAATTTCCCTACATTTTATTTAAACTCAAAACTACTTTAAAGTATGTGATTGCCTTCGGGGAACTTTTTTAGAAAAATATGAAATTTCTATCAAACACATGCGGTTTTAGTTAAAACAGTAATAAATCTATGAATTCATATAAATTTTAATATTAATTTAAATACCTTTTCTAATTTAGGTAATGTTTAGCCAAATTTGATTAAAGAATTACGTTTATGCCAAATCTTCTGTAACGAAATCTATCCGATATATTTAACTTTTTTTTTTCAACAATATATTCGCAAACCTCTTGCCTGTTTTATGAAGCAAAAGATTTGCAATACCTCTTGAATTTACTAACATATACCAAATTTTGCACACAAAACACGAATTAAAAAAAAAAAAAAAAAAAGTGTACTTTTCAATAAAAATAGCTCTTAAATTAATATATACAAACTTACAAGCTATATTTTGCTTCATTAATATACCAATAGATAAGCAGAACCTTGTTACAAAATTCTATTTCGATATCTTAAAAGCTTTTAAGAATTGATGTTTCTCATTAACGTACACAATGAAAAACGCAAATTAAGATTTAGATATAGTACAAAAAATTATGTATAAATTTTACAACTTTAAAATCCACAATATTTGTAGGAGTTTATATATTTGTGTATATATTATATATTAAATATTTGTTTATATATTACATACTACATACTTGTGTATTAAAATGCATTTTTTACCTTTCTGTGGCTCTTTAAACGGTCACTTCTGGTTTCAGAAAGTTAAGTTCCGGTTTATACTTTGGGCTATAACTTTGCTTCTAATTATAGCTGAACCAAAAGTAAGGCATTTATGGAATTGTTTGAACTTTAATTTAAAATAATAAAAAAAATCGAAAATTTGCGCATAAACAGCGATTTGAGGTTAGGCAAATACCTTAAATAATTGTAGTCTCTTTCTGTTGTCTTAACTTTCTTTTCCTCCTTTAAGTTTATTCGTCCTCGCAGATGATTTTGGTTCTGTTATCTATATTATAAAGTAGTGACCTTTACGTGAGCAACGAGACGTCGTATTGGCGGTGGTAATACCTTATCAATAAATATCGCTTTTACTGCAATTCTCAAACTTCTAAATATCTCCTATTTTCAATTTTTCACTGTCGAATAGAAGAAAAAATATTCTTTAATGAACATTTTTTTTTTTTTTAACTGAATCTTAGTTCACTGATTTTTTATGGTTTTTAAAATAATTTTTAAGCATGATTTTTTTTTTTTTAATCTATCGCGTGTTACAAGATTATCACATTTCACTGCACTTAAAAATACATAAATAATTCGGTTTTTGTTTCGAGCTGACATTCCATACGAAATTAAAGCTTCATCAATAAATAAAAAGATAATATAAATAAAACCCCACAATTTCAGTGACATGTGTAATCGAAATACGCGCTTAATTCATTAAAATTAACAGAATGATAAATTCCTCTGTAAATATCGAAATCTCTTATTATCGAAATTTCTTCGTCTGTGAACTACTGGCATACGCGTTTAACAAATTTCGTAAGTCTATTTTGATACATAATTAATACGTTTGATATACAAATGCATTTTTGTGTTATTAAGAGGCAATCTAAAAAAATATATTAAATGTAAAAAATATAAAATCATGACGAAATGCTATATTCCTCCTTCATTAAATCACAAAATACACAATAGGAACTTTAAAAAGCTCACTGTTTTAATTAAAAGGCTAGAATAATAATAATAATATAGATGTTACAAAATAAAAAAATATACACTTTATTTAAAATTAGTGTAAATGCTCGTCCTAGGACGCTGGGTAAAAATTGTGTTTTTCACTGAAAATTTGAAAAACTGATAAAAAATAATTGACAATATGGAAGCGTTTAGATGAGCAAAGTTCGGCTAGTTTATGTTCTAATAAACACACAATTAGCATTTACAATATTTCTGGATAACCAGGTTTTCCGGCTAATATACTATAGCAAAATTAAGATTTCTTAATAAAACAAAAATTTAACAAATATGCAATAAAACAGCGTAATTAAAACTGTTTGCTGCAACTATTGAAATAATACTATTTTTAAATAGCACTTTGAAATTGTATTTTTATCGTTTACCCCGCCCCCCCTCCTCCACACTCCAATTTTTTTTATATGCATATTGATTAATAAATAGGTATATCTTGTTGAACTCCATCCGAAAAAACGAAGGGGAAGCATTGTTAAAGTGTTCTTCACGCCTTTTGGTGTTTTTCTTCTGTTTACCCGCAGCTAACGTCACGCAGCAGGTGTGGGACAGTTTCAAGTGATGTCATTTATGTCATCTCTTTTAATCTCCATAGCTCCATGGTTTTAATTTTTTTTCAATGAATCACAAAAGGAATGACTCTCTACCACAGGTTCTTATTTACGTTTTACGCAAGAAGTGCGTTACGTTTGTTTTCTGAAATAGCTGCGTAAATCATTGAAATTTTCTTAGTTTTGAAACTTTTATAGAAAATTATTTTGAACAGAAGGGATTTCAGGTGGAAAATATTTTTATTTACGCACATAGGTTTTCTCATATACATCTCAAAACAAAATTAAGACTAACGTGGCTACATCTTATCGGTTGGTTGGCTGGTTGATTTTTGACGGCCGATTATCTACACTAGGGATATAGGCCGAGGGGAGAGTGCCCTTCGTGGGTGTCTTTCTAAGGGAACCTAATCCGTATTTACGCATGGAAATCCATGGCTCGAAAAAAACCAGGAAAACTCTGAACGATTAGGCCGACGGGCGCGATTGGGATCGAACCCAGTACCTCCCGTCTACCAGATTCGAGAGCAGAACCTCTCGGCCACTGGTGGGGCTACATCTGATCGGAGACTGGAAAGATTGGTGGGTTCGCCCCGGATGCGTTACACTGCTTTTTATTACATAGAGATTTCAATGTACTTTCGGTCTGCAATTCCCGTGGCAAGAAGTCAAAAACTATTTTATTATTAATACTGTTCCATTCATACAAATAGGTCTTTCCGTTAAAATAAATGGAACGGCAGTTAAATATATTTTTATCTACATATGTTCAATCCAAGGGACTGCTACTTCTACTTTCAGTTACCTTAATTTTATGGGCTCTCATTTTGCAAACGAAATGATGCGTATGCATGAATGGAACAGCAATTAATAATAAAATATTCTCTGATGATGGCTGCGGGAATTGCAGGCCGAAAGTAGTAAGGCATTCTAAATAAAGTGTATATTTCTCATTGTATAGCCATGTATTTCATTGTATTTCATTGTATGTTCATGTGTATATGTATCAAATGTATATTTTACATCCATGTTATTATTTTTTTTTAACCATTTGGAAAAATGGTTATTGTCCTCGTCAGGGTAGGAAATCAAAAGCATATCTGAAGCTTTTATTGGGTTAATCCGCATTTTATTCGTTTTCTGATTGGTCTATACAGTAATCTGTATTTCCCTTTACTTTCAACTGAGATGGATACTTCTGTTGCCACTATGACAAAAAAGTAATAAAAACTACAAAAAAAATTAATAACTAAAAAACAAATTGAGATATAGCTTTCAAACAAATTGCATTTAAAAGTACATTTTTTTCTCTATACGATAATGTAAAAAGTAATGTTGTGGGATGTTTAGAAGTTTAAAAATGAAATTTCATTTAAAATGTATCGTCAGATTTCTTGGACGATGGAAAAGCCTTTTCCCAAACAGCCAATGAAATGCTTAGATAATACGTAAGTTTCAGGAAATCTGACGAGTCGCAGGCGATTTTTGTCGCTTGCAATTTCTACGTGTAATGACACTATTAATGTTTATTCCATGGCGTACGTAATGTACGATCAACTCCGTGCGATTTTTTATGTCTTAAATTTTAGTCTTTGAAAAAATCATTTTCCAAATGGTCGTTGTAATTTGTTAAATTTCTTTTTTATTTTATATGGGAAAAATGTACATTTCCTGATTAGAATGACAACAATTTCGAAAATGCAAAAATATAGCGATTGAGTCTGAATTTGTATTAATATTTTAATTTTTAATTTTTATTTATTTATTTATTTTTTGCCTTTTAAGTAAAACAGTGAACATTTTTAAGTTCATATTGTGTATTTAGTGTAAAAATATATATTAGCGTTTTTAATTTTTTTTAAATGTTTTCATCTATATTCTATCACCCGGTATACCCTAGTTGGGAAGCCTAGTTCTCATGATAATAAAGTTCAAAAATGGACCAGTGAAACACATTCTTACAATAGTATATTAATAATGATATCGGAAAACTATAATATATAAAGTGGTCATAAATAAAACTAGATAACTAATAAAATACAAGTTTCAAGCATTTCAATAATCACATTTTCTATTTTAAAAAAAGTCTACAACGAAAAACAATAAGATTTCTTTCTCTAAAACATATGATTTATTAAGAATGAACCTTAAGTTAATTATACGCCTTTTTTTCTCGAATAGACTTTATTTTACTGGATCTATTGATTTTCATGAACAAAATTTCCTCGTAGATATCTAAAATTTATTTTTGATTTAAATGTCCTTTTTTGAGAGATAAATAAACCTTCTACTTTTAAAAAGATGTCAGGCTGTATTGAATAATTTTACATGAAAACCAGAAAAAAAGTATTAGTCACCATGTTTTACAAACAAGTATCTCTTATTTAAAAGTTTCTCCCCAGAAAAAAAGTGTAAATCTCTAAAATAATAAATTGGCATCTTCTTATTATCCTCATGACTATTGTCAGTGTTGTCTATCTCTATTAGAAATTCCCCCTAAAATTCGACTCAAATACTCCTACAATTACACTTTTGTAATATTCGAAACTAAATTAGGCTAGTGTTTTAGTCTGCTTTCAGAATTTTCTTATTACATACACAAGTATAAAAACAAATTACTTCTTACTTTCTTTTAGGTAGCTTTCTTTACAAAAAAGCTACCTATTGCAGCCGTTCGGAGGAAAGCGATTTCAAAAAATTTTGGTATATTTTCATCGATCATGACCCCCAGACCCCGAAAAAACCCTCCGTTCAAAATTGATATATATATATATATATATACATATCTATCTATCTATCTATCTATCTATCTATATATATATATATATATATATATATATATGACCTATGTCACACTGTAACTCCCGTAATTATGAACCGATTTCGATGTAATTCGGTGTGTACATAGTACATACCAATGTCTCGACCGAGTTCGTTGGCCAGCTTCATCCGCCATTTTGTTTAAAAATGGCGGCCATTTAAAATTTTTAAAAAAATTTAAAACTTGAAATGTGGTACCAAAAAATTAAAAATGGAAAAATATTTTTTTCTTATGTATTTGACATTTATACAAAGATTCCGGAGCAGTTTTTGTTTCGTCTATATCTTAAAAAATGGCTGAGTTATAGCATTTTGAATTTCTAGCGTGGGTGACATTTTGAAACGTCCTGAATTTTGTCACGCGATAAAAGGCGTATTTATGAACCGATTTGGATGTAATTCGGTGTGTACATAGTACATACCAATCTCTCGACAGAGTTCGTTGGCCAGCTTCATTCTCCATTTTGTTTCAAAATGGCGGCCATTTAAATTTTTTTAAAAAATTTAAAATTTGAAATGTGGTGCTAAAAAATTGAAAATGGAAAAATATTTTTTTCTTAAGTATTTGACCTTTATACAAAGATTTCGGAGCAGTTTTTGTTTCGTCTATATCTTAAAAAATGGCTGAGTTATAGCATTTTGAATTTCTAGCGTGGCTGACATTTTGAAACGTCCTGAATTTTGTCACGCGATAAAAGGCGTATTTATGAACCGATTTGGATGTAACTTCGTTTATACATGGTACATACCAATGTCTCGACCGGGTTCGTTGGCCAGCTTCACCCGCCATCTTGTTTAAAAATGGCGGCCATTTAAATTTTTAAGAAAAATTTAAATTTGAAATGTGGTACCAAAAATTGAAAATTGAAAAAATATTTTCTTCTTATGTGTTTGACCTTGATAAAAAGATTCGGGAGCAGTTTTTGTTTCGTCTATATCTTAAGAAATGGCTCAGTTATAGCATTTTGAATTTCTAGCGTGGCTGACATTTTGAAACGTCCTGATTTTTCTCACGTAATAACAGGCGTATTTATGAACCGACTTGGATGTACCCTGGAGTGTACATAGTACATACAAATATCTCGACCGAGTTCGTTGGCCAGCTTCATCCGCCATCTTGTTTCAAAATGGCGGCCATTTAAAAAAATAAAAAAATTTAAATGAGATACCAAAAATTGGAAAATGAAAAAGATTTTTTTGTATGTGTTTGACCTTAATACAAAGATTCCGGAACAGTTTTTCTTTCGTCTATATCTAAAAAAAATGGCTGAGTAATAGCATTTTGAATTTCTCTTGTGGCTGACATTTTAAAACGACCTGATTTTTCTCACGCGATAACAGGCGTATTTATGAACCTATTTGGATGTAACTTGGTCTGTACATAGTACATACCAACGTCTCGACCGAGTTCGTTGGCCAGCTTCATTCGCCATCTTGTTTCAAAAGGGTTGCCATTTAAAAAAAATTAAATTTAAAATTCAAAATGAGGTATTAAAAAATTGGAAAATGAAAAAGATTTTTTTTATGTGTTTGGCCTTGATACAAAGATTCCGGAGCAGTTTTTGTTTCTGAAAATTTGTTCTTTTGTTGATATCTTAAAAAATGGTTGATTTATAGCACTTTGAATTTCTAGCATGGCTAACATTTTGAAACGATCTTGTATTTGTCTCGCGATAACACACGTATTCGCCTATTTCGATGTAAGAAGGCATGTGGATAGTATACATCAACACCTCGACCAAGTTCGCTGGCCAGATTCATCAGCCATCTTGTTTCAAAATGGCGGCCATTAAATTAAAAAAATATATATATATTTAAAGTGAGGTGCAAAAAAATTAGAAATTGAAAAAGGTTTCTTTCTTAAGTATTTGATCTTGATATAAGGATTCATCAGCATTTTTTGTTTGTCTTTACCTTAAAAAATGGCTCAGATATAGCAGTTTCAATTTCTATTGTGGGTGACATTTTGAAAAATCTGATTTTTTGCATGCGACAGCACTCCTATATATTAACCGATTCCGATGTGAGTGAGCATGTGCACAGCAATTACTAAGGTCTCGACCAAGTTCACTGCTTAGCCTCATCCACCATGTTGTCTTAAAATGACAGACATTTTAAGAAATTGCCGAATTTGGCAGCCAAATATAAGTTACTTTAAAGAAAAGCAGCTTGGATAAAGCTGACTAATTTCGCGAAATTCTCATTCATTATATTGATAAAAATTAGTATTGAATCTCCTATATTCGGTTTCCACTAAATTGAGCTTCGTGTGTTTGCATGATATAAGTTGGCTTTTTTAAAATAAGGATTATGAAAGCTACCTCTTCCTCCCGGCACTGGCCGGAAGGACTTTTTTTTCTTTTTTTGTCTGAAACGTGCAATAACATTTTGAGTAAGAGTTATTCTAGACTTTAATACGTCTCAAGATTGCACCGAGTTGGATGGAGAAAATTATAGAGTATATTTTTAATTCCTATTAAGAAACATCGGAGGGATTTGGCTTTAAAAATATATATTTATATACACGGTGATTCAGAACTCTTTGTCAATAATCGACATGTAGGTTAAGAAGACGATAACAACAAGAATCATATTGGAACATAGGGTCGCAAATGCAATGCAAATGCGCCACATGCCCACAAAGTTGGGGACGACTACCATCTGCTGTTGAAAGCAATGTGCCCAGTCCAAACGGTGCTGGTAATCATCGGCGGTCAGAGACTGAACACATTGCACATGGTACGGATGCAGCTCCACAGCGCGTAAGATATGCCAAATGCTGGATTGAGACTCACGGACACGTGCTGCTATACGTCGAGTACTCGCCCCTGGCTCGTTTTCGACTTCAGACAGCACGGTTTCTTCCACTCTACGTGTCCGCGTTGTATTCTGAACACCCGTATCGATTTTTTGTGTGTCGAAACGTCCCGTTTTTCTCAATTTATGATGCAGACGTGCGAACATGGTATGAGTAGGGATACGTCTTGTTGGAAACCGGAAATAATACAGTTTCCTAACGTCAGTTTTATTGTTCTTACGGCCGCCCCTTAAACGAGGTGCATATCCGCTATTTTACGATTCGTGTAGCCATGCTCAGTTCATATTCCCGATTCAGTTCCTTTTCCTCGTTTCTGCCTGCCCAGTATGTATACTTGTAAGAAATAAAAAATCAACAAAAATAATATTTTGTAAAAAAAGAAGACCTCGTTAACTCACTATTACTTATACGTATAATTTTAATGAATTTTTCAATTAATTTGCATCAGTGAAATTACCCCCGAAGTCATTGAATATAAGTACGTGTTGTTGCGCCCTTGTAACTCTAGCGTCCTCTTGCTCGTCAGGGTTGCGTGTGCGATCCTGTGTTCCTATACGAGTCTTGCTTGTTATTGTCTTCCTTGTTGGAGTTTAATTGGCGTGTTAAACCAAAATGCTCGGTAGGATAGTTCGCTCTCTCTGAAGTTTAAGCAAAATAGAAAATAGAAGTGTAAAAATGGCTTGATGCTGCTTATTTTAATAGAGAGGTAAGAAATAAAAAATCGTCCCAAGAATCCCGAAATCCCACGACACCAAACCAACAAACTTTAAATAATATGAAATAACTTAAAACGTAAAATCTTAAACTAATGGAGACAATTTTTGGAGACTAATATTTTTTATCAAAACTTAAGCATTAAGTATAGCATTCCGCCATCTTGTTAAACATGTAAAATTTCGGAAAACAACGGTCAAGGACTAGATAATTAAATATTTTTTTACGTACTTTTTGTATCATTGTTGTTAGATGAAATCGTTTAGAGAAATTTTGGGTAAAGTAAAACGCTAAACGTCGCGCAACAATGAAGGAAAGGGAGTCTAAAATGCGTATTTTCCAATAAGTATTAAGAAAATTGTAGTGTTTAAAAGTTCAATTATGTGTTTTCTATGCAAAACCTTTTAAATTTCATCATAGTTCATAGACGTCAATGAAACTTCATTAAATAGGCTTTTTATCAAGCATAAAAACTCTTCCCTGTGAAGATAAGTTTTCTCAGTTTTCATTCAAACGCGCAATAAATATCTAATCGCATACATTACGTTTGCAGTGCCAATACAACATGGAGAAAGATGCATTAAATTACTGATTACCATCTGGCAATATCAGAAAAGTCATTTTCATAATGTGGCATGAAAATATAAAGATTTTTTATAATATGTATAAAGTTACCACACGAAAATATTTAATAATAAATTTCTATGACATTTGTTTGAAAAAAAAATCAACAAAAATAATATTTTGTAAAAAAAGAAAACCTCGTTAACTCACTATTACTTATACGTATAATTTTAATGAATTTTTCAATTAATTTGCATCAGTGAAATTACCCCCGAAGTCATTGAATATAAGTACGTGAATTATCACCTTTCTAACTAAGCGCAAAACCGACAGGGTATAAAATATCCAAGTTTCCCGGTTTGGAGATTTTTCCCTCTGTTGGTTTTACACTTAGTCATCAGTGTGATAAATCAAGTATTTAATATTCATTATCACTTATAAACTATTTATTTCATAAGTTAGTTTTTAAAGTAGATTACAAACTTCTAATTACACATAGAATTATACAACTGATTCATTTGGTATCTCCGCATATAGTGACCAGCACTTTAAATATAAGAACAAATGACTGGATAAATTTCTATGAAATTTGTTAAAAAAATGCTTCAACAAAAATAGAACTTTGTGTAACAAAAAACTTATAACATTAAAATCCTTATCACTAATCAATTATTTCTTTTGATATATTAGTTTTTTTCCATCACCGTTTTGAACTTATTCTAAACAGACTCATAGATTCAGCTTAAAGTCGATTACAAACTTCTAATTAACATATATTCATAACTACTAATTTATTAAGTACGTTTCCAGTAGTAGTCAGTAGATTAAATGCAACAATGTATGACGGGATATAATTCTCTGATCTTTCAATCCCTTTAAAACTATTTCTTTAATAAGCCAGTTTTAAAGTAGTTACAAACTTAAAATTACACCTTGATCTATATAACTGGTTCATTTGGTACCTTCCGTGTAGTGGCCAGCTCTTTAATTACAAGACTGTATGACGGGATAAATATCTATAGAATTTGTTTCAAAAAAACTTTAAACAAAATAGAACTTTATGTAACAAAAAAATATATATATATATAACATTAAAACCCTTATCACTTATAAACTATTTCTTTTATTGGCTAGTTTTTTTCGATCACCGTTTTGTACTTATTCTAAACAGACTCAGAGATTCAGCTTAAAGTACATTACAGACTTTTAATTAACATATATTCATAACTACTAATTCATTAAGTGTGTTTCCAGTAGTGGTACGGGATAATTTGTTTCAAAATCAAACAAACAACAAAATAGATCAACAAAATGGAACTTTATGTAACAAAATAATATATATATAATTAAAACCCTTATCACTTATAAAGTGTTTCTTTGATAGGTTAGTTTTTCTCGACCACCGTTTTTTACGTATTCTAAACAGACTCAGATGTTCAGCTTAAAGCAGATTACAAACTTCTAATTATACATATATTCATACTAGTAATCCATTTAATACGCTTCCAGTAGCGATCAGTACATTAACTACAAGATTATATGATGGGATGAACATATCTGAGATACGTTTTAAAAAACGTGTGCAATAAAAACAAAACTTCGCGTAACAAAAAATTCGTTACCTCTCTTATCCCTTATAAAGGGAATTCTCACAATCTTTTGCCTTTCAGGAATAAAAACCTGGTAAAATTAAACATGCTAAAATAACATTTCAAACTGATAGACGAATGCCTTAATGATTCAAAATGAAGAAAAGATAGTCAGCAGCGAAATTTTTTTTATTTAACTGAGGTTTAAGTTAAACTTGCGAGTTTAATTTTCCTTACCATTTTACCACTAAAACTTTTTATTTTCTTCGAAATTTTTACTTATAATGAATTTGCATAGTACCCACAGGACATTCAAATAAGAAATAATAGCAATGTAGTATTTTTAGTACAAAATTTTGATATAACATTGTCTTAAAGGGGTGTTAAAGAAGGGACGGTAAGGTTAAAAAGGGGGAAGGTATAGGAAAAAAGAACGGTAAGAGAAAAAAAAGGGATGGTAAGGAAAATTAACCCCTATTTTTAGGCAAGTCATGTGATCTAAGTGATAGCCACAATGTTCATTGATTTTTAGAAACAGTTATTTACATTGGATTAAATGAAAAAAAAATTAATTTACCTCGAAAAGTGCAGGAATAAACCTCGGGGACGGTAAGACTACCAATAAAGCCACGATGCTTGAAATTGATATTTAAATCTTGATTTAAATTCTACAGTAAATTTCCTGTCAAAGAATTTTAGACGTACTTTCTCTAGCATACTTCTGCATGAGAAAAATCTTGGAAAAAAATCTGTGGCTGCATCTAAAGTAATTTTCTGTGTAATTTTAGAAGAGGGATGGCAAATAATCTAAAACCCAGGGACAGAGTTTAAAAAAATAATAACTACAGTAAAAATGTGTGCAGGTTAATTTTTTGCTACAGATTCATATAAAACAATAGTCCTCGTTTCGGAAAAAAAATTACATCGAATTACTTTTAATGAAACAAGTTTATACAGACAGCTCCAAACTTAAAAATCAGCATCAGGGACACAAAACGGTATAGGAATTTTGTGTTATATTTGGACCCCCATTATTCTCCAAAACTTATTTATCTCGTTAATATTGTTATGCAGTCATGCAATGGAATGTTCCCCTGTATATATATATATATATATATATATATATATATATATATATATATATATAAAGCACAAGAATATGTACTAAAATAAAAATTATTATTCAGGGACTTAAAAGTCAAAAGATTGTGAAAATGCCCCATAAACTAATTTATTTGTTTAAAATTCGAATTTCCATTTAATACTAACCTATTTATTCAATGACTAAAATATTAAAATACAATAGTTACAACATATACATTTCAATATCGAAAAGTTATATGAACACTCTATTCGTAATATGTTATTTTATACACAGACATTTAAATAAATTCCTTCTTGATATTTGACACGTGAAACTTAATTGTAATACGTTATTGATTTCCCACAATCGATAACTAATTTAAAGCACTGATTAACCAGTCCTTCAACTCTAAAATTAATTAAATTTGAGTATAATGATACCCTATATAGAAATAAATAATTCACGCTACTCACTTGTGATAAATACATTCTGAAGCATTCAGCTAAATTATCTGAGAATTCTGTGGAAAGGCATGCAGCAGATTAATTTTCAACGGTATGATGAAATAAAGATTCTCTTATGAACAATTTAGTTATTGTTTCTTGGAAAATTGAATGTTAAACAAAAGATTTAAAATGCATTATGCATTTCAAAATTTGACCTGCAAACAATGTCGATATTAATAAACATTATAAAAGATTGGTAAATATAATAGACTTCATGTATATAAATAAAGCGTTTTAAACTACTCAATAATATAAAAAGAGACATACGTGTCCAAGAAACACAACAAAGACAAACTTGCATATGCATGTGTAAATTAATATAGGTCATTATTGAAATTTGACTGTTATACAAAAGCTTTAAAATATATTATGCATTGCAGTATTTGACCTGAAAATAATCTCGAACTTATTAAACATTATAACTGATTGGTAAATATAATAGATTTCATGTATGAAGAAAGCATTGTAAACTATTACATATATAATAGCGCTAAGTGTATAACACTTCCGGAGAGAACTCATCCGAATCCCGATAACCACTTCGCTTTTCCATATTCCATTCAACCATTTTTATTCAAAAGAATTTTTTCGAATAAAACTTAATAAAAGTTACATTTTTAGAAAGGTTATTCAAAATAAATTAAAATTTGAGGGGAATTATGGATATATTCCCCGATAACTTGAGTTGAAATTAGTAGCCCGGTGGCGGAAAAATAAATCGCGTTCCTTGTGAATGTTTATTAGAGATCCTACATTGGAGAGAGATTGGACATTGAAGAAATGTCCGCCATTTCCGTTACAAAGTAGTTGGAACGCCGTACAACGCAATGCATTTTTATCAGCGTCTATCACTTTTTATTCTACTGAAATTATGGAAATTTCATTTTATATGTCTTCAAAGAGTCTTTCGAAACATGAATATGAGCACATTTCCATTTTAATGAGTAAGAATTCTCAGAAAATGCATTTTTTTTTTTTTTACTCAGCAGTTTTACGCTACGCAGCAGTGCGATTTTACTTAGTTATCAGATTTTGATTTATTTATAGAATTTGTTTTTCATATTTTTTATTTCCTTCTTTTAACACTAGTGCCCCTATTTAATTTTTTTTCTAAACTTTCATTTAAAGTTTTGAGAACAATACTCGTTCTAATATTTATATTTACCAGACTTCTGCATTAAAAAAGAATATCAAAGAGAAGTAGCAGTACGTAGAAACTTATCATAAAAAATTTTCAGCGCATATATTAAATTAACTTTGAATCACATATATAGTTAAATAGGAGTGGTATATGATATGGTTAAATTTTATTGTTTCTGAAATTATCAATGCGAAGATGGTGAAAATTATAATAATTACTGTTATTTTAAAATGCATAATAAAATTATAGATAGTTTTAAAAAATTGAATTCTATAGTTCATTTTCTATCTAATATCGTTAAAACTTATTTTCTCAAATACTGCGAAATTAAAATAAAGTTCTTACATGCCCAATCTTCCTCTGCCCACTATTTTAATTAGTAAAAAATAAATAGAGTAAAAAATGCATTTTCTGACAATTCTTACTCATTAAAATGGAAATGTGCTCATATTTATGTTCTGAAAGACTCTTTGAAGGTATATAAAATGAAATTTTCATAATTTTAATAGAATAAAAAGTGCTAGATGCTGATGAAAATGCATTGCGTTGTACGGCGTTCCATCTATTTTGTAACGAAAATGACGGACATTTAGTCGATATCGAATCTCTTTCTAATGTAGGATCTCTAATGTTTATGCTTTGTTGGCGCCATCTGTCGTAAGTTAAAATAAAAAAGAAATTTTCTTTTGAAAAACTTCTTTGAATTCTGAAGACATTGGGAAAAAATGAATATTACTTATAAAATGTAATTACAATATCAGGAATATATAATGCCGTGTATTACATATATATCAATGCAATATTATATCAATGCAAATAAAATTTTGTATTTTGTAGAGAAAATAAATTTGTAATTTAATAAAAGAATTTGAAAAAATGAAATCTGATAATGCAATTAATAGTTGCAGTTTACTTTTACAATAAAAGATGATTTTTAATGATAAAAATTTATTGCATTTTTTTTCAGTCTTATAACGCGTCTTCCTTTTTACTATGAGCTAACAAATTTATTGAGAATTGCACTGTTACAGTTTTTTCGATTTATAAGAAATTGAAAGTTATTGATTTCTTTAAATACGATAGTTGAATGATGGTGAAAGTTAATTGGCAATATGTTTTAAAATAGTATTATTAGTAGGGTACGGTGCCCTATTATCGTCCCCCAGTCACTTTTAGGCCCTTGGAAGTTTTAATTTTCGATGAAAATCTACCAAATTTGGATTTTACGTATACTAACTACCCATGCACGTAGAAACATAGGCAAATAACGTACAAAAAATGTTAACAAGGCGAAAAATTGTTTTTTCAAAAGTATCTAAAAAATGCAGAAGAAAAAAAATGGTCCCAATTTCGCTCCCAGAAAAAATCCAATACGCCGAGGCTTAACTTATAACCTAATCAAAATTTATTTCTAAATGAGTAAGTATTTTAATTTACATTAAAGTGAAGCACAACGAAATGTACTAACTATCAATAGGAGAATAACATAACGAAATATTAGCCATCCAAACATGAAGAAAAGAATTGAAAAAAAAAAGTCATGAAAAAGCATTTCTAATTTCGTCCCCGGGACAAAAATATGAACTGCAAGGGGGACGAAATTGGGACCATGCTACTTCCCAATATGACGGAGCTTCAGTTCCCGTAATATGAACTGGGCGTCCTAAAACTCACTGTATGCTACTGTCAGCATCTTACCAACGTAAAATCTATGCAATGAATAAGAAATAAATACTTACAGTACAGTAAATAACGTTTTACAAACGACGTAATAAAAACTTGGGTCTTCTAAAAACAAGAAATTCGCCGTCGTTAATTTATGTATGCGTCTTGCTGAACGAAACTTTCAACACTGACCCCTTTTACCTTCCGTTTCCTGTGCCTTGCGTCATAAGTGGCGCCACTTTTACAGAAGCGGAGAAGTTAAGGGGGGCGAAATTAGGAGAAGGGACGAAATATGGGGACTTTACCCTACTAATTTACATGTTTTTGTGAAATAGTTCTTCAAATTTTGTGAGCGAAGTTCATTTGCAAATTCTATGTCATTATTTTACCGATTCAATTAATAATTTTCTTTCAAATTAAGTTTGAATGAAAATTGGATTGTTTTTATAACTAATTTGCGCCACCTGACCAGATAAGACCTATCAGATAAGATAAAATTTATTACTTCATAATTCTTTTTATAATACAATGCTATTATCATTCTTTTGAAAATGCAAACACGCCATTCTGTCGAGCTATCTTCTAGTTCAATAATATTAAAAGAGGCTTACGTGTCCAAGAAACACACTCAAAGACAAACATGCTTGTGCATGTGTAAATTAATAAAGATTATTATTTATAATTTTTTTTATTGTGAATTTTTAATACTTTTCATAATTATTTTTTTTTTATTATATTTGAAAATTGCCTTATATATATTCGGTTCATTGACTATATAGTACGCTGCATTTTTATAACTGGTGAAAAGAACAACACTTCAAATATGCGTTTTTTCTTTTCATATGAATGTTTTTGAAAATTCTGGTGTAAATTCAATGTTCCGGGAACATATTTTTTGTGTTTAAATATGATCATTAATAATTCTCTGGTTGAAATATATATATATTTTAGATTGACATTTCAAAATAAGGTGAATCTCAATAATGAAGCACTACTATGCTATCATCTGATGAATATGATGTCAATTGCCGTTACACAATAATGCTTCTCCACATAGCAAAATATCAGATTTGCTGCTTTTACAGCATCATAACAGAGTACGCTGAACATTTTGCCGGTACGAACAGGGTATGGTCCTAATTTGGTAGGATTAGTGGTACATGAAAATAACGTTTGCTGTATAATGCAGTCAAGGACAAATAATAGTAATAATAATAATCCGCACTTATTGAATTTTTACCGTTTTTATATTGAAATAGGCAAATTTGACATCCGAATTCTTCAAATTTTATTTTAGTAGGTAATTGAAGCAATCGAAGAACTTCACTAAAGAAAACAGATTTTTGAAAAGTTTAAATGTCCTGGTAATTTCAAACATAATGCAAATAAAAAAAAATGGAGATTTGTTACAAACTTCCATTCTTGATTGGAAAAAAAAACATATTTCCGTCATAGGAATTGTTTAAAATGCTTATAATATTTCTTTCGTTAAAGGATTTTTAATAAAAAATTAAATTTGTAAGACTTTGGACAGAAAGTAAGGCTACAGATGACAATTTTGTTCATCTAGAGTAGCAGATTGCATAATAACGGAGTTTTGTTTACGATATCGATTTAATATATATTCTCGACATAGGAGAGATTGAGAAACAAGCGGGTAAGTGTGATTGAAGATCACACAAAGTGTTTCGTTTAATATTTCTTTGAAAACACTTTATCCTTTAATTAGTAAATCCAAATCATTAATTTATAATTATTAAATCCTCAATCCTTCCAATAAAAACATAGATGGCAGCACCATTAAATTTAATTTTGTTATTATTGTAATTGAAAGATACTTTTTAATCAAATAATAATAATAATAAAGTCAAGAAATGATTTTCAGACAATTGTAACGGCATACGCCTGAATATGAAAAAAAAAAAACATATTTAATTACATGATTTAATTTTAGCTATAAAAATTTAGATAAATGAAATCCTTAAAACTCTAAAAAAAAAAAAAAACAAAGAAGAAAGTTCTTTTAATTAAATCCACCAGGCAGTAAAATGTAGTCAATTTAAAATTTCGGAATTTTTCAAAAAATGAATTTTTGAATTAACCCTTTATCTATGGACGGTACTTATAAGTTTCACTAAAAAAACTTTTTATAAAATTCATTTAGTGCATCGATCAGTTGTAATACAGTTTAGAATGAGTTATAGATACATTACTTTATCTTGTTGCAAAAGTATTATTGGTTACACGAATTTTTTTTTTTTTTTTTTTTTAAGGATAATTTATTTTACCTTTGCATCTTTTCAGCTTTCTTATCGTTGGTAGCGCGCATTTTTCAATTCGGAAATATTTCTATATTTCTTATATCAGAACATTTTACTTATACATTTCCTAATTCTACAAAACACTAAGAAAAATATTTAAAATAAAAGATTTGAGTGGGTTATAAATATTGCGCAAAAATCCCTATAAATTCAAATTTAATTAACCCTTTTAAATCCTTCAATCCTTCTAAAATCTTACTAAATTTTATTAAACGAATATGTAAATCTTCTAATGTGGTTTAAACAATTCATGAAAAATGCTTTAGAAGATAAAATTGTCGTGAAATCATAATTCAGTACATAAAGGGTTAAGGAAGTGATTTAAATTATCAAAGGGTTAAAGAAAGGAGTATCCCATTACCTTGCTTCCATTTACAAATATTTCTAAATATACTTAATAATATCGCCCTAAACTGAATTAATTTGCAATTATCCAAAATTCGTCTTATAATTTTGTTATATCGCCAAAACTGAATAACTTTGAAGTTAGTCATAGCTCAACCAACATTGTTAATTAGGCATACCACACTGCATTTTGTATTTTACATAATGTATGCAATCAGAAACATTTATCTTTATTTTTTTTTTAACTAAGAATAATGAGTTTTCATATGAAACATTAAACAACATTTGCCTTAAATTTGTTATTTTTACATTTACCATTACCGATATAAAATGTTCAATTGTAGGAGAGACCGGGGGAAATGGCGTCACCCGGGGTTATGCCGACATCCCGTCTAATTTAAAAACTAAGGGCAGTTTGAGATAGTGAATGTGCCTGCATTACAGCGGGCAACAATATAAACAGTGTCTAGAGTGAGAGTGATTTTGCTGCAGGTTGTTCATTTGTTCTAGTGAGAAATTTAGTTTTCATCTAGTTGCTTCTTATTTTGGAGCTTCAAATGAGTATAGATAAGCACCTTTTATAGTAACATTAGGAGTTTAAGATAATATTACCCGTAATCTACATGCATTAGCAGACATTTTGGTGCAATGTGTAGAACAAGTTCGCTTCTTTTTTTTGGCTTTGCTTGGGGATTTTCGCCATATTGTTCTCTCGGGGTAATACCGCCACCATGCAAATCGAGTGAGAAATAGTGGCCTCATTTGAATGTAGTGGAGCCGATTCAGCAGAAATTTATATTTGTGACTTTTTCAAATTGAGTTAAATTGTAATTAATAAATTACTTTTGCTTTCTAAATATTTTCAGTAGGTTATGTGTTTCCTAGTATCCATTTGATGTATTTACTAGGTCATTAAATAGTGGCGTCATTACCCCGATACAATGGCGGAATAAACCAGTATCCTGGGTAATCACGCCACTGTGCAGGTGTTTAAAGAACTTTTTTTTATGGGTGCTTATGTTACAGTTATAATTACGGTTAAATTTATACAGATACTAAAGATCATGATTCAGCTTCAGAATTTTTACTGTTTAAAAATAAACATTTTTTAGAGGTGAAAAATTTTAAATTTCCTTAAGGTGTTGCCATTACCCCGGTCTCCCCTATACATGGCATTTTTCCTTACAAGTTTAAGACAGGATTAAGTCCTTTTATTGTTACGTTTCATGCGTTCCTAAGAAAGCGGAAATATGATTTTTTGTTGATTCATAATGAGTCGTCGTATTTATTATCAGCAACTTCATTGTAAAATGTAGTCAATCTTATAATATTTAGTATCATTAATAGTCAATGTTTGCGTAAAATGGTTAGTTTTCATGTTAAATCGACGTACGGTGCCGTAATTCCCATTTTTCAGAATTTTTTGCTTTTCACTCTCATTTTTGCGACACTGTCACGGCTAAACAATTGATTAGAAAAAAAAAAAAACTTTTAAAACTTAAAAGGTATGTAATTTTATCCTCTTTAATTTATGTATTGCTGACTTTTATGTAAAATGTATAGTTTTGAAGTTATTTTGAGAAAAAACAAAGAAAATCCGTTTTTTTTTTGCAATTTTTTGTAAAAATAACGTGTTTTCCGGGAAATATGTTGTTGCCAAACTTCAGATTCGTAGGGGAGACCGGGGGAATGGCGTCACTCGGGGATATGCCGCCACCCCGCCTAGTTTAAAAACTAACGGCAGTTTGAGACAGTGAACGCGCCTGCTCTATAGCGGCCAACAATAGAAACAATGCCTAGAATAAGAGCAATTTTTTTGTACATCGTTCGTTTGTTCTAGTGAAAAATTTAGTTTTCATCTAGTTGCTTCTTATTTTGGAGCTTCAAATGAGTAGAGGTAAACACCTTTTATTGTAATACTAGGTATTTAAGATAATATTACCCGTAATCTACATGAATTTGCCGACATTTTAATGCAATTTGTTGAACAAGTTCGGTTCTTCTTTTGGCTTTGCTGGGGGATTCTGCTGTATTGTCCTCTCGGGGTAATGCCGCCACCATGACAAAGTGTGACTTTTCCAATTTGAGTTAAATTTTAAGCTTAGCACATTAATAAACCAAGCTTAAGGAACATTGTAATTATTCATTATTCTGCTAAATTATTACTTTCGAAATATTTTCAATAGTTTATGTGTTTCCTAGTATCCATTTTATGTATATACTAGGTCATTAAAGAGTGGCGTCATTACCCCGATACAGTGGCGGGATTGGCGGAATTACCCCAGTATCCTGGGTAATCCCGCCACTGTACAGAGGTTGAAAGAATTTTTTTTTTTATGTGTGCTTACTTTACAGTTATGATTATGGTTAAATTTATACAGATACTAAAGATCATGATTCAGCTTCAGAATTTTTACTATTAAAAAAAAAAAACGTTTTTTCGAGGTGAAAAAAAATAAAATTCCCTTAAGGTGTCGCCATTCCCCCGGTCTCCCCTATTCAACGACCCAAAAAATATAAAGGCACCAAATATCAAAACTACACCAAAACTTTCTTTTATTTGTCCTTTTTGAGCACCTAATGCCTGGACACCCCATCAAATTCATAAATTTACCTTATATTTCGTTCGAAACATGTGTCTGAATTTCATTTACGTTTTCCGTTTAACATCCTCCAATAAAATTTTTCCCCTATACTTTTTGTTTTGCTTATAAATTTATTACAGAAATAATTTATCACCGTTCTACCAGTTAAACATCTTAATCTATAAATTTAATAATATTGCCAAAGATGAAAAAAAAAAGGCCAACATTTGTCTTATGCTTGATTAAAAAACTGTGTTTTTACTTCAAGAACTTTACAAATATCAAATTGCTACAAATATTGATCTAAAATTTTCATCTGTATACATTATTTTGTACACGCTAAAGATAGAATTAGGTCATGATTTTTCTTACTTTTTTAATCAATTCCCATAAACTTACAGTTATTGTCAAAAACTGAATAATTTAAAGTTAGGTCATAGCTAAACAAGGTTAATAAGAGGCAAGCAACACTGCATATTACAGATTGCTTTCCAAATCTATAATATGCATAGTGTCGCTTACGATACCAAATGTAATCAAAATGTAATCTTTATTTTATATGCATATAATAATGATTGATCTTATGAATAATTTAAAAACGTTTGTGTTAAATTTATAATTTTTATTAGTTATCAATATCGAATTACAACATTTATCTTTCGATATGTTTTCTTACAAACTAAAGACAAAATTAAAGTCATCATCTTAATACTTTTATGAATATTTTCCCTTAATCTTTTCATAGGAAAAACACTTGCATTTATAAAATGTTGAAATGAATTAATGACACTGGAATTTGAAAATAAATTTATTTGCAAATAGTAAAAAGCTATCTTTCACATACAAGAATAAACCAAATTTTTCTTTACAAAAATTTCGGAGATAAAATTATGTGGTTTCATAAACGTACCACCGCCTCTGAAAGGGTTAAACCTACTGATATCGCAAAGACTGAATAATTTGACTCAGTTCAACCAACCTTATAAACAGGTAAGATAGATTGCACGTTTGAATACCAAATATAATCTAAAACATTTCGCTTTATTTTATAAGCAAAATGTTAACAGCTGATCTTATGAATCATAAGAAAACAATTGTGTTAAATTTATGATTTCATGAGTTATCATTTATCGGTTTAAAAACTTCTTCTATCGATATTTTCCTTACAAGCTAAAGAAAGAATTAAAGTCATTATCTTATTACTTTTATAGATCTTTCCCTTAAACTTACTGATATCGCAAAAGCTGAATAATTTGACTAAGATCAATCAACTTTATAAACAGGTAAGCTATATTGCATATTTGAATACCAATTCAAATCTACAGTATTTCTCTGTTTGTAACAAAAAAATGGTAATGGTTGATCTCATGAATCATTAAAAAAGATTTGTGTTAAATTTATGTTTTTATGAGTTATCCTTATCGGTTTAAAATATTCTTTTATCGACATTTTTCTTGCAAGCTAAAGACAGAATAAAATTCATCATCTTATTACTTTTATAAATATTTTCCTATGAACTTACTGATATCTCCAAGGCTGAATAATTTGACTAAGATCAACCAACCTTATAAACAGGTAAGCTACACTGCATGTTTGAATACCACATTTAATCTAAAACATTTCGCTTTATTTTAAAAGCAAATGGTAATGGTTGATCTTATAAATCACTAAAAAACATTTGTGTTAAATTTATGATATTATGAGTTATTATTATCGGTTTAAAACATTCTTTTGTCTATATTTTTCTTACAAGCTAAAGACAGAATTAAATTCACCATCTTACTACTTTTATAAATCCTTTTCCTATAAACTTGCTGATATTGCCAAGGTTGAATAATTTAACAAAGTTCAAACAACCTTATGAAGAGGTAGGTTACACTGCACATTATTTGAATACCAAATCTAATCTAAAACATTTCGCTTTATTTTATAAGCAAATGGCAGTGATTGATCTTGTGAATCATTAAAAAACATTTGTGTTAAATTTATGATTTTATGAGTTATCATTATCGCTTTAAAACATTATTCTATCGATATTTTTTTTACAAGCTAAAGACAGAATTAAAGGCATCATCTCATTACTTTTATAAATCCTTTTCCTTAAACTTACTGATATCGTCAAAACTGAATAAGTTTGAAGTTAGTCATAGTTCAAGCAACCTTATTGAGAGGGCAGAAATCAGAAATAAACGTTTGTTCAGCAAGGTATTCAAAATAGAATATCGATCGCAAATGATCAATACGAAATTCAAATGTCAGTAGTTGGGACATTTAAATTAACTTAATTAAAAGTGTTTCTTTTGCTTCTGTATTTATTTGAAAGCTGAAAAAACAGCTATTAATACATTTAAAGAAGTGCAATCAATTAATAATTAAAGGCTAATTTAGTTAAACTTTTTTTTTCGTATAGGTAGGTAGAAGTAATTGTAAAATTTGTTTAAATAACTTTTTTACATTATATTTAACCATTAAAAATCATATACATGTAATGTGTTATTTAATACATACCTATATATATATATATATATATATATATATATATATATATATATTTACTTTCTTTCAGATATATTTTTAATACCGGTATGAATAATATTTTAATTTTTAAGAAGGAAATCGACAAATAAAAACACAAATGTGTTATTTTCACTTTTTGCGAAACTGAAATTTTGTCAAATCTGAAATTTTGTGAAATTGAAATTATAATATATGATAGAGTCAAGACCACGAGCATTTCGATTACATTTTGTAGTAATAAAATGCAAAAAATAAAATAAAAATAAAAAATGTTAACACCCAGCAATTCCTTTTTCTTTATTGCACACTAGAGTCCTGTGTGGGTCAAGTTAAATTTCTGCACAACGTCAATCCGAAACCCTAAACGAACCTGAAGACACCGGCAACGCGAAACTCAAACCAAAGACGACACACGCCAATCTGAAAATGACCCGGACTATTCAAACCCGATACCAAATGAAAGAAAACTAATCCATGTTTGAATACAATTATGTAATTGTAATATACAATTACATCTCTAATATATAGGGTGTCCCTAAACTCATGGTACATACGATAGGGGGTAATAGAACACATCAAGACGAGTAATAATAAATAGGAAACCAAGGGTCCCAAACGTATTCCGAAGGAGATGGGCGCCTTTAAAGTTTAGGGTCCAAAATTTCAAATGATTATAAAAAACGGAAAAACTGGTCGATTCTTTTGCGGTTTTCACTAAAACTATTCTTTATGTCAGTATTTTCTTGAAAATAAATTTTAAAGATACAGTTCAAAAAATGTCGACAGAGGGCGCTTTAGACTTTGGAGTAACCAACAACTATTTTTTACCGTTATTTTTTGTATCTCGTTACATGTTTTCAAAAGCTTAGACTTAAACTTAAATTTTGAGCTCAAAATCTGAATCGTTGGGAGTGGTTAAGTAGCGCAAACTGAACTGTGTTCAGGAGTTAAAATTTCAAATGATTATAAAAAACGGAAAAATTGGTTGATTCGTTTGCGGTTTTCACTAAAACTATTCTTTATGTCAGTATTGTCTTGAAAATAAATTTTAAAGATAAAGTTTTAAAAAATACCGATAGAGGGCGCTTTAGACTTTGGAGTGACGAACAACTATTTTTTACCCCCTTTTTTTTTTGTATCTCATTACATGCTTTCAAAAGTTTAGACTTAAACTTAAATTTTGAGCTCAAAATCTGAATCATTGGGAGTGGTTAAGTAGCGTATACTGAACTGTGTTCTGGAGCCGGGTTCAAATTTCAACACATGGACACAATTCAGTTTGCGCTACTTAACCACTCTCAACGATTCAGATTTTGAGCTCAAAATTTAAGTTTAAGTCTAAGCTTTAGAAAGCATGTAATGAGATACAAACAATAACGGTAAAAAATAGTTGTTCGTTACTCCAAAGTCTAAAGTGCCCTCTATCGTAATTTTTTAACTTTATCTTTAAAATTTATTTTGAAGACAATACTGACATAAAGAATAGTTTTAGTGAAAACCCCAAACGAATCGACCAATTTTTTCGTTTTTTATAATCATTTGAAATTTTAACTCCTGAACACAGTGCAGTTTGTGCTTCTTAACCATTCCCAACGATTCAGATTTTGAGCTCAAAATTTTAGTTTAAGTCTAAGCTTTTGAAAGCATGTAATGAGATACAAAAATAACGGTAAAAAATAGTTGTTCGTTACTGCAAAGTCTAAAGTGCCCTCTATCGTAATTTTTTAACTTTATCTTTAAAATTTATTTTGAAGACAATACTGACATAAAGAATAGTTTTAGTGAAAACCCCAAACGAATCGACCAATTTTTCCGTTTTTTATAATCATTTGAAATTTTAACTCCTGAACACAGTGCAGTTTGTGCTTCTTAACCATTCCCAACGATTCAGATTTTGAGCTCAAAATTTTAGTTTAAGTCTAAGCTTTTGAAAGCATGTAATGAGATACAAAAATAACGGTAAAAAATAGTTGTTCGTTACTCCAAAGTCTAAAGTGCCCTCTATCGTAATTTTTTAACTTTATCTTTAAAATTTATTTTGAAGACAATACTGACATAAAGAATAGTTTTAGTGAAAACCCCAAACGAATCGACCAATTTTTCCGTTTTTTATAATCATTTGAAATTTTAACTCCTGAACACAGTGCAGTTTGTGCTTCTTAACCATTCCCAACGATTCAGATTTTGAGCTCAAAATTTTAGTTTAAGTCTAAGCTTTAGAAAGCATGTAATGAGATACAAACAATAACGGTAAAAAATAGTTGTTCGTTACTCCAAAGTCTAAAGTGCCCTCTATCGTAATTTTTTAACTTTATCTTTAAAATTTATTTTGAAGACAATACTGACATAAAGAATAGTTTTAGTGAAAACCCCAAACGAATCGACCAATTTTTCCGTTTTTTATAATCATTTGAAATTTTAACTCCTGAACACAGTGCAGTTTGTGCTTCTTAACCATTCCCAACGATTCAGATTTTGAGCTCAAAATTTTAGTTTAAGTCTAAGCTTCTGAAAGCATGTAATGACATACAAAAATAACGGTAAAAAATAGTTGTTCGTTACTCCAAAGTCTGAAGCGCCCTCTATAGGCATTTTTTGAACTGTATCTTTAAAATTTATTTTCAAGAAAATACTGACATAAAAAATATTTTTAGTGAAAACCGCAAAAGAATCGACCAATTTTTCCGTTTTTTATAATAATTTGAAATTTTGGACCCTAAACTTTAAAGGCGCCTATCTCCTTCGGAATACGTTTGGGACCCTTGGTTTCCTATTTACTATTACTCGTCTTGATGTGTTATATCACCCCCTAGTGTATGTACCATGAATTTAGGTACACCCTGTATATATATTTTTTTCGTATAAAAACCAAGAAATATACACTCATTAATATTCAAATAACTAGTTCTTTTAACCCCGATATGCTATTTCTTACTCATACCAAATTCGAAACAAATCGGATAATTCTGCATGAAAAACCCATTATCTAAGTCAAAGGGGGAAATACTCCCGTCCCCCCCTCTTTACACTTAAATAATGAACCTCCAAATCTAATCAGGGAAGCGCCTCATTAGAATAAACCAGTAACCAAATTTGAAGCAAATCGCATAATTCTACAGGAAAAACACATTTATCTAAATTAAGAGAGCTTTGCCCTCCGTTCCCCCTTTATATTTAACCAATGAAGCCCCAAAACTAATCAGGGAAGCGCTTTATTAGAATGTACCTATATCCAAAATTTTAAACAAATCTAATATTTCTATCGCATTACGTACATACATACATACGTGCGTACATACATACATACGTACGTACATACAGAACCTGTGGGTAAGCTTTGATAGCCTACAAACTAAAAATAAAACATACAGATAATTAAACTAATTACTACTATTAATTGTTTTAATTATCTCAAAGGTAAAATTAACTGAATAATCATATAGCGTTTCCCGAAAAAACGCGACTAACATTGAAATAGTAACTCAGATTTTTTAGCTATTGATTTCACATATATTTTTCATTTTAAGAGTGTAATGAGAGACATGAAAAGGCTGGTTAATACGCTCCAGTGTCCAGAATATAAAGCAGGGAACAAGTAAGGGTTTTCTCCAATACTGCAGTCTTCCCTTGATTTGGTTGTAAATGATACGCAACGGTGGTATTTGAAATGACCTTAACTCTCTTTTCTTTCTTTCATTTTTTGAATATCTCAGGACTCCTTTTCGGGTATTGTTATGTGTCTGTGTATGTTGTTCGGGGGGGGGGGGGGGGGGGTTAAAGGTTGAAATTCTTTCTGGTAAAACTGATAGTATTTTATCTTGCTTTTGGCCGAAAATCATATTGAAATGAAAATTTTGCTAATATTAGCTATGATTTAGCTTTTGTAGCTCGTAAAAAGTGTGAGAATCTTAATACTTTAAATAGTGAAACATTCTTAACGTGCAAACTGCTCGTTTTAAGCCTTTATCTAATGTCGGTACTTATAAGTACCATTAAAATAACTTTTTTATAAAATTCATTTAATACATCGATTATTTGTAATATAGTTTAGAATGAGTTATAGATACATTACTTTATTTTGTTAAAAAAGTATTATTGGCTACACAAAACAAAAATATTTTTCAAAGAATGATTTCTTTTGCTGCTTCTTTTCGGCTTTCTTGGCGTTGATGGGGGGGGGGGGGGAGGGGGGGGTTCATCTCGGAAATATTTCTATATTTCTATTGTAAGAACATTATATTTGTACCTTTCCTAATTCTACAAAATACTAAGAAAATGTTAAAAATAAAGCACATGAGTGGGGTAATAAATATTGCACAAAATCCTACAAATTCAAATTTAATTAAATCTTCTTAATCCTTCAATCCTTCTAAACGCCTTCTAAAATTTATTATATGATTATGTGAATCTTCTAATGTAGTTTCAAAAATTCACGAAAAATGCTTTAGAAGATAAAATTTTCATGAATTCATAATTCAGTACATAAAGGGTTAAGCAAAGCATGTCTTCGTCTTAGCTCATATTGAATGAGTTCGACTGTAATTACGCATACATATTATAAAAACTATTGCAAATATGCACAGATAACTTATTGATTGATATAGTCATTTAATATAAACTATTAATAACGTAGGGTACTTTTTAATTAAAAAATAAGTTTTTAATTCAACGATCAGTTTCCAAAATGATTAAAACGTATTTTTATTTAAGACATAAATAATAATTAAATTTTATCAACTAATATATTAGCATGTTTATGAGTTTGAAAGTTAATCAAAATGCTTTTTATCGTAATATTATACAGGATTTAATTATATTAGCTATTCTTAATTGAAGTATGTGAAAATACTAATTATATTAGAAATTTTATCGTCTGTTGGCTAAGTTAAAGCATATCGTTTTCATTTTTAAAAAGTCACACAGACATATGGTTTTAACTTAGTTATAAATAATTATGTAAATTGTATTTTTTTTTTAATTCATTCATAATTATTCAGTTTAAATAAATTTATTTGATTTCAATATAAAAATTATTATATTATTTAATTAACTTTGATGAGATCATATTTTTTATGACATTGTAGATTTTTTTTTTGTGTGTGGGGGGGGGGGGATGGGGGGGGGTTAAATAACGTTTTCTCTTATATTGAAAAATTTTAATAAGATTTTTTTCAGGCTAAATAGAGATAAAAGCACATTTTTTTTTTTTATGTTTGAATAAGTAAACTTCTGTGAAGACATAGATGGAATAAAGTTATTAATTATTCCTGAATCTGTTTAAAGACTAACATATACACTATATGGCCAAAGGTGACCGGTCACTCCGGATTTTAGACGTTTTGTTAAATATCTAAAAAAATACACGAGGAATTAATCTGAAACTGCAGGTGTTTAAACAGTATAGTATAGGTCATATATTTCCGCGAAAATGAGCAAGTTTACTAAAAAATGTTTCACTGCGCATGCGCGAAAGCAATCAAAATATAATGTGCATAATATGTTAGCTAAATGTATAGAGCAACTTTTGTAAAAGTCTCAAATACATAGTTTGAAAATTCTGATAATAATCGTATATAGAATAAGCTCAAAATCCGTTGTTCCTAAAATGATGCAAAAAGATGAGGGGTTGTATCCATATATCCATTGATTAGTGTCAATATAGCATACACAATATTGCACGTACTACTGTATTTGGATACAGCCCCTCATCTTTTTGCTTCCTTTTAGGAATAACGGATTTTGAGCTTATTCTATAAACGATTATTATCAGACTTTTCAAACTATGTTTTTGAGACTTTTGTGAAAGATACTCTATGCATATAGCTAACACATTATGCAAATTATATTTTCATTACGTTTGAGCATGCGCAGTGAATCACTATTTAGTAAACCTGCTCATTTTTCAAACAATTTTTTTTATTTTTTCATTCTGATTGCAGGGTATTGTGTGCAATGTTGTTTGTAATATTTTCTGAAAATAACTTTTTTTTATATATATTAAGAACTCTGCAAATTATAAACAAAAATCTTTTCAAAATTTGGGACTGTTTTTATAAAAACCTTAATTTCTCTACGAGTACGGATGCTATCCACATAAAATGAACACAGTGTATTAAAATAAGCCACTTATTAATAATATCGAGTTTGAACGCTTTTGCTACATTAGATTGTACAGGGTTAACCAAAAGATATTCGTTCTTTTTCAATACGTTGACGGCCCCCTATGGGGTTTCGGGAAAAAATCTTCGCCGAAATATATGACTTATACTATACTGTTTACACACCTGCAGTTTCAGGTTAATTCCTTATGTATTTTTCTAGATATTTGACAAAACGTCTAAAATTGCAAGTGACCGGTCACCTTTGGCCATACAGTGTATAAAGCTATAAGTTGTGTATCAGAAAACGTGTATTCTTTTTATAAGATATAGGTACCTATTATATTTCATTTTAAATTGTTCATAAAATAAAATTGCTTGTTGAAAACATGTTTGTCTTGATACATTCATCATTTAGGCTAAAGACCTTTCCTGCAATAAACAATGACCTTTTAATTGCATTCTGTAAGATAATATATTTCGACAATAGATATCCTCTTCAATTGGGGACATCATACTACAATGCAGAGTTTCAAGTACGCGGCACGCATGCAGCACCTAAATTCATTTCATGTGTCCTTGCAAGTTGGACCCATACTAAAATATATATTGTATATATATTTCAAAAATATAATATACATAGTGGTTCGCTATCGCATGTCCTAACTTTGGGGAGTTCTAACTAAAACAAACATTTGTTGTATATGAATTGTGAGCCGCAACCCACTTATTCAGTCATAAATGCAGGGTGGCAAACTACAAGTCGAACCCGAATTTTCGTTCCTATATTTAATGTTAATTAAGATATTTTACCGATATATTCAGCATGCATATTTACTTTATATGAAATTGTAACGCTCGAACAATACGCTCTCCATCATATTTGTTCTCCTTTTCTTTTTTTTTCTTTCCCTTCAAAAGAACTGACAAGCTGAGTAAATCAGACTTTACGAGAGAGTAGAATGTTTTTACAAAAGATGTTGCCGACAAGGCATGTGAGCTATGCCGTATTTTAAATTAACTGAGTTATTTTGTAAATAGTAACATGTAAATACGATGTAAATATTAAAACTTATTAGTCGATGATAAGTTATCCAGTTTTATTTTGTAACATAAGAATAGTTTCCACCCCGGATTCTGAATAATATGTTACAGAAGAGGCGCCCAATGTGGGGCTCGAACAGAAGCAAGATATGAAGATAAGTATTATTTTTAAATTGTGTTAAACTGTTTTAATAAGAAAATATAGATACTAAGGTACAAAAATTTATACAAAAGTACTTTTGATTCATCCGGAATCTGTGGATTTTTGAAAATTGTATTTGATTCGTCCAGAATCGAAATATTTTGGAATTGTTCTATTCAGCCTGAATGTTACTTTCCTAGAATTGAAATACGAAAAGTCGTCTGCAGCTTCAAGTATTTTAGTATCTGAATTAAATGAAGATATTCATAAGAGAAATAATTCTAATAATTATTTTTGAAAAATAAAAATCGTTTGCTTTATTTTATACATTTATATAGCTGCACTGAGCTATTTTATTATGAAGTTATTATTATAAATGAGTGCTTGGAATTATTTTAATTATTATATGATTGATATTATTGTGTAAAAAAAAAAAAAAAAAGGCAAATAGTTGGTGTCATTATATTGAGTTTTGAAAGATATTGTATGTTATTTATGTTCTATATATGTTAAAAATTACGTATTTTGCTAAGAGTTATTCGTAACACAAATTAAGTTTGAAGTTAGCTAAAACATATTTAGTTCAAATGATGGCGTTTCTTTCAAAGGGTAAGAAAATTGATTTAATCACATTAGCTTCAAAATTAAAAGTAGAAGTAAGTAGCGATGAAAAAGTCCTCGAATTACGTGATAAAATTGTAAACAATGAGGCATTTAAAGATAACGTAGATTTTGTACAGGGAAGTTTTGAAAATATCGTAGAAGAAAGAAAGACTCTTGAGGAAGAGAAACGTTTAGCCAAAGAAAGAGAATTTGAGCTACAGAAGCTCAGGTTAGAAGCAGGAACAAGAGATGTTGTTGCAAATACAAGCAACCCTCTAGAAACTTCTTCCATCCGCGTTGACTTGAAAAAGGTTTTACCCGATTTCAATCCTGAAAAGGATGATATGAATTTATTTTTAATAACTTTTGAGAGGCAAATGAAACTTTTAAAGGTTTCTAAAGAACTGTGGATTACGTATTTAATTGGAGTCCTTCCAAATGAAATCGGTAAATTAATAGCGCGTGAACCGGAAGAAAAAATTGAGGATTATTCTTATATTAAAGATATATTGTTGCAGAGGTTCAAGTTAACAGCTGAAAGGTTTAGAGTTTTGTTTAGTCGACATCCAAAGCGAACCGATATTAGCTGGAAAGAATATTATTTTGAAATCAGAAGCTATTTTGAGGGATGGCTATCCGAATTAAATACAAATTCCTTTGAAAAATTATCGGAATTAATTATTGCTGACCAATTAAAGAAAAAGGTTTCCCCTGATTGCAAAGAACATTATTTAGACCAATGGGAGAATTTAACAGATCCTGTTGAATTAGCTGAAAAGTTAGATTTATATGATAATTTGAGGTCACACAAAGTAGAAATAAAGAGATCAAATAAAATTAGTGAGGTCGGGAATTCTAATCGCTTTGAAAAAACGCCTTTAGATTTTAAAAGAAATGAGTTTGGTAAAATTGGCAATCAAAAGGATTCCAAGAGAAATAAAATTAATTACCCTTCGAATTTAAATCGACCAATGTTAAGTTGTTATGGTTGTGGAAACCAGGCAGTTATTAAATCCAAGTGTCCAACCTGTTCTCCGAAAAATGTATCGGTGCACTTTCAATCACTAGAATTTCGTACATGTAATATGCAAACATCACCAACATTATTGGTAAAAATAAGCATAAATGGTCTCTCTGGCACAGCTTGTGCTGACACTGGCGCAACACATTGCGTTGCGGGTGAAGTTTTGTATTCTTTATTAAAAGACCAAGGTGTGAAGTTTGAAAATCTCAAATGATCGTAGTCTTAGCGGATGGGCTACAAAACACTACCGAAGTTTATAAAACAGAAGTTCATGTTAAAATTAAAGGTCGCGACATTAAAACAACACTTTATGCTCTGCCGAATGCCAGAAATAATCGTACAATTTTAGGAATCGATTTTTTACGCAAAGCAAAAATTGTTTTGGATGTAGTAAATCAAGAATGGTTCGTCGCTGATAGATGTAGGTGGAAGTATAGATTCGCTGAAGATACATATAGACCTCCCAGTGAATTAGCGACAAAATCCGGTGAATTAGACACCGTTTTTCTAAGAGAAGATGAAGGTAGACATCTCACTTCAGAGCAACAAGTTAGGTTGAATGAACTGCTTGAAAAATTTCCTAGTAGCTTCCAACTAGGGGAAGAGACTACACCTAAAGTTAAACATTATATTGATACAGGATCACGGGTGGGCATAATTTTATCTGATGAAATTGATAGTCCTGCACATGATAGAAAAGGCTATGCAAAAGATTGCCGTAGGAATTTCGATTATAGGGGTAAGAACAGAAATTTTAAGAGACCAATTGTTAACAGAAGCAATAATAGATATGACCAAAATTATGTTAAACAGTCATTTAACCATGGAAATTACAATAAAAATAGTTATGAGAAACCTGGTTCAGAGAATTCTTACCAAGATGAATCAGAGATTCCTCAAAATTTTGAGACTAAAGATTCTTTAATATCTCAAGATATGACAGAAAGTGAAGGTTTGGTGAATAGTTCATCGGATATGGTTGAACCTAATGATGCATTTGAAACGCTAGAAAGTGCTTCACTTACAAAAGTAAAGTATAATCCACATTTTTCTCCTATGTACAAAAATAGAGGCTACTATCATGCTCTAAATAATTATAATTATGATAGCCGACGATCAGGTAGAGGTAGCTATCAGGAGCAAAGAAATTCCCAACAGTCACACAGGTATAGTGCACGGCGAACTGCAGATTCGTCTAGCAAATTCGAAAAGAGATATGAAAATGATCTTAAAACTAATGATCAGGATAATTACAAATTGGATTGTAGGTCTGGAAGTTACAGACATGATAATGGGTACTATGGAAAACAAAGATCTCCTACTTCTTATACCATTGCCACTAAAGGAAACCCCTTTTCTCCCTTAGAAAATTATCATATATCAGCTTTGTGTCCTTACACGCAAGATGATGGTGGATCTTCTAAAGGATTAATTCGTCCTAGAGGCAGACCCGGAAAACGTCAGACGCCCAGCCAGCAAATATTTACGAAAGGATCACAAAACACGAGAAACATAGAGGATTTTAGGCACCAGAAAGCATCCCGAAGAAATCCACCCAAGAAATGCACACTGCATCTGAGGGACCAGTAATGCAGTGTGAGGGGAAGAGTATAACGCTCGAACAACACGCACTCCATCATATTTGTTCTCCTTTTCTTTTGTTTTCTTTTCCTTCAAAATAACTGACAAGCTGAGTAAATCAGACTTTACGAGAGAGTAGAATGTTTTTACAAAAGTTGTTGCCGACAAGGCATGTGAGCTATGCCGTATTTTAAATTAACTGAGTTATTTTGTAAATAGTAACATGTAAATACGATGTAAATATTAAAACTTATTAGTCGATGATAAGTTATCCAGTTTTATTTTGTAACATAAGAATAGTTTCCACCCCGGATTCTGAATAATATGTTACAGAAGGTGATAGATGTCACAGGTCTGTACAACACAAGAAAGCTTGGACACGCGGTAACGAATGATATTGTATTTGTACCCGACTGCCAAGAAGGGTTATGTGTTTCACGCGTATCTGAGTATGTGGATTTCTTTATATCCTCGAAACATCTCAACGGCTGGATGCATTTTAATGAATGAGGTCTCTATCGATTCGTCTTAACCTTCCGATAGTTATAACTAGGTTTTGTTTTTATAAATTCAAAATGGTGGCCGTAAAATACAAAATTGCGGTAGAGATTTAAAAAAAAATTACGCATCATATTGAGTGGCATATCATTGGATAGATCTTTCAAAATGAAGACGATGTTTCATTGACCATTTTACAGTCAGAAGCTCCGTTTAAATATTATACAACCTGGAAGTTATGTATTTAGGATCTCTAGCTTTACTGCAAATCTAACCTTCATAGACATCTATAGACCTCATCAGAACGGTGTTTATAGATAGGAACTAACAATTAAACACAACATAAAAGTCATCAATACAAAGAAATAAAAGAATAGGTAAGTAATATAAAAAAATAATTTCACATTGATGAGAAATAATTAATTATCTCGCTTTTTACGCAGTCGCGTTTTTTTTTTTTTGATTTTTTTAAATTTAATTTTTTTCTAAAATGTGTCTTTCTAAGGCCTCGTGTATGTTTTTAGGTGCGTTCATAATTATATAAGTACGTAGCAAGTATAGTCCTCGTCTGCTCCGTCCATCTATCTGTTTGTCAATCTGTCCGCATATAACAGCGCAAAAACTATCTGAACGAATGGTTGGAAATATAGAGAAATTATGCAGAATTTTATCATTTCAATTTTATGAAAATCGAAGCAGAACTTTAAAAAATATTAATAAAAGGGTTTTTCATTGTATTAAATCCTATCATACTTAATTAATTCATTGACATCCCATTATAGATGATGATTATAGGTTGCCATGGTGATTACGTCTTATTTAAGATGAAGTCCTATTATTTCTGTATTACTGAATTTAATGTGTAGAATCGTAATAAATTTTGTATTCATGCATTTTTGCATAAAAGTGCAACAGCTTATTGCACGAAAATCTGAATATTTATAAAAGTAGTTATAGTACCTCGTTTACGTACAATTTTTAACTTGTTAAAATCTACTACCATAAAATTTAACACAAGGTTTCTACAGTTTTTTATTTTAATTATTATTAATAACGCCAATACAGGTTGAGAATATTGCAAGTGTGGTATGGGTCGCTTCTTCCCGCCTCTCAGGAATCTCGCCTATTTGTTAATTAAGATTAACGTGTCCAATTTATATTAAATTATTAACATTGGTTAAAATTAATATTTAAATGTTATTAATTAGTATGAAGTAAGAGCTCCTTATAATGCATAGACATATGACTTCAACAATGTAAGTCGGCCTTCCAACTTACTTTCAAAAAGAACTTTTGTAACATAGTTATGTAAAATAGTGGCCGATGATAATATCACGTTTATAAAAAGACAAGGAAAAGGTGCGATACTCTTAGATTCGTACGGTATCTCTCAGTTGTATCGCTTATTTCGATATACCGCTGTTTTTAAATTTCACCTCCCCCCCCCAAAAAAATATTAAGTACTCGTTTAACAGCATTTTCTTTAGATAACGTATACATAATTTGATTGGAATAAATGAAGTTATTTATTACATTATTTAAAAAAGTTGAAAAATATAAATAGATTAATATTTGATATAAAGTATGCTCTTGTTTGTTATCATCTTTCTCAAAATGCCTTTGAAATGCCGATGATTATATCGCACACTTGGTATGGGCGGTAAGGAAGAGGAGCTATTGTATAAAAGTAATAAAGTTTAACAAACTTGATAATTACAATTAAAACTTTTATACTTATTTGCCTTCTAAATAATACTTTATAAACTTTTATAATTGTCTTAACAATATTAATTGTAAACGAGTCGGAACCCGTCGATGTCGGCGCATGAGGATGTATAAAAGAACAGTTAGATTGAAATTATAAAGAATAATTACAATAAATAATCAATCTTATATTGACTGGCCTTATTCCTAAAATAAATATTATTTATAACTAAAGTTTAACTATTCAAAAATTAAACTTTATTTCTATAAGTAATCAGTAATATGTAATTCAGATAATAAATTATGAATTTATCAATTGAGGCTTTGATCTTTTGAATTACGCAATGAAAAACCAATTAAAATTGCGCCACAATGACACAATAGTAATCTTTGTCTTCAACGAAATCTAAAAATACCGTAATTTTCACCGTCGCAAAATTTACATGCGTACATTTCATATTCATGTTCACTATTTTCTTCTAACATTTTAACGCGCAATAGATCATTAAAAAATATATTTCCAAGCTTCATGTCACGTTTGCCAGTTTCAATTTTGTGAATGCAAACACTCGCACTCTTTACATGAGTTTCTAATCTGAGTGCCAGCGAAATAAACAAAAATAATTTTAGACGCATTTTTAGTAAAATATTTAGTTTTTTCAAAGGAAATTATCGTTTCACTTTTACTGTGACGTCATTTTCACCCACTGAAACACTCTGAGATGAACGTCTCAATGTCAGTATCAGCTGTATGAAAAAATTACTGAAATGTAATAGCTTTCTAACTAAATATGCATTATTTTAAATAGAGACGTCTTTTTCTGTTAAAAGTTTTTAAAAAAAGGTTATTTTTAATTGTAATATGAAAATGGCATCTGTAATGATATGGTAATTCCAAATGTTTCGAACCTCGCTTCAACAAGGAAAATAACGAGATTGCCGCTAATATGATGAAATTACATAAATGACTTTTTAAATTAAAATTAAAATATAAAAATGGGAGTAATTTAAAAATTTTTTGAATGCGGACGCATCTACAAATTAACAGCTTTCATTAAAAATAATAATAATAATAATAAAATAAAATAAAATAAAATAAAATAAAATCGGTTCAGAAGAAAGCTCAGTACTGATATCTAAAAAAAAAAAAACAGCCTGGTCTTTTAAATATATACATAATAATTATTATTAACAATTAAAACCTATTATTTTTAAGACATCCCATGCCGCAATCACACTTTATTACACTTTCTGCTTCATTCTAATATTTTGTGATATATATACTCTATACTGATACTGACCTATACTGGCCTATATACTGATAGGCCATATTATTGGCAAAACGCAAATTAAAAAAAAAACTTATTGCTTTAAGAATTAGTAAACGTTTCCAAAAATCCCCATCAACAGTGAACTTTAAGAAACTGATTAATTTTTTTCATTAAAAAGCAATTAGATATTGACAAACAAAAATATGAATTATTGAATTCATGAATTCGTTTGAGAAGAAAAATAATATTCATAGAAATTTATGTTTAAATTATTTCTGAAATATTTCACAGCACATAGCATGTGTAAATATTACATTATAATACGCATAAGAATTACTATTATATCACCATACAAAAAATTCTTAAAAAATTTGATTGACAACAGGAAAAAAAATTCATTAGCTGGCGCAAATATTGTAGTTTTTAATAAAAATATCGTTTTTGAAATAAACGCTGAAATAATTATCTGGAAAAATAACTTTTAAGAGAAGTGTGTTTTTTGGAAAAATCCATAGAAAATAGGTTAGAGTTTAAGGAAGATGATAATATATAATAATACTGTTATAATTATCTCCAAAACGTTAGTCTAGCAATTTTTCTTAATGATAAAATAGCGGTAGACAATTGCACTCACTGTTAAACATAGATAAACCTAAAATTGTTTTTAAAGAGGGAATTATTTTTCACTGCAGACACGAAAACAGAGCAATATACAAGATGTGCCAAAATTTGAGCAAGAAATTCAGAGGGTTGATAGTAGGCATGGAGAGGATGAAAAGTTGCCATAGAAGATTGGGTCGCAAGCCACTTATTTAGTCACAAATACAGAGTGTTATATCCTAATTGAACTCGTGTTGACGTTAATAATTTCGAGAAAAATAAAAACACTGCAATAAAAATACAACAATACGTACCTTGTTTTGTGTGCAATGTAGTAAGATCGCATTTTACATACACTCTAAAATTGGGTGGGGTGAAAAGTGAAAGTTCACTCTTTGAAAGAGTAACAGATATTTTCACTCTTTTTGGAGTGAATTTTATAAAAATACACTTCTTAAAGAGTGGAATTTTCCACTACCTAGAAAGGAGTGAAATATTTCGCTTCAGTATCGAGAGTGAATATTCACTCTTAGCAGGAGTGAGTATTGTATTAGTATTACTAATCAGCCAATCAGAACAGTCTTGTCTACGACGCTTTTTTAAGATACGAGAAATGCGTTCGCCATTTCAGAATTAAAATATACGGATATTACGAAAGTGCTTATTCATGGAACTTTTAATTTTCATATAAAATTAAATGTAATTTATTCATAAATGATACAGAAAGATAGAACATTCTCTAAGAGCATTCGAAATTTTTTTGCGGTTTCAAACTAAATTTTTTCTATTACTGTTAAGACAGCAGTTTTTAACAAGCGCGTGAAAATATATCTTCAAAGTTCAGTCATATATGTATTGCTTGCATTATAATTTTCCCTTCCGGTTTGCGTCAGTCACGACTGATTAGTCATAACTAAAGAGTGTCACATTTGATCCGATACAGCTGGCATGGATGAGTAATGTTGAAAATTGTTGAAACGAGATTTCTGGAATATACATAGTTTCGGTTGAGTTTCGGTCCGGCCGAATTTTTGGCAGCACTTTCGCCAAAAACGAATTTTCGGCGAAACTCAGATTTGGGACGAAAACGAAACCGATTTTTCTGTTGATCTTTAATTGTATGTATGGGTATTACTCATCAGATAATCAGAATAGCAAGTCTACGATGCTTTTTTTAAGAGGTAGGCGCCCGCATTTTAGGACTAAAATATATACGGATATTATTACAGTGATTATTTATGGAACGTAAAGGTAAGTCTTATTTAATTTTAATATTTTACTCCTGTAAAGTTGTATGTTGTGATTATGAGTTAAATAGTTTTAAGTTGTATAGAAAAAGATTGAACTGGAATTGTTTTCCTTTAAGATTTCTTGAAAATGTGTTGAGCTAATGTGCTGTTGGGTTTTTTCGATTTTTTACTGTTTTTTGATTATAAACCCTTACAGTATTTACCGTTATTATTTTTGTTGTTTAATAGTACAATTATAAAATACCAATTATTACTTTAGTATTTTTAAAATTGGTGTATTTTTTTAAAATTGTATGTAAGCATTTTCCTGCTGTTTATGATTTTGATCAAAATAATAGTATTTGTATGAAAATTTGTATTGGATAACCTTACATATTAATTTGTTTTATGCACAGCAAAAAAATTAACATTAATATCAATTTTGCATTTAATTAGCCTTTGAATTCAAAAACTACGAGGCGAAAAAACAGGTAGGACGCTGAAAATTTTGAAATTGATATATTTTGTAAACATAAAAATGTGAGAAAATTATTCGAAATCATTACTGTGCACAGATTCTACTTGTGCACAAACTTTTATTTATGGATAAATAAAACCAACACTATTTTCATTTAAAATTTAATGTGAATATATGTCGATTTTTCATTTGATTTACAGGGAATAATTATTATTAGTATGAGCGAAGCGAATCCTCTACTAGGCTACACAAATTAATTTTGTCGTACACTTTACAAAAAAAAAAAAAAAAAAAAAAAAAAAAAAAAAAAAAAACTACCGAATATTTTGAATTGAAATTAGACATAAAAATAAATTATGGTCTGTAGATTTGCACAATATTATTTTTTTACAGAAGAACCTTAAAAATTTATTATTTTAATTAATTTATTTTACATGTTTTTCCATTACGGACAAATTTGTGCAAATAAAATTTCAAACACGTATATTTTCAGAAGAAAAAATACATCATGGAGTCAGTCATTATAGGTAGAATCATGATTAATTAAATAGTTTCTCGATTTCTTTTATGAAATTTTTAAAATACCCTTTTTTATGAAAATTATAGCATATTTTTAACGAATTAAAATTTGCGAAAATTCAATTATTTACATTCAATTATAAAAGTATTTTTCAATGTTAAGAATTCCAATGCACAATTTATTCTTATTATGTGAAATCATTTACGCGAACGATACTTACGCATTTTAAAGGGATTATATTATTATTATTATTATTATTATTATTTTTTTTTTTTTTTTTTTTTTTTTTTTTGTAAAATGACAACAAAAGAATCGTAAACAAATAAAATTAATTCTTATACGTTATATCATAAATAAAAAATTCCGAGGAAATTTGGCTGAATTTTCATTTCTAAAATTATAATCCGCCAAAACATAAAATACCGTTTTTTGCTTAATAAAGATGCAAAAATAATATACAAAAATATCGTTACTTTCAAATATTTTCTTATTAAATAATGTTTCGCGGATCTAAACAAAGCAAGGCTTTTGCTAGTTATGTGTATTTATATCTGTAATTTAAAGAGAAGCCTAGCAGTACTGTCTGTAATGAGTTTAAGAGTTGGCGGGTGCATCCGATACAAATCCACAAAATTTGCCCGCCGCAAGAGTAGAGATTTTATGCTTATTAATTGTCTAGAAGTCCAATCCTTTCCGGAGTTCTACAATATCTCAAAATCCCGCAGCAACAGAAATCCCTCCCGGAGAAAAAAAAGTCTGAATTTAACACTGGTAGATAGATATGATAGATTCATCCTTATACCCATCGTTTCTACAATTAGGAATATAAATGTCTTAGAAACAAATATATTAATTAGGAATTAGCTATAGTGATATAATTACGACAAATAATTTCTATGACATAAATTTAAAAAGATGAATTCATGGTTATGTATTTTTAAGATCAAAAGGATTTATTTCTAAAAAAAAAAAAGAAAAAAACCCCAAGAAAATTATAATTTTAGAAATACCAGAAATGTGGATTTTGAATTATGTAGTGCTGCCATCTAGGAGGAACATATGAAATTATAAGTAAACTTTTTGAAAATCTTTCTGTCCTCTTACCAAAATTCCTTCATTATAAATAAAACAAAACAGAACAAAACAAAACAAAGAAACAATATATATATATATATATATATATATATATAATATTTAAGTTATGTTATTTAAGAAATGCAGTTAATTGAAGCTTTTGCAAAATAATACTTTAAATTAATATTCTACAAAACAAAAATATGACGCTTTTAATTAAAAACATTTAACGTTTAGCAGAAGCAGGATTCTATACGAATCAGGAATTTCTTCGTAATATGAGTTAAATATAAACATGCAGAAATAATTTTAATTAATAAGTTAAATAGTTTTAAGCAATAATTCTGGTGTAAAATAATTTTGTAAAGTTTGGGTAAAATTTCCGGGCGTTTTAGTGTAAAATAACACAGCAAATAGGAGTCAGAATTTGACAGAATCAGGCGTCAGAAATACACTTAATTAAGATATATGCAATATTTTAGAGATAGGGAAATTATAAGTCAGTTTAATTTTATTTTAAAAGATGTTCATGCATATATATATTTTTTTTTTTTTTTCAGCATAAAGTAACAAGTTTAACTATGTTAAGTTTAACAAGTTTAAGAGTTTCCAATAAATTAGACTCTTTAAAATATAAGAAAAAACTCCAAAATATTAAAAACTAAATATATATATATATATATATATATATAAACGAAGAGAAAAGCATATCCTGCAGAATATTTTCTAATATTTTTATTGGCATGCATATTTTCGGAATTTATGAATATATGATGTAAAATTTCAATTGTTTAAAACTTTCAGAGGCAGAAAAATTATGTTCGTAAAATGATGAAATAATTGACTGACACTAGAATTTACAAACCAATTTCTTCGAAAATAAAAATCAGTTTTTCTACACTTTCATTATAAAACTAAAATCTTATTAAAATATTCTTGTTGCCGTTCGTCAGTTTGGAATTAAAATTATGTAGTCACACCGTATGATCACCGCACTTGAAGGAGTTAAATAGATTTAGTTTAGTAATGCAAAGTAAAGGAATAAGAAACAAGTGTATGATCTAATTAGAAAAAAAAAAATGCTATTCTAAAATTTAGAAACGAATTTTTCTCTGTCTGTGTAATAGTTAAGGGAATATCGGGTATCCCACAAATTTCAAGGTCTGCTCAGCTCAGACTAAAGATGCCAAATCCAGTGTCACAGTAAGCAAAACAGGTAGACAAGAAAATTCAGGAAATGTCTTCTAAATTAGGACATAAAAATAGAGTAAACCTTATAAAAACTGAACCTGTCTTTAAAGGAATCATGTTTTAAACGGAAAAATATTGTCCCTAGGGCAACCCTGTAGGAATAGCATACAAATATGCCTGCTAAGAGGAAAGCCTGTTTAAAATGGATTTTTTCTTTTAAATTTTTAAAATAGACTTAGATTATTAATGCAAAATAAAGGAATAAGAAACGTGTGTCTAACGTAATTAGATGTATACAAAATCGTTGCTGTTCAAAAATTTAGAAAAGAATGTTTCTCTGCATGTGTAATATTTAAACAAATATCGAGTGTCCCTCAAATTCCAAAGTCTACTCAGCTCAGACTAATGGTGCCATGACCAGAGTGAAAAAACGAAAACAGAGAAACAGGAAATCTCGGGCAACGTCTTCTAAATCGAGACATAAAAATAGAGTAAACTCTGTGATAACGGAACCTCTCTATAAAAAAATCTTGTTTTAAACGGAAAAAATATTGCCCCTAGGGAGACCCGGTAGATAATCATACAATTATAGCTGCTAAGATCAAAGCCTGTTTAAAAAGTGTTTTTTCTTTTAAATTGTTTAAATATATTTAGATTATTAATTCAAAGTAAAGGAATAAGAAACGTGCGTCTATCTTAATAAGAAGTATACAAAATTGTTGCTGTTCTAAAATTTAGGAAAGAACGTTTCTCTGCATGTGTAATATTTAAACGAATATCGAGTGTCCCACAAATTCCAAGGTCCACTCAGCTCAGACTAATGGGACGATGTCCAGTGATACAAAAAGCAAAACAGGAAGACAAGAAAAGTCGGATAACATCTTCTAAATCGGGACATATAAATAGAGTAAACCCTATGAAAAGAGAACCTCTATATAAAGGAATCTTGTTTTAAACGGAAAATATTGTCCTACTGAGACCCTGTAGGAATATCATTCAATTATACCTGCTAAGAGGAAAGCCTGTTTAAAATGGAACTTTTTTAAAAAGTTGTTTAAATTTAAGTTGTTTAAATGGATTTAGATTATTAATGCAAAGTAGTAAACGAATAAGAAACGTGTATCTAGCGGAATTAGGAGTATGCAAAATTGTTGCTGTTCTAAATTTTAGAAAAGAACGTTTCTCTGCATGTGTAATATTTAAACGAATATCAAGTGTCCAACAAATTCCAAGGTCCACTCAGCTCAGACTAATGGTGCCATGTCCAATGTGACAAAAAGCAAAACAGGAAGACAAGAAAAGTCGGTTAACATCTTCGACATTTTCTAAATCGGGGCATATAACTAGAGTAAACCCTACGAAAAGAGAACCTCTATATAAAGGAATCTTGTTGTAAACGGAAAAATGTTGTCCTACTGAGACCATGTAGGAATATCATTCAATTATACCTGCTAAGAGGAAAGCCTGTTTAAAATGGAACTTTTTAAAAAAGTTGTTTAAATGGATTTAGATTACTAATGCATAGTAAACGAATAAGAAACGTGTATCTAGCGTAATTAGGAGTATAGAAAATTGTTGCTGTTCTAAATTTTAGGAAAAAAGGTTTCTCTGCATGTGTAATATTTAAACGAACATCGAGTGTCCCAAAATTCCAAGGTCCACTCAGCTCAGACTAATGGTGCCATGTCCAGTGGGACAAAGAGCAAAACAGGGAAACAAGAAAAGCCGGACAACATCTTCTAAATCGGGACATATAAATAGAGTAAACCCTGTGAAAAGAGAACCTCTATATAAAGGAATCTTGTTGCAAACGGAAAAATATTGTCCTACTGAGACCTTGTAGGAATGTCACACAATTATATCAAATTAAATAACACAGAAAAAAATATATATAAATTCATTTTTAAATAGGCTGTATATTTTATGCAGAAATAATCTATAATATTGATATACTTATTCTGTGGTTTTCCGTACCTCATAACTTTTGATTTCAGAACATGACAAACAATATTATTACATAATAAGTAATAAATGCAAATAATAATTTACGTGTTACATATTTATAAAATGCAACTAAAAAAGGTTTTTTTTTTTTTTTTTTTTTTTTTTTTTTTTTTTTTTTTTTTTTAAGAACACAGACAAAGTTATATAAGCATAAACCTGCAGCTCAAAATTTTATTAATCAAATGATGATTGTAATCATGTAATTATTAAAATTTTGTCAAATTTATTAAAATGTATTAATGAATCCTGTGATATGTATCTATCTAACTTTTTGAGAATTTAAAAAACAGTAATATTAATCATTCTACGATTATAATCATTATTTAATTAATAATGGTTTGAGTTGCAGTTTTGCGCATTGTTTGTATTATTAAAAAATATATATTTGAATATTAAACAAAATAGACGTTGCTATCAAACGTATACTTTATTCATAAATTTAAACATAATATTAAAATAAAATCACAAAAGTAAAATAAAACTCTACGTTTCGGTTTAATCTTCAAAACCATCATCATGATTCAAACTTTCTAAAAACACCCACAGGAAGCAATCTACGTGCTGCATCGTTAAAAAGTATATTACAACTGGAAGAAGCAACCGAAATTTAAAAAATCCTTTAAAAACTACTTCGGTTCAAAATAAATTAAAAGATGGGAGGGGGGAGGGGGTGGAAAAAAGTAGTTTTTAAAGGATTTTTGAAGTTTCGGTTGCTTCTTCCAGTTCGAATGTAGTTTTTTGACGATGTAGCAAGTAGATTGTTTCCCGCCAATTTGTGTATTTAGAAAGTTTTACTTCTGATGATGGTTTTGAAGATTAAACCGAAACGTAGAGTTTTATTTTATTTTTGTGATTTTATTTTTACACCATGTTTAAATTTACGAATAAAGTATATGTTGGATAGCAACGTCTATTTTGTATAGTATTTGATTTTACAACGTAAAGTCATTTATTATTAAAACTATTTGAGTTGCACTTTACGAATATGTAGAAATATTTTTCGTCATCTCCTTAGATCAAATGGTATGAGGTAAGGGATCCCCTGCAATAATTACCCTGTTTATAATACCGGAATATAATATTGGCTTATTCTGTCAGCTTTGAACAAATTTATGAGGCTGTATAATTACTTTACTTCAGTTTAAAATGCAGTTTGTTCCCGCTTCAGATTTTAATTTTCAATTTTTACAAAGAAAACTTTTTGATTATATTTTATCAGAGCATTTTAAATTGATGTTTAATCAAATAATTGTACTTTATTTTTTATGGTTGAAATATATTTTCAGTATTTCAAATTATGTTACATTTTTAATTTCATTCTTAAAATAAGCACCTAGAAAGAAAAATACAGGGTTTTATTAAAGTGCTGAAACTTTTATAATGTCTTCTACAAGAATGAGTAACGTAGAAAAAAAAATACTTAAAGTATTCATTTTTTAAGTAAGATGCATACTTCATAAGATAAAATATCTGACATATCGGAACTCAATATAATTTTTAACAGCCATGAATAAATTTATTTAATCTAAAAAAAGACTTTATTACCGTTTAAACAACGTTTTTTCCTCTTCAGTTTTCGATTTTCGATTTTCTTTGAAAAAAAATAGAATCCTATTTTAACTTTTTTTTTTTTTTTTCCCAACGGAAATTTGATTGAATAATTTGCGTTAAATTTTAAATGTTGGAAAATTCTTTTATAACTTCAAATTTTGTTTGATTTTAAGTATTATGCTTATTTAATAAACATGTTTAGGTACCTGTGTTTTAATGGCAGTCAACAACTTTGCGAAACTAAAATGTAAAGATTTTTGATATTATGTTACTTGTGCCACAGTTTTTTCAGATTTATTCGATTAAAAACACGTCTCCAAAAATAATTCTTTCATATTGATTTTTTTTATTCCATTATTAGGGCTTCGTTCATCTGACGAAACCCTATTCGTCTCACTCCTCTGTCTGTCCGTCTGTCTGTCTGCCACAGAGCCCGTTCTGAGAAACTATATATGATAGAGACTTGAAATTTTGGATTCTTATACCTGGACATCTCACATCAAACGACAAATCATAAATTTTTGAAAAAATCTTATATTTACCCCCCTGGGCTCTAACTTGTGTATTTTAAGCTTTTCTTTCTAACTAAGTCCCTAATTAAGTTGAAGACTTGAAATTTTGGATTGTTATAGCTGAACACCTCACATCAAACGACAAATCATAAACTTTTGAAAAAGTCTTATATTTACCCCTTGTGGGCTATAACTTGTGTATTATAAGTTTTTTTCCTAACTGAGCCCCTAATTAAGTCGAAGACTTGAAATTTTGGATACTTATAGCTGACACCTCACATGAAAAGAGATGTGATAAAATTTTGAAAAAGTCTTATATTATGTATCCTTCCGGGCTCTAAATTCTGTATTTTTAGCATTTTTTCTAACCTCCATGCTTTTTACCCGAGCTGCACTTTTCTAAATTTTGCCGACAATCCTTTAACCACTCTTTCATATTATACACTATAGCCGTACATATTTAGCTCCAATTTTTACCGCCAGGGGCCGCCTACCTATCTCGGGTGCTATGGGTGCGATTCCCTCGACTAATATACCTACGGATAGTTTGTAAAACGGAGTTCCGTTCGGATAGAGGTTTGTTTAGAATAGAGTGCGCTTCCTAGTTGCAAAATGTGGATTTAACAGATTTCGCAAAAGGATAAAGTGTTTTGAAAGGAATATTAAACGAAACCCTCTGTGCGATCTGTGATCACACTTACCCACTTTTAAATTTTAATATGAAAGAATAAATATCTTATTAAAGACACTAAAAATACTCAATGTAACAAACAAAAAAAAAAAAAATAATAAAATAAAAAAAGAGAGAGAAAAGAAAAGAAAAAGAAATGTAACTTTTGCGCGGAGCTTTACAACACACAAAAATTTGATGAAAATCTGTGCATTATAGTAGTTGCGTAAACCATAAATAATGTATCATAGGAGTGCTACCTATTGGGCCATTTACACCAAAAACTAATAAGCACCAATTTATATCAGGGACTAAGTCAATCGAAAGTTTTCTGAAAATTTGTGAATACTTCTTAGGATAGAGCTATTGCGGAAATCGTAATAATGAAGCATAACAGCACCAATTTGTATCAGGGACTAGCTGAATCTAAAGTTTTATTAAATTCTGTGCATTAGTTCTTGAGCCAGAGCACCCCCAAAATTTGTGTCACATACAGAGAGATAGACTCACAGATAGACATTTTGTAAAAACATTATTTCGTATTAAACATAACATTATCATTAACTCTGACCCCTCCAGTCGAAAACTGGAATTCGAAAATTTTCACGAATCCAATACTTTCTTCTTCTAAAGATTGAAGAAAGTAAAAAATCAGATGCAATCAGTATTCAAATACAATTTTTTTAGTTTGAAATTGACCCAAATTTAATTTGACTGCTTAATGCAATTTGTTTTATTGAATTCCGAATTGAATAAGTCATTTACTATCCTGTTACGGTGTTTCTCAGAACTATTTTTCCCGATTAATAGCAAGAGACGTTTCGTGTACACAAACTCAACTCTTCTTACTTGCCTAAAATCTCCAAGCTTTCATTTTTAGGTGCGTAAAAATCGAATATCTTTACCCAAATTCCTATAAGTTCTGAGTTTTGTGTTTTAGCCGAATGTTATCAAACGATCTTAATTCAGTCAATTTCTTATCTCAAAAACGAAATTAAAATTTCAACTTTAACATAATTTTCTGAAAAAAAAGTTGTTCTTGGGAATTGCATAACGCAAGAACAATACACAGAGTTTTACGCCATTATCAATAAAGATTTTTTCGTGAATATATGAGAAAGTACTACGTTTAGGTTTGAAGATAACCTTGAGGTGTATCTAAGATAACAAAAAAAATTATAATTATTTATAATTATTTATATTTATATTTACAGTTACATATTATTTATTATTTATAATGATTAGTTATTTGCCTATAAACTTCGGGATTTCACTTTTAGGTGCATAAAAATGGAATATATCTAAGATAATGATTCGAAATATATCTAAGATTATCAAAAATTATAATAATTATTTATAATTATTTATAGTATTTATTATTTATAATAATTATTTATTTACCTAAAAACTTCAGGTTTACATTTTTAGGTGCATAAAAATCAAACAGCTTTACCTAAATTCCTATAAGTTCTAAGTTTTGTATTTTAGCCGAATGTTATCAAACGATCTTAATTCAGTCAATGTCTTATCTCAAAAACCAAATTAAAATGTGAGCTTTAACGTCATTTTCTGAAGATTTTTTTTTTTTTGTGTATGTGTGTGTGTGTGTGTGTATGAAATGCATAACGCAAGAACAACATCTACAATTTTACGCCATTATCAATAAAAAATATTTCGTGAATATATGAGAAGGTACCAAGTTTACGTTTGACAATAGCCTTGAGATATATCTAAGATAAACAACAATTTTAATATTGAGACATTTTCTTACATTAATAGCGAAATTTAAATAATTTTCATCCTTCATTATCTCTCAATAATATCGAAAAACGATACATTATTTTACGTTTTCCTTCATCTTCAAAAATAAATTTAATCTTTACCTTTTAAAATAAACTCGATACTTTGTGCAAAATTGTAAGGTATCGAATGCCGATAGGTTTAATTCAGCTCATAATTTAGCAGCCATGAAGAAATTTATTAATGCTATGTAAATACTTTATTGGTGTTTAAAAAATTTCTGCATTAATACATTTTCAGATGCTTTCCTTCTTAAACTTTTCTAAGATTTTTTTCTCTCTCAAATATTTATTTATTTTTTTAATTGCTTTTAAAATCGTTTATCAAGTTAAGGAATTTTCCAATGATAAAACACTTTCGTAATTTTCTGAAATGAAAGAAAACTTCTTTAATAAAAATTGTTAAGATTGTAATATACATTTAACAGATTTTATTTAAAGTACTGTAAATGGTTTTTGATATAGAAATACTGTGTAAATAAATTAAGAGAAGTGATTTAGATTCCTGTATTCTGTATGTTTATGTAATAGTATTAAAGAAAAAAGAGAAGAATGAGATATAGACATAAAACGAAATCTAACAGTCACCGTATAAAAATGTTTATACTACAGTACAATATTGCAAATCTAGTTTATGACATTTTATCCCATCTTCAAGAACCTCCCCTATTAATTATATAAATGGAGAATTTATTTATTATTTTTTAAATATTGACTTTTAAAAACTAAATAGGGTAGCTTAAATTAAATCATTAATTTTCATTTAAATAAATTTCGCATAATTTTCAATAACATTGCGCATTCTTGTTAACAATCCAGACCACAAGGGAGATTTTATAAAATGTTCCAGACCTGTATGTGGCATTTATTAAAGACCAGCGAGAAATGAAATATTGCCGCGGTATGACCCCGGTACAAGAGACAAGATCTGCTTTACGTGTTTTTAGCAGCATGATCAGGGAAAAAAAGATAAACACCCATGAGATTTGATTGTAAGTTTATTGAGACACAATACGTTTAAACCTTGGAAAATTATAACCACTAACAATACATCTTATAACGGGAAAATTTTGAATTCTACATTAGCCAAGCGATACGTTAGCTGGCATAACTGAAATTTTAACGTACATTACAATGCCAATGTTGAGTGCTGGGAGAATTTATATTTTGAAGTACCAACTCAGGCGTTAATTAATGCCTAACTGCTTTCTTTAATATAAACATAGTAGATCTTTGAGACCTAAATAGTCATTTGTATTGATTATTTAAGCTGAGCATTAATAATAAGTGTTTAAACTACTGCTTCAAAAAAGCATATGGCCGAAGAATATTTTTTATATTTATAGCATAAAGGACGAAAGATATGTAACAACTCCGTTAGCGAATTTAAGGTTAAGAATGTAGATTTGTTTTTGATTTATTTTAATACCGGCTTGAGTGAATTTGGGAACGCTAAAGTGAATGTTATATCTATTAAGTGCAAAATAGAAGAACAAATAGATAAATTTTTAACAAAGAATATATATTAAATATATCTGAAAAAGAGGAAATATAATTTTTAATTTGGGGAATAGTAATGATAGGTGATGATAAGGTAATTATCTCATCACAAACAAACAGGCTTATCCATCAAGCTACTATATTAAATTCTAAATTAAATCTATTGTAGTTAACTTCGTTTAAAATTATTAATTATGTATAAATAACTGGTACATTTCAAGACAATATATATTCATATATCTGTGAACATGCAAGTACGGTATTTGAACCCACCGTTTTTGACTGGTTTATGCATTTGTGTTTCCATCTGGCCGCGTATCTGTGTTTTCGCACTATAAACTCTCATAAGTATACTTCGATTTCCATGTAACTGCTACGTGTTATAGATGTTTACCATGGCATATATTCTATTCAAAATGAAGAGTGTAGAATTTATCCTTTGTTTGCACGAACACCTAAAGGAATTCGGATACGTTATGTTCTATGAAAGAAAATTATTTAAAGTACATTTCGGTGATGTTATTCTACTTCAAATATTGCAAAATTGATATGCAATGTCAGTAAACATTACAAAATTCTTTACGAAATTTTTAAATTCAAAATTTATAATAAAATTTTTAATTTACATGGGCACATAAATGAGGACAGTGCAGGGACACAAATTTTCTATTATTGGTAATAGAAGGAAATACAGTGAATCAAAATATAAAATAAATAACGGGACCTTATTGGTTTTCATGCAGCAAAAATCCCGTTATATTTCACTAATCAAATAAAAACGTCTTGCTTTTACTCTTTGTATCGTTTTTCTGGTGTTTTAAAGGCATTGTGTAGTTGTATTGATTGCAGAATTGAGTTGACTGAGCGAATCGCCTTGATACTGGTTAATCATTTCCAATATTCTGATGTTTTTCTCTTTTCTCTGTCCATTATCGTTGACATCATAGATGTATCTAAAACCAAAGAGTGTAAATATATGTACAATAAATCATATTAGGTAGCTTTCATTACAAAAAACTACCTATTGCAGCCGTTCGGAGGAAAGCGATTTCAAAAAATTTTGGTATATTTTCATCGATCATGACCCCCAGACCCCGAAACCACCCTCCGTTCAAAAGTTTATATATATATATATATATATATATATATATTTCCGATCTTTGTCACACTGTAACTCTCGTATTTATGAACCGATTTAGATGAAATTTCGTGTATACATAGTACATACCAATGTCTCGACCGAGTTCGTTGGCCAGCTTCATCCGCCCTCTTGTTTCAAAATGGCGGCCATTTAAAATTAAAAAAAAATTTAAAATTTGAAATGTGGTACCAAAAAATTGAAAATTAAAAAATATTTTTTTAATGTGTTTCACCTTGATACAAAGATTCCGGAGCAGTTTTTGTTTCGTTTATATCTTAAAAAATGGCTGAGTTATAGCACTTTGAATTTCTAGCGTGGCTGACATTTTGAAACGACCTGATTTTTGTCACGCGATAACAGGCGTATTTATGAACCGATTTGGATGTAATTTGGTGTATACATAGTGCATACCAATGTCTCGACCGAATTCGTTGGCCAGCTTCGTCTGCCATCTTGTTTCAAAATGGCGGCCATTTAAAAAAATTAAAAACATTTAAATTTTAAATGATGTACCAAGAAATCGAAAAATGAAAAAGATTTTTTTTTGTATGTGTTTGACCTTAACCCATTAAGGACTAGCGTTACCATATGGTCACAGCATAGCTGTCGACCCTTTTACTGTTTGAATACCAGTAATATAGAACAAAAATTTTCACTTTCTTTAATGACAGAAAATCTGCTATAAAGTAAGATAAATATTGCTTTTCTGAAAAAGTGGTACGAAAGGCAATTTTTGTATTTTAAAGGAAAACATAATTCCGTCTTTAATGGGTTAATACAAAGATTCCGGAACAGATTTTGTTTCGTCTATATCTAGAAAAATGGCTGAGTTATAGCATTTTGAATTTCTATTGTGGCTGACATTTTGAAACGACCTGATTTTTGTCACGCAATAACAGGCGTATTTATGAACAGATTTGGATGTAACTTGATGTGTACATAGTACATACCAATGTCTAGATCGAGTTCGTTGGCCAGCTTCATTCGCCATCTTGTTTGAAAAGGGCTGCCATTAAAAAACAATTTTAAAATTACAATCTAAAATGAAGTATCAAAAAATTGGAAAATGAAAAAGAATTTTTTTTATGTGTGTGACCTTGATACAAAGATTCCGCAGCAGTTTTTGTTTGTCTATATCTTAAAAAATGGTTGAATTATAGCACTTTGAATTTCTATTGTGGCTGACATTTTGAAACGGTCTGATATTTGTCACGCGATAACACGTTTTTTTATTAACCTATTTCGATGTAAGAAGGCATGTGAATAGTATATAGCAATGTCTTGCCCAAGTTCGCTGGCCAGCTTTATCAGCCATCTTGTTTCAAAATGGCGGCCAGTAAATAAAAAAAAAATATTTAAAGTCAGGTGCAAAAGAATTAGAAATTGAAAAAGGTTTCTTTTTTAAGTATTTGACCTTGATATAAGGATTCCGTCGTATTTTTATTTTTGAATTTATCTTAAAAAATGTCTCAGATATAGTAGTTTGAACTTCTAATGCGGGTGACATTTTTAAAAATCTGATTTTTTGCCTGCGACAGCACTCGTATATATCAACCGATTCCGATGTGAGTGAGCATGTGCACAGGAATTACTAAAGCCTTGACCAAGTTCACTGGTTAGCCTCATCCACCTTGTTGTCTTAAAATGGCAGGCACTTCAATGTATCGCCGAATTTGGCAACCAAATATAAGTTATTTTAAATAAAAGCAGCTTGGATAAAGCTGACTAATTTCGCTAAATTCTCATTCATAATGATTTAGTATTAATAAAAATTCATATTGAATCTCCTATAATCGGTTTCCACTAAATTGAGCTTTGTGCATTTGAATAATATAAGCTGGCTTTTTAAAAGTAAGGAATATGAAAGCTACCTCTTCCTCCCGGCACTGGCCGGAAGGACTTTTTTTCATAACAACTCATAATTTTAATTTATTTACAAACTGTCAAATTTATCCTGAACATCTTGTATTTACACGATGGTGATTCATTCAGTTAAAGCCGTGGGTTTTATTTTATTAGAATATCTACATTTTGGAGTTTGCAATTTCATTTATCATACAGTTTTAAAAGAAATATCTCGATATTTTATTTTATTTTCTTGATATTTAATTAGTATTTCCTACTTTAGACTTCAGAAAAATTCAATCTAATTATATTTATATTTATGTTGGGTTTTTTTTTCAGAACATATTGATAATTCTTTTCTTACAGGTAATTGTATTGTAAGAATAAACATCGAGGAACAAAATTTTATTTTTACCTTGTATCGCAATTGTGAGTCATTTTATAGAAAACATCGTTTTATTTTTCATTAAAAGTGAGGATAATAAATGTGCCTAAACTTTAGGGTAACATAAACATAAATGATTAACATTTCAACTATATGACGCCCATTTAAACATTATAAATAAGGAATTTTAAAATGACAACAATGACGTTAATTAAAATATTCTTATATATTTCATGTACTTAAATATAAATAATGTTTAATTAAAATTATTGTTGAGAGAAACTAGTCCTATATATAATTAAAATTATTGCAAATTTACTTTTCTTTAGTATAGTGAACTAGAGTACTTAAATTTTTTTACATTATATAGCTATAGAATCATAGGCATAGAAGGAAATTTATCTCAATATTTCAAGCTAATTGTTGCAAATCAATTGAAATTTTAAGATGTTTTAATGAGATTAAAGAATAATGCCACTTTCAAAAATAAGCAACGAAATTCTTAACTAGTAAACTGAAAAAAAAAATCCCCATTTAACTCATTTATCACTTTATTAGCTTTGAAATTTCAACATTTTTTTTTTATCAGTCAGAAACAAACGAGTTTTATAATGAGTACCAAGGGATTCCTCTTTTTTTTTCTCGTTAGTAATAAAAAGTTTATTTCAATCTAAGAATTAAATTCTTTAATTAATTATTATTCAGAAAGAACTTGATTTCCTTCATTTTCTTTGCACATGTTCTTTATCGTTTTATGTCATGCTTAGTATGTTTGTTTTATTTTATTTTTTTCTAATTTTAAATAAACCTTCACTATAGCTTTTAGTTTTTGTATAATTTTCCATTAACTTACAACCTTTAATTTCTGTATTTCATTCAATCTATTTAAAAAGAGTTAATTTTTTTCTGTTAGTTACTCAGGTTTTATCTTTTTTCCAGAATGTTACACTGTAAAAAAAAAAAAAAAAATCTGTAAAGTTACTAAAATTTTTCTTGGAAACTCAGATTTCTAGAACTGTTTACGTAACGGCAACAACAAAAATTCATGTAACATATACACGTTTCCACTGTAAATAAAAAAAATCTGTAAGGTTACTAAGAATTTTTCAGGAAACTGGGAGGACTAGAACTTTTTATGTAACTGCAAACCGGGTTACAGATAAAATCTTTGTAAAATTACTGTAATTTTAGTTGATATTTTGTAAAGCTACAGATTTCTGTTACTTTACAAAAACTAGTTTTGTAGATTTACATCTTTTTTTGTATAGTGCACAGATAAAATTTTAGTAAACATACAGATTTCTGTAACTTTACACCTGTAAAATTATAGATTTTTTTTTTTTTTTTTTTTTTTTTTTTTTTTTTTAGGTGAACAATATTTAAAGAAGATAAAAGAAAATAAACAAGTAAATAAAATGTTAAATCTATATACAGTATGAATCATGCATAAATCCTAGATAGTTATTTACATATAATATGCATTATGTACAAATCCTAGATACTTATTTATATAGAGTATCCATCATGTATAAATCCTTCAATAAAGTATGCGAACTTTATTTTTGTGCAGTTTCAAAAACTCCGGATTCTATTTTTGTCACATGTATTTAATATACCTTAGATATAAAAGCAACTTTTTCTAACATTTAAAAAATATTACAAATGAAGTGAATTTTTGTTTATTTTCAATGTGCTTAATAGGTAAATGAACGTTCTTAACGAGAAAAAATAATCACATCACAGGTTTTCCTAAAATTACATTGATCAAATTATATCATTTGAGATTCGACATTTTATAACTTATTAAGAATAAACATCTGAGTGTTATAATGAGTACCAAGGGATTTTCTCTATGTCACCAGTATTATGTCTTTATCCGTAAAAATTCAAAACACATTTATATTAATTACCATTCAGAAAGCTTTTTTGTGTTGTGTTGTTTTATGCATATTATTTTTCTTTATTTGTAGAATGTAGTTTCTCTCTCTTTTTTTTTTTGGGGGGTGGGTATAAAACAATATCCCGAGATTCATTATTGTACATATTTTTACATTAGTATCAAATCTTTCGTTTCGACAATCTTTTTTCAACCTGATATACTTCATAAGAATTAAAGTGTTTTTCTGATAGCGAGATTTAGTATTTTTACAGAATGTAATATTGTGTAATGAATGTAAAAAAAATGAAATGCGATACTAGTCTATAAAATGCATTCCGCTTAAATCATGAACAAAGTTTATAATTGTGTTTTTTTTTGTTTTTTTTTTTTCTGAAGCATTTAAAAATATTTTCATACACATCTAATGGATAATAGATATACAATGAATTTCATTTCAACAGTTAAAACTAATTAATTGTTACAAATCATCCATGCTTTTAATATTTTCAAATGGTATTTCTTTTTAATTTAATGCTTCTTTTTAAAACAAACTACGACGTTCTTAACAGAAACAACTAAAAATTAGGCCTTTAAATATATATATATATATATATATATATATATATATATATATATATATATATATATAAGGTTACGCAATTGACATTATATGGTGATTCAAAAGTGGAATTAACTTCGATACGATGGTAATTGAATAATCAATCTGGAAGTCGTGCATTAGGATAAGCTGAAAAAGAACGTTTCTGTAGCAATCAACATGGTTAGTCGAAAGTTGTTGCAGTCAACGAGTGAAGGCCATGGAACACATTTATCCAGTGAAAGTTTCTCCAGAATAATTGAGACAATACGTTAAGTCAACTCAGGATTTTATTTTAACATCTTTCAGCGGCGCAGTTTCCACCGAGATATTTAGTCACCACTTCATAGTAGTAATTTGCGGTAAGCAAAGTTGTAGGTAATAGAACACATTGAACGATGAATAGGTGATAGTATGACAAATGGAAATGCGACCAAAATCTGAGGAAACACTGCGAGCATCGGCTTTTTGTTCGCCTAGCGTAGTAATACAAATATGACGTAGGTCGCGCTCTCAACCAATTAATAATTAAGGACACCACGCCATGGAAAGTGTACTGACAGAGTAGCGGATGAATTTGAAGGTAAAAAGGAAGACCCCGGAATAAGTGCGTGAAATTAAATTCTCGAAAGGGGAAAAAGTAATTGCTAAAAGAACATTCTAAAAGGATAAAGATCAGAAATGGAACATTTAATTTAAGAATACTAAAAAAGTAATATTTAAGTAAATTAGACAAGTGAGACATTAATTTAAAGGAAATTTAACAGAAATAACGAAAGATTATTTAGGAATAAGTTTTTAGTGAATATAGAGTAGTTATTTAGAATAAGATAGGGAAATCGCGGAATTAGATCTAATAATGTAACATATATATATAGTCATATACCTCTTCCTTATCTTTGGGCCTTCGACCTTTTTAGGCGACATAGATAAATGAATGTTCTTATCGAGAAAATAAAAATCACAGCACATGTTTTCAAAAATTAAGTTGATCAATTTATATCATTGGAGATTCAAAATTTTTATAACTTATTAAGAAGAAACTTCTGAGGGTTATAATGAAAAACACGGGCTTTCTTTTATTTCGCCATCATTAAAAAATTTCTTTATCCTTAAAAATTCAAGACGCTTTTATATTAATTACCATTCAGAAAACTTCGTTCTGTTATTTTGTTTTATGCATGTTATTTCTCATTCTTTGATCCGAGTTATTATTATTTTTAATTAAAACAATATCCGGAGATTCATTATTGTACATATTTTTAATTGCGCTTTATATTAATACCAAATCTTTCGTTTTTGCAGTATTTTTTCAATCAGTTCTGCTTCATAAGAATTGATTTTCTTTAATAGCGAGTTTTGATATTTTTACAGAATGCAGTATCGTGTAATGAATGTAAAAAAATTGAAATGCTATATCAGTCTATAATATGCATTCCAGTTAAATCATAGACAAAGTTGTAAATTGATTTTTTCTGCAGCGGTTAAAAATATTTTCTTACATATCTAATGAACGATACATTTACAGTGATTTTTATTTCAACATTTAAAAACAATTAATTGTTACAAATGATTTCAGCTTTTAATATTTTCAAATGATATATATATTTTTATTTAATACTTCTTTTTTAAGCAAATTACGAAGTTCTTAACAGCGAAAACTAAAAATAAGGGCTTTTAAAATTTTCTCCATATAACTCTTTTTTATCTTTGGGGTTTCGACATTTTTTTTATATTATCAAGTAATAAATGAATTTTATAATCAGTACAAAGATTTCCTTTTTAGAACCTTTAAACACAGTTGGAAAGTATTTATGAGTTCGGTTTGTCCGTCCGTTTTTCCGGTTGTTCATCCTTTAACTCACGTAAATATACTCGGACTTACATGCAACTGAATATGTTAATGATGCTTACGATGGCATGTTCGGTGTTGCATACGAAGTATTAATAGTTCTTTTACAGGGAAACTCAAAAGAATTCCATTGCATTATGGTATACGGGAAAAATCGTTTTCAGAGCTTTTTAATGACATTACGCCATTTCAAATGTATTGAAACTGGTATGAATCACTGAATTTCACTAAAAGATTATAACTGTGGAATAGAAGCTTTATAGCATTTGTTGTTCATTTACAGGGACACACAAAAGAAATCTGTTACAATGCCGTCTTTGAGCATTGATGAAGTTGAGTTTTCAAAATCGGTATGCTCTTTTAAATTTAACTAATTTTTTGCATATTACTCGTTGTATATAAAATCTATACCTCGTATACATAGCTTCAAAAATTAGTCCACGTGTCATTCTCCTTATTATTGGAAATTGCTGAAGGGGAATTTACAACTGATGTATGTATTTCCTAACTGAAGTAAATTTTTGCATGCATGTAGTTAATAGATAGAAATCTATATGTCATATACAGGGCTGCTCAAAGAATTCGGATAATTTTCTGATTGTAGATTGGAACAGCAGAAATTTGGTTTACTGATGTACATCTGTACGCCTTTTTATATGGTTTAATTAGACATAATATTTTAACTTATTAAGAGGTGCAGTTTTGTGACATTATTCTGAATGGTTTGGAAACAGTTACATAATCTATGTTTCAAGCATGATGTTTTTTTCTTTTTTGTTCTCTAACCAGTAATGAAAATTTCATTTCAGCCTAAGAATCAAATGCAATTCTTTAAACATTTTTATTCTGAAAGAACTTGATTCTCTGCATTATATTGTATAAGTTCCATTTTGTTTTATATTTAAACGAGTCTGCAATAACATTTAAAATAATTTATTACATTAATTATTTTGTATACTGGCGTTTAAATTAAAATTTCCATTTTCGTTTTGTTTTTTTAATCTAACGTGCTTTAAAAGACCTGATGACTTAATTTGCTCTGTTATTTTCTCACGTTTAATTTTTACGTAGAATACTGTATCATTGTAATAAGAGTGAGTAACAGGGAAATATGATATAATCAGTAATATGCATCATGCATAAATCGTGAAATTTGCATCCTGTTTTAGTCATAAAATATGTTCAACCCTTTTAGGTAGCTTTCATTACAAAAAGCTACCTATTTCAGCCGTTTGGAGGAAAACGATTCCGAAAAAATTTGGTATATTTTCACCGATCATGACCCCAGACTCCGAAACCACCCTCCGTTCAAATGTTGATACACATATATATATATATATATATATAGATCTGATCTTTGTCACACTGTAACTCTCGTATTTATGAACCGAATTGTATGTAACTTGGTGTGTACAAGTACAGAGTGCATACTAATGTCTCGATCGAGTTCCTTGGCCAGCTTCATCAGCCATTTTGTTTCAAAATGGCGGCCATTTAATTTTTTTATAATTTAAAATTTAAATTGAGTTATAAAAAAATTAGAAATTGAAAAAGATTTTATTCTTATGTGTTTGACCTTGATACAAAGATTACGGAGCATTTTTTGTTTGTCTGTATCTTATAAAATGGCTGAGTTATAGCACTTTGAATTTTTAGTGTTGCTGACATTTTGAAACGATCTGAATTTTGTAATGCGATAACAGACGTATTTACGAACCGATTTCGATGTAACTTGGTGTGTACATAGTACATACCAATGCTTCGACGGAGTTTGTTGGCCAGCTTCATCCGCCATCTTGTTTCAAAATGGCAGACATTTAAAAATTAAAAAAAATTAAATTTTAAATAAGATACAACAAATTTAGAAATTGAAAAATATCCTTTTCTTATGTGTTTGACCTTGATACAAAGATTCGGGAGCATTTTTTGTTTCATCTATATCTTAAAAAATGGCTGAGCTATAGCACTCTGAATTTCTAGTGTTAATGACATTTTGAAACGTTCTGAACTGCACGCGATAACAGGCGTATTTATGAACCGATTTGTATGTAACTTGGTGTGTACATAGTACATACCACTGACTCGACCGAGTTAGTTAGGAAACTTCATCCACCCTCTTGTTTCAAAATGGCGGTCATTTAAAAATTTTAAAAACGTTTAAATTTTAAAATGTTGTACAAAAAATTAGAAATTGAAAAAGATTTTGTTCTTATGTATTTAACCTTGATACAAAGATTTCGGATCGTTTTTTGTTTTGCCTATATCTTAAAAAATTGCTGAGTTATAACACTTTGAATTTCCAGCATGGCTCACATTTTGAAGCAATTGATATTTGTCACGCGATAACATGCGATGTCACGCGATATTTATTAACCGATTTGGATGTGAGGAGGCATGCACATAGAATATAGCAATGTCTCGACCAAGTTCGCTGGCCAGCTTCATCCGCCTTCTTGTTTAAAAATGGCGGCCATTAAATTTTTTATAAAAAAAATTTAATTTAAAATGAGGTTAAAAAAATTAGAAATTGAAAAATATTTCTTTCTTAAGTGTTTGATCTTGATGCAAGGATTCCAGAGCATTTTTTGTTTTGTCTTTATCTTTAAAAATGGTTGAAATATAGCACTTTGAATTTCTAATGTGGGTGACATTTTGCAAAATCTTTTTTTCTTTGCCTGCGACAGCACTCGCATATATCAACCGGTTTCAATGTGATTGAGCATGTGCACAGGAATTACTAAGGTCTCGACTAAGTTTATTGGTTAGCTTCACCCATCATGTTGTTTTAAAATGGCGGGCAATTCAAGATATCGCCGAATTTGGCGACCAAATATGAGTCACTTTAAATAAAACCAGTTTGGATACAGCTGACTATTTTCGAAAAATTCTCCTTCACATTCAGTATTGACAAAAATTAGTATTGAATCTTCTATAATCGGATTCCACTAATTTGAGCTTCGTGTTTTTGAATAGTATAACCTGGCTCTTTCAAAATAAGTAATATGAAAACTACCTCTTCCTCCCGGCGCTGGCCGGAAGGACCTTTTTTTCTGGTGTCCTGAAAACTGCAGCTTTCAATATTGTTTTTCATATGTACCTAATGAAACGAAGATTTAAAAAAAATCAACGTTTGAAACAACATAAAATGTTTAATGAGATTATAAAATATCTTAAATTATTCATTTCTGTATTTTTTTCAATACGATATACTTAAAATAAATTAATGGTTTGTTAGTTTGTAAACATTATTATTTTTAAAGGATGCTGCAAATGTTGCAAAACAATTCAATTTTTAAGTTTTTTTAATATAATATATTTTAATGCTGCTTACAAAAGTTACGTAGTTGCAGAGCTAATCAAAACATTTTTTGTTAAATCATTTTTCATTTTATATAAAATTTGAAGTTTGAATATTTTTTTTTCTTTGGCAAAAAACAAATGAGCATTGTAATGAGTCCCAATAAATTCTTTTTTATTTATCCCCATGGAAAAAGTTTCTTTTTTATACTTTCAACAAAGTTGAAAACTGTTTGTCCGTCCGTTTGATTGTGCTCTATCTTGTGTAAATATACTCGGGCTAACCATACATTTTTATTTTCTAATGTTCACTATATAAAGTTTGCTATTGAAAATGTAACGTTTAGCATTTATAGTTCGCTTTCAGCGACTTATAAAAAATGATTCTGTTACATTATGGTCTATGAGGGGAAAATCATTCGCGGCGCAATTTATTAGAATTGCTTATGTAGAAAACTAAACCCTTTGTATGAAAAAATGAAATTTCTTATTAATATTCTGGTATGAAGTTTCTCTTAATGTATGTCGGATACATGATTTTTCATTTAAAGAAAAAAAAATAGACACATTTTACTTAATTATATCACGCAGAAAGAAGTTGATTTCCTTGATTCCAAGGCGAGTTTATCTGATTTTTTAAAACTTAAGAATATCAAGAAATTTATTATTTTGCATATTTTTCTTACTCTTCGTATTAATTTGAATTTGTTTTTGTACTGCAATCAATGTAACAGAGTCAATAAAAATTACTGAATTACATCGTCTATTAATTTGTCAAGTTTACTGTTTTTAGGAGTTTGCAGTATAATAATAAATGTAAGAAAAATAAAATGTTATAATAAACGACAATAAGTAATTATCCAGTGTAAATCGCACAAAACATTGTGGCATTTTGTAATAAATCCAGATTCTTTTTTATTGACAGATACGCAAATAATTGTGTTAGGATAGGATAAAATCGTATGCATATCTTTCCAGATCCTTATAGAAAAAAATTCATATATAATATAAACGCACTCGTAGACAAAATAGAAGAAGAAGAAAATGAGTATTTAGCAATTTACTATTATAAATTAATGTAATAAATGACGGTAAAGGTAAAAGAAGGAAATTGGATGAGAACAGTATGTTTTATTTTAAAAATCTAAAGCAATAATATCTACAGTTCATAAAAAAATATTAGAATAATTATTTTTTCTTTACAAATCGAAAATATCGTTTGGTAATTTAATGTATTTTAATGAAAATATGCAAACGATATTTTTATTAGGAACTTATTGTTTATTAAACTTATTTATTATCTTAAAATTAATATCATTTGTGAAAAGATTAATTAAAAAAAAATATTTTGAAAAGTCAAAATATTAGAATATTTATTCAAGTGGTTCAAAATATTAGAATATTTCACATTAATTCTCCTTTAATTATCACATATTCATAACTAGTGGCATTATTGATTGTATTCAGACGATTTTATTTAAAATCAGTATTCTTTTTGCAGTTTCTTTGCTTTTTCGTCTTAAAATGGGTCGTGTGAGTGATATTCCTGAAACTATTAAATTTCGTATGGTTGATTTGTATCGGCTGGGTAAAAATCAATGTTATATAGGGAATTATTTACATTGTTCGCAATCAAGTGTTAGTAAAATACTAACACAATATTCAAAAAATGGAAATTTTCAAAATAATCGCCGAAATGGCGGCCGAAATCCAGAAACGTCTGCTAAAGATTGTAGGACTCTGTAAGCGTTCAGTTTAGAAAAACCTTTTTAAAAGTGTGCGATTCTTGCACCAAAAATGGAAAGAAGAAGCAGTTGAAGTTTCTAAATCGACAACATTAAGACGTCTCGATAAATTTAAGTTTGAATCTCGTGTACTGAAAACAAATCCTATTATGACTGCAAAACAAAAGTGTATAAGATTGAATTGGTGTAAATCAAGACGTTTATGGGGCTAAGAAGATTGGGAAAATATATTATTTAGTGATGAAAGTGTTTTGTGTTTCATATGGTAATCAAGGTATTCGAGTTTGGAGAATGAAGCAAGAAGCATTTGATAAAGAATGCCTTAAACTTTCCGTAAAATTTGGTAGTGTCATGGTTTTCATGGGGTTGCATGAGTGCAAAAAGACCTGGGATGTTATGCATCGTCTACGAAAAGGTTAATTCTCAGATATATCAAAATGTTTTGGAATATTACATGATTTCATCATCAGAAGATTTATTTGAAGATGATTTCATCTTTCAACAACATTTAGCGTCATTACATACCTCGGTGTCAACTAAGAATTGGTTCCGTCAACGCAACATTAAGGTACTTCCTTGGAAACCAAACTTACCAGACCTTAATCCTATCGAAAACTTATGGTGTACCTCCTGAGATCCCGCGTCCATTCTATTGGGCATTTTTATTTTATTTTTTGTAAAATACTTAATTTGAGTTGGAAATTGTAAATACTTGCTGTCCATTATACTAGATAGTCTAGTGCTGCTATCTGTACGCCGAAATAATAAAAAAAAAGCAACTAAATATGTATTTTAATCATTTGAAAGAAAGTGGCAGGCAACAAGAGAAAGGCTGTTGAAGGTAAGCAGACAGATTAACGCTAATTTGTTATATTTTTAAAAAGTATTTTGATATTAATGCTACATACATCTAATGTTATGTGTTGTATCAATGAAATGACATCGCAGTTTAAGTAATCTAATGTATATTTTAGAGAATAAAAGACTTTTTTTTTATGTCCATTCTATTGGACGTTGGGTCTTCATCAGTTGTTTTTAATCATATTGGACTCTTTTTGTTTACTGAAGAGAGACATTAGTTTTTACTTAAAAATCAACACAGTATTGAAAAAAATAATAGATACAGAAGTAGATAATATATGTTCTGAAATAAAAAAAATGTTTAAATATTATCTTAAAAATATATAATTTTACTGATAAAATGCTTGCTCTAATTGTACATTGCTAAATTTTAGATATCAGTGTTTTTTTTTTGTTGTTGTTTTTTTTTGTTTTGTTTTGTTTTTTTTTGTTTTTTGTGCAGCATTTGGTAAGTATAGATAGTTAACCCTTTATTATGTTTTATTCTTATTCATAACTATTTTTGATATTATTTTTTGTTAGTATACAATTTATAATTGAATTAATAAATTTAATCATATTTAATTAGCAAAACAACTTTAAGAAAATATAATTAAAGATAACGGTATAAGATTCTAAATAAAATCATTTTGATTTCTTTTAAATTTCTTCTTAGCATTTACTTGCCAATTGTGGTAGCTGTGCCACTATTTATTATCATTATTCTAACAAACAAATTACTGGTGTTGTTAAAAGTTAAAAAACAAAACAAAATGTTATTAATTTTTCATTATTATTACTAAATTGATCAACACGTTTCTTAGTTAAAATACACTTTTCCTATCTGATGATGCAAAAATTTAATTTATGTGATATTTGGAAGTGACCTATAAACGATAAAAACACACTTCTGATGTCAGCAACGTTTGTAGTGAAAGAAATAGGCACTTGACGCTAAAAATCTGGTTTTTGAAGCCTATGTAGCGATCTCATCTTACTTGATAAGTATAAAATAAAATAAGTAAGCATGTAAAATAAGTAAACATGAAATGCAACTTGTATTTGTATATTCGTTTAACTATGAAAATAAATGCAAGCTTTTTATAATATTTTTCTATTCGTAAGTTATTTATAATTAAATTAGTTAATTTAATCGAATTGAAACAGAAATAAAAATTTAACAACTATATCTGAAGATAATAATTTTAGATTATAAATAAACTGCTTCTTATTTCTTTTTAATTTCCTTTGTCATCCAAATG